>CM024175.1:1596515-6396515 GCA_013433145.1 Ascaris suum
AAACGAAAATGTAATTTACGCCTAACCGTTCATAGCGAATTAAATAGGTTGATTTTCACAAATATATGAAGATATCAGCTCTGAGCGAAAATCACTCAGCTCAAATATTTCGCCACTTTTTGGATGACATTTTGTATATGCAAATATGTATATTTGCTTCTGAAGTGGAAATTTTTATAAAGAAGCTAATAGCTGATGAACTGCATTTCACTAATAGTAGTAACTTAAGTTTGTACTGTTCATCGTTGTGATTGTGTTTCCTTTTCTAGTAGCTGTTAGAAACATCGAATTTCAAAGAGAAAGAAAGTTTTTTTTTGAAGTTTTGAAATAAGTTAAATGTGATGGAATGAAGCGTATTTCGTTGCTAATGTTCGTAGCACTACTGACTCAGGTTCTAGTTGGTGAGAGCATTTTGTGATGGCCAACTCTCTTCTATACGACACCTGACTCTTCCTTTGCGGCGGTTTAACATTCAACTCATTTAGACGCTTTGCGTTAATCTCTGTGCCTTTACAGCACAATGATTAAATTATGCTCAGTTGTTCCTCTACATGTGCTTGTCTCGCCTGAAAATCCTCTCACACAGCCAACAGTTTCACTTTCCTTTTTTTTTACACCTCCATGGATGTGTTCAGACGTTGTATTATATTTTTGGATGGCATTGCATTTCCCGTTCCAGTTATATCTATTTTCTGGAGTTGTACTTTGGTGTTGTTTAGTTTCCAGTATGGTCCTGATGCGGCAATGTGATGCCACTTTTCTTGGCTTTAGATCCATAAAGTGCGTGGATGAGTCGAGATCAGCATTACTCTCGTTAAGAAATATGGGAGCAAACAGCAAACATTATTGCCCACATGTTTACAATCATTTTTTTAACGTTTAGACTACTTAGCTGTAATTGCAATGTTTATTATATATGCTATATTGTCGTCACATTTTTCTCATCTCTTTCAATTAAAGCGGCGACAAGAATTGGAATATTGGAATTTTCAGGAGATCAATTGCAACACGACAGTCAACAAGTTGCCGAGAAAATCATTTAAATATTAGAAATTATGGATATACGCGAGGACCAGAGAACGCTAGCAAAGATCAAGCTGAACATATGCGTTTACTTTTCGGTGATAGGGTGCGTAATTAACGAATTAGGCAAAACCGAACTATAATTATGTGAGCAAATGAATTTGAGTGTACATTAAAACTCATTGTTTGCCTACAATGGATAACATAAGGCAAATCGTTTAGAGTTGCTTCGTTGTATCAATATTCAGCGATTGCAATATTCTACCTTACTATGTACTCAACTGGCTTTGCAACGCAATGAGCAATTGCGCTTGCAAGTGTTATGTATAATAGAATTGTTGTTTAAGCGAGCACATTCACCGCATAATGGAAACCATTATTACGTAGACCAATTCTGAAACTGACAACTGCGAGCATCTTTGGCGTCGTATACCAGCATTAGATGGTCATGGAAGCTCAACTTTTGCGGTGATCGACATAAGACCATTTCGAGACTCGATTCTTTGATTAGACGATCATGATGTAAAAATGCGCATAGCATCGATTTCTTCTGTACTATTCTCTGCTTTTGTTGGACCAACACTGAGAGCTAGCGCTATCGATATAAACTGCTATAAAAATTTCGGCAAACTTCAAATGGTTCCGAGCAATCCATGATGTCTTCAAAGAGGTACGTCTAAAAATCTAAAAATGCCCCATGAAAAAACAGCAACTCGATCAAGCGGCGCGTCGTCTTCAATTGACCGATTTTTCAAAACCGTGCGATAACCACTATGTCGCGAACTGAAATTTTATGGCTACGTTCTACTACTGTGGAACTAGCCGTTGCACCGATTTCTCCCCTTAATGCTCTATATTTCAATCCGGTGAAATGCAAATGTTACACAAAAGTATGGATCACTCCAGATCAAGAGTGGGATTGAGTACGGCTCGAAATCAATTTTTTCTACTCTTTAGTAGCCTTATGTTTGCAAAGCACATAGTGAGAATATCACCACATGATGACGTTGTATCCAATCATTGCGCCATGATTTCACAAAGCATTGAAATTGGCGCATCGCTGCGAAATCTTTGTTCTAATAGCATATTTCTTTGTAATCACTCCGTGAGCTTATTTCGCCTCTTCTTATGATTTCTTTTAAACCAACTATACACAAATATTTTGTGCTTTTCGCAGCTAAATACAATTTGTGCGATAGGTCACTTCCTAAACCAACCATCGTATTGATCGATGAACCACATGAAGAGTTTTGCGCAATTAAATTCACCTAAAATTTGCACACATTTTATTGCCACTCAGCTAGCAGTTTATAGCATCACCGCATGTTAAACAGTTTGGAAAAAGCGCTAAAGGGCTAAAGGGCGGCACGATAAGCGCTTTTGCCACTTTAATAAACACCAATGGTTTATAATAAAACACATTTTTATGTTAATAACTAATGCTCGCCGAGCTAAGCACTCGCTCGTATTCCTTATTTCACAATCAGTCCGGCTCTAGAGGAATGAATGATTTGTGCAAGATTTGTACCACTGTTCGCTTCGATTAGATGCTCATACAAATGATACTGCATTTTTTTCTTCTTCAAAAAAAAAAGCAGCCAAGAAAGATTCTGCTCATGAGCGCTAACCTAAGCAGGAATGAATGGAAAATTTGTTGAATTGAAAAAGAAGCAGTCGTTCTCAATCAATGATAGTCGAATATAGCGTAAATTTTTCTTACTAATATAATTGTTGAACTATTGAACTTGATTTATGAATGAAATAATTAATCGACGCTATTTAGTGAATGCAGTGATTGTTGTAAAAATTTATTGTTGATGAAAATTTCTACATCAAATGGTTGCAAATTATGCAACAAAAGTATTTGTTGTGATTATTAAGGAAACTTTTGTTTAAACTATTACGAAAATAAAACTATTGCGGAGAATCATAGAAATATGAATTCTTTGCATCTACAAACGTATCCGTTAACTATGAAAATAATTTTGCACTAATATATCATTTGTCCGCAAGTGAAATTGTTACGAATATTATTATGGAAACTTCTTCAGGATAGAAATATTTGGTCACATCGAAATGGTATTAACACACTGTACCACATATTTAAAGAAGGAACTGCTATATATATATATATATATATATATATATATATATATATATATATATATATATATATATATATATATATATATATATATATATATATATATATATATATATTATATATATCAAAATCTAATGAAATTTGCTTCTTCCTACTAGTAAAACAATTTTCTTGGCGGTTTTATATAAATTTATTTCCGGTTCACTTCAGTGTCGCAATATTCGGCTCCTACCATTGTGTTCTTCTATAAAAGGTATCTTTTCATCATCACCATTGATTATGCCCTAACGTAAATGATTAAAATATATTTATGTTGAGAAATATTGAAGAGTATTGAATATTGTGATCATATGAAAGCGCGTTTTAAGAGTGCCGAGAAGTCTCACTGAGATGTTCGATGCTATCAACATCATTCTCGGCCGAACTGATATTCTCAAAGAAACTTCAAGCATTTCCGGGTTTTTTTTTTGCAGCATTTTTGCAATTGCGAAGATTTTTTTGCAGAATCAGAATGTGATATGATGTTGTAATTAATCAGTGCATAAAATGATTTTTTTTTTTCCAAAGGAATAAATTTGCAGTTGAATCATGTATTCGCCTGATTCATTTAATTCACCTCATTCACTTCATAAATCTTAATAAAGCATTTGTTTTGTTGGCGCATATATAGATAAACGAATCAATAAACAAATGTCAATGCGATTATTGATTACATAATCTTTGCTGTAAGTAAGCGCTTTAAAATATACGAGAGTAGTATTTTGAATGTTAGTTGTTCGATAGAGATCAATGACTGATCTCATAGGTACGATTATATTCGCATAAATCATGCCAGTTGCTCTAGCACTCTTTCGGCTTCTTACGTTTGCAAACAATTAGCTGTGTAAGAAAGGACCTGTTGTGAGTTAATTCATTGTTTGTTTTCCTCAAGAATATTTCAATTGTTGGGTTTTTTTTAGTGAAAATTTTAAACGTCAGAAATTTTGGCAGAATCCCTTGCGAGCATTTCCATTCGTTTTTTATGAAGCGATGAAGATTGAATCCTCTAATCGATGATTTCTTTTAAAATAAGCGCTGAAATTAATCGTTGTAAAGTGAGAAAAGAAACGATTAATTTCAGATAATGAGCGCATAATTATCGGCACAATCATATTTAGGAGTATTGTAGAGTAGATGAGTCGGCTAATCGGAATGAATCATCACAAATTGCGTTATAGATAAGTGTAAATGAAATAGCAAATGAGGACTGCTTAATTCGATATGTTGAAAGTGCTGAAATGCTCCAATGGTCACCGTATAAATGAAACAATTAATAATTCTAAGCAGATATCTGCAAATGGCGAAGTAATAAGCTGATGAAATCGATATTACTTAATCATCAAAATCGAATGACTCATGACGCAACATTCTGAGAGATCGATCGGCTAACTGTTTAGTGAATTAGATATTTCTTCCTTCAGCGGTATTCAACCGCTCATATAGCAGATTCAACTATGACAATGCAATCAACCATCAACATGTTCTGCAGACAGGATCAATCATTTCAAATGTGACAACCGGCATAAAAGGTATAAATAGTGTTTTCCAGTGTCATTATTACTGCTCAGAATAGCTAACAAGCAGGCGCTGTGCAAGTTGAATAGTGGCAAAACTCAACTATCATATCACAATCACTATACATGGTGCGTAGCTGTGAGAAGCCATTACAATCATACCTCGCAATACATCAAATGTATATTTTAAAACGTCCACAAACTGTTCAGCTGCTATTTTTCTATTAAGCTCCTAAAGGCTGACCACTAAATGTTTCATGTGCTTTTTCGACTATCGTGTATGAGATGAAGCTATAGAATTGGCACAGACATAGATGCACACTCCTAGACACACAGACGAAAATACATGCGAATACTATGCGTAGAAACGACTCTCATAAACAATTCGATGAAATTGCGCATATACTGAAGGAAATAGGATATTCTGTGAAAAAGCATTTAAACGAACTCAGAGATTTATAGTAGTTGAAGTATATGCTACGAAAGGAAACTAATCTTTAACACAAAGCATTCAGTGCTACTTAAGACTTTCCTCTCATTTGGCTATTCATCGCAACATTCATCTTATTCTTCATTGCACACGTTCTTAGAAAATTTCTATCTATCAAGGAATTTAAAATTTTCGGTCGGCTTTTGCCAGCACGCTAAAGGATTGCAAATTATCCACGCTGACCTGAGCAGCACTCCATATTCCAATGCATCAATAATCGTAACGATCATTTATCTCTGTGTTTTCCTCTTCTTTTTGTCATTTATTAAATTCTTTTCACATGATCGGCACAAAATTCAAATAGTATTCGACTTGCCCAAATTTCGTTAGGCGGCAATTGTCTGTGATGCCATTTATATATATAGTGGCATCTCAAATCATGTGAATATATATATATATATATATATATATATATATATATATATATATATATATATATATAATATATATATATATATATATATATATATATATATATATATATATATATATATATATATATATATATATATATATATATATATATATATATATATATATATATATATATATATATATATATATATATATATATATCTGTTCCACTCTCACTGATTGCAGGATCCTTCATTGCTACGTCAATGCTCGCCTCAAAGTAGCTAATCACCGGTTGCGAATTCAGTACATATGCATGAGCGCATTTGTGTGCCGCACGGTCTCCACGATACAGTCAAGAGGATCTAAGGACCTCTTGCAGTTCAGCAAACAGTTTCGTATAAAAAAAGTTATTTTTATTTTGAACACAGCCTGTTGTTCTCAATAACCTCTTGATTGTGTTAATAGTAGCTAGTTTTTGCACCGCTTTTCTCATCTAACAAGTGTAGCTCTTCGTAAAGACATCAAAAGAAATACCGACTCTGGAACGAGTCACCGTGACCCGACGGGACCTCAGAAGACGACTTTCACATAACATCGATCGACTATACGTTTCCGAGTGCACAGAATGGCCGGTGGAGATGTGGTAGGTGAAGGTGAGCACATTTTCTGCGTGAGTGAATGATGACATCTGTCTGTTAAGCATCACCACCGGGCATTTGTGGCACAAGCTTCTGCATCATTCATTTGAGTGGCTCGTTGACTCAGAGGATATATGACCTCACTCCGCCCACATGCTTTGTTAAGTCGATTGTTTTTTATTTCCTGCTCCGCTTCAGTGAACTCGTTGTTCGTTTCACTCGTATAAATACTCATCTGTTGTTGCGCTTGTCGGTGAAGTCAACTTTTGCATTTTGAGGATAGTTGCTGTCGTTTATCTTAACTGAAATGACCCCACTTTCAAGAACCTTTTTTTTTGTTGAAATCCATACGATTCATTGCCAGGAATGAAATCATTTAACGTTAAAGCTGTTAAGTGTTCATTATATAAAACTAACTGAGTCATTCAAGTATTAAGTGGCGCAAAAATGCTTTCCGCTAATTTAACGCAGGTTATCGACGTTTCGAAATGCGCTGAAAATTTCACGTGATGGTTTTTCGCTTTATCACTGAGATTCCTCTCCAGTTCCTTTATTTCAAAAAAAAAGAAAAAAAACTTCGGAAGCGCACTCGCCTGTTCCTAATAGCTCGGTTAATAATTCTTTAAGAATGAGTTAACGACCCATAATATCTGAGCCACACTTTCCTCATAAGTGAATCAACAATAGTTTCTAGTAGTTGAGCTGATGATTCTTATGTGGAATGTTGTGAACTTCGCGAAGTGTGATCCGTAGAGAATATACTAGTCATCACTTTTCGTCTAGAAGAAGTACATTACTCTCTGCCGAGGGTTTGTTCTTGCCGAGGACCGCAGTGCTCACAGCCGACTTCTTTGTCTCCAGCAAATGAGTACGCTGTCGTTCCGTTATTGAACGTGACGCAATCATTTTCGTGGGACTGCTGCAGTTCGGAATATGTCAGATTTAATCTTTTCTTCAGCTAAAGCTAGAGGGCTGAAGCGCTCCGAGCCGGTTACTCCATTTTTCTCAAAGAAGCTTCGAGACTTCCCGCAACACGGTAACTTTTAAAACAATGCAGAGCTAGTTTCCTGGAAGGCCTCAAGCTTCAGAATTCTAAGGTGTTGGGGGTTTCCATTGAATCTCATGGTCTTCCTAGTATCACATAATAGAAATGAGTGAAATAGCATCTGTTGCATCGAGTATTTCGTGCTTCTGACCATAGAAACTATGCAGCAGTACAGTGACTGGCGCTTGCGCCAACTATCACGTCTGCCTATTACGCTTCAATTTCTGCACTCTTTGAAGTGCCCCTAAATGTTGCATTCTATGGGATTTACTTTTATTTACATTAAACGACAAAAGCGTTCATTACGAAAAAATGTCCCTTCATATCGCTTCCACTTCCGCTTAGGTGAAGTTGCAAGGTAGCGTGAAGGTTAGGGCTAGGCTCGTCTCCTGCCCATCGGATAGTGGCGAGTCAATTCGTCGTTGTTCCACTCAAGAGGAGAGCTCTGTACCCTCGTCCCGATGAGGCCCCTGGTCGGGGTGAATCGGTAGGACGAAGCCAAAGAGTCTGCATGCAGCTCTCTTCAAACTGACCACCCAGTAAGCGACACTAAACGATACTATGTGATTATTGACTAGTAACTTCCAATCTGAAATTTTCGAAAATTTCGTACTTCATTCGCTAAGCTTCGAAATGTTCAAGCTTCGATGCTTAGAGTGCTTGAAATAATAGGTGAATTAAGCTTCATGGTTAACAATATCGGTATTGCAATTCTCCTATTTGCCACTCTACTAGTTGCATCATTTTCGTTCTTTTCCTACCATAATTTGCAACGCATTTCGATTCAACGTACTTCTATTGAACACCAATGATGAAACATGAGTTTTTAGCGAGAGAAAGAATGAGGCGAGGGCAGAGGGAATGGGAAAAATCTATTGCAAGAATATTAACCTGTCGATGAGTGCAGGAGATGTCTAGCCGCTCCCCGTGGCAGAAGCGCAAGCTCACATCGTTCATAAATCATCCTTGCTGTTCCGTGTTCCGCTTTTTTCGTATTCTGAAGTTTTTTTTCGGCTCTCTGAGGGTCCTTCTTAGAAAAATTGTTGCAAAAACGATCGTGCCTTTCAGCTTTCAGTCATCTCCTGCTTCCCGACTATTCATTTCCACATTTTTTCTCGATACTGTTTCTTTTTCTGCGATACAACTGCAATACGCATTGTCGTTCACCTGCCCCTGTGCTGAAAATAAGGAGCACTCAAACTCTATAAATTGTCGGCAGTGTTCTTCCACTGAGATGGCCGATCCTTGTTCAATCAGTTCAACATGCTTGTGGCAACGTTTGACAATCTACTAACTATCTCCTTTTTTTTTCTCCATTCGCGCACCTTGCATACCTGGATAAGAACAGGAGCTTTTCTTTTTAGTTCAGCTAAGCACTATTGATATCCACTTTTTCCTGTCCAAAGTCATCACCGCTTATGACCGTTCCACTTGCAAAGGAAGTCAAATCCGTAAGTGTTCAGTAGCATCAGTTGAAATCGCTTGGGTCAGCACATGAACAAATCATCACCTGGATCGCTCGTGCTCTGCGCGAGCGGAACTCGCTCCAGCAGAATACATTTCACTGAATGCTCTATGAACTAAGGAAGTGCCTGTAATTATGTTCCTTTGCCGCTTGCGGATTTATCCGACCGTCATGTAACGAATGATGAAGTAATCTTTTACCACGAAACATACCTGGATGCTTCAAAGACAATCGACCTACGCGCATAAGCAGGCCTACCTCGATTGTCTTTGAAGGGGATACAAACAACTTGCTTCTATCCCCATATGGGGATAGAAGCAAGCTGTTTTTTTTTTCGAAGTCGAGTGGTTTCTGATGCGCTTTTTCTGTTTCCCACTCCACTATAGAGCCATCATTCTAATTCCGTGCGTACGTATATGTCATGACCATCAGTGCGTTCGATTGACTGCCTTTTTGAAGAGAACACATAAATCATTATCAGGGATGAAACCACAAATATTTAAATGTCACGTATATAGCCTTGAGCAGTAGCCAGTTGTTTGCGTCTAATATCTCCCACATGCTACATTCTTGTAATGTTATGCAAATTCACGCCAACTACAAGTTTTGTTTCAAGACGATTAGATGTGTTTTAGTCGAGCTATAAAGAACTCAGTTAATATGGATTTGAAATCTGGAAATCATGTTTATATAGCAAGTTGTGAAATTTGGGACTACGTCAAATCCACTATTGAGATCGCAATAACCGCTTCCAATCGACACATCGCAAACGACCAAGGGGTCGATCGGGTTGTACGGTTGCTGAGGATATCTGAGAATAATCGAGCTTTTGGATTTCACAGATCACAAATTGTGCCGGCCATTTGGAAGCAGCGAATTCAGTAGAGATGCCACAATATATCAAGCTGTATTTCTCTTGAATTACTTTGTATACCTTTGTGAAATAAAACCGTCGTCTTTTATGAGGATTACATTAACACCTCATTAAAGCAACAATTCGAATAACGTGACATTATCGAATGCCGAAGTTTTAGAAGTTCGATAAACGTTCGTTGATTTATTGAGTTTAACCATCTATGGTATTGGGCGATATCAGCTATATGATCAAATCTTAGCTGACAGTGAAAAGCCCTAAGACAGCACTGGATTATTTTTGGAAAGAATCCTACGATGTTTTTATTTGTAGCGATCATTTATGATCACTGAAATTGTGTTTTGAACTGCGAGACTCTTAAGTAGCATTTTTCTTTGTGGCGAAATGGCTAATTTGCTTCAGCATGAAAAAAGTGTTGTAACAAAATGATAGTATTGTTGATATGTTCATTGTTAACGTTGTAATGTTGAGACTTCCTATTCTCTTTCATGCGTGAAAGTGACGTCACATGACGTCATTTTCATGCGGCAATTTTTCCACATTCGATTTCAATTTATCTATGTTTGCGGTGGTCATTTCCCAATGGCAGGTTCGTTCCAGTGCTTTGCCATTGTTTTAGAGATGTTTATTTATGCCTGCAGGTGTTTCAGGTGACGTCACATGAAAGTGCCTTCAATATCTTTTTTTTTTTGTTTCGGCTTCACCTAATTTTTAATGATTAATCGTTATGCAGTATCCAACTGCAACAAATTTAAGCTCTATAGAAATTCGATCGCTTGTTTTGAAGTAAAAAAAAACGAAAATAATGCCTTGAATACTTTATTAATGTAATTATTTGTCTCTGAAAAATTATGAGGCGCTATACATTCAACTTTATATTCTCATTCATCTCAAAGATTGTTAGCCGAATGATTGTATTTTCCTTTGCCCTTTATGCGCACCGGTGTGCGAGCAGTGGAAACAGAGCGGATCGACTGTTCCTTTTAAAAAGAGAGTTTGTAGATTCCGACAAAAGGAACTCGAATCGAACGAACAAGCTAGCATCTGGGAGGTTAGCTACGAATTCGGTAGCAATTCAAAATAACCTGAGTTTACTATCAGAAGCTGCATTTCATCTCACAACCGACCGTTATCTTCTGCCACCAATTGTTCGATGATGGGGCGGAATTTGATATGGAGCGAAGACGGTGGTCCCAAGTAAGGAATTCTTTCTTTTTCCCCACTTCCTTATCAAATTTGTTTGCATATTTATTGCTACCTCATCATTCGGCAAACGTACAAATGAAAAAACGTAATTGTCATCGGCCTTCTCAAGCTTACTCAGTTATACTAATACTTGAACACAAATGGATTTGCAAAGAAAAAAAAATCTGTAATGCTTATCAACCGATGGAAACAGTTTCTTTGCATGTAATTTCATATGAATGCACAAATCGACTGCTTTAAAGAGTTTTTGCATTTGCAAAGAAAAGCTGAAATGCGATTATTCTAGTGCTCGAACAATTCGAGCTTTAATGCTCTTTATTAACAGACGTCATTATTTTTTTCACGGGCATCTTGGATAGCACAAGTGCACTTTTTCATTCAGAAAAAAAGGATTTAATTTGTGAGTAATCGCAATGGAATTTCGTAAAAATCTCACCTTTCGATTGAATTGATTGTCATATGGAAAAAGTTTGACGAGGCCGATAAACAACGACTTTGACCCAATTGCATTTTATCGGAAGGGAAGAAAAGATGAACATTGTTTATTGCAAAAATTAAAGTGTAATCTCATGAAATATAATGTTTTATGATAACAGGAAAATCCAATGGCTTATCAACTAAATAACTTCATTGGTGAAGAAACAAATAAAAAACGGAAATTGAAAGCCTTCATTTATTCGATGCAAATGCGGTTTCTCAGGAAATGAGGCCGAGCGCATAAACGCAATCGTTTCCACAAACGCCTTTTAATTTTATTGCTTTCGAGAATATTATTGAAGGGTTAGATTCGCAAGAGCTGGGCTTCTTATCCAATACATTGGATTGCATAGTAATCGAGTTATGAATAATCGACTTTAGCAAACTTATAAATACAGCATCATACTGTCTAAATGAATCTACTTTTAATATGCATTTTTGTATTTACTGCAAAAGTTGCAGAACTGATATGAAGATGTATAAATTAGACTGCGGATGTTCGTTATTTAAGGCGCTACGTCGCATTAACGCTACTTGAGAATTGTATCGTTAGGATCATATCCATGGAGCCATGAAATCCACTTGTTTACGTGACAATCTGCCAATGAACATCTTGATGTGAGCCCAATTCCAACAATTCAGATAATGCAGTCACACAGCTGGTCCTAGGTTTTTGTGATACTCTTTCCTAGCAGTGCTCTATAAAGAACCTCTTTACATTAACGAGAGTCTCTAAAGATTACAATTTTTACCTCATCAGGTGCAACTATTTCTGCTTTTTTTGTGGTTCCTTTGATTGTCAGTTACTTGATCGCGAATCGAAAGAAATTATGATGCTCTAATAGGATCCTTTCAGCATATCTTATTGCATTATATTACTCGGAAAAGTTCTTAGCAAAGGAGTTGATCCTTTGCTAAGTAAGAAAAACTTCTTCTGCAATATATGTAGCTATTCCAAAGATGCAGGGCAAATGAATTGCTTCGCCGTTGTATAAAAGTGACTCCGAGCATAACGCCTGTGCTCGGCGTTTTGTTTAATGAAAATGCTGGATGAAACCGAAAAAAAATAGATGAGACAAGATGAAATGTGGCACATTGAAGCAGCCAGGGATCAAAAAATCTTAGCGGCCATATACAGCTATCGCTCCCGAAACCAGGAAGGAACAATTTTGAAATTTCTTTCAAAAATATTTTTACTGCCAGAAGGCAGTAATATCGGAAATTGTTGAATAATGATGATCTTTAATCTGGTTGTATAGTGTTTCAAACGTTGATCTTTAATATACAAATTGAAAGGCGCAGTATGCATCACTGGTAAACGCTGTGGAAATGTTGTTCTACCTATGCCTTCATTAGCGTCCTTGAGAGATTTTCAGTTCTTTAGACGCTTTTACAAGATTATCCCAAGTGTAGAAACTGCAGTCATGAGTTGTAAAACACTTGTGCACTTCGCGCTGATAGATCTCTTCTCGAAATTGTTTTTTTCTTTGGGGGGGGGGGGGGCTGACAAGTAGACGAGGCAAGGAAACGACTAGACGAACCGAATCTCAACAAATTTCGGCTCATTCAAAAGTTCTGATGTAGTTAACGGTAGCAACATTTTCCGTTATGCGGATAAAAAGGATCAGTGCGATAGTATCCTGTCGGTTAGATGCACTGATCATTGCGTGGGTTTAGATGGCTGACTGTGGTTCTCTGAGCCGAAACATCGCATCCAGAACTGAGGTTTAGTCTTCGCTCAGTTTATCTGCATTGATCACACTTAAATTTGATGCTGCGTTGTGTGAAATATGCGTACCTCGCAACAATGCCTTTATTCTTTCTCATATATCGGCTGATCAATTCTTAAAACTATTGCTTCTGGGATAACAAGTGAATCATTTCGTGTAATGTTCTTCGCCGAAGGGGGCTGATAGCAAAAAAAAAAGCATAGTGTGAAGTGAATACCATTGATTTTTGAGATCATCTCTTGCAATACAGTAATATTGTAATATTTTTTTCTCAATTGATGAAAATTTTCGTTGCAGTAACTCGTTGGAATGGGCGCCACCATTACGCGTCATATCTGTTATAACGCTGTTTGCTTCAACGCTTGACCTCATGGCGGATTTTCTCCTTTGTCGTCGGTATGGTATCCTCGAAAGTTTCTTATTTTTCGGAAAGTGTTTTCTTGGTATAACATTCATACATACATGGATAGATAAAGGATTAAAGTGGGACAATGGAATTCATAAAATTGTATATTACCAACTTTTGTGACGACTGAAGAGTGCATTGCAAAAGATAACGATGTATCGCATCGGCTTTCAATCTTCGCATCGTCGATGTAGTAATATGATAACGATCAGCACATAAAACTGTTACTTCATTATCATTGTGAAGGAGAAAAAGAGCTGTAGAAGATGAAAATAAGCGCTTAATAAAACAATTGCCGTTTCATGTATTCATCCTATTTGCTCACATTCATTAGATCTTATCAGTATGAAGGGATCTATGAGAACGCAAAAGCTCTACAAAAATTGAGAATTGAAGGCAATCCCTTATTTAGAAGAAAGAGTGTGGTGACTCGTCAACTCAATGTCCCTCGTATCTAAGCCAGGGTTCGTCGTTTTTTTTTTGTGCTGTGCCTATTATTGCTCTGATTTAGGATTCATGGATTTATTTTTTGCTGGGCGTATCACTGAGTCGTGTTAATGAAACTCATAGCATAGAAACATTGAATCAAGCGACAATTACCTCGAAGTATCACCACCTGGCAGTAGAGAATTTACGCTTTAAAAAGATTCTATGAAATAAATCTATCGATTCGCATTGCACAAATGCACTATTTTTTTTTCTTGCGCCAAAGAATACCTTTTTGTAATATTTGTTGCTGCATCTAATAAAGCAATATGTAACTTCAATATTCTTGCTTGATATTCTTCTTGTTTATCACAGCTTTTAGCTAATGAGAGATTATCGCTATCATAAACAAGCTTTCGTCTTCTTTACACTAAAAAACGCCTTAGACGTATGAATTTTAACTACTCAATTAACCTGAGCCAAATAAAATGAGGCAAGCGACTATAGTGATAATAAAAGGAAAAAGATGCGCAAAAAAAAGCGTATAGAGACGTCGAACAAAGAAGAATGCAATGGAAAATAGAAAACACCTGTGGAGTAGATTATTGGTGGTGACAATTGAAAAATTATGGAAATTCATCGAACGTTTGATGATTTATGATGATAGTAAGAATATTTACGCTTAACAATAAATGGCACTAATCAATTGCAGATGCAAACAACCCTATAGTAAGTGAAACGAATTCAAACCAACAAATTAAATTCGAAGTGCTATACGAAAGTTCAAATCGTGGAGAATTTCGTAGGCCGTTTGGGAATGTGTTGCGTTTTTAAGAAATGATTAATCGGTTTCGAATAAAAAAATGTAGAAGAAACAAGCAAATTTGAAATAAAACGGATTTTTATTTATTTGTATGGCTATATAGTTAAGCGATCGTATTGTTTACGGCATTGGAACGAAATATTCGCTACAAAATCACATATGCATTTGAAGTATTGGCTGAGTAGGTAATTAATAGCGTTCATGTTTTCTTACTGAGTGCTGAATAGTTTTTGAATAATATACGCAAAATATATGGATTATCTTATCCATTCCAAGTGAAATGCGCACCACAGATTGCAATGTTTCTCTGAGCAAAATGTAACGCTCGCTGTTATGAATAGCAAGGATGTTAGGAAGAAAAATTTCTGACAAGAAGTTTGACATTGCGCTGCAACTTTTTACGCGCTACTTTAGCCTCACCTTTCTCCACTTCCGCATTGTATTCTTTAATCACAGGTGATTTATTATTCCTTACCTACAAATGATTTATTATTTCTTATCTACGGATGATTTATTGGCTGCAGCAAAACCTCTGTAAAAATCACTCCACTTAATGGTCAATCAGATCAACAGACAGTTCCTTGATATGCTCAATGTTCACATACGTCTAATGCGTTAAATTAGTTGAACTCGCGGTTGCTGGCGGATATTGCTGGCACTGCAAGTCTCAGTACCTTTCTCTCACGAATTCCACCGAAAACTTGGAAAAATGATATTCCGCTTCAAACCTGAAGCTGAAAAGCGATTGCCCGAATATCCGCGAACATCAAATCATTCAACCGTTATCCGAGTGCAGTACTCAAAGACGATAATAATACACGTCTCCTTAGTGATTATTGCCTCGAAAACACCTGTCAATGATGAGATAATACCTGCACTCCTTTTCTAACTCTTCTTCTTCTCTATATGGAAGGAGGGCATAAGCGATGTCCTGCTTCATGAAGGACGCTACTATTTATCACTCCCCGATATGTAAACAGTCTCACTTTGTATGCACAACATGTTCGTCTCATTGTTGCAAATTTCACTGCTCTTGTCATCGATTTACGTTGCTCCCTCCTCCTTATGTCGGCAAACATTAATGTGGATCTTTCATTCGGTTTGCTATACTCTACTGCTTGATCACTTGGGTGCATTAATTATCGCAAAACCAATTGCAGATGCCCAATTGATCGTTATTTGTTTCGATCATTTGCCATTTCTTCTGCAACACTTGTTGAACAGTATGTTTGGCATTAGGTGTTCACATCCTAGTGGCCCATATAGATTATTTACCATATGTCGTTGGAGCTAACAATCCATTCTGTTCGATTCAGGTTCCATCGGAAATTCATTTGTTTTATCGAAATCTTCTCCGTCACTTTGCTGGCAGTCTTTCAAAAGCCTCCAAAGATGAGGATGTTGTATGGGGTGTTTTCAATGCTGATAGCTAGGGAGATTAGGGTTACTAGTTGTGCGTCATATGGAGAGGGTTTGCAACAGTTGTTAAGTTTTTTTCATTCTGCGCTCTTATGCTATCTACTTCGGCATGCAGCCACAGCAGTTCAATCAAATGCATCATTTCATGCGTGGCATCGCAAAACGGGATAAATTTCATAGGACAAGCTCAATGAACGCATTCAGCTTGGCTAACTCATGCTTTATGCTTTTTTGATAAACTGAACGCTTAGCAGATATTGGTATTGCTATCATAACACATTTCCTCATTATCTTCTTTATATCACGCAATACATAATGAATAATTGTGTTATTATACTACATGTTACAACACTCATTGCGCACTAGCCATCACAAAGTAGCCGTAGCCGCTCTAACGAATATGTCGCAAACTTTAGCCTCGTAGATAATGTTCTACTTGAAAGTTGTAAAAAGTGGATTCTCATCGCTTAATGGTGATTCTCACATTCGATAGACATAAATCGACATGAATATATAGAAAATCTATACAAAACTTACAATAGTGATCAAAATTGACATCACTAATACGCTTGAGATAACATCGAATAAAATATATTATATGATACGTTTGTTTTTCAGGCGTTTTTTTTTCCTTCTCAACGAAAATCTCCAATTTTTCTTCAGCATTGCCGAATTTATGGGAAATTTTCAAAGCGATGTGGCATTTATGGCTGCTTATGGATATTTTTTCTTCACTGGTATTTCAGTGATTGTTTATATTTTTGAAATGACCGACGTTTGTTTAACGCTTAAAAATGACTACGAAAATGTTTTCTTTGCACGTCTTGCGAAATCGCTTGTACTTGCAGCTGAAGAGGTTTTTTTTTTTTTTCGTTTTGATAGTTTTCCTTATACAATTTTATCGTTTATTAGGTTACGATGAGAAAGAACAAACGCAGCAATTATTAGAAACTATATTATCATTATTCTTTATGCTAAATAAAAACTTACTCAATCAAAGATCGTATGAGAATTCTGTTGTATGTGTTTATAGAATTTGCTCGAATTAGAAAATCAATGCAATACGATGAGGCAACGAATTATTCACGTATTTCTAATCTTCTCTTATAATAATCGAAGAGATTCACTTAAGAAATCGTTCATAAGTGGGATGCTTATTCAGTTCTCGAAATAGCAATATTTACGATCGCTTCTTTAGCTACTACCCATCTTCGCCGCTAATTCATAACGATTTAGAGAACTTTGATTTCCATTTCAATGTTGACATATCATTATCCGTGGACGCCCATCCACAATCACATATCTTCCCAATCGCCGAATATGTCTGTTCAGTCGGTTAACAAATGCATTTAAGTGCGATGGGTACTATCAAAATTTGTCCGCTATATAACAGGATGAAACGGAGATAATAAATATTGCTCCGAGGCTCACAATCCTAAATAAATTTCCTGATATATATGAATCAAGAAAATTGATGAATGTTTTAAGTTTTGACGGCATTGGTTCCATGTCATCGATTGATAGGGCACATAAGGAGAGGAAAAAACATGATGCAGTGAAATTTGCTATGAGACAAGGACGGGATGATCCTCTATTTAGACAGATACCTTCATGAAATGTTTTTCCAAATGCTGCTGCCGAAGTCGTCTTCTTTCGTTTGCGATGAAACCTTCTAATGAAATTTCTCTAGAAATTCTGGCTTTTGCTTTCCTACCACTTCATTGAGGCCGATATGTGATTTTTCATTTGTTATATGCAGGTTCCGCTACCAGCCTTATTATATGTTATGTATACAAATGAACCGAGATCTTCGCTATCAAATCCGGCCTACTTGGCATCTTGGATCAAGCTTATTTCTATGTCTTGGGGTATAGTGAAATTCACGAAATTGCGATTCTTCTGGTGCTGTCTTCCGTTAAACCCCAAGCACGATCGAAGGTATGTCTTATAGCTGTGAAGCTGAGACAACATATAAATGTTATCCATGTTTAATTCGATCAGTTGAGGTATATTACGCAAAAGTTTAAACTCGTTATAAGGATGTCCTTTGATAATGTAAACGTGATTTTGCTGTGACTGAAGCATTAATTCTCTTACGAACTGTTCTAGCTAGATCAAAGGTAGCTCTATACTCAAAAGGCTCTATATTTTCCAAACTAGAATTTACTAAACTATTCCTGTGGTATTACCGGAGACCAACTTTGGATGGAAGCACAGAGGATACTTTGTGGACATCAGAATAATTGCGTATTTCGTTTCTGCTTTGCACATCCTCTTCAACTGCGATAGGATAGACCTACCGCTCGGTTCCATGTTCTACTGCGTCTTCGCATCTATCGCCGCGTTTCATCTCGTCCTACTGACCTAGCCTTGTTGCCTATCGCATTCACTGACATCGTGAGTACTTCCGTCAATTTATGCATCTGCATGCCCGTGGGCTTTTCGAACCTTCAGCATCTTCATCGGAAACGATTTCATAGCTTGAATCGAAATCCGTTGAGATCGCGAGCACATTCGAGACATTTTTGTTTGATTCAGATCTGTCAGGCTGCTTATTTAGGAATTTCTATGTGCTTTCTTTTCACTTCATAACATTTGAATTTTTCATTTCTTTATTCCTTTCCATATTCCTTTAGCATGCTTGTGAAAACATTTCTCGCTTTTGAAGATCATCTTTCAGCTTATCGTTTTGAAGATTAGGCGATTATTTTCTTCAAGATTCTCTTTCTTTTTCTCGTAGAGATTCTCATCATATAAGAAATATGATTTAGCTAAATTTTCGCACAACAATTTTACAATTTATTTCAATGATTTCACTTAATACAACCATTTATTCAAATGAAAAAAACTGAACGAAATTTGCAAGTTATGAAGTTTCCGAACGTTATTTCCTTCCGACCTGTTAAAAAGTTCAAATGAAATAACGTCTTTTTTGACTGCAAAATTCGCTGTGTTCTTCAAAAATTGTGATGTAATTACTAGAAGTTCTATACTTTTTGCTAAGAAGCACAGTTTTCTATGTGATATGCAAATATCGATTATTCATGAGGGTGTTGTTAGTATTTTTCCGCATTTTGTTTCTCATAAGATAGATAATCGTGGAGCGGCGAATGTTCAACATTCTCAGTTTCAGCTTGCATTAATGAGAAGGTTATCGCAATGATATTATAAACAGAGGAAAATTTACTGACTAACAACTTATTTATCGTAGTCATTGTTATAGAGTACATTCAAAAAAAGGAATTTCCACAGCAAAATGGGACGCAGATGCTTCAACGGTATAATCGAATTGTTTTCATTTTTGGTATTCTATTCGAATGACGGCAATCCATTATGAGCTCATCTTTTGCACTCCAGGAATAGATCGTTTTAACTCGGGAAAGGCAAAAAGAAGAGTTTCTATTTGCGTAAAATATGTCGTTTGGCAGTATAGACTGTTTTGTCGCATTGAAATTTTCGCTGTAAAAAAATCTGAGACTCACTAAATATATCCAAGATCGTTACCTTCATACCCCCGACTCGCTCTGGGTAGTCTTTTTATTCTATTCGTCGTTTTTTCTTATTGTTCTCGAGATCATCCTATTCATTCATTGGATAGTGCTGTGTTCTCATCGCAATCATTATTCCCTTTGATCTGGTCGTGGCGAAAGAATTATGAATTCTTTTGTATAGCAGCGGCAACTTAATGAAGGGTTTGCCTTTATTTGTCTTTGAAATTATCACGTTGCGACTTGAGTATGTTTAAAACCCTACCTAGTACACTGAGCTTTCAAATGCGATGAAGTGTATGTCGAAACACCTTGCCAACAATGTTTTCTGGTGTACCAGTGGTTTCCCACGATTCACTTACCACGCGGATACCGTTCTTAGTTGTTTCGCCCTCGGCAGCTTCTTCCGGAGCTTTGAGCGTTGCGAGATTGAAGAACATCTTTTTCCTCGACCTTTTTCAAGCGAGCGCACCAGTTCTTCTTCGAAGGCTGCAAGCGTGTCTTGGAGTTGAATAGGCCCGACTCCTTTGTTAGGGCAACTGTTGAGCGGATTCTTGATTAGTCTTTGAACAATATGAATGGATTCTTCTTCTCAAGAAAAACTTCTTCCACATGAGTGACGTTGAAACGAAGCTGGATCATTTTGATTAAATAAGAACTTGACTTTCACAAAAGTCGACTACGATCACTAACAGAGTGTGAAAAGAATCCACCGTTTTGCTGTTGAAACCAAGAAACTTGTTGAGGCGAGAGAAAACGGCAAATTTTATGAGAATGTTATTTAAGAACAGTACATTCCATCGGAAGCGTGAACTGCTCGGATTAAGCTTACTTTCAAAGTCCAGGATGTCCTCATGGCATCAGCTATCACATATCTGGTGTGGAGAGCAATCGACTATGGTAGTTGAAATTCGTCGTTTTCATTGCAAGTTACATAAAGATATATACTCCACACTCGCGAAAGAATAGTCTTCAATAATATGTGATAGTTGAATGAAGCCATCTAAAATGAGTGAAATGTGAAGAACGGTGCTCATATCGAAGCTAAATGGAACAATCTCAAAGACAGATAGAACGTGAAAGGAAAAACGAAAGTTCTATAATACTAAACAACAATGCATGCAGAAAAAAAACTATTTGAAGCGGCACTATGCTTAATTGTGAAGTAATTACTCAACAGTATCTTCGTTTTTCCATTATACGAAAACATATGGACAAGTCAACAATGAATGATCGCATTCCGGCAGGTGGTCATTATGAAATGATATGAACAATTTCTAGGATAAACCAACCTTATTTCACAGCTATCGAATGATGGAAACACATTTGAGAAGCAATGATAATTTTTGATGTACACATTCGAAGTTCACGAGATTAAAATATTATTTATTATTGCAGAGAGAATATTCGCCGATGCTTTCAATTTACTCTCTATCGTATAGTGATGCTTTTCGTTAATATATGCCATATAACGGCTATTATTATTGTCATTATGAATATAATCGAAGCGGGTAAAGGAGGTCGTCCAATTCTATCAAATC
Source organism: Ascaris suum (assembly GCA_013433145.1). NCBI lineage: Eukaryota > Metazoa > Nematoda > Chromadorea > Rhabditida > Ascarididae > Ascaris > Ascaris suum. Next base: position 1,617,581 of record CM024175.1, read on the forward strand.
GATCTCGTCAATAAAGGATTCCTCTATGATTGGTTCAGTACATAGATGCATAAACTTAACGTTCTTCAACACATAAAATTGAGTACAACACAAACTCGGAACGTTCTAGAACTTGCTAAAATAAGTGACCTATGGATATATGTAAATAGATGCACGTTCGCAAAGGCACGCACGAAACTGTGCTCAAGAAAGTGGTCACCGTACTACAGTAATAACAGATATACTTCTTCTGTAGCGGCAAAATTCCTTCCACCATGCTAGTGTTTTCCAGGTTATTCGAAGATAAGAGAAAGTTGCATTTACTTCTTTTGCAAAAGACACTTGAGTTAGTTTTTTAGACGTCAAACCGATTGCAATGCAGTCGACTTCAAACGGAATTATGAGTGCATAAAATTGGCGCTATCAGCATTTTTGCATCTGTTCAATTGGCTTACTTGGTCATAATTCAATAACGCATGGTAAATTCGTCAAAACTTCTGCACCGGAAACGTTTGCTGAAGCAAAATTTGAAAGCTGCATTTGTAAATGAATTTCGACGGTATCAAATATACATCCACTTATGAGGTGCTGCGCATTGCTGAAGCCCTATCTATTCGTTGCAATTGTTCGTGATTCCAATTTAAGTCTACTTTCAATCGAGAACAACGAATTTAAAGCGTGATATGTTCGTAAAGAAAACATTGAACGGAAATGTTCAATCCAAAATGTTACGCTAGTTTTGTTGATTGTAGACATCATTTTATTCCCGTTTATTTAGTGTTATCATTGGCCCAATCCAATGTTTTGCTGACCGCTTTGAAGTGATCTCAAAAACAAGCGCATTTTTGAACGTAGAAAAAATTTTCACAAGCTGCACTTTTTTGTTATAATGCAACTATGCTTTTCATAGAAATATTCTAAGTGAAGTTTATCATTGCAACGTAACAAATGCAATGTTTCTAAATGGTATAAAATCTTCAAGGTGTTCTTGTGTGATGCACAAATGATCGTAAAATATAATCTTGAAGATACGATGAATACTTTTATTCTTTTACTCCGTCATGAAAATTTTTCGCAACTTAGCACAGATGTTTTGATATTTCGCCTTCTCAAATTTCATTATCCACTTGTTTAACTCTGTACTTGAAGAAATCGTATGTTATGCTCATCACTCAAATACTTTACATTATTTCTTCTCCTAATGCGTAGGATCCACCTACTTACTTCATCCTCATTCCACATTTTTGCAAAGAAAAAGTGGTTTTTTATTTTCGGAACGAAAACCTTCTAAATCGCTGAGAAATCATAGAGGGTCTTTCGCCGAATTGCGGTCGTTCAGACGAACTTTTCTTCTTATGCAAATAGAACAGTCGGCTATAGATCAAGCGGGAATAATGCGCCGCGCAAAACAAGTCAAATATGATCAAAAGCACAGGGACAGATCAAACGATTGGTTGTTAGGCTAGCCTGAGGCAGAATCGGGACGGTATAAAAGTGGTTGATGTCCTCATGTGTTTATTAAAACTTCTAGACTAGTCTTAGGACCGAGTGGGCCAACGGGTTGCCGTCGAAGTGTGAGAGATGTTCAGGGGCAGCGAGGAGTTCGACTGCAGGACCGTGCCGGCAATTCAAGCTGTCCTAATGCCCTCCCTTCGTGTTTTTCACCTTTGTGTATGAGTGTGATAAACTGTTCGCCCCTTATAACTGTGTTGTCTCGCAGTTTACTTGACCGCAGCTCGACAAATGGTGTAGATGATCTACAAATCTTGGACGGCGAAACGAGCCAAAGGGATCTGACCGTTACACGTACGTTGCATCCCTTAGAAGGCTGAGAAACACACTAAGTTAGATCAGTGCAATTAGGTCATGTGGGCGCAATGCACATCCAGTACTGTCAGTCAATTAAGCACATAGATTAAGGTTGGTCGAAGCCGAAATCAACCAGTTTCAAAGGAAATCATATCCGCCTCGTTTGGAGCATGCGCCATCCGGAACAACGGCATGGTGTGAATAGAAATTTTGCAGATGCCTTCGAAGAACCTTCAGGAAAGGCTATCAGGCATCAATCGCAGGATGCGGCAGCAGCAGCCTCTATCCCCTCGTTCACGAATGACGATTTTCTACTTGCCTCGTACAAACATAAAATTCTCAAAAAGCAAAAGGAGATCGTAATCATTAATCAAACAGCAGCTCGAGAAAACAGCGTGCTTAAATATTCTCGAGAAGAATACTTGTAAAGCTCGCAACATATTAATGAAGATTTGTAGTTTCTTGCCTTCTATCGGCTATAAGACTTTACGATGAAATACGAACATTTAATTTCACTCATTGCATCTGTGACGACAAATCCAATCAATGTTATTCTTTCAAAGATTGCGATTAGATGATGAATTTCAAGTTTTCTAGATTTTACGCTTCTTTGAGATCGATCATAGTCAATTCCAAATGTTTTCAGCAGCCCACAATTCAAAAGATGTAAGGCCACCATTTCGAACTGCATTAGCATTATCAAGCATTACTTCAACATTCGTCCTTTTTCGAGAGTTGTGAATGCCATAAGCCGTTGTGCCATCAACGGCACAGTATTCCATAACTCAAAGGCGATCGAAAATTTCCGCAACTTTTTTCATGCATAAAAAACGGTTTGGATGACAGGACGTGTGGATTTGCTGGACTTTTAATTTGACCTGATTTGAGTACGACATAAGAGGCAATTTTAATTGCAACGAAATACGCTCACGAGCAATTGCCGAGTCTATTTGCATGATACATATGCGACAGTGTTTTATGGGTTGCCGATGAGGGTTCGAGTATCCACACATATTGGGTTCTTTTCAAAGACTATCGACCGCCATTTCCGTCAATTTCTCTCTCGCTCAATCGCAAGGTCTGACCATGTTGGAAGCTCCATTTTCTCTTTGTTTATTCTCACAGGAACCAACGACGGCCAGCCAAGCAAGGGACGCCAGCTAAATCGCAGTGGTGTTTGTATACGCGCGTGTGTGCGCAGGCCGCTTGGTCGCCGACTGGAGGCCACTCAGACCAAACGTGCACCCGTATCGGGCTCTAGGACGAGGGCCGGTGCCTGTTGACCACATTTTCGTCTCGCTGCCTGCAGTACGACCAGTTTTCTTCTCACCAGATGTGGTTAAATTGTTGCTATATGTATGTATGTAGGTGCGCTGTCTGTGTGTGCATGTATGCGTGCGTGCGCTGTCTGTGTATGTGTGTGCGTGTCTGTTTGTGCTGGAGATACCCGTGTTCGCTTCTCTATTTGATAAACGCAGCTAACTCAATAACCAGCGTCTCATTGCGTACGTCTTCATCGTCGCCCACACAGCATCGATATTTTTTTAGCGGACTGCGTTCATCAGATCTCTTGTCTTACCTCTTTCATACCTTTTCATACGTCACGGTATGACGTGTTTTGAGAATGACCGTCGCATTTCATCTGCCATCTGGTTAAACTGTATTCTAATCAATCAAGGATGTCAATCCGTCATTTTGCCTGTTGAAATCAGCGCGTTTTTGTCGACTACCTAGACGGCACATTTCTGAAAGGCAGTAATTTTCGGTAGCGTAAACGAAAAAAAAAATTCCTCTAAGAATGAGTGATTCTATGCACTTTTTTTTTGCAAAAGTTTATAGGAAAGAATCTTTATGCTCATATACCTGCATATGCGCACCTGTATTTATTATAAGTGCAATAAATGAAAGGGAAAACGATATGGCAAACTTTGTTAGGTATTAATTGTAGCCATATGTGCGCTATCACACCACTAAAATCTTCCCGAATTGTGCATTTTCGAACAGATTACAATTGCTGACGTCTAGCATAAAATTTTTGAGTGAAATGCAATCGCATAAATGACTTAAAGATAATGGAAAAGGAAGTCCAAGTTGTTAATTTCTAGTGTTGATCATTTTCCTTTGAAAATGTTATGTTAAAATGTTGTCTCAGTAATTTTCAGGATCTTCATAGACTCTCTTTCTGTATATATTTTTTACGATCATAGCCTCATTTTATTCCATTTTCAATTTCCAAGAAGAAAATGAAGATTTTCTCTCTTTATGAATAAAGAGAATTGAAAGGCAAAAAGTAATAAAGAAAGACTTTAGTGGTACGATAGTGCATGTATAGCTACAATTGATACCTAACAAAGTTTGCCATATCGTTTTCCTTTTTTTTTTTCAGCTGGCGTTTTTTCTTCATCGAATTGCTTTTATTGCGTTCCAAATTCATTTAGTACTAAAGAAAAAAGAATTCTCTCTCAAATCTATCGATATAATTGCAGCTGCTTTTTTTGGCTTTCAATTCTCTGTTTAATAATTTTACCGGCAACAAACTTAACGAGATTAATGAACGGTAGTGATATGTTGTATTTCAAAATCTATCTAGCAATTAGAGCAATTATCTTATGCGTTTGCGCATTTTTTCTTTCCTCTCTCCTTTTATTTTCATGCTGAGATAACGTTCACTTAGTTGAATAGCAGTAAATTGTCTTCAAGAGAATGAGTCTTTATATTGAATCAAACTTCATACAGTAATCGACGATTTAATTTACAGGACTAGCAGAAGAAAAAAAAAAGACGAATCACATAACTTGAATATATCATAAACTCGGAAGAACTTTCTGAGCATAAAATTCATGCGTTCCCCTTTTTTTTTATGGCAAGTGTAAGGCGAATTTCTGCAAAAAATTTTCGCCTAATATCCGACACTTCTAGTTGTAATGGGCCTCAAATGAAAAAACTCAAAAGAGCGATTGCATTTGACTCGAGAGTAGTAATATCTCTTAGTGAAGAGAGTGAAATTTATCAAAGGAAGTGTAAGAAAAAAAAAGCACTCTTAAACCATTGCAATATAAATCTCTCGTAAAACTCTTCTTCTACAAAAAATCTCATTCATTCAAAAATTATAATCTACACTTAAAAATAGCATGGTATTTTTGGGTTTCGCTGGGATGGTTGAATATGATGTAGTTACTTTTTTTCATTCTTCGACCCCCTATTGCATATACTTTATTAACTCTTTGAGCCTCAAAATGGACATTATTATTATATTGTCCTTTATCTAACTACGTATAGTTTATTTCTGTTTGATATTCTCTATCAATGGGGCTATCCTATTACAATTGTTCTATTTGTTGTGCTAGGCCGGTTTTTATAGCTTGAAATGTCTTGCATCCCTAAAGAGAACATTTCGCGATGATGTCTCTCTCTCATACTTCTCTTATATTTTATTAGCTGCTATATAAATCCTTCCACTATACCACTTCTTATTGCAATTCTTTCACTACATATTTTTGCACTCTCCGAGTTTCGTTGTTTCTCTTTCCCACTTCTTAAACACGATCTTATAGACTGATTATCAGTTTAACTTATGAGAATATTTGCAACCACGAATTGTGCGGACGTTTAATTCCGCATGCATTATTCGAAATGTCGACGTTAGCAATAGAAAAGAAATGTGGGATTTCTGCAATGTTGGCCGACTTATTGGCAAAATAAGCTCGCTTTTTTTTTTTGCACCAGCTCCTCCTAATACGCATGTTCACTTGTCGCGTTAGAAATTTAGTAGCAGACGCCTAGAGGATCTATTGATTTTTTGATGGCCTAATAGTCTGTGAAGTGTAACGCTTAGATAAGACATCATTTGTTACTAGTTTACTCTCACCTTAGATATCCGATCGAAATAAATCTGCTTTTAAAATGTGCACATTATTTTATTCGCTTTCCTACAATTGTGTTTTGCATTTCCCATTTGCGTTAGTAATAACTATGAGCTATGAAATTGAATAAACTTTCACTTCACATCGAAATGGTTATGAAAACGAACAGTAATTAATATAGCCCTCTTATATCCGATATTTATAATATTGTATGGCTTTGAATATTCTCTCCATAATTCATTTCACTTCGATAAACTGAACATCGAAATTTGAAGAGAAAAATCACAGTCTTCTCAACAAATTCCTCGTTCATTCTATACTTGCAGCTTACATTTGAAAGTTATGCACAGTTATTATAGCTTGTGGAAGTTTTTCTATGCATGAGAGTACATGCATATATGTTCCCTCCTCTTCCATCACCTTCCCTTCACCTCTGCCGTCTGAGTCATGGAAATGACAACTGACGTAGGCTCCATATGAAAGTGCAGTATAGAAATATTTTCAATTTACGGAATGATTTGTTGAGCCTGACTATTAAAGCTGTTAGTTTTTGACTTTATGCTTACATTCTTTTTTGGCACTATTCCATGACCGCTTTTTTTTGGGTCAGAAAATTTGACCGTAGATCGTTAAGCAGCTGAACAACGAAGGTTCACATCAGTGCTTCGTTGCCCCTATTGCGTTTTTCCTTTTGAGTTTCTTTTGTTTTCTTCTTTCATGAGAATTTTTTTTTAATGATCGCAATAAATTCTCTCCAATTTTACATAGAGTGAATGCTTCGGTATATTCTATACTCGTTATTGCTTCACGTTGAATCATATCTTTTTTTTTATTGTTCGTACAACTTTTGCTATTATATGACGACATGTTTTTATTTCATGAATATGAGCTTCTTCATTACACGACATTCTAGTAATTAATTTCATAGTGACATATTGATCGAAGATGAGGAAACTTTTTCCATTTCAAAGCAACACTTCCACTCCCACCAAAAACTTGAAAAACAGAGCAGAAAAGCAAATATCACCGAGAATACTATTTGTTTATACACTTACTTCCGGTAAATAATTGACGTTCTTAGGAACTTCGCCTTGTCCAACTGTGAGAATTTTGATGGCTATTTATTTAAAAGTTGCTTTCTAGCTTTGCTTAACAACGTTTCTTAAAAAGCCATGGGTCAAAGGTCATGGCGGAGGTCCCCATTCCTAAGCATTTTCTAGATATTGCAGAAAAGCTTTGATCTTTAGCTGCACTGGACATCATTTGACGACATGGCTTGCAGCAATATATTTGTCACTAACTCTTTTAAAACAATATTTAAACGACAATCTAAAAAGAAAAAATTAAATTCTAAACGAGCTGACGTAAGTATTGCAAATTCTAGATGACACCGACCGCCTGCTTTTGTTTTCTGCCGAAAAGAGGATAATGCTGCTGTTGATCGTTCCGCTTTCTTCCTATCCCTCCTGTCCGTCTCAATAACTTAAAGCTTACCTCTACTTCGACCATCCCTTCTTTCCTTCTACCTCCATAAAAAACCTTGCCGACTCCACAGTACGTACTATTTCCTTTGTAACTGTAGCTCTCCACAAGATTGTAGCGAGCATACAGGATTGCACCTAATTCATACGAGTGTGTCAGAGGTTGTTTAATAATGAAAGAATTCTTGAGGAATTCATGCAATGTTTTACAGCATTTTCGAAGCACTTGAGAGTTTCTTTGCAATAATCGCTTTGCGATTACGTCATATTAACGTATATGCCATGTGTCTCTATCTCTAAGCTCGAAAGCTTCATGAGAAAACCGCGATGATCAAATGTGATGGGATTATTTGCACAACAGAGTTTATAGCATTTAATCCATCTTCATTATTGTTAATGAGTTTCGCGTAACATATTGATATTTAAAGATGCAATAAAATATAGAATTTCATTCTATAACTGATCGGATGCATCCCAAAATGCACATTTCCACTGATGCCTATTTTCTTAAGGGATATCTCCATTTATGATTGACTTTGATTATATCGGCAGTTGACTACATTTGATGAGTGGTAATGTTGAAGCATATATTATCTCAGCGCCGTTTGCAGTATTATGCGCTTTTTGCGGATTTGCAAAACACATAGTAACATTACTCCAGTATTTATGTATATACGGCCATCTTTGCCTCCTATTCAATACGTTCAACTCCATGACCAATGATGCAGGAATAATGTAATTTCAATGAGTGCGCAGAATATGATGACCTCTTTTATTGTTATTCATTCTGCTATGCAAACTGCTTAAATAATTAAAACGAATCAAAAATTTGCGTGCATTTTTTATTCTGGTGTGTTGCGAAAAATATTCCCTATAGTGGGATTTTTATGGATAGTCGAAGCGATCCGCGTATGCCGCTGATGTTACGCATTTATCATCAATGAACTGTGTGCAGTGATTAGTGATGATGAGCAGGATTGTAAGAACGCATCAAGTATATTGTTTTATTTCTAGTTCTCAGCACTTTCATGTGGAGATTTGCGATATGGAACATTGTGCGCTTGTTTTTTCTTGGGGGGGGGGGTATTACTTGATGCCATTACCTTCTTGAATTGGAAAACTAAAGCACTTGTTGATATTAATATAAGTTTCCTAACGTATTTCCGTACTTATTGATTATGATGAAATGACTAATCAACAATGCACAACTTCAGTCTAATTTCGTAGGTTTTATTTCAACACACATTTGTCAAGTATATTATAGGCAATTATTGTTGCCCGCCTGTTTATAATTCTGCCTTCTAAAGGAGAAACTGGAAATCCAAAAACGGCTTAACATCGATTGTTTCTGAATTTCGGCTCTTGTACACTGCATTACGAGCAGATATGCCATCCTCTAATATGCACCAAACAGGTCAACCTATTTTCCTATGGCAAACGAAATTACCAACTTGGATTGCTCGGCAACGAATTTCCGACAAGATAGCATTATGCACTGTCCGTAGAATTGGTCGTTGACTTTGCAAAAAGCAGTCCACCATTTTGCCTAGAAGACTAGATGTTCGCTACTGAAAACGCCGTCAAAATTTCTGATTAATTTGCAGTGAAAATGCATGTATTTATCGCAGATTATTCGTCCTGCATGTTTTTCTTACACTTCTTTATGAACGACTTCAGATGAGTTTGTTTCCTGCGACTATGGAAATTTGTAATTTTGAACCGCATTATGATGACTTCATGTTCTCGTTAATCTAACTTCTATGTGTTGGGAAGTCCCGACCTAGAAATCATTAAAGTCAAGCAATCGGTAGGCGTTAGGCTACAGATAGACCATTGAAGATGGGCTAAATTTAGTGACTATCGTATCCACTAAGAATTCGTCTAAACTACAGCATTCAGAAAGAGAAAAAAAAAGGATTAAAGGATGTTAAACGTTGAAAATGCAAAGAAAATTCGCCGATTTTCTGTTCGTTGAAGCGTATTTGAGGCTGCTGAAATGCTGCACTTGCGTAGGGCATTTGTTTCCTACGATCCGCACAGCGTTACTTTAAAATCGATAATTCGTTGTTGTTGTCGTCGCATCGGCATGCCCGATACCGCATCGCTCGTCTACTTGCTTTGTTCGAGTTTTCCTTGTTTTTTTTTTTATTTGCTTGATTTTTATCCAAACCATTAAAATAAATTTTCGTTTATTCCTTCGTCGAATTCCTCAAAAGTCGAGAGTATTGTACAATTGAGAGTATTGAGAGTATTCTACAGTATTGTACAATTATGAATTGCTTCTGATTGTTCAGCAAAGAGAGCGCTTCTTGTTTCTACAGTTGTTCATGAGGTGATACGTGTATTAACTCCGACGAATGGATTCAAGTTTTGAGGTTCTCTAAACTCTAGCAGAAGGATTGACTTTCAAATTGCCGATTAATGCGTTACAGATTATCTGTTACTAGAAAGTAATGTGTTTTTGAGTGTACATTTATTGTGTTGTTGTTCATATGTGAAATTGAATTAGTGCAGAGAAGCGTAGAGAATGAATCATGGCATGGAAACATGCTGAAGAGTTCTGAAAAATAAAATTTAGTAATACAATAACTTTGCGCTTGACTAGCTGTAACTTTTGGAAAGAATGCAAGCCTAGAATCCTTTTTAGTAGAAGATTTCTATAAGCGATTGGATGAGTTCAAGTTTTAATGCATTATTGCTCTTACTTCAACAATTGTTAGTAATTGATGAAATTGATAGCTGTGTTGAGCAGGATTGCAGATGAGCAGATCGTGTCAACCTATCTAAGATGCATTTTCAGTCAATCAAGGAAATACATATACTATCACTAACACAGATGATCACCTGTTCACCGATTTCGTGCCACCGTTTATCTCCCTCCTTCTCTTCTATGTTTGTTCTTTATCTTTCCCTGCTATCTAAAAGGGAAACGAAATATGAGTAGCTCATCGAATAATGACATCACAAACTGTGGTCCAGTAGTATTTAGTTCTACAATGCGAAGTTTATTGCCGTTTCAATTTATAAGCAAACGTTTTTTAGGTGTTTTTTTTCTCAAATCGAAAAATTTTTGCTGTTTTGGCATAGGTAACTACCGTTATGCAAATATGGTACATTGTTTGCTTGAGCGTGGTCGATTTCATAGAGAAGCTAATTTTGCCGAATAAAAAAAAAAGAAAAGAAGAAGCTAATTTTGCCGAATAAAAAAAAAGAAAAGAAGAAGCTAATTTTGCCGAATAAAAAAAAAGAAAAGAAGAAGCTAATTTTGCCGAATAAAAAAAAAGAAAAGAAAAGAAAATTTACGCTTTTCATGAACGATACGAGTCAATAATGCTCGATTATTCTCTGTTTTTGTATCCGACTGATATTGAATGTAAAGAGTGAAACATTTATCCGTTTGAATTCTCCTAGGTTCTTCCGATTCATTTTCAAAATCACTTTCTCTAAATTCAAGATTCAACGAGATGCTGGAGAGAACATTATTGCATTCTTAATCGATGAAATTCATGTTTCGTATACATGTGAATTTTATCATAGGGTGGACTTTAGCGTTGATAAATGGTCACCTCTGATGTTAAATATAATATGACGAGTACCTAATTTAGATGTGAACTGCTCAACAGACTGTCGTAAAGCTGCAATCGGTAATGGATTGTAAAACAGTAAGTAATCATCAGAGTGGAGAATAGTATTTCATAGGAATGTAGATTCACCAGCGCAATGTTTCTCTCCAAATATTTGTATCTCGATAATGTAATTCCAGGTGTTGTTCGATTTCCAGCTGCAATGAAGGCGAAAGCATCTTCACCCTAAATGATATTGCAGCGATCTTTACCTCGTCCAAAAAGCTTTTTTTTTATTCTTTGCAACATGTTGCACCCATAGCCGGTGGGTTGTTGTTAAGTGTACGCCTGTGGACGGTGAGAGGGGATTAATAGAGTGTAAGTTGGTAAACGGCGGCACTGAAGTTACCTAGAAGCTGTAACGATAGCTTCACCGCGCAATGATTACTATTGTTTTCTTGCTATGATGATGAGCTTTTACTACTTGGATAGAACTCTTCTACAGATGTAACCTCGTTACAGTTCGTTCCGTGAAGAATTTTAACAGCCTTATTTGTGATAAAACAGTCATTTACCCAAATGTGGAAGTGGCTGCCTATTTTATTGTCATCTTTATTCGGTGTATCAGTTATTGGAACTTTGAATGCACCTGCCGCTTTGACTATAATCTGTGATGCTAACGTGCAGAGGAAAAAAGCCCAAACAGAAATGCTAATTAAGCTGCTGTTGAACATCTGGATGGTTTTTTTATCCCTCATATCGGCAAATGGAACAGCGAGTCTAGTGCTAGTTGAGCCGTGGGATCCGTAGCGCATTCCTTACTCCTTGGCCAGGATTCCGAGCTAGCAATTCTTGCAGCATACTGAAAAAGAACAACACCCACAGAATGTTTTTATATCATGACGTCTGTCTTTACCTTTTATTTTGCAAGTGGAGCTTCTTCACATGCATGATAACTCGGCTAAAATTGTCAGAAAATCCAACGGTTGCATCACTCAGCACGACTTTGAGACACATAATGGAGGTAATTTAAGAAGGAAGTCCTTCACGACCAGGTAAAAAGAAAGACTTTGTTCAGTCATAGCCAGTAGCGTGAATCGACAGCGTGAAATCAACACGACGTAATTCCTATTCAGTAATGGATTCATCCTCTTTCTTGACATATAACCTTATAATTCACTATTTCACAGTCACTCTTTAAATAGTCAAACGTGATTCAGTACTCATTGTCTCTATCCTACTGCCCCATTGTTGGCCATATCACATCAGCCCTACAACCTGCCGTTTACCATAGTATGGTCCATTTTGCACCACTTGCGTTTAATGCATTTACTGCAACTTGCAAGTCAATCTGCTGTTTACTGCACTGCGCACTACTTGGTTTCGATAACGTAAGTTTTTTTCCACCTCGCAGCCCTTATTCTCCCATTGTACTAAGGGATCATCGAAAAGACGAAATCCGGTAACTCGCTATTTTTTGTAGGATGCTGAGGAGGTTGCAAGGAGAATAAAAGTGACTGCATGCAGGAGCATCTGCTTTCATCATCGCAAACGCCTCGTAACACAGCGCTGTCTTACATAGCACCGAGAAGAAGTAATTGCATGATGTGAGCAACTGTCTCATTGCATACTTCGCTGAACATTATGGAGTAACCACTATATACTCTTCAGAACGCAACTGTTTATATTTTTATAAATGTTTTGGTGTTGCATTTCATTGCTGGCGATTGCTGAGTTCAAAAGCTTTCCATAGGAGTGACCAATTAACACATTCCTTAAAATGATGCAATTTGAATGCGAACAGAAAATTAACGGCTTTTCGCTAAGCATTTTCGCACATTCACGATACGCTGATAGACTGCGTATTCTCCTTGGAAGATTTCTTTTCGTTTTTTTTTCTTGCATGCGATAAGAGTCCAGAGCTTATTGGCAGTAACTGATCGAACCAGCAGCATTGTATTTCCTCAAAAAGAACTTTATCTTTCTTTGACGTTGCCTTAAAATATCAATGCAGAAATCGAATTTTTTCATATCATTCAGTTGGATTTTATGCTCGCATTAAACAAAAATTTTTTTAAGTTTTAGTGCTGTCTCATCAATAGGTCGAAATTATTTAGAAAACTTTAAATTCTTTAAAGCGAATATTACGACATTTATTCGTTATGTTCATCGCATTTGAATATTCTCAATGTCGTTTATATAATCATTCCTCCATAAATCTATTTCGTAATGTTGTAGTACATTTGCATTGAGTAACTCGTATTGTTCCGCTGTAGAGGAGAGCCCTGACGTGTTGCACAACCCTCGTCCCGATGAGGCGCCTGATCGGATTGACTCAGTAGGAAGAAGCTAAAGAGTCTGCTGGGAGCTCTCTTAAAACCGACCGCGCAATAAGCGATACTAAACGATACATCGACTCGTCAGTATCCGATGGGCAGGAGACGAGCCTAAGCCCTCACCTTCACGCTACCTCACAACTTCACCTAAGCAGAAGTGGTAGTGATATGAAGAGACATTTATTCGAAATGAATGCTATGTCGATTAGCGTATAAACGTATAAACTCGTATTAATTTGTAGCGTTAAACATCCCTTTATGGATGCATCTCTACTCACCTCATACTTTCATTTTTACTCAGTAATTTTTTGCAACCGATGGACTTGATGGGTGTTTTGATATGCTCAGCTACGCATATTCGTTTCGTCGAAAGATGATCCGTTTTTTTTTTCTGTTCAACTTTTTATGCGTTTAATAACTATCTGGGCACTTCTCTTTGTATCTTACGGTATTCGGCAAATACGATAGTTTCAGTGATATACCCTCCATGAATTTTAGTATTTGTGCAGGTCTAGAAATTTCGTGGCATTACCTGTTAACTACTTTGTTGAATATGACTTTATTGCAAGATTCACGAGTGCCTGAAATAGCCAAATTTCGCGCCGTTCTTTTTTTTCTCGCGATGGGGGAAGGGGGAGTAATTAATGATGAGATAACAGTTTCGATAATTACACGAGTTGTTGCTTTCATGAAATGTGAGAAAAATAAATTTCGCGACCGATATTATAAATTAAGAAATCACGTTCACTGCAACAACAGTGGGAAGAGAAATAAGCAATAAAATCGCTAATATGAGAGCAAATAACATTGACGGATTGCTGAATAGATTTTTGCAATTTTTTTTCTCACAACTACATCACTATTTGATTGATTTCATCTATTATTGATCGTCTAAATTATTTGAAATATAACTTTAATATCGTTCAACTTTAAATGAAATATGAAATATATCTTTAATAATCCCTGTTTTACCTTATTGTCAACTCATAAATAATGATTTCGTTAAGTCGATAAAATCGTCATTAATATTTGACAATCAAATAAATTCTTTTGAAATTAGTCTTTCAATTTTCTTTGCAATTAATTTCATAGAAGTTATTCGCAATAATGGTTACTTAAAATGATTGAAAGTTTATTCGCTTGTTGATTTGAATATGCAACGTTCGTTACGATTTGATATCATGATCACAAATCCACTGCTTCTTCGTAATTACGCTTGTATACGCTCAACAATTCACTCTCTTGTTCAATAAGCGGAATCATTTCATATGCTTCATTAATTTCATCATGTATTATGATGTTAGTAAGTCAAAACGAGCTGCTCCCTCAGTTCGTCTGTTTCCATCTAGTGGCAGTTTTATGCTTTCAAGACGCAAAACAAGCTTTTCCTCATTTTTTCAACTCTGTAATCAATGCAGCGAATTACGAGGTTTTTGCCCTGTATAGTGGAATTCATTAGGTACAGTTTACGATCTGAGACCATCACATACCAATTGTCGCAATGATTCACCGACTTCTAAAACGTCTTTTGATGTTCAGGTATGCATAAATATCAGTGTGTATCTTGTAGTAGGCAGAGTTATAGGCCGCTACAGTCGGTTGCAGACATAACTGTTGATAGCCTTATCAAAAGCTACTGTCTTTTACGGAAGATTCGTGTGAAGAGAGCTTTGCTAGCATATCTTCCTGATTTCGGCGATTAAGGGTTTTGAGTGCGCTATTGTGCGAGACCGCAAAAACGCAATATTTATGTCATGTAGTACAATCAGTTGTAGTGTTTTCATTGCCTCAGGTGGGGTCACGTGGCATGAAATTAACGTTCAGTATAATAAAAATTCAGAACTCTTATAAATTCATGTAGATATTCATAGGGGTACCATCTGACTCAAGCAGGAATACCCTCTGAAGCAAATCTACCACACAAATGCAGTTGGTACCGGAGATTTTTCATGGCGCACATTTGGGACAACGCAAAAAGTGAAAACGATGAGCATATTGATTTCACGATAGCAAGGAGAGGAGGGAGATTTCCAATAAACGAGCTAGAAAAATCATCACGTCGAGCTATGACAGTTGCTCGTATTATGTTGAAACCCCTCTTCTACTTCACCTTTGCAATTCTCGTGTAATGCTATCGCTGCTGTCGGCATCGCTAATTTCATAATTGAGCGCTTAGTACCATTTCCTGTCATTTCTTTCGAGGAAACCCAAAATTTCGGCTCCTACTGCTTAATCTTTGATGATTTTTATGTGAAAAGTGCATAAATTTCACAGCGGTAATCGCCGCGCCTTATGAATAATTCAATGCAACATGCGTAAGTAACCAACCATTCGACAATTTTACGCTATTTTTCTTGCCACAGGCTTCAGCAAAACTTCGAACACTGTTCTCTGCATCGTTTTCTTTCGATGTTTGATCACTTCATTTGCAACTTGTAGGCCAAAACGATTATTGGGGCGTCACCGAACGGCCAGTTGCTCAAAAAAAAATGGATTCGTTGCTATGAGTTAGACCAAATCGAGTCCTCCAACATGTTCATGCTTCATATAATTCTTTTTTCAACGATGTGCTTCGCTCGAGCAAATTGTATGTGATATTCGTTACCAATCAGCAATCAGAACACTGAACAGATGCTCACGAATTTTCTAAAGGGGTCGCGAATTTTTTGCATTCTACGCGTTTAGTTAGGCGAGAAATCGACTGCATTACCGAGCGCGTAAACGTTTGTTTATTCTGCAAAAAAAAAAAAAAAAAATCGACGATATCCACATCCGTGGATTATATGGATGTGTTACGGTACCTCAACTTTATCAACCTATCCAGCCGTATGTAGTATTTATGTGTGGATTATGTTCCTCTTAAAGGTGCCAATCAGGGCTTTATTCACTTAGCTTCCGTCATATTTGGTGCATTGTCGCTGGCATCATTATAATTGAGATCGCTCTACTTGTTCACTCAGTCAACTAGTCAGAAATTATTGACTCATTAAGGCAGATTCTGATTCAGAATTAGCGTCCCGTATGGGGGTCGTCATCATATACGCTAATTTTATTACCACTCGTGTGTTTATTGATGAACTTTCATTGTGCGTTAATTGCAGTTTCTATACTTTCACTGCAGCTGGTCAACTTCGATATGTTTGTTATGTTTGTGTAATCATACTGTTCCACTGAATAGAAATGCTTGTTGAAGGCAATATGATTGATTGCTTGTGACGATAACTTTATATGCTTTCATCTGTGACGTTGTGCTTAGTGTTTGCTTCATTGCATTCAAGGATGTATAAAGTGACCATATGGTATGGAAGCAATCTCAATTTTCAATAGATGCGAATATATTTTGCATAAGTTTCCATTTAAAAATGCTCGATATGCTTAAAGGTGATGAGTATATTGGACGGCTTGGTCGCTTCGAGCGGTGAAGCAACGACGACACCTCATGCATTGCGGTTACATGGAATGTTGAAGGTTAGCACTGTATTTGTAATGTGTTCTCTGGAAGTTTTTTTTATAGTGACCTAGCGTCTATCCGTACAAATGTGCAGCAGACCTCTGGTTCAGTCCTTCATTGAAGGTACAAGCGCTGCTGATTCGTTGTAACTGATTACCTTCCGTATGTGGTGTTTCGAGATTAAAACATGCTTTGAAATTTGCAAAGGCAGTTATTTACGCAGCTGGTCCAATGCATGACAAAAGTGAGTTCTAGTTGGGAGCGTGAACGGTCGATTGATTTCGTTGGTGATTCGATGGTCTTTCGAAAATTTGTTTGACGGAAATGCACAACGCATAAGTCATTTCAACCATTCTAACGCAACTTCTCCGTCATCATTAAAATTGAAGCTGTTAAATTTAATATGCCATGAAATTACCTCGGCTGAATTAGGTGTTTCGTCATGGATTTGAGGCTAATTATTACCAAAAAATTGCGTCGGTATTTCCAGTTTTATTTCTATGAATTCTTAACCATATGTGATGGATCCGATGTCCGTTCGGTGTATGTGCAAATGCGGCTGTTATTTAAAAACATTGCATATGAAATTTCATGAGATCATTCGCATGAGAGAACAGCGGTTACCGCAAAGCTAGAAATCGTTTTATCGTCACTTCTTGAATCAATTCCTACGTTTTTTGTTGCAACCGGAAGCGATCATATCGTGCGTTGTGTCAAGGCTTAAATCTTGGGAAATATGCTTAGAGGTGTGTGTTGTAACTCTGTCGGCTGCGACGTGTAGATGGAAGCCAAGTTGAACGTGCAGGGATGCGGGGATAGTGGAAGTGGTTTATTGGGGAGCAGAACGAGTAGAAACGACGAGAGGCGAGATGGACCAGGAAGGGCTGCCGGTCGGGGAGCTGTCGAATGGAGAAGGCTGACTCCGAAGGGTTGAAGCCCAGCTTATATAAACCTCAGGTAGGCCAAAGGCACCTAAGTCAATCAGTGGCACTGCGCGAAGAACAATGAACGAGAACCGCCTATATGAGCAAAATGATCACTGCAATGTTAGATCGCAAATAGATTTAGATCACAAGTAGATCTCCTGCGTTGGCTCTTCAGTGCCATACCCAACAAGAGGGCACTGCGAAGTTTGGTGTTTCCTATCTTGGGAACGAGGTTTCGAAGACTCGTCGCTGATTATGTTTTTGCGTAGATGGGCTACCGAAGTTGATGGTAAAAATTATGGTTCGGTCAGTCGTGAGGCAGTACTTGGACCAGACGCTTGCATTGAAAAACAGGTGCTTACGATGCAGGAACACTTATTCGAGAAGATGCCATAAATGTATAAAGAAATGCTGACAAAAGTCGCTATTAGCCAAGCTGCAGTTCTTGCAGCTAATGCCTTATTGGCGGTTTATGAGGGGAAAGTACGGCAGCGGTCGGTCATGCTCTCTGGAGGCCAAAAGTCTGTTGCTCACGTTGGTCGAGGCTCGCATCGCCAACAGTACTCCAGTTAACGTGATCTCTAGGGGTCTAGGTATCGATGTCAGTCCTAAGAAAATATTCCATTTGGCTCTGCGCGGCGAGAACAAACGCCGTCCTCTGAATGTGAATTTCCTAACGTTGGTGATGCTATGACCTTCTGGCAAGGGAGAGGTGGGAGGTCAAGCGGAATGTTCGAGATAATGCGATCACTTCGATTCCTCTTTCAATCAGCTTTTACCTGCATTCTTTCTCTCGACATTGCTTGTGAATTTGAGGCGCACAGCAAAATGACCGTCGTTTTAATACTTTCTTCTCAATATTGGGCATCGGACACACATGAAAGTTTGCATATACGTTCAGATCGAATACGTAGGTTTTACTGCATACATGTCTTCAACGTCAATTTTTTCACTCTTCTATCATTTGCGCAAGAGTTTTGCGGTAAATTCTATCCGATGAGGCGGTTTCTGATGGTCGACACTGTCCAATCGAGTTGATTTGTTTATGGTTGCGCTTCTGCAATGCATTCCGTGTTTTACAACGTTGGTCATTAAGTTGGATATGCATGAGCAAATATCACATGTAACCGTCATTCGCCAATCCTCATTGAAAGTCGATGGAAGATTTAATAATTTCAACAATCATTTCAACTTTTTTGATGATATTTTGCGATTTTCAAGTTAATGTAGGATTATGCCAGTGTAATTAGTAATTAGTGTGTTTATGTTGCTATTGAGGATTTCTTCATAGAGGTCTATGCTTTCTCTCGTTCGATACTGATGTTAGGTCGAAGAAAGCTTGCGGCATTGTGCACAGTGTAATATGTTTTGCTAACAACGATATTCATCAGTGAATATTCCTTTCGATGAAGACGCGTTAATAGCCGATTGGCGTTGAAAAAAAAGTTTCGAATCATAAAGAGGCTTGCAGAAAACGAAAAAATTCCTTGCAACTACACTTTGGAAAGCAGCGTGGCATTTATCACGGTGACTCAGTATCCCCGCTTCCTCCTTCTCCAACCGAACGTTGGCTGCGTTATTGGTCATCGCCTCAGTTTCAGAATGTGCCGAAGCATTATTACGGACGTGTTGATGTATCCGAATTTTTGGGAATCATTAGAGCGAATCTCCACTGACTATTGGCTTGTTTCCTGATTCTCCTCCAAATGTGTCGAAATTTCAGTGTTTGGCACAGTGCCATGTCGTATTGGGCCTGATCATATTCATTCTTGCGGCACTTGCCGACTATGTTAGCTCTCGTATTAATACAGTCCGGTTGGTTGGACTCGAGGAATGTTGTTCGTTTTATTTCATCATGACCGGGTAAGTGATTCATAGCCTATTTTCATCGCATCACAATCACCTCTTTGTTATAAAATTTCGCATGAAACCTTGAAGTTATTAATTTTTCGCAATTTATAAAGGTTTAGGCATAAACGGTTGTAATCTGATCGTATCGTCGAATTGTCGATAACATTGTGATAGCTGATAACGGGATATATGAGGTCTCTTGTAGCGCTACTGTTGCAATTTTCGGCAGCTTAATGCCAATTACAGAAAAAAAATTGTTCTTCAAAACTCTTTTTCTTTTGCTTCTTCATTGCAATGCATTCGTTGATTGCAATGTCGATTGCAATGCACTCAACCAGTTAATGCATTGCAATGCATTGCAATGCATTAACTGGTTGAGTCACAGCAAGCAATGTCGATTGTGCCACGTGCAAGTGCTATTTTAAAGATTTTCTTTCTTTTTTTTTGCAGAATATTGATGAACTATACGTGCATAAAGTTTCTTTTTCCAACGCATTCGTACCTACTCACTCATTGATTGGATCCTTGAGGCTGCCTTTCTCTTAAAATGTTGTCAACGATGTTGACAGCTAAATGAGCAGTCGTCTAGCGTACGTTCTGAAAAATATGTGAGCTTGATTCTTCACGGGACGATTAACTCAATGGTTGGCGTGTAAGATGCCAAACTTCGGAGATATTCTTCCGGGCTACGCCGAAGCCGATAATTGCAGCAAAGAAAACTCAATCTAGTTTCGATTCGAATGCGCCACTAAATGGAAATTAATGCAATTTCGCGCATTGGGTATTCCATCGTGATATTCGCTACCAGCTCTCCAGAACAATATTGCAGGCGATGGTGCCCTTTTCTGCCCACATCTAGAACTTAACAAAAAAAAATGGTCTGATAGTCAAAATGTTGAGAGACCTATTGAGCAGTTATCTGCCCAATATGTTCTTCATCCGACGTATATAGAAAGGTGGACTGACAAGGTGATCAGAAAATAATTGCAGCATAATTGGGATTTGTGGTGCAGCGAGTCATCGAAGAGGCCTCATAATTGCTTTCATGATCATGAGTTTGCATGCGGCAATTATCTTCGTCCCCTCTATCATTATTGTCTCAAGCTTCGACATTCACTTCTATCAGGTCGGTTTCATTGACTCAGTGTCATTCTTCTCTATCAAAGGCAACCATATATCGGGCCACAAAAGCGGCCCACTCGTAAAAGATTTCCACTGGTCAAAGTATTTAAAGCTAGCACTATTTCATGTGTTTCAGGATGTGCTTACCTTAATACGAAGCCTGCGATTTGATGAATACATTGCAAAGTCGCGCATACTATAGCCTTGCCCTTAGGTTTGGTTTCTATGAAGCGCAAGTTATATATATATATATATATATATATATATATATATATATATATATATATATATATATATATATATATATATATATATATATATATATATATGCCATAGAAATATTTCGGATGCGATTTTTTTGACGAAGAAAAGTTTCAGAGATTTCTTTGTTTAGGGCAACAACGAAACGGGAATGTGAATCAGAAGGAGCAGATATAGGTTTTTTTTCTCGTGGTATTTTTCGTTAAGTTTCTGGTGGCAAAAGAAACATCGAAAAAGCACGAATGGGCTTATTCGGAGTTCTGTGCTGTTCAACAGATGCACCGTAATTGTCGTAGGCCTGAACTCGCGGAAAAAGTGAACTCACTGCGCATTTTCATAGGGACATTCTCTGCAGAGAGCATTTGCTGTATT
Source organism: Ascaris suum (assembly GCA_013433145.1). Lineage (NCBI taxonomy): Eukaryota > Metazoa > Nematoda > Chromadorea > Rhabditida > Ascarididae > Ascaris > Ascaris suum. The sequence goes on from CM024175.1 coordinate 1,638,595, forward strand.
CCAGTTCTAGGGTGCGGAGGTACTACACGAAAATTTCCATTCCACCTCCCCTTGCTATCTTTCCTGGATTAGCAGCGACTCTCACGTCTCCTATCATCCTTTTTTTCTTCCTCACATCCCGATTTAAGGCCACCACAATTGATTTATGCTGGCACTGATGAGGGGCGCACAGGGAGGATCCACAATAAGAGTTTCGTCTGCGACTGCACAAACACCGAACGAGATATCGAAGTAGTCTTATTCGGCAGTTTTTTCACCTTCAAGCGTCGCCTTCAACGCTTTAAACATAATCCTTATTAACGAAGCGTTCATTTAGCGGAGTATTTATTTCCGAAATAAAGTCGCTGTGATCGCTTAGAAGACGCAGAAAATGGAAAGAGGGGGAGCGGGAGGATGAGGGAGCTGGAGGAAGGAGGCTAAAACCACCCTGTTGAACCGCATCAATTTCCTGATAATGTTTTTGTTTCCTAATAACTTCCTGATAAATTCACCTACTTTATTTCATATGTCCCAGAACTTAGGTCTCTTTGCACTCGATCCTTGTCACAATTGCTGAAGCATCTCTTCAGCTGGAACACTCGGTATATTTAGTCTAAGGGAGAGGAGTGTAAATAGTGAGTTACATATGTACATCAATAATTTCTGAGTGACATTTTGAATTAATTGGGATTCACATTCGAATGATCATTTTCAGGCAGAATGCTTCGGTGAATGTGATTGGCATTTATTGGCTACTAGCTTGCCCAAAAACAGTCGATGCCAGATACTCTGCGGAGAGAATATAGACGATAATAAGAGGAGGTGACTTGCCTTTTAATTGCGCATTTTCGTTCTTAACACCAACTTGTAAGGTATGCCACAAATCGAGAGACAAGCAATGTGGAATTTAATTATTTTAGCATTTACAGATGGCACACATAAAATTGTTGTTTTTGTTTGGCAGAGAAAACGAGTTAGTAATTGTAGGACAAAACTTTCGTAAACGTGCTTATTTAGTTAATTCTGCAAAGAAATGGCCAAAAGTGATGATGCTCATTGAACGCATAAATAACGGGCTGGCGGATACATGCATACGACGGGAATTTTTAATCCATGGATTGATTATGTTTTATCGATGAGGGTCTCTATTTTTGTTTCAATGAAATTATGATTGAGCATGTAGGCGACAAAATAGGGTTAAGCTTTTACGTGGAAATTATCAAAGATGGAAAGCAAAAGCGATTTTATTTGCATGGAAGTTGTCGTGCGAGTATTTCTGTTCTTACATACATACCAGGAATTTATCAGACTCATCATTTTTATTTTTCCCACGTAAAAAAGGATAGTCAAATATGCTGGAAGTTCGTTTCACGTAAGATGACTTGATCCGTTCATATGGTTTTGATTGGAGGTGCGATTATTTCGAATTTGAGCCTGTCGGCGAGCTTTTTTTGCAGCACAATGACAAGATTGGGAACAGAGTACCGGTTGGATGCTGGGATAATTGCAGCGACGATACTCGAAATGATTCTCGCAGTTGTTTCCACATCATTGTGCTGTCGCGACATCTGCTCACTTTGTCGTACTTCATCAAGGACTGATGAGGTCTCTCAACTAGATCTAGATCTTCTAGGGATAGTGTTCGTGATACCGAAGGGTTTCCTCCATTTTCCAAAATGGGTCTTTCGTCATGTGGCAGTGAATCATTCTGTCAAATGTTTTTTATCTAAACTCGAACGCATCGTCACTATCTTCGCTCGAAACGTTAAATGCCTCAACATTCAAAACTGTATGGAAACGACACCAATTGAATGGGATGTGACCGGAAGGAAACGTGCGTTTTATGAACAAACAAACAACGGTTTTGATTTTAGTGTACAGCAGGCATATGTGCAACCGGAGTTTATTTCTGTAATAGGTTTTTGCACACGTACTGGCATCTGCTGCTGATTTTTTTCTTCTGCTTTCCAATTAAGCAGGAAATATGAGAAGCAGTTTTTGGCACTTATAGTTTAGCATGCGACTATTTGAAACTGGAATAGAGGCATGCCGATGTGCTAAGGTCAGAGACAGTTCATTGATTCACGCATATGTCATGTGTCTTCAGCTAACGCGAAAACAGCATTAGGAAACCAATTTAGAAAGAGATTTTTTCGTGACGATAGCAGAAAGAAGTGCATATAAAGCAGGAAAAATTGGCTAGAAATGTTGGTCAACCTACCACCAGTCATAGAACTTTCCGGAATTGCTCTTTAAATTTGCCAAATAGTAAAATAAATAGTTATTTCCAAAAAATGTCGTCTCAACTTGCGGTTATAGCCAACGTATGTAAACTCTTTCTGCTATCGTCGCTCCTCTCAATGTAGGCAAGCTGTTAGGTCAAACAGCTTTCTGCGCCTTTTTTTTATGTTTTTACGGTACCACACACGTGATGGCTGAATTGGCCACTTTTTTACTGATGTAGAAGATTTGATGAATTGGCACATATAGCTGTAATCGCTCTAATATAGAGTAGTTGATTGCTGCAGCAAACGAAGATCGTCAGTTAATGCATAATATTTTTCAGGGACGGCAAATGGATACGATACCTCTGAAGCAAGCAGACGCTCGGCAGTACTAGTCATTAATCGTTCTCTCAAGTAGAGTAATTCACTTGCCCATTTGCATAATCTTACCATGTTCATAGATATTTTGCATGTATGAAATGTAATAAATCGTTATTTCCTAGTTGGTGCATGCAAAACAAGCTGCATTATAAACAAACTGCGTTATATACGAACGCTGCCACATTGTGTGGGCTTGCCATTGCTACCAATACGATCAGCCGGTTGCATCACTACTTAGGAAATCGTGGAACGCGACGTGGCTGCAAATTGTGCGATATAGGACACAACTGAATTGCAGCCTTCATGATGCCGTTGAGCGTTTATGACTCATCAAAGAACCATGTGTTGAGGGTGGGAGGCCGTTGTAGGTACATGTCACAGCAGAGAGATCTTGCCATCGTCTTGCGGTTCCTGGATGGAAGCTACTGAAGTGGGTAAGGGCGTACCCAAACCAACGCACCTACCAAGAAAATTGGCTGATTCGACCCAATAAGATTAGCAGCGGTGCGGAAGTTTTAAGCAGATCGAGGAATCTTCTTATTGCTCCGTGGTAGTCTTAAAATTCCAGCAGAACTGGACGTTGCAATTTCTGAGGATAGGCTGATCAGTCCGTCTGGATATTCGAAAAATGATGTCCAGGTCGCACTTCCTGATATTCGTTCCCGTATGTACGCGCCTCGGTGCTCCGACTTCTCATTTCAGGCACTTCTGTAACGACCCATTTCATTGGAGGCAATGTGTTCATTGACACAAAGAATCCCGCTTTATGCGAGAACTGTCTCTAAATCTTTTTCCAAGCGGAATTTCTACTGAGGTTTCGTTCCTGAATTAAACACAGTGCAGATAAGCTAGATGCTGCGGGGAAAATGCTGGGTATGGCGCTAAAGAGCCAACCCAAGATATCTATTTGTGATGTAATAGTGACCATTTTCCTTTTATAGCATTATTCTTCGCGGTATGTCATTGATCGCATTCTCCCCATGTCATTGATCGACTTATGTGCTTTTGATCTGCCTGAAGCCTATATAAGGCGGGCTTCAGTCCGTCGGAGTCAGTCTTCTTCTCATCGACGGCTCTCCGACCGGCAGCTTCTTCGGACGCCTCGACTTCTCCAGTTTGTTCTTTATGAGCTGTGGTGCCGTCGATAAACGACTTCGACTGTCTCCGTGTCTCTTCGCGTCCCACTCGGTGTCCTCTCAACGTTATCGTCGCTAGAGTTACAGCAGAAAAAAAACTCGCGAACGACCCTGGTGCACTGGAGACGTAGAAAATATATCGCCAAAGCGACACTGGGAAAAAATATTTCAATCAGCTGCTCTAAATAGTACATTCCATGAGAATCGATTAGTGGAGAGGAGAGCAATTTGAGCCATTCAACGCATCGGATTAGCATGTTCATCAACTGCTTAGCAAGCCGGGAAGCATGACAGAACAGCTGGTACTGCATGCGGTATATTCGAAGGTTTCTGTCGCCTTTCCCTCTGACCTTTCCCCAACCACCCTCTCCTCCATGCTTCCAGACCATTTAGTGATAAAAAGTTTGCAATATTGAGTCGGTGCCTGCTCTCTTGACTTGTGGCCTCTTCAAGTGCCTCTGCGTTTTCAACTCAAGGTTTTTGGTTATCCTCATATGGGTTTTGAAAATACCTGAGAAGGGTGAGATCTTCGTGCACTCGAAAAAACACACCCCTTTCGGCGTAAAGGCGCCGTCAACAACTGCAAAGGTTCCAAAGTATTTGAGTAACGTCAAATAGGTTCGGAAAGATTCTGGAAGTGAACGTGCGCCATGTATCCACTTGGGAGCACTATGTGGAATGTCCCGGGCATAAATGCGGCTTAGTTCCAGTTACTTAGCGTCCAGTTTTCCTGATCGGAACAATCTGCTTCATAGTGCGCTTTTCCTCTAATGAAGCTTTGTTGCTTTAAGAGGGGCACAGATGATTAAGTGTGAGAAATGAGAAGTAACGAACTGAAGTATATAAAGACCAAATTACTACTCCCGTTGCTACGACTTCTGTATTAATCGTCGTGGCTGTACTGTCCTTAATTAAGAAATGAAAAGAATTTTGCGATGCTGACAACTTGAAGAACATCGGTATGCGTATGTGTTACTTGAGAGTGAAACTGTTATTTGCAAGCCCAAATCGAATGGAAACGTGCCACAATTCGTTGTCGTCATAACGCGATCCATTTACAACTGATTCGGTGCTGAGAACCTCTTCTACGGATGTAGGGATGAAAATTCTATAAGTACAAGCGAGAAGCTACATATCAGAATGAGCAACTCACCAGGAGAACGAGGTGCATAGTCTTGATCGGCTACTACCCTTGAGTCCTGTTTTCGTTGCCCTCTTGGAATCGTCGATGACGTCCGTGTACGAACTGGCAAGGATCTGGCTCGATACCTGTTATTCTTGAAGCTGATAAAAGGTAACAAATGAATCATCATATGCTACAGATATATGGACCGAAATATGTTTCAGTCAGAAAATATTCTTCGAAATGTTGGAGGTAGCGGCTTATTAAGCATTTTTCATGCATTATTTTTTGATTTTGTTAACTCTGGATAGCTCAGACGAATAAGCACAGAACAGTTCCTGCCACAGTGACGCATTCTGTCTGAAAGAAAGGAAGCTTTCTTCACAACTGTTAAGAAATTCGACTCATGACGGAAAGTGAATTTCAAGCCGACTACTAGTTGTTTTACAAAGCGGAGGACATCAACGTACCTTGGAAACTAGGAATAAAAATTAAATTTGCATAATTTGTTGGAAATTCAAAAACGTTTCTCCATCATTACTTCCTCAGGCGATTATGCATGTCGGTTTTTCTTTGCGTTGCATTTCTCGTTTCTATTCATCGCTTGATTGCCGTGTCACTTATGCTTTATACCTATTTTCTGTGACGTAAAAAACCACCCACAGAGTCGCAAATTTTTTCTGCAACTGAGGCGAAAGAAAGTGCTTTTGAAGTTATTATATTTCAATTATTTCAATGCTGTCTCTTTCATAAAATTTGATAAAGAGGAAGACGGTCGTTGACACACAGTAATTTTGATCCTTTAAGCTATGACCAACTTGAAGTAATTAAACAGAGTGGAAGTACCATTTGTAGCGTTTGCTCACTCTAATTGTTGCAAAAGCTGAGAGAGAGAGAGAGAGAGAGAGAGAGAGAGAGAGAGAGAGAGAGAGAGAGAGAGAGAGAGAGAGAGAGAGAGAGAGAGAGAGAGAGAAAGACACAGATTACTTTCTCGTGTTCAAACCGATGCATGCCTTTGCATTGTGTGCATCATGCAAACTGCACTTTACGCGAGGAGAACTGCGTTGCAATTGCAATTGTGACTGAATTCATTAAAGCACATGGAGATGCCCATCGTTGACTCCACGGTCAATATTGATTTCTATATCAGAGGCGATAAGTACATACTTGTAATTCAAAACGATAAGAATATACCCGTAACTTTCTCTCGCGGGACTCAGAACGTACATACCTGTGCCCCATGCTGGATCTTATCGCTGCCTCATGGCGCCGCCGGCGCTGTATTAGTCGATCGCGTTGCTCACTTCGTTGCAACGCTTTTTCGCTGTCAGCACTGGAAAATCAATTGTTTTTTTCTTTTGAAATCGATGTAGAGAAGCTTTTATATTGAACGACTGCAAATGTCATCTGCATTTTGCGATGAGATTAGGTATTTGTCGAATGAGCGGAAATAGTAGTTTCTTCATATGACGGCAGCTGATTGGTGCTGAATCTTACAGTGTGCTTTATTTAGCCATAAATCTAACGGACAAAATCGCATAGTGCAAGCAGTTCCTAATGGCCTTCAGTTGAAGGAAGGAAATGAGTGAATGGATGTGATACGTAATCGGCTATGTTGAAAACGTGAGATTACGTTAATCGTCGGCTTCTATGACCATTAATTGCAGGGATTTACCAGCAACGATCCAGATATATCGAGCGTTTTTCTGATAGTGATCCTAAAAACCGATGCCGCACTGAATCAGCAAGTGGAACGTTGGAAATAGCGTTATTATGAGGTTCGTGGCCCGCACCTACGACTTCGTCCTCTAACCTACACTTACGTGATTTTGTTGTAGAACTCTTCTCGTGCTCTGAACTCATGCAATCTCTGTTATTAATGAGATTTTCACCGACCAGTACGCAAAATATTTAAATTTAGATATAATATTATGTTATTAATTTCGCATTACTTATTAAGTAACCAAAAAAGTTGTGTTTGCAGCATTTAATGCAGAAGACAAATGAATTTTTAGGCCTTAAAACTCTCCTCTTTCGGCTTGAACCTTTAGGGATCGTCAATTTATTTTACGGAGATTTTTGTTCAATTTTCCTATGAATCTGACAGCCGTTTTCTATTGTTTTTCAAGCGCTGCTTTTTTTAAATCACTTGTGAACCATTATAGCGAATTTCTTCAAGTGAAAGGATTTCTTGTCACTTAAACTCCAAACGGGGCAATCCTTTATAACTCAGATATCAGATGGCCACTCCTCACATATACTCCCACGTACACATGATGAATGTGACATACCATTCTTAACTTATGTGATATAAGAAAGAAGTTTTGACAATACTGAGAGGTTGAATGTCAACGATGCAAACCTTGTATCGATGGCGTTATCAGGTAAGAAGTACCACGTCTCACGGAATGATTGGCCTACCGGAATGAGAACATATGCTCCACGCGACATCAGATCGCTTATTTCACGTATACGATGACCGTCCATGTTGCATAGCCTTTACATGAATCCATTGTATTGGTTAAATTCTCAATCATACTGTTCTCCACCGTAAGCTTGATGGTTTGAAATCATTGTCATGTGTAACGTAATCATTGATTTCATGTTGAATTGCTTTCGGTTATGAAGAATTCGCTTTTAAATTTAGGAATAACACTTAATATTTCAAGCTGCTTTTGTTTCTTTTTCAGAACTGGTCGCATTGCTTCATTTCATTCTAATTTTACTGAAGAAAAGGGTCATTATAAACGCTTGGATGTTTCAAATGAAGTTGCAACCTAAGAAGGGGGATCATAAAATTCCACCTCGCAATTAAACGCTTCGATCATCAGCATGAACCATCTGGCTTAGATAAATTAGCACATTATTTGCCTCCAACATACTTCATTACATCAACTGTATTTAATCACCCATGACACGTGACGAGGTTATGTTTCTTTCAAAAGAAGCCGTTGGAATGGAAAAACTTGTTCTTAGCAAAGAAACCTCGTTCGATGCGATGAGGATGAAACCACATGTCAAAAAAAAAAAAAAGAAAAGAACGTCGGCTGTTTACAGGCTGAAAGTTTCATCAAGAAACGCTTATTATGATGGTGCACTGTAGTGCTGATACGGATTGGAAGACCTGCTCTGCGTCGTTGCGATTCATTCAGAATGTTTTTTAGCGCTTGGGAGAGAAGTTAAAAATGGCGTGGGAGTAGGGCGGGGGGAAGGGGGAGGAAGGGAAAGGAAGGTGCTGAGAAATGGGGAGCTGGAGCAAAATTTAGAGGTATACAATACCGCACCTGTGAGGTTGCTAGTGAGATTCAGATGTGCTAAGGACAACTGTTATTACGTGCATGCAACTGCTCTTGTCATGCTTTCCTTGGCACTTCTTTTGTCATGCATTGAAACAAAACTTTTCATCTTTAAGGTGAGCGCTTGATGATCACCCAGTCCAACCTATCATGAAGATTGCAACAAAAAAGCTTCAAAGACAGTCAGTTAAAGCAAAAGAAGCAACTCCTAGATTCCCACTTTAGTAATTTAAACTCATTTAAGCGACACCTGCATAATCATTGTACTAAATCACATTGCTTTGTAAAAGCATCTTCAGTAAGCTCGATGGGAACTGTCTATGCATAACTACTGCAAAAGATTCTTGGCATTCCGGAGCATTTCCCCAACTGTTGGATGTGACACCCAAGGGCAAATCCAAAATATCCAGTTGTGATTTCGCATCATTACACGATCAAATTCGCTCGTCTAATTAGTTTTTGTTTCTTGTTCTTCACAAAATGTTATTGATCGACTCATGTGCTATGGTGGCGTCCTAGCGACATCTGGGGCTTATATAAGTTTGGCCTGTTGAGATGTCCCTGGTTCCACTCATGTTTGGGGACCGTAGTGCCCTCCCACAAACTACTTCTTCTATCTCGCCTGTGCTGTTCGATACCTTCATCACTAGAAGGCTACCGGCTTATCGGCTCTCCCCTCTGCCTGCGCTCGATAACCTGTATGGCGCCGTTGTTAGTCACAATATCAACACGTCCTCATTTCCTTTCATATCACCTCAAACAACCCTGTCCTCAGTAATGCGATTGTGAACGTTATTGCCTATTATTCTTGTCATAATATCTTTTAGTGCCGTGCATGCCTGGCGCAACAATTCCCTTGTGTAATGGCCAAAGCACTAGCAGTAAAAACAAACCATACTTTGCAGGCTTCACTCCAAATCGTCTCGCAATCAGTTCTAGTATGTACTTCATGCCTTTTTCTAGCTGAGCACGTTGAAAACTTAGGAACTGCGATTCCATTCCTCTGCCATTTAGAAACACGCTGAAAGTTACGTTGAAGTGTTTAAGATATTCAGCTCACTTTCACGAAGAACTGAGGAAGATTGATGGTTCGACTTTAAAATTTCCTACTCAGAATTCCAAATATTATAGCATGTTCATTTCACATCTTCTAAGATTTTCCAGTACAATACAAAAATCACATAAAGGAATCGATCATTTGGAGATGCATAGGCTTCTAAAACCTTTTGCATCTTATTCTGTTTTCTTAACTCTACAATAGTGGTTGAAAACAAGATTTCAGGCTGCCTGCGAGGTTGTGCACATCCAGAAGTCTAATTTTTTGCTCCTGACATGGTCAGGAAAGGCTTTTCAACAGCTAGCAAAAAGCATGACTTCTCTACATGCTAACAGCCTTTTCGAACTGCAGTGGATTCATGCATCAGTTGGGGAGGCAACTCTGCTACCCTTACCTTCATGAAAATCGCTATTCCGCAAGCATGTGACGATGCTTTCGTTGCATATTTCCTAAGGGATTCTCCGCAGATATGCGCAAATCCAAAACCGGTGCACGTTTTATCGTCGTGTTTGTGTTTAGCGTTCGAAACTCAGATGATATTGCTTGCTTCCTTTTCGTAACATATTTGCATTAGCTAGTGCAAACTGCGCATCACATAAAACGTCTTAGGCACAGCTCAGTGGAAAAGTTTCTGTTGGGTATGGCGCTAAAGAGCCAACCAAGATATCTACTTGTGATCAAACTTAACCTAGCAATGCAGCGATCACTGTGCTTCTATGGTCGGTTCTCGTTCATTGTTCTTCGCGCGCAATGCCACTGATCGACTTATGTGTTTTCGGTCTGCCTGAGGCCTATATAAGTCGGCCTTCAGCCCATCGGAATCAGTCTTCTGCATTCGACAGCTCTCTGATAGGCACATCTTCTGGTTACCTCCGCTGTTTCCATTAGTCCGTATGAGCTATGGTGCTCCCCAGTAAACTACTTCGACTCTCCGGTGTTTCTTCGCTTACACTCGGTCTCCCTCACAACGCTGTCACTGCCAGAGTTACAACAGTTTCATTGCCCTTATTAACGTGCTGTGGGCTTCTCATTGGCAGCCAAAACGAATTGCGGAATGCTCTCGAACTCAATATGACAAGTGAGTACTCTGTACCCACAGAAATGGTCAACCTCACTGAAATGTTTCGTTCCACTCCGAATTCTATTACAAACGTTACCCTGGTACAATCTGCTGAACATGAGTCGGGGTATATGTTTCTAAGTGAAGCGCTGACTTCAGAAGAGCAATTTCTAGCTCTTGTGTATTCCATAAATAAATAAATAAATAATATATATATAATATATATATATATATATATATATATATATATATATATATATATATATATATATATATATATATATATATATATATATATATAATGTTGCTGAACACTCGAAAAAATCTTACTAGATAATATAGGCATCAGGATGTGTTTGATCTCTGCGATTATAAATTTTGTCCGCCTTTGATCGAGTCTTCGAGGTTGAGAGCCTGCAGTGACATTATTGCCTGTGAAGCAAGCTGAGCGTATGGCGCAAAAATACTCAAAAAAGTGATTTTTTTAAAATAGATCGTTGGGCAAAGGTGCAACCATGCCGAAATATTTCCTTAGCATTTCCGTAGAACAGACATGCGGATTTCCGTACGTTTTAATCCAAATGATAAAACAAATTATTTTGCTCCACCTACAGACGGTTCATAAATATCACCCTCTAGGAAGGTTTCAGGCGCCTGATAGTAGCGCAAGTATGATGTCATTCGCTTTAGGCAAGGAACGGAAATTTTATTTGACGACACTTTAAGCACTGTAGAAATTACTTTTTGGAATAAGACTTTTCAAGTGAAACATAGGAGGTCGCTAGTTGTGTCTTACGTAGATGCATCTGTGCGCTCAAGCGTGTGTATAAAGTTAAAGAGAGTGACGGAATCCTCCGTCTCACCGAAGGTTCTTTTTGTCTTCGCAGGATCTTTCTCATCGTAAAAGTATCACGAACCTGTGTGTGGTAAATTTTAAAACTCTTCGTAATTTCCCCCTTGAAAAGGACGACAGCGTTCTTTTATTTCACTTCATCAACCATTCGTCTAATAAACTGCATGCTTGGGGGCTCATTACTTAAAGAAGAAATTTGGAAACGCTTCGGAAAGAAATATGAGGGCTGCACACATTTTCGCCCTGTGAACTCCTATTTGAACTTCCCTGGTTGTGACTACGAAACGGGCTCACAAACACAGGTGAACCAACCGTTCGCTATCGCGTCTAGTCTTCTCACTTGCCTGAGCGAATTCATTGTCACCATTGGCAGTCCTAGTAGTTATATCTTGCAAAAGCAGAGTGGCCGACGTTGAACTCGCGTTTCGTTCTGAAGCACTCACTGTTATGAGTGGTAGTTTGCATCAACGGCAAGCCTATTGAATGAAAAATTTGTATATGTTATACTTTGTTGCAATTTAACAGCGAGCAATACATCGTTTTCTATTGAACTATTTTTTGTCAATCTTCATTATGTGCTTCTCCTTTATGAAAGTGATAGCGTACTTTTCTGCACCATTCAATTTACTTTTAAAGATGCTCAACGCATTATCCATCCTTTAAGATCTATCCTACATAACCCACCATTATTTTCAAGGTTTTATGTGCTAAACATTTTCCACGCAAACTTTCTTTTTCGTTTTGACCTTCCGACATAGGAAGTATTCATCAATGGATGGTTTTGTTCATTTATATGTGTTGCTCTTCTCCACATTTCTCGATGAAATATTTAAGCAACGCGATCTCTCGTTTTCGCTTCACCAATAAATAATAGCAAATATTTTTATACGTCATGTCCGCTGAAATATCGCTTTTGGCCTAAGCAGAAATCTGTGAGTCCTTGTACTTTTTCCCCTTTCAAGGTAGGTTCTGGCGGAACCGATGACGGTACTTTCGTCCTTCTCCTCCAAGCCACTGATATAGCCGAACCCGCTGCTGATTGATTCGTGCGGTTTTGGTGGTGCTTCACCGAACTCATCTCGCCAATCAGTGCCGCCTGCATCGAGTTTCGTCACAACTGAATAAGCATCATCTGCCCCGCGTAGAGCTAAAAAAAATTTATGTATTGCCTAAAAAGTCCAACATCGATACTGGTCTTTCGTTTAGGGGGAAATCGACCTTACTCCAAACGTCCTCCTCTTTTACCGAAATAAAGAACTTCTAAACACTCACGAGCCTTTTTACCACCGGGTGGTGCAGAAAGTTACCTGACAGACGGAATACGGTGAAATTCAACTAGTAAAACTGATGCGTGCTCAGCATGGCATCCTATTCATTAAATTGTCTGAGATAAATTCTTTAGCTTTCCCTTGAAAAATCGTCCGATCTGTGCTCAATGAGAAAATTCAAAAGCTTTCCATTGTAAACGTCGTCGCCCATAAAATTATAAGATTATAAATGTAAACGAGAAAGAGCAACTGTTACAAAACTTTCGAAAACAATGGCATGCCATCGTTGTAATACATTAGAATACGTGTTCGTTGAGGTGCAAGAAATTTTCAGAAATAAGGAAATTTAGTTGGATACGTTATGGCAGCCACAAGCTATGAAAATTAGAGCATCCGTAATAAATTCAATGATTAACTCTTATGCTATCTTTCACACCACTATTGCTGGTTTTATGTGTTTATGCGGTATTACCATCGTCCGTTTTCGTGCCTTTGACGTTGGCGCACTCCACTGTGAAAGGACGTTGACTTGCTTCTGTGCCAGCAGGCTTGGAATTCGCGGAAACGGCACTGCGGCTCCTAACTGTGCCGCTTGCTGATATGGCTAACTTCTGCCTATCGCTCCTGCTGTCAAAAAAGTATTTATTTTCGGTAGCCCCGATTTCACGATATGCTGCACATTCCTGTGCAATAAAAAAGTTTACAATCATATGCAGTTCACTGCTGAGAAGAATCTTTCAGCCTTTATCATTTGGAGGCATAAATCACAACAAAAATCATTCCAAATATAGCAAACACTCGGACGCATACGCTTTCCATTGTTGATGTATCCTTGTCATTTGAGATCATCATGCAGGAAATTATTTTCAGAGGAAAAAAAATTGAAAGACGGGGAAAAGTTTGCGCAATGAGGCTCCCCGCAGATGCCGCAAAGTCTTGTTACACAGGACTTTTTATGCCACTCATACGGGATGGATTATTCGAAACTCCGAATCCTGCCGAGTGGGGCAGAAAAAAAACGGCAGTGAAATGAGGCCGTCCAAAGAGAAAAGTAATGGTTAACAGGCTCACGCAATCGTATGGACAGCAGGAGAAGTAATACACAACAGACTCGCGCCTTGGGCGCTCGGAGATATGTCAGACGAAAAAATGGATAACTAGCCCGGGACAACAACACTCGCAAAGACAGCAAGCGAAGTGATACTCAACGGAGTCCCGAATTCGGCGCTTGGAAAGGCAGCAGGCGAAGTAATGCACAACAGACTCGCGCCTTCTCCGCATGGAAACACAGCACATGGAGTTATACACAAAGGCGCTCGGAAGGAAAACTGGCGAGGTAATAGACAACAGACTCGGACCTTCGGCGCTCGAAAAGACAGCGGGCGAAGTAATACGGAACAGACTCGCGCCTCCTCCGCCTGGAAAAAAGCGAACAAACTTATACGCAACAGGCTCGCGCCTTCGGCGCTCGGCGACGTAGGACACAATAGAATCGTGACTCAGGCGCTCGGAAAGAGAGCAGGAGAAGTAATACACGCCAGCAGGCCAAGTGTGCGTTATGACGCGCCTTGCAGTGGTTGCAGTGTTCTGTTAGACAGGACTTTCGTCGAATATGCGAAATTTAGTGGCCAGAGCTGTCCGTGGGATAGTGTAAAGGCAATGCTGGTTATAGCTATAGGTCACGAGCAGACTAGATTGATCAGGATGTTCCTCATCGACATTACTCTGAGTGTGGTGTGAATGGGCGTTCTGTGGTTAAGGTATTATATGGAAGGAAATCGATGCTGGAGAGGAGGGAGTGGGAGGGACGAAAAGTAGTGCCATGCGACGGGTCATGTATACAGCATCTGCTATGTTTAAAATATGCATTCGCCGCGATATCGCTCATTCTCGGACTCAAAGTTCAAAGGAATCATAGAACAGCAGCACTTTGTCTCAGATTTTATTCAACGGAATTATCTACTTTAGGTCCTGGGAAATATACTCGAAAGTTCAAAGGAATCATTTTTGTGAGAACAGCAGGCACTTTGTCTCAGATCAGATTTATATTGGCTTCAACGGAAGAAACATGAGGTTTCGACCGTGCTAGAAAAATGATTGTGGGCGCAAAGAATTTAAACAACAAGGAACTCAGATTAGAGATATGTGAATTATAGGTCCTGCCATTCGTCTCGGGTGTTGGCCGCACATCAGATGATTTTTGGAGGAAACGTTGCAGAGGCGTCGCTCTAAAAACCTTTGCAGAGCCTTCTAAAAAACTCGAAAATATTACTCAGGAGGTCTTCCTAATGAGGGCTACTTCACGAAAGTCGAGGATATGAAGCCTCGCGTCCCATTAAAGCAAACGAATTGAAATGAAGCAAGATCGCTTATAAACAAGCGGAACAACACAGTTACGTGAACTGTGAGCAGATATTGCAATAATTTATTCGATTTCAACCAAACCGATAGCTCACTGATGTTCTGTCCAGATACGTGTCGTGCGAGTGATCCAGTCACGAGGTTCATCGCGACCAGTGTGGTGGATTACGTCAGCAGAAAGGGGCCGAGCAAGGAAATCGTCAATAAAACTCAGTCTTAGTAATGTCAAGTGAGTGCATTTCAAGTGTTCATACACCTAAGTAAACCTTCTAGGAGTCGGGCGCGCCATTTTGCACTGTCTAAATGTCGCAGCGGTTTCACTCTTTGGCGTGTCACCACAAGCAAATGGAACTAGATCATTAGAAAGTATTTACGAAATTATGATACCATTGTCATGAAATTGCATGGGAACAAATTCATTTGAACGCTTTTAAGCTATAGCTTTCGCAGAGATCAACAAATTTTCGTATAAACACTAAAACGAAGCAAAATGCACTGTAACTGTAACAGTTGAAAAAAAATGGATATCACATCTGTAAAGGGACCAGAGAAACAACTTAGCACCTAAATATGTCTGTGAAGGATAATTTCAGAAAGCGACAACAAATTGAATTCCCTTGTTGCGCCGAAATCTGTTTTCGTAGATATTGCAGTCGGCTTCTTCTAGAGTTTCATATGCGTCCAAAAACAACGCTTGGAAGCGAAACTATATTTGACTCCACTAATGCAGGAATTATGAAGCTTTGATCACATTGATCAACTCACTCCAAGTCAAGTGGTTCACTACCAGCGACAATATACGTACTGCCATCATGGATTTGGTCTTCATCGTCAATCAAATGACCCTTGAGATCGTATAATCGTTGAGCAACGCCCTCTTCGAAGCCCAGGAATTCTCCCGCTTCCTTGACAAGGCTTTCAAGCCGTGGGATTCTCCAAACACGCCACACGAATAATCTGGGCCTGAAGTTATAATACTGCAAGTCGCAGTGCTCTTGTTTTTAGTCTGAGACAATTTTCAGATGCCTATATTTCCACTCTCCTTGCGTCCTGGAAGTGTCGAGATGTTTTTATGCATAGAACGGATATGGGAATTGGCTTGAGAGGACCTCCCGTATCGTTAAACGCTCAACGCGATCTGGAAGTCAACGGACTTCGATTGCTTGCGAGCTGCAAGATGCGAGACGGTTTTGCTATCTTTAAAGCTGTCTCAGTCATTCCGCCACATCCTCTCGGAGAATCTGAAGCTTACAGATGTTGAGCACAGGGGTCTCAGGACCTCAGTGCAGCGTTCTTATGTTAAGCTGTTTTGCTGCTCCGAAAACATGTACAGGTCAATGCTTACTCCATTATTTCAGTCAAGGAAGCTAATGTTTGACAAGGGACATGCAGATATGAAAGTTCAAATGAACATGACACTATAAATTACCTGAATCTGGCATCTCCGTTCGGTTTGAGAAAAATTTTCTTCACAGTCGGCGGTGGACGATTATATATCCTTTCATTTTCCGGCCTTTCGCCATCTCCTCGTTTCGCTTTGTTTATTTGCAAGTAGGACACGCGATTATAGGGGTCATATGCGCCCGGTGCTAAAAACGGCCTCTCAACGGCAACCACTTTCACAATTTGCTTATTTTTCAATGATGCAGACTGATATAGTTGGATGCGCAGCGACCGCGAACGCCAGGTTGATCAACAGCGCATTAAAATAATAATGAATTTTGAACAAAAACGAGCAGTTGCTGCACATAGGCATTTTGCGAATGAAGCGAACGTAGTGGCTGCACATGCTCTAGTGTTAAGATTGATGTGTGAAGAGCGAGTATCCAAAGATATCCAAAGTTTCAAATGCACTCACTAAAATGCACTTCTAGCCGGAAATAGTGCCAATGGAGGGTATTCGTCTCAATGTCCATGAAACAAGGTCAGGAGAGTAGCGATACATGCAGTCCAACGGATGAGGTTTTAAATAACTCCAGCAACAGGTTGTTGGACCAAACTAAAAGCTGGATGGTGCGTTGGTGGATGCAGACAATTTGCTCACTCAAGAATTGCTTCTCAGAGTCGAAGGAAATGTGCACCTTTATCGCTTACTGCAAACCTCACTGGTTCAGATGAGGGTGACTGTGCACATAGTTGCAGTGCGAGCTCAAAAGTCGCAAAATGCTACTGTCAGATTCTGTTACCTCATGACGTACTGACGGCAACGAATGCAGTAAATTGTTCTCGGCCGATACATTTCAGAGACCCCGAGTGAAAACAACTTTACATAAAATCGCTTTAGAAAATCACTTACTGAAGGCCATGCGATAAAACACTCAGCAGAAAACACTGCCCGATATCTCAAAGGGCACTTTTCTGCCTCCTCACCATGGGAACAGATTGGACGATGCACATTTCTCTTGGAGATGCAATTCCTGGGTGTGTACACTCTTTTAGAGGGATGAGATAAATGAAACCAGGATAACCAATAGCAACTGCTGACGCGAATGTTCGAATATCTTCGTTTGATATGTGCTTTTTCATGGCAGCTTTCTTCCATTGCTTAAGTTATGACCAAATTTTGGCCTTCTATGCTGAAGTTTCCATTCGGAGCTATGCGCATTTGAAGCGGAAAAAAACGGACGCATTCTCCAGGAGAAATGTAACTCGTGAGGAGAGGGTGTTTCACCGCTCGGAAATTTCCAAACGCAAATAAATTCCATAGGAGATAGGAATGAGTACAACCGATGAGAATTGGACAAGGTTTGAATAGAGCCATCCAATCTATCCTCCTGTGTTTCGTCGGCTCTCCTTTCTGCCAGAGCAAAAAAGAAATTCATTAGCCTAAGTGGCATGCTTCATCTTCATTGCGAAATTTGCTGGTAGCGCTTGTATTTTTGAGCAGTTACGTATTCAAAGCTACCATGCCACAGAGGACAACGATTATAAGGAACAACACTGTGAAATTTATGAATCTGTCGCTTACCACACATTAATATGGATCGCAGATTCAAAGATCTGTGGCGTTAACATCTCTGTAAATGCTAAATTGAGAATGTTTGCTGCATAGGTGCCAAAGTGTGCTACTGCTGAGATGTGGAAGAGCGACTGACGAATGAGCTTGGCCCGTTGAAGTGATGAATCAATTTACCTCAATTAACGAAAAGGCGACTACGTAAAACTGAATGGAAAAAACATTTGTTAATTTGATGGGCGATAAGAGAAACATTAAGCTGCTGGATATAATGACTGCCCTTTTAAACGCTCCAATGCTGTAATGAAAGGAAAGCCCACAGCATTTCTTATGACGCTTGAAATATCTATCAGGAAAGCGAAAGAACTCCAGCAATTTTCGTGAAAAAAAAATCTAATTTTTTGAATTCATTTCATAGCAAATGTTGCGAACAATTGAGCGTTATTGTTTGAAGATTTAGTAAAAATATTTTGCACAGTCGCTCGATTAGTAAGGTTGGACGTTTCGCTTAGTACAGCGTGTAAAATGAGCTGCTATATTCACGATAATAAGCGCATCCTTTGTTGGTACAAATGGTCGCAGCCTCATATAGGGAAACGTTCTCTCGATGGTTATTTTTGGCAACATTCAGTGACAGCTCGTTGGACAAATTGCTGTGTTCGACATCATGCTCTATGTACCGTTTGTGAAATTTAAGCAATAAAACATTTGGAATGGACCTATGCTGTATGGCGTCAGCATGTTTCACTATGATCTGCCAGCATGCTTCTTTCGTCACGAAATTGGCAAACTTCTGGAGAATTTCGTCTTTTTGGACGGCTTTCCTCATATTTATTGGATTTGTAGTTCCCACTTCTGATCACTTACTGAGCATTTTGAAAATTGAAAATAATTCATCGACTGAATAGTCGAGGCGAGTATATTAGAATGGAATTATTCATGCGTCGTTCCAGAAATAACACTGGCCAACAGCCGAGGTTCAGCGGTTTAAATTGTCGAGTGCAACAATAACTTTGAATTCTGTTTTCGGAAACGTCCTAGCTTCTTTTCTAGTTGGGTTAGGTTCACTGGGTGATTCAATTAGAGCATTGCATCGCTTATCGACTAAGTTTTTCGTATATTGAAGCAGAATTTCTTCGTGAACAATGCTATCTATATAAAGTAGTACGAAGTTTCCGTCCCGTGGGGTCGCATAGGATCTGAAAGGTCGGATAACACTTGCTTTTATTGGACATCCTCTTTAAAACAATCGTGTTATTGCACTACGTTGTACTGACACAAACTTCAAGAGATCAGCAATTTTTGGGTACCTGTGATTTTGATGGACCACTGATTTGGAATGCAACTCTTTTATTCGATGATTGCGGATAAAATCACAATGGTGTGCTTGTGCTAGACAAGGTGACGTGAACGGCGCACTGTATGTGATATCGGATTTGCGAAGACTGGTATGAACGGGGCACACTATTGAGGCGAGATGTGAATATGGTGACATTGCATCATTCTTGAAGCAGTAACAGAGATAAAGAAGAACAGACTACTCGCACAGCTCATTTTTAGCAAAGGAAGTGCTAAAAGTGAAAGCAACAAGAAATCCGAGGTAATGAGCGTTTATTGCTCTAGGACAACGCCTCAAGTATTCCATTATATCTTGCAATTCCATGGAGAATTCATTTTAGTTTCTAAAGAGAATCCACTTCTTTAGCATCCCTCAAAACGATGAAGAAACCTACGAGCAATTCGCGCATCCGCAAGAGGTTGGTTTTAAAAAAATTCTTTATGGGCAAGAGAGACTTTTCAGATGCTGTTAACCTACGACGAGACTCCTGTGCTTCAAGATTACTGGATCGTCTACATGAACTAGCCCCATGATGATTTGCGGTGAACTCTGAACACTAACGGAATCAAAATGAATATCGAAAGTGGAAAAAAACTAACCCACCAAACGCGAGCGATCGGCTCGCTCGAACTGCGCCTAACAGAGTGTTTTATGATGGCGCCGTTAATGTGAATAACCGCTAGTTTGTAACAAACTTTCTGCAGTTATATCTTATCAGAATGCCGTTGTGCAACTTATGGTGATTTTTATAAAAAGAGTGACTATTATTCACGTGCTCTAAACCACTGGTTCCTGTTTATGTGGTCTTGTCAGTGCTTATTCCGTGGCATTCTTCCATCTTCGTTCGCTCATGTTCAGCATTCCATAGGCTGTCGAACACAACTTCAATTCAGGAAAGCGGCTTGAAAATCCGGGTCCAATGTGGATGATGCTCAAGAAAGTGCACGCTACTGTACACGAAGGTTTCTCGGGCTACAACGTACTCGACAAGAGACCTAAATGCCAGATTTCAGCAGTCTTTTAACTGCTACAGCACACAGCACTTCACAGGAGGCGTCACTTTGTTAATCGCTTATGATATTCACACTATTTCCACCTACATTCCACTTCATTCCAATCCCCTCTCAGATGTTACGTCACACCCAACTGTTTTTTTTTTTTGACATAAGAAGTTGTTCATCATCGTTGAAACATTGGAGCCATCGCATTGTAAGGAGAAATATTTTTCGTAGCAGTGTACCGAGACTTACCACTTGCTCGTACATTCGCTGAAGAATTGGTGAGATTTATAAGTGAAATTTTTTAAAGTCCCCTGTGAATGTGTGCTCCTTCGTAGGTGAAAATTTCCTCAGCCCGAATATGCGAACATCTAAGTTCATCAGTGAGTTTGGTCTTCGTATGATTATTCCACTGATTTGAGCGTCGATTTGCGTTAGTATGCAAACGTCCAGTATTCGAAACGAGCAATGGATCAGCAGGATGATACAGGCGTATTGCACATTGGCGCTAATATTTGCGAGGAATATTTGCATCCATTCAGCTGAAAATGTCGTCGATGGACATGAGGAAAACATATCACAAGCAAGCTTTCACGTCTGGTTCCCGAATTACCGATTCTGGCCGTCATCGCATTCCTCAGCGTCCTTTCCGATACAGAGAAGAAATCTCAGAGTTGTTCTCAGTTCATGTATGTTCTGTGTATAGATGCGCAGTTGAGATTCTTTTGAGTACTCGAATGTTCTCTTATGTCGTGGTGGAATTTGTTCTATCAGTTGAAGAATGTACGGAGAATTTTCATCGATTGTGAACTTTATATTCAACATTGGCAGTTCAAATAAACAGCAATGAGAATGAACAAACGTTACAGACTTGACCAAAATAGTAGCAAAGCCCGTAAAAGAAATAGCGAGAAGGCCCGCAAAAGTTCCCCTCATTGTCACTTTTACAGCTAGCTAAGAAGAGCAATACGCTCTCAATGTCGGGCTTGTCGTCTTTTCAAATTCTTAGCCTCCGATAGCTGAATAAAATAGCACAACCATGAACTCAATGAATACGGGAAAAAAGAAAAATATATGTCAAATAGTTTTAATGGCACCTTTTGAAGTTACTATTTATCCTACGTGCGGTTTTGATCGTTCGGTGACCGATCACAGGACAGTTTGGAATTTTAATAAAGAGTTCATTGTATTGATACATTAGAAAAGACCTGAATTAATTCGCATTCGCCGACTTTTCGGGTTTTTATTGCAAAAAGGGATGTGCTCATTGAACAGGCACGTTTTACCAGATGAGTTAGACATGTAATTGAAAGTCAAATATTTCGAGTTGAGCAACTTTCACTATCACACATATTTGTGGCAAACTTCCGCAAATTATGCTGCAAGAAAGTTGTAAAGCATCGTTTCAGAAAGTCTTGGAAAAAATTCCCCCAACCACCATCAGCTCAATCGAGAGTGCAATAAGTAGGTTCTAAGTCACTAAGTGGAATATCATCGAAAGCAGTGAAAAATATTTCATCTATCAATTCTTTCGGAGGCCTGATTACATGATGCAGCCTACATTTACCACTAGCGAGTTTCCTTACTTGATGTTTTGATTCATCGGGCCATTGTTAGTTAGTTCGAGGTTAGCGTTTGCTGCCATCTTGGCCATACTGCTCAAACATATGTGTTTTTATGTCGACTCCGTTGAGCGGCATTTGACCGCGGTACGGAGGTAGTGAAATCATGAGTCGCTCGTTCACCATCAGGCGTATGCGACGTATTCTTCTCATTAGAGGGCTGGCCATCGAGATTGGACTGCCGCGAGTAGTCATCCATCGTACTGGATTGCGCAGCACTCCGCGATCTCTCAAAGAGTTCGCTTGGCTTAACCCGCATCAAGAATTCCCTAGTAGAATTATCACTATCAGTCGACGCCTGAAATCATGATCAGTGGTGGACGCTGACATCATTCAGCCATAATGAGGAGCGCATTAAAAGATTTAAAGCGGGAAGCAGTAACAAGTGGGGTTTACGAGTGCAAAAGAGACCGTCATGCTAGCAATGCCTCCACTTTGAATGACTTCATCTCAAGCCTCTTAATGCCACGTGTGAACTGAGAGCGTGAACGGTAAATAAACGGGGCCGAAGCTATTTTTGAAGGCAATTTATGACTGCACATCGCAAAAAGTTACCGCGAGTCTATTTTCGCTCGCGCTACGAGCATTTTCAGACTGGGTTCATTTTCCTGTGTTGATACTGTAACATCGCAACGGGCACTTAATGTCTTTGCCATTAATTCCTTATGGATTAAGTGGGCAGCTGTGCAACACATTCAGGTTTATTTCGTTTCATGATTTGCAAGATTTGCGGGGTCATTGGGTCAGCACGTGGAAAACTTCAAATGCACACGCAGCGTTCACCCCATACCTGGACGTTATGACGTTTCGGTGATGAGGATATCCGGAAGCGTGGGGGTCTCACCATCTGAAAGAAAAGCCAAATCAACCAAAAACGGGCATCCCAGCTTATCGGATTGCAAAGTTTTAAATGTTTCGCTGTAAAGAATTGGAAGCAATAGCACATGCGCAAAATTGGCCACGACAAGCAAAATAGGTCAAACAGGACAAAAATCCACCTGTACGGCCAAAAGTTTAAGACGATTTGACAAAGACGTGCAAATGCCGTTGTGAACGACCAAGCAGTCTAAACTGAGGCAAGTTCTTAGCAAAAATTTTGCTGCTATCGCTAGTTGGCGCCAATTTCCGAACAAATCTCCTATTCTGTTGGCTTAAAACTAAGCACTGGATTGAGCATCGATCAAGAAGTTGTTGTTAAACGGGAGGAAATATTATGCGAGCAGATGAATTCGACTTAAAATGGCATGAGAAGGATGTGTGCCATAATCCGTAGTAACAAATGGAGCGACATGAAAGATGCGATGGTTTGACTCAGCGTTAGGCGCATTCCAGCGCCCTGTTAGCGCTATTTCCCCTCCAGTTTCCGTGCCCACCTCTTAATCGGAGTTGCCCTATATATATATATATATATATATATATATATATATATATATATATATATATATATATATATATATATATATATATATATATATATATATATATATATATATATATATATGTTTTATGAATATCCGATATGAATGCGCAACAATGTTCCATTCTCGATGAAGGTCGACGACTATCACCAGTCCGCATTCCTTTGCGCACGAAATATATCAAGAAATCGCGCCACAATCGTTGTTCATTGCAACATCAGAGTATCGACTGGTACGAAGCTACGAATGCTCACTTAGTGCCACAAACCAGCAAAATCACATCATCGCTTCCAAGGGGTTACACCGATGCCACGATTAGTTTTCTCGGTATCAATATTCGACTGTTGGGATACATAGAAGTTGAGAAGTGTTGGAACTTCTGCACAAAATATTCTCTCCAAATGCGGGTCGTTGAAAACCTTTGTGAAGGAATTGGCAGCACTGTTCTGGATCGCCGTGCGCTCTTCCTCTGACCTAACTACCTTGATGATAGTGGTAATGAGTTTTGTAAATCAGGAAAATTGCTGCCTGATATGGCAGTCTAATAGAACATCGAACTCGAGAAAGTTTGTAGCCGATAACCTACCGCTTCGTGGTGATTTCGAGAAGTGGATGGCGTCTGTGAATGGACATGAGCTTTTGAATGCCTCCGCTCTCTGTCCCTTGCTCTTGAGCTGAAACTGCTTCAAGTGAGCAAGCAAGTGATAAAACTAGTCATGACTTTGCACCAAACAACTGTAACCGTTTATATCATTTGCGAAAAATGCAATTCCTAAATGCTGACTGCGTCATTAAGTGGTTCCACTTCAAACGCTAATTGCAAATTAGGCGAAACAACGAATCGATGTCACGATGCGAGATGTCATGTGCATATGACCTAAAGCAGGAGGCGCAAAATATCTTGGGCAGTGGAAGAATTGGAAAAGAGTCACTTGGCCATTTGTGCACTAATAATGTCCTTTATTGTAGGCATGCCGTTCGTATAAAGCCGCAAAGTCATAATTTTGAAAGAGAATGCAAGTGTGGACAAAAACAAAAGCATGCCACTGCTAACGTAAAAAAAACGTGCATTTCGAGAACAACATTTAAAACTACAGACTCGTCTATCGAAAGGAATGAATATACGTGACCTGCGCATATAAAATCTGCTCCTCACTCATCCATCTCATACAATCAGAACCTTCCCTTCGAAATATACAATGGTTTTATAAGTAGCTATTGCGCTTAACGTAGCTGCTCTCCAATGTGCACCAACATTCTCATTTTTCAGTCTTTGAATTCTGCAGTAGAGTGCATGCGTTTTCTCTCATTTTTCAATAGAATTGCATGAGCGAAAGATATTGTTACATCATTGTGCTCAAGCGTTATTCCGATGCATAGAAACCTCATATTCGGAAATGCAAGACAACGCGAAAATTTCAGACGAGAGGCTATTCCTTTGTACACTTCTTTACGACCGCCTCCAATCTTCTTGGTTGAATGTATACGACGCTCTTTTTTTATAGCAAATGCTTCCAGTGCGAAATCTGCTAGACGTATAGCAAAAAGAACATTTGTGATATCAGGGCGTTCTTATGCACAGTCATTCCTTCCCTTCCAAAACATAGGGCTGATTTGATCGGTTGCATCTAACGGAATGTTGTTAAATCTCCGAAGCAAGTTAGAGTAGATAGCTGCTAAAAAACTGGCAATAATTCAACATACTCCTGCCCTGAACTTTAGCACTTCCATGACACGAGCATTTCGAAATAGGGAAAAGCGCCTGGAGGTTGTCAGGATAGGTGTCTTTGCATCTCACATCAAGAGGCAGTTCAACTGCGGAAACAACCAAAAATAATGGCAAAATGCTTCAAAATATATTTTACCTTTGCGGTCAGTAATCATGCAAGGAACGAATCAAAAACTATTTTCGAACCGTATTTGACCAGTAATCAAACCCCTCTGACTTGCACGATTTATTCAGCAGAGAACTGTGAACAAATATAGTAAAGAAAAACCGTCGGAGATTCAGTGGTTATCCGTTTGAAGCAATCGCCTTGGAGCGCATATATTTAGTGAGCAATATCCTATCGTTCTTCTCGGATTTAGTACCCATAGCGATTGGTACTTCAATCGGTAGCTTCGCATTCCAGCCGACATCATAGGCAACAAACATATTTCAGCAGTCAAAAAAAGCGGTTGCTGCACTACAAAGAAATTTGCTTACGAGTGGTTATTAATAAGATGTGTTGTTTCGGTTGATCTTTCGACGTCATCGTCCATATCTGATTCGCTTAATGTGGGACTCATCGTTTGCATTTCGATTATTGGTGACATCATTGCGTTCGCGTAACTGCAAATATAGCGGATATTGCACAAATATTGGAAATTTTTTTTTTCATATCTGGTAAAATTCAAAACGTCTCATACGAACAGTTTCGGCCATCGGAAAAGACCGGAAAAATTTATGCTTTTATATTCATTTCTTTGAGGACAACTTCTACGATTGGATTGGTCTTTCAGCATTCAGCACACCGACTGTTCATCTCAGAATCTGTATGGCTTTTTTTTCTTCATTAGAAAACTTCTTCACCAAATATAGGAAGCACAGAAACAAAAAGGAAATATTATAAGAATATTTTTGCTATTGGCACAAAAAAAAATCAGAAATAGAAAATACAAAAATGCAAGGACACTAGAAGAGTTTAGCACACTTATACAAAACTGCATCCCACTGCTGACACTTTACCGGCATCTGAATAAAGCGAAATTTATAAGCACTAATCTCGTTACATTTTTTAAAAGTTGTTTTGATCAACAAAAAGAAGCGATAAGCAGAAAAGAAATTATTCACCGAATGAACGGCTTCGTTATAACAAACAAATATAATTGTTGCAACTGTCCGCTTTTCTGGCAGATATATATGCGCCACATTTTTAAAGATGAGTAGGCGAAAACATGGCCGTGTGGTAATGACAGTTCCACAAGAAAAAAAAAATGACTGAGAAATCGCGCAACGAAGCACTCATAATATACTGGCATGGAGCTCACACCGAGCGAATTGAACGGAACTGAACGCAAGAATTAACCTCAACTTTCTTTCAAGTATTTCTTTCTATTCGAAATTACCGTTACTCGCAGAATGAACAGTATTTTTTCCAGCTTCGCAACCGTGAAATTGAGAAAGCGTAATACACAATTTATTGCGATCAGATTGTCTTCCAAGATGGTCCTTCAATCTCGGAAGGAGCTTTTAAAAGTAACATGTGGCAGAAGATTTGAACAGACTTCTGTTCAAAATCGCAGCTCGCCAACAGCGGATACCTCATTTCTCATTTATTTTTCACTAAAAAACCGCCTAGTTTGACGGGCGGGCACAAAAGTACATACTGTGCCACCCTCTCTGGTATGCTCACCTATTTGCCTTATCAGTGATCGTGAATGTTTACTCAAATAAAACTGTACGGAAGGGAAATCTGCATCCAAGAACTCCTTTCCAGGTAGTACGAATTTTGAAAGTGGACGATTCGTTTCGAAAAAAGAATTCAGGTATGATTCGACAGCAAGGCATGCATGCACACAAGCTAAATCATTCATGGTGTGAATGAATGCATATGGGAACGATCAGAGACGATATCACCATAATGAGGTTTTTGCGCAAAATTATAGCATGAGCTGGAGAGGTTGGGAAATGCAGAAAATTATTACTTTCATTATGGGAAGACTGTGATAAGAAATCAATGGGCTCACCTAGAATATGGGTCAGAGTAGACAATTCTAGGATCGGATAAGCCAAGATATTCAGGCCTCGCGCTAATTGCAGGTAGAATGATTGATTCGTTGCATGTTCCGTTGCTTTCATCCGAGTTTTGACTGCGAGTGACCGATGGTTGTCGATTTCGGTGCGGTGTTGCATCTCGAAATGAAATCTCTCCCGAAGATGGCGCAGCAGGATCAACATATGCCCCTGCATCGCTGTATTGGAGCTGCCTCAGTGACCTGAAATATGACATCACCAAAGCTCTTATAGCACTGAGGAAAGAGGAAACATGCGGTACAAACCGACGTTCTAATCCTGATTTCTAATAAAGCATGCAAGAACAGACCTGATTAAAAAGTCCTGAAAATCGCGCAGGTGTTTTTTTTCGAGTTCCCTTAGCGAAACTGTTTCACAGCATTACAACTTCTCTCTGATCATTTGTTTATTATCTCTGTTTTCATAAATTCTTATGGCTTTATCAGATCATTATCGCTGCTTCATCACATATTATGCTTTGTCAATGCCTACTATCGCGGAGCATTATCATGGAGTGCTTTGTATGGACTTATCAGAAGAACCTCAGAGAAGACAATACGGATGGGGCACCCCTGCATAATCGGACGTTGCTCCCACGAGAACTCCGACGCTAATTTTGAGTGAAGTGGGCGCATTTATTTACCTTTAGGATGTTCGTCATCGGCTTTTCAAAACGCTCCACCTCTTAAGCAATCACCCACCATCCATGTTACAGCCATCTCATGGGACCGGCAGAAATATGGAAGTGTAAACACCAGAAAGGCTTTTCGGAACGGAAGAGTTAGGCGCCAAGAGGCCGTATCGCATTAACACTCGCTTTTCTGCACATATAAATGTATCAAATTTACAATTACATTCGTGGAATAACTTCGGGCTTGCGAAAGCGGCCGATACATATGTCCTCGCCAAGAACTAAGGTAAGTAGGTCACCAAATGACTTTAGAATCAACACAGGCTCTGCTACAAGGGAGCCTACAACCGATGCGTTGCAGGCATATGGAACCTTCGGATTTTGCTGGCCGCTAAATTCTGCAGCGACAGAAGAATTCTTGCCTGTCCTAACGTACCTAGGACGTCGGCGAACAACTTGAGATCGAAGGCAGGAGAGTGAATGGTACAATGTTCCTCTGAAGGTTTGTTATAACGAAACCAGGGATAATCGGAATTAACGGCAGCGTCGGACTTGATGTCAAAATTAAAAGAGGTCGTATTGCCAGGTGAAGGCTTCGAAGCAAAAGACAAGCAATATGATGGCTCGCCTGGCTTTGCCAAAGTCTAGGCCTTTGTGGCTCAATCAATACTTAAAAGGAAAAAAGAGGAAGAAAACAACTTCCGGAGGGCGACAACAGTTAATAACGATGTATAAGGAAATGGGCGCAAAAATAATAAAAGCCTCAACGGCAAGAAGATCGAAAAGAAAGAAGGGGATCTTAGAGAATCGGAAATCTCTCTCTACTCCACTGATTCAGACTGTGTTATTTCTGTGATCGGCAACAGGAAACCCTTCGTGAACCATGAAAACACTTGTTGTACTGCTGGCTGATTGTAGAGAAGAGACGATTCGAGTCGAAGCGAAGTTTTAACCAAACGATTGGGTAACTGAACACACGTCGAATAAAAACCCACCAATATCACCGACTGAACATGCACCCTGGATAACGGTTTGAATTAAGCAACTGCAGAAATAGAGGAACAGCGAAATAGTATGGCGCAGAGAAGAATAGATATCACCGAAGTCGATCTATGCAAAATTGAGTTGCAACACGGTCGTTCACCGCAACAACACTGAACGTCGGTATAGGCATTTCAAGTACGCCATGTACAGATCTTCATCAAACATGGCACTGTTGTCTTCACAAAGCAGTAGACAATGTGCAATTCCCATCAAAATTCTCACTGGAAGGCAAATCGTAGTCACCCCTGGAACTGTGAAGAACGGCAGATAGAACACGGTGATTTTGCAAACGATTTTGATCGCAGAGCAGCTCAATTATGCCATGGAGCAGCTTAACTGTAATCGTCAATAGATCGCATTATCAAATGCTCTTATAAGTGTCGGTTTGTTGCTCTGAGTAAGGTATATTAGGGCTGCCATTGCCCACTCTGTCATTCAATTCATTCGTTCATCGTCGTTCGTCGGTGGTTCTTAGCGTGCGCTGCTTGTGGGCTCAAGTTGAGCCGTGCGTCGACTAATAAAACTTGTGTTCTATCCGGATGCTCGGCGGAAACCGGTGATCCGAAAAGGAGTTCGGGTCGTCACAGACTTCCCTAACACCATCCTACGTAATAGAAAAATTGTAGAGCAAACTTCAGTGCTTATGCAAAGCAGAAGAGGTTCTGAAATTATGAAGAATGCTCTCTCGATTGGAAAAGAAAATCTTCGCTAGAAACCCTTCTCTTCTATAGCATTGTCTCGGTTCGTCGCAAAATTAATAGTGTCAGAATTTAAAGGAACAAAAATGAATTTGGACAGTTGCAAAGAAGCACAAACAGTGACGAAATTCACAAAGTAGGATAAACAGTGACGAAAGTCACAGAATACGCAAAAATTGTAGATAAAATTTGCTGAATGCTCATCTAGAGATCTCAATGCCGAAGGAAAATTGTATCGGGATGATAAAAATTGGAAACTAGCAAAGCATTGCACACGAGCGACGAGCTAAAAGGAATTTTGCCCGTCACCAGATGTTTTGCAATAGCGCACAAAACGGGCAAAGATGTGCGCTTCTGTCTAGTGCACAAATGGAACAACGAGTCATATTTGTGCACAAATTAGAATACACGGAGAAATTCTGGCGGTGGTAGTGGCATCATAACTTCGGTGTACGGTGTACAAACATTTTCAAGTTTCAAGAAGTCTGTTAAAAATCTCAGCATAGATCTCCTCGCAACACATGTGTCACCATGCTCCACAATTTTTACGACTTTGAATTATTTCAGCAGCAACTTCTTGGGAAACATATCTTTTCGTTCTATACCTTCAAATCTGATGGTGTATTGGCTAGGAACCACAAAGATTTGGTTTAGGTAGGATGCAAAGAGAGGATCATAACAGTTCAAATAATCCTTCATCAGATTCTCAGCAACTAAAATCCATTTAAAAATTCATACCTTTCATTATCGGGTACGAGTGGTTCAAGAAGTGACTGCGGTGAGGTTGCGATAGAGCGCTGTGATGACGAAGGAGTGCAAATGGAGGATGTATGTGAATGTGAATGGGAATGCCTCACTGATCTTCTGTCGTCAGATCGCGGTAACGCAGAATGTTTCTTTCGATGATCGTCAGGGACTTGGAGAGTGCTAAAATCGGAGATCTTATTACATGGAGCCAAAGTTTATTATACCACGAGCACATAGGATGTTTTCCATCAAGGAAATAGCTCTGCGAAGCGTGTCTGTTCCGAACCGTGTCTATATCCTCGACGTCACATCAATATCACGATGCCCCGAAAAATTTGATTGAACCTCATTCATAGTTCCCTTTATGTCTGCATAGTTCATCAGTTTCGATAGACTTGAAACAACATCCTACATCATACTCATCATATGCCACTCAGTTGATGTAGCTTTAATATCTTCTCAATAAAAAAACCTTCTTTCCCATCGGAGAAATAGCGCCTAAGCTTGTGAAGGAAATTTCATCTTCAGAACTCCGCTCTAGCAGCAGGTCTCCTCCGTCAGTAAATTCGAAATGAGTTTTTTTTTTTTTAATCGCAACTGAAATGTGAAATGGTGGCACTGCAATTTTAAAAATCCTGGAAAGTAAATGCGCTTTTTCCACACCCCTTTACCGTTGCTCCTATCAACAAATCCATTGAAAGAATGCTGGCTTAGCATCAAAATCCGCTTCTGTGTTGAGCAGATATTGCAGGAAATCAGCAAAATATGCCGAAATCAAGAATGCCCCTAAGAAGTGGCCTAATCATACTACTCCATATCCATTTCTTCATTCTTTCTGCTCCAGTGCAACATAGAAAACGCACTAATGATTCCAAGGAATGAAGCGCAAAAATTAGGAAGAAGTGGAAGTGCTCGTCCCTGGCGCATATGGTGCATATCATTTGTTCGTCACTGCGCAGAAGTGAAGGTTTTCAATTTCCTTAGAACACAAATGTTTTACACTCATTTACACATCCGCTCTCGTCAGAAGGCGTGCACGCTTCGTGCCCTTCCTCCACTAGAAGAAGGCGACTTGAACGGTAGTTGAGGTAGTGTTACGAAATCCTCAGCCGTATCATCCCTATTTTATTTCGTTCCCAAAGAGTAAGAAATCGCAGATATCCGATGTTCTTTCGAATGTGCTCTGTTTCGAAGAAATTGGTTACAAAAGCAATTAGTTGTGTCCTCGTAGAAGAATGAGCGCATCGGTTTAGAAGTAATCTGAAGCAAGTTTAGATGCACTGAGGGCAACATTCTTATTCTTTTCTTCGCAGTTCCGATAATGACAAAGCAAAAGCATACTTTGAGTTCATTTTATGCGCTGAATGAGTGGGACTAGACGAGGAGGATTGATCACGTGCTGTCATATACGACATCGGAGAGGTGTCACTTTCACGGGTTCTCGATCTTTCATCTGAGCAGGATCCACTGAAATATCGAAAAAAAACTCGGCTTTTCAATATTTATAAATTCAATACACCTAAAGTTGATAATCTGTGAAAGAATCGCTTCAAATAGTTCACTTTTTATGCGCTTTTTCATTCTCTTTGCCGAAATATTATACAATGGTGGCATTAAATCTGCAAATGTGTGCGTATGTGAGTGAAATTTAATACCTCTCTATTTGCGCGGTAATCTTCACTCGCCAATTAGAGATATTATGGCACTGGAAGTGGCTATATCGCATACCCTACGACGACCTACTTAGGGAAATTTCTTTCGTATTGAATACAACTTTATCACGTGCTCGTACCCGGCGATGTCATAAAAATTCGCAGCAGATACAAAAAAGTTTTCACTGCCGAGTTGCATAAACAATCGGCATTGCATAACGCATCCAGCGGAAGGAATATAGTTTGACGCAGATGCAACGCGATGTGGTAGTATACCGGATTTGCATTCTTTCGAGCACTCTTCTCCTGGAAAGATACCATCAGGAAGAATTCTCTACTCGCCTTCCTTTGCTGCTTTGAATGCTTCCTGACATGAAACTACTACAAAAATGAAACATTCGAAACTAAAGCACCACCTGCTAGCATCATGTCGAAATGATGAACTCATATCATCGGGACTTCTTTTTTGCGGGCTGCCACGATGGTTCCTTCCTTCTGATCCAGCGCCCGGTTCATTATTCACTGTTGAAGCGCAGTCGTAATAGGACTGACTAAACGTAGAGCGGTTAAACTTTCAAATACACTTGCTTTAATAAAATGCAGTGGAATATGCGTCTGAGAGGTTTCTAATCTCTTGTGATAAATGAAGGCATGGATGGAAAATTGCGTAGGTTTGGCAAGGAAATTGTTTAGGTGAGTCAGCCGATCACTCACATACTCGATGAGAGAAGACAGGAAGAGAGGGTAGGAATAGAAGGGAAAGGGGCACCCTCCTGATTTTATTGGCTGAATTCTTCAAGCTACGTAAGCAGTACATGCGAGGCGAGTTTCCTTCCTGTTACAATATCATAATCAAATTGTGATTCTTCTGATCAACTCTCTGAATTACTGCCATGTAGAAGATATATTCGCTCAAATGCATAGGCTAGAAAAGCTTCGAAGAGGCTGCGACAGTTAAAAACGGCTAAAATATTCGGTAATTTTATCGGCTGGTTGTGACACTCGACAGGCGAAGTTGAAATGCTATGCAGACTTTAATGGTAAGCCGATGCATCATTTCAAATATAATTTTGATGGCATCTCATAAATTCTCGACGATTCCAACCAACAATCGGCAAAATAGAAAAAAAATATTGACCATAGCTTCAGGGAGAGCGCTCATCGAAACTATAGAAATAAAATCTTCGCTCCATATCCACAGTGAACTCTTGTCGATGTGTATATGAAACACTGCAGCAAATACGGCAATTGTTGGGGATGAGTGAATGCCTTGTGGAATATATTGAAGAATACTACACGAAATCGTTTAAAAAACGTTCCGATTTCGCCGCCTTCGAGTTGTTCCCTTTAAAGCCGGAGTGGGAAAGGCAATGATATGGGCGACTGGGGGAACTATAAGCGCCGTGTTACCTGCAGCTACGTTCATCGCTCACGCAGCGTGATGTATATGATCCGGTCATTGAGGAATACGAACGTTGGTCCTCGGAAGTAGCATGTTCGGTTGACTTCTTCCCCGATATAGGCGATTCGTCTTCTTCTTCAGCGTCATTATCGTGTCCCTCCAACGGCTGGTGAGCCTTAATGCTGAAAGCAATGAAATTATAATATCCAAGAGTTGCACCTATCTATGCTTCGGTCGAGTAAATTATGAAGGGCAGTTACAGCAATGGAAATCGCGATGGAATGATCGACGACGCTGGGAAATGCGCTCATATTCCTGAGTGGAAAGGAAAAGCGCCAGAGTATCGAGGACAGTGTAGTGTGATTTTCTCCAGGTGTGAACCGCTTGATCATAGAAATGATAAAAAAAGGGGAGTAAACGAAAAAAAAATGCAATTATTTCCCAGTGAGGAGGGTCAGGCTGTATAAGCCACATACGAAACATGTTTTTGGACTCATTGCCTAGACATTAGTTTTTTGTGGATGTCATTTTCATGCTTCACTACGTGGAAGTGCCGAAACACCACATATGGAAACCAAGTTGTTTAGTTGCATTTGCGCAGAGAAGACAAAACAGTGAGGCAAGAGTGAAATATCAAGGTAACGCTCAAAATCGAGACAAATTATGAGGAAAAAATGGAACAGTGAATGCGAAGGAAAAGTGAAACAGGAGTGGGAAGAAAATTATGCATTCGAGAAGAAAAAGTGAAGGGAAGGATATGAAACTGAGCATATATAGCAGCCTCGACGGGATGTTGCTAGGAAATATATTTCTCTTAAAACAGCCAAAAACCGAAACCGCTGCATCAGCATTCGAACACATATGGATTCAGCTTGGATAGTGACAAAACACATACTTATAGATCCGGTATGTCAGACCAATCAGCTGCATCAGTCTTGTGCAAGCTATGGTGGACAACAGGTCACTTAATGAAAGCGCCATTTTAGCTGCGCCCGCTTTTGGACCGAGTTTAAGTTGTGAGTTTAAAGGTGCCTTTATGGTCGGCTGAATCGAAATAGAGCCCTCCTTAGTATTTCTGGCCTCGCAGTTGCAAGATTCTCATTATCAGGCAAATACCCTTAGCAGATTTTGCAAGAGAGCTTTTGAAAACAATGACAACAAAAAATGAGGACGAGAACTATGGTTGCCCAGCGCAAAACTTAAAAAAGTTTAGGAAGCGATGAGTTTCCAAAAAAATCATAGCAGTTTAGGGATGAAAGCCAATTCACCATTCGGTGGATACAAGCAACAGTAGCAGCAGCAGTCGTAGTACTTGTGCATTTACTAGCCGTGGAATGGCAGTAGCAGCAGTAGTAATAAAAGCAGTGGAAGTGGCGATAGCAGCAATGATAGTAACAATAGTGGTACCCCAGTACTGTGAGTAGTAGCAACAATAGCAGCGGTAGCGGTGCTAGACGACATAAGCCGTATCAACGCCAGAAGAAACGAAAATGCTTTCGGGTGGCGTAATAAATATTCACAAAAGCATACGTATGCAAACAAAGTCGGACAAGGCGATAGTGAAACCTATGAATATACACGGATTATAGAACGTTCGAACCAAGGTCATCCATGGTAAGGGCAATTTTTACGGCGCCCGAGACTTGAACGACAGTCATCCGTTGATGGTGAGTTGAAGTTTGTCACGTCCGCAAAGGCCCTTGAATCCACTCTTTTCTCCCTGTTGCATGGAAGCTCAAATCTTAAGTTTCTCCTAAAAGATTATGGTTGCTTGGTAAGCACATGTTCGCGAATTCGATCCACCTTCCTGGAGTGCATGAAAAGAAAAAACGCATTTAACATCAGATGTAATAACCAACGTTTTAAGATCAGTTAGCCCAATGCATAACATAAGCCTTTGCTTCCAGGTAAGCTTTGGAGGCGGCGTTCTTTGGCGCTCTCGCTGCGGTTCACCTTCTGTCAGGTCGATGTGCGCCTCTTCACTGACGCTGCTGAAATTGTTGGTTCAGTCACTTTCTTCACCACAGGCAAAAGTCTTTCGTTTGACAGATTTCCTGGAACCCTGCGTGCACATGTGCGGGTTGACTGTTGTTGATTGTATCTGTGTGCTTTTTGTGTTTGTATGTGTATGTGTTTGTGTGTTCGTACGTATTTGTATGTTTATTTCTGTACGCATGTGCGCATGCGTCCTTGTATTCGTAGAGGCATGTAACGGCTACCCTCAAACAGCTCTTCGTCTCTCACTGCCCCCGTAATAGCGTTAAATTCACCTCATGTCGAAAAATGTTACTCTCAGTAAAAGCTCTTCCGGATCCGAAGCCGGCTTTCCCGATTGGTGTTCAAAGCTCTACTTTCAGAAAGAAAAACGTTGATAAGTAAAACGCTGATTCCTCCCTAGAAAGTTTTATCATGGACCTCTGGTCCTTTCTGGCCATCCAAAGTTGATGGAACCACACCTCGGTATCATCACGTCGGCTGCTAGACACAGAAGGTGCGGTCCTTAGAAAGTTCTGCTCACAACAGAAATGGCCGAACCTTCCTGAGGAATTTTGCAGCAATATATTTCTAATTTTTGCTAAATTTAAAGTAAACGATGGCCTAGAACTACACAATTAATCTGTAGAGCTCAAAGCTACTGCATACGATCGCGCATGCAAGAACGTCTTCATAGCCTTTTCTATATAAATGAGGTTATCCTCAGAAGATAAAATAACGGACGCTGTGCTCACTGCTTGCAACAAGAAGTGAGCTATAAGTAATTATGTAGTACTAAATTTCTTCTGCACCAGGGTAGAAATTCATCATCGAGCATTTGAGTCAATCCACTTGTAGAATGATATATCCAAAAGGAGAAACTCACGTAAGCGACGGTATGAACGAGTGTATATCTTTGCTTCGTTGTGATGGTGATCTATCCTCATCCTGTAAAATTGTTTAGTCTGGGAGCTAGTTATCAACACTCATTAGCGTCTACAAGTCTTATTTTTGTTTACTGAACATTTAAAGGACGTTGCTAATAAAATGAGAGTACAAAAAGCTCAGAGGATTTGCGCACAGTTAGCTGATGAGAACACGTATCAGCTGATTGCTGCATAGTTGTTTCCATCAGCTCATATAATATTGTTATGCTGACACACGAGACGTAATGTTGTCATTTGTGACAATAACAGCATACAAAAAGGATAAAAAAAAGAAAACATGTCTTCTTCTGTATCGGGAAGCTCCAACACAGGAATAGCAAAGGATATAGAAATATTCCTCTTTTGATATGTTCGAATACAATATTCATTTAGAACAATTAACCCGCACTAATTAAGCGGCCACAAAAAAAGAAATTATTCGTTAATAGTATAAATGACCACATAATAGCAGTCTCAAAGGAAAGCGAGAACGAAAAAAACGGTAAAAGATTTGGGTAAACTTAAGTCCGCTCAGCCAGGCAATCATAGGACTTGGTCTCTTGTCCGTATGGTTCCGCTTATCGGGTGGAAAGCAGAGTGACGTGAGGACTGAGCTCACAACGAGCGACGTCAGCTCATAGCGAAAATGACGTGAGCTCATATAGATTCATCTTTTATGATGAACACTTCTACGTATGAATGTGCGATGAAATTTTGAGGACATATTAGTTGTGCAAGTCATATATATAAAATGAGCAGAAACGAATATATCTTCGAGTAATTATAAAATATTTTTGGAAGCTATTCAATGAATAATGGGAGGAGGAATCTTTTTTTTTGCTCCCTCATCCTACAAAACAGGATGAAATTACAAAGAGTACGACTACTGCGAATATTTAAAACAAAAGAAGTGCATATTGCTTCATTTACAGCAGCCGAATCTTGTAAGATTAGTGAAGGACTAACCGAATGATTGCTTCCCGAGCTGCTTTTTGTGCTATTCTCCCTGCGAGTCGACTTTGCATGAGCTCCAGCAGAGTGATTACTGGTTTTCTTCTTTCCGCCTCCCGCTAACTCGAAGATTTTTTTCTTCTCCTCCGTTCTTTCCTGTAAATAGCATGTTGAAGTTACTGCGCGTTTTTTTTTTAATACGACGTCTCATGCTTATTTATATATATATATATATATATATATATATATATATATATATATATATATATATATATATATATATATATATATATATATATATATATATATATATATATATATATATATATATATATATATATGACATCGACATATCATAAGGATGAAAACTACTGTCATGCAAATCATTCACTGAGAAGGAAGCACATATGAGAATATCGTGGATAGCCAGAAAACCCTTTAGAAACTTTCCGTCCCACGTGATGCACACCGCAATTCAGGCTCACTGTACTATCTATGATGTTTTGTCACAAAAGCCGTCTATTTGCAGAGGGAACGTCAAACCGTAATTTGAGAATTGCTTCCATTGGAAAGGCGTCACTCATAGTTTTTTGAAGCAGAGACGACTGTGAACAATTGGAGATTGGCAAATGCCAGTTTGATTAATTTCTGTGCGATCGAAGTAGCATTTTTTCAGTATGGCTGTTGTAAAAGTTGTTAATGAGGTAGCATCCCTTTGTGAAGTACACGGAAGCAGCTCCAATGGCCTAATTTCAAAGAGGAATGACGTATTTCTCCAGCATATAGCAAATTAAGAAACCCAAATAGATGCAGTAAGAGAAAAAAGTGCAATAGATCATTTATTTGTCTTTAAACGAAATGGCTCTTCCGGAAACCTAGTTTTCTCTGTAGATAGCTCGTATCTGTCTTAGGTGAGAAATGGATATTGTTTTGAAGTCAACAGTCTAACAGAGATGAAGTAGCAACTGCCACTGGATGACTTTTCCGGCTATATTATAATTACACAATGTCTTAATAGATATATCTCAAGCGAAAAAGGTCAGTGCATTCTTGAAGAAGAAAAAGTGAAGCGGCAAACTTACATGCATTAGCTGATTAGAGAGATCGCTATTCGCCTCACGTAGTCCCCGAACTAATGCAAAAAGGAAATAGATGATAAGAAGAAGTAATAGCAGGACAGGAATAACGATACCAGGTGATGTCATATACTTGATTGCTTCGACCAAACCCTTACTGAGATTCTTATCAAGAAGTTGCGTGATGACACTGTAGAATGTCTCCTGACTTCTGAAGCAGTTTATCATTTAGCGCAGTGTTTGCATAGAGCTTAACTTTCTTCTACGATGAACTCAGCTTACCTTCTATCATGAAAACTTCATGCATAATGCACTGAGTGTAGTATAATTTTCTTGCCAAGACATCTCACCCATTCTACATCAGTGCATGTAAGAAATAAAGAAACACCTTATATTGGTGTTGACAGTGTGAAAGAAAAATCATCGGAAAAGGATATGCAAATTTCAAACAGAGGAGAAATGATGAAGGAGAAGAACGGCATATTTTCTGCTGATCACCGTCAACACAATAAAAGCTTTTCGTTTTCGAAACTTTTTCCACATTCTATCGCTATCGCAACAGTGCGAAAACAAAGGCCAAAGTATTCCTATTTCGTTATGAATATTAACGAGACTGGGACAAGAGGGATTAGAATAATATGAGGGACTGTTTCGCGAATTGCCCTTATTCCTTATTTTCGCTAGCATCGAATTACAACAATAGTACTTGGTTTTTCGCTCGTCAGGATAGGGTTAAGCAACTGTCCCGCATCAACATAATCGCCGTGGATTTTCAGAACTAATGCACCGCAGCAGTTAGCAGGTAATTCATCCCTAATGGGACTGAACTTCTGCATCATCACTTTTATAGGAAGTTCGATGTGAGATAAGATAGCAGATTGAAAAGGCACGGAAGTGTTTTTTCGGAAACTTGACCGAAAATAAACATAAAGATATAACTTAAATATCTTGCGTGATCACTGATAGGAGTTGACAAAGAGATAACCGGGACCCTCTCTATGGAAGACGTTACGTAGTGCGAAAGAACTTTATCGCTTCTTATAAACAGGAAACTGCATATCTCTGCGTTAGTTCAACAAATCACAAAGCGGCTAGTATAAAAAGGTGAGAAAATAACGGCGGAGACCTCAGAACTGGAACGTTATGGTGGATTTGCATTTGCATGCATAACAAAGAGGAGAGAATAATCCGATTAAGCAATTATTTGATGATTAAGTGTCGAAAAGTGAAAACGCATACCCGAAGGGGCCGCAAATTTTTGACGGTTTCTTCGAAGCGATCACATATCCAACAGGTAGCGTGCAAAGAAATAACATTAATAGCAGGAGCATCAGATAGAAGTTACTGGACCTAAACGATACGATTGTGCTTCAACTTGGATGGGCGATATTCAATATGCGACTGGACTGGCTAATACTGCTTTTTTCAGTTTTGAGTGAAACCGCATAGAATATGAACGCACAAATTCTGAAATATATGTCAATAATGATGGTGAATTGAAGGATCTGTGCCCAACTGTTACGCAAAACGACTACGATCATAATGAGTGACCAAAATCCACAGAAATATTTGCTTCTGCCGAAATTATTTCCCTTCAGCAAGCAATGAAATCAGCTAGTGACAAAATTGCTACTGCGGCATTTAATGAGATATCATCCTCGAAGGAAGGTCGAATAGAGCAATCGCACAGGAGTATTCGCTGCAGGTAGAACGCTGTTGGTTTAGAGGAAGCAACGAATGAAATATTGTGCTATTTTTCGCAATCAGTGCTTCTGGACCACTCTTGCAGTTCTTATTTCGCGAATGCCAACTATTTACTATAAGAGCACGAGAAGGACAAAAACAGGAGATAATATTATCCAGTTTGGTTATAACTTTCACGAACTGCGTCAACAGGGAACCATAACTTTCTTTTTACGGTCTGCGCAACTGAGGAAATGAGGCGAGGCCAATATTTGAACTGCGATCATAATGGAATTATACCTTGAGGCCCTGAAGATTTGGCGAGCTGGCACATTACATGTCATAACAGCCCATGCGCGAATGTACATCAGAACGATGAGCTTGATATTGTTGATGGCGGGCAGCATTGGTACGAAGAACAAACCAAGCCAAATCATGCCTTGATTATTCACCAGATGCAGCACATTCTCAGCCACCTTGAACTCACCGTATTCAGGCTGAAATAATCAAGTTTCCATCGGCTTAGGCATGTTCTCGTCTGCAGAGCGCCTATCCTAAGGTCATACTTGTGCGTATGCATGCATGCGTGCGTGCAGATCTGTCTTCTATACGATAGTCCATAATTGCCAACCGCTTAGGCTTGAGATTAGAAATCATAGTAGGTACCACGGTATGACCTTATACAATCTACATCGCACGGATTGATCACGGCTAAGGGTGGCGAACACTCTAAGAAGGAACGAGCTTGCATGCATTGTGTACTGGGTGGGATTACACGAGGGACACTAATTAGCAAGAGCGAGGAGGGGATTTGTACAAGTGGTTGGAGTCGATAAGCTAAGATGACACTAGTATCGAAATCTCACTATTCATTCATACAGAACAAAAGTGGCTTATCCTATGAGTAAAAGGCAAATAGCGCATGTCCTGCCAGCTGTTTTGGCATAATTCTTCATTTCTTTGCGAACATGAAACAATTAACTTGCTAGTTAATAATTGAAGCAAAATCGACCTGCCCGATGAGAGATGTCAAAGAAATGCATGGTCAAGGTAGAAGCTTCAAGAGGAAGTAAACTGGTTGGAGAGAGGGCGTTACGCTGCACTCTTCTGAGAGTTGAAGAAAACGCTAGCAATGGTA
This sequence comes from Ascaris suum, assembly GCA_013433145.1. Taxonomy (NCBI): domain Eukaryota; kingdom Metazoa; phylum Nematoda; class Chromadorea; order Rhabditida; family Ascarididae; genus Ascaris; species Ascaris suum. The sequence goes on from CM024175.1 coordinate 1,679,364, forward strand.
GCACGGTAGCATAGAAATGATATTCGAAACTCAGAGCAACACCAAATGCATGATGTGATGAGCAAAGAACGAAGTGTGCGAAGAATTATCAGCGGAGGAGTCAAAACCTATGTAATCTGATAGTTGCCACTATTAGAGACAACTCTCGCTCATAGAAAATGGCTTAGAATGCATCAGCGATTAATACTATCAAATGCGATGCCGAAACAGATACAGCTATCGACTAGACAGTCGAAGAAATAGTCTTCTAATCGGTTTTTCATCGAAATTTTGAAGAGTCAGTGATTATGTCTACGCAGAGTAAAAGATTTCCCTTCATGATCACATAGAATCTCGGAAACACTCTTTAGCAATTGAGGTCTCGCTTTGCTCGGAAACCTCTTACGGATGCAAGTGTTTAAGTTTTCAAGGCACTCCAGTATGTTGCACCATTAAATCCACAATTCGTCATCGAAAAAAAAAACAATGGAATTTTCGATGAAGTAGCCTAGTATATCTTCGAGCGCAAAAATCTTCCATAGGCTTGACGAATGTTTTCAAGTGATAAATTTTCAGCTTTGAATCATTTAAGAAAATATAATGGCATAGAAAACGCAATCAATCAGTCGTTGCATATGCTTTACAAGGTTTCTCATCCGCAATCCGTGCAGGATCCTAATGTCCTGACTAAAATGCCAACTGCTCGTCACGTTTGATGCATTTAATTTTCGGATTGAGAGATCTTAAACAGGCCGTGAAGATCTCATTTCTGTAGAAGATAGCTAACGTGAAGAATTCTAGAAATTATGTTTAGCAAGAGCAGTTTGAACTCATGCCTTATAACGGGAAGTCGTCGGCGTACATTTGGAGTTGCAATAGCTGCAGTTGTTTAATGGGTTCACATTCATCATTGCTTTTGCCTTCGATTATCTGCAGGTTGAAGTAGTTTATGCCAAATTGACAACGTAAGAATTGTGCCAAGACTAAATTGTTTGATATGAAGGAAACTCACGAAGGTGCATTCGAGGTTCCAAAACCACCACATATTGCAATAGCGAACCCAGAGACCACGCAGAAAGTCGATGACCAGAATGGATGCGATTGTCATAGCTAGATCCATTGTGACCAGCTTCGTTATCTCCTTTAAGAAAAGTATGCAGTTGTCGTTCCAGATGATGCGGCATTTTTGGGAGGCAAGCTCTGCCTCCTGAATAGGAAGAACTGCCTCCCATCAACGGCCGGAAGAACGGAAATCCCTGCTAGCAAACCTTTAATGGAACATATAATGCAACCTCGAAAACGATGAGAGTCTACAAAGGTGCACATTTCGTAGTTCGATAAATATGCTCTACAACGACAAGGAATTGAACCAAGATGTGCCTGATACTATGAGCTTGATCAAAGTATATACCTGTCCGATGAGATTCTCCCAGCACTCTTCATACCAATCGGTGGTCAGCCTCTGCGCTGTGATCGCCCTCACTGAAGTTGAGTAGTTGAGCGGCACTGGCCTCGAACTCAAATTTTTATTCCAATCGCTGCTACCAATGGGATGCGTATAGAATGTACTCGAGTTTGGAGGATTCCTTGCAATGGACGATACGACAACTTTCGGATTAGCCACGGCAAAAGGTCCGAACTTTGGCAGTACCTGAAATAATGTGCTGAAGGAGTTAGCAAGAAAATAATACATGGCACTCTCCAAATTGACTGTTATTGACTCGGAGCATCACTAAATTAAACGCTGTCCGTCCACGCAAACAAGAGATCTACGATCAATATGAAAACTGGCATAAAAAATTACGGAAGTGTCATTGATGAGGATAACTATTTGCAATTGCAGCGATAAGGAGACCAAAATCTTTCATCTGCAAATTTTGCGAATTTCTTTCGAGGCTAGCAACCGATGTATACGCCTAAGGGCAATGTTTATGCTAGGAAGAGGTATAGTTTTGAAAGCGAAAAGCATTAATACGTGAGACTAATCTTGTTCCACGTAGAAAGTGACGCAGTTTCTGATGCATCGATTAGCAAATGGAATCCTCTCCACAAGAAATCGTGTCGCATCAATTTACCTTCAAGACAGCTAGTGCACCAAACTTTCGTCGGCGCCCGAGATGCGGCTCGTTGAGTAGAATGCTTGCGAACAGTTTATTCTGCCAATGACAGTATTTATTCTATGGCAGAAGGCTAACGCGACGGAAAGTTGTGCACTCCCGGCGGAGCATTGGCCCTTGCAGGGATTGCAAGCGGATGGCGGAGCCAAGGCCTCCCCTTTTACATTAAGGCATAGTGGAAGCTCACATACACACTAAGGTTTTCACCCACTTTCCACTCTTCTTCAATGCCTTTATGTTTAGCGCCCTGAAAGTGCTCAACTGTCTAACACATAAAGAACCTCAGGAAAATTGTTTCTGAAGACTTTCTAATTACGAATCCGTTGCTCTATTGCCTTTTTGTCAATGTCGAACCTCATGTAATGACAAGGAGTCTTACCGTAGTCCACGGTGTGGTAGATGGCGGTAAAGTGCTCATCGCTGCTTGAAACACAGAGGCGTTGAATGGTGAGAAACCAGCTGGCAACTCGAATGTTACTTGCCTGGTAGTCCTGAAATTATAAATGCATCAGAAGGGGGGGATTTAATGCAAAAACATTTTCCTATGAACCAAGCGGTAGGGGAAACTTTACACACATATATATATATATATATATATATATATATATATATATATATATATATATATATATATATATATATATATATATATATATATATATATATATATATATATAGTATGCCGCAAGCCATACATCACCACCTTTTGGCAGCACCGGCAACGGGTTAGGGGGAGGGGATACATCAGCAGAACGTTGTTAGGTTCTTCCATTCTGGAAAAGCCTCCGGTAGGTGACGTAGTAGCGACTGCGTGCCTGATTTTCAGCGATCATCCTGGCTAAGTGTTGAAAGGCAAACCGTGGCTACATATATAGTCAGATAGATAAACTAACGGATTGACAAATAAAGGCAACAAAAGATGGAGCTGGATTTAAGCCACCATGATAAAATCCCGACTGGAAATTAACAAATAGATTCGTGTTGTTCCCCTCGTCTCCGTTGTGTATGTAAGGACGACATGTGTAAATAGATGTACCATAAAAACCGCACGCCCATTCACTTTCCGCATCAAACGCACAAGCACGTAGACAAACAGAAAGCGGCACATAAGTTATATCACCACAATGCGCTTTCCGGCTATTTCTGAAACTGCAGCAGTAAATGTGGAAACATGAAACTGTGAGCCCACCGGCTGGCGGAAACCGCATGCTGGAAAGGCAGAAGAAGGGATTCGTCGCTATAATGGGCAGCGACCAGCAATTGTTGGTCACCACTCCGTTGGCTTTCCATCGTGTTCAACATAAACATCAAAGATACAATCAGCGTATAGTAGTTCACGATGTACAAAAATAAAACTCTGAAATCGAATGCGGATGAAATCTAAGACGCCAATAGAAAACGCAACAAAAAGAATAGAGAAATGCACGTGATTTCTCATGCTTAATCGATGATCTAATCATGATCCAATAGTTTTCGTTTCGTATACTTTTCTCAAATCTTCGAACTAAGCGGGCAATGCGTAGAAATATAAAATTTATTTTTTTGCCGCCGTTATTTTCTCATTCCACCGGAACTTCTCTCATGGATATGTGTACGTATCAGCTCTCCTTCTGATTTTTAGTAAATGCCTCACAGTGACTTTTGTACTAATTATCGTCGATCCACGACATACGTGAGTCGATATTACAATGTCCACTCTAGCTAAGTGTTCTGTTAAGGCAGTGGAAGAAACGATCAACGCGAACATAAGAGGCAACAGATGAAATCAAAATATCGGCGGGATGTCGTATCAATTTAATCAGTCATGAACATCAGTCGTTCTGCCTCTTGAAGGCTTTCTTTACCTGCTCGACGTAGTGTCCAAGCCCTAATGAGAATGCATCAATGAATCCGAAACATTTCAGTTAGCAACAGAAGAGTATAAAGGATCAATAATACCTTAAGCCAACAGCGACTCATAACATCCATTGACGCTTATGAAATATGTGATTCGATGCAACTATCGATATCCAAAAGCAATAACTTTCAAATCATATGATCCAATAGAAATAATTTCAAAAGAAATGATTTCTTTTATGCGGTTTCATTTATTCATTGATTAAATGAATTAAAGAAGAATGAACCGTGCAAGTTGTAATCGAAGTGTTGTTCGAGGATGATAGCGTTCAATTTTACTAATGAGATCGTAGAAATTCGGAAAGGTCAGAGTGATAAATGATACCGTTATCGATACAGCATTCTAAAAATATTATGCATTATTATTAAGCATTAATGAGAGATATTTTCAGCCGTATAAAAAAAATTTATGAGGAAAAAAAACTTCTCATATAATCTTAGTAAATGATAAAGCAATTTCTTGAAAAAAAAAACAACGAAGAATGACTTATAACTCCATTAATTCTTAAAAATAATAGGCGAATTAAAATGGGGGGGGGGGGGGAGGGAGAAATTAGTAGGGTAGGGGAGATTTTTGCACATTTAATGAAAGGCACGATATCGATAGATTGAAAATTTTACATGAGGGCATCATTTAATGCTCATCAAGGCGCATAGCCTATATGTACAGGATGCTAAGTGATGGTCTCTCTATTGTAGCGATGGGGTAGTAAGTAATGGAACGCATCGCACAAATGGTCTGTGTACTCTTGAAGGATACAAAAAAAAAATAGAGAAATTTGATTATTAGTGTTGAATCGGCAACGATCATCAACGATCTCATCAATGTGATGCGTGCCGAAACTGCAAGCGCTGAAATTAATTGCTGTATGCATCAATGAAGGTCGGGAAAACCGTCAATGAAAGAGTGGAGAAGAAACGAACTCGTTCAATGAACGTCGTTTTGGTAGTAATCTGACTGACTTCCAAAATCGCCCAAACAGAGCCGGCCTGCAGGATAAGCACGAGAATATTGGCGAAAATTCGAAGAGAGAGTTGTAAGCAGCTGAAGAGTAGAACGATGGATTTAGACATACCATAGTTTATGTAACATCGTTGCTTTTCTCTCACAATTTTGAATGCTATGCATTTATGAGCATTCGTAATTAACCTCTTTATAGTCCCAAAAATAAAGAATGACGTAGAAGGTAACATACATCGTTGAGAACATTGTAATCTATGATTGAGTCCTATGGTGAAATCCCATCGTTTACATTGTTTTTTTCAGAAGCTTTTTATTACTTCTTATCGATAGCATCAGGTTCGTTGCATATTTTGAAAACGAATGAAAATTCCGATTAGCAAAGATAAAAGTCGAAAACTCACTCGAATTTTTTCTTCATATTTACATTATATTCGGCAATAACTTCCTGAAATAGGAAATATTGTACGAGATATTCAACACTCTTTCTATAGTAAGCATTTTAATAACAAGCACTTTCTCTCATGCTGCATTAAATTACAAACATTAACAGAATATCAGAACACTCACTCTTGTTGAATATTGTGCTCTCTTTTTTTTTGCATAAAATTGCACTATTTCGCTGTTCTATATGATTTTTTTCTTGCACGATTATCAATACAATGCCTCCATTGGTAGCGATTATCTGCTATTTCCTCGCACAAATACTGCTAAGGTATCGGTACATCATAAGACAATATTTGTAAAGCAAGCAAATGATTGCTCATATGCATAGCGATTTTCCCGTTAACATGCATCTCGAAGGAGGAAAACCACTTCAACCACTCTTATTACAAGTTATATATGGATCGCGTTATCGATGCATAGTTTAAAATGCTACCATCAATTCTTCGCACAAAAATCTCTCAACGGGATCCGTCATTACCCATAAAAGTAATATCGAATATGGGCAAGTTAAATGATATCCTCTGATAGAACTTTTATTGTTCTTGAAAATTTAATCACACATACGATTTGCAAATAAAATGGCTTATTGGAATGTGAATGAAAAAAATATTCGGATTCGCTTAGAATTTTCAAAATTCGTTCATAGAATCATTACACTAAGGCAGCCGCACGACAAATCATCTGCTTGAAATGTGCGCTGGAAAATAAATTCAAATAGTTTGTGAAGACCGGAATATATACAACAAAGTAGAAAATTCTATGAAAATCTGCCCCTCTGCAGTCAGTCGATAGAATGATTTAGTGAAAGGAGAGGAATCGGTGATATTCCTCACTCGGAATTTGTTGACGTTCGCCATAACGACATTAGTGGCTGTATCGGGATTACCGATAGTATAGTCCCAACCGGTGAAGAGCTTCCAATTGAAAACATATTGCTCCGCTTTGCCACCCGATAGCTTACTATTGCGAGCATTGGAGGCCATTCTGCAATAGAGTGATTGATTTTCTTCGACATTGTCTTTGACATCTTCGCCATAACGACATGTAGTCCCAAGGCAGATGATTCTATGAAAATGAAAATTTTCTGAACTGTGGTACACACCTTGTCTCCAAAGGTTCAAGAAGGAGAGCAAAAGCTTTTAACAACAAACAGAGAAAGCACTGGAACGAAAATAGACCACAATTGTCGAGGAATTTCGAAAAAAATAGAAGTCATTTCGGCACTAGCTATTTTCATTCACTTTTAAATCACAGTGCCAAGTACTCTGAAGCGCTTATAAGTTGCTACTGGAATAAGAAATAACGAATTGAATGATTTGGATGCAAACCGAACTTCCATCTTCACAGAACGATAATTCCAAACCACAAGTTGCAAAAACCTCGCCCGAAGTTAAACTCGCTGAAAAGTTAACAGCCGAAGGACTCATACGCGTAAGTGATTTTTGAAATGAGTTTCATTCGCGCATTCTTTATTCCGCAGAGTGGCAATTGCAAAATGATTTCATGAATCGCTGGATTTGTGCAATGGAAAAAGAAGCGACAATGCAAAGGTGATAGAATTCATCACTGATGCACCATCACCTAGTGTGAAGCGCTCATCTTAAACGAATCTCATTTAGCAATTGCAACGGAAATGCCAATCACCCTACTGCTTCGAACAACTGTGCAAATCATTACTGGTCTAATGAATGACTGTGTACATGAATTTCTTTAGAGTTTCCCCGTGATATCAATGCGGAAAATCCACGGGCAATTTTGAATAGCTTCGAAGAAAATCTAGATTGGCTGCTTAACGGTAGCGGGAGAGGGGAGAAAGAGAAAGTAGACGATAATGCCTGCTTTGCATTCTAATACGAGTAAAACGTAATGGCACGCAATGCCATTGCCGCTGAACTCTACGATATCATTTTTCGGCGAAAGCGCACAGCTGCTGTAAATGTTTCGACAAGCGTTGAAGGTTTATAGATAAATGTCTGAAAACTTCTACAAATCGAAATGTGTCCGATATTTCCACATCAACAAAGGCTATGCGAATAAGGATTTCTGAGAATTTCGCATTTCTATATTTTTCCCCTCCTTATCCCATGGCCTCCCCCTTCGAAAAAAATGAGGGAAAATGACGATGGAGAATGAGGAGAGGTAATAAAATTTATCACTATGACTTTCAAATCACGATTTTCTCGAACTTTTTTCTCACAAAGCAATTCTTCAAAATCGCTCACTCTTTAAACCACATGCCATTGGCAATTGTTTTCGATTCGATCGAACGCAACAAATTGCAGAGAAAATGAGCTCCGCTAGTGGTAACATACAAAAGGGCACTATAGAGTGAGGGGAAGGGCACTATAGAGTGAGAGAGAGGGCACTATCCTTGTCCTGGTAATATCCACTTAGGAGCTAAAATTTTTTCTTCTTTAGCAATCAAAATGAACGAAATCGCATGACCAAACATTGATTAGATTGAATTTTCACGCGTGTATGAATGGAAATAGTAGGAATGAGCTTACTTTCGAAGAATAACGAAAAAACTATATCCAAGAATAAATAAATTAACGACAAAATATGCGACTGGTACACTATATTGAACAGTATCTCCGAAATATGTCTCACTGCTGTAGTACCCATAGAACAGCAGTGAGTATTCAAAATAGCCCTGAAAATCATTTCAGTGATTACAAAAATAGATGCAATGAACTCAGCAAGAAATATAGTCATCGGCACAGTATTCACATAATAAGCACAGATAAGAGTGGAATCGACAACCAACATTCGACGCTTATCGAGCTGCTCTCGAGAATCGAAAGATGACTATCGGCGTGAATTTCCCACGTTCAGATGCTCTACTGAGCTACTCTAGCGACTTCTCCTCTACTACGGTGTTGGGACTGTTTAAATACTTGTCAGCGCAATAGATGAATATATATCGGAAGATAGATATCGGTGTGAATTTTCCAGTTTCACATGCGCTAATATTGGTAGATGAACGGCTAACATATGCTGACGTTTCACCGCAGTCGAAATTACACCGAAAATAATAATATAAATTCATTAACGAAGTTAGGGAAAGATCATTCACCTTGAAATCCAACACCGTGTTCAGTTCGTCAGCTTTTTCGATATCCTTTGGCTTCATTACTTTAATATTATAGGTTTTGTTATATCGAACTGGATCAAACCTCGAATCAGCCAACCACTAAAACAGAACTTCGAAAGGGAAACTTTTAAAGCAAAATTGCGTTCAAAAGTTCGGAGTTTTATGAACTGTGCACTAAAACGGTCGTTAGAACTATTGGTTGAACGAGGAATCATCAAGCAACGTTGAGTTGCTGCTATGAATAGGGAGGGATTTGAGATTAACAAATTGCTTCAATGTTTACGTGTTTCTAGAGAAGCTTGAATTCTGGCTTCAAACGAAGAACGAAAAATTCAGATAATAACATCATGAGAAACACTATTCCTGTGGAGTCAACAAATGCATTTTTGGGCGCTTGCTCATCACCACGGGCAGACGAGCAAAACACATTTGGAGAAACAGCATTTTTTTTTCGCGCGTGGGAAAAATATAGTACCACATTTTGCTCATGGCTTCAGAAGAGAAATTTAGTAGGCCCGATGCCCTCCTCTATCCATATTTCTTCCGCCTGCTTCTTGTAGCGCTCATGTGGTGCAGCTGGATGGTGTGCTTTTATTCCAGCGAACTTTAACACTAAATCATGAAACGTTCAGGAGAGAGCTCGCCTAACGATGAGCACATCCACTACCGCGAAATGCTCGGTGCTATTATGCGTTATGAGGAGATTAGCAGCACTCCAATGGCGACCTGATTAAACTAGGTGGTCATACCAGCAACAGTCGATCGATAAAACGACATGTAACTGTTGACACGTAGCTCCAAGATGTCCTCAGATACACTTCTTAGCCATTCCTTGATTTTATAAGGTTTGGAAATGCGCATTACAAGCTAGGATGTCCACCGATTCACATAAAACAAGCAACCGAGGTAAAAAAAATATATTGCCCTTTCACGAGCGGAATTAAAGATGAAAAAGCTTTGAAATTTCGTCAATACCGCACAAGCTGAAACATTATTCCAGCAATATGATCATTTGGCATGCGAAGTTTATCGCTTATTCCTACACCAGAAAATCAAATAATTGCGTAAAACACGCATTTCGATATACCAAAAGCAAGCAAATGTGGCAGTGGTGGATTTCAAACCTCTGGAATGGTAACGAAAAGCATCATGATAACAGTCATAGTAATGTTTACACTGAGGACCCAACGAAGGAACGTGAAATAAGATGAGACCACCGAACCGTAATGGCCTGAAAATGATAAAACTTCGGACAGTGGAATGAAGGCAATACCCACTTTGCTTTGTATAGCGACCATTATAAAGCGGAGGAACTACCTGCTCAAAAGAAGTAGTATTGATAGGTTTGTAAATATGCAGCAACAACGAAGTTGACTATGACAAAGGTTTCAGAGGAAAGAACGTTTAGCTTCAAAATATTCCGAAGTTGAGAAAAATGTGCCGATTTCACTTTTTAGGCAGTAGAGAATTGCAGCGAAGAGTAAATACATTCTACTCTCTAAGAATTGTTTCTCCAAATATGATACCGCACTCTCATTTGTAAGGAAAAATCACCTTTGAACGAGGTGATAAGCGTTCGTAGAATATTCCCGCTTGATTTATTATGAGTGTGGCTTCAAAGAAGAACGTTTTTTTTTCTCGTTTGTTTGTTTAAAGAATTTCTCAAAAGAAGAATCTCCAAAAAATAGTACAGTGAGCGTGTGATCTTTGAAAAACTATATAGTATACCAAAATATCCGTATAAAAATGTGCTCGAAAATTTTTTGCTTTAACGACACCATCTACAATTGAAAAAAAAACCTATTTCACGGATGATTCGGTCATATCTGCCAACGTATTGCCTTTGGCAGATATAATCGAATCATTCGCGAAATTCCCCTTCGCTCGCCCGAAACGCTGATGATGCACCGAATGTGTTTGAATTTGGAGTTTCGCACTCACTAAATTTTGCACTAAGTAAATCACTGTTTCCTCCTTAAAGCCGTCAGCATCAGCATTTTTCAAGGAACTGCATGCTAGAATGTAAAAAAGCCGAACAATTCAGAAAGGAGAACGATATACTAACTTTCAATTCCTTTGATTTTCGCCTCCCAGGGTATTAGATAAATCTTCATATTATCGCACCATCTGCCAAACTGCGTCAACCTTCGCGTTGTTTCCACTTTCCATAAGTGCCATTTAGATACTTTTTGTTTTTGCCGCTGTAGATAGCGTCGTGCTACCCTGAGTATGGAAGCGTTATATTTCCCAGTTCCCCCATGAAGGATGTTAATACTTCTTCGAGTATTTACAGAATCTTATTAGCGTTTGCATCTGAATAGGTCAATAGCCACAAGCGCTGTCAAACTTTCATATTTTGATTTTTTTTTCTCACGTATTCAAAGCGAAGAGCAAATAAAATCATTTCTTTCTTCCTCATTCTTCCAGTTTCTGAAAACATATGCGCAAAGAATGCCGTGTTAAATCTTTGATCACCTATGAAGTGCTCGAATGACATTATGCAGTGAGCGAGAGTAAAGTACACAACAACGGCAAGATGCACTGAAAACACTGAAAACGAGGTGACATCATTGAGTGCTTGATAGCAAGAAACATATACGACCTATTGGCAAATGCTTTAAAACTCTTCTCATATGTTTCAAATCAGCAACGGAGATATAGATTACGAAAGGAAATAGCTCGGCAAGTTTGCAAAAAGGAGCCAGAACGGTCAGCATTCACTTCCGCTAACATATGAGCCATTCGAATCACAACAAAGAAAGATAGTGCACATCGAAATGTTATGCTTCTGCGCTAATCATTCATTTTCATTGATCGTTTCAATTGCAAATATTGAATAAGCTTACTTGAGAGTCCTTAGCTTCCTTTTCATACTCCACGGCTGGCTCCTTAGTTTCGTGATCACCTCCTTCTTTTGCCGGATCGCTTCCAATACCCTCTCCTTTGACATGTTCTTTGTCTCCTCCGGGTCAAAATCATCCTCGCCACTAAATATCACGCACTCATATCCAGTGCACACTTTGTTCCATTTCGCAGCTTTCACAGCTGCATGCTATGCAAATACATATACTTTCTTTTTTTTTTCTGCATGCATGTGCGCGTATTTTTTGCGTGCTTTTCTGCGCGGGTCCATGTGATAGCATGGTTACCCGTTTGCGGGCACGTTTGTCGATCGAAATCTCTTCTCGACGTATTTTTTTGGTCCGATTGTTTACCGCAATAAAGTTTTTAGAGTGGGCTCATATATTCTCAACTCATAGGTGTGAATCTCTTCTTGCAATTCTGCAATCATTAAAATAGGTTAATCGAAATAGCATTATCTCGTTATCGCATTATACTTTAATACTTAAGAAAAAAACGTCACTCCTGCAAGAGTTAATAAGAAATAACATATGCGAAACACGTTGAAAATAATCTAAATCCACATTGCAGTAATTTGACGTAGCATTTCACGAACTGAGTGCCAGTCATTAATACCTACTAGATAGAGACTTCGCTTAGCACATGAATATTCGGAGAAGTAGAAGTCATGCGATGATGCACGCTTACACCTATGAAGACTTTACTAGTAACAGAGAGAGGCGATGAAATGAGGCGACGGTGATGAATTGAGAAAAGAAAAAGTAATTTTTTTTTCTTCAGAAATCGCGCAAACTTTCACAAATTCAAATTGCTACCACACTATTAGATGAATATTTTAATTGAGTGAAGCGATGCTGAGAAGGCAATTCTCTTTTCAACGATTGTTGTTGCATTCCAATGAATCTGAATACATGGATTTTACGAGTGCCAGTTGATTAAGCTGCGAAAGCAAACACGCCAAATGGGATCGCTCGCGATATTTATTGAAACCTCTGCGGAGAAATCATTGAACAGGAGGAAGGGAGGGAGGGAACGGGAGGAGAAGAGAGGAGGGACCAGCAATCACAAATGGTTACGCATGCGAGGGAAGGCAAGGGGAGATAACTTCGTATGTAGGATTCGATAATTTGCTGTTTGTTATTTTAAATGGACCAGTCGGCTATACGCCAAGCTGGAGTAGTGCAAGGTAAGTCGAAGAAGGTCAAGAGCATAGAGACGCCTCAAACGACTGCCCAACATGTGTCGTGAGGCTAACCGGAGGCAGAATCAGGAGATATAGAAAGGGTTCATGTGCTCACATATTCATCCCAGATTTTGGATTGCTCTTATGGCCGAGCGGGTCTACTCGTGGCCGTTGAAGTACGCCAAGTGATCAGCGGAAGAGCGAAGTTCGACTGCTCGATCGTGCCGCCGATTCAAGCGATCCTAGTGTCCCATCGTATTAGTCACCTTATTATATAAGTGTAATGAACTGTTCGCCCTTATACCAGTGTCCTCGCGCAGTTTACTCGACCATGCGGTCGAGTAAACTGCGCGACGACACTCAATAGGGGGTGCAGATATTCAAAGAGACGTGGACGACTAGAGGAGCCAACGGCAGCTGACCTTTATATTCTATCCTACAGCGGCGATTTCCGTAAGCATTCTCTGCAGCAAACCCTAAAAAATCCTCGGTTGATTTGCATTTCCTTATCCATCTTTCATCCTTTTCCTAGACAGCAGAGTTAGCATCACTGGCGTTCATCACGAGAGTGATAGCTTGCAATCCACATGCTATGTACCATCTTGTTCTTGAGCACTTTCATTCTCATTCATCACTATTTCCTACTCCTTGCTTCATTTTTGACTATTCCATGTTTTCGATCCTTTCCCTCGTGGCTTTCTTCGTCGTCATTTGGGATGAGAAGCTCTCCGTCAACCACAGGAAACGCAACAGGAATGACCGAATTTATTCGGCAAACGGCTCAACCTAACTCGCGTAGTTTGAGAGGAAAGATGTTCGCTGACTTATTTCATTTACTTCACTGAGTAAAAGGTTGAATCCAAGAGATAGCAACTAACTGTTGCCAGAAAAAAGACATCTCTAATATTACGCTTGAAAATATTGTTGTATACATCGTTCGAAAGTTGTTGCATGGAATTATGCAACGCAGCGCTTATTGGTTGTTCAATTATATTGGGGAATGGGCTTAAATTTGAACGAAGGAAAAATGTTTCATCACGAGAAGTTCACAACATTGCGAATGCTACGAATATGGTTGAATGAAACGGAAGCACAAATTCTTCAAAAAGTGTCTTTGCGTCGAATTCTTAAAAAAAAAATAATCTGAAGATCAACTAGAATTCCTACATAGGCATTGGCAGTTAGTTGCCTAGATAAGAATTAAGAATATCAAACGATGAGAAGATGATTGCTAACGAATACAGCTTGTGTCGACCATTGAAATGCATTTTCATAGCGAAAAACAACGGTTTAAGACTAGTAAATTTAAAACTTTCAATTGATGCTGAGCGTGTATTTTGATAAATTCAACATTGGCTGCATTTTTAATGCAGTGCTAATTTTTTGCGGATGGCAAATTGTCCGCATAAGCAGCACTATAACGCACACTTGATAGAAGCGATGGATAAGAAAGGATGGATATGAGAGCGACAATGTGAAGGGAAGAATGAGCACCTTCTTACATCGACCTGCAAATAGTTTTTATTGCTTCTTGGCGGCGAAAGTATAGACAGGAATTCGGCTAGGTTGGTTGGGAAAAGAATGTTGTCTGATCTGATCTCTTCTTTTGCCGTTCTTTGCTCCAGTTTAGCTCGAACTCATCAAAATTGTTAAAGTTCGCCTGTTCTTGCCGGCTCTGTTTCGGTGGGTGGAGCTTCGCTCCTTGCTAGAAGTGCGTCTTTCTCACATTCCAATCTGCTTCGTTTCGTTTTGCTTCGATCATTTTGATCTCTCCCGCATTTTTTTTATAAGCGAAAATCAGCGCATGCAGGTAGTTGAAAAAAAAATGAAGCTTTATTGCTCGTTCACAAGTAGTAATGTACCCTTGATCATGAAGATTTTGACCAGCTAGCCGCACGGATTTGCCAATACTCGAAGAGGATCGCCTGAACAGTGATATCAAGTCAACCTGCAAGTGGAGGGTTTCTTTGCAGTAGAAAACAATAGTGCTGAGATCTAAAGCATCCTGATTTTACATTTAGCACAACCCCTAGCGTTCCATATTTCTCGGTCGTTTTCACGTGCGGCACATTCTGACATTTCAGCTTCTTATTCATGCCCACCTATCCCACTTAGTCTTGCTTTGCAGTCTGCTCTGTGTCCTCAATTCGACGACAACAGCACTGTGGCTGTGTCTAATCCGAATTCGTTTTATTCGGCAGAAACGATTCTACCTACTGTTAGAAAACATCACACCAATGCGTTCGCTATTTTACACGTAAAAACACAGACACACAGACTTTCCCACAGATGCCTATACGCCAACGCGCGCACATACACTACAAACATAGACAGACACCTACACAACAAACGAACTTGAACGTACATACACGCATATGCACGGGTATACAATATTTATACGCGCGCTGAAGAAAGCTGCTAGAAGAAATGAAGGACTACTTTGCATGATGTGATAAAATAAAGCAGTTTTTGCCAAACTAGAGTGGCATATCAAGAAACATATAAACATGTATCTTTTGTGCTTCAATAGAAATTCATCTCGAATATAGCGACTGCAAACTTACGTTGTCCATTCTATTCATTTTTTCGTGCGTCATCAATAATATTTATATTTTTCCATTTATAAATCATTATGTGGAATAGTTTTTTTTCAATGTTTTCTACTTATTATGCACTTGCATATACAAAAAGTTTTGTAAATAGGAAAGAATGCGTCCCCCTCTATTAATTACGAAGAAGATTAAAGGAATGCTGCATGCTATAGTTTTTCCGAAGAGCTAAAAGTAATGGCCGATTAGAAGGATGACCAATTGAGCTCACTAAAACAGAGGATCGTCTAGAAAGCCGTGCAGCCGAAGACTCGTCATCCGTAGAATCGTGCCCTGCAAGTGGGTCGACGACCGGTTGCCGGAGTGCTGTCCTTTCAGCCTCCAAGTCCGCATCGTTACTCACTCCCATCGGACCAAGACATGGGTTCAGCAGTTGACGAACTGCATAAAGAGCGCGTACCACGAACTCTCTCATTTGTCACGGTCCGGTCGATAGTGATTCCGGGTGCAACTTAAAATAGACACCTCTGGAATTGTGTTCTCTCAACATGCGAAGGAAAGGTGGAAGGTGACTACAAGACACAGTTGTCATTCCATTACAATTGCCTCCATTGCTATGTTGTAGAATGGCGCCCCTTGCGGTGAATGAGCTTTCATGATGTTATAAACACCGCTCGTAATTTAACGTTTTCCGAAGAAATATCTGTAAGCATGTGCTCATGCTTTTGGCTAGAATCTATGTCTACTTTTGCAAAAAGAGACGTCACACTATAGCAAACGATACGAATATTAGTGTACTGTTATGAATTTATCTTACAAATAAGATGAAGTGAATAAAATTATAAAGACTGATTTAAAAAAAAAAACTTACCTTAGGTCTCCAAAATGAAGGTGAATTCTTTCAACAAATAAACACTAAGGTAATAGCGCATTTGAGCAGCAGTAATGGCAACAATATTATCACACAATTATTCGTTTGCATTCGACCAGTAAAGAATAGCCGAAAATATTAGGAATCATGAATGCAGCTTTCGTTTAGTATTGTTGTCGACTTCGATCGTAATCGTCATTAGCAGCTCAAGCATGTTAGCGTCGTTTAGTGAACAGCAAAAAATCATTATTGTAGAAATCGGGGCAATGCACTTTTTTTTTTCAGCACACAATTTGTTAACAATCTATTCGAAGGATTATATCGTGCTGCCCAGTGATATTCGCCTTATAGGCCATCATTCATCCATCAACGGCCTTCTGAAAATCAAATTTCCATTTGTGCACATTCATGAACAATAAACTTTAAAAACGGTTTACATTGTAAATGATCACGAACTATTTTATCGTTTTTATCATTGTATTGTCTTCTCCGTGGATGTATCCTCTTGTTAGGTAATCATGCTATGGTTGAATGCGTACATATTAGGAGACTAAAAATTCATTTTACAAATGAACATCAAAATGAAGCCAACAAGTTCATTGCGTTGAATGCGCATAATCATCACCTCTAATTATGACTTTTTCAGTCAACGTGCGTGATTTTCTCAGAATAGATCTTTGCATCTCTCGTAATTACGAGTGCATTTTGTATGAATCGTCCCCTTATGGAGTATTGTTTTAAGAACGAAGGAGAAGAGGGAAAAAGAAGGTTGAGCGCAGCAAAATTTACAGATTGCTGCGATTTGTCAAAATATTTCATGAGCGATGTGATTCTGTGGTGAATTGCTCGGTGCGTTTGCCCTAAGTGATCACTTATCCACCCGTCTTTACAGCTAATGATGAATTCTAAACGGCCGAATGAACTTTTCATTCTCTACTCACTTTGAATATGAAGAGAATAAATAAGAAGGGGTTTTTCTGAAGAGAATCTCATGCTTGATATGTATTTTCATGAGAATGTTCAGAAGAAATCTGAGAAAGCAGCAATTTGATGAGGTGAAATTTGCGAGCATATATGTGTTCATTTGTTGTACATGCTCGCTGCCGTCTTCTTTCACCTACCGGAAAACGAAGGGATGGATAAACTTCACGAGTAGAAAAGGAAACGTGCATCTAACAGAACACGAATATCCCGGTACGTACGTTGAAACAAACACCGATTCCCCGCTCTAATACTCAATGAAAAGTCGAAAATATAGATAGAAAGATATCGCAAACAAACAGTGAAGGCCTCGACGTGCTGGAAACTCAAAATAAACGATGATGTGGTCGACGTATGTGAACAAAGTTAAGAAGTAAAGACATTCATAAATTAAATAAGAGTACGTAGAGCAGCTAAAGTACCACTTTATCCATATGGGAGCGATTTTCGAGATAAAAGTTTGCAAAGGCAGAGAATAATTTTCTTTCGTTTTTACGCATTTAACTGGGCAGAATTTTTGACGAGTTTTAGAGTATGATCCCATTGAATGCTTCTGCTAAATATTTACAGCGAAAAAAAATTCATTTCCGCTGTGTGATATCCAGTTGGCGAGAAATAACTATTAGAACGTTTCATAGCCGGTGGGGAGGCAGACATTAGTTCGAGCATTTCGGCTACTCCTATGGACGTCTCACAATGTTCGGTGCGAAAATCGCTTAAGAATCGCGAGACTGCTGCGTCTAGCTTTGTTAGGCTCGTTTGCAGACCAACACTGAAACTCTTCTTGGACACCGCTTAGAAAACATCCTGACCAAAATAACTATCGAACGGACATTGATAACGATACTATTTTTTACAGATCTGGAACATGTCCACCGCTACTGTCATAAACGCAAGGATTTATGATAGTTCTATTTGCTGAGGCATACAGTTGCTCTTGAGGGAGAAATCATTGATAAGGCAAGGCCAAGTGACGTCGTTTCGGAGGCTACTTTAATAATTGATGAGCACAGCATAAGTTTCGACGTTGTAAAAGGCTACGCCTACCAAAGGGAGATGCAACCCCATCAAGTAATATATTCAACGGAACATTGTAACATAAATAACGCTGATCCTGCACCGTTCTAAACATCCATTGCAAAGCTGAGTGCAGCGATTATTTGATCAAAGAATTCGAGTAAATTTTGAGCATATTCACCCCCCCCCCCCCCCAAGATACGTTCATTGCTTTTGCGCATTCAATGCATTGAACACTCAGAGATTTCAATCGAGAGCAGATTCAATTTCACTTGACGGTTGCAGTGTGGTATTTCATCGCATCATGTCACCTCAGAAACAAGGTATAGGAAAACTGGATGGGGATTTGCTCTGAAATGTTAATTTTCGACTCATGAACGGAACAAATATTTAGTTCCATAATCGTAAGAACAATAAATGGTTTATGCTAAATAAATTCAGAACTTGATAATGCCTTGTAAAAGTTGATGTGTAAATATCTGCTGAGCTAAATTCTATGAGGTTTTATGAATTTGGAGTATCGAAAAAATCCCGTATGCATGAACACGGGTATTATGATAATGCTACATGATACGGTCGAGGTAAGACAGGATGCCAGACTACGATTTTCCATTTATCGCGTTCGCTTCGATACTGCACAAGGAAGTTCCTGTAATCACAACGTTACGTTTGCGAACAATGAGAATGCGCAGTGGATGAGATCGATAGGTTGTTTGAAATACGTACTCGGCGAATAAAATAGAACTCCTGAAGAAAACAATCAATTTCTTTCCTATTTTTTTTCCTCGGCTATCAGCTTGCGTTTGATTCACTTGCTCTAGTAGAGTTGGAACGAGTTGATGCGTTGTCTTCAAATTTTCCAATGATAATGTAAGTACCTTATTCTGTGGAATTTATAACGGTATTATTGAAATAAATACGTTCCGATTCCTTCATTTTTGAGCGCATGTCAATACTGCTGGTGATATGAGATAGTCATCGGAATGGAAACTGTAGCTAAGTGATTTTGAATTGTTATCAAGTTTAGTGTCGATTTATATCACGTCCGACGTTTGTGCTTGGAAAGGCATAAAAACCGAAGCATACAGGTAGAAAAGAAGGAAAACGAAGATATGCACAAATTTGGCAAAGTTTTTTTTTCGAAAACCATTGAGGGTACTGCAAATTTTGTCCCAGTGGTAGAACCTTCAAATGTTGTGGTGAATCCTCGATGAAATTTGCGAATGTTTTGCAGAATGCGATGATTTATTAACGCCATCAAACGAGATGAGGATTTCAAGTGCATAACGAATACGGGCAATAGTTTAACTATTTAACCGCTTCAATGAATCCCTTAAAAATTGTGGTCTGAAGGAGAACTTCAAGACGTCGTTATATTGCAACCTGAAGACATCGACA
Organism: Ascaris suum; assembly: GCA_013433145.1. Lineage (NCBI taxonomy): Eukaryota > Metazoa > Nematoda > Chromadorea > Rhabditida > Ascarididae > Ascaris > Ascaris suum. Next base: position 1,698,719 of record CM024175.1, read on the forward strand.
GGGAAGAGGAGGCCATGCCGACGATGGAGGAAACTGGAGCGGATTCGTTCAGTCCACTTAAGCGGGACGGGCGTGAGCAGCGTGTGATTTATTTCGTATGGAAAAGCGCAGCTCACTGATTTACAAGGTTGACGGCTCATGGGGTTGCAATCATGAAATACGTCCATAGAAACTGTAGAAACGCGCTTCTGTCATCGGGTTTTAGATCTCGAGGAAATGCAACGCCACTGGCTAATTGCACCAGTTGGTTTTATTCATCTTCGTTTTCAGGCACCTTATTCTTAGCGAGCCTTTACGCAGCTGACGCTGATGACGCCGAAAGCGTTGTTGCATCATTGAGAATGCAACATCGCACTCGGGATCACAAAGCTGACTAAGAACGGAGTATTCATTATTAGGTCAGTCCCGGACGTCATCGATTTCATTGAGGTACGAATGGATGTTGAAGCAGGAGCAAAGAGAAATATAGCCATTCTAAAACGTTAGCGTTATATATGACGAAGTTCGGAGGCAAAATTGCATATTCACATTAATCACCTTGCAAAAACAATACTGCTGAAACTCATTTTTGAATGTTTTTATGTAAAAGACGGGATAAGTGAGTTGCCCGCTGGTCCAAATACATTCTCTTTTTCACTAAAATCAAATCGATAAAGTGATCCGTAGTGGAATAAATAGCATAATGAAGGATCGATATATTATCGAGATGGTTTTTATATCCAGTGACGGTGTTTAGTGATGGCTGTTCCAACGTAATCACCTTTGCGATAAAAAAAAACGTTTCTACGTAGGAGCAATAAATCAAATGAATTTTAGTGATTCGTTGAAAAAAATTATACATCTTGATGCTCTAATAATTGACATCGAAATACGCGAACTTATCAACCGTTTTAACTGCAATCAAGGAATAAGAATACACTGGATGTTTTCTTATGAGGCACAGCATCTACGAGGCAAAAATAGTCATGGCGTATCTATCCAGAATCTTTCGCCTATCAAATATTGGTAATATTTTTACCACGAACGAATATGCTCTGGATTCTGTGAGGTTATTTACTTCTGAGATGAATATTACAGTGGTGTTGATGTCCTGAAAAAAGCGCAAATGTTAGGATTTTGCAAGCACAGTTGAACGATGTGTAGACGTCTGGGTAAGAACCTGGGTAGAGCTATTACTTGCATCATCGCACTAACGTACTATTGTTTTCTTTTTTTTAAATATGCGATCGCACCGAACAACCTTCGCGACTGCAGTAACGTTGCATGAGAACACATCATGTCATAGTATGGTTCAAATACGAGGTAAAAAAGGCTGATAAATTTCATAGAAATGTCCCCTTGAAAGCAACATCGAATGATGTGGGAATGTTTGTTTTGTGCACTCATGACTACTGAATCATCGACTTCTCACTTGCTCACACCTCATCTGTTCAAAGATGAGCTGCCAAGAACAGTGTGTCATCTCGGTGCCTAAGTGAACCTTCGATCCTGAGAAAGTTGGTTGTTATTGCATACGAGTGACAACATTTTATTCAATCCTCAAATACGCGATAAACCTCCGACCAACGGAACAGTTAGTGTGCTGTTGCCATCAAAAAAATTCAGTGGTTTCAAAGTTGTACTCCATCCATTGTGAAATAATTTGCAGAAAGTATAGGATTGAACTCAAGGGACGTTTAGCTTTGCAATAACAATTCCTAACAGTTCGTAGTCTGTTCACTGTTTAGGCTACTATGAAAAACTGCTTGGATAGATGTGAATCAGAGATTTTTTTTTAAGGGGAGAAGTTTCCACTTTGTTCAATCGACGTGTTATTCATGTGTTTGGGGTAGTTTCCTATTCCCTTTTTCGCCAGTCCTTGAAGGAAAGTGCCTTTTCCCATCCCCTCTTTGCGACGGGTTCTCCCACTACGCCTTGCTAAGTCAGGCATTGAAAGTAGATCCGGTGCTGAAATTAGCCTAAGTGAGAGAGGTAGTACTCAGCCACAGAAAGGTTCAGCATTGATTCACGTGTTGAGTCTCAATCAATATCACGTTTTTGATTGCGTTTATGTCTCGCATGTCTCGCCTTCTATTATAAAAGTGCTAACATTTCACCTTGAATATAAGCCTGGAATTATGAAGTTCCAAGGACTACACCCAGTTGCTGACTTACTCATAAAACAATTAGATTGATGATTATAACAATGAGTATCGCCTTATACGGATGCAGAAAACTCATTTATGAACTCGGATAATGAAAGCGAAGGAATGCTTTTCTTGCTAAATCATTGAAAGAAGAAAAATAGACACCTGCAGTAGGGTATGTTCACTTTATCCGAGAAAGTGAGACATCTTCAATATGGAATCTTCATATCATCTTTTCACAGTCACTTATCAAAGAGCACATTGCACTGATGCACACGACTCAAATTCTTCAATAAAGAAAATCTGATTGAGAAGGTCAACAGCAAATAATGGCTACTTCGACGAATATGCGCAAAAAGATGCCATCACCTAAGAAAAAGTGCTGACACGCACCAGAATTTGGAAGGCAATAGGCCGGTGCGGCTGGCAAGTGGAATATACCAAAAACTCGCCATCGCTCGGAACTGGTAGCAAAGGGGCTTTCGCATTGCCGTTGATCTGAGTCAGTAACATGGCAGATTATCTACGAGTGGCGGAATGCGCGCCACAATGAGCTCATACAGTAAGCGGACTAAGAAGGCCATTATGACAATTCACCCATCGGAGAGTTTCAACTCAGCGCTTATTCTGTATACCTGTATCGTAGAATAGCATCTCAAACGAAGGTATGAGCATCTCGGTCATCTCTTCACTCAGTGTTCCAAGCCTATAAAAGTTGCCTAAAAGCCTGGATGTCTTTTGTCCTGGTATAAATCGACGGGAACACGGAAATGGATCATGCGAGAAAGATATCAACGGAGGAGTTGAGCCGACTGAAATTGCAGTACACTATTAATCTTGATTTATTAGGAATCGTCGAAAAATTGCTTTGTTAGAACGCGGTATGGTGACCTCCTGTATCTGCTATGCATATATCCGTATTTGTATATTTACATCTGCCCGTCTATTGGGCAGCTGCGATTCATAAACCACTGAAATTACAGCTGCAAAGTTTGCTAAGTACTGCAAATATGCGTTTATTCTGATTCACTGTAATCCATGAAGTTCATGCTGCTACACGAACAATGGCACAGCAAACATTTTGAGATGCCTGGAAATTGCGTATATTTGCCAAAGCACAAGTAACTTACAGAACTGGTTGATGAGATAAGTGGGATGGCAAAAAGATACCGGTCACTAATTAATGCCGTCCCGCAGATACTTTTAATAACCCGTTCCGAAAGGAAAAGCAGAAGAATATGTCTATTCCAAAGTAAGGTACCACTTTACTGATGGTACAATGCGCGCTATTTCTATGCTCGCTTCGCTATATGTTGCTCACTTTGACAATAACAGATCCACATTACTGTTGGTGCACTGGATGACTATGCAAAATTCAGATTCTACTTGTCAATTGCTCTGGTCGTTTCACTTATGTTTTCCTGGATGAAACTCCCAGTCGCAAGAGAGATGGACATGATGTCTTAAAAAGACGATCGCATTAATGGAGATTGCTTAGGAAATGCTAAGGAAATAAAAATTCGCAAAGACACATAAAAAGTCGGGACGTTTTTCATCCCATTAGATAAGACACATGTGAGCTACAGCATAAAGAGAAATACTATTTCCACCGAGTTTCTCCACACCTGAGTTTCTTTCCATTTATGACCACTTAATTATTAGATCCATCGTGACGCTGATTTTCGCTAAAGCAAAACGGTTATTAAGATGATAGCTAACCGTGCTTAGGTTCCCTGCCCCTAAAGTGCTGAAAGGGACACCTAGATATATGCCTTTCATTATTCAATACGCAATACACCCTTACATATCCACATCATTTAAATCAATGTGGTGTTATGCACGCTTTCCTTTGAAAGCTTATTATAAAAGACGAACAGTGATATACACAATCTAAGCACCACTACTTTCTCTTCTATAATTTTTCGTCGCAAGCAGATAAGTTCCAACAAACTAATGTCAGCCTATATTCAAAAGCCAACTTTTGGAAAGGTAATGCTTGGGTATAGGTTTCGTGGAACACACTGAAAGCTACAAATGTTGGATGCTCCACATTCCAAAGGACTCTTCTGGAAGTTAATCGATCGAACGCATTTCCATCAGCCCACAGCTACTGCTAGAAGAGATATTGGGCTCAAGCTTTCATTCTCATGGAGTTCTCGGGCGCGTGTATATTTGTTTCCCCTTACTGTGCACATTACCGTGTGGAAATTTCTATGTGGTTCTTTGTTACAAAACTTCATTTTCAGAGAGTCCTTTTATTCAAAAAATAATTATTATGGAACTCGAGAAAGTTTTATCGAAGCTTATTTGCTTCAGAGAGTATAGAAGAGTTGCTTAAAGTTCGCCTTGTAGAGCGAAATGAAGATGTTCAGGCAATTATATAAGGATTTGAGCATTGACGATCAGCCTATTTCCTTGTAGGAGTTCATAGGAGCCGCTCTCATTGTGAAAGTTTGCATTCAGTGCAAAAAAAATTCAGTCTCCGAATACGTCATCAATAAGTATGCGGCGTTTACTACGTGCTAGCTGAGCTCTTAAAAGCACATGCCAATTAATCATCGTTGATGAACAAAGAGCAGTTGTGCTTTATACATCCTTCGTTTTGGGACGTTTCGAACTTCACTGTGCATCATTATGCTGTCTTCCTACAGGCATCACCAATGCAAATTTATGGCTGCGATCATTCTTACCAGCCTATAAAATATAACTGTAGTAAGTGATAGCTAAATGGGAATGAAAATATTTTTGCGAAGAACGTTGAAAAGATGATTTCAGCAATAAATACAGAAAAATCCAAGAAGTTATCATCATTCAACGGACATGAAACAATGCGAACATAGTGCCTGGTGTAGCAAAACGTATTGTGAGCGGAAAACTATTAGTAATTTCATAGCAAGGCTTAAAAAATTGATGCTGCATGAGTTAAAAGAGAATATATAGACAGGTTTGTTTCATACGTTGTTATATGAGGTAGAAGGCATCCATCTGTTTCTCCGGTTATTTTAATCGCGATGCGCATTTTATTTCTACTTCGATCCTGTTTTCTACGGCCATTCCTACGACGTTTGTTTGCATTCTGCTGCTCGTTTTTCACCGCACCCCACTCATCTTAGCGCTCTTCTTTGTCCCCTTCCATCAGGGTAGCACCTTATCGTCCACAATTGCACTATTTGAACAAATCGTAACAAAAACGAATTATTAATAGGACGGTCATTTAAGAAGCAACTCCGGAACGCGACCCCTTTAACAGGCTTAAAATCCTTTGGCAAGGTACAGTGAAGGAAAAAGAGAATCCAAAGGAAGCAGAAAAATTAAACGGGGTCAGAACTAATTATGTTGCCAGAGGATATAAAATTTCTTGAAAACTCGTTTATAGTTCTACTTTCGAAGAAGTGGACAACTTTGCTTATGAGCAACGACCGGAGCTATTGGAGATATTTTACCTCTGGACTCCGGGGCAACGCAATATAACTACAGAATCATCAATCCATATGCTATGCTTAAGAAATGATGTTCTCGTGGCATATTTCGTCGCAAATAGGAACATTTTTTTTAATATGTGCGTGATCTTCGAGAGCCGGGAAAAGAGTAACTGTTTTCGAGGAGCAAAAAAATTGCCCGAATAGAAAGCGCACTTTCTAAGAAGTAATGCAAATGGAAGCCTTTGTTAAAATAGAACGAGCGCATCAAGAATCTTGAGGAGCATAATGCACCGTCTCCTAATTGAAGATACTCATGAAAGGGGGACCATGAAAGTGACGAGGAAATAAAGTTTAGTTGTTTCTGCCATGTGTGGAACGCAACATCTAAATGCTCCGACCATGAAAGCTGTGTGTTAGGCGGAGGGCGGGGCAACAAAACGCTTAAACGTTTCTGCAGGACAACGGCAAAAACCTTTACAATCTTCGACAAAAATTTTTAATTCTCATTTCAGAACTAAAGTATATATATATATATATATATATATATATATATATATATATATATATATATATATATATATATATATATATATATGCGTTTTTTAGCGACACGTCCCGCTTGGTCCACCATTATATCATGTAAACAGTGTTTGATCACTCGTAAGGATAACTGCTGAAAAAGACGAATTGCAGAAATTTTGTCGTCAATGTATAAGGTGTCCCGGTCATTTAATAATGGACAATCTATTCAGTATTTTTCTTTTACTCTATGAAGTTGGTTCGCGTTGTGAGGGGAATGCGAAAGCACACATCCTGGCCGCACCACTTCCACGCTTCACCACTTATTTCTTGAACATTCGGAAAAAGCAAGAGCAATAGCATCAGCTGATAAACACCGAAATAATCAGCTGTCGACGCTGCATTTCATGCTTGAAATAGAGTGAAAAAAAAAGGAGAAAGTTCTTCAGATGACTCATGACCATACGTTTAAATACAACATACTAAATAGTAAAATAACACGGAGTACGGTCACCTCATATGCATCGCTAGCAGCACATTCTGACTCATTTTGATGGAGATGTAGGTAGAGGAAGAGTAAAGCAGGAGAAAGCGAAATTCCCACTTCATGTCCACATCTTCTTATTTGGTTAGCTAACGCCTTTGACGCATCCGAACTCGACGTGCTCACCGAAGATTCCGGTGTGACCGCGAAGTGCTCTGGAGTTTTCATAGCAGTTCGTCATAAAACAAAGCTTATTCCAGAAAAGTAGTGCAGAGTTGCTTCAAGACGATTGGCACAATGCATTTTTTTTTACTAATGACGCTTGGCGAAGCAACAGATTGAATGTTTTGATAGAAAACGACATTCTGGGAAATAATGCTTTCATGTTGCAATTATCATGGCAGTCCACATAGATTTTCTAAGAGCAAATAAGTATTTTCATAAACGAACCAGCTAGAGCAGAAAAGCAAACTATCGTAAAGTGAGCCAAATTTGAACATCTATAATTTCGCTCGAATTTGACTTAGCATGATCAGTATGACAAAGGAGTTGACGTATTAATACTGCCAAAATTTAATGAGAGTTGAAAAAAAAATTGCAGAGGAGGGGAAAATTTTTAACGATGAATTGACATAAATATGTGTATCGATAAATTAGAGCTCATCGTCACGAATAGCATTGCAATTGTGGAAACAATGGAAATATTTTTAATCGAGTAGAAAAGAAAACATTTCATATATGAATGTGGAGATAAAAATTCGCTTTGACTCTGACTACAGAAAATATATGAACCGTAAAGTCGAACAGGGCATATCGCCTGATAAATTTGGCTGTATTGAACGAAAGTGAGAAATAAAACATAGTGGACATCAAATATGCTTGAATCGGACAATGGATGACTATTTTCTACACAGACTGTCACTATGTAGTACTTGGACAACTAAAACAGCTATTGACAGTTCGTGTTTGCCAACTAACCAAAATGCAACTACTTCTATGTCACCGCTTGAGCAGCAACAAAAGTCATTTTTCATCCATCCACTACAATATACCTTAGAATCCCTTTACTCAAAGAAACTATTTTATTAGGATGTAGCCAAGTAAAGAATTATGGTATAAGGCGCACTTTCGTATTCCCCCCAACTTTCTGTCTGATTTTATAGATTACTAGAAAGCAATGGAAGAAACAGGATGAAATATTCAAATATCAACTTAGAGGAGAGCATGTGTGGAAGCATTCGACGAAAGTTTCACCTTCTATGCATCCAGCCGAGTATAAAATTAGACTCAATGATCGCAAAAGCATGCGACTGCATTGCACGCTTGACGAATTAGAATTGCAGTTGAAATTGGTACTGTATTTTTCTGGAGGCTGACTAGACAAATGTGCATTATGGTGAGCACTACACCTTCATTCATCAGCTCAGTGACTGAAACTTGAGATCACCGTGAAGAGCAACTGAAGCACGGGTCAGACTAATTTATGCTCCAAAGAATTTAAGAGCTCAGCTCCTATTTTCGGCGACTCCAGAGACTCAAGCTACTTAGAAACGTCACGGAGTGCAAAAAAAAAAATCCGCGAAAGACACAGATTTCGCTCGCAGCTCCTGAATCTGGTCTTGGGAAAACGGCGTATCCCCGATTCCATATGCCATAGAATTGCTCACCCAAATCACACAGAGTCCACGCATAAAGGGTTCGAAAGACCAAAGCTTCTGCGAATTTTGTGGGACCAAAAGTTGGACAACGATTAACTTCTGAGCAATGACATCTGAATGTTGCCGTTTTAAAGTATGAATATTAGCGACGATTGCGCTCCAGACTTTTTGGACGAGCGGAACTTTCGAGCACTTGAGATCCGAGAATCCAGAATATATGATATATTGCCATAAGCAGTTGCGCAAATGCGACAATGTGGAAGCAGATAACGCGCGATAGAAATTTCTCGACAAATTACTGCAAGGGTTTTTAGGTAAATGAGAAAGTAGTGACCAATAGTATAATAGGAATCGACATGTGCTTTTGCTGCACATATCGCAATATGTCGCAATCTCTATGTGATGCAAAGAAGCAACTTCAGCCAGTGAAGGTGCCTAAATTCGATCAGTACAAAACAACGACCTCAGTATAGCGACACAAATTCAACGAATCATTTAGAAGCAGAGAAAAAAATTTTGCACAGCAACACAATAACACATTGAAAGGTGTACTCGTTTGTAAATGACAGTGGAGCAATATAATGAAAAACGTCATTGATCGAACTTCGAACGAAGCTAAGTAACTATGATTTAAGGCGTTTCATTGTTTACACGGTTTTGGCAGGTGCGAAATCGCACTTAAACAGGAAATAATTGGATGAGCCCATCTAATGAGATGCGCAAAGTGAAAGCGTATAAATGAATGGGATGAGATAAAGTAGATTGGTAGGATGATGTGAGTGAGTGGCTGTTCGTGGTCGGCTTGGTGAGGAGCGTCAACGAATCGCACTACGAATTGTTGTCAGGGGTGCGTATCTAGCTGGGCGAGCCTAATCAATGAGTTCAAAATGAACACCACATTCGTGTCAGTAGCAACTGTTCAAGATTGAGCAACACATTTATCAAACGACCCTGGCGTACAGAAATCTTTAGTGCTTAATTCGCGTCTATATTTCTATATATGACCGGAAACGATCAACCACTCAGTTGTACGTTAAATTTATAAGAACAGGTAGAAAAATGTTGGTGACTCAATTATTACAATGCAACCAGGAGTTTATGGAGTGATTTTACTCTGTGAAGCTACCTGCATATCACCACCTAGAAATTCAGTCTAATGAAGAAAAATGAAACATTCTGAAAAGTAAGAGGAAACGAAGCTGAACAGAATTGCGAAAGTCTTAATCATACATTCGACGACGTTATGTCAAAAAGTGGAATAATATATGGCAAGCTTAAACAATCACCATAAAAGGTGGCATGATATGCTCTTTCGCAATTTTGCCCACCTTAAAAATCAGCAAAGAAATATTCGCAGTAAATAATCAAGCATGAGGAATGCTGTGAACTAACATCTCAGCCAAACTAATCGCTCGCGCAAACCAAGGATTTTTCTTATCAATGCGACCATTTCAATAAACAACGCTCAGCTGATCGCAGTTTTTGAGCACATTCAAATGTATGGAAAAATTTAAAGCATAGTTTGAAGTTCATAGGTTAAATTGGAAAATGAAAATACATGCGAATCCTGAAGCTTACGCTTGAGAAATCTCTTGAAACAAGTATCGTTACATCGATGTTCCCGATATCCAAGCAGTTGTGCGCATATGAAAACAAGTCATCTCCATAGTGAAATGCAAAGTTATAAAAGCGCACAAGATCGAACAAGAAGAAATTCCCTATGTGATTTTCCAGAAGATGAAAATCGTTGGCGTAAAAAGCAATGAGAATTATGCGAAACGATTAGATATCGATAAAAGTGTCCCTATGTGTTGCGAAATCTTTCGGCAACAATAATTTAGATCAAAAAACGGGCAAGGAAATGCGAGAAACCCGAAATATGGTGACTGAGCGAAAGTCGACACATAACAGAGAAATATGGAGAATAATGCGCCCGTACGGTCCAAAAAAAAACTGTCAATGTAGAGGAGGATAGGGAGTTTTTTTGTCATAGGCGTTGCACTTTTTTGAAATCAATTTTTGCATACGAGAATAATAGGGAACAACGCTCTATTGGCAGCGAGGCATCTAGTTACATAGGAATTCCATTTCAAACTTAAGGCTTATTGAGGGTAATTTTCACAAATCGGCAACTCTTTAAAACCACAACGATCTCAACTCTTTCCATAGCGATTAAAAATCGCCAGCATTGTAACACTTCAAAGAGCCATACATTTTATGTCGAACACGAAAACGCAAACGTCGCATTACTTCTATAAAATAAAACGCTAGGCATTTCTATTGGAAGGAGAAAAACGTTGACCGTATTTCATTCGAATTGACAACCTTACCGATGGGTTCAACAAGATTACGAGATTCACAAACTTTTAATTAAACTTTCTCAATTGTAACAACGAAAATTTTTATTCAATGGAAAAGTTCTTTAACTGTCGGCAACTGAGATTTCACACTCATAAAAGTTTGAGTTCATCACTGAAAAATTCTTGAAGCGCAACTAGCATGATGGTTCATATTTTGACCATAGTTAATTTCCTTATTCCTTCGCTGATTGCAGCAGGAATGTCCTCAGGATGTATTTCTAGTGTAATCGTGCTAAAACAGTTGTTACTGGAATACATCCTAATTACTGGAACTCGGAAACAAAAGAAAAATCTGATTTGTGGTTGAATGAGAACAGCTACTGTTTCTCTCAAGTTTCCTCACTCTCATCTATTTAAAGAGGTTCAGCCATCGTAGTGTTGCCGCACTTCATGCGTCCTATGCGTGGAAGTAGATTTTGCCCTCAAGACAACACCTAGCCATATTGGCCAAATTGCTGAAATTTATGCCGACTTTTAAATTTATTCCTGTATTGTTGACGTTTGTGGCTCTCATACTGATATCTGAAATAAAAAAGAATGTTGGGTGCAACTTCTTAGTGAACTTAGCATAAAATTATTGACAATAACGATTTCGATTCGACGACTCACCGTTTTGAATAACGACGTCTCTATGTGCGCTACATGCTCAAATTTATTCGGTAGGGTATAATTAATGATATTTTTCGGCGATGCTGAAACGGTGTTTGGTAGATCCACAATGGTGAATATAAATAATTTGTTGCAGTTTATTGGCGACTATATAAAATATTATGCGAGTTAGATTGCAATGAATCGTATAGCGCTACTTCATTGCTCGATTAACGCAAATGATAGAGACGTTTTATTGCTTATGAATGATTTTTCAGAATTATTTAAGAGAGCTTTCTTATCGCTAGTCGATAGCGATGATTGTTTTTCTTAGTGGTCTATAAGTTGAGATGGCTGAATGAGCGCTTATATGTTCGCCGACGCTAATGTTCGTGCCACGTGTCTACCGATAGTCTCGTCGAGAGTGCTAATCTTTGCCGTTTCCCTGTTCAATCAAATAGTGATAGCATTTCGGCGAATCTGCTCTTCAAGGGGTGCTATCGGAAAATTCTCTAATGCGCTATCTCACTGAACCAGTGCGACGATGAAAGAAAACAAAGAATTAAGGGTCAGTTTTGCTTCGTTTAGGAATTCAAACGAAAGCCGATTTTGAGCAAGTAGACTTGATGCGATGGCATTTAAGGATGCATGCCATGTTCCGGTGACATTGGAATCTGGAACATGAATAAGTCGATCAACCCACTCGTAAATTATCGTCACATCCGACCTGGAATAAGTGTGCTTAATGAAGACGAGAAACGGAAACACAGTTGGAAAGTACTGTCTCGTGCATTGAAAGGCCCTGGAAATATTTCCTCGCAATGCAAGGAAGAACAAGAGTTGTTCGTTCTTTATGTGCAATCGTTTTTTTTAAATGGACTACGACGTATCGTGGCATCCACTAGAGAGTGAAATATTGCTTCACTCGTAAATAAATCATATTAGTATATTACATTTCACTCAATGTATTATATTTTGCCAGTATGTTATATTTCGTGAAAATCGCTATGTAATGCCCTAAGAAAGAATGTTTTTTGCAAAAATTTCTAATAACAAAAAAGAAAAGCGACATATGATTAATCAGTTCAAGGCAGTGGCTAGCTGACTAATTATCTCTTCAACTATCTGCTATAGTCGTGTTCGTTTTCAGTCAAAGAATATGGCATGTTCTAACACAGCTGACAGTACTACGATATCCTCATATTCAGTGAATGCTTGTAGTTCTTGAAAAAGCCGCTGCTACAGAAATATGCCTGCAGAGATATGTATTTCGTTTTTCCTTCGATATTGTAGAGACAATTGGAATTTCTCTAAGCATGATGACTTTTAGGACGTAATAAACCTGGCTAGAGATGATTTTTTCAAAGCTGAGATATATGCCTATCTATATCTAAATCTTTTCGGATGAATCGAATTTCTCTAGTCGTGAGAATAATGCCAACATGAGCATCACATAGGCGTCTTCGGATACGCATAGTTATACTCCAAGTGCCGCATCAAATGTCTTCCTCAATGAGCGTACGTTCGTTCGAGGAAATATTATAAAAGCGGTAAATTTTCTTCCCACTCCAGCTTACGTACTGAATAATCGATGTGATGCGGAGTTGCGGCAAAGGCAGAACTACTACATTCAAACACAATGAGCGCTGCCAACTCTGTAGGCTTCTCGGCTTCTGAGGACTCGTATTGTATAATGCGCAAATTTTGTAGTTATAAAAGTGTCGCTGATAATCCTGATAAACAAGAGAGAGCATAATGAGCAAATTCGCGGCAATTGTTCATTCAAAAATTCTACAACGATATCAATAGTTTTGTTCGCCCTCATTAAACTCTTTTAATTAAGTAGCACTTTCCACTTTCCAGAAACTTTATGGCGTTTCCGCTACTGAATGCAATTTTCATTGAAGCATATGACTACTGACGCCCACCAATTTCTGATCACTATGCCCACTTTTCATGGTGAGTGACATTTGACAACAGTTTAGTATGGCGTGCACTAAAAAATACTTCTGCTAAACGAATGAATATGTCCATTCCCCATTAGGAAGAAGGATATTTATGTGTTCATTGGAACGAAGGGAGCAGTGATTCAGGTGCATACAGTCGGATGAGAATGGAGAGTGAACATGCTCTCGCTTAGCAGATTAGAGAACAAGCGGCATTAAACGTGAAGGACTTTTATGGGGAATTACCCCATCAGAAATTTAAACACCTAACTAAGGAGAAATTTGAAAATACCGTGGCGCAGTGGATAAGTTTTACTGGCGAATTGATAGCACAAAGAGGGAGAGTTCAACAAGCCTTTCAAGATATGCGACAATTTGCTGCACACAACAAGATTGCAGACTGTGATATTGAAAAAAATTGTTATGTCCACTAATAGCTGCGAATTGGTATTTGCATGTTTCTAGCAATAAGCGCAAGCACCTTTTCATAACCGAAAACAGCAGCATTTTTTTAGTGTATACTAGTTGTTGTTGCATGTTGCATGTCTCAGGACAGCACAAATCATTAAAATGCTCCATCCATGCAAAAATAAATCAACGAACTTCGTCAATTGCGAGACTCACATTCACAGCAAAAATAGCAAATTTCCACAGCTCGCATTGCCAAATGAATCTAGGTACTGAGAAAAATCCACGTACCTGGCCATGCCGATTTCATGGCGAATATCTTGGACGGTGAAATTCTTGCTGGTCAGCAAAGTTCTCTTCCAAACAGTATTAAACTTTCATTGTCACAAAATTGCTTTCATTGACAAAATTTTACCTCAGCGTGTTTTGAAACCGTTTGCCTTTTTACGTGAGTTTGACGCCAATTATTACTCACATTTGCCTATTTACTATACCCTATCGCATTGAACGTACTCTTCATGCATATTTCAACTGAATACTTTTAACGATGTAATGAATAAAAAATTTGTTAACTATACACGATGAATATGATTGTGCTCCGCGACGAAGTATACGCCGAGCAGACATCAGTTTGTTGCAAATTGCTGTGACTAATCAATATGAATTTATAAGAAAACGCTCACCTGTCAGTGCATTTTGATTAAAGCGCATGGACAAACACTAAAATAAAATTCCGTTGCATAGTGCTTCTTCGTTGAGAGAATTCTAGCAACGCTCGATGAGTCATCTTCATTATCTGAAGCAGAGAGATGTGGGCACTATTCCTCAATATATATCGTCGTTTACATGATTACTTGGGCTGATTTGAAGCCGTTCTTTAGCACATTTTTTATGGTGAGTGCTAGATAGAAAATGCAACAAATGAATCGCCTAGATATACACATCTACGAACTTATTTACGTAATGTGGACGGTCATGGTGAAGCTAGATTTATGTAATGTGCGCGAAAGAGGCAATACGACGATTTCTAGATGGGCTTATAAGACATGTCGATGAAAACCCAATTTTTTTGATCTCGTACGCAAAAGAAACTAGCATTTGTTGTAGAAATGTTTCAACACAACATGTTTATTTCAATCATCAGACAGATCGACGTTAAGATTACAAGAAGTGAACTTGCATCTTGTAACCTCAAAATTACAAGAATTGCGTTGCCCCTACAGAACAAGATGTTGCATATGTAACATTTTATAAGAAAGGTAGTGCCAGTATGGAGCAGTCGATAGGGTAATGCATAGACGCACGACGTCTTTCAAAGGTGCTCCTATAGAAGAAGTTATCATTGACTTGTGATGCAAATGCTCGAAGATTTACGGTTAAACATCAACAAGTTGCGAGTTGACAGTAGAGTGAGCCTCTTGCTAGGTAATTTACATTGAGGTGGCGGCCTGTTGACCTGTAATGTCTGGCGGCACTGTGGCTCCATAGGTACGTTTCGCCTTATTTATGCCAACTCTGAAATGTGGCTCTTGCTGACCAAAGTTCAGCCATCACGGGGACCAAGGTAATTGGGTCTTAATGAACCGTCGCCTTTGTGAGAGGAAAGGTGTTTAATTACCAAGGTAGCTCGCTTCAGATAAATTTTCCATCATCAACGGACGACCTACCGTTTGATCTGTGGAAGATGGGCAAATTGGAACGACACACTCGGTGACGTAAGAGGAAGCGATCACTCATTCACATGGCAAATCGAGTGACGACGGGGCTTATTGTTCAAGGATGGGGAGGGAAGAGGACGGAGCACCCCTCTCACGTAAAATTTCACACTATCTCTCGATAATGTGAAATTTTACGAAGATGGAAACACGTTTGTCGATATGAGGACCCCGCAGTCGTTAGAAATAACATGCGCCCCTATGCAGACTATGCCACGCTCACATTAGTGTTAGCGAACATGGTTTTGAAGAACAGCATTGCACAATGAAAATCTTGGCGAAGATTTCATGGTACTTGACGCACAACTGCTAGAAGTCAGTGAATCAAAGAGAGGTGACGTCCAGGAATTTCACGATTTGAAATGAGAAGGCGGCGTTTTGTGGAAAGTTATAGCAGTAGACAGATCACAGCAAAATTGAGGGTTTAGCAGAAGACAGAACAAAAGCATTGAATACGAAAAATATTGGCTATGGTTGGCGCAACATAGATGATCATTCCTTCGTACTGGAAACAACGTAGAAAGGGAGTGAATTATGCTGAGTGAAGGCATGTGGTAGTTTTTCTTCTCCAAGTTTAGCCACTAACATATAGCGACACCTGATAGAATATAACTCGAGGAAGTTCTGTTCGATGTTTTTCCAAACCTTTAGAGAGTGTTGAATTCATTGCATATTTTGAGCAGTTCCTTGAGAACCACTTGCACATAGATTTTTACACTTTCAAAGACTATCTCAGTTTATTTAGTGATGGTGGAAGGGATGGAGGAGGAATGGAAGTTGTGATTTCTGATAACGCTTATTTCGATGAATAGCGAGAGTGATTCTTTCATACTGAAAGCTTCTCCTGAACGGATACTTCATATAATGCGCAATGCGTTCGCATATGCGCATAAAAATTTTCAAAAAATTTTTCCTATTGTTAGGCATATTTGCAAAATTCAACAAACAGTACGTTATATTTCACTTGCTATAGTAGAGCAGAACAAATGATGCTTGCTCGAGAGCTGTTGAAGACTTCAAATAAAAGAATTCTCGCTAATATTCAACGAAAAACTTTGAATGCTTGATGTAGAAACGTCGCACAGGTGAAACGTATATAATAGGTGAGGGAAAGTTAAAATGAGCTCATTAGTTGAAGCAGCTCAGCAATGCTGTTACGCCTTAATGCCACTGTGGCCGCTATTCAACTCCATCAAATCGATCAATCATCCGTAGGCACTGAACAATGGGCAAACAAAGCGAATAAACGACGATTCACGGAATACTTTCCACTTTTTCATAGAGAACTTTGCTAGGGACTGCCAAAACCTTGTCTCAGATCGAAACAAAAGAGAGCGTTTTTACTGACAGCAGCACTTCCATGAAATCTCAAGAAAACTCTTTTATCTCCGTCACACATTAGAGGCCTTATATGCACGCTGTTCAAAAATATTGGTGGTGGCCTACTCCGATAGAAACTGGAGCTCTGAACAAAGCTAGCTCATACTTAGTGGGAAGAAGTGTGAGCAAACTATCATCTCAGGTGACAACTGCAACGGCGAGGTGCATCAGGTTCAAGTCATCGCTACCTAATGAAGACAGTAATAGCAAAAAAACTTTGGGCTCCTCTGCTTACTCAATTTGTTACGGAGAGCATGTAAGCCATGATGCTAAAAATCTGTACAATCTTCTCAGTATGCTCGGGAAAAAAACCTGATGTTAAAGTGCACCAGAGATCGGGCTCGCCTTACAAGCTGAAAGATCTTATAGGCTTTAGTTCCGGAGGAAAAGAAACTGATGATTGATCTGCGACTACTGTCAAAAGCAGTTTGAAGTATTGACTTTGTTATTACTGACCACCGAAAAGTAATCCTGCATGGAACGAACGGGTTTTTCTTTCTAAGGACGCTATTCTTTAAATCTCTCCGTGAAATGCACGGTAGCAGGGTGAAAACAACCTCATATCTCCGAACAACACCATGAACATCGTCATTGTCTAAAGTGCGTTCGCAAAACAATTGCAGCAGCGCCGTGTAACTATGTTTTCTGGAATTCTGAAGTAGCAAAGTTCTGAACGTTGATGTCATCGCCAAATCAGCCCTATACCGCAGAGAACAAAAGTATATTGCAGAGGTATGTCAGACTAATTTAAAGAGAAGGCGATTTAAAAATTCTTCCATCCCATTTCCTCAATCAACAATGAGTGCAGGTATACGCATAGAGGATATGAACCCGTGACACATGACTTTTGCGCCGAAAAATGGACGATCCTCCAAAATGTCAATTTGCTGAAAATTCGAGCGTCATAGAAAAAATCCTAGCCCGATCACGTTTTCCTGTCGCATTTAAAATCTATAGCTGATAAGCGTTCCTTCACTTGTATCTCTTAATTATAGCTTGTCGTAAAACATGCAGCACGCAAAGGTGCTAGTTACGTAGAACTTTTATCCGAAAATAATGTGTTTATATTGCTCGGGTTTTTACTTGTCATCGATATTTTAGAGAGCAGAGTATTTGCTGCTGCTTTAATGAATGTTTTTCAGCAGATGCCCGTAGCAAGAATTTAAAACTCTAGTGGCGAACTCATTTGAAATGACTTTGTTGTGGAAAACCGATTTTTTAGGTCTTTTTTTGAAGGGCCTGCATAAATCTGAAAAACGTATGTAGATCATCGGTCATCCCCCTCAATAAAATTTAGCACAGCGAGCGGCGAAAAACTGTTCGCAGGTTCTCAATAGGTAAGTGACAGTCGGTTGCCTCTTACGAGATTAGTTTGCAAATTCATCTATGCGCCATCTCTTACTAACGCGTACGACGATCACCATTGATGTTTATAGGCACCGTTGCGATTGGGCGAATTGAAAAAAGTCGTACGCATTGGTGCCGTATACGATTTTCGGTTCGCTATCATAGTGCTGGTACTTGTTTTTCTTAGCTCTCAATCCTGGGAGATCCTGCAACGATAAATGGGCAGACCAGTTTCTCAGGGGCAGATGAGAAATTATGTATTTCGGAGGAATTCGTGTATTTTCGAATATACTGTATCAATAATATTTCGAATATATTGTATTCGTTGTTCGCTCTGTATATATATATATATATATATATATATATATATATATATATATATATATATATATATATATATATATATATATATATATATATATATGCGATCGTCAACGTTTCAGTTAACCATCGAAATAAAATCACCAGTAACATGGCAACACCTTTATTTATCCCGATTTCATGGCCAAAAAATATAGGGAACGTGAGTTCCGTTAAACTGCTCTGATGAGTCAGGACAGAAATTTCATTTCAGCACTCTCATTCTCCCTTTCGTAAGACCAAGGAGCTTACGTTTATGTACTAATCCCCGACAGTACACTCACGGGCGTTTATCATTCAGGCCACATGCCTATATCTAAGGCAAAGATCAGGAAGAAAAACGAATATTGATGAGGCTTTATCAAACGTTTCCTCATTCATCCCTACAACTCAAATTTCAATGCAAATGAAGAAAGAGCACCGCCTACCACTTCTTAAATTCGATTCACTCTTGAGCGATTAATCACCTGTACATTTTATTAAATGGGATTAGTCAGTTGGCCGCATTTCTTGTTTCTCGATTTCCTTATCGGATCTTAAACAAGAAATTCAGATCAGCTGATCTATAACGCACTTCATTTCGCCTGTTCGCTGACAGAGATATCACTGCTTTGTTATTAGGCGATAGTGTATGCGTGCATTTGGTTGAAAATCCTTGCCGGTTGCATGCATGCGAAACCATTGCAGTTTCAAATAATATTTTAAATAGTGGGTATTCCCAATATCTCAGTTCAGTGCGAATGTTCCGTAACAAGACAGCTAAAGGGAGGGATAAAGAGCAGAAAATTTTTAAAAAATCAATGAGTACAAGTGCGGTAAATATGAAATTCCCAAACATGTGCTGAGTTACAGCACAAACATGTGCTGAAAGGCAATCACGAATAACCACAAAAATAACACGAGGAAGTAACGTAGCCCATGAACCTTTTACACTAGCAACTGGCAACAGTATGAACTCCACCAATAAAGTGATGTGCTGTAACTAGTGAACTATAACTTTTCTAATTTTGAAGCACATAAACTACAGGAAAGAAAATAAGGAAAACACTTTCTACTGTTCGATATGCATCTTTTGCAGCATTCAGCACAGCTGTATTGTAGCGGAATACGTCCGGAATGGCACAGCCCTTATTATCCAGTTCGAGCTGTCCACCCCAGATACCGCTCCAAGCTCCATGATTCCATCCACCTCCCCGTCCTCCGCACCCACTCAAGCCTCAATTTCGCTTCTCTTGTAACTCTAGCAGCGACAACGTTGAGAGGAGACCGAGTGGGCGCGAGGATACATGGAGATAGTCGAAGTCGTTTATCGAGGGTACCACACCTCATAAAGAGCAAACTGGAGAAGACGAGAAGTCCCAAGAGACCTGCCGGTCGGAGATGCGTCGATGGAGAAGACTGACTCCGACGGGCTGAGGCCCGCCTTATATAAGCTTCAGGCAGATCAAAAGCGCGTAAGTCGATCAATGACATGGCGCGAATACGATCAGTGACATGGCGCGAAGAATAATGCTATAAAAGCAAAATGTTCACTGTTACATCACAAACAGATATCTTGGGTTAGCTCTTTAGCGCCATACCCAACAATTGTGCATATCACATTTTATAACTTGACAGCCGACGGTTTCAAAAGTCGAATACCTGGAAAGGGGACCGAGAGACAAAAAAGCAAGAATCATAAATGGATAAAACACTGGGATACTGCAAGCTCCAGTGAACAATAAAGTCGACTATAATACCAAGATCGCGAACACCATCGGCAGCAGAAAAAACATCATCCCCTAGCCTGAGAAAACATTCGTGTCGAAGGTTAATAAGAACCACATGACCATGCTATAGAAGCATTTAACTGTCAAAGTTTTGACCATTTGGCAAATGCATCCAGGTCTCTTTAAAGAAAATGGATGTCCTAGGCAGGGTCGTCAGTGGCAGCAAATTTTCAGATCATTAACAAGCTGCTCAGTAGTGCTCAGAATGTAATCGAAAATATACCCATGAGGAACAGAACAGAACAGAAGACAGTTTGCTGCAGCACACCACTAGAAACTGAATGTGGAATGTGGAGTCTTTTTTCTTTGAGAGAGAGACAGAAGGGGAAGGAGGAGAAGAGAAAGAGGACAAACAGTCGTTCATCAGAAACGAATCATTTTATCTCCAAGTCCTAGTTCGTCCATATGTGTAGCTTAAGCTGTTAATGTAATAACCTCTTTCAGCGACCCGGCAGGAAAAGCAAGTGAAAAGCACTGACAGCTGTTGCGACACCCTTACGTTATTCCCTTTTTTGACCATCCACTTTCGTTCGTTGCCACAAAGATTGCATTTTACGTGCATCACATCCACTTTATCGAAAATGCAATTCGCAATAATGCTATGAGGACGTCAACTTGATGCGTCCTTGAGAGTGCACACTGATGTGGTTGCTCCTCTGCTGTTTTCGGCTTTCCGACAGTGGAAGCTATGGCCACGAGATTTGGTGGAACAAATTTAAGCGACAAAATGATCCTACTATATTAGGCGTAAAAGGGGTTCATTATGTCCAAAAAAAACTTAAGGGTGAAGTCCAAAAGTTTGCTAACGGTTGAATTCCGATCAAATGAGTATACTATAATCAATCTTTTCATGGAAGAATTGTCACGAAGATGGCAGCGGTTGAAGCAAAATGCATTATTGTCCACATTTTTGTTTTGATTATTCTGGATGTTCAGTGAATAAAATTAAGCGGCGGCGCTGAAAAATTGCCACCCAATTAGATATTTAAGCCGACGGCGATAAATTCGGTTACCACTATCCAAAAAGAAATTTCTTTCAGTATTGTAATAAAAAATGAGCTGTCTGGTTTTTCGAGTGGTGATAGTTTGGAATGATTGCGTGATTGCCTCCAATGAGTGCGCGGATGGCGTATATCATTGAAAACCGAAATCGTGTTTCCGTGCAATAATATCGTGGAAGTTGTTATTTTAGGTGAGGCTTATTCCACTTACCTTGTGGAACCTTTTCCACGCTGTCACGCCGAAGCTCCCCTTCTAGCGTATGGAAGAAGGTGCAAGCATTGAACGAGTCGAAGCAAAGCGCTTTCATGGATTCCGTGTGGGAAGATAGGGATCCCTGAGTATGGACGGCTCAGACTAAAATGCACAATGCTGCCACTGCAAAGAATTCCATCCTAAAAATTTGGATTTCAGAATACACTGAAGTGGCCGGGTAGTGGAGAAACTGCATTGCCAACGTGACGATGGTACAGAACAGCTGAAGAGGTAGACGATGAAATTTCAAGGGTCAAGACTGGTGACCTATGTGGACTGCCAAAATGCCTCATCACTGACCATTTGCAGTGATCGGTCAACAGATCACGACAATGCTCGTTGTGCGTTCAAGCAAATCGCGCTCTGTATCAACACATTTGGATTATTCGTTTATTAGGAAAAAGAAAACTTCATGTGACTTTGTAAGTTTTCTGCTTATTTGGTCGTCTTTATGAGCCTTAATGTAGATGGGTAGGCACTTGAACCCGTTCTTTAAAAAAAAAAGATAAGTTCCTCTAGCTCACCGTCCTGAATTTTTCAGCCTTTTTGAGTTTTGAATGCCTGATGTGATTAGGCCTCTCCTGAATTCAAGGCCGGTCTGAAGCGCTTGTCCACAATGCGGAATTCCATCGCACAAACAGTGGTGCTCAGACGGGCTTCAAATGATACGCAAGAGCAAGTACTGAGGCTGTTAAAAGAAAATTTTCGCATTTACATTCGCTCATATTTTGAATGTGTTCATCTGTTTCCATCAAAATGGACCTCTGCTACTGGCAGGTCGTTCGATTACAGTAATAGACAATCAGATAGGAACGTAAATGTGTGATCAGAGAAAGGTATTGAAAGGGCTGCAGCAATGTGTCATCGCTGGATCACTACTGAAATGTATCCCCTTGTTCCTTATGGAAAGGGCAAGTGTAGTTAAAGTGAGCGATTTGCTCATAGTGTGCGTTTTTTCTAAACGGCGCTTGACTAAACAAAGTGAAAGAGCCGTGTTGTTCCGTGTAAAAATTAAGCACCTTTCTAAAAGAGTCTCAAACGTGTGCAGTTGTTTTAACCGGAAACCTAAGAATTTGTGCGTAACTCGCGTACACAATATATGTCCACGAGTGATGAAAAGAATGTCATTCAAGGATCAAGGATATAGTTGGATCGCCTGTTAGCTCACGGATTACGTTACAACTCTGCACTTCACAAATGCAATATCAAGTGGCTGGCGATCACAGTAGTGGCACAAATTTGGTTATATTAATGGGAGGGAGGGGGAGGTGGGGTACAACCTTAACCAAAATAGTGAAACCTTGCCAAATGCTCCGAACGATCATTCTGGTGCGAAAAGATTGAAGACTGATCGTATGTTTCGGGCCAGTAAGAAAACCTCAAGGATATCATGCAATTTCTGAGTAAAACGAATAGAAGAAAATATTCAGTGGTTTCAAGGAGTGCTTCAAGCATGTGCCACTGTGGAATGTGTTCCAGCGAGTGTGAAGAAAAAAACTTTAAGAGCTAATGACCACAGCACAAAAAAGCTAGCCAGTGGTTCTTTCCTCGAGCTGTGGGCCCCGAGAACAAACTGGGGACTCCACCATATTTTTCACGAAGATGACCTCAAGTTCTACCAGCCACACTACCATATGGCTTCGCGGAATATCGCATCGATAGATGAGCGGAATTTTGCGGAACGTTCCTGGAGAAGGAAGGAAGTACGTCCTCACCAGGAAAATGTTGTTATTTGATGGAACAGTTTTCGAGCTAGGAGGCCATATGAATTGTCGTGATGTCTTGTATTGGTTTGACGCAAATCCCAGCAGAAAATCGATTGAGAACTCAATGCTCTTGGGGTCGTCATTTGGAGAGAAATCTGGTCCGGAGGCGCTTCACAATCATCCCCTTCTGAGAAATCTGTGGGCGCCAACTTGTACCTGGACATGTTATGTGGAAAAAAAATGCCTATTATAAAATACCGAGGTCTTTAATTTATGCACGATGGGGCCCCATCACAATATGGGAAAATGAGTTTCTTGGATGGAAATCTTCATCACTTTTGGAGTGGCAGCAGAAGGCCAATTAGGAGCCGACATCTCAGTTTCTGCGGTCTTTTGCTCTGTGGTTTCTCCAAGAACCATATGCATATGCACAAGACTGGCTGTGTGGGCGTTCGCAGAAGCCGAACTATAGAAGCGCTCCATTATGTGGACAAGGAGTTGTGGCAGTGACCATGCGATGCAATGCCAAAAAGGCTGAAAAATTGCATTAAGTTTTACTGCATTGTTCGATTACCGTGACTGTTTTCAAGTGAAATTTTTTGAAGTTTTCCGAAGCGGTTCCAAGTTCGCAGAACTCAATTTTCATAAACAAGGCACATTTCTGGGCAATAGTGCATAAGATGTTCACGTCAACACCGTTGAACCGTGGATGAGATCTGCGAATAAAGTTCGCATGAAATAACCTATGTGTCAGTTGCAACTGTGTTACACTGCCTGCTTGCATCAACCCGCAATGCGAGACATATGCTTAGTGAGGGTATGCTAGAAATGCTACAAATTGAATGCTTACAAGTATTACAAAAATTCGGTTCTCGTCGATGACTTTTGTTGTAGTCGAAAGAATCTCCAAACACCGTTGAATATGCGCACCTTTGAGAAAAAAAAAAACTCAAAGACTACTTGTCAACTAGAAAACGTGAAGCGCAAACTGGCAGTGTGATGGTGTAAGTGACTTCATTTGATCGAGCGAGAGATGGACTCTTACCGATGCCTCTCGTGACTGAAAAAGAAGTATTGAAACACGTGCGGGAAAGCTCGTCACCAAAGTTTTTAGGACTTACTTTTACTATTACATGTCTAGCTTTTGCGTACGAACGCATCATTATTCCAGCGGATGCTTAGCGAGTTGTATGCCCAATTAGGAATACACAAAGAAGGAAGGTTTCCTCAGTCTTAAGTTTTGATTCTTTCAGCCTTTTCTTTTGAAATTTTGACATTTTATTTTGACTCATAAAACTGTAAATTTCGTATAAAATTTCAACGGTCTTACATTTTCGTATTGGTAATACAACAGCGGTATATAGTAGAACCGCATTTCAGTTTTACGCTTCCAAGCGATCTATGATTTTGCACCGCCACAGCGTTTCATTGCGTGGACCAGCCACTGCGTGAATCCAGTAGCCACGCAAATGTTCGATCATATAAAGCCGCTTCCAGTGTAGTTCAATCACTCATGGTTTCGCATGATATGGCTGTTGGACAACAACTGGAGGATTTAAGCGAAAAGAGATATAGATACTATCCAGATGCTTTTTGAGTTGGACTTTTGCTCACTATTGCACCTGCTTGTAAAATCAGTGCTGTAGTTATAGTGGTGAATGCGGCACTCGACATGCTGACCGACGATACAGCGACGTCTCGAAAGTATGGCGTTTCGAGACGTCCACACATAGGCGATGCACGACAAAAATAACGGTAGTGCGGTCCTCACACTGGTGAAATGAGTCTGCCCATTTGCACAAAAATTGAAGGAAAACTTATGATTGATGCTGTAATCGGTTACAATAGTTTTTCATGAGAACACCAAGAGTTTTGTTGAATTTGACGTTTAACATAACAGCCATAAACAACTTTCGATTGTACTATAAAAGTGATAGTTGCATAAGTAAGCGCAATATTGCCCATATATGATTGAAGTAGTTTTTCTAAACACATGACCATATTCATTACCTGAATACGGCTCGGCACGTTTTGTGATGGGTATGCAAATTTTGCAAACGCTACAACGTGCAAGCTTAATAACGCATCTGGCTATTAATCGATTTTATTGTGGACTGATCAAAGTGCTGACCACTCCACAAGCACTTCTCGCTTGCCTCAGCAGACCTTACACTGAGGTGACTAGAGGTTCGTAGCGAAATGTAGCTCAGAGACGTGCATTTGCATCTTTTATACGAACAGATTCGAAGTGACCAGAATACGTGGAGCGAAAAAAAGCTTCATTCAACTGAAAATCTCATCGTATAGGTTTTCCATGCTAGTGCTTTTTCTATGCCGCATATTCGCTAGCTTATAGTGGTCAGTTCTTCTGCCTTCATTGACTCTTCCTGTACTAATACTGCAAAATAGATAGACATTGCATCAGTCCTTTTCTTGCTCAAACTTCTCTTTTTTATCCAGGCCTTGCTGAGATCCACTGCTCACAATTCATTTTCCGGTATGTCTTCAATCTTGCCATCAGTGCGATAATCTCCGACCAAAAAGCACCAAGAAATACGCCATGAACATAATCGCTACATGGTTGTACGAAAGTTGTGCTGTATCAACAAAGACTGCTAAAGGAACTTTATTTCGTCCAGTTTATGATGAATGGATCAGGTCCGAATTGGCCTCCACTGTAACGATCCGACCTTGAGCAGCTCGACTGTGATAGTGGAACAGTCTGCATTCCGAAATGCTCTTGTGTGCGCCGCTTTGATCCTTTGATTGGGTATACTGCTTTGCCCGCTCTCAGTTCGTTTGTTCCAATGATTGTTCCTTGTTACTCATCGTGCATTCATCATTGGGTCTTCGCGTGAGCTGCTTGTGGGCTTAAGTGGAGCCCTACGTCCACTAATAAAAGTATGGTTTCTTTTATCAGGGTGCTCGACAGGAAGCGGTGACCCGAAAAGGAGTTCGGGTCGTTACACCAGCATAAAGGTAGAACGCCGCCTCCGGCTACCTTTTGACCGTGACGACATCAGAAAAATTAGGCTGCTGTCTTATTTTTAACACATATATAGACAGCAAATTCCAAATAGTCGTCTACGCCACACACTAAGGAAAACGCCACTTTTTATAAGATTTCTGCTGCCAAAGTCACTGTGATGCTATGCTGCATATGTGTTTATGTGAACGCAGCGCTTGCTGTGTGTGATCGCCGTATGCTATCAATTTGTTGATACGGCGATAGTAACATCGGGAGAGCAACATCTGGAAATGGCTGTGCTCAACCGCGTTTCGGGCCGATTGGCCTTCCCGTGCATGAATAATAGCTCTCTGAAGGCCAGTAAAAGTTAGGAATAAAGCTCTCTTTTATGCAAAGTTAGATAGACTACCAGAAGTAAGTTGGAATTGGTCGATGGAGGCCAATGAAGAATGTTCTTGTCGCTTGGTTCTGACTAAAGCTCAAATGAGAGAAATTGGCACCTCGCATGTACTACGTTTCACAGGCGAACAAGCGGCCCTTGAAGCACTTGTTAGCTCTGGGTGGCTCAAGGAAAGTTGTAGAATTATTTCATAGCATTGCTCCGCTCTCATTAATAAGAACTATCCTTGAATGTATGCACGGGTGCCAAATTTTCTGCAAGCTTCCTTCCACTCTCTAGCCATTCTTTTACAGCGGCCTGTGAAAGGGGTTGAACGAACTAACCATTGCCGAGCACCTTTTAGTAACTTTGACCAAACACTTTAAAAAGGCGTCTGCAACACTGTGAATCGCTCATATAGTATACCTGTGAGCTATGGTAACGAAAGTTTGGTGAATGGTTTCGGAAATATCAACGACTGCTCTTAAATTTTTCTTCTCGAGTAAACTAAGTGATAAACAAGAGGAACGTAGGGAAATATGCCCGGCTGTCGCTACGACAAGTTATCGCAGTTAAAAACGTGTTTTCCTGATCGCAAACTTTCTTCCACATAAATCCATTGGTCATGGCACCACTACACCTTTATTCTCTTACTGTGGTAAATCATCTGTACGCCATTTTGTGTTCACGGCTACAAAAGGATCCAAATCATTTACAAATTATAAATTGGCAACGAGCTTTTTGAAATGCGCGACAGGTGGAACATATTGCTTGTTAGGAATGAAGTGGGGAAAACATTTTACAGAGAGATGGAAATTCTTCAGGTGCTATCATCAATGCTCTTTCATTTCGATGCTACAGACGCGTACTCTTTCATTGCAGATCGGCCATCATCTCGAGTGAAAATTTGGCGCCCATCATGTGCAACATTTTTCACGCCAACCGCCTTTCCAATATCCACGTTTGCAAGCGTTGCTCTTTCAAAATAGCCCGTGAAGTAATCACGAAGTAATTCTGCAGGAAAAGAGCGACGCAGTTTCAAACTGATTCCGATACAGCAGTCTTTTATTTCTGCTCGATACGAGTTGGTTACGACGATTTTATGATGAACGAAGAGGTAAAAACCCGCCGGCCTTGCGACATATATTACATTGACGAGCGTTTCCGTCTATGACTCGAAATGGTTTTCGTTGAATGGACTTTTTTTCATTGCGGAAGACATTTGCGATGAAAATTTTATTAAACACACTGGGCACGATGAATATAGTAATAACATAATTAGGATCACTGAGGGCGTCATTTCGTCTAGCGTGATCCGTGAAATCTGCCGAGACCGTCGTGCCGTTAACGTCCATAGGGTCTCCATGAAGGGCCCCATCCACCGCCCCATCCACCGCCCCAACCAGGCCGCCATCCACTACCCCATCCCCATCCACCGCCCCATCCAGGCCGCCAGCCGCCGCCCCATCCACCACCCCACCACAAACCGCCCCAGTATCTCTTCACTCGAGGGCTGAAAAAGAGCACTTTGAATCTTCGATTGAGGAAAACTGTTCTGAACGGGGATAAGGAAGTTATTTCTTAAACTTTTCACTTCACTGAGTAATCATGTTGGCTGCGATCTTTTCAGCAATGAGTGGCATGGCTCAGAGTGTATGAAGTTCCTGTAACAGATCAGATCAGTCGATGAGGGTTGCTGTTCCTCGTTGCCCAGGCCGTTATTTTGTGGTGAGTATAGGATTTAGTTGTGGAAAGACATACGAGCCCCATCAACGGAACAACCTATCACGGGAAGGGATGCTGACGCTTCGAGCATGTGTGAGCTGCTTCTTCACAACCCCCTTCATGTGGAACACCGAACATCTAACTGACTCCAGCATATAACGCCTCCTCCCTCTGTTTCGTTGCCGTCTGTTATATTCGCCAAACTCTGACTGCCATATATGTGTAACAACACCAACTTACTAACCTTGAGCGGAATTTAGCTACAGCCAAAGAGAGAAAAATTGACGGGTCAGAATCCTGCAATTGGTTAGCCTCTTTGCCAACTTCCGTTTTGGTGTGTCGCTTTCAAATATTTGAAGCCACTTCAGAACGCCCCGAAGTATCCATGCGAAATAAAACGCTAATAAGATGAGTTCGCAAAGCATATGTATAGATCTCAAAATGAGGCTACAGAATGAGTTACGCGGCGATTACGAAGGTCGACTGATCCTATATTGTATTTGCAAGAAACCTTTACCGAAAGGGTTGATGGAAGAATAAGGGGAAAATTATTACCTTCGAAGTGGCGCTGATGGATTATCCGCACTGATAATTTGCGTCAGCGTTAGTAACACAATAAAGAAAACGATCGTGAAATCCTTCATTTTTCTTTTTCTGAAAACTGGAACACTGCAGCATTGTTTCACTAACATTTTTCAACGCTGTTTCACAACACTCTAGAAACCAACGTAGCAAGCATGCTGAATGCGCCGAAGCGAGCAACTTCGTAAGGCAAATCCGGCCGTAAGAATTCAGCCTTCATTGCCAATAAAACATCGAAGATCATGAAGTTGCGCAATTCTAGAGATATTTAACAATCGAAAAGCTCAGTTACGAACAACTGAAACTGTGATTAATTAATAGGGAATTATGCGCTCGCTCGCATAATGGGAGAGTGACAACTAATGTTCAACTATAATGTTTTATCGGCTGAAATTTCTTCTTCATGACAAGTTTGCCTGCTAAAGTTCACATCGTGAACAACATAGCTCGAGGTTCCTACAGCTAGCCACAAGTTCACGCCGAAAACGTTTTCAGCTCCATTGTGATAAGAGGTTGTGTCCAAAGTTCAGAAAAATTGGACGCGGAAAGCATATGCAGCATGGGCTTGCAATTTGGCACAATTTTTTTTTTGCATCGCCGTTTTTTTTTTTAAATCTGCTGGCCACATTTGCCGATTTCTATTCGTCAAACTGTTTCAGCTTTGAAACGATTCACCTAGGAGGAGAGCATGCCTTTTGCAAGAATTGTTTGGTTCTCAACGCTAGATCTTGCTTTGTTTTATTAAAAGCTGGTACTTTAACATGGGTGAATGTCTTCAGCAAACGCACCAAAAACTTCCATTTGCACGGAGTTGGTGTGTACGTTGGCGAATTACACATTATTTT
Organism: Ascaris suum; assembly: GCA_013433145.1. Lineage (NCBI taxonomy): Eukaryota > Metazoa > Nematoda > Chromadorea > Rhabditida > Ascarididae > Ascaris > Ascaris suum. The sequence goes on from CM024175.1 coordinate 1,728,260, forward strand.
TTTCCATTAGAAGAGTTGGAAATAGCTAAAGAAACAGTGTTCGATCAGTTTCAGCGAAATAGCAACTAAAAGAAATTTGATGGATGAGTGCTGCCAATTCGTCATGACTTTTTCATCTACTATGGTTTTCGATGTTGTTTCATATTTTTGTGGAAGATTTTGTGCAAGGCATAATTCTCTGCAATAATTTCTTTTTTTTTTTGCTTCCATGGAGTTTAAACGTTTGTTGATTAAATATGTTACACTTCGTCATCAGAAAAATTTCTTTCAGCACATTCGATCTTTGAGCACAGTTGGAAAAATTGATGCGCTGTGCTCCTATTTACCATGTTAAAGCATAAGTGAATGTATGATTTATTATATCGGGCTGTGGCCTTCTGAAGTTGAGATTTCGCTCGAAGTTTTAGATTCATGGCTGCTTTCCCTTTACATCATTTCCGTGGCCAAAAAAAGTGAAGTTTGCCAGTACTACGCTCTCACCTCATCCCTATTCCGCGTTACTGCAGCTCACTTTGTCGAAAACATTGAAACCTTGGCTTTCCTGCTTCATCACTAAACCACTCCTGTTCATTCGGTGCAAATTTTAAAACACGCATAGATATCACAGTTACGGAGTCATGCACATCGCCGCATTTGGGCAGACAGACCTTTTACACTTCCGCAGATGTTGCCGTATGCAACAATTTTCCTTTCAACGTAATGGTACACCATGATCGCAGTTTCTCAAAAGTTCTTAACCGACTATAGTTCTACATGAACCAACGAATCGCCTGTTAATAAAAGCGAACGTTTTATAACCTTCCAGCCTCCCGGAGGGCACAGTGAAACGCTTACATTGCTTCATTTTGCAACAATGCAGAAGAAAGATTTTTTCGCAGTCACTCGAAACGATTTGCCAATAAGTGGAACAGCGCTCCGGATGGATGCAATGGTCTATCACTGTTGACAAGAAATGAAGAAATGGTGTTTTAGAAACCATGATGCGCCTCACAGTAAATCAAAGGTAAAACACGGCTCTTGACCAACATTAGAGCTCGCACGCCGATTGGACAACTGTTCCCTGTCCCGACCGTTGGTGCTTGGAAGGAGGTTTAGTTGAAATTCCGGATCTAAACCAAGGGGTGATGAGTGCTGAAAAGGAAAAGCTTGATAAAATTGAAGTAGATCCAAGCGAAAACTGCATTTTCAGAGGATGTGGTATTTTCTGTGCTGAAGACACAGCGTTGTCAAAGCTCACTGACATACATTTACGCCAACAAAATTTTTGGCGTCTCACTGGATAACTGTTCACGTTTTTCAGCCAAAGGTTGCGATCGGAATTCTTTTTCGCATAGAGAACGGCAGGCTCATATATGCTTCGAAAAGGTGCACTTATGATGCTAATTGCTGCAATCGCATTGCATGTTGAACTAAACTAAAAGTGCATTCACATGATATAGCCGAATTAGCAGAATATTCGAAGAATTTTTTTCGACATCGCTTCATCCCTTGCAAGACGAGGCGATACAGATTCGGTGTTTTCACACAAGTAAAGCAAGTCTTTGCGCTGTTCGAGGCTAAATTATGGCTTGTAATAAAAGCGACAAGACTTCGCAAAAGCTTCTGTGTAGTGTTTAAAAATGCATGAGCATTATCGAGCAGTCCATTATCTACAGTATATCTATTATCCACTGTAGTGGAGGTATTATAGATGGTGGACTGCTCACCATCCGCATTATGTACACTATCTACTAATTCAAATTCCATTTATTCACAAGTCTGCGTCGCACATCCATGAGGTCACATTGCGGCATCCCTTGCTAGTAATTAGTGACAAGAGTAAGCATTTTTCTAGTGGTTAAAAAAATTTACGGCGTTGGGAACGTTTTACCGCTACTATTTAGCGCTCTGCCGAACTGCTTTTTTTTTGAAGGCTGCGACCGAGGTGTTGAAATTGCACTTCCTTTGGTGCAAGCCATGCGGGCAATAAGGAAAGCGAGTGGTTATTTATACAGTTCTCGTAGAAAATTTTCACAGTAACAAAAGCATTTAACGAAGACTCCCCTTCACCTTCAAGAAATTCTACTGAGAGCTGCAGCAGAGCCGCTGATCCTTCTAAATTACTAACGGCACCATTTTGCTTCTAGCCCGTAATTCCGAACGATCCGTGCTTAAGAGGTCATCAATATATCTATCGGTATTTGTTATGCAACTTCAAATAGTACGAGCATCATATAACCATGGCGTTTTCTTTGTGAGCAAAGCCGCCTCCTAATGTTCGTAAAATTCTTCATTTATAATTGCAAGTGAGAACAGAAACGACCCTATTTGAAAGTAGTGAACCAAAAGAGACGTCCATTGAATACGGAAATCTCTGCCAAATGAACGACACAAATTAGATATCTGAACGACATTTATAGTGCTCGCGTTTATTAAACGTCATTGAATTCGACGAACAAGTGAAATATGCACCAAATAAAAAACTTTCCGCTGCAAGACCAAAAATAATTCTCTGAAAGCCGGCACAAAATAAACCTGCGATGTTTCACCACATGTGGGTGAGCGGGCGATCTCTGAGTCTTGAAAAATTACTTTCGATGCGAACTACCATTTGTGAATGACCTTGAGTGAAGAAATGTTCGAAACCTCCGATGTGATAGGATTTGGATTCCTGAGTGCAAAACAAGCCTGACATAAGAGGGAGCGTTGCTTGAGCATTTTGTGGGGTGCTGTGCATGTCTCTACAAAGCCATCAAGGCAAAGCACGTTTGTTTTCGTGTTCATCAATTTCTGAGCAGTTTGATGAATTTTATTTTCTAAGGACGAGCCGCAGAGGTTCATGGGATTGCCAAATATAGCGAGCAGCAGATTGACGAGACTAGCTGCTAAACAAATGAAAGAAATGACTACCTCAATCTCAACGAATTACGCACTTTGGCTTCAGTACATGTTCTATCTAAGTGTAGCTTGCACCTGATCAGCGAAATGGCTGACGTTATACTGCAGCGAGTGTTTAGAGAATTTTCCTTCAGGTGGATCATTTTTCTCGTGTTCCATAGGGAATTCGGAAAGCTTACGTAAAATCGAAAGGATATGATATAGGCGACATTTTTTCTCGAAATTAAACACAAGCTCTCTGCGCTTTATGTTACGAACTTCCCCTGCCCCTTCCATTTCTCTAGAAAAACCTCAACGAAAAAGGGAAGCGTAGTTTGTCGGCAGTTTTGATTGCTGATCCATCCCGCAACTCAGATGCGATTTTAGCATGTATATTCCATCACGATTTTTTCCGAACTGAGTGCATCAGTGAATCAACAGTGCATGAAGGCTTCTGTTCGTATTGTGTGGGTGCGAATGGGAACAATGATGTTAATGTGGTACCAACGAAGACGGTCCTGCGAAGGTTGGTGACATCGTCCAGCCAACCAACCATGATGACGTCTTATGTCAACATGTGGTTTGTGCATTGTGTCGCTGTGACACAGAAGATTTTTTTCTTGAAATGTCACTGCCTAGTACGCCCTAGCTGTTGAACAATCAACGGCGATATGCACGACACCTATCAAAAAGACGGCAGTGCATGTTTAATTAAAGCAGAGATTACAGCTAAGGCACATGTGTTGCATGCGGATAAAGATGTCAGTGTGCAAAAGTTTCGAAGGATTTACTGTAATATTTTTTGGCAGCAGGCAGACCTAGCTTCAACTTTAATCCGGGAAAAAATTTCGTAAGTGCTGAAATGACGAATAAACAAATGCAGCATTTTAAAATTCTCTTCACCCTTGAAGTGAAGAATGGTAATTGGCTGCAAGCATCCTTCACTCATACTTCTTCTGTACCGGCCCAAATTCCATTTGAATATTCCACATGCATGTTTTCATGCTATACTGCAAACATGAGTCGGTAGGACAGAGATGACATATTGGAATATGCAGAGAACCTTACCAAAGCAAAAGTTGAACTGCATTAAAGTGAGAAGGATGACAGGCAACACGAAATGCTAACCGGCGCTGCCTGGTGCCCTTGAACTGCTGACAAAAGTACTCGAAAGACTGGGTAAAATCTCAAAATGAAGTGCGATTGAGATCTCTGTCAATCCTGCACGTCCACTGAGAAGTGATCGGCTGAAGCCGACATTAAGAAGTTGCTGCCTTGCCATTGAGGAGTACGGTGATATCCTGATCGTTTAAAAAGAGTCCTAGGAAGCTCTTTGAGCAGAACTAGAGTAGCAGCAGCAATCCAACAGTTCAACTGACAATATATTTCTTTCCTTTCGTACCTCAAGATCATTGTGGTGTGCACTGTTTATGGTAACATCGTCAATGGCAAACGAAAAACGCTCCCGCTAGGTATATCATCGTGCGAATAGATGTTTCTTTCAATCGTGTTAGCAACAGGGCTCCTCGCATTGCTCGATTGATCATCGCAGTCGCAGGGAGACCATATTTTCCGGGAATGTTAGGTCCCACACGATCGCCGATTTGGGATACCAACGCATATTGTGCTGAAGCATCATCGAAATTTCATTATTTTTGCGTTCTTACATGTGCATTTCTTTCTGCTAATGAGCGGCTGCATCAAACCCAGCATGTCAACAGCTAGAATTTGAGATGTCTCATATGAAGACAGATTGATAGAAAGACGTGCATTAAGGAAACTCCTAGGAGAACAAATTACACGGGCACTGAGGGAGCCGTAATGATGAATGTTCGACTTTCCGTGAACACATCTTTGAACCCAAAGAGTGCTAAAGTGGTATCATTTCGTTCTAGGTGATAGCAACTGCGTAGGTAATGTTGTAAAGAATGGGAATTTCACTATATTCCAGTATTCGATAAAACCATTCAATTTGCTACTTTGTTGCGAGAATGATTCAATGAGAATTGATCAGGAGAATGCCAAATTTTAGGTGAATGATACACGAATGTGTCATGGTGTGTTTTGAAGTGCCGGTTTATGATACATTCTCTGATGAAGTTTTTCGGATTAGGCAAATTTGTGTTGTTTTTGTACTGCATCTGTTCATTGCAGCCTTCGTCGTTCTTTAATCAATAAAGATTCCTCCGTTCACTTGTTATGTCCTTTCTTAGTTTTTCCCATTTTTGAAAAATATTTCATATATTCAGTTCTCGATTTCTATCATTACTCAGTTCACTTTCTCCACCATTTCCTTCATATTAACATCCACTGCAGTTATGTTTCAATGACTTTTTGTAGTTACAATAGCAACAGTGGATACTCTCCAGCTTCTTGCTTCACTTTCAACGCAAAAAGCCGTGAAGATGGTTTAGACTGGAAATTGATGTCAAGTGACTGAGGCAACGCAGTCGACCTGCGGCACAGTCTTTTAAAGAAATTGCAGTCTAGTTAAGTGCGGTGCTTCAAATATGGCCAAGTGACAGTGAGATGCTTGGTATTCATGCTAGAAATTCTAGAACGTGGCAAAAGTTTCCTTATAGGCCACATGTAAAATGCACTTTGTTAAAGTGGGCTAGGACGCTTTATCTTTTGCCATCAAAGAAACACTAATCTTCAGGAATTTTTGACTTAGCGAAGGAAGTAATATGCGATTCAAATTCTTCTTCGCGACAGGTCCTTTTCCCTCGGTTTTTCGCCCGTTTCGTTCTTCCGACGAGCAGAAACCTAAGCATTTTTACGACATCTTTGATATGGCATTTGTTGCGCATACGAGACACATTGCGCCGACACCTGAGCCTCCGAAGCTGTCAAACAGGTGAGTTCAAAATGTTTTTGCAAATCATCCTTTGTGATGCAGCAGTTAGCATGATTTGACGATGAGCTCGGCGAACACATGAACTCACATCTGGACAGCACTTCCAGGCTATTAGACTAACGCACCCCCGTTGTGCGGAAATGAAGTCTGGCAGTTTCATTTCAAATCCTGTTTAGAAATACTATTTCCGCACTTTCACATACATATCCAATGTTGACGAAGTAAGGCGGCGGAACTATGCATTTCAGAGATTACAGCTGTTTGAGGCGACTCTGACGTGTCCCATGTTATTGTAACGACAAAGCTAAACAGATCGACATAATGAAACGAATGCAAATTTGATACCTTAGAATTGGAGGCAACGGGTCGTCGGCTTTAGAAGAATAGCAAGAACAATAGATGTCATAGGCTTTATTTTTTCCTAAAAAACATCCAACCATTGCAATTCTATACTCCATATTAGTGCTGCGGCGGTATTTGTAATGCGCGATACAGCAATGCTGGGAACGTATTGGGCATATATTTGCCGTCTAAACAGTCAACCTTATGTGCCAAATGCCATCCGTACACCTCAAAATCCACTGGAACCACTGACAAAATTGGTGGCCTCGTGAGAGAACTAGATGAGGAAAATATTGCCTCAGAATCTCTGGATTATCGGTGAAGTATAATAGAATTTTGTAACCCCTTGCCCCGTTCGCCTCCCATGATGTCAAGTGGGGCTGCAACCGTCAGTTGAAATAGCACCTGATGGTATGTTGCAATTTTCCTACTTCACTACAAGTTTCAGTCGTGAAATTCCCTACAATTTTAATGACTCTTTCTACCAATACAAATTTTCAGCTCGCGAAACAAATCGCCACGGCGCGGTAACCAAGCGTACATGTGTGTGCATGTGCGTGTGTGAGTGCTTTTCGTTGCGCACAGGATTTCCATCTTTTCAGGCTTTTTGGCCTGCAGGGTATGTTATCATCGTCACTACGCATTCTAACATCACCTGTGCCCACGGAGGATACGTCACCACTGAAATTGGTCGGAACTCAAATTGGTTCGCTGCATTGAAATGAGCTGAATATCGTTCGGATGCAAACGAATTATATGCATTATTGAGGCGACCGAATAAGAACAGCGAAGGATTCTGAAGGTTTTACACGGTCTGCCACTTACGCAAAGGCCAAATATGGAAATGTAGAAAGTGGAAATAATTGTTCCACTCCACATTCAGTTTCTAGTGGCGTGCTGCAGCAAACTGTCTTGTGTTCTATTCTGTTTCTCACGGCCATATTTTCGATTACATTCTGAGCACTACTCAGCAGATTGCTAATGATCTGAAAATTTGTGCCACTGCATGACACTGCATACGACATTCATTTTCTTCAAAGAGACCTGGATGCATTTGCCAAATGGTCAAAAGTTTGGCAGTGAAATATTTCACATGAAGCATGGCCATGTGGTTCATATTAACCTCCGACATGAATGTTTTCCCAATCTAGGAGGTGATGTTTTTTCTGCTGTCAACGCTGTTCGCGATCTTAGTATTATAGTGGACTTTAATATTCACTAGACCTTGCAATATTCCAGTGTTTTATACATGTATGACTTTGCTTTTTTGTCTTTGAGTCCCCTTTCCAGGTACTCGATTTCTGAAACCGTCGACCGTCCAGTTGTAAAATGTGGTATGCACAATTGTTGGGTATGGCGCTAAAGAGCTAAGCGAAGATATCTGTTTGTAATGTAACAGTGAACATTTTGCTTTTATAGCATTATTCTTCGCGCCATGTCATTGATCGACTTATGTGCTTTTGATCTGCCTGAAGCTTATATAAGGCGGGCCTCAGCCTGCCGGAGCCAGTCTTCTTCTCGGCGGGTCTGAGACCTGCAGGTCTCTTGGGACGCGTCGCCTTTTTCAGTTTGCTCATTATGAGCTGTGGTGCCCCTCGATAAATGACTTTAACTACCTCCGTGTCTCCTCGGGCTCCATTCAATCTCCTCTCGACGTTGTCGCTGAAATTACAACGACAACGTGCGCCGACGTGTGGCGCATGTCAGTTGCTGCACGCACGCTGACGTCGATCGGACAGAATTTAGGCAGTCGGCGTGAATGTAAGAATGAATTGTTGATAATTAATGCAAGGAGTCAAATGATCGCAGTGTGACGATTTTAGAATAACCACTGGGAATTTCTGAAGTGCATTGATATGCTGACGGCAACAGAAAGCGCTGATAGTTTTTAACATTTTTTTCCTTCCTTGATCTGATTTGCTGAAACTGGTTGTGAGGGCAGGAAAAGAAATCTCAAGGAGTCTGGCCCATCGGATCAACAGAACATGAAATTATAAATTGGGAAAGGACGCTAACTAGACTGTCGGTTTTGCCTCTCCTAATCTCCTGCGTGCTTCCGAAAGTTGCCCACCCTCTTCGCTACTCTTCCCTTGCGCCCTTTCCTCTCTCCCATAGACAAAAATTCTTCTTGCGTAAATCTCAGCAGAAGCTCGGTTGTGAATTTTCTCAGCCAGATTTTCGAAAGCTTTTACAAAACGTGACTGGACGGAAGGGTCATGAGACTGGTGCACAGTCCCACTGCAAGATTATGTAGCACTTTCTGATTTTCGCAGCTTATTTGTAGGTGCAGCTGAAACAATAGGCAATTGTTTCAAACACTGTTGCAGGTATTAACCCCAGTTAACTCTGTTTGAGTCAAGGGATAAGATTAAAGAAAGGTTTACGTTTAATGGTCAGAAGAGCGTGCGCAACACATGACCAATTCACTTTGAACTGAATAGCAAGGAAGCTGTGCGTCAGACGCCCTTGTTGTCGCGTTAATGGCACCCTTCGACAGCAAGTAGCGTGCGTTTTTCTGGTTCTTCCGCACAAAATTTGCAGCATCTGGCTGTTCTTACCGCTACGCAGTACGTGGTACCGAGAAGCTGCGACAAGGAGCTGGTGAAATTTCATTTCCTTCAGTGCAAGTTCCAATGACCTGTATGGGGAACGATTGTTTAATCCGACTTAGAGCTGCAACAAAGACGCCGACCGCTAGAAGTTCCTGAATGAACGTTTTGGGTCCAGTTAGCAGCTCCAAAGGATCTGGGCTGTAGAGGTCGTCATGAGTATTAAGAACTTTTGACTGGAGCTCGAAATAGTGCAAAAGAACTCGAGCCAACAATATTTTCCTGCTATTGCTGAGCTACGTTCCATCATCTATGAAATTCTGCATTAGTTTTGCAAATCCTGTAAAGTATGCCCAAAAATACGAAAGCAAAAAAAGCGTTAGAAGGGCGAGAACAATGCAAACTGAAAGGCACAATTTCGACCCCCGCATCGTATTTACAGTTTGCGTGTTGAGTAAACGTTGTTCAATTCGGCAAATAAGCGAAGTAGTCAAGGAGCAAAAATGCTATCGGCCGTAAACGCCAAATGCGTTCTGCAAAGACGGACAGAAAGCACAATTTCAATGCACCAGCGCGTCTACGTTAATGAATAAAGTTTAGGCAATGAAACCTCACTTTGAAAGGGAAAAGCAACTTCAAGCGGGCAGTATAACATCAGTATGTGAAGGCTGTCGAGGAGGTAACATTCCGATTAACGAAGAGACCTAGTCAAAGGAGATTTGACTTAGGAGAAATTGCCTTTAGAACATTTTATCTAGTCGTTTCAGGCGATATGAGCATCTTGTCACACACGTTTGTCAATAGACTCATAAAATTTTTCTCGCATGAATGAGTTGCTGATTTTAATTTCTTTGGCCGGTGTGAAGTTGTGAGGTCGTCAGAATGGCTTTTCCAAACGCGCTGGATGAGTGCTTACTTTGTCGTCTTGCCGTAGAAATTGAACAAATAGTTGCATTAACTTAAACAAACTGCGCACTTAGTCTAACTTCAGAGCATGTATGACTCCGAGTATTTTGAAAAATTTTCCTCTATTCGATCGTTTTTCTGGAGCATCAAGTCGATAGATAGAAGGGGGGAAGTGTTGTCATTGCTGCATGAAATTGAAAGCACATAGAGAAAGTGATGCTTCTTCACCAACACTGTCCTATTTGTCATTAACAAGGAAAAAATTTATGAAACTGATGGGGAAGGGGAAGTTTTTCTGGTAGTTGTGACTAATGAAGCATTCAGTTGCAAAGACGAAATTTCATGGTTTCATTTGCAACAAATATATCCCACAAAGCGTATTTTCAGTTAGTATGGGCTGTGTATGTCTGCATGTATGCCTGTTCGACGATGTTGACGTCGGAAGTGCTTATGATAGCGCTGTGAGATTTGGTAGCATAATTGACCCAGACAAGCGTGCTCATAAATTGACGCGAGGTTTACACGCCGCTTCGCTGTGAGAGAAAAAAAAATTTTTTTTAAATGAATTGTCACTGCTGATAGTTTGCTAGCGTTCAGGCAATGAAGAGGAGAAGTTCAGAGATCACGAGCTGTTGAGCAATCCTTCACTGCATGCAACACATGTTTTTTAGATGCAAGAGTGGTTCAAGTGAAAGGACAGAGGTTTTGACTAAGGATACGGTTCTTATGATACGGATATATCTGGCATTCTGTAGCATGAAGGAAGAATTCATTTCCATATTTCTCAAAAAAAAAGATTAAAAAAATACACTGAAACGTTGATCGGCGGAAAAATTTTCTAGAATCGTCAGGTAATGAAAAAAAAAAGTAATGGAACACAATGAAAGCCAGCGTCCTTCCAAATTTGCTAGCGATTTAATTTTGAATGTGATTCAGGTTTTGTGTTTAAGGGATATAGTCTGAAAGAAATTGTGAACATGTTGATTTCAGTGCAAATATAAGGAAGCTTGATTGATGTATGTGACTGAAAGAGTTGTTGCTTTTAAATTCTTTGTGGTAATTTTGCTGCTCGCGAATGAAATTATTTGATACTCATTTGCTCGAAATGAATACGCTTTTCTATCCTAACAGCCGCAGAATTCACTGCATCCTATTCCACATATCTCAGACAGCTTCGTGTACTTGGCAGTGAGTAATTTGTCACCTCCCCCCCCTCCCCCCCCCACCCCCGCTCCCTTCCTTTGTATTGCATATGCGGGCGCCTGCGTCGAATAGGGTGACTCGTATGATTATGACGCCTCTAGAACTATCACCGAACAAGGATGGGCGCTGAACTTTCCTTCTGAACAGCAGCGGAAAAAGATCAAGGCGACCTTCAGAATGTTGGGGAAAGACATGCAACCGGAAAGTTCAGCGACGCTAATTAAAGAAATTGTACTAGGAAGTGTTCCGCTGTTGCCATGTGCTCGAGGAGAAACGAGGCGAGTGGAAGCGAATTTTAACGAAGCAACCGAACTGGATTCAAACGCGCAGCTGCAGAAGTGGGGAAACAGCGAAATATGACGGGACAGAGAAGAACAGATATCACCGAGGTCGGTTCATGCAAAATTGAGTTGCAGTGCGATCATTCATCACAGCGGAAAGCATGAGCTTATGCAGGCTGTGTGTGGAAGACACGTACAACATATAGACTGCACATCATACAAGTGGCAGGAGTTGCGTTGCGATATAGTGATCGTTCTATCGCCAACAGTGGACAGCATAAAAATTTACACAGTGGATACATAAAGAAGGCGGGAAGTGGCCAGTCGCTTATCCCACTGATAGGTGCAACGCTGGTTGAGGGGATGTGGGCACAGAAGGGGCTCGGATGTTGCATACTCAAAATAGCGGCACAAAGGAATTAGAACAGGTGCGACCTAGATGTGGAAAACTGGCGCCTTTGAAAACGTTGGAAACAAGCTGCTTTGAAGCCATCTCTTCGACTCCTCCTGACTGCGGCGCTCTTTCAGGCTCCGATCTTGTTCACTAGCTGATAATAACCAGCGTCAGTTTTTCAAAGTGTCTCGAAACTTTCACCAGCCATCACTTTGGAATTTTTCAAACTTCAGCACAATGGGTAAGCTGCCAACACGCGAAAATTGAGGCTGTGGCGACCGACAATGTCGGATCAGGGAACTGCGACAAAAACACGATGGTTGTGATATTGGTGTCGGTTTTGAACATCGGTCTACTGCATTGGGCTGCTGCTTACCAGCGGTCAGATCTACAGGAAAGAGGTGGGAACACCAACATTAAGGGTGAACGTTTCACATGTATTACTGAATGCATGAACGCTCTTAGCATGCATGAATGATGGTCTTAAGCTGCAGCACAGAGGAGTAAAATATGACACCATTAAGGGAAATTCGGAACTGAGTAAGAATATGAGTATGGAACACCTGTTGCATATTGAGGCGTAGAAAACGCGATGAAACAGTGCTAGATATTGTGCGAGAACTTTCATCTGAGCGGCGTATGTCAGGAATTCGCAGTTGACAGCTTTGTCAGTAATGAAAATCCGACCGATGCTTTGTTTAGCCGGAAACTACATTTTATTCTGAAAGCACTTCAAAAGTTGGGCTGCCGATACCACTTGCGGTAGCGTCCACCGGCTCCCCTCTACAGAGGCCACTAATCACGCTGATCTGCAGCGAATCATGTGATATTACAATGGGAGCTTCGACTTGTGTTCTACTGGATATCATTAGCTTGGAAAGATTTTGCCAACTAGAAGGAAAAATAAACTAACTGAGAAGCATATGCGAGGTACAGAAACGAAATTTAAATGCATAGTGATCCTTTCACATGTTGGATGCTGCTGCCATGTGTACAAACTGTCTATAAAAGATTGGGTTTTCTTGAGTAAATCACTACGGAGTGGAAGTGAGGCTCATTATCAGCTCTCTGCAAATGACAAGCAGTCTCTCATGAACGTCCAAACACATTTTAGATGCGCCGAGCTTTCGAGGCTGTATTGCAGTCGCAAAGTATTTTGCGTCGCGAAGACATGCAAGTGAGCTATACGGCTGCTAGAGGCAAGAACATTGTATGCGTCTCAAGCCAGCAACTCACGATACTGTCCATTTGACCTCTTGGCAGCGACTACATCGTTCCACATAAGTCGCGTTGTCTGCAGGCACAAATGTCTTGCGCATTGTCAGCTTTTCTTCATCTTTTTTGTTGTATTGTTCAGTTTCCTGTCTCACCTTGCTTTCATTGTTGGTTCTCGATAGCATTAACTCTTCGTGATCTGTTCATTATATATCTGCATCTCTTCAGTTAATGTTTCAATAGAAAGCCACCTCGGCTATCTCATATCACGTCTTTTGAGGTTTTTGTATTCGTCTATCAGTTACGTCGCGTTTTCGTGTTGTCTGAGAGTATATTAAAGGTTCAATTACACAAGTTTGAGGTGTCGGGCGATCGCAGAGTTGAAGATTGTTCTCAGAACCTTGTGAACTGACTTCGGACGAACCAACCACGACGTTTGTGCAGATTGGTTTGAGAAAACGAGGGACGCAGGTGGAGGAGCCCTCTTCAAATCAGGCCAGTCTACCTTTATATCACGTTGAGCGCTGAAGATCTCGAATGGTTTCGAGTCCAGTAGAGAAGTGACAAGCATAGCGAAAGAATTGTCGATGGCGCAAGAAAAGCAGATTGCGATTTAAAAAAAAAGCTCTGAATCCGCATGCGTTAGGCAGTAGTGACATTTGAGCCTTCAGATAATCGGGTGGTTGGCAGAAGCGCAATCGTCCGTCACCTTGTTTCGCGTAAAATAATTATATCGAACTTCGCATTTTTAAACAGTGTCGCAATCGTTACAAGAGCTGCATTTATAAAGCTGCTTTATTGCGCCTACAGTGTGTATCCTATCACTCGCGTCACACAACCTGCTCCCAAATTCTCGTCGTTTTTCGCATAATTTTCTTGCTGTTTTCGTACTGCTGTTGTTTCAACAGGCCTGCATTCCTTCTAAGTTTTACTACACATGCGTCGTGACTCTTAACTCTGTTATCCTTCATTCTAATAAACCAGCGATCTTGCAGTTTTCTTTCCTGCCGTCAACATACGACCCTCAACATCGCTTCGTTCACGATACCTTGATGGAATTCCCCGTCCTCCTTTATCTTTTCGCATGTCCTCTAATATCTCCTGCAGAAGTCTCCCTGCCACCTATTGATCACGAATTTCCACTCCATATTCAGATGCGGCCGCCCTTTCCCTGGGAGATAGAATTCAAGGGGAGGTCTGCAGGAATAAATCTGTACGAAACGGCAGCTGCATTGGTTACTTAAATATCAGAATCGCTCGCGTTACGTCACTGCCACCCTGGGGAAATTCCTCTGTTAGCTTCACCCTTTGCACTGCGAATGCCAGCGTAGTTTCATATGCAAATTTTGGTTCCAGTGGTTCCAGTGGACATATGAAACGTCCCACTGGTGCGATTATTGAGCATTATGAATGCAGCGTGCTTTTCCGCGTTGGTAGTAGCATCCCAAAGCTTCAGCCATTGTTGGTGCTTTTAATCTCATTGAAATTCGGCAGGAGTGTTCCAGAGGTATCAGTGGTTCAATTGTCATCGCACTGCCTAATCCGTCAGGACAACTATGGTTATGCTGTGATTAATCTTGTCTGTTACCAAGACCATTACTCAACTGGGAATGTAATTGTGTCAGGCGTTGATGCATTCGTGATTTCGTTCAAGGTGCGAGCTTCTTGCGTTGATTAGCCTTAACGCAATCAGTGTAGCCTTGAGCACTGGAGCTGGATATTTGGCAGACGGTTTGATTAATTCCTTAGATTGACGAAAGTGCATTGTGGATAGTACCATTTTCGAATCTTTTTATGGGAGCTTTGGCGCCTATATGCTCAACCCACCGAGGAAAGAAAACCTTTAATTGTGCATCGGTAGCATGGGTAGGAAGGAAATCTGTTACATTTCTGCGGCACAAGAAGTGCATAGGGATGTCGAAAACGAATAGAACAACATTGTCGCTCGCGAGGTGTTGTAGGAGTACCTCGTTGCAAAACGGAATGTTTTATGGGATTTTGGCACCATTAAGCTGGCGTCTCTCAGAAGTACACGTGACATCGCAAATCAGACGTTGAGTTCGCCGAAATTTCAGGGATTTGAATTTGTTTTTTGGTGAAAACGCTACTCAGTACTGCGGTAAACTGCTACGGATGCCAACGGTATATCAGTGAAATTTGTCAGGCCAAGTTGAAAACAATTTCTCATGTGTTAAGCAGAACTTTTAATGAACTTTATCCAATTGCAATCTCTTGCCCGCAAAAGAAACTGCGCTGTCGTCTCAGATTTTCCCTAAGAGCATCTATGAGTAGCGGCTGAACGCTTCCGATCCGTTAATCGGATGTCTGCGCCATGTAAGCTTCTTTAAATGGCTTTCAGAAATGCAGTTTCCTCGCACTTTTCTTTGGAAGCTTGGAACTGATGAAGTTCCGAGTTTTTACCCGGATCGGGTACTGGAGTACAGCACATCCAATGAAAGAGCCATACGAGGAAAAATTCGCCCCATGCCTACTGAAACGTATTCGGTCTTTCTCCTCCAAAAGATTTAAGACTGGCAGGTGGTTTATTCGTTGCATATAGAGAGCGTTGTCACTAGTGCCTTTCTACAAGGTAATGAATACGGAACTTTACTGTTCCTTGCGCACATTAACGACATATCTGCGGAATTGCTAGCTAAAAAAGTTCCTACTTTTCGAATCTACCACTCCATTTATCCGCTTCTCGAAGAGATTTGAATAAGTTCAGCGCTCAATCAAATATTTTCCAACTGCCCTTTTTCGGAGAAAGCAGCACTGGTAAGTCCCCAGCATCTCTCATTAGTGTTCAAAGTGCGCATACAAGGTGAGATGTTTCTGCATTCTAGTGATCACAACAGTGATTTTGGCGTCATTGCTTAGCGCTAACTTCATGATGTTGTCCGCACTTTTCCAATTTGCATGAGATGCTCTCATTTCGACTTTCCCCAAGATGCCAGACGTCGTGGAGTTAAAAAATAGTCTTCCTTATTTATTAGTGCTGAAAATTATCACCGTTTCGAATCGTCTCTTGTGACAAGCTGTCCTTGCGAGAAAAATAGACTTCGTTTCATGAACTGGCTGAAGCAACTTCATTTTTTCTCAATTTCTCGCACTGTTTATTGAAACAGTCGTAAGAATATTTTCAGTGAGTTACCAAATCTTTAGGCAGGTATGACAAATTCCACACTTTTTTGAAGTATGTAAGTATTGCTTTGACCCTTACACTTGTTTTTTTTGTTGCTTTCAAAGCGCGAATATCATTTCTTTATTTTAATAATGACTTTATTTATCCCTCTGAAATGTGAATATTTAAGTTCTTTAGAATGCGTTTGCCTCCTTTAGCAGTATTCTACCGGAGTCAAAATTGCTTGAGGGTGATCCCACTATTTAGAATACACTAATCAAGGAAGCTCAATTCAGCCACTCGCAAAATCTATTCACCGGACGTGGGGACAAGTCCAAAGATAAATTGAAAACAAAATCCACATAAAAGAGCTTCTAAAGACCCCTGCGAAATGCGGCTTGAAATTGGGAATCTCAAAAGAAAGCGCAACAATTACTGGAAAGATTATAGAAAGTTCTCATAAGAGGAGAGCAAATTGCCACAATGCATTTTGAAAAAGTGCAGTTTATAATGTGCACTACTTCAGGATCCTTTTCGTGTAAACGCAGTGGTACATGTATCCGTTTCGTATTTGCAACAACGGGAGCTGCCGTCATGGCATTTGGAGCATTCAATGTGGGCCGAAAAAGTCCTCTTTCATCAGACTTCATGTGGAACCATCAAACTCGGAAGGAACTGCAAAGCAGATCCGAAAATTTCTACATTTGCGGAAGATTTTAGAGCCAGTTACACTGAAATCTTTGGGGATGGATTGCGCGAAAGTCCGTAACGGTTAAAGTATGAATGCACGATTCCAATGCGCCGTCATGAGATATCTCGGTGGTGACTCAGAGAGTTGAGGCGACAGGGCGCAAACTTTCATCCTAGCCACAAAAGTAGTAAAGCTATAGTTTCTCTACATAAACGCCTCTTAGCTTCTTCGTTGCACTGCACACGACGCATTTTACGAATATGTTATTCAGCACTTCGATCATGAAAAATATATGGAGAGTTCAGTTTATCCTCGGCATGATTCGCGACTCCGGGATCTCGCACTCTTGGTGAAATACCATCAGCTCGATCGGTAGTGAAGTTAACGGCCCCATCCGCCGCCCCATCCCATACCTGGCCAGTATCCGCCGCCCCATCCCATGCCGGGCCAGTATCCACCACCCCACATACCACCCCATCCAGGTCGAAATCCGCCGCCCCATCCCATACCCCAGTATCTCTTCACGCGAGGGCTGGAAAAAGAAAGCTTTGAAGACGACGTCTCTTTAAGAGGATTAAAAATTGTAACCACAGCGAGCTCGTGAATCTCTTAGTAACTCAAAAGTCAACATATTTTACTAGTACTCACTCTAAATACCACATCTACTCACCATTCAACGGGTCGGAAGTTTCGCAAAGCGCTGCTTGCATCTGGAGTTTCCTGTCAAGAAATGAAAGACCTGCTAAGACACTGCGAAAATGAACAGAACTCCGCTGAATGCCTAATGAACAAAATGATTTTTTGGAATTCCTGTGAAATACTGCTCTCCATTATTTCACCGAAATGAGTACAGCTGTATTAATGAAGGTTTTTCTAAGACAGCGCTTTTCGGTGACGCACGTAAACCTGTGGATGATTTTTCCTTTTTCATATTGTCGAGCTCCTCAATTTGATCGAAGAAAAGGTTATGAATGACCGAAGACCTAAGACTTGATTTGCACAACACATATTCCTGATAACGAAGATAGAGAGCCACAGACATACGAAAGCTGCTTCGACAGAACACTGTTCACGCATGCTTGGAGCAGCTAATTCACTTCAGATTCAAAGCGTTAGCGCATTCTCCCGTCACAATCTTGTTTCCTCTGTCAATTTTTTTACCGATGCGTGTATTGATGCATGCTTGCCCTGTTGCTTTCACTTCGGAATTAACGAAGCAACGGTAAGCAAACAGGATGGGCGAAAGTACATAACAACTGTTGATCCCTTTGCCTAGTTTCGTATTGACCAGTATGTTTCGTAAGGAGTCCAGGTCACCTCAAAATGCGCGAAATTTGAGCCGTTGATGGAGATGATATGAGAAGTTCGGCAAAATGTACAGAACCAATCTTTTCCAGGATAGCAATCGTAAGCTTTTGTCATAATATACTCACGTTATGAGATTTTGTAGTAGTTAGCAGTCTGATTTCATTTCCACGGTTAAGAAACATCTGCTCCGAATACCTTATGAGGGATCAGATGTTGCCAGAATCAAACCTCAGAAGGATGCGTTTAAAACATAATAACAGTTTTGAACGACACTGAGTAATCCGTGTTATGCTTGCGAGGAACCGAGATCGGGTGAGGCGATGGAACAAACGAGAATTTCATACCTTTCCAGTGAAGAAGAGGGATCGTCCTCGTTGAGGGCCTGCGTCAGCATCAATAGCATAAGAAGGAAAGCAAGGTTGATAAGCTTCATTTTTTGCTGAAAAAGAATGAACATTGTGAATCTATTCCACCAGTTTTTTTTTTTTTTTTTTGCAGTGCTATTCCAGAGCACGTTGGAGAACAATGCGGAAAGCGTATTGCGTGTGCGTTAAGCAGGGGCCCATCATTCGTTGCCATAAGTCAACCGATTGAACGATGTTGACGTTCACTGGAGGAGTGCATAGATGTACCCCGAAGATGGGTGCAAGCATCGTACTGCCCGCTTGCATTCACTCAGCGCTTGCGTCTTGCCATAAAAATAGCGTACGTTTGCACCGATGAACGTAGTATAAGCGGGTATCTTGCTTAAAACGAGATTATACTGTAGCGAAAGAAAAACAATCGTTCGGAAATTCGAAAATCAGATGCGGTTACCGGAATGTGAGCTGTTTATGAAAGCGGCTATCGTAAAAAATTTCTGTCGTATTTTTACAAGGATGAGAGATTTTCTTTTCAGTAGACGGCAACAGGTGAGGATATTGTTTAGCAATAACTTTAGTTAAAAGTTCACTAATTTCTACAGGCATTAAATTTACGAATGCAGATATGGCGCGAGCGATTTGTTGGATTACTACAGAGCCAAGCCGATTGCATAAAATAACACTGCTTTTTTCTGATCAGATCACCGTCAAAGATTTTCTCCTAAAGAAGAATGTTCTAAAGGCAATTTCTCTTTATCTACCGCAGTATCACCGACACCAGCTGTAAAGGAGCAAATTCAATCGAATTCCTAGCACAGCATATGAGTCGGTGGAACCCCGAGGATTTGAGCAACCGGTCGACAGCATAACTACTTTTGAAGTAATCCGTATATCCTGACGCAGTTGCATATCCATCGTCGAAATACTTTCAATCTGATCGTTGACCTTAAACAGAAATGAAAACTAAAGGGAGATGTGACACTATCCGAAACCGATACAGTATTTTGCCAGTGCAGGAACTTTACAAATTGGTAGACTGCGTTTTGACCATTCCGCTAACCCATTTATACTGTCTCTTCAACTAAACACAGCAGAATTCGGCAAACAAGCGGTCCGAACATCAAATAAAAATACTGCACTTTCCGAAACGAAAAATGTCTTCAGCGAATATCAATGGAACACATACATTCTTCAAAAAACACAAGAGATATGGGGAATGACATCAGCAGGTTGGCACAGAAAGAAGACAGATGGTTGATCCCCTGATTTCCAATATTTCAACCTATTTTTGCGAATGAACGTTCTATAAAGCGCAAAACGTTGCTTCAATGGGAATAATCCGCTGCAGAAGAAAAAAGACAGGCACATTTAGGAATAAAAATGGATCTGTCTTCAGAGATAATGTCGTTTCAGCATTCCACATGGTCATTAGAAATTGAACAAAGAAGGTGTGGACGCCTGGAACCTCACGAAATTTTTTTGCGATGAAGAGCAACCGCTAGCATTAGCGCCCCAATCGCTCCCGATTTCGGTGATCGATGGGAATTTCTGACAAACAGACGAAAGGTATTGCGTCATACTCCAGTAAGCTTACATAACGACCTAGTAGCAAAATGAAACGAGTAATTGGATTGCCCGGTTAGACTAACCCCAAGATGTGCCTGATGCAATCGTGTCAAGTGCCTAACATGGATAATGCAAATAAAACGGCAAAAGTTACATGGTCGCGGTAGCCCTAAAAATCATTCGAGGATCACTTTTCATTCACTTATGTATTACTTCCGAACGTTTCTGATAGCTATTCCTATTTCCTAACACAGCGAAAAACACCTCCCAAAATTAGTAGGTGAAGCTCCATCTGAAAAGATGGTCATATAATTGTGGACGGACTGTACTGCGCCTCATGATGAAAGAAGATTTGGAAAGAACAAACACCATCGCTTTTAAATGGTCATTCAAGACAAGGATTGGATTTCCTCGCCGTGCTTTTCTACACCTCTTAGAGAAGTGATGGAAGAAAATAATCAGGAAGAAACCACTTGATCACATTTGAGATAAACAACGGCTACTGTTTCTTATCGGCGAAACGAACGAAGCAGGTGTAATTTCAGAGCAGTCTTGACGCTGGACACGTTCTATTGCCTCGTTGCGATATAAGCGTTCATCGGCTTTTTCACATTTGCGCACACGTAGCTCACTACAATTGTTTCGACAGTGTACATATATGTCTGTGAGTCTGCACGATCGTGGTTGCCTCTGAAGTACTGAAGGAAATATTCTGAATGTTTGTTGCATAGTTGGCACAACCGAATGATCTCATTCATCAACGTTCATTCTTAGTAGAAGGTCCTTGCGGCGAAAAAAAATTGCCTTTTTTCTGCACTTTTATTACCTTATGCTTTGCCAATGTTCAGCGAAGAAGGAGCGGAGTTCATGGTTCACCGGTTGTTCAACGATCAGCAACAATACCCGCTATATTTATTTTGAACAATGACACCGGTTTCAAATTATGGAGGCAGATTGAGATTGAGGACAACACGCCGTTTCTCTGTGACATCGACGTGCTTTCCACTATATGCCACGATCAAAGCACACCTAGTTCCAACGTTTTTCCGCAACAAAATTTC
Organism: Ascaris suum; assembly: GCA_013433145.1. Taxonomy (NCBI): domain Eukaryota; kingdom Metazoa; phylum Nematoda; class Chromadorea; order Rhabditida; family Ascarididae; genus Ascaris; species Ascaris suum. The sequence goes on from CM024175.1 coordinate 1,748,972, forward strand.
CCGGAGAGCCTAGGAATCTGATCAACTCTGTGCGAATTGTATTTCCTTTTAATGTGAACATAGTGTGCAATGAGCGCTTAATGCGCGACTGCTTTGAAACGGTCGCGTAAATGCTTCCTTGATCTGTTCGAATTCCTGACGACAGCATCATGCAACTTTGACAAAAAGAACGGAAGTCTCCTAACAATTTCTGGAGCGGTTCTACTTGTGTCTCTGACAGATTTATTCGCCATCGCTGGAAGTTTGATCTGACGATTTGTGAACGTCTATGCTGCCATCGTTTCAACTTCACAGGTCGAGCTTGGGCGATAGGTAGATTTTGTGAATAGCACCATCAAATGAGGGGTGAAACTGCATGTTGGGTATTGGGATATTCGGAGGCATGACAAAAAAAACAATTGAATATTCGGACGCAAAAAGTAATTCGGGACATCAGATCAGCGAGGAGCAGCTACAGTTCAGCTTCTAATCAACGCATTTAAGCAAGCAATTTTCTTGAGAACAATGTTAGGCATTGAAAAGGAGGAGGGCTTGCGTCTGCGGGCACTCAATAAATCTCAGTAAACACGGAATGGAAAACAAACATCGACCATACAATGAAAATATGATTGTTTAGGCAATAGTTTACAGCTAAACGGCGCAACTTTCTCCCTCTTCTGCACTTTTTTTCCACTTTGTTGGCGATCGCCATGAGGGATTGTGCTATGCGTTTGCGCTGTATCCGTTATGGCTTCTTCTTTTCTCTTCGCTATGTCTTCATGAACTTCTGTAGCATCTCTTCCTCGGCGAATTCTTAATATTAGCGATGTTGCATTTGAAAACGTCTTTCTCACTATTGAATATGGAAAACGAGCTTTCAGATTAATCATAGTGAACAAGAAGTGTGTTGGAGAGTCTTTCGAGCCCACAAAACGTACAACTTTGGTGGAGAATGCGAAAAAGGTGAAGGAGGACGGATGTGGGTTATGTGTGAGGGCAAGTGGCAACTACCGATTTAGAACAGAAACGCGCACAGCAGAGGTGGAGGCGATGCATGCAAGCTGGTTTCCTATACCAAAAGAACACAAAAGAACAGTAGTACACTTGAGACTATATGGGTGGTCATAAACCATTTCTGGTTGTAGTACTGAAGCATTTCTGGGAGTAGTACTTAGTGCAGTATAACTGGCGATGAATTTGATGTATGTAGCCAAGAGAACTGGGTTTAACCATTGAGGTTTACGTGCATCAACTTGCTGGAAGTTTCCTGAAAAATAGACATGCTGGTTGAGGACAAAGTATTTGCAGATTGTGTGATTGTACATGCCAGAGGTCACAACGATTTGTTCATGAGACGTTTCGAGGCCGCCTCAGAAATATCTGCAATTTGTGCTGAATACCAGTGGATAACAGCGTTAACAGATTTCGCAGCAGCGCATATTCAAGCGTTTAGAAAAAGAAGCAATTGCAGGGAAAAGGGGAAAGAATTTCGTTTAGCATTTAGCAGATTCAGAAAAGGATTAGGCTATGCAAAAGCCGATCATAGACGTCTTTGGGACTAGCATTTATTGATTCCACAGGAAAATTTTGTGGAACCGTTCTATCAAATTTTTTCATTCTCCCAGCCTTCCGCAACGGTTGCCATACATCGTCGGATTTCTTCCCAAATGGTCACAGTCCAACTGGCCAAAACAGAAGAAGAAAACCGCCGCTTAATGCAAAAGCTTGGAATTGGGGCAAACGCTAAGAGGCCTCTTACACCTCATTTCCAGTATCCCACAACAACGCCCACTATGGACCAATTTTGAAGCTGGTTGAACGATGCGAAAACCGCACTTTATGACACATAATGCATCTTGCTGCATAGCTGCTTGCTTCGTTGCTTTTTCTGTCATCGAACAACACAAAATGCGTAAATAACAACCGCGCATTGGCGTGTACAGATTTCTCTCTTTTGCACTTGTAGGCAGCTGAAAGATTGGTAACCGGATGAAGCAGTTCCCCAAGAGACATGGTTACACTTCCTTGCACAATTACCTTTCCTCTGCGCTCCTCTGACGCTGATGTGTGAAGGATTGCTGCAAAGAAGAGTATGCGTTGCCTAAGCATCAACCCATATAGTACATGCGCTTTGAATTGAAGATGGCTGACTGAACGGAAGAGGCAGCAGGGTTGCCGTTTTCCACTCATTTCAGCAATGCCCCGTCAAGCGCCGCCTCGACTTCTTCCGCGACCATTCGCAAGTGGTTTTCCGATAGGTGATGGCGTTACTTGCGAGCTTCGCTGCCTGATCTTGCTGTCCCTGAATGGTAGTTTAAATAAGATTTCAGATGCACTTGTCTGCCTTGCCTTGACCTCCTCGCAATTCTTCACGACTTTGTATTCAAATGTTGCATAGGAAGGTATGAGGTCGAAACTTGGGTTTCTTATTCAGCTTATGAAATAAGTGCATGTTTGCATAACGGTGGTGGCGCCCAGATTTGATGCACACACAGAAAACATGCTCATAATGAATGATTGCAGAATTTAGGGGCCAGTGAGTTTGTAGAATTGTTACTGGGCGGATTGCATAAAGGGAAGAAACATAGCGTAACGTGCTTTCTCACATCGATCATTAGAAAGTGCTCATCGTTGCGATGATTGGAACGACCGGCGCCATGGTGACGTAATTTCGCCAGAAACACCCGTTGTCAAGGGTACTTCACATTGCACAAACAATGGAAAGTTTTTAAGGAGGATGGTTTGTGGGGTTGGGAGAAAACGAGGGCGGTTTGTGGGATTGAGAGAAAAGGAGGAGAGGACGCGCTGTCTGCTCATATTTCCCGAAGGCACTGCTTTTATGAGGTTTTACATTAGTCCTAACGAGACAATCGTTAATCAGTAGATTATTCTTTACACGTAAACCAGCAACAAATGTGAAAGATTAAACTCCAAATGTTACCTCCTCTTCTTCCTACTTGCCTCCACTTGCTTCCTCTGAAGGTTGTTTTTCTTCGGATGCTCAGCCATCTTGCTCGTTCCTTTGACGGGTTCGTTTCTGATCCTCGCTACGTGATGATCCTCTGCATTAATTGTTTTCGACTACCACTTTGGTATACTAACTTAAAAGCCTTCGAGGTAGCGTTAATGTTCCGCTCAGTTTGGTCAGGATGAAGTTTTGATTAGGAGGTTGCGCATCTGGCAGAATACATGATTTGATCACAAGGCTGCGAATGTCAACAGAGTATAGATGAGAAGGGAAGGATGGAAATTTTATAAACCCTCCTCTTTGTTGAGGCTGTAAATTTCGAAACCAACAGGATTCCACTTTTACTTCCTACACTTTCTAGCAAACTCATACTTCCACTATGGACAGCTAAAGAAGTGGTGCCGCAGATAAAGCACATAAAGGAATCCCAGTTGAGGCGGAAACTTTGGCGGACACATCCTGTTACAGCTTTTATTCTCCCCATCGCTCCTCCCAAAGCAATGTGGCTTTACACAGGAACGAAGGGCAGAATGTTGCCCCGTGTCAAGCAATGTATGTGTGAGGATGTTGTTCTGCGCGCTTGCAAAACAATCGGCTCGCAGTGCGTTAACACGAGTTCATCATTGTTGTTGCCTTCCTTCAATTCATACAGAGCATATGGAGCACTGAAGATCTTGCCTCGGTCGTTCGTGACGTCAGCCATCATGCACCGCAATCAGTGCTCCATATGCTCTGTATGAATTGAAGGAAGGTAAGAACAATGATGAACTCGTGTTAAGCACTGCGAGCCGATTGTTTTGCAAGCGCGCAGAACAACATCCTCACACATACATTGCTTGACACCGGGCAACATTCTGATTACGTTGATCTTCTTATGAGCTTTCCATGGAATGAACATTTCCGTCTCCAATACTCAGCTAAAAGCGTGATTACAGTCCTCTGCACCCCACCATAATTTGTAGCCAAGAAATAACTACCACAACAGCAAGCACAGAGATTCTGCTCCTGCGTATGTGCTGGTTACCCGATTCATTTCGCATTGTTAATACACCACCGGTTTACAGTAGAAGCGCATTTCACGGGACAAGAAGGTATTCAATTGAGCTTGAAGAATTTGCAAAGAAAGTAATAGGGAATCATGAAAGACGTCTGATGCTGCTCCTCTATAGCCAGTCGACTTTGAGATATTAATTTTATATGTCAACGCTCCTACATCATATGGAACTGAACCTTCCCCAACCACGTTATCGCTGATCCTCTAAGGGGATTGGCCAAGTAAACTGCTTGTAGTGAAGCGAGCTGCTCTGGTCTTTCACTCAGTAAGCAAGAAAGTCGTACTTAACTGCACCTTTCATCGATAAATGGGATTAATTTCCAGTTCGACTTGTCCACCGGAGGTGGGGCCTGTGTTTTCATCCATTCCCCTCTATGGTATGGGGAAATAAGTTTAATGCTTCCGAGCGATCTATGACGTTGCACCAGCACAGCGTTTCATTCCATGGACCATCCGCTGCGTGAATCCAATAGCCTCGCAAATGTTCGGCCATATAAAGCCGCTTCCACTGTAGTTCACTCACTTATGGTTTCGCATGACATGGCGCTAACATGCTGTCGTATAGTCGGCAGTCGTGCACAGCGGTTGGACAACTGGGGAGTTTAAGCGAAAAGAGGCATACATACTAGCTAGACGCTTTTGAGTTGGACTTTTCCTGACTATTGCACGTGCTCGTAACATCAGTGGTGTACACAAGTGGCGGATGGAGTAGTCGTCATGTTGGCCGACGGCAGCGTGACGTCTCTAAAATGTATCATGACCGAAGAAGCCCACAGTTGCGTGTTGCACCACAATAATAACGATAATGCGCCTTCTCATATTGGGTGAAATGAGTCTGCCTCTTTGCACCAAAATTGAAGAACAACATATGACTAATGCTGTAGTCGGTTATAGTAAATTCTCTTGAGAACTTCAAGAACAACAATTTTGCTGAACTTTGCATTCAACATCGCAGCCTTAACAATCTTCCAGTATAGCATAAAAGCATAGTTACATAGGTAAACGTGATATTCCCAATATCACAGTGAGGTATTAACTGTCTAAACACATGACAATGTTTATTGCCTAAGTGCTCCGCACCCTTTTTACTCAGTATAAGAATTTGGCAACGCCACAAAATGCACGCCCAATGGCGCATCTGGCCACGAATAATTGTATTATTTCGTTGACGGATCGAAGTATTGACCTCTACACAAACACTATTTGCTCGTACGCTGATGGTCAGCAACCATAAAGTTATGTTGAAAACATATAGCAGCCATAAGGCATTCTCTGTATATTTTGCAATGAGGTGATTATGGGTTCGTAGCAAACGGTACTTCAGACAGGCGCGTTTACATCAATTTCCATGAACTGATTCGATGTGAAAAAAAATGCATGCAGCAAAAAAATAGTTCATTTGACCAAATCTCGGAGCGCAAGTTTTTCACACTCATGCTTCCTGTGCCATATTTTCCCTACCTTATCCTGGCGAGGTCTTCTACTTTCAGTGACTCTTCGTATACCATATAAAGCGGAGTAGGTGAACATTGTATCAGTCTTTTCCTTCCCAATGTTCTCTTTTTCTGTTCTCAAACTTTCTCAGATGCGTGACGGTTGCAACGTATTATACGTTATGAATGAAGTGAGAAAGCATTTTGGAAAACGATAGAAATTCCTCAGTTGCTGTCATCAATTCTGTTCATACCGATGCTTCGGATGGTCACCCTTTCACAGGGGAATGATCATCAGTTCGAGTAAAAATGTGGTGGTCATTACGTGTAGCATCTTTCACGCCAACCGCTTTTCCAATATCCACATTTGCAAGCTTTGCTCTTTGAAGATAGCTTACCGGATAATCACGAAGTAAATGTCTGCACAAAAAGAGCGACTCAGTTTCAAACTGATTCCGATCCAGCGGTCTTTTATTTCTGCTCAATACGAGTTGGTTAGGACGATTTTATTATGAACCAAGAGGTAAAAACCCGCTGGCCTTGCGACATATATTGCATCAATGACAAAAGTTCCTTCTCTGAGTGGAACGGTTTTGCTAAAAGACATTTTCTTTGACTGCACAAGATGTTTGCGATGAAACTGTTATTAAGGACATCGGGCGTGAGAAACGCAGTAATCATACAATTAATTGTGGACAATATCGTCGATTACGTCATTTCGTGTGGCTCGATTCCTGGAATCTGCCGAGACCGTCGTGCGGTTAACGCCCATAGAGGCTCCATGAGGGCCCCATCCACCGCCATATCCAGGTCGATATCCACCACCCCACATACCGCCCCATCCAGGTCGGTATCCACCACCCCATCCGCCACCCCATCCACCCATTCCACCCCAGTATCTCTTCACTCGAGACCTGAAAAAAAGCACATTAATCTTCAAGTTAAGAAAAGCAAGATGAATGCAGGATGAGGGAGAGGCATTTTTTAACTGTTTTTTTTTACTCGAATAATATTCCCTCAATATCAACTGATAGTGGATTTGATTGCCGATGGACGTAGGAACCCCAACAACATAACAACCCATCATTGGAGGAGGAGTTTTGTGGGGTAGGGAATGCGTGAGATCTTTCGTCATAATGATGTTCATGTGAGGCCCGAAAAACGTAGCTGACTCCGAACTACAATGGCTTCTCGCCTTCTTCTTCTGCCATCTTGCTCTCATAACCGAATTTCGATTAGGAAATGTGAATGCGCATACCGATTCAGTAACCTCCATTGAAGTTCCACTCTGGAGCCGGAGCAAAAGAAACGAATGCATCAAAATCAGTAGCACTGGTTCACCCGTTTGCTAGCCTTCGGTCTCATACATCACTATCCGAAAGACATAAGAATACTTCAGAGAGCATCAAATTTTGTATACGAAAGGACATGTTAATTGTGAGGCGGTAACAAGACGCACAAGAAGCGTATAATATGTCTGCTTAATGGAAGGACCGATGTGGTGGTCACTCCGATCAACAAACGAATGGATATGAAGATAGAAGATTACGATATTGATAACAGCCTCGAGTTTTTGATGTAGGAGCACCCACCCGCACCCACCCCCCTGAGCAACTGAGTGTCCGAAGTATCTGCCTGAAGCGAATGAAACACCCGACTTGTAGTTTAAACCTGGAAGATCTATTGCACTAAAAATTCGGCAATGAATGAGGCGCGTGACAGTTTACGACAATTTGAAGGACGCTGACTGATCCTGAAGTGTATTTGCAGGAAAGCACAATAGAATGAGGTGATGAAAGAAATGGAAAAGAAATACCTTAGAATTGGTGCTGAGGGAATATCCGCGCTGATGATTTCCGTCAGCGTAATAAGCACAATGAAGAAAATAATTGTGAAAGCCTTCATTTTTCTGAAACAATGCAACAGTGCAACAATGTTCTGTATTTGCTCTTGCGACGCCCTTAAAAACTACTCTAGCGAACACGCGGCGACATACAGAGTGCACTTAGAAGTGACTTTGTTAGGTAAGTGCATTCGCGAGACGTCAGCGTTCATTAAAATCGAAAAGTTAAATGTCAGGAATTCGCCGAATTCGTAGTGTTTGCCGGAAATGAACATCGGTTCAGACATCCGGGAACTGTGATGAATGTATGGTGAATCTGACACTCCGTCATATAATCGCAAAGAGTGAAGTAGTGTTGAGCTCTAGTTAGTTATCGGCTGAAATTCCGGTCTCTCTATGTATTTGTCGGCTGAAATTTACATGAATCTATCGACTTAGTTAAAACGCTACCGTCTGAGTTTTTTCAGCCTCTGTCATTTTACTTCTGTCGATCATAATTTCGCAGCCGCAGAATGCACTGCGATGGAACCGTTTCCAGATCAGTGTTTAGAATTCACCAGCCCTTCACTTGCTCCTCCTTTCGAGGGCACCGTGAGAGCCGAGCGAACGATTGAGACTACAAGTCCTCATTCCTGATTATCCCGCGCATTGAAGATTTCTCGTAATTTTTCGAGCTTGGACGGCCTTCATGGGACCACGAGGTCTTCTCCCTAAGCTACCTAATCTCCATGGTGGATCTCAGAGATATAATCTTGCCTTTGTCAGCCGATCAGAAATTCTCCTTAGAAGAAAATGGGAAAATCCCATCATCCGAAATGTTCCAATACGGCAGGATGAAGGAAAATATGCCTTCAGAAAGACATCACAGAAACAACAGTTCATTGAAGCACAAGAAATCAGTTCGATATGGCAGAGCGAGGAAAGAGGATAGAAATCGAGGCAGGCTGGAGCTGGATGAGTTCAGCACCACTAGTTTTGGGAAGTGTTCGTCCAATTGGAGACATAGGAAGCATGCGGCTTAACTGATTTAAAAACGATATATTGCAATTGGGGAAGCCGTTCCTTTCCAATGCACCTTTCAACGACAAAATGCCATGAGGAATGGTATGGGAACACATCGCCACATAAAAGGCAGCTGGACACACTGCCAAATACAATATATTCAGACGAGTACAAGCAAAAATAGGACACAGTGAAGCACTGTATTGCTACTGGCTTGTGTAAATTAGCGCCATGATTGCTGTATTCGCGCAGAACTTTATGCTCCACTGAAGTCGAAAATTACGCCTTCTTAGCACTAATTCCTCGCACGCCATTGAACGAAGCTTCGCTTAATGGAAATCATACGTGAAAATAATGATCGGGAATGAAACGAATGTAAACCATTCGTCGTTCGATCGGATAATAAAAAAAGTGAAACGAATTGAAATTCCGCTGAATCGTACTACATAAATATTCATCAAAGCTGATGACAACGTGCTCCACAACCTTTGAAATTCAGAAACACTCGATGTCGTTAGCAGGGCTGAAGTGCGGCAAAGTTCAAGGAGCAGATTTTCGGAAGTGTTGCAAATAGCATGAGGGAGCAAAGTTTTATTGCCTGATTGCGCCGAAATTTCGAGAAATTACACTGCGAAAAAAATAATAAACGCCTGTTCAGGTGAACGAAAAGGCTGTGGAATACGGAGTGCAAAACTACATTCATGGTTCAGGAACTGTCGATACTGCAGTCACTGTTCGCATGGTCATGATTCCATGCAGCATAACTGCATGTCATATTCCAGAGCATGGCGTTGCATTTGCGTGCCGGTTTTGCTGATCTTCCAGCAAGTGACACCAACGATTGAACAATGGCGTACGCTTAAATTGCCAGAGTTCTCGGCATCAAAGCACACGGTCATTCGTAAACGAAATTTTTCAAATCATTGCGCTGTCTTTTCGATGAAACGGGACAACTGTTATGCAGAAACATGACATACTTCGAAAAAAATTCACCACCTTATTGCTAATAATCTCATGACAGGCCACTCACCAGATAAGATCTGAAATGCACTCTGTTTTCCATTCCATATTTTGCGGTTTTTTTTAAGCAGGAAAGTCAAATTCTTGAACACAAATCGTCTTTCCAATCCATGATCATTGCACCTTACATATTTCAAGAGAATATAACATTACCGTCTTCCCAACTTGTAGTATTTTCAAAGTTAATTGCATTCCCCGATTAGATATGAAAAATTCTCTTGCAGAACACCGGTCTGTGGGCATGATCATGACTGGCTCAGGTGCGTCTTTCAGCCTTTAGTTGCAACTGCTGTCACAAAAAGTTGTGTTCGAGGAAAAGTTTACGCTAACATCGCGCCTTTTCAAAAATTGCTGTTCCATTTCATTTCCGCATGGAGATGGCATCAATGAGCCGTTGAAAACGTTTAAATGTGATGACAATAAAGATGAGCCTCTTCAATTACGCAGCCAAATTGGGTCCTTCTTGCTTCCAGCGCACTGCCCAAACTTTTCGCTTCCAGGCGAACTTTAGAAAGTTGAAATGTCAGAAAAAAACTGTGTGCAAACGAACATAGCCATAGCTGTGAAACGTTCATAGGACTTTCTGTACATGTAATCATTTCGTTTTTCATATGCAGTCAGCGAGGCGAGAAAACGCGCCTGTTTTACCAATGCCTAAGAGATCCTGAATTCCCATCCGGTGGTTGCCTGACTTCAACATCTTGCATCTTCGAATATGTGTCCTTTGACAACGCGTAATTTCGTGCATCTTCGAAAATCTTCGCTGTCAATGCTGCCCGTAACGATGCCCTTTGACAGCGCCTAATTTGTTTCGCGAATATGCATACTTATGTGGGTGCCTACTGAAAAACATTCAATCCAGAATAACTGATGTATTGAAATGAATTTTGACTCGCATTCTGCTTCACGCTCAACACCCAGCTTAGAAGATTCCTGTAAAGCAAAAGTACAAGTTGACTTATCATTCTGGATGCGAATTTCATGCTATAAAGAATTTATATGCGCTTCTCCTCCAAGTTTTCCTCATTACGTGATGCTCTCTCCGTATTCTAGACAGGTGGCATGGAAAAGCCGATCGCCTGTGGAGTTTCAGTGTAAATGGTCGTTGCGACAAAAATTTAGCAGAGAGATGAGAAATATTCATAAAAATTTATGGCATTAGTCATTGTGATGATGGCAATGCAACAGGATACTGTGCCCTGTTCGTCACTTTTCTCTTCGTACACAAGGCTAAGGTAGGATTTTGAGATATAGGTATTCCTCTTCCTCCTTCATAAAACTGTCGCAGGTATGCTGTACAAAGGGCGTGCGGTAATGACACTGTTGAGGAATTGAAGAAGAAGGCTTGAGCAGGAAAATTGCTAAAAGCGATTGTCCTATCGTTAGCACGGTAGCACGAAATGCAGCTGTGCTTGGTAAAGCATCAATTGGTGAGATTAAAAGTGAACTACATACTACTCGCAAGTTCCCTTCGGATGGATCTAACGCAATCGATGCTCAATATACAAACAAAGTTCGCATGCAAACATCTTGAACTACGCAATCGGTCTTTTGGCTGCTTCAATTTTCCGTCACGGCGAGTGAAATATCAACGCCACTTCTCCTACTGGCTAGACTAAGACCTTTTGCATAATAAATGGTGGTAACAGGCACCCATCTTACTCTTGCCTCATTGCGCAGTTTTTCGAAATGGAGTAAAGTGATGAGAGAGGAAGTATCTTTAAATCGCAGCAAGTCTTCTTTAAAAATGATTTCAGCTGTGCTCGCGAAAATGCAATCTAAAATCGGCCGCACCATAAACTCACGGCGACTTATCAGAAAATCGCATGAGGCTGTCATATGAAGAATGTCATTCCATAAATGACATCAACTTTTCTTACAAAAGCACCGCTTATAGCTGTAGGAGAACACAGAAATCGTCAGGATTTCTGCATTGCCAATTCACGCCTCGCCACTGACTAATAAGGAATCGTGGCTTAGTATCTCAGTAGAGCTAATGCTACTGTTGTATGTTTTCAAATATTTCAAATATCACGACCCATAACACTGTACATAGAGCGGTTCTTTAGGCGACAATAAAATTTAGTACCGGATATGCAAGACATTGGAAGGGACATAAGTGAAAATCGAATTTTCAAGCGAAGGAACAGTGCAAAATGAAAGGCGTAATTTTCATTCTACCACCATATTTATACTCTGTTTCTTCATGAATAGCGCTGAATTCGGCAAACGAGCTGCGGAACTATTGAGCGCAAATAAAAAGCTCGTCAGCACAAAGCAGAAAAAAAAAAATTACGACATTTCGGCAAACGATTTGGGTCATATGAAAAGACATTAGAAAGCACGTATGCCTGCCTCGTGATTCACATTTTCGATATCTTGAGAATCTCTATGAAGAACTTTTAGAAGTTCTTGCTATGGAATTAAAATAAACAGTTACATAGGTGTAAATATGATGTAAATATGATGTTCAGCGGCTTCCATGTGAGTAACGTTGGCGTTGATAGATGCATGTAATGACTGGCACCATAAATAAGAGAAATTATCTGGTTTCGTTTATTGCAAACAGTCCCATGAATGTCGATGTTTGCTGCAGTGTTTCTAATGGGCATTTCTTTGTCGTCAACGTTGGGAGGACTAAGGAGGAAAAAAAATGAGTGAATGGTCACATAGATCCCGACATTGCACATGATGTTTTGAAGGCCGGTAACGTTGGAAGAAGGAAACATCATGCCGGCTGGGAAAGCGACAAATGTGAAAGTCACTAACACCGAAGAGATTCTCAAAATGTCCAGAAACTAAAGGGACACAGTACGCGATGAAAGCTACAAATAGGTTTCTGCATTTGCGCCTTAGGGTTCCTACGCTGATGCACCCGATTTGGCGGTAATGGTGCACTCTTTAAGGCTCGAAACTAATGAATGCTTTTAATAAACTGGGAAGATTTTGCGAAACTGTCGTTAGCAAATTTCACTATCAGTTTCCCCTAAGAATGGCGACAGCATCGGACGCGAATAAATTGGCAACGGCTGTGAAAATATATGAAGATAAAAAATCTATCAAGCGTAGGCAATTTATTCGCGTCCGATGTTGTCGCCATTCCCAGGCGAAACTGATAGTGAAGTTGCAAACGACAGTTTCGCAAAACGTTCCAAATTTATTAAAAGCGTCCATTAGTTCTGAACGTTAACGAGTGCACGATTACCATCAAATCTTATCCGTTTGGCTTTTATTGTTTTCAACAGTTGGCGGCTTTGCGTGATCGGAGAAAATGAGTGAAATTGAATTATGGATTTCGGAACGACATCTTAGGCTTCGACAAGTATGCAGCAGCTTTTGATTTTAAAGGAATGTTTTCGGGCGCCATGGAACACAAGATTTCGCATGAAGGAAGCGATATTCGAGAACCTGCGTGATCCCATATTAGTTCACTTGCTGCTTCTTCGTCATCTCGAGTGCGACTGGGCTTATCGTTTCTTTAACCAAGAATGTCAGTGATACTTAATGGGATCCATAAATTAGGCTGCATAGGTTGACTGAATACAGTATTTGGAATTCCATGCGATCTTAAATTAACCCGTGCGATCATACTGTGCATAAATTGGGGGCAATGAACAGCCATTCTCACTTATATAGCAATTTTTCAGTTTTCTTATTACCTCATGTTGTTAGTTGCCAAACTACTGCACTGAGAAGCTCGGTAGTTACTTTCCCACGCAGCATGATAACTTAGGTCTTTTGGAAGGCTTCATCAAAAACATGAAAGCAGGCCCTCCTCCCATGGTGACAGAAGTAAGAAAGCAGAAAAGTGTTATCCTATGTATGTCGGTCGGAGCTGCATGCACCTAATACCACTGCTTTCGGCGGATCTGCGACGTGTGTCGCTAGCATACAGTGTTTCATTCGTGAAGGAAGTTGTTGGTCATGCAAGCGGGTGAAGGTAGACGGATGCACATTTCTATCGGTAGTTGCCACTGTGATTCAGGACATAGATCGAAGACAATAAGGACATCTCCGAACGCCAGTGCTTCGACGTTTAATGAATGCTAGTCAACTCCTGTCCCCGGATATTCAAAGGTCCTTATCGCTCCGATGCGCATGCTCCAAATTTCAGCCGAACGGCTTGTGATTGGCATTCCTATGCAGTTGTCAATTCAGACTTAGGGAAGAGATTAAGGCGCTTTAATGAGGCCGCATTAGATGGGGTCTTCTAGCACGCCATTATTGAAAAAAAATTTGCCTCAGGGTGGGTTCGACCTCTGTCATTTGGTGGCAGTCTCGAGATTACCTAGTGCCGGGGATATTCCATCGTTGATTGTGAATTCTCGCTTATTTTTCTAAAATGCCTTCGATATATTTGACCTTCTCGCTTTTACTTGAAATCATGCGATGAATTTTTTTCAGGAACGTCGAAAGCAACACTTGTAAGTACATTTCGGTTATTTCATACTTTTACGTGTGCACATTCCAGTGTCACTTATAGCGCTCGGCATTTTTAATGTGCCTAAACCGTCATAACGTTTACAGGTTTCGAAATGGGCGGACGCAGTTTCCAAGGTCACAGAGTTTCTTTACGGAACGGTTGATGTAAGGTCACGTCATTGTACTTTTGCGGATGGGGTCGTCGACAGAACGGGAAACGATCTTCAAAAAAAAAAACAAAAACAAAAACCTGATTGGTTTTTTCTTACACAAATGAAGCGCTTCTTTAAAGTAATCATGATTCGCTAAGCTCATCAATGCGTTTACAAAACTGCGTAGGGTGGTGCAATGCAGTTGCAGCACGGCTGATCTCTTATGTTGCCTTCGATGAAAACACGAAATCTGGCGGAAATTCTCAAACTTCACGCACAAATACATTATTTTCGTGAGAGAGTTCGTTTAGTGAAGATTTATGGATTCTCATACTCTCTAGAAACGATGCTATCTTTTTACACGAATAGGCCAAGTTCATAATGGCGCAGTTGTCAGTGCAGACACGTCGTGCAACCTTTACTTCTGGGCGTTGTTCAATCTGTAGGGAAATCGTGTAGAAGCATCATTTGCTAATGCATGCAGTCTACATGCAGCGGTAATTCCGCAAGAATATGTAACACATCTAACTTCCATTACACTGTGAAGTCCACGCTTAGAAAAACTGATCCTTTGCACAGCAAGGCCACATGCCAGCAGAACGGCACGTCTCCTTTGCGCCCTACATCATTATTCTCACACGCTTTTTCTGCGATTGAAGTGATGATCGCCATCGGCAAAGTTGGGGAGAAATAGTGAAGTGGCAATGTCTTGCATTTTCCAGCTGCCCATTTGATTTTTCTTTGCGTCCTTGCGAACCAAACAACCTCAAGCGAGTTGGGTAAGCGCAGCAACGCTAGGAAGAGGCCTCTTTTTGGTGGAATTGCGTTCAAAGCCAGACGGATTTCTGCTCGAACGATATATTTCTGAGGTCACAATGGGTTTATTTGCAGACATTTTCAGAAGACTCCATGAACCGAGAGAATGCCAAAAGAAATTAAGAAATGCCATCGACTATGAGGAATACTAATATATTATCACCACGAAGAAGCAAGCGAAATTCCTTTTCTCTGACGCTGCAGGAAATACAGAAATGATAACCGCTATCTGCATGCATTGCGAGCAACTAAAGTCCTTCTTACCAATTTCATGATAAGCCACGATGCAGCACACGCGCACCGTGGCTCCGCTCTCAACAGTCGCTTCTCATCCATCAGGTCGTGAGATAGTGCGAACTACAAGAGAATTTTCTCATATCTGTTCGATGTGGTGGTTCTATGAAAGGTAACCTTTCATTACCCACACGGAAGCAGAGATTCTTTTTTGAGGATTTACTTATTAGCATTATCTCCTCTAATGTCGGTAATCGTTTTTCTGTTTCTGCAGAAAGATGTACTGAATTTCACACAGATTTGAAGTTCATAACCTCAAGTTGCTTGGACCAAACATGGCATTTTGCTGGATGAAGGGTTTATGAGAACTACGTTAATGAGCATTTCTCAATCCTAGATTACCCGAATTATCTGATCTGCCGAAGAAATTTTGCCCTGCCGGCCGAATAAATGCGCGGTTCAGTCCTCACCATCAAATCCGCATTAAATTTTCTAAGATATCTCTTCGCCACATTTTGCTCTGATCGCAGAAAGACTTCTCTGGCTTCTGCTTTGAGCTGCGGTGAAACTGAAGCGTCTGACGTTATCCTCGTATTGTCGCGTCTTAATGTTCTGCGCTGTGGAACGTTAATCAGCATAGGTTCGCCTGACAGCATCGGTTTTTAATTGCTGCATACGAAACCCTCATACCGGCATCCGAGCATGATCTCACATGTCACTACATCTTCATCTGCACCTCAGAGAACTCACAATAACTGTCTCGAAATTTGCATGTGCTTGCCCTATTTTTTCTATCCTCTGCTGTTGTATTTCTAACGTTTTCGCTTAGGAGTTATTCCTGCGAATAAGCACTTTCTAATCTCGTATTAACCTTTCACTCCGATGTTCATGTCTATGGTTCCATGTAATTGGTAGGAGCTCTGAATGCTGATGCACCTCCGCTTCAAACGATATTGTGTGCTTGAAGATAATTACGAAGTCATTTTCCAGCGTGTCGATCTTACTGTTTGACTTCGCACGCGTGGAAGCAGTCTGTTCGATGATGAATTCAACTTTCGCCACTGAAACAGCGTGAAATTGCATACAACCGTTGCTAAGAGGATAATGCGACATCGGAGTGGTAGCTGCGACTTCAGGTGGAGGAGCACTTTTGCTGGAACGGTGTGTATAGAAGATGGGGTAAGCCGAAAATCATGGATCTCAACAAACGAAAAGGGAAATATATCCGACATTTGGATGAATAAGCCGTGAAAGATAGAGAAGATGAAAGAAACTGACATTCGCATAGCGTTTAATGCACAACGCCAGCCAATCTACTTCCTCCTTCCTTATGAATTCCACATTTTCACACTTAAAGTATAACGGTACGTGTGGCGGCATCGCTGATATAGCAAGTTCGCTGACGTTACGTAAATCGTTTTCATGAATCAGATTAGATGAAAAAAATAAATGAGCATTAATTTTTATTTCCAGACAGAGCTTAAAAACCTCGCGAATTTCATGTTAGTTGCAAGGTAAAACTTGGCTTTTATTCTCAACATTCTCATTCATTCCCAGGCAACACAACGAAGCAAATCAAAAAAGTGAAATTCACTATGGCGCATCGGAGGGCATCCGTGACGCTTGGAAGAGATTTTTTACGCACCCCTTGCAATGAGAACAATCCGAGAAAGTACAACTCCACTTGGCATTCTCAGAGAGCGGAGTTCTGAAAGAGCAATAGACTAAAGATTCAGTTGAAGCGTGCAGAACCTCGGCGACTAAATTTTGGCGCATTTTGCCTAAAAAATGTCCGGGAAAAGATAGTCTGAACCAATCTTCAGCTAAGGAAGCAATTTTGTATGGTTGACATAACCTGTAGACTATCTGAGCATTGCGACAAGAGCTGATTGCATAACAGAGTGAATAACGGTATCTAAGAAATTTGCAACTATAGACAACCCATATTCATTGCAGACATCTGCGCTAAAATTGCATCAGTGCAAGATTTCTGTACTTTAGTTCCATATGCTCCAACTTCTATGAAACTTCGTATACAGTGAGTTTCGCGAGGTCTGCAACCAACGGAGATCAGCGCGTTTCTCCATTCTCTCCAGAGCGGTTATAGATGGCTGGACATCTAGGAAGCCTGATTCGATCCATGACGAGGAGCGTTCCATTCATACCTGCTATATAGTTTCTCATTGGGTTCCAAAGACCTTTTTTCCCAAGTTGAACCAACCATATTCGTGCTGTAATGCACACACGAGAACAAGTTGGCGGTGTGATATGTTCTTCTTCAGGGAGCATTTATTTTTATGAACTAACCTTTGCTATAGATTCTCTTCAATTGCGAGTAGTTCTCTGATCAAAATTTTATCAAACGCTTCCAGCATGATTAATTTGTGAGGATCCAGTTTATTCTCGTCTGAATCCGTGACGATGTCATTTTCAGCAGCTTGAATCATTGAATCCACCAGGCCATAGCACGATCAACGACATCCGCCGCCCCATCCACCCATTCCACCCATTCCTCCCATTCCACCCCAGCTGCCCAAAAAGATGAAAATATGAATCTTGAACTGCCATGGAATTCATGTACAAATTCAGAAAGCTTTGGAAGCTGCATCTCAACATTAAATACTGATGAGGACAATAATGCATCAGTACATACCGCTTGCGGGAGAAACAAACTGCGCAGACACCTGATATACGGAATGCGTCATATGTCTCCCAGGTCTACTGATGACAAACCTACCTGACGGCATAAAAAAGCAGTTTCGTTTGAATCAGGAAGAAGGCTAGGCTGCGCGCCAACATATAAATCCCGACTCGGAAACAAGGTGTTACGGAGAGGATTTTCGTGCGGCAATGGGCGTGGGAGAACTACTATTTCGAACTGTCGTATCTCTTAGTTGATTTAGATTTCTGAGACTGCCTGCCCGGCCGCATTACTTCGCAGGTTACCATGCTCGGAAGTTGGGCGAAATTTCTGCCCGATGCTAAATCAACTCGGGAAAACGTTGAACAGGTCTCCTTGAACCCTCTCAGGCCGAAATACGACGTACGTCGCGAAGCACACAGGTAAGTTACTTTACAGGAGCATTCGTTGCGCTATGTTTCACAAATGAAAACAATTCATAAGGTGATAACCGGTTCAAAAATTTCACGCCAGGTACTCCCTCTTATTCCAAACTTCTTTCTCTATGTCCTTGTACAGTCCTTTCTCATTTTGGACACTGTGAGAAATCTATTCCAAAACTGTCATAGTAGATGTAATGAAGGAACAGTTGGACTATGTAATTCATGAAATTTCATGCAATGAGAGCTTCTGACGTCATTGAGGAATTCTACATTAAGGCCAAAAGAACAGTTAAACTACGTAAGATGCCGAAGCGAACGCAAATACCGTACTTTCCAGATGGCATTGACGGAATACCCACAAAGCTGGCTTGCGTCAGCATTACGGACAAAGCAAGGAGCTAGGCGCTGAAGGACCGCAGATTTCTCACTAAGAAACAAACAGGAGCTCTGGAAGTATCCACTTTTTTTGAGAGTGGTCGAGAAATCAAGCGGCCTCCGAGCAAGCGTTCCTGAGAGGGAGAAGATATGGAACAGATATGTCGGATTATTGAAAAAAAAAAGGAGCCTCAGTTTGCATGTGAGCGAAACAGTCATGAACGAACACTGTATTCAGAAAGCGCCAGGGACAACCGAAGCTGGATTTATAGACAAGATATCACTTGTTCTTTTCGTTGCCCCCTTCCACCTTCAGTAAAGAATTGCCTTTAAAAAGCAACTCATGCGCTGCTCTTTCATTCACTTCTTTTCCTTTGAAATGCTATAAATTGCTGTCACGGCCTTTTCCTTGTACGCATGTGGTTATCGCTTTCAGTCAATGAAATACTTTTAAAATGGAAGCGAGTGAAATCAGCGCTGTTGAGTACGTGAGCAGATAGTCTACCGATGCGTGGCGCACTCTACTAATCCGCAAGTTGGCCCGAAATGATCAGGACAAGGCATATGGAGTTAAATTGCCGAAAAAGTGAGCACATTTGAAATCTTATCAAGTGGCGAAGACGCTACCGTATTCTGGTTACTCCATTCCAGAGTCTTGACAAGTGGAGGTTTGAGAGAAATGAAATACAGATACTGCGTAGAATGTTTTTGAGCTAGACT
Source organism: Ascaris suum (assembly GCA_013433145.1). Classification (NCBI taxonomy): domain Eukaryota; kingdom Metazoa; phylum Nematoda; class Chromadorea; order Rhabditida; family Ascarididae; genus Ascaris; species Ascaris suum. The sequence goes on from CM024175.1 coordinate 1,768,053, forward strand.
TCAGCTCTTTTTGAACTAGACTTCAGCTTTTTCAAACCTTTATTGATATATTTCCAGCTGCCTGCTAACGCCAGTGCTCTAAACTTTGTGGTGACTGCAGTCGTCGGCATTTTGGCCGACGGCACAGTGGCGTCTCTAAAATGTACCGTAACCGAAGGCGCCAACAGCTGCGTGTTGCACCACAGTATTAATGATAATGCGCCTTCTCATACTGAGTGAAATGAGTGAAATGTGCCTCTATGCAAGGAAATTGAAGAAAAACATAGGACTAGTGATGTATTCGGTTATAGTAAATTGCCTTGAGAACTTCAACAATTTTGTTGACTTTAGCGTTTAACATCGCTGCCATAAACAACCTGTGTTTGTACTATAAAAGTCATGTTGCACTGGTAAACCTGGTGTTGCCCGTATTGCACTGAGGTGCAGGTTTTCTACACGCATGACCATATTTGTTACTTCAGTGCAGCTCCGCACGCTTTGTGAGGGTATAAGAGTTTTGTAAACGAAATAAAAAGGAAATCTTAATAAGGCATATGGCTGTAAATAACTGAATTCAATTGTGGAGGTATCAATCTACTGATCCCTCCAAAAATACGATTCGCCCGCACGGACATATCCAGGAAGCATGTAGTTATGTTGAATTAATACAGCACCCATAAAGAATACTCAGTAGATCATGCGGCGAGGTGATTGCAGGTTCGCAGCAGAAGGTACTTCGGAAAGGTGCATTGACACGTATTTATACGAAGAGATTCGACGTTATCAGAATGCATGGGGGAAAAAAATTTCATTTGACCAAATCTCATCCTGCATGTTTTTCACACCGATGCTTTCTCTGTGCCATATTTTCCCTACCTTATTCTGGCGAGGTCTTCTACTTTCAGTGACTCTTCGTATACCATATAAAGCGGAGTAGGTGAACATTGTATCAGTCTTTTCTTTCCCAAACTTCTCTTTTTCTTTCCTCAAACTTTCTCAGATGCGTGACGGTTGCAATATATTATATGTTATGAATGAAGTGAGAAAGCATTCTGGAAAACGATAGAAATTCCTCAGTTGCTATCATCAATTCTGCTTCTATATCGATGCTTCGGATGGTCACCCTTTCACAGGGGAATGGTCATCACTTCAAGTAAAAACGTGGTGGTCATTACGTGCAGCAAGCTTTGCACTATATAAGCTAGCCTACCGGATAATCACGAAGTAAATGTCTGCACAAAAAGAGCGACGCAGTTTCAAACTGATTCCGATACAGCAGTCTTTTATTTCTGCTCGATACGATTTGGTTACGACGATTTTATCATGAATCAAGAGGTAAAAACCCGCCGCCCTTGCGACATATATTACATTGACGAGCGTTTCATTCCATGACTCGAAATGGTTTTCGTTGAATCGACTTTGTTTCATTGCGCAAGACATTTGCGACGAAAATTTATTAAACACACTGGGCACGATGAATATAGTAAAACATAATTAGGATCACTGAGGGCGTCATTTCGTCTACCGCCATGCCGTTAACGTCCATAGGGGCTCCATGAAGGGCCCCATCCACCGCCCCATCCTGGTCGCCATCCACCACCCCATCCACCGCCCCATCCACCTCCCCATCCACCACCCCATCCACCCATTCCACCTAAGTGTCTCTTCACTCGAGAGCTGAAAAAGAACACTTTGAATCTTCGATTTTGGAAAAGTGGGCTGAATACGGGATGAGGGAAGGTATTTTTTGAAACCGTTTTCCTGACTTAATATTCATGCTCATTCTCTCCTTTTCGGCAACATTGAGCTGGTTGTGACGCTGTTCGACTCCTCAACTTTGATCACACATAGCTCAATGTTTGACGAGGCTTTCTTTTGTGTTTCTTCAATCTCAAGTAAGAAAAGCTTTGACTGTCGAAGGAGGTATGAACTTCAACAACACAAGAACGTATCATGCGTGGAGTTTCACGACATTATGATATTTGGGAAATGTCTCGACATAACGATATTCCTGTGAGGCCCGAAAAACGTAGCTGGCTGCGAGCTACAACGGTTCTCGCCTTCTTCTTCTGCCATCTTAATCCCTTTGCCAGGTACCAATTAATAGATATCGTGGACATACTAATTCAATAAGCTTCACTGAAGTTTCACTCTGGAATCGAACGAAGAAAAATCAAGGGGTGAAAATCAGCAGCACCGGTCCACCCGCTTGCTAGCCTTCGGTTTCATACATCACTATCCGAAAGACATAAGAATACTTCAGAAAGCATCAAAGTTTGTGTACCAAAGGACATGCTAATTGTGAGGCTGCAAAAAGACGCACAAGATGTGTATAATATGTGAGTTTAGTGGAAGGACCCATGTGGTGGTCACTCCGATCAACAAACGAATGGATATGAAGATAGAAGATTACGATATTGATAACAGCCTGAGTTTTTGATGTAGGAGCACCCACCCCCCCACCCCCCTGAGCAATTGAGTGTCCGAAGTATCTGCCCGAAGCGAATGAAACACCCGACTTGTAGTTTAAACGTGGAAGATCTATTGCACTAAAAATTCGGCAATGAATGAGGCGCGTGACAGTTACGACAATTTGAAGGACGCTGACTGATCCTGAAGTGTATTTGCAGGAAAGCACAACAGAATGTGATGATGAAAGAAATGGAAAAGAAATACCTTAGAATTGGTGCTGAGGGAATATCGGCGCTGATGATTTGCGTCAGCGTAATAAGCACAATGAAGAAAATAATTGTGAAAGCCTTCATTTTTCTGAAACAATGCAACAGTGCAACAATGTTCTGTATTCGCTCTTGCGACGCCCTTAAAAACTACTCTAGCGAACACGCGGCGACATATAGAGTGCACTTAGAAGTGACTTTGTTAGGCAAGTGCATTCGTGAGACGTCAGCGTTCATTAAAACCGAAAAATTAAATGTCAGGAATTCGGCGAATTCGTAGTGTTTGCCGGAAATGAACATCGGTTCAGATATCCGGGAACTGTGATGAATGTATAGTGAATTCTGACACTCCGTCATATAATCGCAAAGAGTGAAGTAGTGTTGAGCTCTAGTTAGTTATCGGCTGAAATTCCGATCTCTCTACATGGCTGTCGGCTGAAATTTACATGAATCTATCGACTTAGTTAAAACGCTACCGTCTGGTTTTTTTCAGCCTTCTTCAACATAAATCGCCCTTACAATCCATGATCATTTCACCTTACATATTTCAAGAGAATATAATATTACCGCCTTCCCAACTTGTAGTATTTTCAAAGTTAATTGCATTCCCTGATTAGATATGAAAAATTCTCTTGCAGAACACCGGCCTGTGGGCATGATCATGACTGGCTCAGGTGCGTCTTTCAACCTTTAGTTGTAAGTGCTGTCAGAAAAAGTTGTGTTCTAGGAAAAGTTTACCTAACATCGCGCCTTTTCAAAAATTGCTGTTCCATTTCATTTCCGCATGGAGATGGCATCAATGAGCCGTTGAAAACGTTTAAAATGTGATGACAATAAAGATGAGCCTCTTCAATTACGCAGGCAAATTGGGTCCTTCTTGTTTCCAGCGCACTGCCCAAACATTTCGCTTCCAGGCGAAGTATAGAAAGTTGAAATGTCAGAAAAAACTGTGTGCATTGAATCAACGAACATAGCCGCAGCTATGAATCGCACTTTTGCACTTTAACGGACTTTTGCACATGGGATCATTTGGTTCTGCTTATGTAAATAGCGAGACAAGAAAACTTGCACAACTTCGAAAATTTTTGCTCCTACTGCTGCCCGTCATCGTCTTTTGACTATGCGTATTTTGTTTTCTGGATGTGCATATGTGTGCGGGTGTTTAATAAAAAGTTTTTAGGCCAAAATGACTAATGAAGTGACACGCATTCCGGTATTTTGACTGGTATTCTGCTTCACGCTCAAGACCCGGCTTGGAAAATTTTTGTAAAGGAAAATTTCAAATCGACTTCTTATTCTCTATGGCAATTTCACGCTAGAAACGATTTACATATGTTTCTCCTCCAGGTTTCCGTAATTAGGTGGTGCTTGTTTTGCGTTCTAAGCTGAGAATCAGCGTAAGCGGATGTTCCGAGCAAAATGCGGTGGAGAGACATTGAAGCAATCGGAAAAAAGACCTGAAATTAATTGCTGCGCTAATGGCACTGCAAGATTGTTCTCCCCATGCTTATTAATGAGGTGGGGTTATAAGAGGGGCATATCCCGTTTCCCTCACGATTCAGCTACTGTATATAAGCTCACAAAATGCCCGCACTCAAGACGGTGTTTGTGCAGTTGAGACGTAAAGTTTGGGCAGAAAATTTAATTGCGCGATTATGCACATTGTACGCACAAAAACACGAAACGCAGCTCTGCCTAATAGGGTACCCTTCTTGAGATTAAAAATGCACTATATAGTACTCTCATGTTACTGTCGGGTGGAAGCGAAGCAGTCGACGCCTATAGTACGCAGAATTTCGAACATAAATAGGCAAGACTTCGTAACCGTTCCTTTGGTTTATTCCCTCATTGCCCCCGACGTTGGTAGCCTGTGGCTTTTCTGATAACAGATGGAAAAACGCAGGCATCTGCTTTGTTCTTGCTTCATTGGGCGCTTCTGATTTTCGAGACTCAGTAAAGCGAAGACTAAAAGAACACATTATCATCGCAGCAGCATTTGCAAGCTGGGGAAGTAGGGTAGGTTCATTCAGACTATGTCTGCGACAATGCAATCCAGAATCGGCTGCACCGCAAACTGACGGCAATTTATCAGAAAATCGCGTGAAGCTGTCATATGAAGAATGTCCTCACATAAATGACATCAACTTGCCTCACAGTAGCATTGGTTATAGCTGTGGGAGAACAAGGAAATCGCCAGGACTTCTGCGTTGCCAACTCACACCTCGCCACTGACTAATAAGGAATCGCGGCTTGATATCTCAGTATAGCTAATGCAGCCTGGGTATATTTTCAAATGTTTGAAATATCGGAACGTATAGGCATTTGCAGAGTGCCTGTTTTGCCCATCACACTCTCCATACAACGCTTCATTAGCCAACAATGAAATTTACTACCGAATACGCAAGATATTGGAAGGGAGGTGATAGAAAATCCAGTTATCAAGCGAAGCAACTGTGCAAAGTGAAAAGCGCAATTCTCACTATGCCACCATATTTATACTGTGTTACTTTATGGAGGTCGCTGAATTCGGCAAACGAGTTGAAGAATCATGGAGCAGAACCACTGTTGAGGGCAAAAGAAAAAAGCTCATCAGCGAAAGGCAAAAAAATTGGCCACTTCGGCAAACGACTTCGGTCATGCGAAAAGACTTCAGAAAACCAGTATGTCAGTAGGCTCTCTCTCCTTTCATTCTCCATATCTTAAGAATCTTTGTAAAGAACTAGTAGACGTTCCTGCTACAGAATTAAAATAAGTAGTTATATTGTCGTGAATAATTTGGTGTTCAGCGATTTCGACCTCGTCATGTGGGGAGCGTGAGCACTGTAAGTGCTGGCAATGACTGGCATCATAAATAAAAGAAATTGTCTGTTTTCAGTTATTGTAGTCAGTCGCATTAAAACTGTTTGTTGCTCCAACGCTTCTAATGAGCATTTCCATGTTACCCTGAATGAGCTTTTCTATACCGTTGATGTTCACACTGAGGAAGAAGGACTGAATGAGTGGGTGGAATGGAGCTCGACATTTCGCAAGAAGATTACAAGCCCGGTAATGTTGGAAGAAGAAAACATTGTGCTGGGCAGGAAGGCGACAAATACGGATGGCTCTACGATCGAAGAATTCTTCAAAATCACTAGGAACGAAAAGGAAACCATCCTCGATGAAATGGACAAACAGGTTTGAACGTTAGCGTCTAACGATTTCTCCTTAGCTTGAATGAAACACTTTTCGGAGAATTCACGGTGCATGCTTATACTGTCTAATGCGATGTATTTTAGACATATTCATAGGTGTCGTTACTAATATTTCTGCAATTTGCTATTCCAGCTCTTTGCATAAACTTTGGATGTAAAAGTATTTTACATATAAATGCTTGATTAATACCTGCTTTAAGCGTAAGTACAATAATCAATCCATACTGCATACTGGTCAGTAGCCTGTCTTTATTACAATTTGAGCCACTCCTTTTGTCGGTCTCTCCACTGAAAAACTTGTTAGTGAAAATCCTTTTAATGCAGCTTACCGTTCACTCTCAAAAAGGTTTAAAATTACCAAAAGCGATAGGCTCGGATCGAACAACTTGAAAATTAATGTCTTTAGAGATCAAAGTGAAAGAAGATCAAAGTGAAGATAGATGAAAATCAAGACAGACCGGAATGAAGATAGATCGAAGATAGACGAAATGAAGATAGATCAAAATGAAGATGAAAATGACGATCAGTCAAAATAAAGAAGGATGAAAATGGTGACAAATCAAAACCAATTTAGATCGCAATAAATAGAAATCAAAATGATGATGGCCAAAATGGACACAAGTCAAAAGGAAGATATTTGAAAATGAAGAAAGATCAAAATGAAGGCAGGTAAAACTGAAATAGATGAAAACATGGATAGGTGAAAACGAACGTCAAATGATGATCAACTAAAATGGTGATAGATCAAAAGAACGATAGATCAAAGTAAAGGTAGATCGAAATAAACATAGACCAAAATGACGGCATTTCAAAATGAAGATCAGAATGAAGACGAATCAAAATCAAGATAGGTCGAAGTGAGGACAGGTGAAGATGAAAATACATCAAAATGAAGGTAGGCGAAATTGAAGATGGGTGAAGGTGAAGACAGTTCAAGATGAACACCAAACGAACATTGGTCCAAATAACACAGATGAAAATGAAGATAAATGAAAATGAAGGTAGATCAAAGTGGAAATAGTTCAAAACGAAGATCGATCTAAATAAAATAGATCGAAATGAACACAGATCAAAGTGGAGACAGATCAAAGCGTTCTGAAGTTCGTTTTGATCCATCTTCATTAGATCTCCAATTTGATCCTCATCTTGATCCATCTTAATTTTAATCTATCTTCGCCATGGTCTATCTCCATTTTGGTCTATGTTCATCTTGATCAGCCAGATTTTGATTTATCCCTTTCTATAGCATATACTGACTGAAACGCGCACGCGCGGAAACAAACCCTCCCTCTTTTATTACACCTCGTCTCACTCGGTGCATAGCCGACTGCGCCATTCAACGGTTGCAAACCACAGCAAACTTCACCAAATCAATACTTGAGGATGCAAACATATGCACTCTCTTTACACCACACCATTGCTCGTCTCGACCAATGATCGCAGTGGTTGGAATGACGTCAACTCATGCTCCAATTTCGTACGACATACACTGGTGCACCTCCGCTCGTTATCATTTGCGACGCTCTTAAACCTATAATTAAAACATGGCATAAATAGACACTTTTCATCCGCCTGCACTGTGCATCTTTGGGAAGCACCAAATTTCGGACACTGTAAAGAAAAAATGACACCAATCCAACGAATTGTTCTTGACATAACGCTGACGAAAGAGGAAAGTGGCTCACGGTCGTCTTCATTAAAACTAGCGCGTGTTACACCTATCGACGCATCAACTTTTCCAGATCTCATGCGAAGCATTTTGCAAAAAAAGGGGATCAAAATTCGTCGATACTGGGTTGAGATATGACATAAGAGAAATCAGGGACGCGCAACAACGCACGCACCGCAGCGCCACGCCCCCGCATTTTTTCTCACAGACCACATCACTCACCAAGTCAAGGAAACATAGCAGGCCAAGCATTACACAAATGACTCGCGCCTTGGACGCTCGGAAAGACAGAAGACGAAGACATGGATAACGGACTTGAGCCTTCAGCGTTTCTTTTAATCCATTCCGCACGAGATGTAGGTAAGTGTGAAAGCATAACTTCGTGAAACTGATGGTAGTCTATATATATATATATATATATATATATATATATATATATATATATATATATATATATATATATATATATATATATATATATATATATATATATATATATATATATATATATATATATATATATATATATATATATATATATATATATATATATATATATATATATATAATATATATATATTACATTCGTAGATATTCAGCGTTCTTCAAACTGGCAGTTGCATTGAAATTTTTTTTTCATTACATAGCATGGCCCCATGTCTAGACGTAGTTTATTGCTGGGAAAACCCGCCAACGGGAACCGGGAAAATTTTCAAAAATTTTTTTCTTCCATGGTTGAGTACCAATGCAGGCGCTCTAACTGTCTTCACTCTACGAGTTTAGGGGAAACTTTTCCTTCATAAGGTGCTATGGCGGAGTGCTTTTTGGAGGGGAAAACCCCGGGAAGCAACCTGGAAAATGTTTTGAAATGTTTTCTTCCATAGTTGCGTGCTGCTGCACGCTCTCTGACCGTTGCAGTTTTCGAGTTTAGGAAAAATTTTTTCCCGTAAGATGATATGGCCGGGTGCCTAGGCTGAGGTTGTTTCTGAGGAAAACCCGGGCAAGGAAACCTGAACAATTTTTGAAATAGTTTCCGTAGTTATGTGCAATTGCAGACACCACTCTTACTTCCTTCAATCCTCAACTTTCGGGAAAACTTTTCCTCGATTACCTAACATGGCCCGGTGAGTAGGCAAACTTTGTTGGTGGGCAAAACCGGGAGACAATAATCTGGAAAATTTTTGAAATATATGTGTTATGTAGTTAAGTGCCATTGCATGTATTCTCACTTTCTTTACTGTTCGAGTTGAAGCAAAATTTTTTTCCATAAGATGATATGGCCCGTAGAATATGCTGAGCTTACTGGTGGGAAAAATCCGGGACGGGAACCCGCAAAATTTTAGAAATATTTTCCCCTCCGTAGTTAGGTAGAGATGCAAACATTCTTCCATTCTTCAAACTTCAGCTTTCGAGGAATTTTTTCTTTCAATACACATCATGGCCCTATTAATAGGTAAAAGTTGTTGGTGGGCAAAACCCGTGGACTGGAACCTGGAAAGTTTTTGAAATATGTCTATTCCATATTAAAGGAAGCTTGTAGAGACTCTCTCTTCAGTGTTTGAGTTTTGAAGAAATTTTTCTTTCATAAAGTCATATGGCCCGGTGTCTAGGCCCGGATTGTTGGTCGGGAGGACTTGGAGAGTGGAACCTGGAAAACTTTTGAAATATTTTTCCCTATAGTTAAGTACCATTGCTGACACTTTGTGTGGGGTATGGCGCTAAAGAGCCAACCAAAGACATCTATTTGTGATGTAACAGTGACCATTTTGCTTTTATAGAGTCATTTTTCGCGCCATGTCATTGTTCGTATTCGCGCCATGTCATTGATCGACTATGTGCTTTTGATCTGCCTGAAGCCTATATAAGGCGGACCTCACCCCGTCGGAGTCAGTCTTCTTCACCGACTGCTCTCCGACTGGCAGGTTTCCGGGACGCCTCCACTTCCCGAGTTTCGTCTTTATGGGCTGTGGCGCCCCTCGATAAACGTCTTCGATTATCTCCGTGTCTCTTCGCGTCCCACTCAGAAGTTCGTCACTACCCGGAAGTTCGTCACCGCGCTCATCGGCGGCTACTCAGTTCGGATCCAAGTGGACACAGGATCGCACGTCACCCTCGTGTCAAAGGCGTCATGGAAGCGACTCGGATCCCCTATTCCACAGCCAGTCACGGAGGAAGCCCTCGACGCATCAAACAATCCAGTCCGTTTTTCTGGACAGACAACCAGAACGCTCAAGATAAACGGGCGCACGGCAGCAGGACGCATCTTCATGGGCTATGGCGACAACGCGCGCAACTTGTTCGGTCTCGGCCTCATCGACAAGTTGGACTTATGGAACCTGGCCACGCTGTGCGACAACGTCCGACGGATCACTCCCACCGACGAGTCCATCAAGAAACCCTCCGAACCAGTCACCGTTTTCAACCCGCGGGAACGCTATCTAGAAGATTGTGGCAAGTTGCTAGGACGATGCACGACTGCCAAGGCAGCTCTATGCCTACGCAGCGACGCCCAGCCAGTTTTTGGACCTAGGCGACCAGTGCCCTATGCAGCTCTTGAAGCAGTGGAAGAGGAACTGAGCCGGGTCGAAAATCAAGTCCTCATCACGAAGGTGGACTACTCGCGATGTGCACCACCAATCGACGTCGTGAAGAAGGTATCCGGCAACCTCCGTATTTGCGCGGACTTCTCGACTGGACTTAACCACGCCCTGAAGCTTCACAATTACTCATTGCCACTGCCAGTGGACATATTCGTAACGCTCAATGGCGGCGTTACTTCTCTCAAATCGACTTCGCCGATGCCTATCTACAAGTGGAGATGGACGACGCATCGAAGGAATTACTCGTAATCAACACGGACAAAGGACTCTATCGCTACAATGGTCTCCCCTCCGGCGTGAAGTCAGCAGCAGGCATTTTCCAGCAAATCATGGACACGATGCTCAGCGGAATCAAAGGAGCCGTCGCATACATGGACGACGTCATCATTGCCGGCCGAACAGAGGAAGAACACAACGCCAATCTCGATGCCGTATTCCAACGCATCAAGGAATATGGATTCCTCATCAATCCCGAGAAGTGCGGCTTCTTCCTCCCTTCCGTCAAACATCTTGTTTTCACACTTGACGCGGATGATAGACGACGGGACCCCAAGAAAATCGAAGCCATTCACAGATGCAATCTCAAGACGCCACCACATTCGGTCGTTCCTCGGACTCATCCATTACTACGGAGCATTCGTCAGGGAAAGAGGGATCTGTCCCGAAGACACGCGAGTGAGTTAAACGGTGCTAAAGACGAAAATTGTAATGCGTCTCAAGGCAACTCACGATGCTGTCCATTTCACTCTTGGCGCAGCGACTATATCGTTTCACTTAAGTAGCGTTGCGGTTCGTCTGCAGGCGCAAATGTCTTGGGCGTTGTCAGCTTTTCTTCATCTTTTTTGTTGTAGTTCAGTTTCCTTTCTCACCTTGCTTTCGTTGTTGGTTCTCGATAGCATTGACTCTTGGTGATCTGTTCATTATGTCTCCATTTCCTTAGTAATGTTTCAATAAAAAGCCACCTCGATATGAGATCATGTCATAATGTTTTTGTATTCTTCTATCGGTCACGTCGCGTTTTAGAGTCCGAGAATATCAAAGACTTTAATTACCCCAGTTTGAGGTGTCGGGCGATTTGAGAAGTGTTCGCCGAACCCTGAGACTTGGGGCTGGTGCAGATTCATTGGGGAAAAGTGGACGACCCTCTTCAATTCAGGCCAGTTTACCGTTATATCACGCTGACCGCTGAAGATCTCGAACGGTTTCGAGTCCGTAGAGAAGTGACAAGCATAGCGAAAGAATTGTCGACGGCGCAAGAAAAGCAATCTGCCGCAGAAAACTTCAATCCGCACGCATTAGGCAGTGGCAATTTTTCAGCCTTCAGATAACCTGGTGGTCGGCGTAAGCGCAATCGTCCGTCACCTTGTTTCGCGTAAAATAATTATATCGAACTTAGCATATTTACACTGCCGCAATTGTTATAAGAATTGCGTTTATAAAGCTGCCTTATTGCGCCTCCTGTGTGTATCATATCATTCACGTCGTACAACCTGCCCCCAACGCCAGGTTTCGGATAATTTTCTGTGTTTCACTTGCTGTTTACATATTGTTTTGTTTCTACGGAACTGCACTGCTTAAAGTCTTATTCCACGTGCATCGCGATTCTTAACTCTGTTATCCTTCATTCTAACAAACCAGCGATCCGACTGTTTTCTTTTCTGTCGTCAACATGCAACCGCAACATCGCCGACAGGACCTCAAAGCTCTCTTGGACGACTTACTTGGGATTTGGAAGTGGTCAAAGGACTGTCAAAACGTTTGAAAAAGCCAAAGGTATTTTCAGCTCAGACCTTCTACTCACTCACTACGATCCGACTCGCCCAATCGTGGTAGCCGCCGATGCTTCCAACAAAGGATTCGGAGCATTCATCGCTTTGAGGATGGGTCAGAGAAAGCGATCGCCCACTGTTCCTGCTCTTTCACGGCAGCGGAAAGAAACTGCAGTCAAATCGAACGAGGCTCTCGGAGTGATCTTCGCCATCAAGACGTCTCACCGGATGATCCACGACACTTCATGCTTCCTGTGAATCACAAGCCCCTTCTCTAGATATTCGGATCCAAACGTGGTATCCCCATCCACACTGCAAATCGACTGCAGTGCCCAAAACTCTCCTTGGATACGTTCTGGAGCTTCAGTTTCGATCGACGACCACTTTCGGACAAGCCGATGTGGAAGCCGACGTACATCCGACGCTCTCCGACGCAACCAACGCAGTTCCAGTGGCAGCGCAGGATATCGCGGACGCATCCCGACGAGACGACCTGCTTCAAAAGGCTCTTTAATGCACGTACAACAAGTGTCCGGAGCCAGTTCAGGACCGAAGTCTCCGACAGCTCTTCAACCGCCATGATGCACTCAGTACTGTAGACGGATGTCTCCTCATTGGAGACTCCGTCGTCATTCTCGACGCCGTTCAGTCAAAAGTCCTTCAGCAACTTGACAAAGGACACCTTGGAATCACCGAATGAAGGCGCTCGCTCGAAGCTACGTATACTGGCCGGATATCGACAACGATATCGAGACGACAGACAAGCAGTGCCAACCATGTGCTCTCAAAAACCCGGTCAAAGCTCCACTTGCTTCATGGCTGATTACAGACAAGCCATGGACCCCCATCCATGTCGACTACGCAGGACCATTTGAGGGACACTACTTTTTAGTCGTCGTTCGCTCGCACTCAAAGTGGCCAGAAGTCTTCATGACGAAGCGCGCAACGCCCTTCATAACCCTCAGATTCTTGGGACAGCTCTTTGCGTAATTTGAAATGTTGGAAGTGGTTGTCTCGGACAGTGGCACTCAGTTCACTTCCGCAGACTTCGCCTATTTTTGCGCAGGAATCGGTATCAAGCAAATCCTCTCTCCACCCTATCACCCTCGATCAAACGGACAAGCAGAACGATTCGTGGACACTTTTAAACAGACGCTTCGCAAAGTCAGAGGGAAGGAGACGACAGTGGAAGCTCTATAAACACTTGTGCTTAAGTACCGGACAACCTCAAGCGCTACGCTCGGGAATCGCTCAACAGCGGAAGTTGTCCTCGGACGTCAGCTCCGTACTTCAATGGACTTGGTTCGGCCGACACCGCCCGCCGCAGTATGGAGGAACGAAAGATGGAGGCAAGCTTCAATCGACGACATGGAACTCGCGACCGTTCGTTCACACGAGGCGATCTCGTGCTCGTCAGAAATTATCTTTTTCAGAAGACGAGATGGACGGACGGAGCGGTGTTAGCAGACACGGCCCTGTCACGCAGGACGTTTCGGTCGGATCAGAAGTTTGGACGCGCCACGACAACCAACTTCGCCGATGGAGCACCAAACAGGTGGACTCTCCAGCAGATGCAGTGCTCAAATCGGTACTGGAGGATTTCGATGCTCTCTCAATCCCGCCAGCCATTCAAATAGCACCAGTGCACGACCAGCCAACCGTACAGCGACGGACACAGCTGCAGCAGAAGGTCGACGACGAACACCCAGCTCAGGCTCCGGAAGATGCCGGCCGCTCAACTCGCGATTCGACAGGCTCCGGAGCGGTTGAGCCCGGAAGGTCAGCGCAGAACGCACCATGGGCCGACGGATCATGCACGCAGCCGGACAGATCACAGACACCGACGAACGGATCGACTTCAGCGGGGAGATGTTGGGTGTGGCGCTAAAGAGCCAACCCAAAATATCTATTTGTGATGTAACAGTGACCATTTTGCTTTTATAGCGTTATTTTTCGCGCCATGTCATTGATCGACTTATGTGCCTTTGATCTGCCTGAAGCCTATATAAGGCGGGCCTCAGCCCGTCGGAGTCAGTCTCCTCCACGACCTCTCTCCGACCGGCAGGTCTTTTGGGACTACTCGCCTTCTCCGGTTTGCTCTTTATGAGCTGTCGTGCTGCTCTATAAACGACTTCGACTACCTACATGTCTCCTCGCGCCCCACTCGGTCTCACTTTCAACGTTGTTGCTGCTTGGGTTACAACACTTTGGCTGCCTGCCGTCTTCCAGTAATGAAGGAAAGAATTATTTTGTCCATAACTCCCAACGACACGCGGAAGAAAACAGGGGTTCAAGGGGGGCGGTAGCGCCGCTTGTGCATTAATCTTCTTTCGGATGATATTTTCGTCGTTCTAAATATTTGGAAATTATTTTTTATTTTTTGGAAAAACTGACAGTAACTACAGAATTATTTTCTCCATAACCTCCAACGGTACTCGGAGGAAACCAGGGGTTCTGGGGGGGCGTGGGTGGCAGCCCCCTTCAGTTGCAATTTTCTTCGCTATAGTACATAATTTCGTTACCAACACTAAAAGGTGTAACTGAAATGGAGCATGAATGTATCATATTAGTTAAGAAATGAGGGCATTATTTTTTCCATGGCCGGTTCTGGAGGCGGAAGGAAGCGGAGGTTGAAGATGTCTGCCTCCCCTCTGTGGCGGATATATGTTCGGAGTAATGTATAATTTTTTAATGGGGACTTCGAAGGCTGATGGGGAATGAAACAAGAATGTATGTTGCAATAAATGAATTGGAGAAGTATTCTTCTTTTATTAATCTCATTGGCATGCTGAAGAAAGAAGGTCTTGTGGGGGAGGGGTTTTGGGTGGTCGCGTGTGCGCCATCCAACGCCCTCTTTTTCTGTACCGTGTCACCTCTCCCCTCCGGATGGACCAGTTTCGACGCGCTTTTGATTGCCTGGCTTTTCGTCGCGTCGGGAAAGGAGCAATGCGTGAGATGAGGTGTGTGCGCGCGGCGCAGCCGCACGTGCACCGTTGCTCGAGCTCGATACTTGTCCCACGTTACATGTGACCTCCGGGTGGACGGAATTTCATGCAGTCCTTTTATTTAAATGGGATCCCTGGAATACGCAGAAACGTGTGACACCTATAACCTCGTGAAGCTCATTCTTTTTGGTTTACTTATTTTAAATAAATAATTTTTTCGGGTCATATCTCGGCTTTGAGTGAACCAATTTCGGTGCGAAGTTTGAGTATTCAACTGGGCGTAATTTGGAAAGTGCGGGTAGCTATCCGATATAACGGCGAGTGAGTATGTGCGCACGGCATCGCCGCACTTAATGCTAACCGCAGTATAAACTGTCCAGGCCGATATCTCGGCTCCGCATGAAGCAATTTTGATGCGGTATTAAGTGACTTCCTTCACGTGACCTGGAGAAGCGAAAATTGAGAGGGAGGAGTGCGCTCATGCGGCTGGGCTACACGCTTCGCGTCACGCGACCTCCCCACCTTTCCGCAGTCATATCTCGGCTGCGGATGGACGCCTTTCATTTCAGTATCTTTTATTCCATCCTGTACGAGATGTAGACATCTCTGAAATGTATAACTTCGTGATGAGACACATGCTAGTCGCAATGTGTTCGTGTTTCCTGCATTACATGTGCAATCATGTGACGCATGTTTTGAGCTATATGCCAAGTGACGGAAAAAGACCTGAATATGAAAATTATTCCGGAAAATTTTGTAAATATATGGAAATCAATCCGAAAACGTTTATATCTTTATGAATTTTCAATTTTTTGTGCGGTTTTTTTAGGACCTCTTGAGAATGGGGACCATAGGTGCCAGTGAAGAAAACTTGCGAATATTTAGTGATTCTGGGGAGGTATCCATTGGGGATCCTGAAAATGGTTTTTTCGCCATGACTCCGCTGCAGTTGGGTGAGTTGAGCTAGAACTTTTACTGCTATGCATGGCCTCCGGTGGGGTAATCGATTCCTTGAAAAGTTTCCCGATCCAATGAAAAAATTCGGCAAATTGCCAACTCCGTTTTTTGCAATTTTTTTCTCCTTCACCCTGCCGTTTCTTCGTCCACTGCATTTTTCCACTTCTCCTGATGAGTATTGCGGAAAAAAATATTCCGTTCCACTCCGATCCTGCATTTTCAGGATATTATGGGCTCTTTATACTTTCGGTCATAACTTTTTTATGCATAATCTGAGGCAGGCGCGCATTGCGCCGTTCGAGCCCCATGCAATTAGCTTTCCAACAGCCTATACCATGCTTGGCTATCTCTGTCGCAAATCCTGAAATTTGCATTTGGTGGTGAAATAGTACGCGAAGGTGAGAGAACACAATCACATTGTACCTTCATACCTGCTCCGATTCCAAACGGTTTTTGATGGCGCTCTTTCTACTGCAATCGCCATTCAGTTCTCTACCGAACACTGTAGAACATTGCGGTGAATATGGGAGAAGAGAAGCTTATTTCCTGCAATGATGGTTTAATCGCTGTCATAGTTGCACCTGCCAAACTGTCCCCGCTTGACGGTGTCGCAGCACTGAGAGTGCATGTTGCAAGCGTGTGTATAGAGCAGTGGTCGGTGCGTTGAAATATGATGGGAAACCATGAGGATTTAATGCCGGGAGTTGATGGTCCTTTCCGATTGCAACTTTCTCCCACTATTTTCCTCCATGAAGTCAGTTTTTTCATACCAACAACTACACCCCGATGAAAGGCAGGTCAAGAGGCCTCAGCCCTCCCCCCGACCTTCAAAAAGCACTGAAATCAATTTAATACAGATGGAAATCGTAAGCTATTTTACCTTTTCGTTCACGGCGAAGGCGCGACTGCGGCATCCGTTTCTTCGTCTTCTGTGTTTTCCAGCGCCAAAAGGGCGAGCCTGTCATCCCTTTCCTCGTCTTGTGCGCTTCCGAGGGCCGGGGGCGCGAGTAAATTATCCATGTCCTCGTCTTTTGTCATTCCGAGCACCGAACTCGCGAGTCCGTTATCCACGTCTTCATCTTCTTGTTTCCGAGCGCCGACTGCGCGCATCTGTTTTCCGCTTCTTCGTCTTCTACCTGGCCGAGCGCACTGCGCGAGTCTTTTATCCATTTCTCCGTCTTCTCTACCGCCGAGCGCCGAAGGCGCGAATGCGTTGTCTATGTCCTCCTCTTCTGTCTTTGGGAGCGCCTAAGGCGCCAATCCGTTATCAATGTGTTCCTGTCGTATATTTCCGAACGCTGAAGGCGTGAGTCTGTTATTCATTTCCTCATCATGTGTCTTTCACAGTGCGAAAGGCGTGAGTCTATAATCTCTTTCCTCGTATTGTGCCTTTGCGAGCGCCCAAGGCGCCAGCCCGTTGTCCATGTCTTCGTCTCGTGTCTTTCCGTCCGCGAAGGCATGAACCTGTTTTGTGTGTTACTTGGCCTACTTCTTTCTGTGACTTGGTGAGTGATGTCGTCTGTGGGAAAAGATTCGGGGGCGTGGCTCAGCGGCGCGTACGTTGTTGTGCGCGTCCGTGATTTCTCCTATGTCATATCTCAACCCCGGATACAGGAATTTTGGTCCGGTTTTATGCAAAATACTTGGCGTAAGATGTGAAAAGGTGCCATACTGGAACAAGTGCAACATGCTTAAGTATAGTATAGTATGCGGAGGATCACTAGATGACTTTGGGCTTATGCACAATCCAGCTTTTTTCAAACTTCAACTTTCGGGGAACTTTTTTCCGTTAGATAACACCGCCCAATGACCAGGCAGGGTACGTTGCTGTGCAAAACACGTGAAGGGTAACCTCGAAAATTTTGAAAAATTTTTTCCCATAACTGAGCACCATTGAAAACACCCAGGCTCTCTTGGAGCTTGCAGTTTTGAGGGAATTTTCTTTTCGTTAGGTGGCAGGGCCCATTTCGTGAGCAAGGTGATGGATCAAAATGAATGCAGATCGAAACGAAGTCAAATAAAAATGAAGGCACATGAAAATCTGAAAGCAAATCAAAGTATCAAGGTAGATGAAAATGTTAAGTTAGATCAAGGTATCAGAGTGGGTGAAAATCTGAAGGTAGATGAAAATATGAAGGCAGATCAAAATGAAGGTTAGTGGAAATGAAGATCGACGATCACTTTCATATGCATTATTTTCATCCACCTTCATTTTTGGTTTACTTTGATGTACCTTCATATATTGATCTATTTTCATGTGCTGTGATATTTTGATGTGCTGTGATACTTTGATCTACTTTCACATTTTGTCCTACTTTGACACTTCGATCTAACTTCATATTTTGGTCTACTTTGATCCACCCTCACATTTTGGCCTGTCTCGGTACTTTGATCTACGTACATATTTTTATCTCCTTTGATCTACCTTAATAATTTGATCCACCGTGATTTTTATCTGTCTCCGTTTTGATCTGCATTCATTTTCATCTATCTTCATTCTGGTTTTGCCCGTCAAGAAACCTTGGTCGCAGAATGAGCCATGCTACCAAACGAAAAGAAAATTCCCTCAAAACTGCAAGCTTCAAGGGAGTCTCAGTGTCTGCAATGGTACCTACTTCTGAAAGAAATTTTTTCAAAATTTTCCATGTTCCCGTTTGTCCAGCAACGAACCTTGCATAGGCAGTGGACGGTCTCATCTAATGGAAAAAATTTTCTCCAAAAGGTGATTTCTGAAAAAACAAAAACATGTTGTAAAGGCTCGGAAATGAGTAGTGAATTATGAGAATCACAGACATTACGCATAAACTTAGACAGAGCCTCTGAATGCTGATTTAACAAAGTTAACATTTTATTACTATTACGGAGATATCTACCGTTTATTTTAACGTACGAAAACGTTATTTTTTTATTAGGGGCATTATGAATAATTTGAACCAACTCATTTTTGATGGTATCGTGATTAAGTATACATTTATAATCAATGTTTCCGTACCCTAGTCGAAGTAAATGCATATGAAATATATAGCATTTTGTATTTGTATACGTATTCTGATCAGTTTTAATTCCATTTTAATGGATTATGCTGCACATTTTACACAGAAGAGTGATTTCCCGTCTGACGCTCTTGCTCTTATTTAGCAGAGAAAAATATAACATTATAAGAGTACGGTTGGTTTACCGATCGGAATCTCTAAGGAAACTACAAAGATTGTCCGCGTTGTTTAAGTGGAAGGCGCTACTGCCGACAGCATTAGAAAAATTATGATCTATAATTTCGCTGCTTCTTCTTCTTTTCCCGTGGGTACGCTTCGAAATTAATCCGTTGTTTTCAGTGTGTGGGACCTTTAGAGTGCTCTCCTTAAGCAATAATTCTGAGATATTTCCAGTACGCCTAATATTATCACTAAGCCCTATTGGATAAACTGTTCGAAACAATTTGATCCAAAAGAGCACTGATTCAACCAGCTATTTATTATCCTTGCAATCGCTGGAGACTAGCGCATTCCTTGTTCTCTCTACAATGGTCACAGTGGTTGGACATTCAGGAAGCTTGACGAGGTTCATGACGAGGAGGGCTCCATTCATGCAAAATTAGCCATATAATTTGACGAAATCCAAAGACTTTTTTTCTCGAGTTGGAGCAAGCACATTCCTGCAGGAATGCACGTACAAGAACAAGTTGGCAGTGTGATATGTTCTTCTTCAAGGAGCATTTATTTTTATAAGCTGGACTTTGCTATGCATTCTCTTCCACTGCGAGCAGTTCTCTGATCAAAACTTTATTAAACGCTTTTAGCATGATTAATTTGTGGAGGATCCAGTTTGTTCTCGTCTGAATCCGTGACGATGTCGTTTTCAGCAGCTTGAATCATTGAATCCACCAGGGCCATAGCACGATCACCTTCCCCATCCGCCGCCCCATCCACCCATTCCACCCATATACGGCGGACGCATCATACCGCCCCAACCGCCCATTCCGCCGCCCCATCCACCCATGCCGCCCCATCCACCCATTCCACCCATTCCACCCCAGTATCTCTTCACACGCGAGCTGAAAAAGATAGCAATATGAATCATATAGTATTCTGGAATTGCTGCACAAATTCAGCTAGCTTTAGATGCACACACACAGTAGTGCTGACAATACACAGTAATACTGACAATTTATTGGAATATACCCCTTGCTGAGAAAAAACCGCGGAGATACATGATATTCGGGATGTGCCATACCTCTCCGAGCTCTGCTGATGACATCTTCCAGGAACCCATTTCATGTGTAGTCCTGGGAGTGTTTCTGTTGGATGCTAATGGCGTAGAAAAACACTTTCGCTTGAATTAAGAATAAGGTTACGCTGTGCGAAAACATATAAATATTGTCTCGGAAAAAAGGTGTTACTGAGGGAGAATTTTTGTGTGGCAAAGGACGTGGGGGACCTACTACCTGCAACTGCCGTGCCACTTTGATGACTTAAATTTTCTGGGTGTGCTTGATCAGCCGCGTTACCTCGGAGGCTACCAAACCCAGAAGTGAGGGAAATTGCTGTGCGAAGCTAGACCAACTCGGCAACTTTCAACATTCCTAGCTGAACTCTCGCACGCTGAAACATGATTTCGTCGCAGAGCACACAAGATAATTACCTTTTCAAGAGTGTTCGTCCCGTTATCGGCTCAGAAAGAAACAATTCCGAACGTGGTAACATATCACGCTTTTGATGCCAGAATACCCCCTCTCATTTCCAAACTTCATTCCCTTTGTCGTTCGGGAATTCATTCTCATTTTTCGCCCTGCGAGAAATCTGTTCCAAAATTCTCATCCTAGATGTAATAACAGAACAGTTCGAGAATATAATTCATGAAATTTCAGGTAATGAAGAGTTTCTGACGTCATTGAGAAATTAAAGATTAAGATGCAAAGAATAGTCAAACTAGGTCAGATGCCGGAAAGAACGCAAGTATCGTACTTTCCAGATGGCATTGACCGAACACCCACAACGATGGCTTCCATCACCGTTAACAACAGTGCAAGAAGAGGGACGCTGCAGGGCCTCATGTAATTTGTAGATTTGCGAGCGCGTACCAGTTCAATAACCTTCAGTGAAGTTTCACTAGAGCTGCAGCCAGAAAAAATGAATGAATTAAAATCAGGACCATTAATTCACTTCTTTGCCAGTGTTCAGTTTCATACGTCATTGTCCAAGAGATTTAAAAGTACCTCAGAAAGTAACAAAGTTTGTATGCGAAGGATACGCTAATACTGCTGCGGTCAGAAGACGCACAAGAAGCGAATATCATGCGTATTTAGTGGAAGGGCTGATATGGTGGTCATTTCGATGAACAAACGAATAGATATGGCGATGGAAGATTCACATCTTGATAACAGCCCTAAGTTTTTGATAACAGCATACCTCCACCTATCCCCTCGCGCAAATGAGAATTTTAATAGCGGCTTGATAGCCCAATTGCGGATCAAAGCTAAGTGCAATATCTATTTGAAGCAAACGATATACCTCACTTGGAATTTAAACGTGGAAGATCTATTGTGCTAAGAAAAGGGCTATGATGAATTGGAAGTTAAGAGAGTTTCGAAGGACGCTGAATGATCCTGTATTATGGTTGGAAGAAAGCTAAACCGAATCAGGTGATGAAACAAATGGAAAACTAGTACCTCCGAAATGGCTCCGATGGAATATCCGCTCTAATAGTTTGTGCCAGCGTCAGGAGCACAATAAAGAAAACAATTGTGAAAGCCTTCATTTTCTGAAAAAAAAAAAAAAAAGATAAGAGTGCAACATTGTTTTGGGATTGCTTTTTCGACGATCTTTAAAAGCACCGTAGCGAACACACCGTAACCACACAGAGTGCACTTAGAAGCGACTTTATGAGTTAAGTGGAATCAATGAGACATCAGCGTTCGTTAAAATCGAAATATTAAACGTCACGAATTCGTCCAGTTTCTCAAGTTTTTTTTTTCACACAGCGGCGTCAGTTTGGGTTTCCGGATCTGTGGTGAATGAATATTGGATTTCAACGCCCGTCATATGATGGCAAAGAGGGAAGTACTGTTGAGCCATAGTTAACTATTGGCTCAAATTCCTTCCTTCCTACAGATCTGTCTGCTGAAATTTTCATCAGTCTACCAAAGCAACAACTAAACTACAACCGTCTAAACTTTTTGGTCACTGTCACTTTACTTCTGTCGATGGGAACTTCTCATCCGGAGAATGCATTGCGATGGAACTGTCTGTAGGATTCCACCAGCCCTCCACTTGCGTCTCATTGCGTGGGCCCCTGTGAAAGGCTGATAAGAAATCTTACGTAAAGGAACAAAGGGAAATTCTGTCGTCCCAAATATCCAAATAAAACAGGCTGAAGGAAAATATGATGCAGGAGAGCATCACAGAAACAAGAGCTAATTTAAACATTAGACAACGGCACACTATGGAAACAGGGAAGAAACACCACAGAAATCGTGACACGCTGGAGCTGGATGAGTTCAACGCCAGCAGTTTTGGCAAGTGTTCATCCATATGGAGACACGGCTTGACGGATTGAAAAACGGTGTGTTAGAAATGGGAAAACCTGTCTTTTTCTATGCGTCTTTCACCAACTTGCCTTTGGAAATCGAATGAAAACACAGCCGCGATATACAAAGACAGCTGCATGAACATCGCCGTATATAATATATACAGACGACTAAAAGCAAAATTAGACCGAATGAAATTACGTTGTCTGTACTAGCTTGTGTGGCAGGTTTCTATGACTTCTCTATTCGCGTGGAATTTTAAACTCTTGTGAATCCGAAAACTACACGTTCGTAGTAATCGTTCCTCGGACACTGTTCAATCAAGCTTTCTTTAACGGAAATCACAAGGGAAAATAAACATCGGAAAGGAAACGAGTGTGATCCATTCGTTAAATGGGATGTTAAAAAAGTTGAAATGAATTGAAATTCCGTTGAATCGTACTACAGAATTATTTATCGCAAGCAAAGCTGATGACGACCTACTCCGCAGCAGTTGAAATTCAGAAACATTCACTCTCTTTAGCAGCGATGAAGCAGAGGCAAAGTTCAAGGAGCGGATTTTCAAAAGTGTTGCAAATAGCATGAGGGGAGTAAAGTTTTATTGTCTGATTGCGCCGAAATTTGGAGAAATTAAACTGCGAAAAAAAAAGAAAACGTCTGCTCAGGTGAACGAAAAGACAGTGGAATACGGAGCGTAAAACTAGATCCATGGTTCAGGAACTGTCGATACTACAGTCAAGTTGGCATGATCATGATTCCATGCAGCATAACTCGATGTCGTTTTCCAGAGCTTGGCGTTGCACTTGCGTGGCGGTTTCGCTGATCTTCCAGCAAGTGACACCAACGACCGAACAAAGGCGTACGCGTAAATTGCCAGAGTTCTCGGTATCAAAGAACACAGTCATTGGTAAATGAAATTTTTCAAACTATTGTGCCGTCTTTTCGATGAAACGGGACAACTGTTATGCAGAAAGATGATATACTTCGCCAAAAACTTCACCACATTATTGCTAATAATCTCATGAGAGGCCACTCACCAGATATGATCTGATTTACGCTCTGTGTTCCATTCCATATTTTATGGCGTCTTAAAGGAGGGAAGTCAACATCATAAACACGGATGCCCTCCGTAACTACCGCTCTTGATCACAGCAACCTTCCTGCTCCAAGGAAATGTGACATTACCGTCGTGATCCTTCGCGCTATACCCAAGATTAATTCTTTTTTTAATCGACCATGTCTTAATCGCTTGCAACAACATCGATGTACGCAATTCACATGCCTAGCTCAGACACATCCATCAGCCCTCAGTTACAGTAGCTATCATAAATGACCAGCGTTCGAGGAAAATGCTTCCCTAACATCACATTTCTTTCAGAAATTGTTATTCCATTATATTTGCGCATGCCTACGACATATGGAGTCTTTGAAAGCGTCTGAAATGGGACCGTAATGAAGATGAGCCTTCTCCAACATTACAGCCAACGTGAGGTCTTCTTGCATCCAACACATAGTCTAAATCTTCAACATCCAGGCGGTGTTTAGAAAGCAGAAATGCCAGAAAAAACTGTGTGCATTTAACAACGAACATAGCCGCAGCCATGAAACGCCGCAGGCATGAAACCTCTATGGGAGTTTTGCGCATGCAATCATTTGGTTTTGTACTTGCAGTTAGCGAGACAGCAAAAAGCGCTTGTTTTACCGATGCCCATGAGATCTTAAACTCTCCATTGGGGATTGTCCTACGTAAACATATTGTTTATGCGCCTTTGAAAATTTTTCCTCTCAATGCTGTCCATAACAATGTTCTTTAACACTGAACATTTTGTTTTGTGGCTGTGCACATGTATGTTGGTAACCGTTTAGAAATTTTCAGCCGGAAATGACAGACGTTAGATATGAATTTTGATGTACACCATGGTTCAAGCCCCAGACGCGGTTAAGAAGATCTTATGAGAAACAAAAACGGAAGGTCTGAAAAGTTAAATCGACTTACTATTTTCGATGCAAATTATGCGCTATAAAGAATTTATTTGTGCTGCTCCTCAAAGTTTTCTTCATTAGGTGGCGCACGCTTCGCATTCAAGGCGGATAGCATGGAGAAGCCGATCGCGTGTGGAGTTTCAGTGTAAGTGGTCGTTGCGACAAAAATTTAGCAGAGAGATGAGAAGTATTGCATAAAAATTTATGGCATTAGTCATTGTGATGATGGCAATGCAACAGGTTGCTGTGCCCTGTTCGTCACTTTTCTCTTCGTACATAAGTCTAAGCTACGATTTTGAGATATACGTATTCCTCCTCCTCCTTCATAAAGCTGTCACAGGTATGCTGTACAAACGGCGTGCGCTAATGACACTGTTGAGGAATTGAAGAAGAAGGCTTGAGCGGAAAAAATTGCTAAAAGCGATTGTCCTATCGTTAGCACGGTAGCACGAAATGCAGCTCTGCTTGGTAAAGCATCAATTGGTGAGATTAAAAGTGAACTACATACTACTCGCAAGTTCCCTTCGGATGGATCTAACGCAATCGATGCTCAGTGTACAAAAAAGTTCGCATGCAAACATCTTGAACTACGCAATCGGTCTTTTGGCTGCTTCAATTTTCCCTCATGGCGACTGAAATATCAACGCCACTTGTCCTACTGGCTAGACTAAGACCTTTCAAATAATAAATGCTGGGATGCAGGCACCTGACTTACTCTTGCTTCGTTGCAGAACTTGTTGTAAAGTGATGAGAGAGGAAGTATCTTTAAATCGCAGCATGTCTTCAATGGTGTTGCTTCATTGATTTCAGCTGTGCTCGCGACAATGCAATCCAGAATCGGCTGCACCGCAAACTGACGGCAATTTATCAGAAAATCGCGTGAAGCTGTCATATGAAGAATGTCCTCACATAAATGACATCAACTTGCCTCACAGTAGCATTGGTTATAGCTGTGGGAGAACAAGGAAATCGCCAGGACTTCTGCGTTGCCAACTCACACCTCGCCACTGACTAATAAGGAATCGCGGCTTGATATCTCAGTATAGCTAATGCAGCCTGGGTATATTTTCAAATGTTTGAAATATCGGAACGTATAGGCATTTGCAGAGTGCCTGTTTTGCCCATCACACTCTCCATACAACGCTTCATTAGCCAACAATGAAATTTATTACCGAATACGCAAGATATTGGAAGGGAGGTGACAGAAAATCCAGTTATCAAGCGAAGGAACTGTGCAAAATGAAAGACGCAATTTTCATTCTACTATCATATTTATACTCCGTCTCTTCATGAAGGCCGGTGAATTCGGCAAACAAGTTGCGGATCATTGGAGCAGAACTATTCTTGAGCGCAAAACAAAAAAATCTCTTTAGCGAAGGCAAAAAAATTTCTCTTGTTCTAGGACATCAACAAGCTATCTCGTTTCTTTTTTCTCGATATCTTAACAATCTTTGTGAAGAAGTAGAAGTTCCTGCTGCCGAATTGAAAGAAACATTTGTATAAGTGTAAATATGGTGTTCAGTGGCATCAACCTTCCCATGTGAGCAGCATGAGCAATGTAAGCGCATGTTATGAGACAAGCGCCATAAACAACAGAAATTGTCTGATTTCCGTTATTGCAAACTGTCCGATGAAAATCGATGTTTACTCTAACCGTTCTAATCAACATCTCCATATTGCTTCTAGTGAGCATTTCCATATCGTCAACGTTGAGAGTGAGGAAGGAGGAATGAGTGAATGGTCACATCGACATCGACATTGCACAAGAAGTTTAGAAGCCCCGTGATGTCCGAAGAAGCAAAAATTGTACCGACCGGGAAAATGAGCCACTTGGATCGAAAAGATTCTCAAATTGTCTAGAAACCATAGCGAAACCGCTTCACCTCTCTTACGCTGATGCGCGACTTGCAACGGCTATGAGACTATATGAAGACTAAAAAAATCTTCTATGAAACCTAGCTAATCTGTTGTCGTCCGATGTTATCGCCATTCCCAGTGGAAACTGATACTGATATTTGCTAACGACAATTTTGCAAAACGTTCCCAATTTATTAAAAGCATCCATGATTTTTGATCCTTAATTAGTGCACCATTACAATAAAATCTTATTCCTATGGTTTTTTATTTTTTTCCATAGTTGGCGGCTTTTTATTGGTTAGAATCTTTGCGTGAAATTGAATGATGAATTTTGGAACAAAATCCCACATTCTGGACCTATATGGAGCACCTTTGATATTACAATAGTGGCTTTGAACGCCGTGGAGGAGATATGTTTCGGCTGAAAGAAGCGATATCGGATGGTCTGTATGAGGCCATACTAGTCTACTTGCTGCTCTTTTATTCGGCATTTCTCGTGCATCTGCGCAAAGTTACCACTTAAGAAATACCTCCACAGCTTATCGTTCCTTTAATTAAGAATGCCAGTGAAAGGCAAAATTACCTACAAATAAGGCTGCGAAGGTTGACGTGAACAAAGTTTTTGGAATTCCGTGCATGAAACCTCTTAAAATGACCCATGCAATCATTTTCTCTGCAAATTGTGAGCAATGAACAGCCATTCTCACCTATATAACGATTTTCCAGTTGCTTCCTATTAACTCATGTTGTTAGCTGCCAAACTACTGCACTGAGAGGCTCGGTAGTTACTTTCCCACGCATGCATGATAACTTAGTGGGTCTTTTGGAACGCTTCATCAAAAACATGAAAGCAGGCCCTCCTCCCATGGTGATAGAAGTAAGAAAGCAGAAAAGTGTTATCCTATGTATGTCGGTCGGAGCTGCATGGACCTAATACCACTGATTTCGGCGGATCTGCGAGCGTGTGTCGCTAGCAGACAGTGTTTCATTCGTGAAGGAAGTTGTTGGTCCTGCAAGCGGGTGGAAATGGACGAATGCACATTTCAAACGAGTGTTGCAACTATGGCCCTTAAATAGTAAAAAAAAAGAGGAAGATCTGCAAAAGCCAGCGCGTCAAAGTCTAATGAACGCTGTTCCCACTTGTATCCCTGGAAGTTCAAAGGCCCTTATCACTGCCCACGTGGATCCTCGAAATTCCACCCGAATGGCTTCTGAGTGACTTTGCAATGGAAGTGTTAATTCAGAGACAACAGAGGATGGAGGAGTTTTAATGAGGTGAGAAATGAGAAGAGTATTCTAGATGACTCCATATTGCAGCAAAAATGTTACAGGAGGGATGAGTTCGATCTGATGTCAATTGGCTTTCTGGCTTACTCGTTATTGAAATAAAGACGTTATGGCAGCGATGATTTTGATCAAATGTCATTTGATAACGCTATGTCAAGGTTTATCAATACCGGTCCATATTTCATCGTAGACTGTGAATTTTCGAAGCAAGCAGCGGGCAGATGAATTCATCGTTCATTTCAATCTCGCTACAAGACGCCCATGCGGTACTATGCAATCTGCATATATAAACGGAATCTGGCACGTATTCTAGGTGAACATCGTAGGTCGTGTATAATAAAAAGCTTTGTGTCGATATGAGTTCTCGAGCAGAAATCAGCCATTTTGCTATGATTGTCTTGTCACTTCGAGTTTTTGGCTCCTTCATTTCTTACAATGCAAGTGGTTGTCATCGTATCCCATTGCGTCAGTACTGTGTTGTGCACCGCGTAATCCACGCGTATGTTACGGCCCAGTGAAGTAGGTAATGGATGAGCAGCGTTCGCTTATGCTCCCAAGGAATGTTCGATATTTTCGACTTTCTCGCTTTGAGCGAGCTGATACAATGAACTTTCTTTTTTTTTTTTTTTCAGGAATGCTGAAGGAAACAGTTTGTTATGTGCATTTCGGATATTCCGTGTTTTTACGTTCGCATTGCCATTTATAGTGCTCCCTATAGTTTCTATACCGAAAGCTATAGTAACATTAAGAGGTTACAAAATGGGTGGGCGTAATTTCAAAGATCGCAGAATTTGTTTGGTAAGGCCGCCACCGGACCATGCCATTGTGTTTTCGCGGATAGGGTCATCGACAGGACGGGAAACGATCTTCAAAAAAAAACAAAACAAAAACAAAAACAGAAACAAAAACCTGATTGATTTTTTCTTACACAAATGAAGCGCTTCTTTAAAGTCATCGTGATTCGCTAAGCTCATCAATGCGATGCGCTTACAAAATTGCGTAGGCTGGCGCAATGCAGTTGCAGCATGGCTGATCTCTTGCGTTACCTTCGATGAAAATACGAAATCAGGCTGGAAATTCTCAAACTTCACGCACAAATACATTATTTTCGTGAGAGAGTTCGTTTAGTGAAGATTTATGGATTCTCATATTCTCTAGAAACGATGCTATCGTTTTACACGAATAGGCCAGGTTCATAATGGCGCAGTTGTCAGTGCACACATGTCGTGCAACCTTTACTTCTGGGCGTTGTTCAATCTGTAGGGAAATCGTGTGAAAGCACCATTTGCTAATGCATACAGTCTATCTGCAGCGGTAATTCGGCAAGAATAGGTAAAACCCTTGATTTCCATTATACAGTGGTCTGCGTACTTGGAAATACTGATCTTTTGCATGATGAGGCCACATATCAGCAAAATGGCATGTCTCCCTTGCGCTCTATATCATTATTCTCACATGCTTTTTTTGCGATTGAAGTGATGATCGCCAAAATCTGCGAGAGATAGTGAAGTGCACTGTCTGGCACTTTCCAGTTGCCTATTTTAACTTTCGTTTGCGCCCTTGCGAAACAAACAACCTCAAGCGAGTTGGGTAAGCGCAGCAACGCATGGGAGGAGTTTATTTTCCGTTGATGTAGGTTCAAAGCCAGATTGAATTCTTCTCTAGTCATATATTTCTCTTGATACAATGGGCATATCTCCAAACGTTTGCAGAAGACTTCATGAGGTGGGAGAATGCAAAAGCAAATTAAGGGATGTCAACGACTATGAATAACACTAGGATGTTGCCACGACGAAGGAGCAAGCGAAATTAATTTTCTCTTACGTTGCGAGGAGTGCTGAAATACTAGCAGCTGTGTGATGCAAAACGAGCAAATGAAATCCCTCTTGCCGACGCGATCGGAGGGCATGATGCGGCACTGTTTCACCGTTGCTCCGATCCCAACAGCAGCTGATCATCTGTCGCGGTAGTACAGCAGTGCGGATTCCAGTAGAACGTTGTCAAACTTATTCTCAAGTGGTACCTCTGCAGAATTTGACCTCTTTCATTATTCACGTCGTAAAAAGAGATTGCATTGTTCTGAAGATCATCACTCCTCTGATATCGATAATGTTTTTTCTGTTTCTGCACAAAGGTTCTTGTCGATTGCATACAGATTTGAAATTTGTGCTCCGCGCATGTTGCGCTTAATAACCCCAGGGTGCTTAGATCAAACATGGCATTCTTAACGGACGAAGGGATTTATGAGAACTACATAATGAGCATTTCTCAGTCCTAGATTACCCGAATTATCTGATCTGCCGAAGAACTTTTGCCGTGGTAGCCGAATAAATGCGTGGTTCAGTTCCTCACCATCAAGTCCACATTCAATTTTCGAACATATCTCTTCGTCGCATTTTCCTGTGGTCCGAGAAAGACTTCTCGGACACCCCTCTGCTTTCAGCTGTAGTGAAACTGAAGTGTCTGACGCTTCTCCTCGTACTGTCGCGACTGTAATGTTCTGGCCCGCGGAAGATCGCCTCACACCATTGTTGTTTGATTGCCGATTATGAAAGTTTGGTCCCCCATTCTAGCCTGATATCACATGTCATTACATTTTCATCTCTACGTCAGAGATCTCAGAAAAACCGATCTCGAAGTTTGCTTGTACGAAGTTTTTGTGCTTCCTATATTTTTTCTATCCACTACTGTTTGAGTTCCACCGTGTTTTCGCCTAAGCGTTTACTGCTGCGGATAAGGACTTTCTATTCTCGTGTTCTTGCTTCACTCTGATATTCATATCTCTGGTTCCATGTAACTGGTAGGAGCGTGTGATTGATGACGCAACTCCACTTCAAACGATGTTTAAGGGTGTACTTGAGAAAGTTGTCAAGTCATACTTCATTAGGCCTGTCGTATCTTACTGTTTGACTTCGCACACGTGCAAGCAGTCTGTTCGATGAGGAGTTTTACTTTCGTTACTGAAACAGCGAGAAATTGCATACAACCGCAGTACGTCGTTGCCAAGAGGATAGTGCGACATCGGACTGGTAGCTGAGACCTCAGGTGGGGGATCACTCTTGCTGGAACGGTCTGTGTAAAAAATGGGTAGGCGGAAAATCATGGGTCTCAACAAACGAAAGGGGAATATATCCGACATTTGGATGAATAAGCCGTGAAAGGTAGAGAAGATGGAAGAAACTGACATTCGCACAGCGTTTAATGCACAACGCCAGCCAATCCACTTCCTCCGTCCTTATGAATTCCACATTTTCACACTTAAAGTATAACGGTACGTGTGGCGGCATCAGCTGATATAGCAAAGTTCGCTGACGTTACGTAAAATCGTCTTTCATGAATCAGATTAGATGAAAAAAATAAATGGAGCATTAATTTTTATTTCCAGACAGAGCTTAAAAACCTCGCGAATTTCATGTTAGTTGCAAGGTAAAACTTGGCTTTTATTCTCTACATTCTCACTCTGCCAGGCAACACAACGAAGCAAATCCGAAACTGAAATTCACTACGGCGCATCGGAGGGCAACCGTGACGCCTGGAACAGACTTTTGTGTATATGTTTTAGTGAACACAGGTTGAGGAAGTGTATGCTGAAGGCGAAATTCTCGTGTGGAGCAGAGTTCTTAAAGCGTAATGGGCCATCTTAGCAAAGGATTTAGCTGAGGCTTATAGGACCTCCTGCGACTAAATTCTTCGGCGCATTCTGTCTAAGAGAAGTGACCGGAATAGATGGTCTGAGCGTTTTTGCATGGTTGATTCGTCGCCTATCTGACGATTGCTGCAAGAGCAGATGAATAAGGGCATAGTGAATGAAGGCACCTACGAAATTTCCGTATACAGAAGATCTATAATCAGTGCAGACATTTGCGCTAAAAATGCAGCAATGGAAAATTTCTGTGCTTTGGTTCCATGTGGTCGAATTTCCCTGAAACTTTATATGTAGTGAGTTTCGCGAGATCTGCAACCAGTGAAGATCAGCCCGTTGCTGCGTTCTCTCTAGGACGGCTACAAATGGTTGCACATCTAGGAAGCTTGATTAGATTCACGATGAGGAGCGCTCAGTTCATAGAGACAATCAACGACATAGTTTGAAAAATTCAAAGGTTTTTTTTTTTCT
Source organism: Ascaris suum (assembly GCA_013433145.1). Lineage (NCBI taxonomy): Eukaryota > Metazoa > Nematoda > Chromadorea > Rhabditida > Ascarididae > Ascaris > Ascaris suum. Next base: position 1,799,605 of record CM024175.1, read on the forward strand.
GCAGTTGGACTAAGCACATTCCTGGAGGAATGCACATATCAGAACATGTTGGCTGTGTGATACGTTCATCTTCAAGGAGCATTTATTTTTATAAGCTTGGCTATGTATTCTCTTCCACTGTGAGCACATCTCTAATCAAAATTTTATTAAACGCTTCCAGGAGGACTAATTTGTGGATTCTCCAGTTTATTGTCGGCTGGATCAGTGACGATGTCGTCTTCAGCAGCGCGAGCCATTGAATCTATCAGGACCATAGCACGATCAACGACCCCATCCGCCGCCCCATCCACCCATCCCACCCATTCCTCCCATTCCGCCCATTCCACCCATTGGCGGTGGGGGTGGTGGACGCATGCCGCCGCCCCATCCACCCATTCCACCCATTCCACCCATTCCACCCCAGTATCTTTTCACACGCGGGCTGAAAAAGATGAAAATATGAATCTTGAACTGCTATGGAATTCATGTACAAATTCAGAAAGCTTTGGAAGCTGCATCTCAACATTAAATACTGATGAGGATAATAATGCATCAGTACATACCGCTTGCGGGAGAAACAAACTGCACAGACACCTGATATACGGAATGTGTCATATGTCTCCCAGCTCTACTGATGACAAACCTACCTGACGGCGTAAAAAAGCAGTTTGGTTTGAATCAGGAATAAGGCTAGGCTGCGCGCCAACATATAAATCCTGACTCGGAAACAAGGTGTTACGGAGAGAGGATTTTCGTGCGGCAATGGGCGTGGGAGAACTACTATTTCGAACTGTCGTATCTCTTAGTTGAATTAGATTTTCTGAGACTGCCTGCCCGGCCGCATTACTTCGCAGGTTACCATGCTCGGAAGTTGGGCGAAATTTCTGCCCGATGCTAAACCAACTCGGGAAAACGTTGAACAGGTCTCCTTGAACCCTCTCAGGCCGAAATACGACGTACGTCGCGAAGCACACAGGTAAGTTACGTTTACAGGAGCTCCCTCTTATGTCCAAACTTCTTTCTCTATGTCCTTGTACAGTCCTTTCTCATTTTGGACACTGTGAGAAATCTATTCCAAAATTGTCATGGTAGATGTAATAAAGGAGCAGTTGGACTACATAATTCATGAAATTTCATGTAATGGAGAGTTTCTGACGTGATTGAGGAATGCTACATTAAGGCCAAAAGAATAGTTAAGCCAGATCAGATGCCGAAGCGAACGCAAATATCGTACTTTCCAGACGGCATTGACGGAATGCCCGCAATGGTGGTTTGCGTCACCGTTAACAGCAGTGCAACGAGAGCGATGATGAATGGCCTCATGCTTGTCTGAAAGAAAAACACATCAAGTCCGCAGCTATACACTCCTTTGAGAATGACCGAGAAGTCAGCGCTTCGTTCGAGTAATCGTTTTTCAAAGGGAAAAACTGTCGAAGAGAAACTAGGGATTTTTGAACGCAAAAACCTCACACTGCATTGTGCGAAACAGCCATGAACGAACACTGTATTCAGAGGGCGCCACGGACAATCGAAGCTGGATTTATAGACAAGATATCACTTGTTCTTTTCGTTGCCCCTCCCACCTTCAGTAAGGAATTGCCTATTAAAATGCAACTCATGCGCTGATCTTTCATTCACTTCTTTTCCTTTGAAACTGCTATAAATTGCTGTCACGTGTGGCTATCGCTTTCAATCAACGAAATACTTTAAATTGGAAGCGAGTGAAATCAGCGCTGTTGAGTATGTGAGCAGATAGCCTACCGATGCGTGGCGCACTCTACTAATCTACAAGTTTGCCTGAAATGATCTAGACGAGGTATATGGAGTTGAATTGCCGAAAATTGAGCAGATTTGAAATCCGATGAATTCGTGATGGCGTTACCGCTGTGGTACTGTCGCATAATTAGTGTTTCTAGTTCGGTATGGGCATATTATTCGCCAAAATTAAGTTCCTTGTGAGAATTTTATGAAGTGCTGTGACTAATGAGCAGCTCCACAAATCACAGATATTGTACCGTGGCATGCTTATCCCCTCCAATTCAAGGATCCCTTCCGTTCATATTTGCAAACTACATTGCTCTAACGTCGTTAAATTTCTCGTAATATGTTTGGCAATAGCAGCTCAGAAAACATTGAAGTTTTCTGTAGTATTGCTGACAGCATGGATCATTTTGCATCACTCAATTTGCGCCATAGGCAAGTGTGATGGAAAAAGAAATGTTCTGTGAAGGAGGAGTGCAAATGATATTCTCAATAAAAATGTGAATAGCACATACGGGTGTGGGAACATTTATTGAGAAATCCTGAAATCATTTATTATCCTGAGAGAAATGCAATGCGCCACACTGATCCACTTTAGGCTCGTTCTTCCATCAGGCTCTGGTGTGTCGAATGTCATCTAACACTAAACATAGGGAAATTTGCGAAGTGGCCGAAAGAAATGCGCTTCAGGCATCGCCTCATATTACACCAAAGATTCACACGTCTCGCATTATTTTTTTCTTCTGCATTACAGGAATGCTGGAACTCTCAGAAAAGTTCGTATTTTTCAACGTCTCAGCGTCTAGGAAGGAAAGTACGGAATGAGTAAAAGTCAATGAGAAAGCTTCCAAGATTTACTGCCACCAGCGCACACTCAGTAACACCGAACTGGATGGGAATGGGCTTCGGCGACTAATCTACGATGATCTCACTCCCTTCAACGATCCCTATACCCCTCGATCCCTCAGCTTCGGAGGTGGAGCTGAAATGATCGCCAATGCAGAAAAAGCACACATGCACGAGTGCGCGTGTCAACATATCGCTTTCCTCTTTCCAAAAATGGTCATAGTCGACAAGAATTTGCCGGAAAGAAACAACAAGTGTGTCCGCGTTATTTTAATCACTTTAGTTTTCGCGCGTTATCAAAAAAAAAAAAGCATTAGCCTAACGCATGCAAAATGTCACGATGGCGCGTCTTATTGGAGTCATTTCTTCTTGCTCATGTTTCGTTCCCAGACTTGCGATTTTTTAGGCGAAGGAAATGCTCCAGTTTGAAGCTGAAGTGCATGATGCGAATGACGCAGTGATTAAATATCCCACCGCTGCTGACTCCACTACAAGATGTATTAAAACGCCCCACCGCCGGTGCAAATTTCGTTACACAGAAGGTTATTTCCTGCATACGCGATCTTACTTCATCTATCACAAACGTCGCCTACTTCAGCAGCGGCGCAGTAATCCACACTACTGGCTCCTGAATCTACTACTGTTACTCTTGTACACCTTCAAATAAATTTGCCATATAGAATAACAGCTTTCTATTGTACGCTTCTGCCACATACCACTTCTTATAAAACTACACATTGGACAGTAATGAAATTCTCAGGCGCACATGGTTCTGTATAAACGGACGATAAGCAAAACAGAACATTGGGCGGAAGAACGTTTGAGGGTGAAAATGATTCATTTTCAATGCGGCATCGCATTTATAGTCTGCTAGTTGTGAACATCGACGATTCGGCGACCTTTCAGAAGAAAACAAACGGAAGTGCTTTCATGCATCAACGAAAAAACAACGTCTTTGACGAAAAGAGAAGAAAAACTCAGAAATTCACAGTGAATGTCATTCGATGCTATCAACAATCAAACGATCAAACTATCACATAAGAGAGGAAACTTGTCTGTCTATTCATCAAATTGAGAGGTTTTTCCTAATGAAGAGAACAGAAAACTGCCGAATTAATTCGAACGCAACCATATGTTTAATGTGAACCCATTCAGTGCCTGTAACCGTAGAACTAGAATCTACTTCAAAAAATTGAAGAAGCGATAAGAGCGCATTGAAAATTTTCGTTTTGAATTGATGACTGCTGCTGCACTCCTAACGAGTTTTTCAAAGTTTCCAGCCTCAAATAATTCGTCAACTGGTTAAGAGAAATGCTGTGTGAATATGATGAAAAAAGTGATGCTTTAAAGGCCAAAAAATAGGCGTATTTTGTGCATTTGTTTAACTTCAATACAGTGCAAGTGAGGCGAGAACTAATCTGCTTTGCCATTTGCTCATGAGGTGCATTCATCTCTTCTTTCGTGAAATTCTCATGTCGATGAAATGAGAAAAACCAAAGCGGACGCTGCCGCTTCATGTATCCATTCAAGGGCATGGATCCTACTGCGTCCGCTTCAAAAACTTGTTTTAATTGAGCACGACACGAACTCTGCGAACTTCGTCGAAAACGACAATCACGGAAAAACTGCAAGTTAATCTCGCATGTACTCATCTCTTCGAATTTGTTGCATTGCGCTAATGTCTTGTAACCTCTTTGGAAATTTGCACCTATCCATCTCATTTACGGACTTATCTTTGAATAGGTGCTTGTGTGCATGTCTGTAAGAGGTCAGTATGCATGCGTCCGCCCGAAGAGAGTAAACCTTAATGGAGTGAAAGAAGACTAGTATATCTGATCGCATACTTAGTTTCGTAAACAAGCTTCCTGGGCAATCAGCAGGCGACTGAATGTTGTAAGCATTGAAATAAGTCTGGACTTAAACTGTTGAATCATTATCGCCGACTCTCCATGGGTAGTCGAGTGGACGGAGGCGCCAAATCGGATATCATTTCAGCTCATATGGCGGACGTCAGCATTTGTTGAATGGCGAAAGTTGCACTTCGCTTCGTTCGGAAAGAAATCAGGATGCTGCTCCGATTTTCGCATTGGATTTGTCTATGTCTCCTCAAACACTTCCTCTCAATGAAATTTTGCCACATTGCAACGAGGATCTTGGTGAAATATGCGGTGTTCATCGAACCTGAAGTAAATACGTCTTTCGGCTTCATTGGGTAATGGCCAGTAAAAAAGTGTGAACGTCGTAGAATAGTTCATCCATGCAGCAATTAAGGGAAGCGAAAACGATAGCCAGTATGCGACTTGATCTCAAGAAATCAAATTGGCTAGCTGACGTTTTTCGCATTAAACAAAACATGTGAGCGGACACGAAGGCTTGGAAACGCCTAAACTAATAACGGCGATGTGAATGTGAATAGTGCTAGCGTCGGAAGCCAAACAGTGGTCGATGGAAGCGCAAAACGAGTTTTCTTCCAGGAGTTTGCCACCTTTTATACTTGTACGCAACGCCGTAACGTTTGCATGATCGTTAAGTATTTTGTGAAACGCATCAAGGTTCTGCAGTGTGCACATCCCAAAGGTTACTTTAATTTCCAGACGAATCTCTTTTCAATAAAACTATAATCTCAACACTGGGAATGCCAGAGATTGAAGGAAACGATAAGTGGCACTGGGACAGTCATGTGAACTTGAAGGGAACATAAAAACAGCAAACATATAGCCATTTTGAAGAAGCGGGACGAAATCCAAGCAAGAAGGGAATACATCCCAGCAAACCCACTGTGGATTAGTCCAAACTTTGCATGTTTGAAGCATACGGGACCATGACCATCCGTACGCTACCGAGGCAGCTCAGGTACTGCTATTTGTTGAACTGAAGCGAGCGATTAAGAAATTCAAATAAAAGTATAAGGGGAAAAAGTAATTCAAGGTACGGCAACTGACGTCCATGAAATGCAGTGTCGTTAAGACGATAAGTGAGTTCAAGGTGGTATTAAGTGTTTGCGCCCATTCAATCACGCTGTTGTTATGGAGCAGCAACCCGAAATGTGAAGTCCAGTGTTTTGGTTTACTTTACTAATAAAGAGTTCTTTCGTCTAGGGAGGTCCGAATAAAGAGCAAAACACACTAGTGCCTGGCAACTTAACCATTATTGCTGGTGCTGGGTTTAGTCTGAGTTTCACCATCCAGGCCGCTTCAACACTACAGGGACAGACGCGGCTGGAGAACCTAATATAAAATATCGTTGCTTGGCGCAACTTTCCTGTGATTCTGGTGAAGGGCGCCGAACTTAGTGCTCCTCTGTTTCATGGTGAAAATCACCTAAGCCTGAAGAACTGCCGCGCAAGCCTGTCGTAACAACTGGAATGCGTCCCCGCCCCTCAGTGTGCAGGCACTTGCAGGGCTACGCAACTCTCACAACTGTGCTTCCTTGACGGAAGGACTCGCCATCCTCTGTCGGCAACATTAAGAACATGGACGTAAACATGTCGGAGTCGAAACAGACCAACAGAGCGAAGAAGACAGGTCGAAATCACAAGTTTTTTTCAACTGGATGCTTTCCCTCTTGTTGTGAGCTGAAGCGCTTCAATATTATGGAATGCTATATCGTTTATATTGGCAAAACGTTAGCCACTTCTCCAATAGAGTGTATGAAAATGCTGGTCCGCTCTAGGCAAGACATCTCACATTTACGGTATACTGCTTCTTATCAAGACCAGGTCTCATATACGGAGAACAGCACCTCTCGGTCAAGCCCCGTTTGGTAGTTTTGCGCACAGCCTTCGCAATGACTATAGTGACGACAGTGAACTGAAGAGCAGATGACAAAAATATCTGCATACGCAACTCAGGAACTACGCGCTGGCTGCAACTTTTCGGGTAGATGTTTGAATTTTTTACAGGCGCAATCACGAAATATATGATCTTCAACAAATTACTTAGAACGTAATCAGGCTAGGTAGGATTTAGCATGCAATTGGCAAAAATTCAGCGCGAGACTACTTTCTACACAGATAATATATTTGTTCATTCATGACTTGTATATTGAACAGCTGGTGTAGAAAATCTTATGCTGTAAGAGAACTCCAGTGACTGTGGAAGCATCTCAGCGCTGCAAGTAGGAGGAAACAAGCGAGATACACTTTATGTACGAATCTTGAAGGTTCACGACGTTCCACCATCGACGGGAACACGTGCATAGCATGCAAGTGGCGTTCCTGCGGCTCAAGTAAGCGCAGTGTGTTGTGCAATACACGTACGTCGTGGCATCGAGTCTGACAGTTGCTCGTCATCAATCAAAGGTGTGCACCGCTACAGGTTACTTAGTGGAATTGTCAAATTTCTACCACAGTATGTTTTCACGAAAGGCTCATCATCTCTCATCATTCGTTTACAATACGCATGGATTTTTTCGAATACACGTTTGTCCTTTCAATAGTGATGATGCTTTTTGCTTTCATGAAAGTTTGTTTCTCGTTTCTTCGAAATTTCAAACACGTATCTCGTAGACCTTCCATATCGTCATTGAAGAGTGTGAAGAACACACATATCGCGACAATATTGGACCAATTATTGCACCTATTTGAAGAATTTTTCTTGTGATATCGCGATATGGAAGTACACATATGAATTCGGTTGCTTCGCATGAGTTTTCCATTCCTTCTGCCATATACCTTTATCCCTTTTTCGTTCATTCTCCTAGAACATTATTGGCCATATTGCTCTTGTAGTGTCAGAAAAAAACGAAAGGTCTTTTACCCAACTTCGATGCGTCGGAGCTTTACGTGTTGTGAATCTGGGATATTCTGCCATGTGAAGTTGTTTCCATCAGCAACACCTCTTTGTCCACTTACCGGACTCGAAATTGTGACCTCAGGTTGTTTAATAATGGAACCTGTGATAATGCAGCATTCTCTCTTGAATCTCTGTGGGCATTGCGCTTTTTTCTTCTGAATTCATTGATGCTGTGCTGTGTGCGTTTTGCGCTCACACTTTCGTAATGTTCTTTCTTTATGTTGTTATACTTTCCTCATGTCTATCAAACTCGTCACTTTCATATCTGTGCTCCTTCACACTTTCGGATGCTTTCTGTTCTTTGAATAAATGGCATCCTTATCACATTTTCCGCTTTTCTATAATTTTTTTTTAATATCACCTTGAGTACAAACGCCATTCTGCAATAAGTTCCAAATCATTTGTGCTGCGTCTGTGTTCTCGAGAACTGCAAGTCAAAGGAGACGCAATGCCAGTTTGAGATCGATGTAGCCTTTTGCGTTATCTGTATTCATTTCGGTTACATATTTCGGGATTTGTTCGACTGGAATTGCAAATTTTTGTTGATTTTTGGTGACAGCGAACTTTCCTATCTTCGAAAGGCTGCCAGTAATCATACGTTAGTTTTTACTTGTCCTCAAGGTGTGGCTGTGGCCTGTTCGAGTTCCTGCATGAGGAGCAGAGTGGTTGACGAGACGGAGCAACTGTGGAAATAGATTTCTTTTCAAGGACGAATAGTTTGCCGTGGAAAAAGGCGAACGGACAAAAATAGGTTTACTGCTGGGACAAAGGTACATCTCGGTTTAAAATTAAGTCGATGCTGCTCTGACTACTAATCTGTCAACAAACAGATGGTTCTAGCAAAATTCGATGTGACCTGACGCGCACGTCTTTCTAACACCCTCCTCCATAAAAGTTGGAGCGGCAATCAAGACAAGCCATAAGCACTAGGAGGCAGCGGAATCGGTCGTTTCAGCGTCTAGTCAGAGCAGTCGATACATGCACAACCTGAATATGAGATAACAGATTTGCCTGCCTGAGTACCTACTGAATCCCTTAATCAAGACGTGAGGTGAATGCGGGATTCCTCGTTGATCCAGAGGCAGATATATTGACAGAGGTCTTCCAGCAGCACTTTGCCTTTTTATGTGCAATTATTTTATTCCAAGTAGGCGTATGCGAATAATTAGATCCTTTTTTCCATGTTCCAGGTGTTTTCTGATGTTTATTTATCCTAGTTAAAATATATAAGTTTCATTTCGTTACGTTGCCCAAACTTCATTCTGGCTGTTTCCATTCCATTTCGCCTGTTCTGATTATATTTGTTGCCGACACCGTTCAGGTGAAGTGCTGTCGCTGTAGGTTCACTGCAACACTCGAACGCCTCGGAGAGAGAACGCAGATGAACTATCAACAAAATGTTGAAGTATCACTTTAGTGTCTTTGGTGAAGATAATGAGCAATTCCTGGTGGGACCTGTTGTTATTCCTTTCTGTCTAGAGCGATCAAACCGTTCAATACTTCTGCCGTTAATGCTCGACTAACAGTTTCATTTTCTGCCATACAGCTTACGGAATCCACAAAGAACTATTTATCTTCTATGAACATATGACAAATTACCAGTGCAGGTGCACAGACAATCCAAGTCATTTTTCGTCTGATGTTCATGTGTCCTTTTTCTTTTTTGTTTCTCAGCATATATATATGTGATGAATGTGTTTTAGCGGTCTTTGGTGTAGTCCGACGGGAGTTTTCATTATGCTTGCCAAGCATGTTCCATCGAAATGCTGTTCCTCCTCCATGGATAGCCATTTCAAGCTTATTTCGGGATAACCGCATGTTGTGCTCAGTTCCGATAGAATCGCTTCGTAATAACCCTTACATTCGACACATTCTGAATCGATGGGATGAACGTCCATGAAGACTGAATACGCGACACCTACACGGCTATGGATGACTGGTCAGAAATCCTTCCTAATCACTTTTTTTTAACACTGCGTAACTGATGTATAAACATTATCGAGAAAGCGATTCTGTTTTTTTTTTCAGCTGAATTACTTAGTGAGAGGACATTGAAAAAAGGTAGGGAAGAAAAAACGGAACTTTGAGGTTCTTGTTTGCCGTAGCACCGCATTGATCGGTTGGATTATGAAACGCTTACATCTAAGGGTAAATCTGTGAGATCTTGTAGGAAGATGATGTACAATGAGCGCACCTGATACTAGTGACATATATGGTGGCGGTGACGGAGCGCTGGTGAAGTATGGTCTTTTTGAAGGGATCTGAAGGCTTAAAGACGTGAAGGCTCGAAGGTGTTCCGACACGTCGTGTCAGCTAACGTCCGATCTGTTGTGATCATATGTGTTCTTGCGCTCCTCATCATCCCCATTTTATGTAGCAAGTTCTTTGGCTCACATTTGTCCTGATCTTGATCTTATCGCGAAGACATGCGAGTGATTTATACGGCTACTAGAGACATGAGAATTAAAATACGTCTCAAGCCAGCAACTCGCGATATTGTCCACTTGACCCCTTGCCGCAGCGACTATGTCGTTTCACTCAAGTAGCGGTGCGGTTCCTGTGCAGCCGCAAACGTCTTGTGCGTTGTCAGCCTTTTTTTCATTTTTCTTCTTTTATTGTTGAAATTCCTTTCTCAACTTGCTTTCATTGTTATTTCTCGATAGCAATGACTCTTGCTGATTCTTCATTATGTGTCTGCATCTCGTCAGCTGACGTTTCAATAAAAAGCCACCTCGGCTATATCACATCACGTCCTATGATGTTTTTGTATTCGTCTATCAGTTACGTTGCGTTTTAGTGTTGTCCGAGAGTACATTAAAGGGTTTAATAACCCCAGTTTGAGGTGTCGGGCGATCGCACAGTTGAGAAGTGTTCCCCGAACCCTGTGAACAGACTTGGGGCGAGCCAACCAGGAGGTTGGTGCAGATTCATTTGGGAAAAGGAAGGGCGCAAGTGGAGGAGCCCTCTTCAATTCAGGCCAGTTTACCTTTATATCACGTTGACCGCTGAAGATCTCGAGCAGTTCGAGTCCAGCAGAGAAGTAACAAGCACAACGAAAGAATTGTCGATGGCGCAAGAAAAGCAGTTTGCGGTTTAAAAAAAAGCTCTGAATCCGCATGCGTTAGGCAGTAGTGACATTTGAGCCTTCAGATAACCGGGTGGTCGGCAGAAGCGCAATCGTCCGTCACCTTGTTTCGCGTAAAATAAGTGTATTGAACTTCGCATTTTTAAACAGTGTCGCAATCGTTACAAGAGCTGCATTTATAAAGCTGCTTTATTGCGCCTACAGTGTGTATCCTATCACTCGCGTCACACAACCTGCTCCCAAATTCTCGTCGTTTTTCGCATAATTTTCTTGCTGTTTTCGTACTGCTGTTGTTTCGACAGGCCTGCATTCCTTCTAAGTTTTACTACACGTGCATCGTGACTCTTAACTCTGTTATCCTTCATTCTAATAAACCAGCGATCTTGCAGTTTTCTTTCCTGCCGTCAACATACGACCCGCAACATCGCTTCGTTCACGATACTTTGATGGAATTCCCCGTCCTCCTTGATCTTTTCGCATGTCCTCTAATATCTCCTGCAGAAGTCTCGCTGTCACCTACTGATCACGAATTTCCACTCCATATTCAGACGCGGTTGAATTCCCTTTCCTGGGAGATAGAATTCAAGGGAGACGTCTGCACGAATAAATCTGTACGAAACAGCAGCTGCATTGGTTATTTAAATATCAGAATCCCTCGTGTTACATCACTGCTATCCTAAGGAAGCTCCTCTGTTAACTTCACCCTTTGCAACTATGAATGCCAGCGTAGCTTCATATGCAAATTTTCGTTCCAGTGGACGTATGAAATGTCTTACTGGTGCGCTTATGGAGCATTATGAATGCAGCGTGCTTTTCCTCGTTGCTCATAGCACCCCAAAGCGCCAGCCATTGTTGGTGCTTTTAATCTCATTTAAATGCGGCATGAGTGTTCAAGAGGTATCAGTGGTTAAATTGTCATCGCAGTGCCTAGTCCGTCAGGACAACTATGGTTATGCCGTGGTTAACCTTGTCTGTTAAAAAGACCATTACTCAACTGGCAATGTAGTTGTGTCAGCCGTTGATGCACTCATGATTTCATTCAAGGTGCGAGCTTCTTGCGTTGTTTAGCCTTAACGCAGTCAGTGTAACCTTGAGCACTGGAGCTGGACATTTGATAAACGGTTTGATTGATCGCTTAGATTGACGAAAGTGCATTGTGGACAGCACCATTTTCGAAACTTTGGCGCCGTCTACATACGAGGCAGCATCTCTTGCTATTTTCTTTTCTGCCGTCTACATACGACTCGCAACATCGTTTTGTTCACGACAAATGTTGATCGTTCCTCCAATGTGGATTATGACTTGGGTTCGAGGCCGCAGCCAAAAACGTAAATACGCTGCAATCTTGCTTCCCAAAGATGTAAACAGTAATGTGTGCGGTTTTTGTTTGTCTCGTATTTGTTGTCGCTCGTAATAAACATCTTCGTTACTTCGGTGAGGTTCTTCACACGTCAGAAACCGTCACACATACGAATGTGTGTGCTTGCGTGCTGATCAGACGCCATGTGTTCTGATATTGCAAAGGATGAGACGTGGTAATATTTAGAGGGTGGAATCTTCAATTCCTATAATCAACGAGGATTCATGTCGGTTGGTTTTTTCCTGTCTCAAAAGTGGTACCTGGAAAACGGTCATGTTAGCAAAGAAGCTTTTTCGGGCAGAATTAAGTGCACTATTTGGATCGACGTTTTCCGAAATTGAGAAATGCTGCATAAAGGTGGAAAAGTGCACTTCTGCCATTTGAAGTATAAAATTGCTACTCCTAGAATGATCGAGTGATTTGCTTTTCAAGAAGTTCAACGATCAGAAATTGGATCATGGCTGAGTAGCAACTGCTGTTGTTTAGCATTTGTTAGTTGCAGTTGTCTGACGAAAAATTCTGAAATCATTTTAGATTGTTGTTTTATTGCGAAATTTTAATGGGAGATTGAACCCTTGGGGCATGTCAACAGGTAGCGAAAGATTTCTTGTATTTTTCGCGGTCACCGAACATCTCAATCGAGTGCCAAAGAGACATTAACCACTGGAAGTTCTGATAAGCGCAGTTATACATCAAAAATCCTTGCTTTAAGATATTTTCAGTTTCTGAAAAAGAGCTCAAAATAAAGCTGTAAGCTGAATTGATCGTTACCGCGAGTGTTTTATGGGAGGGGTAATGTCACTATTTTTTTTGCGTGTGTTTCACTAGCGCACCGAAATCTGTTGCGAAAGTGCATACTGTCAAAGCAAACGACTGTAGAGAAGTGGGAGGAAGTTGTATCTGCTGTCGTTATAAACATAGTCGAGCACGCGCATCCTGTCCAGGTGCGATTTTGGACGGTTTGTAGTACGAAGAAGTTATGAAGTTGTACGCGAACTCATAATTTGAACGAGCAGTCAGCTGATAAATTGTTTTCTACCTACGTATTTCTCTCTTCCTCCCCCTCTTTCTTCCCCATACAAACGATGACATGTTTGAAGATTGGAGCAGATGCATTTTTTTAATGATTGCGTAGCAGTAGTTCGTCCGTTCTAGACTTGCACGTGATGCCAGTATGTTTTCAGCGGTGACATCCACTTTGCTCTTTGGACGGCATTCACAATGTTTGGACTTGGAGAAAGCTTGACCAGGTGTGCAACTGCAGGCGCTACATGCGCGCATGCTATCATTGTCTTGTCCCTTAGAACCTGCCGTTTTATTTCGGCTACCGTTGACCGCACTTTCGCATAATTAAATGTATAGTTATTTAGTGGTGTTTTGATGTCTTTGTTCATTTGTGACTCTTCTGCAGGCTTTCTTTCTTTGTAAAGAAACCTGTGACAAAAATTTTATTAGATGATTCGGTCGCGACAAATCTCTGGGAAATGAACTTCTCTGCCAGCACGAGCCACTGGCGTCACAACTTCGTGCAACCTGCATACCGATGTATAGCTAACCGCTGTAGGGTCTCCATGCGCCACCGATTCCACCTGTTCCACCTGGCGGTCGCATTCCACCACCTATTCCTCCGATTCCACCTGGCGGTCGCATTCCACCGCCTATTCCTCCCATTCCACCTGGCGGCCGCATTCCGCCACCTATTCCTCCCATTCCACCTGGCGGTCGCATTCCGCCGCCTATTCCTTCCCATTCCTCCTCCCCAATATCTCTTCACGCGGATGCTGAAAAAAATGACACTTTCATTATCAGAGACTGGTCAGAATACGGGAAGCTTTGGACATAATGTCTCGTCATAATATCTGGTGATGCCAGCGACAATGGATCGGCATGTGCTACCTATATGCTTTACATGAGAAAGAAGACCACAGATGCTCTGCAAGTTTGAACAGCACTGTCCCTCAAGTTCCAAACAAGATTTCATTGTCTGACGACATGCAAACGTTCGTTTAAGAACAACGCACCATAGGCAGAAAATTCCATATGCGGTGGACACGTCAGAGCTGCTAATGCTACCTCACAGTGCTGCTGCAACCGTCGATTACGTTACCTGGGCCTCCCTGCCTGGATAGTCATGGAAAATGCAGGCGGATGAAGTTGCGCTCTTCGTGCTATATCTATTCCGTTCTTCCCCAACATCCGTTCTGGCTGCCATTTCGCAGCCAAATCTCATACTCAGCTTTTAGAACGGCTGCTGAAATTCCTCATGTGCCGAGTGTAATGTTTCCTGAGTTCGATTATGTAATCTTGGGATCTCGAGGTAACGAAACATTTCAAACCGCATTGAGAAAGTTGGTGTTATGGCTGGAACAAAACTAAACCGCTCGAAGTGGTGAAAGAAACGGAAATTTCATACCCTTCAGGTGTCAGTGGCGGAATGGCCGCAGTGATGGATTGCATCAGCGTTAGAAACAGTGCAAGGAAAGCGACAGTTAAAAGCCTCATGGTGTTCTGAAAAAGTGAGCAGTACATGTTTCATGCAGGTGCCTTCTTTGAGAGCGCTCTAGAAAACAATATAACAAAGGCAACGAGTGCCTCTCAGCGTCTGGACAAACGTTTGCGAAGAACAATTGCAGTCCCAACATATCAGCATTGAAAGAAGCAAAAATATCAAAAGTTCGAAACTCCAGAACCTTATATCAGATTCCACGAATCACGAACTAACAAAGTGTCTTCTGGATCCCTCCTCTCTTCCCCTGACGCCAAGCTGAGGTGAAATAGTACAATGTGGAGTTTTCGTGCTGTCGGGTCTTACTTCTTCAATGGTTTTGTCACCATAAATACAAACTGATTTACCAAAAACAGCTGAGGAACTAAAATCTCTTTCAATTCCAGGATTTGAGAATTCGCACTCGCATAAGGTTTTGTGCAATGATCTCATTTCTCTACGCCTGCCCCCGTCATTTTTAATCTGTTGGACTGTACAGTAGGGGTGGCATTGATATCAGCGTCCAAATCCATATGCCTAAGCTCATCACTCCATTGTATCCGCGAAGGCAGAGATTAGTCGTTCAACACCGATTTAAGCTCTACATAGTTCATGTGCCAAGAAGTAATATGTAGTTTAGAATGAAAAAAGTCGCAGTGTGTAGAGGTTGGTCACAGTTGTGCAAGAACAGCAATATCTTGAAGCAGTCAACGCATAAGTGCGCTCGTTTTACTCATTGCTCGTTATTTACAGGGGCGCCCGAATTAGTCGTTCACTTCATCTCCTATAATATGACCATACGCCTTGTGGAACTGACGAACCTGTTGTTTGCCGAAACGCATTCTAACGAGTTCTTTAATAATGCGTATATGGTTTTGACTTTCTTTGCATGTTTGCATGTCTGTGCATCGCATCTCATGGCAGAGACCACTAAGACAGTGTCATAAAATTTTACATTTTGGATGTGAACTGCCAACTCTGCCAGCTAATACTAAACCGAGCTGCAGACTCCCAAGCGTTTACTTCGAGCATAAAGAGTGTTCGCTGAAGCGCCAATTCAGCTTTCTTTCTCAACTGAGCTCCCACAGAACTATCCTATACGAAAAGTCAGTCTCTGTGGCAAATCTAAGCGACTAAGGAGCTGAAGGAGCTAAACTTGCATGACAAGCTTTCTGATGCCGACTTTCAGCTATCAATATTTTACCTAGTCAACGGAGGAATGTTGTACGATTTACTCACCCTTCGCTGCAACCATCGTGCATGCTCGATTCCAGGAACTTTCACGGATTTTTTTACAGACGAATTGACAGTGAAAATATATACGACCTGTTTCTACTAGTTGAATTCTCACTTAGTCCTAAAGAAACTTCAGCACTTTGCGTTCTAAACTTTCAACTGAAGCATATGTAATCGTGAGTAGGAACATATCAACATCATTCCCGTTTCTCTTCCTTTCCACATATGAGAGGTTTGGCAATTTACAACTTGTGGAAAAGGGACTTCTCGAAGTTGGACAAGCTATTGCATCATAGGAATAATTCATTCTCAACACGTTAACTCCAACACATGCAAAAATTAGCTTTACAACATTACACTGACGTATTGTCCACTAGTTGCGCAAATTCCTCACCAATAAAGCAATGTCGTAATATTTGCACTTTGTTTCCCTTAAACGCCATATATAGCTTCAACAAAGTGGCAATTTCACTCAAACTCCTCACTGCAAATTCTGTGCGCAGTCACTGCCTCCGAAGCATTCAGACCAATCGTTCATCATTGTTAACAGTCCAATTGTTTTATTTCTTTGTGTGCTTCGAATATCACGACACAGGAGCACTTCAGTTGTTCAATTCTGTTATTCTCACCTCGGCTTGAAACTCCTCATTAGAAAGTAATGAAATTTAAAAACAAGTGCGCCGCTAGTTAGAACCAACAACATAGAATAGATAGTGAACCGCAGAAGATGTATAAGTGCAAGGTCCAATTAACACATTGCCACACCATCTCCAACTTCCTAGTAAATGAAAGCTGTTGATTTCGGCAGGGTGTGGGAGGAGACGTTGAAACGAACTCTTTTGCAAAAATTAAAACCGGTTTCGACAAAGACAGGGAGCATGCTCACAAAAGATATCCGACTTCGGAAGTGTCTCAAAACAAACAGTGCAATTTGCAACATTATCTCTACTTAGTGGGGGCGGATCATGTCCTCAGGCAACCAGATTTAACTCTTCAACGATGAGCGATGGTAAATACTTCATCTGCATTTGCCGATGCTGAGCAAATTTAGGCAGCCGCCGTTCAATAAAGCTTCTGTTACCGATCTGAATGCTATGGCACTCCGAAATCATGCCAGAGCAGCATTTCTATGGCGGCATTTTCACTGTGTCCCAATCTATGTGAAACTTTTTATAACGCAATAAAGAAATTCAGAAATACACATAGTGCGATGTGAGAAAAATCGAATTGAAAATAACACTCAAGATGGAGGAGCTATGCACATTGAATGACACAATGTTACTGCACCTCATCATATTTATAGCATGTTTGCTCATGAGATCACTCGAATTTGGCAAATATGTTCTAGAACTGATTGAAAAAAAAGTGGTTTCACTTATAAAACAGGAATGCGCCTCGAGCGACAAAAGTCGAAAAAATCCGCGTGAGTCGTCCGAAGCGACGTTGGCAAATTCTCATAAACAAAGCTCTCGAATTCTTCCTTCGTTACGTTTAATGAACATATGCGACGACCTGTCCAACTGCCTGCACTTGAATGTAAAACTAGATGGAGTGATAAATTAGATACCTCAACGTCATTATACGTCTAAAGATACCCCGCCAAGTGCGTACTTTGGCCCATGATGAAGAGGGACTCAAAAATAATTCTTAAAGGGTATTTCCAAGATTTGCGTTGAAACCTATCATTCTTGTTATCCGTCATCAAAATTTTCGAATTTGAGTGCTCAAGACGTTTTATCTGCGCAATGTGTGCCACATCTTTCAAAAGGTCATTAAAATGCCCGAAAAATGATAAGAAACGTTCAAATCTGACAGTCATGCTTTCGCATTTCAATGACATGTCAGATCCACGGTTTTTTCAGACCGTGTCAAGGACAATGTCATAAGCGATACTAGTTTTTCCACTGAGTGCTTGTCGGATGCAACATTTGTGTGATCTGTTATCTCAAAATCGTAGAATTTTAGATTGAAAAATTAGGTGCTTCGACGAGAGGAAAGATGCTGTTTTCCTACGCTAATAATTCGACCAATTGCTTCAGATTACCTCGTTCGCCGCCGCGCCACCTTAGAGTAAACCGTGAATTCGCCACTTTGCGGCAAGTATTCCCACTGACTGATGATGGGAAGTGTGACATAGAATCGCTGAGAGGAACAATATCGATATGGGCAGTCTGAATTTGACGGAAATTGGCTGACGTTTGTTGGCGCTGGCAATGTCAGTAGTATTGTGCTGAACACATATGCCTGCTGAGCGGATATCATGTCTGCTTCACTTTAGTTTAAAATTTAGCACATATGCCTGGAGCGTTATGAATGATTACTCGACGCATACCAAACGATTGTTTGTACACTTTCGGGAGATCATTTCTAATTATCCAGCGGTGGGAATGTGACATCGTTTTGTTGCGCTATCTCCTCGTAGATGCCGATTTCCTCAGAACGGTTCCACCATCACAGCGGGAATGCGTCGGAAAATTTCACACGGTCACAGCGACGTGCCGGTTGTTTTCGGTGTACCGATTTCTCTATGAGCGGAGCAATCTGCTACTTACGGAAGATTGCTTCGAAGACAACGGCTTTTGTTGCGAACTCGGCTGTAGACGCGTTTCCATTGATGTGAGAGGTTCATTGTATATGAAAACTTGAACACCGAGGATACAGTGGTATCAAACGAGGATGACTTATGCGGATATATAAATCGAGAAACAAGGGATGCAGCACGTGTTCGAAAGGTGGACTACCACAGATACTTTCGTGCAACATTCACAGCACGGCAATATAGACGCACATGCTCATATATATATATATATATATATATATATATATATATATATATATATATATATATATATATATATATATATATATATATATATATATATATATATATATATATATATATATATATATATATATATATATATGGGACGGTCTACGGAGAAAAGCGCGCCCATCAGCGACCGATATTTTCTTTACCTTTTCCGGACTCGAGGCAGTTTTTCGTTTGACTTCTTCGCCCAGAAAATCCTCAGCTTTCGGATGGGATGAGGTTTCCTAGGCGCTTGGCGCAAGAATGCAATTTCATGCTGAAATTTCACTACAGATATGTGAGACTTTCGCTGAGGTTGTCAGACAGTGGCCTGAAGACGCCTTCACGCCAGTGCCTGTCTTCAGAGTGATCCTGGCCGTTGCCACTTACTTTGAAGAATGAAGTATACTGAAGATGCATTTCGCAGTGAACTGCTGTGTCTAGTAAATTTGAATAAAGAAAATCTCAGACTTTGGGCTGAAAAATCGCATTGAGCTTCGCAGTGCCTTGACGAGACAGCGTTGATTAGTGCTTATTGTAGCACTTATGTGATAAGACCGTCTTCAAAGTATGAGTAATTTGCACATGTATAATTCTTTATTTATAGTTATATATATATATATATATATATATATATATATATATATATATATATATATATATATATATATATATATATATATATAGTGTTCTATGAGTTTGGTTATTTCCTGTTTTGCGAATACATTTGTGAGGCCGATTTTGGTGAATTAAGAGTAGATCACAGTATCCTAATAACAGAAGGATTAGTCTTCTTTCGAGACTACGGGTTGAACAGTGCTATTTCAATTGCTCAAACTTGGACACCCATCCATTGTCGAATTATGCTGGGTAAAACAAAGAGTTTTAAAGATGTTATGTTGAATTCAGTGGAAGCTGTTCTTTTATGCGTGCAGCTCGTGAGGCACTATCCGAGGAATTGGATTTTGAAAATTTTGTGACTGCTTTTGAAAATTTATTTCGTTGAAAGTCTCAGAATGGGTACAGATGACTGCACTGCCCTGATCCCCATAGAAAATAAGTGGAAACTGCTTGGTCCGGAGAAGCTGCCTGTTTGAAATCGTTTATCTCTGGCGTAATATCACTTACGAGGAATCCGGCGAATCGAAAGAAACTGTGGATGATCGCAGAAACGAAAAGTGCCCGCAAATTTCGCGTTCACTTGCATTTATTCAGGCGAAATTTCGTTGCAACCTGCTCGAACTCACGGCGAATTTATGTGCGTCAGTTCCATGTGATGGGGCACTGATGAAACACGATGATAAGTGAAACGAGCGGAAAATCAGCACTGCATGCTACCTTGTGAAATCCACGGAATTCAAATTCTGCGTTCAAATTCAAATTCATGCACTTCTAGTTTTCAGGAAATTTGGAGGTGCTGCATATTGGTGTTTCACTTAGGGGACACATTAATTTTTTCACGTTTCTGATTGGCTCTGCTTTAACCGAAATACAATACTGAAACAAGTTGCAGTGACGTAATGCTCGCAACCGTCAACTACTAATTTCTCAGTGTTGAGTTCTTTTAACATCGTTGAGCTCTTCCTTTGTGGTAAGGTTAAGGGTGAAGAAAGTCTTAGTGTTCAACGAATCTATTCGAACGTAAGCACCACGTAGCATCAACTCCGAAATTAGTAAAACCGAAAACACTAAATTAGGTAGGTGAACTGTGGTCCACTTATCGCCACTCAACAAACTTCTGTTTGATTCATCCAGAAAGAATTATCGACATTTCAATACCTCCAAACTGTGCTTGCTGGGCTCTTAGCAGTGCTCTTCCAGAGAATGCAAATGATAGTTTTTTGCAGTGGTTTTGAGCATTGATCAGTTCTACGAATAAAATTATTCCTCTATGGAAAACAATTTTACGTAGAGCAGTACAGCACCCACCGTCATAAACAACTAGAAGTTTTCGTAGACCAATATCACCTCGAACGAAGGGAAATATCCATCCCGGAAATTGCATGAAAAAAGTGTCATGCACCTCAAAGTCAGACTGCGGGATGGTGTGTTTAATAAGAGGTTATGCATAGTTTCTGATGACATCAGCATATTTCATATTCTGGTTGCAACAAAGTTCACTTCTGTGAAAACGTAAAAGGAAATGATGATTTAATATCTTTCAGGTGGCGCTGATGGAAGATATGAACTGACTGCTTGGGATAACATTAGTATCACAGCAAAACGGTGAAAGACTTCATCATGTTGCTGGAATGACAAGGTGATCAGTTCACAGGGATTTCACACCTTCTTAGTGGAACGTCTGCTTCGAAAACGCTGGAAAAGAACACGTGGAATGTGTCGAATGCCTGCTGAAAATATCTGAACAATGGGCCTTAACGGGTCCTACCATAGCCATCTTCATCTGCAGAGAAACATCAGAACAGCCCACCAAATAGAACAAGATTTCCGAATCCTCAAAAATGTCATGGATTACAAGTGGATTCTGCTGGCACAAAAAGCAACACGAAGCTGCAATATATTTTCTTAGAAGTAATGTTTCATGTTAGACGCAGTCTACCTGCTTGTTTTCTGGCTGAAATTCATGTCGGCTTAACTACGTAAACGATGCGCGATAGTTTTGCTTTACTTTCATTTTCTGAAACCGATATTGACACAACACGCTGTTCTCTTGAGCCCCTCTGCACCCGCATGCCCGTCGCCTTTCATCTGTCAAGCTATTTCAAAATAACGGATACTTCAATTTGCGCCGTCGGCTGGCATAACATCCGCCACTTCATCTCTTTCTGCTGTTAATTTAGAATTAGCTTGCAGTGATCGGGATGATCACCAGGTGCTGAAACTGCCGAGAAGCACTATGCAGTTTGGTTTTGATGAACCCCGAGGACTGGGCTTCTGTAGGAATTTTATATGCAGTATGCAGTATGCAGTTTGCAGTTTGGTATGCAGTACGGGTACTGCCCTCATTAACGATGAATGCACTAGTACCTAATCTTATTGCTTTGTCGCTGTTCACAAAAGCGCTTCAAGCAATGAGATGAATGGCAAGGGGAAAACATTATGCGTACCCTTAAGTCATCCATCATTTGGTTTGTTGGTCTCCTCTTTTGTGAAGGCAATGTTTTGCGCAACTTTGCGCAGCATTTCAAAAAGAGAAATTGCAATGGCGTCGCCAGTTCATCTATGCACAGCTTTGATTCTGCGTATGCGATCGCATGCTTGTCCAGCAACTGGAGCTCACAAATAGTTAAGTTTCAAAGGTACAATAGTTTTCGTTTTTGGTACAGCTCAGGTGTTGTCCTTTTAGACGGCTTCTTAATTCCATGTCTCATCTTCAGACCAGTCGCAGACTCTAAGAGTGTTCGTCTTTTTTTCTACAACCTCTGTACCATTTTTAACGCTCCATTCGCACTTAAAGCAGCGGATTCATTTATAAATCATTCTTGGGAAGTGAGCAAATGGCTCTTTCGACCAAAAAGTCAGGATTTTATGAGGACATGATAAGATCTTCGCTGGTCGCACTAAATTTTCCACCTTCAATTCCTTTTCACCGTCACTGCGTAGGTCCAGCCAAGGTGGAGAGTGCCAACGAAGCGGGTGACAAAGGCGCATCAGGCACGCAGTTTGTCGTCACAGTAGATTTAGGTTTGCGTCTTCCTACAAACAGACACATTTTTGCGCTTTCTGTTGGGTGTGGCGCTAAAGAGCCAACCAAGATATGTATTTGTGATAACAGTGACCATTTTGCTTTTATAGCGTCATTTTTCGCGCCATGTCATTGATCGACAAATGCGCTTTTGATCTGCCTGAAGCCTATATAAGACCTTCGGAGTCAGTCTCTTCACTGCTCAAACGCCTTTTTTCGTCTTTATGGATGTCTTCGATTATCTCCGACTCAGAGTTCGTCAAAGTTCGTCGCGCTCATTACTGGTTCTCAAAGCGTCAGGATGCCAGTTCTCCAATCGATCTTCATGGCTACATTGATCGACAATTGGACTTCCGTCTTTTCTTTTGCTCGCTTGGACGATGCACAAAGGCCAAGGCAACTCGCAGCCGCCAATGACCTAGTGTCCTACGCAGCTCTCGAAGCAATGTGAGCAGCTCGAAAGTCGTCATCACGCTAATGTGCAGGAACATGTTCTACCCATTGCGTGTAACGCTTGTAACAATGCCATTTTCGATTGCAATATGCCGTGCATCTATGGATTCGAGCTTCTTTGTTTTCAGAGATCGAAGCTGTTCTCATGTATATCTCCGGACTTTGCCAAGCTGGCCAGTTGGTCAATCGATGCTTCCATTGTCGCCAAATGTTATCCTCAATATTTTTCAATGATCCACGACAGGTCCAAGATATTCTCTTATGCAAATCTGCAGTTTCTCATACGATTTGAACTGATTTGTGCGCTAAAATTTTCGACTTTGAGTATCGCTTGCTTCAAAAGGTTGGCCGCAGCTTCAGGTCTCCGACAGCTATGATGGTACTGACGGATGTCTCCTCATTCAGACTGATGAAGTCGAAAGTGTTCAGGACAAATTGAAGGCGCTCGCTCGAAGGGATTCGACAAGTATCTAAGCATCAAAGCTCGCTTCATGATTATGGAGTTATTCCGTCCACTCTGGCCAGAAGTCTCATGACTGTCTTTGCAACTTGGCACTCAGTTCACTTCAGACTTCGCCTATTTGTAAGCAGAGCTTAAGTATTAAATCGCTTTCTAAAGCTATACTGAGTTCAATCGACCATGCAACACGAGGCGATCTCGTGCTCGTCAGAAATCAGAAGACTTGGTGTTAGCAGTGTCATTCATCAGAAGTTTGATTCGCCGATGTGGACTGCAGATGCACTGTAGCGATGCTCTCTCAATCAGCCATTTTCTTAAGGTCACCGCAGAACGACCAGGGCCGACGGATCGTGCACGCAGTCACAGACACCGACGAACGGATCGACTTCAAGAAAAGAGCCAACTATCTATTTGTGATGTAACTTTTGCTTTTATGCGCGCCATGTCATTGATGACATGTGCCTTTGATCTGCCTGAAGCCTATATAAGTCAGCCCATCGAGTCAGTCTCCTTCATTGACTGCTCTCCGAATGGCAGCTTTCCTGGGAGCCTTCTCCAGTTTGCTCTTTATGAGCTGTGCCCTGAGTATCTCCGTTCTCCTCGCGCCGCACTCCGTCTCCACTCAACAGAGTTGCAACAATATGGAAAGCTCCTTCAATGGCTACAGCAGCTATACACAGAAGAGGAGCAGGAGAGCTCTTTGAATTAGTACGGCCAACCGGAGAAATGCAATATATTATTTCATGCAACGAACTTCCTCAATTCCGCCAAAATCCTAGACTGTTCATGTAATTTTTCATTCGTTTTAAAGATCTTAAAATTGCTTTTAATCTGTCACTGAAATTTTGCTCAATATATCATCGCTGAGTGTGCACGAAGGGCAGCTAAATCAAGTATGGGGTTTTCATTCACATGCAAAATGTAGGAAATTTCTAAAATTTTCCATTCACATAAGCATTAATAATATTTCACCAAAAAGTCCTCTCTCTGCTTTCCCTATCGCTAGAAGTATTTGTTTCAACAGAGTCGCTGTAATCATAATGCCGTTCGAGATTGTGCTCAGTGTGCAGTGGTTATTTGTGCTCTTGCTTATTCAGTCACCGGTGGGTCCAGGAGGATTTGTGAGGCTTTTGAGTTTTGTGACGGTTTTCGTTTGGAGTCAGTGAGATGTGCTATAATCTTCTTCGATTAACAAACTTCTTCTCTGCATGTCCCATTAACCATCCTATTAAAGAACCTCTTCTCTGCGGTGTTAAAGCCAGCTAGCATTAAAGCGACTGTATGTTCATGAGGCTGCATATGTGCCTGCTTGTCACTTCACCGTTTACAGCTCATTATATCAAACTCGTTAATGAATCTTCAAGTCGATGGTTGTAATGCACACCATAGGATGGTTCCATCTCTCCTATTTCACGAATATCCGCGAATTTTACAAACAACTGCGAACGTTTTAGAGCGCATTGGGAATTTCGCTGATTTTCATATAAGTCAGATCGGTTTTTTAGATTGCTCGGTTTGCAGAAAAGCGAATGTATAATGTGTGACTCGTCCGGATGGATTGATTAGTTAGCCTTGTTTATATTTTAAAAGCATTTGGCACATTGTGAAAAGTTATCTGAATCGTTTCTACATCTGCTCTTGCAGTTATATATGGTTATTTACTTCTTTTGCGTTTCGGGAATTCACGAATCTATGATTTAGTTTGATGGCTGAGATCTGAAATTGGTCAGTGCATGTGTTCTCCAGAACTCTTCAAACCCCATGAATTTGCTTGAAGTAGTTCTAGAATGTTCCTACAACATGACAATTTGGCGTCAACTGAGTTGTTCGGGTGAAGCAGGTGGATGAGCGTTTGCGGCCGAGAAACACGTGAACGAAGAAAAATCTCCGATGACTGTTATGGAATAGCGTTCCGTTCAATCCATGAAGAATGGAATTTTTATTACCATAATTATACTTATATGCGGAAACAAAGAAGGAGTTACAAATTAGATAATCAGCGAAGTAATCGTATTTGCAGTTAGCGTCCCCATGGCCTTGCCACACCATACCAAGGACGATGATACCCGCCATAATAGTAATTATAGTAGGGATAATGATGGTGATGATGAGGAGGAGGATGAGGATGAGGCGCCCTCTTCACACGAAAGCTGAAAATGAAAATTTAATATTATAATTGAGTGTGACGTGAATGCCATGTAAATGTTCACTTTCCTTTTCCATCATTGTCGGAGTGTTGAGTGCTCCTTGGGCATTTTCCATATATTCCGCTGCTTTGTGAGACTAACCAGGGCAACGTAACTTAAAACTCTCGAAATATACAGTGACATCATATTTCAAAAATTGTGAAGTACAAAAGTTGTGCCGACAACCTTCTAATGTTGCTTAGTTTCGGTTAGACTACAGAAAATACAGTGAAAGAAGGCAAAATACTGTCGCTCATGGTTAACACAAAGGGATTTAGTGTACACTACCTTTCCTTTTTGGTCTCCAAACGTTCTGAAATATTACTAATACATTCATTACATATTCGGAGATCCTCGTCTTCTAAAAACCGCTGAGTTCATTTCTCGCAATTCAGTTTTCCATGTATAAAGGAAAGCATGATGCTTGTGATGATGCGTACCATCCAGCGAGCATCGTCGAGGGTTTATTTTGCCTCAAATATACTAGAGTTATGCATAGGGTTGTGATCTAAGGTTCTCCGCCATTTTTCTCATTTAGAGGGTTATGAGCAGAACGATGTGGAACATGAAGTTTCTCCCAATGGCAGTGCTTCTTGAGTAAATATCAGCTGAACCGAGGTGCGTATCTGTTTCTGTAGGATTCAAAAATGTGATGTGACGTGATCGTCATGAGTACTCACTCGTTAAAATACATCCACCAATATGACATATTCTGGTATCGAGGTTCCAACAATAAAGGGAGCGCTTTTCAGCTAGAATACGAAGGGCGCTTTTTGAAATTAACTGGTCCGTTCCAGTGGTCATTCCCCATATAGCCATTTATAGAAAGTTAACGGGGTGTCCAGCACTCCCAAAAGAGGGGAGTGAAACTGTTCAAACATCAACAACGCTAAAGTGAATAAAACGGTTAAGCGGAGAGAAAAATGCGAGATTTCCGATTAGAAGTTCAATCAAATCGAAGCCACGTATGATATGAAGTAGGAGGGGACTAAAAATGTTCAACCGTTTTCATTTGCATCAAATTTCTGCGCACATCTTTTCGTCGAACGATGGGAACGGAAACTTTGTAAGCCAAGCATGCTATTGGAATGGAAGCATCCTTCCCGGCTTTTATAAACCCTCACCTAGCTACCCCCAGCCTTCCTGAAAACACGGCCATGAGTATGCGCTGTGGTGGTTAATACAAAACTGAGCAAGATATGATCATAAGAAGCAAAGAACGTCCTACCTTTCAAGTGACATCGGTGAAATCCCTGCACTAATGAGATGAGCCAGTGCCAGGAATGCAGCAAGGAAGAGAGCTGTGTAAAGTTTCATTTTGCTTTCCTGAAACACAGCTAGGCAGTTAAAAGGTCGATTGGAGCATGCTACCAATGAAACGCATCTAAGAAAGCGCGTTAATATGATGCCCTCAACTGCTACCGTAACAAAAGTTGGCGACATTCCTCGCTAGCATGTCATATGCATCATTTCGTTGGTGTCCTTTTAATAAAGCCAGCTTAGAAAGAGGATCTGTGCAAAACTTAGTTGCCAATCTTCATTCGTTCCTTCACTCTCCGATGACAGATTAGCACTGCAATTCGATTATCACTTCTGAGATATTCAGCGACATGGCTGGTCGTCTTCCTCTTCCGGTGTAAAAAGATCATATTGTCTACCTTGGCAGCGTTCAAATTAGCAAGCTTATTGGGACTGCATTGGGCGCGCCTTCTTGTTGCACGTCGATTGGTGAATTCTCTATCACGGCATGGCTGTCAGATTAAGCTAGTGCTTTATATAGATGTGACGGTATTGAAAGATCTCACGTCCTAACTATGACTGAAACGATATTAAAACTGGAAAATCGCAACCGTGAAAACTCTGCAGAATTTAACGCACGCCATCTTCACTTCGGCGCACTATTTATACTGAGAATGGGATAACGACGCCCTTGAATGTGACGAATGTATTGAGTAAATTCTCTCAAAGAAAATTTTTTTTTTCAACGCAGAGTAACGAATAGAATCAGCGGAACGTTAACGGAGAACACGAAGTTGCGCAGAAAAACGCAAATGACGTCAATAGTTTCTTCGAAAACGAGTTATTCTACGTCCCCCATCTTCGTTATTCGGTCACATCAGTTTAAAGTGCACAATAAGTAAACTGTCGAAGTGAAGTTTTAACGAATAAGCAATTTATAAATAATGTTCGGGGAATTACTTCCAAATATTGCTTTTAGGATAGAAGTGGCAGGTGAACGGCAGTTAAGAGAAAGTGGCAAATACTCCAAAACTGCGGAAGAAGTATCGCCGAAGCTTTCGCCCGATTGCTTACATTGCCTTGCGTACCGTTCATAATTCAAGATTCCTCAAGATTTGTGAGAGCACAATTTCTCGACACACTTCTTACAAAATCGCATTCAGTCATATGCAGATTCTAAATTGCACTGGTAAAGAATAGTGGCTTCTGCGATTCACTCGACCGTAACGTGATGATGGCACTTCTGTGGGGACTATAGAAAATACTGCATGCTCATGAATATATTCTCCAATTAATTTATCCTCATTAAGTGGAAAATACAATACAGGGAGCAATGGAGAGGGTACCGGTATATGGAAAATTATATTTTTGTATGCCCTTGCAACCTTACTCTATGTTGATGTAGTCTAGACGGAGGTTGCTTTCTAAGCCAAGGACCAGAATTCGGAAAAGTTTTGCATGGCTTTTCACCGCCTAATTGGAGGTGAGATTAAGAAAGTGCAGAAGTTGGCTGGCGATTGATAAATGTAGTGCAACGGCAACACAGATATTGATGCTAAGTTCGTCTCTAAAGTGTTCATATTCTGCACAGAAAGTCGACGACCTTTCTTCAGGTTAAGTGCAAGTTTTCTCCACAGATCGATAAGAATTGGGTTGCAGTTAAGCGAGAGAAATGATGTTTTTTAGGCAATTGTAGAGTGGAACCACATTACCAGCACAGATTTCGGCCGCATGAAAATCTTAAAAAATGCAACCATTGCAATACTTTGCACAGTTCATGAGCAGCACTCTAATATTCTGTAGGCTTCATGCTTTTTTCGTAGCGCGTTGATGACAAGACGGAGAGAGAACTTTTCGGTGGAAAGGAGTAAAAAATTCCTTAGTGCAGGGATTCATCTCCGAAGTAGAAGAACAAAGGAGCAATCGTTACATGCACAAAGACCGAAGTATTTAGAGCGCTGATCGCCATAAACTCGTGAATAATGTGCATTGGCAATAACTTACGGTGGTTAGGGAGTCACCAGCACTGAAAATCCAAATTTATTCTCGGTGTCTGTTTTGACGGTCATTATTGCTAATACAGTGACATCAATGGCTTCTTTAAACACCTTGCGTTAACTGATAAGTTGGAAGTTGCAATGTATCTCCTCCCGATCATTGGAGTAGGTTTCGAATGCGTGATCCATAACAATGAGTAGCCAACTTATGGCAGTTGCAGCGATGCGTTTCGCAATAATCTCCTGCTAATAGGAGAAATTTAATTCTCTTTGCGCATAAAGAAATTCACATGTCGCAGGGCGATTTTGTATTTTCACTACAGGACAAAAATTGCTTGGAAGTTTTCGCGTTAGTGCATTATTTCGGCATACAATTCAGTGGTTAGCATTTAAACTGCAGCGGCCTGTTCGCTGTACAACTTTGATGGACTACATACTTTTTAATAAACGCTTCCGAGTAACCTGTCTTCGAATGATCGTTGATTTCATCTCATTGCCATATAAAGGTATCGTTTATCATTGCGTTTTTGTAGCGAAATCGATTTTACGTGAAAAGTATTACAATAGCTGACTGCTCATGGGCGACGAAAAACAACTAAGAATTTTTTACTCATCTGCTTCGCAAATTGTTATTTTTGAACGAGTTGCATCCATTTTCTGGTGCAGAACACATGCAAATACTCGAATTGATTAACACTGATGATATTATGCGCATTTAACGATTTAGAATGGAAACAAGAGCCTCAACGTGCTTTAAAAAATGATACCGGCGATGATATAAGGTTTCGTTCATCCATTTGTTGCGTCAACGAATGACACACTGAAATGCCGTGAACACTTAATGAATACCAAAAATGCTCTCAACTTTCAATAATAAAACAACGGAATAGCAAATATATTAGCAAGATGATTTCTTTGAAACTGATGATATGTTCTTTTGAATTGCAGATGCAAAGGTACTGAATTGAATAAGTTGAAACGTACAGATCCAACTGTTACAGTCTTCAACATCAGCTTTCGATTATCAAGCGATATTTGCTGGAACCTTCGACAGGTGATTTTCGTCATCACAGTTTCTGCATCATTTATGTGCCCGAGCAGCTATTCAGTTTTGCATGTAACAAATGCCTTGTATGTATAGTTCACCATCACAATTGAAAAGTGGATACTACAGGAGGTGCAGAAACAAAGGTAAAGTTAAGCGCCCGCGAAGTATCATGCCCGTTGTTGAATGCACTTATGCGTTGTGATACGTTCTTTATACTTGATACATCACAGTTTAAAACCCTCACATTTCATGAATCACCATCTCCTGTAGCTTCCATATTCGCAGCGCCAAGACACCTTATCTGCCGCAGTTATCGTCCTCAACATATGCAGCTATAAATTGTTCATGTCGTCTGTTCATGCCACGTCTTCTGCAATTATTTTTTCCTACCATAGTTGTTCTTACTTTGTAGCTCGGAACTCCTCTTCACGGTTGTTCATTATGTACTTCGCGTCATGCGACGTGTAAACTCCATCCATTTACGATGGCCTAACCTTTGCTCAGCACTAGTATAACTATTTGTACTAATGCTTCGTTAATTGTCCACAAACTTATTCACAACACACATAACACGAACACAACCTGCCGCGTTTAAAACACATCTTTAGCAACTAGATAGCGAAATAACGGGAAGATCCCGTATCTCTAGATGAGAAGTCGTACAATGTGAGAGTTATTGCTGCGTGAACGAGGGACGCAGCCTGCAATACACTTTGTGCATGGGGCCTTATGATCCTATCTCGTGATTCGCAGGCAGTCTATATGCAGAACAATATATATATATATATATATATATATATATATATATATATATATATATATATATATATATATATATATATATATATATATATATATATATATATATATATATATATATATATATATATATATATATATATATATATATATATATAACTTTTGTTTCATCCGAGGTTTTAATGGAAACTGAGATATATAGATGAATCGTGTTCAAATCGTCCATTGTAACATTGGCCTAAATATAGAAGCTGTCTTAGCTTAACATATCCAGAAACACTGCTGTACCGTTGCAATTTCGTGAAGAGAAAAATCGAGCGAAGATACCATGAAGGTCACGCGCACTTCAAAGGCACTAATTTTTATCAGCTGTCCCACAAAAAGGTGAAAAGGACTGCCTTTTTTCCTGGCATGCATTCTTTCTCGGTTTCATTGTCTCACACCTCAGTTCCGCGACTCCTCTTTGTAATGCGCAATGTTTTTGACGCTGTGTGAGTGCTCCTTCCTGCTGGCAGCAGCGTTCGCCCACATCGCCTCTTCATTTCGCAGGACATCATAGCGTTAAAGATCAGACTCCTTCCAGCCTTTCGGTCTGACTTTGCGCTAAAATGTGAGTGAGCGGTGACCGCGAAAAGTCTAAAATTGAATGTCGACTGTCGTTATGCCAATGACTGAATGTAGAAAAATGCAAATCCTACAGTGCGGGAATGGCGCACGCACTAGTCCACCATGTGTATATTAATAGGAAGCAGCACATCACGCCCAATTCGTTGTATGGGCTAGAAGAAAGTGACCTCTCTTTCCACATGTGATCTGATTGCACGTGACAGGGCTAATCACATCAACTACGGAATTTAGGGGTCATCAACAGAGTTGATAATCATTTCAGTTCATATTCCCTCATTAGAGACACATGCTTACTTCACCCGCAAGCTCGTTCTCTTCTTGGCTGTCGCATGATTATTCCTTCCGCGACTGTCTTTTTGCTACTCTCTCCAAGCAAATGAACTATACACTTGACATCCCTTTGCACTCTTTCCTCTCCCCTTACCAAACTCTCCATCCATCCTCCCCCCATAACTTCATCATTCCCCAAACTCCCTAGGAGGGATTGCTTGTTGCATATTTGGTGACGAAGCGATCCAAAGCGGTGGTCACATTTCGCAGGGCAATACTGAGGCAGAGTTCGTGACAGTTTTTATAGCTTGTTGCATGTGCGCCTGGCGTGCGATAGCAAACCTCTTTTGGTCATCAACCAGCACACTGTGTTTGAATGATCACATAAAGCAAAAATACATCAATATTATCGCAGAAAATTTTTCGATTTGCAGATTGCCCTCTCGAATTTCAATTTGTCCTATGGATTACCATGCTGTAACTGATGCAGCGCAAGCCTATCATAATGCCCCTAATATCTCCAAGGCCCAATCGAACAAAGACTGAGACACATGAAGCATATTATCCTTGGACTTTTATCAGTGGGTTGTTGGTAAGCTTTGCTGGAGTTGTTCGTGAGCTTTGCTGGAACGGAAGTTGAATTTCGCAACGTCCACTGATGCGCCAGAATTATCAACGGAACACTGGGAACACGCGCAATTTCCGCCACATGCACAATTCGTCTCATTCCACAATTCCAGAATAAACTACTCACAACTTTGACATTCAATTTTTTTCGTTTTTTTTTCTCGTGAGGGCTATGGAAACTGGGTTTGTGGCGGCGCAGCCGCTGATACGATAGTGAGCAGGTAATTGCCATGTCTAGCAACATCGGCCTTGTGACTGCGTATTATGGATATTATGCCGAGCTCGTTCTTCAATGACGTTCGTCGCTCAACAAATTTTCAAATTTGATCTCACTAAAAGCGAACCTCTCAAATGACCCGTTGACTTCTTCATATTGCTTTCAATGATGCTGATGCGCATTTGCTTCGCAAATATGATTATGGGAGCATACAAAGAATAATACGTCGTCTACAGACTAATTCCATCTGCTCTGCATGAATGCCCAACTTGTCATTGCGCAAGCGATGCTCCGATGTTGGAGACCTCTGATCCTTTGTGATGCTTTCCCTTTATCCTCTTCGCCTGTCACAGTTCTGCTTCAGTGGGAACGAGCAATTTATGAATCGAGTAATCTTACACGAGGGACACAAGCAACCGCGCTAGAGGTTATCAAGACTTCATACAGAAGGAATAGTTTTAGTGTGTCAGTTCACTTCAGCAGCGCATGGCGAATGTAGGCGAGGCATGCCAACCGTTCATCGAATGACGAAGGGAAATTTATGCGCATGAATCCAATCAATTTTCCCTGTCACGGTATACTGCTGGCAACAGCGTGGATACGGACTTGATTTCCACTGACACGTAGAAGTTGATGGGGAACCTACTGAGTAAAGTATGTTGCCTGTGGTCTTTTCGAATACTTTGATTAGTGCACAGCCAAGAGCCGGAAACATGAAGTGCTACGACATGTCAGCATAGCAGCTTCTTTTGACAGTTAATGCGATCTTGGGTCTGTCAGTTCATTTGGCGGCGCAGCATTATGTTGTCATGAGCAATCACCAATTCGACAGATGTCCGCACAGCACAAAAGATAGAAAAATATTGCAATCGAATTTTTGTTCATCTGTCATTTGATCTCATGAGGACATGTACCCACTTATTGTTCGAATTTGTCGCTTCAAATCCCGAAAAGTTTTGGTCATCGCAGCTCACGTTTCTGAAATGTTCAATAGAACGAGTTTTCTGCCTGACACAAACTACAAACCTCTCTTGCTAGGCATCACCCTTTGTTTCATGTTCGAAGTCATCAAATGAGAAAAAACAACATTGTTTGTCCATGATAACGCGAAAGAAACACAAAAGGTTAAATCTCCCAAACGCTCCTTGGCAAATGCCGTTCCGCGAGTTGCTCAGCCTAACCCATTTCACTTCAGCGGCATTAACGGCGCAGTGACCCCAATCACCTGTGTAGGATTTCGCATAACCTTAAAGAACGAACAAGAGGAAAGCTTTGCCAGTAAGACTGACATGAAATGCTTTTTCTCTACTTGTGGCAATCAGTTTTGGCATACGAAATCAGATCTGATAGTACTACAACCTCTTTTGCTTCTACTTTCCACTTTTTTAACCTTGCATTCACTAACAAAAGCCTGATGAGAAGAATGATTTTTCGAGAACCTCATAACCTTCAAATCAACTTTTGTCCTTCGACTTGTCGGTCGTTAACTCGTGCAATGGGCGATGTCCATCAAGGAACTCTAAGAAGCTGGTGTGATAGGCGAGCACAAATTTTTTCTTTCGTGGTTGAAACTCTTAAGTCTGGAAATTTGGTCCATATATATAAATATAAATATAAATATAAATATAAATATAAATATAAATATAAATATATATATATATGTATGTATATATATATATATATATATATAAATATATATATATATGTAAATATATATATTATTTATATATATGTATATACATAACTAAATAAATGAACAAACTCACAGTTCTGTGTTGCGTGAAAGATTATGCAGCTCTCAATACCGATCCATGTAGCGCTGTGACTTCAAATCCTAAATTTTCCTTCCTTTTGATGCATCACTTCATTACCCCTGCAAAAATGGTTTTATCAAAATTTCCTCTTATTTTTCGCAAACTGTAGCGGAATGTGCACATGTTTCTTCTTTGTGAATATTGGAACGAAAAAGGGATAATTGTGGCAGTAACAGGCAAGGAAGCACCGCATTAGTTGCATGGAGGCGTTAAAAAAAGGCGATTATGTTGAGGGAACTGTGATTCTGAAGAAAGAAAATGTCCCGTTTGTTTTCTGAGGTCATGTCGTAAAAAAAGATGAAGAACGACGAAAAGTTGGTTACGTTGGCTGCGTTTTCTTACTTGCCGTTTTTTTCTCGGCAGAAGATAGTAAAGTGCATGTTTTATGCTCCGGTTCAGCGTATTGCAAGAAACTTTTTCCACCGCTTTCGAATTCGTTGCGGAAGGGGAAGGTTCAGTGTGCGCCCTGCCGCCAGGTTGTACGGAAGCGTTACATATGCTTGTTGTTTGGTGCATGTAATCTTCTCTGGAGCAGAGAAGTGCGGAATGTTTACTGTAGTGAAGCCCAACATTTCGGTTTGTCGACGTATTCTTTTGAAGTACCCAAGAGGAGCTTTGTGAGGCGGAAGCATAAGCACCTTGAGAGATGGTCGACGTATGCTCCTACTGAACTTCAGAATATGTCACTTAATAAGCAGTAAAAGATTGCATCGTTTCTAGCGTTTTCTGATGCAGGAGAGAAAAAATTCGTAGAAGAAGCTTTTAAAAAATAGGATGGCGCCCACACCAAAAACCGAGTGAACATGAACGGAACCAACAGCGAGTGCGAATGACTGCTTACTGACGTGGCTGGATGATATCAAGAATTCGACTTCTAAGATTTAGTACGCGTGTCTTTATGCGCACCGTTCACTAGCAGTGAAACGGGAAACTGAAAGCCAATTTTTGCAGAGTAGTTATGTTTCATTGTACAATGGGAAATGTGTTTTCACACTTTCATTATCACTGATGGACTACTGAATACTGCACGTATGTTGCTCAATGCGTTTTTCATTCTTCGGGGTATTTTCTTTCACTTATTTCTCATTGATTTTCTTCTTGATCCGATTTGTCCTCTACCAGGTAACATAGTATTGTGTCATCCGGAAACACGACGTAATGCCGCATGTTTGCGCAATACCAATAGAGAAATTACTTCATGCAATGAACTATTACAAAATAATACGCCCTTCCCCTGGATTTTGTCGTTATCACTGTGTTTTTCGGCACCGGCATATTACCATTGAATTCTTCAGGGTATTGTCGGTTCCGTTCTCACGATCCCTTTCACGGTGATATACGATTGCCGCACTCGAAAACGATATCTTACTTGAGTTAGTGCAGATATACTTAAGAAAACCAAACGTTTGGCTGAGAACTAGTTCCGTCCTCGAAGTCAGATAATATGTTCTCTCTGTATGCATTCATTTGGTGTCGCTCCCGCAACACCTGCTCATGCTCTTGGAGATTTGCATTAGCGCTGTAAAATCGTTCCATTGAGCGTCTATATCTCCCATTTTGGAAGTAGTCTGTACGGCAGCCAAGCTGTTTGCACATTTCGCGCCAGCTCCCCTATGCCGACAATCGAGAGGTAGCTGCTATTCATATGTTGAAAATGAATGTAGTTTTTGGCCCTACTTTATTAACGTGTAGCATCTATGCAGCAAAAGAATGTGACACTGCGAAAATGTCAGCAATCTTTGCAACAACTATCTTTATCGGTAAGATGAAGGGGAAAAATCATGGAGAAGACTACTCACTTAACGGTAATTTTTTCGCGATTCCTTCTAGACGTTTTCATCCATTTTTCAAGTCGAACATTACTACCTTCGCGTAGTGCTCAAAAATTTTCCTTAGGCACGATTTTGCTGATGCATTTATACGCACTATCCTACTCACGTTATCCACCTCTTTAATCGCTACCAACATTGATCAGATCAAAGGTGAATAGATGTGCGATCCACAGTTTTCACCTAAGGCTGGACTCTTAGCTGAGATTGCGTGTAAAGTTGCTTGTATCGTAGGGTATATGGAGCTTATTTGTAACGTCTGGGCTCCGCCTCAGTAGTACTATCTCCAATATTGGGGCTGATAGAAGCGCTGCAGTTTAAAAGTATGTGAACGAGTGGCAGGTGAATTGTCTAATAACAGATGCACCTCTGCATTTTGGGACTAGAGATCAACCGGGAAGCCGCATAAATTATCGCAGAATAATTGAACGTATTTGCTAATGAAGACAATTACAAGAAAGATATGGATTCGGGGGGCGGGGGATGTCACGTCGTGCGAGGTGAATGATACGGTACACACTATGGGTGCAATATAGGAGCTTTACAAATGGGGCACCTATGTCAGTAAGGCAGGGTTTGATATAATGAAGTGCAACACGAATATTTTCACGAGAAGCGAGGTGTCGGGCGGCTGTGTTTGTACCGACTACCAAGTTATAAGAAAAAAATCAAGACACCACTGCCCGACACGTTCGGTTCGCGGATATTCACCGCAAATTTTTTTCTTAGGCAGTTGATACTTCCTTCTTTATGCCCTCCAACTTCTCTGCCGCATTTAAACTGCTCGAATTCTTCAGATGTGAATGAGATATAATGTGCTTAATAAATAAACTGGCCTGATTTGAAGAGGGCTCATACACTCGCGTCCTTTCTTTTCTCAGCCAATGTATATTGTCCTCCTGGTTGGTTCGTCCTAAGTTTCTTCGCAAGGCACGAGGGATACCTCTCAGCTCTGCGGCCGCCGTACACCTGAAACTTGGTTAGTTAAACCTTTAAAGTACTCTCAAACAACACTAAGATGCGACGTAACTAAAAGATGAATACAGGACCATCATAACACACGACCTGAGATAGCTGAGTTGGCTTTTTATTGATGCATTAACAAATGACGTGCGGATATATTATAAGGAGATCGCCAAGTATCAATACTATTGACAACCAACAGTGACAAACCATTTGAGAAAAGAAATTCAACAAAAAAATAATAATAAGATAATAAGGGCGGCATATTGCTGAGAAACGTAGCAGATCTGCGCCTCCATACGAAGAGCAACGCTGCTTCAGTGAAACGATATGGTCAGTACGGCAACAGGTCAAATTAGACTATTTGGTGAGTTGCTGCGTTGAGACGCATTTCAATTACACGTCTCTAGCAGCTAGATAACTCATCGCGTCTTTTCGCGACATCATCACAGAATAATGAAAGTTTCTGCTGATGAATTAAAATTAGGCTGTCTTGAATGGTCTATAAGTGTTCTGCGAAGAATTCTTTTTCTCGCTACCAGATTCTGCCTTCTGTGGCAATGGGATTCAAATTCTGATAGAGGTGTACATGCAATGGCACCTCTACATTGACAGGTACACAAGGTGGTCAGCTTCGCGTTGCTCATGCATCTTCGCGAAAGTCGCCCAAGCTCGTCGATTCTAATGATCGTAGCATCCGCTTCTATGAAAGTTGTCGTCACTCCTGCATAATGCTAATTTCATCCAGTGGTCATCAAACGCTTTGTTTTATTTCTGATGGCGCTTTTCGTGTGAATCGGCGAAAGAGACAAAATAACGTTCCAGCGAAACGAATAGAAAGACTTCGCTGGAGATTTGGTGGGAAAGGAAATATAGAATTCCCACATTGTTGTGAGAGGATACTATGTCTTTTCCTATTGTTGTCATTCTTTCTAGATATACCGTACTATCCATATCGTGTCCAAGCCGCCTTTTCTGTATTGTGGGCAAAGCCCGCGATGCCCCCCTCCCCGCTTACTGCCACTACTGTTCATTTTGCCGCGTTTTGTGAGTGTTTTTGGAGAAGACTTAAGGAATCCATAAAAGTTCACGTGAAGAGCCAGCACCACTGCGAAGGCATGTTATTTTCAATGCATGGAGATCCCGTTTTTATCTTTTTTCCGCTAGCACTGCGGTTATGTTGTAACTCTAGCAGCGACAACGTTCAGAGGGAGACCGAGTGAGATGCGAAGAGACACGGAGATAGGTGGAAGTCGTTTATCGGAGGGGCATCACAGCTCATAAAGAAGAAACTGAGGAATTCGAGACGTCCCAAGAGAGCTGCTGGTCGGAGAGCCGCCGATGGAGAAGACTGACCTCCGACGGGCTGAGGCCCGACTTATATAGGCTTCAGACAGGTCAAAAGCACATAAATCGATCAGTGACGTGGCGCGAAGAACAATGAAGGAGAACCAGAACCGCTATAAGAGCAAAATGATCACTGTTAGATCACAAATAGATATCTTGGGTTGGCTCTTTAGCGCCATACCCAACAGTTTACAAGTGGAGCATCGTGCCTGAGTGTTCATTTCTGCCCAAGGAAGCTTAAAGCTAAGAGAGGCTGTCCAAACTTCTGCAATACTCCCACAACCTAGAGCACATGAAATGGTAAGGAAATCTTCCCCTAACTCTTGACTTCATGAATGAGTGGCGCAAATATTTTTCGAATGCCAACAAACTTTAACGCGAACACTTAGAAACAATTTGACTAGAAATGCTTCAGCTATAATAAGCAAAGTTGTGCTTCGTAGCGCATGAAAAAAAGCGGTATACTATTGTCCATGGAGATATGGATATGGTTGGACACCTTACTACTATGGCAACGCAGGATGGCACAGGCGAAGGTGTTAGGCGATGTGGGGAGATCCTCCGAACTTTGCACGCCCATGGGCAGCTCAGACGACGCACCTCAGCAATGAATTTGGCCTATTCTCAGCGAATGTTTCAAATATGAGCCATTCGTTGTAAACATTTCACTTCTGCGTATTATGTCTATATGAGTAATCGGACTGAAAACAACTCATTTTTGCTGAAAATTTTCTACAAGTCATCTCTCTGGCATTTCCAGCCTTACCAACGATCGAATCGCGCTAATTCTTTCAAGACAATATGTGAAGTTCAGCACACCCACCCACAAACCTGACTCGTAACTCCCCAGGCTATAGCAGTTCTATTCGGCGTTTGTTGTAAATACATCGTCTCACAGGTAGATTCGGCGTCCAAACAACAAGAATTTCAAACATTACGCCTGCACGGAAGGTTCCATAAAAGACAAAAAGAAAAAAAAGCAATACTTTCGTACAACGGAGCAAATGAAGAAATGAGCGGGAAACGGTTCTGGTCCTATTCGCTCTCTGGCGCTTATTGGCGTGATTTTTGCACTTCTCGTCGCCGCAGCAGGAAGCTCCTGCTCCGAAATGAACCGGAAGATGGTTCTTCATGTTACGATGGCGATGCTGTGTTGATGTGTCACATGCCTCATTTTCCTTGAAGTTTTACTTCATAGATCGATGAAGGGATCTGGAGCGACCATCGTCAAGATGCTTGGACCAAAGTACTCTCTCAAAAACCTCTACTCCTTTCAACACATATCTGTCCGGAGTCGGAATCATTGATTATACCGTTACATGCGGAAAAAGAATGATCAGACTTTCATGAAGAATTTGTCTTCCAAGGCATATGAAACTGGCATTTGCCGTGACAGGTTGAAGGTGGCGATAAGTTTTAAGTGTTATTTGTGGGCCGGCTTTCTGGTTGTGCCAGCTGTTACCGTTGCTCACGTTACCTAACTGCGATCCGTATTGCAGTTAGGTAACGTGAGCCGCCTTGGAACCGCTTAACCGGATTTGGAACGGGCAATGACAAGTCATCAACAAAAGCTGCAAATGAGTTGAAGACCTCCATGTGCGCAATGTGCAATGGTTTGTTTAGCATAGAAGCGAACGAAATGAAGTTGATTCCTAAGCGGCACATGATTTGGAGTTATCCGTAGGAAAGCTCGGGAAGCGTTCAGTACACATACCATTACAGCGTTGTCTCCTTTAATAGGACACATGATTTTCTACACCGGTTTTCTCAAATGGAGCATCAAACTCTCACTTAAAGACCGACAGCAGTATCACAACGTGCCACTTCTGTGAAAAGGAAGCTGTTAACGCCCTCACACTTGCATTTCACATTAGCTTATTTTGTCAAAAACCGGCGAAAACGGAGGGATGTTCGTTCTCATGATGTAGATATTCTTCTCCGTTCATTATTTAGGCGAAGCTATTTGCAGCAGCGCGCTACACCTCCGCAAAGGACGTCAGGGTCCCTATTAACATCTTTACTAGCTCATAAACGATAACGTAAACGCACGCAAAAAGAATCACTCTGTTGGGTATGGTGCTGAACAGCCAAGCCAGCATATCTACATGATCTAAACTTATTTGTTACCTAACATTGCTGTGATCACTTTGCTCGTATAGGCGGTTACCGTTCGTTGTTCTTCGCGCAGTGCCATTGATAGAATTAGGTGCTTTTGACTTACCTGAGGCCTATATAAGTCCGGCTGCAGCCCTTCGGAGTCAATCTTCTCCAGTCGACAGCTGTCCGATCGGCAGCCCTTCTTGGTACCTCCCGCCTCTTGCCGTTTCTACTCGTCATTAGGAACTATGGTGCTCTCCAACAAACCACTTCGATATCCTCGTGTCCCTTCACGTTCAACTCGACCTCCCTCTTCACGTCACCGCTGTGAGAGTTCAGTACAGTGTTTTTTCAGCTGCAGTAAATGAATAAAGTGTTAGTGCAAAGAAGTTTACTGAGAGTGGGGAGAAGTCTGTTAATTAACTTGATCCAAAAGAAATGATAAAATGAGAAAGTGCAGAGAGAAATCTAGAGATTGGCAAGTGGCGGTGGATTCTGCGGATGGGACGAAGGCAAGAAAGTAGTTAGAAGCAATGCGACAGAGGAATAGTGCAGCGTCCTGAAACGCAATGGAGAAGCATTCCCGACGTTGTTCCTACTTAGTGATTCGTGAAACCTAAAGGAGATTGCAACGGAACGCCGAGAAAGCACCGAGTCGGCACAAACCACACTGTTCGGACTCTCTCGTCCAGTTTATCTCTTGTCAAACCATTCGTAATCAGCAGAATTCTCTATGCATTTTTCAGATGCCTCTTACACCCGTTCCTCCTTCTTTGGGTGCAGTTTGAGATGCTCCACTTGCGGCAACTTTACAACGCAAACACATCTTTCACTGCGTTGGAATTGTACATTTTCCTGCAATCCACATTATGAACATAGTTTGAGGATAATTTCGCCATATTACGTTCATGTTCAACTTGTTAGTTGTTAAATGCACTACGTTGCCATCTTCGTGCTCGCTTCGTAGCGGAACTGTGCATAGTTTGTGGTTTCACAAGTATACACGTTCAGTGAGTATAGCAAATAACGTCGAAGCCGTGCTGCCACAGGTGCAGATGCTCGGCATATGTCTGCCAACTTCAAGCGAGCGATTTACTGTTGTCGTTATTGCATCACTCACAGTATATGTACGACGATTGCAGTTTCCTCAACGAAATGTCATCGGAACTAGCGACGCACAGCACTTATAAACGGATGAGTTGATGACCTCCAGAGGAAGGCGAATGGCTGTGCAGACCAGTATACCGTTTGCATGCAGACACCGTTCATGCATATCATATCAATTTCATTCGATTTTTTGCCACGCTTAATGCACATACATTGGTCATTGCTGCATGAATACAGATTGTGGACAATAGGTATGCACGCTAAGGATGTTGATCATGCCAGATATATTAATTGTGATCTCGGTTCCACTTCTTTCTCTGTCATCAAACATAAAACGCGTTGGGAGATGCAAAAGGATAAAAGGTACCTCCCAACTTTCTTCCACAAACCTCTCGAAAAAAGCTGGGTTTTTTTGCAACCGACCTTATATATGGCAGAAAACGGAGCAATCCAAATGTCAACAACTTCCCGCTCATAACTGTGCGTATTTCTATTTCGCATTAATTCAGAAAGGCGAAAACTGGTGGCGATCTTTAGCTTTAGTCATGTGCATGGTAAAACTGCCGGGAAACCGGGACGCGTATGAGCAGGTGTAGGTATGCGCACCAGCAGGACGCGTTATCAACGCACTGACAGATGCAAGTGAAGTTGCAGATGCACATAAAATGGACAGAAAATGGCGACAACGTGCGCTATTTTTATCTGCAGCTTGACGAAGAAATATCAGCAGAAAAAAGAGCCCACTTTCAAACGCCACAGCAAAAGGCATTGAAACGCTGTTGTTCAGAGAAAACGAATATTTCGCTGATGATCGCATGCGCATCTTCAGTGCGAAATCCAATCGCTGCAAATTATCGCAGCTTGGTTCAAAAGATCAGGACTTTCGAACACTTTCCCTTCTCATAGAATTTACATTTCTCCGAGCAACTCTAGTATCGAATGCATAAGTGCAGCAGTCCATTACAACATCACAAACTCTGAGTCGTTAGCGTTCATAACACGCGTTGAAAAAGCAAAATGGTTTGCGCAAGGCGCAAGGCATTTTCCTTTTAATTACCTGCCTTGCGTCGTGAAAAGGGCAGCTTGAAGCGGTCGATATGTTTCCATTCGTCACACAAAAGCGAAAGGAATTGAGTGAAATCTATTTTCTGGGTGCAATTTGGCTTGAGGCTGACTTACTTTCATCGTCGTTATACCCTGATGTCCCACAGAGCCTGCCATCCAGTGCTCCATTTCTTCGAGTTACATATAACGTTGTGTCGATTTCGCTTAAAGCACAGAATGGTTCTCCAGCTTGCAATATAGGGATGACCGCAAACGACGGTGTGGTAAAATGCCTTTGATTGCTTTTATCATCACCTGGCAAAAATGGACGGTTTTTCTTTGCGGTCATGAAATGATGAGGAAGTTGTTCCATTATCAGCGGGGAACAACTAATGCAGTCTGTATGTGCCACAGCTTTGCCTATTCTGGACGGTTTCTTCATATTTTTTTATTTATATATACATGGTTATCTTCTGGGGAGCCAACTTGCATCACTTCAGAAGTCATAGCAATCGCATGTTTGTCGTAGTTCACTACAGTCGCCCTACATTGATGAATTCAGATATGACGCCATTTTGTCTCTAACGGGTGATCTAAATGAACACTTTTCTAAACAGTTCCCAAATGAATTTTGTAGACGTCACATCAGTAAGATCAAAAGAAAACTTCTGCTTCAGTAGAATGTGAAAGCCGCTTCGCTATGTGCATCTCATTTTCTCGGTAACTAACTGATAACTGATAACTTCCTTGGAACTGATAGCTGGCAAACGGCAAATTTTTACGAAGCGTTCGCGACTGCAACAACCTCAAATTAAACTAGTGCAGCTGAACGCTAAAGAATTGCGCTTGACACGTGCTTCAATGCTC
Source organism: Ascaris suum (assembly GCA_013433145.1). Lineage (NCBI taxonomy): Eukaryota > Metazoa > Nematoda > Chromadorea > Rhabditida > Ascarididae > Ascaris > Ascaris suum. The sequence goes on from CM024175.1 coordinate 1,842,556, forward strand.
CATCAACGATAATTGAGCTCAGGTTCGTCAAAAAGTGCTTAGAAAACGGCGAGTTGAGGGACATCAGCGTTCGAGGTGAGTAAGTGTGCGGAATGGCCATGCCTGTAGAAGACATGTTACGGATAAACGTGTTTTCCTCAATATATTAATGTGATTTGCTGTAGGCAAACAAAACGCAGGTTCCCAATTGATGTCATGCGGCCTCGCATTACTCTAGTTTTTTAGGCATTTTTTCTACTTAAATCACACGTCGCAGCAGCACGCCATAGCTTGCTCCTGGGCTTTTGATACACTATGACGCTGGAATCCAGGAAATATTTTAGTGAGAATGCTATTGCAATCTCCTGGTTGCGGGTGGAGTCGAAAGCTCCTTTTTCCAAATTATTCACATCGACTTGCAAGAAGAATCCTGACAAGAAATAAGCGTTGAACCATCGCTACATATCAGCGCTATGCAGGACTTTCTTTTGTGAGTCATACTATGTTAACAAAGAGATCAGAATCTTCAGTTCCGTATGGATATCGGAGACCGGCATTGATATCGAGCAGACGCTCGTACAACTCATCATCACTGAGTTCTTCGAATGAACAACATTCCATGAAAGGATATCGATGCTACTATAATTCCGAGTCCCTGAGGTTTCTCAGATCCGGTCGAAAAATCGATCATAGATATATCCTGAAGGGTCACTTTACAGTGGCGCTAATGCAGTTGAGTGAATGATAAGTTGAGATTATGAAATGTGGTGAAAAATGCTCTTGGGAATCTTCTTTTGTCGAGTGATTCAGTTTGGAGATCGCACATTCGCTGAAACGATGGCGAATCCATACGGGCGCGACTATGTGGCTCTTTCTCCTAGTGAACTGGAAGTCACCTCAGCGTTGCTCCCATTACCCCGCTTTCCACCTCACTCCCCCCCCTCCACCCACCCCTTATCCGCGACCCTCACTCTTACTCCGTTGTCTACAGTTCCGACGGTGCACAGGTAACATCCATGGATGGCTCTTATCATCGCCTCGTTGCTACCGCTCTTCGCGACTTTTGATTTCCACCTTACACAGAATTACAGTATTCTTTAAATGAATTGGTGCTCTCGCGTCAGCAATCAAATGAATACGTTTTTGAAGACACAGATTCATGTCCTACGTTAGTAAGAAATCACTGCTTTGCTCCTAAATATGTGCATAGGCGCGGTTCAAGGATGAGAACTTTGAACCTGTTGAAAAGTTATGTTTTGTCAATCGTCATCTCACACGGCATATCACTTGTTTCTTTTCCAATTTGGAAGCTGTTTTCTTTAAAGTCAACAAGGCAGAAGGAACAGAGAGAACTGCATGTTGTGTCCGAACTTCCTCAAGCTGCCCAGCTATTTCTTGATAGGTTTCATCATCTCAGTTTGCACACAATTCTTTCCATCTAGCTTCTTACCCTTGAAGATGAACACCATGCGTTTCGGGGTGATGATTTTGCGGTGATCTCCTGAGTATTTCAAGTTCTTTTTTTATAAGCATAAGCAAGCAGTTGAACGATGATGGACCCTCCTGCAATGGATAAGAAAATTTATTAATCCCTTCAGCAGTTCTGCGAAAATTCTTGCTAAACTGATGATTCAACGCAGCCACAGTTGATCTTTCAGATTCATCATCCCATGGCAAATTCCATTTGCCATTGCAGGAGCTATTCCGCGAGCATGTTCCACGGCCACATTCCTCGACCTTCACAACATTTCTTCTTCTCTGCGGAATGCCTCAGAGACCATTTTAAAATTTTCTGTTTGCTTTTTTTTTGACCAAAACTACTATAACGTATTGTTGCAATGTATTGTGGCCCACCAGTTCTATCGAGTGGATGTTTTCGTCTCCCCTGAAGCTTCGCCAAAGTTGCAACCTAGTCTCAGATGGTCAAGGCATGAGCATAATTTCGAGGAATTTCGAGGAATCGTATTATGCGGTGATAGATTTCTAGATGAGAATAGCACCGCAAAAAGCGACAATTCAATTTGTAACGTTCTCCCACACCTTTCCTCTCTCTCTTTCTCTATTTCCCAGTTCTGTCGGCTCGTTGAATTCATAGTCTCGTTGTCTCCTCATCACGAACATTTCCAGAAGGAATACGTCAATCGCAAGAAAGCGCTAGGTTATAGAATAAATTATGAGACGCATGCACGGGTCAAACGAAACATAATGGCACTCAACACTTCGGCGCACCATGAATCCAATGAGCCAAAGGAAATAGCATCGATGATGTTGTCGGCAGTCGTTAGAGGGTCAAAGTTTTTCAAATATTTCCTGCCTCTGGTTGTGAAAGCACTAAAAATAAATCATCACTCCCGAAATTGCCCGTATTATCTCGTGATGCGCCGAATTTCTCATTTCTCGTCCCCCATGACCCTTTATCACTGTTAACACCTTTTGCCTTCCTTATCATCGACACTACTTTTCCTGTCTAAGGAAAAAAAGCTAACCGAACATAGTCTTAAGCCAATACTCAAGAGACCGCGGAAACTATTTCTGAAATATGCACGCCGAAACCTTGTACTTTTCGTCATCAGACAGGTTCCAGAAGAAAGTATTTGGTGGGATTCTCTATTCACCGTTTTGTTCATTTCATGAGTTCATAGGTGGATGAATCTAAAAGGATCTCTACCAAATTCTAAGAAAAAGGCGAGAAATTATGATAATTTCTTAGAATGTTCTCCTCATTGCATTATCCCAACACAAAAATACGGATGAAACGTTTTATTTGTACAAGAATCATCGTGGCAAAAAGTTGCATTTGAATATACAGCTTCTAACTAAATACAGTGCTGCTCGTAAGATAGCCGCATGAACAAATATTGCCAAATATATGTGCGGACAGCGACAATGCTCATTTTTTGCTCCATCCTCCATACGGTGGGTACCATTGTCCTCCATATCCATACCATCGACGCCTCCAGTATGGCCGACGATATCCACCATACCATTGACGTTTCACGCGAGAACTAAAACACACTCCCAACTGGATCATTTTAAGAACATAAATTCACTCGAACGTAGGATCTGGAAAATAAACCTGCTGAAATAGGTTCGTATAAAAGCTCTTACCTCTTTAAAAAGTGACGATAAACGTACGCCACGCAAAGTATACGAGAGAGTTGTATCCGGAGGTGTACGAAGCGTCGAAGCTTTCCTCTGCGAGCTACTTAACCATTCATCGTGGTGAGGAAACAAATTTGCCCCTCAATATTTTTTCGTACTTTCATGTTGACGTGATATCGCATACGAGGTTGTTCAAAACGTCACGTCGCATCGAGGAATTTTCTTAAAGATCAAATGCGCCATACGATACTAGAGGATCGTTATGGCTTCCGCTTTTGCATTCAGAGGTATTTTTATCCTGCATGCTCTAGCACGGTGCTCAGTAAACAGGTTGGACGTGAAGAAGTTGAGTTATCTCCCAATTGCGCCTCTTTAGAACGGCATCGCTCACATTCCTGATGCTATTCACTGTGCTTGTTTCATAGAAAGTTTCAACGATGCAAAGTGCATATAAGCTTGAAAGTTTGAGATGCTCGGCAACTGCCTTTTCAAAGAAGACGTACATAGACTAACAGCTATGGCAAGCTTCAACACTGGCTAGCGCGATAATGCCGATGTTAACCGATACGGCAAATTCTACCGATGCCCCTAAACATCACAAGATAATTTCCCGCCGTCTAAGGTGAGTAGTTGCTACGTTGTTTCTTCGAGAAACTGTTATCAACGCTTTCGACAGATTTCATTTACTGGTTACTTGTGTTGTCATGATCGACAAGAAAAGTGTTCAGAATGAATGCACTGAACTAGTGAGAATAGCAGCGTCGCAGTAGCAATAGATGGTAACGGACACTACAATAGCTGAAGCAACTGGCTCTGGCACTTCGATCGTCGGATCACTTGTCACAGAAATGAATGAGTATAAGGAACACATAACTGAAGAGTATACGGTGCTTTGTACAGTCGAGCTAGGAAAAAATGCAATTCCATGGGTTGCCAAATGTATGAAATTTCAAGACGCTTTCAATTTCTTAGATCCCTTTCACTTGCCTAAACCTGAAGCTTGGTATCGAAGATGAGTGCGCAGCGTGCGTCATGCTTGCAATGTTCACGTGCTTTAGGACTGATGGACCATGAGGTGAAAATAAAAGACGAGCTGTGCGAAGCTTTCGGCATGCTGATAAGGACCCAGACACAAATGTATGTGAATAAATGTGCTATCGCTGTGGTAGGCTTTGCGCCTGCAAATGTCTAGATGTCAAAAGTACAGGTGAAAGTTCCTTATGCTTGATGGGAAATATTGGCGACGACAAATAGTCATCGAAGAAGTCCTGCTGCCACTTCTACGCTTGGCGTAACAGAAGGTAAGTCACTTGAGCCTTCACACGTGATGGGAACTGAGGAGATTGCAAATACACTTTGAACAACGAGTCATCAATTTTGCATTGTTCACAGTCCAAAGATATTTGGCCTTCCTCTGCAACCTTCCTTAAGCAATTTACTAGAGGTGGACGCCTTTCGCAATATTCAGGCCGGCCTGCTGACAAAGCTATTAGGTAAACTTGTTGAAACAGAGGAACTTCTCCAAACTCAGGCGCACCTCCCGTGAGCTTGAACCCATCTTTGGCTGACACAGTGAAGGACATCTGTTGACGCCCGAGCATGACAAGGATATAACAGGAGTCCTGGATCATCAAAGTGCGCAATGACGAGCTAATGCTTTCCTATAATGGGAAACACAGAATGCTTCGCTCAACAAATCTTGATCAGCAGGAATAGAAAGCATTTACTACATGCGGTGGACAAGTATTGTTGGTTTCATATTTTGGATATAGCGATCACTGAAATATGGAGTCCTTAAAACTCCTAGCGCCTTCAGGCACTGATATCCACATTTCTGGTTTCCGGAAAAAGATAGTTTGAGGACATATGGAAAAGCTGAGAACCACTGAATCCTCTAAGTGGCCGTCACAGCTCACTGAGAAAGAGCAAATTTTAGATGAAGCAGCTGAATGCGGAACCGTTTCGCCGTTGCAGACTTCAGGGAAATAGCGCTGCCAACATAAATCGAAACAATGTTGTGCTTGTGTATTTCCGTGTGAGCGACCATCTTCACCCTGTCACTTGTCTGAACTCGAGAACCGTACCGAGTATATGCAAGGAACTCTGCGGGTATACTGCGCTGAGGAACCATGTCCTGCATGAAAGCTGAAGTTTGTGCATGAAGTCCGGAATAGTTCATCCGCATTTGAAGGCGCTTGAGGCACCTTGATACACTTTCAGATGATCTGTTGTTCCATTTCACAAAATTTGCTTAACAAAACCGTTTACGTTCGATCTATGAGAGCACGCAACTATCTTGAATGATCTGCTCAATTCGACAAGTGCTCATCTTGTTTGCTGGATTGAAAAATCACTCCAGTTGTGCAGTTCTTCATGGATTCCCTGCCTTTATACCTGTATCTACGATGTGAATTTTTGAGCAGCGACGATATACCTGTATTTAAACCTGTATTTATACCTGTATTTAAAGCGCAGATAAAGTTCAGCATTGACGGCCGAAATATTTCTACTGAAGACGGCGATAAAAAGCGCATGAAACAGGTGCAACACAAAGGTTAGTGCAGAAAAGGGCGGCTTTCTCATAAGACAATTTGAGAACGTACCTCACATCAGTTGGTTGCTTGCTGGTAACGAGTGCGGCAGCTGACAGTAATAGCACACAAAGCAGCAACAGGGAGAAAACTCTCATCTTGCTGAAAAAAAAAAAAGAAAAATAAGCACTGTTTTACTGTACCAAAGCTTTTGTTGGATATCACGATGTAGGAAAGGCTTGGGCGATTGGAGAAGTGAGTAAGCGACCGATGATAGTTGGGGATCATCATAAAGTATCACGCATCAGAACAACAGGAAAAAGGTGGCAAGAAAGATTTCCTGAGCGAAAATAAGTTGCGATCGAATACATTCATTTCGAGTTTTCATCGACGATCGAAAATAACGAAAATGTAGCTTATCGCTCTTTTATACACCGTGAGCAAGCGTAAGGAAGGCGTGTTTGCCAAGGGGCAGGCACGTATTATTCGACTTCGGTTCCAGTTCTCACCACATTTGTGACTGGGTATTTATCGGTGCCGCAAAGCAACATACGTTTTGATTCGAAGACGTTGATGAGCAGTTTGAGATTCAATGTGCAGTTATCAATGATCGGATTCATCTTACTCGTAACGCTCATCCATCGTTTTCAGTTCCAACAGGGAAACTTCTTTCAGTGACAGATTTCTTGTTTTTTGAGCCGTCTCTGCGGTTGTTCAACTACTAGAACAGGTTCAATGGCAATTGTGTCCTTGCTGTGGTGCATTAGCGACCTTGCGCGATGTGCATACAGTCATGACTTTATTTATCCAACGCGCTTACTCGACGATGGCTCATTCGAAAAAATGGAAGCCATAACCCTTGGAAACATTAAACCTGGATATGCGATGACGTCACTTGCGGCGTTCCATGCTCAAAATGCCTGTCTCAGCTGGTAATGTGCATATCTGCCTGCTTTCTGGGCTCGTAATCCTGCGAGGGCAAAAGGCATAGTCTTCACTGCCTTGATATATACACCAACGTTCACGGAAGCTTTTCACACTAGCAAAAATAGGAATCATTCAAAGTGCAGAAATCATCCAATTGTTAGGACGAATCACACAACCATTTGACCACGAGTGCCAAGAAAACATAAGAACCGATAGAATCGTGCGAGTTTCTCAGCTTCGGCGAGCGGCCATATCCAAAAGTATTCACATACCAGAATGGGGCGAGATGTAACGCACTTTCTGGTATGTGAATACTTTTGAATATCATGAAGACGCTGAACGCTTTGAGCAATACGAACGTGATAGAGTGACGACCATAAATTTTGCATCTTCCTCTATAAATAACCGGAAGAGCAATTACTACACTATGCGTAAGGGAATTTCATCTGCAGTGAATGTACAGCTTTGTAGCATCAAGCAACACAAACCTTACGATCCAATTTTTTGTCGCCTCCGGCGCAAGCCGAATATTTCCACAGTAGAGTGTACTAAATACGAAATTTTGTGCTGCTCCTATTCGTCTGCATTCAGGAAGACCAAATGCCGTTAATGAATGTGGGAAAAGTAACGCCCAATCTTCATCCGTTCGTCCTTTGGGCCCATCTTGCCAGCCGAAGATTTGGATCTGCTCTTTTCTTCGCTGTTGCCTCTTTTGCATTCCGATCACGAAAAAGGTGTCACACCACATTAGGGACTACGAGAACAGAAGAGCAGCAACGCACATTAATACAAGCACGCGTACGCTGCTTGATACACCTGATTTACTGGCATGGTTTAGGTGCTCTGCCCTTGCTGCATTTTGCAAAAACTAGCAAACCACATTCAGGTGGTGTAAAAACAGTCGTGGGTACATGGGATGTAACCTCGATACTGAACTTGGGAGAGTTCTTTTCTTCGGCTTTTCATAAACCTTTCTAATTTGCCGCGAGAGCGTCATATTCGCTCATATTTACATGTCTATTTGGATCACATTTGTTTTTAAGTTGTTGAATGTGCAAAAGAAACTTGTTATTTTGTTGCCTTCGTTTTCGTAATTTGTCGCCTTCTTCCACAAACACTTTTCCTGTCACAACGTTAACCATAACGTGCAGCTTCATCGTATGACAGCGGCAGCTAGAAACAAGAAATTCCCTCTATAGGGAAGAATCAAATAACTGCCATTTGTTTTTCGCTCGTGAACTTTTTAATGAAATGAATGAAATTATTCCATTTATTTGCTTTGAATCTTTTCACTTGTGCCTTCAAACAATCCAATATGAATGATTGAATTCAGCTATCAATTATGAAAATTTAATATGTTACGACATGTAATCCACGCATTTCGTGAGATATTGTCAGGAACCGCTCCGCTAATCCATGATTCTTCAAAAGACGATTCGACCACCGGATTTCATCTTTTTTTTGAATAAGCTTGGTTTTGCATACTTGCATATGAATTTGTAGTACGCAATCACTCGTTCAATTACCTCGTCAGCCAAGTGCATGTTCGCTAATACCGCCTTCGGGTATATAAAACAAATCTTGTGATGATCCTAAGGACGATTTTTTTTGGTCGAATGTTGTTGAAAGGCGCACAGGAGAACCTCAAATATGCGCGCTCACAGTTTTACCGGCAAAACTCAGAAATTCATCGATGCATTCCTGTGGACGAAATTCGCTGAAGCTTTTGCGTCATAAGTATCATGGTTGGTCCGTTTCGCACATGAACAAATCCATTCTTTCCCGAGCTTGTTTAACCTTGTCCCATCCAACTCTACATTAGTTAACAAAACTGCAGACTCTACATATTAGGCGAAGCGTTAAGCGAGATGGTACAAGGCTGAAATTCTACTCCAGAGGAGTTTTGGTGACTCCACTCATCACTAAAACTACTCAGGCAACAAATTTCAATAATTTTGTACCTCACTTTACTTCTGAATAAAGTTTACCGATAATCCCTATCTGAAAATCATCAAGGAGAATTTCTCAACTGTTCAACCCTGACATTGTAAACGTTCAACTTCACGCTCACGAAATGACAGTCAAAGTGCGGTACTCCAGATTCAAGGCAACATCATAACGACACCTTTGCAGAACTCACCTATGGCGAATGACTAGAGCAATCAATTTATGCAGATATGCATCAAACTGAGCTACGTTAGTGTGTATACAGCCTGAAACTGCCGGAATCTATTGACTCAATCGATATCACAATATAGATAGTAAAAAAATTCATTCATCGACGAATAAAATAATTCAAAAATAGAAAGCAAACAGTAAGAAATTTGAGGGCTAAGCAACCATTGAGGTATGATAGTTAGGCTGCATTCCTACAAAAAAAAATTTTGTGCATTCGCTTTCATATCGTTGACCGGCTAACAGCATTTAAATGTGATCCTGAAAATTCAAAAATGCCTTGGCCTGAGAAAAAGTGACCTTTCACCTGCATGTGCAAAAAATATCTGCATCAAAACACGTAGTTGCGCCATCAAGGTGTTTCGCATGGGATCATGCTCAAAATGTGCGCCATAGTGGCAGCAGTGGTTGATCATATCAAGCGGAAGCCTGCAGAAATGCTTTTTGGTTATGTCGAAGACACGTGACTTTGTTCGTCTTGTTTCGCTACCTGCTAGATCATTTTACGCAGACAGAAAGAATAATTACAACGATTCAACACTGTGTAAGGCATCATCTCGGTGTTACAGTTCTAATTAAAAAATGCACAGCATATATTGACGTCCATCAAAACATTGAAATGCTGTGCAAAAGCAAGAAATCTACTAATGTGTTTTCGCATATATTCGTCAAAAAATATGCTCACATAATGTATCAAATGCACAACGGTGATCAATTATTCTGCTCCGAAGACATTCACTCAACCTGTTACGGCAATCGAAAACACTATGAATAAACCAGTTGCTCCAGATGATAGCGTCATTTTGCATTACGAAATAGTTTTAAAAAAGCTTCTCTCATATGCGACACTAAATCACATGCGATATTAGTCTTTTTTTTTCATGAAATTACTGCAAACTGCCAAACTGCGAACGTGAAACTCGCTTAAGAAATGTTTGCGCCTTTCCATTCACCTTGCCTATCATGCTTCAGAGTAGGAAGTAGTCTTCCATCGGTTCAGCACATGCCATCGTTCTTCATGTGCATTTTCTTCGTGTTACGAAAGGCGAATAACATCTTGCTCAGACGTTCTACGCTCGCTAACCAGTATTGCAAAGAAGTTACCTTTGATGTATTCGCTGATGACGGAGGCCTTTCGGATGCACAAAGTAAATTTTCATCTAACCCACTTGACAACGAAGCAAGTTGGAAAATTTTGAAGAGCTTGCCAAATGATATATTTCGAACAGCATGAAATATGGAAGAACGATTCCAGCCGGTGTCGACATGAAGCGTGCATCAGTGGCGTGTAGCTAGCTCATATTAACATAGTAAGTGTAACAGATTGGGCAGCTCACACAGTACTTATAAGCGCCACAATGCGACGAAAATGAAAACAGGCGTAGTGATTACAGGATTGATAAGCCAGTGCGTCGTTCATGGCACTGAGATGATTCACAGAGCAGTTCTATGTAACGAAAGAAAGAACTCAGATGAGGCCGACGTTTATTCACCACTTATTCCCCGAGTAGTATCAAATGCGGAATCGAGAGAAGACGTGGTTCCGACGACGAATCCAAATTTGTTATCTCGTTTCACTCCTCGTAAGAATTTCCAGTTCGCTTTCATGAGCTTAACACTAAAATTTTCTGCGCAATTTGACTTCTGCAAAAAATTTCTCCCCGCTCTGCATAATACTGGTAAGAAATGTAGGATCACATTGCACATCATAACGCATATAAACGTATTCTTACCCCCTTGCAAAAATAGGGGACGAAAATTCGCCGTTTATTCCGGACGCGTAATTTTAAAAATAAATCTTGGATGACGCCGTCCCTCATACTTTCCGATGTGAGAGTGCTCTATTAACAAGAACTCGGCGAAATTCTATGTATAATGAAGCCAAAAAAAACGAGAAAAAGGAAGACTGCAGGAAAGCTTGAAAAGTTCAAGTAAGCGCGCAACAACAGCGGAAATTTGAATGCGAGAAAATGATACGTTGGGGCAAGAGATTTGCATAGGCGTTTAGTTCTTTTCGATGAAAATCTGATCAAACAGTGATACATCACTCAAGGTTAGCTGCGAAACAGCTCCTTTTAACCCTCAGCGATTCAGATACAGAATCAGCTCAAAAAGATGCTGGTGAAAGCGCTCACGAATCAAATTTCCCAGCGAACCAAGTGGCGAGATGATTAGAAGTTTACAAACAAATTGCACCCATCCATGGAACCAATACTTGATGTAATGCGCTCCATAAGCTTTTACCGTCACCGTCGTCACCGCCAGCTCACTGTTTACTGGGTCCGCTATCCACCACGTCGTATAAAAAATCTGGAAGACGTTATAATGTTCGTCTCTATTTGCAATGATGATATGATTTTAGCCCAGTGTCGTCCTGTAATTTGACTTTTCCAAAGTCGGTAAAAGAATAGTGTCCTCTGAAGGAAATACCAGAACATCGTAACATTTTTTTTCAACATAGTTGCACTTAAAATTCACTTCACTGAGGAGAGATTCGGGGTAGTGTTTCTTGGTTAGTTTCAATTGTCAGCATCGGATTCCAAACTTTCGCTATAATTTCACGCAGGGACGAGTTATCTATTTGAGAAGTTGAGATTGAAATTTTTGTTAGAGATAATACATGAACTCGATAAAAATCACTGATTGTTTCTTATTTTATGCTTTGCTTTTTCTCGTATTCCAAACTTGGTCTAATGACGCCATTTCTTTCTCGTATTTTTAATTTTCATACCGTTGTTCCTTGTCTTATATTCCATTATGTTCAGTGCGAGCAGTGCGTTCTACTCCAAGGGTGGCTGGTAATGAGGGCTCTTTGCAGAACCTGACCTCCCACGAATGCAGATATATGAAGGGCAAATGAATGTGAAGTGTTGTGCTCCGGCAGCGGCGACGTCAAAAGAGGGCCGGGTCGAACGTGAAGGGACACGGGGATAGTCGAAATGGTTTATTGGGGAGTACAACAGCTTCCAAGAACGAGTACAAACGGCGAGAGGAGAGAGGTAACAAGAAGGGCTGCCGATCGGGGAGCTGTCGAGTGGAGAAGACTGAGTCCGAAGGCTGAAGGCCGACTTATGTAGGCCTCAGGTAAGCCAGAAGCACCTAACTCGATCAATGGCACTGCGCGAAGAAAAATGAACGAAAGCCGTCTATACGAGCAAATGATCACTGCAATGTTAGATCGCAAATAGATTTAGATCGCAAGTACATATCTTGGGTTATCTCTTTATCGTTATACCCAACATGCAGCTATTCGAATTCACGACTATAGGAACCTATCATCAAGGGATAAATTGACGATTTCGTTCTTCGGGAATTCAACGGTCTCTTTCAAAGTGGCACAAAGAGCACTTAAAATGGGATTCTGAAGGATAAAGCAGGTAGATGGAAAATTCAGAGACCGAGTGGTGCCACATGTGCAGATGCTGAAACAGCGCTCGGCACTGTCAAGTATTTCTTTCTGTTGGGCGAAGTCCACCAGCAATTGCGATACTCTCATCATCCGTTTGTTATGCTTTTATTCCAATCAAGCTCTCCACATGCCAGCGGCACCAATTTGCTGCAATTTAAATTGGTTGTCTATCTTTCATCTGAGCTCCTTTCAAAGTTTTGGCCATTTCACTCCTCAAAGCGTTCTCTGCAAGTGAGTCGCTTTTCGCTAAGACGTTCCTTAGTATCAGTTCCTCAAAATTCACTTGAGTCTCCACTCCACGAATTCCCTACTTGATGCCTCATCCCACGAAGCTGGCATTCGCCGCATGAAACTTAAAAATTAAAATCAGCTGCTTTATGCGTCCGTATTAACTCATCAAACTGCAACGGATATCAAAATCTGAACACGTTGCCTGCTTCGCGGAAATTAATTTCTGTAACAATGAGAGAAGCTGACCTGAAGAATTAATTATGAGACAGTAGCAACTCAGCTAAGCTCTGAATAAGAATCATTTGCTCTCCTTACCTCCCGACGTTGTGGCACAAACATGCGCTTAGGACCACCCTGCTGAGCAGCGTTGTTCACTGTGAATAACATGATTGTGTCTGCACACGAAGAAATGTTGACCGTACCAAAGAAGCGGATTTCAGTAGTGAAGAAATACTTCACACATTACTACATGATCTGCAAGTTGCTGCAAGGCCACTTTCATTCACAATGTCATAAGCTCTTCATCCTTGCCTTCTTCTGTGCTTCACCTCGCAAAGTGGACAAGCCGGTCCGAGAGCGAACGACAAAATGCGGTATTTTTATGAGACGTGCCACATATTTAAAAGCAAAGAAAGCAACTGCCCAGGATATAGCTCCAAATAGAATTGAGAGCCTATAAAAAGCGATCGGTATGCTCAATGTCCACTTTAGACAGTTTCGCACGACGGTGTGATTTCATATGAGATTGGCGTAAGGCGTGAAGAGATCGAACGGTTGTATGTTGTTGGCGAGAGGTGAAGACGAAGGTCATTCCGACGTACCAGCTCGCTCAAGAGAAGGATCTAGCCGGAGCCATCGTGGTGACTTTTTTGTGTCCGATTAGTCTGCTAGTGTGATGAGTAATTTGCTCTTAACACCTGCGTCTGCTATCGTCCAAACTGACCTGGATTATCAGGGGTTAGAGGTTGTGAACGACATTTGAAAGCTCATCTATCCAAGGGACGCAACTCCACTCTCCCCACGTTTCTGATATTTTCTACTATAATATGCCATTCGTTTTTTCCATTATAAAGTATTACCTCTGCGTCAATTATGGAGGCCGAGGGGGGGGGGGGGTACGGATGCGTTATGGTGTGGGTTGAGTACAGTGAGTGTGACTAAGAGGATTGCTGAGGTGATGTGTATTCCGAAGATGTGACCGTTGGTGTTTTTGAGAAGATCAAAAATGTCATCGAATGTGAGGCTGGTTTCCAGGAATTGTAGGCGTAGCACCGTTATTCAACAAAAGTTGCGCGGCCAATCGTAATTTCAAAGACCTAACCGAGTTGCACATGCATCATAACGTTGTCACCTTGCCATAATCTATGAGCCAAGGTCGATCGTGAAGAACATCTCACAGGAGAAAATACGAAGCTCTTATTAGTAACGAATGCAGCCGACAAATCGTCCCGGATTTCAATTGAACAGAGAATCTGTAGGAAAAATCAGATCAACAAAATTTCGTTAATTTAGTAGCCCTTCTGGCTCACCACCTAACATGTGCTTAGAAAAACAGCGTGAATAGAGAAAATCAGAACTGAAAATCGAGTATAGCAAAAGGTAAAATTTGTTGAAATTAAACTAGTCCACACACTTAGTAAAGATCGAAGCGACCTCGCAGTCTTCCCACTACGGCTCCTCGAACCAAAAATTTTGGTGCATGCGCCTAATGAAGCAATTTTCTTATAGTATTATATAAAATGAATTCGTAAAACAACTCAGCTGAAATCCACACACTACAGGCAAAGTGCCTAAGCCCTTTACAGGCATTCGGTCCCCAGTCGTCTGTATTTCAGAACGCCCATTTCACAGAGCGTTCGTCGCTGCTAACACCACCAATACAAGCTGCATAATTTTTCGCATATTTGTTTGTTGGTCATCCATCGAACAGCTTGAAGGGCTGCTAGTCAAAAAGGCATGACATTCACTCGATGCATAACAAATGGAATCATCTGTTCACGGCTGAACAATATTGTACTTAAAAGGTGTGGCAGCAATTCTCAGTCGCATTTCAACTTCAGCGGCGTTTGTTAAAAGTGAAAAAGTAGAGCAAAGTAGATTTCTCGATGCAAGGAAATCGATGCAATGAAATAATAGAATGCATAACTCGATTTGAAATGATCAAAGAGCAATCCAATCTGATTCTTGCCAATCTACAAGAAAATAGAAGAAAATATCTAAACATTGCATAATGCGATTTCTTCTTCATAGAATTGAACGGTTCGACTTCGAATGTATTATATAAATTTATAAACTTCGAATGTATTTATAAATAGACAATGATATTTTGAGTGCTCCAACATGACGTCACTTTAAAGACTCGTAGCTCTTAGACGTTGTTTATTTCAAACATATTGTATGATGCGAAAATATTTCAGAACGTTTACAAAAGATTTCGTGAAACGCCAAAAACTGTGATGAATGCTATGCCAATAACTCGTGTTGCAAAGCACAAGAGGGTGTGCATGTTTACCGAATGCCAGATCACCGCACAGCCATTTTTTTTTTTTTTTTTGTTGAGCTTTCTCCTTAGGATTCGCCAACGAAATTTTCGTCATATATTTGAATGCTTCGATTCGAACGTTTACTTGCTCCCCTAAGCGCCGGTATTCATTGCCCCTGTAGTAGCGACTGCATAAAAAGTACACGAAGGTGCTGACTCAAACATCCGGCGATGTCTTTCCTCGACGTAAATATTTGCGAGCGGATAAGAATAAGCCGAAATCGCTTACTTCAGCCGCTTCAATCAATGTGCTCGTGATTCATACGTATTTTCAATGTACAGGGAATGTTTAACTTCTTAGTTAACTTCCTTTGCTCTTTGATCTCAGACAGAATAGTCACAAGTAGCTTCTGTATATAAGAGCGTTTTCGACAAGTTTCAGCAATGATTCATATTCCGGAAGTTATCTCAAAGCCTTCAGTGGTATCACAGTGCTCTCATCCGCACCAGCTTATCTTAACTACACCTTCACACATCCCGTTGCAGTCTTTTGATAGAGGTTTTGCTTGCTTTGCATGAGTCCAAAACATTAAATATTTTTTTAAAATTCAGTTCGTTATTAATATATTCCAGCAGGGATATCAGCATCTCGCCTTGAACTCCCGATATGCTTTTGCAGCTATGCTGGCAATAGGAATTGCCCTTTTCTCGCTGTTATCTATTGCTGACAGCCTCATTGGTCGCACTCAAAGTGCCGGTGTTCGTGGAGTGCCTCATGTGCAACAATCGACCAGCTTCAAATGTTCTTGTAAAACTCTATGATGACGACCGAGGTAACGTAATAAAATTATTTAATCTTTCCTATGTAGGAAGAGAGCACTGTAGCTGACATGGACAAAAAAATCTGAGGGTTAATGAATACTGCAGCGTTTTCATTAGAAAACGAATGGATGTGTAGTTGAATTACTTTCCCACATTCGAGTAAATTGTTACTGACGTTCGCTTTGGTGACTTCGTTAAACGTGTTCAATGGCAGGTGTTGATACCGATGACTTAATGGCTGAAGGAAAGACCGACAAGAATGGATACTTCCAAATTGAAGGCTATACAGACGAGTTCACTACAATCGACCCAAAACTCAATATCTATCACGACTGCAACGACAACCTCGTGAGTTTGATTCCATCGATGAAGGATGCCTGATTGGGATTTGGTTGTAGCGTCAGTTTGCCTAATCTTTTTAAGGGGATACTGCTAGCAGCACAAGCACTTGCTTCTTTTATCTCAGAAATGACAGAAGCGCAGAGAAATATTATTGACGGAGACCTGCACAATAAGAACGATGAAATATCGTTAAGATCCGTCACCAACTCACATGTTCTGTCTGCGCCAATCCTAATGAGATGTTCTGGGCATTGAACTACGTTTGATAAGATATAACATCGATGTTAGATTACATAACTACAGTTGTTGCCTTAATCCGCTTAAGCAATTAGCTAACCTGCGCAGTTGAATATCACTCCAAGACAAGGCTTTGACTGTCACTGAAGCGGCAAGTTTCCTTCGTCGTTAGGTCAGGATCGTATACACTCTTTTCGCCAACAATATTCTTGCCATTCAGAAGGCGACATTAAAATGTCATGTTCGGCCAAAATCAAGTGCTCGTCGGATTTTGCTGGCGCTGCTTGCGGATGCTGGCTACTAGGGCTGCTTATCGCAACAAAAATTATTAGTGAACTGTTTGCCCCTGGCATTGCTGCGCATGAATGTGCGACCACGCTAGCATACTGAGTATCCACAACGGATGGAAAATATGGCTGTTAGATCGATCACAAAGTGATGCCACTTGCAGCAGAGATTTCTAATTTCGCTTTCACAGGAAATTCGCCTCCAAAAGTAGTTTGAGGTGGCCACAGAGAACGACTGGGCTGCAAAAAAAGGTAGGCGTTATTGCTCTGGCTTAGTGTTCACGAAACGCGAAACGCTTCTTTCAGGCAGGAAGTATATGATAGCGAAAATTTAAACAAATTTTTCACATAAGTGCTACAGCGAAAACTTTGAAATGTTTCTATGGTTCTTGCTCAACTCGTTTGATTCCCACTCTTGGGAGCGATTTTAAACATTCATCCACATAAACATCGTCATTACGACATATAAAGGAGCCTGAGCATGCTAATGAGTGCTGACTTGATTGAAACAAAATGTTTATTCTTATTTCCATGAAAAGCCCAACCGTGGTTGCCGTTCGCAGGTTTCGTTTGCTTACAGCGCAACTTCTGCTTATACGTGCCTATATGGAAGATCATGCGTGAAAAAAAAATGGTATATTAGATTTGATTCATCGAACGATGCTTTTAGCGCCAAAGCCAAACAGTTGTGATTTTGACCTTCACTTGTAACTTAGTGATCGGAAGAAGTGAAATAACAGATCCTCACGCTTTGCTTTAAAAATCACCACTAAGCTCGCAGAACTGTAGAAACCGTATTTCAAAGAGGCTGTAAGCGTTGTTACTGAACGTTTCGCAGAATGTGTGGTCATCCTTTTTTTTTATTGAGTACACGCGAATAATTTTTCAGCCGTGTCAGCGGAAAGTGACCTACTACATTCCCGATAGTTATGTGAGTTCGGGTAAAACCCCTTCAAAGATTTACGATATCGGAACCGTCGACCTTGCGCCTGAGACGAAAGGCGAAACACGAGATTGCATACATTAACTTCTGATATATGTTCTTTTTTTTTGTTTCATGGAATAAACTGGGCATAGAAAAGGAAACATGGCTGAGTGCTTTATTGGATAGTCGATGCGTTCGTGTGGGTCTCAAATACGTACGATACACTCATCGACCCATAAGTTTTCACGCTTTTTGTCTGTGGCTGCAATATTTGCCGGAACATTTTGGCCGTGAAAACAAGCGAATATCGACGTTGACGAGTGAGTATAAACAAACATCTCAAGAGCTCTACCCCATCCACGATTTACTGGACCAGTGAGGGAGTTCATCAGATGTCTTGTTTCATGGCATTGACGTCCCTTCAAGGTACATATTTCGTGCGGAATCTCCATTCCACAGCGTGTTCTTAGTTGAATGCACTTGGCATTGACAAGAGGCCGCATTGCTGAAAGGAACACTTTCCTGCTTCCAGGTTGCCCGTAAATAAAGGAGGCGTTCTGTCACAAAATTACTTAATGATAGTTCAGAAATCAACGTTCTGTTTAATTCGCCCTCGAACGGATGAACCCAGGCGAATTCACGATGAACCAATTGCGAGGAATTCGAAAAAAACATTCCACCACAGTCTCTATGCATGAGAACTTCAGATGAATTTTCCTGTGTAAGCATGCATTTTCACAGCTTACTGAACGAAGGACAAATCCCATAAAGCGTTTTCGCTCACGAAACTCTCGATTAATGCAGCTAATGGCTTTGCACTTGAGGGTAGAGTTGACATCATGTAGCTGAGGTCTTGAAAACGCTCTCTATTTCTGTTTTCAGTTTTTTCTTTTAACTCTGTGTTCGTCAAGCAAGTTAATGTCGCAGTGAAGGAGCGATGCCTATGCTTCGCAAGCACTGTGATGATCTTGAACTAAGCCTTCTAAGAATTTTCTTTCACCCTATGCAGATGCCCATAAATCAAGGCTCCCATGCGACAGATATCGCCATCTTGCGAAGTATCGCATTATCATTTGCCCGATCCTCTCTTTTGTCGCTATAAATTCTTTCATCGATAAGCGGAAACTAAAGTAGAAAAAAGAGCGTTCTGTCAAAGAAGGTCGAAGAAATCTTCCACGATGTCTTAATTTCATTTTCCAAAAAACACGCGTAGTGAACAGTTTGAGCAACTGCAACGTATCTTCAGCAACCGCAGCAATTGAGGTTTTCATATTTAGTATCGAACACAATCCTCATGAGAAGAGAAACGGTTTCAAAGACTGTCCTGTGTCTTTGTGTCAATTTCAGCCAACGCATCGGCGTCTAAAAACCACAGTAAGAGCGAAATAAGCACAAGTTTATTAAATTGGAGCAGCGAATGTGAAGTGATGTTGTAAGAAGTCCGTTTTATGTGCATTACTTCGTATTTTTGTGTACACTTGAAACATCATTCACTGCGGCGCAATAGACGGACTCGTTTCCAAAAACTGCTTGTTGTTGTCTTGCAATTGTATAAAATAGGCCGATAGCATCATTACAAGGCAGAGCGCTTACAACTTGCAAACTTTTCAGAACGCCTTATTTCAGGACTGTTGGAGCATGTGTGTTAAATAGTTATATGACTCTGTCCTTATCGGTCTGCTGGATCTGTAAGGGTCATAAACACCTTTCACTGTTTAAGGAACGACTTTCCGAAAAAGTTTATCAGCTTCGCGGTATAGATTTTAAAACTTTGGAAGCCCACAAACTTCACCGTTCTTACAGCCACAGGTGACCATTAAATTATTGACTGTCTTGCACAGGCGAATTTCAATAAGCCTTTCAAGTATGCCGTTTGGGGCACAACCCCTCGAGGCACATTTTTACACTTCGAGATCCACCACCAATTGCAGCATTTTTGCAAATTTTGCCGCATTTTGCGAATTCTCACATGCCGCATTCAGCTGCGAATTCATTCAATGAGCAATTTTTATATAGAAGTAAAGTCCCTATTAGGTAAATATGTGTAATAGCAGAATAGCGAATAGAAACGTTGAGAAGATAGAAGGGAAATGTGATGGAAGGAGATCCAGTGGCATTTGAAGACGAAAATTCTGCGTTGTTTTTAACTGTACGTTTTCCTTTCCCCGTTATAAAATAGGTTTCTTCACAGAACCTTAAGATTATGCCGACTGTATTCGCCTTCATGACAGTTTGATACTCTAATGTATGTTGTGGTTTGTCAGCACTATACGACATTGTATGCATAAATGTTGAACATTTCATCTTCAGCGTAAAAAGTAGGTGCATTTATCTTCAGAACACCAATAATACAAGAGATCGCCGTTTTATCATCGACCGCTAATCATATAAATCAATGAAACGAAGAAGCGATGGGGTCAAATGTATTTACAACTGCAAGCAGAAGAAACAGGGGCATTGAAAGCGTGAATGATCCATCCCGTGCAGTCATTAATTTTCCACTCCAATGGTATGTTTTTGAGGAAAGAAAACATTAACTACATCAATCTCATGATCCATTTCTCCACTTTCCTCGTGTTCAGTTGTTCATTTTGTACTTCTGCCGTCCACAGTAGCAATCTTTGTAAGCGAGATGGCTGTGATAAATCGATCTTGAGCACCTCTTGTTAGACGTAGGCCGTTTCTTAAAATAAACAGCTAAACGCATAAACAATTTACATGTAATGTGCACTTCCTAGACTCCCGAAGGCTGAAGGGATGACACTGGAAACATGGAGATTATATCTGCAATAGAGAAGGGAAAGATATATTTAAAACGTTTCATATGCGTAAATCAGAATTGTACCCGTAACAATGGTGAGATTCTCACAATGTAATCATTTAAGCAATTGAGCTATCGAAGTAATAAGACATAATGAAGTAGAAAGAAGATAAAACTACAAAGAAAATAGAAATCATCATTGTTCATATCGAATTTCGGTGACTGCCAACAACGACAGAAATGCAATCGTCATCAAAACGAGATGTGTAAGAGGAACAGGGACATGCACAACCAGTCCTGCGCAAGACCATATTGAGACATTAAACGCAACTTTCTGTTGAGTACTTTGAGAGGTGTAAATATTCCAAAATTACTGAACAGGTAAGCGAAAGTCTCTTTGACACCATGAGGGCAGCAGCAAATAATAATGCTATCGAAAGCATGCTTGCTAAATACGACAAACGTTTCCTGCGTTAGTCGTAGTACAATATTTGTGTCTCATCTTTTGCATGAATGAAAAAAAGATCAGAAGACGAGCCACTTTAACGTGAGAGGAACACATTTTCAACAATTCGAGGAGAAAACAAACAGAGGACCTCTTTTATTTCTGGAAATTGTTGAACAGAAGATACTTTACTTTCACGTAGAAAAGCCACTGACTGGACAGCCGAACTTAAACGACGCTGGGTGCCGAAGTGAGGTACATAACATTCTATCAATAGATCTTTTTCATTCATGCAAAAGAACGTTTTATTATATTTGCTGCTGCTGTTATATTATTTGCTGCCTTTATTCAATCATTTGATATTACAAGCAGAAGATTTGCTAGAAGATCGGGAAATGTTAAAGCAGAAGCTGATTTCCGAACACTTTCATAACTTCCCAGGCCACAGTATAGCAACTGCGGAGTGCGGTCAGTTCAGTACCTATTCTAACGAAAACTCTGAAGTATTTATATAATGGCAAGGTTATAATTCACACAAGCATTTCCATGTGGTCTTGAATACGTGCAGTTCTCATTTGATGCACCTCGTGAAGGCAGAGAGTTACCGATCTGCTACTCAAGCCTGAATTTCGCCGGAGCCTGAACCGCTTTATGCAAAGCGTAACTGCTCCAACCACTTCGGATGATGATCGTCGCATGAGAGTACCATCAGATGAACGCCTGCAGGAAATCAATCTATTGCCTTCTTTAAGAGGCGAAAATTATAGCCTTCAACTGCGTATAAAATGAAAAAATTGAAGCGGTCACCTTCTGTGCTGAGAAGGAAAAAAATTCTCGTCGTTGCAAAAACTTATCGCTTGGAAAATTCCGCTCGGAAGCATGTACTGCGAAGTTTCAGAACATGCATTCCGGAAACAGATAGTGATCTAGTTACAACTTGAAGTATTTCGTGATCCTGACACAACCAGAAGAGTAACCAGATCCATTTTTTGCCCTCTTACTTTAAGGCGGTTCGGAAAAAGACGCTGAAGGGAACGCATAAACTCAAAGAAGTCATATATTTAGTGGTTGCTTCTTTCAGTGCCTGAAATGAAAGCAGGTATTATCCCAACGCTGATGCGAGAATCCATGGGCTTATAATAAATTTAAACCATAATTTTTTAGACCTACATGTTCAAATGCTGCTGCTGCTTCTGTATAACGACGATAACGGATCACGGTTCGGAAAAGAGCAACCGACGGAACAAAAAAAAGATGTCAAACTTGACACAGCAAAGGTTTCGTGAACGAAACGAGAGGTCCCAATCAGTGTGAGGTCCACTGACAACTCCAAATGCGACAAAAAAATACTATCCTACGATGTCCCCTTAGTGATGTTACTGCTTTACGGTCCAGGCAGATTCAATGCGACAGGAACTTTATAAATTATCTGATTTATAGACCACAGGCCATTTGGTGACCTCTGATCGAGTTTGAAAAGCCATACAGAATTGGGCGCAATCTCATCTTTCACAATGCAATCATGAAGATAAACTTCTACTCAAGTGCCAAGAAACAAGAAGATAAAAATTTCAACTCCGACTAGAAGAACACATCGATCGTGAAAATAATCTTCCAACAACAACAGCATTTTCAACGATAAATGATGGGATGACAGAAGAGGTCGGTTGAGATAGACGGATACGCACGCATGCTCGTACGAGCATGCTTGACATGCACGCACCCTAGATCGGGTATCGCAAAATTCGGAGGAACCATAAAAACATATCACAACGGAAATATATATCAAATATGTCGAGGTTGTCGGTAGTTCAAAACAGAATCGGAAACGGAAGAACTCGAATATATGAAACTTCTCACATACCATCCAATTTTTCACTGCGCTTCGCACGTCCTTGCAGTATCTTCTTTATCACGTCTTTCGCCAACTTTGGCAAACAACTAAATGGAGGAGAAAAACGAACGGGAGAAAAAAAAGCTGCGAAAGCATAAAGCGGCTATGTTTTGGATATCTGGTGGCGGAAGAGTCATCCACGCACTCCTTAGTGTACGTGATGCTCAGCAGGCTCCTGTCGGCGCTTCCTCTCACCGCCGAGTACTCCCCCTTCTACCGAAGACTTGCATCTCCGTTCACAGAATCACTTCCATACCGAAGTTCACCTCAGTTCCCAAGGGATGACCAACCGTCCTTATCTCTAGACGATCTTCGCGCATGAAACCGGGCATCGAAGAGATTCTGGGATGGATGGGCAGACGGATAGGTGTTAATCGTCAAATCGACTCCTCAGGTCAACAAATCCAAAATCGCCGTTTAAGAGAAACCGCTCTAAGAGAAGGTCTCCAGCGGGTACCAACAAGCCATCAATTGAACGTTCTTCTGTCGCTCAGGAGCGCCCATCCGCTCGGGACAAAGGCTTACCAAAGCCCCATGTCTCAGGCATCGTCGGGCAAATCGGCCATCCCACATCGAAGCCATGCCCTCTTCACTCGTTTCACTCGCTCTGTATCCAGTGAATCTCCCTACAACCTCGCAAACGGCACCCACTCAAAAAATTACCCCTTGCAAGAAAGAGAGGGAAAATTTGTTGTTCAGTAATTTTCTATTTTTGCTACAATCTTCTCTGCACATTGCATCCAGCCAAAAAATTTCTCTACAAGTTTCTTTGCCAGTAATTTTTATCAGTAATCCTTGCAGGAACTTCTTTATCATGTCATAAAGCACGTTTCCGGCTGTTCATCAGCCAGGAATGAACCGATTCATTCTTCTCATCACGGCTTCCAAATCCTAGTATCCTCAGAATGCCCTTAATTCATCGAAAACATTACAGTCACAAGACGGAATGTGTGAATTAGATATGGCATGCCGCTGGATCTAAAATCTCCCTTTCTCAACAGCGGCAGCAAGGAATATGAGTGACGAGCGATGCTCTCTCGGAGAGGAGAAGAACCACCTGAGCATACACGCTTCATTGGCCACCCCATGAACCTTTACAGGCGTTAGAGTATACTAGCGCCATTCTGGAAGCTGCTTTTGCACTAGTGCTGATAATGATCGCTCATACTTCGTTTTCTGTGACAATGCTTGCCAATGACTGTTCCTGGATGTCGGATAACGTGCAAAAAGTTTTTGTAGGCCTGGGTACGAGCGATCTTGTTTTCCTCGCACAGTATTCCACAGCACTGTGCACAATAAACTCATACCTTACTAGCGATTTGCTGCCTTCGCTTCACAATAAAGGATTCCTAATTCAAAATGCTACCTTATTTCACAGTCGAGAAAAAAAGGGAAAGTGGTTGATGAAGACATGAACACTATCAATTATAACCTTATCGTTGTGACGCCTCCACCACTGATCGACACATGACTGAGTGAATTGGTAACCTCGTTGATTATGATTTCTGGATTCTTCAAAGAAACTTTGTGGTGCAGCATCCTGAAAACAACGCGTATGCATGCATAAGGTCATTTCGTGTGCTGCATCGCAAGCGGAGATGAACACGAGTCACTCACCGCCTGATGCTTCAATAAAACGTTTGACAAGGAATTTCTAAGTGCCCACGTTTCCACTGATCTTTTTGCATACCGCCATCCTTCATAAAAGCGGACAGTGTGTATGGCTGCATCTCTCTTCAAAAAATTGAGGGATATGGAAGAACGCCAATGCTGAGAAGTTAACGACGAGGAATTTCTAAGATACTCATGTTTTCCGTAAGTCCTCCAAAGGGACGATACGAAATTGGTGAATATAAAGAAATTTCGGACAAAAGTCGCAATTGACTCTCTCTCCATCAATCTAACCGTTTTGTGAGCAATGAGGTTCTAACTCCTTCACTTAATAATTGCTATAACGCTGTTTTGGTGAAATTTATTGCATGCCGATTGCAGAAATCCATATGCGATTTAGGCATCATCGTGTAGGATTTAACTTGACTTAAAAGCTCGTTTCGCGGCAAAGAAGGAAAAGCAACGGCGAGCCCATGGGGTGACTGTGCGAAAGACTATACCACTCATCTAAAAAGCGTTTTCCCATATGCATCAGAGATCACGCCTTCTCTTGGAAGGTGGTTCCTTCATAATTTCGCCTGAAATGTTCCCCTCTCAGCCGCCCTCTCTCTTTACCCATTCTTAAATGTGTGGACGGACTCACAACCATCCATTTGGCCTCATGCGTTGGTCATCTTCAGCTCCGCTCCACCTTTGGCATGAACATATTCTCCAAGATCTGCCAAAGGCAGCATTGATCCCTCCAGAGTTTCTCAATGACCCTTCCTTATTCCTGGTTCTGCTTCCGCCAAAAGAAAGAGCAGTCATCAATTCGCTGCTGTTCGAATATGGAAATCAAAGTTTTGATCACATTTCAGAACTTTTTTAAAAATTGCCGTTTTTACAACGCAAATCCTTTTTATGTGGACGGAACCTTCATTTTTCTTTAAAATGCAGG
Source organism: Ascaris suum (assembly GCA_013433145.1). Taxonomy (NCBI): domain Eukaryota; kingdom Metazoa; phylum Nematoda; class Chromadorea; order Rhabditida; family Ascarididae; genus Ascaris; species Ascaris suum. The sequence continues at coordinate 1,867,653 of CM024175.1, forward strand.
TCCTCTGTTTATGCAAGAGACTGACAATGCGATATAATTTAAAAGGCAACAGGTGATCGCTGCTGATCATAGCATTCATTTTAGCTCAATTAAATTCATATGAGATTAGCTACTTTAGCATCATAGAGGAAGTAATAAGAGCAAACGCTAATGGACAATGTCGATTGTGACAGCAGAAGAGCGAGTGAAAACGAAAGTTATGGCGGCTAATCGTAACTGCCCGAAGCACGAGGGAAACGCTCGATCTGGAGTAATGAGTTCGAAATACTTCTAGAGTCGACGTTCAAATCCATTATAAAAATGACCAATTCAACTTCAACTCTACCTTTATCACTGAATCTCCCGATAAGTTTGTAGGTGCTGGTATAGCAAACGGAACCGCAGTAAAAGTTGGAGTGTTACTCTAAATCTTGCCACAGGAAGTAAGAAGAGCCAAGCAGACGCGAAAAGCAAAGAAATCAAGGGTCGTTCGTTTTTCATGACCCCGTAGAGACAATTTGTGACAGCCATCTCTAGCAACCACCACCTCTCCGGTTAAATCCGGCGCTACTCAAATGATTTTTTTTCTTTTTTTGAAAATAAGAAGCCATAGAAGCGCTTTGAATGTCGTGCGCAGCAACAAAGCAACTAACACGTTATTTACACTATGCTTTTCTCGATCACGGCTTTCTCAATCTTTCGCTTCGGTGAACTTCAACGCAAACAGAGTGCACAATTACGGAAAAATGCAAACATAGTGGACTAGTCTCGAAAAGGAGAGAGGGATGAGGTGAAACTGAAACTTTTCACGCATGACATTACAGAAGGAAGACGCAGTTTTGTTGGAACAGATTTTAGGGAAGAAAAAGTGAGAGTTCTATCATGCGAGTTAATCAGCTAAAGCTGAAGTATCACACAGCATAAAGGCAAGGAGCTCACGGAAACCACCTCATCATCAAAGCCACTACATGGCATTCAGGTCATCGGAGCGCATGATGCTGTGAAAGCACAACTATTTTTGTTTATACGCGGCTATAGAAAGTCCTTTACGCGTATAACCATTGCCTCATGAACAGGTGCACATCTGCTTGGGCGTCGTACGTACATGTTATCAGTTTGGGCGAGAAACCTTTTCGCTCACATTCGTTACAGTCTCGAAGGCTAACGATACCTAATGAAACGTTTCCAGAGTGTTTCGAAGCAGAATCTTGAACGGAGGCCCTCGCAGAGTGAAACGATAATTCATACCCTCGCGGGAGGAGCATCCTCTCCCCATGGGGGCCGCTGCGACGGTCCAGCTCCCTCGATTCCCGCGCGAGGCAAGGGAGTCACGGCGAGCGGGGCATTCACGGGTGAAAGGTTGCATACAGGAAATCCCGCACAAAGTAGAGGGATTTTTTGGTCGCTATATCCAAAGCAAGGTACTCCTCGTGAAGGACCTCGCTCGTACTGGACTGTGGTGAGCCCAAAATACTAGTTTCCAGTTGATGAATTTCACACCGACCATTACGGATAAAGCGAGCAAGAAATACCATATTTGGCGTATCTCCTCTGCAAGCACCTAAAGCCTATACTCATATTCGATGGTGAGTATTTGCAACCTCTATTGGCCTTATTGACTCGGTTTTTTCTCGGTTTTTTCTGCACTTACATCTTTTTTTTTCTCACTAGCGCCCTAAACTATCATTGTTACTAGGAGTTTATGTACCCGGCCATATCTTCTGCAGTGTGGCAACGTCTGGATTTTTGAAACTTTATTCGACGATAACTGTTTTTACCATTTATTTGAACTTTTTTTGTCTTAGAAGTGATCGAGTGTTAAAACATCTGGTAAAGCAGTGCAGCACTCACCCTGTAAAAGATTGCTTAGTGTTCACTCGCTGTTCCGCTTTAGGAACGGTGGACAGCCGCAGCATTTAACAAGCGGTTGAGAGGATTCCTTCGGGGGAAGCATCCATGTGGTACGCAGCTTCGAACGCCTGTATCGCATTAGCCGACGGAAACTTGAGCGGAACTTCTGCAACAATCCATTTGCGGTAGTCAAATCGAATGAATCGTACGACTAGTGAACAAGTTTAACGACGTAGTCCAAATGCAACCGCTAACCAGCAATAAATAGTAACTCGCTGAAAAAAAAGAGACACAAGAAGATGATTGAAACGTATAGGCATTTTGTCTCTAAAGTAATGCAGCAGTGAGCCACGAGAAGACACCAAAATAAGGCTTGTGAAAAGTATGTTTTGTTCGAAGAGATAGAAGAATAGATTAAGAGCGCACATATCGCATCTCACGTTTTTGTTCGAATTCTTTCAGTTCCTTTGCAACATCGAAACAGTATTGCTAAATGAGGAGAATTTCCTACAGTTACACATCGTTCATCATATAGTTTCCCCATAGCAAAGCATGAAGTAGTTCTAAAAATCAGTTTGAATATATTTGAAAATTGAGAAATCGATTTAGAAGCATAGAATTTCGGATAAATCTTTAATGCCCATAAATCTGAACTCTCTTCATCAAAATTTTCTAATGTTGTCATTCATGTTGCCGTACAATTCAATTAACACTTCCTAAGCATGAATGGTTTCTCCTGTCTAAAACATCAGAATATAATGTTTTCCATTATTTATATTTTCATCTGCATTTTGAGGACGCCATTCTTTTTTTTTTTTTTTGTTTTCTGAGCTGATTGGTGATGCCGACATGAATATACTTCATACTTATACTTTATATTATGTTGACGATGTTTTCTAAGGTTATCAAAACCGTTCAATAAAAGGAAAGCAATTTAAAAAAAGAAGATCGATTGATCAATACCTTTTTACTTTTGCTTCCAACGCACTGGAGCATGCTCATTTCTCAAGCGATTTTGTCGATTGCATTTACGCGCGTTCAAGGTAATGTCAATTTATCACTAATTCCGGCTAGCACTTCCAACGAATACACTTCCAACGAATACTCGATTGAATCAATCTTTCGCTAATTTCGAGAAGTTTATTGTAAGAACATAATTCCCGACATATTTAGCATGCATGAATACGCATTTGAAAACATGAGTCCACTTGAGTAGCAGAAACCATACCTGATTAATGGCTGAGTAGATGAAAAAATTCAACGAAGAATTCAAATATCAAGAGCAGTAAACAGTGGAACCAGACCTCAAGGTCCGTCGGCCAATAGTTGAACATTAATTTGTACACTTTTACCATATTTAGAGTGAAGAATGGCAGCCAGCACACGAGAAAAACGACTGTAAAAAAATGCACATAGGAAAATACACAGTTATGGAACCAAATGGCAACGGTACTTCGACTGAAAAATGAAATTAAATTTTCATGTTAAAGTCGTTGAAATTTTCCAGAAATTGCAGTCATGCATTCGTCTGAGCTCCAAATTCAGCACTAGTGCCTCTTGTGTAAATTTTGGAGGTGCAAAAGACATCAAGTTTTTTCCCACTCTTGCTTTGGAGGTGCAAAAGAACATTCGTGCACATCCCGACTCTTCCTCGTTAATTTTTTTGCGCATCGGCAATTGAAACGAAAACTATGCATTTGGAATTTGCTGTCGCGAGGACACCGAATGAGTATGCAGCTGCTAGAGACGTAAATTTGAAACGCCTCTTAACGCAACAACTCACGAAACAGTCCATTTTAACCTCTTGCCGTATCGATATATCCTCACTTAAGTAGCGTTGCGGTTCGGGTGGAGGCGCAAACGTCTTGCGCTTTTTCAGCATTTTTTTTTCCTCTTCCTTGTTTTATTGCTGAGTGCCTTCTCTCAACTTGCTCATCACTGTTATTTTCAATAGTACTTAACTTGTGATCTCTTTTTTTCAGATTCGCATCTCGTTAGTTAATGCTTGAATTAAAAAGCCACCTCTCCTCTTCCAGGTCATGTCTTATGATGTGTTTTTGTATTCGTCTTTTAGTTACGTTGCATCTTAATGTTGTTTGAGAGTACTTTAAAGGTTTATTACCCAAGTTTGAGGTGTCTGGCGGCCGCAGAGCTGAGAAGTATTCTCCAGGCCTTGCGAAGAAACTTAGGACGAACCAACCAGGAGGTCGGTATACAGGTTCAGAAAGGAAGGACGCAAGTGGACGAGGTCTCTTCGAATCAGGCCAGTTTGCATTTATGTAACGTTGAATGCAAAGATCTCGAGCCGTTTCGAGTCCAGTAGAGAAATTGGCAAAACAAAAAGAAAGAATTGTCGATGGGGGCAAGAAAAATATATTTCGCGGTAAAATCTCTAAACAGCACGCGTCAGGCAGTTTTCTATTTGATATTCTTCAGGCAACTTGGTAGTCGGCATAAGTGCAATCGTCCGACACCTCGTTTATCGCAAAAATACGTGTACTGGATTTTGCATTTTATACACTGCCACAATTGTTACAGGAGTTGCATTTATAAAGTTGCTTTATTGCGCACATCGTGTGTATCGTATCATCCAGGTGCTACAATCTGCCCCCAACTTCTCGCCTTTTCTTATAATCGTCTTTATTTCATTTACTGTTTTCATACTGTTGTTGTTTCGACAGGCCTGCATTGCTTGTAAGTTTTATTCCACGTTCATCGTGACTTTTAACTCTGTTATTCTTCGTTCTAAAACAATCCAGCGAACTTGCTGTTTTCTTTTCTGTCGTCTACATGCGACCCGCGACATAGTTTTGTTCAGAGACGTTTGAAAATCATAATTCCTGAAGAGGGAAGCATTCCAATTCATAGTGAAGTAAAATCACCCATTACAATAGCAACCAGCTTTGTTGCTCTCGTTTCCCTTCGTATTGCGATACCTTGCTTTGAGCGTAACTTCGCCAACAAATCAAGAGCCCAGTCCTGTAATAAATTTCCATAAAAGCGCGTAGGAGGCTAACTGCCAGGTGTTTCCTCCCAAATACTTACTCAGCTGGACTTCAGTTTTCTCGAAATATATTCACTTTTGAGGCACTTGCATAATAAAAACTTCACACTTATTAGATTATCGTCAGATCATCTACTACGAAAGGTTATCCCCATGGTTTATGCAACTTTGTGAATTGGGCCCGACGTCGAAACTCATGTGAAAAAGGTGGAGGTTTATGGCAAAGAAGCATTCACCTTTAATCCTGCTAGCTTTCTGCGTGCAATATAAAACGGATTCGCGACGAGCAAGGCTATACATATGTGAAATCGAACTTCGGCTTGGTCGTTCCCATTCAGAAATGATGTTTGATAGTCGCCTCATCCTCCTCTTCTCCTGCATTTTCGAATACATTAGGTGATGCTCCTATTCCTTATACAGTTCAATGAGCACATGTTGCGTTCGTTTCGTGTCACATAATTTCACCGAAGAGAGCATATGGTGCACATTTCATTAAAAGAACATTATTCACATGGCTTAACAGACGGTGACACAGGTATGGGGACGCTGTGTGCCAAAATTGCATCAGAGGTTTTTAATCGGCAAACAAACTCATAGTTACGCGAAATCGCCCGATCGTACGGGTTCCCGTTTCAACGATTACAACCTGTGGCGCGGCTCACCGCATGACGCACTACTCTTCGAAAGCTCCTGAACCCGACTTCAACAGTAGCAACTTTAGTATGTCAGTTGCAACGTTTTCTAATTTATGAAAAGACGCAGGAATAAGGAAGCTGAAAGAAGATTGACTGGTGGTGCAAGTGAGGACAAATTTTTATCAGCTGATCCATGAAAATCTATTTCATTAGTTGAATCAGATGAACGAATTTCAGGCAATTAATGTGCAATTAATCACGATTCACGCGTCGCATACGGCTACTCACGCGATTGATGGTTTGATAAAAAAAATATGGGTAGAACTTCCTTAAGTTGTATTTTCGTACAAACTTGGAACTGCTTACACAAGAAGGGAACATTGCTAGTTTGAGGGACACAAACGTACTGAAAGAATCTGTTGCTTCCGATCTCTTGAATACGCCAGTGCAAAACTTAAAGCACTGCAATTTTAGTGATTGCTCACTTATTACTCCTGTGATTTGAGCGGGGAAAAGAAACCTAGGCGCTAATTGCAACCCTCGAGACAGTATAGGAAATATAGTCGGTGCTTACGAAAATAAAACCCGCATAAAATTGCTGGTTCTCTTCCCACTGTGAACTCAACAGTGCCTAGGGAAAGGAACATTTGAGATGCTTCATGAGGCGATAGGCTTCATGAATAAAGCTTAACCAACTCCGCGGCGCTACGTTATAACGCAGTCGAGGAATAAATGATGCAAGAAAACATGAAAGCGCCATCATGTAATGGACATCGCTAACATGCGGTACTCCAGGTTGTCTGAGTGATCGCCACTCCGCCTACGTGTTGCATCCGATTCCGGCCGATACGAAAACGACGATTCATAACATCTGTTCCCACTTCACTTTCGGCAAGAAAGCGCTTGACGGCTGCGTTCTGAGAAAGTTTGCACCGCATCAGAAAGCGCCGGTTTGCATGCTGTAAAAGAAAGTGGCTTTCAGAAAAACCAACTAAGCGATGGCGCTATTCGTGTGCGGGTGGGGAAAGTTGGAAATTTATTTCGCCTCGGCGGACGGACAGTGCTATTCATTGAAGTCGTCAAAAGCTGAGTCAAAAACACTTCCTTGCTTTAACAGCGATTGAAATCGTCATAAATTGAAGGTCGACTCGTAGCTAACAAGTTGCACTCATATTCGGACAGATGAGAGTAAAAACGAAGCTCCGCGCGAACAAAGTCAAGACAAGGTGAATGCAACTGTAGAGAAAATCTGCATTTGAGTCTAAAAAAAAGTAAAGCGATCAACTGAAAGGTGTTGAACACCTTTTTGAGAGATCTTTTTTATGTCAGCTGCCAATTGTGCAATGCAAAAACCGAAACTGTGCAACGACCAACATGCAAGTTCCTTTTGGAGCACGAAAGTGAAGCTGACCCTATTTTATGGCAGCCTCAGATTTCTGGATTTCAGCCTCAACATTAGTTGGACCCGTTGTCGACTTTTGTTAATCGAATAGTTCACATGAATCACACAGCTATGCAGGAATGTATTTACAACACTGCTACTGAATTTCAAATAGTAAGTGTGAGTTACTAACACTTACTTTCTAACAATGAGAGTGACGAGGTACTTGTAAGCCGTGGTCGAACGCATTGTTTTCAGTAATATGGGTCGTAGCGTAACAGCTCCAAGCAATACAGACGGCCGTCTCCTCAAATCTTCACATTGTGTAGTATCCTGAGAACTGCTAAAGATGGCTGTACTGCATCCAGTATGTTTTGTACTGCAAACAATGATTTTCAATGAAAGGACAGCGCAGTGTAATGCCACCGAAAGCATACTGAACGCGGGACAACCGTTGCATTGCAGGGTGGTTTCATTTCATATTTTCATTCCCACTGCTGTCCTTTTCTTTTTGTGTGAACAGAATGAGTTTGTCAATTCTGCTCCCTAAATGTCACCTTTCCCCACTTGTTCCCTGGTTGTCCCTACGTCATCAATTGAACATGGCATGTCATAGTAGGACGTACCATTTATTACCTTAAAAAGCCGAGAAACCTTGCAATATTCCCAAGGACATCTAAGGAATCATGATGCGATTATGTAAACTTCTTAAAGTTGATCTTTTTTTTAATTATCATATTCAAGATCATATCTCAGAGTAAATTTTCCAGGCGTCAATTTTTCTCTTCATAAATTAAATACAGGTTTATAAACATCCTTCCTTTTGTGTGCCTGTCGCTCATTCCGTCCAACAACATTCATGATTGATGATCAATGTTCAGATTTGGCTTTATAAAGACATTTATAAGAGGTGATAGATGCACCTGCTCGCGTTCACTTTCGTTCATGAACTGGCATGTTTCGGGGGCAGTCTCTTCGATTTTCTTCAGCAATGGTTTTTTTCCCAACTGATCGCATTGCGATTACTCGTGCTACACCGAGACTGTCTGCATCGCCAATTTGCAATATTCCGACATCAGCGCCAAATCCCACAAACTGACCGCCTGCCATTTCCTGAGAATTACTCTCCGTTTGAAGGGAGTTCGATACTCGTATTTTGTGTCTGAGAACCTCTAATAAATTTCAAATGGTTAAAATAAATTTGATGCAATTTGCAAAAGGACAACAGTTTCTTTCCATAGGTAATTTCATTTCCAACTACTCGATGTGTGGCATTTCTTGCATTTATAAATAAACAGCTGCGATGCTTCATGCACGTTAAAACGACATTTAAGAAAACCTTAACCCTCACAAAATGACACGAGAGCTGCTTTATTTGCCTATTTTTTTTCGTATACACAAATCAGCTGTGTGGTCGGACCACAACTCCTGTGCTAAAGAACCGCATCACCAACTAGAAACCGGTGGGACGAGTATTTGAGTTCAGGTGAACGTTTTGTTAAGATCAAAACAGCACTTCCGACTTTCGTGTGAGGTAAGATGGAACTTTTGAATCTTCCATGAAATTGAAACAACAAGTAAACCAGAGACTGATGACGGAAATGTACCATTATCGGGTTGCCGCCGTCTCGAAACAGGACCAAGAGAAACCAAATTCTTGCACATTCTACTACAGGTTGAGGGGCTCTATCATCTTCTTTGTTCCTTCTCGAAGCGGCAGTGGTTACATGCAAAGGTTCTACATGGGACTACCGCAGCGCCAGCGTGGTGTCGCGTTAACGCGAAGCGAACGTCATCATTCATGTTGTTGCAGCTAAGAAACAAGCTCTTTGTGCTATGGCATAGTGTGCCCTCATAGTAATCAACAAGAAGCCCCTGAGCTAAGGGCATCTGATCTAAAACCTCCGCTGAATAGATGAATTTATGACTTCAACCGATGAATGGACGGGGGTACAGCTGCAACCGTCGATGGTCATAAAACAGATGTCAAATCATAAAATCTTTGCCACTTTCAATTTCCTATTTAAATATATTCAAATGTGAACATCGGCCACCTGCATGTGCTTCGTAGCCTATATAAAGCGTGTGCTTAATAGTTGCAACATCAGTGCTACGTCAACCCGTCAGTAGTTGTTTTATTGTAGCTGTCGAAGCAATCTTCGATGCATACTTTATGAAACCGCAAGTCAAAACAACGTGACTAAGACTTGAAACATTCTCACAACACACTTTACAAAGCGCTAAACGACAATATCCCCATCAAGATTAAGAGCAAAGGACGACTCAATAGACATGGGAACGACGAATCTAAGCGACCCTATAAAAGCGAAGCGACAATCCAATCAGGGACAGTCGAACGACAACGGAGAAGCACAACGCTTCTCGTGCGCCATAACATGGTGCGTCGGCCGCTTTGAGCGACTCGAGCTCGGACTTCTTCTCCATCGACGTATTCCTGTTCCTACTACTCAACTCCCTTACAATGGCCCCTTTGGCACCACTAAAGAGTGCGCATATTACCCTCGCGATTCAACCCGTCCTTCGTGACTGCGAGCCTTTACTCAAAGCCGCGGAATCCCACTTCGCTTTCAGCCTTGATCCAATCAGTCGACTTCTACACAAATTGAATCCATACAACATTGCCGACGTTCAGCCTTAACAACTTCGCGTCTCCTCGGAGTTCAACTTGACCAGTTGACTCATTTCTATGATGACTGGGTAGCCGTTATTCGCAAGTTTACACCACGCGACGATCCCGACCAAGTCCTTGCGGAACAGCAAGCGTTCCAGCAGATGAACGAAGCCCCTGATGGCCTCCGAAGTATGCTCAATCAACTTCGCATAACGATTCAAAAATTGGAGTTCCTCGATCAGGATCTAGGCGAAATGCTTGCCCGTCTCGGCACCACGCCATGCACCACACCACCACTTGGCCTCAATCCCTCGGACTCCCTCGACAGCAACCAACAACTCATCCAAATGTCGCCAATTCGCCTTCGCCAAGTAATGGTGACGCTCCAAGCAACGTGCACCTCCCTAAACTTCAGCTACCTATATTCGATGGCAAACCATACGAATGGTTCGAATTTTGGGAATTATTCGAAGCCACTGTCGATCGCAGCTCCTTGAGCGATGTGGAAAAACTCGCGTATCTTATTAGCTGTCTCCGCGGGAAAGCAAAGGACGTCGCCGCAGGATACACACGACGGGGTGACAACTATCATCCACTCGTCACAGCACTACGCACTCAGTTCGGCAATAAGGATGCGCTAAGCTCGTCAACTTCAGTTAGATTTGCGTACAATCCGTCCTCCTATCATAATGGACCCGATCTATTACGATTCTATAACGATGCTTCTCGAATTATTCACCACATGCAAATTGCCGATATTGACCCTGAACAACATCAAGTACTCTTCACTTTGGAAGAATGTCTTCCTGAACCTACTCGAATTCTCATGTATCCCGAAAAACAAAAGTGTTCGCGTTATTCAACAGCCGACTTCCGACGTATCTTACTAAACGTCGCTCAGATGCTCATGTCAGTACAGCCGTTACAACCTACAACATCACCTTCTGATCAGTCCAGTTTCGGTTCCAACAGAAACAGCGAATCGAACAATGCCAGTCGGGACAAGTTCAAGTTAAAACCGAACTATCCTCAGTATGAGTATTCGACTAACCGAAAAGATGCATCAGTTCGCTACCGACAGCAACGAAGAACAAATTCCTCACTCGTATTCACAGGATTATCTCAGGGAAAGGATTCCCACAAAAACGACTCAAACCAACACAGCATTTCCACCGGCCGTAAGCGACAGCAAACTCCGACAACGCCATGTGCTTTCTGCAACAATCTCCATTGGCACAGAGAGTGTCCCTGTTATTTTACGCCCGAACAGCGTCGGTCTCGCGCAGCAGAGTTGCATCTTTGTTTCAGGTGCCTCAAACCGATCATCAGTTTAAAGAATGCTCGCGAAACAACAAATGCCAATCGTGTGGTGGAGTTCACAATACGCTTCTTTGCCTCTCAAAAGTACATGCTCCACGAAAACCGATGCAAATTCATGCGGCCGCAGTTGAACCGATTAAAGAATCGCCGGAACCATCAACAGCTCTATCCGCAATGGCGACAGTTACGCCCAATAACGAAAAGGCACCAGTAGCTCTACTCCTGTGGCAAACAGCAAGGGTCTATAATCCCTTATTCCCTCAGTCAACGAAGACAGCAAAAGTTTTCATCGACCAAGGAAGCCAAGGATCATTTATCACGGAACGCCTTGCGGCTGCCCTTGGACTAAAGCACAATCAAAGCAGTCCACTCATCATTCACGGTGTAGGAGATATGGAAGGCAATCACTTCAAAAGCGAACACGTTTCGATCGGCATTCGACTACAAGATGGAACCCGTCATCAGTTCGAAGCATACACGTTGCCGCGAGTAACGACCAAATTCCTTCATGCGCACATATCCTTATCAGACTTACCAAAATTATGGGAAAATCAGTCCGATGAGCTTCCCGTTCCCCTTTATGAGGATGAACCCGATATCCTCATCGGGTGTAACTTCATCTCGACAATTGGCCCGCGAGCGATCAAGCGTCTACGATCCAACTTCACATTGTATGATTCAGAACTTGGTCCACTCATTGGAGGTGCTGGAAGGTCAACGCCAAATATCGCCAAACACAATTTATTCCGCGGCAGTGCTATTTTGGTTGGTAATGCCCAACTTTCAGTCGAGCAACTGTGGTCCCTCGATACCCTAGGCATCGACCTACCTGATGAATCTATTGAAGACGACGAAAGAGCACTACACGCCTTTAAGAAGTCTATCAGACGACTTCCGAATGGTCGCTACAGCGTCTCGTGGCCGTGGAAGAGTGCTCATCCACGTCTGGTTACCAATTACGGTCTTTGTGTTGGACGACTGCAATCTCTGCTACGCTCCTTATCCAGACAGCCAGAACGACTACGTCTCTACGATGAAACTATTCAGCATCAACTTGAAGCAGGCATTATCGAACGCGCTCCTTTTAGTGCAACTGGCCCTCTTGTCCACTATATTCCTCATCAACCGGTATGGAACGAACAAAAAAGAAATTGCGCATCGTCTACGACGCGAGTGCAAGCGCCCCGGCCGACAAGCTCTGAACGACAATCTACTACGCGGACCTGTATTTCTTCCAGACCTGGTTGGTCAACTTCTTCGCTTACGTCAAGCTTGTATTGCTCTCGTAGCAGATGTGGAAAAAGCATTCTTACAAATTGAGCTGAATACAACAGATAGAGACGTCGCTAGGTTTCTTTGGGTGGATAAACCGACAGAACCCATCGGCCCAAAAATCCGATCATCACCTATCGCTTCACCAGAGTGTTTTTTCGGAGCAGTGAGCTCTCCATTCTTACTCGCAGCCACCATTAAGCATCATTTACAAAGTGCAAATTCTCTGTGGGCTTCACGCATAGCTGACAATATCTATGTCGATAACGTATTGCTTGCTGCTAATTCTGAATTGGAAGCAATTACGGCTTACCGAGAAGCAAAGAAAATGTTTGCGGACGCGTGCATGAATCTCCGAGACTTTCGGTCAAACAGTACCAAAGTAAATGCCATGTTAGTACCGGAGGATCGTTACAATAACACTCAAATCAAGGTGCTAGGTGTCATTTGGGATACAGTGAAAGATACGATCAAACTGAAAACGCGTGGTCCACCAAGTGGCCCTCTCAGCAAACGATCACTTCTTCAGTTATCGCCCAACAATTTGACCCGTTGGGATACTTATCACCAATAATTCTCCCATTCAAAATACTACTTCAAGATATTACTAAAGAAGGATCAGAGTGGGATGAGGAAGTGGCCGAACCACACGTTCAAAAATGGAATTATCTCAAGGAAAACTGGGCCATGCTATCTTTCGAATTACCACGGCGTTTACCGAGTGGCCCACTCCAGCTCCACGTGTTTGCTGATGCTTCTAACCGCGCATATTCTAGCGTTGCATATGCGAAAGGGAACGACAAAATCGTTCTACTTTACGCAAAATCTCGGTTTGCCCTTTAAAGGGACTGACAATTCCACGCTTGGAACTATTAGCCGTGCTGATAAGTCTCCGTATCACTAAATTCTTAACCCAGCAACTTAATCTCGGAGATATTCCACGAACTATATGGAGCGACAGTAAGTGTGCTCTTGCATGGATTAGATCGCCACCCACTGAAAAACTTCCGCGCTTCGTTCAAAATCGACTAAATGAAATCAAGAAAACGACAGATGTCAATTATGGATATGTTACGACAGAGACTAATCCCGCAGACCTCGCTACCAGAGGCGCGACACCCCGAACCTTGGCTGACGAACAGAGATGGTGGCAAGGACCTTCGTGGCTTAGCAACAGTGAGGACAATTGGCCAAACATCCCCATCGCTACCAACTTATGACATAGCCAAATCCGAAGAACCCGCTGCAAATAGCTGAAAATCTTTTCCACTCAAGTGGCAACAGCTACTCTCTCACCCGCCAACAGAATCATTTACGTTTATCGATATGGATCGATTCAGTAGTTGGACTCGGCTCGTAGGAAGTACCACAATGGCGCTGCTTCCTTCGCAAGATCCATAAATCACCACCTACGTGGCTTCAAAAATTCTCAACCCAAGGTCCAATCACTGCTCAGGACCACTTTATCGCTCGCAACTTGTCTCCTGCGTCAGGCTCAAAGGTAACTCACTATCCACTGAAATATTATTCGAAGGGATCTTCGCAAAGATGAAACTGGCCTGTGGCGTTGTGGCGGTCGCCTCTCGGAGACTGTCATACCGCGCTCCGAGCAGTACCCTATCTTTTTACCCCCCAAAATCATCGACTTACACAATTACTCATCCTCCGTGAGCATAAGTCCATTTTTCATGGTGGAGCGCCAGCAACCTTGTCACGCCTTCGCCAACACTTTTGGATACCTCATGGACGCCGTGCAGTCAGACTCGTCATCACTAACCACTGCTTACAATGTCGACGTTGGAAAGCAAAGCCGTTTGCCCTTCCGCCTATGCCACCTCTTCCAGCTGCACGAGTACAGCCCGCACCCCGCTTTCGACTGTACTGGTATTGACCTACTAGGACCTATACGTGTTTCCTCAGAAACTGGAGCTTCGAAGCGGTGGATAGCCTTATTTACGTGTTTAGTAACACGCGCGGTGCACCTAGAAATCGCCGAAGATTTATCAGCCCTCAGCCTGGTAGAATGTCTGCGACGCTTCATAGCACGGCGGGGACTCCCACGAAAAAATTCCCGACAATGGCACCAACATGATACTCACGGCAAAAAGTTTGAAGGACATACCGGATGCATGCTCAGTAAAATGGACCTTCATCACCGCATTCGCACCCTGGAAAGGAGGAGTTTATGAACGACTGGTGGGATTAACAAAAACATGTCTTCGTCGGTCGGTAGGACGCCGTCTGCTAAGCGACGGAGAACTTCGAACATTAGCTGCCGAAGTGGAGGCAGTTCTTAATGAGAGGCCGATAACATACGTTGAAAGTGACGATATTCAAGTCATTCGACCCATCGACTACTTGCGTCCTAAGCACATTTATCGGTCCACGTTGAAAGAACAAATGAGGACCCGGAGTTCAACCCACAACCTCCCAATACACGACAGCAGCTTCTCGAGCAATGGAGTAAAGCTCAGGAATGCCGGAATAAATTTTGGGAGATTTGGTCTCGTGAATATCTTCAGCTCCTCCGAGAACGCGACCCGCGTTTCCACAAAGGACCGCGACTTCAAGAGCATCGAATTCTCGAGTAGGAGAAATTGTTCTTCTTAGCGATACAACCGCTCCTCGGCTTTCTGGCGCCTGGCAAAAAGTCGTTGAGGTCCCAATCGAATCAGACAACAGAGTACGAACTGCTCGAGTCAAATGTTCCTCAGGTCGTACCTTCCTACGCACTATTGCACAACTGTACCCTCTCGAAGTATCGTCGGATGAAACTGAACAAACAGAAGTCAGCCCGGACAAACTAACTCCCCGTTTACGCAATTCTGATAAGAATGCCGACGATCCGCAGCCTGCCCTCATTACCAGAAGAATTACGCGAAGTATGACGCGTAGTCAACAACTGCCAACCACCAATGCAGCGTGCTACGTTAAACTTTATCCTAAAGCATCATTTTTCTTGCTAACGCTTCTGACTGTGATCGGACTATCACGAGTCGCATCAATGCAAGTACAAATCTGTCCCTTATCAACACTCTGGTGTTTGTTCGACTTCCCCGATCAATCAATTGTACCGCACGAGCGCTGGACCGTTGGACGACACATCGTGTAGCACTCTATCAAAGGCGACTCGTACCGGTTTAACGCTACCTACTGCTCTCAGCTTACGCGAACAGTTTGCACATGGGCATTTCTCTCCGCTGGAGTCTACAAGTAGTCAACGACACTTACTCTATGCATAATGTTCCTCTCACACTGGCCAACAGAATGCAACGAGAAAAACGATAGGGCCACATATTCTTCAACAATCAGATCTAGCGCACAAATGGACGACTGCATATCCCGTGCAATACTCCTATGGATTTTTCGTGAACGTTGCGAATCAACCACTAACTACGTCATGGAATATGGAGAAGCAATTCTTTTTGACGGCAGCAACCTTCTTACTGAGTTCACACGAACGGCTGGCTGCATGCCTCGCCAAACCACTGTTTCACTCCTCATGAAACAATCATTTGGGACTATGCTGAGTTTCAGCACCGCTGCCATTACAGCTACAAAGCACCTACATGGCGCAGGTGTCAGCTGACGAAGTATTTATCCACTCCCTCTCCAGACAGCTTTCATCCGGACAACGGCAGTACCGAATCTCGCGGACACATGTGGAATTGCCCATCCAGTTCTTCATGGAGAACGATGTCATCATTTCATTTGTCACAAATAATGATCACGACAAGATGAAAGATCAGTCGAACGACGGGGGTAAACCGCTCCTCATAGAACGTGTAGAAAACCAACCGGATCAAATCAATGCGCGATTACAATACCTCTACGACGTACAGGCTCGACGCAACGCAATACAGTGGTGTATCAGCAAAAACGATTCACTAGCCTAGTACAGTGGATCAGCATCTCGGATCCAACAGCGGCGGCACGACTTTTGCTCAACAGAACGGATTCTCCGCTCGATATGTAGGAGACACTCTACTAGTTTCGAAATGTCAAAAAACTGAAGCTACCGAAGTCCACGAACCCATCAACGTGGCGGGGAATCTTTGAATGGCTTCCGGTCACAATCGGTCAAACGCTGCCTTTGTCACCCACATACTTACGATGTCGTTCTCAGCTCAGGAAAGCACCATGTCCCTGGAAAGGGCCTCCTACACACATCAAAACGATGACTGCAGTAAGTCTCTATTCCGTTCCGGAGTCAGCCCCCCACCTCATCTTCAATGCAAAGCATTCAACGGACATTTCAATCCAACTGCTTCAGCTCGCTGTAGACCGCCTTGGAACTGCGCAATTTCAAGACCCGGATTATATTCAACAAAAAAAGTGGCAAAAAATCGGAGTTCAGCAGAAGAGCTAATTCATGAACTAGGTCACGAGATAGAAACAACAACCGAAGATATTGTAAATGCACTCGATTCCATCACCAACCAATGGAAATGGCTTACCGCAGGCGGAGCAATCCTACTACTCACTATTCTTGCAGTTACCCTAGCGATAAAAGCCGACTATAGGATGCGACAAGCGGAATCCTAACGTGGTGATGGTCAAGCTAACCGACATTCAAACTACGGGGGAGCCCCAATCTAATTGCACGAAATCACGTTCTTCTCAATCGATTCCAAATTCGACTCCTGTCTCATCAAGGTCAATCTCAACACCCCAGTTCTGAACGGAATCTATACGCCATTAAAAATGCCTGCACGAAACGCAAAGAACAAAAACGAACGATACGTCGACAGTAGTCAGCTTTACGTCAACTGCAGAGCCGGCAACTAACAAGAATATCGGCCGGGAGTGTCGAAGCAATCTTCGATGCATACTTATGAAACCGCAAAGTCAAAACAACGTGACTAAGACTTGAAACATTCTCACAACACACTACAAAGCGCTAAACGACAATATCCCATCAAGATTAAGAGCAAAGGACAACTCAATAGACATGGAACCCGAATCTAAGCGACCCTATAAAACGAAGCGACAATCCAATCAGGACAGTGCGAACGGACAACGGAGAAGCCCAACGCTTCTCGTGCGGCACAACATAGCAATAACAGCTTCGCCTCAATGGATTTCCTCTTGCTTAGTGCTCACCTCCTTCTGCATAAAAATTCAATTTTCGCTCCCACTGTTTTCAAATCCGACAGTGGACTTTTGCACCGAAGGCATTACAACCGCTGCGCCACCGCACTTTCCGCTGAGGATACAGGAACCGATGGTCTCCTTTCCTTCAAGAGGTGGGGAGAAGTGAGGCGTGGAAAGGCTTCGCATTTAAATGATTCCGACCTAACAGAGCATGCGACTACAGTAGAAGAAGGAGTTAGTGTCAGATTAGAGGACATGAACACGCGAAATGATAAGCCACTTTCAATGAAGCATCAGCATGTTCTACATGAGTAACAAAGCCCCTATGGAAGCATTCTCCAAACTGTGCATATAAGATGAATAGGTGCACCCAGACAATTTTCTTTTTTATGGAGTCTTCTTGCCGTTTTTGATCTGGCTACTCTGCATTTTGCAAATTGGAAGCTGAGAAAAATCAATCATAGTCTGTGCTAAGTAGACTTAGTTGCAGGAAGAGCGCAAAAGTTGTTTTGGTAATGTGGGCGAGAAGTGCTCGTTGATTGCTCGCCTTTATCGGAAAATTAGAATTTTCCGGCAGTTGGCTTTTGAGCTGAGCGTAATCACATCAAGTCCTCATAGCTCTTTTCCCAGAAAAAACCGATAAGCTCGTAATTCTCATATCCGGTCAAGTAAAATTTGTGGTATATCAATCTATATCCGTTACAAAATAAGCAGAAATTGGAAAAGAGCAACAACATCATTACCATTCTTTGATTATTCAATGAGGAAAGAACTCTTCTTGTTTCACTGAAAAATTATTTTGAAAAATAAAAGAAACGATTGAATAAAATAACTCTTTAGCCATCTCTTCTAATAAAATACGCGCAAATCCTTTTTTCTATCAATTCCGTAGCGCATCGAAGCTGGCAACCGATCAAAAAATCAATCACTGTTCGTTATAAACGACACTCATCGATTACGCGCCAACGCTCAAAATAATGCAAAAATATTCCTGCCAGCGCTGCATATATCAATGTCTATCCTGCTTCATCACCATACATTTACAAATTTTTTGTCCATGATGAAGGCTAGCGAAATACGTGTGACTACGTGACATGCACTAGGAAAGCTCAGAGATAAGTCCACGCGCTTTGCTTTCGAAAATTTTTGCCTCAGAAATTGTGGTCAAAACTGCCAGATTTAGTTTTTTTACCCATAATTTTTCTGTAGCACAAAAAAAGAAACCCTAATGCTTGACTCATTTGTGAGGGGAATACGATGGAATTTATGCATTTCGGGTCCCGACAATATCCTACGCCTTTGCATTTCTACAACTGAATTCACGCAGAACGCCCACTGTGGCAGTAGCACAACGAAATTAACATGCAGTTATATGCCATTGCTATAAGCATCGGAGAACGGCTGACCATGGGCGCAACGGTCCCTAGCCGAAGCCAAATTTGAAACAATGTGGTGTGGTTGAAGCGCAGCGAAAAGCTGTCAGAAAACGCCGCTTCGTGTGGACAGATCAATCCACATGATTTGGAGATGGCCCGCTGTGTGAGCAGCCTCATTCAAGGAACCTTCTCCAGTTCCCTTGCAATCGAGCATGGAGCACCATATGCTGTGCATTTGACGCATCCGAACAATGAAATCAGTGAGATGCAAAGGTGTAATAAGCAGATTGCCAGCATTACCTTATCACCAGCACCCTGCTAATACTGCCCACTGCACGGAAAAGGGTCCCTCATAGAAAGGTTCTCGTGAGCGTGCCCTCGTGGAGAGAGACGTTCCTGTGACGATGGTTGGAGTGATTTTCGTGATTTGCTCAGAGCTCAATATGCCAGCAGTTATGCAACTCCCACAAGCACATATCAATTCTTCTCAAATTTTCGCAAACAATGTGGAGGTAGTATTTTCTCCACGATTAAAATTCGGGAAAATACAAAAAATTGGTAGCATGACTGGAAGAATAAATGAAGATGTTGTAACTCTAGCAGCGACAACGTTGAGAGGGAGACCGCGCGGGCGCGAGGAGACACGGAGATAGCCGAAGTCGTTTATCGGACAGACACCACAGCTCATGAAAAGCAAATTGGAGAGGGCGAGAAGAACCAAGAGAGCTGCCGGTCGGAGAGCCGTCGATGGAGAAGACTGACTTCGACGGGCTGAGGCCCGCCTTATATAGGCTTCACGCAGATCAAAAGCACATAAGTCGATCAACGACACGGCGCGAATACGATCATGACATGATGCGAAGAATAATGTTATAAAAGCAAAATGGTCACTGTTGCATCACAAATAGATATCTTGGATTGGCTCTTTAGCGCCATACCCAACTGAAGACCAAGGTAAATATGTATGAACTGGAGAACCGTTAAGACCCCAAAATGCTCAATTTGACAACTGATTAAGCATAAAAGAATGAAGCAGCCAAAATGAACACTCTGCCCTATCATAACGATTGAAGTTACCGGCTGATGTTCACCTCTTCAAAGTGTTATCAGATCTATGAAGAAACTACCTGTCTCCTAGAATCACATTCAGATTGGTGATCAACAAAGGCTATCGAAGAATCCTACTGATATAATCGTCGGCTAATCCGTTTATTGATACAAGCTTCGAGTAATTGGCCGTTTAGCCATGGAGAGATGGGAAGGAGTTTGAAGTTCAGCCTTTTTTGCACGGCCCAAAAGCACTGTAAAGCAACGAGAATTTGTCGCAGACATCAGTTTTTGAGGCGATTGATAATGGTGCAATACAAATGAACTTGGATCGGATCAAGCCGAACCTTTCATAATACGGTTCCTGCTGGTAGTATTAATGAGGCAAAAATTTTCAAGCGTGCGTGCACAGGGAAATATGAAAGGATCGGTTGACGAATATCACGAGATCCACATCTGAATGTAATCAAGGCGTGAATGAAGAATGAACGTTCACCTGCAATTGTATTGCCCGGAGTCGCCTTCTGAGTGTATAGAAGATATAACTATAGGTGAAAATCATAACTAAGCAAGGAAGATAAAAAGCGAATATTGAGCTGCAAAACATATAAATAGGACTATAGATGCCGCAATGATGCTCCGATACGAGAAAGTGGCGCGTTTTCGTGTTCAAGCTAGTGCCTGAAAAAAAAAACAGTAAATGCGAAGCTGGTTCCTGCGTTCGGCAAAACCGTCGTTAAGTAACAATTCGAAGTGACCGTTCCGCCATTTCTTTAAATTGGCGCTGTGTTATAGAAGATGGCCACCTTGCCTTTCCTGCCAGTTGGCCGCCACTCATTACATGACCAGATGTACAAGTGCTGACCACTTTAAAGCCGAAAAAAATGCGATTCCAAAAAGATAATCTAATTAATTTATAATGTGTTGCATACAAATTGAGGAGCGCTCAGTTTCTTTCCGTGGATTTTCTGCCCTTATTGATCTATAAGATTCTTCCACCATCTCAGTGTCACCAACAGATACAAGCAAAGGGCTCTAAGGATTTTCCAACATGTTTGGAGACTGTTGCCAAATATTGCAGGCTCTGTAAACGTGTCACAGATGTTGCGAAATGTTACAAATCGATAGGCTTACCAAGAGGCAGTGACAGTCCAATGCTGAAAACCCATGCAAGCGCAATAGCAATGTAAACCCGTTTCCGTGCTTCTTCACCGTCTTGTATTCAGCGGGTTTTGTGGCCGCAACAAGCCTGCAATTTCATGGAAGAACCTCTTTTACAAGCTCATTTCATCTACTGCTAGACCCTCAGACAACTTGTGGTGAGAAGATTTCCAGAAAGAGTTCTACCTATTTTACTGCTTGTGCGAAATGTTTCCAACGGTTGTATGTAGTGGTTTGGTTCCTCAACGATAAAATCGTCGCAGTTTCAGAACGGCTATTTACGCAGTGAATTTCATTGAGCTCGTGTATGTCATCAATTCACCTCTGCACTCAGATATGCTTGTTTGATGAGTAGATGAGGCTTGCTATTCTGGCGATAGGCGCCCACCATTCAGTAAAAGTTGTGGGCGACAGAAAACTTGGAGAGGTCATCGACATTCGGAATACTTGAATGCAGAAGAACTGCCGATGTGCGATGTTTTCAGAAGCGGAATCTCATGAAGGCCACAAATCGGAAATTTCATTGGAAAGGTATGTCACAGCATTGAGTTATGTAACTAACAAGGCTGAAATGCACAAATTAGGCTTACAGCTTACGTAGACTGGCTGCATCACAACGCGGTTTTTTTTTCTTCCGGGAATTCTGCACTAATCAGCCATGATACCTGGTCGTTGCATTTAAGTTTACTGTAGAAGCGGGAAAACAAGTTGAGTCAATGAATGGGAGATAATCATCGAGAAAGATATTGCATTATTCATTTTTCAGGTATGACCAATCCTATGTAGTCAACGGCAAAATGGCCGGCTATCCACCTGGAAAATCAGCTGCACCAAACGTATGTGAAACTGCTACTGCACTGGAGTATTCAAACTGAGCTAATTTGTGGAGCGGCAGAAATTATATCGGAAATACCCACCTGTCAATGCTAATCAGTACAAGATGCACAATGGAGCATGTTGATGCAGCCACATCAAGCACGCAATAGAAATAACACACCGGTAATGGAAGATGCCAATGTAAAGCATTCACCTAAACGTCATGAAGTTAGTCGTTGCATTTGAGATGAATCTGTCGTTTATCGATTCTGTCATTCTAAAAAATCGATCCTATAAAAAAGCTGTTCCGATAGTGAATATTCTATCAACGAACCTCAAGATTTCACTAGTTTTTAGTGGTAGCACTGTCCCGCATGAGAACTATGCATGCAGTACATTCCTCTTTTGACGTGGATGTGAAGAATTGTTGAACATATTTAAAACTTCCGCCCACAAAATTTCCAATCTTTTGAAGGGAATGAACTGGGGGATAATAATTTCGCATGGATTCAATATTTTTATGCACAGCATATACCAACGTGAGCACTGTGTCGTGTTCAACCATAAGAAGTAATTCCATGAATCCTCGTTGGGTACTGGAAAATTTCCTGGGTGACGTTAAGGATTCGTTTGATTTCCGAAATGACTCATCCCATGCTCGCCGTTAACAGAACATAGCAAACACGTATTTCAAACTTCGGCAACCTATAAGATGCGATGTTAGCTGATCACTCCCCTCTCTGGCAATATTTAACTCAGTTCATACGCTGTGGTCAAATGCAAAACGCATTTGCGGATTTTCAGTGGTTTTCCTAGAACTTGCTTCGTATTTTATCGAGGCTAGCATTGCTTATAGCATTTTCGACAGTGAACTGTTCGCATGAGAAATTGACTGGCATCTGTCTGTCCTTTCCCCTTCCCCTGTCCTATGTATTTTTGGAAGGTGACGCACTTGTTTTTTCGCTAGTACCTCTTTTATTTGCACTTCGCACTATGTGTTAATGCCAATGTATTCGCGTTGACTGTTGCTGATGATGCATTCATTCCCAGGTGCTTATTCTTATGGTACTTCCAATTTATGCTTATCATGATTCTTAACTCTTTCTGCTCAGAAAGGACGCATTACAACAGGTTGAAGTTTTGGAGAAGGAAAATTTTTTTTTTCGATCAGCAGGCTAGAAATGATAGTATACGAATAGATTTTCTTAAAAGTTGTCTGTTTGAATGATTATAAGAAGGTGCGTCTTAGATGCTGCTATCACAAATATAAGAAGTACAAGTTTCTCTCCTACAAAATTGCAGAGAACTTGTTAGCGCATGAATGAATCCGCCACTAACGACCTTTCAACAGTTTTTGAAAAGCAAACCGAACGATGGTAATGACGTTGCACGACTGCGTATTTCATTAGTGATGTGGCATACTTTGAAAGCAACAATGAAAGCCGAACGGAAACCGATTTCTCTGTCATATCCAAAACTTTATGCTAACGCTATCATTACGTGAACGTGCCTCTATTACAGTCAGTTCACTGAGCCATGTATATATTTTTTCCACTCCTCAGGCTCACATCCTTCATATTTGCGTCACTTGGTGCGAAATGAGCTCCAGTTATTTAAACAACTGGCGTTGTGAACGATAAAATTTTTACTAGTACACGCTTTTGTCTGCTCCAGTAGCAAAGCGAAAGCGCCACAACACTTCAAAGAATCACCTGATCTGGAAATGAAGAGATTGTCGGCATGGACCGAGAAGCCTTCACGAAAGCCTCGGAAAAATGTCACTCGTATGATGCCGGATTTAGACCACCCGAACGTTTTATGGATGGATTGACCTCATTAGGAATACAAGGGGGCTACTGAGAAGCTGAAACTTTACAAGAGGGAATCAATGGGCCGTGAGCAGTTCAAAACGTAATGATGTTAAACTGACCGAGAGGTAAATGCTGAACGGCATAACGAAAGTGCCGACGACCAGGTCAGCAACTGCAAGGCTCACGAGGAGATAGTTGGTCGGCGTCTGAAGGCCCTTCGTTGTCCAAACGGCAGCCACTACCATACAGTTGCCGAGGATGCACGCTATAGGCACTACTGACAGTAAAAGGTAGTACCACTGACGTTCCAGCTTCGCATCCAAATCGTCGCCTAGTTATCGCATTCGTCGAAGGCACTCCGATTTGGGTTTCATACGAAGTATCGCTCATTGTAACCGTTTAACTGTATTCGTTAAACTGATCCCGCGAGCATTTGATTTGTGATGTTAGCAACAGTGCACCACGTAATCACGGAGCGAATATTGAACCTTTCGCTGAAAGTGGAAAGACGAAAATGATTTCACCTATGCATTTGCTAATGAATATTTGCGCAAGCCTTCTTTATTGCAATTTACATGTAAAGTCACGCAGGACGAACCTCATACACAGAACTCACCAAGAATGATCGAGGTATTGCACAACATGGATAGATATAAAAAGAAGAATGTGCAAGAATTTCGAAAAAATCAGTTTTATTTCTCGAAAGTGAAGAGTGGAATGGAAAAATGCATTTTAAAAAATTGCAATAGAGAAACGAACACTTGCAGGAACGTTAGCAGGTGCCTCACAATATGAAGAAGCCATGGTGATAAACACGAGAAAGATAAAATATTTCGATATGAGATATGACGCAGTATCAAGAAGAAAAAATCTGTCCACCATTGGAGGATAAAAGCGGCTACGATGGAAAATAGTCTCGCCCATCGCCGAGTAGAAAAGTAAAGGAGAACTTTAGGATGCAATCATCTACAGCAATTTTTTCAAAATAAGCCAACATTTTCATGCGATTGTACTGTTTCGTAAAATGCCCTGCAGTCGAGGGTCCGGAACGGTAAGGGAATTACGACTGTGATATAATGGAGGATTCAAAAGAGGAATTGGAGATACTAGAGACAACAGAAGATCAGTGCGAAAGACTCTTGACAGATATAACGCTCAATACGCCAATGAGTGGTTTTCTCTTCTTTTGCATTCTTGCCGATTTGCGCTGAAAACATTCGTTATTTCGACTCAGCGTGACTAAAGTTGCTGCATGTGAATGATCTCTATTACTAAATTTCCTTTCTTTTTTTTCCGGTAATCTAGGAAAACAGTAGGTAAAATAATTGGCATGTAGAATTTGCACCATACAAGCTCACTGAGCATGTTTTCATTTGTTGCTTTTTCACGTAAGCAAGAATACTGATTTGTCCAGATTCAGCGCGTTTGTGGCATCTAATAATTGCAATTAAGGAACGCAAGAAACGTACAAAGGAAAAGTGTTGAAGAGTGAAAATTTACAAAGGTATTGCTTCAGCAAAATGCAATAATTTACCGGACGATTCAATCATTGAATATCCAGGAGCAATGAAAGCGATGAATAAAAGAACGCCAATTTGCTGGAGCAATAAGATAAAATTGGGATCTTTTTTTTCCACCGATTAAACGAAGCCATTAATGTTTTTGCTGAAAATTTTCATTACTTCGTATACATAAACGAATAGTATGAGAAAGTACAACAATAAGTAATAAGCACGGCAAATTTTGTTGCTATACATTTAGTGAGTTATGCTAATAGAATCAGATTTCAAACTTATTCCATATGCTCAAGGCTGAAGGTCGTTCGTTTTTCTCGTGCGCACCAACACAAAGATCATCTCTGCAATGCGCAGCCGTCAGTCTGTTCTATATGTACTAAGCTCAGCCCCCACAGGAACACAAATGAGGTGGAAATCTTCAACGAGCGTATGCCGATGCTCGCTGAAGAAATGCCGCACTAATGAAGGATAAAGAGCTATCATAGATGAGCGGAAAAGTGTTTCGCTCACAAAACGCCATGACTTTTTACCTAACAGGTAAACCATAGAGGTGTATCTAATCACTGAGTTTGCACGGTCATTTGATAGGCGCACTACGCGTGTAAAATGATTTCGTGCTCGGATGAACAACAGAATTTTTCCTTTAGTAATTTGTTTTAGCACACATTGCGCTGTTTTCTTTCTCATTGTCATTTGCTAAAGATTCACTTTCAGATTAATTGGGATTTAGTCTCCTGGTTCTCCAAACTCTCTTTTTTTGCAAACAACCAGCATCATGCCGTCTAATGCACAGAGCATTCGGTGACAACTATCTTTTTCAAAACTTCACGTTTTTTAAACTACCGATCAAAACGTGTCCTTACAACTGTCTCAACCTTGCCCTTGCATCAGTACGGATTAGGCTAGGCTAAACAGACGATTTCCAAAATGCGCGAGAATGCTATTTCCAAAATCTTCCTTTCCGAAAGTTCCAAATTTATCGATGCGCAATCGAAAGTGCGCACTGCTTAAGGAGACAAGCCTCGAGTTAAACATAGATACATATGATGTAAGAGCCTTCATCGCATATTCGACACTCCGTCTGAACGACTCTCTTGAATAGCTCATTCGGAACTTGGGTAGGTTTACAGTGAAACCCATTTTACACGCTATTATACTAATTTTCTATGTAGAGCAAGTGTGGCATTATTTGGCGCAACCATTTAAAGATAAAGAAGACGTGGAAAAGAAGACGTAAGTATGCAAATCTGCAAATCTCTTTTCCTGCAGCATACCAATGAACATCAGCAGCTATTTATAACCATACGCAGTGAGCAAGGATGAAGACTTTATGCTACGAAATTACTATTCCAGCAGAGGGGAACTTGAATGCTTAGCTAAACTTCAACCGTCTACTCACAACAGGTGTCAAGTTATATGGGTGAATTTTTCGATTTAGAAATATGCAGTATTGGAGAAGGAGCATAAGAAAGCTGCAATATTGAAAGACATTTGTGGTAGCAGTACGGCCTCAGAAGGAATCAATTTCTACTTGTAGAGTGCCGTGACACATTAGCAGTTGTTTGCTTCACCATACCTACTACCGAGTAGGAAAGCCGCAACCTCACAGACTTGTTGCCGCATCAGCAAATAGCTTAGCTTACTCGAAAAAAAGCTGGACGCGGTAAACCGCACTTTTACGAAGCCGGCGTGCCGTTCTTGCAAACGAAGAGCGCTGTCGCTTATGCGACGCTTTCCTTCCTGCAAATTGATACCCCGTGTTTTGCAACAATTTTGATCGCTCTCAGCGTCTAGAAAAAGTCACCCGACGCGTTATGCGTTATCAACGAACCCCGAATTCTGAAATTCGCTCACTTCACTTTTCCCGTTCCCATCTGACCGATGGAAAGTGCAAGGAAAATCCTACTGAGGTTTAATAATCGTTCCTGCGCACGTTGAAAACTGCAAAAAGATTCTGCGAAACTTGAAACGGCCACCAGCTTCACATGGTTCCTAGCTAAATTCGATTGGAGAAATCCACTATGCGAAGGTCGTATATACTCATATATAAACAGTGTTCTCGTTTGTACGTGCCATTCTCCGATTTCCTATGCGTTGAAGATCAACGCTCAAACCAACGTTGTGGACATGCTCTAGATCACGGTATCACGATAATCCCCGTGGTCGAACAGCTTTAAGAAACTTCAAGGACACTTCAATAGTCTGAACTGTACGTGCATTTCGAATCGATATGACTTTCATTTTGAACAAATCTTGCTGCTGAAACCGCAAGTTTTAACGAACGTGGCAGTGTTGTTCACATTTATACTTCACTGTAATTCAAAGAAATCTCAGCGTTTGTATTCTTTATTCTTGTTTCATACGATTGCATAATCCAGTAACGATTTCCCTAACGCATTGGCAGCACTAATCGGGACAACTTGCGCCATTTGTTTATAATAAACACTACGTTATTGATTTCCATTTTATTTTGGACCATTTTATTCAAACTTATTATTATCACAATCGTTCATACAGCGAAAACAACCAAAGGCGATCGTTCACGATTATTTGGAAAAATGAGAAGGAAAAAAATTCTGAAACAAAGTGAGGAACCAATCGACTATTGACGACTACTCGTTAGTTCTATGCATTAGGAGTCAAAATTCCACATATTTGGGACAGGAAGCTTTGCCTTGAGGCACTCAAACGCCGTTACAGCTAACAAGTTGAATACAGCAAAACTGCTTCACTGTTTTGTGTTCATCGACAACTGTCAACGGGATAAACATGCGCTATGGCACGTTCTGTCCCTAACATACGCCACGTTACGTATGGAAAGGTGTGTAGCAGTCAATAAAAGTGCTCCCATCTTGGTAGGAGTAGCTGTGTGTCAAGTCGCGCGTTTCATTAATACGGTCCAGGAGAGTGCTGTTATGGAGCGTTTTATATTCCAGTAACATTTGCTAATCCTGAAGTACTTTTCTAGTTGTTACCTTAGCTGAAGCGGGCTATTTCGACTAATCATTGAGATTATCCAAGCCCTATGTCTTGTCGAAAGAATATACGGAACCACTCTACTAGGCAAGTGATATGAACCATATATCAGGAATTTCTGATAAATAAGTAAAATTTCAGCATTCAAGCTCAGGAATGAATTGCGCTGTGAAATACCTCTCCACTGATTTTTTTCTTTTTTTTTTAAATTTCAACCTTTGTTTAGGAGCTGGCATTAATGCGACGTCTATAAAATCATGTGCTGTTACTCGAAAGTTTTGACTCCGCATGCGCTAATGTTAGAACTATGTGGCCACACATTAATTGCAGTTCCTTCTGTTCTCCTCTCTCCTTCCCAAAAGCAAACCTTTTCAGGTTCGCTCATCTGGTGCGACTGAAAACAAACTCATTCAGTAGCATGCAGATAAAAACCCGCAGACACATTGCACTGACTTGTGCACGACCAAAATTTCTCTCACTTTGCACTGGACTGATCACATTTTACGCTGATAAGGAAACGGATTTCGCAGGCGCGATTTGTGAAATGCATTGCAGTATGAATGCGCTTTCATTGATGTTCATCTATTCGTTAGCATTTGCGAATATCGTTCGGTCGGTGAGGTGATTGCATAATGACAAATCCTGCACGCTCACCTGTCTCGGCGAAGTTAACCGCTTCATTGTTTAGGTCGTACAACCTTATAGATCACAACGGCATAACATGTTCCGTTACGTCTGGCAAAAGGAAGTCACCGTAGAGCAATTATAACCAACGAAATCCGTGAACATGCTACATTATTTACACGAACAGAAAACGCTCCTAAGTAGACATTAGTAGTGGCTAGAAAAGTGTGATTCAGTGCATCTATGGAGAGTTGTCACAATGGCGACCACTGATTAGGCGATCACACTGCAATATATCAGTAGACAGGTGCCTATACCTGTGGAAAGGTACAGCACATCAAACACGTTCTTATAAAGAAGACTTCGAATATAAATATCCTGTCCATCAAGAATCCATCAAGAAAATTTTAGCAATCTTTAGAATGACGGAAGAATGCAGCAACCGTCGCATTGAGTTTTCGCCCTCAAAATGCCTAAATGTGCAAATCCAATTGCTTATTCGATGAAACCGCACTCCCATCATAGAAGTTCAAACTAGGTAACGTTTTTCCCATATATGCATTTTCCCTCAATATCACAAGGGAAATGTTCATCAACGTTTTATATGTCTTTGAAAGTATTTCAAAAAAAAAAGCATAATGGGAATGTTCAATAGATTCATCTTATTTTCAAAGAAAGGTGAACAAAGCAAAGAGACTATTGACGATAAAATTGGGTGATTTAGTTCTTCCGAATTTTATAAACGATTTTGCTTATTGCTTTATGATTAAATGCCAGTCAGCGATATCTTGAGTGCATCGTTATGTCAAATTGAACCTTTAACCATCCTCAGTGATAAGGATGAGTGGTAGAGACAACTTTGCAATGGAAAATCAATTATGGGGCAGACTGATGCTGCCGCTGCGAGAAAAAAATGTTGCCTTAGGCAGAAGTATGTGCAATGTGGCACATTCACGCTCTTTAACGCGACTTTGATGCCACAGCTAAACAATTTCGCTTCGGCTGAAGAAGCGAAATTGTATGGGCTTCTATTGACAGAATTTTCCTCTCAATTCTTTCCTATTGAATAAAATATACCGCGACGGATATCGTAGAAAGCTTTGCAATTAACATTAGTTACCATCATTCGGTTCAATTATGAAGAAAAAACCCACAGAACAATTCCAGAGATCGAGTTTCTATTATGTGTTTTAAGCAAGCAATCAATGCAAACAGCTAGCACGATCGATGTGCGCATAACGTAAGCAAGAGCAGCTCGGGACGCCTGATTCTGTTTGACAGAGATGCGATGGTGAGGTTCCGTTGGAGGAACCCTCCAAAATAGCGTCGCAGATCACCTGACGACTGCATACTGATGAACTTTCAAGATCCATCTTATTGCTGGGCAAAATCCGGGAAGAGCAGGAAATAGAACATCCGCAGAAAGTATAGGTGAAGGCAATATGTGAATGAAACGTATAGTGAGAGCGCCAATGAATGCGTCGCGCACAGAATTCTCACATCATGGGTCGAAATTATGAAGGATCGCTCTGAAATGCCTACGGCATAATAGCGAGTAATTAACTGACGCAACCGCATGAACCATTGTGAGATGTGCGCATGAGAAATCAAGGCGGACTGAATAGATATTTTTCCGTATTGTTGACAGCTCGAGAGTTGAGTTCTATACGTCCCATATTATTGGCTTTGTTTAGGTCTCGCAAGCAAAACACAGTGATTAGGCGGCAAGAAAGCTTCTTATAAAATCCTTTTACATCTTTCACGTCACTACGAATAGTCGGATCATATTCATGGAAGGTTGATGTTTTGATATGTTTCGTAGCGAGTGAAAGATCATTCAAGAGAAGAGGACATCAGTAGATTGTAGAACTTATCAAATGCCTCAAATGCTTCTAAACTCGATTCAGCGTTATTATTTTTTTCCACTAACAAAAAACAATTCTCGAATGAGATTATTTCCATCGGAATCGTTGATGAAATATTGCCAAGACGACGAATGTTCCACTCACCGAAGCAAACCCCGCTTTATTCCACTAAGCGAGCAACGAAATTGATCACTGTTAATAAAATGGTCTGAATCAATGTCTCTTAGTGTTCACTGTACTACAAATATTGATAGATAACTAATGAACAGGTAATTAGAATGCCGTTGAATCTCACATCATAATGTTTGAATTTCTCATCGATAGCAGCCGCTAAAGGGAGACGCTTTTTGGTGAACTTTCGCGTTCACCTCTGCAATTACCTGTGCTCCAACCCCTTAGGAAAACACTAGGCGCCAGCAAAGAGAAGCACATAGGTTTTACAAAGCAGCATTCTAAGATGTTATAGCTTCGCCTGAACCGCCTCTGAGGTGATGTCGCGGAATAAGTGAATGACCCTTGAAAACTAATGCGAGCTCTGAAAACATCAAACTTTATAAAAACTTCCGAGACCATCCGAGTATAAACGTTCGTCATCATAGAGAATAAAGACGATGATTTCCCCACGAATAGCTACCTGTTCGACGGAGAACGGGGACCGATGTCATACTGCAGGAAACCTCCTGCCTAGGTTAGTTTTGAATGCAAGGTCCATCATTATTGCGGCGTTGCAGAAAAGCTCTGAGAGCTGGAAGTTTTGAATAGTTGGAAAAAACGTGGACGTTGTATGTCCCGTAAACAGATTTTCCACCTAATTCGCTTTTCAGTGCAAATTTCCTGGTATTTTTAGCACCACTGAAATTTGAAATTAGTGGGATTTTAGAAGTGCTCTAGGAATGGTGTTTACTCCTTCTCAGGAAGAAAAAAAACCTTTCCCGGCATACATGCCACTTGGAACAGTTTCTTGGCCACCTCTACTAAATTCTCTAGAGAGCAATGCCTTTATGCGGTGATGAAAATTTTCGAACCTTAGGTTTCGAGTGAGATGTCCCAAGCATGCTACTCTTTCTTTTCAAAAACACACGAAAATAAAACCGAAACATATTTGTCTATTTCATTCAATTTCACTCTAACAGCACGCCGTGCAACCTTGTCGGCGCCCATAGAGATTCCCGGCAATCAGGAATATCTGCTGACGAATTTGTGACCGCCTCTGATGTCGTCTTTTTATCTGCTTCTTCCAGCATGCGACCAACAAAAGCTAACGTGTTGGAATTCTGCTGAATCTCAATTTGCGAATGTTTTGCTTCTTGACGTTTGCGACTCGCCAAATTCGTTTCGAACCGCTTGGCACTTCGTTATTGTTTGTTAGTTCAGAAAGCGATCCTAGACATCGATTGAAATATAAGAGCTAGCGCTGTGTTAATTCATCTTATCATGCTCATTACTTGTTGAAATATTTATGTAGGCAGTTGCTTTAATGAAGTCAAATTTTAAAAGTGCATACAGTGCAAGCCTTGATGGCTTGTTTTCCACATATATATCACGACAACATCGCACATAATTACTCTGCTAGGCTGGCCTAGAAAGGGCTCAGATAATATCTATATCGCGAATGGTGAGCGGTGTTGTTTATGGTTAGTGTCATCTCTGACATCCTCCTCACTTCCTGACAAAAGCTTCGATGAGAGCGAAATATGAGACGGCATTAACGAAGCGAAGAATTCAAAAAGGAAGCGTAGTCTACAACATCACTTCTTTCCCTTATAATCAATTAGACCCATTCAACAAACCAACAAGCACTACGGTAAAAACAGAAACATTGTACTTCCCTATTTTTGCGACGATATTTGACTACGACTGA
Source organism: Ascaris suum (assembly GCA_013433145.1). Taxonomy (NCBI): domain Eukaryota; kingdom Metazoa; phylum Nematoda; class Chromadorea; order Rhabditida; family Ascarididae; genus Ascaris; species Ascaris suum. Next base: position 1,899,875 of record CM024175.1, read on the forward strand.
AATCGTTCGCTAATAAAAAAATTTTATGTTCTCGATGCTAATTTCGTGGATATTTATCATATCCGCAAATATCTGCGAAGAATCTATAATATGATGGAAATACATTCAAGCACTGAATGAATTTCAAAGAAATTCATGTTTATCGCATTGGTTATGAAAACATTTGACGAATTTATTTCTGCTCTCAACTTTTAAACTCTACTTCATTCGCTATGCAGTTGGAAGATAGGACTATTTCGATGAGTATTTATAAGAAAATATTCTTCAGCATACGTAATAAATAAGAGCTGGATCTTTTCGATTTTCATGAAATATGGCTATGAAAATAAAGAAACAATATCTTTCCGGTCGACGCGTTTTGCCACGATTTATGCTGGTGGTTGTCGCTGCTGTGTATGGGATCACATGAAGAGGCAAAAGAAAAACACAAAGGCGACGAAGAGCCCTACTTAAATAACGATGAGGGAGTAACAGCAGAGGTGACGGGAAGTGGTCACATGACAAACGAATAGCTTTCTGGCATGATAGAAATAAGCATTTTAAAGTTGTGCACGAGAAAAAACAAGTTCCACCGAGCAATGAAAATGGCCTTAATAAGCGCGAAAATTGAGCCCGATAGTGTGCAAATAGAAGTCAGAAATGGAGGAAAGGCAAAACCAGGAGCTGGGTTTCAGATACTGCGTCAGAATCTGCTAAACTGCAGCAAAAACAAAGGTGGAAGCAACGCTAAATCTGCTAAATCTGCAACGTTAGTTTGGTCGAATTCGACAGTATCATTCTTCGAAATCCACCGATGTATGCCACCAAATTAATAAAGAAAGAAATTTGTATCGCAGGAGTTCCCTTCCTATGATATTTTATGTTCTCCATGTTTTGGTTTTTTTCGAGGGAAACACTACACATTCAAGAACACATATCAGGCTCGTCAGAAAGATCCTCATGACAGCTCCGATGTGCACTTCGAAGCGAAATGAATTTTCGACATCAACTTCTATATAGCACCAGCGATATCCATTTAGCTGCTTGACAAAAATAAACGACGCAATTCCACGAAGTCGCAAAGCGCCGATCCAAAAAAAAAAAAAACAAATCAAGTTGGCGTTCTCTGGTCGATGCTCAAACACGGTTCCTTATTGATGCTTGTTCCATATCAATCAGAAATATCCGATATTTAAAGGTGGTCTTGTTCGCTCGGTACTTTTTCCGATGAGTGCTCTCCTTCATTAACGAAGTGAAATTGGTGTTGAGCCTGATCCACCAACTTCGAAAAGCAATGACAACTAGACGATTTCTGTCACTTCACGAGCGCAACTTAGCATCGAGGCCTTCAACTTTTTCATGGCTCCTTTCCGGTGAATACTGATTACATATTTAACCAGTCTTCTGTCTTTGACCTAAGATTTGGAGTCGGAATTAGTGTCATGTTCGTGGAACTAACATATTCCGTTCGACAACCGATAGCATAATAGAACATACGCTATACCAGTTCATCGGTTATATTACCTTCCACAAAAAAAGAGTAATAAAAGAAAGGAATCTTCAGCGGTAAAGAAATTTTTCGAGAAAAGGTTGGGGTCAGGAAAGCAGATAGTTGCTTTCGACATATCGAATAAATCGATCGCATAAACGTCCAAAAATGCAATAGCACAATTTCCGATGATCTTTCCTCCCATTGAATCAATCATCTTGTAAAATCGTAGCTAAAAAAATCTTCGCCGACTTCTCCTAGTTCGATGCCCAAAACAAATTAGACTTGGAAATTTTATGACAGTTTCCGCTGTGTAGTGTTCGGAAAGGTAAGAAGGGAATTGAGTCCCAGAGGGTCTAAGTGTAACTTAAATTTGGTAAATTTCATTAGCACTTCATAATTTCCAAGTTTTCTTAGTTTTCGTCCATTAATTCGCAAGTTCAGGCTTCCGATTGCAATGAACACATAAACAAGCGCATGAAAATGGTGCATAACATGAACAGACACAAATATAAAAAGTCATACGACGTAATCGCAATACACCTGCCGTAAAAGTCCACAAACAGTACATTAATAATGGCGTCTAGCATAACACTCGTACGTCGTACCTATATCAGCTAATAATATCTAATATACTAATTATTAATAACGTACATAGAACTGATAGATTTCCCTTCAGCGGCGGCAAGAAAAATTTACAGCCTAATCAAATAATTTAATATTTTCCTTCAAACCGGATCACAATAATGCGTAATCATTAGAGGATAGGACTGTAGATTGCAAAAGGTCATCGCTTAGTAGACTCAACAGGATGCATGAAAGTTGTTCATTATGATGGAGAGATTTTTTCATGAAGAACTCGATTCACCAACTTTTGCTCGAATATGGGATTATCAGGCTTCCGATCGATAGAGCAAGTCCATTTAATACCAATCGCAATTGACTTAATAGGAACAGTAATCAGCATAATAGCAACCGCAGTGGAAGTAATAACGATCCTAATTGTTCAATTGTGAAAAATTTATTATGAAGGCAGCTGTTTGCGTCTTCTTAAGAGCACAGATTCTCTGACAGAACATCGATATTCTTAATACCATAAAGGCGAGCGAAGAAAAAAAAAACGGTGGGAAAATGGAAATGAAAGTGCTTTTTAATTGCAATTACACCTGCTTTACGTATTTCATACAGATCTTCACAAGGTAAGAACATGTCTCCAACAATGAAATCATTTTTCCACTGAAACGATTGAACAGTAACGTCCCACTGTGTTTAGGAAGTGCCAGTCGTTAGCTGCCCATGTCGGGACTCTCTTCAGTGCGATATTTCAACTATGAACACTTGTACACCCGAACGCTCTGTTTTCCGTTACTTTTATTCCCATTTTCCAGTGGAAGAAAAGCAAGTATAGCAAATCGATTTGATTTATCGGTAAATTCCACAGTGAGAATGGCATCTCCGCTATCAATAACAGCGATATCTATAGCATTAAACAAGCAGGCAATAAAATTTTTTAGCAAATCACATTGACTACTTTCCTCGAACCCTCCAAATCCGGAAGTTATCACGTTTGTATAATTCTCTCATATAAAAAAGAGAAAGCGCGTTTGTTTTTCACACACATAATGCATTTATAGTCTTTTGTGGCTTCAATCTCATTGCTGCATTGCATTTAATGACAGACTGCGCTACTTCGTTACTCGATATATAAGGAATCGTATGTTGGATTTTTTTTAATGGAAGATTTTATTGCCAAGAATCCTCAGTTGTGCCTCATTAGTGCTCCTCATAGAAATGCAATTCTATGCAATGAAATGAACTTGTCTTAACTGCAGCAATCTTCACCACTAGCGATGAATCTTTGTTCGAGCTCAGACATAGTACGACGCACCGATTGACTCACGAGTATTAAACAGATATTGCACACCGTAAAAACATTTGCAATTGCTCGAAAGCTATTGCTTTAAGAACACATTTTTTGCCAAAGCCAAAATTCAAAACAAGAGTTCTGAAAGACTGCCTGTAGGAAATCCGCAGAGAAGAAAGTGTTATAATAATCGGACAAGCGGAAATAGTATGGCAAGAGAAGAAATATGCGATTGGCTAATTCCCCAACGAAAATAACGTAGCATCAGATAAGCTCACCTTTAAGAGGACAAAATCACTCGTGGAAACAAAACAACCTAGACAGTACCCCATGATGGATGAAAAGGCCACGTAGTTAATATTTTATCCTGTCGTCATGTTTTATTGAAATGTGTTTCGTTCTAATGACTGTACTGCTTACTAGGTCTATATGCCGTTCTTACTCTCTGATATTACTTTTCGCCAATAAAATAAGGTGGCAGAAATTCTATTATTCCTGCAAAAAAATTCTTCGTTTTGTTCGTCCCTCAAAAACGTCTGGGAATAAGACGCGAGAGTGGGATGAATTCAGAGATTCTATTCGACGGCAACACCAAGCTGTCATGGAATAAACGACTGACTGTGTTTCAGTTTATTTTGCAACCTGCGCCATGCTGACCTTGCAGATGTGCATAGCGTACCCCTTCGAGGAAAAAAAAACTGCATGAAAAGAAGACACACCAAAAAACATTGATTAAACCAAAGAGAAAACAGCAGCTTCTGACACATCTCTCATAGTTTTGTGAATGAAAGCATGAGCATGTACTGATGGCGACGACGACGGCAACTGAAATGGTCATCAATCACGCGAACAGAAAACTTCGGCAATGAATTATGTTAATCACGCATTTTACCTTTTTGCATAAATGGCGACAAGAATGAAAGCGTCGCATCTGAAAATGGCAATGAGAATAACCGTTCAACAAACGTAATTAACGACTGCGCTTGAAAAACTAAATGATGGATGACATAAGCTTCAAACATATAAATTTCACTGTCACCAGATTTATGAAGCCGTCACCTCCGGAAGATCAGATCCCCGGAAATTTTGATGTTGCAGTGGACATTATTAAGTCATATTTCACTATGAATTCATCTAATATGAGAGAAAGCAAAGGCTTCTCATATACGACACCACTCGAGAGCTGTTTACATATCGCACTGAATCTTCAGGCGCTTGACCGCATGTCTATGATGGTCAACAGTGTTCACAGTAATCACTGAAAAGCACTGTATCAGCGTAAAAACAATTAGAACTACTTCTGACTGAAATTATTGCTGTCAGTGATTGTAAAACAATAACATAGAAAACACTGCAGACACCGAGAAGGCTTTCGCATTACGGAAAGGTCTACACCTAGTGCTTTCCTCATGATAAGATGTGTGGCTTACTTAACCAATTATTCCACAACACGTATAGGAGCAGATAGTGATGCGCTTGGATGGGACAGTATGCATATGTGAAACCCTTGTTGACCGAATGGAACCCATTGGTCTACTAAAATGGTTTGTTTAATATTATCAAACCAAACTGTCAGGATAACTTCGATGGCCACCTATGATACCCCATCACTTTCCCTCTCTCTCCACTCCGATCTCATGGGCGACCAATGCGGAACTAACTCCAGCTCTTCAATTTCGTGTCATCCTTGAAGTCGTAAACACTTGCCACAATTTGCACCTCACCACATCGTGTGTCCGCTATTTGGAGCCCGTACTCAAAGCATCGTGACCGCGGATTTTATTGCTCGGTTCGTCAAGCATCTCCGATTTTCACTTTGCAGTCACCCCAACAACCTCTTCATCTCTTTCCCTTCTCCTCTCTCACAATTAGCCAGTTGAAAAACATGAACAACACATGACTCAAGTTCTTAAGGACCAAAAAAAATGAGATTTTTATTCTTTTCATCTCACCCTGTGTTCAAATTTGAAAATCAACTATTGTTGACCGATTGAGAGGTATCATTCCCGGCCGCAGAATTTTTTTGATACAACGGCTTATAAGAATTTCCAATGAGTTTTTGCAATCATTGATTGAAATCTTTTGGCTGAAAGACAACTGAAAGAAACACTCCTTTAAACTAGGAAATCTGATTGAACATCGACGAACTGATGGATTCTCAACCGCGATTTGTACTTTAATAATTATAGCACTAAAACATTTCAGTGAAATAACATTAAACGTACTCAATTTACAAGATAATAGGTATTGATAGTTGCATAACGAAACGCTTGCAATTGAATGAAATAGTAATCCAACTTGAGAGAAGAGTATTTATTTAGTAGCCGATGCGGTTAAGCTTATAAACGTCTCTCAAGAGATCTCATTAAACTATACGGTTGCAACGTTAAGAAAAACGAAGAGCAATTTAATTTAGTGCGTTATGTAAGAGTATTATTGAAATTCTTGCAATTCTCATTTTGTTAATATGAATTGCTCTTCAGCTTTTTTTTCCCTTGAATTTATTTTTTATTCGGTGAATTTTGGTTTTACGTAAAATAATCTTACAAAGTAAACATATCTCGAATATCTATGATATTATAATGAAACGAATAATGGAAGAAAATTTGAAGCAAATCGTGAATTTGCGCAATTTATATGTTCCATTGATATTGAAGAAGAAAGAAAAAAATGAAGACAGAATCGTTAGTGATTTTAATTAGGCTAAACCATTATAGGTGTCTTAAAGCATTACGTATTATATCACCTGAGTGAAGTAATTTTCGTTCGCGCAATGAAATGTTCTTTAACATAATCTTCGCACTCTTTAACAGGTTCCTCTACAATGGCAGGAATATTGGCCTATGTGGTCTGTGTGCCTTCATATGGATCTCAAAGTGCCGGTTACTCTGACATTATTTCATTAGTAAAAACGATAGTGCACAGTGATGCTTAACTATTACCTTTGTTATTATTTATTGCATTGTTCACAACTTGATAGTAATTCAACAGGTTTTGAAATTTTCATTCAAAAGTGATTGAGGAAATTCGAATTCACAGGGCAAGCGTAATAAAAGGAATTTCGCTACTGCTTCTAAATCTTTCAATAATCGATTGTAGGGTTGAGTACAAAGTTTAAAATGCGTATTGTTGACAACTATTTATTACCTTGTTTTTAATGTCATCCCGTCCTCATAATAAATAGAAGAGATTATAGATCGAAATCAAATGCGAACACGTGCATATTCCTTCTGTTAATGGTGCAGGATGGTAAAATATTTTTTAATCCGTTCGTGATGGTTACATAGTCGATGTTTCACTTGTATTTTTTTTAAACACAAAGAGAATAGTATCGAAGTTTTTGCGAAGGTTCAACAACTACCATAAAAAGTTAACACAGAGTATGATAAATAAAGTTCAACAACTACAGCAAACATAGGCTGTGATCATGCAGCTATTATAGCATATGTTATTTGTGATGAACTATCATAGAAAGCAACTGTAATGATCTTATGTTGTTTCATTGATGAGCAATGCAATAAGTCATAACAACGGTAAAAATTAAGGGCTAATTCGTTGCATCTAAAAGTTCTTTCGCGGCGCATTTGATCAACTATCTTCTGTCAATAGCGTAGACCTTTGTATGTCAATACAAAGATTACTTATCGAACTAGGTTCATAGAAATAAAATAAACGACAAAAAATTTCGTATTTTCATGAGCAACCGATTTGCTTCTCGCTTCGACAATTCGCATTAAAGCTTGCGGAGAAGTTGACGATGTGCAAGAAAAAAAACAGACTGCAGCTGTGAGATATCAATGAAACCAACATAAGAATACGTTACAATTTCTCTTTGATGAACGATAAAACCGATTAAACGATACGAAATAAAAGTGTCAGAGGAATATGAAAAATGCGAATACAGAGGCATTAAACGATCATTTTAACCTGCCCAACAAACGGATTTAGTAACGTTTCCGGGACATATCATTTGAATTTTCGCCATTCGATGCGAGATGAAAGAAATTTTAGGTGCTATGATTTAGTCACAGAAAACCGACCCATCAAACCTTCCGGTTCGCAATGTGCATGTTTTTGCTAAGGGCATAGTTGCAGCCCATCACCGACCCTGATGCGTAAGCCAGCTGCAATTGCATTCGGGGATTTCCCGTTCGATAGTTTTATGGCGATTTTTTGACGAAAAATTTTCCGATCACACATGTTGTTCGATCAATTTGCACTTCAACTATGTGAGTCAACCTAACAGTTCTTATAGTTCAACATAACGGTATTTCTTATCTAACTTGATCAATTGACATTGAGTGACAAAGTCATACAAGTTGAAATTCGGCTCATAAGCAAATGCAGAAAGAGGATGTGGTAACCATGACGTTAGGAAGCGCTTAGCACAAGCTACAGTGACTGCTTTGAATTTTCGAGCAAACGAGATGCAAGTGTGCTCTTTTTTTGTATGTGCATCACACTACGCTTGTGCGGATACATGTTTGTATGCACGGAGGGCATGTGGATAGGTGTGAAAATGGCATAACAATAGTGCAAGCACATACCAATATTTAAGTGGAACAACAACATTATAAAGCAGATAATAAGTTAGCAATGACAAAATAATACGAAAGAATAGTCCGAGGAAATCGTAGATTTATTAGTTAATGAAATATTCAAAAGTCGAGATGAAAAAAATTCATTCACGATTATTGCCTCATTATGCTACACTTGAATTCTATCGCAAAGTTTAGAAACGATCAGCAATCATTTTCAACAAATCACTACTGAAAACAGAAAACTGTTCATACATTAATCGTCAACAGTCGAAATGGTCATAGTGGTCAAGTGAGTGGTCACTAGAGGTATGCAGACCAACTCGATTCCACAACAACGTTTAATTGATACAAACTATCACCGTGATTCCGTTTATAATAATAAAGACCGCGTACAGAGAGAAACTGCGTAATGTTGACCGATTGTCAATCAGACGGCGGGAAAAATGCACACTGATAACTGACACGTGATCGTAGGAGATGTGAAGTGTGTGCGCGAAAAAAAAGTGCAATATGAATGAAGCGACTAATGACGTCTATGCTGCTTTCATTCAACCAGCCTCGAGAGGCGTTTGAGTATCCCATTTGGGCATTCTTCTTATGTGGTCATCAGAAAAGCATCGCACAATCCTCGCTCTCAATCATCGATCGATGAAAAGCATATGCTCGAGATGAGAGTTTTATGAGCTTCGCGTATCTGAGATTCCTGCATAGCTGCGGTGATCACTCCACGAGTGGTGGTCACTCTATTCGCTCGCGACACAGTCTGGGAGGTAGTATGACGTTGAAAGCCGTTTTTCGCATGACTGTAGGGCTGAAAGCTAGAAGCGGAGATCGCGAGATGTAGGTAGCCTGAACTACGACGGTATCGCCTCAAAACCACTTTGCGACAATACTGGAGCCAGTCAGCGCAGAATGGGTATCAGTCGTTTGTTACTTCTCATAAGTGCTATAATACGGTTGCTGCTATGTGCTGCAGGGTTCACTAGGCCTCCACTGCAGGCCTCAGTTTGTTCTCTTCACTAAGCACATCGCCTGGAAATGCTCTAATCTGTACCACCGTAACCTCATCCCTTAATCCCTTAATCTTTTATGCCCAATCGCCTCTCATGGTCTTTTATCAACCGGTAAGGATAGATGAGTGAATCGTAGCAAAATCTCTGCAATACTACAATGCGTCGACTAGTAACAACGGCAGTTAAGGTTAAAGTAATGGGAATCAATGAAAATATTGCCGACCTAATTTAGTGACAGGCCCATTGGCATCTTCAAAGAAGATCAAGATTGCCTGCTCATCGTCTAACTGAACGACTTATGAATGCGATTCTAAACTTCGATGCAACAAGTCGAAATTTATCTATTTCTGGAGTATCTTTATGCCGATGAACGAATGGCATTGACTACAGATGCGGATTCAACGTCTGAGCGTTTTCAAAGGGCATAGCAGTTCATCTTCCTAGCCACATTGTTGACTCCCTCGCAGATGCAACGGCTAAACGTGAACGAAATCGTTGTCCTCTCCAATATCCATTATTGGATTTTCAAGTTTAGCTAATCTTTAGCGCCATGATCATCCAGTCTTATCGAAGAAAACAACAGCAAACTCTTCAAGGACTGAATCTAAATTCATCATCAAAGGAAGAGAAAACAATATTGGTGATATTTTGTACGATAGAAAGTGCCGTAGTTGAGAAATTTTGCATGGGCATTCAGCAATGAGCATGAAACTCTGCTGAGATGAACGTATGCAAACATGAGGAAAGGAGAGGCGACAAATTTAATTTGCCCAAAACGTACTGAGTTCTAATCCAAAATAAGTGTTCCTGCGCTATGACATATCTTACACTGCGCCCATCGGACAACATACATATATCGATGTAAGCGCTCTCATGGCACGCAATTCTGCACATCACTTTCTAATACGGGGAAAATTTCGGCAACAGCTGTGTCGATGTTGAAACAAGCAATCATGCCATTAACAGCGAAGTTTTTTTTTCATGGCGAAAGCAATATACTGAGTTTATAGAATACTGCTCAAAGTTGCAACAATGTCGTCGTTATCACACCATAAACTGTAAAAAAAAACATGCAAATGACATCCTGACAATGCGTACCTTATCCTCTGGTTGATAATGGGAGAGAAAATTTGCATAGCTAATATAGTGATTTTGAGGCAGAGATAAAGCCATGGTAGGATCAGATCGTCATGAATATGCATTCTGATTCCCTCTCTATGGTTTGCCGTTAATCGGCTGATCGCTGCAGAAATTTACATGACGAATAATTAATGAAGGCGGAAAACGAAGCTATCTTGAAAAGCTCAAAGTTTTTTTTTTGCCGCGCTGTCTGCTTTCATTTTTTAGGAGGTTGTTGCGAGAACGATATTTTCCGTTTCACTGAGCAAATTCATAACAACCGCCCGCTATAAACCTATCGGCTATGAACTATTGAGTGCGTTCCAATTTATTGCCTATATCAATATAACTGTTTTAGAATTGTTGCTGTCTCAACAATCTAAAATTAAGCATTCCAAGTTTTCTTCTCCTCGCATAAATCATTCGATTAGAATGAAATAATATCAGCAAATCGAAATTCTATCATAACATTCACTGTCAAAAAAATCCATCATCATTTATTCATTGCAAAACATTTCACGTATCATTCATTAAAAGAGAACTTCTAGATATGCAACGATTTGCGCTCCATTACACATCACCAATCAGAATTTTCTATACGTTTTTGCGAGATCCTCCAAATTGCACAAATACAGCACACTCAATTTCATGTGTATGTTTCTACGTCATACTTTCCTAAATGTCAGGTCTGAAGGTTCCAGGCACCTAGAGCGACGTGTGCGGATGTATAGACGAGGCATCTAGATGACATATGTGGCCACATCACAATTTTTCATTGTTTCCCGTAAATTTTCTTCTCATGATGTTATTTGACTTCATTTGATTTGCTTCTCCTCAGCCCTCCCATCCATTTTTCCTTCCTCCTCGCCTCTTTTACCTCACACTCAATCCAGTCCACATCATTTCCGGCTCTCGTGTCTTTGCTCCTTAGCTCCTTTATCATACCTGATAAACCTGTTTTACGTAGAAACTTTCCTACCTGCCGAAACGCTCTTTTCCTCTTTGCTTCATGAAGTGAAGGATCGCTCACATTTCGTTCGTGCAGACCTGATTATTGAAATACGAAACGTTTCAACAGAGGCGCCACCAAGCATGCACAACGCAACCGAAGAACATCCAGTGGGAAGCAACACGAAGGCAGCGTTTACTGTGTATAGAATGCAATAGCAAAGTTAATTAAGATAATAGTTGCACAATTCGCAAAAAAAGGGGCAATGCGCTTTTTACCATTCATCTTTTTCAACGGTTCATGCGGCAACCATAATATGGAGCGAAAGTTGCGATTTAGCTCGAAACTGAGCCGACATTAATGACAATTCACATATTGAAGACGAATTTTTTCCACTTTTCGCTGATTAGAAACGTTTCATTTCGGGTATTTTTGCTTCACAAACATTCAATATTACCTATGGACTAGTGGATTTAGAGTTGAATGCATCTCGATGCAAGAGAATACTTTCTTTGGCTAAGCTCGAAAATGATTTTTTTTTTTAGCTAATTATGAATTCGATTGAATTTCGCTAATTTATGAACATTGCTTTGATATGCATAAACGCATTGAAAGTGAAAAGAACGCTTGTTTTTCACTCGTGGCTTTAATGCTCGCCTTGAATGTTGCAATCGCTTTTTATCACATTATTGGCATTGCTGGCATTATTCAAGGTGAGGAGACGCGTTAGCTGCCCACAAAAATGATGAATATACACTCTGAGACTGAGTATTTAATCCGCCAATCTATCGAGGAGAAAAATGAGGGAAGAGACGGGGAGAAAGGAAGAGAAGGAAGTGGTTGATTACAAAAACATCAGCATTGATTGAACACTTCCAGAAAAGATGAACGTAATCACTTTGATCCTAGAACACCTCATAATATGTTGGATATAGGCAGTTTTGGGTTAGTCTTGCGAGTTGCAGTTTTTTAGATGCAAAAATGACCAAAACGAGCATTTCATATTATTCAATGCATTGAGTATATTATCGCATTAAGCACTTAGCTAGCTTATAACCAAATGAGCGTAACAAGAAGTGAAGTTGGCCACGCATTTGTTCTAGAGGTCACACAGGAGACCATGCAAATAACGTGGTTGGCCGAGTATGACACGTATAGAAAAACAACCGGGGGTGATGCCTACATGTGAATGGTGCGATCGCGAAGCTATTTAAGCCTCGTGCCTCGCACGCAACCGAATGTTCCATAAGAAAAAGGGGGAGGCGCATTTTTCACTTGTTTCCGAGCAATACTTATATGTAACAGGACTTGTTTCATTGCGAACATGCAAAATGCGTATTAAACAAAATGAACATGGAAAGGAGGTTTCGTACTCAATTACGCATTCATGACGATGACGAGCGGTTCCGTGAAAGGAACTTGTGGAATTTTAAAGCCACTCAATAACCTCGGGAAAGACCAAAGACCCCACTAAGCTTCAAAAGCAAGCATTTCTTCTAAGTCACAAAAAATGACCTGTTTACATATTATCGCGCTAGGAAACGTTGTAAACTTTCCTACTAATTCCAAAGGACTAGCCAACTTCGGGCTCCTTAATTGGAATTGCATCAGACGAGAACACACATGAATCGTGCAGGAATATTGTTGGATGCTTCATACGGCAATCCAAGGCACCGAAAGGCAACATACAATTGATGCTTATATTAAAAGGAACTCCAGAAAATGCTAAAGAATGAATCAAGACGGCAGTCATAACTCAACCGCTCCACTGCCGAAATTCGCCGCTCTGCTATCACCGAAAAGCCGAAACTTCCACTTTTTTTTTTCAAACGCATATCAAGGAATCCCAATTCCTCGACTCGCTCGCTGATGCACGACATCAGCATCGAATTCGCTTTCAGCCAGTAGCGCTTGTCTGGAAGAACACGCGAAGTACGCAGTCCGATTACTTTGACCAGGCGGTGTCTATACCACAAAAGATGTAGCTTGTTGTTGAAACTCGTCCGCTGTAAATGCCCTGGCCGAAATCCTCTCAAATAAAATCTCTGGTGACGCTATAAAGCACGAAATGCAACAGACTCGCCGTGAAAAAAAAAAGCACTCGAATTCATTCGTGGTCTACGAGGGGATTCAACTGCATAAGCGCTCTTCTATAAGGAATATGGCCATAAGCAGGTTTTTCAGACCCATGTTAAGTTGAAAACATTGTTTGACATCAGATCAGCTCGCAGGAGCGCACTGTATGTTTTTCGCTTCATTGGTGCATCATTATGCAATACTGGCTGCAGTCGTTGTGTAGTGTTTGGCGCAATTCTGCACTAGATAAATGTGTTATGACGCTCGAATGTGCTGCAAAGATTTGTGGCAGATTCCGTCAAATATATATTCGCATAGCGCTAAAAGCCGAAGCATGCAAAAAATCCGCCTAGACGAGTCCTTCGAGTTGACAGTGGCTAGCAGCATGGCTAATAAGAGTATTGACGCCGATGTGGAAAACTTGTATTGAGGGAACATGCAATGCCATCGTCAACATAACCTTCAAGTGATGTTACATCAGTGCACAATTCGAGTTGAGTGGAATAGCTTTGAATAATCCTTTATACGTTCGTCCATCAAATTTTCAATTTATATTGTTTGCGTATAATAAAATCTCTATTCTGCATTCATAAGCTTTGATGAAGTCGTTGAGAAAAGCATCTACATATAAAAAGAAAGCAAAAAGCATATCATAAAACTATTGTTGGACAAAAAAGAATTGTTGTGGCGAATGCAAATCAACCATCCTAGAAATCTTATGCGCAGGTTTCTTTCAAAGTAAGTGTATTTGCTAAAGAGGAAACATTTGAGATAAGAAATTCCGAGTATGAAGGAACAAAATATAACAAATGGCTTGCGTAGGTGCAGAAATGTAACATCTTGCTCTTTGACGGCCGTCGTTATTGTCAGAACGTAGGTTTTCGCGTAATGATACTCACTAAAACTTTTATGCTGACGGCATTCTTTCATACTTGATTGTTGACGTTGCTAATGATGTCACCTGGTATCAGTGAAATTCTTAGCGAGAAATTCAGCACTCAGACTGATGCAGACAAACGTTACGGTAATGTCACGAAGATGGGCAACGTTTGTTTCCTCATTTGAAATCACTTGAATCTGTTAGCGTTAAAAGCAAAAGAAGAAGAGTGAACATCACCCATAGGGTTTTTTCCGATTCTAGCCAATTGCCCGGAAAGTCTGAAGCGACGAGTTTTTTCTCTTTTTTCGGCACTATGCCGCCAACATATAAATTTCTGCTCCCAAAAATTCCAGATCATCCTGATCTATTCAGAGTTGTCAATTGGCGGAAAGAAATTCGTTTTGTGCATCGAAATATCCGATGCTATCAATTTCTCGATCTTCCTTTTTCTTTCGAATAACTTTCGCTAGGTGACATACATTTAGCGCATAAGTAAATGAACCTCAGCACAAGTGCAATATAGCGAGGTGGGTGGAAAGCTATCGAAAAAATTTGTAAATTTCATTGCCGTTTTTTTTTTTTTGCACAAATTCAAAAACAATCGTGAATCCTTTCGCGCCGCATTTTCTGCATGCATTTTTGCTTTCGCTTTCGATGTCGGCTTTATTTCTTTTTGATCGCTGCATCACATGAATATCGTTGTGCGATATGTTCCTTTCAATGTATCGCTTTTTTGAATATTGCAAAGCGTGTTCGCATTCAATGCTTCGAGAATTGCACGATAAACACGAAACGAATCTTGAAACCGCCATAATTAATCATCGCTAGAGTATGTGATGGTATCAACCGCAAGGAGGAAGCTGCATTAGATAGAAAGTAAATTAATTAAGTTTATCGTTTACTTCGGTCCAGAAAAATATAAAGTCTAAAGCCGGGAACAAGTAAAATGCGACAGCTTGGTATAGGAAAAAGGCTTCATGAAATATGATGCAGGAGGGGAGGGGACGGGGAGGTTCTGAAAAATATGACACCCGTTCGCATGTGGCAATGGATTCCAACTTCTTTAAAACTCAAACTAGATCCTTGAGACATTATGAATGCCTAATGCAATCATCAAATCCTTCAATACAAAATCAGCATCCATCCACTTTGCGAAATAGTAAAAGAAGAGCAAGGCGCATTTGAAGCGAGGATGAAAGCCTGCATATTTGCGAATCGGGATTCATTCATTGTCTCAGTCATGCTGCTGCATTTCACCTGCACAGTTGGATAAAAAATCTCCACCACATATTTCATAATAAATTATGGGTGCTTGTTAGCTAGAGTCGGGGTATGAGGCATGAGATCGACGACAGAGTACTTATAGCATACTTCTCACATATGAATGAAGCCATCGTAGATTCCTTGGAATCAAGAAGATATTGTGGGATGTGCATGGTATCTATCCTAAAAATGAGCACAATTTTGTCATAGTGCGTTTTTTTTCTTTTCGAAAGGTAGCAACTCTAGATGGCACTTTGTAATTACTGCTTTCGAACACTTGCTAGAAAATTCTTTGCGGTTCAAACACAATTGCTTGATTTTATTCTACTAAAACAATTATTACTAGCAAATTTTGTTTCCATAAGAACGTCACAACACTGAAAACATTTTAAAAAGTGGACGTACAAACCTGAAAAGTGCATGAACTTGAAAAAATTCAGTCCCTTTAAATATTTTTCAATATCATTTTATGTCTTTGTAGCTGCGACCCTCATTAGATTGAACAGCATGTGCTCATCATTTATCATCTACTAAAGCAAAACGAGTATGATGACAAGCATCGAGTAGAGAAATCAACAAACATTGCCATCATCGATTGTATCACTAGGTAATGGAAATATGTATGAACAACTCGACTACTCAACAATTTTTTCGTGATTGCTGAAATAATTTCTGATTATTTAGCGATGCAAAATTTTTTGACGTAAGCAAATGACACGAAATGAACGTTTTAAGAGCGCGATATGGGTATTACTCTTTAAAAGTAGCATTCATCATTTCATACTTATAAATTTCGTGATTGATTTCAAAGTACAACGAAAAAAAAAATCAACAACATAATGCATATTCAAAGAAAAACAAAAAAAGTTGAAAAGCATAGAATTTGTTACATTAGACGATTTCCACTATCGCAGTTTCATCACTTTTGCGTTATAAGCGCTAAACTCAATAATATTCGCATCATATCGTAAGTCAATCAAAAAAAAAGCACTTTTTTTTCCTATGTAGTGAAAAATAACGCCACAAAAACGGTCACAAGAAAACGTTGAGGCTCGAGTAAATTTATTAAAAACAAGACCGATGAACTTCTTCAAATTCTCACTCAGTCCAAAAACGGAATTGTGTGAAATAATTCACAATCTCGGCTTTGTTTAGATAGAAATTCCCTATGAATGTGAACGATGAAAGTTTCATACTATTCATCAAGTTGTTAGAGGAAGTAGAAATATTTCTACGAGAGGAGTGGCATTTTTAAAGTTGATCCTTAGGAAATGATCTATTTTAATGAATATGATAAGTGATTTTTTTTTAACGAAACATTTTGAAGCTTCATAATTAGACCACTGCAATAGCGAAATAGAAATAGCAAAATTATTCTGATAAAAATGCAATCGATTCAAAGCAATTGCTGCTAACCATCGCAACTATATGGTAATCTGGTAGAACAGCAAAGAGGGAGGAGGAGATACTGAAGGGCACACTATTTCCTATCGGTGGCACTCCAGTTAACACCGGAAGTTCAGTAAACCCTTCGTCTTTTCTTACTGAATACGCGGGGAGTATTTTTCTTACTGAACACAAATTAGCCTTATTATGACTCTAGAATGCTCTGAGGTAGATGCCTTAGTGAGAGCCTCAGCTTATTTTTCTCTTTTTCTATGCACGATTGAGTGCAGTTAAAAAATGTACTTTGATGTGCAGTTGTTTGCCTTCCGCATAAACGCGTATTGGCCTGTGGCCATTTTGCTCCATATTAATTGGCAGTCAAAACTTCTACAAAGCTTGTAGAGGTGGGAATAAGAAAACGCAATCCCTGCCCAAAAGTTGGGTCTTTTCGGGCTATCTCCTAAGAAACATTCTAAGTTAGGCCCGTTTATCACAGCACTTTGCCCATTGCAATGTGAACAGCATGCAATCTAAAAGCATAAAAGTCAGCATTCCTAATCGGTGAAAGCAAGAGAGCTCCACATATGTTATCCGCAATGCATCAACGTTAACCGGCTTATCGGCTGATAAGCCAAAACTGAATTCTGAGGGTGTGAACGTGAACTTTTACATACATGGACGAA
Organism: Ascaris suum; assembly: GCA_013433145.1. NCBI lineage: Eukaryota > Metazoa > Nematoda > Chromadorea > Rhabditida > Ascarididae > Ascaris > Ascaris suum. The sequence continues at coordinate 1,917,117 of CM024175.1, forward strand.
AAAACAGTGAATATTTACCAAGAATTAAGCCTCATATGGTCTTATTTCGTTTACAACTCGTCGTGGAATTATTCTTTTATGCTAAGAACTTCAAATTTGCAGAATGGGTGGCTATGTAATCGTGCAGCACTCGACACGAGTGTGAAGAGTCTTCAAGCGCCAATAATAATGCGAGATAGCAGGTCACTTTTAGTATCGAAGTTTTGCATGAAGTCGAATGAATGCTCAAAATGTGCAAGCCACCGAGATAGAAAGCAAATGGGAGCTGGGTGGCGTCATATGCTCCTTCTTGTCAAAGGTGGTGCTGCCCGTTAAGAGCGATGTTGATATGATTTCTTATGCAAAAAGTAGTTCGTTTTCTGGGTGGTCCATTTGCATAACACAAAGACTTATGAGGATATTGCAAATACTCGAAACACTACAGAATTTGGTTCTACGGAGAGCAACCTCTCGCAGCGACTCCAAAGGTGTAATTTTTCCACACTTCACATCGTGAGGTACCTCTGAGCATTTGGAAATCCAGAATACCACCTATGTTTCGCAGAAAAATTCACAAACTTTCTAATGTCATCGTAAAATTTTCCGAAAGGTCCTGTCGGCTACTTCATTTTATTAAACAGTGTTCCTCCGAAAAAACCTGCACCACATTATTGTAGCTAGATGCAACAACAGGCGGAAAAAAATTGTTGTTTTATATTCTCGAGTAGAAGCAGCTTATTTCAGTGGGCGAGTTCTGACACTGACGTCTCACCCTCTCTAGGCATCATATAACCAACTGCTTGCGCTGATTCTGACGTTGGGATCCAAAAAATGAATGCTGGAATCGCAACAAAGAGATTGACCAGTTCACCGCGCAAACACCTTCACGAAAAATAATTTCGGGTACAGTTTTAGGGGCTTTCGCAGTTTCATATTTGTCCAAAATACCACAGCGTTTTCTCCGTCTGTTGGTAGTGTTAGTAATATTTACGTATGCCCGTCTTCTTAACTGCTCTAGCTGAGGAGCCACAAGTCTCCAGATGATTACAATGATCTATGAGCTTAAATGTTGCAAAAAATTGCACTCATTTAGCCGTTTGTAAGACCGCATTTCATAGAGATTCCATTGAAACAGAAACATAGCTGGCAATAAATTCTTCTCGACTCATTTCCAGTGCTATCATGCAATAATCTAGCGGACATGGGAGCCAACAATTCCATTAAAATGATTGATTCGATCATGCACTGTTCAATAACAAAACATTTTTCAACAGTTAGGCTACAATGCATAGAATTTCAAGAAAGGCATAGCAATGAGATTTTCTTTACCGGGGCATACTTGGTTGTCTTAGGTGCTAATAACCATCTTTATTCATCTATAGTCTGCGTTCATCTGTCATCTCGTCTTTCAAAAGAAGAAAAGAGCAACAACTACAACAGTTTAACGATATACAAAGACGAATAAGGAAGCGTTCCAACTCACTCAACCATTTCGTTGCAGCATCGAAATTTGGCTACTGTTTTTTCTGTCATCCCTTCCACGTCTTTGTAAATTAATATGGCTGTCGAAATACTCTCCATAAAATTCCCATGATTGACAAAACCGAAACGTCAGCGTGAGAAATGCGAAAAATGCAAAACACTATGTGACCCACTTGAAAATTAGGGCGCTCGCCACAGAAATTTGATTTAAGGAACATATTTGCGATGTAGATTTCGAATAAGAGGGATGTTTTGCATAATGGTCGCAGACCAAAGAAAAAGAAATTCTTGCACGCTGTTGAATCCGTAACCTCGAAATAACTCAAAATAAACGCCAGACATAAAAAAGAAGAATTTGAAATGAAGCTACTTTCATTCACCTTCCAAGTACTTCTCCGTAAGCATATGCTTCGCATCATCGGAAAGCCGTAGTTGATGACGCGTAACTGAGCGCTTAAGCAGTCCCCACGCTTCCCTTATATATAGGATTTGCCCTGCGGCATCATGCATGCTTCGCAATCCGGCTTTTTTATAGCTGGTTTATCGGTGCTATGTAGAGCGTTCACTATAAGCGGCGGTGGCGTTCGGATAATGTCGTGTAATGAAAATATGCCGCATTGTATGTGTACGAAAAAGAGCGTGATTTCAATGATAAGATTATTGTTAGCTTTCCGTACATTAATAAACACAAACTTTTCCAGTGAACGAAAGGCTGAGTTAATTAGAAGGAAATATGCTCACTGGGAATTTTTTTTCATTAAAGAGATATGTGATAAACGCTGAAAATTGAAGTCAAACAATTGAGAAAAGACTAATAGGGGAATGAAATGGTCAGAACGAAATCACTGGTTATGGTTTTGGTGATAGCTTCGCAGATATTCATTTTGCCGTGAGGTTACCCTAGCGATTTCCAAGTTGGAGATGTACACAGCAATAGATTTGATGAGGTGGTCGTTGTCGGTTTTTGAACTCTTCGAGATATACGACTCTGAAATGTTGAAAGTGCCGACAAATTTTTCATCCTATATCTATTGACATTCCATATGCGCCAATGACGTCTTTATCAATTGAACCATAACGTGATGTGCAGTTGTACCTACAAGTGCTCATTATGTTGTCAGTTCACAAGTTTCGCATTCGATCTCACATTTTGCAAATTTCAGAAACATAAAGTGTTTCGCATTTTGTTCTACCGCCGTCTTTATGATTGCAGAGACATCCCACTATCGCTTCAGTAATCATTCAATTACTCTACAAAATCCCATACTTGAACCAGAATCTTCCCTCTTCAATTTTTCTGGATTAAAATGCGTCTTGCCTGTTCTGCTTTGTCCGATCGAATCAAGGCAAAACGAGATGCTCAGTCTTTTTAAGGGAGTATAATCACTGCCGAAATGACGTGTTATGTCACACATTTCATTTCCTGAAACACATTTCTATTATTCCGTATGTTCATGTGTAATCTACACCTTTCCCATTGTCGCAACAAGTAACGCACCTAATAGGAGACTCATTTTCCGTTTACGAAGTCACACTTTCACGAATGATTGATGAACTCCTAGAACGGATAATTTGAACGATCATCAGGCGAAAATAAATCGAGCAGCCAATCATGGCTTGTGGCAAATTCAGCTGAGCGATTAATTTGACGAGTGTCAACGTTGGAAAAGAAATTGGATGATAGAAGCGGAAATGAGATTTTTTTAAAAATATTCTTCAATATATTCGAAGTTCATTTTTTTCTCCTAAATTCTATATGATTTCATGGGACTATGTTTTGGAGCAACTTTGCTTCGTTATTATTTCGTTAGCGAATGTTGCTTATTCTATTGCAATCACAAATAGAAAACATGTGAAATATTGATAGTTAGTAACATACTTCTTTCTGCAGTAATATATCTAGTTTAGTTTATGAAGCATTCCTTTGTTGAGTTTGATATTTGCGATGAACTCAACTTACTGCACAATTTCTAAAAGGTAATTTCGCTGGAAATTTTGGTCAATCTGTCTACATCTTTTTAGAAATATTTGCAAAAGCAATCATTTATGCTCTCTGAAAGCTGTTTAATTTGATGACGTCGACGACTCAGAACTAGTGACATGTTTACGATTGCCGTTCTGTGTTGGCGGTGCATCTAATCATATAGCACTATCCACATCAACGCTTCCCAACTCTTCCCTCGCTGATATTTATGTGTTTGAACTATATAGTTTTTCCCATATTGGCTACTTAGAGTCATTAAAGATATCGTAAATCGAATGCAATTTTTATTAATGGATGAGGAATTTAGTGAAATATGACACTATACGAAAGGATATCATTATGTACATTACAAATGAATTCTCTTCGATGAATCGTTGAATGATGGGGCAATCTTGAGCATTTGAGTGCAATATGTAATGTCACTTTTTTAAAGGATCTATTTTTATAAAGCCTTATAAATGCTGCTCAAATGCTTACTAAAGCTTATTTGTAATTGATAGGAAAATTCGTCAAGAAGGTCTTCACTGAGTGCATATATACTATAGCTCATTCACGGAAGCAATGAACAGATCGATGTTTTTAGAATATATGCGAAAGGAACGTGCATAGGAGTTTGCGTGCAGGTAATGAGTGCGCTGAGGATTGACATCCGACAGAGATCGACCGGATTCATGGCAATAGTCGATTTTGTGCGCCTCTGATGCCAACGCTTGGATGTGTTTTGTGTTTCCCCAACAGGCTGTAATGACTTTGGGATGGCTATATGGATACTTTGATTGTTTATCATTACCCCAGGAAGGTACAGTCAATTCGCACAAATACGTGAGGGTAATGTACAAAAATAAAGAATCGCTTGCCAAATGAACAATCAAAACATATAGCTTATTTTGGTCAAATGGCTTCACCAAACAGTCAGCTAAAGGTCAAAAGAAATTATGATTAAAGAAGGAAATGAATTAAAGAATCAATCAGCTTCCCGGATGGGTTAGCTTCGAAATGAATTAAAGAAGAAAGAATGTCTGCTATGTTTACTTGACCATATAGCCTAATTAGATATTGCAAATATGATATCGAATGGATATGAAATTTCAGAAAATGAAGCAAATATATCACCAGTGAAATCGCCCAATGTCATTTCAATCATTTCACATATATCACCTCGCTGATGTGCACGAATAAATCATCACAGTCATTGAGTGGAAAAGAAAATGAAGATTGAAACAGAATAAATCAGGCATAACGTCCTGTTAACAATGATTCTCTTCACACCTGACAATGTATATTACCTATCAAATTTCAGGTGTTTTCCTGTGCGACTGTATTGCATAATGAAAAACACTGCAAAGTGATTTCACTTCAACAAATCGAAAACAGGCCCTTAGCGAGTGAGTTTTGGTGATCAAATGAGTTCTTGTGGTATTTGTAATCCTGGCGATCCTCGTTTTGCTCACATCCGTGGTGATCTTGACGTTGATCCGCCCCCTCCCCACATGTGGATTATGATTTGCCTTCGGGGCCTGTAGCCGGAGACATAAATAGGCTGTGGTCCTGCTCGCTACTCAGTGTGTCCTCTGTCATCGTCTCGTGATTGTTGTTGCTCACAATAAACGAGCTTCATCACCTCGATAAGGTTCTACACACTCCAGAAACGGTTGCACAAGCAATAAATCAATTGCGATCTTAAGTTCAAAAGTGATCGACACAACTAAAAACGTTCATATGGAAAAATGATAAAATAGCATAAAGAATTTAATGGGTCATCGTGTATGCATTCTGCTTGGCTCATCGAATAATTTCATCAATCGTCAATGAATAAGAGAATATTTATGGATTAATGCAAGTTTTATGTAGTATATGTGGAATTTTAATTTAATATGGAATTTCAGAAACTTTTGCGCTCTCAGAAACGTTCAGAAAAAATTGTTCTTTTTTTTTGGGAGCTATCGCCCTGCGTAGTTTTTCACTAAGAACGTAGCATAGTTTGCATTTCATAGGTGAAACTCCTAATGTTTATTAATGAAAGGATTTCAGCACAATAGCATAATATGAAACTGATAAGATTTTATTTAGGATTTTTCAGTCATTAGTTATCATGAAAATGCATACACTTTGCTGCAACCACATCTCCGAATATTTTTGCTTGTTATATATGCTATTAAAGCGAAAATTACTGCTCCTGACTGGGAATTATCTTCAGTACTCAAAAATTCTTTTGATGTCTAGAACTGCTTTCATCTGACACCATCATTTCGTTGGCTATATTACAGTGTGCAAGGTGCAATAAATACAGACTCCTCCCATAGGATGTAATTTTTATCACCCCAAAGAGAATCAACTAACATAAAAATTTCGGGACCCGGGAGGACCGTTCCGGGCATGAATAAATACACCAGTTCACTCGTTAGGCGCTCAGCTTTAATGCAACTCGAAACGCTGTCTACAGCAACGGTTGTCACCTAACTAGCTTTGGCTGTCAGCTAACTATATGTGGTGAATGTTTCCAAACCTTTTCAAGAATTGTTTCTGCAAACATCTGAATGATTAAGAATTTTAAACAGCAAGAGTGAATGTCGCTAAATTATGCTCAAAGTGACCGGTGTTCAACACACAATTGCATCACGTGTAATGCGTAATGCGTCAATTTGCACTGATCAAGAAAAGAGCGATTTGCCACTTTTTTGATGACCTCCGGATTCCCCTCCCCCCCCCCCCCCCTAACCCCTAAAAAAACTATAAAGAATTACTTGTTACGAAACGTCTACCGCGAAGCTAAAATTATTCCACCGTATTCCACCGTAGAGGCCGACCTAAAGACCACATGAGCCAGCTGGATCAGAGAGGCATTGGGTCAGGGCAGGTGGAAGCGATATGAAGAGACATTTATTCGTATCCATCGTATGTTTCTAAGGCTAGATCGCATAAGCACCACCACATACTGCTATGATTAAATGTTAAAGTTGGTAGAAAAATAATAGAAAGTCGTGAATGAGACCGACACTGCTGAAATGTATATGTTTTCAGCGATCACATTTCTACAGCGTGTCCTCTCCTTTTTTCGACAAAATCATATAGAGATGCGATTGGTTGATAATTCTCATAGGAAAATGTCCCTCTCAAAAATACTTTCACTAACTAAAATCCGTTGGAAGAAAATGCATGAAATACGAATGAAAATAAGAGCGTTATGCATTTTTGTTCGAAATGAAAAGAAAAATTTATTCTATCCTTTGTTGTATGCACAATGCGTGTGCATATAAATTTATATTCTTTTATGCATGAGAAATAATGATGCAATACCATTAGAAACAATGACAAAATATCAACGAAATCTTGGGCACCAATAATGCATAGCTTAATTCAGAGATTTAATGGAAAGAAAAATAAACGCACTATGTTCAAGCGGATAGGTGTGGCGAGACTCTGAACTTTTTCAAAGAAACGATCAGTCGATTAAAGAACGAACACTTCTTGTGAAGGGGAAAGCGGACTCGCGATCCTTCCTAAGCATCGACTGCTCTGCAGAAATATTGCACGCCTTCGCTGGCCACTAATTTCAGCTCAGGTCCCGTTGCTTTTGGTTTTGCACATAGTGGATTAGCTTCGATGATCGTATACTATCAGCAATCAGGGCCCAACTTGGATCACTACGACAAAATCCTTTTGGAAATACGCAGTTACTGACACATGTTTATTTTAGTCCATGTCAGCATTCAATAAAACCACCACGTGTTTGCACATCATATATATATATATATATATATATATATATATATATATATATATATATATATATATATATATATATATATATATATATATATTCTTTCCTAGCCCGTGCTGTCTAGACGGGGAAGGACGATCGTGGCAATGCTCAGCCGTTTGTTTATAATGCCTGCGCAACGTGCATGGCTCACTCACGTCATCTATAAATCCACCTGCACGAATCAATCTTCCGTTTGAAATTTTTCGAAAGGTGGAAGGCGAGAACAGGAAGAGAGCAAAAAAATGTCACCTACCGCTTGAATAAAGTATTTTTCAAGAAGCATATTCATTGATTCCATGGAACAATACCTCACTGTGAAATTCGAGCGCTTTGTTCACGCTGCATGCGACGACGAAGAATTCCACTGAAGGGACGGCTCTTTAAAAGGTAAGGCTGTGCTAATTTCTTGGAAGAACCACAAATTTAGGCGGTAATGTAAGTCAAAAAAACTAGATGAGCTTCCCATCGGCAGTATATAACATCCTGTCTCTTCGATCGGATTCACCCGAAGGTGCAATTATAAAACAAATAAATTAAAAGAAGTGATATAATAGACGGAATGAAGCTTTAAAGACACTATGGGATAAAATGTATACACAATTCCTCATACAAATACTCGACAAAGAAATCATCATAAAATGCTCTGAAAATATGTTTTTTGTAGAATCACAGAAACTGATGTGAATATTCTGAAGGAGTATCACAGAGGACGGGCTATTGCTATGGAGATCAAAAGCAGAAATGAGAACGACGTGGACGTGGCACCGTTATCAACTGGGATCCTCGGATCTGAGTGCCCTGAAAATCATATCTGCATACTAGAGAGCATTCAAAAAAAAAGCATCAGCAACCTCGTGGCCAACAAAAACTAAGCGGCATTCTTCGGCGAGGACATTCCTCTTTCCAGCGTTCATAACCCAGTAATAATGTATTGAGATATTCAGTTTAGTAACACGATGCGAAGTTTAACCGACAGTAAGAAAGTGAGACAAGATATATTTTCAAGTCGAAAACCTATATGCTGTTTTCATATCTATAATGCCATTTGTATGTAAACATTATTTGAAGTGTTCAAATGTGTTATCCAGACAAAGACTTCCAGAATACATTCTTATAGCGCAAGCAACTGCTCGAAAAACCCTGTTTGAAAGGGCGAATGGCAATATGAAATGAATCTTTTCAATGATGCGGACCATTTCCTCAATCTCAGAGAATGGATGTGAAACGTTTCGACGAAACCGTTTTCTTATCTTTCTGTTTAATTCCGCCGAATTCCAGAAAGGAACGAAAGCGGACTAGAAGCATTATAGGTGCTTCAAACCGGCGAAACAACAGTCGACGACCAAGTATCAGTAAAGAGGAAACAAAAAAAGGATTTTCACAGAAAAGGCGAATAGCGTTGGTTCTGAGCCCTCGTAGCAATAATAGACAAAACTCAACTGCAGGAACTATGAGAAAAATTTGGGGCAGTCCATGAAGTAAAAAGGCGCATGAGATCCCGGTATTTCATAGTTCAATCTTCTAGGAATCCATATTCAATAATTTGATAGTGAATTGCCGCCGCAGTGCGCAAGATTTCATTATCTCATTCCATTCTTTTTGCAAGATTAGTCTTGACATATAATCTATTTCCTGGTTTTTACATCTTCCGGGCCACCTTCTCCCCGATTTTTTTCATTCCCTTTCCCTCTTTCTCTCTCGCTCTCAAACTTTTTGGAATTAATATGGACTATGCAATAATTACGGTTTTCTCAACGTGTTGCATTGTTTTTCCCCACTCTCGTAACACTGTTCTCTCTCTTTCGACCATCAGTCATCAACTGCCAGCCTCCATCAGCCTCTACGTATGCAGTGTCTTTTTTTTCAATCTCAACGTTATGGCTGTCCTGATTTATTTACTGGGCACCCACATTAAATGAGGAGATGCTGGAATTCGTATTGGTGGAATTCGAAATTGGCACATTTTGTCAAATCATGCAGATGCGCTTGCGCTGTAAGCCGGTAGACATGAGCTAGAATCGATGACGCGAAACGTAAAAAATTCGACCTGAGCAATGTCCTCAAAAAACATGCAGCATTCCAGCAATTCGCAGTTTGTCGCAGCAAACGCACATATGATCTTCAAAGAAGATATGGAATCAAAATCAGATGCAAAAAGCTTTTCCGTTAGCAGCAGCCTCTAAAAACTTCTTACTTGAAGCTTCATCAGGAAGTTTCCGCGTTCGACCTTACTGTAGATGAATTTCCCGGAAGCTTCTGATTCATGAAGTGCAAATTAATTCCGATATATTTAGAATGGAGCAAATCTCAGTAGCTCCGAAATAATCAGATGAACAGCATTAATAGGGCAGTAAATCACTGGGTGATTTATTACGGTACCGTCATGAATATTACGGCAAAATGGGAATGACAACACTGAAGAACACTTGGGACTGCAGCTTTGATACTTCGCTGTTCCATGAGAGTAATTCTGATTTCTCCTTATATTAATGACCTCATAACAGTGGCGTTAAGGCCATCTGCGAGCGACTGTCTTTTAAAGTGATCATATCAGTGTATTCGATGTTTTAAGGAAAGCTGTCTAAGCTTTGAAGCCATTTCATAGAAACAGATTCACATCCGCAAATTTGATCAGAATGAATGCACTGATTCAACCGCTAGTTCATTTTCACGCTGACACCGCGCACCAGGGGATTCGCTGAAACCTACCATTCTTTGAAAATGACGGATATTCGTCCGTTTCCACCTCTGGTAGGCAGGCGCGGTAAGAATTGCGAAGATAGTGGGGAGACGACAGGTGAGATGTCTGATATAAGAGGATTTTCAACCCGTTAATGTAGAGAAAAAGCTCACCGGATGCATCTTTTCCGGTGTCTGTCTGTTCGTTTTGAGAGCGTCCAATTTGCTTTAAGATGTTCGTCAGTGCACTTGTGAATTTGCCCTCGGATAGCAGTTGATATTGCTCGCTTACAATTGCATCGAAAACAGCCACGGCTGGAAAAACAATAAAGAACGTGTTTTAATCAACTATGCTATTCATCAAACTAATGCGGAACATTTCACAAATGTTTTCCGATAATAATGTGTGTGAGATCATCAATCCAGTTCTACGGCCAATGATGCTTCGCATCTTGAAATTATGAGGTGACACAAACATCAGAATGGCTCTTACTTATAATAACTTTCATGCTTTAACTCTTTTAAAATAATCTTTGAAGAGGACGAACAGTTCAGATGAGCTGCACCCAACTGATAATGTATCATAAACATTTCTAAACAGGACCGAAGCTTTAAAGCTTTAAAGGACTTCATCAGAGCTTTAAAAGATTTGATGTTCAACTCTATAAACTCATCGCAAACGATAAGTTCAACACGCCGAATGCAAGCAAGCGGAGTCTCAACAAGAAAAACAACCAAGCGATGCATATCAAAAACAGTGCTGCAAACTTTCTCATGTCTGCAACAAATGCATCTGCGGAATTCGGTTCAGCAACATGACTGTGGGGACATCTTTCGTTGAGCTATGGCGAATGCTTTTGCGAATTGCTACAGCTGCGCATTTGTATCCTCTGGCACGAATGGAAGGTGAGAGGGAGAGGGAGGCATGTCCTGCAGATCGTATGTATGAACGCATACGTATTAAGTGGACGATTCAACGACGAAATATCTTTGAGGGAGAAGGGAGGGGTAAGGGGCGCAGGAAGGCGCCAGCAAAAGACCTGTTAGTAAGGATTTCTAGACAGATCAGTGTTCCTGAGCTGGAAATCGCAGTCGCAGTTTTCAGCAGTCTATGCACAGATGGCTTTTGGCCTCTTACGACGGAATGACCATCTCAAAAACTAATCAAAGCTGTTCATTCGATGCCAGTTTATAGTCATTCTATGAAACAATCTGTTGTGGACGGCGTTTTTAAGATGCCCACCTGCAAAGGTTTCAATGCCACACCAATCAAAAGAAAACAAACTTAGGCCAGCGTTCTCTTCGCCGGAATAGTACAGCTTACGATCATGTGCCGATAGCACAAAAACGACTGCCTTCTTGCACTGACCGTCAATATTCCACAACTTGTTGAGATCACTGGCCAGTTTCTGACTTCCCTGCAAGCAGGAAACGTTGGCTTGATACTTGCACGTTCACATATCGCCTCAGCTGCAAGTGCATTTCAATTCATCAATGCCGGAAAAAAAGATAGGCGCGTTTAGTCGGACGCAAAATCACTTTGGACAGTATGAAAACTAGCGACCTGATTCCAACGATCAGTCGCATGGTGCCATCACTGTAATGCTGAGGATGGCAACGTCGTCACGTCACGCGACCTTGTCATTTCCGACTGTTTGCCTCGCTGTTAAGACCCATAAATGAAACAGTCGCGTGAATCATCTCGAAATACTGGGAAAATATTGAGTAATGGGGCATGAACCGTTAGGATTAAAGTTGCGCTTAGGTACGTCCTACCGTCAAAACTCGTTAACAGAACCGGGAATCTGGAACGACACGTGGATGTTACTAACGATGTTCGTCTTGCAACGACTAGCTTGAAAAATAGGTTAGTACAGTAACGCATGCCATCAGAGAGCGTAGTAGACGGGTGCTGGGTAGTGGGCAACCGCCCGAATGTCCGCACACTGAAACAATGGGCTCGAAGGAAGTCTAAATTAGCAGTTTGTAGACGAGCCTATCATGTATCTACAACTAATTTAATGTCGAATATTCGCATCTGATGCTGGTACATTTAGACGCCTCAACTCGTGTTCGTTGACTTGCAAGAGGGGAAGTTCTATTGCATATAGCGGGCGACAGAACAGCGTCGTGAATGCGGTGATAGCAGATGAGCCAATCTGACAAAGTCACAAGCTGCGCCGCATGGAGGAAGGAGGGCGGAAGTAAAACGATGAAGCAACAACTCATAGAGACTAATGGCCCAAACGCGCATTGATCCAATCGCTCAGTAGAATAGCATTCAAGACTGGCAAACATTGGGCCATAATTGGAAGAGATCTGCGAAACAGAGGACAGTTTACGAAGTGCTAAAATTCTGCAATGCAGTTCACCCTTCAGTTTATGCACACAAAGAAGGAAGGAGAAAATGGCAGACTGCTGGCAATATGTAATATGCACAACTGCAAAAGCAAGTCACTTGAGGTGAAAATCACCAGAAACCGTGCAGAATAGACGACACCTACTGATCCGTATATAAACGGATGACCATAGATGGGAAGAAAGTTTCCTAAGCAACACTCATGAAATTTAAAAACTTCCTACGCACTGAGAGCTAAAAAGGATAGAGGCACCTGATAAATGCAGCTCAATACAACGTCATTTGAACGCAGAATGCCTTGGCACAATTGCGATTGTTCTATGCAGCGATCTTTAGCTACATACTATAAACTTCGAACTCAACTAACGCCGCATACTTGAAAGCTACTATTGAGTTTTTACTCCCATACTACACCATACGATCGGGTATAAAAGCTCTTAATACCGCCTGCACGGAGCGCTCAGTATGTTGTCGATAAATTCTGGCTCTCAGCATGTAATGTACTGCATGCTAAGGCGCACTACGACCGCCCATGCAAACGCATTGCACCCATTATAGGTGGTCTTGTTGAGGCGTGCGTACAGTTTCAATCAAAGAAAACCCATCACAACTTCCCAAGTTTCAGAGGTGTAGAATCAGGAAAATTACTGCAGCCATCGCGTTGGAGGCATTTTTATGAAACAGTTCAGCTAATAATTGCTGAATGTTTTGTTCGGCGAAAATACGAAAGTGTACAGAAATTCTGAGGCAGATATTCTATGATTTCTAGGACAGCAGAGTGCGTAATAGAATTAAACTTCGCACGATTTCATTCAAGTGACACACTTTGGCGGAATCCCGGGACTGCTGCATTCAGTTGTAAGCTACAATAAAGGCAACTGGACAATCTCAGACCTTCGGCTGCCTATTGCATAAGGCAGAGATTTAGTCCCATACGCACACATTACGTGGAGTGACCTTTGACCTTTGCCACCCCGATGCTTAAGCGGTTCTTTATTCAACTGAAAATTACTCTGTCAATCTGATTTTGAAGACAAAACTATTCAAATTGGCTTGTCCAGTAAAATAAGAGATGAACTGTGCGTATGTGTTCCATGAAAAGCCTTAGAAGCGACTAGCAGAAAGCTCTTCAGCATCTCAAGAAGAAGAGCAGCTGCTCCCTATATTCTGCATTACTTGACAGTTACTAATGGAGAGGCGCATATAATCAGCATGTTAAATGTGAATTTTTAATTCTTTCATCACTTTTTTCGTTAGTTATAATAGAAGAAGCACTCACCGATTGCACGATTACAAGTATTGCTTCGATACCTTTCCTCTCACAAAAATTCCCTTGTGAATGTGATGTACGACGGGCCAATTGTAGGAGATCGCTATTGAGGCGATACCTCTCAGATTCGGTTAGAATCTATATTATAAATACATACCATGAGAATGTTGTAGAAGTTACATTAGAAAATTACCTTGTTATATTCGCATTCATTCGGGCATTTTCATGCAGAAAAAACCTCAGATTTTTCGGAATCAGCACTCTTTAAGGATATTGTCTCAAGAGAAGATTCCGCCAAAATTCCGCCAAAGAGTCTAATTTTCTAGTTCAAACGAGGAAGCCTATAGAACAGGATCATCAACGATTCGTCAGTTTTAACAGTCCTCATGGATTTTCCTTCCATTACACTGGAAGATGTTGCTGCGCCACTGCCCAGTGTTCGGTCTCGTGTGATCTACCGCCGCTTGGTTTGCCCGGACAGTGCGTGGATGGGTCTCGTGGTGACAAGAGTTATATAACTCGAAAACTTATGTAATGCCAGAAAATTTTGTTTTAGGAAGGAGAAGGGCGAAGGGCGGGGCGAGGCAGCAGTTACGTTACCTGATTTCGCTTTCAACTTATTAGTGTACTGTCGGTGTTCACCGATTCTAGCCTATCCTTCGGCCTTCTTCACGCTATTCTTCGCCCATATTTTTCATTCCTTCAACAACCTTCAAGACATTTGGCCATTGCTTACCGCCTATAACATGGGTTTTTCTTCTGCTCTCAAAAAGGTTCAAATAAGCTATTCTTACGATCAGCAAAGTTCACTGAAGGACAGAGGTCCGAAAATTCCAACTGTTCTCAAATTTTCAAACAGCATCTGATTATGTGAATGCGCAAACGGTCTGATTTTTTATTGATTTTTTTTCATTCGCTATCTTGTTCACAAGAAATCCCCACTGAAAAAAAACGCATTCCCTCGCTCGCCGAGAAAAAAACTCTACGCGCTTCCGTACTGGCCTCAATACCTTATTCCTCTATACTATACTCGCCGACTAACCTCATCAGGATCGCATACGCTGGCTAGCGATCGCATTTTGCAGGCTTTATAGCCATCAGTTGTGCGAGGGTTCGGAAATTGCTTCGCAGTCCACTCCTGTGCGAACGATAACACTGCCAGCAGGAAAAACATCAAAGCCTGCAGCATTTTTCCTGCAAGGTTCATGAGGTAAGCCAACCGAGAGTCGACTAACAAAGCAGTAGCGAGCGCTGTCGCGGAGCTGCTATTAATTCAGAAGCACGGAATGTCGGAGCTCTGTCCAAGGTTTAGGATCCATGAAGGATTGCATGGTCGATTAATTGCCTGTTCTCCGAGCTAGTCTATCCTCAGTGTTCTCCCGTACCCTCACTTATACGGTCTCCGCTATTCGGTAGCGTAAGAACTTGTCGCCCTTCTTGAAAAATTCTTTTTGTGGAATTTCTTGGAATTTTCTCAAAACCTTGACATCCGCTTTACAGTCGTTATCATAAACCGCCTTAGAACTGTGCCTACTTCTGTTCCTCAGAAGTTCTGTTTTCAGTTAGTACATCACTTCGTGCGCTCTCACTAATAACATGTCACTACAGCTGGCAATATTATGTCGTGCTCCAGCCATTCCTTTTTTCGGCTGCAGCAGCCGAAAAAAACGTCAGCGCACCAGCGCGATAGACCTCCATGTGAGGCTTCAACTTCGAGTAAGTTCAACTCTGCAAACGACTATGCTGCCTTCTGGTCAAGTTCTCATTAAAAACGAAAATGTTCCCACATTCAAATTCGCATGCGAAAATGTTCGCCCGCATGCTACTTCCGATAATCACAATGCTAGTAATTTACCTTAGAATACATAATTGTCAAAAGAGTTTCTGCTCGCTAAGATAAGCAAAATTCCGTGCAAAAGCCGCACCACTTGTAACGACCGATGAATAATAAGGCAAGAGCAGCGGCGGAAAAGGATACGAGAATGGCAGAGAGACAGTGCTGGTAAACTGTCATAGTCGGATGAAACTATATGGGGAACGCGAATACGACGTCAAAACATTTTCGGCAGACAATATTTATTCTTCGATCGGTCAAACTGGTTCCACCCTTCATCTGTGAAATTTGCGCGATCAATAAAACGGCGAAAGAAATTTCAGCTTTTCACCTTCAACTTATAAAGCTCAACAGCGGTAGCCCCACTTTACAGATTGTGATAGAAAAAAAAGAAAATTAAGGTAAAACCTACATATCATTAAAATTAAAATGAAGTAGAGAATATCGTGAAGAAGTGGGATAATTCATTTGCTTCTATGTCGGCATCACAAAAATGCGGAAATATTTTTCCACCAGTTTTTCAGTTAAAGGAATTTATGCGTACGATTAGCTCAAAAATGGCGCTTATTTGAGAATATTAGTGCTATGAACGCATTCTATGATTGCTTTACTGAATTTATGGGGGAAGTTGTCATATTGAATCCTAAACAAAATGCATAAAAGGAAGGATATAGCAAGAAAGAACAATTCGTCAGCTTCGATGCATTTTCGTACTGATAAATTTATCTACAAAACAAAAAAAGAAATAACCTCAAGAAAGATTCGTAAAATAAATAGGGAACTGAACTAAATTTCCACAAAATCTATAAACACATTGCTAGCATACAACAATGGGTATTGTGAATTGCTTAAAAAAAAATAATGCATTTACTTCTATGATCAAAAATTGCTCGACCAAACAGATTCAAGAAGTGCTAAATCGCAAAATGTAAAATTGATATAGCCGGCCTGCAAAAATCAAAATCGCTGGAGATTTTCCTTCCTTGAAACTACTCTTGACAAGATAAAATTTGTTACCTACAGCCTCGGAAAATGTCGGACAAAATCTTTGAAATATTCAGTTGTCTCATTTTCTTAGTTACAAATTTTATAGCGATTTGGAATTCACGATGCGAAAAATTGAGAATGATAGGCAGTCACTATGAATAATCATTCTCCTCCGTTCCATAAACATCATAACAATAACAATGACATCCAAAAGCTATAATTAAGGCAAGATGCGACATAGAAAAGTTTATAAGTGCACTCTTGACAAGGTAGTTAGCGGATTCATTCGATCGGAGCGTTCGGATGAGAAAACAATAGTCTTACAAGAATTATGGCTCCTTTATTGGTTTCATCAGGGGCAGAAATTGGTTCGCGTTGCTAGCCGAGACTGCTCATTATGTGTTCTTTTCTGCAGTGAATGCACAACATAGCACCGACTTCAAAAAATAAGCTTGTTTGATCGATTGGTCGGCTTTAGAGAACTCCATGCCCCATGCAAGACATGAATTTTGCGACATCAAGTTTAACTCACACTAGAATGAGTTTTCAATAGGCGGAACACTTTCGCAAGCTTTTCTAGCTCTGTTCCTAGTAAAGAAAAACAAAACATAAATATGGACTATCTTTTAATAAAAGTGGCTTTCTGGTTTTTTTACGAGGTACGTCATCGACTTCAAATTTTCACGTCGTTCATCGGTTGAAACTAACCGACAGATAGAAATCCACGCGATGACGGATGATTGTAGAATGCGCCGTAGTGTTACGCATAAAAAGCTTATGAGCAATATCGATCGCCTACCGGCCAATCGATCGATGCTGATGCTTTCTGTGCAGGTGTGGACCTATACTGTTCGACTGTTCGATAGTCGAACACTCTGTGATCGAATATTACGAGGCGACTGGAGAGTTGAGAATCTTGAAACTCTGTGGCGGGATTTGAACTTGTTCGACCCATACCTGCAAAGGTGACCCATAAGGGATGGAACGGGTTTTAATCGAAGCTACTACCTCACTCTTTCACTTCCTCTTCAATACACGCCACTTTTGATAATTTTACGTTTCGCATTTTACGAATAAAAGTTGAACAAATTGAATTTGTTCACTGAAAACAAAAATACGGGGGGCATCCGACAGTTCGATAATGCTCGACCGCTGCAGTTCGAAAAGTGGAACCCTTCCTTAGAAGCATAAGAGTTGTACGGTAAACAGGAAATAATAAACCTCATGCGTACATGGAAAGATGCGAATCTAGGCGAAGATGACTACTACGCCATGTAAACGGCTCCCTCGTTAGAAGAAATCTATTCTTGAAGTTGAGGGTGCACATTAACTGGGAAACTTTATTGCAATTTAGGGAAAGTACAACGGATTATAACGGTCGGAGCTTACTTGCAGTAGCGAATGTTGATCGATGAACTTTATGGAGCCAAACGACAAAGAAGGAGAAGCATTGAAAAATTATTCGACGCAGATTTATACAGAAACGCATTGCAACATTCTCATTCAACAGAGAGTCAACCAATCTGTGCAGATATTATTGCAAAAATCAGCCAAGCTGCACAACTACGACAACAAGGCAGAAAACGTCTCCTCTTACAGAAGAAATAAAAGAACTGCTTGAAAAAAAAAAAAAAAAAAGAAAGATGAAACGAGATGCTAATTTTTGGACTGATCTGGAATTCTGCGAACTTAGTAACCTAATCAAAAAGAAGATACGCGAAAACCGTTATCAGAAATACTTCAATATATGAAGCAAGCCGCAGCTACCGGGAAATTAAAGACGGCAAGAAGCTCGTTAGTTGAGAACAAGAAAAGAATAATTGAGCTGAGGAAAAGCGACGGGTAACTCACGACAGAAACAGGAGAAATCGACCACATCGTTCAGGAATTTTATACGAGGCTCTGTGGAGAAGGAACTGACCGCACTTTCGTTAACGAAAAAGCGATGAGTCCTTCTTACAAGTCATCGACTCGGAAATAAGAAATACGATCCAAGGCATGAAAAACGAGAAGGCGCCAGGTATCGACGGATTAACTGGAGAAATGTTGAAACTCGGGAAGAAACTATTAATAACACCGTTGAAAAGCCTGTTCAACAACATGATCGAAAATCAACAAGACCCGGAAGACTCGCCTCTCAAAAACAATTCTGCTGCCAAAGAAAGGCAATTCAGATGATATCAGAAACTACCGCCCGATATCACTCCTGCGAACAATCTCAAAGTGCTTCTCGATAGTTTTATGCAAAAGACTGCAGCAACAAATTGAGCAGAAACAAGATGTCGAGCAGGCATGCTTTAGGCCGGGAAAGTCAACAATCGACCAAATCCACTTGCCTACCATGCTCATCGAGAAAACCAGACAGTACAATTTGTCCCTTTACTTCCTGTTCGTAGACTACGAAAACGCCTTCAATTCTGTTGAACATGCCTCCCTGTGGGAGTCTTTGGAAAGCGCCTCGGTACCCTTCAATAATATCCATCCTTCAACCCAAAGTAAATCGATAACTACAACTTTCGTACATGAAAGGCAAATACCACACAGTAAAGAGAGGAGTACGAGAGAGACTGCAAATCCCCGCTGCTGTTCAATGCAGCTTTACAGCTTTACAGTGTTCGACGAGCTAGATTGGCAAAACAACGGCGTGAACGTGGACGGGAAAAGACTTTCGCATTTGAGGTTCCAGACGACATAGTCTTGATATCTCACAACTTCAACCAAATAAAGAAAATGCTAAGTGAACTCGAGGTGAGAATTGCAATAGTTGGTTTACGATTAAACACCTTCAAAAGGAAGCTGATGAGCAACCGAGAGCTGAAGTGGACGAATGTCGTAAGATGCGAGAAGATTGAAAGCGTAAATGAATTTACTTACTTGGGCAGATGTGTAAAAATGAGCGAAAGGAGGGAAGCAGATGTACGACGCAGGATCAAACAAGGATGGAAAGCATTTTTTTAAGAATAAAGACTTCTACCGTGAAAAAAAAGTACCGATGAGTCTCAAGCGGAAACTCTTTGAAAAAAGCGTGATGCCAACAATTTTGTACGATTCGGAGACATGGGCAACAACTAAGAAAGTGCGCAAGCTACTGGCAGTGGCAGCGAGGAGAATGGAAAGAATCATGACGGGGATCAAACTGGTACAGAGGAAAGCCAACGAATGGCTGCGAGGTGCAACAAAGGTAAAGGATTCGGTAACCGAGGCCGGAATAAGGAAATTTAGATGGGCGGCGAAGATATCTGCACTGAAAAATGACGACTGGGTAAAAAGAATAACAGAGTGGACAGAACGGATTGGCAAAAATGAAAAACTGAAAAAATGGTAAAAAGAATAACAAAGTGGAGGCGATCTGCAATGAGGTGGAGTGATTTTTTAAAAAAGACCGCAGGAACCAACTGGATCAGAAAAGCATTGAATCGAGACAAGTGGAAGCGATATCAAGAGGCATTTTTCGTTATGAATGCTGCTGAACGAAATAAAATAAATAAATAAATGCGATTACGAGTGCTGGTACGCCTATACATCGTTTCGAAGCGATCATTCCTCGGACTTTCCACAGCGCATTTGCCACCTGCATTATTGGATTAAGATATTTAAAACAGTGATTGCGTAGTACAAGATCCTTGCGGTCCTTTGCAATGATTATGCACTGTTACTGGGCAGTGAGAAAGGCGACCACCTTCTTGTCCCTCTTTCCTCACATATGCAAAGTGCTGAATATTAAGAGGCACTTTGCCGGTCGATGAGGTACGCATTTTGACGAATCTAGACTGCTGAGCGGAGGCAAAGAAACGCAGTCGCCGACGTCGCTCTCAGTCATTTTGCATCAAAACTGCTCGCTGCTGTTATCACGTATTGTACGAAGTTCTCATGGCATAAATTCATATTGCATACTTGAGATAACTTCAATAAAGGCCTTATACAACTTTACTCCTTCTTGTATACCCAAGTGTTCAGCATTTCAAACATTTCTTATGATTATGACCGACCGGAGATGAGTTTCGGCGTAATTCTATAAGGTTGAGATGGAATCAAATAAGCAAGCATTACACCTTCGGTGAAAGAACAAAAAATATTTTATCACGGGAATAAAATACAGTCGACCGAATGACCACTTCTATACATAAAAGGATTCGATTACCTGCGCAAAACAACGAAAAAATCAAGGAAATATTCCTCTAGGGCGCATTTCAATTCGACGAAACCACAAAAAACGCCAGTCGAGCTGACAACTTCGCTGCACCCTCGCCTTCAACAACATACAACACTATCAGGAGCACCACCAAGAAAAATACAATGTTACTTGACGCAGTTACGAACTCTTTTACAAATTCCGTTCAAAAACAAACCTGCCACCTACGAGCACGATTCCTTGTCTGTCTTTCACCCTGATGCCCTGCCGCATACTATGTTTCTAAAAACGCAGGGCTAAAATCCCGTAGAAATAATTTAAAAATGAAAGCCCAGAGGACATCGAATCCGAACTGCAATCCCTCACCCCCACACTCTCAAAAGAGAGATCCTCCAAACTACCAGATGCGTATGGTTCTTGAGTTTCCCCACTGGAAGCTGTAAACTAAATGGCGCAGAGATCGAAAGCTCGAAAATACATTTGTAAGAGGAAAAATGTGAACTGATTGCCGCAAACCCACTAACGCTTCTCGCAAAACGACAATGGGATTTGCATCAGCCAACTCTCCAAAACATACGGACACATTGATAGGGCACACTGTAGAGGTGAACATGTAAGAGTAGTTGGGCTGATAAATCGGAAAGCTGACGGTTACCAATCAGTGATGTTGAGCTCATCGACACCCCAATCCTCGAAAGAACCATCCGGCAGATATCTGAATAAGAGAACTTAAGAAATCATTGTTTGTCACTCACCATCTCCTATGTAACACCACAATCCTGACATTTCGTAAGACTAACTACCAGAACTATGACAATGACAAATAAATAAAATAAACAGGTAAAGAAAGATTCATCAGTGGGCAACAGAATACTGAGCAGCAGAACAGGTGGCGAGTTTCCCCTCATTTCAGGTCAGGTACCGAAGAACAAATCCCCTCTGCAGCACCGGTGAAAACAGTTCCTGGACTACAATTTAATACTCGCTATTACCATCTATGTCTACGGCAGGTTTATTCAAATCATCTTCCTCGTGTGATTTACGATGAAGCTACTCTCATCAACCTCACTACTATGAAACCATATGTAACTTCTGCACCATGACGGCTATTACCTAACAACTTACAACCGCCCAAAGGTGATTTATGAAGGTTTTTTCTGACAGCAATACACTTCACTCGTCCTTCGCATAACCTTACTACTGGAATACTGGAGAAACAGCCAGAGCCAACATTAGCTACTTCATGCCAACTACACAGCATTCCACACCTCTGCAGCACATCCCAACCATCACTCAGTTAGCCATTCGCAAAGGTTTTTCTAATCGATTCTCTTTGAAAGTAGCTGTTATCTGTGGTACTCTCTGCAGGCAATATCTCCATGCTAGTTAATAAAACCCCTCCATCTCTCCCCTTCCCCCAACACTCCACCAATGTGTGCTTCCCTTTGCATTACAGCACCTACGCATCAACTTTCCGTCGTTATCTTTTTAGGCGCTTTCGGAAGTTCGTATTTTAACCATGCTATCCATGAACTTCGACCAAAGATAATTTTAAAACAGCAGCTCACCGAAGAATTCCCAGCATTTGAAAGCAAACACTAAACTACACTGATGGCTACAACAATCTCGTAAATCTGACGGAGATCCAAGGCGGAAGGAGTGGAGGAAGGCGGGTACAGATTCAAGCGGTCACATCTCCACGCCCACTGAACGTGCAGCAGAACAAGAGCACATTTTAAGATCTAGACCTTCAACAAATGATGTGTGCACACAAGATGATGAAAATGCCAATATCTGGGAAACAGGAAAGAATCTGCACGCCTAAAAAGAAAAAATTGGTAGCTTGTAACTGGCATCGTAATAATCTCCTCAAGAGGCCGCTTTCATTCAAGCTAAAACCTCTAACGTGATGTGAAGTGAACTAACCGCTGCTAGAATTAACAAAGTATGCTGAAAGACGATAAAACCTTCACCTTCATTACCTTTTTCCTGTTCGAGAGACAAAGATCTTGAACAAGAAGCGATGGAATTATTACTGCAAACGCCTTATCTCGCAAGCAAGTGAAGTGAGATGCCTGGATAGATTCCCGGCGGAATTTTTTTATTTAGCCAGCAAGGTGCCCCGAAATGCTTTGAAGCGTTTGAATCATGTATGGAAATGACTCCAGTTAACTCTACGCAAGTTCTGTGGCTATTTACTGAAATTAACGCCTCAGCACTTTTCAAAAGGTGGATCACCAGCTAGCAAATGCTGAGTGTCGTTTTCCTCATAGCCATATTAAAATTCCACCGTTGAAATACTTGACGGTTGCCCACTTCAACAACTGATAAACCCTTGCGGAATTTCAGCTCCTCTTAGCGGCTCCAATAAAATTTTCAGCCTGCTTCGGCAAATCTCTATTCCAAAAGCGGGATTCACTTCTTGGGATCCAAGAAACTGAATCCTGCAACTGAAGGGGGGGGGGGGAGGGAAAAAGGACGGAGAACATGCTGCTCATGTGTGGTCAAAGACACCTCAGAACACTTTCATGCTTACATCCGCCACTACTTAGCGAAGAATTATGCATACAGTGCAAGTTGAAGAACTTGAACTCAGGAGAGTAGAGCGACCCGTGAAGTCGCAAATGCTCAAGTAAGCAACTCGGGTAAACAGAAAATTTTGGTGGCGCCAGCAAACATGATCCGAACTTCCAAAAGTGATGCGGTCCAGTCCAAGAAGCGTTATTTTATTCATAAGGTTCTTTAACTGCCTTAAGTTACTTCCATTTAAGAATGAAAGCCCCTATGTTCCCTCCAGCAACGTATGGCTTTGGCCAGAATATTTAACTAGTTAAACTCTCACTCAGCCCTCCACCCCTCCTTCTGCCTTGTTTATCGTTTCACGAATTAGAAATGGAATTCATTTAGCTTACCTTCTTATAATAATCGGAATCTTGCGGTCCTTAAGCTCCTTCCGTGCAATCTCCAGCGGATCAGTCTCTCCTTCCAGCTCAACCATCACGGGCGCACCCATCGCGATCTGCAGAGCTCTTGTGCCAAGTATGCGCGCCCGTTCGTACTTAGTCATAAACGGAGTTGTCACACGGTCCGTCGATGCGGTCTTCTCGGTACCCTGACATTGCAATTACCATCAATTCAACAATAACGCGGATTTGAACACATATTACATAAAATGATATTCCTCATCAACATTTTGCAACTATTTTGCGAGGCGTCGATCTTATGTTCCTGCACCGAATTATTTTCTATTCTGTAAACAAGGTGAGTTCCTTCACGCCAAAATATTGCAACAAGCAACACTCGTAAACACTTCAAACATCTGGCCGATTTTGCAGCACTTTTGTTTTTTCGTTCATCTCCTTCATGGCACCTTGTCTTTGAAGGACTCCGGACCACTTTCTAGTTGCCTATTTCCTCTCATCAACGTAATCAACTCTCCCAGTACTCCTTCTGAAATCAACGATATAAAAGCCAAAACATAGTTGAAATCTGTAAGCAATCTGGAAAAAGACATTATAAGAAAGGCAAGGGTAAGGAGGGCAAAAAAGAAGATGCAGGGCTAGGTGATACTGATCTAACTCCAGAAGGAGGATTCGCCAGGTTTTTCTAGTTAAAACGAAAGAGCAGGAGTTTCCTACTGAAACCAAATATAAGTCCACATTCATCCACCTCATAGTGAGCATACAGCTCACTGAATTTGGCTTAAATTGCACCTCAATAATCGTGAAAAGCGAGTAGGAGATAACCTGCGAAACTTCATCGGCAAGCTTATTTAAATGATTTCAAGCTGAGTGGTCAAAAACTGCATCAATTATCCCCGCACGAGTTGGCATCGGCAGTTACAATACAAATGAGGCATTCTAAAGTACGAAGGAAGCATTAGCGCTTTCACTTCTCTCTCCCCAACCTCTTCCCCCTCCTATCCTTAGAAGCATCATTTAGCCATTTTCACTGTATTTTTCTCGACGGACTATAACTCGTCGCTGATGCAATATTGTGTTCGATACACCACACGATAACCAAGTTTGCACATGTTGGAACAACATTCGCTGTTTCTTTTATGGCACGGATGGTCAAAACATATTAGTTCGACTTATGAGCATTACACCACTTTATGACCAATCTGGGGAAAGCACTGCCTTGCACAAGCTATTCGGGCAGCATGCAACAAAAGTAAAGAAATGAAACTCCGCAAGAGCAAAAGAAAACTTCACATATCATAGGTCACAGAATTCATAATTAAAACCAATATTTCTATCCGATATTTGCAAGAAAAAAACTAAAATGGATCTTTACGTTTGTTCTACAATAACGGCCGTTATAAAATATTTCGCAAAATTGCGAATATGATTATGATAGTGAAGAACAAATCGAAAAAATACACTTCATTATACATTAATTTACTGGATCGTAATAAAAACCATAACTATTTCGGCAAAATTATTTAATGAAATGTATATGAATTCCTTATTATAGTAACGAAGTAAAAGTGCCCTATATTGCTATTTGATGGTCGAACGTCGTTGTGACGAAATCAGCCGGAGAATATTTCTGAGAAAAACTTGACTATAGAGAAGTCAGTAATTCGGATCAACGAATAATCAGATGTTTGAGTTTTATACTCTTTCATACTTAATTTTCGAACACAATCCCCCCTCCCTCACCATCGTAAAAATCTCATTATTCTATATTAATACACGACGGTATTATTTTTTGGAGTAGAATCCCCCCCCCCCCGAATCTAGTGAACAACCGATATGCGGTAAAGAAGTCTTGCCATCCATCGTCGAATCTACGATAGGAGAACTGAGTGCAAAACAAGATAACGGCTAATGCCAACAATGATGTCAATCAGAAAATGTGCACTAAAAGTACTATAAGCGATGTTACTAGCTCAAGATTATACCTCGACTAGTTGTACCCTTTCGGCATCGTCTTCGGCACCCTCGAGCTCCAAATCATCCATCTGCTCCTCTTCCCCATACTCATCACCGTCCATATCACCCTCATAATCATCGTCATCGGCCATCTTTGATTACTTCAACAACCTACAATGCATCAAATGATTCTGAAGTGGTAATTTCACCGATGCCTTCAGCGCTTTCTTTCAAGCAAACGCAATTTGATGCTTTGCTTGATTGCAGATATTGATACAGCCATTTATTAAGCACCGGAAAAATAACCGAGACGGTTTCTTTAAGACATCTCGGTTTGACTTCAAAAACAACGTTTGTCGAACGAGGTCAGAATAGATAACAACCGGGGAATAGCCAAACTGCTATACAGAAACACCGTAAACGTTTCCACTACTTTCTTGCTCGAAAAAAAACCTTTCCGGAGAAAACAAAGCATCACAAAATCTAACGTTTGCTTTAGAACGAGGACGAGTCAAATTGATGGAAAGAATAAGGAGGACCACCCCGATACAATAGACAATATAACCCAGTTAGAACCTTGAACGTTTTTCATTGCATAATTATTCGATGAGCGAACAAACTCATAACACAACAACATGGGCCATAATTGAACTGTGGTCGTGCATACATCCTCCTCTCTCATGCTATGCGAGAAGACCAACCACCAACAGAAACCCACCCCCTAACATGATAACAACGCCATAACCTGCCAAAGCACCTCAAGAACCACATTTATGCCTGCATCGGTGATGTCCGCCCTCCCACCTATATATTTCGCAATAACGTTCTATCGGTTCGCCACTCCGAAGTTCGCTGTACTGCGACACGACTTCCACAGCGAGGAAATGCACTCTCGACAACTTCGTATCAATATGCATCCACTACACTTTGGCCACCACACCGCATCATCCACCGCGGGGTTGTTCACGCTTCCGCAACAAACCCCATTACCCTGGCACCCTACAGGAGTTCGATGTCTTCATAACGTACACTTTATATCACCCTCTCATAAGAAAAAAATCCGACCCACCAATATCTAACACCATCGAATATATCTAGATGAACGGGACGAATTCTGCGCACAGCGAACGTACACAACTCGTCTCGTGGACGTTTGAGAATTTGCGTTGCGAGAACAAGCACATAGGTAAACTCACTTAGAGAGCAGCTGTATACCTAGAACATTTTCTGCATCATGTTATTGATGATCCTAGTGGGAACGATCATGTACGGAACATTCTAGTTGGAAATAAGGCGAAAGAGATGAAATATTTGCAAAAATGAGAGAATCGCTGAGGATCTGAAAAACTCATGATGAAACTTAAAATGGCGCATATGAAGGATGATATATATATATATATATATATATATATATATATATATATATATATATATATATATATATATATATATATATATATATATATATATATATATATATATATATATATATATATATATATATATATATATATATATATATATATATATATATGTTGTAATTATTACAGTGATATCACAAAATAGTTGGCAATATGGTGATTAAATGAATTAGATGTACAAAGGTGTTGTCGTACTGAAGCCGTTCTAATACATAAGGATTGCAAAAGAATTGAGAATAAATGCTTTGTGCGCATGTTTGATTGATTTCATAAAATTTCAATTCGTGACACTTCGATAAACTAATATCATTCGCTAAATTTTTCAATAATGCTTACCGTCAACAACCAACTTTCTTCTCCATCTCTTTATAGATGTTAACACTCGGTACCGACTGATGGTTGCAGCTTGTTTATTTGAATGACCCGCTATTACTCGTGAAACAATTGCTCAGGAATGAAAATTTCATCCCAACATTCCTGTTGACGAATTGCACACCATCAATACGAATTGCAGCAATACCGTACTGCGACATAGTAGGAATAGATTATACCCATATTGGGTGAATAGCGAAGAACGCTACAATGAGATAGGACCGTTTTCATTTTTACATTATTTGTTTTAAACAAATACGCTTATAAAAATGATTTCCTTTTTAGTGAAAAATCGGCTAGTGAACTTTATTCTTGATCCTGTCAAAGATATTGCAAACTATCGACTTCATAAACTCGTTCATTTCATTGCGAGCGTCTTTGGACAATGAATCCATAATCGACTTTATTCGTTATGTCCGCTGTTCCGCAGTTTTCTTCCTATCTTCTATGATTTCACGGATCTTGGCAAACGCTTAACTTGTCGCATCGCTGAGGGAAGATGATGTTGCTATTGCATATTCGACTTCATCGAACATCGAACGCTGCTTCTTCTTCGCGTCTTCAAATTCTGACTGAAAACAGCAAAGTCTTATACGGTTTTCTTGCACACATAGAAACGCCATGCGTCGTTTTGGAGTTCTGGCCTACTGACAGGTGACAAAGTGGATGATGTGTTCCTACGGTATGGGAAAATCGAGCCACTGTAAAGGCAATGCAGTGAGCGATCGGAGAACTCAAGACAGTCATAGATATTTGCCGCGTTGGCGCATGCAGAAGACTGAAATCCTATCTGCACAAAACAAGTGAAACATGGAGGCGAGGGTTGACGAAGCCGTCAGGTATGAGACGGAAAAGTAATCTGCATAAAGCACTGCCAATAAGAGATTGCAATTCCCGTAACGATGCAGAAAAGCTAGCGTACACCTATGAAGCACACAGAAAATGGTTACTCGAACAAGTATGAAAGAGATACTAACCTGAATCTGCTCTCCTTGCTCGGCTGCCCATTTCCTGAGTTTGTCATCAATCTCTGTTAGGGTTAAGGATTTATCAGCGATTATTGCAGCAAACTGCTGGCGCGCTTCTTCCTTCGCCTCGGCGGGGAACTTGGTCTCGAGTGCTTGGAGTTTCTCAGAGTCCTGCTTAATCAGCACCATAGTGGCCCCCTCATCGTCCTCGGCCGTGCGCCACAAAACCTTGAAAGGACACCGCTAGAAAGAAGAATAGGATTGGAGCGTACATTTTGCCCACTGCAGTTGGCTAGGATTGGTGCAAGTGAGTAGGATTCATGCTATCTGTGAGCATTATTTTGTTTTATGCTGCCACATTTGTGATAGTTATCCCTGAATCTCCCATTCACTTGCAGTTTTTGCAGAACGATTTCAACAACAGCAATATATGAGCACCGGCGAATGCTAAAAATAATTAACACCGCATCTCTGATTAAAAACTCGCTTTTATTTGGCGATCAGCGCGCGTCTGTCAAATGAAATGCAGTTATCGATGGTGTTGATTTTTTATTTCTCATCATTGAGTTCGCGTGAGTAATTCTCTCGCTTCAAATGGCACCGGAAAAAAACCCAGGTCCTCAGACTGGCCTAGCGATTATTTTGGGATTTTCAACGCTAAGAAGTGCTGTTGCGATTTTTTGCGAGATAATTTAGCAAAAAAAGAAGAAGCAATGAGCGGATTTCAAAGCAATAATCACTGATACGGCAGTATAAAACAGCAATGAGCTGGCACCTACCATCAATCCATCGCTTTTCGAGCAGTTCGATCAACAGCTGTAACCGATATGTACGCAGCTATCCTCCTTGCACTTGTAGCCATATCATTCTATGGCATTCGGGCGGAGGACGATGAACCAACGACCTTGCCACCGATGGAGCCGTGCCCTAAGACATGGCAAGCGTTGCAGCCTAAATTTCTTACAGAGGTGACTGAGGAAGCGCGTCAGCAGTTTGATGCAATAATTGCGGACAAATCTCTTAGTATCGCAGAGAGTGAGGACAAGCTCAGCAAATGGGCAGCCGATCAAGGAGAGCAGATTCAGGTCAGTATCCCTTGTGGCAAGCTTTTTCCTGTGGCATTCTCTTGATTCACATGTGTGCACTTTGCTGCCTCCACTGTTACGACCAATTGCAATCCCCTTACCTGGAACACAGAGCACGGATTACTTCGTTGTGTTGGGCGGGAAGCTCTCATTAAACAAATGCTATCTCCTTCCGCACTTCATAGCAGGAAGCCTTCCCTGGAAGACGTCAGGCTCTTCCGGATGGTTTCATCGAGGTCATTTTTCAACCTTCTTTATGTCTTAGTGACGGTTTTATAGTTTTCTTGAGTCGTCATTTGAGTAGGCGAATGCTAAGAAAATAGTGACGCCAGAGACCATGAAAAGAAATTTTATATTAGCAACTCTCAGTACTCTATCCCTCACAGACAAGTTACCTCAATTGTATGCGTCTGAGGGAATCATGCACTAGTTTGCTTTTTTTTTCAGTCACAATTCGATGATGCGAAAAAGAAGTTACAGTCGATGTTTGCCAAGGAGAAGGAGGCAATCGCAAATTCTTCACTTAGCGATGCAGCAAAGCAAGCTTTTGCCAAGATCAATGTAATAATAGAAGATAAGAGGCAAACTGCGGAGCAGCACGCACAACAAATAAAAGCATTTATGGATTCCCTGTCGGAGGATGTTCGCAATGAGATGAAGGAGTTTATGAAGTCTGAAGTTGGCAATGCCATCGAGAAGATCAAAAATGAACTTCATTAAGATTGTCGGACAAGTATTTCCAAGCGTTCCATTGTAACTGTTTCATTACAAGTAAGTTCG
Source organism: Ascaris suum (assembly GCA_013433145.1). Classification (NCBI taxonomy): domain Eukaryota; kingdom Metazoa; phylum Nematoda; class Chromadorea; order Rhabditida; family Ascarididae; genus Ascaris; species Ascaris suum. The sequence goes on from CM024175.1 coordinate 1,947,089, forward strand.
AAATAAATCACTGTCATCAAAGTAGTTGTTTCGAACATTTGATGGAATTACAATCTAACTTGGCTGCAATGGTTATCATTCTGTAGGCAATATGGGAAGATTTTCCTACCTGCAACACATGAGTGCAATATAAATCAATGCTCCGTCAATTCAGTGTGGGGTAATGCAACCGTTGTTGAGGTGTGATGTGATTGTGATGCGCTGCGCAAATATATGATGACAACAGTTTATAACCTACGCCGACGAAAGTCTCCCTATACCATTCTTAGTTTTCATCGTTCTTAGCACAAACGTCACACCCAACTTAATGTTGCTATATTCAGCATTTGTTAAGTGGTATTGTTGCATGCCGGTCTGTCGATATTCGTCCATAGTTTGTGTCCTATGTGTCCACTCATAGGCAGTGGTGCCAGAATGAACTTCTTATTTTTGAGCAGTTGCTGCCATCGTTATGGTCCTCCAAACAATTCATCTCCTACAGCCAACTAGCTTAGTACGTTAATTTCCATAATGATGTAGATTGAAAAAGGGAGTGACAGGAGGCACAGCGTAGTAATATGGAGATGAGTGTAATAAGGAAGTCCACTTGGATTTCCTCACATATCTTCCTACTTCTGATTTTACCGATCTATTTGTGATTCTAACTATTTGGCTCGTGGGCAAGTAAGATACAAGAAAGTTTGTTATGATTATCGCATCTGTCCTTCAATCATGCGTCGATGCTCCCCATTATGCGATCTCCTCATTATGTAATTCATCCAAATCGATTAGCATATTCATGTGTTGCAGCAAGTTGCTACCAAAATGCGTGTACGCATCATTTATAGGATTTGCGTTTAGCCGAAGTGGGCGTCTTGGTTCCATTTGATTTCGTTTTTCGTGATATTTTTCTCGTTTCGTTTCGGCAAGAGTTTATACGCTCGATTGGATGTTTGTTGAGGCCCTCATGTCAGCATACCAGGTAACAGGAAGAGTTATGTTGTTTTGATAAATGAGGCTCCACATGGGGTAACGCCTGTTGAAATGGCATCATGGGATGTTAGTGCTGGATGGAAGTCAAATTGTTTCACATAAATGAGAGAGGGTATTTCACCGTGGATATGGCTCATTTTATTCAGATTTTACCGATGAATTTGCGTAAATGCTTCAACGGTTATGCTTCAACGGTTACGCTCATCAAACCAGGATGCCAAGAGATGACAAGATTTCGAGGAATAATGCATTCATATTTTAATTCACATTTCGCTCGTTAGAAATTTCTGCAGAAGATTCGTTTTCAGCGTATCTTCCGATGATTTCTTTCATAGACTCCATAGTAACAGCACTGCATTCATGCGCTAATTCATGTGTCCGCCTGTCTATCCAATTGAGCACCTAACATTTTCAAGGTGAGGACTGCTGGGATTGGAACTGGAAGTATAATAAGTGGAATTTGCGCAAGAAAATGTATATAAGCAAAATCTTTTACCATCTTTAGCATCGATCCGTCAACTTCAAATTCACTTGCAGAAATTTGAAGGTGTAGTGAGATTTGCTTGCGCTTGTACCAAAACGTTTGTTGATGGCGAGTGATGGTAATGTGCTATAGGAGAGGTAGATAGGGGAGGCTGAGAAAGAATTTTTAGCACTCTTATTTTCATACACTATCATTCTCTGGCCACTTAGGGCCAAAGAATAACAATATACATCTAAGTCTTCAACACAGGAAACAGAAAACTTCGTTCAGATGTGGTGTTTTATTCTCTAGCCAGTATTTATTCTCTGCTAGTCGGTTTTGTTTTTTCTTTAGGTGTTTTTTCTGTTATCATCTGATCTGAAATTTGTCGTTTTGGTTATTATCCATTGTTTTCTTCATATCTGTTCGATAAAGGTTTATATAAAGCAGTTTAAATTAGAATGTGTTTTCATTGAGTGTAACCAGTCTTTAAGTCTTCCACTGTCCTTCATTCCTAATATCCTTCTGATGTTTACCATAGTGACACCAGATGGCTTCCCTAACTTCGTCATATACCTGTTTCTGCTCTATGAGGAAGAGCGCCATAACGCCAGTTGGAATGAAGTACGCGAAGCATCGGGCGATTTGCACTTCGACAGAACTATTCTCTGCAAATTTCCGTCTGCATTTTTTCGTGCCGATCTAAGATTTCCGTCTGTATTTTTCTGTGTAATTTTAATAATATCCTCTTTTCTATTTTCCTGGTTTTGTTGTTTTGCTCGCGTTCTAGAATAAATGTTGGTATCTGAGGAGTAATACTTCTGCAGGACAACATAAATGAGAGATTGGGGAGTAGCTTATCTGCTTGTACACATCGCAACGTTTGTGTGTCATGAATGTGCCAGTAAAAATGTTTGCAATAAAGGTGGTCGAAATTTGCAGATTGCCTGATCAAACTGCAAAGAAGTGATTATTGAGATAAACAGCGTTTCAGATGGTCATCATGATAAATGCCAACTCGTTGTATGTTATTGCATTCACCATCTTCGCAGTGACGCTATCGGGATTGCAATGCTGTCATAGGAACAAATCGCTTGAACGAGCGTGTATTATTATGCCAGTTGAGTTATTATTCTCTTGCTCTAAATAGGTGCTCCTAGTATATAATTATAAAATGGAACTAATTAACAACGAATGCTAGGTTTTAAGTGAGGAGTAAAAAGTTAACGAAAGTAAGTTTAACAGCATTCTAAACGAGCTTACATGCCATGCGTTTTTCGGATCCGATTTGTCAAGCAAACCAGTTCCCTGCCTTCAGTATGCAATAATCATTCATTTGAGAATGTAGGATTGAGGGCATAATACATTCAAATTTTACCCATATGTATCGTTGGGACCTGAATTATATGGCGGTTAACCGGATAGAAGAGCAAAGGAAGCTGAAGGAGAGGGGAAGGTTTTTCAAATGATAGTGGAATGCAATACGAGGATTTCTTAAAGTCCATTGATTTTTTTCTACAAAAAGTAATTTTCGACTCTTATTATTTTCAAATGAGGTAAATTAGCGTTCTCACGTTGCTTTCATAGGTTTGGGTTGTTCCTCCTAAATCTTTTCTTCTGATGCGCACATGTATATAGCTGTGCTTCTCTTTTTTCATACATTCGCTCAAACTTAAATTCCTTAAATTATTTTTTTTTTCATGGAGCAACACAGTCAAAACGAAAACGTTTTTTTTTGTCTCATTATGCTCGATAAGTTCAACTAGGTTGTCAATGATGCTGAAGCTACCGGTAACACTAACTTAACTATGGAGCAGGACTTATCTTTAGAACGGTTTACACGTCATTGGCACTGAAATTTCGCTTCTAATGCTATGGATTTGCAATATGAATCTTTGATGTGTGCTCGATGAAAATTGAGCTTCATTTACATACAAAACGACCGTCACCAACATTGTGCAAAAACCGACCGACATGTTGATTTCGTAGTGAAATTCGATCAATCGATTTGTCGTCATATTGTAGGGCGGAATGAGAAGTTATTTTATTTCACTGTTGTTTCAAACTCTTTGCTAGATGTGGAATGTGACGCGAAAAGCATTTGTCGTATCTCGGTGACGCGTATATAAATCGTTGAAGAAAAAACAAAGAGGATGTCACGAGTGCAATCCATTTTTCATCATAAAGTTTGATGACTGTTCCATGAAATTTTTCCAGTAGACATGTCCTATCTTAATTTGCATATCCGATCGCATCACTGATCATAGATTTATTAGCCTTATAAAACAAATTGTCCGCTTGCATTCTTTTTGTGGTTTCCTATAAAATGCATTTTGGAAAAGTCAAATAATAGTTATTTGGTCATTCGAAAGAAAGTAATCATCTTGTAGCTGCCAATGTGAAACGCCGGGGTGTGGTTGAACATTCGATAAGATTACGTCTTCCGCGAAAAATACGCCATAATGATTCGTTGTTACAAATATCACCGGTACAATCGGGATCACATCGTATAAATTTGTCAGGCGTTCATCTAAGAAGTGTTTCTTCCACACAAGAATCTAGTATCACGTATGCATTAAATAATAGTTTTATTTATTGCACATTCATTTTAATATTCAACGAGATATACGAAATAAAACGATCATAAGCAACGATTTTACGACACATTATTCAATAATTTTCCTGGAATAATTTTACCAGCAAAGAACCACATCTGTGTGAATAGGTGATTGAATGCTATCAAAAGCACGTACTATAGCTGTCTAGTTATATATCCCGGCGTATAGCATTATCAACGAGTATCGAGATTAGTATCAGTGATTATCACTCAAACTTTATCTATGATTGATGCATTCCTCTTAGATCCAAAGATACTTCGTTTTAAAAACAAGCAAGGCATCAAAATTAAGCAGTTCTCATTAAACATCTTCAATATATTTGGAAGTGCTTTTGTAAAGATTTTTTAGAATTCGTAACCTTCTCAGATATTCGGTCACATTTTAATTGTTGATCTACTGGAGTTTTTAATTGCTAAAAAGTTGAGAGGAAATGAGAATGGAACTCGATAGATCGATATCGGATGGTCAGGCGAATCAGACGAATATATATGTATATATACGTCTGTGAGCATCGGTTGCAAAATTGTAACGTTTTTCTTATTTTGTATTTTTATTTTTCTTTGCATCTTAAATTAACTGAAATTTATCAGTGTTGCATTGTGCTTCAGAGGTGTTGAGACTGTTGATAATGATAAATCCCGATATATGACGGATGGCAATTCAATTTATGCAATGACGAGGCGACCACCTCAGCAGCTTCGTGCGCCGACCAACTTTTCGGTTTGTGGTGTTGTTTTCTCATGTGACATAACTTTAATGACATGAAGACGTAGCAGTAGTAGGCTAGGTTTCTTAATAAAGGAAAATTGATCGAGAAAACAGAATTTTTGCTGTTTTCAAGACTAATATTATCAGACAAGTGTTTTTAAGAATCGGCGTTTCGGTGGTTCTTCATTTCAAGCAAGTGCTTAGTACCGACTGATTGATTGATCCCCAATACGACTCTGAGAGTTAGAGAATTATGGGTGTGGTAAAATTCTAGCCGAGAAATTTCTATTCCACAGATTACCGCGAGTCGAACAAAAGATATCACACCGATCTTTAAGATTCGAAAAAGTAGCGGTTCACTATAGGAATTTCTCGCGTTCCCTGTGACGTTTTTTTCGAAGAAAGGTTCTAGTAAAATTGAGCTAACCTGCCATGGAAAATATGAGAATTAAATATCTTTTGTTGATCGTAGTGATTGAATCATGATGGCAATGAAGAGTTTTATAACGATAAACTATCGCGCGATGCATCAGTTTCATCATCTTCTGATAAACCTAAAAAATCCATTGGCTTTTTTCATATGGAGTTCTAAGGTATTCACTGAGAAAATTCATGTAATAGTTTTGAATGGGCAATGAAATCTCTAAATTCGTTAGCTTTATTGTTTCGTTGCAGATCGATAGTAATGGCAGTGAGGAATTTGGGTCGAGCATTTTCGGTCTTATGCGAGCGAACCCATTCGAAGGACTTTCAAATGAGAAGCGGAAAGCGAACAATCGAAAACACCGTTCAAGTAGTCGAAACGAAGCGACTGAGAAATCTCTCACTTTCGTTGACATGAAGGGGAAAAGCTCTCGAAGCAATAGTCATACACATTCGTCAAAACAACGCTCAAACAGGCAAAATTCTCAATCGGTCCTTACGAGGGGCTATTTTGGATCATCAGACACTTCAAAATATTCTCAATCGACTTCACATCCAAATATAAATGCGAAGAGATATTCCCATTTTAGCTGGCTTCCAAACACCCATGTCGATCGAGGCTGTTTTTCACACTTGAATTCTCGAGACGATAACATGCCTGAAGAAGGGTTGAAGAACGAAAACTTCAAAAGAAACATGAATGAAAAAATCAAGGAAAGAGCAAATAAAATTAAACGCAACAAAATCGAGAATTGCTATGAAAAGACGAATTCTTCAACAGCATCAATCATGAGTGAAAAACAACGGCCAACTATGTTGGGGAATGAGGAATCTCTTAAAAGCGAAGAATACGTGTCGATGGCGTCTGATACGACAAACTCGCAAAGAGCTAAATGCGTTAGCAAGAGGGTAGCACAATCTCAGAGATCCGACAGTTCTTGGCGTGTTGTGCCGTCCGAAAAGGATATATAAGAAAAGTGAAACGATCGAAAAATTGCCATTTCAATAAGATTAAATTTGTCCCTCGCCTACATTCGATGGCTGGTAGTCCACACATTTGTCGTGGGAGAATACAAATGCTTAGCACCTCGTTTATAACGATTATTCTACGGATGCGCATATATTCACTCATCTCACCTTTATAACTCGCACCTCTTCAACATATGTATGTGAAATTATATGTAGACTACGAATTGTAACTATGCATGAAATGAATGTTTTCCAACATAAATTTGTGCTGGCATCAAATACACCACGTAAGGAAATTACGTAATTCACAGCGAGGGATGCATAAGACAACTTTTGGAATTGTTTATGGTTTCAGTACACCACAAAGAGCAGTGAGACGTGTTTAGCCACATGGAAGCGACAAAGCGCCGTTTGATTATGTTGCAGGATTATAAGGGAATCCCTCACGAATTTCAATATAGCGGTTTTTTAGTGCAAGCTATAAGGGAACCCCCGATCAAGCTTCCTTCACAAGCGTAGGCCCTTGCACGCAGTTTATTAAGCAGAAGGCATGGCTATGTATTTCGTACAATATCGACCGCTTCGGTTGTGGCCGGCTTTCAAATATTTGTATGTGGTCGTCAAGAAGGTGAGTGGTGGCTGAACGGTCTCATTACTCTGGATTATACCTTGAGCGTAGTTGCTGAGATCTACTGCCTTCGTCGACGCGGCCCGGAGTAGTTTCGCGGAATGGAAAGCGCAGAAAATATTCCAGTTTTTGCACTATCCCTACTTGATCTGAAATGAATACCCCAGTATTTCTACATCGAAAGCCATTTCGATTGCATGCAAATGAACTCACTAAGAATTCTATCGAGTTCGAAGTCTGCAGTGTTTTCAAGTCTTTCTCCAGAATGTCCATGCAAACGTCAAGCATTGACAGCATTGATTCAGCAGCTGACGCTGTCGGTGATCTTCACGTTCACATGCTGTCGCTGCAACAGAGTTCGTGGCTTTCATTTATTTATTTTTCCCTCGTTTGTTTTCAGGCTCAGGAAGTAAACTTCAGGGAATTCGCTAGGGTAATTCAACGATAACTCATCTCCGGACGATTTTTCTCCAATTTCTGAGAAAAAGGTTCGCTATTCCTTTGTACAAGAAATGTGTCAGATGTAGCGCGAAGAATAACTGCGCTATCAGTTTCAAAATTATCTCATGCAGAATAGCGGAAAGGTAGTTACAAGTGGTGCCTTAATTCTCGCCAAGAACACGAGGTCTTTAGTTGCGAGCAATTCAGTTTTTTTGGTCAAAAATCCACCGCAATGCAGGTGCCAGTTTGCTTAAATTTTTCCCACTAAAACTGAGATATAAATGAAAAAGTGGCTCATTGTACTAATCCGCATACAACGCATAATCACGGTGCGTTTTTTTCTTGAAGGCAGAGGATCCTTAGCGCTTGTATCGACCTCAGCTTTTCAGAAACAACTTCATGCTGTTTATGCGCTGAGTTTGTCCACTTCTTGATAATATCACTGAGATTCTCAAAAGAGGAATTACACTTTGGGTTAAAGATTTCATTAACGGACGAATGTTGCAAGTCACAACCAAGGCGTCCATTCTAATGGGTCAGCTGGCCTTATTGGTCCTTTTTCCGCTAAATCATCAAACTCATGAGTTTCCATAAATCGACGAATGTTCCGTGTTTCATGGCAAAACTATTCTGCTCTGTCTTAGGTGATAAGCATTGTTTGATGCACATGAAAATATTGTTCGCTAATGCGATTCGAACCCATAAATTGGCATGAAATAAGGCACACATAGCTCAAATATACAAATTTTACTCATTTTCTTGGGAATAAATTTTCTTAAAATGAATTTACAAACGTCCCAGGTTAATTTTGTAGAAAAGACTAATGTTTAACGCCTCCTGTAAGTGCTCTTTTGCAATTGGTGTGATAAGGATGTCGTGCGATGCGTGTATAAATGTGTTCCCACCGGTTCGGCAAATTCAACTTGGTAACTGTAGGAGCTTTAGTCAGCAATTGATCAGCCTTATTGAATTATCGATGTTGGTCAAGTTGATTCTTGTTTTTATTCACTCTTTAAGTATTTCCTTTTTATCGCTTTCACCAGAATAATTGAGCCTTATGCACGGTCTCATCAAATGAAGGCTTCCGAGCTATCGTCGAGTTCACTGATATCGTAAATTACGAATCGGTAAAAAAACTTATCAGTAACATATCCATTTTGCAACTGGTGTAATCATTTGTCTAAATATTATACAAAATATTCGTTATATTTGTTTCTTTCGTTCTAATGGCTTAGCTCATTCGATGCTAAATGCAAGAATTATGCAGCAGATTTGCAATGATGTGGTAGCTTCCCTTCAGTCATAGCGTCGACGGTCAACTGGGATGGCTGCGACGGATTTCTTCTCGATCTCGGTTCGACATTTTATTCTCCGCGGGAGTGGGGATTTGAAGGTTTTGATTTGAAGTCATGTGGTTCTTTATGGGAAACTTCGGTGATTTTATTATTCACTTTCTATATGCTTCTGCGAGTTCTTGCTTGCGAAGCTCATGGCGAGGTTATTTCTGTTCGTTATACACACTTTTTTATCCTACCACTTGTGTATTTGTTTCTCCATAAGAGTGTGTCTAGCTTAAGTGTTTGTGTGTCTGCTTTTGCCAGTCTGACGGTATGAACTTAAGAGCTCTCAGAAATAGAGTTAGGAAACTTGTTGCATATAACCTGTACCCTCTGGAATGTCCAAGATCAGGCGACCGCTACGTGCCTTTGCATTTCTCGTTGTTAAGCTAATGTGTTCCACGAAGCTTGAACCAATAATAACACGTAACAACATTGAAATCACGTTGCAACTCATCTGATCATGAAAATATTGTACAAAAATATTTGATTTCTCACAGCACCATTTTATTGTCTGGCGTAATTATTGTTGTCTGGCCTCTAAGGTGGATCGTGTGCCGTATTTCGGGTTGACTTACGGATTGTAAAGAACCTACACCGACCTAAAAAAAATCACATATTTTACTTTCCAGCCCTCCCCTATCCGGCCATCCGACACCTGCGCATACGCCAACCGTTGGGTATGGCGCTAAAGAGTCAACCCAAGATATCTCCTTGTGATGTACCAGTGAACATTTTGCTTTTATAGCATAACTTTTCGCGTCATGTCATTGTTCGTATTTGCGCCATCTCATTGATCGACTTATGTGCTTTTGATCTGTCTAAAGCCTATATAAATCGGGCCACAGCCCATCGGAGTCAATCTCCTCCATTCGACAGCTCTCCGACCTGCAGCGCTCTTGCTACGTCTCGCCTTCTCCAGTTTGCTCTTTATGAGCTGTTGTACCTCTCCGATAAACGACTTCGACAGCCCCCGTGTCTCGTCGCATCTCATTCGGTCTCCCTCTCAACGTTGTCGCTGCTAGAGTTACAACAACGACTCAACTAACCATGCGACACGAAGAGCCTATCTTCCTAAATGGCTCGTATTGGCCAATTTGCTGCACCAAACCATTTCCGTGAGTGATGTCATTTTGAAAATTAATGCCAACTTCAGTGGATATGTGCGATCCTAGTTGTGTTGCCATTTTCGAATGCGGTTGTATGCCACTCAAACGTTCGAGACACGAAACAAGAAGAAGATTGTGGCCCTAGCGGATATTGCTTTTTTCAAGATATTTCCTCTGCTGATAATGTGTATCGTCGTGGATGCGATCACCTCTTCTTGTGTGAGGTGAGTACACCATTGATAAGATATAAATTATAGTAGTGACTACCATCGAAAAATTATTCGTTATTTATGGATTGATTTTTACGTCGAATGTTTCTGAAGCGACCGAACTTTTCGAACTGAATCTTCAAAAATCCACTTTTCGCTGGCTATTGATGCTTTTATGGATTAGGATGAAGTGATAGTAAATAGAAAACATCCGACTATTAAATTACAGAATGTATACAACATTGCGCACAAGTAGTACAATAAGGCTTGCCGTTAGAGAGGTGGAATGAAAAATTAAAAGAATTGAGAAAAGTATAACGGAAAGAAGATTGCTACACTTTTTCAACATAAACTCAAGCAGGTGAACGCATAACTGATTAAAATATTATACGAAGAAATGTTTCCCATAAGCGATAGCTTGATGAAATTTCATAATTAAGTTGAGCTTGTGGGCTGGAATTGTTTTTTCCACTTTCATTGGCGTTGAATGAAATGAATAGGGCCATCTTTATTCGACGTAGTATTCCACTTTAGTGATCGCTCCCATAAAATGATACCGAGGCGATAACACTTTCACTTCAGCGGAAACTTGAAAGGACATACTCGGTTACACCATTATAGCCAAATAAATTCATCCCTTAATCAGCCCATTGCAATGAATATTAACTGCTTACTAAACTGATTCAGGAAAACAACCTCAGCAAACGCCCCTGTCTATGAAAAGAATGAGAATTTAAGGTGGTCACCGATTAAAAATCCTCACTTTTTAAAATTCGATAGCAATTTACTGTACGCGGTCGATGACTCACTTTCGCTGTGTTGTATCGCTGCTAGACTTAAGCACTGCGCAGAAATTTTAATCCTGATCGAATATCAAACGGAAAACTCTCGGATTCATGAAGCTTTCCCAGTTCCCAACGGTGCTATGGCTTTTATACTGTTGCATTACGAATTATTCAAACGGTTTCTAATCAAAGTCTACAGTCTGTATTCGGCAATTTTGCAGCAAAATCCGTCAGCCACCTTAACAGTTCGAGTATACGCTTCGCCAATCGTTTTATCAATTTTAGCCGCTCAAAATTTCACGTACTCTTGTCGATTTTTTGCTCATTGTGATGAAATGAATGCCATGCTTATGAAGTGATAGTTATCGGTGTTGATTTTCATTATGCTAATTATGTATTTGCATCAAAAATTCTTTATTTCAAATCTTAGAAAGATACCAGCCAATACTATCAATAAATAGATTAGAATCCCCCTTCCGTTTTTTTCACGATATCGCTGCGTTCGAACCGATGGGAAATTTTTTGAAGGGTTTCTTTCAACGCCGCTGCAAGCACAATGATTGTCATGTTCAAAACCCATGAAAACTATCGCGAGAATATCCCAAATGAATCTTTACCGATTAATCCCTTGTTTTTCAGCTGCTCATCAATAGCAACGTTTCACAGCCATCGAGCTATTTTAATAAAACCTCGAAAACACTAAAGGCGTATTTTCAATGGTGTGCTCCAGATGTACCGTATACTGGTATCGATTCATCTCGACATGATGGAACGTTCTGTTGTTGCAATACCGACTTTTGCAACAAAGACGAACCAGATGAACCCGAACAACCATTTCATAAGGTGCAACAACTCATTTCGGGTACAAAGGCCGACTACATGGCGCTACTACAAGTAGCCCGGGACCTTGGAATTATTAAAGAAAGTCCAAACATCAATTCATTTCGTAACTGCACTTCGCATGCAAATGGTCCATGCTATAGTGATGACTTTTGACCGCCGAATGAACTCTCTTCGTACCTACATCATGTTTTCCAGTACGCATCCCCCCAGTGTTTACGGTTTGCACACATTTTCAAGACCTCCGTCGTATTCGCGGCAATGGTTTGTGAAGAAAAAAAAAAGTCAAATAGGGAAATCTGATGGCCATAATTTACGATGAAATATTTCTTGTCGTAAACAGTTGGAAGTGAATTCTTATTTGGATGCTTCTACATTAATAAGTCAAAAATACCATCGAAATAAACAATTCGTCGGCACTTCATGCTGTTATAATTGCATTCACAGCAATGCCCCTAACTATGGTTATCTGTTTGTATCATGTAACTGTCACACCAGTGTTTCACAGAAATAATCATTGCATTCATGCCCACCTGCGTAAAGGTGACTTGGCAATTTCGATTTGTGCAATTGCTTTATGATGAAACATTTAATTTATCCAATCAAATAATAATTTTTTAGTTCAAAGAGAAAATTTTTGCAGAAAATAAGAAAATATTCCCGAAGACACTTGCAGCAGAAGCGAATTGAGCAGATAAAAGAAATCGTTTCATAAAGTTGAAACTCATTACCAAGAACTGGCCGTTATTTCTGTGAGATACTGAATCAACAGATAAACATTTTATGGTAACTTGAATAAATGCTTTTGTTCTCATGTGTATACCGGACAAACCCTTATGAATGCAGACCAAGCGGCGGGATACCGTTAACTTTTATTGCATGTGTAATCGTGGATACACAGCTATGGCGATAAGAAGGCAGAGGAGAAAACGTAATGAGGAAACCTTGTGAAGTAGTTCGAATATATAATAAAGGAATCAATTGGGAGGAGAAGGAAGTCCACAGAATGTTGCTAATAAAAGGGTGTGCTTAGAAATATCAAAGTCGCGAAGGCATGCGAGTGAGTTATCTAGCTGCCAGAGGCATGAATGTTGAGGTGCGTTTCAACGCAAACTCACACAACTGTCTTACTTAAACTCTTGCCGGAGCGATTATATCTTTCCACATAAGTGGCGTTGCGGTTCGCGTGGAGGTGCAAACGTCTCGCGCTTTGTTAGCATTATTTCATCCTTGTTGTATTATTGTTCAATTCCTTCTCTCAGCTTCCTCATCATTGTTCATCTTCAATAATACTGAGGCTTGACGATCTCTTTATTACAGATCCGCATCTCCTTAGCTAATGCTTCAATAAAAAGCCAACTCTGCTATTTCGGGTTATGTCTTATGACGTTCTTGTATTCGTCTTTTAGTTACGTCGCGTTTTAATGTTGTTTGAGAGTATATTAGGGTTTAATTTAGCATTACTTCTAAGTTTTATTCCACATGCATCGTGACTCTTAACTCTGTTATTCCTTTTTCTAATAAATCATCGATCTTGCTGTTTTCTTTTCTGTCGTCTATTTATGACCGGCAACATCGTTTTGTTCACGAAAATTAAATAGAAGATCAGGAACAAAAAGCAGTGCTTAGAGAAACTAGATGAAAGGTACGAAACGAGAATTGGATGAAAGGTAACAAATTAAAAAAAGCGTTTACAGAAAGAAGGAAAGGATGTGAATTGCGATGTATGGACAATCTCGTCCTCTATTAAAGCATTACGTGGGTTATTCAGAAATCACCTTCTATGCCAAAGGAGATGAACAACATTTGCAGATCTCCTTAAGAGATAATCCAGGGAGGTGAAAATCCTTTGCAAATTTCGCTAAACGATAATCTACTCGGTGTGAGCGAACTGCAAGTGTTAAATATATTTTAACTTTACTTTGATAGTTGAGGTTATGAAATGCATTTTAATTTCCAATGTATGATATCGGTTGTTGAGTTCCAATCCTTATTATTGTCTTAACAGGACTGGTGGGATAATTCAATATCCACCTGTGCTTTATAAAGCGTCAAAAATTCGAAAATGCTAGGTGATATATGTCGGCAGGTGTCACAGATTATTGGACGATGGTGCAATGTAAGATCGTTGATCGATCGAGCAAAAAAAGATCACTGGAGAATCCAATCGAGCACCTTACGTGCCATAACTTCGTTGTTGCTGATTACAAAGGCATGCTCACAATTTGCATCATCTATTTTAACCAAACCTAAAAATGATGGCTAACTTTCTAGGCGCCAAAACCATTTTAGCACTACGCTTGGCAGTTATAATTAGTAGAGATTCGTCGAGACGGATAGCATAAATGGCCTCTAAAAATTATAAAAACCAAACCGAAACGTCGCCAATAATAATTCGACATGCATATACTAAAGATCATAACAAAGAGCATCTCTTAAATAACGACTATCACTACCGAATAAAATTCATTAAAAACCTGAACTCCAAATGTTCAGGAAAGGTAATACACATACACATGAAGGTTTCCGATGTCCTTCATGAAATACACACGAACGACATCAGAAACTTTTATTACTAACTCAACTAAAGCATCAGATACCATCAGGAGTTGTTTTATGATTAATGTATGTTTCTAATGTTAATATGCTACTGGTGTTAACAGACTTTGGAATTTATATATATATATATATATATATATCCAAAAATTTGCACCTAAAATATAACAAACAAAAACAAAAAGCCAAGCTCACCTTCCCCTAGTCTTTTCTTCATTTCGTTTCCGAGTCTAATTGGACACCAACCGTCCGTTCTGCCATAATAAAAACGAATACAATCCGTGTATTTTATAAACGATTCGTTTAATTTGCACACCTGAAATTGTTGTACAAATAAATGACAAAAAAATTAAATGAACATATCGGAAAACACATCGATATAACAGGAAAATCACTGGTTTATTCAGTGTGTTGTTGTGCTCACATTTTATTGACTAGTATCGAAATACATGAATGAAATTCGAACTTGGAGAGCATTCGACTGTAAAGACTTCACCACTGAAGACCGTATTCTAGTACTTAGTAGAAGCTGTGATGAGAGCATAAAAGAGAGCTAAACATACGCGATGTTCTTACTACCGAAAGAATTCTTATTAGCAATAATATTCTCCTATTTTAGAGAAAATATCTGACGAGCAACAACGAAATATTTTTTTTTGAAATGTAATAAACCTAATAATATTTTGATAAAGTAGTGCTCAGTGATTCAACTTTATGGAAATGTATGAGTTGAAAAAAATTTACTAATTGATAGAGAAAACGAATATCTAAATGAACCGCTAAAGCTCTTTTAAGATGGTTATGATTGAATGGGACGATTTATAGAAAATTATTTCAATTTTTAATTGTAGAGTAAACTACTGTTAGCATTAGCGTTAGCATAAGCAAAACTAAACAACTGTTAACCATAGTCTCAGTGGAAAAAAAAGCGAAAAAATTTCATAAAAGATTGCAGAAAACTTCTAAAAACACTTTTCCCCATGTACATTTAAAAAAGAAGATGTCTCAAATGAAAACTCACAACCTTTGTACTTTATCTTGATATTTCATCTCTATCTCTATTCCTTGAGTAGCTCTGATGTTCGACTTAATTCAAAACCAATACAACGTTGAAAAGCGGTATAAGAAAGCAACGAAATCGATAAGTATCGTACAGTATTCAACTCATCAACACACATATGAATGATATTGCGTAAGACGTTCACATCAAGCAATTCAACCGCACTCTCCAGTATACATTTGGGCGCGGTATCTGCACGTAAATACCAAGAACATAACCATCTCTTGAAGGCAACCGGGAGCAAATTCAGCCAGAATAATAGAGCTGTCAATAAACTATCGATTGTATTTAAACGCTGTAAAATATATTGAGATGCAAAACATTGAACAATTAAATATTATATAACTTCAAGTCAACGGATCGGTGCAAAACATTTCGATTAATGAGCCAGTTATCCTCACATGGGCCATTGGTTGAAGCTTTTCAGCAATATTTCAATACGAATGAAACTAAACCGTCGAAGTAATTATATCGCACCGCCTAAGAAATTCAAACGTAAAATGATCAGAAGACAATACAACTAATGTGGCGTGAGGTCTCCGGCATGTCCCACATAATCCTTTCTCCGTTCTCTTGTCACTGCTAGATGGTAACCTAGTGATAACTCTTGCAGTGAAACCTGATTAAGCGAATTCTTCAGCCAGATAAAGAATCATCGTAACGTTGAGTACCATCACAACTGTTTGTATAAAAGCTTATCTCTCATCTGAGTCTCAAGATCAAAATAAAAATTAAACAAGCGAAGCATTTGCCGAATACAATGACCCCAATATGGTCAGATGGGAAAATGCATCAGGAAAGCCCACAGACAGGCGTTTTCTCACAATTCCGCAATAATGTCAACCGATCATATGAATACTCAAAGAACAACGATGAGATTACGATTATCACTACATTCTCAGACGCCGAATGTTTATGCGTGATTCGCAAAAATTTCAGATCCCCTCTAACCACTTAAAACTTCAGAAAATCTATAAACCAAACCTTAAAGATTGTGAGGAGTAATTTCGCATAAGTTCTGCCCAATATCGTTGACTATGAGGTAGTCGAACTTAAAATGAAACTTGATGGAGGCATATATATGCCTACGTATATCACATTTAAGCTAATGCCGGAAAGGGATAACAAATTCTATCGAAGGAGGCGCAGAAAGGTTTCGTTTCCGGCTCTCTTCGCAAACTCAAAGTCCTTAAAGAAGCAATACGAAATACTTTAGTATGGAAAGTGAAGAGTTCCCAATATTTCTAAGTGATACAGAAATTAATCTCGCGAGAACTTCTGCACCAACAAACACGAAGTGGATAAAAAAAACTAGGCTAAGGAGATCTGCATTAGCTATGCCACTAAGGTAGTCAAAAATACGCACACCTATGAAGCCTAATAATGCAGTTTTGCACAAGAAGAAAACGAACAAAGCCACTTAGGTAGTATGGATGCACAAGACGGAAATCTTACAACGGAACCACTATTTTAAAACGACTTCAAAAAAGAATATTATTAGATAATTAGAATAAGGAAACAAAAGCAAATCATACGGAAAGAATCGGCAAAAGGCGTTGACCATTAGGCGATTCCGCCATCCTCTCAATTGTTGGAAATAACGAGCCCGCACATACAACATTATATTTATTCTCCAATAACTCCGGTAGAATCCTTAAAGAAATATTCAGAAAGCTTCATTTAAAGTCATTTCATTATAAAGAGGACTGTTTCGAAAAGTTACATGACAGCTGATTCACACATGAGACTGTTGTTGAAAGAAACCTCCATATGAATCAATTCCACATCACAAAAAAACAAGAAACGCTGTCAATATCGGGCAAACAGTTCTCTCGACGCTATCGATATCTGTTCGCCGGTTAGCTGCTTTTCATAATCAAACTTTTGTAAAGTCATATCTGCTTTCCAATACTTTGAGATATTTTTCAGCATTTAAAATTTTTAATTCCAAAGCGTGCTTAGCTGCAAGCCATCCAGCGCCTCCTCAGGTTCCGGATGGGGGAACGACCGTCGAATACGAGGGTTACCCGCGTGTATACTGAATTAGCGGGGCGGACAAGCAGCGGCGTAATCCAACAGGGTGTGCCTAGGCTGAAGGTGACACGCCATTCTCCGTAAAAAGTCACAATGCCCGTTGACGGATTCGTCCACGGCGAGTACAGTCCGCCGTAAAAAACCGCAGCCCCTCTGCCTTGAGGGTAATCCTTGGGCAGACAAAGGCTAGGAGAGCTCACTCCGAAATAAAAGCATCCAGCGGCTATAGGGTCATGAGGCCAGCACCCCGAATGGCACTGCCGCAAAAGTTAAATTCCTAAAAAAACCGAATATATATTATCCAAAAGTCTTTCGGAATAGGATTTCTGGACCGGTTGGAAAACGAGTAAAGAAAACGGAATGGTTGCAGTCTTCCTTGCATCACACAATGTCAGAACCTTGTCTTCAGATCCCAAAATTGACACTATCTTGACGTCACGGCAAACATAAAGGCCGATGTAATTGGCATCTGTAAAACAAGAAGAAGCAATGATCTGGTGGCGCATTGGCACACGGGTGATCAAGTTTTCTCAGGCAGGACATTCGACTGCAGAACGAGAAATGCAGGAGTCCGGTTTATTGTAAGAAAAGAAATGGTGAAGTGTGCTAAAATTTGCGACCTCATTTCACCTAGGATTGCAGTTTTGATCCTGAGGCTGACCGGAAGCCGCACAATAAAGACTATTCAAGCATATACACCAGCGCAAAACAATAATCAAACTCCGGAAGAGGGCTGATGAAGACATCGAACGGTTCAGCCAAGAATTAGAGGAGACCATGCAAGTCAGATCGACCTACACAGTGATTCATGGCGACTTCAACACTGTTGTCGGAAAGAAGATAAACAAAGCCGAAGGCTGCGTTGGAGGCTTCGAAATGGGCGTAAGAAACGAAAGAGGATCCCAACTTATAGCTTTCGCTGTTGGCAATCACTTAAACATCATGAGTACTTGTTTGAGGAAGAGGGAAAAAAGAGAGTGGAATTGGAGAAGAGGTGATGGTCGGACTTTAAACCAAATTGACTTCGTCTTGACTGACAGAAAGCGCATTTTTTTTCTGATGTATCACTCATAGGAGAAAAGATTATTAGCACGGGTTCAGATCATCGGTTGCTACGCTCAACATTAATGTTGAGCGTTAAATGTGAAAATGCGATATTGAAGAAACGATGTCCTCCAAGAAGAAGCCTAAATGCCGATACGTTCCCGAATCTAATGAAAACTATCGACTTCTCCATGAACTGCACAAATATTGATAAAGATTATGAGGAGTTCGTTGCTAACAATCTGAAGGCAGCGGACCTTGCAAGTGAAGAAATCCTTCCAGCAAGGAAAAGACGTATCCGACATACTACATTGTTGTTGATGAGAGGTAGAGCAGAACGAATAGCAGACGGCAGAGCAATCGGAAAAGACTACAAAACATTGTGCAAAGACATCCGGAAAAGTTTATAATCGGACTATGACGAACGTCGGAAGACAAAACTAAGAGAGACTGCACAGATAGGGAAAAGTATCGAAAGAATTGAAGGGGAGTTACAGCTGAAAAGAAAATTGCCCTTCGCACTGAAAGATGAGGACGGAAGAAGTACCATGGACAGAAAAAAGATGGAAGAAATCTGTGAAAAATTCCATAATGAACTGTATGCATCGAAGACGAAGATAAACGAAATTAAACCGCATATCAAGAAAAAAAAGAAATTGCAGTTGTAACATGGGACGAGGTAGAGGTTACCACAGAGAAGATGAAGCCCAACATACGCCCCGAGGTTGACAGAATAACAGCAGAATACTTAAAAGCGGGAGGCTATTTGCTTCAAAAGGCAGTCGCAGAAAGATTTACGTCCTACTTAAAGAAAGGTGCGATCCCGAAAACTTGGTCAACTTCCAGAACCGTGCTGTTGAAGAAAAAAGGCGATTCAGAAGATCCCGGTAACTATCGCCCGACAACACTCCTGTCCCAGCTATATAAGCTGTTCACAAGACTGTTGTTACAGCCAATATCCCATCAACTGGAGCTCAGCAGAGAACATGCGGTATTCAAAGCTGGATACTCTACTCAAGGTCATATTCACGCTCTCAGTCAGTTGTTGAAGAAGAGCAAAGAATATCAGATGCCGGTATGTTTAGCTTTGGTCGACTATCGCAAAGCGTTTGATTCTGTGGAAACGACCGCTATAATCAACGTGTTACACGAAGCTGGTGTAAACCCTACTTACGTCGACATCGTAAGATTCATTGGTGAAGAAAGCACGAGTGACATAAAGCTTTTATCCGAAACGCGTCATAAAGAAATAAATAAAGGAGTCCGACAAGGAGATACGATCTCCCCAATGCTCTTTGCAGCAACCCTAGAATCTGTTTTTCGAAAGATGAATCACCAGGGCGGAATTGTGATTGATGCTGAAAAGCTCACTCACCTACTCTATGCGGACGAGTGCGTACTTTTGCAAACAACCCTAAAGAAGTGCAATAAGACCTTCAAGAACTAAAAGACCTCTCAAAAAACTTGGGTTGGAGATGAATTTAACGAAGACAAGGTGGATGCGAAATGAATACTGCGTCCGGGGGTCATTCGCACAAATGAAGCAGAGATTGAAGAAGTTAAAGATTACATATATCTGGGAAGAAGATTTGAATCAAACAATCTTGCTAATGGCGAATGGATAAGAAGACGCAGAGCAGGGTGGGTCGCCTTCAATAACAACCGCACAGTACTTACCGATCAGGCTCTGCCAATGAACATCAGAGCATCCATTTTTAATTCTACTGCATTGCCGGCAATGTTGTATGCCTGTGAAACATGGGCTATAATAAAGAACGACGAAGAAAAGTTTGCTGTACGGAAACAGCTACGGAAAGAAGAATCTACAGAGTTATCATAAGAGACAAGATTAGGAACGAAGAACTGAGACAAAGAACGGCGTGTGTGATGTGGTGGACGAAATGTATGCAGCAAAAAGATGGGCTGGACATGTTGCTCGACTGCAAGACAACCGTTGGACATTGCGGTTAACAAACTGACTCCCGAGAAACCACAAATGACCTCAAGGAAGAGTACGTATAAGATGGCATGAGCCAATGGTGAAACTATTCGGGTAATGATGGAAGCGGAAAGCACAAGACAGGACATTTTGGCGTTCGGTGGACTTGCGCTCAGAGAGGCGGCTGCAGCGACGACAAGTCGAAAGGTGAAAGGTGAATTCCAAAGCGCGTGAAGGTGAGGTATATGTAATTGCACATCTGTACATACATGCATGTATTCGGCATCGCACTAAACCTGGAGCGGTGGGTCTTAACGGACATAACCTACTTAAGGTCGTGGCCGATTCGTATATCAACATTGAAGTTAAGCTAAAAAAATCGAAACCAAGAAAAGTCAGGTTTTTCTACTACTTCGTATACTTTATGTAATCGGTGTGGTGGCATTTTGCAATTTCGGATTTGCATTTCGCAAACGATTTCCTCCTTCTAATCAACTTGGCTAATTCTCTCGTTTTGAAACATAAATATATTATTATGCATACTTTACAAACTGCTAGCAATCTGTGATAATACCCAAATGTTTAAGCGAGATTGCAATACTGCATATTGTCTGGTTCCATCAGCATGTCCATTTATTTATTACTTCTTGGAGAGGGACAGGAAGGGGGAAGCGGCAGGATAGACAGGAAAATATAGAGCAAGCAGCTAGCTGTCATCAATAAAATGTGAATAAGATGGATAATTCTAATGATGAAGCACCTGCAACAAGGCTACGCCTAGCAATAGTATTGTCACAAATCTGAGCACAATTGCAACATTACGAAGCATTCATCTAACAATGGTGAAACAAAAAGTTCAAAGATGGGGAGTAACCTCAGCATAATATACGATCCGATCGAATGGCCAAATATGATGATTCGAGTCGTTTTCGGTAGATATTCCAAACAGAAGTCAATTTTATGGCGAACCTGATCGTCCAGGTTAAATCGATCTACGAAGTGAACCAGCTTTACCTGTTTGTCGCTTCTATGTCATATTGCTTCAAAATAAATTGGCTGTGAACATATTACTCTGGATATCGTCTTACTGAAGTTTGCCTCATGGGAAGAGAGGTAGGATATTCTCCATCTAATGAACAGATTATAATGGATCAAATTTGAAATTTTAGAAGAAAATAGAGAAAATTTCTGTAATAAATCTAAACATTGTAGTTAAAATCTCTCTTCTAATCAGATCCTCGAAGGTACTAATCTAGAAGCCTTTCATCTTTCTACAACATAGAACACAGCAACCGACCTCACTTTTGCTAATCAGCATCGTTCATTTCTACATAAATAAAACAAATTTGCCATGAACGGAATCGGAATTCTCTGCGCTATTTTCATCTCGAATCTTTTTAACTCTTGGAAAAAAAAAAGCCGAAATAGCTCCAATAAAATCCAATAAGAAATTTTTGTTTATATAATTAGCTAAATTTTTGGAAAGAATTTAATCGTTGAAAGGAGATATTGAAAACAACGATAAAACCTATTCACACTACCATTACAATCCTCATTTACGCATTCTTGAAAAGCACTAAAATTACATTCTGCGAATAAAACCGATCATCGTGCAAATGTCTCCATGTCATACGCGTTTATAACCATTCATATTCAAACTGCTCAATAATATTCCGACAATATCACATGTCGCCGATACAGTGCCACGACCAACAGACATGTCTATGTGTTTGTCTGCCGCGAAGTTTGACTATGAATCACCGATGTTTATCAATAAAATTTGGTGTCATACTTTTTACTACGAGGTAATCGACCACCATCAACCTCTTAGCTATTGACGATCCAGTGGGTGATGCACAGAAAAGTGAACAACTCAAGTAATTTACACATGGGGATATTCTGTAATGAAGAAGACTGATTGGGAATTGAAACATTTTCATCGATGAATTGAACAATCCATCACATTTGCAAGAAATGCACTTACCATGGGCTTGCTGTTGTTTTCGACATTATAGTAGCCAGCTAGATTCGTTGATAGAAATGCGAAAGCGTAGAGTGTGGCAACCTCTATTTAATGATTATCTCTTTCATTTACTTTTAGAAAGACATGGATCTGCTGTAGGAGAAGAAAGGTATAAATTTTCCGGAAGAGAAGAAAGGTATGGATGTTCCGGAATAGAACATCATTTTTGTGCCGGTAAACTGTCAGAAAAAAAAAAACTTCTTCTGAAAGCTCATGAAACACAAGAAACAATGCGTCACAGTTGAATCTCTGCGATATCTGCACATCATGCGACAATCGAAAACTACAAAAATATTAGCTCACGTTAAAGATCAATCACAATGTTGAAAAATATCTTAAGCCTTAAAATAGATACTATATTCCGGGAGCGCAATCGTCCTGGAGCGCAACAGTCGTATCATCAGCAAAGAGAAAACAATTATTCAAACTAACCGGTCGATTTGTGTGTACCGTTACGAGAGAGTTCATCTGGTAGACGCACGTGATTAAGATGTGATATGGTATAGAACACATATTGATTTGATGAGGAGTGTAGTGTTTTCTGCTTCTCATTCTCTAGATTAGTAAGAATTTCCCTTGCAAAATATTCGTAGAAACCCTCGTTCCCAGGATTTCCTTAAAGATAAAATTGATCAGCAGGTCGCCGAGACAGGACTGAGTGTTCATATCTACATCCCGCAACCACTTTTTTCAGGACTAAGAGAACCAGGAAGATAATAACGATTAACTATAGATTACTCAAACAACCAAACGGAAAAGGGAACGAAACCATACTCGAATATATCCCATCCTGTTCTCAAACTGTTCAAGAATAAATGACGACCATAATTAAAATTGATGGCGAATTTGACCTGAAATAAAACAACCGCTTGTTCAATATTTTGTCAGCGATCACCTTCAACATTTTTAATTTCCGCATTTTGCCGAAAATTTTGTAATCGTACGTTCGGTATGGATAAGAACGCGCAATTCTCACACGCTTTGGTTAACTTAAACGTCACGTCAGTATTGGCTTACCCATCCCAGTCCCTATATCCCCCTCCCCTTCCACACCACCTCCCTGTGTACTACACGCCTTCTTCATACTGGTCAGGTTTGGAAAAACATACCAGGAATCATCAAAATAATTGTTCTCCTATCGTCAATATCGCCGATCGGTATCTTAATGACATCCTGATCAAGCTGAGAGCCCATTATGGAGATCCGAGTCCACCTTCCAGCCACCGGCAACCACTGCACCGATCGCTGGATTGCCCATGCCATCTGCGAAAGCAATTGCAACCGACATTATGAAAATGCTCATCTCTCGATAAATGCCAAAAATAGCGATCTTCACAGTCGACCGATTTATGATTAGCATGGAGGTAGCAGATTTCCCACGCATTCAATGCAAGCAATATACTGACCTCAGACCACTCCGTCGAGAAGAATCCCAACTGCCATTAAAAGATTGCAAACGGTGGTACCCATTAAGCGATAAGTCCCGACCAATCAACCCCTCCCCCACACACATTCAAAAACGCCGATGCTACCTAACTCAGCAAGACCCTTTCGTCCCAATGTTACCCCCATAGCGTGGGAAAGTCTTTACTCTCTTTTCTAGATCGACCGCCAAATCGTTCAAAGACAGTACGCTATAAGACTGAACGGTGAAACCCTGTAAAGAAGTGACCCGACTTGTATCCATTCTAAGATCAATCATAGTGTTGAGATTGGCTCAGCAGGCAAGAATCCGATGAGATACGTTGCATATGACTACGGCAGGGTGATAAAAACATTCCCTAATCCCAAAAGGCTTCAAATTCCATCCTGCCTTGTGCATATATATATATATATATATATATATATATACTTTACTATGCTCTTCAAGATATACAAATGGCTTCAGAATCAACGACCAATGACAATTGTATTGACGAATGCTACTGGCAAACGCACAACTCCGCTGATTACAGACTTTATGTGCATAAAGTATTGCGAACATCCACCATTTCATGTAAAATTAACAACAACAGAAAAAAGCTTTAACATCGTGAAGGAACAACGTCCCATCGTTTGACATTCCTTTTCTGTTCACAGTTCAATTCACTACAATATCTTCAGTAATTATTCTTCAAAGATTTCACAACCTGAGTAATTTGCATGAAGTAGACTGTAAAAATTGTTGACGGCAGAAAAAGCAACTTTCGAATGCTTGGAGATTTCGGAATTAATTAACACGAGAAGATAGGAAGGAGGAAGAGAAGGCCAGGGGCTGGGCAGTTTATAATGTATAGGCCGTGAGAATACCACCTCCCAACGATCGCACCTAGGCTGTCACTGAACCATTTTCGCCCCATTCCTTGCCAGACGTCTGAGGAACAAGATTTTCCATACTTCAAAATAGACAATTTCGAAGCGAACAAGTCAGAAAAGCAACAGTTCCGGTTTCGAGAAGACCGGATAAACGAAGTGCCGGTGCGCCGTATTACAGAAGTGCAATGAATGGCTTAAAGCTACATTCATAATATCCAATTTTTCGAAAACTATTCTGGAATGTGATTCCAAAAATCTTAGTTTCGTGGTCACTCAAGTGTCCTTTTCAACTAACTCCAATGTGGGATCGTTGTTGACCGTAACTTATCACCTGTTAGACCTAATTCCATGGACCCTATAGCATATTTCGATGTGTGTATGCCTATCTTGATAGCATGACTCCATTCTCAAGCTTACCTCAGTAAAGCCAACTCACTCTCAAACGTATTTCAGCAAAATAAGCCTACTTTGGCAGTGCAATCCTAATTTTAAACGAGGAAAAGAGATCATCACTTCCTTCAGTGGTTCGAAATGACTCAGTTCAGAACGCATCGGTTATGTGCATATCGAGAGTGCATACTGTATAAGATATTCAAACAGAAGGCCGGAGCTGCACAGATTACAATAATATTGCGATTTTCGTTCATGTCATGGACATGTGTGGAAAAAAAGACAATCGAGCGTAAAATATGCTGAAATAAAAAATAACGATAGGTGATTTACTAAAGAAAAATATAGTAACAAGGAAGTTTATCGTCTGGAAGAGATTCCGTTACCGGATATACGTATATGCATACACCTGCGCAGACAAACCGGTCTATTCCACATGCGACCTGCTCAATCAGCGTGATGTAACCTCTGTGGTAAAAAATCTTGATATAGGTTAATACGATTACAGATTAAATATGATTACAGATGAATGAAAAAACACCTGATTTAGCGTTAACAACAACGGTCAACCATACTGACATTTCAGCAACACGCCTACAACTTATAAATGCCTCGACCTTTATCAGCAAGGCCATCTCTTGAGGCAAAGACAATGAACCATTCTTCAGAAGTGTCTGACCTATTCGTTTTATAACGACTATAAGACATGCATCACTTGAGTGACGCATAAGTTCACTTGGTTTCCTAGTAATCAGACATACCTGCGATTTTATTTTGTATGAATTTTTATGGTACCACCGCAGACATAGCTTCATGAGACATCCATCTGTCTATTACAGCACCTGGTACCATTCTCTCTCCCTCCCTTCTCCATCCAAAAAAAACATCTGCAACCAATAAAGAGCAACAAATATTCAATGACGTGATCATCACTGAAACGATGCAGTGTCGAGCATAGAGGCCAGATTCTGAACAATGTTGTCAGCAAGCATCTCATTCACTGTCTCGCCAAGGTGACGCTTTGGATCCTGTTTGCCGACGTTCTTGATCGCCAACTGCTCATCCGTCATTTTCTCTTGTTCTTCCAAATCCTGAAACAAATTAACAAATGAGTTAATCATTTTATTAATTCGAGATACAGCGGTGATCAATTTTGATGACGAAAATGCCGTCATGCTTGCAGCTCTAAAGATTGATTTGTCGGACTGTATGAAAATCTACCGGAAATGCGGTGATCCATTCGGTGGACTATAGGTTACTGTCCCGCGGGAACAAACTTGTACATGCTTTAGCTTGTATCCGCCATTTACCCGCGAGAACATACAGTAGCAAGTGAGACAACCGCTGCCTACTTCCATGGAGCATTTCCATAGAAAATTAAAGGTGAAACTTTATATTCTGCAATAAACGATTCTGCTGTGACATTCTTTGTTCACAGAAATGAACCTCACGGTGTCGCTCCCTGCAACATTGCAATTTCCTGTGCGATTCTGCTCCTCCTTTTCTCCCTCCTCCTCCCCGTCCCACTCCTCCACAGTGCTTTTGAGGCTCTGACCTTTTCGGGAGGGGGGGGGGGGGGTGGGGACGCTTCTTTCTGTATGGAAAGATTCGTAAGCGGAAAAAAAATCCGGACCATGGACAACGGACGAAATGGTCTTTTTTGAAGAATTCAACTATAACAAGACAGTGGGTAACAGGCATTCCGTCTTCTTTCTTATGCACTATTTGTACGTTTTTAGCCATCGCCACGTCCTAAACATCAAAAGGATGATTTGGTTCCAGCGCTCTCACAAAGTGTGATAGACGAATTAATGCCACCTGAAAAGAAATAGCTGGAAATGTACCCTATTATATTAGAACTGGACATTTCTCAGGCAACAAAGGATGCTTGAGAAATGTTTTCGCGATTCTTTATTTCTTTCCTGTCTATGAAAATGAAATAATTAGAAGAATAGCATAGTTAGATTGAACGCCTTCGATCATTCGTTTATAAACAAAATCACTAATCTGTGAAATGAAAAACGCGATACACCACATTATCAAATGAAAAACAACAACAAGTTTTTTGAGACGAAAATCGACAACATTCCAAACAAAACGTCTAAAAATTTCAACTTGCGAATTAATGTGTTTTCCAAAATTTTTCCTCTAATCTTATTTATTAATGGACAAGCGTATCTATGTGATATTATATTCCCTCGTCGTTTAGGCAAATGAATTAATGAGTTACTTTCTCTACTTACATGTCACAATATGCATTGCTCTAACATATATTCACTGTTGCAGTAACCATACAATTACTTTAACCGCCATAAATATCACAATTATACTACAAACTTTTACAACTTACGGATTAAGCTATAACAACTGGAACATTTCACCTGTTCTGTTACAATTAGCTTCAATTTAAAAAAAAAAAAAAACTTTCTTAGATGCTAAGGAAGAGCACATAATTTGTGCAAAATTATGAGTGCGAAAAAAAGCGAATTCAGCGACCTTTCAGCTCTTCTCATATATAAATTCTTCATTCATTCATCATTATATATGCAAATATATCCGTAATAAAAATTACCTTCTTGTATAATTTTGCTAATTTTAGCACAGTGGCCATCGATGCGTGATTCTTCTCGCAATGAGCAGAAAATCTCATCAATCCAAGCGAATCCATCCATGTTTGTTTATTCAAATTCAGCAGCATCTGAATTCATAGTCGTCAGCATCTTTCAAACGACTAACCCTAGTACCACTTCGAAACAAATTGATACCTCATAAGATGCTAATATTTTGCGTACTCCTTATAGAAGTTACGAAGGGATTGCGAGGGGGGATGGGGAGGGCGGCACGACAGGAACCACATTCCCTCTACTGAGAAATTAAGACGTTGAGAGGGGCAAAACTTTAATGACTATTGAATAGGAAAGTGCTTGTTTCGACTGATCCCAAATTCCTAGGTAGTAATTTGTTCCTCTTAGTACAAAACATCTAGCGCCGACTAAGGCCATCGGTCATCCTTCATACCCTTTAAAATATGGAAACCCACCTATATATTTGGTTGCAAGAATATACGTTTTATAAGCGTAACACGACAACTAATGACCTCCTTCGGTGCGCTAAATATTCCTATATGAGCATATCTTTCCCTTTTCCACAGATATCTGATAACTTCAATTCAAGGGCGTCTCAATTTCCCGATCACCAGATTGCAAAAAAGCCGATAAGCAAAATGTCACAATTCATGCACCGAACATCAATGACAAAAGAAAAGCAGTTAGACGTTGGATGAGCCGCATTGGACCAATCCACGAATATATCGAAAATCGAGTAAAAGAGGTTAGATTTTGTGCCTCTCCTTAAAATATATTTACTTCCCCGCAAATTATTCAAACGGGTACTTCAAAAGCAAACAGATTTTAGAATAAAATGCTGAAACAAAAAAAAGAACACTAGCATTTGCGTTAATAAATGCAAAATTGTCGGTGTACTCAGTCAGCACTACATTTTCAACGTTAGCTGGACAAAAAAAGCCGGAATTGTGGGAAATATGAATGGTAAAGCAAATAAAAAGTTTTGCATGCACGTCATTTCGCTTGGAATAGTTGTAGTTAATCTTATCTAAATTCGTGTAGCCCCAAGAAGATTTTACTTCGAATGGTAATTCAACCATCGCAGCTAAGACCTCAGAAGTTAACGCAGATTATTTTTCTACTACCACATCCTTCGGAGAAAACTAGAAGGTTTCAACATCCGTGCCGACCATTTCGATTTCTCCTCTACTGTTCTGGCACAATCAGAAAAAGGATTCATGCAGCTTGTGCACTACTGCTCCGCTGATCTTGATTTTCTACAACTACAAAAAAAAAATTTCCGTATGGCGTGAAGAAATTTTAGCGGTACCTTGCGACATCTATATTTTTAAACCTTCTTTTCATTGTTCTTTGATTTCTTGTGAACTTCTCTAGTGATCGCTAAATGATTTGCTTGAACCTCCCAAGCTCTGCCAATTGACAGACTCGGCGAGTCATGAACGAAGGCAAATCAACATGAGAAGCGCAAAAGATATTTCGAAATCAATTGACCTATTACAGTCTCTTCAGATCACAACAAACTACTTACCCAGGTGGGAAATTCAACAACTAAAAACAACCAATCCAATATATTCCTGATGACGATATGCAGTTACATCTTTTTCTCATATTCACATGAACTCTAAGCTCCGAAAGTTGCCCGCATATCACTAAAAAAAGTTTTGAAAAATTGCATGCAGTCACTGTGCTACTAATTGAAAGTACGACAGAACAATTAAGAAAAGTGAAACATTAAATTCAGTGCGGGGTAAAACCCTCTGAGTCCTATCCACTTTCAAGAAGAAAATATCAATATTCGAAGTCAAACGGCTGTCAGCCTTGTACAATACCAAATGTTTACCAGTCTTCCTTAATATACTGATTTAAAAAAATTTAGTGATAAAGGAAAACCTCTGTTTTATATCCCTCCAAAATTCTTACCTGCACCTTTCTCCGAACTTTCCCTTCATTTATTTTCAACGGTCATTTATAGAAAAGTATTAAAGTTCTCATAAGCTGCGCTTCGAACCCATCAGAACAGCAATGATACACAAAATGCCGACCTTCTGTTCGAGTTCATGAGTCCGATAGTTGATAGGGATGGAATAATAGTGTCTGTTGAGTCCATGGATCAACGCTTGAATAGATGGCTTCTGCAGGTGGCCAAGATTCGACGTTGTTTGACGTGGTTCTTGATTCAAAGCTATCGTTTGTGGATTTATTGTGCGAAATGCATCGATTACCACCTAAAGGAGAATTCTATTCGAAAATCTAAAATTTCTAAAACTACTTCACCGAGAAAAGAAAATGAGCAGTTTCACTCAGCCGCTTCTCATTCCGCAGCAACAATCCAGATAGTTTCACCAAAAATGTCACTTACATGGCCATAGGGCACACAAGCCAAGACTATTTGCAATGCCTTCTTTTCTTAAAAAAATTGAACAAGGCAACATCAACTACATCGGAATCTGCGCCTTCAGTACTACTGTCTAGCTCCTTACATTCGGGAAGCTTCCAACAGGAAAATCCATACAAGAACGAGAAAATAAAAACAACCTGCTGATTCAAAAACAACATCACCAAATACGGACTGACGGTATGTGTGATGCAGTGCTCACTTCTCTGTTTCCCCTCAACTATGCCTGGTACCAAATAATATGTCCCCCAATATAACTTCAGATTGTATATATCGCAAAGGCATGACAACATACTAAACCTTGCAATAAATTGCCCACGGCAGCGAGATGAGTGTGCTCAATCAAAACTGCCCACGGCAGCGAGATGAGTGTGCTCAGTCAATGTTACGAGTGATATCACTTCGTTAGGTAAGGTGATCGGAAGTTATTCTACGTAAAAAGTAAGGTGATTATCAACAAAATTCAATGCGGCCTATGAGCCCTAACAGGTTTCAATCGATGAGAATCTTTGAAGCTAAAAAAAATGAAGAAACGAAACCGATAACGTTTCATTCGAAAGTACAACCGGCGGAAGCGACCTCCTATCACAATGCAACAAAAAAAAGTCCACACTGAACGATGGAAATCGGCTTCAGTATTCAGTTCAACTTATTACCTCTTTCTTCGACAAGTGCAACACTTGAAGAATTATATGAAGACTTATTAACACTCAACTTGAAGAATTATTAAAATTCCCATTATTGCCACTGCTCCTGCGATTAAAAATACTTGAAATGCCAGCAAAAGCAACCGGCATGATCCCTCAAATCGGAACCATTCTCCAGGCAAACGTTCAAAATCATGCTGATCTAACTGTATAAGAAATAACGGCAGGGCATATATGAGTTCCCTTTGTTATATAATAAATCGCTTCCAAATATTCGCAAGCAAAACTTCACCTTCTCTTATACCTGATCTGTTGCATCTAATTAACGTGTGCGTAAACAAAACCGACCGCCCGTTAAGTTAGAAGCAATGATCCTAATTATGCCTATAAACCTGTACAGGTATATTTGAAAAAGAGAAAATAGAACGATTGAGTGCAAATAGAATTCACCAAACTTCAAAGCTGTATCGCCATGGCATTTCCTGTTTTTTGGTTAAACATTCGATAGCCAGCCATATAGAGAAGAGACGATGCGAGTTGAAGTGAAGTTTACTCAAACATCTGGGTAACTGTACACGCATCGGGTAAAAACCACCAATATCACTGAGTGAACACGCATCACTGCTAACAGGTTTGAGTTACGCAACTATAGAAATCGAGAAACAGCGAAATACTATGGGGCGGAGAAGAACAGATATCACCGAAGTCGATCTATGCAAAATTGAATTGCAGCACGGTCGTTCACCACAAGACAAAGGTAAAAACTCATGGACGGATATGACGTCGCTGTAACGTGAGATAGCTGAGAATTTCTGCTGCACTAGAATGTTGTTCAAAAAAACTTAATTGCTCGAAAAAAACTCAGTATAAAAGACTCATACTTTGCCCTTCACTGACTGGATTGGATCGACAACAACGGCTACAGCGCGATCCGAGAGAGCTTCGAAGCTTTGCTGCGTGTTGATGTCAACACCCGATAGCCAACAACCGAAACCCGGGTGTGAATGATACCAACCAACAACCATTTCCGGTCGACCTGTCTGCTTCAACATATCCAGCATCTTCGCTTGGAAAACCGGATCCACAGCCTCTACTGACACTCCCTGAATTCATCATGTTACATTCAGCAACTTTCATGGCTTCAGCAACAAGGAACTGAATTTCAAGTTTTAAAGGATTCTTACTTTTTTCTATTATTTCGATGTAATTAATATATTTTGCAAAGCTTAAAAAAACGAGAATTTCAGAGCAATAAGGCGTGCGCAAGAACTTTCTTCGAGAAAGCCTAAGTATTAATAATAATTTTATATAATAAATGAAGATGGCGACTCTCTACTACAGTTTTCCTCTTTACTTAACTGTCTATACTTCGATTTCCCCCCTACACCATCAACACGAATATTCGTATCGGAAACACGACGATGAAAACCAACAACGTGGGAGGATACATAAGGGGCTCACACAAGAGCAAAACAGAAAATCCTTAGGTAAAACCTGCCCGATCCACTCATTCATAAGTGCTATACCGATACGAGATGATCTTAGAGCACGCGTCATTCCAGAACTTGCTAAGGACTTCAACACGCACGATAAGCTTCCGTTCAATATAAGAACCTATTTCTAGCACGTCTCTCCATATCTACAATGATAGCATCCCATTCAGAAAAATCCTGAACATAGCTCATTCACCTTCAAATAAGTTTCCCTTAGGAAAGTAATGCCTTCATTTGGCTCAAAGGGTTTTAAATGAAAAACAATGGTACCGTTCCGGATTGCGGCATTGCGAAGACGTCGATTACGTTAACCGTATATTCATCAACGAACTCACCCAACATTAGACCCATCACCTGAAATATGCAAATTCAGCAGACAGAAGGAGAATGCTTGGGTCTACATATGGAGCGGTCATAACAAGATTGACCCTTCAGAAAACGAATTCTCACTTGATTACTGCCTCTATCTAAATGGAAAAGCATTCAGTTTTCTCTTTCGATGAACGCTATGAAGATCACAATTGGAAGCAATCACTTACTGACAACATCTGCAATCTACTATATATATATATATATATATACTGAATATATACATGTTAAGGAAGCATACTCCATAGGAACATACCCCAGCCCGACCATGCTTCAACATCTTCAACAAGGCCAAGGACGATATATAGACGGTCTCTGATGTATCCACCTGATTCGAGTCACTCGGTGCTCCTCCACCGAACTGAAATGAGCACAAATATCAACATAATCTAAAAACCTATTGCTTCGAATGTGTCACTTGCTCACAGTTTCCGAATAGCTCTAAACCATGGGATCATTCTTTTATCTTCTCCCCTCTCCAGTGACACCCTCCCCTCCTCTCTCTCTCCGAGGTGAATAGCTCTAAACCACTTACATTTAATATTAGGTGAACTAAATTTGATGATTACAACGAGTCATTCACAAATGCCAAGTTCATATGATAGTAGCAAAGTTAGATGATAGCAAAATAAATCTTCAAATATAAATTGTCAAGCGAAAATTAACAAGAAAAGTTAGTCGGATGGAGCAGATATAGACACCACCACCATTATTCCCCCCACCCCTCCTATGCTCTTCTTCTGCAGGAATGAAAGAATTTAAGCGAATTTGATAAAAGTGGACATGATATGATGAGTCATTCTTATGATTATCTAACGAGAATAAAATATATTTACTATAATCCTCAAGTGGATAATAATAAATTTTGAAATAAAACACTAGAGATACATACTGCTAGCACTGCTTACTACCTTCTCTTACATTTATTTTTTGTTGAAGTAAAGTTCAGGATATCGAAGTAAAAGCCATCCATTTACCTGCTTTTACCTGTGTTGGGAAATTTTAGGAAAAAAAATGGATAATGTTGAGCTCTCTGTTATCTACGCAAGGTAAGAAAAAGCACTCCAATTTATTAAAAGCCGTCAACAACAACTTCATAATAAATTGCATCAACAGCTTTATTTCCACACATTTATTGGCGTTCACTCATTGATCGAATAAAACCTAAATTAATTGATCATTAGAACATTGTCGTTCTTTTCTTTATATCACGGTTATCCGAGAGAGAGAGAGATGGACAATATTGAGAAAGAGAGGCGGAAAGAAATATAGAGCAAAAGAAATGTGCGTTAAAAACATCAAAAATAGAATTTTATTTTATACGATGCTCCATGTTTAGAAATGAATTTTCATCGATTAATGCCAAATCGTATTTCTTTCCTACTTCATCCATCCGATTTATCTATTATTAAAGAATACTTTAGAGGATGAATTCTACCTGAGATGCGTTGAGACCGCTAAGTGCTCCAAGTCGTAAGAATCTCTCCATTGTGTCGATTCTAAATAAGTGGAAATATCGTTTTTGATCATTTCGAAAGTGTAATAGCAATAAGTTATGAATCAGATCAACGAAATGAATAACACAAATCATCGCTGAATTAAATTTTAGAAGCTTCGACGATAATAAAACATCATGTTAAATTAGAATAAAGTTTACAACATATGACTCCATTAAAAATACAGTATTATTTTCGAATATAGCCCCTTACCATATTTTTCTTTTCCGTCGAGGAAATGTACAAAATTTTCAAAAATAAGACTCTTTTATTACCTTAAAATACTGAGATCTGTTCTTTTAATATTCCCCATCATCAACGCAAACAGATTAATCCTAACAAATGAATAAAATCCTCGCTAAACCAACGAAAAACGTTCGCCCAAAGAGGTTCAAGTCGAGATAATACAACCAACTATAATAAAAGCACAGCTTTATACGTAGAAAAAAAATTTGGAAAGTGGAGGGGTTTCTAAGAAAAAACTATAAACGACAAAAAAACGATTGAAAACTACTGAAAAAACAAAAAAAAAGAGCTAAACACTAATGTCGGAAACCTATAAATTCATAAATTTCAAATAACGTTTTTTTTATTGCAATTAAATGCAATAAATACTCGTGAAAAACATCGCAATGAATAACTTCTAGCAGATATGCAAGATAATTGCAAAGAAAATAAAACGAGGAAATTGGCAAAGAGATGGGCAACATTTATTCGTAGATGATATTAGACAATGAAATGCAATACATTTGAAACCATTATGTAAAAATATCTCAGGTAATTCCCTACCGAAAGAAAACATTCACTAGTAGCGTAGTATATTTTATGGATGGAAGCGTTGAAGTCAACGGAAAGAAAATCATTTCTAGGTTGGAGGGGGAACATGGAGGAATAGATATTTGTTCCTTCCTCCCCTTCCCACCTCCTACCCCCCCCTCCCCCCCCCCCCCCCCCCATTCCAACCTCAACTTTCCCCCACCGAAGCAATTTTCCTCGAACGCGAAATAGAGAATTCACTGTCATAATTTAGCATTCTGCATATGAAAGACCGGACTTTTTGTGATATTTCTCGAGAGGATGAAATGATCGAATGAATATGAAATAGGTTTTTTTTTGAAGGATGTGAAAGCTATAAGATTTGCCTATGCGTCTATAACCATTAAGAAGACAACAGTAATAGTAGTAATGCCTTTATTCATTCATGCACAAATAAAGAAACCATAAAAATTAAAGCAATAAAATAATAACACGAAACAGTATAACCCATATATGGCGACAATTGCAAACATCAATCCACCATTGAAGAGCGGAAATTTTTGATGACAAAGAAAATAAATTAGCAATCAGCCAACTTTTGAAGTCGCATGATTGTCGTTGCAAGACATAAGCAAAATGTAACAACTCAAAAAGATAATAAATGAAAGAATTTGATGCACACTGATGCGCGTTAATTTATTCAGTGCAATAAGATGATAGAAATTAGAAGGTGATAGAGTTCGATGCGATCATAGATACAGGTAATTATTGCATTAGGTGATATCACCATATAGGATTCACTACGAATCGTCCACAGACATGGAGTTCATGTGTTTTAAGCCTTTAATCCATGTGGTGTGACCATAAATTTCTTGACGCTTTTCATTGACATTATTATGTAGAACAAATTCTCAAAGAGGTGCAATTTGATATGAGATTGAAGCAAGACAATTGAAGTGTTAAAATCGAACTCATCGATATAAGAATGTGGGAATTTTTTTTTAATGCAGCGAATAATCGATGCATTGAAAATTGGACAAATTAGATGATTAAAGCTTTTCTTTTCGTATATGCAACGTTAATCACAGAAGCAATACCTGGTGAGGAAATGTGGGAAGTGGGATCGAAAAACACAAATTTTTGAAATTCTCTTTTGATACTTGCGGTTATCGTTGTCATCTGGAGCTGAACCAACCTATATGAAATTTTGGTCTAGAATATCAACAAACTCCTCCCCTATTAAAAATTATAGGTGTTGAAGGCGTAGGGGCATGGATGGGGGTGGTAAGGAAAAGAAATGAAGAAAGAGGCGAGGGATTGTATTGTACCGTTGCCGTCTGATCGCGAACGGACCAGGAGAGTGGAAGCGAAGTTTACTGAGCAACCGAACTAAGTAACTGAATATCACAGATGGTAAAAAACCATCAATAGAACTGAGTTTATGCGCACAATGGCTGACGGGTTTAAAGTACGCAGCTACAGAACTAGAGAAATAGCGAAATATGATGGGACAGAGAAGAATAGATGTCATCGAGGTAGATCAATGCAAAATTGAGTTGCAGCATGGTCGTTCATTACAACATATTGTTAAACTACTGTTTATTTCTCACCTCGATCAGCGTAGTATCACAAAACTACGATATACAAGGAACGAGAGAGAGCAGCGAGTGGGAGAAAGGGAGAGTTGTGGAACGCATTGTAAGGATATCAAGGTTGTTTATTTTCATTAAAAAACAAATATTGGAGGCATTGATTTGCATTTTAGTTATTACATCATTAAGTGTTCCTATGCTATTTTATTCTATTTTATTTTTTATTTTTGCTTTTGAGGAAATTCCACAATAAATGAAATACCGATGATCGACTATCATATTGTTTCACACGCTAACAAATTGAACAAAAGTGGCGAAAAAAAAAAAGCATGTATAAATGTATAATTAGCATATTAGCACACAATTCTATTGAATATTACATCACAATTATAACTTCTTCAGCGTGAATCATAGTGAAAACTTTGTGGATTTGCAACGTTGTCATTTATCGCGAACACATGAGAGCAATTAACGTCAAATATATTGAGAGCGAATCTCACTCATTGGTTCTTCTCATAATTTTAATTTTTATTTTTCTTTTAGCGCTCATTATGCACTTTTTTTTTTTTAAACAAAGACGGAAATTACCTTTCCAATTACTTTATTTACTCTTTTAATTACATTTAATAAATTTTTCAATTATTTCTTACACATCTATAATTTAAATTAACGAATGCAGTATTATGTAATACAGTACAAAAAAAAGATTCATCTATTTTAGCTTTTGCCTTTATACTCGAACATTATAATCACTGTTGATTCTCTTTTCTTTTCCGTTTATTGCTTCAACTTATTCTCTATTGTTTATTTCATTCGCACAGGTTATTCCATTATCAATTAACGTATCCTTCACGTTTCCTCCTATATAATCCTCTAAAACGTTTATGCTGATGTACTCATCGTTAAAATTGTTGTTGAGTCGATTTGTTCATCGTATTGTCGATATTAAATATCGAAATATTTGATGTCTATTCGTTTGAAATATTTTATTTATTTTCTCTCTTTTTTTTCCTCTTTCCTTATCTATTGCGTTGTCTTTTTTTTTTGTGGCCATCATAATTTACATTCTTTATGTTTTCCCACGTTGAAACTTTCAAATAAATTTACAAAGACTATGAAACTGTCTCGTTCTCTTTTGTTAACGTTGTTGTTATGGTCCATATTAATTGCGCATAAGCTAAATTTTTCTTTTTATTGCACATTTTAGGAAATTTACTATACAAATACAGTCAGCTACTTTATGTGTTTATTGCAAATCAAATGAGAAATTATTCACTACTTTATTTTTGCTTAGTTGTATGGATTCTTTTTTTTTTTAGTATGAAGTCTCCCTCAACTATATTTCCGACTATTAAAATATGATCACCTTATATCGATGAGGACGGCTAATGTTGAGAATATTTCCAACGATTTCAAGAAGCATCAAATCTGGTTGCCTCGACAATTGTTTTATTTATTAGGTGTGTTGTTTGAATAATAATAGAAATCGCTTATATATTGCAACATTTTACGATATACTGCCTAACAAGCCGTTGCGTTTTATCACCTCAATTTTAGCTTGCTATTTGCTCAGATTTTAGATTCTTTTTCAATCAAAACTTCCTAGTGGCATCGGACAAGAAGGAGAGAAAGAGAGCGATTTCTTCTCGATTTGAACTCCTTCTCGCTTGACTATTGACGTAAAAATTTCCCCTTAGCATCTATGACCGCTAAAAATGAAGAATTTCCTCTCAACGACAATAGTTTAATTAAAAATTTATGCATACAAATATTTCCCACTGACCTATATAGTTGTTTCAACTTAAATTTTGTTGATTTAAAATATTTTAGATAGTTTCTCTCTCTCTCTCTCTCTCTCTCTCTCTCTCTCTCTCTCTCTCTCTCTCTCTCTCTCTCTCTCTCTCTCTCTCATTATCTAAGAAACGCAATGATCTGTATAAATAAACTCGTATTCATTAAATTTCTTCATTGATCAGCAATAAATATTGCTATTAATTTCAAAAAATATTATATACATTTATAACGTTGAGTGAATTTTATTTCATTAGAAACCTAAGTGTTCGATGAGTTCATTTCTTAGTAATTGTTGAGAGGCGAAAAAAAAAGCACATATCCTACCAATTCCATTAATCCACTTTTCCAATCTTTATTTACGGCATTATTTTCTTTTCTTTTCAAGTAATATTTCAACAAATTTATATATGAATTTGTTTGATTGTTTCTAATATTTTCTTTGGAATATTTGAATATAATGGCTATTTAGTTGTTCAACTGTCTATCTATTCCTCTCTCTCTCTCTGTCTCTCTTTCTCTTCGCCACAATCGATTTTTCGTGCGTAGGAAAGTTATTGATTGTTACGTAGCTATAACGTAATGCTTCGTTGGTTTTGCTTCTTTATGTTGTAACAAATATCCCCACATAGGAGAATGTTAATTTTTCGATTTTTTCGATGATAATGCTATAAATTCGAATATAATATTTTTAGAGAGTATAAAATTTACATTTTATTAAATAGAACGATTTTTTTTTCTTAAAGTCATTTAAATTTGAATTATTCGTTTTAGAATTATGCAAATTTTTCGACTATTCAGCATAATTTCTCAGCTCTTCATTGTTAATTTAATTTTTCAATAATTACTTGATTAAATAACTGCAAAAAAAAAACGAATTATTCCTTGTGATATTTAATTCCACTCGTTCTTGAACATTTTCGTAAAGAACTATGAGAGCGTGCTAGAGTTGTCGCCGTGATAGTTACCTTCATAAGTGTTCACGTTGGCCATCCGAATATACATAGTACTAAAAAGAAAGGAAACTTATAGGATAATATTCTCATTGCTTAAATCATCCGATTAAAGAAAATTTTTTTTTTTCAAACGGCCTGTTTCTTTATGATCCGATCGATTGAAAGCGGAAATTTACCTTTTATGGCACATCTAAGCATCTATAACTTCCTCCGAAATTGCCACATGAGCATAAAATACCATCTAGAATAGCATCCTTTGTTGTATATTATAACTTTCAAACATTATTACCTCGGCGATAGCGGTGCGGTCTTCTAGCTTAATTTTCCTCATAGACAGACATAATACATACGCATAGAAATACGATACCTCTGTAGTGTGATTTTATGAGGGAAATTCCTAAGAATGTATAATAATCGTTTTTTTTTTTGAAATAATTTGCGATTAAATTTATATGAGTTTTTACGAATATTGAAATCGTTTGTTAGTATTCTGCTAAAAAGGCGTAAAAAAATGATACTTCAAAATAGCGAATATAAAACGCTAAGCGAATTATCAATTACATTTTCGCTTTTCAAACAAATCACTTATTTCGTTTCTTCGTTCTCTTTGAGTAATTTAAATAATCGGTTGTTTTTATCACTTTATCAATCGATCAATCAATAAAGATAATTTTTTTTTCTCTTCTCCCATCTAATCTATAATTTTTTTTTCTTCGTTATTGATTTGTTCTGTTATATTTAAGTCATTAAATATTTTTCATACAATGCTATTCATTCATGAAGTCACTTTTTCTGTGGTTTCTATGCGATTGAATTATGAGATATTGATGATAAGAAAATTCGTTAGCGTCATCAATTGTTGTTGCGTTCTCACTCACCTTTCTAGTATTACCTCAGTTTAAAAAAAACCTCAAAGTTTTTAATTACTTTCAATTGAAGTTTACTTGAAGTTTACTTGAATCGACAAAGCATTCATTACGAATAAATGTCTCTTCATATCACTACCACTTCCGTTTAGCTGAAGTTGTGAGGTAGCGTGAAGGTGAGGGCTTAGGCTTGTCTCCTGCCCATCGGATACTGACGAGTCGTACTATCAGTTAGTAAACGAAATTCACTTTCATATTATTTTCTAAATTTTTCATCGAAAAGTACATCTCGACGAGTCATGTTTATGCGTATAAGTCTACCTAGATGTTTACCCGCTAGATACTCTCAGATGGGGAGCAAAGAAAGCTAAAGTGATGAACGTTTGAAGATGTTAACAAAAAATTTTGTATGGCACCACGCTAAACGAATTTTAAATTCATTCTACACTCTCAAAATTATTCATAGATATTTTAAAGTGAGTTTAAAAATTTTCATATATTTTAGAAATTATTTGCGTTATATTTTTACGAGACAATCGAAATAGAGAAATAATTTCTTTTATGGACGATATGTAATAATAATGAATTCAATCGAAATATAATTATATTCTTGTAAATGTTCGGTTGTTTTTTCGGCATAGTTTATATTGATTACCTTCATTGAGGCGTATTTTGAAAAATATATCTCGTATATATGCTGTTTATTTCATATTTATCTCTCGAATTTAATTTCTAGAAAAATGAATGAAAATATAATTCTCAAATTATTTATTAAGGGGCGTATTTTAGTTTAAATTTTTTTTTCGTTGAATTCGATGATTTTTTTTAAAAAATATTTTTCTTTCAATAAATAAATAAATTTTAAAATTTATTCCTTTAATAAATTTTTTTTTTTCATTTCGTCTCTATAAAATAGAAAAGAAAATTATTAATTAAGATTTATTATTGAAAGAAAAAAAATATATTATTTATTAGTCTTTTCTCTCACATAAAATGCCCTCTATTATATATGATAAAGCATTCAAAGATTTGCACATTATTTGCAGAAAAATGGTAAATACGCCGAATATCGTCGATTCCTTTTTTTTTCACAAATTTTCTTTTTTCCTCTTCAGTCTTGTGAACACTCCCCATTTTTTCTCTCTTTCTCTCTCTCTCTCTCTCTCTCTCTCTCTCTCTCTCTCTCTCTCTCTCTCTCTGAGCATAGAAAAGCAACTGGACCGCATTTTGTGAATATATGGAATCCATCGGTTGTCGTGCTATACACTTAGTGCTCTATCAACTACGCATAAGCCTTTAATCTACACGAAGTTAAACGTTATTCTCGACTATATATTAGCATAAAGTTTGATATTATTAACTGTTACGTAT
Organism: Ascaris suum; assembly: GCA_013433145.1. NCBI lineage: Eukaryota > Metazoa > Nematoda > Chromadorea > Rhabditida > Ascarididae > Ascaris > Ascaris suum. The sequence goes on from CM024175.1 coordinate 1,988,249, forward strand.
ACGTTTTATAAAGAGTAAACATTACCACTAGGAAACCATTTCTTTTTGTAATAATTATATTTTCTCTCCGGTGGTTTTCACTTTTTACTTCTCATTCAGTTCGTTGAATGCTGACTCAGATTATTGTAATCTCTTCGAATAAAGCGATATTGCTTTTTTTCCAGGTTTACAATGGCCGATTCGGTGCGATTGGAAGTTAACGGAGCTGACTCGAGCGTTACATTCATCAATGACGATCATAGAAGGCATGCCTTTGGTAATTATGTATCTATAAATAGCTATATGATGCAATTGGTGCTTTTCTCTTGAACTTATTCTTCTTAATTTGTTTCTAGCTAACTATTTCAATCGACCTATATTTTTTCTGAAAGTCTCCAGTTTCCTTCTAAGGTCAATTTCTTTCTTGTACTGTCTACTTCATTATTGGCTTATTAACTTAAGCAATTTATGCAAAAAATCGTGACGATTTATTCCAAGCATATATGTTATCTACAGGTCTATAGGCAGAATTACGGCATTCTGGCATAGAGCTTAGAAATTGGTAAACTTCTTTCTTAATCATATTCTCATTAGCGGCGATACATACAACGAAAGTAAACCTATTTTCGAGTCGCTATGCAGCAATCTCTAGTGAACAAATTCACGATATTTCGAAGATTTTGAGAGAAAAAAGAACTCACAGCTATGAGCACAGGATGAATTTCTTGGCAATAAGATTTTTCTTCGAAAAGAGAAATATTCGAAAGATTGGTGTGATTTCTAAAGATCACTTTCGAAGCCTATCAACCAGAACATTGTGATTTTGAATTTTTGTAGTATAATTTTATTCCTCTTCAGCCTTTGAACTGAGCAAAAAATATCGATGATGCTATCTCAATATAGTTAACTTTGATATTTGCATCAACAATACCGATCGATTCATAGTATCGTCAAGGGTCATCCACTTATAAGCTGTTTATGCTGTGAAATTATCATCGAATTTGAGAGACGTTTCTTTGTAATAGACAAATAGCGATCTATAAGGAACCTTTTGAACGAGGAAGAAAGTTTTTTTTTTCTAATATAAGCTGAGGTTATGTTTTAACTCATTCAAGTATTCTAGAAAACGCCGATAGAAGCTTCGAAAAATTTGCTGTTAGTCCAATTTCAAGTGGAATTCTCTACTGAAAACTGCATTTTTGGAGAGGGTTTCGCAAAGACAGGGTGGAGAGGCATTCTCCGCTTTTCTTTCATGACTGTGAGCCTGTTTACAAAAAAAAAAAAAATTGCTATGCATAATCTGAGCGTTTGGTTAGTTAAGCCAGAGATATAGGATTGGACTTCAACGGTGATATCATCCAGCTTCATCACAGATAGCATCGGTTGAACGATTTGCACTTCAATTGCCTGTCAATCATCTCGTTCTCTTGTGAAAATAATTTTCCGTTCACTATCGTTGTAATGCATTTATGCACGTGAAATTTTTCCATCCTAACTAGAAGTAATAACCCCAAAAACTTTCCGAGGAAAAAGCTTTAAAAATATGTCAGGAATTCCTTCATTCTTTTTCCAGTGAATTTTGACGGATATCAGCTGACGTATCGCTAAGCTGACGCATCGTGTAATCGCTTCGAATATTTCAACCCAACATTGCTTATGAATAGCTTAGAGATAAGGCAAATGCCAACACTGTAAACAGCATGACATGTTGGAATGTTTTGCCGAATCACCGAATGGCAAATTCAAGAGCCGAAATCAAAACCGATTATTTCACTCGAGAAATATTGTTCCTTGTTTAAGTTCTTTGCTGATTTGACTATAAGTGATAAAATATTTGAGGTGATGATATAAGCATAGTAGATATGACTAAGATATATCATTACTATAAATTGCAAGAAATTGAAATGTTTCTCGAATGAAAATAATTAATATTTTTCTCGAATTAAATTTCCACAAATGAGAATATCAGCTCATCGGGGTATCGCGACAAAAACAATTCAGATGTCGATATCTAGTCGATCGCATCATTATGTAGATCGCATTTATAGTCTAATGCGCATTTAATTAGCAACTTTTTATTTCCGGAAATTTGTTGAGGGAAATTACATCATTGAACGAAAGTAAAACACTATAATGCATTTAAATTCTGAAAGCCTACATTACTGGAATAAATGAAGTCAAAGTCATCTTTCAGCTGTCGTTACGTCACCATTATTCAAGAAGAAAAGAAAACACCTTTCGTTATTATTGCTTAAGAGCTAATTGTTTATTAAGATATGAATTGTTTTCCTTTATGTAATAAATGACATGATTTATATTCTCCAGTTTCAGAGCAAAAAAAAAGTTTTCATGACCAGCTTCTTTAGACTAAAGACATGATAGGAAGCACTTCACGTGATTAGGTTATCAAGTCCCGATGTAAAAAAAATGCACTGATAGCTTCTACCTCTTCCAAAGGTTTTATACTTTTTCCGAAGGTATTTCTATCTCTTCCAAAGGTATATATTTCCATGCTCGATTAGGTATATATTTGCTTTCAAAGATTATTGTAAGCTGAAGTTTATTAGAAACGTTGATACGTTGAAATTGCAACTATTTTCTCCATTATTTGCAGTTATTATTTGTAAGCATTGAGTAATGTTTAATTCTTAGTGTAATTCAGCCCTGAGCGGTTGTTTTCGGACTTGAAAGATTTTCACATATGATCACTTCTCTACTGCAGAGAGAGAGAGAGACTTTTGTTCTCGTGTTGAACAGATACCAACCGCTTATGAAAATCAATAATCTGATTGAAACTAATCGATGTCACCTTTACAACTTTCATCTTTCATGAGTCTTAAAACGCCAATATTATTACTTCCTTATCAGTGCACCAATTTCTTTTCTTATCAAATTGTATATCGTTTTTTCTTGTCATAGAAACGACAATATCATATTTACATCTCTGTTTGATGCAATCAGAAGACAGGAAACCTCACTTATAGATTTGAAACCGAGCATCGCATTCTTCCAATCGATATAATCGAACGTTGATCGGATTCAACTGAGGATATCAATTTCTAAATTTGACTTCGTGCCTTGCTTGTGGTGATATTTTCTTTGTAATAGCTTATCAACATTGAATAATCTTTTAGGGAGAAGAAAAAAAACGTTTTTCGAGATCCGGTGATGCATTGGAAAGCAACAACAGTATTAATATGCCTCTATGGTATCATTAAAGAATTTCGACCAGCGACACCATTTCTAACGCCTTATCTTGTTTCATCGTTTAAAAATTTCACTGATGTTCAACTCTATAGTCAAATATATCCATTTTGGACTTATTCATATCTTATCGCTTTGGTAATCTTTCTCTCTTTTTTTTTTATCGCTTCGAAGCGAATTCCTTATAAAAATGAATAATTCAAATGTATTTGCAAAATTAGCTCTCTTCTCATTTATTATACAACTCATATGTTCAACAGTCAAATATTTTGACTCTCGATGACAACAACTTGTAGAAATAATTGAAGAAAAAAAAAACGTTTTTAATAAAAATATCAGAAATTTTTCAAATTTTTCAAATATTTCCATTGTTTTTTTTCCCATTAATGCATAGGAGATGAATTTATACGTTATGTTGTGAGTGGCGTTCTTAAACTCTTTAAGAACTACTTGTAATGAAAACTTAGAACCGATCTTAAGGTTTAGAGATACATAGGCCCAAAAAGAAATACAGCCATAATGACCATATATTTTTTCATGAAATCCATTCATTTTCGTTCTTCTAATGAGGTCGAAAACACTTCCACCTAATCAAAAGTTTTATTTCAATTGACGAAAAAATTAATTTCTATAATTCTTGACGGGAAAATATGCTCCAAACTTTACCAGAAAAATTTGAAGATTTTCCTGCTAGACTCTAAAGTTGGGAGGCTCTAGTTTTCATTTATTAAAAACAAGTTACATAGATATAATTATCGACAAGCATAAACTTGATGATTTTCTTTTTAGATTCCAATATTCTTCCTCACCGATATCCTTCGTTATAAGGCGATCATAATGCTTGAAGCATCATGTTTATGTGCAACTTGGGCCTTTCTTGTATGGGGTACAACAGTCTGGCAGATGCAATTGATGCAGGTTGCCTTCGGTGAGTGAATTTGATAGTGGTTGATGAAATATTATAAAGGAAAGCGGCAAATCTTCCCTTATTATTTCTGTCATAGGAACTTCTCTGAATCCATTGGGCAAATAAACCAGCTCTATTTCCTTTGAGATAATATCAAAAAATATGAAAGGGGGGCTGCCTGCCTAAATTGTCCTCTGTATGTCCTCGGGGAGGGAGGGGGGGGGGGGCGAAGTGCCACCCCTCCTTGTTGCAGTAAGCTTCTATATTCAATAATTTCCGTTTTTCCATATATAACTGAGACGATGATTATTCAATGCGTGTTCGATCTCTCTCGATCAATCAGCTTACCTCCCAGAACGAAAAGTTGCGTAAAATTTAGCAAATTTTATCTCTTTTTTTAAAGAATATTGTCAATGACGAAACGATTGCCATCTTATTTCCATATGAAATTTGCAAGCTGCTTCACTTCACTGAAATTTTATTTGCCTACTTACGAGCGTTACTTTCAGGTATTGCATCAGCCGCAGAGATTGCTTACTACTCATATATGTATGCAGTGGTCGATCAAAAACACTACAAAAAAATCACTTCATATATAAGAGCAGCAGCATTGGTGGGGAAATTTTTTGCGTTCGGCTTAGCACAATTCCTCGTCTCTACTGGATACGGTTCATATTTATTGCTTAATCAGGTAAGCGTTAATTAGCTATTGCTGAAGGAAAGACCTTACCTTGTCGATGAAGTTAATTATTCGAAATTGCCGTAAAATCGTAAACATGCCGTCTTCGTCGTGATTTATTCGGTGCTAATTTTCCGTTATTGTTTCCACTAAACTACATTGCAAGCTTTTGCTTTCAATTTCCCAATCACTGATTAAATTATACGCAGCAATTTTCCAAACCGTAACTATTCAGCATTATTAAGCAATAGGTAGCTAATGGAGCTGAACTTTGCAACGAAACCTCTGCGAGTTGGAATAACAAAAAACTCTCACTGCATATATTCTGCAATTTTTTGATGTTGATATAAAAATTTACTTCATTAATAATCAGTAAATTTTATAGATTTCATTTGGTTCAGTTTCTGCAATTCTTATTATTGCGGTTATATTACCACCGATACCATCAAAAATTATCGCCAATAGAGTACGAACAGAGGCAGGAAATAGTGAGACACATGGTTATCGAGATGAGAAACAATATGAAGAAAATAAAAATTCCTCTTCGGAAGAAAGGTATATATTCTATTTGCCTCATTCATTATTACCACAAAAAAAAACTTCATTAATTATTATTAAGTTATGCAAATTAATGCAATTTTTAGCACTATTTTTATACATGACAAGATACTCAATTGAAATCCCACAAAAAGCTAACTTACTGTGCTTTAAATTGTTCTATAAAGATAATGCTAGCCAAATAAAACCTTATATTATCAGCACTTTGATTGCTAATGACAAAACAAATTTCGTTGATATTCGCGTTGGAAGGTAAATAATTCAGGTATGATGATTGATTGGAAATCAACTAATGCACGCATTGTTTACTTCTAACTGGTTACGAAAAAAAGTCTCATATGATAGCTTACTTTGATGAGGTTAAAAAATTACTCGGATGATTAAAGAATACGCATAAGACGTTTATCGTTTTCCTCATATTCGTAGTGCCTAAAAAAAAGAGTTTTACTTTGGCTCGTTTATAAATCGGTGAATGTGAAAAAGCTTTAGAATTTATTTATTTGCTTATTTTTATTTTCATGAATATACCTGTAAAAATTGTCGGAAATGTGTTTTAGAGTTGCTCTGGAAGCAAGACCACCCACTATCGATAATGGAATAGTTGCATATTTCTATGCAATTTGGAGTCATTTTAAAATTTTCAAAAACAACAAAGTGGTACTGAAATGGTCATTATGGTGGGCTCTTACAAGTTGTGGCATATTTCAGGTTATTTTCAAATTTTCTATCATTTTTTTTTTGGATTCATTTTCGAAGTTATTTTCTATCATCAACGGCTAAAATTAAGTGAAAATATCTAATCGTATAGAAAATATGCTACTATTTTTGGGATTTAAATGAAGAGTTTATTTGTATTGTTCATTTTATTTGATTTCAAGTTTTTTCTTATTCATTCTTATGGTATCCACTTTTAAATTCATAGCAATAGCAGGCAGCAAATCTCATCGTAGGTGTAATACTTTTTCACGAGAATAAATAATATGAGATGAGGTGTCGTTAGGTTGGAAAGTTATAAAGATAGTAAGGAAACCTGAAAACTTAACCGACGAAGTACCACTCTAAACCGACCTGAAAATTTTTTTTTTTCAATCTCAAAAGGTTTTTTTTTTCAAACTGTTTTTGCAATAAGCACGAAAATGCGCTTTCAACCAATAAATATCTAAATCAACTCATTGCAGCTATGTGATGTTTTTTCTTTTTAGGTTTATAATTATGTTCAAACTTTATGGGCGACTATGCAAAAAGGCGACGAAGATACGAAAAATGGACTCACTGAATGTGCGAATACACTTATTGGTGAGTTTATATTTGTCGTTTGCTTTATCCTTTCGAAAGTGTTTCACTTATTTAGCTAATCATAGAAGCGTAACTAAAGTTAAAACTATGTGTAAGTGTTTTTTTCTGCTCTACAGATGTCAATCCATTCATTTCTAGCATAAGCAGTAAATTCGACCAGAATGCATTCTGGATGTTTTGGCATACGTTTTGAAAGTTTTACAAAGCATCTATTAATGTTTCTTTATGGTTTCGCATAGAAAGACGATAGTGTTCGAAGCGTAAAACATAAAGATAGCATTAATAGACCGATATTAGGAGATGAAATGTTAACAATGTAGGTTGTAGACATGAATGAAATAGATATGCAAATAAAAGGTGAACACATTTCGGCCCTTATCCGTTGACGTGTACACTTGAGTTATGCGCGGGCCATCGTCACAGCGAAACGCATAACCCTGTTAGTAGAGGAAAATAAAATAGACATTATAAGCATGTGTTATGAATAGGATAAAGAAGTGAAGTAGCAAACAAATATGTAGATATAATGTTTGTTATGATTGTGCAATGAACAAGAAAATCTTAAATCTGGGGCCTACCTCGTCAGTGTTATCCGTTTTTCTTCTTTTTTTTCCACAACCGTTGGTTGAAAGTTTGAAATAGTTCTTTTTATTGCCATTTCATTTTTTTTCTTTTTTTTGTATGTCGGAAAGGTTTATTCTAAATTATAAATAATATCTACACAAACAGAATGTAGTAGGTTAGTAAATACAAAGGCGTGGAGAATATTAGATAATATCGTCGAGCAATGTAATCGCTGTTAAACAAACTTTACATATATACACATTTACCTAGTGAATAAAGTAAGACTAATATAGAAGCTTATAACATCCTGTGTTAATAATTTAATAAGTATTGAAATAATCAAGGTATTTAAATTATTCAAAGTCAATAGGAAATGAGATGCTATATATATATATATATATATATATATATATATATATATATATATATATATATATATATATATATATATATATATATATATATATATATATATATATATATATATGAAGGAAACGTATTAGAAAGTTTCTAACAAAAAATTTTTTTGTTTGGGGGGAGGGGGTGAAAACACTGCCTACATACCTACATCTGTGTGTATATATGTAAATGCTTATGCGTACCTGATTTATTGTTTGTTATCTTGAGCAGTGACGGGGAATGGGGAGGAGGGGGGAAGGGGTTGTCCATATAAAATTATGATCACAGACCGAATTTGATTTCAAGTGCTTATCCTCCCTAAGGATAATATGCACTAGAAATTGAGATAAAATAGAAATCAAATTTCTTTTGTGCAGCCGACTCAGTGCAGGAGAAAAAATAAATCTTTGTTGGGGATTTATAGGAGTAACTAACTAGTCTTGAATGCCATTGAGTTGTTATTTATTTACAGCACTCAAGCAATAAATTGCTATAATATGGAGATCTTCAATAGTTTACAAGTTTTTCAATTTCTGCTGTCTCGTTATGCAACATATTAACATTTCTATATATTTATAGCAGCACTTATATCATTCCTTGTGCAATATATGAAAGTTAACTGGATTAAACGAGGCGAATTGATCTTTTTCTTAACATCTTCAATTGCGGCGATTTTAATATTCATATTATCACAAACAACGAATATTATGGTTGCATATGTTTTATATGTTGCTGTTGCTTCTATTTATCAAATGCTCATGACTGCGGCAAGGTAAGAATTTTTGCGTGAAAAATTTTTCAATTTTTGAAACAAAATTTTGAAATTTGTAGTAAATTTTTGGATGGTTAATTTGTTCATTTGCTTTTTTTGGAGGGGGGGGGGGGGGTAGGAGAGGAAGCTTTTTTTTAATATGTGGAAATACTATATGCTAATTTCCTCTGTGAATCTTATTGATGATATGAAGCTTGACTTGGCTTATTTCATTTTAACGAGAATGGGAACTATTTTATTACAACGAAGTTGTTCGTCAGAGAGATGCAAATATTTCACCTGCGCTTTTTGTAAAATACCACTGTGCGCTTTTCTCAACATTTTTTTTAAAGGACGCATTATGAGGATGTCTGTTTTGTCGATATATATTTGTCTGTCTGTCAGTCAGATTGATACGAAAGCGAAACCGTAGACATTATGCTGATGAAATTCGGAGACTATTAAGCTACGATAACGAAATTGCTAAACTCGATTTCCTTATCATCAGTTCATTTTCTGGGGCTTGATTGTTTTTAAAATTCGTTTGATATGCTGTGAAATTTCGCACACGAATTGTGTGAAAGCAAGAAAAGGTTAGAGAAGGTTAATGAGGATCATTGATGAATCGGCAACATCATAGATTAGGTGTGAAAGTTCGACTCTCATTTGGAGTCAAATAATCGACGAAAAATATGTCCTCTGCACGAACGAAAAAAGGTTTTTGGCGCTAAAGTGAAAGAATTAAAAAATTCTTAAATTGGAAAATCAATGAAAAATTTTTAAAATTTCAAGATGTATGAAGAAAAATCATATGAAAACATGCGATTTTTTTTGCATCTTCGATAATTTTTTTTTATTAAAGCTGAAGTTGATCACATCCAATCAATTTAATTGCAATCACCTCAAGTAATATTGTCAATGGGATTTTAATTTCCCTATATCAACAATGTTATTTGATAGCTTACCAACTGATAAGCTGAAAATTTTGGCTCAAAAATTTCGCGCGATGTTGAAGCCCTCGAATTTCGAATTTCTGGAATAAATTGCTGCTTCAATAGAATAGCAGCAACCATTCCTTACTACGAATTCCAATGCAGTTCTGTTGTAAGGAGGATTTTATTGCCGTAATTAACCAATCGAGTGAAAAAAAATTTAATTGTTATCAATCAAAAAAAAAAATTCTTATCTCTACCTGTCTGCTTTCATTTTTGGTAATATGCTCAAGAAATCGCGGAAAACATCATCATTGAAATCCCGAAAAATTTGCATGCACATGGAGAATTCTGAATTTCAGTTATATCACTAATCAGTTCATCAGAAATCCACTAATCTAAATATGGAAAAATCGAAATTTAGCACTTATCGATGTGAATATGTCAAGTTTAGCTATTCAAGTATTTAGATACTTAGAAGGACTCGAAAATTTTTGGTTAGAAAAATGGCGAGATGCAAGCATCGCAGAATGCTCATAGGCGGGACGATTACGATCGTAAAAGATTAGAAAAACCTTATCTTTAGTTATTAGTGTCAATAGTTTTAAAAAAAAATTTCTTTTCCCTTTTCCTAGCGATATCATATGTTTTCGATTAACGCTAGAAATTTAGAGTTATTTACGCATCTCGAATTTAACCATCGGTTTTTAATTCACGATTGGATCAAGCGTTCAAGCGGTTGATTGCCTAGGAAAAACTTGTTGCAATTACTTCTTCCTTCTTTCAGTTGCTTCTTGTGATTTTTGCGTTCCGTTTGACTATATCGCCATTTCGTTTGACAGAGGATATTTCTATCATTCACATACGAAAATGCTTTTTTCGGTTTGTCCATCAACTCGCCAGTCCAGTAGTTCCACATCGCAAGCCAAAAAAGTTGCGGCAGTGCAAGGGGCATAATTTGTAATTGAGTTGGATGGGGCCATAATTTCAGCTCATGACGCCCGGAGCCTCAGGGCGGTGATCCAAGCTTTGGAGCGCTCAGACGTTGAAAGCATTGGTAAAATTTCTTGATGCCCGCCGGTTTCGTAGAGCTTCGAATTTCTAGCTTTCTGAGCATTCTTAGGATGCCTCAAGTTTCGACGCTTTCACAAATTTTGATGTCCGGACTCCAAGGTAAAGGAGTTCGCAAACTTCGTGCGTGCCAAAAGTATTCGATACCATACGGAATCTCGTAGCACAAGTTCGTTGCGATTTATTATGCTCTTTTCGTCGTGAAACGTCATAAAATTTGCATGTTGATTTTTTTCGGCCACCGATCAAGTGTAGACCACAAACGAATTCCTTAGTTTAGGAATTATCAAACGAACGGTTCTAAGAAAATGCCCCAGAAAAAGTTTTCTCTTTGCTCGTATATATCTGGCCAAGCGGTTGGTCGGCTTTGCTCAAATTCATAGGCGCGCCCAATATTTGCATTGATAGCCATGTTTCCCCCCTCCCGTCCTCTTTTTTGTTGTGCGTAAGAGATGTTGCCAATATTCAATAGTTTAATGGTTCAGCTACAAATTAACGAAATGAAAGGAAACTATTTTGTCGGAGAGAATGCTGAAATAGAAACAATGTGAGGATAGGAGTTAATGATAACTGAAAACTCATTAAAGACTTTTTGTTAAGTTTCATATAAATTTCAGTGCAAATATAGCTGCACAGTTGGATTCAGCCAGTTATGGCTTAGTATTCGGTTGGAACACTTTCCTCGCTCTCACTCTTCAAACCATTCTCACATTCGCTGTTGCCGACGAGCATGGCTTTGCTCTCGATATTCGCACTCAGGTCGTTCATCGGAGATTTTTTTTAAATAGAAGTGGTGCAGGGATGCATATCAAAGGGATAGGTCGAAGTAAGAGTAAGGGCTGCAACAAGGATTGAGCTGGGGCATCGGAAACCGTGTAGACCCCCGAAGATCAACATTTGCACATGGCTGCTCAGTGATCCCAGATTTGATTCTCGGAGGACAACTGCACTAGCCGTCCCCTTGCGCAGCCCCAAGCCCGACTCTACTAACCTTAACTAAGTGGGTCCAATAATGTCCAAATTTTAAATGAGTTGACTGGTATTGGCAAAGGGTAGCGTGAGTTAATTTATTGCAGTGGGCGAATTTATCGCAGAGTTCAGACGATTATGCCATTGTGTAAGGAAATCAGCAGCTATTTTGTAGCGATTGAATGCATGAAAGTTTTCTAAGTTCTATAAGCAATAAGCTCTGAATTAGGCTGATAACTTCGTATTATTGCTTCATTTTCATTACCGGTCTAGAAGATGAGAATATAACTGCTGATATTTCGATACTGCAAATGGAACATTGATATCTCATCAGTTTTATTTCTTTACTCTACAAAAGTGCTCTTGAGATATAAGCTTGGTGGGTTTAACCTGCATCATTCGGCAGTTCTGTCCTGGTTATCAACTATAAGTTGGCAAATGTTGCATATAGGCGAGTACCTCTCGAACTTATCTGAGTGAAAAATTTGAAAATTATTTGAGTGCCATCGAGGTCTTAGGGCCTCGAACTTTTGGGTTCCTCGAAAATCGTTCAACCTCTTGGTGCTAATATTGGAGATGACGAAGCTTCTTCGCAGGAATTCCGAGGTCATGAAAGTAAGGAGTAGAGGGATTTTTATCTCATTGCATGCATAAAACAGGTGGAGTAGACGCCGTTCATCATTGCTTTACACTACTTGTTGCTAGAGTCGCCCGGATGCCCTAGATGAAAGAAGAGATGAGAGCGTAACGTTTGTGTCAATGAAGGATATTTTTCATGTCCGACATTTTGTTACGGAAATTTCATTCTCTCCTTTGGGCCTGCCGAAATCCGTGAATACATACTGCCGAAGGAAAACTCGAAATAAACATTGTGCTTGAAGGCGGGAAAGACGCAGTTGCATGTGATACCAAAAGTAAACATTTCTTCGTGGGTAAAAATTAGCGGCGTCATCTATCTCAGCATAAATTTTCGGCGAATTATATAAATTTGTCATCTAGTTGTTTTATAAAATAGCTTCTTTACGGCGACTTTCTCGATATCATCGTGTAATCACCTTGTAAAGCGAAAAAAAAAATTAGAGCCTTATATATCTTCAGCTGTTCTTAGTATGCTTTGGAGAGAGTGCGTATGGCCCCCTGTTGAGGAAAGTCGTGGTTTGTCACGCCTAACTTTCTTGCATTGTAAATTCTGTGTTCTCCGCATGAAGTCATGTGCATATGATGCCTTTTTAATGGGGGAGCTTGCTAAATCCCCTCTTACCCCACAATTACTTGAATATTTTAGTACATGAATCATCAACAATAATCGTAATACTTTTCTGGGCATATTCACAACAGTCGTCTTGTATGGTCATAGCAACCATATTGAAGAATATGCGCTATTTATTCAATAAATTTACTCAGTGCATTGTTTATAAAGTGTCTTGCAGTTCGTTGTTTACGCATGCTATTTCGGCGTGGTTGCTCTTATATTTACGGCTATCTTATTGCTCAAATGCGCGAAACGTATCAAGCGGAGGCGGTCACCAAATGCGCCAACGGGATCTTCTTCCACATCAGCATGATCATTCTCCACGAATAATGAACTCAACAGATCAAACAACGCATGAACATTAATATCAGCAAGCAAGTACATAGCCTTAGGGAAAAGTTCCTTCTTTTTTGCATTTCCACATTAGGAGCCTTAATAAATCCTCCTTCGCAGATAGTGTGAGCTCTATCCTCCTCATTGTTCTCTATTATCTTCTAAGGGAAACTATTTGGCTTAGCAGACATTCAAATCTATTTGAATTGGAAATTTCTAAAGAAAATGAGAAATGATGTAATTTATCGGTGGTGAATATGCTGAAATGATTCTCCGTTTACAAATATTTTTCATTAAAATCATAGTTAAGAATTTCACTTCATTAATCTATAACCGTGATGAAAATTCTTATATATTTTATGCACTACGCTATGAAACCTAATGATGCAATATATCACGTGGAATTTCTTTGAAGAATCGCCTGAAATCTCAGAATCATCTGAAAACCCTTAGAAGATTGTGATGAGCTATATTCAAGTAGTCTCTTGTGTTCTGTTGATCGACTTTAATTGTTTGTTGCTGAAACAACAGTCACGTTCCAAGTCACTCTTCATTAATCATTAATGTTGCTCATCGATCAAGTTGAATTTGTTGCTATTTTTAGGTTTTACTAAATATATATGAAATATTTCCTTTATTACATTGCATCAAAATAATGCTCCATTATTTTTCTATATAATATGCTAAATTTCATTGAAAACAGTATCATTAGAATGCTCGCATGATTTGATTGTCTAATTTGTTTAATCAGAGGTGATTGATTATCGTTTCGTGTTTATGTTCGCCCTTTTAAAAAAAAAAAAAATAAATTTTCTATAGTTTTGTTAAATACAATTCCATATGAAATAAAGTTTTCAGAAAAGACACTCATTCAGCGAAGCACTTTTCAAGTATATGCTCAAAAACACAAGAAAAAGTTGTAGCTTTTTATTTAAATATATGAATTTATGAAGTCATCAAAAACCTTTTTTGAGGATTATAATTAAAACAAATAAGAAAATGAATGCAAATCTTGAGATCATTAAAATAAATGACGAATAGACTCTGGCAATCTTTAAGGGCGGACAAGCTGTTGACCAATGGCTCAGCAGGTTGGTTATTATCTGTGGAAAAAAACGGTCTATGCTTGTTGCCCTAAATTTTGCAGTCCTTTCAAATGATTTCTTAACACTATCAGGCTCTTTTCTTGAAAAATCAGCTTCCTTCTTTTCTTTTTTTTTCATTGGGCCTTTTGTAGAGAGGAAATAATCTCTCTCCCTCTCCGTTTGCTGCATCTAGAGTTTTCTGATTCCATCCCGGATCCTCTGCACTGTGTCAACGGGTATTCAACGAGCATATCGAATACAGAATACTTGATATATCCCAGCCTAATAGTATGTCGCGTAAATACTCGTTGATTATAGTAGTACATGAATATGGTTCCTTCCTTCTATGAACTTTATATTGAAATTGTTGTATCTCTAGCAGCGACAACGTTGAGAGGGAGACCGAGTGAGACGCGAGGAGAAACGGTCGCTCATCAAGGGTCACCACAGTTCATAAAGAGTAAACTGGAGAGGGCGAGAAGAACCAAGAGAGCTGCCAGTCGGAGAGCCGTCAGTGGAGAAGACTGATTCCGACGGGCTGAGGCCCGACTTATATAGGCTTCAGGCAGATCAAAGGCACAGGCACATAAGTCGACCAATGAGATGGCGCGAAGAATAATGCTATAAAAGCAAAATTTTCGCTGTTACATCACAAATAGATATCTTTGGTTGGCTCTTTGGCGCCATACCCAACAGAAATCTTCGTGGTGTATTTGTTGCGTCGATCAATAGGCTGAGGTGAATTTGCGGCGATGATAGATGATTGCCATCAACGTGTGAAACACTTTTAAAATCTTTCAAGGTCTTCTTGAAATCATTTCACATGTGTGAATTTTCATATAAATACGAAATCACTTCATATTTCACGCCTAAGTGATGTCTGCACTTCAACGAACTGTGATCACTTCAACAACCTCAACCGTTCACCGCAGCATTGAAATGTTCTACCGGTCGTCATAAATTAAAAATAGTCGAATAACAATTCTCTATTCAATTTCTTCGATCGTCACACAATTCCAGATTGCCAATTAAGTACTCTTAATCTCAAAAACGGTTTATTTTTTTCAGGTAAAACCTTTGCACCTGAAATAATTTTACAGAGCTGTGGATTGCTGAGCGGATCGCTTAAATTATTTGGAAATTTCAATTTTTAATGCGTCATTATTTGTGCGGTTACTCCAAAGTTACACCACGATGTTTCCAAAATATTTCATGACCAAGTTTTATAGTATTAACGAGTTGATAGTTATTTCAAAAAAAAAACGATTCATTTTTTAATTTGAGGCATTTTAATCAGGACATTGCTGTGAATCGTCCATTTCACGATGGTGAAATTTTGTCGCAATTCAAACATTGTTATCGTTTTCAATCATTTACATTCTTACACGATCATCTTCTGTGTTTTTATTTTCTATTTTATTTGTTTGTTGTTCTTCGTCGATTTTTATCAACTTCTACGCTAATTTGAAGTTTCAGATGCATAAATATTGCTTACAACATTTTTTAAATGCTGTAATCAAACAAATTATTGAAAAAACAGCACGGAAGGGTCAGATTTCAGGCGATCGATGCATGAACGTGTTGTGTTGTGTGTTTTAAAGTGCTGCTTTTTGGTATATTCTTGGACGATTTTTCTCTGGTCATGCGCATTTATGGTGTTCTTGTGTTCCACTGCATCATGGCAGTTTTCTTTGTCATTCTACGAATAAAGAATAAAGATGGCTTAGAAAGTGTGACCGCTTCTCTGTTTTACAAGTTTTTCTAAACGTTTTCTCTATGCGTTTGTGCAACCGTTTGATTGTCAAGTTGCTAAATGCAATGTAAGGTTATGAAAAGGATATAAAATATAATTATGCACTATCGTATTGCAATAACAATAATTTTCCATTCTTTTCTACCCAAAGATCTGCGGATATTTCAAGATGGATTTCGAAATTCATTCAAGTTGAAAGCGAAGATTTAATTCCGATTCAGTGGAACTAGTCAAAATTTGTGAATTAAGATCACACTGTCCTTATATTGATTTTTCTCTGTTTTTATCTTAGAAGGGTCGTGTACTTATCCTATATATGTCGGTCTATCTGTTAAGTTCTTATGAAAAATGTACCTTGAGCTTCAAAGACTTTCATATTCCAGAAGCAGGAAGACCTTCGAAGGAGACTATTAAAAAGCACCTGAGGGTGGCCAAAAAACTGACAGAGAATTTCCGCCATAAAATGCAATGACAAGATATATGGTCAGCATACCTCCTTTGCAAGCAATGGATTTTGCTATTGCAGACTGAACATATTCACATGACATTTTTTTCTGCATAGGTTTTCCTTTCGATCTTCCTTCTCATCCGTCTTTGATCCTTGTCCATAAAGTAGGCATTCCTCATCTTTTTCTTGTGACTACTGTCCAAATATTCATACCAATATTTCTAATTTTTCCAACTGTTTTGATTCTACCTTCTTTCTTGCTCCATCTTGCTTTTTCGCAACCTGGCCTAGGCTCATTTCCTTCTCTATTTCCCGCATTCCGCTCTCTCGCACTTCCGATTAGGTTCACAGGCATTCGTTAGCTTCCACAATGACCTCATATGTGAAAGATTCAACAATAAAAGTTTTCGAAGTTAGCATATTAACGGCGTATTTTAACGCCTAAACGAGATCCTGCACATGAACACTTGAAGACGACAAACGACATGTAATTTATATCGTCAGTTTTCCATGATGTTAGCATAATCGGTATTATACAAAAATAGGTAAAAACTATCGGTCGGCTAATAAAACAAACTGAGAAATAGCTCAGAAATGTTGATATAATATGCGATTATCTGTTTTCTCTATCGCTTGATTCAATTATCAATAAAGAATAAGATATGAAATAAGCGGATATTGTCTAGGCGCTAATGTCGAATTAATCTACCAAAGCATACTCTACGATCAACGCGAAATGAAGAAATGACTGGCGTTAAATGAATTCAAGTTCTTTGTTTGGGATTTTCTGTTTTTAAAGAATCACATATATGTGAAATAGTTCAAAGTTGAGAGGATAAAAATGAAATACACTAGTACAGTTTATTTGATGGAGAGTGATTATATCGATTAAATTTTGTAACTATAATTCCATCGTTTCTCGAAGTGATATTAGCGGATAAAAGAAGAAACGCATATGAGACATCACAGTGATCAGCTCTTCTTGAGGAAACTCATTGAACCACATCAGAACGAAATCTCCGTGGAAAATTAAAGCCAATGATCAGATTAGTAAAATTGTACGGCTATTATTATTTTTTTTTTTTTGTTGTTTTTTCTTCAATAGTTGGATATCTGGATCTTTTTCTTTGCATTATGGTTTTTTTTTGATTTGATGTGTGGTTTGACGTCGGACTAGCTGGACGTCAAACCACATATCAAGTCATCTTCTCCATCATGCTTTTTCGTTTTTTTTTTGAACCAACACCCAATAAAGACCATCATAAGCGAACTAGAAACAAGGAGGAAATGCTTTGAGGATGTGTTATTACATTGTTTGATAATTACTTTCAAATAAAAAGGTCAGTTGATTAGCATAGTTATATTTATAATTTCTTCAAATTTCCATAACATGAATTCTTTTCAGATGAGCATTGTAGCTGTTGTGTCATACAGCTATGATCTTGTATGATAGTATATTGTACTTGTTTCATTTGCCTCAATCAGGTATTGCTTAACACTTACGATATATGTCCGAAATTTCGTCACTTCTGGTGGTTTTTCATATTTTTCTTTGGAGATCAGTTGTTAATATGTCGTTAATTTGTAATGAGTAATGAGTTCAAATGATGCTCTTTTCGAAAAATTTGAAGGACAATATGGAATTATAGTCGCATTGCTTTTATGTTTCAAAGAAGTGAAGTAGTTCCTCAATGGTGCTAATAAGACGTACACTTTTGCATTCGGCACATTTGAACGATCTGTTTTACACATTGCTCGAGTACAAAATTAAATATACGGAACAACGAACGTATATTTCATGTGATTCAACAAGCCGATAAAATCTTTCACAAAGGATTCGCTTTTCTATGAATTGATCATCATATGATGATTTTTCAACTGAAATAAAATGCATGCTAGTTTTCAGCCATCTTGAATTTATAAAACAATGCGATTTATAAGATAGGAGTTTTAGCCGTCGTATATGTTGCATTCAATAAATTTTCCAACTTTAGCCTCATTCTGAAGTTGAAATCAGCCGACAGACAGACATACAGACCGACAATCAGATCGATCCATACACTCACACATATTTGCGCATAGACATATATTGCCTAAGGCATCTTTACTTGAAAGAGTGCATAGCAAAATTCAAATGTGCTGTTTCATAGAGAAGATGATATATTATAATCACAAATCGATTTATTTGAATGATCATTTCGCTCATTACAAACCGATAGTGTGCCATTTATTTACCATCAGATGATATAATTTTTTATCAGTGCACAACTTTATGGACAACTGATAGCTGCCGATCTATTAAATTCTAAATGAAAGTCGAATAATCGTCAAATTGATTACTTCGAGAAGCGTCGACCAACGAATTCGAATCATAATCTCTCATTGATGTGGTGGATCGTTTCGACAGTTGTAATGATGAATACTTGTGCCGTTCATTGAGTGCATTCTCGAGATAATCGATAAATTTTGGTGAAATTTTTAAGTTTAGTCGGTGATAAGGAAGAAACGTCCTGAAAGAAAACTGTGATTATATGACCGATTTTCTCTTCACTGGCATAGAGGCACACTCCAATTATTTATTACAGAAGATAATTTCTAGTGGATATAACTCTCAAATCTAAATACCTCTACAAGATTATTTGTTTGTTATCGATATTGGTCATCCGATACTTGCTGTTTGCCGAATATTATATCTAGTTGCTCGGTCCAATGTTTTTACATTCATTGAAGTATATTAATTATTAAACAATCCTTTACTTGCGCGAATACATCAATATAACATCAAAAATCTTAATGCAGATTAGAAACCGTATTTGAGAACGGAAAATATCCAGTGTTCCCATATATATTTATTCCATTCATATTGTTCTCGGAACAAATTCAAGTCATTCAATGTTTTCGTAGATAGAGTACATTTTCGAATATATATATATATATAATATATATATATATATATATATATATAAATATATATATATATATATATATATATATATATATATATATATATATATATATATATATATATATATATATATATATATATATATATATATATACACCCCAAATCAATCTCGAAAGTTCTTTCTATAGTCGACAGTTACATATCACATATTGTCCATTTAAGAACGCATTTGGAAAATTTAACCACATCGAAAGATTGTAATTGCTGACGAAAATTAGAGGATAATTTAAAATATCATGTTATTCTAAAAGAATTTATGAAATAATCATTACTCACTAAATATCCATGTAGTAATGGCGGTTTAATTACCCAAGTTTCAGGCGCTGATGTTGGCGTTCTCACGCCGAAACGCGTCTGCAGCTCAACGTATTAAACCTTCAAGCGTTATTGTTGGCCTTACGCAAATCATTACTCGTTTATAAAATTGATAGAGATAGCAATTAAGAGAAAACTTCACTAATTATTCAATTCAATTCCACATTCCATTTTCAATCATAGAAATTCCGAATGAATTGCGGCTAACATACTTTGTATGGATAACATATAACCGGCTATCATTTGCTAATAAAACGGCTATAATGTGATTTCGTACATAAGTGAACAAAAAGTGTCGCATGTTTCACTTAAATCATTTTTTTTCACTAAAAAGAAAGCAGTAAATGATAATTATACTGATCTCAACGTTATCAATCCACCAAAAATTTTAATCCAAAAAGTTTTTTGAGAAAAAGACTGTTTTTTTTGCAATATTTATTTCCATGTGAAGAAAACTTTAAACATAATTATAAAGGAACCTTTTTTCTAGAGAGAAAGCTTCTGTCAGTTGTTGATGAAATATTGTGCATAGCAACACTCCGAATGCAACGTATAAGCATAGGCTTCGAGAAAACATTTTATCCCTTCAAAAATTGTTGTAAATGAGTGCATTTTGTGGATCACAGTTCACGCACACTTCAACGACATTGAGGAAACAAATTCGCATAT
Organism: Ascaris suum; assembly: GCA_013433145.1. NCBI lineage: Eukaryota > Metazoa > Nematoda > Chromadorea > Rhabditida > Ascarididae > Ascaris > Ascaris suum. The sequence continues at coordinate 2,008,378 of CM024175.1, forward strand.
GAAGTATGACAATCGTTAGCACAATATCAAGCATTCTTACCTATATACTTATTAATTAATTTATTTATTTATTGCCCTACAAGCCACAATCCACCACCTCTCTGCCCTGCGGTGCAGGCAACGGGTTCCGAGGGGTTGTAACATCGGAGCGCCATGCTCTGTCAGATCCTCAAATGGTGGAAAGGCTCGCAGTAGTTCATGGGGTGATAAATGTGTGCCTTCCCAGTGACCATCCTGCAAAGTGTGGAAATGCAAACCGCGGCTATAGCAACCTGAACGTCACTGCTGCAAATCTTCATTGCTAAAAAGTGCAGAAAAATGCGGATGGAACTCGACGGATTTGACAGATATGCGCCGACCATGGCGAATGGACCGATCGTCATGTGAACATAAGGTCAAAAGTGGAAATTTCTTGAATAATTCAAAACACCATACGAAAGTAAAGAAATACTATTCCAAATAATTTTCTTTGATGGAGCAACATGTGTCCTCCAGTTTTCTTTCCAAATGATTTCTTATGCATAGGCGGATGAATACTGATTGATTTTTGCATTTTCCGTTCATAAGTGTGTGTGTTTTTCTGAATGTGCATGGAGATAGATAAAATAAGCCTAAGTAACGACTCAAAAGTGTCGACGTTCTCCAATAATTTCATTTGACGTATTTGATAATGCAAAAACGTATTATATGCAGAATGAATGAGTGGAATTGCGAGTAATCTAAATGACTATCAAATCTTATCAAAACGTTTCATTTCAGCCGAATGTTATGCAACAACTTGACAGATTTTTGTTGCAGAAATTTTCTTGTCGTTCATTTCTTCAGGCATCAAAAAAATTGTTTTCAAATTTTCTTTCGATTTTCAAATGCTTAAAATTAGTTCAACGAAATAATAATGAACAATGATTGATATTTCTATTATAAGTAAGTCAGCTAAGGATTATTGAGACTAAAATATTAGCACCTCCAACTACTACTACTGCTTGGTTAAATGATTGGTAAATTCGTCATAAGTTTTGTTTTTGTCTGATACTGAAAATTTTCTATTTCCCTGAAGCGGAAATTTTAAAAAAAAGAATCATAACGCCTAATAAACCGTAAAAGAAAGTTGCCGCTAGGTGCAAAAAACTACGAGTTTAAGTAAATATATATTTGACGGAATTGAACACCGATGCTTCAACTAAGCAAAAAAAAAAGCAAAATGATAGGGCGATAAAATGATGAGCTTCGGGAATAGAAGCTGATTTTGACACTGAAACTCTAAAATTAATGTTAGCGTTTAAGGAAAGCGAAAAGAAACATTAGGCAGTCAACTCACAAATATAATGATAAAAATATGAGGAAAAATGAAATCGTGTGCGAGGTGTTCGGTGGGTGAATACCTTTGCGATGCTTTGAAAGATGACCCGCTGGTTAATATAGTGAAACGGGGCAACTCTTATATGCACACTAATAACAGTAATCTAATATTGAAGGTATATATCTCCGTTCAATTAGATGCACTTCAATGACGATTTGAGTGGTTAAGTAGATAAGAGACATTCCAACGGTACTGATTCCGATAGTTGTACATGAAATCAAATATGAGGAAAAAATTCCCATAGTGATAAAGCGATTATTCATTACTTCGCGTGCTCTCTCTCCAATTCGCCAAATGCGTGAGACTAAAAATTTCCGCACTTATGTCTATGTCTGTGCTGTATATGGCGTGCTTCTAAAATGGTTTTGTCGAATCCACTCAGCGCAATTAGCGGTTTTGAATAATGCACTGCGTGTAACTGACATAAAAAGTTCGTGGGAAATTAAAGAAGGAGTTCGTTACATCGTACGAATAAACGCTTTTAAGTGTATGAGCATAATGCTTAGATTGTCGCTTTCAAAAGACAATGCTAAAATCTATATTTTAATATTCCTTCAAAAATTAGCAAGATTTTTCTTCTGTTTCTTTCTTATGCAAACATTTGATTTATAACTAATTCAATCAGTGTAAATATGAGAATCAATGAGCTTTGAACTTTCGCCACTTCGATCAGAAATTTTATACACACCTTTGACTCATATTTTGAACAGAGATTTCGTCGACGGGAGGAAATTTTGGCCACATTTCAATAAAATTGCATATATACACTTCTGATATGAAAGTAAACGCGAAACATTTACATATGAAAGTTTTAAATGATATCGTAATGATATTACAATCGAAAAAGTGGTCCTCACAACAAATAGGGGACGATTCATCGTCCTTCGTAAGTATATATGACCACACTGTATCGAAAAAGCAGTCACTCGAAATCAGAAAGAAAACTGCACGAAATGCCGAAGAACATGCAATGAAAAACTGTTGTAGCATTGTACGGCATTCCGTTGAAATTAATTTCATTTAACAGCAACAGCACTACGTTTTCTTAATTGTTGTACTGTGCCGGATGGTAGAGAAGAGACAATGCGAGTCGAACTGAAGTTTATTCAAACAATTGGGTAACTGAGCACAAGTTGGGTAAAAACCACCAATATCACTCAGTGAACACGCATCATGGCTAACGGGTTTGAATCACGCAACTACAGAAATAGAGTAACAGCAGAGAAGAACAAATATCACCGAGGTCGTTCTATGCAAAATTGAGTTGCAGCACGGTTGTTCACCTCAGTAGTAATCAAACTAAAAGAATACATTTTCACCATTTGCGAACCAAAGCAAATCAACACCCATTTTGTGGTTCCAGAATGGTGAAAAAATTCGTAGTTTTCAACGGATAAATGACGGAGATAATCTGTTGAGGCAGGTGGTCATAAATTTCACAGTTTAATTGTTTATATTTGCTTTCGTAAATTTTGCTGGTGAACATATGTGTCTACCTGTACATCCGTTGATTCCAACCTATCAGCCCGGCAGCTGGAACACTGATATTTGCTTTAAAACTTATAGTATAGTTGCCATCTCTTTAATCATCGTTCAATTAGCGAGAGAGGCTATCTCTTCCTCAGCGTACCCGTATGAATTGGATGCTTGACACGGAATATAGATAAGGAGCAAAAAATTACTACTGAAATACCTTAGTGAGTAATTTTTCATTATATCAAAGGCCAAAAACATTTTTGCAACGGTTCGATTCTTAGCATAAACTAAAACAAACGTAAAATCCGCAACTGAAATTTTCATTCCTCTCTCCGATGGAGAATTATGAAGGTTAAGGGACTGGGATGCTATCAGCTACTCCTTTAATGGGAGAATGTGGCAGAGAAGACGCTTCTTCTTCCTTAAACGTCTCCCCGGTCGAAATTCGTTCAGTCGTGCTGAAAGCACTCAAATACTGCACAAAACTTATTACGTGAAAACTTCATATCACAGCAATGCTATCCACCATACAGAAATGTAAAGTGGGCCGCTTACCTCCTGAATACGAAGGGAATGTGGAATTGAGATTATTTTTGAAAAAAAAAAAAGCTCGATGAATTCATTCTGATCTCTTCATAACATTCCCATTAATCAATTTTCAGTTACAAGAGTGGTCTTGCAGTACGTTGAGGGTGCAGCAGCACTTACTTTCTATGCTTCACTTTTTGGTTGGAGAATTTTCAAATTGGACAAGGAAAGTGCTAAAATCATTGTCAAAAGACTGAACTATAAAAGCAGTATTAGTTGCTACGATGCTGACCTTTGGGATACTAAAGATCAAGATCCTCTGAATTTCAGTAGTCTCTAAAACCGAGCATCCGTTAAATGCTAATTCCATCGAACGAAGTTCATTTTGGGGTCAATAATATTTCCGAATACTATTTGCATTCGGGAACTTAAAAACATCATCTCCAGAGATCTGAGCTTCTGAAAATAATCGAGGACATGGAAATTCGGTGAGCCCTTGGATTTGCTGCGATCATAATTTCCGAGGAAAGGAGGATGTCATTGTTCATCTACTTTTCAAATATTTATTGGATATTACTCTGTAATATTTCTTGTCACCATTCTGTCTTAGAGGAGTTGTCAAAAAAGAAAAGAACGGAGAGAGACAGAGGCTTTTCGAACAGCTCACTGAAACTACGTAAAGTTTACAATGCTATGACAGACACTGAGATGCGCTTAAGTAGGCGTCCGTCAACAGAAATAGGAAATGAGGCACCATACATCAAGAATATTATCACCCAACACATTCACTACCACTGCTCACTAAGGGAAATTGTGATGTTTGTTTAGCATGGGCATATTCAAATGCATCTATATATTTCATTTATTTGCGCAAATTCGCTTGAGTCGATCAAAAATGAATATTTGAAGAAAATGCGAAAATATTTCTATTCATCAATGACGTAAATTTTTGTGCAAATAAAGATTCAACTCGTTTATTTTTAAAATTTTTTAAAAAATATCACTAAAAACTCGTTGAAAATTTGCTATTCTATAAGGTAAGCTTATTTGGTTTGTTTATTATCACAAAACTCATCTATGATGATCTCGGCGCAAATATGAAGCATTATTTTCGATTATATAGGGAAAGCACCTGTACTACGACGACGACGTGCATATTAATGCATACAACTGTTCGATGAGATGCTTAAACGGGTAGTAAACAGTTGTTGTGGAACGCCAATAATTGTAAAAAGATACTCAGATATTTTATGTTCGTTCTTCTTGATAATGAGAATAAGAAAACGTGGAGAGGTTGATCATCTCATTTGGATAGGATTGAAAAACCTACGGGGATCATGCTAATCGAGCTGAATAAATAAACGAATTATTAATTAATTATTTAAAAGAAACAAAGAATCTTCATTCAGCATTAAAAAGTACGACGATGTGCTCAAAAAAAAAAAAAAAAATCTTGAAACGAAGTTCATTTAAAAGATATTCACAAAAATGGACTGAATTTGTATACTACAAGTAATTACTACTATTTCATGCTGGATACAGTGGCCAGCAAACTATAATGCTCTAAACGAGACTTAAAGTAAGATGGAAAGTTAAAGCTCAAAAGCACATTACACTGGCGTGAATTTCCCATGTGGACAACACGAGCAGCAAAAGAATTAAGCACGTCAATTCGATTTGCAATATTCCCGTCGATTTGTAAACGCTATGACCTCAAACGAAATGCAAGTTTCATGAAAGAGGAAATATTTTCAACAGGTATTTCATAGATACCTTTGACGGTCTTGAAATAAAGGTAGTTATTCGACTAAGTTCTATGAGACTATTGAGGATTGAAATCAAAAAAAAAAATGAAGCAATTGTGTTTATTATCAAGCTGAAATGATCGAAGAAATTTTTTTAAAGTCGCCTTGCTGAAGCATTGGTGCACTTCTCTTGACATCCTTCTTCACAGACGTCCACTAAGCATCGTTACAATTTTGCAAAATGGGACGGTTGCAAAGCTTTCAAACAGTTTTCTAGGCAGGTGCATTGCAATATGCCAAGATTACAATTCACTAATTGAACAATTCTCGGCGAGACTTCAAAACCGTGGTTACTTCAGCTGAGGACGATAATCACATAAACACTCAAATCATGTACTATATCCTCAGTGGCTATTTCTATGCTTAGTGAATGCATGTGATATTGAAGCTAGAAATTTATATACAAAACGAAGCACTTTTCGACGTGAATGCTGAACTGTTAAGGTAGTGGCCATGTTGTAAATGAAAGCGAATCTTTATACAACAAATAATCGAACCCATGTTCAACAATAAGTCGGTACTAGGATACAAAAGAAGGTCTCTGTGGGCGGCTGCCTGGAGGTGCTCCCAGCAGTTTGACGTGATGAATCCTATCCTCTCCGAAGCGAGGAGGTCCCTTCATACGCGTAGCAATCCATGCGGAATGTTTCGCATCATCAATCTCTCACGTGGCTGGAGGATATTCTAGTACCCCATCCTGGCTGCTACCAAGATGAACGATTAGAAAACGTTTGCCTTTATTAGGAGACTGTCTTCACATTACTCGTGCCACTGCCCTGCATCGTGTTCGCAAGGAATCGCACTGTATTAACAAATTTTAAAAACTTCTGTTTTGGGGAACACCTGCATACGAATCGAGTTAGTTGATAGTGCAGTACTGCTGATATTTTAAGCCGTATATGCTGATATTTAAGCCGTACAAGGGCATGCTTAGTAAGACGCATAAAGAAAAGCCAACAACCTTTTTGCTCGGTTATGGCTTTTGCTGCAAATGTACATCTAGCGGACGATTGAACTGAGAGTACTATCTACTTAGGAAAGCTTCTCCGGATGCGAGGAATTTAGTCCGGGATGTTTGAAGCCCATCTCTTCCATAAACCAACACGGACCTCTGCGTTAATCATTTGAAACCAAGAAAATAAACCACCAGTTCTTCAAAGCAACGAATGATCTTGTTTGAAAGATTTACAAATATTTTACGTTCAAATTTCGTGAAGAAAAACAACTAGTATGCCTCTGTGGCTGCACAACTCGCTTATTAGAACATCGCCAAAAAAGTTGCCATAGTCAGCGTAAAAAGCGCACCTTTTGGAAGCACTGGCCTTCTCAGAAGCGTTCTGTCTTAAAAGGAGATCGTGTTTACCTGATTTATAATATTATTGAGCCTTATGGCATTTTCATAAAAGTGCAATGGAGAAGTAAATTCAGATGCTGCGGTCTTGGTGTACTATTGCGTTGGAATGCAATTTCTTCGATGCAGCATTTATGTATTAGCTACATGGTTTAAAAAGAAAAAGAAGATTACTACTGAACAGAGTTCGCTTCTGGGATGGTGCGAGATATAACTATGCTAACGTTGGGATTTTCGAATAAATAAGCTGCAATGATGCGGAGCAAAGTTAAGAAGGGTTCGACATATTCGCGAAGCTGGAACTCACCTTTGGCACAACAAAAATGATAAAAGTTCAAACAATAGCGAATTCGAGGATGCAGGCGAATTGCAGAACTCTGAAAGGTAACGTCACGACATGAAAAGCATCAGAATTTCGTCTATGTTTTATCAAACATTTTAAAGTGTTGTAATGAACGACCGCGCTGCAACTCAATTTTGCATAGATCGATCTCCGTGATATCTATTCTTCTCTGTCCCATTATACTTCCCTGTTTCTCTATTTCTGTAGTTGCGTATTTCAAACTCGTCAGCGATGGTGCGTGTTTACTCAATGATATTGCTGGTTATTACCCGTTGTCATGTTCAGTTACCCAGTTCGCTTGCTTCAGTAAGCTCCGCTTCCAGTCGCCTCAGCTATTCTCGACCACGTGGCAGCGGTACAACATCAAGGATTTTCTGATTGCAAATTAAAGCAAAAATGAGGCGAGTCGAGCGAAGCGTTCTTGAGATAACGTGAACGGAATGGTAAAATAGCTTATGTTCTTCTGTAATATAGATTACAAACTAATAAGGCTCATAACAGTTTAAAGTCTGTACATTAGTCTAGCGAGCTATACAAAGCATTATCCACTCTATGCAGTAGTGCCCTCGAATTTCGAAAGTCTTGGGAGCTCCCGATTTTCATCGTTAAAATTTCGGGGGACCCGAATGCAGATACATCGTTTGTTTGAAGCATCCTGCCTGAATGGGGAGATTTGGGGGACAGAATTTTGTTTAGATGGAGGCGAAGTTCGGCGAATACCGAGTTTTGCGGGGCTTTTCGGCATCGATGGAGTTGAATTTTGCAGATTCTTATCATATCCTCAATGGATGCCAACATATGAGGCCACGGATGCCAACATATGTCAAAGCACACGAAATATTATAAGAAAATGATTACTGCAATATGCAGATAACATAACAAGTGGAAACATGCATTGGCTTACCGACTTATGTAAAGATAGTCGCAATCATAACATCAGACGGTATTATATTCAAACAAGTCTGTTTTCATTTCTGCATCTAGTGATAAATCATTTGCGTATTAAATTAGCATTAACCTATTAAGGCGCTTATTTTATTCCAATATAAGGCAAATGTTCATTGAATATTTATAGCTTGCAAATCCATCTTCGTGCCTTGTTCGAATGCAACAATTCCATCCTATTGTAGATATTCCATTCGCCAAAGTTTTAAAAAATTTTTTGCGAACATTTTTTAAATATAATAATTATACAATCATTTTTAATGATTACAATAGAATTCAATAATATTTTCTCGTTGAAGCTATATAATAGATAAGAGAATTGACCAAAAAATACGAATCTTTAAAGTGTTTAATGAGATCCTTGCTCAATAAATTGATTTCAGATTGAACTGTTTATTGCATGTAAATTTGTAGTTGAAAATATTAATAAATAATAGGTGAAAATATTTGATAGTGTACTATTCCACTAATATATATCTCATTAAATAATATGAAGAAATTTAACGGCTATAATATATAAATTCACAGAAATTATTTATGATTAAGATTTTGGTAATAATCATATAGAAGGAAAGAAATTAGTTAAGTAATTGCATTCATAACAATCAATTCTGGATATTATGCACTTGAAAAAAAAAAGGTTTATGTATTCTTTGGTGGTACAAATTGCTGGCCATATATGAATGTTTAGGCCATTTACAGCAATATGAAATGCTCCAAAGCTTTTTTTTTTCCTATTATGCAATATGGACAATAATCGACGACTATATTAAGCAGCATTTGAAGCTTTCTCTATCCGTTCTGTGTGTCTCTCTGTCTGTCTCATATGCATATACACGCAAATGTTTAATTTATTATTAAATCTGAGATAAAATGTTTTCTCAAAAAATTCATTTCTGTATTAATTTTCAGATGCATTGCGCTAACATTAACTACAAACATTTTATGCTGAGCGTGAATTATCTTTGGTCCTTTTGGCAGGCAACGCTAACACAGTGTATCATTAAAGAATTTCAATGTTCATCGAAATCTTTTATCACCCTTATACTATAAGGAATTTGCCAAAGATTGCATTGTTTGCTAGCATCACATTACATAGGCAGATTGCCTCATTCATAAAGACGAAACCATAATTTCATCGATTGCGATTTCGTGCAAACTTACTTTAGAGAGTTGAATCGATCATAAAAATTTGGATACAAATATGTAGAAAAAAACATAACATTTGAATAATAAATTCTTGCAAAAATTTGCACAAAAGCATACAAAAAAGAATGAAAAGAGAAGCAAAAAGAGTAGGTGGCCCTATATCTACTACTGCTTTACTCTCCTTCTGCCTGAGCATTTCCATTATAATTAACGACTAATAAATACGCATTTAAATTTTAATAAGTCAATCGCTCAGCTAGGTTTGCAAAGGGTTCAGTGCAGAATAAATCACTGACCAACATAAGGTATATGCAAATCACTTCTTTTCCATCAATAAATCTTTGCAAATTTTTTGCACCGAGTTGTTAGATGAACGTAAGTTAGGAATGAGAGATCACCTTAGAAGGTATAAAACGATTCAAAATAAAACTTCATAAGCTAGCCTTAGCTGCTCTCAACTTGAAAATATCGAATAGGCAGATAGACGTAGACACACAGATGCGGCATTTAGATGCTATGCACAAGAAAAAATACAAAGAATTTCAAAAACGCATAAAACTACGTTAATATCGACTACTTAAATGTGATATTCTTCCATTAAATTGGATTAAGTTTTGTCGCCAGAATTTTTTTCATTTTTTTTTCTTTCTCATTTGTAAAGAGATATTAAATTCGTATCTAATGCGCTTTACATAGATCATTCAAAATATGAATTGCAAAAAAATTTACTAACAATAAATCAACCAATAAATCAAAATAAGTTATTAATAAATCAACTACGACAAAATTAAAATTAATACCGAAGGCATTTCAATAAATCAGAGATATTTTAATGGAAATGATTAGTGATATAAAATTATGATAACATTCTTAAATATTGACGGGGTCTTTGACAATGCGCATATGAAATATGCTACTTTTTGAAGAGCATATTACATATGCCATAATAGAAAAAAGTCTTAAATTTGTAAATTTCTTCTGTGAGAGTAGAGTCTTTTTATATACTTAATACTCACTTATCGAATAAGCACATAGTGAAATATCGAACTCCTAATCAACTATAAAAAGCGAAAATATTGAGCACATTAGAAAGCAATGGATATAACAAACGCAAAATTTAGCTCTGAATACAATTATGTCAATAAAAAGCCCATATTTACGTATTTGAAAGTATCGATAAGAATTAATCGTTATATGCGACTACATTTTGCTAATGCAATCAATGGCAAGAAAATTATATCGTCGATTGTAAAGAAATGGAACATAAACTATTCTAGCTTATCATAAACAGTTTCCTCTAATATCATCTCAAGTGTTTTCATAGAATATCTCCATTAGCATTTCGATTTCACAGATTCTTTTATCTTATACAAAATTCTCTAGAACTAGAATAATCGGATTGCATTGCTTAGTTGAACAATACCTTTAGCGTCATCTGAAAGAAAAATCTTTTCCATTATTGATGAACATATTCAATGGTAATTTAAGGACGTATAGTCTCCTGCTTTTGACATTCGTCTAAATAAAGATGTGACCAGGAAATACTTAAATTCCTTTCCGTTGAGCTACAAGGGAATTCCTCGAAAAAATTGCAAGTATATTAGAGCAAGAATTTTAATCGGCTAATAGACGGCAAGCAATTTCTAATAATCGGATTGCTTGAACTGTTGATAAGAGAAAATTTGTTAATCAGCTAAATGGATTAAAATTGATTGAATACGCAAAAGAAGGTGATAAAAATATGCGCTCACAGATTGATCTATCGACATAGATAAACAACTACGAATAATTCGATTTACTAATATGTAAATATAATCATAGAAACTTGATAGGAATAACATACCTGTGAAGAGTTGAGCATTACAAATGAAATATTTTTTAAATTAAACGAAGTTGGATGTGATGAATTCTATACAAGAAATGAATGCTATATGAATAATCTAATATTGTTGTCGTTATCGGAGGCTTACAACACTCATTATCGTATTACAATTTCAAATTCAAATCGAATAACGACTCAAAAGATATTAATATTCAAAGCATCTAATATTCAAATCGTTTTCTCTTTCGTAAACTTCAAAATGACGAAGCGTTATCTTCGTTTCGGCTAATCGACTTCATATTAGACTCAATATCATTCTTCAACTCAACAAATCGAATCTTTGACCTCGATAATTCCCAATGGATATTAGGATGTATCGAAAAGGCGAATAAACTCGAATGTTGATTGCGATAAGAATGGTAGTGATGATGAAGAAAAAGTTGTTTTTTCTTCTAATAGTATTTACATATACGCCTAAAATATTTGCGTATTTCATCATGACGATATTACCCGCTCGAATGTTAGTCAATATTCCAATTGGGAACATTTGCACGCAGAGAAATACGTCAACTAAGCAACCTATTTATCAATTTTTTTGTAATCACAAATACTGAGATGCAATTCGCATTATTGAGTACTTTATAGATTCTATATATGTAGGTCATACTACATCATGCGATGACGTCATTTGATAAAGAGCATATTTCCAAAAAAAAAACATTCACAAAAATAAATAAATAATCTAGGAAACTGTATTGCTAAAATATTATTTCAACATCAAACAAGAGAAAAACAGTCGTCTCTTTTATGCATAAAGACTAATGAAATTAATAGATACTTATAAGCATACATCGATTCATTTCAGCGAAATGACTCTCAAAAATAAGGTAGCACGCCTAATAAGTGAGTAAAAATGAGTGGGAATACTAAAGAAGAAAAATGAAGTGGATTAGCCGTTGGAGAAGAGAATGCAAAAGCGAAAAAAAAGAAAAAGCTTCCCCAAGGGAGTGAGCATGATATGCGCTTTCCAATTTCCATTATTAAGCTAATCAATAGCTGAATAGACTCTCCTAAAATGATAAATTAGAGGCAATAAACATATACTCAAAACTTCACCAAGTCAATCATTCACATAAATCATTGGCGAATGATTCATTTTTGCTTGCAAAGTTTTTTTGTTTTTTTTAATGCAACGAAACTTTTAGGCGTGCTTAATTATTTGTAATTCTAAACTTGATTGATGTATTAATATGGGCGATGATCGCAACATTATCCACCAAAATTTCTTAGCGCTAACTTCAACTGCTCTCGAATTGAAGTAACCGGCATATATAAGCATAGAGATAACTCCATAATATAAATTTAGGAAAGCGCATTAAAAATAACTTTACATTTGATGCATAAGATATATAAAAGTAGGGAAGTGAAAATAGTTATGCAAATATTACCGAATGTGAGCAAAGTTATAATAGCACAATATTCGATCCAACCTTATGATGCAATTAAATTCAGATTGCATCTATGGCATGATGATTTTTGAAGTAAAGTTGAATACTTTTAATGCTTGCTACCTTTGAAGTATTTTATCGTTTTTTTTAAATATGTATTTCTTGTTAAATAGAAAACTCTCATATAACAAAACTTCTATCTATGCATCTCTTCGTAGATTTCAGAATAAAATCCATTATACCAATTCGAATAAATTTTTCTTTTTTCATTAAGAATGCTCAAATTTATCGAAAACGGAAAATCCATAAAATTAACCACCTATCCGATCGTATTGATCATCTCGGTGACATATTCGCGTATTGAGTTCGGGAAAGTGCCAACTATTGAGATATGAAAGAGCGTTCTAACATTTAAAAACAAAGATTTACTAATATATATATATGTTCAACTCGGTTTTCTTTGAGTATATAGGCAATTTTCCATTGTCCACTGAACATATGATGTGTAAGAATTTCACTCCACGAATGAATATATGCATTGATGAATTTATGCGTAACTAGGAGCTAATTGTTACCGTCATCATCAAAACATTCAAACTTTAGTAGCGATTCAATGTTATCGTCACTAGAAATATAGCTAGAAAATTATTGCACAATGCCTTAAACATTGCATTAGATATGAGAAATGCCTTAAAATCTTTATTTTTTCATAGCAGTACTTTTTTTTATCATTGAAAAAATTTCTAATTTATAAAAACTTAGGTGATAAATGAATAGGATAAAATATACAATTTTGTTAGCACACTCAATGCAGTAGAATATACAATAGGAAGTAAGAAATTTAACACTATCAAAACAAATGTACTATGTCCACAATTCAAGAACTGATTTATGTTTTTATTAGATTCTAGAAGTGTAGTTCATTGCGAATTTACTTAGTAAGCATAATTTTCTATTCAAAACGATTTTAGTTATCGCCTGATAAGTGAGTATCGTCTATGGTTATGAATCAAGTCATGATTCTCTTAAATGTTCACAACTTTTTAGGTAAGAAGTCGTTTTTTTTTTTTTTAAATTGCACTATTCACTTGATTTTGTCCATTTTGTCCTTCATTTTCACTAATATTCATATGATTTTGTCCTTCATGGCTCCTGAAATCCTCTATGAACTCATCATATCGTCCTCGGTGGAATGGTTCTTCGTGGAAAAAATTTGATTTTGCGCCAATGTTAACGCAAAATTTCTACCACTAACACATCAGAAATTCATTTCAACATTTGACTATAACGGCATCATTTACCTAGAGATATGCAGAATATGCTCATAAAATAGCATTTATTTATTTTCGATGAAGAATTTCTACTATCTCTGCATTAAAAGACGATAGAAACAAAAATATCTTTATTACTTCCATATAGTTTATATATCGACATTCGACAATGCATAAAGCAATACCAATGTCAGCTTATATACTTACATTGATATTAATCCACATTTACCTTTACCTGCACCAATGATAGCGGTAGGAGAAATGCAATAAACATTAAATGACATAGTTTAGAGTGAAACATTCTCTATATCTTTAAAATTGAATACATTATTGAGGTTTCCTCATTCATTAGTCATTTCTTTGGAAGAACGCGAACGATTCAACAAGAAATGAACAAATTGATCGGCTGCGGTATTTTTACATACTGGAAATATTCAGCAAAAGTCAGACCTAAATTAAAAAATGCAAAAATATGCAACGATCTTTAAAAATGTAACTAAAATCGACTAAAGCAAAACTGAACCAAAGCTGAAAAGTGTGCAATAGGGAAAAGATGAGAGAAAGAGGAGAGAAGGCAATGGGCAAAGGGAAGAGGGAGAGAAGGGCTTCGTTGCGTAGAATTTGAAACTTATCAATAAAGGCGATGAGAAGAGATCCTATGGTCAAACTTTTAACCGTGACTTGGGAAATATTTCGCCAGATTATGCTAAACGGGGAACAACTCGACTGAGTTCTTTTATCGATGTTTTTTTTTAAATGTTGGGGCCGTTATATTTTTCATTTTTTATAAGCGATTAAGCAGCATTATAAGACCATCTCTTAATATGTTATGCAAAAGTAAAGAAAGCGATGAGTGGGTGCATCTTTCCGCTCAACGTTCAGAAAGAGGACTTTCTGATCGGGGAGCTGCTCGGAGCAATCCACGTGAAATGCGTTTATGCGCCACATAGCTAATGAGATTTTTATAGACGGAAGCAACGCAAATAACGTTCACACTTCTCAACGCTACCTTCTTCTGCCTTACTGATAGCATCAATTTGTTGGGAAGTTTCGGAAGAACTCTATAAAGAAGCTCTCCTTTTGGACTTAGCACAGTGACGTAAAAGAGGCCCAACAATGACTAGAAGGTCGTAGTCCACATGAACGAGCGAGTTATTGCTTTATCGTGTGCTTAGGCACAATCTGCGTTGTCTGCTCTCCATAAACCAATTCGTGCTCATTTCCTAGCGTTCACGACGCTTTTCCTTCTTGCAATAACGACATATGAAAGCCATATTATGATATCATACTGACAATTACCAAATAAGCATTACTGATGGCATAATTATGCCATAATGGTCTCCTTGATGCATTCAGATAGCAGTTTAGATAAACATTTTACCACAAATAATTGTGAAATCGGCCTAGCTTTACCTATGGTGAGCATCGAAGAAGGCCTGTGAGAAATTGTTCTTACACGCTCCTCTCATTCCTCAACGTCGCTATGATCTTGAAAGATATCAGAAGTAATAAGTGGTGATAGTAGAAATGTAAAACAACAGGCTGAAATATTACAAAGCGATGGAACATTAACTGTACTATAAATCTAATAAGCTTTATGCCTTGGCATTTAGATTATTTGGTGACATGCTTTGGTTGTTAGAAAGACCACTTGAGGTCAAGCTATAGGCTGAAAGTAGAGGATATAGCCTGAAGTCAAGCCATGAAGCCTAGAGCCTAAAGTCAACAATTTTTGCGCAACTCCCGCTCTTGAAGCCACATAACAAGCAAACGTTGCCATATCTGCACTAGTTTCTAAGCAGCAAGGTCAAGCAGAGGTATGCACACTAAAAATTTCAATCGAGGAAGGAATTAAAGAAATGCAGCATATCACGTTGAATTAGGAAAGCGCATTTTTGAAAAATGTTCGAAGGTACACTCGGTCTTTCATATCACATTTCCTCCTACTATATACTTTCAGGTCTATATTCTGTAATTTAGAATTAAAAAATTGAGGTAATGCCTCTAAAAAAATGGCTTTAGCCAACGCATCTGCCAGCAAGATTATATCAATTAGGTAATAACAGTGAATGCACGAATCTCTTCATTGACGTGGACGCTTAAGCTTTTTCAATGCTTAAGAAACTATCGAATTTGCCATACATCACTAAAAAAAGCGGATGACTCTCTCCAATGTGCAAGTCATCCTTTCCTCCCTCTTCTCTCTCTCTCCCCCCCCCCCCCTCCCGCTCCCCCCACCGCTGATATTTTTACTGATTTCACAGCTACTACTTTTATTCTCTTATATGGCAGTTCTCAGAATATTGCTAAATGTATTCTTCTTGGAGATTTTAATCTCTCATAGATTGATTGGTATTCCTTTGTGGCTAACGATAATCTAGGCCCACTATTTAATGATTTTTCACTAGCTCATTCTCTCATTCAATGAATTTTAGAACCAACTCATAGAAATAATATTCTCGATTCTGTTTTTTTTTTGTTTTTCGGGTCTTCGAATCTTATTTCTACTATGCAACTTATGACTAATTTTTCTACTTCTGATCATCATCCAATCGTTTTTGATATTAATATCCCCTTCTCAACTATAACAGATTTTCCGAAATTCGCGCGATATAGACTCGCAATTTTTTAAACATTTTATTTTTCTGCGATTCGAATAGTGGTCATAATAGATGAATTTGATTTGACTCCTCATAAGGCTAATGGATATATATCTTTTAAAGTTAGGATCATACAGGTCTACAGTTTATACCACCTATATGGAGTGCTTTGTATGGCAAAAGCCTCGTGTCTCTAAGATTCTTTCCTCAAGTGCAAAAGTTTACCTATGAAGGTTTTAGTTGACTTCCACGAATATCTCGAGCATACGGCTCTGTTCAAGTGACCGATTGGTAAAAAAGGCCAGAATTTTATGATTTCATTTCACACCTGAAACTGTGCAATTGCTCATCAGATAATAAATTCGCCCCACATTTTTTTCCTCCTCTTTCATTGCTATTCTTATTTCTCAAATCGTAAATTATACGGCATAAATCGTAAGTTTCCATGTTGATTACCACTTTCGTAAACGAAAGGTGATTGAAGATCAACAGTAAAACATCATCTACTCGGATGAATAATCGCCTATAGGAGCGTTTCCCTCAAGGTATTGTTTCGCGTAATTTGCTTTTTTTTCAGTGATCTTATTGATTGTCTTCGAATAGGCGTCAAGGTTAGCTATATACCTATGACCTAACGTTCTGTGTTACCTACTATTGTTCAGGTTTGTGCTGATAAACAATTTCCTCTTCAAGAAATACTAAACTTTCTATTGCGTGGGTATAACGGTCAATATATTTATAAATTTCGACGCCTGACCCTATCCTCTCTCAAATATGTCCTTATAGGCGTTCTTATTCCTTATTCTTATTGGAACTTATATGGTGTTCTTAATGATTGGAATTTATCCTATAAATCCTGGATTATCTATTTTATACAGAATATCTAGAAAGATTATTTCAGATATGATTCTCTCTTTCATTGATTCAATTCTTTCGGATATTCATGCTTATGCATCTACCTTTAAAATCTTTATTATTCACCTAATATTTGAAATTTGCATATATCCTCGAGATGTGGCATTTATGCTTGGAAAAAAAAAGAAGGTCACATTTTTATTGAGTAGATGCAACGGCTTTTTTTTTGAAAATAAAGACTATAATTGATCGTTTAGAAAATGAAGTAATAAATATACCATGAATGAATAAAATATAAATAAGTAAATAATGAATAAAATATTATGACTATGTTAGACTAATACGATCAATTAAGAAAAACTCAATAAAATATATTATTGGCGTATCGATTAACGTATAAATCTTTGGAAATTTTTGACTTCCTTTTTTTTCGAATATAATTTTGCAATTACGGATGTAATAAATGAATAATATTAGTCAAGACTCAAGACTCTTTCATAAGTCATTTAATTATCTTTTGCAATATTCATTTCAAGCGAAATTTCAATAATTTCCTATTGCAAAAAAGTGACTTAGTAATTATGATTTTCTAAGTTATTGCTTAAAAGTTTCCACTAATTTACTTATAATTCACTTACAACCTCAAATACTCTCTAAGAAGATAGTAACGTGGAAGAAGATGCCTAATTAGTCAAATTTCTTTTTTTTTTGAAATGAGAATTTTCTTTGATGTATTCGAAAATTTTAATTTAAAATGAATTCCAATAGTTAATTAAATGATTTATCAATGAATCTTTTAGTGATGTTATTTTTTTTTTTCAATGTTATTTTCATAAGCAGAAATATTTTATCGATATTTTTGCTTAGAAAGAATTTTAAAAAAAAAACCTCATCTTATTTGTTTTGTTCATTTTTAAATCCTATCAATTTTTATTCTTCCTTTATTCTCTCCTATATATTTTATTCCAATACAAATGTCTATCTTCAGTTCTCGAAGTTTTGTGCGTTTTCATTCGTTTATTTCCCGTAAGTAGATTGGAATGTTACAAATCGCCTCAATAAGCGTCGCCCTTCAATCTATTCCTTTCCTCTTCCCTTCCCCCCCCCCCCTCCCTACCCCCCAAACATGAGGAAACATGCCTCGAATGTACATTCATGACCTTTGTGGGACTAGACGTATCTAAGTTCGTTGCCAAAAAACGAACAACCATAGCCGCACCTCACAGGCGTTTAAACAGACGTTTCAGTCACACCTCACCTCTCCTCTGCATATTTAGTCACCCACCCGCTGGAAACCACCGCTCGCTCCCATGCCATATATTACATACCTGAGCGATCTGCAACACCTGCATTCGCATATTGAGAATACGCACGTTCACAACTAAGTTGTTGTCCAAATTTCAAATCTGCTGCTTTTTGCTAGTGAATAGGGCACTTGGCAAGCACCTGGCAATGTCTCGCTGACTAGTGATTGCACTTCCGCCGACCTGATCGTTGCGCACACTCTTCGATCGACGGCGAGGACTTCAATCGACGACCAATCGGTGTTAAATCGGAGACCACTCGTCTCTCGCCACGTTCAATCGACGACTGTCAACAAGCTTTTATGCTGTTTTGCGCGGCAGCTTGGAAATTTGAATGCTATGACTTTATGTTCTTGCTAATGGCATCCTGCTATGGCGGCATTTGCGGCTGTTCGCGCGACATTTGCGCCAATGGCATCGTGCAATTGTGTTAAGATAAAGCATAAGTTGGAGTATAGGTTGCAGCCTAGCCTTAGTTGTTACTCAGCGTGGCGCATTTGTCGTGTTTCCAGTTGTCGCATTATAATAATTAGTCGAGAAGTCGATTATATTTTGCATATATGCTAAAAAAACGAAGTGCAACCTTGTTATTTTACAGTCCATTTTGTGGTCATGAGTGAGTGCAGGTGGGCTCTCGACTGGTAAGTTATGTTGTAACTCGGAGCTCCAGGATGGAACATAAGGGTGTGGCGTTAGGATTAGCGCCTAAGTTGGCCAGAATTTCGGGAGTTCCGGAGATCGGGACCATATTCTGGTCCGCGGGCGTTCTCTCGGGGAGGGGAGTCTTCGCTACTAGTAAGCGTCACGGCTTTCACCTCACCTCTGTTCTTTGCTGTTGGTTGTTTCGACGTGTCGCGTTAACAGATGTGTGCTGATGTATACGTTGAATGTGTAGACGCTTTTGAAAATGAAGATGTGAGGCAGAGAAAAAACAAGTTACATCCTCGAGTGCTATCGTATCTGGTGCGTTGGTGAAGTCTTTTAGAGCGCAGACCTCAATAAGGAACCGACGGGGGAAATATTTGTCTTCGGGGGAAGATGAAAACGTGGTCAACGTAATGCGCATTGGGCATGGCATTTGCCTTGAAGCGATCATTACGCAAGAAAACGAGAATTGATGATCAACTTGAAAAGGAATTATTTGGTGGATGTAAGCTATGCGTGTTGCCCGATCGAGGTTAAGGTCATAGCATCCCTTGCCCGCTTCATTGGTCTTCACCCTCAAGCTATCCAGGATAGTTCCATCGCATGTGACCGAAGCCAAGCATTCTCTTTGAACATGGCTTGGTCAAGATTTCTCGTGCGTAACCGAGTTAAAACGGCGTGCACGAATATTCCGATTGACACAGAACGCCGGAAAGTGGAGGGGGTTTGGTCATTTGTCGTGAAGTAGATTATTTTTAGGCAAATTAATTAAATTCGATTACGCTCACCAATTGAGAGGTACAGTTGTCTTTTTTTCCATATGCTTCAGGTATCATATAAAAATAAAAGATGAGCTCGTTGACGTTGAGAATTTCTTGAAGAAATTTGAATACATAATTGATTATTTATTAGCTTAGGGGATTGCAATACACTCTCGTTCCATAAATCTACAGAAATATATTTAAGGAGTTTCGTTGTTTATTGATGTCGGTTCGAAATAGATTTGAAATCATCGGATGTGTTAAATAATTTCTATTTCGATCGAAAAATTTTCCTCGTAAACGTTTCTTCTCATTTTTTTTTTTCAATTAGTTCATTTTATTATGAAGTAGAAGATATTTGATTTGAGGCTAAGAGTGGTTATCTTTCGGGACGCGGTGATAAGGGAAGAGGAGAGAAAAGAGGTTTAAAGTCATTCTTTTCATTTCCCAGGAATTATTCAACCATATTTTTATTTCCTGCAGCTAACTTTCTTTTTTTTTTTGAGATGTAGTATGCGAACCAGATAGAGTGTTAAACGTTCATAAGAGATGTTTCGCGCAATATTAATCCACTCCTTCAAAACGCTATGAAGTTTGCCGATATTTTTCAGCATTCTTATGTTCCCATCCTCTTCCCTTATTTATTTCTAATTAATCGAAGTTTTCCATTTAAAGGTAATATTCATTGCAGTTTGCTAAAACGTTGATAGCGAACGCTTACTCGCCACTAGGATACTTATCGTGCCATGTTAATATTGAGGTGTGATGGATGTTTTACGCCTACAAGAGGATGACTTTAATGACGAAGGTGGTGATGATTTACTAAACGATGATGACGTTGAATCTATATACGATGGCGACTTTTCGTTTCATGGTAAGCTTAATTCAGCTTAAGCTTGGATTATTTTATTCGATCCGGAAATGGCTTATCATTTTATCATATGCATTTTGAATACGAACCAATGGTGGATCGGTTAAAAACTCGCAATATTTATAGAAAGCGAAATAGATCAAGATAGCGCTAAGCGATCGACCTCTGAAGACGTTAATGAAGCGCAGTCAAAAGTAGTGCAGAAGCAGCAACATTTCCATCCTTCGATTCCGATCGGCCGTCTCGAAACAATCCACGAAGAATCTCGCACGTTATCCGAAGGTAAACTATTCTCGTCTTTTCTATTATTATTTCATATGGTTTTAAAATTAAAATATTCAAATTAACTTGTGAGAATATGGGAACAGTTATGCATAGCATGCTACCTATCACCTTCAATGCACAATTCTTTTTTCTGATGGTGAAGAGACGTTGCATAGGCCGTTAGTTAACGTGTGTCTGGTCTTTCCAATCGACAGTTTTTTGTGGGATGTCGTGCAAGGAGGACGAAGATGGATTCTATTACGATAAAGTTAAAAAGGTAAGTGTAACTCAACTGAGGAGATTAACGAGCACTATCCTAGTCGTCTATGTTTTGGTTGAAGGAGGCTCCACCAGTTGGATGATCTAAGAGGATGAAGAATTGACCCGTACGATTTTTCTCGATCATCTTTGTAATGCGATGGACATTATTATAGAAGGATTCAGCATTAACGTAGTAATATTTCATTAATTCGTTCCTTTTTTAGATTCGGAAGGAAAATTTTTGCATTCTAGGAATTGAGGAGCTTGAAAGGTCATGTTGTTCATCACGTGAGAGGCCTCAGAAGGTGATTGTTCCAAGGACTGTGAGCAGGAACGATGAGGAGAGTGTGCAATTCGTCAAAGCAGGTCGTCGTTTGTTCTCATTCGACTGTGATCTCTATAAAGGTGCACAATAGCTTGCAATAGTCAAATGGGGAAATCATGAGGAAAGATATATGGCACGACGTTTGTCTATGTGGTGTCAGTGCTTTTATCTATGACACATGTCCAGATATCACTAATTATTAGCGTTATTGCTTTTTGCAGTTAAATCTTTGTTTAGACTCGGAGTTTTGGAAACGAGACGAAGAAGAATTTAAGAAGGGGACAGTTTTGGAGAGGAACGACTGGAGATTCAATCGAACGCACCAAGTGAAAGAGTACAGTTGGGAGCCATCGATTGTAGATTCAACACCTCCGATCCCTAGCGTTGATGGTGATCGGCTAATAAAGTTGTGTATGTTTTTTATTTTACTTTACTATTTATTTTTATAAGAAGCAACGAATATTTCTTTAATGTTACGATTGTTTTATGTTGCACTCTTCATCGAAGGAGTCATTTACTTGATTTTTATATCAGAGACCACTTCTTCTTTTCCGGAATTCCGGCATTTGCTGTTTTACCGACCTTCATCTACCACTTGTTTTTGATTCGATATTGCATGGTAATTTCATAGCTAACTTCTTATATACAACTAGATTTATTAGCCTGGATTACATTCAGATGTTAACCAATGTTTGATGGTCAGCAAAAACAATGCCAGCATGCAGATCGGAACCCCCGACTTTTTGCTCATTAAGTGAATGCTTCGCCACCTATTGGCGGCTGACTCTATCATTAGCTGTTTTTTTTTTTTTTGCTTATTGCAATCCATATGCTCATTAGACGTGTCGCGTTATGTGCACATCAGAAATAATGAGGTTTAGGAAAGAAATATTGAGGAATGAAAATGTTCGTTATATGAGTAGTAAAGCGTTCGCCAGGTAGCCGAATGACCCTGGTTCACATCCGTCTGCGGACAGAGATTTTATTGATAGCCAAACGGTTATGAATTTTTGTAGGAAAATTAAGTTGAACGATGATGCGTACATTCCAAAAGAGCATTTAGGTGAGAATTGTTGTGTTTGAAAAAAAGGCGGGAAGGAAAAGAGGCGAAATTTACTCGGAGAATTCCAAGAATCGTTTTGCAGATGAATGATCTTTTTTTGGAACAGTTTAAGGTGACTCTGAAGTAAGGATCGTGATATTCTCGTCGTGGGTAGGTGCTGTTATGACTACATGTTGCTGGACGTTGAAGTCTTCTGTTCTTTGTTTCTTTCGTTTCATTCTTGTTTTTAACTGCAGTTTTAATTTAGGTGAAGTTTTATATGTTAGAGGTACCAGAAACGAGTGAATTTTTTTCCTCAAGAAGAGCTGAGAGCATGCTTATAGAGAGGAAGGAATGTCCTGTACTCTGATCCTCGGTGTTGGGGAATGTTTTTATCTAATGCTGTTTTATCATATAATCAATAATAATTTGAAGGTGAGAATGTGAATGGTACGAAGGAGAACAACAACGTACATTCAGAAATCAGTAATAATGCGAAGAGTATCCAAGAATGTCAGGAGAGAGCGCAGCCAAATAACGTGGAAGAACGTTGTGTAGTAGTTGAACAAGAAAATCAACATGCACCAAAAATGTCAACACCGTATGGTTAGTTAATGCTATCCATGATGTTTTTTTTTTCACTAATATTTGCGGGATTAGACTAAAGGTGAAGCGCGTGATTGCTATGGTTCGAGTGTTTCGCCAGGAATTTCTTCTTAGAGTTATGATCTTACGGATAGAGTGATGGATTACTTTCTGATTCTTTTGCTTCCGCCTACTTTTCACTCTGTAGTGATAGCGACGACTGATTCCAACGGAGTTTTCTTAAGCATCTTTGTTGACAACAGAAAGGGAGGGAGGGGGGGGGGAGGAGGGGAGGGGACGAAATACAAAGTACTGTGCATTTTTGTGGTCCACGCAATCTTTGCGTTGTATACCCTTTATTCCGGCCGATTGCGCATAATATAGTGACCAATCAAATTGTTTCCCACAGCGATCGACGTAGTAGACTTTTCGTAGTATCGTTTATGTATTGGATTGTATTAAAAATTTACTTTATATCATAATCGTTTGATATAGTCTTTGCATATGGGAGTGCGTAACGAGAATATGAAACTCGATTGTAGGCCACTGTTCATCGGTTACCTTTCACCGCACTCCTCTCCTAGTAGAATTTAGATGAGGCGTGCAGGTGACTAATTGTTGGATCGTTCTGAGTTTGTCTGTGGTGCAGTACGATAGTAACTAATTGCAAACACATAAGCGTGAGAATTTATAACTTTGGAGGGCGATGGTGGGAGAGGGAGACAGAGGGGACCATGTGACAGGGAGATTCATTTAAGGTTAAGGGGAGCGATGGTGGGAGAAATGAACAGAGGAGATTGTATGGCAAGAAATCTGTTTATTGTAAGTTGTTGAACTAGCTGATGGGTGGACGAAATGCAAAAGCGCATATCGTACTTTCTATTCTTCGATGGGTTTCGCCATTTGTAAACTTAGGTTGCAAAGATAGTACAAAAATACTGGGTGGTGCTTCACTACAGTACACAGTAATATAGGGTATCTTGATTTCAAGGAGAGTGCATTTCTTCGCTGTTGCATCTTGCTTGGGGGCCGTTGGGAGTTGTTGTATGCTGCCTGAGACTATATGTTTAGCTGAGAAGGACACAACACGAGGTCATCTGCATGACTTGAGTAGAGACTGTGCTTCTATATCGGCAATATCATTGGCAACTGATCCGATCACTCCGATCGCTGCGCGGGGACGTTTTCCAAGCAATTTGGATCCTAGAAAAGTTGCATTTTTGGAGCCAAAAAGAAGTCTAGCTCTGAAGCCGGTCGTTAACGAAGAGAAGACATTTCTGTCGTCATCTGCCATTGATAGAGCACTTTCGGTGAGTGATCATTTGTTAATAGTCGACGTTGATGTGAATGAGGTTTGATATTTCGGGCAGTTTTTAATACTATCCACTCGTAGAACGTAGCAGAAGTAAATCTGTGATTGAGGGTTTTAACGATGATCAGTTTGGTTAAAAAAAAATCTGTTATTGCTTATGTATTTTAAAAGAAAGATTTATTGGCAGTTTAGAAAACCAATGGAATTGTTGAACGAGTTTTCATGAGAGCGATCCGCATAGGCCTTTGTGATATGATTTTAGTCTTATTTCACTAGAAATTTGTTGAAAATTATTCTTCGTTAACTCTATGAGTAGAGTTGTTGCAAATTTGAGTTATTTTTTTCTCTGGTAGAAAATCGTGATGCACATATACATGATACTACAGGAAAATAGCGTAGAAACGATGAATGACACCCAGCTGATTGCTGCGCTTAATAAGGCAAGGAAACGTACGGAAGGTGTTTTCAAGGTGCCCGATCTACCAAAGTATCACTCTCGTACCCGTAAGTGCATTTGTTTTGTGGTCAATGTAAATCAGTGGGTGGATATGGGGTAATGGTGGTTTAGCCGATGACTGAATTAACCGTCTTTGTTGCGGTCTTTTGCTGAATTGAGATTTCACCTTCGAACTCTGTTATCTGAGCATAATCGTGTAAAGCAAGTAATAAATACAAAAGTGCCACAACATTTGTATTCAATCAACGTTGGGAAATGAGTTAAGCGTTCCGTGCCATATTCTTTCCCTGTTAAACTTGGAGGAAAGGAGGGAAGTAGAGGAAAGAAAGGGCTCTGTTTCAGATTTTAACTCGCCCTGCTCGAATCGGGATATCCCATTCCTTCCATTATTTCCCTTAACTTTGGTTTGCGGAAAACCATTTGTAGTGAGCCATATTGGAATGTTGTATTACTGGCAAAGATCTTTCAGAATTTAGTTAATTTAATGTTGTTTTCGTTCACCTTTTAAAATACCGCTCTCTGTGATTGCGATTATTTTCAAATTTAAATCTTACTGGTTGAGTGCTATAATTTTGGATGATCAAGTTTCAATAGTTTTTAAGTTTTTTGGTGGTTTTGGTAATTTATTTAATGAAAAAAATGATAGTCGCGTATGCTAAGCGAACAGACTGAGTGTGTTTGTGTGAGTTTTGCAGAAGGTGATCTCACGTCGACGCATAGTCGGAAGATCCGTGATCGCGTTGCTGAACCACTGAAAAGCAACACAGCCATTGTCAATGCACAAACGGAAGCGAACGGTTTGTGTTGTGAATTTTTTTA
Organism: Ascaris suum; assembly: GCA_013433145.1. Lineage (NCBI taxonomy): Eukaryota > Metazoa > Nematoda > Chromadorea > Rhabditida > Ascarididae > Ascaris > Ascaris suum. Next base: position 2,033,977 of record CM024175.1, read on the forward strand.
ATGCAGTCCTTCTGCAAATTGGGATATTAGGACATGGATGGAAGAACGATGAATGTTAGCCCTGATATTTCGTTGGCAATATCGGTTTGAAAAAGGGAGAGGAAGTGGATGTCGAGGGACAGTGCAACTTAAAGTTCCTGGAGAGAGTGGATCGGTGGTGAGGTAATTGGCTGCGTGGATTTGACTAACACAAAATGATCCAACGAGTGCCCTTAGGCGGTGAACAAATGCTTCGTTGTATCTCATCTCATCCCAACGTAATTGCAATGTAATGTCGTTCCATTTGCACCTGAGTTGTAGTATCTCATCTCTTAATAGCAATATGTATGCGATAAACGAATTTCTCATCTCCCTCAAATATTGCTTCAGTGAAAAGGAGGTATGCCGTTGCGAACATGTGGACTTTCCTGTCTCCCTCGAACGGAAAGGCAGTTATATATGTAGATCAAAAACCTGACTGGTTATAGAAAAAGACCTTAGGTTTACGTGGACCGAAAGAATTGAGAAATCTGTTTGCATTTATGCTGTTACTATGACCATATAGGCCCTTTAAAAAAGGGTTCAAAAGCTTACTTCATTATTGCGAATAAATTTGGTGTTTCCGTAGTACCAACTGACTGTCTCATAAGAAAACTGTGGAGCCCCCTCCGGGTTGGAGGAGAAAGGGGGAGGGAGGAATACTTTGACCGGACTCTGAACCCATCAACCTCTCACTGGAGTGGATGAGCGTTTTGCATTTTCTGAGTCTATTCCAGGCGTGATCTTTTTTTTTAAGTTTAGCGTTTAAACGCAGTGCATATATATATATATATATATATATATATATATATATATATATATATATATATATATATATATATATATATATATATATATATATATATATATATATATATATATATATATATATATATATATATATATATAGACGGAGAAGTAAAACGCATAGGGGGAAAAGCGTGGGCAACAGTCATGGAGATGGATGGAAAGGGATTCTATAGCATAGATTGTTGGGAACAAATGGTGAAAGGACAATGTAGTATTGTCTAGGTCATGAATTAACAAATTAGCAGTGCAGAGAACACTTTATTTTCGGCCAGAACATTGATACATAAAGTAACATGAGATGCTTGACAGTTGAGAAAATGTTTGTAAGGCAGCAGTATATAATTTATGATTATTGATTATGAATATATCTAACAAAAGGGAGTCACAGCTTGTTTTGATGGAATAAAAAATTGAGTTATTTGGTGATCATCATGCATAATATTGTTGGTGATCTCCTTTGTTTTTTTTTTCTTCTAACTTTCAGTGGGTTTATTTTTTGCTCATTTTCTCGCTTTATCTTTCATCTGTCTTAGTTAGTCGTTTTTTTCTTACCTTTTGTGTTAATATTCTTCTTTCCATTCATCCCTAAATACTTCCAAAAATGGTCTACGTTTTGATATCTTTCTTGTCTATTGCCTTTATTGCCTGTCGTTTTATCTAAGGAAATTTGATTCCCCTATGCGTCGATTAGATTATTTACGCCACTTTCTTTACTTTCTCGTTGGAACCTCCACCTTTAGCCTTGTCGTCGCTGCAGCCGCCTCTCTGAGCGCAAGTCCACCGAACGCCAAAATATCCTGTCTTGTGCTTTCCGCTTCCATCGTTCCCCGAATAGTTTCACCATTGGCTCGTCCCATCTTGTACGTATCTTCCTTGAGGTCATTTGTGGTTTCTCGGGAGTCATTTGTTAACCGCAATGTCCAACGGTTGTCTTGCAGTCGAGCAACATGTCCAGCCCATCTTCTTTTTGCTGCATACATTTCGTCCACCACATCACACACGCCCGTTCTTTGTCTCAGTTCTTCGTTCCTAATCTTGTCTCTTATGATAACTCTGCAGATTCTTCTTTCCATAGCTGTTTCCGTTACAGCAAACTTCTCTTCGTCGTTCTTTATTATAGCCCATGTTTCACAGGCATACAACATTGCCGGCAATGCAGTAGAATTAAAAATGGATGCTCTGATGTTCATTGGCAGAGCCTGATCGGTAAGTACTGTGCGGTTGTTATTGAAGGCGACCCACCCTGCTCTGCGTCTTCTTATCCATTCGCCATTAGCAAGATTGTTTGATTCAAATCTTCTTTCTAGATATATGTAATCTTTAACTTCTTCAATCTCTGCTTCATTTGTGCGAATGACCCCCGGACGCTGTATTCATTTCGCATCCACCTTGTCTTCGTTAAATTCATCTCCAACCCAAGTTTTTTTGAGAGGTCTTTTAATTCTTGAAGGTCTTATTGCACTTCTTTAGGGTTGTTTGCAAAAGTACGCACTCGTCCGCATAGAGTAGGTGAGTGAGCTTTTCAGCATTAATCACAATTCCGCCCTGGTGATTCATCTTTCGAAAAACAGATTCTAGGGTTGCTGCAAAGAGCATTGGGGAGATCGTATCTCCTTGTCGGACTCCTTTATTTATTTCTTTATGACGCGTTTCGGATAAAAGCTTTATGTCACTCGTGCTTTCTTCACCAATGAGTCTTACGATGTCGACGTAAGTAGGGTTTACACCAGCTTCGTGTAACACGTTGAATATAGCGGTCGTTTCCACAGAATCAAACGCTTTGCGATAGTCGACCAAAGCTAAACATATCGGCATCTGATATTCTTTGCTCTTCTTCAACAACTGATGAGAGCGTGAATATGATCTTGAGCAGAGTATCCAGCTTTGAATACCACTTGTTCTCTGCTGAGCTCCAGTTGATGGTATATTCGCTGAACAACAATCTTGTGAACAGCTTATATAGCTGAGACAGGAGTGTTGTCGGGCGATAGTTACCGGGATCTTCTGAATCGCCTTTTTTCTTCAACAGCACGGTTCTGGAAGTTGACCAAGCTTTCGGGATCGCACCTTTCTTTAAGTAGGACGTAAATCTTTCTGCGACTGCCTTTTGAAGCAAATAGCCTCCCGCTTTTAAGTATTCTGCTGTTATTCTGTCAACCTCGGGGCGTATGTTGGGCTTCATCTTCTCTGTGGTAACCTCTATCTCGTCCCACGTTACAACTGCAATTTCTTCTTTTTTGATATCCGATTTAGTTTCGTTTATCTTCACCTTCATTTCTTCTATCTTAGATGCATACAGTTCATTATAGAATTTTTCACACATTTCTTCCATTTTTTTTCCTATCTGTGGTACGTCTTCCGTCGGCATCTTTTATTGCGAAGGGCAATTTTCTTTTCAGCTGTAATTCCCCTTCAATTCTTTTGATACTTTTTTCCTTTCGGTGTAGTCTTCCTTAGCTTTGTCTTCCGACGTTCGTGATAATCCGATTATAAACTTTTCCGGATGTCTTTGCACAATGTTTTGTAGTCTTTTCCGATTGCTCTGCCGTCTGCTATTCGTTCTGCTCTAACTCTCATCAACAACAACGTAGCATGTCGGATACGTCTTTTCCTTGCTGGAAGGATTTCTTCACTTGCAAGGTCCGCTGCCTTCAGAACGTTAGCAACTAACTGCTCGTAGTCTTCATCAGTATTTATGCAGTTCATCGAGAAGTCGGTAGTTTCCATCAGATTCGGGAACGTATCGGCATTTAGGTTTCTTCTTGGAGGACATCCTTTCTTCAATATCGCATATTCACATTTAACGTTCAACATTAATGTTGAGCGTAGCAACCGATGATCTGAACCCGTGCTAATAATCTTTTCTCCTCTGACCGAACATCAGAAAAAATGCGCTTTGTGTCAGTCAAGACGAAGTCAATTTGGTTTAAAGTCCGACCATCACCTCATCTCCAAGTCCACTCTCTTTTTTCCCTCTTCCTCAAACAAGTATTCATGATGTTTAAGTGATTGCCAACAGCGAAAGCTATAAGTTGGGATCCTCTTTCGTTTCTTGCGCCGATTCCGAAACCTCCAACGCAGCCTTCGGCTTTGTTTATCTTCTTTCCGACAGTAGCGTTGAAGTCGCCATGAATCACTGTGTAGGTCGATCTGACTTGCATGACCTCTTCTAATTCTTGGTAGAACCCTTCGATATCTTCATCAGCCTCTTCCGGAGTTTGATTATTGTTTTGCGCTGGTGTATATGCTTGAATAGTCTTTATTGTGTGGCGTCCCGTCAGCCTCAGGATCAAAACTGCAATCCTCGGTGAAATGAGGTCGCAAATTTTAGCACACTTCACCATTTCTTTTCTTACAATAAACCGGACTCCTGCATTTCTCGTTCTGCAGTCGAATGTTCTGCCCAAGAAAATTTGATCACCCGTGTGCCAATGCGCCACCAGATCATTGCTTCTTCTTGTTTCACAGATGCCAATTACATCGGCCTTTATGTTTGCCGTGACGTCAAGATAGTGTCAATTTTGGGATCTGAAGACAAGGTTCTGACGTTGTGTGATGCAAGGAAGACTTAGCCATTCGTTATTCTTTACTCGTTGGCCAACCGGTCCAGAATTCCTGTTCCGAAAGACTTTGGATAATATGTTTCGGTTTTTATCAAATTAATTTTCGTGGCAGTGCCATTCGGGGTGCTGGCCTCATTGACCCTATAGCCGCTGGATGCTTTTATTTCGGAGTGAGTTCTCCTAGCCTTTATCCACCCAAGGATTACCCCCAAGGCAGAGGAGCTGTGGTCTTTTACTGCGGACCGTACTCGCCGTGACACGAATCCGTCAACGGGCATTGTGAGTTTTTGCGTGAGAATGACGCGCCACGATCGGTCCAGCCACATCTTGTTGGATTACGCGGCTGCTTGTTCGCCCCCACTAATTCACGTATCCGATGGCCGTTCCCCTATCCGCAACCTGGGGAGGCGTTGGAGGGCTTGCTGCTAAGCACATCAGTTTCGTTGGAACAGTTGTGAATTATACCTGCCACAAAAAAGAAATCTTTTGAAATTTTGAGGAGATACGTTTTACAGATTTATTGGTGACTCTTGGAAGTAAGAGCCTTACAAAAACATGTCGGAGTGGGAGTCGTGTTTTGCAAAAACACAATTCCGAGAACATACCGGCAGCTGGAGGTGATGCACATATTGAAAATCGATCGCAAATAACACAGCTTACAAAATACCGTGCAAAAGAGATTGTAAACGTGACTGCTCCGCCGAACCAACAACATTTCGATAGTAAGGCCAGTCGAGCAATGCCTTCTGCTTCATCGTCGTTCAATTTTCCCACCAGGTGATCTTCATTTATTATTAGTAATGATGAAGCATTAATTAGGACTTTTTTTTACCTCTTCTTCCGCCTTTTGTGCGTTTTTGAACCGCTGAGAAAATAAGTTGTTGTTACTCTGGGGGCAGAGACGTGAAGAGGGAGACCGAATTGAAAACGTGAAGAGACAAGAGGATAGTCGAAGTGGTTTGTTGGAGAGCACCACAATTCCTAATGACGAGTAGATACGGCGAGAGATGAGAGGTACGAAGAAGGGCTGACGATCGGAGAGCTGTTGACAGGAGAAACTGACGGCGAAGCGCTGAAGCCCGACTTATATAGGCCTCAGGTAGGCTAAAAGCGCCTAAGTCGGTCAGTGGCACTGCGCGAAGAACAACGAATGAGAAACGACTATACAAGCAAAATGATCACTGCAATGTTAAATCAAAAATAGATTTTGATCACAAGTGGATATCTTGGGTTAGCTCTTCAGCGTCTTACCGAACATAAGTAGAAATAGAAAATTGCTGCTGGGAATTGTTAAGTGATTTTTCGATTTAATTTACAGTGAACTTTTTCAAGAGTTAAGTGAGTCGTTTATTTCGAAAGTTATTCCATAATAGCCTTCATTGTTTAATATTTAAAGAAATATTGCAACACTTCTTTGATCGTTATTCATCAATTCTTCGAGTGATTTTTAATTTCATTTTTTCTTGTCTTTTTCTCTTTTTATTTCTTCATCGTTTATTATTTGATTTGTAGAATTTAAAACTTAAAAACGACAAATAGAGTTAGCGATTTTACAAGCACCTTGTTTGCCATTTTTTTAGTACGTCGACTAGAGGAAATGATGGCAAATATTGTCTTGGATGTGATACATCAGCTGTTTGGTTCGGATGTACGGAGGTGAATTGTCCGGTGATTCAAACGATACGACTCACTAACATGTTGAACACATCACTCTTCTTGACAATTTCTTTGCAAAGCAAAAACGAGGCTTTTCAAGTAATGCATTCATTTGCTTTATGTTGTATTATTGCTCCTTTCGTGGGGGAATATTTCGTTAGGCCTGATCCTCATCGTGTGAGCTATTCGATTTCATTTTGGTTATTAGGGATGAAAAGATTATAAAAGTACTTGCATATTTACCCCTTTTGAGGGGGAATTTCATTGATTTCCTTTTACGCGCTTAGGTGTCGATATTTCCTGGTGATATTGCATTCTTGCAAAAATTTGTTACGGGCAAATGGGGATATTCTTCTCTGGCTATTGGGCAGATCTATCAATACGTATTTGTTGCGTTTTACGCTTGTGATCGATAATCTATATACAACAACAACAAGAATCAGCAGATGTTAGACCACCGTTCCTCCCCACGCCTCCTGCCACCTTTACCCCTTGTCCTTTCCCAATTTTGAATAAATACTAACTGCATTTACGTTATTATCTTAAAAAATAGTCGGCTTTTTGAATCTAATAATTAAAGACGTATGTAAGGTTATTTGTCGTTTGTATATTCAGATTTATAGATGTGCTTTTTTTAATGAGTTTCTGCTAGCGTAGTTCAATGTGGTTTTGCAGTTGAAAGAGACCGGAAGTATTATGTTGAAACGTAAGGAAGAGTTCTATCTTCATATAACTTTCAAGCCACCTGCAGCTGCCTACTTCAAGAATGTCATCCGCATTGCAGTTCGTAACATTGAGCGTACGAATTACTCGGTAAAATACTTCTCATATTTCATAATTGAATGCTTTCTTTTTCTCGAATGTTCGACAGTTATCTCTGAGCTTGAAGGTTTTACAGTATTGAGGTTGAAAAATGGCATTTGAAGGGGGGAGGGGGTTGGAGAAGGGCGGCAAAATCCTTTACCGTTGCGCTCTTAAAAAGCACCTAGCACTTAACCGCTCCGTTGCGTCAATATTGTTCTCACCTCTCTAGGTCTTAATCGTGATGTAGAGACTGCCCTCACTTGTCGATGCGTATTTATAAACTGCATTCGATACGACTGGTGAGATCCCATCTTGGGAGTTCAGGACCCCCCGGGGGGGGGGGGTGGGGTGTTGAGAGAATTTCTCTAATTCAAAATTTTGTGTTTCCATATATATGTATGTATGTGGGTTCAGCATTTTCAGATTTATTTCTTTTAATCGACCTTCACTGTGGGGGACCTACTCTATTATCGACAGGCTAAACAGTTTTTCACTGCAAATTAAGTGAAGCAAATTATTTTTATGTGCCCCTGTAAATTTATTGCACTAAAAAGCGTTGCGGCGACATCCTATCTCTTCAGGCATATGCGTTTATGTCTCTTTGTATGTCCGACAGTTGTAGCTGTCGATAGTGAAGCTGAATCTTTCTTAAGATTTAAAATGTTCCCAAAACCCTCGTGTTATTGCGATTGCTTCTTAGGGTCAACATTTGGTGACCCTAACCATCCACTTCTCACGCTCATTAATAAAAAACACATGGTTAGACTGAGAATGCCGATTCGGCGTTTACAGATGGGCACAGAAGTGATAAGTTGTGGAAAATTCCGGTTATAGTGCAGGTAAAAAGTCTGCATAATTTTGCAGCTTACAGCGTGCTATCTCATTTGCAGTTCAAACCATACTTTGTCATAAATTACTGCTGGCTTCCTTCTTTCCGGTTTCATGGTACGCATTTGGAATGGACCATGTATTCATAAAATTACAGATACCAGTGACGGGTGCTGGAGGCACGGCAGTTCTAGTCGTTCAGGAGCATGGTGATATGAGCAGAATGAGGGACGGTTCTTTCGTACTCACAACCTCAAGCGCTATAAATGTACCAATTGAATTGGCAAATGTTGGTGTGAGGTATGTGAAAGTAGTTGTCTTTGATGGATTGTCTTAAGAGAAATGTATGACAAGTGATGCGTGAGTGATCTTTGACTTGATCGTTCCGCATCCTGTTTGGGGTCGGGTTCGGATTAAAATAATTGTTGCGGTATTTGGTGTGATTGTATAGGGTTAAATCAATTGTTTAGGAATTTCTTGCTCATGAGTTATCTCCTTTTCCAACATGCTCTTCATTGATCGTAATTTAGTTGTTTGAACCATGGGCTAGTGAATCGCAAAAATTATGCTAACGAAAATTGGTGAATATAAGTTAAACGGCGGGATGGTTTCTTAATCCCAACTTGATTCGAACTTTTCATCTGCTATATTTTATTCCTTACATTTATGCGTTACGAAAGGGATTTTCCTTTAGAATTCATTAAATTTGAATGTGGGAATCAGTTTTTTTGAGTGTTTTCAATGTGGGCATTTGATTTGACAGCCGACATCATAAAGGGGGCATAGAAATCGTGACAGCTTTCTGTATGGCATTACTGCGACATCTTCTAAAATGGTCTCACATTAGCGTTTCGTTGTTTGTTTCATTATTTCTTTGCGTCATATTTCTTTACAAATGACATCATTTTATGCAGAGATGCTTTCGCATTTATAAGCGTTATTGATCCGAACACAAAACAACCGATGGAAAGTGTGAAGGTATTGCCGACTGATCGAGCAGTAATTCTGCGCCGACAGAAACAGGTTGACATGCATGGTTTTAATGATTACTTCACTAATTAGTGAAAGCATTGATTTTGCACTTCCTACTGCAATTCTGAAGTTTTGATTTTCGAGTTGAATTTGTCTACGGCCGCACATGCACGTTTTGAAGTGAGCAGGGATAGAGTGATAGGAGCGAGTTGTCGGGGATACGTTCTGCCTGTCCTTCATCATTATGGTTTCCGTCCAAGCATGAGTCACTTAAAATAGGCGTTGTAAAAATTATATGGTGTTTTGTTTGTAAAACGTTGCTGCTGGGCGTTGTGGATCAGGAAGCTCCCTTTTATTTTCATACCGTTCAGTTTCGTTGTTGATCTTACGCCTAATTGACTTTCGGTGTGATCCGTCTCCCTTCTCCTGTTTAGGATCTCGTGATGTCAGCCTTGGAATATTTTATCGTTTTCCTTTGTTTCATTTGTCAATGATTATCGGTGATCATGATGAAAATAAGCGATGTTTGAGAGATTCGAGATCCACCTTGAGGAGCCTCTTTGCGATGGGAACGCGGAAACGAGGAGCGCTCTTGGTTCGACGAATTCACTTTGCAGTCGCACTTACTATGTGATTCGAGTTATCTGGGCAGAAGAGTTGCTAAGATATCGCCTGAAACGGTTAGCTGACCATGTTCTTGTGTAAATTCTCTGGGAACAGTTGTGAGGAATGGCAAAGTGGGATATGTTTGTTTTTGCGCAAATCTAGCTCATGACACGACCAGGTACTATATGGGTATGGGAAACACTGCTTTTCCTTCTCACTGCTTAGTTTAGCGCTATCATACAACAGAAGTAATACACGATTCCAGTGACCAGGTTTTAAATGATTTCTTTGAAGCAGACGGCGAGAACTCATAGCGGAGTGGTCTTGCTTGGAGGTAAACGTTGGAGGTAAGTTGTTAAATGACTCCAGTAAACATGATAAATAGTTTACTCTGCGTTTTCCATTGTTCGTGGGAATTTGATTAAGAATATGGATGGAGCTTCAACTGGTGCTCGTTGTTACTTCTGTATCCAGGGGGAAGTAGGATTGATCCTCAACATTCGATTTCATCACTGATGTGAGTTCATCGATTCGTGATTGCCGCAACGCCAGCCAATGGTCGTGCCTGCTTTCAGTGCCAGAACACTATCTACCGTTGTTTAGGAAGCGGTACATATGGTCTGAAGGTAGTCGGGAAACTGTGAGCACCACATCATTTTGACTGCCCTATTAAATCGTACTAAATGCTCTGGTAATTGGCCTTTTAAATTTTCAGTGCGGAAGAAGCGGGGCAGCACAATTGGAGTATTGATGGGTATTCATTCACTAGATTCGAGTTTCTCAATGAACGGATGGCTAAAATAACGGCTGCTTGTAATGGGCCATATAGCGTAACCGATAAAGACACATTTGAATGTCGTCTTCGTGTCCTCTCTATATGTGTAAGTTTTCGGCTGTCGATTTATTGGTGCTGTCTTGAGCACGTTTCCAGAAAAAAAATTTTCCGCCTGGTATTAAAAGATTACGCGAGAGTTTTTTTATCTTTTGATCCTGTTGTAACTCTAGCAGCGACAATGTTGAGAGGAGATAAAGTGGGAGGCGAGGAGACACGGAGATAGTCGAAGTCGTTTGTCGAGGGGCACCACAGCTCATAAAGAGGAAACTGGAGGAGGCGAGGCGTCCCAAGAGAGCTGCCGGTCGGACAGCCGTCGATGAAGAAGACTGACTCCGACGGGCTGAGGCCCGCCTTATATAGGCTTCAGGCAGATTGAAAGCACATAAGTCGATCAATGACATGGCGCGAATACGATCAATGACATGACGCGAAGAATAATGCTATAAAAGCAAAATGGTCACTGTTACATCACAAATAAATACATTGGGTTGGCCCTTTAGCGCCATACCCGACAGATCCTTTCGGGTTTTTCTTGAACAGTAAGAGCAGAAAATGCAATTTTTAGAACTTATGTTGATGTAGATGATTTTATATTAGTGTTATGTCTACGTTAGTTTATGTATGAATGCTTATGCGGCTCTTCCATAGTTTCAGTCATGAACCATTCTAACATTGTGAATTTTGGCGGATTTAATACATGCCATTGGGTGTGACTTCGTGTATTATTTTCCAAATTAATCCGTCAAATTTCGGGAAGATAAAGGTCTCGAAACTACACGAGAAGCTAGAATATATAGAAATGATTTTTCATTAGGAAGGCAAAAAAAGAGGAATCTATTTAATGCGTTTTCATAAACTCTGCACATAATTTTGGTTTTTTTGCGCTAGCTGCTTTCCATATGTGCAGCAGAAATTTGTTAGAGAACTTAAATTTATGCACGCGGATAGTGTGTGCCATATGGTGCAGGTGGAGGGATGTGGAGCAAAAAGGATTACGAGGTGGTGGGGAGGGGACTGCAGAAAATTACGTTTAAAACATAACTACGAAAGTACCCAATAGTCAACATAATGGATACTTAAACACACTTCTCACCCTATATCGCTGTGTTCACTGCCAGATGAGCAAATACACACGTACACGGTCTGCGAAAGGTGAGGCCATAAGGAGAACAGATAAATACTATATTATATTTTCAACAAATATATAACGAAAAATACAATCGGGAACACATATCCCATACATGGACGTTTCTGTAGTAAGTCGACGGACATCTATCTATTGCTTATGGTTCTACTTCAAGTAAAATAATCTATCGTACTTCGTTGAGACCTGCTGGTGCTTTCAGGTGGCTGATAATAAGCGTGTTCCGATATGGCAAAACAGCAGTCTTCAACGAGGACACGATGAAGCGCGATTGGTTGTTTTGGAGCCAGATGCGACACTTGCGCCAGATGCAACTATCGGAATCATTCAGGATGTTAGCATTATGACACCTATATCTAAGCGGTGAATCCCTATCCACATGTAACTTAATGGCGTATTTATTTGTTTTGTTTGCCATACTCTTGTCATCTGGTCTGCTAATACGCATTGTTCCATTTTTTAAAAATTTTTTTACTGTTTGCATTTAAGAGAGCGATTTCAACAGTCACTAATACTTCATTTCTTTTGTCATTTATGTTAAAATCAGGGGCACGGAGCATTTTTATTCTATGAGATTAGATGCGATGGGTGGTGTGGTAAGAACGTAGAATAAGCTGGAGCTGTTGGGAGTGAGAAGATAGGACTAACTGCTCAACTTTCCGGTCGTCCTCGGCTTATGCTTCTCCTTTTAGTATCATCGTAAAGCACTCTGTTTAATTTACTTGACTCAGGAGAGATTAGCAGTCCTATAATAAATTCATCCAGTGATATTGCACCGCATTATCCTGTCATCGAAAGTTGAAAATATTTGATAGAATGAAAAAGAACAAGTGCCAATGCACCAACCGAATCTGCTATTTATTGAGTAATCATGAAGACATAAGCCTTGCTGAATTTTGACACGTACTTATCAATCGCCACAATATTTGATTTCTGTAAATAGCATCTTTGACGTATTGCTTGCTGCTAACAATAAGCGCTTACATTGTTCCCTGTAAATGCTTTCTGCGTCTTACATCGTTATCCTTTGTTGTTTCCTTAAGTATTGAATTCATTTCTTCAGCATTTATTTCATATGAATGCAATGCTTATATTCAGACAGCCTCTTTGTTCTCATCATTTGGCTCGTTGATACTGAAACATATTGTCCGGATCTAGTGCCGAAACTATCCAATAAAACTGTATATCCTTCTGGTACGCCGGCCACACCCGTATAAAGGGAAGTTTTTTCACCGTACAGGAGACCATCGAAAACGGTGGGGTGAATTCCGGTGCTGAAAGCATTCATAGCACCTTTCGATCCCTCCCCCTCCTCCTTCCCACGCACACAACACACCCTGGTAATTCATAGCTTCAGGTCGCATCAAGCACGGCGTATTGCCCCTTCTGCGTCATCTAGACTGTACTACAACGGCTATGAAAGGAAATAGTGTGAAGTTCGAAAAAATTGATCCGACGTTGGGGTTGCGCATCCAGTCATAAGGTGGCGAGTCAGTGTGATATCCTTGTTCCTATACTCCTCGTTTTTGAAAGGGTAGAAGAGTTTATAAGAAGCTAGTGGTAAGAGTGGAAAAATATGTAAAAAGTAGTTTGCTTGTATACAAGGAGGGATGGGGAGGGGGGGGACTTGCGAAAAGAAGATTTCCGTGGACAAAACAGTTTGTCTTCAAGTAAAAGTGGGAGAGGATTCACTTGCGCAAACTTGCATCGGGAAGATTTTTGTGGCAGTGAGTCATTCTGTCGTTGGCCGCTAAAGGCATACCATGAGCGTCCAGTTTGGACCGCCTAAGACCTTTTGCAATAGCTTCCGGCATTGTGAGACCCGACGGCTTCAGGAAGTGCTATAGTGCTGGGTGATGGATGAACCCGGATTTAAAAACCTCCGGGAAAAGCGCACAAACTGTTCTATCCCATTGGGCAGGAGTGGCATCGTTTCCTTTTCGGTAACTGCCCTCCAAGGAGGTTAACGACGGTTCTAGCAAGATGCGTTCTTCACGGTGCGGTCTCTGCACGCCATCTGTATTGACTGGCGCCGACCCGGTAGCCAACATTTACTGAAGGTCGTAAAACTCAACTGGCCTGTTCACTCATTCAATCGTCACAACTCTGTTGAGTTGACGATTTCTTCTACAGTTCTGCTCTCTCGAACAACTGCTTCCGTCTCGCTTCTCCCAAACGGTCGTCTTTACCCAAATCTCAAACTTCGGTAATTAAACCTCTTGCATTTAGCGCATAGGCGCCGAACAATACGATCGCAACTGAATTACGAATTAGCACACACAACAGCATCGAATTACGAATTAACGAAACACAGCAACACCGAATTACGAATTAGCAAAATACAGCAACACTTTAGCAGAAATGGGGTATCAGATCAATACTGTAATGTAACGCTTGCAGACTCTTTCACGATTCCTAGCACAACACAGGAAGTCAGATTCTATCAACCGAAAGACTTCTCATTTCGAAGGATTATGATGATAGTCTGCGACTTAAGTGGCACTGAACAAGAAGCCTACATTTCATCTGAGCCGATGTCTCCAGCGATAATTATAAAATTCCGCGCTCTTAAAGGATTAAAGCAGCGATCAGAGCAACCGTTGGTGGTTTAACCTAGTCTAAGCAGTTCATTACTCAAGTTCGAACGACCATTACAATATAGACAGTAAACTCACTACGGCCTCTTCCGTTATACCGTTCAAGGGAAGCAGTTTAATATGGAGAAGGGTAATAATCAAAGAAATCTTCCACACGAAACAAGCAACACTCTTCGAACAACGATATTGCTTTACCGCAAGCAAACACTCTTTGCACCTTCGTAACGCACTAAAGGTCGACTCTATATAAGCTTATTCCTATCCCTTTTATAGGGTCTTTGGGGTTGGTACATTCGTCAACATCATAGCTTCATGACGAATCCGCTTTGAATGATGCTACCCATTCATGAAGAGAGCGGCGCCATGTTTCCGGTGCCCTCTCCGTTGTAGAAGCCGCTAGGCCGACGCGTTTTTGTGGTGTTTCTTTCCGCATGCCTTAGTCACCGAAACGTCTTTATACACATGCGCATTCCTTCCGCACTTATAACGTTTACCTCAGTACGTTCTAAATTAGCTATCAAATTTCAATAATCCGAATGATACTCGCGAGTAATCGCGACACCATCGAAGGATGAAAGCCGACCACAGGGGAAAAGTGAGGGCGATCTCGATTGCCGTGAATATATCTTGCGGTGGAATATTCATTTGGCTGAAACATGGTTTAGTTCATTCCATAGATTTTCAGTATAAAATATAATTCCACTTATGTATAAGTGGTGCAAAATATTCAAATTTTTTCCTACTGCAATATTCAAATTCAAGTTTTTCTCCAATTTTCCTCTTCAGATATTGAAATTTTGGTTGATACTTCTTCAAAAACCCTCTGAGCATTTTTGCAAACAGAATGACAGACATCTGTGCAGAAATTCAATAAATATCGCCATATGCCGTCGTTAGGAAATCTGCATTCGCAACAGATGTTTGCTTCCGTTGTTTTCGCTAATTATTTTCCACCTGTTTTAACATTCATTTTGTAAATTTCATTATACATATATACATATATATATATATATATATATATATATATATATATATATATATATATATATATATATATATATATATATATATATATATATATATATATATATATATATATATATATATATATATATATATATATATATATATATATATATATATATATGCTTATTTCATACTGCAAGATTCGATGTGCACCTCAAAAGAGGTAGGAACACAGAGAAAATGAATAGAGATAGAGGGTACACAGCAATCAAAAGGAGAAAAGATGGCAATGACCTAGAAGAAATTTCACGATGAAACAGCTGTTCCGTTTTCGATCCTCGCATTACAAAATTTTTGCCGATTCCACTTCCTAGTTTTAGAGAATTTTGCATGAGAGCAGGATACTTTAAAATTTAACACCTTGCAAAGTGTGCCTCAAACATTCAAGTTCTGCCATTGTGATTCGCTTACCCGGTGAGGCGATGTGATCTTTTACTCCGCTGAAATTTGCATCGTACTAATAAGAAACGTTTTCGATGCGCCTGAGCATTTGTCATCCAGGCAAAGGTATCTTTAAGTGTTGCAGACTGGCTTTATGTGTATATAGTTAGAAAGACAGCTCTTGATATGTTAAGACCAAGGTAGCTGGATGTTCGGCAGCTCTGTAAGTACGGGCCATTTTCGCTTCCCCTTTGCTTTCTATTTACCTTTGCCTACCTGTTTCTCTCCTTCCAGATATCCGATCGTTTCGGCAACGCAACCGTTGCAATCACGGTCATGAAATTTGACAGACATAATCTACACCAAAAAGCCTTCCTTCACATGAGATTTCAAACTGAACGGTCATCTCGTCATCTCCGATCGCCTTCGAAAGAAAGTCTCCATGCTTAAATGTGCCTGAGAATTTCACAGCATTTGACGATTATCGTTGCACGTTTTGCAACTATTTCGAATTGCAAATACAAGTGTTTTCTTTTATGTGGTGTATTATTTGTTGTGAATTTTTGTGACCGGTCGGTCTTTTCAGCATGACCTCTACCATCAAAATAGGAACTGTAAGTTAAATTCGAATTCGTATGCAGTCATTATTTCAGAGAAAATAAACAACCACCTGCAGAAAAATTTATTCCCTTATTGGACGATACAACATAAATATAACTGCTCGGTTAAAGGTATACGCAACAAACAACATGGGGAAGATTATCATCGTTTCTGAAAACCTGACGCATTTGCTGGTGGGAAAGATTTCTATAAAAGAAGCAAAGAAATGCTGACATCATTTCTGCTCTAAATCATAAATTCTTGCACTTTTAATCAAATTTTATAGCCAGAAACGAAACCTTTCTCTCATCCCTCCTTTATAGTGATCCTCGATTTCGACATTCAGAAAATCGGATGTTGTTCAACTTTTATGGGATCTCCAAGAGCCCGTTCGACCCGTACCAGCTACCTGGGCTAGCCAGGCTATTCGTATATGATGTTGGCATATTAAGCGTCAGGTTCTATGAATCGAAGTTGATCTCACCGATGAGCACACCCGGTCTCTGTTTACGCGCTTGAGCCAACTTACACTTGCTATGTTGTTGGTACGGATGGTGAGCCTTTATCTGAGATAAAATGAAGTACGGGCAGTTGAAGAGCGGTGCAGCGATAACATCGTCACAGCGTTTCTGATAATTAGGCAGCTAAACGCATGCTACATCATCTATTAGAGAATGACTTTTTTTCTAAATAAGTGGTTGTTTGGTTTCTTTCAAAAAAGAATACATACGAATTCAAATTTAGGCACAAATACTATACATAGATGATTTAGCACTATATAGGCAAATAAAGGTAATATATGGGTAACACATACTATAGATAGTAAAAACACAAATACTATAGATAGTAAAGGTAATATAGGTAAGAAAAGTATGGGTAACACAGGCAACGCATGGAACTATACACAAGTAGTATATAACAGTGACAGTGAATACGCACAAACATCCGAGCTCATATGAGCAATCTGTAATTCTAGGGCTTAAATACGGCTGAGTTGTTAAAAATCGACGAAGCGTTAAAGAATTAAGCGTTATTCACGTAAATCCGATGATATGATTTTAGCAATTGATCAATCAAGCAAAAAAATTCAAGTGACGTTGAAATTTGAAGTCGTTTATATAACTTTGCAGATAAAATCATACGTAATAAGCTATAAAAATAGTTCAATGCGATAAATAATTATTTTACACGATGAAAAAAATCTTCCCTTGAAAGAAATTCAAAAATTTTGGAAATTTCCAACATTTGAGATTTCCAAAGTAAAGAATGCTTTAATTGCAACGAAGAAAGATGACAGATTAAAAAAAAACTGAATGAAAATTGAACAAAAGGATGCTGAGACAATACCACACATATTGATGAACCGATACACTTCGACACAATTCATTCGGATGATTAAACAGTCGATGCATATGAAAAACCATATGCAATATAATTTCATTGCAATCTGAACGATTCATTGAAATCCCGCCAATTCATTTAAACACAACTGCAAAAATGTTTGCTGTCTACCAAATTGTCTCCTCATATATCCTAACTTTTCATTGAAGGCATTAATCAAGGTTTGGATTCGTTCTTCAAGCGGCAATCAAAATTTAAACACAAATGACTAAATGAACACTGAAACAGTTCTGCAAAAATATGTTCTCTAGTAGTGTTTACTTCATATTGACTTGAAAAAAAAAAATGAAATGCATATAATAATAGTAGATTTTTTTTTTTTTTTTGCAGAGGCAACTGTGCAAGCCTTACTCAATTCTAGAATGTCTCATAATTTTAATGTTCACAGGGGCGGTGATCCAATTTGTTGCCTTTTTGAATAACGATGCTTACATCATTATTCTAAAACGCAACAAGCACATAGGAATCGATTCGTGCTATCGATATATTTTATTGCCATGAGATAATTGTGAGCGATTTTCATAGAAGCACACAACTGTTTTCATAAGCCTCGAATAGTAATTTTAGTGTGATCAGCTTGTGCTTGTATTGGCACTAAATTTGCTATATCTGCATCGACTTGTTCGATTAATCATAGCCATCACAATTTAATTGGAAGTAACAGTTGATTAAAAATGTGTTGTAATAATGAGCCGCATAATACCTAAGCTTTAGCAAAGAATCATCCTATCGGCCGCCAATTATGGCGCATTAAGGGCAGCATTTCGTCTCCATAACGTCGTTTCAGCCATAGAACGCTAAAAAACAGCATTGTCTAGCCGATGATTCATAAACATCAACACTAATTTATGGTGTGATCCTCCATGATATCCTCCATGATATGACGATGAGATTACCGCAATAGGTAAATATAAGTAGGCGCCGATCGACGAACATGCCATCCAGGTATCGTGTGTTCCACACATGGAAATGAAAGCGTCGATCATCTTCTGCGCCGTCTTTGTCGTGTTATGTGTAAGGGCACGACGTCCATCTCTTTCATCTGAATCTCATGAATTCGGTCTCCGCCAACGTTTTGGAGGTATGTTTGTCCACTAACATTCGGAGCATATGTTTAACCCTTCTGTGATCATCTTTTAAAGCCTGGCTGATCCAAATCGAACATAATTTTTAACGGCGTTGCTCATTACTGATGTATTTCTAGGGTAGCCTAAATATTTCATATTTTTTCTTCATTGTATAATTCGTCTACAGAAAGTGCAAATAATTGAAATCATTTATACTTTTTATTGGAGTGCTAATGAATAAACAAAAAAGTGCAAGTGATAATCGATTTAGGTAAATTTCTTTATCGTTTCCATTGCAAATATGAAAGAAAGAAAAAAGCATATTTCACGATTGTGAAGATTCTCGCCCGGATATCTACTGTTTGCATGAGCATCATCATTTATTCCTGTAAAGTTCTGAAAAGTTCGATGAAACGGAATGAAAACAAATTTAAAAATGAATTTTAAGGTAAAATGCCCTAAAAATGCTCCTTTTATTTCCGGTCAACGATTCAAACATTATCGAGTTCCACCATTCGCTAATGGAACAAGCGATGAAGCAAAGCATCAATTGATGGAAATTTTCAAGAATAAATCTCTAACGAAAGAACAAATCAATGAAAAAGTGCAGGAATGGGTGAACTCACAAGATAGTAGCGTACAGGTTACATTATTTGTATTTTAAAATTTGTCGACTGTGTAGAAAAAAAAAATAGAATAGTGATGACACACATACGAAATCGCACTGAAAAAAAAAATTAAACGAAGATTTTCCGAATGCTCTCAGTTGAACGACATCAAACTTCCATCAATGTTTCATCGAATCTCCGTAAAATTTCATGCAAGAAGAAAAAAATTGCGTCCGAAGAAAAATTATATGGAATCCTTTAAGTACATCTTCAAAAAATGGAATATAACTCAATGAGTCCTTCAACTTCTTCTATAAGCACATTTTTTAAAATTCTATACTAGTACATATTGAAAGTATTTAAATATTTAGCAATATTTACATATTTACATATTCCATATTTACATATTAAGTAATTCTATACATATTAAAAAAAATTATTACATGAAAGTATTTCAAAAACGCCATGGTCAATAAAATTCGTTTTCAACAGATATTTGGAATCGCATTTATGCATTATTAGTGAAAAAATCACGTAGTTTTTTCTTTCTAACACAGCTGGGTTGTCAGCAAGTTTTTACATTTTCTTGAAATGAACGATCGGTGATCGCGATTATCAAAAGCTCTTAATACAGCTTGTGCAAAGAACAGGGCATACAAAAGATTTTTGCATAATAGGTGTCACACATACATTGCGGACAACATTCTCACCTCGCAAACGTATATTTGGTTATAAATCCATTTGTATGGAGTTGAGAAAGTTAGAGATATTGGAAAACTTGATAGGTTCAACTTCGTAGATTTGAGGTCATCTTCTTACAACTGTGGTTCAAAGAGCCCAAACATGATTTTAAAAAAACCTTTACCATCGTCTCATTCGACTCGATAGATATTTCTACATCCTACATTAACGAAATAATTGAAAGGTAGACGGGCTAGCTGCAGCTTACGGCAATTTGAATGAGCGATTCCTCGCTTCGCAAATAAACTAGTTGTATTAAGTGGCACACGTAGCTACAGTAGGCGCAAAACAAACGGCACTGTAATGCTCGCGGAAAAAATACGACGATGACAACAGCTGCGATTGCAGCGTAAAATTGCAGTTCTTAATGCAGAAATTAGATAATACAAATGTAAAAGAACGAAGTGTGTACAAACAAGGAAAAAAAACTAAAAGAATAAAGTAAATAAAGTGCGGTGACCTTCCCCATTAACACTGCGAATGAAAAACCGGAAACAAGTGAGGATTGGATGCGAAAAACGAGCACAGTTTTGATAGGTGACGGGAAGGACCAAATAGCCTTGGAAAGGTCTTAAAAAAGCTTAACTACCCTAAATGTGAAAAACCTGGTGGTAGTAATGATAGTGATGATGAACGTGATGCGTCAATATATTTTTCTGTAGAACTGCTCATTGGAGTGTTCTCAGTCTTCAGAAATGGTACTTGTAACAATATTAGTGTTATGAGTGAAAAGAAGGGAAGTCGACTCACCTTAAAATTCGGATTACTTAGCGGCGATTGCAACATTTGTCAATAGTGCGTAAAATAAACGACTCAAAGTTTTCATTAGTCGTCAGCTCACTATCTGCGGCGATAACGAGTGGAGAGATGCATCAAAAATACGCCTTCCACGTTCTTTGATGGTGGTTGGATATATTTAGTGACTTTAAAAAATGGTGCAAAATCTTTATTATTGTTAATTGTGCATTAATATATTCCACACAAGTGCGCAAAGCTCATGAAGGTTACGGACGAGAACACTTTCTCAGATGGATATAGAAAGAATCTCTCACATGTTGAGCGACGGAATTCACCAGGTTTAATTCATGGCCAACATTATTTTGTCAGCATTACATACCAATTGAATCAACAAATTTTATGGTGATATTTACAAATTAAAATACAATTGCGTTGAATTCCTATATATATATTTATGTACAATTTCAGAGTGCCTACGAGCAGTTCGATGCAGAAAGGAAACAACGAACGGAACAAATAGAGAGCAAAATTGAAGATGCTAATTTAAGCGAGCAAGCCAAAACCGCATTAAAACAGATTGTCGATCTATTTAGCAATACCTCGATAACGATTGGGGACGAGCGCAGGCGGATGAAAAATATTTTATGGGGACTCAATCGTAACGAAAGGAAAGAAGTACGAGAAGTACTCCGCGAAAATAGACCCAACAGTGAATGAGAAGATTGCTTGAATATGTATTCATATGCACATCACCATACGAATGCATAAAATATGTTTGAATGGAGTATTTTTCACGAGTTATACAAAACCACATTCCTCAAGCAAAGAGTTGTTTTAACTTATAACCGACTAATAATATTGAAGGCGAAAATATTCAACTTTTAATATAACCGTGATAATAATAAATGCCACACTAATTGTTGTGCTATACATGAGAAGGCAGCTATTAAGCAGTCATTGCTCGTAGAATTCTTTCGAACTAAACACTCTCGTTCCTATAGTGATTTATTTTATCGGTTATTCCGCAATAGTTCATTTAGTTAAACATAGAGCAATTTGCTCTATATTCCTATCATTCTATCATAGTGAACAAGTCATTATACTAAAATATGCTTGTGATATCAAATTTTCTGATGTCCTCCAAGCATTTCTGAGCGTGGCCACTTCATAGAGGGGAATGGGTTAATGTATGAAGGAATATCTTTATCGGATTGCAATACAGCATTTTTCTAATTGAAGTGATATGGAGCTATGTACGGTGTGTAGCTACAGTATCCGAAGTTTTTTTCATTTCTCTTTGGAGAAGAACGCTTGCTCTATCTTTCTTCAATCGTACATATTGATCGGCAAAAAGAAGAAAAAAGATGGTATTAGTAACAAGGGGATCGATGAAGAAAACGAAAAATTTAGTTTCTACATATTGCGTTCAGTTGAGCTTTTATGTCGCACGTGAACAATAGCATAATAAGTTCAAATTTTAAAATTTATTACGCGTCAGGAAGTTCAGAAGATGACGATGAATTGTCATTAGATTGCGGATATGAGAGCTTGTCCCATATGTGGCATAACATCCTTCAAAGCTTTTCAGTATAGCTTTCGTAGTTCAAAAATATGGACATTTCGCAGACTAAACAGCAAGATAACAGCGTTTAATTATTGAACTTTGCCTCCTTACCAAGTAGAAAGTAGTAGCGCACCACTATTTAAAAGATACTATG
This sequence comes from Ascaris suum, assembly GCA_013433145.1. Taxonomy (NCBI): domain Eukaryota; kingdom Metazoa; phylum Nematoda; class Chromadorea; order Rhabditida; family Ascarididae; genus Ascaris; species Ascaris suum. The sequence continues at coordinate 2,056,090 of CM024175.1, forward strand.
AAAAATGGGGAATATGAAACTACGGAAGCAATAAGCATATGCTAGGATTGCCGCGAACCTCGAAATAACTAAAATGGGGAAGTGCAAAAAAGAACAAAAGAAAAATGCCGCGAAGGCACAAAACGGCTGTTTTGGATATCCGGCTGTGGGTGAGTCATCCATGCACTCTTTGGTGTACGTGATGCTCATGCAGGCTCCTGTCGCCGTTTCCTCTCACCGCCGATTACTATCCCTTTCAACCGAACGCTTGTATCTCCGTTCACAGATTCACTTCGGCACCAGCGTTCGCTTCAATTCTCAAGGGATGAGCAAACACCCTTATCTCCAGACGATCGTCATGTATGAAAGCGGTCATCGGAAGGATTCGGGGACGGGACGAGGAGACGGATAAGGAATCCGTCACATTGATTCCTGGGATCAACGGACCCAAAATCGCCGTTTAGGAGGAATCGCTCCAAAGAAAAGTTCCTGAGCGGGTGCCAACAAGACAGCAATCAGAGGTCCGCCTGCCCCCCAGTAGCGACCATCAGCAACGGGGCCAGAGGCTCACCAAAGCCCCACGTCTCGCACATCGTTAGGCGCAACCGAGAAAGTTTGTCTTCATATCGTCTTTGAAGAGAAGCAACACCGTCTGGCTGAAGAATGTGCTGACCAAGCCTGTCATTGCCACATGCTACCGTGAAAATTGAGTAACTGACGCGCTCACTGGCGTACTAGCTGAAATCTGTATTTCCGGACCCGTTTCTTCAAAAAGAATTGCGACAAGAAATATGTAACATAGTTGTGCTAAAGTGACACATTAAAGCTTTCTGCAAATGACGATTTACGAAATTCGAAACCAGCCGAAATACAGCATTTCACCGAAAGCAAATAGTAATACTACATTTCTCGAGGACATTTCCGGAATAGTCTTAGTTTTACGTAAATTGGAGCATTTTCCGATGTTACCAAGTCTTTATACACACTGGGGCGAACTCATCTGTATAGCACTGACGTTTCGTTTTCACATCCTTATTAATAAAACACTATCGAAATTACAAGTGCTAAAACTGCATAAACATGTAATAGCGCAATTTCTGCCGTACCAAAATGTGAATGGTTGTAAAGCATCGGCAAAAAACCATGTAACTTTTCGTTTCAAACAAATCAAATGATTTTGAAGGACAAGTCCAAAATATTTAAAGAAAATCCGTCTTGCTGAAAGCTGTTACTTAACACTGCTAGTTAAAATGCGACTGTCTTATTACAACGTGTACCGATCAAAAATGCATCAGGCTGCCGTGTGCTAAACACCACTGATTAGCATCGTGTATTGGATTGAGTAGTGGTCAAGGTCGATTTTCCCGCAAATGCACGATACAGCTTGTTAAAGGTGCGAGAATATGCCGCACTAAGGAATGAGCCTGAAAGCGCTGCTTTCTCGCGAGAAACCTCACAGGTTGTTAACAAATTTCAGGAGAAAATGCATCTCCATCGGATTGAGCAGTCAAAGGTCGATGTATATATCACCAATTCCACATGTCATGGAGCGATCCAAAAAACTGACACGAAGGGTGAATGGAAGGTTGTTAGCCGCAGCTTCAAGAGTTACAACATTCTATCTCCACATTTAAATTACCCGAGGACTCAAAGAGCTTAAATCATTACAGCTTCCATGTTTCGAGCGAACGCGACCCTTGTCGTAGACGAGTTAAGTGGAAACTGTTCATGAGCGCTGCAAACAATTTTTACGAATTCTCGGATTGAAGAGGTTATCATCGCGAGTAACAGCAGATGCCTGCTTCATTTCTTGCATCTTGAGGCGCAAGACTAGCAAGAACAATGTCGGCAATCATCGGACCATTTGTGTACTTATGCTGCATCGTTCGTGCATGCTGCATTTTGTAGCTATCCTCTCCTAGCCACAAAGAAGTCGTTTTACTTTGAGGATAGCAGAGGACTGTAAGTTGGTCACTGTATATGGAGATCCAGAAATTTCAGACTTTTCACCAATTTGGCGTTGGATGTGATTGCTCGATGTGGCTTCGGCGTCAAATTGAGCATAAACAACCAGGAACAGTCGGATTTCGTCCACTACTCAGAAAAAATTTTCAAGCAGTCATATGTGGATTACCGAGTCTTTTCTTAGGTGACTCCAATTTTTTGTGCAAGATTAAACGGTCACACTGTTGTCCGTGATTGAAGAACAGCGGTGTGCATAGATTCTCCTCCGGTGTTGAGATTGCGTCTTTTATCATGAAGGCGTGCAAAAGTGATCATCAACGGAAAATTTAACACGACAAAGAGAGCGGTTCGCCTATGCAAAGAAAAACTTTCACTGCAAAAGATAGAAGTAGAATCACAACCAGCATGTCCTGCCAAATACCTCTTATTAAGAAGAAGCAGAGTTTTAGGATAATGAGGTTTTCTCCGGGCAGTTTGAGACCTCTTTCTACGCGGCGCCATCGAACGCTGAGTACCTTTAATGAGTCTTTCGCACAGAAGGCGTTATTGCCACATAGTGCGTCAGTGATGAACTCAATTACCCTCCGACTTCCCATATTATTCATGGGTTGTTCATACGGAAACTATTCATACGCAAATTGTCTGACGAACTCCATCGATGTAATAGTTGCTCACAAGGGCTATTTTTAACTCTAAAGACTGCACAAGCACCCATTCGCGGAGGAAGGAACATGAGACGTTGTTTTGCTGTTTTCAGATTTGTCCTAATAAGTGTCGCTACAAAAGGCACTAATCACGTAAGCTCCTCTGATGTACATTTCTGCTGACTGTGATTTCTTTGCAGACGTATATTGATGCGTTTGCACGAAATAATTGGGGAATAAGGAAGACGGTTGAGTTCTAAGCAATCTGTGTCATTGAAAAATAGTATAAGATCACCCAGTGATATCGAATGTTTCAACCCTGAGAATATTGGTTCATATCAATATTTTTCGCTCCTGTTGAGAAATATGACACAGTGCAGGCAATTCATGAAGACTGAAAGTGTCAGAGTAGAACACTGTAAACGAACAACTCTGAGTTCGAAGTTCAAGTACCATGAATTGGATTGAGCCGAATTTCCGAAGGGATATGAATTAGCAAATGAAAGAACATTTCAAAAATATCCCGATTTTTTTCAGTTGCTTTTGGAGACACAAAGGACTCGGATGTCAAATATAGAGACGAAGAGTTGATGCACGATGAGCTGGCCAGTGGAAAGAAGGTTGCATTTAGTTATTTTTGCTCCTGGCGTCATCGCTGGAAATGAAGCTCCTTCTTCAGGCACAGAAAAGCGGCTGTCAGAGAGGGTGAAAAAAGGGGCGCCTTCAAATTCCGGTTCATCGGACTAATCGAATACGCATCGAGCTGACCCACTACCAACGTATACCTACACCTCCTGAACGAAATTGCTGTCTTTAGACTGCATCGCGGCAAAAAATTTGATATGCAAATTTTGTCGCGGACTAAAGCTTCATAAAAAAGCGTAATGGCTCAACATTCCAGCGAGGATCACAGACTTTCCTCGGCTGCAAATACCAGCAGGCAATTTCATGAGCTTGGCCTTCATGACTGGTGAGGTGGCATTTTTCGATCGTCCCACAAACAAGTACATGCGGGATGGTCACTTATTTAGCAGTGTACCTCATTTATTTCACTGATCGGTCAGTGCAGCCTTAGAGTGCTGAATTGTGATCATATTGATTCAGTTTGATGGTCATTTTTGTGGAACGCATGAACAAATTAACGAAAAAATGGAATGCCTGACCTCAAGTAATGAAATAATTGTCACCGTCTCTCCTTCCAGGTCGATAAGAAAAAAAGACCTCAAGAAAATGAAATAATTCTCCACTGTAGCTATGAAGAAACGCAAAATTCTAGACTGTATCTTCGGCACTTTGCGTCACGTGTATAAGAGACTTTATCGGAGAGCATTCATTTTTTGAGGCCGACTGATTTTGGACTAGGCAACCCTGTGCAGTCCCTTTATTCAGTTCTTGATAATATGTTGTTCCAGAGCGTCAAAAGCGCTTCATCCGTGTCATATGTATTTATCGAAATCGTGATCCAGTTTCAATGCTGCGTTGAAATCATTTTAAGAGAATTTGCTTTAAATATTTCGTCATGATCAACAAATATCAGCATTTTTCCTTGGAAGTGAATGTCAGACACTTATGGACGGTAAAGATTAGAAAATGAGGAAGGCAAGAAGACATCTTGGAGCACTTCGCTCGCAACTTTCCTGGATCGCCCAAGCAATGTTCAATTTCTCTTCGATAGAAGCATTTTCTTGGAAAATCCACGAATGTTACTATTGGTTTTGTGCTATTGACAAACTTTTTATTGGTAACTAAGGATTGGTGCTGTCGCCGATTCTTTTCACATCCAACTAGACAAAGTGACAGAATTCTTCTTTCAAAAACATTGTTGTAACTCTGGCAGTGACAGCGCTGAGAGGGAGACCGAGAGGAAGCGAACAAACACGGGAGAGTCGAAGTAGTTTACTGTGGACACCACATCTAATAGATGCGACTGGAAAACGGCGGAGGTGCCCAGAAGAACCGCCGATCTGAGAGCCCTCGAATGGAGCAGAGTGACTCCGAAGCGATGAATCCTGACTTATATAGGCATCAGGCAGACCAAAAACACACAAGTCGATCAATGGCACTGCGCGAACAACGAACGAGAACCGACCATAGAAGCACAATGATCACTGCAATGTTAGATCACAAATAGATTTTGATCAGTAGTAGATATCTTGGGTTGGCTCTTTAGCGCCATATCCAGCAAACATCTTACAATATCCTTAACTATTTCCATAGTTTTGCTTGTTAAAATCATTCGTCCTCCAATTATATTAGAGGCTAGAGACAAATATGACCCGATGAATGCACATGTTTGCCGATACATATTTTTCAAAAAGCTTCATGACTGCTCACAATAAGCTTACCGCTCTCGTTTTTTTTTCACTTAGTTTTGCATATTATGGTAATCTTTGCGTGGTTCTATACTTTGGGAATTTTTCGTGTTTCAACAATTTCATCAAACAGTTGAAATACTTCGCGTGATCATGTCTTTTCTCAATTTTTACTGTAAATATGTTTGACAAAAGTATTTAGTAGCTTGCTTTTTTTCTTAATGCTTCTAAGATGTCGACTTAGCGAATTAGCAATAAATTTGCCAGATTCCGCATAGAATTGCTCCACTTGGTTGGCAACTTTTATGTTTTTGCATCTGACCATGCTTCCGGTGCAGATAGACAAATTGTTTGAAACGTTCAAGCAGAGCTTTGCTTTGCACTCGGTCGACGAGCTTGTTAAGGTTACCAGAAGTTTCAATGGTATCCTTATTATATTCTCTGAATTTCTTACTTTTCGTTATCGAAAATTTATTTGTTTACTTCTGTTCGTTCAATTCATTTTTTTTTTCACCGAAAGCTTCAATATTAGTTTCGTTTTATGAATAGGAAGTTCGTAGCATAGACATGGTTTCGAGTTAAATCGAATGACGTCATTTGACTTGTTTGTAAGCTCAGGCTTAGGTTCAACTCAATTTCGTAACAAATTTTAGTAGGTGGAACACTGCAAATACTCATATTCAACTTACTGGCGCAATGATAGTACATCAGCATATTTAGTTCCACTAGCCCATTTTTGCAATAAACCTCGTCCTAATGGATGGGGGGGGGGGCACGGGGAGGGAGCATAATAAATTGTCCAGCTGAACTGAATTAGGCTTTGCATTGGCAGCGCAGCGCTTCTCAATGAGGGAGGCAAGTTGTGATGGGTAGGCAAGCGGTGCCGATTATGCTAATTGTATTATGGAGCCGGGGCGCTCTTTGCGCCAATTTGAGCCTCATTCAGGAGGAATTAACGTCAGTCAGTGTCGTCCCCTTTTTGCACTGCGCTGATGAAGCGCAACTCTTCACGGCTTTTTCATCGGCACACACCTCCATCTCAAACTGCGTTCATACAGTCGACAGCAAACATGGCAGTCAGTCATCTGTTAGTTTGCAAAATTTTTGCACCGTAACACCCCAAGATCATATAGCAAGTAAATGAGAAGTTATCGATTCCTTTACTTGAACTTCAACTGCCACTTAAATTCAAACATTTGTCGTCGTCCACAGAATTATACATATATGAAAATTATGACACTTAATTCGTGTAATAAAAGTTGCATATGAGGGTGAACTTTAAATAGAATTTCTTGAATCGACAAATCGACAAACTTTTCTTCAATGAATCGACAAATTTATGCACTGAGTTGCAACTGGTTCGTTTCGATGCCAATATTCCAGAAACTTTGAAAAGCGTATCTATTGTAATCCGCGAAGATTCTAACGGAAATGCGTAGTAGGGATATACGACATCGACTTCAGCTGATTAAACTTGCCAACATATTTCAGCGTCAACTGCTGTTGGGTATAGCACTAAAGAGCCAACCCAAGATATCTACTTGTGGTCAAAATCTATTTGTGATCTAACAATGATCACTTTGCTTTTATGGCGGTTCTCGTTCATTGTTCTTCGCGCAGTGTCATTTAACGACTTATTTGCTTTTGACCTGCCTGAAGCCAATATAAGTCGTCGGGGCTCAGCCCGTCGGATTCAGTCTTCTTCATCGACTGCTCTCCGACCGGCAGCTTTCTTGGGATGCCTCGCCTTCTCCAGTTTGCTCTTTATGAGCTGTTGTGCCTCTCCGATAAACCACTTCGAATATTCCTGTGTCTCTTCGCGCCCCCTTCATGTCCCTCTCAACGTTGTCGCTACTAGAGTTACAACAACTGCTTTCCATAATGGAGAATCGAAGTAAGTTATTGTTAGGGAAGCGAGGAATGTTGACACGAGATGTTTCGCCGAATTCACGAACTCATAAATTCGGCTGTTGCAGAAGCGTTTGAATCAAAGCGAAAGTGCCAGAAATGCACCATTACGATAGCGTAAGCACTTACCTAAGGTTGAGTGAATCTCAATGGAGCGTAAGGTTGATGATACAATTTCTGAATGCACCGATATAGGTGATGGAAGTTGACGATGGAATTGCTAAGAGAACGAATGCATTTGCTGATGCTGTTTGGGGACTTAATGAATTCTCGATAAGTGGATGAGAGACGAAGATTGCATGAGACATACGGCAGGCCGCTCCACTCTCGGCAACACATCATCACGCTTCTATTCATGCTAACACTCACCGACTTGTGGACAATCGTTATGCGCGCACCTTCAGTGGTCCTTTACAATGGATAGACGCCGAATTCGATACGATCTTTCATTTCTGTCATCGGTTATTTTCTCGAGGATATTAAGAATTTCATATTTTTCATTTTAGTAATTCGAAGTTCTGTAGAAAAAGTTGCAACATACAAAACTATTTTAGCGTTGTGTTTTCGAAACTTTTGCACAATATGAGCATTTATATGGAATAAAATTGACCGCTCTTATCCTATGAAGCCTTTTGTATTATAATGAAATAGTTCTAACAAAAGACTACTCTTCTTTCGTCAGCTTCTCGCTCAGATCTCGGACTCTGATCTGTTCTGCTCTACTCTAATTTTTTTAATAAAAACTTCATTTCGAATGGCAAAAATGAGGCCAATATTGACAATAAATGAAGAAACTGAAAGCTTTAATCGCATACTTAGTGACCCGACGATTATTGTGTAGCGTTTCTAAAAAGCATTGATATTCCGGAAATTTGGTTTCTTTCGTAGTCTGACTTATGTTCGATTAAGACGAGCGTGGTCTATTGTGTTTTGAGATATGATCATTGAGAGAGGAGTGAAATCTACGAAACTTTTAGACAGTAGCTTTCTTATAGACAAACAATTGTCTATGACATTCTTGCACATTTAATAGGCAAACAATAAAATGGCTACGTTCATGATAAAATGGCTAAAATGGCTACGTTCATGAATTGACTGGTAAGGACGTTGACTTTTTCACGGCTCTCATACGATAACATATTTGTGATCATTTGATAATATGTTTGAAATCCTCTCTTTTTTATGCTTGTTCGATTTGTTGTTCTTTTATATTTCGTTCAATAGATGTTCATTATTCATACAACGTTAATTTGAACATTTCAAGTGAATATAAGCTCTTGCATCCTACCGGTTTTCTCCCATCCCTCTCCCCCATCCCTTCCTTCTTTCGATGAGGCTAATCTTATAGAAGCCATATTTCACTATGTGGAATTAAAATTATTTAGTTTAATGACAAGTTATAAAAATAAATAGTTTTTGATTGCTGTGACAAATAGAGTGAAGTAAGTTGAAATCGCAAAAAATGGAGAAACTTCTTGAACAATTGCATCTTTAGTGTGGATACACTACGGCCCTATCCTTGGTCGTCGCGATTGAATACGGGTTGCGTTCGAACATGTCCATTCATATATGCTTTATGCGAGTATGATTAGGCAATAACTGATGGTGCCTTATCGTACTGTTCCGGATGACGAATTCGGATACCACTGTCAAACAAAAAAATCTTTTGCCGACTGATTACGCCTCAGAATTCTGTAAATCACATTTGCAACCCCGAACTTGGAATGCGTATCATGGAGACTTCTATTCAGTGCACGTTTGTCTGTCTGTACCTTGGGGTCTGAAAACACATAGAAATTAGCCTCTAATGTCATCTTTCAAGTAGATACCTCGAAAGTTGCCAAGTATAATGGCAATTAACGAATGAAAAGTTGTGCCAAAGGAGATGCCATAATACTTTCTTCAATTCCCTTTGATAAGTTTATTACACAATGCATCAAGCAGTGATATTTATACGTGTTTGAAATCATTCGTCACTCACGCAGATTCTTCATAAAAGTTTTATTTCATTTTTAAAGACTGACCACCATAAAATACATTCCGATCGATCACAAAATGCAAAAAAACACTGTCTTGTGCTTTCAGCTATCTCTAAATTCTATCGGAGTTAATAAATCATTATGAAAGATGGCATAATAGGCAGCAAATCTATTCCGCTGAAAGAGTCTATAACTAGCTATAGTGATTCCGGAGTTGAAACTATCGCAAATGCGCTCAGATGTCGGAACACACTACGCAGACATGACATTATGCAAGTTTCCAAAGCTCATATAAGAAGCACATTTGAACATTTCAGCGTAAATTGCATATAGGCGGTATTGCTTGCATTGAAAACTTATAAAGAAATTCAGACAATTTTGCACACCGCCTTGGCCTTCTACTATGATTCTCTTGCGAAAAGCTTCCACTGGATTTCGAGTAAATTTTTAAATCGGACAAAGTTCTAACTGAGCAAATGGTGAAGGAAGAGGATTTGAGGATTTCTGATGGCGGCAGCACATAAGCCGACTCATAAAGCGCTTCGAAAACAGTGTTAGGTGAGCCGAACTAAAGACGTTTTTGAAGGTCAAAGGAAATGAGAGACGGAAGCATCAGGGCTGAGGTGAGCGAGACGAATAGAAAACTTTAAAGTGAGCGAAGGCAGGTAGGAACATGAATGCGGGACGGTACCAATAATCGAAAGACCTTCAAGCTTGAAGATCCAGAACGGTGATGTGACTATATTAGGGAGGACTAGGGTGTCTTATGATGAGCATTTTTACTAACACTGCAACTGAGACTCGCACATTTCTCGAGTGTTCAGGAAAAAATTTCCAGCTAACGCTTTAAGGATTGATGAACCGCAGCGATGGTTGAATCAAAGCAGGAGACTCGCTTAGTGGCTCTGAAGCTCGACCACATAATTAGTTCCACTCCATGCTATGCGGGAAGGCGGAGTCAACAGAGTGCGGCTTCTATTTTCACGGTCTCAGAGTTGCAGTTGGGAAACTTTGCCGGTTGTATTCGTTTTTTGTAAAGGGGAGAGGGGGAAGATGATTCATCAAAGACAAGTGTTCCATTAGGTTTTATATGTGTCGGCATTTCTTCTAGTGCAACGGGACATCATCACCGAGTCCCTCACCCACTCCTACCCTCTCCACTCCATACAGAGAGGCGAGCCAAAGGCCACCGAACAACTGAGCGGGCCACCGGTTGCAGTAGGTGCTTCTGCTTTCACTAAGTGATACCCTCATCTGTATTGATAGAGTTATCATAACTACAGCTACCATTGCCTCTTACTGCTGGTAATAGAAATATTTGGCATTACTATTTGTAACGATAGCGCCAATTAATGAATAATACCTACTAATGGCAACATTTAAAGGTGCTTGTGCTTATTACAGAGACACAACTACTAGTGCTGGTGAATTCTCCTACTAGTGATGTGAGTCAAAACTTGAAATATTTATCCATAAAAATATACATAGAGAATATTACGAATAATTTCTATTGAAGACTTTCTGCTAGTAGTTTTCACTTAGTTTAAATTAATTACTAATGGACATAAAATAGAAGCAATAAGAAGTGCTAGCAAAATTTCTTGTAGCTGTCAATTATTTTGTCCTTTACTATTGGTATCGCTATTATCAGTGTATTAACAGCAATAGTAGTAATCATTCTATTAGTCGTTTATTATCACCACTTACAAAAAAGTGATCAATATTGCTGCTTTTGAAAATTGATAAAAGTATATATCGATCATTTGTAATATTGTTGTGGAATCTATTAGAGCGTTTTGCAGACAATCCGAAAATATTATGAATGTCTATTTGGTATTGTTGCTCCTACTTCTGTTTAGTATTGCTGCTTCTTTAGCACATTTTATTACAATGCACTCAGAATCATTTTAACGCTGAATGAGTGGAATTTTTCTTCTTCAGTTAGCTCTATATTTCAAAATTGAATGGACATCATTCGCTCAGCATGCAGTTTTAATCATTACATGGTTAGCAACTCATGAAGTCCTCCGCTTAGGTTCTCCAGAGAGTACATTCTTGTTAGGTGAGGAAATTTCGGATATAATTTACTGATACTGCGCCTCATTTGGCCTCATTTTTTTTTGATAACTCCAACTATTCAGTCAAATCTAGCTTTGCAATTTCTCCACCTTGCAATATCGATTTCTTCGGCTTCTATTCCATCTTTTTTTCAAAGCCCAGTGAGATTCCAAGTTTTTGGAGGATATCAGGCAGCTATCACCTATAATGACTAAGAGGCGTGATTTGTGCACATTCCTGACAAAACATACTTTTAATGCAAGAAACCCGCACAAACGGTACTTGCGAATTAGTAGAGGCTCTGGGACCGCTGCAATCACCTGACGACTGCGAACATTTAGTCTTCGAAGTAAAAACGCTAGGGGCTCTTAGCCAACATGTTGTTTACGAAAAGATGGAAACTAGCGCTGTTTTTCCCAAACATAGAACTGATAGATTGAACGATGGTTGATCATTACACTTCCGCTACCCTTCTTCAACATGTTCATAACAATTTTACATGCTGCATTAGAAATTAAGCCGCGAATCATTTTTGTGAGAAGCCTGGATGATTCGAATTTCTACTGTAGTTGATCAGAGAGGTGATCTCTATTAGAGCTCGTAAAACAAAGGAAATGACATAAATGGGTATGATGCCAAAACGTAGGCGCTACTCTCTCTTTCTCATCCTTTTATGGCTATCGATAGAAATGAGAGTAATAGGAGAAGGAAGACGTGATAAGCCCTTCAGGCCAAATCTGATCTGGAAGGGAACATTGGATTTGCAGGCGCATTTTTGTGCAAATTGACCTGTCCCGAATATATGTTCTACGCCTGTGGCTAAAAAATAAGCGTTCTGTAATGACAAATTGTTCCACAGGAGCAAATTTTTGATTGCTGTTTGATGTTGTGCACGTTTCAAAGTGAATGATAAAAAACAATGTGTGGTAAACTCAGAACATCAAGAAGGGGCCAAAAAAGAGCTATGCCATTCTCAGGCTTAAAATACGTTCTTCCCCATCGTTTCTCCTAGAAAACACTTCTCAATCTCCATGTTTGTTTGGTTTCGACTGACTTTTGTGCATGCGAAAAAAACTTTTTGGCACCAACTGCCATAGCATTCTCGTTCAACACTTCTCGTGCACACAGATAGCAAAGAGCATAATCAGAGCAATTTTGGGGTGATTTTGAGTGCTTATCAGCTGCCAGCCCTGTTGCAACTTGAAACTGGACGGAAGACTGATAAGAGCCTCAATTTTGCCCATTTCGATGATATTGCTCTCAATTCGTTTCCTTCCTATCGCCAAATTGCCCACGCTGTAATGATGTGTAATTTATTCGAAATACAATGTCATGTTCATACATCTTCATATTTTCATCGCCGAACTTCTCATTTCGTTTTATTCGATTCATTTTATGATGTATTAGCGCTATAAGCGGTATAAATGCATATATGCAATGTTGGAATTTCCAGTGGTGAGTACTTTTTCTTCTGTAATTTGCATGCGAAACCCAATGAGGTGAAATGAACTCAAAAATAGAAGAATTTTAAAAATTTCTATTTTATAGGCTAAGTCATTTCATTGGAACAAATATGGGAACGTCTACAGTTTATATTTGTGTATGAATCGTCGGAAAGAAACGATCAATCATAAAATTGTAGTCAATATGAGATTTTGCTTGCGTTTAACCATTTTCGCAGTCATGGCGATAATTGAATTCGATCAAATACTGCAATAAGTTTAGTCAAGTTGCAGAAGAAATATATTGCTTCCATTATAGTATGGATCAAATTCATGCAGAAAACTAATAATATTTTATAATATTCGTGCAAACGGTTGGAAACAAAGTGACAATTGCTAAATTATTAGAGAGATAACGAATTGAACATCCCGTTTAGATGTGAGAATTGCCACGTGTAAAAAGCTATCAATAACTGGTCCTACCTTCTATGGTGCGATATGTGTTAATGTTGAATAACTTCGAATATTTTCTTTCTTGGCAACTTTCCTTAATGGCACAAATTTGCAAATGGATTTTTCGAAATATCAAAGAGAGGATATCAATAACAAAAAAATTTTATAGAGAAGAAAGTGCTGTGGCAATAAATTGCAAACAATTTTTTTTTTTTTGCAACGTCAAAATGTCGCAATCGATGCAACGTTGAAGAGGAAAAACTTATTTATTCTTTAAAAAATCATCGACGGATGAAAAAATTAACTGCGAAATTAAGAAGCTCACAAACTTGGAATCATCATCACACTCAAATCGGTCGAAGATTGCACATAAAATCGATTGCAATTAGCAACTGCACTGATGAATCAGTGAATAAACTTCATAGGCGATGAAGTCACCAAATATAATTATCGCATATTCAACAATAATACGCAATTTTGCTCATATTAATTGCGAGGAGAAATTTTATAGGATTTTTGTTCATTCAGTTAGTCTTTGCAAATTTGCCCAGAAATGAGCTCATCAATCTTTCAATCGAATTAGAAATTCCATTGACATCGACTACTGTTAACCTTAAATGAAATGTGCCTTATAACATAAGTGATAGAAAAATCACACATTGTTGTCCAATTCGCGGAGTGTGTTCGAACAACGTCGACATCATTACTGAAATTAAAGAGACAATGCTTCTGTTAACCCAGAGGGGGTGGGGGAGGAGTGGTGGGATTGATGAGGGGCCCTCTGTCCGTTTATTTCATTTCGATCAAAGCGTTGTATAGCCAGAATCGTTCAGTTTAATATGAGCAGTAATGTTTAAAATCCCTTAAGAGTGATCGAGGGTCACTTTCATTTTCTGAAATAAGACAGGAGTGATGAGTTGGAAAGGGAATCCTATGAGTGCATATTGGCGAAATGCATCATACATAGGGCAATTCGATCTGGAACACCAAAGATATTTATTAATCGAAACATTTTATGAATTTCGATAAATGAAATTAGTTTTTCAGAAAAGGATTCAAAGTCTGAGTATGCTCTAATGTGAGAATGTGATTAACCTGATCGGCAGCTAGATAAGAAACATCTAATTTATAAGGTGGAATATTAATTTGCATCACCAGATTTGCGGTTGTCTAAGATATATTTGTTATTGTTTTCCTTATTTAGGCAACGAGCGAATAAGTCGCTCGTAAGTAAAGCAAGATCAACTAAAGAGGAAATAGACAAATTTGCAACGAAACTCGTAAGGTTCTGATTTATTAAAAGCAACATTCTTTATCAACATAAAGTTTATGCGTCAGCATTATGAAACAAGTTTATCTCTTCAATCACTATACATCATGTGGATAACTGATGCATTCAATCGATTAATTTTGGCCAACAAAATGGCATGCTTTTGGCATGAAAACTGGTCATTATTGTTGATTCGGTCAGTTCGACAATTTACGATTCGCAACATATTATAATGGTAAATTTTACCTCGTCAACCTATATCTCATTATCCTTGTTTCGTTTAATCTCCAAAAGCTTTCTTGCCGATGTCATTTATGAGCCGTTAAATCCAAAAAAATCAAACTTGTGCGCGCAGATGATGGTATGTGCTGATCTTTGATCTTTCGATCTCATACCCACTGATATTTATGCTATGCAATACTCAAAACATCATTACGAAGAATTAAAACAGTAGGGAAAAACAATTTAATTAAAGGAGAACTTTATGATAAACATCAGATACAGAGAATGAAATGTTAACTCCAAGATTTTTGTAGTTGTTCGAAATGTTCCTTAGCACTTTGATTCATAGCAATTGCTATTCCGTTGACATTCTTTATGATATGTTGATCGAAACGTCCCGGTGATACTTTTTTTCGTTTTATTCGATTACGGTACGGTGGATATCGTAGGAGAATTATCCATGGCGAAATGGCAATAAGAATCGCAAAAAGCTGTAACTCATCATTTTCAGCACTTCCGCAAATTTTTGGAAAAATTATAAATATTATAGAATGAATATAATATTGATTATCGCTATAATAAGGCTCATAAAACATTTGTTCGATAAAATCACATGTCAACAATAAACGGTATTTCAAGCAAATATATGGCTCATTTGCGTGTGTGTTTTTTTTTCATATACGAATCTTTTCATATAAATCTTCAACGTTGTTCGGTAATTGATATGGTCACCGTAGAATAACTTGTGAAATGATTTACGAAATTAATCCCGAATATAAAAGTTTGCAAAAATAAAAAATGAAAGCAGAATAACATCAAGAAATCGTTCCGTGCTTTTGAGGCTTTCTGCAGATGTTTTGAGCCGGTGCATTTCAGTGCTTCTTCTGCAGAGTATTCCTCATCGAAAGGATAAAAATGATATGGAAATTTAACCCTCGCGTCACTTCACTCCAATAAATCGTTAGGCTACCGCACATTCGAATCCACGAAATTCTGCTTCATCTGTTTCAGCGTCTAGGCGGTTGCATTCATTTTGAACTATTGCACTTTACGCCTGAGAATATGTCGCGCACTATTCCTCTTTCCGTTTATCATTGATGCAAGCTGGTTTTGTAGTTGTCTTAACAACGGGGAAGAAAACTTCTCGTACACCCTTTTTTCAAATTCGATTGCGACTAACCTACAATTCGTAGTGATACCTGTATTTACATATATACATTGTGATATAGTTTAGGTGTTGTGATAAATGTGGAATGATGTAAACAAGTTCGGCAAGTTTTTTTCTTTAAAACAAAGACATACCATGGCAAAAACGTGACTGAAAAAATCAGCTTGTTCAATGCTTTGATTATCGAGGAAGATCACTACATAGTAGGTCACAGTTGAAAGAAAAATATTCGCGGAAAATTGCAACACAAGTATAGGTGTGATCAACCTGAAATCGTTTTCCATAGTGAATTATTCATTTCAACAAACGAAACACGACACGCGACTTTCGTGTTCGGTCGCGACAGCCGTATGCGCATGTTTTACACGTGGAATATTTCTTTAACTCTGTGAAAAAGTTTCACACCTGTATTATACTAACAGCCTTTCTTAAACTTTCATACCAGTGTTATACCATTAATCTTTTTTAACTATGCTTTATACCGAGGTCATTTCATTAACTGGCTTCAAAAAAGTCCGGCACAAGTTGGAAAAAGTTTTGATTAGAGCCTACTTAAACTTTTGTCGTCATCTTGTGAAATGGTCGAAACTGATGTAAAAATAATCAATTTTAGGATGCTCCACTGACCTAATATCATCACTGTTGAAGACATACGTTGTGATATTAGTGTTAGCTGATATATTACTGTAAGTGGCGCATAACGCTTCATGAAGGCCACCGTATGAGATGTGCTTTACCTCGACTTTGCTGAGGTTTTCGGCTCGGTCGACGATCAAAAACTATTGATTGAGTTTAAGATATAAGTGGCGTTGCTCTACCTTGTTTCAGAAATACTTTATATAAGCAGCGATTCAAAACAATCATCGGACTGGTTTCTTTCTTCTCACATGGTTTCAAATGGGAGGAAAAGAGGGGGAGGAGGAGAGTGTGCAGATAAATATTTTGGTGTGGCTTCTATCCTCCTTATGTAATTAGTAATGAGTCTCGATAATACAAAGGCCTATTGTGTCTCCAGACCCTCCTTCCCCTCCCCCATTACCCCAACTCCCGGATAACGTTTAAACGCACTGCCAAGATTTACTTATATTTCAAAGGCGATCGCAGTTTCGACAGCTTAAGAGATCTCTCAGAAAAAGCGTCTTTCTACTCCATAACTTTTTTTTCGATGTCATAACGTCATATGCTGCTACGGGTGCTGACATTAGCTGGTGCGCCATGACTGCATTTCTGGGCACCAACTTAAGTTGTAAATGATAAGTTTGTGGACAACTTTTGCTAAATTCTTTGCAGAATAAGTCGCATTATTCGCATAATTTTGCGGTGCATTCTCGTCGTATTTCAGGATGCCGCACCCAAATTTTACTTCATATGCACAAGAAATACTATCAAACTTATTAAAAGAATTTTTGCCCGCAGAATTCTAAGTGACCTTTCAAAGAATTTGCAGAGCTATTGCAAAACTTGTAATAATTATGTGTAAACATATAGAAATAATTTATGATTGTTTAACGAAGCATTTTTTTTTCAATCGTTTAAATAACGAAAGAATAATTTGTAATGCGCCATTTGCAAGAGATCATCGAATGCAAAAATATACAAATTCTATCGCTTCTAGCAGTTTAAAAAACTGAAATGATTACTTGAACAACGTTTTTCACCCGTTCTACCTAGAGAATCTTTAGAGAAAAGTTTCATCGACTGTTTCAATGAAGTTATGAGAGATCATTTCGGATTTTCGGTTTATAGTTGCTTGGTGACATCGAGCTGACACTGATCCATAGTTTTGCATAAAATTGTTGCATAGTTTTCAGAATTTCGTCTTAGAGTAGTTTTTCTTCCACAAAATTTGGGCAACAGCCATTCATCTGTCATATTTTAAGGACCATTTCGAGCAGAGTGATCTATAGATTGTGGGCCCTATATCATGCTTGCTCAGTGCAATTTCCTTGTATTCTTATGTGATCGTCATCTCTACGATCTCTTATTTTCTGTTGCCGCAGCTGCAACTATTTGCTGCCGTTATTGTGAAGTAAAGGTGTGCTCATTGCGTGTATGCATATCCATTCCACATAGTATGATAGCGCCAACTAAGAATTCAGTGATCTAGTGATGTACGAATGTAACCAATGAATCCAGTGAATTGAATGAATCCGGTGAAGGACGATCCAGTGAATATGTGGTAGATGTATGAATGTAACGCCGAGAAGAATAGTTTTCAAGAATGCGTTTAAAACGAAGAAAAACCATATTATTTCGTATATTGCGAACAGCTTGCCAAGTAAGTATACGTACCGGGGAACTCTCCTTGGTTTTCTAGCGCATAGTCCTTATGCTTCAACAAATCTTTCGTGGGAAAGATGAGAGCACAGTTTGCTCATGCATAAAAAACCCTACATAGTCACGTAGGCGCTCATTGTAGCCGAGCTACAAATGCGGGTCTTTGATGATGCGTCATTAACATAGCCTCCTTACTCAGAACCGTCCGGTGCGATGAGGTTATAGTTGGATCTTAAAGGTGGACGAGACATTTCGGTCGGGTACACTGAGAATTTAACTGGATATTTCCCATGTATTCGTGTGTGCCGGCCGGGTGCAGAGGGCAACGGAGAGGAGTGGGCAGACGCAGAAGGATGGATACTTTGTTCGTATGCTACGCATTCCTAATAGATTTTCGAGAAGTGTTCCTGATGCGTTTTTGAAGATTTGTGATTCAAGGAAATTTTGACATGGGATGATGAGTAGGGGCAATTCGAACGTTCGCGTATCCTCTATGTTTCCCGTTTTTACCGATATCCCCATTGTTGTGACATTGAAGTATTTTTACGATCTATATTTTTTTGCGCTTATATCTAACGGTGTAACCATAAAACATTTGTGTTTTGTTTTCATCGATGCTTCCTCCTTGCAAGTATTGAAAATTTTCTTGAAGATTTCCTAGAATGTTGGAGATGAATTTCTCAATTTTGGCAAAGGAGTAGAGGTTATTTTTTCCTTCTCTTAAGGTCAACATGACAATGCGATACGACGGACTTCCTAAAATCACCGGCTGTCTAAAGACTCGCAGTAAAATAGAAAAAATTGAGAAATATTTTAAGCGTATCGTTCAAATGGATCAGTTAAGATGTCTTATAAATCGTGCAAGAAGTTTAATCTGACATGATCAAATCGATAAAAAATATATAAATTTATTTACAATGGAAGTTGAAATTATTGGAACCATTTGGACATCCTGCTTGAAGAAAATATATCATTCCACCTCCTCAGGTCGAATATGATGAACTTCAGTGCCACTGCGAGCAAGTTTCTGCTATATTCCGCTTACGTAACAAATATATTTTCATTGCATTATTAAGGATGTTCTGACACCAAAAATGCAGCATAACGAGCATGAACGCATACCTTGTTGTTTTGATATTCTCGCAAGTTTGATATCGAGCGGTAAGACCATGTGTTCCGCTAATGAATGCCTCTTTATAAATTTTTTTGTTCCTATAAAATATACCTGCACCCAGTATAATCGATGATGCATCCATTGCCGTCAAAATCAACAACGGTATTAGAAATTTGTAATGGATATCATCTGAAAAAAAGGTACATAAGTGGGCGTAAAATAATCTAGCCATTATTTCTATGAGTTATAGATGGATGGTGCATTTCTTATGGCCTTTACTATAGAAGATTAAATTATGATTGGGTGTTGAGAAGCACTGAGTATCGCATAGCAGTGCTCCTCTTATTTGTCGAAAAAACAACCAGCTGAATGAGGTGATGCTTCATTACAGCAATATCAGTGATTGAGTATTACCTTAAGATTATCCCTAAAGTATGGAAAGTACAGTCAAGGGCTTTCTTCTGGAGAATTTCTTCATTCAAAATCTGACCAGTCTTGACCAGTTACCTGGTCGATCTACTATATCTGAACTGATCTTATCACTGGAAGGCTGGAGTAGCGATATGAACGAAGCAGCATCGCATACGCAAGGGAGTTTGTTATTGTAATCATAAAAGAGCCGCCATAGAAAATAGAAGCCCTTATGATCATCGGCGCCTCATTGAATCAGTGGAAAGATTTCCTATCCGTAAAAAATGCGGTTGAAATCAGAAACCCATTGCAACAGGCAATGATTAGCGATGCCCTATAAGGAATTGCTTCAAGGTTTCTTTTTATTTTTCATCGTATTATAATATCGCTTTTTCATCATAAGCAATATTTGCACATTATTCGTTTCTGGTTTGAACACCTAGAAAGCACGTATAGATCCGCCGATTGACATCATGTTTCATTAGATGAATTCCGTATAATGTGCGGTGTTTTTTTGTTCTTCATTACCTTTGTGCTCTTTCATAGGTCTAATATTATGCAGAATTATGGGTGAAAGTATATTCGTAATTGCAAACAGCAAGCGCACGCTTCATCGGCAACAACGCTTGTGTTTAGCATGGCGCTGAAGAGCCAATCCAAGATATCTACTTGTGATCTAAATCTATTTATGATCTAACATTCCAGTGATCACTTTGCTCATATAGGCGGTTCTCGTTCGTTGTTCTTCGCGCAGTGCCATTGATCGACTTAGGTGCTTTTGGCCTACATGAGGCCTATATAAATCGGCCTTCAGCCCTTCTTATTCAGTTTCTCCCGTAAACAGCTCCCCGATCAGCAGCCCTTCTTAGTATCTCTCGCATCTCGCCGTTTCTAATCGTTTTGGAGAGCCGTGGTGCTCCCCAATAAACCACTTCGACTATCCCCGTGTTCATTCACGTTCAGCTCGGGCTCCCTCTTCATGTCGCCGCCGCCTGATTTGCAACAACTTGCAAAACTATTGTAGTTTATTTTTGTCGTTGATTTTTCGAGTACTCTACTCCTACATGGTCAATAAATTTTCAATTAGGCGCACAACTGACTGATGTCTTCTTCATCCATATTGCAATGCAGAAAGTGATGATTTACGTGGAAGTGCCTCATTGGAAACCTTGTTCATTAACTTTTTAGTTTTCGGCTTAGTATTCACCTACAAAATATTTGAATGGTTTCTCAGAGAACAGGTTCAGTGAATTGGTTACGTCCGCACCAAGATCCTACCGGTTCTATCTCTCCCATCAAACCTAGAAAGTAAGCAGCGTTTTCAGCTTGTTCTACAGAAGAGTTGGGCGCGTCTGTAATAAATTACCGTTATTTATTCTTGAGTCAAATGTGTCTCGTTGTTCGTCACTCGTTTACTATTTCCGACGATTTTTGCACTCATTTCCAACACCTTGTGCCTAATGTTACGTAGTTGACGTATAACAACCTTACCTTATCACCACAACTACTTGCTCCACTTTAACTGGCTCATTTAAACTAGGTTTTAAACCATACATCTTTGCTATGCTGTACATGCTGCTAAGAAAATAAAAACTTAGTGGTGCGAATATCCCATCGCTTCGTGAAAATCGGTCGTTGCTCAGGTTTGATGGGATATCGATCCCTCCTTTACCCTACATTGATCCCATAGCGTTAGAGGGGTGGCAGTGTGCGCTATCAGAATATTAAGGGAAAGGGATAGGGGGATGATCGGTTTCATAAAGCGACCCCTATGTCTTACAACATCCAACAACAAATTGAACTGCGTATCGCACCCAAGTAATGAGTATAAACTAAAACAGTTGTGCATTTAACAGAAGTAACACGAGCATAAATGCAGCGTTGTGAATGTATGACAACGTTCAACTCTTATTTGAAATAGGCCACCCACTGAATCTATAGAGTTCCATTTAGAGATGAAACTATGAAAAAAGACCAATGAATATGGCGGAGTATAAGATGTGGTGAAATTATTTTTTTCGACAAACACCAAAAATTTTGAAATTTATTTCTCGTTGAAGAATATCAAAATTAAATGAAGCATTCCCCATGATTTCTAACGTTTAGAAAGGATGCCAGTTATTCACTTCGTTGCAAGCCATCACGTGCACCTGCAATTGCTTTTACTCCTCTATCTGAGCCGGAATTCTTATGAGCATCACATATGACGCCAAACAAAGGAGATCTTCCTTTCCGCGTTAATCTATTCATGCCGAATGTCTACGCTCCTATGTGCAAGGAAAAGTCAGGTCTGTGAATAGGGCTGAAACGATGGATGCATTGAGGAGTAAACTGCACTTTTACTGGAAGGACCGATTTAAACAACGTGTATAGGGGAAATAAGCTAAATACTTACAAATTGTTAGAAATAGCAGTTCTAGAATAATGGCGGCAGTGATCTGAAATAAATTTGAATTAAAAGTTTATTTGTAACCATTGCTTCATTGCAGAGATTTATATTCCGATCTGTCAAAGGAAGGAAAATAAAAATTTCGCACATTTGTGAGCAAATTAATGCATATAAGCAACTTCGAAACAAGCTTATCTGCTCAATGAACGGATTTGCAGTCTCACAACGAGTCTATATAGACATAGCATTAGTCTAAAAATCACCGGAAGGGATGGATTTGTAGCATTGCTTAACCCTCCGCCTCCTCACACCAAAAAAAAAAAAAAAAAATGCGTTCAGACGCATCGTTGCAAGCGTCGTTGTACAAGCACAAACTTCGAACTGAACTTGAGCAAAACGGCTGGCAACATGTATAGGAATTTTACGAATTTCTAACTAAAAACATACTCCTAAGTAAATTCCTCGCATGTATGTTATTTTTAGCATTTATATCTGTAAATGGAGCGTGTTTAGGGGGGGAAATAGCATAATTGCTTCATGATTATTTGTGGAAAATAATACTATCAATGAGGACAATATATCGTGTTTTTTATTAGAATTGAATATCTAACCGGAATTGCCCAAATTAGGGTTGTAACAAAATTCGATTTGAAGCGCGTTTCATACGTTTCAACATACATCGTCGCCACAAAACGTTCTATAACTGAAGAACAACGACAATATTAAAATCATCTCACTAATCTTTTGAATATAAATTTCATCATCGACAAGTGCATATTTTAATTATGCAGCTAAAGATCTTCTCGGAAGCATTCAGAAAATTCCCTAAGAAATATTTGAAGTCGATCCATAGAGATCGTTTAGCATTGTTTTATTTTTTCAGCATTAATTATTTCATTTCAATCGAGATTAAGAAACCATCAGTCATTTCGAAATTTATTAAAAAGACTCAACGTAATTGAAGAAAACGACTCTCAAATATATACGACGGATGATCATCAGGAGATATTCTTTAACAAGAAGAAAAAAAAACATTTGCATCACTATTCACATATGCGATCATAAGCGTTGACGATTCAATGAAAACGGCACATAAAGAAGATATGATGGTATGTCGAAGATTCGTAAACGTTCACATTTGGAGTGAAAATTTATACGTGCAATAGGAAAGCGTTCATTCAAAAAAAATTATTAGCTGTAACCAAACGTGTAGAGTGATTTCGTCTAAAGTGGAAAATTTTTTCTCAAATTTCGGCATTTTCAACTTGAAGTTGAAAGCATAATTTCAGGTTGAAGATGTTAATAGGGTAAAATTAATTTTAGAAATTTAGACATGTGAACAATAATGAAAATCAAATTACCAAGAATGAGATAAGCGGAAGTACCAAGCGGGACGGAGAAATCGTTGGCGAGTACAAAAGCCGCTTCTATATAGGAAATCAGTTTCATACGAACATGTGCGTCAATTATTTCGAATGCGAGCACAAGTGTTCTTGTAAGTGCATGGTAAATACCAATCGCTGACATCATCATCAGAATCTCTCTGCAAAATTTGTTAGTATTGATGAAAGCAATTCTATGGTTTGCACTGCATACATTTATTTGCAAGCTTAAGCATAGTGTTCATTAAATTTCAAGATGTAAATGTGGTAAATACGATGGTCTAAGTAGTAAACTTTCTAGGTAATCACTCTGAAAGTTGCCAATCGGCTGGCGATCCTCGGAAGCTTGATCGAATATGCATAGCAAATTTCGACGTGATCGAAAGCTAGTATAAGAATACGTGAATTGAATTTAGAGGTTTTATCGGCTTCATAAAAAAACTCTCCATGAGGTCATTCTTTTGAAATGTACTCGGTTAGCCTCAATGTGAAAGACAAAAAAATTTTCACTGTGTTAAGCCTTTAAATTGCTAAATCCGCAAACTATTAGTGTCAATGGAAATAATGGGGAAACCTCTATGGATGATTTTCGCTAAGGATGTAATTAGACGCCAGCTATCTTCTTACTTCATCTCTTCCCCCCAGCATTCCAGCCGGAAACTTCGGATTTTCGAGAGGTGATCAGAATTCAAACGATAAATTAGTACATAGAGCAATTTAAAATTTAGCAGAGAAGGATAGAAGGGGTGTAAAAATTTCGAGAGAGTCAAACGAAAGTCGTGCGGAAAATGTAAATTTCTGAGCGGCAGACAGCTTTCGCAGCCAAATTGATTGGAAGGAGCCGCGACTATCCTAGGGCTTGAATTCCAATGCATATGAACGGCAGCCTGCCAACTACCAAATCGCTAATTTCGACCAAGAACAATGCGCAAAAAAAAAAAATTCGTTAAAATACAAGGATGTATGGCTCTGAAACCAGCATGTCTCTGCAGTTCTCACGTCCTTTAAGGCTGATTCGCTAGTCAGCTTTAGACCTACAAAAACATTCCATTTTATTACATTTTTGTTAATTGCCTACACGTTGGCTGGCATTTAAGCAAGGAATATGTCTCAATAATAATTCTCTTGGTTGCTATCCTTATTGCATCTTGTGGATTATTGAAATTAAAAAAAAATTTTCTTGCCCACTAGAAATTCCTAGTTGTTTAGTTTAGAACGTAAAACTTTCTGCAGGATCTCGGCTAAGGGGTTTCGAACAGAAAGATTATGTAAAATGGTACAACCGTTTGGAGTGTTGCAATTCGTTGCAATTCTCGCTAAGAGTTGTGAACCTTTGAGTTACGAAGCACTGATGAACCGTCGAAAACAGAAAGGCTGATCCATAAGAATTGCCGATCTGTTCGGACAAGCGCAATTCGTATTTGATAGTTAAGTTGATTTGTTAATTTAAGTTTGCTGAGAAAGCAAATGGGTATACTTGTGTATCAAGTGAGCAACTCGAGCATTCCTTGGAAAAGGATCAAACATCATAAATCGGAAATCACTTACCTGAAGTTTTGATGAAATGCTTTCGTTAATCGAAGGTAGTGAAGCAAGATAGCAGAAGAAATAACACCACAAATCAGGAAGAATAATTCGAATGCATGAAAAACAGCATCGTTTTCGGGATTGTCCTCTGGAACTGTAATACTGTATTGGATCGGAGCGTTCGACATGCTCGAGAACGCCAAAAACCTAAATAATACATCCATTTTGCTCGTTGATAGTGCAAACCAATAGAGGTTGCGAAGAAAGCAGTCAGAAAACTGCAACGCTCATTGACGATTAATGGCTGTGGTCCACACAAAGAAGCGAGACAAAATTAATAAGCCTATTCTATCCGCATTTTTTCAGCTCTTCACTGATCAGGTTTTTAGCTTAGTTTTTCTCCTCTCGCTTTCTTTCTCTATTGCACGCAATATACTCTCATTTCCAATCATTTTCTTATTGCCAACTTATTTTGATTTCATCTATTCTTTTAAAAATTCATATATTTCTCTACCTTTTCATTTGTTTACTCGTTTATCTATTTATTTACCTATTAACTAATTAATTCATTTCTTTATTAGTTTATTTCCTTATTGTTTTCTTTATTTATTTGCTTTTCCTTTTTCGTTTACTTGTCCATCTATCAATGTGATTTCATATAGATCAAGAGCAGCTGTTACACATACATTAATAACTGGGCAAGCTTCCTCTCTTCACCTTATAAAATCGTACACTCAACGACAATGCGGCTGCCGTGAAAATTGCGCACGAATGCACAACAATTTGATGAGAATGCAAGTTAGCTCATCTCTGTTTTTTTAAACAATACTGACAAAATGGCACTATTTCGCCTATAAAGGGTGAATTTTTTTTTCCAGCCAAGAAGAAACACATCATCTCTCTTTCGCCACATCAGAGCTCAGTTTTGGCTCCAGCCGCTGAATCTAGGAGTCCAGATTTGGCTACAATTTTTTTGGAATTTCATTTGAACTGGTGACATTTTGAACCATCCAAGGGCAAATCTCTCATAAAATAAATGTCGTCTCCAACGTTGAGCTACGAAATATTGCCTACATCTGCTTTACCAAACGATTAAAATAAGAACTTTCGTCATATGGGAATATGTTCTCACAAGCTACCGATAGCAGGTGAGGAAGTACTATGTCGATAGTGCATATTCATTGAATGAAAGTGTACTCATTTCGTCAAATCGTTGAAATTATGAACTTCGAAACGCACAAAAATCAAAAATCGCAAATATTGAAGTTTGCCATTGATCAGGTGCCATTGGATGCCAATAATTACAGCTAGCAAAAATTCCCACCAAACATCGGAGCCATTCACAGCTATATAATAGTATTTCACACTTTTCAATTCCCATGCATTTTCGAAAAATTTAGTGCATTACTTTCCGGTGTGTAAATTTGTAGCTCACATCAATTACGAATAAAATTCGCGCGACCCATTGTTTGCTTAGCGTTTTTGTGCATTTCCGGAAATTCATTGTTCCGAAATCTGGGGAATGCATTGATGCATCTCACATTATTCCTCTTTATAAATTTTACCCTCTAATGCATTCCTTTAGGAAACAATTTTCCGATATTTATTCTTCTTGATGAGTCTAAATCGTGTACACCATACTGGTAGACTCTGCTGAAATACAAATCGTCGTTTATCCGGATTGCATTAGAATTCGAATGAACAGATGTTTGATTTTCGTTTGCTCGGATTGTTACCTTGCAGGCGCTTTAACTTTTTATTCTCACTCTTTTTTGCACTCAATGCTCTTTTATTTATGTTCCTCTAAGTTGTTAGAGATCGTTCTGTAAAAGTTGGAATTAAAACGCAACATTGAAACTGCAAGAAAATATCTCACCTAAAACGCTCACAAAAAATAAGCGTTGCTTCCGCTCTGATTAAAGGAGAGAAAACTTGCGCTCTCAAGGGAATAGACATTTCAAGGGTATGCTGAATTAAGGTAAACGATTATACTACTGCAATCGTATAGCACTGAGGAAACAGAAGGAGAATAGAAGCCAAGTGCAAAGCAATATGAAGACGAAGGAGGAAGCATTCTTATACTTTGGAATACCTATTTTCGCTGTCGCATGATGATACACCTTTCAGGCTGACTTAAGCCTAAAGTGCACGAAATTTCAGCCTTATCTGAAGAGCCCGAGAAGCTTCTTCCACAACCAAAGGAATTAAATAAACGACACTCCTAAGTTATTCTTAAGATGTCAGGGATTAGCAAATAAATCTGCGTCACTGCAGTTTTCATGAGGCTAATATGTCTTCATCAATCGAATCTTTACGAATCTTCATTACTGCAGAAAGGCGGACATAAGTGTCCAAAAATAATGGAATAAATCATGAGGTAAGAGAGTTTTCAACTTTAGTTGCACCAAAATTTAGGGTAGAAAGGACTGAACCGTAGATGGACTATTGCATGGAAGCTGAAACGTGCTATAATATAATGTGACCTAGCAGCTTGTCCGAAATTGTCTGAAAGCCATCCTAATCAATTAAAATTGTTATATGTGGCAAGAACTGAAAAAAAAAGATTCGGAAAGTTATTGAGAAAAAAGAATAAGGAGACGTAAGTGTTAGAAAGATGGGGCGAAGCGATAATAGGGTCTTTTACAATAGAAGATAAATAGTTAGAAACATGAGAATAGAGGTGGTTGAAATATGCGCTTTACGCATTCCGAAGAACAACAGCAAATTCTTGCATAAAAATTCAACAAAGTAATGAAGATATGCCTAATATATGATCAGTTGTGTTTTGTAGTTGATTGAAAAGTGGTGTCATTGAGCGCTTAATTTGAGCCAAATTGATATGTGGTTGCTGCCATGAATTTCTCATCATTTCTATCATATTCTCTTATACACCACCTCTTCGAAAATTTGAAGAAAAGATTGCTAAGCCGACTGTGCGGAAAAATGCATACACATGGCACCGTCTAAATGCCTTCTTTGGAAATTCTCACGCTTATCTCGACTTTTTCACACGGGGAAAATATCGTGCAATTGCATTAATGACTATGAACGATAATAGGGGCGAATTAAAATAAAAGTTGCTACTCTATCTCCATCTCGCATGAAAATATATAAGAGATAGGCCGTTGCAAAGGCATTTCTGATGCAGAGATGACTAATTATCCAATTGTATTTCGGTCTCGAGTAGCTATTTTTAATGGAATTTATATGGCGATGAGGTATGCGCTATTAGTTGGCATTTTTGAATTAAGAGGTTTCGATATCGTTCATTTTTAGGAAATTCGAATGAATGTGGTAGGGAATAAAATAAGAGCTTATTTTATTTAGCCTGTTCCTGGAAATATTAGCTCTGCTCACATTCATCAAACCTGTGCATCTGTTATACTAAATTAGAATTTTTAGTCAGAATGTTATTAATTCATAGGAAAATTCTCCGCAATAAATATGAAAACATGAAGGATTTTTATGCTCTCACATCAACAATATCACTCATTTATAGTTCCTTCGAAGGCGCATTAGGCAACAACTTCGTCATTTGATGTTAAGGTTTTCGTTTATATAACATCTTGGCATTTCTCTCGCATATAAGACGATTTTCTCAGTTTCTTACGAAATATAAGCATTGCGTGCGGTGAACTTAACAATACTTTGTGAATGCTTCCGGCTTTAGGCTTGCGACTTGAGACCCATCCGAAGTATTCATTTGCCGTCAACCTTTAAGGACAGTATGACAATAATTTACTTCTTGGGATTTTTCCAGCGGGTGGACGTTTACGGATAGCGTTATATAGATAATCCATCAACCGTGAACGCGTTTTAGCAGTGGTGAAACATTCTAAGAGAAGCATCTCTCGAGTACACTCAGCAATCAAAACGTTTGTTTCAGTCGAATTAAACCTAACCGAGTCCATCCACCAAACTACTGAGGCTTTTCATGGCATAGTTCAATCTAAAGCAAATTGCTACTTGCCCACTAGTGGGACAATTTTCAGGTAGTGGAAAAATAAACGACTATAATGAAGTCATTCATATGAAATCGGCTGATATTCTGCTTCTGCGCATCGGCTCAAACACCTGATCACTAAAAACTCCGTTCATGAGGGAATCTGATAAAGAATTCAGCATTTTTTGTAGACTTTAAAACGCTATTTTTGGAAATTCGAAAGTTTCGACAGTTGTTCCTCCTCATGTATTCCATTGCAAAGGTGATTGTTTCCCGTGTCTAGTTTCCTAAGTTACAAAATCGTCGCTGAGCTATATAAAAACATATCCTCTACATTGATAACATTTTAACCATCATACATCAATAAGTCTAGATTTGAACGTATGGATAAGTTGGAACAAAAATTATTAACTTGAAATTTAAAAAAATATTGCTTCCAATATTTAAATAATCGAGAATTGTATCAACGACAGATGGCGACGATTTGACGACCACTTCGATGACAAATAAAACGAATCCGCCAATGTTAGTTTTCACTTTGGAAATGTAATTTTTCCTCATTAATTAAATTCGGCGGTAGTGCAATGTGTTGAAGTCAATGCATTTATTCTCGCTCTCATTGCATGTATTAATAGACAGGAAATATAAGATTTTAAGGGCGACTACATATGACAATATGCGAAGGGCTGAAGCGGGCGAAGAGAAGAATGACGATGAAAAACGCTTTCAATTATACCGACGAATAGTCTCCACTCTGCATAATTGATAGCAAATTAGAGTGGGCGTGTGGATAAAGGTGAACGAAGAGAAGAGAACGATGCCTGAGAATGCAATAAGCGATGCTGAGAAGATTCTCAAAAAAGTTGACGCAAAGCCATAGAACAATACGAGAAATTGAACAACTGTATATGCCAACTATCAAACATCTTGTAAACAATCGGCGATCATTTTGCTTATTTCGAATTGGGAGAGCTGCATTATTTTGTTCTTTTGCTAAACATTATCAGGAATTCAATAGCCTCGTCATTTTTGCAATTTATCACATAATGGTGACTATCAATGAGAAAAACTGAAAGATTCTTCATAAATTTATTAATCATTCTCTCAGAATTATCTGCAATCAGCTAAAATTCGACCGCGTAGCTCATATCGCCAAGCAGCACTGAATGAGAAATTCGCCTCTATAAATTCGAGAGAATTCCTCGATATTGTAATGTTATTTCAACATAATAAAATAAGACGCTCGCATGCAAGATAGTAATATGAACTGAATTCAGAAGAGAAAACAGCCGAATATTGTTTCGCAACTTTGTCGAAATTAAAGCTCATACTTAGCTAAATTTTTTCTCTACTTAGTTGCAAAGATGGTGATTTTCAATTATCAGTTTACTTGACCACACGATCACCAAACAAGCATCGCTCATACTTTCACGTTGTTGCTAATAACCTCAGTATCCTTGAGCATGCAAACAATCGTTGCTTCGGAAAGAGATTTCTGCCTACTATAGTAGTATGATAGGTTTATTTGTTTACTTTTATATATTTACTTTAATCGACGAAGCATTCATTACTAATAAATGTATCTTCATATCACTACCATTTCCGTTTAGCTGAATTATAAGAGAGCGTGAAGGTTAGAGCATAGGCTCGTCTCCTGCGCATCGGTGTGATAGGTTAGTGGGAAACAAATATTCGAGAAAGAATCAGCTAACAAATCATCGTCCGTGCTACCAATAAAAACTGCTATTCTGATACTCGAATACTCGTTAATGAAAATATCTCATAAGCGCTCTACTGCCTTCATTTTCGATGAGTTGGAGGATACAAATGTTGTTACGGAACATATTTTAAGAGCATAGTGTTTGAACTTGATTAAGCAATGTAGTCTAACAGATAACCCTTTTCTTGATTTTTTGAATTCAAGCGGCTGTGTTTCCCCCATCTTCCCGCTTACTTCCATCATCATTTCAAAAAGACATCATGACCGTGATCTGCGCAAAAGAAGAGCAGAGGTCTGATTAAACTGTGCCTTGCAATCTCTGGAGGCAGCTGAGTTTCTTTTTATTTTAAAGTATTTTATCTCTTCAAAATGTTAGATGGTTAAAGATCTAGTGTTCAGGAAATTTCAGAGCATGTAGCAAGTGTAGCTTTCACCTTCACCCGAATCCCTTGCCAATGAGAAACTTTGGCCCTTTCGATATTTCTTCATGATAATCTCCAGGTCACCGCTCACTAGCATATCCTTATACTGCTTGTTTATTCCTTAGACATCGCCGTTCTCATGTTCGTTTCTCTTATGACTTCTCGTTTTGTAGGATCCTTGTGAATTCTTTGGTGCAGGAGAAAAGGTAACAATTCCTCTTGGCTCATCTTCGAAGTTACCTTGCTTCACACCTATGCGCAGCAATCCTATGCACTTTTCGAAATTCACTGGTTAGACTCATATCCTCTACCGCCGTTGCAATCTTTCGTGGACTTTTCGGGCATCTTAGTGTAACCAACTTGATGTGCTTTTCTTTCTCTAGCTCGATCTCCTCTTCAGCATACCGATTGTTCATGCCGGACTGTTTCAAGGACTGTTTTGGGGCCAAGCTGGCTCTCTTAAATTGTTGGGACGAGTGTTGGACTCGTGTTCTCAATAGTCGGTAAAAAAACTTTGGATGATTTTCTCTTGTAATCAAGAACTTCATCATGTGCAAAGTTGGCACGAATTTGTTTAATTCCGTTTTATTTCATTCTGATTTACCATAAGCATAATTTCGCCAATTCGAAAGGGGGCACGAATGGCAGGACAGTAAGCGTTTACAACTACGCGGCTAACAGGACCAACCGAAGGATCAGAGGCAGAAAAGCAACCACTGTCTTGCGATTTCAGCATAAAGCTAGTATTCCTAGCAGTTCAACAACTTCATTTCATGTCATACTCTACAAACATTTCAGCGAGAAATTAGTCCTATAGGAACGGAAATGCCATACAATCATCTCAGGGAGTTAGAAACAAGAAGAGGCAACAATTCAAACACTTTTCGGTCAGCAGTGAAAAAACCGTCGCAGTAAACAGAAACTTGCGGGGTCAATGTTAATTTACTATGAATTTTATTTACACTATAGTACGCTTCACTCTTTCGAATTTTCGAAGAGCGCCACCTCCTAAGTTCTTGATTCTCCATCACATTTTGATTGAGAGCATGAAAGGTTCCATAAATTTTGCAGTTATATACTTCGCCAAGTCGGAATTTTCGTGAGCTTTTTTGCATTCTTCCTTAAAATCGGAAGAACTTATAATGAATTTCATCCTTCTTTCTCGAATCATTCACTCAGCGCTGTTGCGGAGGAAATTGCTGGAGACAAAATTCGATTATTGTGCCGAAACAACCCGGGAATGAGGACCAATTGCCGATAAGCTTTAATTGCAAATTTTCTGCAGCTTAAGCTGTTCCAACTCGACGTACCCGAAGAAACATTTGAAAAGGAATAGGTAGCATAATGTTTGATCAGCGGGACCGTTCTGCAGTTCGTCGACTGCCATGCTGTTGTCGCACAAGACAGACGCTCGATTTCCATGGATACTAACACAGGTGATAAAATCCGAGATGCCAGCTCGAAAATCGCTATCATCGCAGGTTGGTTTTGATTCTAATAGTCGTCTAGTCGCTGCGTCGAAATTTCCACGTTTCTAGACTCTTCATAGCCACCTGTGGCACATTACAAGTACTACAAGTACTCGCATGGTGCGCTATGTCGACTACAATCTCTGACAGCTCTGTATTCTGCACGCCTCCTCAATTTCACTGACATTTACATATTTCATCATTTTGTAAACGAAAAATGCGCTTAGCGGGCACCGCACGTCCTCCGCACTTTTCTGCCCTGCAATGTGTGCACCTCGTTGAATGCAACGCTTTGGGACATTACCGCAGTGACGTAGTACGTTATTTGCATTGCAAATCCCGTTCGTTCCTAACAAGTTTTTGAATATTTTGTAGCAACTGTGTCGAGTCCATCCTGCAACCATGTTTAGCACCAGTGGCCCTTTAAGCCTGCAGTAGCAATTACTGTATCGAACGATTGGTGCACCAGTGCATTGGCACGCCAAGACTCTTTTCCAAAATTTCCAACAACTTTAGCTTTATGTGACCATGGCGCGGCATTGTGGTATAAACCAGCCAGAACTAGTCTCATAAAGAAAGCAGGAGTTTGACGACTTACTAAGTCAACCTTTTCCGCAAGGAGCTAGTGGAATCTTCTCAAGAACATTGCCCACGGGACCCGATTTCGCACATTAAAACAAAGCCAAAACTAGAGATGATGTGTGACCAATCGCAAACACGCGTTCTCGATACAAAACAAAAGAAATACATTTCTCTCCAAATATACCTGATTCAATGAATTTTTTTTTGTACATCAATGTGGCGTTGCACGTCAATGTGTGAAATAAAATTCGCTGATCTTTTTTTTTTTCAAAACACTCATTTCTTCCTTTGGATTTCTTTCAAAGGTATTGACGATGCGTTGATTCGAAAATGGCAATTTTGCGTTAAATAATCGCAAATTCAGCGCATCTTTTGCTATGCATGAAGAAATTACTCCAGCAATATGATGTTGCGCGTTAAATGACTCATAAAAGAGGATTATGAGGTGCAGCTTATTTTTTTATTCATCATATGCAAAAATTGCGCTTCTCTCATATAGCATTCATGATATTACAATTTTTTAAAGAAAATGAAAAACCTTTTACAACTATCGAAAGCATTTTAGAAATGATGGAAACTTTATAGCAGCATAGAATTATTTAAAATTGCTACGTACTTTTCATAGTCACCGGAAACCGTTAGAATTCCGAGAAATTGAACAGCGTAAACGTCTTCGATTACAGTTTTCAACGTTTTGTCCCTAGGTAACTTTAGTATGGTAACTCATATCTGCAGCGATATTTAGGCAATTTTATGCATAATTGGCATTCGTGGAGTAGCTCTATAATCTCTCACGCAAAACAACCGCCTTAGACATCAAAGATTTTGCTCATGTATCACTGTCTGCGCCTGCGCACAACATATTCAATGATGTAAATTTCTTGAAATATCAAAATTTGCCTATGAGGCTTTTTGCACTTCATATATCTAGAACGTCATGGAAACAGGCAGCGAGTGGAGGTCGGGTGAACTTTCGCTAATTTTATATATAGCGCATGTATGTGGATATACAGTCAATACACATGAATGTTCGTAGGCCTCATTAATTAGAATAATTGGAGTTCGACAATAAGAAAAGTTGTTACGAGGTATCTGTTTATTTCTTTGTTTATTATCAAATGAAAAATACTCTTCATGATAAGTGATAATGCACGTTCTTCTACAGCAGTAATATCGTGCATATTTAGCTGACGCTTAAGTGTTTGTTTATTTATTTGTTTATTCATGCGTTTACTTTTATTTATTTATTTATTTATTTATTTATTTATTTATTTATTTATTTATTTGTTTGTTTATTTATTTATTTATTCTTTTGTTTATTGATTATTCATTTATTCATTTACCTGATTTCTCATTGATATCCTCATCTAATTCAGTAATTATCCATATAGTATTTGTTCTGCTATTCATTTGTTTCATCCATTTACTTAATTTATCAGTTCACAACAATGGACAAGAATGTGCTTTTATGTCACTTTGCAGGTTTCATTTATCTTGTGAATAACGCCAATCAAGGAATCTCGCATGCTATGTCACCTATTGAGGTTCGGTGCAATTTATTTGGAGTTCATAAGTATAGTTGGTCCTTCGAATATGTTCATTAACATCTAGGAACTCTCCTATGAAGTGATTTTATAATTTTCCTTGGGTTCAACTGCCTGCAGATTCCGCTAATTGCCGTTCGAAAACTATTTTTGAAAATGTTGAGTGTAAAAGGACAATCGATGTTGCCTTTTTTTTCCTATTTTCTTATGCAAAGATGCAATCGACTAATCGACTCGACGAAGTTGCTAGATCATATAGTAGGTCGTTGCATTTCGCAAAGATTTTCTCATACGATCGAAACTTTTATAAGTGAACAAGGTGTTGTGAATGTAACAGTTTGCGAAAATGTCCATTGTGCCGGTGGTTTGATATCCTTCATTGATTTCGACAAGAAGTCCACTGCCAACACCAGATAAATTGACTATCGTCGATCCGATTCATTTCATGCCAGTTCCAGTTTTCACCTATGGCCACGTAAGAATTCGTTTCCCAAGCGTCCAAATATTTCGTAAACGCACTATGGATCTTACATTTCCTTCACATATGAGATCATATCGCGGCTTTCCAAAACTCAATAACTAAATCTTTTGCTTAATTGCATACGGTTTTGTAGGCTTCAATTTGTTCATTTCCAGAAAGATCGTCGAGTACTATAAAAGCGAATTCAGGCTCAAACTCACATACATTGTTGCGTTTGCCTTTCTATGATTCGAGAAAAATCTGGAAGAGTTTGATGATATAGAAATCATGCCACAATTGCATTTCTGGATGATCTTCAAAGTGAGTTAGTAGTGCGATGCGGCCAAAAACGGGAATCAAAACCGATACGAGGGACTTCCGCAATTCATATCTACTATCGAGTGATCGAAGTAAACTCAATCCAACAAGTTATTGTTTGTTAATGACATCAGTACCGTTGAATATTTTGTATATCAGTGCGGCGATGGTGTCACATTGTTTTGAACATTCAAGTATTTGGAAAATTTGCATAGACATTCGATGAGCACAATTATCTAATGAGAATTCATCTTTTCATATTCCACAAAGTTTCTATCGGTCCATTTCATTAAAGGATGGAAGAATTCACTTTGAAGACAAGGATTGCACCTTCCATGGTTTTCGCTGCTTTCATGACCTTTGTTACGGACAAAGGCACAAAACTAAAGGCGCAAGAAATTATCGGTAAACATTCGAAATAAGACTTTATGGATACTGAAGATCCGATGCATCCGAAGATCCTGACATGAATGCCAATATTAGAGCTGAAGGGCGAAAAATAAAGTTGATAGATCAGTGGGACTTGCGATTTCTAATGCTCGATGTCGAATCCCGGTGTCATGATTGCCAATTCTTGAATCGCCTGTTGTTATCCCCAAAAGGATACCCATATATAATATGGAGAAAATAATACACATGATTAGCGTAATTCTTTCTGAAATGGTACAGTCTCAGTTGTTTTGTTTTTCCTCTTTTCTTTCATAAATTCTTGTGAGGTTTTTCTTATTGCTCACTCGACCATTGTTAAATAAAATATTTGCTCCAATCCTATATATGAACTTTACGTTTCAGATTTTTCTTACACACCATCACTCAAGTGAAGATGTCTCGTATGCGAAAACATTGCGTCACTCTAATAGTACAACGAAAATCACTCTATTTTTATGCTTCACTAAAAATCAAAAATTGATGAATCTCTAGATTTTTATCTGTGCGGAAATTTTCCACTAAAATGAGATTCACCGTTAGCACTAAAAAGTCACTCAAACGGAAATTGTTCCGTCACCATTTATTTATGAACGCTAATAGGTCTTCCTCAGCGATTCATTCATAACGACCTTTCTGAAGGTTTTAGACAAAATACAAAGTGGCAAACTTTAACTTCAGAGTAAACGCCTTCGCTATGTGCAATAAAAATGAAGCGCGTAATCAGAGCAGTTTTTTTATATTCGCGATCTATGGGCTAGCATGGAATGCAAAAATTCGGATCAAGCATCTCATTGCATTGTAGTATTCCAGGTCTCATTGCATGAACCTTCTATAATAATTCCACCAAAAAGGAAATCATGCTATTAAGATACATTGATGTTGACAACATAAGTGATCAATTTTCTTGTACTTGCGCAAACAAGCTCACCAAAATTTTTTTTCTCTTTCTTAGGTGGAATTCCACTATGACAGCTGAACTGTGCAATGTATAATGCGGCAACTTTTAAAAGTGACGTAATTTCCAACCGGCTGGATGAATTTAATGGGGGCATGTTGTGAATTGATTTTCGAGAGCAATTTGTACGAATAGCGAAAAATCAACAAAATGAAAAAAAAAGGCCACTTCTATATTCCCTACTATCAATCTTTGCAAATTTTACGCAAACAACTTTGAAATATAATGAGGACATTCGTGCATGAATTATGCGATTTTAGTTTTGCGAGTGCAAAGATCGTTACGATTGAGTTCTCTATTCTTAAATTTTAATTCAAAATTACTTTAGCAGAAATTTTTTCTTCTTTTCTTCGAATTGCATTAACTAGTTCACTATATGCAATAATAGTTTTATGCCTTTGATATGTCATGCGTATATATGCTGAAATTTTTACGAATATCGAAAAAATTATCACGCAAAGTATTTTTTATGTGCATCTAATTATTCCACTTTTTTTTAAAGCAAAGCGGTTTATTCAAATTTCATAAAACATTTCTTTTAGCAGTTTACCATCATTCTCAAACAAATATTCATCTCATTGTGAATAAATAAAATCTTAGCAATTAGCTATCTCGCTGATCGCATTGAATAGAAAAGCGTTCACCCACGTAACTTTTTTTTTGAGGCAGAGAGAGAGAAAATTTCATCGCCGAAGAAAAATTCTTGTTAATGAAAAATTCAGAGTGAATTAAATTTCTGGTGCTACGGATAGATGAATTGATGACATTAAAGTGAACCAAATGAACTAATGTTTTTATTCAAACGAACAAAGAAAGCCTTACATGCCAATAGAATACTTCAGCCTACGTACGTCCAGTATCGCATCAAAATAAATCCATAATTACAAACATATGTGTAACTAAGTAACTAACTTATACATATATACGTAGAAGTAGCAAGGGCGAAAACGAGTATCGGAGAGTGAATAAATTTAGGGAACTCAGAGATATGAGAAAGAAATGCGTGGGAAGTACAAGTTAGGTACTGTGAATACGGTGCTCAGTAGGTAAAATCGGAAACAACACTCTAAAATTGAAGGAATTAATGCGACTCTCAAATATGAATACATTTCAAGCTTTAACGATATTTTACGCCGAGTATGTTCGAAACGCGTAAAATAGACTGCTCTGCCATATTATGGTTAGTTCTTACTTACTTTACCGCATTTAGCTACTCCATTTGCCCGTGATCAACTTGGCTCGATGAAAGCGTTACGGTCCTCTGCCGCTCGATTTAAACGCTCCTTGCAGCTATTATCTGCAGCTTCACAGTTTGCATTTGAGGAAGCGGGGAAACAGAAGAAAATATTTGCTGTTATACTGTCAAGTAGATATGCTGTCAAGTTGGAAAATATTTGCCGCCTCTAGTTTTAAGAAAGTGCTGCTTGAGAAGAGTCTAATTGGCATGCGTCTGTGTTTTTGAACACTTCTTGAGCACTATTTTTATACATAGGTAAACAACATATTATTGCTTTAAAACACACACACACACACACACACACACACACACACACACACACACACACACACACACACACACACACACACACACACACACACACACACACACACACACACACACACACACACACACACACACACACACACACACACACACACACACACACACACACACACACACACACACACACACACACACACACACACACACACACACACACACACACACACACACACACACACACACACACACACACACACACACACACACACACACACACACACACACACACACACACACACACACACACACACACACACACACACACACACACACACACACACACACACACACACACACACACACACACACACACACACACACACACACACACACACACACACACACACACACACACATACACACACACACACACACATACACACACATACACACACATACACACACACACACACACACATACACACACACACACACATACACACACACACACATACACACACACACACACACACACACACATACACACACATTTTTGTAAATTCGTTTCACGAATAGGAGGAATGGGATTTTGAGAGTGCTCAGAAATAGATAACGATGAATAATTTTCCAACAATTTTCACAAATAATTTCATCAATTTATTAAAGCAGTAATCATTTCATGAAAGTAACGGAATGTTAAATCAAATGAAGACTACATCTTCTAAATGTTGAAATTTTTCCTGTAATCATCGATAATGCGCTCCATATATCTCTCAGTTTCTTCTTAGAGAAAAATTTCTCCAAATAAAGAATTTTAAATTGTCATTGTCGAAAAGGTCACACATTGCGATATGGATGAATACAACGATGGTCTTCTATGCAACATTCATCATCAGTACTTTTATAATCGTTGCGCATTTGAAGGCGATTCATGATGATCACATTATTGCACTCACCTAAAACCATTTCGTCACGGTTTCGATTCTAAAAGATATTTTCCGATAAAAGGTAGATTAGTTACGTAGTTGTCCCAGATTAGTTGCAATGAAGCAATCGTTTCTTCGCTATGCATACGCAGTTATCCTTGTCTTGTATGAAATGTCCACGATCCTTGTTCGTGAACATATGATCTAGTATATCACACAGTCATCATTACTGATCACCTATCATTTGATAACTTTTTTTTTTTCGAAAATTTGTGTAAGAGATGCTTGATAAGAGTATGCTCCAGGAAGGAGATCATTAATCGCATAAGCTTAGGCAATGAACCGAAAGGCGAAATATTATCGACGAGGGCTAGGCCAGTAGTAATCGTGGCCCCTTTCGTAGAGAAAAAGCAATATGTGATAAACTCTTACTGAAGAAGAAATCCGACTGAGAACAATAGATTTAAGTTAGGTACACAAGAAGCTGCAATGGGACGAATATGAATCTCACTGCCGATAATTTGCATATACAGCTACTTTATAGTTCATCGACTGAAGAAGCTTGAAGAATATTAAATATTCAAAAATTTTCTTCAACAAACTGACCATTTCATCGGTTGCAACGAACGATAGAAGATGCATTTTTGAACATTGAGGCGATAGATTCGTAAAGCAAAAACTACGATAATTGCACTCTTTCATCGATGAAAAAGAAATATTAGTGTAGTTGAAGTAATCAATTGTCGCAAATTTGCTAATCATAGACACAACTCATCCTCTTCGTTGAATTCCTTTGCATGCATGGAACGATGCTTAAAACACGTTTTGGAATTTAAATGCAAAATTGATGCCTCAATATTGCGAATTGTTCAGATTTTTCTCATGCTTCTTCATTTGATTAAAACAAGCAATTGATATGCCACCGCAAACACTTATTATCGCACATTGCTGATCGAAAAAAATATAGCCGAACAATTAATAAATACACAGAGATTGCAATTCGAAAATGGGGCAATCAGCATGTTCTAATGCTTCACGAATAGTGGCATTACAGAGGATGAAGGTGACGAATTGATGTGAACAAATGGGACAGTGTGAACGTTGAGCATATCGTTCGAAAATGGTTGTGCTCTCGACATTGTCGAATGAAGTCCACTATCAACGGCTCGATTCCATTCATCGCAGTTATATCGAAAAGCATGCCTTTATATTGTTTCTCGGTTTCGTAATTCTTCATCACCAAGCTTCATGAATGTTACCCTAATTACTTCCCATGTTTTCCATAGTACAGTGAGCATGCAGGTTGCCGAAAATTCTTAATGAGTGCTTTCATTTTTGGCTCCCTATTCTTTCGTCTTTTTGGTATCTTGCCTTTTTATGAGAAGATTGGACTCCGTTCTATAATTGGCAATCGAAGCTCCTGTTCTGGAATATTTTTTTATCGTCGTTCTATACTGTTATTTCTCTCAGCGAGTTCGTAAATGTGCTACGCATTTTCGAGTAGTTCCATCTACTTGAGGCGGCCGATGAGTCCTCAGAAAAAAAAAGTAAGAAGCTCGAGAAAACTGATCGTTGCAAGATGCCCCGTCGGCACGAATATAATAGCACAAGAAGTTGGAAATTATGGTACGTAGTACATATTCCATTGCAGCACAAAAGCAATGTAGAATTTCAATACAGATATGAATCATACGTTAATAATATATTATTTTCCACAAAAACACGATGCAACACAAGCGTCATTTATAATTTGGTGATTGTGCTCCCTCCGCTAAAGGACTTTAACGTGCTTCATTGAGTTCTCCATGCTTATGCAAGTGCAGCTGTTTTTCGCCAAAACTGAAGTACTATTGCTAGAACCTGGAATAACAAATTATCCTATCCTTTTTCTTCATCTGACTATCCAAAGTTCTGTCAGTGATATGAAGAACTCGAGATGGAATTCAGAACCGCTTCCGGAAAACTCCTGCTGCAAACACCTTGCATTTAAGAATTTGATGATGACGAATGAACGATTGTTGGCGAACTGTCAGTGACTATGGATTCGTTAGATAACTTGTTTTTTTGATTCAGCCATAAGTCGACCTCACCTAAGATGAAAAAGTGGAATTTTGACAGATGTAATTTTTCACAGAAGAGACTAGGGGCCACCATTTTCGCATTTCTGATTACGTTGGAAATTTTTGAAAAATGTGCTTGATTTATGAAATGCACGGCAATGTATATCTGAGCTCTTCTGAAACGACAGTTGCACCTTTCGTGTCTCAAATTTCGACATTTGCTGGAAAAATCCTTGATAGATGAGGCGAAAAGCTACGGCGTACGTTGCACTGCAGTAATATATGAACAAAGAAAATAGGTAAAGCCAGCGTGGTCATACGAATTAAGAGTTTCTATGTTTCGATGACGTACTGCTCATTAAAAAACACACTAGTACCGAGCGATAGCCAGTAATGCAACAATCCACTCCAAGGAAATGCTGGCCTCATTACATAACTCAAAATATTAAGACATCTTCAAGCTGACACTTTCATAGATGAAATGATGTCACATCCAGTGATAAATCAATTTCTAGATTTCCTGTTGACAAATTTTGAGTTCGACCCAGGATGTGACCTGATTTCTTGCATTCGTAACGGTTTCAAGAGCAACTTCCATCAAACACGTATCTAACAATTCTTTGATTTCTATTACAACCCCACCTCCCTCACCGCCAGCCTCTCTTTGTCCACCTATCGAATAACATGATGCCGTGAGCATTGCGAGGTGGAGTTTTGTAGGAGTTTTGTACACATGGCTGATCTGTCATTCAGTGGATACGCTTTTGTCCTTGCAACTCAATAAACGAACATCGACCAATGACGTCAGCAATCTCACGCATTTAAATGAGTGATATGAGAGTATGCGCACTGCTCTTCCGATATTATTCAAAGAGGTTGTTGTGGATGATAGCAATTGTTTGCGATAACTTCATTTGTGATATCAGTGAATCTCAGAGAAATGCACAAAAATAGAGTGAAGGAAAACAGGTGGTCAAGAATGTCCATGACACGGTCTTCTAAGGAGAGGGTTTAATTTGTCTATCTTTGCGTGACGAGATGCGCAAGCATTTACAAATTGCCGACACGAGAATTAGATGCAAGAGTGGGAAAATATTTTAGATATATCGCCATGGCTGAAATATTCATTGCAGAGAAATCGAAATCACTTTTACTACAATTGCATTTTCAGTTTTGCTAAACATTACTTGCTTCATACGTTCAGATGGTAGTGCTAACATGACATTTGCAATGTCATTGCATAAAGAAGTTTTTCCGCCCTTCGATTAGCAAATTTTTGCAAAGATTTCAATGCAATTAACAATAATATATGCAAAGATCTCAAATGTCATATTTATTTGCGTTTAATTTATAGCGGCAAATACAACGCGAAATAATATAAACTTACCTTGTCGTGTTATGAATATCAATTCATTATTCATATGAATAATTCTTCGTATTTTCTAAATGAGCGAATGTCATTTCGAACGTTTTAAAAATGAAACAAATTTATGAGCGAAAAAAAAACGGCGGAAATTTGCTGAGAATTTTCGAGTGGTAATTGATAATGATTCTAATCAAATTACTATCAATCTCGATTAGGAAAATAATAAGAGAAATTTGTTGATAATCGCCTCAGTTGAACGTTTTAGTGCGTTCACGTAAGGTGAAAAACTCACAATTGGAAGATTTGAAGTTTTTTTTTTTAACACAATAAACGCCTCGTAAAATTTGATTGAAGTCATGAAAAGTGAAGAGATGACGACCTGAATTCCATTAAACATCAAATGCGTGTAGGGTTTTTTTTAAATATATGCGGCGGTTTAGAATTGCCGTATTGTTGGCAAAAACGTTGGCACGTTTCATTATTATCTAATTCTTGCGTTACGCTTGTTCATTTGATTCACATGATCGCCGGTGGAAGTAGACACGTTAAATACGCGTTCCTATGCACACTTGTACCATAAATCCACAAATGAGTCGTTGCATTTTTAGATTTTCTATATGGACGAAAGATTGCTTTCATTCAACAGAAATGAAAATGAGGACAGAAATGAGGAGGGCAAAGCAAAGAAGAGTGCAAATCTAGGCTATAACGATGAAGAAAATTCAATACGGTCTATGCGTACTTAACAATGAACATTAAAGTGTTTGTTTATATCACCTTACAAAATATAATTGTATGAATATTCGATCACTTGAATTCTTAAATAGCGCTCATATGTCTAGAGTGCAATTCGTAGCGCAACGTCGAAAACATTTCATTTTAATTGTTCGAATGCAACTTATATTTAAAAGGCTCCTATCAGTTAGTGTGTAATGAACAAACTATTCCATCATTCAATAAACCGAATGCATTTCTTTGAAAGCAATTTGAACAACAAACGATTAATACAATAAATGCCATATGTGAAATAATCCCCACTTTTCTCATTTTGAAATAGAGTAAATGAAGCACCTCTCACATAAATTTCAACGAGAAAATTTTGCAATTTCTTCAGTTTGCTTCTGAGTTTCAGTTGTTTCAATTTAAAAGCGAACAACACGATTTACACCTTCAGATTCTTCAGCAACCGATCTCATTAAAGAAGTGAATAATTCACAGATGCTTTGAGTAAGATCAACGTGGAGAAATTTCGGACGAGAACTGTTACATCTCGATCCTCAAGAACAAGGCAACCAATGTGCTCGGTTCTCTTATTGGGCGCTGCATGTGGATTCATTATGAATGAAGCGCCAATGCATGTTTCGCCCAAAATTTTGCATGACACGACTGCTATGAATACGTATATCAAAATGCTCTAAATTTAAACACTTCGTACTTCATCTACGTGGTGAAAAAGTTGTCGTGCAAAAAACACCTGTGCTGGCTTCACTAAATTGGGCGTAGGTTTTTTCCCAAGGTTTAGAAAATGATATGCAACTTGGGATGTTTCTCACGTGAAGGAAAATATCCTTTCACTGTAAACATAGCATAAAAATGCTAAGTTTCACTGTTGCGTTATTGTCAATCAGATCAAAACATTGAATTGCATCGAAAACATAATAAAAGCTAATAGCCGATTGTATCAATGACGCTCCAAATAACGCACCATTACGTAAAATCACTTCTTTTTGCCCACTCAGCAATTTTACTCCCGTGTTGAGTGAATTTGAGCAACGTGCATAACACGATTGCCAACTTAAACATTGCATTCCTATGGAAACTCGTAAATCTCCAATTTTCATCAAAAAGATGCCGCAAAGTGACGACATAAAGAGATTGCAAAATCAAGGTCAGATTTCAAAGGGTTTTTGCGATTTTCAATCTCAGGACTTTCAGTTGATGAGAAGGCTTAATCAAAATGAAGAGAATTGGAAGCTCTTCACTAAGGAGATTGAGTTTAGCGACTTTATGCGTATAGCCTGACCTGTATGGCCTTGAAAAGCGTCGAGAATTTCAGAAAATGGCAACTTTCATTCTGCCTTTCTTCATACGCTGATGCATTTCCCGACACTGTCCTGAGGACCATCCGCTCTGTACAAGACCGACCTGAAACAATATATAGTTTCAAATAAAAGAAAAGTGTAAAGTCTGAAGCTACTGAATACCGCGAGGGTTGTATTCGTGAACTCCCTAACTGTTGCTTGCATAATTGCATCAAATTTTGGAGGGCTATTGCACCTTAAATTGCTATCAAAAAAGGCAAAAAGCATGGTATAGGTTTCTACACGAAGCGATTCACCAGTGCTCTGTTTTTATGTTAAATTTGCTTAAA
Source organism: Ascaris suum (assembly GCA_013433145.1). Taxonomy (NCBI): domain Eukaryota; kingdom Metazoa; phylum Nematoda; class Chromadorea; order Rhabditida; family Ascarididae; genus Ascaris; species Ascaris suum. Next base: position 2,100,659 of record CM024175.1, read on the forward strand.
GATCATGAGGGAATCGTCATCCTCGCTTCCTGATGCCAAAACAAAATTTAAGGAATTTAAGTGGTCTAAGTGGTCTAAGGTATACTGTAGTCAAAGCTCTAAAGCGAAACACGGCAGCGAGTGAAGGAAGTCGGCAAATAGGGGATGTAAGTAAAAAATCTTTCACCGCTTCTGAGTCAATGAATTCCAATATCGTGTCTTGACACCCTTCAAGTCTCTTTGAATTGCAATGACGGCTCCGATCATTTATTACGCATATATCAAAAGCCTCATATACCTGCGTTGAAGAGACACATTGCGTGTAAGGGACACAATGTTGTTATAGCCCATTAGAAGCCCTTCTTTTAAGTCCTTTTAGAACGTGGCTAGCAGAACAAATTAAAGTAATTGAGTAGTGCAAAAATCATAAAGAGGTATTTTATCGTTGTTCACCTGTAGCCGTTTCAGGTGAACGTAATAAGAACCCATCAAAAATATGCCTTCAAAGAAAGTTCGAAGTAAGCTGCAGCAGACAAATGCGTACGCTGAAGTAGAAAATTGATCTGACGATCTCGGTGTTATTTCTTGTGGGATAATCATCTGTTTTGCTATTGAAAAAGTTACTATCGAAGCCATTGCTACCGAAGAAATTCTATGATAAAATTGAATAGTTCATGATATAAAATATACTTCATTGATACTTCGACTCATAGTATTAATGCCGAATTGCAAACACCCTACAGAATAGTCTGATGAATAATATTCACTAAAATTCACCTCGAATTGTTCTGATGCATAGCAAGTCGTTTCAACATCAGAAGATTCATTCCAGTCTCTCTCACGGCTTCAATGCAATAGCTGGAAACTTTTTGCCTATAGACTTGATCGTAAATGAAACACTTTCTGGAGCGCTTTATATCGAACAACTGAATGCATCTGAACAAATCAAAACGAAGTCACCAATAATATGGATGAATACTTCATCCTACTCGTCAGATTTCCATCAATTCATAGCAACAAAACGAATAACACTGTCAATCGTTTTAATTCTTGTACGCTTCGACCTCAACGAACGAATATTTGTTTCCGGTTGAGATGAAGTGAGAAGTTCCGCCGAAAGATGCAGGAATACGATGTTGTGGGCGCCCTAATAAACATCGGCAATTTATCTAACCACAGTTTCAGTATTTACGAAAATGGAAATCCGGTGTAATTATGCAGGGATCATATTTTGAGGCGAAAAACCGGGTGCACACAAGAAAATGATTTTTTTTTTGATTCGTATGAAATAGACTCATCTATGCTACCTCGAAAGTGGACAATAATAAGAAGATGGTGTTTGGCAATTTGAGTGTTGAAGAATCCTATTAGAGGCAATGAGGACAACGAAAGTATCGCAATGAACTATCGCCGCCTGTCAAACCGCTGAGCAATGGATCATATCAAAAAGTCTAAAAGTTATTGAACGGTTTCAGAGAACTAAAAGGTTTCCGATGATGGATCATAAATACTGAAGCTTGCCGAGATTTCATCAGACCTCAGCAACTGAAGCCTGTTTAGCAAAAGCGACTGGCTGCTGTCGAATGAAGCTTAGAAAATCATAACCCTTTGCTATCTTAGGGCACTGCTGTCCAAAGTATTCTTCAGCTTTCTTTTAAAGAAAAGGCAAAAAACCGTTTCCGTGAATGAGTGAAAAAACATTCAGATTCATTACCTCTTCTCGTCCTACATATGAACATTTGTGATTTTTCGATACGCAAAACAGTGTATATGTCTTCACAGTTGTCACCGATGGATGCCACTCCACTAGCACTTGACATTCAGGGCGAAGTCCCAAAAAGTCATTGATGAAAATTGTTGTTATCTCAGCAAAGTGGAATTTTCCTTGCCCCGCCTTCCCACACCCACCGATTCGACGTCATCACACTGAGCCAACTGCAGTTTGCTTTGCTTTTCAAAATCTTCAGGTTTTATTGACAGACGTTCGACTGCAACATGTGCCTACTTCAATTGCATCATCTCGACATCGCTCCATTTGGCATTTTTTTTTTCATCCTACATTTCTCTTCTACTATGTTAATCAACGCAACACAAAAGCTCCTGAACAAAGAGCAAGAAAACTTGAGTCCATTTTTGGTCCATAGGCCATTAAAACTAATGTGAATCAAGCTTGCTGAATCTCAGTTGAAGGAATCTTCACATACGGATACTATGGACGGAAAATTCGGAATAAATTCCAGTGAGTATTACTTAAGAGTTTACTACTCGTTATGAATGCTTTCATTTGCGTTTGTTGCAAGACTGCCCTAGTATTTCTTCTACTGAATTAGCCAAGAATTGTTTTTTGTACTTGTTGAAACGAAGTCGAAATTCGTCATTGTTGGATGCAATGTCTTACTCTAGAGTTACCTGAGCATTTTCTCGTACCTAATGACTCATTTTATAGTGGATAATCGGATTTTCTTCATTATGTTTCGCAATTAGATCAGTGCTTCTATTACATCGGCGAACAGGAATATTCAAAATGATATGGTGCATAATGCATCTGAGGTTCGGTGATTGCGGTGTCCGTCTTCGTTGAGCAATGGCGAAAAATGGGCGGACCGAAAAACCCGAAGCAATCGGAGGGAGGCCGATGCCAATTTCAAAGCGTCCTCCTTATAAAGGCGCATGCAAACAACGCATTCATCGTCATTCTCAACACATCCGTCCCCAGTCATCATGGTGAGTGACATTTGTATTTGCTTATGCAACTTTCTGTGGCTAGAGATTTCCTATGTAACGATTCATGAACTGAAAAAAAAAATTTCTTGAAAATTCTTCTTCAGGAGTTACACGTTTTTATGTTAACATGCCCCATCGGGGGGGCAAGTGTTGCATCAGTTTTTCAAGAAAATGGTGCATTCGCGTTGAAAAATTAAAAATTTGCATTTCGAATTTCCTAAAGTAACATTACCATATTCATTTGATTGTTATTTATGCACTTATGCAATTTCTATACAATGCAAATTTCTATATATAAGGCGCATGATGCACATATGCATATACGAATACTTTCTCTAGTAGCAACAAATTCGGGTAATTTCAGTCCTAAATAAATGAGGTTATTATTGCTTCTCAATGAATAGGATGATTAGACGAGCTGAAAAGGTGGCAAAATATCGGTACGCATTTTACACCATTCTTATTATATAAAGGGCAGCAATTTATATTTTAGAATGTCTGCAGAAATTGTGCATACAATATCTTTGAAAAATCACAGGTGAATGAATTGTCATGGATGATAAAAAAGTGATAAATAAGTAATCGGCGGGTTTCTATAGCATGCCGGATTAATGAATACCTCATGGTTCGTTGATAAATTATAAGGGCGATTGCTCATATCATTGGAATGCATACGTATATGTAATTTCAGCTCTTTTCGCTCAACTCGTTACCAATTCTCTTTCATGTATTCTAAACCATATACCGCAGTTATATACCTCTTATCATTACTTCGGAATTTTTTTGTGCTATCTGCGAGGAAGATAGCTGCCTCGGAGTTCATCTGACTAAAGCGATTCCACATGTCATTATGCCATAATATTTGAGGATGGTCTTTTATCTGACACATCAGTGTGGATAGTGTTCACTTAATGCTAAGCTTCTCATATTCCTTTTCCTTTTCGTTTAGCTCTCAGTGAATCTTATGGTTTGACTGCATTTTTTTGGACAAACTCATGCATTTCGACAAGCATATTAATTCCAGAAAAATTCAGAGGCGTTCAAATTGGTGCTACTTTATTCCGTCAAAAATGCTGACCATTTCCACCAAGAGAACTCTTAGAAAACGCTGATGCTAATGAATGGTATATATCTAATATTCTCGTAATGGGGATGAGTTTAATGTGAGTGAAAACTGCGTTAGGTAAATAGACTTTAGCTATTGCTGGCATCATTACAAAAACGTGCGAATAGAACAGCTTCGACATACCCGATGGTATATTTCTTGCCAATAGAAACCGCAATCTGCAGCTGTAACTTTGGAGAAAAATGATATAAATAAAATGCCTACAATCTCATTCTAGCAGTTATATTCTATGGCCCTGCTCATCAAAGAGATCGCAAAGAAGAAATTCTTTTAACAAACATATGGAGAAGTGCTTATTACAGCGAGATGGTTTTACTCGACTTACTATAATCAACGTTTTCTGAAACAATTTCTATTAAATAGCCAATAATGAATATTAGTAATGACGATTGTGGAACTTCGCGAAGAGTTTTCTCACTGATATCTTTCAATTAATGCGGCACACTTCATAGGCGCGCCATGAAGAAACTTTATACTGATTACCTCATTTTCCATTCTTTAATTATGCATGTCTGGGAGATGTGGTCATCTACGACGAATTGCAAATTTCTTTATCATATTGATCAATCGTTTTGGCTGTATTTCTTTTATCGGTTAGCGTTCTTGGAAATTCTCATTCATAATTTGTGTCAAATATTCTAATATTGGAGCATGAATTTCGCTTCTAAATTTCCTGTTAGATGACGATATCCAGCATTTTTTTTTGCATCGGTTAATCTATTTTCTCTCGTCAACATCGAAATTTCAACACTGACTATTTTTGATCGCTGAATCGCCACTTAATAGTGGATAGGTGACAGGTTTTTAGAGCGCATCCTAAGTGCATCAAGCACTATCTTTTTTCCAATAAATTCGATTGTAGAAAGTGTCAATCTGTTCGGTTGAGAATAATACGTACTAAATGCACATAATCACACATAATCGTTGCACATCACTTCATCGATGAAAATTTCTTTCAACGTAAACTGCTGCAATCGGAAAATTGGTCGCTATTGCATCTGATTTCATGTCATAAAGCCGTCAGCCTCAATTGTTTATTGGTGTTTATAAATTGCTCCTCATCTTCTTCGATTGCTCGCAATTGCCAATTTCGAGAGATTATTGAGAACTTAAAGTGTTTCCGTTGCAAAGTTGAATCGTTGTTTGTGTAATTTCGCCCTTCAACACTTGAAAGTTTTAGAATTTACTAAATTATAATTCAGTGTTGAAGTCGATAGCTCTTTACGGGTCTAAATTCGCTTATAGTCTATCTCTTCAAAGCTTCACTCATCTTTCTTCTCAAGAGCTATCAGTTCTCATTATTCTGATGCTTTCATCAAATTTCAAAACTGCTCTCTCACAAACCCACTTATAGTCGTTGTTGAACAATGAAGAATCGTCAGTCATGTTGAATATTTCAATTTCTGACCATGATAAAGGACCTGGACAAGTAATCTCTAGGAATTGAGTGCATCGACCATCCGAACCGGTCGCTGCAGTTCGTACAACACCTAACTCTTGGGAAAATAAACTAATAAAGGAAAAATCATGAGCATGCCGTTTTCAGTTTTCCTCAACGAGTCGACATTGCTTTTTTCCTCAATTATCATTCTTCCTTTTCGTTATCAACATATAGGAACTAGTGAGGAAAAACCATGACTCAAGTGTTCAGAATCAATGCAAAAGATCAATTTATTTAACTATTTACATCGTATAAAAAAAATAAATGCTACGTTTCCTTCCACTCCGATTTCCACAGTGAATCCTAAAGTACGACTATAACTCTGCTATCAGTCTCCATTATTTGCATGAATCTGGGCAAATGGTCGATGAATAGCCATGCAGTCTAGTGACTACAAAATTTCAAACATCAAGGCGCCCGTTGAGACGGTTTTTTAAGTTGGTCGGCCTCAAATTGAACCACATTTTCTAGAGTCATTTTGAACGCTATCTAAGACATCAGGAACCCACAATTCGCAGCAAGATCAAAGAACCAGCACCTAAAGCCGCGCTTTTCATGAGTTTTTATGGACTTAATTCTGATTGCGTTTGCTAACTCTACAAGCCTAACTTTCTTATGCAATCTCTTTGTTGATGCTAGCGTATTCATCAGGCTTCTCAAAAAGCCATCCAATCTTCCGCCGTATGCAATCAGCGATATTTGTTTTTCTCTTGAGAATTTTCAGCATTGAGGCGTCAAAGAAGGCAAAAAGAAGAAGCCTTTAAAAACTTCTGAGCGCAAAGATAGGGCTGGCTGCAAATCAAACGAGCCTGCTTACACGAATGCTTGTCTCACTAAAGACACCTCACGTAATTTTAGAACTTTGTAACTCACAACCTATCGATTTCCGTAGTTTTCCATGTTGTTTGTGTGGCCTCAACTATAACTTCTGTGGACATTGAGATTCTTCAAAAGATGAAATTGAGTTAAATGGGTTTTGAGAAATTCAAGTTGCACTATCATGGCCATATGTCTAAGGCTTCAAAACAGGTTTTTGCAATTATCAGGAACGCTCGAGTGAGGTGCAGTTGCAAAGTGCTACGTTCAACAAATGAACGAAGAAATTATATGTTATAAAATCTACCGTCACAAAAAAAAAATCACTCAGCGATTATAGATCGACGATAAGATGAAGTTATGTGAGAAACAACGTGAAGCTGACAATCTACGTCGTATTGCATTTTGTGGTGTTGCACTATCAACATTTGCAACACTTGTATGTGTCATCTCAGTACCAATGCTCTATAATTATATGCAACATATGCAATCGGTTATGCAAAATGAAGTCGATTTTTGCAAATCACGTTCTGGTAATATTTGGCGCGAAGTTACACGAACACAGGTGAGCATATTCGATCGCATTCGAAACGTTAAATAACATCATTAAATAACCAATGAAATTTCATGGACGTTTCTATTAAATCAAAACTTTACTTCTATCAAAAGTTTTCTTTATTCTTCAAAATATTTCAGTGAAAATTTTCTAGAACATTTCCATAATTTATCGTACACATAGTTGAGCTTACAATGTTCAACGATCATTGAATTTCAACTTACTATTAGAAATTATTTGTTTAGCCGCCATAAGTTCTAGTATAATTTCCGCTTTAATTTGCATATGAAACCTCTAAGCAAAAATTTCCAATATGCGCCTTCCATAACTTATGGATATAAAGCCTATACACAGTAAATTCGAACTTAGAACTTACTTCTTCAATTGTCTCTATGAAACTGCAAATTTCGAATTTACTTCTCTATATTTGTTTTGTTCCAATTTCGTCAAATTCACTTTAGAGATCCCACATCAGAAAACGCTTCATAAGTAGCCGATTTGTATTCTTTTTAATAGTATTTTCCACTGCGCAATATATTCGTAGAAAATGCTTGGAGCTATCAGTTACATGATTATAATGAGAATACATTCATAATGAACGGAAATTGCAAAAATGAGTGCATAGAGACTAATCGATAGAAAAATTTCGATCTGTTGTTGAGATTTTAGTAGAGATGATCAGCAGTATTGCGCATTTGATAGATATAAAAGACTGCCAACAGTAGAAAATAGTGATTTGAAAGGAATTTATGAAAACGTTCGATCCTAGTTGACGTTGAAAATTTGGAAATTTCCAGTTGCAGCAATCGTACTTTTAATACATCTTCATCATTTATCGAATCTGAATTCTTTTAATTAAGTGAACGTTTTACATTCTCCATTGTTATATGAAACGATCTCTGAAATTTGACTTAGAAATCGTCAATCGGCTATATCGAATGATCAATGCTATGAATATGAGAGATGATTGATCACTTATAGAAGTGGTGAATGATCGTCGACGTCGCCAGTTGCAATCCACATTGATCATCGGACAGAAATCTTTGCATAAAAACTTCCCTTTTTTTCATTTCTAGAACAGCAGCATGAAATTGGTACACTATGCCGTCTTACTAAATAGGTGTATTAGAATAGATGAGGTTAAATGTTTGCGTTTAGTACGATAAACGGATCCGTTCAGCGTGACATTATATATTCCATTTTCCGTTTTATTTGTCAAGGATTTCACACGCAACAAGTGAAATCACGCGTCGATTATGCATGACCCATCAACGATGCTCAATAATGCGTGCCTGCGCAAATTCTGAAATTCACATATTTCCAGCACCTATCTATCCATATTAGAAACACCGCTCATTACTTATTATTTGGCTTGAATTCATGCCTAACTTTTCCATACAATCCTTTAGACGAATACGAACTCATGTCGTTAATAAGTAGGCAGTGATCGCTTTAAAGGCAAGATTGTTTATGAAGTGCCATATTTACAGAAAAACCAATTGGTAAACTAACCGTTTGCATAAAAATTTTTGTGCACGTTTATTATTTATCACTAAGTAATGAATCTCCGTCAGATGACGTACAACACATTTGGCGATGTATTCTCGTGCCTCGACAATAGTGTCTTATTTCATATTGAAGGTGGGGTTTTAAGCCTCCCTCGGACCTGTTCTAAATGAAACGATATTCATAATCGCTATGACTCAAGTAGAAAATAATGGTGAGGAAGAAGCATTCGAGCATGCTAAACATCTCCTTGGTCAATAGAAGGCTGTAGGCATGAGGTTGCCTGCGGCCAGAGTTCTCATTCGTCCAGAGTTCTCATTATTTCTTCTTGCTAGAATTGATGAAAATTTCAGCCGAGATCGGCCTCATAAGGAAAAAATTCACTGCACTTAGATTAAAAACAACGCTTTAATGCTCTGTTCAAAACGTGTTCCATTGGGGAGAGGTGAAGAGAGGGGAGGAGGGAGGTGGCGGCAGTGCGCAAACCAAATTATTCAATAGTATCTATTTCTTAGGAAGATAGTAAATATAATGAATGTAGAGTCATATGCTGCAATACGAATCATACCACCATTAAGTGACACAAAATTTTGAGAAAATTTTCTAATATGGAGACTGATTGAAGGTACTTGCGAAAGTACAAGGAACAAAACGAAAGAGACGGTCGGATTCTTCATGGGTCGAGGATGGCCTCTTACATGTAAGGGAGGTGAGGCAAGTGCCTAGTTGTTGTGGCTGTGGTGTCTCGCCACCTGGCCCCCCTGGTCCAGCTGGGCCTGATGGAAAAGATGGACAAGATGGGGAGCCTGGAGCACCAGGCAAAAACGGTCCGGATGCTCAACCACCTACTACAGCGGCACCACGTGTAAGCGCTCCTTGGTTGAACATCATTACCTTGGCACTGTCCCACAGCGTTATTATGAAAGGACATTTGTGAATACCATAGACGCCCGAAGGGTCTGTGGAAAGTGACCAGTGTGAATTAGGATCGTCAAAAGCTCCGAGTTTAGCTTTCTTGACTTCAATGAGCTTTTCACATGCGAGAAGTAAGCAACAGTGTTGAATTTCTTCGCACGTAGAAATTCTTTGTTGTTGAATTTGCTTCTTCCTCACTTTGAATGCCATTTACGAAATGAAATATTTCTGCTTCCTCATTCGCAAGGCAACGTTTCAGATGCAAAGAAGGACTTTATGGAGAGAAAGCGAAAAAACTTTCAAATGAGCTATATTGAGGATCATTTGGGTTTCAGATCATTGTTATAGCTCAAATTCGCACAGGACGTAATTCAACAGCAAAGATAATATCGGCATGATGCAGCAAAAATTTTATTTGCGAGGGCGCTGACACTGCAAATTACATGAAGCGAATTCGCTTCATTAAGTGAATATAAGTCGACCCCTTTGCGCAGCGATTTGTTGGTACAAATATTTCTTGCAAGGTGTTTGATGTAGCGAGACATTACAGTTTGAAGGCTCCACTTCAGTGCTCTGTACTCGGCATTCCGAAGTATCATTTATCGAATCTGATGTTCGTCATGATTTCATGGCTTTGCAGGATTGGTGCTTCGATTGTGAGGATGGACCACCAGGGCCGCCAGGAGCACCCGGACCAAAAGGGTCCCCAGGAAATCCTGGCCCAGTTGGTCCACCAGGAGTGGATGGTCACCGCGGAGCGGCAGGACCAATTGGACCTGTTGGACCACCCGGCGAGCCTGGAATCCCTGGTATACTCCTTTATTACCTTTTCTAACCTGACAGCTGGCATTTCAGAATTATTTAAAACAAAAACATGTAGAAAATGCACGCATCGAAAGTTCACATAGCTATTTTTTTCAGCAACTTCTTCGAGTTCCACAGAAACGTTTGAGGAGAGTAGAAAATTATGAAAACTAAATAATGAAATCCTCTTTCAACATACCTTCCGCTGCGATGGATGCCGATTAATGCAATAAACCGCACAGGATACCGAACACAATTGCCCTCCTACACTGGGAGCAATAATTTCTTCTCATGAACAGCTCGTTTTGGCACTGATGAAGACAAGCACAATAGATCGTTCAATAAACATCAATAGAACGAAAAAAGAATTCCCGACCTCTCGATGGATACTGATGCAAATCAATCGAAAAAAATGCTGATTAAAAATGGTGATTAGTACTGGATTAATCGTGGGAGGAGTTTGCAAGGTAATTAGTGCGACTTTATGGAACATCAATGCATGCTAGTATCAGCACTACTAGTACATCAGATAGTATTCACTGAGTGCTCATCAAATTCGCGCTTTTCAACCCCTTTCATATTACATACGAATTCCTTGCACTCTAACCACTGTCTTATCACTTCCATTTTCGTTCAACTAAAATGGAGTTCGTATTCCAAAGGGAGCTTCTTACCGATAGGAAACTTCTTCAATAACCCATTCTAGGTTTCAAGTTCTACTTGACCCAATATACCATGTTTTTCTAAGATCTAATGGTTTCAACCTACAGTAAGTGCGCCATGCGCCAGCAAAAACTACATAATCTGGGTTAATAGATGTTTCCTGCACGTTCTTCAGTAGAACCCGGCCAGTAACCAACAGTCGCAATTTGTTAGAGTATGGCAACTTTTTTCGGTCAAAGGGCCTTCACTGACAACTTTGTGGCGTTTTTATTTTTTGCCTTTTACTGTCGCTGGTTAAAATGAACTGCAACGATTTTTTCACTAACAAACACGAGGGCGACCGCAATTTTGTTGGTCTATTGACTTCCAAATTGAAGCACATTTACCGCTCCTAAATTTATTTTTATAACAACGCAAAAAAACAACATTTTGTAGGTCTGAAGGGACCACCTGGCGCACCTGGCCAAGTCATTGAAGTCGAGGGACCAGAGGGACCACCGGGACCGCCAGGGCCACCTGGACCACCCGGTCCTGATGGCGAACCTGGAAAACCAGGTAATCCTGGACGAGATGGGCCAGTTGGACCACCTGGAGATCCAGGTAAAGATGGCGCTCCAGGCAAATCAGGAGAAGACGGCTCCAAAGGACCTGATGGGGAGCCTGGACGAGGAGGACTTTGCGACCACTGCCCGCCACCGAGAACCGCGCCAGGCTACTAAATCTTCCAGCCCGGTATTTCTGGGCGTTCTCAGGCGCGGATCTCTTAGTTTGCTTGGTCCTCACTCATGTGCTTCTTGCGAATCAGCAATTCAAGCTTTAAGACATCCCTGAGATAGTTGTATCATTGTCATGGGTGAAGCTGATAAGGCAGTATAAATTTCATCAGCGGATATCTTTGAGAACGGAAGTGCAGTGATACTCAATAAATTTAAAGGAATCAGAATCAAAATTAAATTGCTGGTTTGCAGATGTTATGTTACTGCCAAACCGCTCACGTCTCATGTATATTCAGCTACGAGTTGCTAATAAAGGATCACTGAAAGATGTCATGAGGCGTCGCATTGTGCGGGATTCCATGTTAACAGTTAGAACTGTTCGCGAATTTTCCCCTGATTCAGAGGTGACACTTTTGCCACTTATGGTGATGGCAAAATTTGCGCGATTTCTTCCTGAATGAAGCGAATTTCGGCAGTACTCACTCACTGTCTCGTGAAGCCATCGACGAGTGGTGGTGTTAATGAAGTAACCATACGTACAAAGAGTCCACTAGCTGTAAAATGCATGCTAATTTTTTCTTTTTAAACGCATTCAACTGATCAAGAGCTTTTTTCAAAAGAATATTTTTCAGCTGAAAGTAATGGATAGAATTTTCACTACATGTGGTTGCAATAGGGAATATGGGTAAAGCAGAAGGTACGATTTTATTTTCTAAAGCCCTCGGCTACTCTTTACAAGTAACCGACCACCACACATCGATTCCCAAGATGTGACATGTGGTCACCTCAAATGGCTGCAAATTGATAATGCAAGGAGCGCACAAAACAGAGTTTTTTAGCACTCTCTGACCATTCTTCATAAATGAGAAAAATGAATGCTTGCCATAATATTGAAAAATAGCAGGTGGTCGTTCAAACTGTAGAAATTCGAAAAGGAGCTCAAAGATCTATGTATTCAATTATCACACATGACATATAAGCTCCTAGTATCTGCAAGTGTCTGGCGCGGATTCCGTTTCTGCTATAGCGAAGGGTTGTTTGAGTCTTGAAGTTACTTTGGTTCGTGCTAATTTCGCTCATCATCAACATATTTTTCTATTCCGATGAGATCCGCACTTCTTCATTTTAACCACTCAAATTGGGTTCCCCTTTTTCGTGGGGTAACGCCAATATGTTTTCCTGTGTCGTCGGCCACGTGGTCATAAGAGGCTCATAAACTCTGCTGCATTGGCGCAATCAAGTGGAATTTTTTCCTCGGTAGCAACTCTCATTTTCAAATTTTTTATGCTTAGAGGATGTGGGAAACGTCCCCTTTCGAAGTATGCTGTCATGATTAAGACAGTGGCATTATAAGTTTTACCACTTCCCAATGAAAAACAAGTGGATTTCCGTTTAGGCGTTTTTTCTCTTCACATAAGCGCAAGCAAAAAATTCAAAATTAACGTCTACTGACAATGGATTTATAGAAGAACGACGGCGAAAGAAACAGAAAAGAGTTTTTGAGTTCGAGATTTCACCTGTCGGCTTCTGCAGGCAATCTTCTAGCAGACTTTCATTTCATCACCTTCAGTAGCAGCTCTCAAAGCTCCGTATATTCAGATGGATGATGCTTAGCTTGCACTTCCGCATATGCTGCTAAATTCCCTTTGCGTTTATGCAGCTTATTTGGCAGTATTTCTTGATGTAGCTTCTTCCGGCTGTAAATTGCTTCCGATGTTATGGTTGCCGAAGAACTCTAAGACCACTCTGCGAAAGCTGTTTGAAAATTCTTCCTCTTTAGACCTGACGTCGCTAGTGAATTCTTGAGATTCCAGGATCTCAGCATCTTGTGGAGACATCCTGGCGACTCCGCTCTGACTTAATTCTACCCCACAATGATCATAGTTCTTTGAAGTCAGTCCCATCCATGGTCATGCACCTTGGCTTTCTGTTGCAACCCTGGCTGCTGCGACGTGAAGAGGGGGCCGAGTTGAACGTGAATGGAACGGGGATAGCCGAATGGTTTGTTGGGGAGCACCACAGCTCCCAAAAACGAATAGAAACTGCGAGAGGCAAGAGACACTAAGAGCGGCTGCTGATCGGGAAGCTGTTGACAGGAGAAAGTGAGTACGAAGGGCTGAAGGCCGATTTATATAGGCCTCATGTAGGCCAAAAGCACCTAAGTCGATCAATGGCACTGCGCGAAGAACAACGAACGAGAACGGCCTATAGGAGCAAATGATCACTGCTTAGATCGCAAATAGATTTAGATCGCAAGTAGATATCTTGGGCTATCTCTTTAGCGTTATACCGAACACTTTCTCTGCTAAAGTTGGACATATTGAAATGACCATGGAGCATTTACGCGGTTCAATGAATCATACAATTTGCTATCGTCCGAACCGCCGGATGTGGACATGGGTGCGATACCCACATAATGCTCCCTTAGCAACAAATCTTTAAAAGCATACAACAATTGCTCAAAGGTTTTCATTTTAAGGTGTGTTCTTCTCCCTTCTACTTCAAAACCAACGAAAGAACAAGGCATAGGGTTGCATGATGGCACTGGTGCTTGCAGCAAATCGTAATTCAAAAAATGTTAGTTTTCACGGTATATCAAGCAAACCTGTAGCCCTGGCACCTGCTCAGTGTACAAACGACACTGAGGCGTGCGTGCGTACACAGTTAGAGTATCGCCTATTCCTGGAATTCGTGTACGTACATGAAAAGAGTGTATTTATCCGGCTGCACGTGCAAATCACATTGCCCCCATACCTGCATAAATGTGACTGTAGCTGACAGCATGTGTAAATGCGCGAATGAGAATCTGTTTACCTTGCAATGTGCTCTTGAATGGCAGTATTTGATTTTGAAAGTTGCAAGGCATTTTTACATATTCCTCAGCTGACATAAAGAATCGATAAATAGGGCGAACTAAGTTGTGCTTTAAAGACTGCCCTCAAATACGTCTTATTCGCTCCAGATTTCGCCTTTCTTTTTCCGGTTTGAAGATAATAGACGGGCGAACAAACGTAAATAAAACATAACTCCATCTCTTCAACGTTCGCTTTCCGAAATTTCGAAATATGAAAGCATGGTATGTTCTGCGTGCTATTTCAAATAATTTTTCCTCAATTTGAATATTAGAGCCCCGTAGCAAGGAAGAAATATCTGCTGGAAGGAAGGTTGAGCTGGGCAGGATCGATCTGCTGGTCTCATAGATTACTGAATGTGACAGAATTTAGAGCAGTGCAACGACCTGTAAAATTAAATGTAAAGGTGTTGGCAGAAACTTCTGTCTCGATCGTTATACGAAGGATCTTCTGTCGAAACTTGGAAAGTGTGCGTTCATAACCATCGCAATCTCAAACGCAATATATATACTCATCCAAAATTTACGCTGTGTAAAAATTCATTCGTTTTGAAGTCGATGGCGGAAGCATGAATTTTGTGCATTCAATATAATAGGAATATTTACACTAACATCGAAACGCTTAGGTGCTGCAGAATGCTCCTGCAATGAAGATATGCTGCATAAGAAGTGATGGAAGGGTTTGCCTAGGAGATAAGAGATATTCCCGAATGATAGCCCCTCGCATCTCTTCTTTCTCCAAAAATTCGCCAACCCTTGTTGACCTTTATATATCCCGCTCATTTATTCATCTCATTCTGGGTGCCATAGCTGCTTTTTCCGACAATTTGAGTTATTTGCGTACGAAGATTGATTATCTGTAGAGCGCGACGTGTCGCGAATGCATCGGCAGCTGGTGTACTGAACGAAGAAAAAAGAAAATTTTTCTTTAACAGCTTGCGACTTACGTTCAGTAATTCGTTGAGGCGATGCAGCCCGATTTACAGCAGAAGTAGCGTTGAACAAGCGAAATACAGCGCATGCGATATTACGAACACCAAAGAGTGTACAGAAATTATGATAGTGTGACGATGGTGCAATATACGAACAGCAAAGAGTGTACAGAAATTATGATACTGTGATGACGGGAAGACAGACGGCAAAACAGGAGCTACCTTGAGCTCCTGACCAGGGGCTCGTCCCTGGTCGACTCAGCACAACCCGAATGCTCAATTTTTGGTCAGGGCAGTTTCCGCTACCCCGCCTGGCTCCGCCTTCAATTTCTTGTAATTTATGGAACATCACCTTTGTTCTATTGAAAAGTCTAGTTTTTGCACTTCAATTTTCGCTGGATGCATCATCGCTTCCGCTTGTCGTTGGTGCCGCTGAAGCGGCTAGCCCTTTTTTGCTGCACGCTGACTCCAGTGAGCCGCGATGATGCATTTCGCGAATAGCGACAACTGGTAACCCTGACGAGCGACCATTACAAAGTATGCCTGATACAAAGACTAAATAACTGGTGGTCGTATCATGTGATCGCCTTGTCTTATCGTTGTTCAGGGCAGTGTTTGGTCTTCATATCGTTACAGGCAAAAGGCGTTGTGTATCAGCACAGCATAACAAGACGTGCAACAGCACTGCGAGCTCCTCTGTTTTGTGCTCTCCAAGATTCTTTTTTTAAAACTTTTGTTTCTTCGTAACGCTTCAAATACGTTGACCGAAATCGCATGCTTTGGTGTGTTGAAATAAACGTTCGAGGATTTGAGAATAATAATGTTGTTTGATAGACTGATTGGAAAGAAGAGATTCTATTTTCATAGGGGATCTTCGAAGTTTTTGTCAAATTCTGGATGGAGTATGTTTATCCACTAAGTTGAATAAACTTGATAGAAAAACTCCTGAAAATCCTGCAATTTCGTTTTCGGTCGATTGCTAAGTAGACATGCGCCTGACTACAGTCATTTCATGTGTGCGCTCATATTATGGGCAGAAAAGAGCTTAAGAAGATATGAATTAGCGATTATTAGTTGACGTAGTCAATGATTAACCTTACAGAGGAACGAAAACAAACTCTATACGACATTTTTTCAAAAGTACGCTAACTTCATGAGCGAAAAGCTCCATTTAGCGCTCGAATTAGCCTATTCGCACAACCGCTTAAAAATGCTTATGGGGTAGATTCCATTTCACCTCAAACAGTCGCGGCAAGTAGGAAGTGTGCGCAGGACATTTTGGTCGAGCTGCAGCGCCTGAAAGAGAATGGCATTCTTAGAGATAGTTTGTAAAGAAATTTCAGCATCACTTTATTGATAGCTAAAAAGCCTGGTTTTCATCATTAACCCTGCTGTTAACGGGAAGAAAATACGTGGTGGTAAGGTATCTTTCTTTGCTGAACAGCAGCAGAAGCTTGGATTTACTTAGGCAACCCAACTGGACGAGATTCGGTAGATGAAATTTAGATGAAATTACATATGCAAATCAGGCAACAAGATATTATTTATTGCTATATAAAATTGGTCCATAGAAATTCACGGCAGTCAGAAACTGAGTGGATAATGCGAATACGGGGAGTATGAGACGGGCATTTCATATATAAGCGGCATCACTCTGACGATTGAAGACAGCGCACCTCGGAGCAGATGAATAGCATATCGATGATTCTCCAATTTTTAAGCATAACTTTCATCTGACTTACTTAATCATTGCGTTCTTGATTTTAATTGGCATCGTGTCAGTGGTTAGATGCTCTTTTCAAGTCATCGCCGTCGCATTCGCTGATCCTGGGACAGACTATCGGAGAGCTTACGAAGTAATCGAGCATTCCTCAATATGTTGTAAAAAGCAAACTTCTGTCTAACAGTAGTTAAGGAATAGGCGATTTCGAGCACTCAATCTCCTATTTAATGTGCGATGACTCTATATAAGAGATAGTTCAAAACAATGTATTGCAGTTCGTAAGAAAGCTTTATTAAGTGATTTAGTTGCTTCCTTCAACGATCATATTCGAGGCTTATCGATGACGAACAAATGGATTATTGTGCTGTTGATAGGGTTTGTGGTGAACTTATCTGCTGCCTACAAAGTGGCTATATTTGCCCCCGATGTTTCCGGAAGTCAAGTAAGTTCTCTTTGTTTTTTCATGAATCGATTAGTTCATTACGAGCTCATCGTTTATACCTCTATAATACATTGAATGCCGCTTTCATTTCAGCTTATTGAACGTTCGTGTCGCCGAAACTTTAGCTGCAAGTGGTCATAACGTTACGCTAATTCGTTTGGATATATTTGGTCAAAAGAAGGTCAACCTAAAAATTTCACCATCAATTGAACGTATGCCTTTGCAATATTCAATGACAACTGTGAAAATATTTCGGAAATATTAGTAATATATTTTCAGATTTATTTACTTGACGTAATTCTACAAATTCAGCAAAAACGTCGTCGGTGGAAAGAGCAAGGCAGAAACATCTTGTATGGAATTTCTGGAACCATTCTTGATACATTTCAAAAAATAACGCTCAAAATGATCGCAGTAATTCTAATGTGTAGTAAAAAAAAAGCTTGTGAATTGGGATGTAGCCTTTTGTGCTTATGAGTTCCTCAAATCTGTCCTTTAAAGAGCTCATCGTTTAGCTGAAAATCGATAGATGTGTTAATAAAGATGAATGCATTATCTGAGGTTGCATGGTATTGTCGCATTTCATGCATTTCATTTCAAGTCCTTTTGTGTTTGGGAACCTCTCAATTTAGGAACTTTAGTTGATGCGCTTCTGCGGTAAAGTTTTCTGTTACTATGTGTATAAAAAAAAATTCTTTTTCTATGCCGAAATTTATTCTAGTTGTCGAACATGCCGGAAAATCTTCAATACTTGAAGTTTTTCCGTTGTTCGAGTCCTACTGGTAAGACCTCATTGAAACTAACTGGACTACTGAGTTGCGGTCGGCGCTACGTATCACTTATCAAATATGGTTGGCTGGGCCGCATAGGTTGGATTTGAACAATGCGCAATTCATCTCACAGAAATTGCACCTTAAAAATACGAGCGCAATAAATTCAAATGTCTTCTTTAGAATTCAAAAATTCAAACTTTGACTGCAAGCGTGAGCGTTTATCGAAAATTTGAACAACACGACACTGTTATGCTAGTAGTATACAAGATGTGTGAATATTTTATTTAACTTAAAAGAGTAAATAGTGTTTTGATTTAAAATTCAAAAATTCGCATAAAATCTATCAAGGAACGTATAGATGTATCGATTCACAAAAAAAAAAGAGATTCTCAGTTCACAAATTTATGTGACGTTTTTTTTTCTTTGCGATCGCGCGTATAAGATAATGATAGAAATCAAGCAGCAATTTTGTGAATTTTATACAAATAGAATATTGCACACATATTATGTGCAAGTTATTTTTATTGAAAATTATCTTGCGTACATTTAAGGAAAGATGTTGTGAGTAATTTCTTATATGGGATGCTTTCCAGTGTAAATTGATTTCAATGAATTAAGTATAGATTTTATAGTTAAAATTGCATTCAACAATTTCTTAATCTTCTCATTCAATTCGTTTAGAATGGCGAGTGAAGGCATATTTGAACGCCTCTATTTATGAGGAACTGAATGAGCATCATTCCGCCATGGCATTTAAGGTGCGCTGCATTTTTTTTTTTTGTTTTTGCAAAACAATTTCCGATATCTGTGATAGAGTAGAAATAAACTACAGAGGATCCTATTGTTTTTGCTGTGGTATTTACTTCAGTTAATATGGTCCCAAACACATTCGTTCATTAAATGGAGAGGTGAACAGCGAATTGCAGAGGAATACGATTAGAGAAGTAGAAATTGAAGAAGAATAATTAGAGGAATATGACAAGCAAATAAAACCTCTCCAACAGATGAAAATTAATTTAAATTCATTTTCTCTCTGCTGCTTCTGTTTTCAAAAAAAAAGCGATTGGAGGAAAAATGTGAATAGCAAGCAAAAAAATTTCATAAGCAAACCGGAAGTTAGGAAACTAAGAAAAGAATGAGGGCACGAATGAGCAGTTCAACTGTTCAGTAAGAGAACATTAAATCATCATCTTCTTTGACAATGATATTAGACACATCAATTAAGCAACTATGTTTAAGTGCATATGCATGGGAGATTGTTATGATAGAAAGGCAGAATGTTTTCAATTCATTAGATTCTATGCAGTTGCACCTATAGCGAAGAGAAACTGATTGCAGAAATGAAGGTCTTTCTCATCCTGCCTCCCAATCCCCCCCCCCCCCCCCCCTCCACCTGCCCATCGTCCCACCAGATCACAAGCAGTAAATAGAACGAGGTTAAAACTTGTCCAAAAGTGGTCGCTCATTTAGAGTCGCATAGTGGAGGCTGATATAACCGATTTATGGAAGTTTATTACTGCTTTATGAGTGAGAATTTCGACACAAATAAATGATCAGTTCTTTGGAAAACATCTTTCCCACTATGAATACTTGCGTAAAGGAAATTGTGCAGAACGTTAAAACAGAAAATAGTGATTTTTAAGAGAAGAGTAGAAAATTTTCCACATAAACTGTTGAACATAAAATGAGCACCTTATGCATATATTGGTAACCTTATGCATAAATTTCGGCCTATGCTTTTAAACAAATACCTTTTAAATGCGAAAAGCAGACAGTAGCTGCTGACAAGAGTGAGCGCATAAATCGAAAAGTGTAAAATTCCAGTAATGATATGAATTTTGATTTTATAAAAGATAAAAACAAGACCTGTTCTTTATGTAGAAGTGCAATTGAAAATGCTCGGATTTAAGTGTTCTTTGTAGGACAAATTTAGTGCAATATTGCTATAATAGTGCCAATACTCAAAGTTTGATCTACGTGGTTCTTCTATTCGTATTCGGAACAATATTGGATCTTGCTAGGCATGAAACCTGAAGATCTCTGTGCCAAGTTGATTGATAAATTCTTGAACGAATTACATTTGATTGATAGTACTACTTTAATAGTTAAGAACATTTCACAATCGATTATGTTTTCAGTTGATAGCTGTGAGAAGCGAAAAAAAAAGGCTGATCTTTATGGACAATTTCTATGAACAAACGATTCGATTAAAATATTTATCACTAGATTACTATATTCGCATCGTTTTCACCGGAAATTCACAGAAATTGAATCTCGCTCAGTGAACATAGCTAAGCGTGCATATTGCTGCATTTCAATTTTGGTGAATTTTTTCGCCGATGAAATTTATTTTCAGGATATGACAGTTTTCTCATCGCATTGGAGAAACACATTCATGCTATTCCTTAGCACTTTTAAAACGGCATGTGAAAGTACGTTCAAAATTTATTATGTCCAAATAGAAAATGCTTTAAGGTTTATTTAAATGTCGCATTCGTTAGGTGAGAAAGGTAGCAACCGTAAAGGATACGAGAGATTCAGCATTCAAAACAATCACATATAATATTCGAAGATTGATTGATAGAGCGATGCAACGTTATTTCGAAAAATGGAAGCCCTCTCTAATAAACGACCCTCATGGATAGAAAATATCTTTTTTTAATGGAAAGGTTCTATTAGTGGAACGACCGATTTTTTCCGCTATAAAAAATTCATACTTTCTTGAGCTGAAAAAATGAGTTTTGTCAGGAGCTGATTGTATCATATATGGTGGTACTTACTTACGTGGTACATCAAAACGACAACAGTTCGATAAGAGAAATTCAATATTTTATGTGAATATGCATATTCTTATGTAGGAAATATTTTTTAACAGTAGCATTATTTGATCTGCTTTTTTTTTTCCACGAAGACTCAAAATGAAACGTCAAAAATTTTAGTAAAAATTCGGTAGAAGTTGTTTCCGAAAATGACTTAAACAATTCATATTACTATTGAGTTCTTAACATAAGGCATGTTGCAGTTGTGACTCAAGATAAAGAATTTTTAAAAAAGCTAAAAGAAGCGAAGTTCGACATTGCATTCACACACGTCTACGATTATTGTCCAGTTGGTATCATTTATTACGCAAAAATTCCCACTTGGATATGGTTGAATGGAGCACAACTGGTGGAATTTATTGCAGACCTTGTTGGAGTGCCAAGTCCACCAAGCTATGTTCCTCGTAAGTGTACTCACCAACGTTAATGATTCATGACTGTGCGAACGTCTAAAAGAAGAGAAATGACTTAGAAAACAAAAACTGCTTTCTAAATTTCCTATTACAACTCAGCTCATAAAAGTTTTTGAATTTTTAGTTTATGTCGAATTTATCGGCACAAAAAATGGAATACTGATATGCGCTCACAAGTTGTTTTCCAAGATTTTCAGTTTTTATATGATTCCGACATTAATCAAAATATAAAAGGAGGCGATAAAGTGCACCATATATTAAGCGATTTCATGTTTAATCTTTTACATCGGACGTTTCTCAGTATTGGTTTACATTTAGACGTTTCATTTTCGTTTAATATTTTTCAACCCTTTTTTGAGTGAATTACCTCACATGAATTTGATTTTTTTTGAAATTCATATCTATCTTATTTATTCCCTTGATCAATTCTTTCCTTTAATTTCACATTTCATGAAGCGAATAGGATAATTTCTATACATGAAAGCAAAAACGGAAAGCTGAAATACTACAGTAGTTATGGAGGACACCTAGTGCATAACAGCGCACAAATTAATGTAACATGAAAGAAGCGCATAGTGTAAAATATACCGTGAACATCGCACAGTGTAGAGATGAACGTCGCCAACACAAGCAGAAATTCCGTCATAACGGAAGGTTAGGACTTCCTTCAGTAAGAGGTTTCATAGGCTGAGCAGGAGAGTTGCGAAAAAAAGTGTTACCGCACATCAGTCCTGGAACGTCCAACGACTGTGTTCAATCCGTTCTTTTTCGATGATGTGCTCCTGAACGAAAAGCTGAAAAAGCGATCACGTCAACGTTGCATAGCAGTTTGTAAATAGACTGCAGCAAGATCGTTAACAATCCTTCGAGGTTGAGATGCTGTACGCGTGCATTTTAAATCAAGGATGACCACCTTGAAAGGAGAACACGAAATTCGGACAAATTAGTAAAGTGCCGTGAGCAGATCCAATTCATTTCAGAATTCGCTGTCGCTTCAGGGAAGGGTATAAAACTCCCCCAATGAAGGTTTAACATCTTGCCTATTTGTAAAAGAACAGAAAAATGCATTGCATCAAAAATAGTAAGGAAATGCACAACGTTATTTGCCGTTCAGTGCAGTCAGGCATGAAATGCAATTTTCTAGGAACTAAAACTCGAGATTCTTTGATGGCATGCGCACCCTCAAATTTATTTTAACATAAGATACAGAACATATATTCGATTCATTATATTTATGAAAATGGTACATATATGAAAATATAGAGATCGTTGAAAACATATATATATGTATTTAAAAACTATATTATATATATATATATATATATATATATATATATATATATATATATATATATATATATATATATATATATATATATATATATATATATATATATATATATATATATATATATATATATATATTAATGCATGAAATGTAGAAAAGCGCATATTCTACTAGGAGGATCCTCATATTCTTTACAAACATACGTAAGATATGCAACACATGAAATGAGTTAAGTGAAGTTTGTGCATTCAACTTCAGTTAAAAATGAAATGACCATTTAGCATTGATGGCGGATTCGAGCGATCAAATGAGCTTCATAGAGCGTGTCAAAAGTTTTCTTGGTCGAGCCGTTGGGATGCCAGTGGCAAAGAGGTATGGTTTTCTATGTGCCGAAAACAGAGTTGTTTTCTTTTTGAGCGTGGGACAGCGAAAGATGACGGGAAGTATTCCAATGTGTGAAGTGTACTGTGAAACAAGAAAACATATCGTCACTCATCTCCGCCTCCTGAAAGCGGAAAAGCTCAGCAAATCGTTTCTGTCCAGTCGTAAAAAATAGTGGCTGCCAGATAAAGACAGCAATATTTTTCTCTTTTGTTTCGCTTCTTCACAAAGACTTTTATTTTCCTCTGTAAACTCACCACTTAACGGGAGATCTTTTCCATCATCCGTCCTCTCTCTCCCCTAGCCCGAACGCTTTCCTACGACTGGTCATATTATTACTATGAATAAAGTGCATAGCATATTCAATTTGGACAACGATCAGAATCTGCTGTTTTGGAGGTGTTCTTGATCGTATGTGTGCTTGTATATGCTTATAAGTTTTGGCATATTTTAGAAATATTTGTTGAGCGGTTACTCCAGAGCATGCCAAATTAATCGCACAGGTTGTTGACTGAACTTGGCTTTCACTTCAGGTTCGAACCATGTCACAAGTATCATTAAAAAAATACCTGCTCATGCAGATGCACCTACATACAGGAGTCAATTATTGGTGTCCTCAGTTGTCGTTCTCAGTAATGACTGCTTAATCGGCAAATCGAATTTTCTGCTTAGATTTTGTTCGCTAGTGATGTCAGCCAAGCTGAAAAGAGTTGGAGGGCAAAGAAGAGTGAACGGAGCGGCAATGTTGAATGTTATTAAGGAATGAGACTGATCACCTACATGAATCCTTTTAGGCCAACTTCGCTGAAGCAACTTTTTTTTAACACGATCCTTGAGCAAATTTCCCTTCAATGAATTCCTGCAAAATCGGGGGTCCCATATTTCTTTCACCAAAACAAAGTCTATGAAGTTGTAACGCGCTTCTCGCAGAAGCAGTATGGTGTAGTGTGTCCTACTCCCGATAGGGTAGGGCCCACGTTGAGAAGCAGTACCATTTCTGTCCGACTAATCCATCTGTGCCCTGATCTTAACAGTGTGACTCGTTTAAGAGGAGTCTCAGGCTTTTTTCATCTCTTATTTTTCCTGTTGAAGTCTACGAACTGGCGAATCGCTCTCCGCCAGGAATCTCCTTGGCAGAAGGCCGCTCAGTTCACTAACATTTCAACACCATGGACACAATGAGTTTAACACCTGATCGACACTCCATATCGACGTTTAAATGTTAATCCTGCAACCTTCTGCATTTTGAGCAGCCCGAATTCGCTAAAGTCAGTTTCCTGAACTCAAAATCTGACCGGTATAGCCTCCCTGAATAAAGCTTGAAAATTTGAGAAATGTTCTTTCGTTCCATAACGCTAGAACAACATCAAAAGTAGTCGGCAATCGGAATGCTTTTTAATCAAAAAGTAAAGGTTTAGTTCGTTCATGCCAAAATCATCAATGAATATTAATGTCGCTTATAAAGCTTCTGTGCTGAACTCTCCGCTGTATGTCAATGAAATTTGCCCGTCTCTCACCGTGAGCAATATGAAGTACTATTCTATTTTCGGATTTCCAAATTGCTCCTGAAGAGGTGATAGGTGATATTATTACCTTGAATCTTAACCAATTGCAATGAATGCCTAACACATTTGATTTAGATTGATGATTGATCCAGAAACTGAAATCCTCCGGCGAAATCTCGACCCGGAAATGCCACACTTGAGTGAGCTTGCTACACAATGCCCATTGGTAATGGTGAATTCGGATGAACTCTATAGTTTTACTCGGCCTACACTGCATAAAATCGTTTATATCGGTGGAATCGGTATGAAATCACAACATGTTCAACCACTAGAAGGAGTAAGTGAATTTTTTAAAAGATTTTCTTTATTGAAGTTTTTTTCAAGTATATCCAGTATTTGTATAACTGCCAGCTTTAGTACAAATTTAACTACTTCTAAATAGAATATATTCTTGCATAATATTTTTATTTACCTTAAGTTTTGATATATAATACAGAATTTTCCTCTTACAATAAATTCATCTCTTATCATCCTTTCATCTCAACGCCATTTGTGAATATTTGTAACCATATTTATTGCATTGATTATTTGTGCCAACAGATCATTTAATAAATGCTGAATCTTTCCTTTAAAATAATATATCATTGCAATCTCTTCAGAAATCTATGTTACATTCGTACCTCGATAGGTAGCAAAAGTCGTCTTCTATCGACCACATATAATATTGTGGATTTATCTGTATATTTTCACAAGTTTCCACCGTCAATGAAGATTTATAGTTGTGAGGAATCTGAGGGGAATTCCACACAATGTTCAAAATTGCAATCCGTGATCAGTAGCGACTTCCGCATTGCTTTACAGCATTTTCCTAATCGAAATTTTCCTGAATTGAGTTTCTCATCCTATGCAATCAAAAAGAGCCATTAACTGAGGTGCTTTTTTAGAAGTTCAAGGAAATAGTGGATCGCTCGAAACATATCGTCGTCATGAGTTTCGGCTCTGTTGCAAACGCATCAAGGATGCCCGATTCATGGAAGGATTCTTTGCTTGGTGCATTCAAGTGAGCATCTTCGTCAACTTTTTCGCTTGTATACGACATATGAATGCAAGTATATAGAATCCGAATACACAGAATGCTCGCTTGCGAACATTGCATACTCTGATAGCATCCATGAGAGGAGGCGGATGTAAACATAACCTTCAGTTCGATGCTGAAACGTTACTGGTGAAGACTTGTATCCACAACATTTACGTGCATAGATTGGCGAAGAGTCAGGTTTAGAGGAGTGAATTATTTTGATGTACCCGTAAAATTATTTTCTCTATTCATCATCGTTGAAATGATGACCGTGCAAGTATGAGAAATCATGATACTACACTATGTAACTTAAGATATATTCATTTACTGGATCGCTTGATTGACGGAGTTGGCGACTCACTGAGTGATTACTGAAGAAGTGTTTGAAATACTAGCCCCATAGACATAGACAGCGACAAGTTGTTTCAAAAAACTGCATCGGCAAGAATTTTTGTGAACTGATGGATTTTTGCTGGAAGCCCGTTTGAACACTAATTACCTCATTCGGCTATCTGCGAGTACAAGTCTGTGCGCATAGAATGTAGCATTCCGTTTTATAGGCAATTTCCGGAAATCGAATTCATTATGCGATACACAGCACATGATTTGGATGAAAAATTACCACCAAATGTGCACGTTAGTAGCTGGATACCACAAGTCGATTTATTGCGTTAGTTCTGTTGCTTCTGTGCTAACCATTTACTACATTAACATCGCCATATATGTCGAAAACAGCTAAAATCAACGGTTTTTTAAACAAACTTTTTGAGTGACGTTTTTTTCTGAATGCGCAATAAAAAGCAAATGAGCAGCAGTATCCCAGAGGTTCAATAATGATTTAATCAGGCTCTCTGATTTGATGGCTGCCTCATTTAATCTTTTCAATAATTAATCGTCTAATTGCAAATCTGTGATCGTGCATATGCATCAGTTCTCGTGTAATTTCAACTCGAGAAAATACTGAAGAGGAAGCTGCAAAAACCAGTTTAATCGTATATCCTCCCGTCCACCTCATCTTTCAGCTTGATGTATTCATTTCGAAGGGATAAGTATAGACTTTCAAAGTGCCACGGAGTTCACTGAATTTCGATTTTGTCGCATTTTTATTTCAAACAATCTGCGTTAGAGCACAAATGCAGAGATGCAACAGTGAATCCGGGATATAGGATCCGCTAATCCATTCACTTCACCATCCAACTGGTTTTATAAATTAGGAACGGAAAATAAAGCGTTGTGAAATATTCTCTGATATTTTTACTGACTTGAGAGCCTATATAAATTTCTTCGCATGAAGTTTGTTCTTCTTTGAGCATGTGAGTGTAAAACGAATGGCGCTATGTCCTTACATATTCATAACATCTTTAAATGCTTACACTTTTTGAAGTTAATGGATGAATGTGAAATGTATGTATATGGCTCACCTGCAGTACATATCATAATCTGTGTTTTCCATGATTCTTTAAATTCAGTGGTTATCAAATTGATACTATCACATAGATAGAAATATACAGAACGTACGCATAGTTGTTGACGATATACAGACGATGCCCTAACAAGTTTTTGTAGAGTAAGTCCGTGAAAGGTAACAGAGTTGAATGCTTTATCGGAGACACGTGAGAGTGGTCGGATCAGTTAATGTCTGATAGCAGTGAAATGCATATATTAATGTTTAAAAGACTGCAACCTTGTCAGCTACTCGATCATGTGAGCAAAGGTGTGCACCGTATCATCCTCTGAGGTCCGTTCTACTGCTGTTCATCTTGACAGGTAAATGTAACTGTAATTTATGGGAACTTGTTTGTATGGGAATAACGACAGGACGATAGTAATTATTTCAGTAAGTCATGACAATGCCTAAGAAGAAACAAATATGATGGGAAATAGAATTGCAGAGAATAAAAAGACGCTTGCATTCATAAGCCACGCTGGTTTCAACAGTATTCAAGAGGCTATTCACTCTGGTGTACCAATCGTTGCAATTCCACTCTTCGGTGACCAATATGTAAATTCACGACTCGCCGAACAACGTCGTATCGGTATTATAATATCAAAGAGTGAATTCAATGAGCTGAACATTGTGCACGCAATCAAAGAAATTCTACACAACAATGAGTATGTATCAATTTTTTTTCATATACATCTCGATTTTCTGCTGGTCAATTTAGTTTGTTTATTAAGTATACGCTTAAGTTCAATTAACTTCAGTATTTAATCAGCACCAATATCGACGTAGAGTAGATCCGCACCTCTCCTCATTTTTACTGAAAGTGACATACTGTTTGTGAATATAACAGGACGATGAGGATCCATTCTACCGAATAATTGCAATGCGGCGATGCAGCTACACGATATTCGCGTGTTAGAATGAGTAGGCACGTTACTGTAAAAGTTATCCTAATCATATAATATGAGTGACGTTTCCATTCCAGGTGATCTGAATTCCTGAGTCTTTTCCGCATATCATCCATGTACTCTTTCACAAGAATAACCTTTGATTCTGTTGGGTAAAACTCACGTTGCAACCACATTAAAAAAAAAAAACGTTTTTGGATAGATCGCGATATTTAGATCAAGTTGGTGGTCATTAGCAGTTATTCTTATGAAGAAAGAAGAGCGGCACTTGGACTGGAAATGGTACCATTTGCGTAGTATGTAAATTTACCACTGATTGCTAGGAGAATGTTGGGAAGAGATCAAAGCAATCACAATCACTAGTATAAATTTTTGCAGAAGAAATAAAATTTGATTGTGAGGTAAGGCTGACGAGGTTAGCTATTTAAAAAAATTTCCAAGACACTGCAAACATTCCTGAGATAGGAGAGCAATTATTGTTGGCCATTTACAATACTTAGCAGTGGAGAACAATTTTATTTCTTTTCGAGACTTTCTTTTTCTTTTCCTCCTTTATCTTTTAGGTAGAACAAACTGTTAAACACCCAACTTCTCCATCTTTCATGCACCAATTCCGACGATATTTTAAAGATTGCAGATCGAAATCTTGGTGTTTGCAAATAAATGCTTTTCTAAGGATTTCATTGAAACCCTCAGCATTCAAACTAGGGAAAGTTGAAGAAAACTGATAGAGAAAAATCTGTCTGAATACCACTTAAGAAAGAACCTCGACGAGATCCATCTTTGTATCAACCCATCCCATCTCTCTGCCCTCTCCATTTGTTCGATCCATTCTGAAACCCGGCTTTCAAATAAGCCGCGCGAGGGAAACAGAATGTAACGGCAAGAATGTTTCTAATAAACATACTTTAGTGCGTATAGGTTTACAGGATACTGCGTATAAATTTATTGTGTAGTTTATAGGAACATAAGATAAATATTTTTCGGCAAGTACAGTAAAGTGCGAAAATTTTATTATTTATTCATTTCTTATGAGAAAGGTTTATACCACCTCTGTGCTCACCATTTATGTCGCCTATACCACACTAACGAGGTGCAAAGTGCAGGTATAAAACCAATGTGCAACAGTTGCTAGCAATGATTCGTGCAAAACCGGTACCCTCTGAACAACTGCTCGTCAAATGGACTGAGTTCGTCGCCGAATTCAAAACACTACCCAATCTGACGCCCTATGGAACCAAACTGGGAATTATCGAGTATTTCTGTATCGACGTGATCATCTTCTTAATATTCACCATTTCATGTGTTGTTTTTGCTGTAGCGTATACGATACGTATTGTATGTCGAAAGATTTGCCAAGGACACCATAAAATCACTCCACAAAAGAAGCGCAATTGAGAGGATATGGTATCGACTCATCGGCTTCAATAGTACGACTCTTTTCGGCCAAATTGGCCATGAATTTTGTTGACTGCAATACTATGACTGTATAGCTCCGGCGTATTCGACTCCAAACCTTGATTATACTTCCGGCCTCAATCCTCAATACACTTTACAGTTCGTTCATTTCTTAAACCACCATAGTTTAGTTTTAGCTTCCTTGAGGACATCACAGCTGCTAGCGTATGGAGGTTCGCTAGTCGTTCTCCGACTTCGCGAAAGCCTGTGCGTTTCCATCTGAATGATGCTATTTCTTGATTGTCATGATCGTATGCCTTGTATTGGAAAAGATTCAGCAACAAATCATTCGCTCTCGTCAGTGATGCAGTTGATTTGTTTCATTCAGCACCTGTTCTCACGATGAATATGAATAAAGCATTTATGTTTAACTACATCACTCGTCTAATGGGATCAAATTTCGACGATTCTCAGACTGCCTCATAGTCGCGACTACCTCATTCACATTCGAAAAAAGATTTTTTAGACGGCTGGAAATCAGAGTTGCGACGATTGACTCATCGATTAGTTTTCTCTGTCTAAACCTTTCTTCTTCAAAAGCAATTTTCTCTCAATTTCTTCATGGAGGATGCAAAGTATTAGGCGGTCGACAACATACTCAAATGGAAACAATACCGGTTAGAACATCTGATCAAATCCATAGGCAATGCTCTACTGCTCTAGGAAATGGATAGTGCAGAACAGTTCGGTCGGGATACCATTACTAGAATCAATTTGTTCATAAGTCGCAAGATGTAACCCAACCTCCATGAAACGTATGTACACAATTTTTTGGTAACAGAAGCGAACGCCGCAGAAAAATGGATTGTTCACTTTGCATGCAACGCAAATGAAACCGCAAACTGGGATGATAACCTCACATGCCTTAGCTTATTAAGCTCAACTGAACGGTTCAGGATGCTTGGAAGCATCTCTGACGCTTATCAAAACATTCACACTTAAAATCGATATCGTTTAAATTATAAAATGCTGAGAAAATACCGAGTACCGAGGTTGACGGCACCTGTAAAGGGAAGGGTGCTAACGACGGAATTGAGCACAAATACAGAAGAAGAAAACGATATAACCGTCCAAATTGCGCGAGAAAATGAGTGATAGAATGAATGAATGAATGCTAGCCCTAACCGTTTTGGGAGCTGCTTATGCAGCCCTCAAAACATCATAGGTATTTTCACTACATCATCATGGGAGATGACTATCTTCTTTTGGGGCGCCTGGTCGTCACCGAAAAGTCGGGCGATTCATCCGTGGAGATGAATATCTTGATTTAGTGGCGCCTAAACGGCACCGGAAGTCAGAGCGGTTCCTCACCGCAGACGGGTCTCTTCGCCTTCGCAACACTGCTCGCGACGCCAGCTCGAGGAGTGAAGAGGGACCAACGATATTGTGCGCTGCGCACTTTCGCAGTTTTGTGCTTCATCTGGACGACTTTTGTAACTTACAGCTTCAAATGCATTCGCTTGCGCGACGTCTCCTTTTCTCGGCACACTGGCTTTTGACTTCCTTCATTCTTCTTTTCTTCGGCGAACTCGTCTGGCAAGGATGCAACACATGAGCCTTGCCCCTTCGCAAAAAGCAGACTGCCGTCGTCACAATTCGTACGGCAGCCATTACTGCGAGAGTTGGGCATAGCCTCCAATGTGACACCACGTTTTCGATCTAGTTAGCCAGGCTTTCTCCGGTGTGTCCTAAATCGGACTGAATTTCTCTTATTGTTTGTTCTCCCCATCGCCTACGTTGTCGAAGATTGTCTTCTTCATATCCGTATGACCTGGTTCCAAACTTGACTGACCAAATCTCAATGTAAATTGCTGAAGAGTAGCGGCTAATTTTTCTGTTTCAAGCACGATAACGTCGAAGCATTAAATATGTGTTTTCTAACCTTGTCGACCGCTGTGCAGTTCTTTCGTAGATGTAAATGCCTTCATCCTTCAGAGTCGTAGATTAGTAACTGCTCTCCTACCACCGTCGCAATGAACAACATCCCTCTCCATCAGGATTCTCGCTGCCGTGTTGGTGTCCGTGGCGCCTATCCATCGCACAATAGTACGCAAATGGTTCACTAGGTGACATAGAATGAATTTCCTCGGCCGACTTATGACGATCCAAGCGCTTTTTCAGTTCATCGAAAAAACTGATACTTCGAGTTATTTCTGTATTCTTCATCCTTTTTTGTTCTTTTCACTCGTGTGGGTTTTCTGACTAGGATGAGAAACCCGTTTTTAGCTTGCCACTCCTTTTCGAGATTGTACTCTTGCACGGATACTGGGATCCCGTTCTTGAGCCTGAATGTAGCTTGTAATTCTAGTACTCTGAGGAACTTCTGCCCTTTCCACATGGTATATTGTCCTTTGACTTCATACAGACATTCATTCACCTCCATATTCCAAACCGTGGTGGATCGAGTTCCTTGACATTTTCTGTCTTGAATTATGCAAGTTTTTGGGACTCCGGCATCAACAATTGCGTGTTCACCATCATATGATATGATGTCGTTTTCTTCCAGTAATAAGTTAATCACCGAGTAGCACCTTGTTCCTATCCATCCACAGGCGTACTCTGTGGGATTATGACTTCGCCATCTTCCCGGGCTTTTTTCAAAGACCCGCAATTTCTTACCACCCATCCAAATGCCTTTGTTCTTTGCCAGCTTTCTGCATTCTTCGGGGGGGTACTCCTTTCACCATTACTTCGTCCTTCGTGACTTTCAGTTCCCAGACAAAGAATGCTTTTGTGCAGACGGTTCTGGTGATGTTGGTGCAAAAACTGGCTTGTATCTTCATGTACGACGGCCTAAACAACGTGGCACTGAGTTCTTGTTCGCTAGGTTCCGTTTCTTCCTTTCCCACACAATCTTCCAACTTTAGTAGGGGAACAAACAATCCTGACCTCTGCCGCACACATTGAGGAGTCGTGGTTGTTACTTTCATTATGAGACACAAAGTAATTGTGGTAGAGAGCACACGGCTACGCTATCCCGCCCTCCGTGGCCGAAGTTGTCGAGCGATTCTCGAACCTGATGAGACTTCGTTTTAGGGTTCGTGGTTGGAATCGATGTGGTCGAGTTCAGCAGAAACTTGCCCAGGTTCATCGAGTTCAGGTTGATACAGCGCGTTTACCGGGCGTTCCCAGTAGTTGCCGTTAGGAAGGCGAAAAAAATTCAGCATCCGATAGAAGCTTTGTGCCAATCGGTGGACGAAGAGCTGACTTCGTGACGTCAATAAGGCATTCCTACAGCCCTCCTTTCCAGAGAGCATGGGGTGTAATGAGTGTCCACTGTATCAGAAACTTGCTTAGGAAGTTGTTAACTTCGTCTGTTTGAATTATCGCGTTTAGTGCTTCACAGAGACCTTGTGAACCGCTTTCAGTTGCGTGCCCTGATCTGAATAGAGGGTTGGCGGAATACCACGACGTCCAAAGAACCGCTGACATGCATAAACGAGTGCAGCGGCTGATCCGTCATGTACGACTACCAAGTGAATAGCTCTGGTCGTGGAGCATATGAACAGAGCGATCCAGCGCTTTTCTTGCTGCCATTTATTTCTGATATTGATATTGATAGCTTCGAAATAATCTACTCCAGTATGTTCAAACGGGCCTTCGTATTTTTTTAATCCACCATCGTATTTTGATCTCCCTTCAGTTTTTGTTGCACTTTCATCTACCTTCATATTCTGGCCTACCTTCACATTTCTATCCACTTTGATCTAAGTTCTATTTCGATCTACTTTGATCTACGTTCATCTAATTTCACGTTTTGATCTGCTCTGATACTTTGGTCTGCCTTCATATTTTGAACTCCGTTGATCTGCCTTGATCTACCTTCATGTTTTCATCTGCTTTGATATTTGATCTACCTTCGTACTTTGATCTGCCTTCAGATTTTGTTCTCCTTTCATCTATGTTCATACTTTGATCTACTCCAATACTTTGATCTACCTTCATATTTTGAACTACTTTGATCCAACTACATATTTTGGTCTACCTTCATATTTTCACCTGCTTTTGTCTACTTTCATATCTTGAACAACTTTAATCTACCTTCAGATCTTGACTCACTTTGATCCACCTTCAGGTTTTCTGCTTTGATGCTTTGATCTATGATCGTAGTTTGACCTACACTGATTTACCTTCATCTTTGGTCTACTATGATCTACATTCGCATTTTGAACTGCATTGAGCCACCTCACATTTTCATCTGCCTTCAGATTTTCAGCTACTTTGACCTGGGTTCACATTTTGATCTGCATGCATATATGACCTAATTTGATGCTCTCATCTAACTTCACATTTTCGTCTACTTAGATCTCCCTTCAGATTTTGATCTACCTTCATTTTCTGATCTACTTTGATCTGCCTTCACGCTTTTCATGTACTTCGATGACTCAATCGACCGTCATATTTTGATCTACCATCGAGTTCTGATCAACTTTGATTTCCCTTCACATTTTGATCTTCCTTTAGAGTTTAATGTAGTTTGCACCTAAAGTTTTTAGTTTGCTCCGATACTTTCATTTTGCGTCCTGTTTTCATCTCCTTCATCTACCTTCATATTTTGAACCACTCTGATCTACCTTCACATTTCCATCTACCTTAAGATTATGGTTTACTTTGATCTATGTTCGGGTTTTGACCTGCTTTGATACTTTGATCTACCTTCATGTTTTGGCCCACTTTGACTCACGTTCACATTTTGATCCACTCTGATGCCTTGATCTACCTTCATATTTTCAACAACTTTGACCTATTTTCATGTTTTGAACCACTTTGGTCGACCTTCACACTTCGATCTACTTTCGTAATTTGATGTACTTTGACCTGCCTTCACATTTTGATCAAGTCTGACACTCTCATTTATCTTCATACTTTGTCTGTACCATCACATTTTCACCAATTCCGATACTTTGATCTACCTTCATATTTTCAACTTCTTCGATCTACCTTCATATTTCGAACTACTTTCAGTCACCTTCATTCTGATCTACTTCGATGCACTTTCATCTGCCTTCATATTTTCGTCTTCGTTCGTATTTTGATCTGCTCTGTTACCTTTACCTACCCTCATGTATTAATCTACTTTAACCCACCTTGGCCTACCTTCATATTTTGGACTGCTATAATACTTTGATCTACTCTCATGTTCTCTTCCGCTTTACCATTTCGATCTACCTTGGTCTAGGTTAACACTTTGATCTACCTTCAGATGTTGGTCTCCTTTGATCTACCTTCATACTTCGATCAACTCTGACACTTCGATCTACCTTCATATTTTTTTCTGCATTTTCACATTTCTATCAAACCTGATACTCTGATCTATCTTCATATTTTCGTTTACCTTTATCCACCTTCATATTTTGAAGTCCTTTGACCTACCCTGATATTTTCAACTACATTGATTCAACTTCACATTTTGATCTACCTTCAGATTTTCATCTACCTTGACATTTTCATCTACTTTGATCTGTGCTCACATTTTCGTCTGTTCTGATGCTTTGATCCACTTTCGCATGTTAGTGTTTTCAAACTTCCATCTACGTTCACATTTTGATGTACACTGATGTTCTCATGTAAACTCATATTTTAATCTAACCACACTTTTTGATCTACTTTGATCTACCTGCGCACTTTGATCTACATTGATACTTTTGTTTACCTTTATCTACGCTCATATTTTCGACAACCTTGATCCACCTTCACATTTCCATCTATTTTCAGATTTTGATTTACTTTGATCTACGTTAGGTTTTGATCTTCTTTAATAATCTAATCTATCCTCAGTTTTTGGTCTACTTTGGTCTATCTTCATGTTTTGGTTTCACTTCACACTTCGATTTACCTTCGTCTCCTGTCGTAATTTGATCTGCATTCATCCACCTTCACCTTTTGCTCTTATTTCATACTTTTCTCTACCCTCATGTTCTGAAACTTATATCTACCTTCACATCTACGTTTGCTTTACGTCAACTCTTTCATCTACGTTGATATACCTTCATATTTCGAACCTCTTTGACCTACCCTCATATTTTGATCAACTTTCATCCACCTTCACATTTTGATCTACCCTCAGATTTTGAGCTGCCTTCAAGTGTCTGCACATTTTGATCTCCCTTAACATTTGAATCTGGTTTGAGACTTTCATCTACCTTTACATTTTGATCTACTTTGATAGTTTGATCTACCTGCAGATTTCCGTTCACCTTTACCTACTCTCACCTTTTGAACTACTATGATCTAATTTCTCATTCTGATCTATCTTCAGATTTTCATTTACTATGATCACTGTTCAGGTTTGTAGCTACTTTCATATTTTGATCTACCTTCGTTGACACTTTGATCTACTTTCATCTTCCTTCATATTTTGATCCACTTTCATCTACTTTGAAACTTTGTTCTACCTTCATATTTTTATCTGCATCATCACACGTTAATCAATTCTGCTCCTTTATGTGCGTTCATATTTTGAACTGCTTTGGTCTACGTTCATGTTTTGGTCTACTTCCATCTATCTTCACATGTTGATGTGCTTTGAAACCTTGATCTACCTTCATATTTTTGTGTCAGTCCTCACATTTTCGCCAATTCCGATGGCTTGCTCTACATTCACATTCTGAGCTACGTTGGTCCACCTCCACATTCTGAACAACTTTGGTCTGCTTTATACTTCGAACTACTTTCACCTACCTTCATATTTTGGTCCAGGTTCACATTTTAATCTACTGTGACACCTTTTTCCGCCATCAAATTTTCAACAACATTGATCTACCTTGATATTTTGGTCTGCTTTGATGCTCTGATGTACTCTCATGTTGTGATCTACCTTCACACTTGGACCTGCTTTGATCTCCGTTAACACTATGATCTACCCTGGTCTACCTACACATTTCGATGTACTGTGATACTTTGGACCAGTCTGGTCAATCGTCACATTCTGATGTGCTCCAGTAGTTCGATCTGGCTTCGTATTTTCATCTGCCTTCAGATTTTCGTCTACTTTTCTCTACCTGATATTTTGATTTACCTTCATCTCCCTTGATCTACTTTCGGTTTTCAGTCTGCTTTGAAACCTTGACCTACCTTAACATTTTGATCTGCTTGCCCTACGTTCACATTTTGATCTCCCCCGCACTTTGTTTTGCCTTCGTATTTTAATCTACCTTCAGATTTTCATCTGCTTTTGTCCACCTTTATATTTTGATCTAATCTAATCTACCTTGGTCTGGCTTCACATTTTGATCTACCTCCAGTTTTTGATCTACTTTAATGTACCTTCACATTTTGATATGGTTTCATACCTTGATATGCTTTCATATTTTCATTTACATGCATCTACCCTCATATTTTGAACCACCCTGATATAATTTCGCACTTTGATCTGCCTTCAGATTTCGTTTTAACCTGCTCTATGTTAAGGTATCGATCTGCCTTGATACTTTGATCTAGCTTCATATTTTGACCCACTTTGACCTACCTTCACATTTTGGTCTACTTTGACGCACCTTCGCCTACCTCTACATTTTGATCTGGTTTGATACTTTCATCTACCTTCAAAATTTAATCTGTTTTGACAGTTCGATCTACCTTCATATTTTGAACTGTTCTGATCTCATTTCTTATTTAGACCTACTTCACCTACCTTCACATTTTGATCTACTTTGAAATTTCGTCCTACCAACATCTCGTCTGTGTCATCATGTTTCATCGTTTCTGATAGTTTGATCTAGGTTCATATTTTGAACTGCTTTGGTCCACCAGATTTCGGTCTGCTTTGACCTACGTGCACATTTTGATGTCCTCTGATACCTTTATCTACGTGCATATTTTGAACTACTTTGATCTACCTTGATCTGCCCTCATATTCTGGTCTGCTTTGATGCTTTCATCTATCCTCATCTTCTGATCTGCACTTACACTTCAATCTGCCTTGGTCTACGTTCACAGTTTGATCTACTTTGATCCACCTTCATCTACCTTCATATTTTAATCCGTATTGACGCTTTAATCTATCTTCACATTTGGTCTACCTTCAGTTTTTGATCTACTTTGACCTACCTTCACGTTTTGATCTACTCTGATACTTTGCTCTGCAGTCATATTTTCATCTTCCTTCAGATTTTGTTCTGCTTTGATCTAACTGCGTATTTTTATCTATTTTGGTGTCTTCCCTTTTTTTCTGCTTTAGCCTACGTTCAGATTTTGATTCACTTGGATGCTTTCATGTATCTTCGTATTTTCATCTACTTTTATCTGTCGTCAGATTTTGACCTACTTTGATCAAAGTTCACATTTTGATCTACTCTGATACTTTCATCCACCCTCATGATCTGATCTACCTTCACATTTTCATGTACTTTGGTCTATGTTCACACTATGATTTGCTTTGATCTAGCTTCTTATTTTGATCCACTTTGCTCTTTCACATTTTGATCTACTTTGATGGCTCGAGATACCTTCATATTTTGATCTTCCCTCAGATTTTGGCCTAGTCTGACTGACCTTGATCTTTTGATGTACCATCAGATTTTCATGTGCTCTGGTACTTTGATCTACCATAATATTTTGATCTAGTTTGATCTATCTTGGTCGAAATTCGTACTTTGAGCTGTTTTGAAACTTTGGTCTTCCTTCACATTTTCAGCTACTCCGATCTACCCTCACATTTTTGCATTACCCGTGGAATCATGAGGCACATGTTGTTGGCTATATGCCAAGTGACGAAAAAAATCCGGAATATGAAAATTTTTCCGGAAAATATGCCATTTGACGCGCCAGGCAAGTCTCTTTCAAGCATCCATAACGTATAGGGGGCCAGTTTTTCCGTAATTTTTGAAATAGCATTGTGCGAGCAAACACAAACAGATGTGACCACAGAAACGACTTTGCTCTCTTCCCATGACATGAACTGCACGCGGAAGAAGGGACGGAGTTCAGGGAATTCAGCAGCTCCCCATGTGCATCAATCCTGCTTCGAATGATGTACACTTTCTTCTGAACGTTTAGAAGGGTTACGGGAATCTATTTAATACAGAAGATGGTAGGCTATTCTACCCTTTCTTCCACGTTATCGCGTCAAGCGCGCGAGTCTGTTGTCCATTTCTTCGTCTCCTGTCTTTTCGATCGCCAAAGGCGAGAGTCCGTTACTCATATCTTTGTCTTCTGTCTTTCTGAGCGCCGATGGCGCGGATTGTTATGAATTACTTGGCCTACTGCTTTTCTATGACTTGGTGAGTGATGGGGTCTGTGAGAAAACATGCGGGGGCGTGGCGCAGCAGCGCTTGGGTTGTTGTGCGTCTCCCGATTTCTCCTGTCATATCTCAACCCCCGATGGAGGAATTTTGATGCGGCTTTCTGCGAAATACTTCGCGTAAGATGTGCAAAGGTATGATACGTGAACAAGTGTAAGACGCGCTAGTACAAGTAAAAGTGCAGAAGAAGAGAACGATGCAACTGTCCAAAGTGCGCGAGAGAACGAACGAAAGAATGAGTGAATGCAAACGCTAACCGTCTTGAGTGGTGTTTATGTAGCCCTCAAAGCATCACAGGTTTTTCGCATACATCACCATCGGAGACGAATATCTTCTTTCGCGGCGCCTGGTCGTCACCGGAGACTCGGGCGATTCGTCGGTGGAGATATCTCGATTTAGCGGCGCCTAATCGGCACGGAAGTCGGAGCGGTTCCTCACCGAAGACGGGTCTCTTCGCTTTAGCGACAGCACCTAACAGAGAGCTGCATATATTCACAATGGTGACTTTCTCCGGGAATGATTTTATCGCCAGCCTTCTCATGATGTAATATTCCGGAATGTATCAGTTAAAATAGAGTGCGCTTTTGTCGTAAAAGTATAAATTGCTAACGAAAACGGTAATATATCGCAAACATTACACAGAATGCTGCAACAAAAGAAACAGTTGAAAGTTGACTTTCTCCGAAAACTTAAAACAAAAACATAGCAACCACTAAAGTGAGCCATGAAATCCTCTATATAGTCTTTTTCGCTATATGTTCAAAATAACCAAATTCTAAATGACGGCATAACGCATGAATACCGTCGTGCTGCTGCCGGATGGTCGAGAAGAGACGAGGCGGGCGGAAGCGGTTTGTTGAGGCAACCCAAGTGGCCACCTGAATACCACAGCAGGTAAAAGCTATCGATATCACTGAGTAACAGGCACCATGGCTGATAGGTTTGACATACGCAGCTATAGAATGGAGAATCAACGAAATATGATAGGACAGACAACGGACGTCACCGAGGTCGATCTATGCAAAATTAAGTTGAAGCGCGGTCGTTCATTACAACAAATACCTTCTTGGATGCTAATAAAACACCAACAAAAACGAAAAAAAATTTATTGTTAATGGTGCTGTTAGATTCATTTTAGGACACATGACTTTCCATTACATACACGATGCTTCATTAAGTCTCACCATTTGTGAAAAAGAAAATTGGATTTAGAAAACAAAACAAAGCATGAACACAGAGAACCCATCATCATTGACAGCTCAATGTTCGCCCGTATAGGTAAATTGGTCAGTATGAATATGCGCTGGATTTATCTGATGGCAAACCGAACTTCCTTATAAACACGAAAGAAGCACGAAAAAACAATTTCTGCTCTCACCAGGAATTCGAAAGTAGAATTCCTGATCATATCAGTGTGATCATTCAATTCTGATCATTCAATTAATTTTTCTTCTTTGAGAAGCATGTTCAACGCTGAAAATATGCCCATGAGTTTCTAATGAAAAATAACGTTCGGAAAGCGCTCAGATTCAAATGGGTAGCATGTATAGAAACTACCGCTGACTAGCACTGCTCGATTTAAAAAAAAAAGCCCTTACACATAAATGTTGGAGAAATAATCTTGAAAGCCTAAAAAGTAACACTGAATTCGATTAAATAAGAAGTGCCAGATTTCACAACGATGAATATCAAAACCAGCGAGAATCTAATGCAACAACAGTGCACGCTATTGCTATCTCTTTTTTGATGAATTAATCCCACCTATGTGCTATAAGCAATGTTTTTTTTTTCGCCTATTTAAAGAGTAAATGAATAAGCAAATAAATAGTACAACGAAAACGAATATACGACAGATTATAATAAGCTGTATCAAACAGCTTACGCCTTTTAAATAAACAACATCCATATAAGCTCAACATCGGCGTATCCATTTTTAGATCCGAAATAAAACTACTAACTCAACAATCTCACCAGACTTGAAACTAAAAAAAAAAGATGGATTGCAACAGTTGATTGAATTTCCGTTTCTCTAGAATTTCTATCACTTTCAATTTTTACTTCAAATTTAACTGTTATTTTTCTCACTAATTCGATAAATCACTTCTGATTAATTTCTTCATTTATTATCTGCTAAAAAATAAACAGTAGACTTTTCACAACAATAATCTTTTTGCATTCTTTTGAAGAACAATATGCTACATCGAATGATAACGAAAACAAATGCAATCATATCGGAATAAAGTAATCCTTCTTCAAGCATTTTTTTGAAAATGAAATTTCGAAAAACTCATCAACATATCAAAGCAATCCAACTGAAGAAATAAGTAGCAGCTGAATTGAAGATAGCAACTTCCTCTATTCAAACATTAGTGCACACTAAAAAAAAACGAAAGATGCACAATGGGATTGAAATTTTCAATAATAAATATTTATAATGTAATGAATATTTCTCAAAATACAAGGAAATATCACCCGAACAAAACATTTAAAAAAAAACTTAGCGAACAATATATTCAACGTCAAGTAAGACAAAAAAACATTACAAAAATCTACTAACTCCTATGCAAACTTAATATCGCTGCAATAAAAACTTCGAATATTTCATAAAACAGAAGTTCAAGAGCTTTAACGATATGTTATTTCCTCCCCAATTCTCTCATCAGTAACGTTGACGCTTGTCTTTTCACTTACGATACTGAAAGATTTCATCAGCTATTATATTATTCTCAAAATAAAATAGGTCAGTTGATGCTACCACATTAAGAATATCACCAAAAAGTGAAACGATAACGGATGCATTCGGATACTACCAGTAGGGCAGATAGCTGGCAATAAATTGCCTTTTTTGGTCAAGTTTTTCTGTCATTGCATTAGAGTAGAAAAAAGCTGCCTATGCGAAATACACGACGGATAGGGAAGGTAATTGAAAGAGTAAGATTCACAGTTTTCAAAATAATTCAACGATTACTGAATAATCACTTGCAGCGATCAAGTTTGATAATAACGTGAAAGAAATACGAAAAACTAGGCGGAAATAAAGATGTGATAAAAATGAAATCGAAATCGCTGTCGCCTGACCCATTGTGCCATTTTACGGCTTCAATAAGAAGTCGTTATAGGCGGCAGTTTAGCAAAAATCAACAAAATAAACATCATCATTTACGTCGCGAAAGAAATTCAAATAGCATTGAAAAAAGAGTATTCGTGAATCGAATATTTGCACATCAGAGATACAGCAATGAGGAAATAAATAATTAAACGAACGAAAAGTGCACTGACGAAATATTGGGAAATACAACTGAGCAGTACAAAATTGTCTTTTCTAACGTTGACAAAAAGATACTTTTATTTTCGTCGATAATATAAAGTATACTTGAGAATTTTCCGATAGTACAATAATACTAAACTCATTGCAAAGAATTTTTTCCCACACATATGACAGCGTTCTTTGCTACAAGGAATCATCAGTTACCTGCTGGCGAAAAACGATATTCCTAGATTCGCATCCTCTTTTTTTCTAGCGTTTTCTATCCCATTTACTAAACAGATTTTCATCCTAATCATAGAGCAATAGAATACTGATGTGATAATGGTTACTTCACCTATCAAAGAACACATGAGCGTACATCTGCACTGTAATATCCCTCATGAAGCGTTGGCGGTGCATATGGCACCCGGCTTCGCGCTCATCTACTCAAAGAGTACCACACATACCTATGCTTCTGTCCATTTTTTTGGTGATCCATGCTCCACGACTATGTTTTTCGACATGCATATCTGTTCGTAAGGCCCCATTGCAATAAACTGTTTTGTGCAAAAAAAAAAAAAACGCTGACAACAGGAAATACAACAAAAAAAAAATGACAGACGCACGTATAAAATCATAAACCATTTTAGTTACAAACATATGCGGGAGATGGGTCCCTCGAGAAAGGCAAGTGATAATTGGCCCAACGATGGGACTCAGAACGCTGCACATGAGATGTTCACCTTACTGTGAACGTGTTCGACTCCGAATGAGAGCTTGGCACATCGATTACCAATGCAGAGCATGAAGAAGCGTTTTTCAGATGATTCGCCAACTCGGAAACATATAATGGTGGATCGATTTGCGCTCGCTCTATAATAATCTCTTTAAGGTTTTATCGTTGATCTTTTTTTGGATCAGCCTATATTAAACCATACTTGTTCAATTCAACTATTTCTTTATTTATTTTAATACCTTGAATTTAGGAACACTAAAAAAATTGAAACATCTATGCGTCCACGCGGGATTAGTATCCATGCATTCATATGCATCCAAGTGGGAAAACATCCATGGAGGGTTATAAATTTCATCGGAATTCATATGACCGATTGCCGGCTTAGCTGCCGTCTCAATCTCATAAGATAGTTTTTTCGTAAGAGAAGCATTCAATTGTTATTACGTAGGTAAAACATCTGCATTGTGTTCTATGTAGTTAGAATTTCGTTCGTT
This sequence comes from Ascaris suum, assembly GCA_013433145.1. NCBI lineage: Eukaryota > Metazoa > Nematoda > Chromadorea > Rhabditida > Ascarididae > Ascaris > Ascaris suum. The sequence goes on from CM024175.1 coordinate 2,143,639, forward strand.
TTATAATGAGGAAGCATGTACTTGGACAGTTCAACTTGAAGCTGAAGTAATATTTTTTTTTAGTTAGAATGAGCAAATAATAATGTGAAACGACGTAAATAATGACATTTCATGAACAAGAAAGAAACCAATACATTTAAGATCAAGATAGTGCAAAAGCAGGAAAATACCCTCCATCTAAAAAAAGTGCACATTCCCCCACTCGCATTTCACTTTCACCTTTGCATTATTGGCCGCCTGAATCGATTGCCACAAATAGAGTCGGTTGAGAATTATTGAACACATCTGGCCTATAAACTTATGCAGTAGCAATCTCAACAATCAAAATATTCTATCAAAAGACAGTGAATAATATATAAGAGGTAAATTAACAAACCGCATGTTTTCAACATATCTTGGAATTTATATCTGCGTATATCGATCGGTTGTGTTATCCACCAATGATTCTTTATGTCGTCTACTGTGGCACGTAAACGAGGATCTCGTTGTAGAAGCCATGCGATCACTTGGAATAATCCTAAATACAATCATTTCTTTTGTTATTGCTACGATTAGGCGATTCAGTTAAGCAATGATCTTAAAATATTCAAAGACTTCTTTCCATCTACTCATTTCTCGAGACAGGAAAATAATCTTCAATGAATGAAAAGGAAATTTTTCTTTCTGATATAAAATTTTCATCAAAAATTTTCATATGTTTCAAGTGGATTTATATGGTATTTGGTGACCACTCAAAGATTTTTCGAGCAGTGGCTTTCACAAACAACAACGTAGTGCTCCAGCCTTGTTGCTGTTATGCAATAGGATGTTCACCACAAGGATCTCAACATTTCTTGCAAGTAAAGCCTAATGTTAACAATTCACTAGTTAGATATTTAATCCGCATAATGGTCAACTCTATCAGCCACCTCCAGAATTTCCTATGCACGAATGCCGCTGTAGAATTCTTGGGGAAATTGTGGGTGGACGTCTGTCTCTACCTTTCCCTGTCTGAATGCGAAAAGCGGGGATTCTCGAATATATAGCACCGTAAGATTTAAGGTGGTATCATGCACGTGATTCGAGGACAAATCTTGAAAACCTCACCGCAAAAAAAAAACTCATCTTCACTAATGAAGTAGAAAAGCCGCAAGAGCTAAATTATAAAATGATGCAAAGCCATAGCATAGCTTCCAATGCCAAATTCAGCGAGGGGTTTTTCTCGAAGAAATTCATCCGTAAATTCGTGATTCGATCAATGGAACTAGCAAATTTTTCAAACGTCACCCCGAATATGCAATCTGTTTTTCCAAAATACACCCGTCTTCGAAGAGGCAAATAACAGAATTTTATAAGTGGATTTATTTCTGCTCTACTTTCTATTTTGACCCGAAATACTCATTGTAAAACAAAGCGTAACAGCTGCGGCAGAAGGTCGCTAAACAATGAGAAAAATGGAAGCAAAAGCGTTACAGTGACATCAAGCATTAGATAAAGGAAACATCGGTAAAACGCGTCCGGAAGGAGAACAAATCTAGAATGAAACGGTTGAAAAATAAAAACGCATATAAGAAGGAGAATATTTGCATACGTAGGGCAAAATATTTCGCAGTTCTAATTTAATACTTTTGTACCATAATGCTATAAAAATGCAACGTAGACGACCTAGATGGATTTAATTAACGAAAAATTCAATTCACCATCGGAGACATCCCATGGCAATTCGATTTCCGCCTGCACAGTTTCTTGTGGACTTCGAAACGGATTCTCAAAATAGACAAGCGTATACAACAATATTCCCAATGACCACATTTCCAGTTCTGGCCCACGATATCTGAAAAACGCTCGTTTAGTTGTAGACGAAAAAATTGCACAGCAAATTGCGTCCGATGATTTCAGTGTGGACTATTAAGTCATCGACACTAACCAAGAAAATGTTCATAAAATCTTTAGAAGAGCGAATTCACCGAAGAAACCTCAAAAGGAATATTCAGATGCACTTTTTTGTTCATTGGTTGACCTGGAAGGAGGTTGTAAATAAAGACGAGGAATGGGCTGTGGGCTATATGATGGATAAATTTCTGGCAAATATGAAAATGTCTAATCACCACAAGCAAAAGCACAATGCACTTAATACATGTGATGTTTGTTCACATAAATAACTGAGCAATCGATCGAAAGAATGATATTTGAGAAAAGAAATATCTACTCGCCGATATATGTTTTCTCCCAATTACTAGTGTCGAGACTGATCTGTCTCCATTTATTGGAAATTAATCTTTTGCGAGAAAGTTGCTCAATTCTGTGCTGATAGCTTCATGGCATTGGATACTTTAGCCATCACTACCGCTTCTTCCTACTGAAGAAATAATTCGACCGCCGTTGGGAAAGGACTAATAAAAAAACTCTTACTTATTCCCACTGAGTACTTCTGGACTGCAATACTCCATTGTACCACAGAAAGTCGAGAAGACAATATCGTTGCCAAAATATGCCGCTGATCCAAAATCGATAAGTTTACAGCAGAAATTCTGATCGATGATCACATTTTCGTCCTTTACGTCACGATGTACGATATTGTTTGCATGCAAATATGCTACTGCACTTACTATCTGCAAACATTTCACACCTGTAATTAATAGTTACAAAATTTATGCAGGTATTCTAATATTTGTTGAGCAGCAATGTGCTATAGTAACATCATATCAACGTGTATGTATGTGCCTGTCTGCTTGTTTGTTCGACATTTTAACGTCTGAAAGGCTATGAAGCTAATAATTATTAAATTCGGCAGCAAAAAAAAGAGACCATAAGATTATACTGTATTTTCGATTCAAGTCCAACTAGAGACAATTTAACTGGCAAAAAATTTGCATGAATTTTATATTGTCCAACATTGAAATTTAAGATACATTAGGCCGGACTAAAACAAATTAAATTATACGAGAAAAATATAAAAATGGACGATTAGCTCAAATGGAATACATCAAAACCATTGTATGTGTTTTATTTTTGTTCCAAATTTATGAAAACTATTAGATCGGATAAAGTGTACACAATGCACAAAAACTGCATACTATATCAGCTGTTCTGCTATGCTTCCCCACAGGCTTAAATTGTGGTTTATATGGATTGACGCACTATATCGTAAAACCGATATGTGTTTACATGCACAGATAACGGCAAATATCTATCAATTATGGCGATATGGAAAAGGCAATTGATAAGACGAAAGAGAAGAGGTACCTGTCTAAAGATGTAACTCATCAAAGGTTCATCGAGTTTAGGTTGATGATCGATGAATTCGAACAAATCCATGCCGCAACCTAACTTCTCCATCACCAACTGATAGTAGGTCTCATTCTCGTAAACATCCAATGCCTATAAGATATTCGGTAACGCACCATATGACGTCCTTCTTGCGTGGACTACCGATAACCCAGATTTGACGAAGAAGTCGCAAAATTGCACTGAGGCTCATGCAAAAGCAACGATCAGTTTTAGAAGATATGAAAATACCGAAACACCATAAGAAGGTGGGGATGGCAGGTGAAATCTAAGCACTTCATTTCTTCCTTTCGTAATAACTCATCACCGGTTTCACCTACTGCATTCGACATTCAAAAGCCTCATTTCATTTGTATATTATGTATCGTCGAGATGAACTATCCCTCCTTCCTTCGCCCCCCCCCCCCCGCCCTCCCCTTCTATCACCACCACCATCTCTCGCTCCTCAACTAAGGTGAAAATTTTCGAGAGTAAGTGATATTCGGACATAATGATATTTTCCTTCCGCACATAAAAAGAAACCCGAAGCACTCCACATTACAAACTCCATCGTACAGAGAATAAAGTTGCGTAAAAATGATGACAACGCTTAAACAATAAAGCAAAAAAATCAAAAGCATATTGACTTCTAATAACAATGCGTACTATCTAAGCGAATAACGCCAAAAAACGATATTTCAGTGGTGCGAAAAAAAATCAAAAGTTTTGAGATAAGTGACAAAAAAAGAGTCACCTTAACGATATTGGGATGAGAGAGTGTTTCGAGAAGATGCAACTCAATGGGTACCATCCGATTGCCACGCTTTGGACTTGGTACCCAACCTTCCGGTAATACTTTCGCCTTACAAATAAACTTCGCTACTGCCTTAAAAAAATGCATCAAAATAATTAAGAATAAATGAAGATTTTCGAGAACAGCAATGACCTTTGAAAGCTGTTTTATATTATATCGATTAAGCCAAATTTTTCCAAAATATCATTTGTTTTATGATTCATCGACACTAGAAAAAGGTCTAATCACGATTATATAAGAGAAAACTGATCATAGCTACATGTCTATATACCTTTCAATGTCGAATTTTGCAAGCCAGTTTAGTGGTCTCCATCCACCAAACGACCTCATCCCACCTGTCACACTGCGGGCAGTGAATTTGTTTCAACAAGGATCGCCAACTGCATATGCCCACCTACCGATCGACGTTCGTTACCTTCCTATTCCTACTTCTCCAAAATGAAGAAAAAAAAACCAAGTGAAGAAAAAAACAGGTTAAAACCAGAGTGCCTAAACGATATTGAACCGCGATGATGGAAATTCAAGCAAAAATCGAAGCAGAGTGGTAAAATACGAACCAGAAAACCGGTATCCTTTCGTGCTGCTAATTTCACTGAACCAAATGCACCATTACCGATGAGTTGAAATGTATCGTAATGTTGTGAATATTCACCACAAACCGCTTCTGCATTCTCATCTTCGAGTGCTTGCAATGAGACACAAGCCAACTGAAACAAAGCTAATCATTTACATATCACATTGCTATAATTTATCAAATAGTTAACCATAGCTTATACGTACGCACACAATCAATCTTTATTGGCGTTACCTGTACGGATACAGGTAGGGATTCACCGGCCGAGCAGTATCAGATGAAACTTATACGCTATTTTATACCTTCTGAAGTGAATACTATAATATTGAAGAACTTATCGTAGAAATGCATATTTCGCAGGTGTTTTCTGCTTGGACTGAAACGAACCGCTATCTGGGACAAAATACCCTATGCCCTCATGGATTAAAAAAAAGCTATTGCGATATTGGAATAACGATGAATTGTAGCATAATGACATCTAATGGGAACGATTTTTGCGCACCCGTTGCTAATAACAATGAAAATATTTGAAAACCATATCAATAAATTTCCGTAAGTTTTCCCTTCACATCTTATTTTGTTAATATTTCCGCACATTTTCTATTAACGATCAAATTTGAATTTATTCTATAAATAAAATGCAGAGACGCGATCACATAAGCGTAGAATCGACAGCACACTAACTTCATTCGCGATACATATAGGAACCTTAAGAGCAAATAACTTAAGGCATTTGAATATATTATTTACGGCGTTTATAAGGCGTTGGTACTGTGGCAACAAACTATACTAAAGAAAGTTGCGGTATACTACAGTAGACTTTAAATTTCTCGACAAAGGATTACTGTACTGGTATACATTTAACGAGATCAGAATAGACGGTGGCATGGGAAATATTTGGGAAGTTTTAAAAGGTAAAACATTTACACCAAACAATTGCGCATGATTATATTATAGTACGGATTGATGATTGATCGCAAAAAGCGTTTTGAAATAAATTCTGAAATGAATCGGTGGTGATCGTTTATTTTCTTCCATATCTGCATCACATCTCTTTTTTAAAAATGCGTTCATATGCAACGGTATAGTATGTGTAGACCGGGCAGACGAGGCGATTTCCAATCCCTAATGAACATATTACCTCAATTACCTGTTCCAGGTGATGTATCGCAAGTTTCAGTTTCTTCAGAGGAATAGAACGGATATGATAATCTCACTATCATTCAAAATAATATTTCATAAAATTACCATCATCCTATTTATATGCATTGAAATAAGAATTAATATGCAGATTTCTTGATAGAATTGCTATTGCCCTTTATAAGGCTCTATTTTATGCGTAAATACCATTTTTGAAATATGGATAACTCGCCTCATACATTTTTTTTTTGCGGTAAAGAAAGTGAAATATGAAAAAAAGATTCTTACAGCATTCGATTCGCTCCTTTTAAATTTTATTTCATTTTTGGAAGAGTCATCCTCATCGAGTGTACCCTGGAGATCAACACTTGAATCATCCTCTCTTCGTACATCACGGCTTGTATTCCCGAATAAACCAAAATCAGCTGATCGATCGTAACCGATACAAACCGCCCAATTTGCAGGACATCCATTCTCCAAACGACGGACATCGAATCGAACCGCTACAATATGTAAAGATTATTATCCATACTGACATCGAAGTGATCATAATAAACAACTGCATATCTGGTAGTTCACAATGGATGGGAAGGATGCAGCGAATCGCGGGATTTTCACAGGGAATTATTGAAGAAGAAGGCAATTCACAATCCCGAATATGCTACCTCAACGTAATCGTTCAACTTCGTTAACCACCTTCGTGACAACCTCCCAAACATCATAAAGACCTTCTAGATGCGCATGTCCATTTGCAGCTTCATCCGACAATTACGCCATAGTGCAGACTTATGACAAACGAGGAGTTGACATACCTATCATATTGGCGTCTGAATGCCTTGCGAGACCATAAAATGTACCCTCACGAATAACCCGACATGGTGATACTTCCTCCTTCTCTTCATCACCCTCTCCATTACCACCCTTCGACTTCGTCTTATGATAACCAGTGCATGCACTGAAATGAGAAAACATAGTGGAACGGCAAATCAACCTCCTCATATCAAAATATTTTAAAGGTTTCAGATAACAGCGGAAATGATCAATGCATTCGCATGAATTTCTAATCTAAAATAGCTTTTTTTTAAAAAAGGTTCGATCATTTAAAAAGAGAATCCAATTATCTGTGAAATGTTAGCAAATTCTTCGGAGGCGATAAATGACCATACCTTCTTTGAAAAGTGATGAAAAGTTTTGCAAAATTCAATGTGGGTCTTGAATGACCAAATGAATAGACAAACATATGCAAATTTATAATACCATAACGAAACAATTGCAAGTTTGTGAACATGTCTGTTGCAGTGAGTTTCCTATTGATCAATGAAGGAGTATCGAAATGAAAACGTATGCAATTCTTCATTTAGCGATTCTACGTTCTCAGGTTATGCGTGAAATGAAGCAATAACTCAAAATTTCGACTAAAACTAAAATGCGTGGGTGGAACAACCTTTTTTTTTCTGCGTGATTGGATCGGTAGGAAAAATGTTCCGAAAGGAAAACTTCCGCAACCTCAGGCAATTGTAAAATGTGTCGGGAAAGTTTTTTTTGTTTTCAGCAAATTCCAATGCTCGTAATTTCTAAGTTGACAGATTTAATTGAAAGCTATTATTGAAAATCACTTTCGACGTAAATACTATCTATTACACTTGATCATTTTAATAAGGTTCAATTGTTTTTTGAGTTGAAATTTTCGACAGGTTACGCATAAATATGATGACGCTAAACTATGCTTTATGAATAAAAAATCGTTTATAAAAGCGCATAATCATCGAAATCACTCTAAGGGAGAAGAATGCTTACTATAGCCGCATTAAGGTTAAGATTCACTTTCAATTAATCTTTCTTAACTACCAAGATAATCGTCGTTCCGGATATTTTCAGCAACAATTATTACTGATTCCCTGAAATCAGACACTGCCAATCGCCCATAAAATCCCCCTCTTACGGCAATTCCAACTGTAGCTATCATAAACAACCATCGTGTCGTGTTTATATCAGCGAATATACATGTGTGTATTCTGTATTAAAAAAGCACCTGTTCACTCAAACAGTATTCATTCAAACTAATGTTATTAGTTCCTATATTGTATGTCAACGTAGAGACGATCGTTGTCACAGCTGCGAGAACACCTCTACAGGTAAAGAGCTCAGGCAGAATTCATTCACCTAATCGTTTGAGCTACCAGTAATCAAATCGATGCACACAGAATAATGCATACAACAGATTCGATACTATAGCACGACCTTATGCTAAAATATTTCATTTCTCACTTACAGTGCGGTGCGGAGATAGGGTTTTCAGTAGGAATAGAAAATAGACAGGAGTAGAGGACGGAAGGGGCAAAAAAGTCGAGGAACTGTTTTCCGATGGGGTCTCGTGATCTTACTAGCTAATCGTTGGTGCTATCAGCAGAAATCAATGATCATAACAGTTGTTGACTGCAAATTGATTAATACCACGCTATCATTACTATTAGTTACAAGCAGGAACGAAAAGATTATTTCAGCATTGCCTAGACTGAAGAGGCCTAAAGGGCATAAGTTCAGTAGGTAATAAAGAAGAGTCGTGAATACCTGGTTGAGGGTTGCATAGAGCATAGATCGCTTGCAACACGCTTCAAACGAGTGGGACGTTTTAAATCATCGGTCTCATCAATCGACATACTTGCGAATTCAGCAGCCAGCTGGGCTGAATTCGACGCCGAAGATAGCTCTCTCATGGGCGTCGACGATGTGGGCCAATTTTGGCACTCTGTAAGCCATTCCTCTATGCTCTATGTATTGTTGATGATGAGCACAAGTATTCCTTTAACAGCTAGAAAGGAAATGAATGGCGGGAATGAAGGAGGTCCAACTCGTTGAAATTATTTTTTAAAACGTTTTCTGACTTCAAAACACTGACGAAAATAAAGGATGCTATTTCATTTTGTCCTTTGTCGAGCGAAAAGTATAGCGAAAATTTTTGAAAACAGGTAATCATCGCAACAAATTGCTTGATCGGAAATGTTTCGTTGTCGATAAATTCGAACAGATTTAGCAAACAAATATTCCGTTCGGCAATTTTACAATAGTAGAAAAAAAAGTAGTGAAGTTGTAAACGATTTCTTCTTGCAAATAAAACTTTCTATAAAAAGATCAGTTGTGCAATGTTCTCGTATTTCTTTATCGCATAATCGGTCTAATTTCCTTTTTTTTTTCCTATTCTAGTGATTATGTGACCGTTTCGAGGGATAATCTGCTTCGTAGAACCAAATGCAATGGGACTGAGAGAGTATGATTTGATAGAATAGGATAAGGCTATCTAATCACTCCACCGTGGATCATAAACTTCAGTATTTTCTCACTTCCATAGATTTTACGGATGAAAAAAAAAATTGTTGAGCTTCTTGGGCTTTCTAAATGCCAATTCATCACTCCTCTCAAGGTGCTCGTTAAATATTCTTCTTTTATGTCTTTCGCCCCCATATTTTCTTCATTAGTTCTCACCTTCAATTTCTTTACTATTTTCACTCTTGTATTTCACACCCTCTCTATCGCTGTTTTTTCATTCTTCCATAACATATTCATTTCATGATTGTTTAGAGTGTCATGAGGTATGTTGAAGAGAATATTGCAATTATTCTACAATCTCTTCTACCGATAAAATGTCGAAATTTCAATGCAAATTTCTAGAAATTTGAATAAAACTATTGTTACAATTAACATACAACGAACCTACTACGATTACAATTCATATTTTGCATTGTACAGGAAGCATAAAATTAATTAGTAAATTTTTTAAAACACCACCAATTATTGATAGAATTTAATAAAAAATAAGACACTACATATGAAAAAAAAAAATAGATAAAACAAACGGAAAGAAAATTTGATAAATAGGATTTACTTCAATTGAACTTACCTTCAAACGATGGATTCAGATAGTTGGATGATTTCCTACTCATATCATTAGCATCTTCTGCAGCATTTATCGTCTCACATGTATGAATATGCGCATGAAATTGGGGAATAATATCCGTTATGTGCTAAACAAAAAAAAATAACATTAATTGGTGAGACAGCATAAATGAATTAGGGAAAGAGCAAGTATTTAAGCAAATCCACCAATCATCTCATACAACTTGAATGAAACTTCTAATGATGCGACAGCCTACGTTGATAGGTCAAATTCTTCTACCCCCCCCCCCCCTTCCCTCCCCTCTTCTTCCATTGTGGCCTTCGATAGTAAACTCATCAGTCGAAGACTTCTTAGTGTTGGAAACCTGATGGATACTCTCAGCACTGATTGAATTCTTCTTTTCGCACTCCACTTGCTATAGGGTGATAACAATCACAGAGATAACAATACAACATAAGCATAATTCCGCGAGATTTCTTCAAGTGGAAATTGAATTGTAAATTATATCAAAAATATTTATGCAAATTTCAACGATAATAATGCCTATAGCAGATGCCATGCATCTAGTCAAAAACGATTAACACGATATGAGACCTCTCGAAACGGTCGAACATTTGTGTTTAAAGGATTGTAGGAAGTTGGTAGATAACAAAGATGGAAACATCGCCTGAGGGACCTTCAACCCAATCAAAACGAATTTTCAATGACTGCAGTTAGCCAAGGGTCGTATGAATAAACACTCGACAAATAATCTGACTAAACAAAGAACAAGTAAATGCTAATATATTATTAAATAAAATATTTGGATAAAATGCACTATCATCAAGAATAAATGAAAGCGGTCACTGCATCGAATTAGCGATCATCGAATCATGACCATTCTGTTTTAGTGCAACTTTTGCATCACAATTTCAACTACGTCAACCTATCCCCCCACCCCCTCCCCCTTCCCTCCCTCCCTCCAAAAACGATACGAAAATTTTTTTTTTGTTTCATCCATTTCATAAGTATACGCGAAATAAATGCACGAACATATATCAAATAACACCGAGAGAGAAAATCCATCAACCATTTCACTGCGAACGAACATCTGCTCATTTATATAGCCTTGTTTAATTTTTAAACGATTAAGAAGAAAATTAGAATAGGCTATAGAGTGAAGAAAAGAGATTAGTAACTTACAATTAAACTTTGTAGGGCTTGCTCTTTGCATTGTTTACCAACAAGAGCTTCAATGAAATTCTCGTTGAAACTATGAACGACACCTGATTCGGTTAATGTGATCACTCCATTGACGGCTGATAGTGCACGAATTTGTAACTCGTACATCAACGCATTCTTTGCTGAATAAAAAAAAAATGCAATGAAATTTGCATATCAGTTAGATTAACGCTTATCAATGAGCTATATTTAATGCATTGATTTTTATAAGTCTTTGAATTTCATTTCTCTTTGGATTACTTTCCCTTTGCTTTGCAACCGATCTTATTGACGGTTCACTTCAAATAGAAAACGTTCATATAGTCAAAGAAAGATAGCACAATAAGACCCTCCAGCTAATTAAAAAAACCCTGAGAAACTTTGACATATCAATTCTTTAAATAATCCACGTTAAATGCGAAGAAAACGTAGAGAAACGAAAAGGAAAGAACATCAAAGCATAGTTGAGGATCAGTGAAAAACTAGCTGAAAAGAAGAAAAAAAAATTCAGGGCAGAAAGTATATAAAACTGCGCAACGATTCTCATAAGAAATCGCCAACGACAATACATCAGATCTGAGATTTGCAAAAAGGTGGATTTCAATATTATACAAAATTTCGAACGATATTCCTTCATACAAACTTCTGCAATGAAAATATTTTCCGCTTTGGAGCACAGTATATTTTTGAACTTACTTGAAACTCATCTCAATACCGCTTACGCTTAGCGACCTTCATCTAGGCTATAGAGAGCAGGATGTCAAGAAAATCATGCAGCGTTCTTGAAACAGAAGACTAAGCGGAATTTAAGCTCACGCAGAACTTAATTTATTTTCAGCCCAGCATCATATTTGGGTTAATTAGCATTGTGGCGGATTCTAGCAAAATGTAACACAATTAAAACACGTCTAAGCATGAGAGGTCGTTGAGTAGTGATAGTTGTACTGAAAATTTGCATACCATACTCGTTATCTTTATGCGTTGAGTTATAGCAATGAAACGAACGAAGATGAAATGCGACGATTATTGTTATGTACATATCGACTAAATGAAGGTTTGTTTTTGAGTGCTAGCATGGGAAATCTTTGAGTTTAAATGAATCTTTTTGTTTAAATAAAACGATAGACCATCTAGTTTTTCAAATTTTCACAGCTATATTCCATATTTCACTTCAAAAATTTTATTTACGCACCTTTTTCATTCCATTATAATACGAATACTAACTTATGAGGGGACTGAAGCATATATGTTTTCTGATTATCTGAACTTATGTCAGCATCGCTTACGTTTACGTAAACTATGGAGATTGACATATCGGGAAATTCGGCCATTCTCGAGAGAGAAAATCAAGGTGCAATCATCGATCGTCAAAGATAAAAGTGTATGAACCATATAAGAATATATGACACTAATTTGTTTTCACTTAATTAAATAATAGAAGGTTATAGTGATATGAGAATTGTTTCAGCGAAAGCTCATGAATAACTCTTCTGATTGTTTGATTATAATGTTTTAGATCTCTAACGAATGCGAACAAAACGACGAATCTGTGGCAATGTAAGTAATTCATTCGGAAATGATTGATATGAGTGGAAAAAAAAATGATTTCACATCCTTTTGAAAATTTTATTTTATTTTCAGACGATATACCTAATCCAGGAAATAAACCGGAAACAGATTCACTTCACAAAGCGATTGATATAAGCATAAGACAATAGCTGAATTTCAATAATGAAGTCAAAAAAAGGACAGAAGATACAATGACTTGGCTTGTCCTTTGAAAGAGCACTCAAATTGTTTCACTTCCTCCCAAACTGGAAATTTCCACCCAAGTTTGTCACATTTTAAGATGTATAGAGTGCTAATGCAGAGATCACATCTGAATAGCTGTAATAATTAGAGTGCAATATTCAGCACAAAGAAGCAACTGCTGCCAACGTTGAATGAAGAACAAGAGAACAGCTATTGCCTCACAGTACGTCGTCTCGCGGCCACCAATGAATTCTCAAGGAAATCAGGTGCTAAATGGATTATACGCTGTCATGGATGCAAAGAACCTCTTAGTCGTCTTATGGCTTTCAGAGTAAGTAATTACCATATTTTGCTAATTTCTTCTTTCATATTCCACAGGGAAAAATCCACAACATCTATGAGACGGTCATAGGGATTCCCATCGTACCAATTATTTGTTTTCTTTTTTATTCTATTCAATTAAAAGAGTCGCCTCAATAACTATCACGTATTTCATTAATAAGTGTTTCTTCAATTGAAAAAAAAAAGACCGACTGTGCAAATACGCACAAAAAAATCCAGTTCAGCCCATCTAGTTGATTTCTAGCAACTTGAAGGACTAAAAATACAATAATCGATGGAAGTGATCAATTTTTGCACTAAAAAATCGCTAAGGTGTTTTTTTGTGTTGTTGAATGAAGGTTTCTGAGCATTCGCCACAGCATTTCTAACTTGCCACGTGTAATTATCACCAGAACACTTAGATATATAAATAAATAATGCCCAGAGGGAGTGCAATCCTACTGCGCTTTCGCCTGAAACAAGATGAAGCTAGTAGTCTGCTAAATAGAAGGATCAGGTAGAAAGAGATAGGATCAGGACCAGGGTCGAATACAGGATCAAGCAGACGCTTTTGTCAATTCCATAAATTTCATTTTCTAAAATCGCTTGCAAGAACGATTGGTAAGTGGCACTTATTTGAGTGAATAAAACGTGTTTAGATTCTTAGGGAAGTGAATAGCCGAAGGAAGATATAAGAGCTAAGTTATTCGAAAAGTGGCTTTCTGGGCTAACACTGTGCTTGACTACTTGCCCGATTCCACCTGGAATACTTTCTGATGCCTAAATAAATGCTCATCCGTTTATGCCACTCAAGTGAAACGACAGCATTATGATCGTGTCAATCCGATAAAATAAAGTGTAGTAGATCAAGCACATAGAAAGAGCGTATTTAAGGGTCAATTACTCTACACTTTGGGCAATGCGTGGCATCGAGAGCACTTCAGATGTATTCGATGCCATTGCCGAGTTGGACCAGATGGACGCGAATTCCGCGCATGCCGTATAGACGAAACTCTGCCACTTTGTATCGATTGCCATATGGAAGAGAATCATCCAAAATGTGCTGGTATGATGACTACATAGGCCATATTGTAAAACTAGGGTCATTTACATCCTCCCGGATCATCCTCGACTCCTTCCCCCTCCTCTCTCCCACTGTGTTGTCGATGATAGCGATACAGTGCACATCGAATGTGGGCTTCATGGCACATGCAATAGTGAAAAAGAGGAAGGTTCAAACACGCACAGAAATGAAGCCTCAAGACGGAATTGAATGGATCTCTTTTCGCACAGCTTCGACGTTTTAGGGTATAAAATCTTTTCCTTCAATGGTTATCAGGAGTACCACCTTTGCAATTCCTTAGGATGTAGCATTCCTTACTTCCCCTTTCCCCCCTCCATCATCTCTTTCCTCCAGCATCATCCACAACAGCGAGGAGTCTATGAGTACAGTGGCCCCAGCCAACACCGAAGTTACTTGTTTAGGCCGATTAAAGAACTAAAAACGCCAAGTATTACAAATTTGAAAGGATAAACATAAACGAACTATGAATTGTCTCAGTCAAAATTAACATTCGGAAATTATTTGAGTGCACGCTTATTACGAGAAGTTGACTATTCTTCTCTTTTTAGGCTGCAAGAAAACTCTTCGCGAAACATGTGTGAAAGCGCTCGACAAGCAATGGCATCGTTGTTGTCTTGTTTGCGCAAAATGTCAATCACCATTCCCAAGTCGGTTGCTTTGAGAGTTACTAACGATTGTATAGCCATTTTTCATTGACCATAAAAATTTGCAACTAGCCTTTTTTAATAATATAAAAATCAGTGACAAATCAATTTTTGAATAAATTAAAAATTGGCAAAACTAGTCTTTTTTCAATAAATATAAAAACGGTGACATGCTTTGCGATCCGATTAGTGCTCTTCAAAACTCAAACAACTTCAATGTTAGAATATCTTTCCCTCAACGTTGCATGTATACCAAATGCGAAACAGTCAAGGAATGTTGTTATTGCCGCTACAATGCACATCTGTACAAATACCTGTTGTTGCCTTTATTCGAAAATTACGAATCATTTTCGCGATTATCCAGAACTCCTCATTCCCTCACTTCCCCCCCCCCCCCCCCCCCCCCCCCCCACACACACACACACACACACACATATATACACAGAAAGGGAGGAAGCCTTTTCCATTGGAACACTATACGAATGAAATTGAAGATATGGAAAAAGATGTAAAGTACTAACGCGCATTTACTCCTTCATTTCAAAAAAAATATTGCAAGAAATATATATATATATATATATATATATATATATATATATATATATATATATATATATATAATATATATATATATATATATATATATATATATATATTTTTTATTGTGATAGATATAGCACAGTTGATGGAATCACTAACGCTTATAATTTCTTGTCGAATACAACAATGTTGAAATATTTTTAGATTTGCAATTCTATATATTCAACGGGAAACCATACGATACCGATTGTTTCTACTTGACAAAATATGATTCATTGCTTACACCTTTATCACAGATTGGTAATATTGGAGTTGAAGGTGGACAATGTAAGAAGAGATTTTCATTAAAATATGATATTTACAAAAGTGTAAATGTGAAGATGAAAATATGGAAAGAAAAGCTGCTGCTTTTATCAACATTAAATAATTATTGGTCCATATTTTAACTATCAATGAGAATGAGTGATACGATCTGATACATTCGATGTATTTCATTCAAACAAATAGACAAATTCTTTGAATAAAAAACGTCAAAGAATATTTGCAATGCTTTGGAAACGCGTAAAAATTTCAATGCGAATGAGAAATATAATGATGTGATAATAAGCTACAGAATTATTTAATTCTTTATGAAGATGAACGAAGAGCTAAGGATGATTTTGTTGAACGAATCGTCGTTTAATCTCAACTTAGAAACCATAGGAGAACAAAAATTATGTAGAAATGTTCCCAAATTGAAAAAATAAAAATCGAAATGAACATCATTTACGAAATCGTGGAAATGTCCAGCTCCATTTCTCAGTAAAATTCCTAACAGAAATCCATTACTTTTTTCACTTTCATAAAGAATAATTATTCTACGATTATATGACTGAAGTTTCAGTACCATTTGATCAAATGTTCGCGAATATGCCTACCGGAAGTGGACTTGAGCCAATCGTGACGACCAATAAAGCTAATACACAAGGACCACCATCACCAATTCCCGATGCATCATTGCTCGTAAATAGTGGTAAAGATCTGAGTGTAAGTACCGCAAGCTCGGGCACTTCAATCGCCGATACAAAAGCCGAAAGCTCAAGCTCAACTATTTCAACACAAATACAGCATATGAAAACTTGAACTTAAGAGTGAAGCTTGAACTTGAACCCATGCTTTCAACTATGCTTACGAGAATAACAAAAAGAACTAACATGCTCGTTCAACAATCCGATTGATACAACTAATAAAACAATCAATATTTCGTAGTGCTCTTGACTGTCAACACAAAGATAATGTTATCAATGCGAGGAAATATACTCACAGTCGAGTGCATTTCCATACAGATTTCTGTAGGAAACAATTGAGGAGGGGGAAAATACACTGATAAATGATAATAGAGAACCAATGAGCACTGATGTAGTGATATAGCACAATCAATAGCATTGGCACCTATGTAAACAACTAGAACAATGCCTACAGTTATGAGAATGGAAGAACTCGTACTGAAAAGTATTTGTTCTTTTTTTAATAGGACTTAGAAATATTAATTAAACTGATATATTTTGTATGCAGTACACTAAACATAGTTCAAACAAAAGAAATGATAACAAATCTGAATACGTTGTTATGTTCGGATGTTTATCGACACTACATAGTTGACGACACGTTTGGAAAGAAACTCAGGACAATGTAGCTTGAGCTTATAACGTTTCGATCGCTAACGACTGGAGATAGGCTCAGGACGATCTAGCCTGAGCTTATGAATCCTTTCACGAACAAAACGTCAAGAATCTCGTTCAATCTGCCTATCACAGTAGCTATCAATAAACAAGTAAACCACGAGTAGCAAAATTGTCTGGCCGTCCTTTACTTGCAGATGACTGATAGAAGCGTTCATAACAATCAAAACTTCCCAATAATAACTACGTGTATAAGTAAGGAAGTTACATGAAAGGTATACAGACATATTTCGAGAAAAAGGATCCACGAAGGGCTAATAAACCAATTCAATAAACAGTTCATGTAGATCCCTTAGGTATTAAACGAACAAGGAAATGTCAAATTATATGTGAGTCCACTGGCAGAAGCAAATCCATGTGAATCCCTGATAAGCATAAGGAAATTACGTGATCATCAAATAAACGGAAATAAATATGCTATTTTATTGCAAAATATAATGAAATATTTTGCAATAAGCACGTGGATATAAAATGCGGCGAATGACGCCCAAGAGATGAATAAAAAGTAAAAAGGTTTCTTTGTTTTTATCCTTCATGTGTGGAAAAATACTCTTCGCAATGGAAAGCAATACCTTCCCTTTATCTATATAATGCACGCTGGGGAACATAGCACAGAAAAGAATAATAATTACACCAAAGTTAACTTTCAAGACGGAGTGATAGCAAAGAGAATTTGCGGGAGATGAAGGCAAAAGGAGGAATTTAGCGCTAACTAGTACATCATGAGGATATGAAAGGATCGGAAATCGTCACTTACTTTTGGGATCCCTTTCGGTGGCTATCCTCACCGTAATTGGAATAGAATTACCCCGTATACCCAATGCACACACATGTTGCTCTTCACCATCTGCGTCCAACTGCAAACCTCCACATTACATATTACGTACTTGACAATCCATCACCTCATCTGTCCCTCCTGTTGACTAAGCGCATTTACACTTTCACTTGCGTTCTTTAAGCCTCCATCGTCATAGCAGCGATACAGCTTGATTTAAGTTCATCCTCGGGCGTGACCAGAAGCAGATGCAGTCGAACACCATATTGAGGCGGATAACCAAGTCAAACTTAGACCACATGATTTATCACGGTAAATTTAGATCACTACGGTCTAATACCTCGCCAAGATTAGATACTTTTCGTCCCTTAACATCCCTTTTATAAATATGCAGTGCGATCGCTTTCGATGCTGTATATGAAAGAAATGCCTATAAGCAACAGCAGATATTATGTTATAAGCGAGTATGCGTAACAGATTACCATCAGTACCTTTTAAAATTCGCAGCACACGGGCAAACACAAAAAAAAAACAAAACAACCACGACATTAAGGTATAAGGTGGGCCAGTAAACAGTGCCAAAAAACCAAAGCGTACCGAACTTCAGTAATGTTTGAACAAGTTGGTAAGTTTGTTACGTGTAAGGTAAGCAGACTAAGTTCGAAAACGAATACAACATTTTTTTTAAAGTGAATTGCGAAATAGTGGAACTGTGCACTAGAGTGACGCGAAACGACTTCTGTCCTCGCGTGCCGCCGCAGGCAATATCTGCGGCCTATATAATTTGAGCTACGGTGCAATTGTATATCTATGGTTCTACTCATGTTGAGTACCGTGATACCGCCAAATTAGGTACTTCTATCTCGCTTATGCTCTTGTATATTGGCATCGACCGATAGTTATCGTCTTCTACCCTCTGTCTATATTCGATCTCCTCTATGCCACCGCTGCTACTCACAATACAATGCTCCTGCACTTGTTGGGTTTATACTTAGTGATATCCAAGATGCAGCATGAAATGCTTGTCAACTCATAACTTAATTAAGTGACAATAAAAAAGTACGAAAATGGGTAACTACTTACGTTAACTGCGGGAATAAGTTTGCCAATTTCGGTGCCCAATAGTTGACTCATTGAAACATAGCCAAGTAATGTTGCCGAGACTATCGTCAACACGAAAAATTCGACCCTGAAGATCTTCGAATTATTCTTTTTTTTTCAGCACTTTCAAACTCAAGTATCGCTTTCAACTTTCTTTTTTTTATTTCACTGTGCAATAAAAAAGCACGCCTCAAAACTGAAATAGATGTCGATAAATTCTTCAATTATAAGGAGTTTTGTTGGCCATTGAATAGTTAAAATTTAATTACGATCATAATGAACATAAACGTTTTTCCCAAGGACGCCTTAAGGCTGAGCTTAGGAAGCATCAATTTTGAATGTGAGAGAAAAGCCATTATTCCGAAATAGTGAAATATTTTTTAACCAGCCGTTTGGTCTCTAAGGTTGACGATACTGGTGGGCACAATGTTGATGTATTATATATATATATATATATATATATATATATATATATATATATATATATATATATATATATATATATATATATATAATGTATATATATGGCAGAAAAAAGTAATGTAATGTTAAACTTTTGCGAAAATTTAAATAAAAAAGAATTCAGGCGATAATTTAAAAATTTTCTTTAGAAATAAGAAAAAAGAGCAAGCGGAATAAGAAAAAAGAGAAAAGGAGAACTTTAGCGCCGAGAGTACATGCGATCGAGAGTGCACTGATTGGTTCCATAACGATAAGCCAACGTCTAGCAGCTGCACCATTCGTAATATGACCCCTCTCCCTTTTTGATGTATCATTATGAGCTTCCTCATCCGGCTCTTTTTCATCCGCTTCTAAATATCACAATTGAGAAACCTTTTAAATATCACACTTCAACAAAAAAAAAAAACATGTACAGAGGTTTCATTTCTTTTACGTGGTTCCCCTTTTCTAAGTTGAAAAACAGGTTTTGAAATTTTCGATAATATTTTTTTTTTTAAACACAAAACGTTTTCAAAAAAATTTGGCATCAAAAATTCGAAGAAAAATACCTTAGACAGATTAACATCGGAAATTATCAGTTGTTTTACTTGATCACACAGTTCAGTTTTACCCTCTTAGTTTCTAGTCACCTGTTAAAGTATCTCGCAATAGAAACTCCATTTCAAACTATGATAACATATCTTGAAGAGAAATCATTCGATTTACGTCGTAAAAAGCAAAAAAAAAAGAGCAAGTAAATCATAAATGATCTTATTTGCTCTAATTCTCAAGGTTTGCACACTTTCTTGTTGCCATACGCTTTTGTTTCCTCCAACTATTTTCACCTGATATCACATTTCGAAGAGTGAAAATTTTTTTCAATTTTGATAGCTTAAGATCTCAAGGATTAGTTTGATGCAAATATACTTCTAGAAAAATCCACATAGTCATGCCTCAATAATTTATTTGGAAAGTAAAAGGACATATATAACACGTAGAAAGACATAGTATCTTTCTACATACATCTGAAAATGCATCCTGTCTTCAATTTTGACTATACAAAAGCATTGTGCTTTTCTGTTGCTTTGCGCTAATTTTTCCTCTTTGGCTTCTTTCCCTCTAAAGCAACCTGCATTTTCTTTCGAGTATCAGGCTTCACCTTAACTAACTCACCTCGTCAATACGAGCAATTTACGAGAGCAACGACGTTTATTTGGAGGAAACAAGCTTACCTATCATGCAAGTAGCCTAGGTAAGCCAAGATATTACTTCTCGTATCAACTGAAACGTTCCGCTTTCCATTTAAGTGATGACTTACGCAAGGCATTCCTCGCATAAAAATGCGTAAACAGATAATCAGTAGAAGAAATGACGGAAAATTTACCTGAGTTTGAACTTTCCGAATAATAACCGTTAATTACTGAATCCTTCAGTGGACTCGATCCACCTTCCACCATTTCGTCGAGACCGTAGCGCACCTTCTCCGCTCGAGAGCAGCGCCCTGAAAAATATAACTACTTCAATAAAGCTTGTTACTACATGCGGCATGATCTGCGGTCTATAACATCCCTAAAATCTAAGAAAAAATAAAACAAACCCGAAAGAATCTATTAGAATTCATCGTTAAGAAATGCTAAAAAAATCATTCAATGCGCAACAAATCTAACCTCCTTAGGTTGGAAGATAAATCGCCATCAAGAACGACATGAAAGATTGTAACATTTGAAAGGAGCAGCATATGCTCTCAAGTAATATTGTAACATTGGAATATTTTTAATGCCATCAAGTAAAAGGCTAAGACACAACAAATTATTAACTCATTCCCCTTTCATAGAGTGCCAGTAACTATGAAGAATACGTATAGAAACAATTAAAAGATTAAATTTATAACACATCGAAAAAAAGGAAAAAAAAACAGCAAACAATGATACATAATGAAAGGAAAAATGGAAAACTTAGCAGAAAAAAAAGCAACCAGCAATCATCATCGCTCTTCGCCTTCTCATTCAGAAATTCTCGTTAAGTGACATCAAATACCACGCTGGAAGTCGAAAGAAGAAACTGTAACAGGAGAAAAACATTACCGGCAATAGCAAGTTGGGATGCAGTAGGCGGCGTGGTGCACTGAATTGAGATCGAACGACACGGCAAAGTGATCGATGGATCGCCTTGTGGGCAAAAATACTGTGTCTGCGTTAGCTGCGTCACTGGTGAAATAATACACGCACAATGTAAACCACAACTGAAATTTATGAAATTATATATATATATATATATATATATATATATATATATATATATATATATATATATATATATATATATATATATATATATATATATATATATATATATATATATATATATATAGAGAGAGTGAAGCAATCACCGATTAGTTTCAAAGATTGCATAATAGAGAATACAGACGATAAGTGAAAAAAAAAATCAATGTTGGGAATAGAATTTCATGATAAAATGTGAATGTTTTCACGAAAGTAAAGCGAAAAGAAAACCGAATTCCGAGGAAAAACTCCGACTCACAGAACTTCAGCTTTCCAATGATCCGATATGGATTTCCACGTATATCTAGTCGTAGTGAGCAAATAAAAAAGGAAGCTTGTAGCTGTGGTGAAATCGAATTGATAAGGGTTTTAGATGCGGCGTATTAAAGGAATGATCCTAGAGGAGATTAGAATTTTATGAAGGAACCGGTGAGGAATCGACAGTAAGAGAGAATAAATTGCGGTAAATACAACGAATCGATGTCCATTCACAAAAAAATGTCGTCAGTGCTAAATAAATCAAAATGATGTCGCAATACCGAATATACTTAAGAGATTCATCAACTGTCAATAATGACGAATAAATAAATATATTTGACAATTATTACGGCTCACAGCGACATACAAATTTAATGCCGTCGATGAGCACTTAGTGATTCATTCGCTAACTACTCGATTACGAACGTGACTTCACAGTGATTAGACATTCACTTCCTGTGATCAACAAAGGGACAGTGGTGATTCAGGCACATAAAATTCACAGCAAATGACTACGCCTGAGTACGACCTCGAGCTACAGCCATATTCTAGGTGAATCATAATTTACGCAGCGTCGATGTCTTATAGCTGTTAGTATCAAAGGATACAGAGGAGCAGTGCGAATCGTATTGAAGCAATAATGCTGTGCGAGGGTTTTCAAGAGTTTCGGTCTGGAAAAAACCACCGAAGAGGGTGCTAGGTCCCACCCCTTGCTATCGGCTGATTCTTGTTCCTTTCCTCAAGTCACTGATACGAAACCAAACAAACACTTAGGAAAGAATCACACAGCTGAAATTAATGGAAGTCGAGTTCTACCTCAAAGATGTACAAGAGGTACGAACGAGGTCCTTCATTAACACTTCATATATATATATATATATATATATATATATATATATATATATATATATATATATATATATATATATATATATATATATATATATATATATATATATATATATATATATATACTTATTTCATCCATAATTCTTCGAAGAAACTGTTTCCTCTACGTATCAAAGCGTTTAAAGGTGACAAGCAAAGAATAAGCAAATAAGCAAAGAATAAGTAAATGTGCACAAGACTTTCAACAGAAGCGAACCAATATACAGCATATTTCATGAAAAAATTAATTCGCGGCTCAATAAAGAAATGTGTTACGGTCGATATGACCTTATTAGTGTTCTGTAAAGATCAAAGCTTCGGGTAATGAAGCGCGCAAACTTAAGTGAATCCGTGCGCGATATATGCACCATAAACGTCGCATCTGCATAGAGCATAAACGATTGCTGGGAAAAAGGAAATGCCCAGGACTAGGCATGACTTAATGATGCAATTAATGAAATTTGTTTTCTTTGAAGCTGACTAAAGTTTTGTTTATTCGCCAAAACGCTCATCGATGCGCAAGGACAGTTCAAGAAGTTTCAACCGAAGCAATATATCTAATAAATACACAACCACATTTATTTAAGGAACATTCATTCCATACTGTCAATAGCTAGCCATCGCACAAAGCACAAAGTCCAACTGAATGTATTTCACATCAATGATTCGTAACAACAACGCCTTTAAGAGCGATTTTGCTTAGATGTTTTTATATGACACTTGTCGACTCTGATCAACAATAATGAGTTAAGTTTTATAAGAATTCTATTTGAACAGAAAGTTTTGCCTTTAAAGATATTTGAGCAAACGGTAAAAACTATGATGACGAATTTAACAATCATAAAGTGAACGGAGTGCAAAATATGTTGACGCAATCGTTGACAATTTCATTTAGCTATCGTGAATTCAGCCGCATATTTAGCAAATATGGGTGTGACGTTCATTGACGTATTCACCAAGAAAATAATATCCTTTAGAAAAACGTATTCGACGAAGAAGGGACCATCGAAAACAAAATTATGAAATTTCTGAAAGAGAGAATTTTTTTTTTAAAGAATAAAACTGAAAAGGTGATAACTGAATAGAAATATTGCTATGTCTGCTAAATTGTCGATTAAAAAAAGGAAGTATTGCATCCAAAATAATGCATTACAGATGAGCAATAACTTTTGTTTATGAATTACATCAGTGAAGCAGAATCTTTCCTGATTAACTTCATATTCCGCAGCCGCTGCAGAAGTCTTGGACAGCCACCGCAACAATATTAAGTAACAAAGCTTATATATATATATATATATATATATATATATATATATATATATATATATATATATATATATATATATATATATATATATATATATATATAATACAACTTATTCATCAACGCTTAAGAGATCTAATAAATATTGCGCCAACAACCATACCTATTGACGAATGTGGTTCAAAGATGAGTGCTTGTTGCGAGCTGGTTTCACAGCAAGTTCTCTATTCAGCAAATACAATTCCTCAGACAAACATCTAAAAACAAATGTATTCATGCTCAAAAATATACTTCACAATTTCTATGAAATAATGGAACATCAAATATGCATAGAATGATTTGCCCCTTCATAGAGAATAGTAGAATATAATCAACACTGAAAAGCCATGAGGCAAAAATGAATGCAATCCAGAAAAATCGAATAGAAGGTCGCCTCAATCACTGCTTAACGAAAAACGAACAACACTATAGCGATAGCTTTTCATCGATTACGACTTAAATAAATATTCAGAAAAGAAAAGACAAAATCAAATAAGACCTGCAGATGTGCTCCTCACTCGCCTACGCTATGTCATCTGGTTGTCGATGCTCAAACACATTAAAAGAACCATTAGTAACAACAATGATTGCCTGAATACCTTCACACGATCAGTACGCCTCACACTTGAGTCACTAGAAACATTCAGTTAGGCCCTCTAGAACTGGATCTTCGTATTCACTTTGCTCTCCTAAACGTAAGAAAATTCCTAAATTTGATCGAATGAAATTGCTTTAGTTGCTGTTACTTACTGCACGTAAGTACCTGCACTCGCTTAATAATAAATTACTGCAGAAGGTTAACGTCCGGTACGATGAAATCGGAGTTGAAAGGAACATGGGAGTAATCCTTGATAAACAGTAAGATTCATAGGTTGATAATAATCCTATTTTTGGACTATAATTCACGTATTATATTCAAACGGATTCAAATGATTTCAAATGATTTTATATCGTAGAGATCTGCTACAACCTTCCTTGAACGGTTTTATATCATATAGATCTATTCCAACATCTGATCATATATTTGCGCCACGCTGCCTTTTAGCGTTTCTCTTTGTAACGCACAATTTCCTGTGAATTAAACAGGACTTTTTACTTTTAGCTTGCGACCACGGAATTGGCGTTTCCAACATCCCTCACAGATATGAGGAGAACTGCTGGGCGTCTGTGGCAGCCTCCGCGGGCGGATGGCTTGTTACAACAAATGCCCTGTTGGGCGAGGTAATTTTTGATCGCGTGAACCCCGCGGTCCCAAACCTCTGATTCATCTTAGCGAAGGGGCCCGATGAGAACGGATGGCGGTGACTTCGAACACTACTACATAATATGTCATCACGCATCATCCGTAATTCATTCTCTAATGAGTGCATATTCAAGCCAACAAAGAGCATTTCAATCAACTCGGCGAACGAATCCTCCTAAAGACGACATTTTCAAATTTGAAATTCTCAAAGGAACGTGTGAACATTTTTCGATAAATAAACCTTATATGCTACATAATGACGTCACGACTATCACGTTAAAAAGCCCTAAACTACAGCTGCCAGCCAGCTGATGATTACAACGAAAGCAGTGAATTATTATTCATGGACATTGAAATATAATCTGGAGAACTGGGAGAAAATTTTCATACCTGTAGTCGGAAATGAGAAAGCGTACAAGGTCGGTGATATGACTGCGCTTTAGTATTTTAACCCATCAAACCTACCGGCCACTTCATATTCCACATAAAACAACAAAACACGCAATAATATATTATCGTAAGGAAGCGATGAAAAGCGTGAGCGCTATCAACGGATCTATTCGTTAACAGTCTCAAAAGTGATCGATCACTCTTGTGCTAAAACTTACTCGCCTTGAACAAATCATTGCAGGGTAACATGTGACAAGCTTAAACTAAACACAAAGTGATAAGCTCGACAAAAATTAGGCTTAGAAGATTAGTGACAGTGAACGCCGTGTAAATGAAAAAATTGAGGAATATGCGAAAGGCCTTAATACCTGATGTGATAACGTATATGAAAACATTGCGCAAATACATAGAGATGAAAAGAATTTTGCGTCGGGTTTAGTGTGGCAATAGCCATACTGGTGAGTTGGCAAACCTGCTTTCTGCACTTTCAGCTTGCTAGCTTATGCTCTTGCTACAATCGAAACTGACGAATACAAACAGAGATAGATAGATGTATATAAACATACATTCGCGTAAGCTTGTCGTCATCACGATTCTCCTTTTCATCAACAATTTCCGAATACTATAAAAAGTCTCACCAACTATAAGGGAAAACTGAGAAACCTATCCCACGTACAAATTAAAAGCAGACACGTAAACGACGCGAAATAGAAATTCTCACTTCATAGACATTTTGTGAGGAAACAATTAAACGTAAAAAAAATCAACGTGTATTTGTGGAATAAAGACATAACATCAAGTAAAAAAAAGAGCAAGAAGGATGACGCTAGACACGCCTGATAAAAAGAGTAAAGAGAATGTTTTTGATGATAAAAGCGCTTCAAAGAAAAGCAAAAAAACATTTCAGATTTATGCAAATGATAGGTGCATTGAAATTACATAAGCACAGGTGACATCATTGTCGAATGGATCGCACCAAACAACGTCCCTAGATTACGGAACATGCGTCGGACATAAACGTAAATATGAGATGGACAAACTGTGGTTCACGGATAACAGCCAAATATGACTTTTTGTTAGCACCAATCCTTGAGAATATGAAAGACTCGAGATGAGATATGCGCTGTTGCCCCGGTGATACTTGATCTAAGAGATCTCCCTAAATTTGACAACGGAGACGATTTTGGTCAAATCTTACTTTTCGTCAGAATGCTATGTGCTCGAATTAGGTGCGACTTAATGATTCAAAAAAACGTTGAAGACATATTGAAGACATATATGTCAATGTTTTCCATCACTACGATCCATGATTTGTGGAGCAGAAGGCACCGCCGCTCGCCACCCTTCCTACCCCTTCCCTTTGTCCTGTGTGCGACAATGACTTCATTTTTGCTGGATGCATTGCTTGTTCTTGAAAATATCTGAAACGCTGTCCGATCGGAGAGATTTCAAGTGATCATGCCCACAGTTGCAAACTTATGGAACTGCTGGGTAGTTGGAACCACCCGGCTACGATCAATTGCTCTCACCCTACATCCCCCAGTTGAGTGCACCTTAAATTGAAAGGTACGTTACGAGAAGACTTGAGTTCATGCTTTGAGAAGAAAGCGTCACTGTTTAACGCAATTTCAGATTCAACAGTCCTTCCAATTCACTAGCCAATCCATTTAAAGACATATGTTAAAGGCGT
This sequence comes from Ascaris suum, assembly GCA_013433145.1. NCBI lineage: Eukaryota > Metazoa > Nematoda > Chromadorea > Rhabditida > Ascarididae > Ascaris > Ascaris suum. The sequence goes on from CM024175.1 coordinate 2,170,941, forward strand.
TTGCGTCAACAAATTTTTTAAAGAAACTGTTTAGCGAGAAAAAAATGCAAATATTACAAGGGGGTTTTTTTTAAATTTATGGATAATTTTATCGAATCGCTTGGTTATTTCTTAAAAGTTCCTTTATAAAATAAATATCGAATATCATAGAACATAGAAAGATAAATATTTCGTATCCAATTTGCAATAAAAATGTAATGAGGCGGAATGAAGAATACTTCAACGGAGAAGAATGAAAAGAATACCGTGACTGCTTCATAAAATAAACATAATTTTTAAAGAAAATCCCTCCTTCTCCTGTTCAATATCTACTCCTGCTCATCCATGCTGCATATAATCGAAATTTAGATATTTCTATCGGAATGAAAATAAATGGAATCATATAGGAATTGAAATGAATTCAGCAGAGTGGTTGAAAAAATAAAAGACAGAATAGTAGTTAACATCGACATGCAATTGAATAATGATTATTGGACTACCAATGTTTTTACTGCAATGGAATTAAAATAGGTAATTCATAAGAAAAATACATTTGTAAGCAGTTTCTCGTTTCCCCTTTTTTCAATTTAACGAATGTGCATATGTATTAAGCACAAAGAAAATATACGTTTAAAAAATAATCTATCATAATTGTCGACAAAAATGCACTTGCCTAAGATTTTCAGAGGTGAGTGAAATGCACCTGCAAGCGTTTATAATTACGTAAAATTTGTTGACATACGATGTAGGTGAATGAGATTTGCATCGGCGACGTGTAAAATACGTTGCGTTTTCCATATTGAAAACAGTGCTACTACAACCACCAAATCTGTTGCGAAAAATCACGTACCACCGACGTAAATCCCACTGACTCTTACTACTTCCGTGTTTGAGAAAAATACTCTGTTTTTATTGATATCATGGAATTTATAGAACCTTGAAAGGAATTTGATGACTTATTATGTGCAATTGGAAAAAAATACATTTTGTTTGCACAGATGATTGATCGACCGATCACTATTAAAATACAAAATGAAATGCCATACTATGAGAGAAATCTAGTAAGACAAGAATTGCTGGAATTGAAAATAACAGAAAAAAAAGCCGAAATGAATTCAAGATTGTACTACGGTTGAATACGTGGAGTTCATTAGCTAGTGCAGTAGCTGATGCAATGTTCGAATGCAAACAGCTTCTTATGATGAGGAAATAGAGGGAAGGAGGGGGGGGGGGGCGGGGAAAAGGGGAGAGGGCCAAAACGTAACCTGACTGAAGAATATCGAGAGATTTTGTTTTTTACCGAAGAATATTTTTAGAGATATGCAAAAATTATTGCTGAGGAATTCTTATTATTAGTGAAATAAAAGTGGGACTCATTGTGTACGACATATTTGGCAGTAATTAAGGATTCGGGTGAAGTGTCTGATATTAGGTGGGGGATTGGAATATTGCCTTTGAAGAAAGGAACTCGATCGCAAGAAGCAAAAAACTGATGCCAATTAAATGGAGTCCAATTAAAGCATTACAGACTCAAATTTATTTAGTGCTGATCGAAATTTTGTCGCCAAGTTGACGATTGCATTCAGCGATAGACTTGAAGTAAGCGCTTGGCGTATCCCAAACCTCAGATGAAGCATGAAAAAGTTGTTGATTTAAAATAGTTATAAGTTGGTAAAAATGAGAATAAGAGCAACTGCAACAATTGGCCTGTCGCTCAGCACCTGTATCTTTCATTCGATCACGGCCTACCAATGTTTTCATAGCACGCTATCAATTGATTCGAGACGTTAAAGTAACCTAATTCAATGAATCAGTATTTTAATAATTTATCATGCGTACTGTGTTCGCCAGAAAATTTTGAATTTAAAGCAGTGCACCAATGTTTGCGGTGGGAATTCACAAAACAATCTTCCACTCCATTTAAGCACATATAAACCTTCAAGCGTATTCCTACAGGGAAGGGATTGCGAGAAGGTCAGAAGGGAATCAAAATGATTGGCCTCTTTCCTTTGTTTCGATCTTTCTCACTTGTTGATAATGAAAGAGAATAAATAAGTGGGAAGAAATTTTTAGGAAAGTAAAAAATCTATAAGCGGTTTTATTTAAACTCCCACTATGCTTGAATGGATGCAGGCTGGTTTCCTTTTAAAATATTTTGAAAGGATGGAAATCCCTTAAGAGGCGTACTACCTATATGATGAGCAGCTGTGAGAGAGAAAGCAACAACGGAGAGCAACCATTGGTAAACGTAAGTGCGTAACGACAAATGGATTGCCTATGGCGTATGTCGCACAATTCGATCGACGAAAACATTAATACAGAAAAGGTATAGACGAGAGAAGAGCGTTACAAAGGGCATGCAATACCGAACACAGCTAATGCCATGCTTTATTGGTTATACTCAAGAAATTTGCTCAGTGGAATGAACACACCGATTACAAACTTATCTAGCTAACTGCTAGCTGCACACACTGGCTGAGTAGCTAGTTGTCTCTAAGAGAGTGATTCATATTAAAAAAAAAAAGACGCCAAATACAACTCGACACATGCATGATGAACGGCGGCCTAAACTTGAATTTTGAAAAATCTTCACGTATCGAGTCATAATTGGATTGTAAATAAGTGGTAAAAGACGCTACATGAATTGGCACGATATGTGCTTCTACAGTGTACTTCTCACGTCAATCAACTATTAACGAATAGTAAATATTCGAAATATAATATTCTCATATCATTTTAAAAATTAGAACCAATCGCTTGCAAAAAGCGCGTAAAAGCTAACGTTTTTTTTTCTGCGATCATATCAGTGTTGAACAACTGATCAGTGCAGAACGCTTCAAACTTCTTTTTGTCATCACAATTCTGTATTTTCTTTTGAAGTTTATCGATCAGAGCGAAATATTTCATAATGGTGTATATAATTATATCGGTAAGGTAATACTTCTAGGTCCAATGGTGCATAAGCAGAAACTATTGTGCAGATAAATAAATGGACAGACAAGCAGACAGACACGTACATACATGCAGACACAACTTCAACAGAAGTGAATTTATCAGACCATTAGGCAGCTGTGAATTTCAATAAAAAATCTGCTTTCGAAAAAAAAAATCCCAAAGAAAATCAAAAATGCAAAACATTTATCATAATTCATCGCTCGCCACTATTCATTAAACTGAGACCGATTCCCACCAATTTTGTTGTCTTACATAAATTTCCCTGAGCGAAAATTCCAAGCCTACCCATTAATGAAGGTCAAACTTCGCATTAAAACGATGAGCCATATAATCTTCAGCTGATAATGATCAGTACAATTTGGCGCACTTAGGCCTCAATCAAAATCGCAACGATCAGATTTATTTCTGCATTGAGGAGAATATAATGAATATATGACGATTTCATACTTAAATAAATCATTAACAAATTCATCAAGCAAAAAATGCTAATGAAGAAATGGTAAATAAAACGCATAAAAATTTCATCTAATAATGAAAATGGAAATAAAAATTTCAGAGAAACCGTATGAGAAATGGAATAACGCAATAAATAAGGTGATGAATTTCTTGCACAAATGCGTGAATACTACCAATAGTGCCAAATACTGAAATTAGCTCCAATCTCAGCTGATAAAAAGTGAAACGAGAGCCAAAATTTCTATTGTTTTATTTCTCGTTTCTACCTTCATATCATTTTTTTTTTTTTTGCACTCGGTCGGTATATCAATTGAGATACAACAGCACGATGATAACTATTATCTCCGTACAGCCGATGATTGGACGATATAAGCACATCGACGAATTTGCTCAAAAAAATTCACTGTTAATATACAGTGAATAGCAGGTTTGTCGCTGCAAAAGCATAAGCAGTTTTGTATCGATAAAACTTTCGTAGTGGGTGAGGCGCAAAAAATATGTAAAAAACGCGCCCCATTTCGTTGTTATCATTTCGAAATAAAGTTATAAAGGGTGTTTTGAAAGGTGAATTGAAAAGTTGCGGAAATACGAAACAAATAAGAAAGTCTTCAAGAACAGCGGAAAAATTGACGCGGGAGGCAATAACTGCAGCCATAATTGCATGTAAAATAATCGCTAGCGATGAACGTTAATGACAGCTAATGAACCTTCATCACACGGCAGACTGAAACGCAATGAAAATCGCCGAAAATCGAATGAGAGAGGTATTTTCTGCTATCGCCAAAAAAGTTTTTTCTATGAGTGAACTGCCACGGGCGATAAAAAAAGAACCAATGAGCACCAAAATAAAGCTGAATTACAAGCGTTTGCAAGGAGGAAAAATTGTCTCGACAGGAAGACAGTGAATTCTCGTTTTTGTTTACTGAAAAAAATTAGAGAAAGGTTTCATCACAGGTGAAATTCGAAGCCTTCAAAAAAAAACCAACAGAAGATAAGAGAACATTCAGATAGCAGTCAAATAATATATTGCAGGTCTCCGTGGACGTTCTTTCAGTAATTTCGAAACCAAGCACATCGATAGAGTATAACAAAGATAAAGTGCAAATTGACAACCGGTTGGTTTCGGTGCACTACAGCTGGAACGTGTGAGTGCTCGATAAGAGAAGCAGCCTGCAATCCGACAGCAGTGATAACAATGATTAGCGCATGAACTGTGACCTGAACATGCGTCTTTCGTCAAAAAGTTGCGAGCGCTAATCCATCTGCTCAATTCGCACTCTGTGGAAATGTGCTATTGATAGCTAAAGTGAAGAATTTTCTAACGTAACGCAAGCCACGAACAACAGACAAACAGGCAAACAACCGCACACACGCAGATAAAACCAACACGCTAGCAGTCATCATATGTGCCTATACCTATTTAGCGCCGCTACCGAAATTATCTGCAACAAGAAATCCTAACGATACTTGTTTATTTGAATCGACAAAGCATTCATCACGAATAAATGTCTCTTCATATCACTACCACTTCCGTTTAGCTGAACTTGTGAGGAAGCGTGAAGGTGAGGGCGATAACATTTACCAAATTTGCATTTTGGTGAAATATCGCCAATGATCGCTCGCAAATTGTTCCACACATTTAATAAATCGTAAAATCTCAAACGAATTGTTAGGAAGTTGAAATGCAAAGAAATTTTCCTTCAATTTAGTAAAAGAAGAGCATTTTTTTTCCTGAGGTGAGAATGATTTTTGACCAATAATTTTTGGAAGAAAAAAACAATAACAACAGAAACAGAAACTGATGTAATTTCTGCATACTTCAAAAGACTCGAATCGAAAGAAACGATAAAATGTGAATTTCCATATACGATTCATTTCATATGCGACGTTTCAAATGTTCCGCTAAGAACATTTTTAAAGTTTTTCCTCTCAATAAATCTGTGAAGTTTGTTGAGAGGACGAGTTTTCCTAAAACATACAGTTGCTTCCTGTCGGGGAATTTTAAAACGAAAGATTGGTGATTAAATTACTGTATGGAGACGAATTTCAGGTTTTGGTAATACGTTGCACCATTAGATTACTCTTGCATATTTTTCTGCACACCTGTCAGGTAAACACGTCCTTCCACCCATGCAGGTCCGCAAATTCAACTGCATTTCACTTCGTCGATCAAATAGCTAGTTGTGAAGTGAAGCAGTCGACGAGAGAAATGCACTGGGTAAGAAGTGGGCACTCCATTCTTACTCGCCCTAAGTGATTAGCAAGCAACTGTAAGTGTCCTTCTACTTGAAAGATGAACGGCGAATAACGCTTAAAGTGCTCTTAAAATCACAAAACGGAACGGAAAATATAAGCTTTAAGGATACTTCGAAAAATCCGACAATATTTTGACGATGAAAAGATAGAAAAAAACAGCAGAAGTTAATTCAAAAAAAAAAATTCTTTAGGGTAAAAAAAACGCTAAAAGGTAGAAATGAGAGCAATATAAAAAGCGATCAATTCTGCATAGAACTTTATGTAGGTAAATTAAGTTACTAGCGACGATAAGCAAATGAATGATGCGTAACGAAATGTGGAACCAGCCCATCAACCTTTTCAGTTAAACTATTTGGAATCCAAAATATCCCAAAAAATTCGAAACAAAAACAACTACTTCATACCAGATCTACCAAGGAAGATCGATAAACAAATATTAAATCAAACAATTGAAGGATGCAGGAAAACAATAGATATTCAATTTTCGTTACATAAATTTTAATGAAAATGAGCAGTTTATTGTATTATATTAATGAAAGAAATAAGTTTAGTTGTTTTATAATTTCCTAAAATTAGTTCGAATGGAATAAACCGATAGAAAGAAAATCCCCATTTCAAATTTTCTGCTTTGAAAAAGCGCAGAAGGAAATTTTATGTGCCGCTGCTGTATCCTAACCAGTTCTTTGAGGAAGGTTTCTTTACAGTGCTCATGAATTCCGAAAACGATAAGCATTGACGAATCGCAAAAACAAAATAAAAGCGTTGGTGATAGATAGAGCTCTGTAGACGAAAGATGGGAGAGGGAATGGAGAGGGGGCAGAAGTAAGGGAGAGGGGAATATCGATACAAAGTTACACTTGAAAAAACGTGATGGTTTCTGAAAATGAAGGGGTTGGCACAACACCATTCGGCGAGGAAAGCGATGGAACAGGATCCCAGCCGATACTGTCTGATACCCCCTTCGACATGTTGGACACATTAAACGGCACATGCGACACTCATCATTTCAAAAAAAAAACAACTAGAATTCAATGCAGAAGTGCAACACAGAACGCGCTATGATCCGTCCTTCCTTTAAAACCCCCATAATAGAGCAACACTTTCCACAGATTGTCAACACATATAAATGTCAACGGAACTGATTCTCTCAACAGTTTTTTCGAACAAAAAAAATCCTTTTCTCGATTCGATCGAATGCAAAAATTTTTGCAAAAATACAAACTAGAAAATAATTAATATTTTCGCAAAGTTTTTTTTCGCATTATTAGGAAATATTTCATTGTAAATGGCTAAAGCATCTTGTGATGATCTCTCAATTTTGATAAGGAATACGAATCATTCGTGCAATGCAATCAAATTCACAGAAGAAGGAATTAACGGAAGAAAATATATAAAAGTAGAATACTTTACGCAATTCTATATATAAACTCCAAATACACAATGAATGACTACACACAACATTCCATCGCTATCAAAGAACATTCAGCTAACAGGTGAAATGCAAAAAAAAACCTTGGATTTGGTTATACTAAAGGACTAAACTGAAGACGCAATAAGACGCAACTTGAGTGAATTTTGAAAGATGATAAGTGAGGAGTTGAATGAAATTTTAAGAAAATGAAAACTTTTCATTGCATATGTTTGAAAAAAAAAATCTGTGAGATGCATATGCGATCTATTTCGCACTATTCATTCCGATGCCTATTTGCATTTCTTAGCGAATATCGATTAGACTTTGCGTCAAAAAAATACTGCCAAGAAGGATAATATGCTTTGTAAAATATCAAGTACTCTTTTGTCTGCAATTGTAAGTAGTTTCATTAGATAAATATTAGAAAAATTTGCATAGGAGAATACTATTAGTTGCCACGTTAAACAGGAAAATCTTTTTAAGCTGTGGTTTCTTTGGGTACGAAATGTGTTTGAAAGGGCACATGTGAGCATTTTCTCTGGACAAAATATGAATATCTTAGGAACGAAGAAGAACTTGTAGATAATCAACGAATTCGCATATGAAAAAGAAAATGAGATAAATGGAAAAGAGTGCGAAAGAAGAAGATGGTAGGTGAGGTTCCGCAACTTATTCAAAAAACCAATGACCTCCTGAACTTGCCAATCAATTAGTATTTCAATTTGATCGAACAAATCGTGCAATTCTTCCGATAGAATTTTTTCTTTTTGTGATCCGATTGCTGAGAAATGCAATATAACCGCTCGCAGAATGCACAGATTCTAACACGAATAATTACCCAAAACTTTCAAGCAGATGAATGAAGGTATCTTTTATAGGGTAGCCGGCGCCGTCAAACGCCGTAGAGTGGAGAAGTGGATGACGTAAGGGAAGGGTAGGCAAAATTACCTCCTCGCAGAATATTGTTGGAGAATTGAGGGGACCCATTTGCAAATACGCACATAGAAGAAACAAATATTATGAGCGTGCTGCAAGAGAAACGACAATTTTTGTAAAGGATGCGCGGCTATAAAAACACGTGTGGAACAGTTGCGGAATTTTCGGCCATTATATGACATTCAGTCTGTCTACTAAATAATGTTATATGCTATCTTATGTCTGCCCTTGATTGATTCAAAGATCTGTTGATGTTGCCCGCCAAATTCTCAAACTTTTCCAGCTTTGGATATGTTCCTCAATAAGTTTTCAAATGCTGCCTCGTTTCCACGAACTTGTTACAAAGTGTCGTTGTAACAGGCTGCTTATAAAAGTGACAGATATGGGTTTCCTTTGACATGCTTCGTATACATGTATGGGAGAGAGACACCTCTGATAACTGCATGGAGACGCTTTTGTGCTACCATTATATATATATATATATATATATATATATATATATATATATATATATATATATATATATATATATATATATATATATATATATATTCAGTTGCGGCGTATTATCAAAAAAAAAAAAAAAAACACCGATTTCAATGACGTCGTTTCCTCATGTGAGCCACAAGTCGAAGTCCATAGAAGGTGTTGATGATGTAGATGCCCTAATCCCATCAGGCGATTGCTTTTCAACAATGTTCTCTAGACGGTGAAAATGTTTTCCATTTCTCTGTCAACTAAATGCGCTCAGAATTTTGCTTTCTAACGTGCGAACTTCCGCATGCCCCGCCTGTAGTTCGTGTTTTCAATGTGCATCGCTCGTTAATGAGTTGACTGTACGTGCTAATAAGCTCAAGATGGTGAAAATTTTAACGCTTTTAACTGCCTTAGCTTATTATGAAACCGACGCATTAGCCGAAATTTTACGTTGATTTATCGTCTTGAATTGTGCGTTTCATCCACCCAAGTCCGTGACCATCGTCGCATCGGTGCTTCTGGATTAGACGGTATACGATAGAAAAACATGTATGGAAAGAGGAGATCTCATCAAAGCACTTCCTACAGCGGAAATTTATATAATCTCATATTTTTAAAAAAAACAGAAAAGCCCACCAATATTGCGGAACCGCGCTAGTTGTTTGCTCAAAACGATCAATACGAAGTTCCAACCTTAAAAGCACTTTGAGATGGATGCTCATTAATACAAACGTTTAGCAAAAAAAAAAAAAATAGTAAAAAGGTGTAATCAATTAAACGCTTCAAAATAAAAGCATTATGATATTAAGCGATTAGTTATTAATGTAACAGATCCCTTCAACAGATTTCTTTCAATACTCTCAAAAAAATAAATAAATAAATGATACCTGGCTAAACATAGAGTGAAAAGATGAATTTTTCTAGAGGAAATGCAACCGGCGGTTTCAAAACGCTAATCAACCTGAGCGAAAAACCTTCATCACCTTAATTACGTTTCATATCAACTATTCACAAGTACAACTGTGCACTGTAAATATTTTCATCAGGCGTCTTTTTTTTTCCTGAAAAGTGTTGAACTGCTAACTGAATCGATTATATAAGATGAATTGGAATGAAACAATTATTTTCTACCATTTGTTTTTACTCATTCGAATGATCAGATAATTGGATAAATAAGAATTTAAAACGGTTGATCCCGAGGTGGCAGTTGATCAGTTTGCACGCCTTTCAAGTTTTGATCGATTATATAGAATATACAATCGATATAAAACACTTAATTAATATAAAACATGGCAATGGAAATCAGGTTAAGTTTAAATGGTGATCCTAAGATGTAGGCAGTCTATGCACGAACTGAAACTACCTGAATGACGAAAAGACAAAGAAAGATAAAGATGACACAAGCATAGGGTCAACAACATGCAATTTTGCATGAATTTGCAACATTTGCAGAATAAAAACGAAAATACGAAAAGAATGTAATGCAACGTAACGCAATGCAATTAATTGGAAACACTGCTCACATCGCCTCATAAAATAGTACATTGAGCAATACGAATCATCCAATTTAATTTCTAAATGCGTAGCATTGCTTCTTTCCAGATTTCAGAGAGGAAAAAAAGACGAAAGGAATATAAACTAGGGGCTGGACTCAAGGTTTTACTCAAAATTAAGTAAGATTGAAGTCATCTCATCACCGTCTCACGTAAGGAGCGCTCATCAAAAGAAGCAACGAATACAACTGCACGATAACAAGCAAAACACCAATCGAAACCTTTTTAACGCACGTTTCTCGTCATTCTGTCTACTTTTTCATAGACTTTTTTCAATATTTTTTTTTCAGTCGGTAGATGGCACCGACTAGCACAATCAGTAATGTTGCGCGCAGTTTATTCCAACAAAGAAATACATTTGAAAAAAAAAACCCGAAAATAGATGAATAAGGGGTTCATTACGAACACTGAAATAAAACACAAATTTCGCATACTCTCCTACTGAAGATAAAATAACCAACTTTACAAGCTTCCTAAAATTTCCGGATGGAGTTATCATGTCTAGTCACACAGCTTGCAACAAATAGAACTTTTGTAGATTTCAAAGGATGCAAACAAACAATCCATATTCCATTGAACTCCATTGAATTCCATTGAATAATCCATTGAATATCCGCTAAATTTACATATTCTAAAATATTTTTATATATTTACTGAGAGATAAATATTGGAATAAATTTACATATCTCCATAAATCCCGGAAAAATTCATTGGAAAAATTAGTCGAAGGAAAAAATTTGAACGGTAACTTCCTGAATCGTCTTAGAAAATTTTTGTCCACTACCATCGACCAGAATTCATAGAGGTGAATTTATCATTCTCACGTCGACAATTGTTTTCTACCATAGAAGTTTTCCCTTATGCATTAAATGCATCTATAGTCAATTGTACAGATTTCAACGTGATAAGTTTAAAGAAGCTTTAATGAAGCGTGAACTGAAACTATCAAGCAAACAGGTACATATACGTACACATACATGCATATGCAAAGAGAGATGCACGCTATCATAGTTTCCTCTTACAAAATACAATAAAAATGTTTAAAAGTGCAAAATCGATTGTAAAGCCAATTGAGAGAAAGGAGATCGCAAAAAAAAAAAATTACAATTTGCCATTACTGGTGATGACAAATTCTACGAATATAATGGGTGAACAAATAGACATATATACACATCATATAAGACATTTTCACAGATTACATCAATAAAATATGAGAAAAAAAAACGAAAGAAAAAAAGATTCAATTAATTCGATGACATGAGATAAATTTCGAATAGCAACTTTTTTATTTGTTATTTTTGGGGAATCGTGAATAAAAAAGCGATGACCTCATTCATTAATAGTTAATTAAAAATATTTTCGAGTTTACATCAACACAACAGGAACACGAAAATATGACATCCGATGATCATAAATACATAGTGATGAATAATCAAATATGTTCAATATAATTAATTCTTGAATAGATATTTCAAACATAAATCATATTCAAAAAGTATTTATTGGGCAGCGAAGGCGAGAGAAAACTCCTACGGTGGAATGACACTTTCAGTTGCTTAGCTAATAAGCCATTTCATAATATGGAGCGCCGATAATCAATTAATGCAATATTGCATAATCGTCCTTTTTTTTTCAACATTTTATTCGAATATAATTGCAAATTGTAATAGAATTTTTTTCCTCTATTATAACCTTGTTATGTCATTTAGTTCTATTTATAATAATGAACCTATCAGCATATACTATAAATAGAAACGACATATTCGTTTAAAGTTATATCACTAAGAAAAAAGGAGAAGAAAATAACCGAAAGAGGTGAATAATGATATGACATAGCGTAACTTGATAGGTCGTATGATACAATCACATGATTCTTATAGTGCACTTAAAAGAAGAAGCACTGCACTGGCACGTGAACAATACATGAGCTTAGCTGCATTTAGAAATTCTGCGATAACAAGTTTTTGTTTATGTATTTTTCGCCTATTTCATAATTTGGCTTCAGTATCATAATAAATGCAATGAATTCGTTGCAATATGAATTCTAATTTATCGCTCAATGTGACGGTTAAATCAGGCTAAATTTCCCCAATGTAAGTCAGCTAACGTTATTACATATTCATTTAATCAGGTTAAATCAGATTAAATCAGGCTAATTTCAATTCAAGTAAGTCAGCTAACGGTTACATATTCATTTCCCCAATTTACTTTCTAGTTATTTGAGCACTCTTTTCGGGTGATTGTCTTAGGAGCAAATTTGGTTTAAAAACATTTTCTTTTTTAAACCTTTGAAACACTTTCAACTTATACTTTCAACTTAACCAAACAAGTCACTTAGTACTTCCTTAAATTATTAAGTGAGAAATATCTTCATTTTAATGCGGTTTTTTGGTTGGTGAATTCTCATCTCAACTGAATAGTTTTTGCATCAAGAATTTCGATGCCAGAAGTCTACTGATGAGGCTATACTGTATGTGTTGATAACGTTTTTCGTCCATAAGCCGAATGCTAAAATGTTACAATAATGCAATAAGCAAAAAACAATTGAAATGAATATTGCACAGTTTTTGCAAAATAACGAACAATGCAATATGCAAAAAACAGTGAAAATAACATTGCAAACGGTGCAAGCGAAAAGATTTTCAAAGATTCGAATAATTGAGGAAAAAAAGAAATACCATGAAGAACTCCATGCCTAGTAGCCGTGTTCATTGCATAATGCTATATTCCTACGCTAAACCTATCAATCCATAATACACTCCTATATCATTGAATCAATTTTTAAATAATGGAATTCAAATGTCACATCAACATACAAGACTACAAATTATCGAAATTGTAAAAAGTGAAGCTTCTTCTGTTGAAGTTGCACGCAACTGAGTTATGTATTTACGAACTTTTTGTTCACGACGGTGCTATTAAAGTCGATGACGAATTATTTACCTCAATAATAAAAAGACAAGCGTAGACGCATATAACATTTATATGTATTTTGTTTCAATTCCACTACTTAGTAATACGCAAATAGGTAGCCATGGTACAACTATGCTCTCAGCACTTAAAACCTTATGTCCGGAAGTAAAAGAAAGCACACAGCTACTAAAAGCTTCAGTAGAGTTCATCAAGAATTCACTGATGGAGTATCATATTATCCACACGGAGAGCTATCAGCGGTCAGCATCGCTAGAGATATTGCCGGAAAGAGAAACAAACAACTGACGTGCACATGACATTCGCATGAACAACACGAGATCTAGATCGCCCCCAGTAGAAGAATGACAGAAAAAATCAGAAGACAAACGGAAGTGAAAAAAAAATATGACTATGGAGATTATTCGATAAAATCGACAAAATCAATAAGATGAGCTCAGCTTATATTCAGAAATTAAGAAAATCCGCACTGCAAAAAGAAAAACCTGTAAAATGAAACAAATCAAACACGTATTGACCAATATTCAACTTAGAATAATTATATAAAGTGAAACACAAAAATGAGGAGTGACGATTCGACCAAATAAACGAAAAGTGAATGCAAAAGGAAACTGATGTTTATTCGCAAAGGAAATCAAAGAAACTTGTTGGTGCTATATTTTTCCAAAAAAAAAAGAAAAACAAATATGCCAGCCTCGATTGACAACACACAAGCGCCTTCAACTTCGGTTGATCATGAGAATCGTTCCTTAAATGAGAAAAAACGATTGCCAAACACCTAATAATACGTTCTGATAAGAACATGACTAAGCAAACGCACAATTTTGCAACAAAAAAAACCAGTCTGTAACCATCAGCTGACAGGATGTGTGATTGAATTCACGTGCAAATGTTACGATACCTGAACATGGTCATCGACCAATGATACAGATAACGAGTGGAAATGAAACTATATATATATATATATATATATATATATATATATATATATATATATATATATATATATATATATATATATATATATATATATATATATATATATATATATATACTCATTTGTGAGGCAGATCGAGATCCCGGGGAAGAATTAAGCGCCGGATCGAGGGCAGAATGCAAAGTCAAGAGATAAAGCTTCGAGAAAAAAATCTCGTGCGAAAGAAACACCTTTACTTCAAATTGCGGGTTTTCAATGTTAGCAAGTACGCTGAGGAGCAATCAAAGTCACATGTGGACCCTTCTCTCATATGCGACGATTAGATGACGTTCCACATCAAACATTTCCTTCCAAAAGATACAGTCCATCATTTCTTTCTTCCTTAGTTGCTTTTCCTGATGCATTCTATCCATCATTCAATTTCATTATTGCAACCGTCTTCGCATGAGTGTGTCTAAACTACCATACAGGACAACAGAAGGAAACGTAAGAATATAACTGCATATATAGCATCAGTTCAGCAGGATTTTGCAAAGAAAAAAGTGTAAAAAAAAAACTAAATCCACAATTATGGCAGATATCAGCGGTATATTTATGCTAGTCATACATAACGACTAGCTCCAATGGATCATCATATATAGGAAATGAACACAACGATATATCGGTATTTTTGCAGGCTTGATTGTGCTATTATTTACACACACATACAAATGATACGAAAAGAGAAATGATTTAGCGAATAAGTGAAAGAAGTATTCAATAAAATTGAAGAAAAATGATAAACTTTAAAAATCAGAAGCGAAGGATGAGAAGAAGGTAACGGAAAGATAACGATAAATAATAACGAGAAGAAGTAATGAAAAAGTTACGATAATCCGTCTAGACATTATGAACGACGGCGATTAATATATTCTATTCCATATGTGTGTAATATTTTTCCTCTATTGAAATATTCATAGGAATATGACCGAAACAGTAAAAATAAAGCGATAATTTCATTAAACATATAAAGAATAACATCGAAGCGAAGGAATACAATCGTTTACTTGAAGAGAAAAATTTTCCCCTCAAAAACTTTTACCCGAAGAACCTTTTTTTTAAAATAAAACATCAAAGGGAGTTAATGTATTTTTTTCACCTGAAAAAAAATTCCTCCTTCGACAATTTTTGATTAAGTTATTTTTTGGCTATTGAATTTATTTGCAAGCTTCTTTTTTTCTCGACCAATTACACCAGTGAAAAGTAATAGAATATTATTATGTATTTGCAAAATTTTATTTGCAAGTCGAAGATATCATTTCTAGACAAATTTCTTTTCGTTAAAGGATTAAAAAAAACGGAATCCCCTCTATTTGTTAAAATAGTGCTGACTAAATTATAATTCAAGTACTTAAGGAATTAATTTGTTTAGAACGTTCAACATTCGCTGCTGAGCGGTCGGTTTCACGTAGGCTCCGATCATCACAAGAGGAACAACGGTGAATCGACTCCTCAGCATCCAACGGGCAGGAGACGAGCCTAAGTCCTAACCTTCACGCGACCATGTTCAACCTCTGTGTAGGTATAATGCAGGGACGCTGCTATCGAGTGATCCGTTGGAGGAATTGGAAGAAGAGGATTCAAAAATCAATTTCGATAGAATCGGCTTAGCAGAAGTAAGAACGAAAGACAAAGAGGCCGTCGACCGGCCAAACGGCAAATGCTTCTTTTACCGGGGAGAGAATGAGACAACGCGGGGTGGAGTCGGATTTTATATTTCGAAAGAATGGAAGGCTAAGATAATGTCATTTGTGTCTTCTCAATCTCCTAGAATCGCGCAAATCAAAATTAAGATCAACAGAAAAACAAACATGCGAAAAAAAAAATCAAATATATGCACCACGTGGAGGCCAAAGCAATGAAGAATACACGCATTTCTTGGATGACCTGAGTTCTGTAGTAAATGAAGAGCGATCTACGTTCACCGTTATAATGGGTGATTTTAAAGCAATAGTTGGAGCACAAATAGGAGGAGAGCAGTTAGTTGGGAATTTTGGATTGGGAACGCGGAATCCACGCAGACAACAACTAGTCGATTTTTGCGAAAATAACGGAATGAAAACTACCAACATATTTTTAAAAAAAGAAGTGGCAGAAAAGGACTTGGAGAAGCCCCAGTGGAGATGCAAAAAAAGAAATAGACTACATCTTGGTGAATAAGGCAATAATCGTGAAAGATACGAAAGTTTTGAATCACTTCCAAACAGGCAGCGACCATCGCCCGGTTAGAACAAAACTCAAGCTAAAGGATAAACGCTTATGGTCCAGATGGAAAAGAAATAAAAGCACAGAAAAATTATTCGATGCAAGGTTATACACATACGCATTACAACATTCTCATTTAACTGAGATTGAACCTACCCATTCAAATAATGTTGCAAAAATCAGCCCAGCGGTGCAAATCGCTACGATAACAAGGCAGAAAACGTCGCCTTTTACGGAAGGAATAAAAGAAGTGCTTGAAAAAAGAAGGAAGACGGAACGAGATGCTAATCTTCGAACTAACCTGGAATTCTGTGAACTTAACAAGCTAATGAAAAAGAAAGCATGCGAAAACCGTTATCACAAATATCTGACTATAATGAAGCAAGCCGCAGCTACCGGGAAATTAAAGAGGGCAAGAAGCTCGCTAGTTCAGAACAAGAAAACAATAATTGAGCTGAGGAAAAGCGACGGGTAACTCACGTCAGAAACACTAGAAATCGACCACATCGTTCAGGAATTTTATAGGAAACTGTGTGGAGAGCTGGCCGCACTTTCGTTACACGAAAAAGTGACGAGCCGTTCTTACAGGTCATCGACTCAGAAATAAGAAACGCGGTTCAAAGCACGAAAAACGGGAAGGCGCCAGGCATCGATGGACTAACTGAAGAAATGTTGAAACTGGGGAACGAATTATTGGTAGCACCATTGAAAAGTCTGTTCAACAACATGATCGAATATCCACAAATCCCTGAATACTTCGCCTTCTCAAAAACAATTCTGCCAAAGAAGGGCAACCGAGGTGATATCAGAAACTACCGCCCCATAGTATGCAAAAGACTGCAGCAACAAATTGAGCAGAAACAAGATGTCGAGCAGGCAGGCTTTAGGCTGGGAAAGTCAACAACCGACGAAATCCACTTACCTACCATGCTCATCCGGAAAACCAGACAGTACAACTTGCCCCTTTACTGCTGTTCGTGGACTACGAAAAAGGCTTCGACTCTGTTGAACATGCATCCCTGTGGAAATCTTTGGGAAGCGTCTCCGTACACCCTTCAATAATATCCATCCTTCAAGAAATCCAACGTAAGTCGATAATTACAGCTTTCGTGCATAAAAGGTAAATACTAATAGAGGTAAAGAGAGGAGTTCAGCAGGGAGACTGCATATCCCCGCTGCTATTCAATGCAGCTTTACAGCTCATGTCCGACGAGTTAGATTGGCAAAACAAGGGCATGAAAGTGGACGGGAAAGGACTTTAAGGTTCGGAGATGACATAGTCTCGATGTTTCACAACTTCAACCAAATAAAGAAAATGCTAAGGGAACTCGAGGTGAGAAGTGCGGTAGTTGGTTTACGATTAAACACCTTCAAAAGGAAGCTGATGAGCAACCGAGAGCTGAAGTGGACGAATGTCGTAAGATGCGAGAAGATTGAAAGCGTAAATGAATTTACTTACTTGGGCAGATGTTTAAAAATGAGCGAAAGGAGGGAAGCAGATGTACGACGCAGGATCAAACAAGGATGGAAAGCATTTTTTAAGAATAAAGACTTCTACCGTGAAAAAAAAGTACCGATGAGTCTCAAGCGGAAACTTTTTGAAAAAAGCGTGATGCCAACAATTTTGTACGGTTCGAAGACATGGGTAACAACTAAGAAAGTGTGCAAGCTGCTGGTAGTGGCAGACAGGAGAATGGAAAGAATCATGACGGGAATCAAACTGGTACAGAGGAAAGCCAACGAATGGCTGCGAGGTGCAACAAAGGTAAAGGATTCGGTAACCGAGCCCGGAATAAGGAAATTTAGATGGGCGGCGAAGATATCTGCACTGAAAAATGACGACTGGGTAAAAAGAATAACAGAATGGACAGAACGGATTGGCAAAAGAAGTAGAGGCCGACCTGAAATTAGGTGGATTGATTCTTTAAAAAAGACCCCTGGAACAATTGGATCAGAGAAGCATTGAATCGGGACGACTGGAAACGATATGAAGAGACATTTATTCCTACTGAATGCTCTGCTGTTCGAAATAAATAAATAAATGAACAAATAAACAGATATAAATAAATAAATAAATAAATAAATAAATAAATACATAAATAAATAAATAAACAAATAAGTTTACGGATGCAAGAAATGATTGTTAATTAATGTTTAATGTAACAATAATAAACTGCACAAAATACTGAAATCATTTTTTGATCAGTTTTGTAGAATGAAATTTGCTAAAGGAGAAGATTGACTGCTAACATTACAGTGTAACTATAGATAAAACAACATCACAGATGTTATCAATCATCACCAGAATCAGAACAACAAGAATATGCGTCCACTCATAAAATCACGTAGAAATCATCATTGAATCAAGAAAAACATCAAAAAGTGATGGGCAGATGATAATGGTGAATAAAACGTGGTCAGGTAGTGGATAATGGTGAATAAGAACTGATCATATAGAGAACAGAAGTGATCAGGTAGAGATAGTGAATAAAAAACGATGAGATAGAGGATAGTGTTGAATTGCTTAGAGGGACTTATATGATCGTTCATTTACCTATAGTAATAAACATGAACCAATCCGACACAATTGACGTCCTTCAGTGATCAATTGCAGCATAAAAATTGTCAACAAATTTAGTCTTGTCAAATTTTATAGCAATTAAAAAAGGAACAGGAAGTTTCCCTGTTTTAGGCTTTTTTTTAAACACCTGCAAAAAGAGTTCGCTTCACTCTATAAATTGTAATTATATACCTGTTCAATCACTAGTATAATTGATCGATAGGAATAATTTTTTGAAGTTTTTGTATAGATGCAACATAAAAGTGGAAGAAAAAGAAAAAAATTTTTTGAATAATTTGCCAATTTTACTAACTGAACGATGAGAGAAAAATATCTCCGACGAAGTTGAAGTTTCTAGATCCTTCTATATGGTTCGAATATAACGGTGAACCCATATATACATACGACATTCCAAAGATAGGAAGACATAGAAAATATCATCACAAAAAAAAGAGTATGTAAACATAAACACAAATGTTATGGCTCCATAGTACATCTATAATTCCTTCCATTTACATATTAAAAAAATCAAAATGACAGTCAGTTTATGTGCCTCTTCTTCCCTCACCCTTCCCCCTTCCTTAGTTCCCCGGCCTATTCGGTATGTAATCAGAACTTCCGTTGTACCGCTATAAAATAGGCAAATGTCTGGCACCAACTTATGCCGCAGTACTGTTTAAGGCTTAATTGCCACCTATATATTGTACTGGGGAAGTTTAATTTATCACTTATAATGAAAGACGATATAATAGTATAAGAACTACAGAGAAAAAAAAATGCGCATAATATAGAACGCCTATAATAATTGCCCGAAGACGTTCATAAGAAAAAAAAAACTTTTCATTGTGAGTAAACCATACGTTTTCGTTGCATAAAACAAATACAAATTCCCGCAACTAAAACAGCAAAAATTCGCAGTAAGCACTCGCAGGCATTATAAATGAGAAAAATGTTGTACTTAACAAACTTTTCGATTATTAGTAAACATAGAATACAAAATGAAAATGAACGTGATGAAATTAAATGTTCGAAAATCGCTTTTTATTAGGATGCCTCAACATGATTTTCGATTGCCTCGACATTTCGTGTCCCCCTTTACCTTCCACCCCACCTCCCCCCCCCCCCCCCCCCCCCCACCCCACTCATTCATTATGTCTTATTCTTTGCACCTTGCAATACGAAGTAATCAACGAATCTAAAGCGAGACAACATTCCGCCAGAACATCTCTAAAGCGGTAAAGCAACAATGCTGAATCGTTTTCTGAATAAATTAGGAAGAGGCATCATTATTTCCCGGGTAGGGATATTTGAAACGCCTCCGATAAGCGCAATCAATGCAATTTACTAAATAAACGAATACTTCGAGCATAAGTCAATCAATTTATCACGTTATTTATTTTAATTTGGAAATCGTTAAAAGCTAGAAGTTAGAAGCCTTGATCATTTCGGATTTCCTAATGAAAACATTTTCGATGACCGTCAATATCCAACGTAAGCTTACCGAATAAATGCGAAAAGCATTGTTGAAAATAATCGTCATGCAGAAATAAGCAGCCGCAGTGAATTCGACAACCAAATTTTAGAGAAAAACACATCAATTATCGTTTGCAAATGGTGAGAAGAGAGAGAAAAAATGGGAAGAGAGAGATTGTTGTACTCGTTCACTGAGTGACACACACACATACTCACACATGACGACAATATTTGCCAGCTGACTGGCGCGTACATCGTTGCGAACGAACATAGACGCAAACATCACATTCACCCATGGATATTAGTCAACACAACCTGAATCTCTCATTTGACATCTATTTTTTTTTCTCTCGGCTGCTACAACGTCCTCTTGAGCAATCGCCAGCACAGATTTCATCATTCAAAGTTGATGTTTATACTTAACGTGTAGAAGAGCCTTAATATACGAACGTAGGAATGACCGAAAATTATTGGGAAATTTTTTTGAGTTGAATTTTTTCCCACAAATTTATAATTGCTAATAACATTATCATAAGTTGTTTAGAAGAAATATTATTATAATATGAAGCATAAGTATAACAAATAAGAAATCACAAGGTATTGTTAACAACTTCTATCATAACTTCTAGTATAAAGATAATATAAGTTCGATTTTAGGGAGAGAAATATGAAAGCATGACAAAAAAAAAGAAGATAGTACATATAATCATAAATAGTGAGAATGACTGTAGAAAGACAGAAATAATATTACAGACGTTAGGTGATTATGAACGTTAGAAACTGCAGAAAGGTCAAAGATTCATCGATCACATGCAAACAGTCCTCCCTATTTACATTTTTCTATTCGCCTATGTATAAACAAATCTCATAGTTGAAGAGCCGGAAGTGAAAAAGAACATGAATTATCGTTAATGTGAAGTTATTCAACAAACAAAATATCAACATATTTATATGTGAAGGTGATGACTATTGATAAGTTTTGAGCGAGCATTAATATCCACGGTGAAACTTTAATATTCGTTGAAATATATCACCTTATACACATGAAAATGGGAAGTGGTTTTTTTTTAATTAAAGAAATATTGCTATTTGTCCATAGATAAAAGAAAAAAAAAACAAAAAGCAAAGTTCGTAAGGCGAGGTGCAAATAGATTTGTTATGATTGAAAGAAGAAAATAATATTGCAGGAAATTACGATAATTGCGTTGAAACAACAAACAGCAATTTCACAAGATTTTCTTATGCTGTAATTCAAATCAAAGCTTTTCGATTATTTTTCAGTTCTTCGTCATCTAATCACTCATATATCGATTCATAAATAAGTCACGGAAGAAATTATAGCTGATATCATTGATAGGGTCCATTGTTCCGAGTAGTTAGATGATTCATCATTTGATCCATGAAATTTGCTCTTATTACATTATAGTTAATAGTTTTGTTTGGAAACCCGATCATTGAGGATATTAAAATCGGAAGGTCAAAGGGTATAAAAATAAAAAACGCGAAGAAAAAATCATCAATTATTTCGTACGGCTTTGAAGAATTGCAGGCAGAAAACAATAATGAAATAGCAAAAGATATAAATTTACTTACGAACTGACTATAAGTTGGGCGGTTGAACATTGCAGTCTTCATATAAAAACATGAAGAGCACAAAGAAAGCAGTATCAAGCGAAGTGCTGTCCACTTGAGTGACCACCCGGAATGTGCCACCTGCACTTGTGAAAAAACACTTCCGGTTGAATAGCATCACATATAACATCCTAATATAAACGAAAGGAGTGATCTCTAATAAAACTCGTGGGCATTATATTGGCATTTAAAAAATATAGTGCAAACAAAAAGCAACGCCCACAAATTGCCCATAGCATTCGCATAAATCGCATGCATATTTCCGCACCTATAGGGGACAACATTGAAGCTTATGGGACCCTGAAAAATACTACCTGTAGCGTTATAGCTTTTGTTACAATAAAATGGCGGATGATAAATGGCAGCTGTCTGTCTATGACCTAAATGCCGTTAATGATGAAGAGAGCATACAAAGACGACCATTAACAAATACGTCTTCCTCCAGTCGGCTGCTTACATAATTTTTGCAGGCTTTCCCACTTCCCGATTTTGAAATAAATGAAAAATAAAAATAAATTGAAAAAAATAAAGAGAATTAATTAGAAGGGAAGGTAAAGAGCACAAAAAAAGCATCCTCATGAAGCATTAGAGCCACGACACGGATCAAGTGCGTTATTCTCCTGTCAGAAGCTAATAAAAAGTCAATGGCAGAGCTTATAAATACGGTCAAAAAATAGAAACTATGTGGGATGTTTTTTTTTGCGCATACCACCTATCACTATCAATAGTCTCCACAAGAGAGATATTTTGTGCTGATGAAATCGAGTGCCACTTCAGGTGACAATGAGGTTTATTGTTTACTTTACAACGTCATATCATCATTACGAAATCACAACTAACATAACTGCTAATACAAGATAGGTCGAATTTTTAGAAATGGATTTCAGCGATGCTTAAGTAACGACATCAAATTCAAGATGCGCTAACAACTGTAAAAATTCGAATCAATTTACAACTAAAAACCTAAAGTAATTTCCAATCAATCTTTTTTCTTAAGTGAGGGGAGGGGGGGGGGGGGGCAGGCGGCGGATGGGAGACATCCATGAAGCCACGTTGATGACGGACGGGCATGTACAAAACAAGGTGGAGAGAAAATCGCGTAGGAAACGCATTGTAATATAGAAGCGCATAAAAGGCAAATTCGTGAGAAAACACAAAAATTGAAATGTATATATTCGAAGCAATTAAAACTTCATTTATTGAACGTAAATAATTACGGCAAGACTGACTATAGAAGCAATCGTAATTTTGGCGGTCATTACTCCCAGCTTAATGGCCAATATAAATCTTCATTATCGAATTAAAAACGATAAAAACTTGCTCATGAACTATTCATATCTAAATAAAGATGGATGAATATAAATGCACAAAAGTACTTAGATTGTCTCATCGAGCTCCTAAATCATTAGAATTAATAACCAACTATCATGCGTCGCTTCATTAAAACATTTTCCCGTTTCTCGCTCATGATGCATCTATCAGTAGGAAGTTATTGACAGCTGAACTATCATGTCTATTGCGCATAACAAAAAAAAAAATTCCCATATTCATGAACCGGATGCGAGTCAATTCGATCGGCACTCTCAACAGATGACCTGGTGCATTGTGCGATGATCTCCGTCCGATTTCTACACACCATTAATCTATTTGACCAAACATTGTCGAGTTCGTAACAAATTTCCCTCTCCATCCGGTTAAAATCAGGTTTTATCTCCTCTTATACGTTTCATTTTCTCCTATTTTATTCTCACAATGAAAAATTTCAATACAATTTGAAGTTAACGAGTAAACTCAACAACTCCTATATTAATACGATACATAACAATGCTTCCATCAAAACATTCATCGAAAATAAGAAGATATAAAGATCTATGAAAAAATCGATTGAAATTCTGCACCAAGAAAAAAAAAATTCATCACGCACTAAGGATAAATTTTATGATACCAGTTTCGGACCGTTTGACACATATAACCAATAGAAATGGTGCGCTACGATAGATTGGGATGTTCATTAATGATAGCGACCGGTTTTGGCATTGAAAACTGCGAATGCAATCCAGCGTTTATGTGGGGTGAATAGGGAATGGTCGAATAGAGAGGGACATCGTGCGCTAGTCGCATTGCCTTAGGTAGACACAACACATCGGCTATATATGAGCGAAAAAAATCGATGCAGCCGCACACAAATATGTTCTAAAAATAAACTCCCCTTTATATATTAAGCGTAAACATTCCATTACATCATTTTCATTTCTAAAAATAAACTTTTTCATAACTATGCTAAGCGAGTAATCGGTTTTCGAAAGTAATACGACCACAGATTCGGCTAGCCCTTATCAATAAGCCCACCTTCATGGGGATCATTTCTATGACAGTAAATAAAATCCCTGAGAAAAAAATTATACGAAGAAAGAAAGAATGCAATCGAAAAATACAAAAAAAAATGGGCCAAAAAGGAAGCCGTTTTCTGCTTGAGACATTAATTATTTCGATTCGGCAATCCTAGTGTAATAAAATCAGGAAATTAGAAGAAAGTGACCTTATTTCGAATGTTTTTCCCAAAAATAGACGTGTTTAATTTCATGATGACTTTGGATGTAAGAATAAGAGAAGTCGTTGAACCCGGTTTCTTTACAATTTATTTAAAAGAATTTCCCACCAATTCATCACTTTTCTCATCTGCATTAACGACGTAACCAAAAGCTTTCCAACTCAATCCAAATATTCCCTCTTTGCAGACGACACAATGTTCAGGGGATTTTCAATAGTGTTGACCACCGGTCACATAGATGGTCACCTTCACTTATTTCAAACAAAACAACTCTCATTCGATTTGCAGGAATCGTTACCGAAATTCTCCCATCAATCAACGGGACTCTCTTCGATTAAAGGTTAGGCGTTATGATAAATAATGAGCTTAAATCAATCCTACATTACATTCATTGTAGGCAAACCTAGTTGAACCGCTTCATTTATTCTGTGGACATTCTTGACCACAGATCTTTCTACACTCACAAACGTTGTGTATAATTTAAGTTCTTCATCCACTTTTTGGATAACGCGTCCACTGTTTAATCTCCATTCGATTCTTATTGGGATACTCACTGCGTAAATTTAAATAACGGAATTCAACGATGCTTTAATCGTCGTTTATTGAGAAAACATTTCTTGGAATCGTTTGTGAATCGTAGTTTAACGTGAAGACCCAGTTTTTCAAACGCTTAGAGAGTTTAATCGCTATTTCTTCGGCGAAAAGATTAATAGTCCTTTGAGGGATCTCTCGAAGTATTGCATAAAAATGGAGTCACTCAAATAGGGAACAAACTGATTGGACACTAAATTTCCACGTAAATAAGCAAGGTGTTTTGAGACAATTGTATGCTTCCATAACGTTGCTAGAAAGCATTGTGATACGCTAAGTAAAAAGATAGCGCTCTTCTCCTTCAATTCTTAAATACACCATTACTGTCTCCATGTATAGGCCTTAAGGCTTATATTGCCCAGTTTTAAAACCTACCATAGTATATTCGATGAAACGATCATAGAGAAGTAATTCTTCACACCAACATAATGGAATCGTTTTTTTTTTTTTTTTTTTTTTTTTTTTTTAGCAGAAATACGCACATAAAAGCATTAGAAATTAGGCGAATGCAAATAAGCAATAGTATAGAAATGGAAGTATCTCTACAAACATATACATACATCTGCTGAAGGTGCATAATTTCAAATTAAGAAAGCAATATAAACGCATACACCTGATAGAAAATATTCGTAAATGATTGAGGAATATAACTTTCGATTTATGTAATGAATTTCACCCCCACCTTTATATATTTCTATACATAGGAAATATCTACATCATAAGATCTAAATATCATCGCTTCCTTCGTAGCATATCTCACCTCAAGAAACTACATACCGAAACGTAAAACACTTCTCACCTAACGTTGAATTGTTATCATTCATTAAAAGATCCTTTTACTAAAATTTCACAAATAATTATATAATCTACAATTTCAGTAATAACGCCTATAAAACTACCAATGAATAAATGATGGATCACTTACCATGAAATTTTATGGATGAGACTATGAATTGCTTCAAGGAAAGAGTCCTTAATCGTTGTGGTTGTTGAGAGAAGTGAATGCAATCGATAAGAAGCGTTTGGTAGTGATGAATGAAGCATGAGCGAGACAAACTTTTAAAGTGTGAATGCACTCGCTTCTATTGTTCACATTCAAACGCTACACCTTTTCAGGTAAATGCAAAAACCTATTAAAGCCGTCTGAAAGGTGATTGGTTCGATTTATGTGTCGGTCGTTTGAGTTGCTATTTCAAAAAAAAAAACGCATTGCTAAAATTGCACAGATTTGAAACAATTTCTCCAAAAAAAAAAAAAAAAAAAATAGAGAGAGCGAAAAAAAAATTCGCATACGACGGACGAGCAATCTAGCGGCGCACTTTAGTTCGAAAATAAAAGAAATGCAGAAAGAAATTATTAATTTATAAGGAAAAAAATGAAGAAAGATTAATGCTGAGTTAATCTTTTCCTAATATTTGATTTTCATATCATTTAAGTGGTACTTACATAAGTATGAAAGTTCAACTTGAAAAAACTATCATCAAAGAATCGAGAAAAATTTCATTAACGTAGTAATACAATAATTTCTAGTCTATTGAAAATATTGAATAAGGAGAAAAAAAAGCAATAAGCAATTGAACAAAAAATGAAAATAGATAATAGAAAGAAAAAAATCAATGTGTTAGAATTTAACGTGATTAAGCAAAAAAAAAAAGAAAAGAAAGAAACAAAAATAAATAAATATACAAAGAAATAAGTAAATAGCGATCACCGAAAAAGCTAACCTACCACTATCAACGCTTCATTTGCCACAACTTAGTCTTACCTATCCAGGTAAGTTATTTGTTGTCTAAATTGTCCAGGTAGGTTGCTGCCTAGGTAAGTAAATCTTACCTAGTCAACAAAAAAACCGGTATTTATGTTGCCACTCTACCGAACATTTAGTGCCTCAACTTTTGACATAATATAATACTAAAGCTCTTGTAAAACTAATGTTAACATACCAAATATATTGTTGGTCAAATGGCCATAAGGCCATAAATCACATAAGACTGCTGTCATTCATTGCTAGATCATGTTCACGAACGCTGTACCTATCAATAATTGCAGTTGTGCCTCCGTAACCTATGAACGCCTACCAAGCCGAATCGGTCCACATGTCTATTTGTATATTCACTAAGGATTTCTCTAGCTTGGTCGCTTATCTTACAATCAAACGAATCGTCGAATTTTATTGCGGATCGGCGGATAAGATGAAGCCTGCGTTAGCAATAACACCGTTATATAGGCTTCGATTAGTTCTCATTTTAACAAGTGCGAATAAATGCGCTAATACTCACGTGAGCTTATGTGCTAATACATACATTGGTGCATGTGAATCTCTGCTGAAATTCATGTGTTTGACGTTGAAAATCACCTCCTAGATAAACGACTTGCTCGTTATGGTGGTGCTATGGAATAATTCATTAGTGGTCCTATATGAGGCAATGAGCTATTTTCGTTGAAAAACTTACAGCAATTCTAATGTAAATTAAATAAAACAATCAATTTCATTCATTAACTTTTGCATTCAGGGCCTATATCATCTGGACTGAACTAATGATAGATATTTAGATTGTGCAGATGATGCTCTTTTTTTGCTCTAATCGTTGCATTTCACATATTTGCACGTCTCTATTTCGTTTCTGCACCTATACAACTTTGCACGAATTTTTCTGCATGACTGCTTTCTCTTCATTTCTTCTAGTCAATAGCGCATCTGCCATCATATCACTAGGCCAACTTATCATACTGCATTTGCAACTCCACTCTGTATCTGCATGTCAACGACAACTGATTGGAATGATATGTTATGCAAATTTAGCATCACTTTTTTCATAAAACTAGATTAAGCCTCATCGTATTTGATTGAAAGACCGATCAATGGATGCAGTAAACGTAATGAAAATGCCAACTTATAGGCCTTGCAATCATTGTCGAAACAATCGAAACGCAGAAATTGACAACGTCAAATTTTTGGCAAAGAGCGAATCGATGATTGAAAAACTGAAACGAAATTGCTCTCTATTAGCAACTAAAAAAAAAAGAATTCTATCGGCTGTCACATTGCGCGAAGCGACTGCTTTAAATGAATTGAGTGCAACAACCGAAACGATGCAGATAAAAAAATTAGAAATTTTTCCCTTCTAATTTCCGCATGCGCAATTTGCAGGAAAATGTTGCTCGTCATGCGAAAAAAAAACCCCCCACAGATATGTGGGATGGAAATTCTTTCGTCCAAAGTTTGTTCAAGTTTAAAAGTCGCATATTGCTTTCAAATAAATATGTAAAAGATGTTTATATTAATGACCTTTGAATTTCGAGTTCGAGTAAAGACTACGAGTTCCCACGTTTTCAATAAGATGAAGCAAGGAAAACAGACATTCTCATGCAACGATACACTATAGTGACCTCAAAACCGCTACTACAGAATGATCAGTCTTTATGCTCTCTTGTTGTCTAAAACGTCGTCAGTGCAGACATGGGCCTACTTAGAGCAATTATTCCCATCATTTCGTCTCCGGAGAGATACCTGGTGAAGTACCAACGACTTTCATAGAAGATCTGAAGATAGAGGGATCCTAACCTGGGGCTTCCAACTTCCAAGGTAAATTTCTTGAGGCAGTGAATTATTGGAAGCGTATTCATTCGTAAGTACTTCTTCCTCAGATCTTATGAGCAATATTGTCTGCGTCCCCTTATGCAATAGACCTAAAGCCAACAACTAGAATAGCATAACATGGTACCATATGACTCTAGCCTTAAATGATATTAGCCATATTCTCATCGTTATACCTTACCACGACTGTTACGTTATGAACACAGCTGATGTGATGGCGTTGAAGCAACTAGTAAAGATCGGTGGAACATCTTGCAGGAGCTTTATTGCTTATATCCTCGGCTCGAAAAACCGAAGATCTCCCGTTTAGATACCATTTGCGTGCAGTGTTTCATTCCTTTCCAAGTGCTGCTCGTCATATGAATCCGAGGCAGGTTAAAGTTGGATTTCTCGAGCGCATATAGGCAT
Source organism: Ascaris suum (assembly GCA_013433145.1). Taxonomy (NCBI): domain Eukaryota; kingdom Metazoa; phylum Nematoda; class Chromadorea; order Rhabditida; family Ascarididae; genus Ascaris; species Ascaris suum. Next base: position 2,199,889 of record CM024175.1, read on the forward strand.
AAATGATGCTTCACGCAAAAATAAATTTCAATAAGAAACGGAACGAACCGATGCGCTGCTGTGGTCACGTTTCCAGCACGTGCATAATTCGGTGAATCACCAAAACATCTCGACGATGATAGCACGGCTGATGGGGCTCGCACGAGCATCTGCAAACGCACTGCAATCAATCGCCTAGAACTAAGTTCCGTTGAGGCAAACACATACACACACACACACACGCACGAAAAGAAGCATATTTTTACAACCTAGGCTCGAAGCATACTTTTAGAGGTTGCATCTTGATATTTTCTCTGCAGATTAAAAAAAAAGTGGCAATATCTTATAACGACTGTCATAAGAGATGCTTTTTATTGCTGCGTACATAAAACGAATGACTCGAGGCTTTAAAGAAGAGCGTAAAAGTTAACAAGATATCCATCCAACCTTTCAAAGACATTACAACTGTCACCGAATTCAAAATACGTTTTTTATATGTAATTCGTGGAAGAAAAAAATTTCACTAAAATAGAATACTAAGAAAAGTATGAGCACCATTCCGTCAACACATATTCAAAAATTCAATTAGTTACTTCGATATTTTCCACTTTTCAACGACACAAAAGATGAATGGAGCACCACAAGGAGAGGGAAGCGGGATCATAGCATATAACACGCACCATGAAAATATTTATTACATCTATTACGCTTCACTGTTCTCTATTTTTTATGGTTAGTGAGGTGGAACTATAAAGCTAGTATATATGTATTTATCTATACACATTTTTGATATGTTTGCAGTAAAAACTTCAACAACTAATAAAAAACAAGAAGCACTAGCACACAGCCCAGACCTAAATAAAGCTTTTGCGATATCACTATATCAATATAAAAAGTTGCAACAAATGAGCTTGATTCGGCGCCGCTACCTCAATTAACTGATGTTATATCAAGCGAATACAGCATCATACAAACTGATATTAGTGCTAACAGCATATTGATAAGCGTTCAAGCAGAAAACGGTCGCCCAATTTGTTTTAAAATTTCCACGATTTCTGCTTAACTCTTCATTTAACCACGACCGCCTGCCTGTAGGTTGAAATAAAACACGATTTCTTAAAGCCGCCGTATAACTTCTCCCACACAAGGGCTCTTCAATTTGAATTTTTTTGACTGACTGAGACTCTGTCCTTCTATAGGTCTTCATTTTTGCCTATGTCAAGCAGTTAAAGACTTTGTTCGCAGTTAGCCGACATATATATATATATATATATATATATATATTTTTTTCCGATGCTGAAAAGAAAAAACTTCGGAAAATATGGTACTTTAGAATTTTTGGGAAAAATGTTTACTCTAAACGCTCTTAGTATTTTATTATCTAATGAAATGCGCTCTTACTTCAAGTCTCTGCCAACGATTCCCTTTGAAAAAAAAAAGAAAATATGAAGGAAAAAAATCTGCTTGCAAGAAGATAAACTTTCACCAAATCAATAAATGCAATAGCAAACGAAAAAAAAATGGTATGACGTACGACGATTGCTACAATAAGCACCTTTAAACGTCTGCTCACTAGGCCAACCGGTCCCGCTAATATGCAAAAACGAAGGATCTAATAACGCGCTATCCGATGGAATCAACAGCCTACGCAAAAACCTCTGCCACCAAATATTCCTTAGACACGTCAATAAGTGCAGAAAAAAAAGTTTGTGAATTTTTATGAAATCTTCGGGAAACAATTAGGAAAAAGGAACATTCATATGTAGTGATGAATAGAAAGGAATTTCATACATTTGCCACTATTCAGTGAAACTTCGACCTCTTGGCTGTTGTTTCGTTACGAACTGAGACTGCCCCAAACAGACAGATCACCATGTTTAATGTATATATACATATATGCCGATGTGATTACTGCGCCGGTGAACGGAATGAAGCTATAACGCGAAAGTGTCCTCTAATCACCTTGATGAATACAAAGGTGAACTAACTGCTAGGCATATGTTTGATTATAGTCATCTTTACGAATACGTCGAACACCGGAACACAGCATTAAAAATGCTTCTTACTCGCTGCTTCCCAGACAGGGATCGTTCACTAGCGGCGGCGGCTGCATGTGTTAGTGGATATGACCACACGCATACTGCACCTCGTTTGCCTTCAGCGTCAATTATATCAACCTGAAAGATAATCCACTAAAATCCATTCAATGGTGTATTTATCAATGAAAAAAACATCAGGTATGAAATCAGGTGATTTAGGATATAGTGATAGATTCAATTCTTGATGAAGTAGATTGCGATCTTTAGAAATGACCTGTTTAAAGGGAAAGAATTGTGCTCAACAAGAAAAGATAAAAAGGCAATAACTGAACGTACACAGATAAATTTCTGACATTTTCGAATTTGAAGAAAAAAAAAAAACAAAGAAACACACACCAAAGCATGATAAAAAATTTCTTTTTTGAACGATTCGAACGAATTGCAAAAGTGACTAGTAAGAATGAGACGAAAAAAATTGGATGTATGGGAAGAAAAAGCAAGAAAAAGAAAAAGACAAAGAATTAGAGTGGGTTGATCTTGAAAGATGATAGAAAATTGGTCGAAACGATTATTGGCTAATATAGGGAATTAATGAAAGATCTGAGCAAAGAAAATGATACTGCCATCAAATCGAGCGGACTCTCATGCGACGGCAAGGTACACGACTAATTTCCCACAAAGGTAGTGGATATCATATGAGCACTAAGCATTTACGCCTAGCATTTCAAATACATGACCACAATAATATTATCGTAAGAACAATTCAGTAAGAAAAATTTGGCATATGATATGCGGTGTGCTAGTGGTAAATAATTGGATACCCGTCGGCATTAATTCCGCGAAAAATGTTGGAAACTCGGAGATAATCGACATAAACGTAGGCGATTGTCAGCAGTAATTCAACAATGATCAACGCTACGTTTTCCAAAAGCGTCTTCAGACATACGACAGACACACACAGACGACCGGGCAATCAATGCACTTTGCATCACGGTTTCAGTTTTTTTTTCGAACTTTCGAGTGCTATCATGGCTTTGAGCATCAAATTCAAAATGAGGCATTTTTTTCTAATTGAGGTGATAGGAGTGGTTCGCTTGCCTTCATCCAAAAAGTCAACGCGAAAGATTATAGCAAGAAATATTTTTATTACTTACTAGATTTGAACTTATAAAGGTATATTCATTTATGGATTTCTTCATTGTTTTTTTTATACAGCTTAATACGTTCCACAATTATTTTCCTCTGCTTATCATTTCGACATCGTTTCGTATCAATCAGTATCGCTTTTTGTTGCGTTTTCCTTCATCATTTCATTTGGAAGCTGAGCAAACAATCGAAATGTTCATCGGCTCCTTCTCATTACGCAAATCCATGGCCACTATGAATTAACATTCAGAAATGAAATATTTTTCAACATTTTTTACGCATAGATCCTTTCAACGGTCTTTTTATGAATCATTTTTTTGAATAATGCCGCTAATTCATAGGTGTTCAGCGGTACTTCTATCTGACTAACCTATTCAATGATTTTTTTTCAAATTTGGCGTATCTGCGTTCAAGAAACGTCAAATAATTAATGATAAATGGAAATTGCATGAAGAAACAATGTTGTTACAAAGCTAAACGTTCATTTCTCTTTATTTCCATGCGTTATATGAAGTAACTTTCGAAAAAAAAACTCGGTTGACTTGAATTTAAAGAAAAAAAATTTAGAAGGGGAAAATTCAACGCGGAAAAACGAATTTGAAATTTTCACTCTGAGAGAAAACAATCGAACAATTGCTATCGAAACGAGACAAAAAAATACCGCTGAATAAATCATTTCTTGTTTCAGCACAATTCATGCTATGAAACAACATGAAACTAGAATTCTAAAATGATAAGAATTTTCGGAACGTCGCAAAAAAAAAAAAGAAAAAAAAAAGAGCGAACATTCATAGACGATCATTTGTCGCACTAATTTGTCGCACTTCGACAGAAATTTGTGCATCTTCCGCTAAACTATGCAAAAGGTTTCCGCTTTCAGCGAATTCTTTTAAAGGCAATCGTCGAAAGTCATAGATTGAATACGCTTCCGATGTTTAGAGTAGAGTTTGCTACATAATTAGCCCTTACTCAAATGACTTCTTGTTCCGTAACTATTGGCGAAAATGTCGATTCGCTCTTCCACTTTCGCAATGATCTGGAAATTCGTGCACTCGATATTCCGAAAATTTGAGGTTTCTTTAATGTCTCTAGTTCAGGAACTCGGCAATGAACGCTTGTCACTCGAATGACTGACTTAGAATAAACGCAACTGCATACTACAAGAATATACGAACATATAAATGCACCTAAGCGAAGTGATGCCATACGCTGTGATTCAGACGGTCAAACGAACGCCTTGATAGCTGATCATCGTAAAATCAGTTGAATCAAAGTATCTCCGTAAAAAGTTACAGCCTACATCTCTCTCTAATCTTTCCTGTAAATAGAAGGAGACTTCTACAACACGAAATCGCTTACACCACGCAAATAAAGGCTGCAGTGGACTATGTGAAACGAAATCAAATAAGGAGGAACCAGAAGAGGAAAAAACAGGAATGAAGGGAAGAAGGAAGTCTACCCAAGGAAGATTAGTGCATTAGGAATAGGCTATTCGGAACGATTGATGATCAACATCTTCATAATATTCCAGAAAGTGAAAGGAGATTAAAAAGAAGACTACGATTACACTTATCTCGATTTGCATTGCATAACTCTGTGGCTGACAGCTAAGAAGCCCTTATCGAAATTAGATAAACACGAAAATATGCGCTGGGAACATTGCCAACTTGCGAAGTTCGAAAGAAAAAAAAAACTTCCTGTAAACACCTTCTAGTCGCCTACTTGAACGTAAACAATTATCAAGACATGAAATACGCTTATAATGCAATAAAAAAAATCAACAGAGTTATTAAGACGATTGAGATTGGCTTTTAGCACTAAAAAAATTCCGCAGCTCAACTCTTTTAAGAAAAATCCTAATGAAATTAGCTGCAATTATCGAAAATATCAAAAATATTCTTTAAATTTCATAGAAACGATCGAACATCATAATCGTCAAATATTTTTTAACGGCGATCTTTTTGCGCATTTAACAACGCAAAATAGTGAACAATGTTTTAACACAAATTTAACACCAAACTGATAAGAAGTTTCCCTATAGATTTCCCCACATCAATCAAACCTCGTTATATCCTCTCCACATATCAATATTTCTCCAATATCGATATATGGAAGGTTCGAATTGTTTTGTTGTTGTTGTTGTTTTTTTTACTATCATACATTAGTCGTTGCTGCCGTCGCTCCGGCTTGTAAAGGACATCGCTGAAGTAACGAAGCCGTTTTATTACGAGCAACAACACCAGGAAACGATAAGAGGCACATATACTGATTAGCAAGCAAGACCGCAGCATATTTATGCCGCCGACTTTTGCCCTGCGGCAAATCATGATCCACATGAGGAGACATCAACATCAAGATCAAAACAAGTGTGAGCAAAACACTCTGTTACTCAAAATGAAGATCACCACGACCACAAAGATCACAAGAAGCCACTTTGATTAGAATCGATCACTCGTTAACACTTACTATTATAGTTGCTAAATTACTTTATTGTGATAACCTTCTCAGGTTGAAAAATTACTGGACTACTGTTGTTTATGAACTTCTTCAATAGACGGATGAACTTTCTTTGCATATTGCCAGCGCTTCTATTAGAAGAGTTAGCGTACAATTTCGATACAATAAGAGTGCATCTGAGCAATAGTGCATTTATTAAATATTCGTTTTCGATGAGAATAAATTTTTCGAACGAAGTTATTTGAGATTTGAGCAAAAAATTTTGCAAAATAAACTCATCTAGCAGATATGCTAAATATATAGCAATATGGATACTATTGTAGAAAACTATGCGTTTTAATCACGATTCTTTATCCAATATTTCTAAAATTTATACCTCATTAAAGTTAAAATTGCTCATATTTCATAAATAGCGATTGAAAAATTGATTGCAATACGAGCGCTAAATATTTCCAAAGACTAAAGAGGAATTTTCTTTTTGCTATTGCATTGATTCATCTAAAGAAATTCTCATCTGAAATTGCTCATATTTATAAGGTTTCATTGAAGTTAAAAGTTCTCAAACTATACACAAATCTAAAAATTCACCTTAGTGCAAAAAAAATTTCTCAGAAATTAATACTTCATAAATATTGCTGTGCAAAAGTAAATATTATTGGGACAAATAATAGAAAAGAAAAAATGAATACGGATATAAATTATAATATAATATAAATTACGTTTTACGTTTCCGTTTATTAATTGCAGTAACTATAAGTGGTTATCTTCTCGAGAGATGATTGATGAAAATTTGCTGCTCAATTGAAAACAAATTAAATTTGAGGAAACATTCGAGAAAGAGGAAAACATTACTCGAGTACTATTTTCTCGCTGATGATATATTCTTAATCTTAAATCAATCGATAATTTCCTCAAGTCGATATTCCTTTATGCAGGATAAAACTTTAGAGTATGTGGAAGTTCCGCATGGAATTGCTCAGAAATTCCACTTGAAAAGATGAAAGAGAAAAGAGCCCATCTCTAAAAAGTGCTTATAATAAGAAGCGATTTGCAAGGAAAGAGAGAGCGAGAAAGAGGGAGAGGGATTGAGAGAAGTAGATGCTTATTAGAAAAGCAAATACGGTTTATAAGTTAAATATGGATGTATAGAACGCTCATATGAATCGTCTATGACTATGAAATAAAATTCACTGAATTTGTTAGGCATAGCCAGCTCATTTGATTGAACTTATCGCAGAATATGACTATTTGCTTCATGTAACAATCATTAGCCTGATACTCATCTCTCTCTCTCTCTCTCTCTCTCTCTCTCTCTCTCTCTCTCTCTGACTAGAAATTGTCATTCCGCTCATAGTGGAGGACAAAGAGGACAATGAGAGTTCGAATTGTTTACGATTCACAGCCATTAACATTAATAAACATTATTTATCATTGCATCAACAAGATGATGGCAGATTGTTGAACGAATGAAGAAGTTTTTGGAAAAGAAAATGAGCGAAGAATTCCTATTGGAAAGAAAAGGTGATAAACAACCCGCAACAATAGAAAACGGTAAAACGCATTAATATTGTCAAAAGGGAAAATCATTGCCATTATGCAATGATGTGAAATTTCGTTCGCATTCAACGAAGCCATTCGCACACTAATGTATTTCAATTGAGTTTCAGTTCGGTCGGCACAATTCATTCATTTTGCTATTCCTTCAGAAAAATTGAACAAAAAAAAGCATTCTGTGCTTGCCGTGGAGTACAACCGTTCATTTCTAACTCTATGCAGATTCATCCGTGCTTTCTCCTCAAACCTTACTTCAGTTCACTACCTACTCCTCTTCTCCCCTTTCCTCCCACTCCCTCCCCCACAACAAAAAAAAAATCCTAGTGTTGATAATTTCGCCATCACATCAAATTGCCTCATCCTTCATCCCTCCCATCTATGGCCAGCACCTTCAGACCTTATTTCCTAACACACAAAGATGTCTGCGTTATTGTCGATACTCTAAAGACAAACTCTGTGTTCAAAGACTGCAAAATTATATCATTCAAAGCATCATTCATCCGCCTCTTCATGTGTATACTATCGATAGAACCGAGCAATCTGGAAGATCGAAAAGAATATAGGCACTAAAAGCCGAAATCACATGACAATTGACCGGTGAGAACTCTCCAAAAAACGAAAATCAAAATTCAGCCATTTTCATGTTGGCCTCTTTAAATGAAAATCAGACAACGGAATAAATCAAGCAATCATTACGCAATAATAGTTCACTAAACCATTCGTTGTTTAACGAAACATTTTATAGTAGTTTCTTGTAAATTTGATACACTTCACAATGGATAAAATTGATCAAAAATGGACGAATTCAGCTAATTAGAGAAAAAGGAAGACGACTTCGTAAAATCACAGATAAATATTTTGGTAACACGCAAGTAGAGAAGAATAAAGACAACCAATGGGAGTAAAACTATTTTTAAAAAATTCATTGAAAAATAATGCATAACCTTACCTTTTCTCATTTACATTTCGTCAAATTTTTTCACTTTACGCCCTTATTTTTTTTTGTGGAAACCGGTTGAAAAAGTAGAAAAAAAATGAAACAGTAGAAAAAAAGTAATTTTATTGAATGTTCCACTTACCGCTTTACCATAAATCGCTTTCAATTTTCCGTTGCTAGTGAAAAGCTCATTGTAAAGAATTGTCGGTGGTTTCTCGTCCACATTCGATGAAAATACCTCGATGAGACGTTTTCCAATTAATGCTGAATGCAATAAACAAAATACTCGTTTGACGTTATCGTTTGCGATTAGAATCTGAAAGAAACATTTTCACTGATCTATCAAATACATTCATCAATTAGAGATGAAAATTTTCTCATAGGAAACACTGAAAAAAAAATCTTATTTTGTTTAAAAAATGTATGAAATTCATTATGGTAAATAGAGATAAATCACACATTAATCTGCGAAAACCCTTTCGACTTATCCCGTCAAAAAACAAATAAACAAGCAAACAAAACAAAAGAAATGAGATGATAATTGCAAAGAAACGCTATGAGTGAACACTCTGCGGACTTGTGCTCGTATTAATTTTCACCTGCACATACTATGACATAAATAATGAATGTTGAGGGATTAGAGGAGTGTATTAGATTATACGAACTCTAAAAATTTCATCAACAAATCAACGCCTAAAGAACAATTTATACAAAAGAATTTAGGTAAGGGATTCGGAGGTGATGCTCTTTTCGAAATGCGAAGAATTGAATAAAATCTTTATAGGCTAATATGAAATTATTCAACTATAATATTCCATGGAGATGTAATCATAGACAAATGAAATTAAGCATCATTTCACTACAGATTGTATAAACATCCACAATTAACCGCTTATATCACATCCCACAATTAATCAGTGAGATTAAATACAATCGTCGAAATTAACAATACAAAAAAAAGAGGAATATAAAAATCACACCGATGCTATTCCAAATATCCTTCAGTAAAACCTTAATAATAAAGTAGAAAAAAAGTTTTATGCTTGAAAACTTCAGTTATATTGATGCTATATGATAAGAGTATCAAGGTACAATTTAAAAAGTGTTGAACAATTACTACTATATATTATGCAGTCCTGTCTACTCAGATTATTTATCACATGAAGGGATCGCTCTTTTAATAATTGATTACCTGAACTCATTATTCGATAGTATGCATATTAAAGATCATTCGTAGGCAATTAGAGACCATATTAGTTCGAATAATGAAATCATAGGCTATATCAGAAATTATATTACAGATCTACAAAATGCCTAGTAATGAAGAACAGAGCTGGTGCATAAATTTTTAGCGAAGAGAAATTGAGGATGAAAAAATTTACCCGAAGTTTGGAATTGATGTGCTGAACTTTGGCATTTGACAGAAATTGGACGATCACAAGTGATTGTGATGTTTTATTCCGAAAACCTTTCTTCACTCAGTCCTCCTCCCCCTTCAGTGCATAATCCATCAACCATACAAATTGACATTTGAATTGATATTTACTCATCTTTGATTGTAAATCTTTAATCCACTAGTTTTAGTCGAAAGACATTTCTACTGCTATGCGACAGACAACCATCTGAAAAATGTGCAATATTTACTGCTACTATTTGGTGCATTATGCTGAATTATGTTAGATTTGAAGGCAATCGCACGTATGTTTTCAAATGCTACTGCTCGATATTCAGTGCATATCATGCAAGAATGTCGCTAAAACAAGGATCATTCAGCTGAACTAAGAAAAAGAATGCGAATCATTTGATAATGTCGAAGAAATAAATAAAATCACAAATTTACACTGTGATCATATTTTTCATACTGTTTGACATAAGTTCACTTTCGAACAATATACTTTTCAATTTTCAATTATCGCTGATCAACCGTTCTCTCAACTAGGCAGTTTACGTTTCAAAGAACGCTGCAATTCTTTAATTATATATTTTCTATGGTCTTTTTTTTTAAAGATTTTTTTCTTTCAATATTTTTTCCACTTATTTTTAGTGTTATTTATTATCTATTTATACATCGTAGTTTTCGTTTGTGATGCTCGGGGTTTCACCTCAATAAAAAGTTAAAGCGAAGTCACAATAAATTGAATTTCATAATGCACAAAATGAAATGAAAAAAAGATTGATGACATAAATGACATTGACAGATCGGTCACAACAACACATTTGTTTACGACTGTAACAACGAAAGAACGACGCAACGCCTATTTCAATAAGTAAATACCTGCAGCACCTAGTGTTGATACATAAACTTTTCGCTCTCTGCGAATTCGCTCATTTCTCTATTCACTGATAAGACTTATAAAACAAAAAAAATTAGAGGTGATAAAAGAAAAAAGAAGAAAAGAAAAAATGTCTTGTGTCTGACTAGGTAAAAAAAAAGAAACTCTATGATCACTTACTACAAAAGAAGATATAGGTAAAAAAAGGGTAGAAAAAAAAAGAAAAAACTCTATGACACTTACTATGTCTCATTATTGCCATCTTAACGATCGTTGTTTTGTCTGCGTGCTAAAATGATTTCCCACAATAATGAATGCATTAATAGATGCAATTGGAACTTCGAATTTTGGAACAAGGAGAAGATGAGGATGAAAACGGCTCTACTTCTGATGGCCATTATCCACTACCTTGTGGATGTACAAAGAAACGCTTTCCGACAATAAATCGAGCAATAACGAAAATATAGCCACGAGTGACAGCAGGTGAATCTGCATTGAACGACTACTACAATTCGGCAATACAACTACAAGCAGAAGAAAGCACTCATATCCCCATAAATTTTGAAAAAAAAAAAGCTCCCACACCACATCTTCACATTGGCTGCGATGGCAAACGAACCAGTCCTAATCATTACCGCTATGAAAGAATAGTCCTTTCCCTCATCCTATTGAGAGCGACCTATGCTAATCTACGGTGCAAAATTGCTCAACTGAACAACCTCTAAACGAAGTTTACGTCTTCATAAAAACAGTGTTGACAGGCAAGACAAATACCAAGCGGTTTTACGCGCAACCACATGTAGTGATAGGATGCCGAAGCAAAATGGAATACAGTGATTTCGGGAGGTGAGAACAACATGAGAGGGACATGGTGGATGTCATGTCTTTTGCATTTCTTCAAATATTATGAAAAGGTAAGTGGCGAAAAAGGCCACAAGAGTTTGTGACATGGGACAAAAAGGCGGCTTAAAGGCGTTTGTGACAAGTTGCAAACGGATCGGATCTGTTAGGTCCTAGAAACTGCATCAAAAACGCCTTGCGCTCTTATGCTTCCGTCAATTATGCCAAGCGTTTCCTTTAATAAAAGCCTTCTTGATCGCTCTGTGAAGTTTTTTGATTTTCTTCTCACAGGAATATTGCATTATTCACTGATGAGAACATAAAAGCGTAGGAAATTCTACATATGTTAAAGGCACCCGAAAGAAGAATCAATGCTAACCTCTTACAGCCTTTTCCTTTGCGCTAGTATGAAGAATAACAAATAAGTGACAATTGTTAGCTGATGTTACAGAAAAATCCCCTGCGTGTCCTATAATTTTCTAAAACGCTGCAAATAACCTTTTAAACAAATTCGAAGACTGATATATAAATGCTTTGTGAACGCTAAATGAAAAAGGTGAGTAAAAAAGTGCTGATAGATTCATTCGTATATATAACAGAAAGCTTCATTTATTGAACGTCCCTCTCCCTCGAAGGAATACAAACACAAATCGGTGGTATGCGAGACTAGGAAGCAGGAACACGATACATAGAATTACTGTAAGCAGTAATTCGGCAAAACGATTAGAAAACACGGTGATTTCATTTCCTAACTCATTTACGCTGATACTATCACATTCGCGATAAAATCGATCATTGTGACTGCTATACCACAATTATAGCCCTATATCATTGTGACTGCTATTTATGGCCTCATAGGAAGTTATAGGAGAATTTTGTTGAACAAGAATGCGCGAATTGGAGGTTAAAACTGCATATATCTAGCTTAACCTCCAATTCGTGCATTGTTGTTCAACAAAATTCTCCTATAACTTCCTATAGGGCTATAAATGACTTTTTGAATAAAGTGCAAAGTGATACATAAACTATCAGAAGTGTTAAATAAAAACCTTGAGTAACCAATCTTATGAATTATATGGATTCCTCTACACTATTTGCTGCTCTCTGTATAACCACCGCAACGCCGGAGTGACTACAACATCTAATCGCCCTAAGTGCTAGCATATTCTTTACCACCGAACGGTCCGTGGCACTAAGTTCCTGCCGTGTTAAAACGCCTGGCACCACGCATCATCTATGCTTAAATGCCCTGATGCAAAAACGTTATGCACCGGAAGTCAGCACATTTCAGTGACGGCATAAACGATTCATTTGGGAAAATTGTCTGCTCAAGTTTCATTCGTGCCACCAACCGTTATAGTGAACCATATAAAGCGATGCATCGTCACAACGAATGACGCAAATCGCCAGTAATTCACATATTTATTCATAAAATATTTTATTAGTGCTTGCAAGAAAATCGACAGTTAATTTACATGTGATAGTGTTGTTCCTTCTAGCAGTTATCATCTGAAGAGAACGCTCCATTTCTCATTACCATAGAAATATTAAAATTTATACGATTATTTTGGTTGGAGTAAGTTGAACGCAATGAAATAAAATCACAAGAGATAAACGACCTGCGATCTCTCTATTGGATGACCATGACGAGCATACGATAGTAAACCCTCCTTGAGCTACGCTCACAGCGGTTATTTTTCTGCTTTTTTTTCCTGTTCCATTGTTTTTATGACATATAAGCTCTTCTTCACTTCATCAATGATGTCTCTTCACCAAAATATTCTAAATCTCCAAGAAGAAGAAGTTCAAGAACTCAACAGTCACATAAAACCATAGAGTATGCGCTACTCCAAGCGGCTACAATAGACCAATCTACATCGTAAATTGCCAAAAAATAATAAAAATGCCGATGAATACACTCATTTCTTACTTATCCCTAGAACGGTTTAAAGCGACCATAAAGCATTAAATTCTCTCGCTCGGCCAACTGCAAAACCTGCTTAAATTTTATGCCCATCGTAGTGTCTATAATTCCCTTCCACAATTTCACTTCCAACCGTTATAAAACTTAAACTAGAGGAGAACGAGATATAAAACTAAACATTCAACAAATTCAAACGAATTTCCAAACAAAATAAAACAGAGTACATATGCGAGAAATATTTAAACAAAATGACGCATAGCTCTTCACCTCAGTAAAAATACAGCTGGAACTATATCAACTGCTTTATTTTTGTCGCATTGCTTAAGAAATAATAGTACGAATTGTTCATTATAAAGCCCCCTCCTCGCCTGTCGTTATACCCATGCACTCGTCAGAAGAAAAAAACAGCTTGCAAATTAGTGCATTGAGGAAAGATTAAGCAGAGTGCCATATATACAAAAAAAAAGAGAATGACCGTCGCCTACCGGAAGTGCAGTATTGTGAAAAAAACTAGCGGCACTCCTAGCTAATGAATATTGGGAATGCAAAAGTGCTCAATGATAAGAATTGGACGCCATGATTCTCCAGGTGAAAACCGCTGAATTCAGTATAATGCATAGAATCGCAAGAAATTGCGACTCTCACATGATCGCTAGTTTATACACAACTGGATTGCTTGACTCCTGGGATGTTGATTTCCGATCTGCTACTAGTGCTACCGAGACGTGATTAATACTGCGCACTGAAACCTGGTAATTTACAGGCGGATTCTCAGCTTCATTTCGCGACGCACTCATTTTAATCATATTTTTATCAGTCGCATAAAACGACCTTTTCTAATCTCGACTAACTCAATATAAGTAGGACACCTTTTCCGGAATCTGTGGAGCATTTAAGAAATGAAGAAAGACGACCCAGAGAGTAAAACAAAATGACGGAAATGTATGTATAATGTGAAATCTATTGAAATTCATGTGATGAAAATCTTCTAACGAAAGACTCCTAATCAGAGCTTAAACTTGAATAACTCTGAAAAACACTTATGATCTGAGAAAATTCTTCAATATAGGAATCGGAGGCAGATTTCACGAGCCTTAATAGAGAGTACTACGATAATGTGTTAATAGTTGCCGCATATCTTGGAGCGATTATCTAATTCTCGAAACTTCTGTATTTTATTTCTACCATCAGAAGGCATTGAGTTGCATGTTTACTCCCGCCATGACTTGAGTATAGTGATATGAGAATTGAAATGCTAATATTATGTCATCGCATAATGAATGAAAAGAAAGCAATCGGTATATTTTTGAGTATATTTGAGGATATGTCATTATATGAAAGTTATGAGAACGGATTTAGTAATTCGGTGGCAAAAATCAACTTGTATTTCTTCGTAATGCGAACAATAGCTTCTTGAAAATACTCTCCTTTTCCTCATTGAGATAGAAAGAAAGAAATCGACAAGGAGAAATTGAATTCTCAGCTGAAAGATACTTGCTCATTGATTGCGATGTCAATAGATCGGAATAAAGGAGTGAGTATGCTGCTTTCTTAGTTTCCGAATTCGAAGAAATATAAAATGGCATCCTACATTTTAAAGTCACATTGTACTCGATGTAAATGCGTGAGCAAATTTATTCCCACATGAGGCCTTCAAGCGCATCCTATATCCCCTGCGAATGATAATAATTCCTAGGATTTTCATTGTGTTTCTTCTACCACACTTCACATCGTATATAAGCCAGTAGGCTTCAATGTACTTTGGTAGTTCTTACAAGCCACATGCATTTACCAAGCCAGAAGTCCGTACATGAATTGTCTACCTAGGAAAGATGAAGAATTGCCAATCAGTGATGCTTCAGTGTTTCGCTGTTTCGAAAAAAAAAACAGGTTAGCGAGGTCATCATTTTAAGTGTATTATAATACTCTGAATGGAATAGAGAATTCCAAAAATTTTTGGAGAAGTGGTTTACTATAGGAAGGATATTCGTCCCATAGAGAAGGTATTAGACGCCCCAGAAGGTCTCACTAGCATAAATGATGCTCCACATCTAAGAAAAATCAGTCAATTTCTCGAATTTTATGATGACAGGAAATTAACTCTATGGACAAGCTTTTTATCAAAAATTTAAAAGAGGAGGAAAGAGGTTATGCGAAACGAAAAAAACTATTCAAAGACGGCACTTTGATGAGGGTGGCACAAAGAGTAAAACAAAAAGATGCAATATTTCAGAGGAAAATTATGATAGTGATCGACGAAAGTTCACCTCGGTAGTTTTGGAGTCGACAGTCAATATTGCTTTAAGACGACGCTTCGTTGCGATTGATGCTTGTGAGGGAGTTTGTGCAGTAGTCGCTGCCGCAGATGGACCTGCTGCAAAAGAATACAGTTTAAACCTGATCAAAACATTCCAAAATCATTAAACGATTTTTTTTTTTACTCAACGATGGGAAAACAGATGCGGCTGTGGTTACAAAAGTGATAAAGAAATGATGAAACGTTTATGGCTGTATGAAGTTTCGTAAGTAATGAAATGATATTTGAGATGGTTGCTTACAATCACAAAATGAAGCGTATAAAGTTAAATCACCGCTCGACATTGATATGCGACAATCATGAATGGGAAGAGATGCAAAGGTTTTCCTCAACGAGTAACATATCAATGGATAAAAACCGACATATAGAATGAGAAAGGCCGAATTTCCAAACTCTCTGTGATGAACCTTTAGCCATCTATTTTTCTACAAGAAAAAAACACAATTTTTACTCTCAGCAAATGAAAAATATGGCAATAGGTGAGAAGTGAATACCAATGATGAAATACAGATAGCAGCAAATAGCGATAGCAAATATAATATGAACGAGTGACTTTTATGTGAATGACCTTCTTTATGGATTGCTGTAAGATAACAGTATACTACCATCATATGAGATAACGTCCTGGAAGAATATGTCAAAAATCCATTTAATCGTACTGCGTAATAATTGTCAGCCTGTCGCTATAACCGTCACACTCATGACTGGAAAACGATTAATGTTTAGCGTGCAAACGCCGTTTTGCAATTGTTCGATGTTGCAATTGTTGATTAAAATGCAGCCGCTGCGCGCATACCTTTTTTTTACTATTATATACATGCAGGTGATATTGAACAAGGTTACACCTCAAATGTTCCGATGGAAGGGAATGGTTACAGGAATCTTCACTTGCAGTATACGGCATGAGAGAGAGATAGAGGATTTGATAGAGACAGAAGAGGACTTCCTCCACAATATCTGGGATGTATGAGCAATCCATAAGTGCCCAAAACAGCTCAACGCTGAAATTTTCTCTGTATGTTTTCAAAAGTGATGGGAACAACAATTCAGTATGTTACAAAAACGACGTCAATGGATCCATCGCTAACCCTACTTCCTCCCGCGCCCCCCCCCCCTCTCTCTCTCTCCTTCTTTCCCCGCAAGCCTCTCCTCACATGCCACCGAAAAGCCTTTTAGCTAGCGCATCGGATAGAATTTTATTTTTGGCCACTGCCGTTGATCTTGGATTATTCATCTAAGCCTATATGCCTGTAACTCTCCTTAGTAGTGAATTCAGCCTTTAACACAAACATTATAGAAAAAAATATCCACTGAGAGACACGTATGCTTATAAATCGAAGCACATAAACAAGCGCTGTACTCAAAACAAATTTTAAAAAGTTCTCTTACGATTTTAAAAAAACATTGCAAATCACAGGCGAAAAAAATTCTCTGAGTTTCCTTACGAGGAGACTGTAGAGGACTGGGGTAGGTGGAAAAGACAGCCGACATCGCCAAATTAACAAAAGAACTGGTTGAGCGAGATGATGAATAAAACACCGATCCATGACTGGTAGCTAATTGTTCGCGAATATTTCCCGCACCACTCGAACGACGTCTACCTGGCGTCAATGATCCTGCAACTACGGAATTTTGGTATCTTTCGCAGTATATGCATAACATTTACTCTCACTTCCGGAATGCTACCGCACAACCTCAGGTGATCCCGTCAAATTCCGAAGATCTTTGAAATTCGTGGCAACTAAAATGCATACCAGTGATCACGAAACAATACGCCGCCTTTAATATATAATAACGTAACCTTCATCAGTTAAACCGAGATAAAGACATTCAACTAATAAAGAACACATGGTACGATCAGATATTTAAGCAACTGCAATAATTTGGGTTATGATATTTTCCATTAACCACTTCTTACCCTCAAATGCACAACAATGGAAAAGTGTGCCACAGCTGCTGGCACAGTTTACACTTTCCTTAGCCACTTCCCAGAAATAAGAAATTTTAAGCAAAATACGTGTTCACATCTCAAGTGATGGCACCTCTCGTCCAAATTGTTGGGTATGGCGCTCAAAAGCCAACCCAAAATATCTATTTGTGATCTAAATCTACTTCTGATCTAACATTGCAGTGATCACTTTGCTCATATAGGCGGTTCTCGTTCATTGTTCTTCGCGCAGTGCCACTGATTGACTTAGGTGCTTTTAGCCTACTTGAGGTCTATATAAATCGGGCTTCAGCCCTTCGTAGTCACTTTCTCCTGTCAGCAGCTCCCCGATCGGCAGCCCTTCTTGGTACCTCTCCCCTCTCGCCGTTTCTAATCGTTCTGGGCGGTCATGGTGCTCCCAAAATACCACTTCCACTATCCCCGCATTCCTGCACGTTCAACTTGGTTTCCATCTACACGTCGCCGCCGCCAGAGTAACAACATAAATTTTTCAAAACGCAGGTGTTTTGCAGTGCACAACGCAAACCGGCAGCAATAAAATATATGTGGAATTTGTACGTGTGTAGCTTCGCAATTTTTAGAGATAACGCTTGGGAAGTGAATTTTGCACAATAGAAAACGTAAAAAGCATGGTTAAAATTAGAAAAAAAGGAATATTTTTTAGAGGAAAAAGATCTAAGTAATACTTGTGAATGATCACCGTGTGGAGCATTTAGCTGCCACTGAGGTTGCTCTTAGTCTCGTCCTAAAAAAGAAACTAAAATTAATCAACTATGTTACTCCACAATTTCACATATTCTCCATGCGAGAATCTTCCACCATCCACAAGACGAATACTTCCTGCTTATATGATAGGATAACGAAACTCTCCCTTCCCTCACACCACTCCCTCCTATTAAAAAAAGAAAAAAAAACACCACACAACGATAGTATATAACTTGCCTCCAGCATTCTCTCTGCCACCTAATGGTGGACGGTGAATAGATGACGGCGACGAATGCTTCATCGAATCTGAAATAGCACTTCATGTATGCTTCAACAAAGAACACAAAAGCACCGTAACATTTTCCTAACGAAACACCTTATAGCTCATGGATGGATCAACCGTTCATGAAAAAAGTGTGATCAACAGTTGAAACAATTCGGAACGCGGTTACCCTAGATGATTAAAGGATTCATAAAAAATTTGGTCGCGATTGCACATCGCTAAAGTAGAGAATTAAAGAAAACAGAATGTGATCAATAGAGGAACTTTTCTTACGAAAGAATGTTATTTGGAATTTACATTTCTTCTTAAATATTTTCTTGCTCGGTTCAAGTTGCGAATTGCTCATATGGGACGATAGAAGGCGGTAATCTTATCTATATGCGCAGTGATCACTGAATGAAGCATCACGAATCGACATTGTGCAATTATTGTAAAGAATGCGACTTTAGAGGATGAGAAAAAAAAAACGCTGAAAAGAATTACTTTTTTTTTCGCCATTTAATCGAAACTAATATTGTAAGAAAGAGGAAAATATGTGCAAAAATCAATGCGATATTATGGAGTGAATACCTCTATCGTTCAATAAATGGAAAATATTAATAGGAACTCGATAAGGCATTCATAGAAGTAAAACGAAATAAATTCGAAATGCAATATTGCAATCAGAATTCCACCAAATGCAAAGAATTGGCATTGCCAAAGATTTTGAAGGCATTTTTTAAAGTACAAATTAGGTTATATTATTTTACAAAGCGCAACCTTTTCAACACAATTGTTTGGCGTCACCCTATTTTTGCACTTTTTCACGAAAGCACTTTCTCTACTCAAAAATGTAATGATTTTTTTTTCCGTGAATTTTAGTTTCTTTCAAGCGATTATCCCTTAAAAAAAAGAAAGATTCCCTTCTTCTGTCTTAAAACAAAAAAAAAAAACACTTCTTCTTAAGACTTCCAGTCCACAGTATCAACTAGATCTTCTGTAAGAGAGTGATTTTTGTTATAATAGATGCGTTTATCAAGCAAGAATTTGATTGGATTACATACGCTGCCAAAGGCAACGAAAAAAACAACTTTAGTTGACTATGTCGAATTTGTCATATTTCCGGTCCTTGACAAATGAGAAACTGAGACCAGTTGTTATCTCTTCAAGCTAGAATGAGTGTTGCCTAAGAAAGTCATAAATAACGCCACTATCTTGCAACAATCACGCAACATTACTCAGGTCAAAGGTCAATAAAAAGGAAGTGAGCAAATATGTGTCAGGGATCATAACGACCTATACGACAAATAGCGCAATAGGTACTTATAATTTCAAATTCAGCAGACTAGTTCGACGATGTAAACTACAATTTAAGGTCGCTCCATAAGTGATTAAGCTATAGCAGTTGGATGTTTCCAATAGATGAATTTCTCGAGGAGAGCTAACTTATCGAGCAATGTTTCTTCCTAAACTGAAGACATTCTGAATCAATTCTAAATATAATTTCATCAGTTTTATAAAGATCAAAAGGAATTTCTTCGGTGAAGTAGTTGAGAAAGAACTCCGACAATTTTTTAGGCTTATGGATGAATATCCGCGAGTGAAATTACTTACGCATTAAAATCTTCTGAATTGCTCCTCAGTTTCTCCGTTAAGGCTCATATATTATCAATGGAAAGATAGTGCAGTATGTCAATTAAAACAACATGAAAACATCTTGTTACTTGTGAGTTATTTTATAGGAAATTAACTTGCTTTAGAGAAGGAGTCTCTTCTTATTACAAGGGGAAATTATCAGGTTTTTTTTGTGAGAATGATTTTGAAATATTCAATAAAGTAGTTTGCAAATGATTTGCTTATTTACATATCACAGCGATGGAACAACTCTTCTGCACTGCGATTCATTACCTTCAAGTTTTGAAAAGTTTAGTTTCAAGTCTGAAAGCTGAAAAGTTTAAATAACCTTTAATATATAAATGCCGCAATTAACCTTATTTGCCTTGTGAAAGGAATCGGAGCAATACTGATGTTCATGCCTATGAATATGTTTTAGGCGTGTTTGCACATCACATAGCATTATCGACTGCAATTTAAAAACTATTGATATATAATCCGATTATAGAAAAATAAATGAAGAAACACGCAAAGGTAGCTGGCATGATATACGCTTTTGCTGCCACCCATTTGTACATTAGAGGAAAAAACTTTTCATGAATTTGGTTGTCAGCTGAACTCGTTGATACAGCTCGCTTTTATGTGACTGGACTAATATGAAAGGCGTGCAAATTTTCCAGCGTCTTTAAATGCAGCTTTATTTCGAACTTTGACACATTATGGTGAGAAAAATGCCAGAAAGAGTTAATTTATCATTCGATCCTTCAAAATTTCCTGATTCATTTGAATCCGTGCCGAGTTTCGTAGAACAGATAGACTGACATGCACCCATAGGCAATGAAATGATGGTGAAATAGCCAACTTTTGCATTAAAGAAAACTTCGCAAAAACGCATAAAACGAGAAAGATTAGCGAAAGGAGATCGATTTTAAAATCCCCTTTAATTGCACACATTCATTAGATTACTTAAATAATTGAGTGGCATACATTGAAATGCCTATTATAGAGGTGAGGCAAATAAAACTTGATGCCCATAAAATAATTCCGAGCGGCAAATTATTTAATTTATAGCGCATTTACGTACAACTCGTATATTCATTCGAAATGCTCAAAAAATGTTCTACACATTATCGCAATTTATAGATACTTCTCTTTCTCTTATTCCGCTCATATGTTTCATTATGAGACTGAATTTAGCACATGTGTGAAAAATATGTCTAATTTAGTATGCGTAAAACGGATTGAATTTATTTTAAAGAACCAAAAATTTAAAGAGAGATGAACTTTCAGTTTATAAACTGAAAGAAGACAGATAAGAGTAAGACAATAATTTTTAATTCTTTCAATAGATAATACTACAATTTGAAAATCTCAGTAGAATCTTGCTGAAAGTAATAAACAAAAGAAAAAAATTAGACAAGAAAATTACTCTGCATATCGAACCTAATATTTCTGTGTATAAATTACCCAAACAATCAAGTATACCTGAGCGTATAATGTGAAGCTTTTGTAGAGATCAAAGTTCAAAATTGTTCGGCATAACGGAACCTAGTCATTGAGTTAGACATGAGTACAGCGATGAATATGAGCGATGAGAATGACTTCTATTATAAGATACAGACGTTCATAAATAAACATTTGACAATGCGACAATACGTATAGAAGTTGTGTGCTATTACGACTGCTTACGACTGTTGATTTTTTTTTCATCGTCAGCAAGATCAAACACCGAAATTTCTACCCGCAAACAAACTTATCTGCACTTCAAATTGGAAACATCATCTCAAAGGCTTGAAGCCACATTTCTAATTTTATAGCCATAAAACGATGTTGATGACGGAAATGCAGTGCATTATCATATGATGTAGGTGAAATCACTCGATAACATCGGTGGAATAACACAAATAAGACGCTGTCAAGAATATCCTACAACCGAATGCACGAGGCAGCAAGAATACAAAATGCTCAAGAAACGTTAGAATAAGCCCTATTTGGATTTGATTGATTAGAGTAATGGCATAGCTGATTGGGGAGTGAGGCGAGTTTTTTGCCAAACTTTAGGTGGCTAAAGCTTTATTAAGTAAAATGAATTTACAACCTGGAGAAATTTTCTCCGAGGTAATATCCTCTGCAGTCAAATGAACACAAAAACGCATAATCTAAGAATTTATGCTTAGTGCAAAAAAACATACAATTGCAAATCTTTTTTCAAATATGACGACGCTTATAAAGCTCCGCATAATTACGTATTACACCATGTTTAATTCTGTTGAATGAAGAGGAGAATTTCTTCAGAGAAATTTTTTCACTATCTTATAGTTGTGAAGAATATTCGAGACAGTGTACACGGAAGAACCCAAGACAAGCTGACAAAAGAAAAATAGGCTTTCACGTTGAAATAATCATATGATCACGGAGAAACAAACGAATGTCGATTGTTACAACGTGGAATGGAAGTTCAAAGAAAAACAAGTGGTGAAGCGTAGCAGAGAAGCTGGCACGCTTTCGCTGGAGAAAAAAAAAGAACAAAATTTGCAGGATAACGAAAACAAATTTTCAAATGATGTAGATATTTGCATAAATTTTCAAATAGCAGTTCGATTTTAGGCGCATTTCGCCGCTGAAGCATTATAAAATGACAAACTGGCTGATCGTGAAATTCATGTAAAATATTTGCAAATTTCAGATTCTAAAACTCTTTGAAAGTGGCACATCAACATGAAAGTTACGAGATCCATCCATTCTATGATGAGAATTATATCTATGTAATTTCATGACCTCAGATTAACTAGTTCTCAGTTTGAAACTAGCGCGGAGATAAAAAATATGCACTCATAGACAAACTATACAGGTAAACGTCACCTCACAATGATGCAACTGCCACGATAAAGCTTGAGAAAAATAAATATATCTATATGTATATATTTCCTCCCATTTTTCCTCTCCCCCCTCTCCCTCCTCTCTAAGCGATAGGAATGAATTATCTGTCGAGGTAGAAAAGGTGCTATTTAAAAACTACTATGATTGAATGCAGAATTTATCCTTGCTTAGTGCATATGTTGCTGCTATTTAAATAGACCAGCGAGCTCTATGCTTGAAAGCGTTCATGCAAGACTGCCCTTCTGCAGAGGACAGAAGTGGAGAAAAAGAAAATATGCCTTGAGCCCAGAAGAAAAAAATTAGATATGAAGATGTATTTCCAGTTATATTACGATAGACATCAAAATTACCACACCTTGCGATATCTCAAAATTCCGCAATATGATTTTATCATCGAGTAATATATAATTAATCTCTACCATTCACTCTAATTTGATGTATCAGAGAGGAGAGAACGAATGGACCAATATGTTGGCACGATGCTCATCCTGTGCTATTCAGCCTTTTAATGATTTGTAATGAGTTAAAAAGACACCGTTGAATCAGCTATGAATGGACGTGTGAGCAATAAACTGTGTTACAGCAAACATGAATATAGCGGTTGAGGTTTTCATTACTACAGCACGCCCAACATCTCTTTCATATATATATGTAAGGTGCCGTCTACCAAAGAATCCTAGAAACCAATCGAAAATCGTGAACGATCAAAACGATGGAGAATACAACGAGGTAGAAAAAAGTTCCTATTCCACCACTATAGATACTTGAAAAGAAATCGAAACCGTGAAATGCGATGTTTCCCGTAAATGAAGCCTACTTTCTGCTAGTATTTAAAAACAAGACGCTGCGATTTCATCGTTCACTCTAAACATATTTACAAAACATTCGAATCGGATTGAAACTGGAAAATAGTATCTCCATTAATCGCTGAGATATTGCTCTCTACCAAAAAATTCCACTTAGATAATTCGAATGAGGAAAACCTCAATAATCGATCTATTCTGATAACTGGATCGATCAGTGCAGTGCAGTGTTCTATCAGAGGCCACATCGAAGCTCGTAAGAAGAAACTATTTCAAATTTTAAAATATTTGAGTATAAAGTAGTACGGAAGGCAGAATTTTTATAAAACATTGAACATTCTCAATTTCAGTCGAAACTATTATCACATTGAATGATGACATATAGTATAATGAGGGACTACTACAGTTTACTATGCAAAAATTCTTAACACCATTCAATCAATTGCTTAGTTGAAAACATTTTCATCAATCACTCCAAAAATTCTTTTATTTGCGATGACGGTGAATTTTCTAATTTAAGAGTAATTTAGTATAGATCCCTCAATAGAAACGCTAAAATTATACTATTGAAATAAATTAAACGATTTTGATTTACATCAAATTCCTTCTTCATTTTATCAGAGATGGAGAATGATCGCTTCAAAAAAAATTAGCGTTTTCCGTTTTTTTTTTTTTTTAATTACAATTTGTCACCATCGAACTACATCCATTGAACGAATTTTTTTTGGAACAAAATCTCAACATTGCCAAGTTGTAAATTTCATTCGAAGATTAGCGCTTTCTCTGATCTATAAAATTATAAGCCTACAGCCTCTGCAACGTTTTCGGAGTGACGTATATTCGGAGATTAGGAGGGTACGCGGAGAAAGCATGTAGATGATGTAAGCTTCTCAACACACAACGACAGTAGACGATGAACTCAAGTATGATAGATTCCCGAATAAAGCGCAGAAGGCGTGGCCAACTCACGAACGACATTGTGAGGAAAAAAAGACCACTTCGAATGAGACAAGAATTTGCAGGATGCAGAAATGCATCATCTTATACTGACGAGCATTTACTGCAAGAATATATCGCCCGCGGTAGTTACATGTATCAAAAAACAACAAAAAAAAAACGTTGAAATCAACGTCAATTCACCTGCACGCAAGTTGCATGCATCAGATTCCTCACAAAAAAAAAGAATTTTAAGAACGAAATCGAACAATATTTGCTGCAGGAGAGAAGGTTTTCGATAGTAGTCACCAACTAGGTGACATTTTTTTAAAAGAAATAACCAATAGTTAAGGCGTTTGATTCATAACCGTTGAAGAATAATATACGGCAATGATGCAAAAGAAAATCCACTGATTTAAACAAATAGAGTGGATGTTCAACTTAAAATTGTTGCTTTTACAGTAGCTATATGCACTAAGTTTATAGTAACAGGGTAATCAAAGATCTTTGCTAAAGCAATTTTCATAAAATTATATAGTTGACAGTGGAAAAAGGTAACTTTATTTATGCACATTGTAATAATAATGCCTTCAGAGAACTGCGCCAGAAACGGCGATATGAAGAACATAGTTAGAACAGTTCATTAAAGCCCCCTATATTCAGAAGCTATCTGCATCACCACACAAGAGCATATGCATCTAGAAGCCATCTAACCTGTCGCACCAAAGCTCGTCTATAAAGAACGTACTTGAAATACCGCATTTGCAAACGGACATGACTCCCCTTCATTCTACTAAAAAAAAACGAACTCAGACTATTGTGATGACTTTAGAGTGGAATGCATTAATAATTCACTTAAAACATTGACGCACTTTCCTAGCATATATGCTCTAACACTTCCATTAGAACGTCAATTTTTTGCGATGGAGGAAAGATGAAACTTCAGCTATAATTTCCGGCATAGAGAATCCAATAGAGACCTCCGAAAAGAGAAGAAATCTATATTCATTAAAGAGAAAATCTCTATTCAAATATATCGAATCCGTAAAACTAGATGTAAGTGATCCACTAGTGCGAAGCACCTTTAAAGTTAACAGGTAATGATTTTTAAAAAAAGTTAAGAAAAATAGGAATATCTCGTATGCATTGAAAATGTGGGTGTATTTACTCAGACAAAAAAAAATGTTGACCTTGCGAACATCTAACAACCAGCATCTTGAATAGACCATTGAATTCCGAAGGTCCGGATATTTTTACGGTTTCTAATCTTATTTGTTCTCAAGTAATCAACGTTCATGGCTTTCAAAGAAATTCATTTGGGTTTTCTTTATAGAATCTCAGCATCATAGGGAATCCCGTCTGTCGCTTCTACCTATCAGCCGTATACGGTGTTCACCACCCTTTGCTTTCATAAGAATATCTTCCTTCCACAGATCCACTACAGAGCAAAAATATTCCTAAAGTATATAAACGATGAAGCAATGTAATTAATTAGAATGTCATAGACGATGGATAAATATGTCGTCTATTAGCTAACCTCCTCAGTGAGCATATGATTCTGTGCCATTGTAAGCTCATTTTTCGCACAGAGCAATTGCAGTGGCAGTTCGTTAAACAGAAAAAAAAAAAAATCCAGTGAATGCGATCGAAAAGGATGGCATACGTCGTTACTGCAGAAATGAACACTTTGCCAAGAAGATGTGTATATTTGCGTAAATTACTGAAAAACAGCTGCTGCAGTAAAAATTTATAATGGGGAACTGAACCTTTTCTCAATATTTTTTTTTCAAAAACAATTCGCCATTTGATGAAAATCTCTCCTCACTTGTTGAGTATTACAGATGGGTTATTAATTAGCTTCGAAAGGAATCAATAAATGAGTGCACAGGTGCTTTCATTAAAAAAAACAGTTCGCAAATTAAGAGTGAATAGTTCTTAAAAGAAGTCGCGACTATTTTTATTCGTCAATCAATTGTTTTCAAGAAATTCTAGCGTATCTAAATTTATTTCATCTCATATCGGCAGCTGCGAATAATGAGATAGTTGAAAGCGAATTTTCAGAAAATTCCTGGCGAAAAAAGATTTTTTTTTTTTGCTGCGGAATTCATCTAAATGAGAAATATTTCCTACAGCTGTGATTGAAAAAAGTAAAGAAACTCAGAAGCAAGCAATTGAGATATTAGCCTCAATAATCCTAGAAAAAAATTGCCTCAATAACCTCCAGAAATCACTTTTTCTTAGCGGTTAACTATTGATTCATTACCATAGATGAAACGAGAGAAGTAAAAAAAAAAAAAAAAGAATTTCACCATCGAAATAGGAAAGAAGATTTTCGCATTCCAACAAATGAATACGAAATAATATTCGTATGGGGAACTATATTTGCAGGAGATGCTAATGAAGCACATAATGCTAATTCATACTTCCCAGACATCCTATCGCTTATTGTTTTTCAACCAGATTCAAAAAATGCAAACTGTTGTACGTTATATTTCGCATGGCGGAAATGAATTCTAGGAGACCTATTGCTTTCAGCGGAAAAGACGTCACAAATTCCGACAAAGTTTTGAGATTTTTTTTTTCGATTTTCTTGGAATTTTCCGTGCTTTCCCATGCACGTTACCAGAACTTTCTGCTCTTTCTAGTGTATTCGATGATTTTCAACTTTCTTTAGTATTAATTCACTGAGTGTTTCTGACTCAATTCTTACAAACTCCGAAATTTGTGCTCCATCAATCAGAAGGTAGTGCGTTTCATCTGGAAGAATTAGTAACATTCATCGTGATGATAAAAACTTGCAATTTAGAAAAGAAATGAAATGTGATGCTAATTTTCCATTTGAAAGAGATCCATGTGACTATGGAATCGTATCAATGGATCGTATAACAATTTCTATAAGCTCACTTGTCAAATCTGAAACGACAGCAGAAGTGAACGAACCCGTGGATCAGAACTAAGAAAAGAGAGAGAGACTGAAGACAGAATCGGCTTTCTACATGAATTGTGCAAAAACTCGCTTCCACCTGCCTTACTACTGAGAGTTGCCGGTATGACAGGAAATAAATTGGGATATGCTAAAATTTCCTGAAAACAACTGACGCTGACGAGTAAGATAGCCGTAAGTTTAGAGGAAGGAATGAATCTGAAAGTGCAACGTCTCTCATTAAGTATTCATCGAACAGAGTTAATGATAGGATGTACGCAATGCGTTAGAAGCATATTCCGCTTAATCAATACGGAAAACGATGTACACCGGACTCATAATAAAATATGCCTTTTTTTGCGGCATTGAAACGTGAATATGCTAGAACGCTTGTGTTTGAAATGTGCCGCTGGCATCAGCACTTCAGACTTATTGCTTGTGACAAGCAACATCTATGCTCCTCGCATTCCCATCTTCTCTCTCACATGTTCCTCTCCTATATATTATTCATTTGCTGCTGAAATAGGAAAACGAAAAAGGGATCGTTTTTCGTAAGAATCCGCAAAATAAATTCCTATAGTCCAACTGAAAGCTAATATACAATAAATGAGGAAGCTAATGCAATTTGCGGAAAATAACTTCCGAAGTATGGAGTTTTAATCGAATCTTTGCATATCGATAGCACCTACACGTAACCGCTGCACTATGCACTTTGAACTTGCATTTAAATGAAACATTTGTGCGGAGTAATAGTTGGATTAAATTGCTTCAATAAGGCAAATGGTATGAAATGATATCAAAATGCAACGTTGGATAATCCCCAGTTATGAAGTGATCATCCCTCAATTAACATCACTACGGGAGGATTTCGACATTAGTTTTCACCAAATGATGCAACGGAACACTTAAAAAAAAGTGACCTGAAATTAAATCAGTCATTTTTATGTCTCTATCAACGAATATAATTCTTCCCAGGAATTCATTGATTGCTGATTTCGGTTTAGAAGTATACGCGTCTCAATGAAATTCTTCATTGAGTACCAAAGTTTATTAATATAACGAGAAATGCTTGCAGATTCTATAAAGAGTACGTCAACGATTCCTATGAACGCCGCCTGATGAGTCATATTATTCATTCTAATGTGTCTAATCGTTGGTTAAATTGTTGCAACAAAATCATTTCTCTGTAATGTTATCAAAAAAAAAAAACATTTCATGAGTGTAAAATGAAGAGGGAAAGGGAGAGAGAGACAGAGAGACAGAGAGAGACAGAGACAAAGAGAGGAAAAAAGAAAGAAGATGATTTGAATAAAGAAATTCCATGCAGTTATAATTACGAATGCAACAAAATCGACCGCATTTCAAGACTTCTGCAATAAAGCGATAACAACCATAAGTGCACTCATCAGAAGCAATGATCGTGGAATAGACGCCCCTAAAATATGCTGAAAAAAAATTTATGAATGCATATACAAATAAGCTTAAATGAGAATATGAAATAGTAAGAGAATATTTCACAAGAAATCATCAATATGCAACCTGGAGAGTTTGACAGATGTGGGAATGCTATCACGTGGAATCTATGACAATGATAAAAGAAAATTAAACTGTAGAAATTTACTGCTGAAGTTCATATATTATTGTTGCTGGTAGCGTTGTTAAATGTGAAATTTGAACAGTTAGCAGTTAGCAAAATTACATATAAGATGAACAGTTAGCAAACAAAATTCTTGATTGAGAAATATGGTTTCGGCAAAATCACACAGTAATTAAATCGATCGCAATTTAAAGCTCGCAAATGAGAGTGAAATTTTTCTGCGGCTTGTTGAGGTGAAATTGCAATAATTTACAGATGAAAACATTCGCTTGGATATTGCGTGATAGTGAGCATTCCATTGCTCTGCTTGAACACCGTTAGAAAATAGGAAACTGTGCGCATTGGCAATTCAGCTATCGACTTAAATACGGATAACACATTCCTAGACAACAAGACAAAATAAAAGAAGCTTGTGCAATTTTCCGCCTATCGCATTTAACAGACAATGAAATATGACAGACGAGACACTATGATAGGTGATTGTTACCTGCTGCTCAGCTGGCCAATTGGCTTCAGAATCTACCAGTTGGCTTCAGGCTTCAGAATAATGACTATTCTAAGCAACATATTCTTATTGTATCTGCAAACCTTTCTCAATCGTGCAGTTTTTTTTGACCTAATTGATGGAAGGCGGAAGAAAAATTTTCGGCATGTTTAAATCTTTGCAATATTCTTTGAAATTGATGGATCACTGTGAATAATAGCGTGACGGCCCATCCTATGCTGTTACAGCCACCGAATTTTTTAATTCCGGCCCGATGAATTTCCCCTGTTGAAAGTGCCGGCCGGACAGACAGCTACATAGACAAAATCTCACCATAATACGTTCTACCATTACAAAATCGCAAAAAACGCATGAAATACTTCAATATGCATAAACATATCTAAACAGACATTTGCAAAAACACAAACTGATGGAAAATTCAACTAAGGATTCGACGTCGAGGAGTTTACTTGGACGTGAATGGTAGCCTCACTGCCATCGCAAGATACTTGAAGAGGTTAGACTAGGGACGAGAACACATCGCGACTTCACTTCATCGTTCAAGTTCAAGAAACCATAACTGCGAATGTTGTTTGCCAGACGTTGCTCATGTGCATTCGACTATTTTTTGCAAGTTTTTACCCCAGCAGATAACAGGTTGGGTGCAGCGATGAACTCCGCTTAGCTCTGTCGCTATGGGAACCTGCGCGGTGAGATAAGACTGCGGGGTGCTACGATCAAAGAATAGCGCAGATGCAAGATCGTCCCAAGTGTGTTGGCGGTTACCAGACAATATGGGAGTCCGTAGCCATTCTGTCTACTGGACGGTTTGATTCTAATAGCGAATTCTTTACGTCAGCAAATGTGCAACGATAACAACGATGGCGTTTTAGCAAAGATCGAAGATCTAATGGCAAGGAAAGAAGCTTATGTACGAGTGGATAAAATTGATCAAATGCTTAACATGTTGATATCTACCTGAAGCGCAATCCAACTAATTGGTCGTCGAAGGCAGCATACTAAAGTATAAACACAAAGCAAAGGATTAGAAGGAACTTTAAAAAACAAACGAGCGATGAGTTCTTCAAAAAAAAAGATATCTGGAAAATTGATAACAAACAAGTAGGAACACAAATACACTAACTCTTCACAACATAGTTCGTTGTAGTTTACGCTAGAGAAATGAAATACGCATATTTCCTAAGCGATGCCATGTATACTTTCTCATATTCGTAGGATATTTGCTGCTCTCAAAAATATGAGCAAGCAATAACTGTGGATATTTTATCAACATACAAGAAGGAGCATCAAGAATTGCCTCAAGCATTTAAAAGATGCATGGTTCCGAAAAATTCTTTCGATATATGCAAACTTTACACTGTCACTTGTGAATGGAAACATGTTGGAGGCCTTATCTGCTTACGTATGTTTCGACTGCCCACAACACACTGCACTGGCTTCGACGAAACTTATCGGGTGCATGGTACGATCAACTTATATCGCAGTTTGAAGCTTTAGTCCATATCACATTTCTCATCAGTCTAGAAAACTTTCCAAGTCTCTGCGCATTCGAACCCATAAAGTTCCAGTTCTAGAAGGAGAAGCACCTGTAAGGTAAATCAGTCCGTTCTAGATCAAGCGGGAATAGTAAGCCGTGCAAACTGAGTCAGAGAAAGTCAAGAAAGACCATACAAGCAAGTCAAACGAACGCCCAACGTGTATCGCGAATCCAGCCTAAGAAAAACTGGGAGGATATAAAAGAGGTTGATGTGTTCATGTATTCATTCCTCTGCTAAACTATTCGCAAGGCCGATTGGGCCTACATGAGGCTATGGGAGCGCCTGAGGAAATCGCCGGCAGCGTAAAGTTTGCCAGGTGCGACTACGCGATAGTTCCGACGATAGGAGCCGTATTTGTGAACGAGTCGCTGCTACTTGTTTGTCGTCTTACTCTATAGGTGTGACAAAGTGTTCGTCTCTATACCTGTGTCCTCTCGCAATTTATTCAACCGTATCTCGAGCGAGGGTGCACATCTTCAAGGAGACCATGAAAACTGGACGAGGGAAGGAGAGCTGACCCTCACAGACCATTCGACAGAATTCATACATAGTACGGAATCCAACTGCATCAATACTTTCGTAGTTCAGAACGTCAAGAAAACCTCAAAGACCTGGTTGATATTCATAAATATAACAATAGTAGAGAGGAACTATGCATTTGGAAATAAATGAAATTTTTAGCACTGCAAAACACTTTGAAATATTCACGCTCCATAGCATATGGGTCGTTTTAACGATACATTATAGTAGTTCTCCAAATTCACATAATGCGGGCAGTTTACAGCTTCTTATTTATTTCGACAAGCTTTGGTGCAATGGTTTTAAAAAAATGCTGAGCTTTAACAGCTTAGTTTTCGCTGTGCTTGCATCGAAGAAGACCTACGAATTCACTGGTCCACAATACAGGCCCCAGTAGATTTTAGGCTAAGCTTACAAGCTTCCACCAGTATGCCCTGAACTCATGAACGATAGTTAGTGGTCCACTAAATATGGACAAATACTATGGAAAGATTATAATTGGAAAGAAAAACTTTTCTTATTACTTGAGAGGGAATGAAAGCACATATCAGTAGTTGTCGTTCGCACGCAGAAAGAAAGGAAAAATTTCTCGGTGATCAACTCAATTTCAACTCAATTTCAAGGTTCGCTTTCACCGGATTTTCCCATACACACAAGGATGACATTAAAAGCCCGCCTGTACCACACACACAGCACGTTATTTTATCTGTGTTAATGTTCGCAGCATTTGTTCATTATGCCTGCAGCATCTGCGTCTTATGCCTCCAACACATCTGTTTATTACTTCTGTGCCACCTGCATATTATGTTTGTACCGCATATGTATTATGCCTGTGCTATCAGTATATTGCACATGTATCACCTATATCAATTCTATAAATGCGCAACACCTAGCCGCACAGAACGATAAGGAAGACAGTCAAATCTACACAAAGATGGCAAGAAAGACAGCGAAAAATAAACCTAAGAGAGTTTACAAAAATTTTTCATTCTTTTTTCCGTTTCACTATACGACGTTATGACTTGTTCATCAAGAAACATTACAAGGCTCCGCATATGTTGCTATCAAAAAGCGCTCATATGTACGAACATACTTTTGGAAACGTATGTACCATAACTTATGGACCAATGCCGAGTGACTTAGGAACGCCCTGTTTGTACCTTATACATACCAACTAATGGTAGATTTAAAAGACAATCAATTCAATCAATGCATTAACCCATTTCGAAGGAATATTTGTCAACAAATAATAATACAGCAGCACTTTAAAATAATGGATTTTAATGCCTCTCTACCATTAAAGGAATTACTTCCAATCGTCGATCGTTCCTAAAGGCAAATCAGAGTGAGCAACAGCATTGAAGAAAAAACAAATGAGGATAAGACGAATCGGACTAAATGCGACTACAGATATAAAAGTGTGTATGATATCTTGTCTTACTCAAGCTTATTAACTTCTTCCAGTGATAATCCCTATGCTAGCGCAATAAAATTAGATAATAGTTGAATGCAAATATTATTTACAGATTAACTGATTGCAAATATTCAATTCCTTCAAGATAAAGAAACTTCGCAGTAAATGATAAGTAGTTTAATTTTTCCGGAAATATTAAATCAGAGCTTTGATAAATTCGTTTATTAGCGATCTAATGAGTAGAAACGAACGGATTATAATCACATAGAGGTGCATTTCAAAACAAGTAAACATACAATTGGAGTGCATAAAAAAAACGAAAAAGCAAAAAAGCATAAAAACGTCGCATCATCAATGTTTTGCATTCTCATTTAATTCCCTTATGGGATTCAATAACATATATTCCAGAAGGTGCATTCATATGATAGTAAAATTAAACCGTATGAAATCATTGAAACGAAACAAATAACGACTAATCGAACATCAAACGTTTGCGACTCGAAAGCAGGAAACAACAAATAGCGAAATATTGATGATAAATCAATGAATTCACGCATAATTAGAAAAAAAAATGAAAACTACTGATCTTTGAAAAATCTTTCAAGTAATAATTTCAAAAAATTTCCGCAAGAAAAAATTCGAAAATTTTACAACTTCAATCTGAGATCAATAGTCTTGACACTAATTTAATATAGTTAGATAATTGAGGTGCGAAATGTCGCATCGATTTTTGCATAATCAATTCCCATTAGATCTTATTTCTAAACGTTTGAATTTTTTGAGACGTTGTTTCAGTGAAGCGTTCATAGCGTTCATGAATTCGCTCGCCACAACGAATATGCAAAACGATCGCTCAATTTTTTGCTCATCTTTACGTTTCCAATGAAACTGCTTAGGATATCTTAGCGTTGATGAAATCCCCTATTTTCGAAACCTACAAATAAGAGCAAATAAATTGCAAAGAATATTGCAATTTATATACAGTTTGCAAAAAGTATATAAATTACAAATCGTAAAGAACAGTCAATACTATATAAATTGCAAAATAGTAAGACTAAATAACTAAATAAATATAAACGTCGATTCACGCATAAGTCTAATCACTTTTTAATCGCCATAGTTTTTTTCAACAAATAAAAAAATATAATCAGCGATTCATTTACTGCGGTGATTTCATGAAAGAGAAAACCCTCGACGACAATTTCTAAGTAAAGTACCAAGCGTGAACAATAAACGAAGGCGGTGTTAAAACAGTTTTTAAAAAATGTAACGTGAGTCTCCCGATTGCGACACATCTAATTTGCTTGCCCACTGACGATATTAAATTTCATCCTTTATCAAGGAAAATTAGGAAACTCCCATAGAAGACTTCAGGAAAGGAGTTCCGTTTGGTGCTTAAGATGACAAGGGAATTAGAAAATCCGGAAATTTTATGCGCTTATGGTAGGTAATTAATCAACTTAATTCTATAGGTTAATATGAGCCCACATAACTATTAAATCAAATATATGTTGCATATAGGTGAAAGACGGAGGGAAAAAGGAAGAAAAAAGGAAAGGAGAATGTCTTGAACATTTTTTGAGATTTCACTATAATAGTATTCAAGTATTCACGTTATCGCTTCTAACAGGAAGTAAAAAGTCGAAAATCAAAAATGAAATTGAAAGAATATAGCAGAACGCAATAAATTTCAATCTATTTTCGTAAGGCAGCCACGCAGCAAAGGTGACGATAACACCAAACGACGTTTTCCGATTGCTTTCAATGATTAATGACAGTAAAAAAGCACTTTCGAATTTGTGAAACTAAATGTGAAATTTGATTAAGGCAAATACATTAAGGCATTAACGAGCATAATTAAGCATATCGGGAACATTTCTCCATCTCTTAAAAAAAACGTGGAAAAGGATCCCATCATTCTCAATTACATGTCGCAAGTAGCAATGTTACGCTTGCGAATGAACACTCAGAGATGCGGTGACGAAGATGAGTATTTGATATCACAGACCATTCATCATAAAACTTTTGTCCTTAAGATTTTTGCACAACAAATAGGAAGCCTATTTCAGCGAGCGTTCTTCTTTGAAAATCCTCTCCCATTTATGTCTGCAGTTCCAAGGAGAGAAAAAAGTTTTTAACCAGCGCCCAACATAGAAATATTCGAATAATCCTCCAACCCCTGTTAGAAATATTATAAAAATGAAAGTGATCATTGAGTGCAACACACCTGGCATGTGGAGCGCAAAAGCTTGTTAATAATAACTAGAGTACATCTAACAAATTCAGCACTGCTAATGATGGCAGGAAGAGGGGAACGAAGAGGGCTAATTGGGGGGAGAGAGGAGGGTTGGAGAGGACCAAGAGGATATTAGGTTGTTTGTTTCATGGAATATTAGATACCTAAATTGCTGGTAAATTTGTAGGGATTTTTTCCCGATTCGATAGCTTCAAAAAGTGCTTTAGCAGGAAATTCTTTCCACTTGTGAAATGAAGTCCTAGAACGCCATTCCTTACAAATGAATTCTGCGCCTAACTGTATCATTTAGCGATATCGATATCGATGCTTAACTGTATTAGATAAATATGATGTTAAAGTGTTCAGGTCGAAAGAAACTAAGTGCTCCATAAATTAAGCCATCAAATACATTCGAGAAAATCATTGCAACTACGCTGAGAATAGTCGTCTTGAGTAAGAAGTTCTTATGCAGTGTTCTATATTCTGCTCTATAACGATGATTTCAATATTAATTAAAAGCGTCACTCTCAATTACTCTTAATTTAACTTAATTAAAACAACAAAAGAATAGAATTTGTAGAAGAAAATCAAAAAAAAAAAACAGAATAACAAATAAAACGCCATCGGATTTAACCTCGACAAAGTACACAACACGGAAACATCATTACTGCGTTCATGTCAATATTTTCACAATTAGAGATCAATTAAAGAGGAAATAGAAAATCGATAACATTTTATTGGAACATTTCTTTTATCAGAGTGCCAAAATATCAATAATTGTTATACTCATTGTCAACGATAATAGACCAAAAATCAATAAAGAAACCTTTTTCTCTATTAACAACAATAATGTTCCCATGTTGATATAAATTCATATGAGTGCAAAATAACGAGAGTATTACTTTATATTTATGAGTAACGATACCGGAAATGTACAGTATTACTTTTTCCCGCGGATACTATCTGTTCATAATATGAATAGAACAAAACTGCTAATTGATAGTGCAGTTTATAAGCATTACAAGATAGAATACTTGATCATAGTGCACATAGAATCCTTTTTTTATCGCAAGTGGAATTCAAAAATTTAGCTACTAATTAAATATGATTGGTACATAACAATGATTTTCGAATGCAGAAAAATATATATATATATATATATATATATATATATATATATATATATATATATTATATATATATATATATATATATATATATATATATATTTATATATATATATATTATATATATAATATATATATATATATATATATATATATTATATATATATATTCTGCAGTTACAAACGTCCAAAATGCAGTTTAATCTCTCAATAGTTTATAACTGAATGTTGATAGAAAATTATGAGTTTTCAATATCGAACTAAAAAATGAATTCTCAAAGTTATTTCATTAATTGCCAGATAACTAAAATAATCAATGTAGAAATAAGGGAATTTTGCATCAAAGATTTCACATATAGCCTACGTAATATACTATCAATCATTACCGACCACAGAAACAAAAATCTATTAGTGCATAAGCATTAAAATAAATATAATGTATGATCGCAACGTTATGTACGACGAAATCATATATCTAATTGGTTACTATACTATCCACCAATGTTAACATAGTACAATTTTGTGCCATCGTCTAACAATTTATTGCAAATGCGATTACAAATCTCTCTTCATATTCTCAACAACCAGTTTATTTCAAGCTTAGCCTTGTTAAGCAACTTCGTGTACACTTGATATTTGTCATTTCGCCGCAAAATCGTCTTCATTTTTCCACGTTCAGTAAGGTTTTGATAGGTGATTAGTGGCAAAATTAAGTTTCCAGAAACTTTTACGAAGACAGTTTCGTACCTTTGAGGCAATTTATACCTTTCAAGTAATTTCGCTGCAGTAAAATTTCGTATGCGGAAAGACATTCACTTGCTGCGATTGCACAGCAAGTACATTGACAGACAGGCGCCTATGGATATGGCCTATGAAGCAATAACCATATTAGTCATTATGCGCTAGAAAATCCCTGGCAATCGTAAAGATCTTGCCAAGTGCAAGGAAACGAATTTAAAAGATGATGTCATATATGTCACGATGTAATTGCATCGCATGATATTTACTATACTATGTTCCAGAGAACTTTTTGTTGATATAAGGAATTGCAACATTCTAAATTGAAAAAAAAAAATCACAAAAAGCATCAGAGATTTGTGTAAAGGAAGAGAAAATGAGAAAAAAAAAGAGAGAAATGTGGAAAAAAAAAGTTCGAAAAATATAAAAACAAAAGCGTTAGGTTTTAAGTGTCACCAAGAATGCTCCACAAAGAGCAAGATACGCTCAAAATTGTAAATACTACGGAAAGTAAGTTCAAGTTTAAAAAACAATGAACTTTTTTCATTGGTAGAGAAGTTCGATTATATTTCATGTCTCCTTCCGATTATATAAGTTATAACGGGACGATATATGAATGTTGTGTTATTGCTCTGCAATCTGCATAAACAATTTTGCTATCAAATTTGTATGCATGCCTATATCGATGAAAAATGTGCTCATGAAAAATGTACGATTCATAGTCGAAACTCTAAAAGAGGAAAATCATACCTCTCGAAACACCGGTTTAACATCATCGAAACGCCTAAGCAGCCACAATGCCATTAAATTATAATGCGCAAGTATGCAATGCAAACAAGAACTAATGCAATAAATTGCACATAATTTGCAAAATTTGCATTCTAATTGCAAAGAGCACATAAATTTGCATAGAAATATTTGATGAATAACGTATATGTTTAGGAGATTATTATGACGATGATATTATGTTCATGATGATGAACGTTTATCCGTCTCTACTACATGATCGATCACTTCGTATGACATCATTCACACTAGCATAATAGGAAAACAACCTTATAGCTAATCTGCTTTCAACCATCAAATTGCATAACAACGTTGATCGTCGGATCAAAAGAAAACGGCTATCAATGCTAACTGGATTAAAAAATCGGAAAGCGAAAACAAAACAGAAATGAGGATATGTGAAATAAAACTTTCAACGAACAAATTTCAGCATCACTCTTATTCTTAGGGGAATATTTTCAAATATTTATATTGCTGAATGTAATAATCGCTCTATCAAGTAGAAAATAAAATTTACCATTTATATTGCAACTACTCCCGAATGAAAGATTAATAAACGTCAACTTTTTTGAAGAAATTTATAAAAGATCGGGGTTTGGATATCCTTGCATCCTATTCGTGTTAATCAAGTTCTTATTTCGATGCAAAAATTAACTCGCCCTTTTCTTATTACTGACTAAATTCTTTTCAATTGATAATAAGCACGATTAAGAGATTTATGAAGGTAGTAGTTATAGATCGATGAGTATAAAAAAAGCTTTATGAAGAGAGACGATGGAAAGAATTAGAGAGCGATGAATGAAATTCACAAAAGAAAGACAACGAAATCTTCAAATATTTCATAGAGAGAATGAAGTAAAGTGTAATGTAAGATGTGGAAATTGAGAAGTCAACGAAAAGGATCAGCAAAAAGAAGAATACAACAAAAAGCGATTGAATGTCCGCAGGTGAATGCATCTTTCGAGCTTCACGTGCTCAACGCTTGGAAAATGTTCCATTGTGAAGCTCTATTTCCTAGTGCAAACCTTTTGACCGATCATTGATGTCACTAATAAATCAACATGATATGTTGTGAGCGCTGAACGATTC
The DNA here is from genome assembly GCA_013433145.1 of Ascaris suum. NCBI lineage: Eukaryota > Metazoa > Nematoda > Chromadorea > Rhabditida > Ascarididae > Ascaris > Ascaris suum. The sequence continues at coordinate 2,238,974 of CM024175.1, forward strand.
AACAGAACGGCGTTTACTTTGTCAGCTATGAAAGGTGCACAAAATGACAAGTCTATTCGACGATGACGCTGAAACAACCAAAAAAGACCGTATCATTGGAGTTGGAGAGCGCACCACCTCCCTCCTTATGTAACTCTCATTGAACAGGCAGCCTTCTATGGTTTAGTGAACAGTTTTCGGAAACGTTTTCCCTTGTCAATTTGCAACTTATAAAGAAGTTTTTAAAACAGTAGCTCTGAGAATGGCTGGAAGATACAAATAGTATTGATGAAAAGAGGAATCGAAAGGGACCAAAAGAAACGACACAAAAAGCATGAAAACAATAAACGCAGGGATGCAATGTGCAACCTTTGAAAATCACCTAGCATATGTCTTTGGAAAGTTGGAATTTTTAATTGAACAGTGAGGATGCAAATCCAAAAAAAAATCGAGACTAGGGAGACAACATAAGAGATGACGTCATGCATGAATGTATGAGCTCGTAGAAATCTGCCAAGAAAAGGCCCCTAAAAGGTAAACAGGCATAAAAAAGTTTCGCTAAAAAAAGGGGAGAAGAACGATAGATAAAGCTCAAAATATCAAAGACACCCAAAAAAAAAAGAAAGCAAGTGAGAGATGATCATCAAAGTAGCGTTGTATCTCTTCGTCTACACCATTTGACGAGGAAGAAATTAAACGACCGATCTTCATTGAGGTCTGGAACTAGGACATGAAAAATTCGCCAAAAATATTCGAAACATACACATTAAATAGAGCACCTATTCTCAGCGGAAATAATTCCTGTCGAAGCAAAATAATCGTCCTTAGAGGAATGTAATCAATCTTTTTCATACGATTGTTTTTTATTCCCTTACATTTTACACCGATCAAAAATCATTGTAAACTTTATTCTCAATAAATTCCACACTCATACATTGTGGGTTTAAAAAAAAAACTTTTTTGCCTGTACTCTTAACGGAATCGAGTTGAAGCGAAATAATTCTTGAAGACATCTTCTCGCGGGGTAAAATTCGATTGTGCTGTCACTATTTATTAATTTTTTTTCAGGGAAAAATTCCTACTTGACTGTATACCTCTCCATTAGGCAAAAATATATGGTTCTCAGAAGTATGATAAGAAAATCTCCAATAGTAATATTTGAATAGTATTCGTACTTGATAAGAGCATAAATCAATAACATCTAAAAGTGTAAAGCAAACGTTCAAAAAAAAAAAAAAAACAAACCAAATAAAAAAGTCCTAATGATTTTTTTTTTCTTTTAATGGCGACAATTCCATAATTTATTGGCCGTCTGTAAAATACAATCTCGTTGAAAAATAGTATTGAAAAAACGCAAAAGATGAAATGATAAAAAACATAAACATATTCATTTCTTATGCAAATTTTTTCATAAAAAAACAAAACAGCATCACTAAGGAAAATATGGAAACAAATGTCTTAAAAATGCTTCGAAAAGAAATTCATTAAGAGGGAAGACCCCAATTTTGAGTTTTTTTTTTATACTTTCATAATATGATCGCAAAAATCAAATGAAAAAGATGAAAGTTCAGTGTGTAGAAATTTGAAAAAAAACTCACACTGAATAATATTTAAAAATATTGCTATCAATGTAAAGTATTTTGGACCACTGAAAAAGCGAAAAGAAAAAAAAAAACGAAGTCGCCGAAGAAATGATTAAACGGATAGCATTAATTAATTCTAACTGATCCGTTCAATAAAGAACCCTTCCCTGTAAAGGGCGAAAGAATTAAGAGCCAAGTGTAGCATGCGGTAACAAAGTTCTAAATGGAATGTGAACGCACATTTGGAAATGAATGGATTGCGCACTTGCTTTCCAAGCTTAGAGCAAGTTAACGATTATCCGATGCGCCTCTTCACAACTACCGCAATACGCATCTATAGGCCACAATCTCATTTAGCCTTTGAAACGATCAAAGAGGTTGCTTTTTGCACACACACCGTTCTATACAAAACCTCATTTTTCCACTAGTTTTCTACGATATTAGACTTTAAAGCTCAAACTGCCCAAAAACATGTCGACTTGTTTTCGATGCTGAGCTTAGACTAACATCATTTTCCCCTATGTTAGAGACACCTTCAATGCAAATCGTAAGGTAACAGCATCATGTCTGTTCATCGCGTGCATGTCTGCCTACGTATACCGTACTTTTACTGCAAAACCAGTAAGACTCAAATTGTGAAAGTCAGTATTCGTCCACAATCTTCACAAGCACCTTTTCCTTATTGTAGAGAATATTGACTTCTGAGCTTGGCAAATAAAGCCGTAAGCAGTCATAGACACTCCATTGTGTCTAAAAGTTTCTTTGCATTTCACTGTTGATTAGGTGACAAGTTTTACACATATCGATTCCATTTTACACCTTTGAAGTAAAGAAAAACCTAAAAATTTCGATCTCTCAAAGAGGATCCATATGAGTTATTAATTCCAATGAAAAACTTTTGCGTTACAGAGGAAATTTATTGTTTTCTGAAGTTATTGAGACAATCTGATCTGATGAAAGGAATAAAAGAAGACATTTTGGCAATTCATCTAACATAAATTTCCATTCGCTTCATGGGAATATCAACAGTCCATTAAAACTCCTTTTGTATGAAGTTCTTCTCAAAACTTTGAAGTTTTTTATAACAGATGAATCCAGTTGAAGCGATAGATAACAAAGGCACCAATAAAGAGTGCTTAATATGTTTCCAGCTCATCTCTCAGTCCCTATTTACAGTCGAGGCCTGGTGGTAGACGATTGTTTTTATCTTTGTGATCGCGAGGAAACTCTTCACGTAGTTGTTAGCACTGGAATCATGTGTGCTCTAGAAAACGAATGCTTTCTTATGAAGAAATCTTGCAATCATCATGAAGACGCCTTCTGACATACAGTGAAGGGCTTTAAAATAGAGAGGGGGCATTTATCAAGTATAGGCAAACTCAAATGGCTCACATAAAGTAAGTTCGGAGAAGGGAAAAAGTCAATGGAATTGGAACAAAAAAAATGGCGAGAAGAAAACATCCATCCCCAATCGTTCAGCTTCGAATGATCCGGTTTCAATTTCTGCCGGGAACACTGGAAACATGTGTATCATCCGGAACAAAAGTAACGACATGTGTAAACAGTGACCAATAAATCGTTGATTTGGGGAGAAGGGAGGAGTGATGATCATGAGATCGATTAAATGTCGAGAAATGCATTGGTGCAATGGACGGTGTTTATTAAAGGACATCATGTTTCATCAGATTATATCTGTTGCACAGCCGCCCAGTGGTCGAGAAGAGACGAGGCGAGTGGAACCGACGTTTACTGAAGGAACCAACATGGTTAGGGAACACCGCATACGTTACACACCGCAAAGCCACTAATATCAACGCGAATACGCCTACAGTCTGACGGGTTTGAAATACGCAACTACAGAAATAGAGAACAGCGAACTATTATGGGACAGAGAAGAATAGATATCACAGAGGTCGATCTATGCGAAATTGAGTTACAGCGCGGTCGTTCATCACAACAATATCAGTGTGCTGTTGGCACGTGAGGTGTTGTATTTGTGACTGCCGGCTCGAACCGTAATGGTGCGTAGTCCAGCCGCAAGCGTCCCCGGCATGATGGATTCCAAGTGCTAGTTGGCGTGGAAGTGGCATTGTTCATACGAAGGTGCTGTCGGAGCGAATTCCTCGCCTTCCCTCCCCCCCCCCCCGGCCCCCTCCCTCCCCCCTTGCCGTCGTGTTGCACCTTTCGCCTTATTATTGTTCATTTTATTCAGGCTTCATCTTAAAAAATGATCTCCCACCATCTTGTCGATAGAGACTCGGAAGAGAATCATTTGGGGATAAGTCAGGGATAGAGGGGCAAAACATGGCATAACATCCTTGCACGTCTGCTACACGTTCCGCCATTTAATGCGCTCTTTGGGCGTAATGATACACATGTTTCCCATTCGGAGCTTGCGTCCGAGGTACAGTTTATAAATAAGAGCAAATGAGCGAATCGGTGTGCTTGGGAGGAACCATCGTAATGAAGAAGAAAGGGTCTAAAGGGAAAGAGGCAACGAAATAGCCCTTTCTTCAGTGCAAACTTCCGTTCCAAGTGTTAGTTGCGTTACCTTCTATATCTCTTGAGAAGAATTTCTCATAAAATGTAACACAACCATATATATGCAGATATTGTTCCCACTCATTAAAGCGTCAGTTCAAAGAATTTTTTCTACACGATCATATAATTTTTTTCATACCTGACGGCGTAAGGCGAATCAATTATGCGCCACAAAAATAATCAATTATATTAGTATGGATAATACCGTTTCAAACGTAGCTATTTCTTTTACTTATTAGCTGCAGATTCATAAATATATGAAGCGGAGACCGAAAGTGAATTGAAATATCCTCTCTAAGAAACGTCGATGCATTGACTGCATTAATGTTTGCAATGCATTAGAAAGTTCCGGCGTCGCTGAATAGATGACGATTTCACTAGATAAGAGCTGAATCAGTAGAAATGCGACGAACGGAGTATCCGGATATTTCACGCAAATAAATAGGACAGTTTGCGAACGTAAAAAAACGCTAACTCATTTTGGCAAGCGGTGAAAAGTGATCGTCGAATCCACCGCGTTCATGCACTGACATCTGTGACCCCCGAGAAAGTGCAAAATTCAGCATCACCTGTGGCTCATGGTCGAACTGAAATAATGATGTTCATGCATTACCGCGAATATTCCAAATATTATATATATATATATATATATATATATATATATATATATATATATATATATATATATATATATATATATATATATATATATATATATATATATATATATATATATATATATATATATACAGTTGAAAATCATAAATGGCGAAGCAATCACCATGTATCGGCAAGAACCAATAAATAGATTGCTTCTTTCAGTAAGAATCTGAACCTCTCATATTATTTTAATCATTTATAGTTTTCAGAGGTTCGGAAAGCGCATGCAACATTATATAGTGGAAAAAGTAATTAATTTTCCAAATTCGTAAAAGAAGTTTGCTTCAAAGACATTAGACGTTAAGCTCAGCATAGGTTTATTTCCATGCTAAAATCTCAATAATCATCTGAACCTAAATTTTGGTTGTTATGCTATTAGCCATAATCTCTTCTCGAAAGTGTTAACAGCCGTCAAATATAAGAAGTGATTAAAAATTAGTGCAAAATGGGAATTAAAATATTACCAAAAATTAAGCTTCCCTCAACGTAATTTCAAGTATGCATAAATTTTTGCTCAAGAAATTTTTGATTTTATAAGGAACTCAATTTCTTTTCGTTGCGTTACAATGCGACTTACTGACGAATAGAATTGCCTAATTGCCTAGCTAATTATTGGTCAATGATTAGGAGTAAATTTAGGAAAAGGTAGGAAAACATATTTTTAAGTTTCGACAGATCATACTATGCACTTTGCGAGATTGATTAATTCTTCTCGAAAACATAATGCCAACAGCGTTGATAATGCGTTAAATGATCTCAATAGTATGCACATAGGCCGCAATTTTTCTCTCACATTTCCGCTCGTTTTGGATGCAAATAGGTGAGGGTCCTCAATATTATTTCTAGAATCCATACTAAAATGTGTACATATTGGAGGGAATTCCGCTCATAGAGAACTTGAATCTATTCGCTCATCTTTATCGAAGATCAGATTACAAGAGCCTGACAGAGTTATCCTTAACAAGGAGGCATAGGTTATCAGTGATAAAGCCTTTCGGCATTTTTTTGCGAACGAAAAAAAGAACTGATAAAGCGGGCTTCTTTTTATATTTTTGCCGGTGCATAATATTCACTGAGTAGTGTTATGCCCACATAAATCAACTGCACTATATTCATAGCAATGCTGGCCGTTGAATTGTCATACATGGGGGGCGTCACATTATAGTAATGAAGCACTTTATATATAAACAAGGTTTATATTTAACTAGTCCTAATTTTTAAACTCGGGGAGGACGTGGCGATGGGGGGGGGGGGGGGGGGACCGGATAAAATGAGTTTGAAGAATGTGCCCAACTCTGATGTCTGGCACCTGTTAATACTATCGAGCTAAGCTCCTAGCCAGTTGAATTTTTAGGCTCATCTAGCAGTAAGATTTCACCACTTAAATAAACCTATATTTGCTTTACCATCCAGTGCCTTTGAGATAGTTCCTAGTTGTAAAAAAACCTCGTTCTAGGACCCTAGGACATTTAATGGAGAAACAAGGGGCCTATTTTCACGTATCCTTTCAGCTCATCTATAGAAGGAGAACGATTCGATGATGAAGGGTAGGAGGCTAATTCCGATAAAATATATGAATCACTAAAGAAATTAGTCATTTCAATGAAATTCTTTCGTTTCTTTCTATCACCCTAAAAACTCGATGCTAACTTTGAATTGATTTTTACGTTAGAAATGCAAAACTTTTACACATTACAAGAAATTCTACAAGAATTTAGCGCGCGAACCAATGAACACACAGTGTTCCCTAAGTTACTGAATTTCAACGGATATCTGGATGGGCTCGTTTACGAGACCGTCCTCATAACTGTCGGCATTTTAGAAATTTCAACCGCTTCTTTTTTAAAAACGTAAATTTCAATAAATGCATTTCATTGAACGAAATTTACCTTTGCCACATATCTCAAATGTAAATGAAAGAATTTTTCAAATTATATTTTCATTGAGCGCCGCCCAATATTATTCCTTGAATGCAGTATGCGAGAAGTTTATAGGTGATAATCTTTGGTGAGCGAAATATCGAATGACTGGATAGGTGAGGAGGGGAACTGGGAAGGAGGAGGAGGAATCTAAAGGATCGGGGAAAGGGATGGGGTAAACTCGCGGCCACCTTGCTGCTATAGCAACAGCGAATGAAAATGCCAGAAATGCTTAAGTGCCCTCCCCCCCCCCCTCCTCCTTCCCTGCTGCAATATTCACGTGTTTCGAATGCCGATAAACCGTCAATATTTTTCGCTCTATTTCACGATTTCAATAAATACATTCTTTATAACGAGAACAGCATCTTGATGCTAATTCATCAAAATTTATGCAAAGCGGTTATGTCACAACAAAACTGAATCACACGGACAGAGGATGGCAAAAGAGGGAAACCGAGAGAGGGAGGAATGGAGGAAGGGAGGGTGGAGGAGGATAGACCAACTGTTATCAGTAATTTCGAGAAATTAGATGCGATGGAGGACCCCGCTTTCCACTCAGTGTAAATGGTCGCCAATTTACAATTTTGCTGCATAAAGAATTCTCGAAACGGATGTCCTCAAATGAAAAGCTAATTCGGATTTCACATATATGTAAAGAAAACAAAACATGGTTTCATCATAAGCTGAGAGCATCAATAGAATACCTGAGAAATATAGGAAACCGAATAGAATTCATGACCCGTGAAACAGCGAAAATTCTGTCGGCTATGAGAGCAAACAAAATCATTGTGTTCGTCGATGGATTCTGCCGGTTCAGAAAGCATACTTCGCAACGGTGGACGGCGATACGACTGTAATCATATGGCAACACAACAATATGGGGTATAACTGTGATATCGAATCATATAAAGGGTATAATTGTGATATGAACTCAAAAATCGAAACTCTCAATGACTTCACTGAAAGTTTTCACAGCAGCCTAAGCATTGAAGGAAAAAAAAATGTTAAAGCATCGTTAAGAAATAAACGTTTTAAAGCTTACTTCCTCTCTTATAGTTATTTTTTTATTTGGTTACATGAAGAAAACGGATTATCTGAGTATGCGAAACAAAAACTGTGCTTAATGTCGACAATTCCACCTTAATTCTTTGATCATTTCAGGAACTTAAAAATTCCTCCTAAACAATTTTAGTTCGAAAATCCGATACCCCCTTCTATGATGAATGTTGCCATGTTCATCGAAACTGTGCGCAGCCCTTGCCCGATGAGTATATTTCCTGGGGAAAACTCCATCCATACATCGAATAACACTCACCGGAAACTAACAAAAAGAAAGAGAATTGACCACACGCAGACTACGATAATCTCTTAGCATTGCATGAAATGGTAAATTGTTGTGTAATATGGCCTAGGCTTAATAAGCTTAACAGCTAAAAACATAAGCTTAGACATTGGTATTAAAGTGTATTCTTCAGCATTAGGGAACCACTTTATCGTTTTCACACTGGACGAATTCACTATCGTTTCACCTCCTTAGAAAATTAAATCTCGTCTGAATGCAAAAAATTGCTCTTTTTTCATATTCTGTTCTTTTTTCGCTCATTCTTCTCCTTTTTTTTTCAATGTCCACTCATTGATAGCGTCCATATTTCACGGCAGTTATGGTCACTGAAATGCGAAATCGATCCATCGATCGTTTAACCTCTAAAAAACCTTTGAAATTTATAGAAGCCTATTTCCTGTAGTTAAGGGCCCGGAAAAATCGTAAACGCTTTCCTGGACTGGACGCTCTCATTTCGTAGTTGTTCCATAACTGACCATTTGAATCGCAGCTTACCTAAGCAGAACTAAGACTTCCGGAAGAAATAACAAAAATCCACTCAAAAGTGTGATAAAATAATCGCCTTTCCTTACAAATCACACAACAAAAATGTGGATTCCCTTGCACACCAAACGCAAAGGCAATTGATTGATCTCTAAGATGGGGTGCGTTTTCGGTACTGCGCAAGTCTCCGATGCTGGTGCAGTTTTCCTCGTTATCTCATCTTGTTCACTGATAATGCGATAATAAAAGCTACAGCTACTATATTTTCAAATAATAGCATATTGCCAGGCAAGATGTCGGACGCACCTGCGAGAGAGTCAACCTCATCAAAAACTACAACATGGAATTTGCTTAAGGGTGATGAGAATAAACATCTGTTCATGGATGTGACAAAATGATAATTGATAATCAAAGAATCAAACGCTTTACAAAAGAAGCGTAGCAATCTTAAGTTATCGTCCTCCACCCTCAAAAATTTCCATTACCGAGTAAATTGTCTCTTAAAGAACGATTTGAAATATTGGCTCCTTGAGAAGCATTCCAAAAAAAAACTTTCTTATGTTATTTCAAAAACAGTATTTAAAAAAAAAAGTACCAACCGCTCGTAGTTCGCCAAATTCGTCGATTTCTTCCATGAAGATGGATCTCCGAAAAAGCAATCGATGACGTTTGATTTGATTTCTATCTTCACAAATGAATTAACATCATTTGTTAATCCGTTTAAACGAGCGATTTGATGAGCTTCACGTAGAGAATGCCGTTATCGCAACAATTATTATCGTAACAATTTTCTCACAAATGATCTCGGACGGATGAGAATTCTGCAAAGAAAAAAATTGGCTTTATTTAAGTGAACGCATCGAAAACATCATTGATCGCATTATTTGCGCTTTTATTTATTGGCTTAGTTAGTTGAATTTATTTAATTAGCGATTTTCATAGATTACTTCATACTATTGCAATAAATTTTTCACTAATATTGCGCTCTTTTTTTTGATTAGCGCTAAACTAACTACATTTGCCGTTGTCATTGATTGATCTTTCATAATCGCATATTTTTGAAGAATGCTTTCTAGGCGACATTATTTAGATGCTCTACTACGGTCTTTTTTTTCAATATCACATTCTATAGTATACACTTCAAAAGTTTATACATCGTCTTATCATAGATTAGTCGTTGTTTTTTTTTACCTCTTCACACGGTTATATCTCTTCTTGTTTCCTATCTTATCAATCGATCGACGAGAGGAAATATTTCTCAGAAATTTCGTGTAGTAAACTTTTTGGTTTCTTACCATCAAAACGTCTTCTCCTCTCCTCCCCCCCCCCCTTTCCCGCATTCCCTCTTTGTTTACAAGTCTACTTTCGTTCAATGCTGCAGGCGCAAGAACCACGGAAACATTATAAAGGTTAAAACACAATGTGCAATACAATTTTTTCGCACAACAGTGCATTGGAAATATCATCCGTTGATCCTATGAGTGCGCTTCTCTCAGGCTGGTGGATGTGGCCCGGTTATGGCAACTCTTGGAGCTCATCCTGCGTATTTATGAGACTATATAATCGTGCATCGAGTAGGGAGATGGATAACATTTCTAATGAAAGAAAAAATCGACGTAACACAACTGAAAGATTCAGCCATGATTTAGGAAAAAATTACGTCCAAGATTATACATAAGAGGTCACATTAATATCCCCTTCTACATGAGAGAAGCAATAAATAGAACCGAAACGATGAAATGAGGATGAAACAAAAAAACGGCACTGTGACATTAGTGAACTAGGTCTCGCTACATGGGCGCACGCCAATGAAACTTTCACTCATTATCGTCGTTTTATATAGCATCAATATTGCTTTTCCCGCGCCAGTTGCATCGTTTGCTGACTTTGTAATCGCCTATATAGGTGATCAACGGTTCCATATTAGCTGCCGCCTATTGCTGTCTTGGAGTCAGATGCCATTTGTTGCTCTGCTCGAATCGATTAGGCTGCTGCGTTGATCGTATAACTATCATGATCAGAGGGGTGTACGTGTTGCACCACAGAAATGGTGATTACTTATCTCACCAATGCTGAAGTGGAGCAAAGATACCATTGGCTGGTAAAGGAGGCATCAGTCGTCGACCCTCAAAGCGCAACGGTAAAGACTGTTGTGTACTGTTTCGACTGCCGTCAGTATTGATGGTATTTCCGCGACTGACCTGTCACAGATAGGATTGAAGTTCTTGTGAGCTCTCTGCTTCTGATACCCAGAGATGCTCATTAATAAATATTATCCTTCATAACTTTTGCGATAGGTCTAACAGAGATATTGCGCAAATATAAAGTGCTTAAGTAGCATGGCGTGTGTGTTGAGTTATGTACGTTAGGCTGCCATACGCCAATGCTCATGATGATGGCCCGGTTAGAGGGAGAGCTAAGAATCGCCGAGTGGTCATGTTATTATCGCTTCAACAACAGCATCACTATCGAAGAGATCCGCCACTAGGGTTTCATCCTCTAGGACAATCATTCCTCTTCAAAGCATGTATTTCAGATAGTGAAGTAGTGAAATCAACAACCAGCGAACAATTTCCAGCCTTTTTTATGGATCAATGACCGCACCTGCACACTAGTTGCTCTTTGCATCGTATGGACATATGCGTTCAAGAGCTTTTGAAATTTAAACCTGTACCGGGAGATCTTTGAGGAGATCTTATCGCTAAGACCGCGACCAGCGTTGCTCATCGTCATAGGACAACAACTCATGTACTTCTCAACAACATGCTACTACTTTATCTATTTTAATTAATACATTCGGCCTCAGTTTCATCGTCTATCATATTATCCATTCGGCTGTGCAGTATACTGCCAACCTTAATCTCTCTACTTGCAGCTTTTTCCAAATTCTTTCTTTTCAAGTTGAGGATGGGCATAAACGAACCTGAAATAATATTTTCTAACACTCTCACCTATTTTGCAATGTGAAAATGCTCAAAAGCACACAATAAATCAGAACAATTAGAGCATCACTTGAATGAGGCACCCCCTTACTAATCTATCGGATTTTTTGGTTATAGCATTTATTGTTTATGAGTGCACCTGTACAGTGATACCTATACGTACGTGGACTGATTTATATCAAGAGAACATAATGCACTCAAATATTTGCAAAAAGGCGTAAAATCTATGCGAAATGAATCAACTTCAAAATGTAGAATTTTCATATGAGCGCACGTGAGTACGACAGTCGCAAAGATCGGTCACTGATGCAGAAACGAGTATAAGCCATAATGCACGTATCCGTCACTTGGGAATTCGTAATCATATTACCATCCTAAAAGCGCCTCCAAAATGATGAAACTGAAAGTTCATGAAAACAACGCAATATGCGCCACTCTTCGGCATATAAGCTAATTCATTTCCACAAAGGTTTTTGTTGATCTTTATCGATTTATCGATTTTCTATCCCTCTTTGATCTATTAGATGGAAAGGAGCTTAATAGAATTAATCTATCGGCAATTTATTTTGACTCTTTATGGATATACTCGTTCTATGGAATATTGCTCTATAACGGGACAACGCGAGAGGACTATCTCGACTCTGGAGAATTCTACTTGTTCTAGTAGAAGGCGAGGATGAGCAATCATTTTGCGCCCTTTCTAGAATCGAAAATCTAGAAATGCCAATCTCGCGCATAATTGCCTATCATAAGTGCTTACTGCACTCTTCCGCTGCTTAAGATCGAAAAAATGCCAATACCCGCAATATTATACATTACTGCTCAAAAGACCTTACCCGCATCATCGTACTGCCACCATTCACTACAAGAAATGATTGCTTTCCTACGACTTCAACTAGAACGAGTAGAACTGTGCTGTGTCAAACTTCTTCTTATGCTTCGTCTCGCTAGAAAGTTTCCTCATTGCTGTGTAATTTAACAGGAAATCAACGTTGAAATTTGAAACACTCAAGATAATGTACGCAATGTTCTTCTAGTTTCTTGTAAAAGAGAACTAACTGATCGAATCGCAGTAATTAGCATTAAGTTCACACAATAATTTAGGTTCAATTGCCGATTATTTGAATAGAGTACTGTAAAATTGCATCTTTCATATTTTATGAACTAATTCATTATACTAATGTAATCTAACGTATTTTTTAAATTTTTCATTTTCATATGCCATCCTGTAGTGTGAGAAAACAAGTGAATACTCATATTTCAGCCATATGTAACCGGAATCCATCTACAACGGAAAAATTTAAAATGCTATATGCACGTCTATAATCCAGAATATATTGTAGAACAGAATATAATTTATGAGGTGTGAACGTCTTCATTTGTTGTGAATTTAACTTTTTTTCTGGACGGCTTATAAGACCGATCGAGCGTTGTTTTCTTCTAGTAGTGGTCAACGTGATAAGATTAGAAGTTCCTTATCACCCGGTAGAGTGACCACTTATCACTTGCGCTCCAAAAGGAAGTTTAGTAGGTTTGCCTACATCTACTGTATATATGAATGAAATGTTCAATGGCCTCTCCAGTGCGTAGACTACAATATCTTTATGCTGGCCTAGACAATTGCAGTTAGACCTTATCTTCTGGATTTCTCGCTTGTTTTTGTCTTGAAACCAGCTCTACCTGGATGAAACACTCTTTATATATAGAGATGGAACCTGTGATGTATGCTAAAGGTTTTTTTTTAATCTGCAATGGCACTGACACTCTTCTGAAATCTCACCCAAGACACACCAAAGTTGTAGAAGTATGCATCAAAGGTCAAATATTTTTTAACCGAGGTTGTTTCGCTTTGATCGACAACTTCTCGCAATACAACGCGTTTAAAAAATATTCGTGTTGGGTTATTTCCGCATCTTTCTCTTCAACTTTAAATAAGAAAATAAATGGAGAGACGAAATGAAAGCGCTAACAACGCTCCAAAAAGTTTTCAATAGTGAAACCATAAGGGAATATAGTCTTATATGTTTAGTTTGCTTGTACTTTCCAACATAAACAAATCTTTCGGCGGAAAATTTTTTTTACGTTTTAATGTTGGCACAACGGAATGCATATAAGACATCGCAGAAATTATTAGAAATTGCAATTTCAAGCACTCGACAACGATACGGGGAAAGGAAGAGTAAAGGAGGTGCATTGAGAGAGGAGTAGTTGAGAGGAAATGCCAGTAAGAGTGCGGGCAATGTTTCACTTTTCTATGAAGCAACCATAGAGCTCGTTGTTGATGTAAAATGATGTTAATTTCAACGATAAGTTGATTTCCATAAACCTCGAATTGAATGCTCAGAAGAATGATCATAATATGTTCGAGATAGTGTCATTGAATGCAATCGTTTTTTCATTCAGCCCAGCCGCTTTTGTGAATGAGCCTGGCCGTTTTTGTCGCTGAGCAAAGCACCTGCATTTGAAGGTGTTATGTAGATCGATCCTACGGAAACCTTTTGTAATTAGGGCAATGATAAATACAATGAGTGATAGCGGAAGAATAATGCCCTAGGTATTAGTTTTCTTTTATTCTTGTTCAAAATTTTTTCGAATGTGAATGAAAATGACTAAAATAGACGGAAGAGAAATTACTAATTAGCGAGTAAAACTATCGATTATGAGGATGCAATTCAAATACGTAAAAATCCATTAAGAAAACGATCACATTTTGCATCTATGACTCGTTAAAACTATTATTAGGCAATGTTCATTGCTGACGCTTCAAAGGACAAGTGATTTCTCGTGAGAAAACAAACTGGAAGGAATACTCTCACCAGGTGACAGTAAATAAATGAGAGCAAACGAACAACAAATATAGCTTCTGTGGGAAACCCAATTTATCGAAAACGCTCCAACATTCATGACATATCTGCTATCGTGAAAGATGGATTCCGTATATGATAATGCAGACCTATTCTTGAAATGTTTAAATCTTGGATACCCTTAAAGCTTAAAATTTCGGTGAAGTTTCTTTGTCAAGAACTTCAGATATAGTTATTATATTTTCCGATTGAGTCATAACGTTTTGGAGATTATTATTTCCGGTGCATTTTTTATAAAATAAACTGAAGCGCCTTATGGCAATTTGAATGTCTTTTAGAACAAAATCGAAATTTGAACGTTTCAACAAAAAAAGCCATAGAAACCACCATCGGGGTATCGCAAAATTGAAAAATATATCGGTATTTCTGCACTTTATTTAAAAAGCACTTTATAATTTTATACGAGGAGAACGACAAATAAAAGAAGAAGGTGGGAAATTTAATTAAGGTATGTGTAATCTGCAAATGTCATTGGAATAAATCTATATGAGAAGAACCTGTAACGTAATGAGAGCTCATGTAGAATCACTAGAATCTGAATCAACAGTAGAATAATGCGCCTGCATAGATGAGAAAATATATTTGCGATAATAACAAAAGTCTAAAAACAAGGCCTCATCAATCCAACATAAACAACTGAAAAGAACATTCTTAAGCACTGCGGATATCTCAATGAAATCCAACGAAATGACCATCACTATGGTTTCAATGCGCTCGTTTATTATGTACGTTGCTGGTCAATCCTCTTTTATTATGGCATCTTAGCTGAGTGTATTATTGTGCTTGTTCTTTGTTGTTACGTTAGTATCCACATCAATAACTCCCCACTAATTGGTTGATTCGTAATAATATCTAGTCATTCAAATATTTCATCTCATCGTTTGCAAATAAATTCAACCGTAATTCATTTTATACGAAGTGATAGAGAAAAGATTATCAAGGATCTTCATTAAAATCTACGCCATAATTTCACAATATTCTTCATTTTACGAATCACAATCCATAAGTCATCTGAAAGTCCATCTTAAAGCTTTCTAAGGCATCAAAAATAAGCGAATTTTACAAAGAATTATGAGAAGTTATCATTCGGTGATAAAATATTATGAGGAGTACAACCTCCATCCGCTATTCTGCTGACATTCCAACATATAAATCTTGAGTTGTTCTTCGTTTTCAATAATTTCACTATTGGTCATCTTCATAGAAGCTATGAAATGTTCCCTTGAAGAATAATTCAAAGATTTCCGAAATTCATAACATGACGCTCAGATATGGTTAGACAAGATAAGTTATAATCAAGCAAGTTTGTCAAGCGCAATTTAGAATCGGACATTTTGCAACGCCGAAAAGAACGAAATGGAAAGATGCGTCAGATGGATCGGCGCAGTATGTGTTTTTGCGTTTCACCTCATCAGGTCAATTAGCATCCAAAATCGAACCCAACAAAAAAAAAGATTATCGGCAAGATTAGAGACATAAAGAGCCAAAGATCAACACCAGCTACTGAGACAGGTTTAAAGAAGGAAAAGAAACGAACGATAAGTGGAGTGGTATAATAATGGCTGCAATTTCGAATGAACAAGCGTCATCTCTACATTGCTCTGATAATGTGGTTATTGCAAACCTGATCGATAGCAAGAATTTAGCTTTCGATCACAGCGAATCGATAATAGAAGAAGACTGAACATATTTCATGGTAGGTTTAATTGAGTGTTACAGGTCACCCGATCATGCAATAACATTTGATCTCGAATTCCGATGAAATCGAATGTGGCAGGTTATCATAGTTGAATTTGAATACCTTGACATTTGTGGTTATTAAGTTGGAAGAATCGAATGAAACAAACATATCTATAAGCCAAACATCAATTCACATAATGCACTTTTAGGGACGTTTAAAAATTGCTTAAAAAATTACATCTATATTTGCCAAATTTTAGCGCACGAGTGTAATTGATTTGCAGTGAACAGGCTTTGATGTGCTATGTGTACGATGGAGTGGAATTTTTACATTGAAGTAAAGACAACAAGAAAGTTTCTTTTTTTTGGTCAATAAAATTTCATTGCGGCGTTTTTAAACTCCACATACGAATACTGTTTCTGACAGCACGAATCTAAATTGATAGAATATTGAAAAAGTTTGGAGAGTATCATGCAACATATTGGCTAGTACTGTGAATTATCTGCCACATTGTTTATTTCAGATATAAGTTCGTCATTAAAAAGATCAGATGATAGCAAAAGGAAGACTTCGATGAGAGTGGAAGTCGACTGATTAGAAGATCATATTGAAGGCAAATGTGAGGTGAAAGCAAACCGCATTTCAAGCGCTTCTTAACTGCATATCCGTCTCATGCTAATCGCTAGAGCATAAATAAACCTGAAAGAATGCCAGAAATGGGATATCAGAAGCACATTCTCGCAAAAAAAAAAACACATTGTAGATGCATGCAACTTTTTTTTTCCATCAGGATGAAATTGTCTATGTTCCATGGAGATATAGTTCATTAAAAGAAAATAGAGGATCAAGTCCTTCGACGATCAATAGACGAAACTTTTTTCTGAGCAGAAATAAGGAAAGAAAAATAAGAAATTGTTTCTAATAAATTAAACGGACTATTTTTGGCGATAATAATAAGTAATTACCTTGAAAATATATCGTTAAATTATGAAAGAAAGGTTGAAAATTATTTCTATGGCACTTAAAGATGATATCTCTTTATTGAATTTCGAAGAAATGAAATCCCATAAGAACAACTTCTTAAATAGCATAAATGGATGCGTCCAAGAATTTCATCGCGTCCTTTGCTTTTTCTTTTTTGATAAATTTATTTCCCACAAGTGCATTTTAATGCATTCAATACACGGCCTATATACACATGTGCTCTCAATGTGATCCACGTTGTAGAGTGAAGTGATGGTGGTGGTGGAGAGAGATATCGAGGAGGAAGAGCCACTAAACATGGAAGCTTAAAAAAGTTTGGCTGCTTTTAATGCACACCAAAAGAAAATGCCCTAGATCACATGGAATCTAAATGTTAATCGAAGGATTTCTAAAAGGAAAAAAAATTGTAGGCATTTCAAGGAGCCCAAAACTCTTCATACATTTCATAGGAGCTGAATTTCATAGGAATATTTTTTCATTAAAAGAATTTCCAAAAAAAAAAATTCTTCTACGAACATTTTATAAATTTTTCATAGGAGAATCTTTATTGCATAATTTCCACTAAGAGAAAAATGAAACTTTTCAAGAAGGTCTATAATAACGGACGAAACGCTGAGAATCTAAAAACACTACTGCTGAAATTTTATACTTAACTATATTCAACGAAACCGATTGAAAAAAAAGAGCAATAAAAAAAACGAAGCGGTAAATATCGTTGTACACCTCATTTAGTAGACGTTTTCATTTGTATAAATAAATTTGAAGTGGAAAACGTTTTTCATCATTTATTTCAACTAAACGAAAGTATTTAATATTTCCCATCAATTCCACTTTAACGAATCCTATAGAAGTAGTACTAAAATCGTAATAAATATAAAAATCTCGAAAAAAAAATTGCCGAATTCACCGAATAAAATTTCCTTGTTTTGTGAGAAACACAAGTGAAAGACATGAAACGTTAATCAGTTGCAATGAGCTCATTTTTATGCGCAAAATAGAGCTTATTGCAATAATTGTGACGAAAAAAATTCCTATATGGAGTGAAAAAAAATTCTCCGTATAGTGACGAAAAACGATGATCAATTTGTTGATACAACACTGACAATAAAGACAAGTTTTTTTGCATAGACCACAACCGAATGCCATCGCAATCATCGCATTCCGTTTTCATTCGCTCTTATAAATTTATGTTTGCATAAAGAGGCACTTTACTCTCATAAAGCGTCTACGTATCACGTGTGCATATATTTGTTTGTCTTTTTTGTGCTTTCGATGTAGTAGCATCTGGCAAACAGTTAAACTCATCCATCAAGCTTTGAAAGAAATCACTAATCATTTGGCGCTGCCTCGGATTTGCATACATTTCAGAGCGATGAAATCTTCCTTTCACATCAATTCAGTCAAAAAACGCGAAAAAAACTTATGAGAGGTATTGAAGTAATATGATACCTCACGTTTCACTCATCCGATTGCTTACTTTAAAAAGTAACTAATAGGAGGAAAATATGCAATTCATTGCCTCATGTCGCTATTCACCTGGTCATCGGTAAGAATCTCTTATAAAACGACCATTTAGTCATAACGTAAAATCGTTGTAAAATAGAAACTGCAGTGATGCAAATTGTTAGCGAATTTTATATAATTTTGAATGTGTAAAAGTATTTTCGAACCTAATCGAGCGATATGTCCGCTTGAGTTGCTCTCGAAACGGAACCACTAAGGCGACATACTCACATATACATAGGCATAGAGACAATGTCGCCATAATGTGCTTTCGTAAAGCAAAGCTTTTAAAGTACATGAAACTCATCCCACTACAGAAGGTTATATGACCTCAAAGGCCAAAAGGAATGTGAATACATCTGTTGCGTACTGTGTTAGGTCCTCTGACAGGCTTTCGCAGTTGTCAATAAAACTAATAGTATATGCTTGTGGTAAGGAGGTTTAAAGCAAAAGCACTGCTAACTATTCGGTTCGATATATGGTAATGAAAAACAGTGCCGCACGTTCCAGCGACAAGGGGCGACGGGGAAGGAGCGAGAGGGAAAGAGAAGAAGAAAGAACAATCTATGAGAAGCTTCGTTGGTACTAAAAGAGCGCAGTCCAAGACGATTTCTTCTGACGACAAATCAGCATTAGTCATGGCGCATGCAGAAGACAAAAAACTGTGAGACTTTATCGTCTCATCAATAAAAACAACATTCGTGCCTACTATCACGTTCGTTTATGAAACCGAGGCATCGTGAGCTATGTATGATAAATATAGGCGTAAATATTCACAAGTTACTCGCAATCCTTTGACAGTATGAATTTTCTCAGCGTGTCAAAAGGGTGCAGCAAGTTATTCCACATCATATCATAACGATCATATAATTATGTGGTCTGCTTTGCGTTCTCGAAAAGCTCAATCGCTATAGTGTATTGTGTGCTCTAGTTTTTGCCTTAATAATACTATCGTCGCAGACACATTTGAGGAAAAGAACAGTCGTACTTGAAATCGCCATGCGGAACTGAAAATGACTAAGGAGTGTAAAAATGCAAACAAATGTAGCAATACGGAACTGAAAACGAGTATGAAGTGTAAAAAAAAAAACAAATGTAGAATTGGCATTTGATGCAAATTTGCATTATGCTGCCCGATCAAGCAGTTTCACAATTAATCACAACAAAAAAACAATTACAGGGTCCAGTAATGTTTCAACCGATCAGACCAGTGATACAAATCCGATGAAAGAGTCGCCATTTGTGCCCCAGATTAGAAGGCAATGCACGCAATATTTTCAGCTTTAAATGCCTGTAATTCCTCTCAAAATTGACAGATCAATGGGGATATTATAAAAAGGGCTAGCTTACGGTCATGTCAAACTTTTATGAAATAAGTTTCCTAGAGTCACAAATCGATGCAATCAGTGAGGTAGGTGTGAAACACAAAAGCAAATTGCAGCTTTTGTGATTTACAAAATCAATTTTGTATGAGCGTATAAAAGCGACCATTCTCTTAACTATCTGAAGACGTTTTCTTGTGAATTAACGACGCTCAACGGTCACATTATATTGAATGAAAACAAACTCCTTTTAGTGCTGAAAGAATGACTGCCGAATTTAAACATACCGCAGTCTTACAATAATAAGTTACGAATCCGCAAACCTACTCATATCTTCCAACAATTTAATGATGCAATTCCTTTTTTCTCCTTCAATTTTCATTTTTTTTTTTTGCAAGAGCGGATGAGACTGAGGGAAATTCAAAAGCGGGCCCATATTGTTCTTAGTGATTTTTTAATCGCTCTTTTCGTACTCTTCTCGGATTGTCGTCCTCAAACCGGATGGGAAGTCAAAGAAGAAGGAGGATGCTGAAACTTGTCTTCCCTACTGAATTCACAATGTTGTTTACAACATTCATCACGCACTATCGAGTCACAGAATATGAAGTGCATTACAACAAGATATTTTCATAAAGAAGCGTTTCAGCCAAAAGTATGAAGTTTAGAAATAACTTTAATATTATATAATGCTAAAATATTATAGCTGAATACCTCAGCATTAATTATTCTACTGCTTTATATCTAAATGGAGGAACTAAAAAAAATGGAGGAGAAACTATCATTTTCCAATATTTTGTCGTGGAAATTTCGAAAATATTTCATTAATAGAGGTTAATATAAGTGTTCATGAATGAGCATCAAATTAATCAACTTCGTTATTATTGTTACGGTGACACACTGAATATGTGAAATAGAGCATTGCATTGACAATAATCACAACTGAAGTGAAGGACTTAAGAAAGTTACTGCAGTTGACAAACACTGTAGTAGAGTGGTGAACTTGTCGTTTTTTTAATTAGCTGCGGCAGCTTGAGGAAAAAAAAGTCTTCCTCAAGCCCCATTAAATCATTGGCGATCCCTCAGGTTTCCAAGTGCATGATGTGTGCAGGGAAATCGAATTTTCTTAAGCTCGAATTTGTAGAGCATCAAAAATGAAGCTGAATACAAAGGAGTTAACCTCCTTCCTTTAAATGCTTTGGTTATAATTTCAACTGACGATTGCGTAAGGTGGATAAAGGATGGGGAAAGGAGGTGGGGGGAAGAGAAGAAGAGGTGCTTGAGAACGATAGATAGAGATATGGTTGAGTGGAACGTTATTTCTTCTCCTCGTTTGTTCTTTCATTACCAGTCAATATGCATTTTTAAAGCGAACTACGGTGATTGACAATCGGCCTGTGAACATATTGTGTGGCCATTCCAAAGTTTCGCAACTTCAAGCTGGGAACCATTGAAGCTACAGCTGCCATATTTAGTACGTGTAACATATGCTGCAATTATAATATTCCATACATTTTCAACCGAGTAAATCATTCACAAAAAGAGCTATCGTTACTTCGAGGTGACTAGAATTTCTATGTATTTTTTAGCAGTTGATTTCCATCACGCATCGGTGGATGATACGAAAAAAAAGCGCAAAAGAGAAACTAACACGATATGCACTTTGTTTCTCGGCCTTATCACATTGTTAGTTTCATGAACTAGTGAGGAACAAAACTGTTTGCGCATTTATATCTCATTTAGACTCAATTACTCCAAGAAATCACCCATAAAAGAGCTTCGTTTTTTTTTGTAATTCAGTTGTTGTGAATTGAAAATCTGACTTGCAGTAAAATGCATGCAACTCTTTGGCTTTTTTGTGCAATACTTTTTATGCGAATTTTTAAACTGAACAGTGAAAGCCTAATATAATACTGCAGATTAACTTAAAGCATGGATTGCAACCAATAAAATTCCATCCTCTAACTTCAAACATTTCGAACTTCAGATCAGATAGATATTTGGATTGACATGCAATTGCGTATGCATACAAAAATGCGCACAGAATGAGACCATGCTATAATAATTCACAAATGCAGATCTATGAAAGCGCACAAAAAACGCATTATTTATGAAACGCTTCAGCGGGTAGTGGAAGAATTAGAAGAGAACAGAGTGCAGCATAAGCCTCATTATTTAGCGGCACTTCATAAAATTATTTATTTGGGGAGTGGAATTAAAATGCGCATATTGCACCAGCTTAACTCAAGCGCTTCCGCATTAGCTGATGATCCAGTGTGTTTTTTAAATTCGATTTCATGTGCTTTTGCAAATTGCACTCCCAAGGTTACCCTATATTTAATACAAGAATATGCATTATGGCTTTTAAAATATGTGAGAGCGTCCATCTGAAGCCGTAGCATTTTCACTTTGGAAATACTAAAACTTGGAATGTATAATCTCCTATATTCTTTGAAGATCGATAAATGCAATTCAAATTGCATGGAGATATCTTCTTCTATTATTCCAGTTCATCCATCAACTTTAACCAAATTTGCACGCATATCAGAGTATCTAAACTTTCGGTTTTTAGAGAAGTTTGAGCATACATCACTATCTCTCAGCTAGGGAAAACGAATTTTCTCTAGAATATTTAACGAGAGGCTGGATCAATCCTTAGCAGTAATTCTGCTGTGTTATTCGTATGGAATACATGGGGCTTGCTAGTATGGTTAGAAAGCCATAAAAACTTGAATTGCATTAATAGATCTGGCGTGCTTTTTTATTAGATCTTCCGTTTATTTGTACACTGCCTACCTTGAACCGAGAAGCCAATCCTGGTATAACTTCGTGTTAGGGTGATGAAAAGTCAGGTGAAAGTATCTCCAAGTAATACGACTTGCAAATGAAATTTACTTCAAAATTATTTACATAGAGAGCAAATGCAATTTTTACTATTGTATATAGCAAGCAATTTTCAAAAACAGTGTACTACTAAACGGCTTATTCAAGATTGATGAGTACAGTTCAAATTACTTGAAGATATACCTTTTCACCATTTCAACTCATCCATCAACTTCAAGCAAACTTGCGCACACATGAGAGATTCTAAGATTTTAGTTTTTTTTTTTTGCAGTTTATATGAGCCGATTAAGCACATTTTTCTTTTCTATATGTTCATATTAAACGATAGCGTCATTCAGTATTCTCCTATGTCATGTTCAAAATCGTTCGCCTCGCTTTTTCGAATTTCTCTTCAAGCAGAATTACACGGAAATTCGAAAAGAAATTTTCTTGGCACTTTGGAAAAAAATTCCCCTCGAAAGTAATTAATAGAAGAGAATACTTCAGAAAGTAATTAATTAAAAATACACTCTTTCCGCATGCGTAGAAATGAATGACTTTTTACGGATGGTATCGCACATCAAAGCGGTAGACCTAAGCACGTCTTCAAGTTCACTGCAAAAATAGAAAGAAATAGAAGAGAAAAAAACAACTTTTGCAGTTATGTGACAAGTCTCTCAAACGAGTCCGTGAAAGGTGTGCCAAATGAAAGTTGAAATGATAGTGCGGCCAAAGTTACCTAATAAATATTTTTCGCAATAATCTGAAACGGTCTTGTCGATGCAATTAGGCTATTATATGATATTCGTACAAATACCTTCAACATAAGTATCTTCCATTGTACTTTTCCCATCGCAGTGAGCCAATGAAGCAGTTGAAGAAATTTATTTCCCGCTGTTTGGAAGATTTTTACTGAATAAATGCAAAAAATAGAAGAATGACTGCACTGTACGTCTACATTGCAAACCAAAAGATGACTTTATATGCTGAATATTTACAAGTTTAAAGGCTTGTAGCTAGTTATTGTTATCCAGACGAAATTAGCTGCTCTGGTCCAGAATAATGTTGTCCTGCTCGTAAAGTACGCCTCCAAGCAGTTCGACACACAATGACGAGTGAAATGTCTATAACTTTGAGATCTACTGGCAGTGAAAACATCAAGTTATAGTAGGTGGGAAAACAAAGCGCAACAGGCATTTCTCGGATGCTATGAATACGAATAAATAAGATTAAATGATAATAGAAAAGGCGAAAATGCATCGAGCTATAATGAAATTAACGAAATGACCGTACGGAAATGTCCTTATACATCATAACATCTACCGAAGATGAATGAGTTGCACGAATATTTGCCTAAATACGAAATGAGAGGAGAAAATAGATAGAATTTTCCATGCTGCTCAATATTTTTAAAAAAGCTTTAAAAAATTAATCATTCCCTGTAAAAAAAAAAAAAAAATGATAGCAGCCAGATGTCGATGTCATCAATTCTTAATGGATTATAAAGCGATATGCTAAAGATATGAGCAGATGGAATTATGGTTTCACTATGATCAGAAACTTCTTGAGCGCTTTGATTTATGACGGAAAAAATATCCGAAAATGCATCCAGAAAAAAATCTTCTTAGGAATAAATTATAGATAAAACTTCTCTGAAACTTTACGCTTTTAATCACACGAAATGAAACATTTCTACGTCTTTTTAATGTTCTTCTAATTCATTTAGTCTCAATTTTTGTTGCTCCTATATTACAAACGTTCCCATAATATACTTTTTGTTTACAATAACGTAAACGTGTAATTCTATGCTTTCAGCTTCAGAATGAGCGAATTTTCAAAACATCTCTACGCTATGTGTTTATCACAATGCATTATTATTCTGGTTTTATTCTTCGGATGATTTAGGATCGAAATACAGCTAGCAAACTTCCGAAATAAAAAAATATATTTTCATTTCAAAGGCGATAAGAGAATCTCGCTTTGTGGATATAATCAATATGCGTTATCTCTGAAAATTTTTAATGCATTTGAGTACGATCATTATGCATAGCGGATAGTTTTCTAGCATTTTGCATAGTGAAACGACATGAAAGGACATGGCACGTTTCGAAATGTTACGACTACAGGAACGAGGTAATGATTTTAATGAAGCGCCCTCAAATGAACAAAGGTCATATGGTCATAAAATACCTATACAATGTTCCGTATTTGTTTAGGATATAGAGTATTTTTATTTTTCAACTTCTATGACACATTTAGTTGTTGCCAGCTCATCCCGAAATAAATAAACGACGTAGATAGAAATTCCGATAAAATGTTGGAGTGAAAACTTATGGCTCATTTATATTTCAATGAAGACTTATTTCCATAAGAAAAAATTATAAGATTTTCCATAGCGTGTAATCACAAGTAGACGGCAAACCAAAAAACATTTCAAGAGCTCATATATGGAAATACGCAGAAATGATTTTTATATTTCGCAGTGGAATATTAACCATGGAAGAAAATTTTAAAAAATTATCAAAAATGGAAAGCGAAATCATAATAATTGCAGTTATGAGTACTATGTGCAAAGAGAAAGTACAGGTGATATTTGATTAAAAGGTAAACACCATCAACGAGATGAAAAAGACTCCTATGAGATAACTTATTTGTTTAGAGTAGAAGAATTGAGTGAAAAAGTTGAATAACTTTCGATGTTATTAGAATAGATGTGGGAATTAAGTGTTCTACGCAATTCTTTCCGACATGTTTATACAAACAAAAATAGAGGCAAAAAGAAACAACAATATTCTCCATGATAACGATTCCATAGCGCAGTTTTTTTTTGAATTGTTGCAAAAAAAAGAACAATTGCAATGCTCTTTAAAAATATATCTTTTTCCCGTATTTGCTTCCCATTAAGTTAATTCATTGACTTTCGTATTTGAAAAAACTAAAAGAATATCTGATGGGTATTTTTGAAACGTGACTAGGTGCACACATGGTTTTCTTATTCCACATTTAGAGCAGCAAAAAACCCATGCCTGATGTCAGTTTCCTATAGTAGAAATTATTATATTTGAAGGCTAACTAATAACCTCATGGTGCTTTCAGCAACGAAGGTGTTTTCAGAGGAAAGGACAGTATGACGAGCAGTACACGACCACGTGTTAGCAAGCTTGACTCATAAATTCTAATTTCCGTTCAAAACTCACAAATTCACAAATTCTAAGTTCCCCACGTTCAAAGAGACCTCGAAGTAGAGAGAGCTTCCGAATTTGGAGCCATTAAACGATTTCTGGCGGCGAAGAAGTTGGAATTTATCGGACGCCAATACGCTGCAAAAGCGAAATCATTTTGCTATCGTTTCGAATACAATTAAGATACAATGGGAACAAGTAAGATGAGACCCATGTTTCCACACAAGACAAGATTTAGGATAGTACACTTCACTATAAATTCTTCTGAAGGAGTACTTCAGATAAGACAGTAGAAGTGCAAAAAGTTCATTTGACTTTTTGGGAGGCAGTAGTTTCATCTTCTGACTCTCATATATATATATATATATATATATATATATATATATATATATATATATATATATATATATATATATATATATATATATATATATATATATATATATATATATATATATATATATATATATATATATATATATATATATATATATATATATATATATATATATATATATATATATATATATATATATATATATATATATCAGTCAAGAGCAAATAGCAACGTCAAAATATTGTTCGACAACAAGCACATAGCGGGGGCGTGCTCGTTCTTTTTCTGCAATCTAGCAGCCCTCCTCCAATCGATTGTCGCAGTGAAGAAATAAATATTCCGTAATGAATGGAGCACAACCAAATACGCACGTTTATTTTCGCAAAACAACTATCATTCAATGCAGGCTCACTAGAATTTGAACGTTTGACGACGTCTAGTTGAATTTTCTGCACCATGAAGTTTCATTTCAATGCGCCTTTTATTACAGACTCTTTCATGAAAAATACGCAAGAATTAGGGTGTCTTCTATCTGAGGATCATTTCGAGAACATTGTTATCATGTCGAGAATGATTATAAGGTCGTTCCGGAAGCAATGTTACAAATTTATAAATATTGTGAACTTTTGTCTTCATTAGTCTCCACCGACTGCCACCTTCTGATGCAAAAGTTCTGCGCAAATAGGTTTCTAGCTTAAAAGGTTTTTGAACATCGATCGTCTTACCAATGAGGTATGCTTGTGCTCGAATATTTTTTTTACAAACTCGCATTCACAAAGCGCATTGTGCTGATGTCTGTTGGTGTCTGCGTACATATTTCTGTCTCTCCTCGTTTGTCGAAAAGTTTAAGTCGGAAGCTTCTAAAGACGCAGAAAATTTTCTAAGGATGGCGGATATAATCAACACTATAAAATGGCCTCTTCTGCCAACTTCCCGAGTAATTTGCTTATTACTAAGAAAGATGGACTTACTTAATAAGGGTGTCAAAAATTAGTTCATTTCATACGACCTGTCAAATTGCATTCTTCATAGTTCCTATACTCATCTTCTGCAGAACATTTCAACGATATGATTGACCGGCAGCTAGCTACGGAGTAGCGGTTGCTCTGGCCAGCAGTGATGGGCGACTATGGTATAATGGCGTGACATGAAGGTCAAGAATTTGAATTCTGAGCTCCAACTGAGCAAGCCAAAATCGAGAAGTTAGTTCCGGAAAAGAAACGATTTGAGCTGCAACTTGTTTCAGTGAAGAAGATCAAAAAGGAATGACGAGCGAACTGTTGATCCTCTATTTACTCCAGAAAAAGATAATACCTGTTGCGCTCTATGAGCATAGATTGAGCGTTCATCGGCAAAAGTGTGGCTTTATTGTGTTTTTCACGACAATATTATGGAAAAATTCGCAATTTCTGCTTTGCAGTTTCACTTTTTTTCTGAGTCCTCCACCCCGCCGAAAAAAAGGCCATTCAAACGTATAACAAGGTTTTATAGAACCAACTGTGGGAACTTTCCTGCGAGCGACATCAGGATGCGTTGTGCGTCTTCCACTTCCGTAAAAATAGATAATTTATCCAGCAGCATTTAAAGATGTGGAACTATGATTATACACCGCGAAAATGCACCGACAAAGCAGAACTTATGCCCATGCTGTGCAATCAATCCACCGGAAAAGTTTTGCAAACTTCTTTTCCGTTGCATTTCCAGTTAATATAGACAGCTGGAATACTTTCTAAGGGGTCAGTTTATATTTTCAACTACCAGAAAATTGGACGCATTGTGCCTGAATGGCAAATTTTAGTTGCAGCAAATCCACTTAAAGTATATTTCCATGCAACTTTCAATTTCTAAATGCTAAAAATAGAAGCTAATATCTGTAAATCTGTTGGGTAAACTCATATGATAGTCAATATGGAAACATGACATAGTTTTCAGGTCATGCCGGTTCCAACTATTATATTTAAATCGCGACGATGTAAGCTAGAGGCTGAGACTCTTGAGCGGAATTAAAGATTAAAGCTCATTCGAAGATGAAATTATGTGAACAAAGAAGTAGACATATCTATTAAAGACAATAGTGTCTTGAGATGTTTGCTTTTTTCGATAATAGCAGGTAATCCAGAAGATTTTAGGCGGCTTGTCTCATATATCAGCGAGTACAACAAGAGCTTAAAAGCTCAGAATGCAAAAGAAAACGTGACACATTTCTCACACGGATAACATACTCGCGCTTAAGCAGCATCCTCATGTTCTAACAATGGGGACAGTAAAGGGGATGGAGCTTATTCACGCTTTAAGGAGCATTCTTTGGCGTCATACAGTTAGGAAAATTTATGAAAATATTCTCGAGGTTTTGAAATTGATATCCCACGCAGAATAAAGATTCCAACGGAAATAAAGAGAAAGAGCGGAACAAATATACATAAAAATGTCCGTTTGTTCGGTAGTCCTTGCGAACGAATGTCAAAGATTTCGAGAGAATTTTGTCGTTTTTTATGATATCATTTCAGTGTAAATATTTTCATCGAAAAGAACATTGAGACAGGTGATTCTCGTCGAATATAAGAGAAGTATTTCGGCGGCTTTTTTTTGAAATAAACACGGAATCAATCTATCACCTTTATTTTACGAAATCATCATTACAAGAAAACTTTAGGCAAGCAGAGATGGGATGTTTCATTGCAATTTATGCAGCCTACTAAAGTACTACATGAAATTCGTGCATGGTCCTCGCATTCCTTATCATCTCCCTTTTTCCCAGGCTGCCCAAAATACTCCTTATCTATGGTGTTTATCATGTTGGCTAGTATCATTACTTCTAATAGCGAAACTATGTCGATATCCTACAGAAAAACTTTCCATCTCTTCAAAAATATTTTTGCACACTGAAGCAAATTTATTTACTACCGAATTTAGACGTTAGACAGATGCATACAACAAATCAGCAAAAAATTTGAAAATCTAATGAAGTTCTTCAAATAGAGAAAGACAGCGCAATGAAATCTACAGATAAAGACGTCGTCAAGCAAATTACCTTTCAGATTGCATCAGTTTCCAATATCAGCAGCAACGTATAAACTATAGGAAATGCTCTTGCTGGATTTCGATCAAATGCATCGATTTATTTGATATTGTGTGACGCTTCGAATGTCAAAAAGAATTTAAACAGAGCAATCTTTAGCGCATTTTTCACATGCTTTCACGGCTTTTCTTCATAAAAGTGCATTATCATGATGGTACATCTGCGTATTTGTTTGTGCACAGGTGCGTATTTCCGGTATTTTTGACAAAAGAAAAATCTTCAAATAAAATTAAGTTAATATCAATGCACGCACGCATATAACGCCCACCATCGAATGGATAACTTTTCGCACTATATTGCATTTCTATCCATTTATTTTGAAGAATTTTACACACTCGAATGCGGAAAAAAACACTTCTGAGCATTTTGCATCGACCGATTTCTCATCTAAGCGAAACGCGTTGTGGAGGAACCTAAACATTATAAATAAAGGCTTCATTACCCATATTTGAGATGTGATTCACGATGCAGCATAAAGCTGCAAACAAGAATTGTGAGCGGCGAAATGTGGATTTGGGATTTAATGGCTTAACACCTTAACAATACGGTATATTACTGGGTAACTGACAAAGACGAAATGTGGTCGTTAGCGCACAGAGGTCCTTATCATCCAGAATTACGCGCAAAATGGGTCTTCGGTAAATCGTAAGCACGACATATGTGCTCAAGTGCAACGAGGCAGGCAGCGGAAGACGAGCAACAGCACAGCCGAATCGAACTGTAGTAATACCGACTGTATTTTCAAGACGAATTTTTCTTGTTTCTTCGCCAACCTTTAGTGGCATATGGACCATTTTGTTGCCTTTCCTACCAAGGGGTCGATAAAACATGTATGCAACGGACTTATTATTTACCTTATTTCATATGTCATTCTGATTTGCGATATATAAAGAAGTTTGGAAATGTCGTATACGCGACAATTTAATTCTTATATGAGAGAATGAATTTTTGTGAAACCTACTCATTTGGCAGTAACTATGTAGCAACTAATCGAAAATAGTGTGAAATGAAATGCGAAGAAATGAATGTAAAGTCGCATGAATAATGTAATACTCCTTCTTAGCTTAGAGCATTGTAATTAGTGAAATGATGTCGAAGTGCGTCGACATATCTTGCATCTTCACCCTAATGGCATTTACTCACTGATCGATCGTATATGAGCGAAGGCTTGTGGGGAAACAGCAAATGCTTTTGCTTTGATAAAATAATGTTAAAGCTTAGTTCCTACACATTGAAGAACATCATTCAACAATAACAACTGATGTGATAATATTGCGTTAACGATGAAAAATTCAATTTTTAAGCGATCACCCTAAAACTTCAGCAAAAAACGTCATGCCGCCACTATAGGCTTATAAAATAATAGGCAACTTAGTCGCTATTCAACAAGATGTTATGCTAGCGATATTTGCGATAATTAAAACTCTTATTAATAACGATGAGATAATGAACAAATCGGAAGTTGTTTCTCGTTGAGATTTTCTCGTTTCTTCTTGTTCATAGAAAACGCTTAAGATTCCGATAGCTATACCAATGTTAATAGTAGTCTTATGAGTGTCATTTCATCATTATATTCCGGCTAAAAAAAGGCAAAATCAACTCATCAGCTTGAGAACAACTTTTCCTCTTCTTAATAAAAGCAATTTTTCTCTTCAAAAAAAAAAACTACATATTGATGATCAATGAATGAAATTCGTTGACAGTAATAGGCGCAACATAGTCGTGCACATTATTCGTCATTGATAAAAACATTCCAATATTGCGCATTATTTCCATCTGATAAAATGTAAAATACTAATAATATTAGTACTAAGAGATCACTATACGAGAGGAATCACGATATTTTCTTTTGATCACAAATTGAAACAAATTATAAATTATAACAATTGATATGATATCATTGCTGTATGGTTACTGAGACATTGAAACGGCAGACAACTGCTTTACGGCTTTACGGTATAGTTTACTATGCGGTACTTATGGTAAGCTAAATTGCAACAGTTGCTTTACGGTAGTGATAGCGGGTTGGCAAAATTTCCTTTTGAATTCCTCAAATTCAACACCACATCCCGTCCAGTACAAATGCCAGCAACTCTCCATTTTTCACGGTCATAGATAACTAAGAGCAGAAGTTAAAAAGATCTGCATCCTTTCATTCGGATGCGTCAGGATTTGATTACCGACGTTCATTATATTGGCAATTTACGCTCAAAAAAAATACAAGGGAAGAGATAAATGTTGCTTCAGACATTTATTTCCATCCAAGGAGACATTAACGCAGCCGAGCGAATTCGAATAGTAATGTTTTTTAAAAAAATTCGGACGTGGAAAAAACAGATATTGACTGTTGTAGTTAGTTAGAAAGCAAAGCAAATTCTATTTTTCTTTGAAATTCTATAAATAAGTCACGAAAAGCTGCATGGAAATATAAGAAAAGCGTCTTCAGCCATCAAATACGATGTATGATGGTGGATGAAAAACGTACGAAAGAGCCATATGGTCGCATAAATATTATTGCTCGCACTCTATAATACTCTCTAATTGCCCCATTGAGCAGAAGCGATTCAGTGCTGCTCGTATTTTTCCTTTCGAATGGTAACACCGCGCTTAAGCGCGTTTGAATATGCAAAAATGAAATATGCAAAAAACCTCTCACTCCTATATTTGCATCTATTTTCTCAATTTATTCATTTCATCTTGCTCAATTATACACTATCAAAGATGACTATTTCTTCAATCTTTTCAGTTCATATTATCGAACACATTTCTTTCTGAAAAAAAATACTACCGCTTTTAATGAAATTCCTTCCTTATGGACAGATATAAATTATTCAACTAGGATACATTGATGTTAGCAAATCATCATCACAATATCTGTTGCATGCTTATGTGTTACAAATGTATTAGTTGTATTCGTCAAGCTATTTAAACAATCCTATTGGCGGATTTTATTCATAGCCAATGGTGCATCTCTCTCATGCATGTAAAATGAAGAAAATTACCATGGCACTTCCCATGACGTTGGCAAGATGAGTGCGTTATTCGTCAGTTCTTCCATTTTGTTATAAAGTCTCCAATTTGTAGTGGTTAAGAAAAACCTTTAGTGAAAGGTTAGTTCAATTAGCTTGATCTCCAATGTTCGTGAGGTTCATGAGGAAGTAATCGACAAAAGCGCATTGATGCGTGCCTGAACAAAATCATAGCAAAGCACTTCCTTTGCAGGCACAAGTACAAAATGCGAACTTGAATGAATAACCTCAAATTTCACATCGAAGACATTTCTAGGCAAAATGACCTCACCTGTTTAGGCAGCACATTTTTTTTTCACATTTCAAGCAGTTTCGGTGAGAGAAAACATCAAAGGGCTGTGCATAGCCAATATAGATAAGTTTAATTGGAGCTTTTCATTCAGTGCAATGATTACACCAAACTGAGGAGGCAGTAAGTTGTGACGTCGTTGATCAGCCAGGAAGAAGATCGTATCGCGGATAACTTCCTCAAGAAACAGTGCCCATGGCAAACTGCATATTTTTTGAGCGTCATATAAGCCTACCGGCAGTTGAAACGCTGACACGAATTACATATTCACACCTTTGCTAATGTCAAATAGTTTGAAGTTTAGTCATAATTTTCATGCTTGAAGCTTCCAAGCAAATTTGTTGCGATTAGATGCTGAGAACGATAGCAAAACGGAAACTTTCATACGCTCCGAGAAAAAATTAATCAGAAACGCTATTAATTATTGAAGTGGGAGGTATAGAGTACAGAAGATCTTCATCGGCGAAAGATTAGAAAGCACTTTGATGCAAGAGAAATCTATTGGGGATCCCAGAAAAACTTTCCACCGTTAATCGGACGATATGTGCGAGAGTCGGCTTTGGTATAGCTGCCGCATGCAGGTGACGTCTGTGTCACAGAGATTTGATAGCATAAGCATTAGAGCAATGTTTTATGATGTTGTAATGTATGGCCATGAGCACTTTAATGTGATAGTTTATTGCACACAAATACGCCTGCTCATATCTTTTGCCTAATAGGTTTATTTATGTTAATCGAAGACGTTCAGCATTGCAAGTTGCAAGACTTCCGCTAAACAAATGTAGTGACGATCTTAGAAATGAAGTAACTGAAATTAATAAAATGCACAACATCCTTATGTCCGATTTATATCATCGGAATCTTTGGAACCATATTGGTCGCAAAATTTGCATGAAATAAAGGTTAAAATGATCGTTTATCGATTTTGAAATTGCATTCATTTTTTTTTTTTACATTATGGAAATCCCATAAGTATGGTAGGGAATAACTACTCTGTAGAGGTGCATTTAGACGAAAACAATGTGATCAAAACAGTATTCATAAAGAGAAAACAATTAAGCGATATTGGAATCTCTGAGAAGCTAAACGGAAGAGCTGAAAAAGCAACGTTTCGACAACAAAACTCATAACAATGGTGTTCTTATGGATCATCATCTCATCTAGCAGTCTTCTAATGAACGTGAAATTCATCACATCGCAAATGAGTAAAATTTGAAATATCTCCTTCTCGAATTTTTCTTTATGTTTTTTATAAGGAAAAAGAAAAAGGTAGAAGAAACGCAAATGTCTTTCGTAAAATATTTAAACCTAAAAAGAGATATTTCGCAAATGCAAAGATTGAAGTAGTAGACCGCTGTTAGAAAACTAGATGTTAACAATGCAAGAATAAGACGGATAAATTACCTATACGAATAAAAAGGTGACCACGATTCGGCGCTTATCCGTTGACGTGTGCACCTGGATTATGCGCGGGCCATCGTCGGAACGAAACGCATAACGCTGTTAGTACGAGAAAATTGCATAGACAACTTAATTACGCGTGGAGAAAAGAATACAGAGGAAAAGAAATGGAATAATCTGCAGATAAATTGTATGTTAATAATGCATAATAAACCCAAAAGTCACAAACTGTAGAATCTATCTCGTCATAGAAGGTTATACTAAATTATAAAAGTACAGAATTATAAACCATAGAAACATTGATAGTAAAGAAGAGTCAAATTCTAAGAGTATTGAAATATAAATTAAGCATAACCACTTTAATATGTTCGGAAATATATTAAGGAGAAAAAGTGCATTCAAAAATTATAAACAAACAATACCAAAATGAAAATTCCCATAGCCGAATAATAATGTGGTGTAACGCAAAGAAAAGCAATACTAATAGTGGTAAGCGATCGATAAGCGAGAACGTCGATGTTGAGATCATCATCGTTAGGTTAATGTTGCGGGTAGAGCAATAGTCATTCATATGCTCTATGCTAGCTATTGAATCTAACGACTGAGGCAAATAGCATTCGAGACTCACTGAAAAATACTGACGAAGAAACATTGTTTTAAGATTGTTTTAATAAAGTACTCAAACTAAGCTGAGACATCCCATGCCAATATACCAGATTAAATTGATAGAAGTTTAAGGCGTTGCGTTCATAAAATATGCAAATGCACTACTATATAATTGCTAATCTAATTTTAGGAACCTTTATTCCATAAAGCGTTGAATGTATCAACCATATTTAGGTAAGACGTGCGTAGATGTTCCCTTTAGTTAGCAGAGTATAAAGCAAAAGATACTAAAATACATAAAACACTTCACTGACTAAACTTTTAATATTTAGTGTACTAGGATAGATGAACTTATACACTAATTCCGGTTTACTATAAAACGCTTGGGAATAACGGCTTATTAATTCACCTCGAAGGATCCCTCAAAACCTTTTCAAGAATTTTTTGAACGAGAGCATGCTTCAAGGTCGGGCTCCTTTGATACGCTTAAACATAAGTTTTATTTCTGCAACGATCTCGATTTATGATCGTTTCAATTCTTCGATTCCCATCCCACTCCACCCCCTCCCCTCCCCCTACACCAGGAGTAATCTTTGCCATCGTCTCCCGCAATGAACGATTGTAAGCCAGTTCATTAGTGATAGAGCTTATGAGGTTCGCTGTTTTTGAAATATTCAAATAATTCCACACGTCTAGAAATCTTTGCTTCATTTGACAAACAATGCAGTCTTCAGGAGCCATTTGTTAAATACGTGGTGAAGATTCAGCACATCCGGGGTGGTATTGCAAAACGCATATTCACGTGGCGAACGTTGCGACATACAATGGCCACGTCATGACGAGGCGCAGTGATGTGATGGAGATCACCTAACTGCATAGCACGGCGATCATATTTCACCACGAATTGTCATGTGACGACCCCTATATAAGTTGTGCCTTTTTTCCACTGTGGGTTCTGTGTGCTGTATGTGTATGTCCTGTGTGCCACGCTTCTCTCTCTTCGTTTAATAAAGCTTCCTCCTCAACTCGCCTTTCCCATCGAGGCTCCGTCGACTCTATATCATCATTCCACACCCAGTCCAGGGACACAACACTATCTAATATGACCATTACAGCGACTGATTTTTCCTTTCGCCATCACAATAAACGAAACCTAAGAATGATACGCAATAGAAGACAATGCAGTTGCCATACTGTTTTGAGTAAATTCACAGTAGTTATGGATTTTACTAGACTCACAGGATGGCACAGCTGAAGAGAGAAATTTATTAAAGTGGAGGTATCATTTTCTTCCTTCAAGATTTTCATATGACGCGATATGCAATATTTTAGGCCTACAAAAATAACCCATATTGCGGAGTTCCGAATATGAAAGAAGGTCTACTGGAGATTTTTTGCAAGATGAAGAGCGCTTCTATTGAAGAAGGATTTGAACCCGTGCGACATCCTTAACTGAAACGAAGAAGAAACAGAAAAATGCTTCCATTTTGCGTCCTTCAGGAGAGAAATGATTTTTTTCCTACTGGCTGAACCAGCCATCGTAGTCTGAGCTTTGGCGCGACCATTCAAGGAAATACTGGAAGTGGTTCCTCAGCAACAAAGCAAGCAATCACAACCTGCACATTCGATGGCAAGGTAAATCAAAAAAAGGGATTCACAAATCTGAAGCGATAAAACAAAAAACTGGAGAATCGAAACGGAATAATACGAACAGAGTCAAATATCTAATCAACAATGACAAAATAAGTCAATATTTTCACTGCATTTTCTCAAGACAACGGTTGATGTAGAAGTTGCGTGGAGATGAAAGTACAATGTAATGAGCATCGAAATTGCAAAAACAGCCGACATTGAAATGCCGAATAATGAAGCGATTTGTTCGAACGTTGTAGTGACGATCACAACTGAAAACTAAAAATCTATGAAACACTCATCAAACTGAAGACAATTTCCCACCTTCAATGTTAAAGAAGTATCAAATGTACAATTAGGCAATAAATTATTTGTTTTTTTGAATTTTTAGAAACTATTATTGCCGTTGAATCCAAAAATGCATATCACATCATCTTTCTCGACGAATTTTTTATCGATTAGTTCACCGCTTACTAGCATTTTATGCTAACTCAACGATATAAGGTACAAATTACCATCCTGTTTTCCTTCAGGATTATACTACGTAATGTCTAGAGGTAACATCTGACGCTCTATGCCATCGGACAACAAAGAAGAATAGAAACTCTTGTTAGAATCACACTGCTGTTTTATTTTCACTGAGCATCTCAAGCATGGTCTTAGAATGCTTCTCATATATATTATACGGCAATATTTTGCAACTGTTTCACTAAATACAAGTAAAGCTTCATGTGCCCACCGTTTCCACCTCCATCAGTTTCATTGCAGAATGCAATCGACGACCAAAGTGAAGAAAAGATATAACCACAGGTTAGGATACACGACACATAGACCATGATCAGCGCATAGTGGTAGTTGCTATGTCCGTCGACAATATGTGAGACGTAGGCTCCAAAAGCATTGCGTACTTCAGCATGCAACTGATGAGCTGCATCATTTGGAATGCCTTTTAGGTGACCTGTAAAATACATTTATTTCTATCTGTAGGATATTCAGAATAAGAAAACAATATTCAAAAAGAAAATACTATCGTCTTTTTAAGTGTACTTTTCATTGTCCAACAAGAGTCATATGTTGTGAAAACTTCATTTGCTCGTCTCTTCGCATTTATCAAGCTAAAATCTATTACGCCAATGCGCACGAGAATTTCGAAGGTGTACAGAGGTCTACTGGGGACGCAAGATCCGAAAATTATCCCCTACATTCTCGAAGACCTCACTTCACGCCATCTCAAATTCCCACGTTTACTGATGCTCCTAAGTCCAAGTCGTGATATCAGAAACATTTCACCTAAAAACAGACGTATGAGATGGTGACAGATTTTCAAGAACGTCTCGCTCGATATGTCAGAAGGTCTCATCTTCTTCGAGAACATTGCAACTCTGTGTCATAGCTGCTAAGTACCGCCTAAACTCCTAAACTACTTTGTCATTCTCGCGTCCTGCAGCAGAAAGCGAGCAGGTTCAACGGGATATTTTATCCGATATGCCGAATAACTCCCCCTATTAAAAGACTTTTGGGGTAGCACCGTATAGTGATGATGAAGTGGCGAAACTCAATAAGCGAACCTCCATTTCCTGCAACTTCCTGCACATATAGAGTATTTCTTAGGAAGCCCCATCTAAAGCGTTGTGTGCCCCAAAACCAGTACAGCTGAATTCTTAAGAATATTTCCAATTTTACACTTCCTGCGAGGATCTTGAAACTCAAGTTTTGCAAGAACTGAACGTTTGAGATGGATGACATGCTTTTCAGGACGCTTGCTTTGTTAAAACCGGTCGAAACAGATTGTGCGTGCAAGATGTAAACAAGAGCTATTTTTGTGTTGGTGCCTATAAATTAGAGAATTGTACTTTTCAGAACACTATCATGCAAAACTAACTGTACCGAAACTCATGACAAACGTTCATTCTGAGAGCAAGAACACAATTTTGAGATTTCAGTTGCACTTTGCTATCTAAATGCAAGGGGCGTTCTTTGAAAAAAGCAGTAAGCCTCAGTTCGCGGGAAACTCGACTGCTATGTTTTTTACGACAGGATGGATTAGTGTGATCTTTTCTTAGCATAAGGTTTATCGCAGAGGTCTTTAGGTTCTTAAGCCATCCACGG
This sequence comes from Ascaris suum, assembly GCA_013433145.1. Classification (NCBI taxonomy): domain Eukaryota; kingdom Metazoa; phylum Nematoda; class Chromadorea; order Rhabditida; family Ascarididae; genus Ascaris; species Ascaris suum. The sequence goes on from CM024175.1 coordinate 2,277,261, forward strand.
ACGGTTTTGCATGCACTCGACAGTTCTCTGGAAACACCGATGACTTATGTGAAATAAAGCGAAATGCTGAATATGCTACTCTTATGCAACCCGCCAAGCATTTTATGTCGCTTGTTTGGGGATTGTTCAATTTTGGTTTAATTACCCAAGTTTGAGAAGTCGAGAAAGAAGACTGCGTTGGGCGGATTCGCGGACGAAATTATGGGCCTCTTGAGCTGCTGGCTGGGGCGATTGTAAGACCGCATTTGGAGCATTTGATTGAATTGCAAAGGAAAATGCTTACGATGCAACATTAATTTTTCGACAAAGTGCTCGAACTACGTAAAGAGATACTGACAAAAATCTGTGCTATCCAGCCTTCAACCCCTCCAGCTGACTCCGTCTCATCGACTAACGAGGAAAAGTTCGACAGCGGTCGGTTGTTCTATATGGAGCCAAGGAGTCTACTGCTCACTGTGGTCGACACCGCGCTGTGAAGACTATACTTTTAAAAATCTTTGAAAAGCTAGCTGTCGTCATCGCTCCTAAAGAAATAGTCCATTGTGATGTCCGCGACAGAAACAAGGTTGCACATTAAAGATGATTTTCGATTATTTTCAAGATGCCATACGAGTTCGGAAGGCTGCTAGAAAGTTTAGGGATTCTCCGCGTTTTAAAATTATTTTCGTTCATATGATCTATCCGAGGCATCTTCTTGACGATTTGTATGACAAAAAAGTCTGATCGAAGAAATGAATACGTCATTCATAAGCTGCACGTTCTTTATCGCTGCACACTTCCTCTGCAAAGGTAGATGCGTGAGAAACCCACTACAGTCGGTCTAGGAGAAGGAACTTCATAATTCTCAGTCATCTTGCACTCGGCAGTCGAGAGCATGTAGTAGGAGCATGACAACGTAAGTGCGCTCCCTATCGAAAGAAAAAGTTTGCTCAAAATATCCCAACGTATTGCCTTGTTCAAGATAGACTTCCCCGTCAAATACCAGTTGACAACATCTACGTATATGCACAGCAGCGCAATATTGTATTTATTTCAAAGTACCCACTATATTCAGCGGAAGTTTTTATTAACCGAAACAAAGTCGGGTATTACTGCTGTTTCGGCAATATTTCGGCAATATCTAACAAGTATTTTGCGGTGATCGTTTAGTCAATATAAAGTTTGCAGCATGCGGTGTTATCTGCTCCTAAATGGGGGTACAAATGCTTTTGGAATTTCTGCTACATCCCGAGGTTTCATCTGCTAAATTCTATACCTTGACGCAGCTGCTAACAAAATTTTTTCCTCAGATTTCTGTCCAACGTGCGCCTGGTACTTACCTATCGAATTCTGAGGAATTTTTCGATGCAATCTCTAAGCTGTGCATGATGGATCAGGCGACATTAGAAGCGGATGACCTAAACCTAATGTCTGCCGTCGTAAGCAGCCTAGTTGCATCAACCCACTTCATAGAAAACATTCTCAGAAGTACGTTCTTGTTTACTTCGTCCGCTTTGCACATCAAAGGAAAACGTCTGATCTGGTCATCTACCATTGTTTCTTAAGCGCTCAGAGTCAAAAAATCTCTCTTAACTTTAGCGCTATAAGTCGGATGGATTAGATGTTTTTTGTTAGTGTTGGATGGACTACTAAATGTACTGCATAAAACTTGCTGGAAACCATGAGGGACGTGTTATATGTGTCGGAAATTTCATAGCATTTTGCAAATGCGTTAACACAAACTCAGAGCGCTCGCTATACGGCAAAATCACGGTACGGCGTTTATATAACGGAGTCGTGATGACTCCCTTATCACAAATAGTTAGCTGCAAGGCAATATGTTCGCACACTATTTCTGCAGAGTTTGCATCGAAAGTTGAGGTGTTGCACTGATTTTTTCTGTACAATACAGTAAGCATCTAGATTTCCGTGATTTAAGCGCTGGCTTCCTGTCGAAGAGTATTCGCAAACTCAGTAATATGGTTTCACTCACATAAGACAATATTCCATCACTATTTCCGAAACGCATCGCGAAAGCACTTTGCCTTCGCTCTCTTGTGCACAACTTCCCCCTGCTTGAAAGTGTGCATCCGTTTCACCTTTGCTGAACAAACCATCCGCCACCTTAGTTGAACGATACTACCCGATTACTCCGAACTTTCTCCATTTCCAAATTTTTCGAAAAGCCGGAGATGAATTAATGGATCATTTTTCGCCAAACACCCTTACGATCCCCATACCATCCGGCTTTGTCCCTGGACGGTAAGTTACGTCGCAACGTATTACGTCTTCAACTGATTGGCTGTCTTCGTTCGAATATATGAGGTCAGACCGGAATATATATATATATATATATATATATATATATACAACCTCCCAAGATTCATGCACAGGCTAGATGAGATATTAATAGCTACAAAACTGCCGCATAATTTCCAACTAACCCCAATAATGCCTCCCTCGTTTGAATAAAACCGCTTTAAAAATTTCGAAATATTGCAGGAGACTCACCAGCTTTGAGATTGCTTTCATTAGGTGATATGTAAATATTTCCCGATTGCAATGAATAGTGAACGAAAAAAAAAAGAAAGAAAAACAAAAATACTGACCCGTAAAACGTGACTGTTGACAGAACCTGAGATCTTCTTCGCAAAATTTTCCAATCATCTCAAAGGAATTCTTAAGATGATAGGCGCACATGCCGAAGAAAATCAGCTGAAGTAGCAGAATACCATTAGAAATTGCTTCAATGCAGACTATCCACCGCGGAATGCTTCTTATCTCGTCATGTGTTGCCATTGAATTCTTGTGCAATGTTTCTGTTGTCGTCGTGGATCCGACTTGACGATCTTGCTTTGCTGCAATTTGCAGCACTTTGCATCACTTCAACGTTTCTTGAAATTCTTCGAAAAAGGTAACAGCAGAACTTACAAATGAGACTTTCTAGTTTTCACTTGAAAAATAGAGCTTCAGATTAAAAACAAAATTATTTCGTTCATAAGCCATTTCTCTCATTGCGACTTATAAAAGCTAGGATAAAAGTAAGAAAAAATATGCGCTCCGGATGACGATGAAAAAAAAAATGGAAAGCCATTTAGGTAACCGTTCCTCACCAAAGATCTTCCTTCCTCTATCGAGTTTGACTTCGAGCACCTCCTAAAGAACCTCTAGTTCCAGCAAACATTTCAGATGCTATAAGTCCGAGAAAAAATTTGTGAATTCAAGAATTCCGACTGTCATGACGTGCTTGCATTCTCTGCACTCTTTTGCTCCTCTTCAGCGAGATCAACATAACGGTTATGATGTAAAAGAAAGAAAAGTTCGAAATTTCAAAACTTTCTCGATTCTTTAAGCCCTTTTGCAAAACAGAATCCAATGCCGAGTTCGATGTTCAACATTTTATCATAACCGCGGTTCAAAAGTAAACGTTACAATATAGCCTAATTTGGCCAATTTCAATCTGTGAAAGGCCAAGAAGAGCCGAGCACATCCTCCTAATGATATGCCACATATTCGACCATTGAAGCAACGTAGAAAGGCGGCATTGCAAACTCACGTGGTAAATAAAATTCGTGAAATCGGAATCATTGAACACTATACATAGTCATTATTATACTGAGCGATGAAGATATCAGAGAGGATTATTACAGCAAGACTATGAAACCTTAAACATCCTTTTTTTGTGAAGAAAATTTCCATTTGTCAATGTTAAGCATGCCGCTCAGAAACAATGCAAACGGCGATTAATGATTTTTAGTTCGTCGATGTGCACCTAGCTAATAATTTAATTTTTTTCAACATAGAATTAAGACTAAATGAAGAAAAACCTTACCATCCAGTTGAGTCGGATGAAGTCTACAAATAAGACCAGGACGTGCATCAGCATAAGTGAAATCAATATCCGCAACACATGAAGCAGCCTCATCTTTTGCCGTCTCTTCCGCCCATAGTTTTCGGAATCGTTCATGTGATTTACGACAATTGTATTTGCTTTTCACAATATTTGATGCTAGAAATTTAAAAACTATTTCTAAAATTTCATCAGATATTGTATAGAATGCAAAAAGTAACCCCGAGATGAAATAAAATATCGATCGAAGACAACAAATTGAATTAACATATTTGTACGCTAAATGCTTCATGTATTTTTACCGAATGAATAACGTTTCGAAAACGTAAGTCACTTCTGTTTTACTGGCATATAGGTGATTGTTGATTCTTCCTCTGATTATAACAACAATATCGAAACGTACAACTTCAATTGAAGGTGAATTCCATGAATGACTAATTTATGCAATAGAAGAAATTTCGGCACTTTTATGTCGTCTCATTTTGCATAATTTTTTTTTTTGCAATGAGGAATGAAAAATATTTCAAAGAGTGAAAAATGTTTGACAGAATCAATACGAACAAAATCGAAGAAAAATTCTTATGAGAGATGTAAGTATTATAGCTGTAAATATTGTTGTAAATTGATTGTTGCAGAAAAATTCTTCTCAGCTTAATTTTGTGAGTTTTTTTTTCACTAATTTATATAAAAGTTTTTTTTAGTGTAAATTTCACATGGAATTTTTGCTAGCTTCAAATCTAAATTATGCTTTTCTCTATCGCAAAAATATGCATCGAAGTTTTGCTCAAAGGCAAAGATTTGCTTCGCACCTCCAATATCCCATCATTTGCTAGGACTAAATTGATCGTATCCATAACTGTTGACAATGGAAAAGAATCACTAGTATCCATCTTGCTTCAAATCCCATTTAAAGAAATTTCTCATATTTTATTGACTTACACAAATTCCCCTTGTGAAATTGAAGAAGCTATGTTTCCTAACCAAAAAAAAAAGATCTTCCTTGGAAAGTTCAATAGGACTCAAATTCTTTCTTCGATTTGGTCAACAAGCTGAACAAAATAGCCTCATTGGTTATCACACTCTCTACGCCAATGAACGTTACATGAAATAAGTGACGCTGATCGTTTGAGCTCACCGACATCAATAAACTTTTTAGAATCATCGAATAGTGTCATTAATTTTTGCACAAAATTTCGACTGCAGATTTGCCCTCCCACCTCCTTTATTGCCCTTGTGAGCACTAATCGTTCAACTGGCACTTTTATAAGTTACTTGATAAATGAAAGTAATGGAAATGGTAGTAGGCTCTATCATTGATCGAATAAATCCAACCGATCGAATATCATCGTATCAAAGGCAAAAAAAAAACATTTGAATACTGCCGCAGACATAGTGCCAATATAAAGTAAGTGCACGTGGTGAAGAAAGTCATAAATGACGTAGACTTGTTATGTTAGTTCATACTTCCATGAACGAAATCAGTGGTTGCCTGGTGTCCTGACCTGCCAACACAGTCCTTATTTCAGACCATCAAGCATAGAACAATTCATCTTGAAGGCCTAAGATATATAAAGCACATGGGAAAGCGCCCAGTAACTCTTGAGTAGTGTTCATTATGCTCATCAATTTATTTTCTACTGAACTTATTACTTTATCAAATTCTATAAGAGCATGTGAACAGTATGAGCCGTAGTAAATGGACTCTAGGTTTCTCTTAAAGGCATTTTAAGGAATGAATTCGTACCTTGAATGAGAATGATTCCTGTCATAAGAACAAGAGTGCAAAGCACTGTGGATATCACAAAGAAGGGCATTGGTCGGTAGCTGTGAAGACGAGCCGAAATCTCATCTTGAAGCTTCTCAAGCTTCATTCGTTCGTTGTTTACAATAGACCAGTGACTGAAGGAAGTTTCAGCGCTTGAAAGATTTTCATGAAAGAGTTCGTACCCTGAAAGTGTTGTTTCGCTAAATCAACATAGATGGTACACCTAGCGACACTTCCAAATGCAACAATGCCATTAAAATAGCCTCCAATCTTGTTCACACAAAGCGCATTTGATAAGGCTATAGTAGGCGCACATCTGGCAGCGTCCATCACTATGGTGTCCACCACATGCTATGGTACCACCGCACTAGTCTTTCATACAAATGCTTTGGTGTCCTGATTTCATTCAAATATCGTTTTTATGTCTTGCACTACTTCCTACCGTACTACCTCTTCCTATATTGTCTCCATTCACTCACTATTTTCATTCCTGCTCATCGGTCTTTTGCAGCTTCAAGTTGGCATCATAATACAGATCACAATGGCCTTCATTAAAAAACTAGTATTACTATCTATGCATGTCTATTACTGCCTATATATGTCTTGATGTAAAATCTCATGCGTTACCAGAAACGACAAGCCCTATGAACAACAACAGATGTTTACCTTTGACCCAGATGCATACGCATATTCCCAGCACATCAGCGCTACCTACATCACCTTCCTCCAGCAAGTACAATTAGAAGTAGTGATGATCCGTTAGATTATGTTGTGTGAGTGAAGCGATAGAGAAGTTAGTAAGGCTGTGTATCCGAGTTTCGTTTGTTAATCGTTCTGAGTTCGTAAACATGGAGCAGTATAACTGTATATTCCCACCACTCAACCCTAAGAATTTCCCCATGCGCAATCCTACTGCTTCTGCTTTATCAAGTTTACTCGAAGAACTAAGAAATTCATCGTTTATTTGATCCTATCCTATCTAATCACTCTCGGTAATCGATCACTCATCCGTCTCGGTAATTTCACTGACCAATCTGGGCACATCCCATCATTCTGTGCAATTATTTCACAGTTTACCATCATCGCCATTCTTGCCGCATTTTTTTTCCTGATCTCAATGGAGAAAAGCGGTGAAGCATAGGCCCTCCCAAAACGTCCTAATAAGTCTCTTTCTGAAGTAAAGAACGTTTAGTATCCCTTTCCTCTTGCACCCCCTCCAACACAATGGCTTTCCCCTGAAAAGCGAAATTTATGAGTCATTCCTTTTTCCCTTCCACTTGATACTACACCTATTCTAAAACTAAACTCTATTAGCTTCTCATTTTCTCGCAGCCTATAGAGGAATATTTGAAGAAAGTGTGCAGCATCTCGCGTTTTATGTGGAACACCTGTGGTCTATTCGCATATGGGAGTACTATCATCGCTAGAAACCTTTCATTCTTGCACAGTAAAATAAATCTTTCCTGCAGATGAAAACGACTGCCATTTTAGTGAAATGATGGAGATGTTCTTAGCCCGGCTTTAGGTCCTCAATGAGCAAACAGTGTGGATCGTGCATTTAGTATATGAATTGCGATGAACAACGAAACGACCCTCATAACAAGTCTCCGTCAAAGACGTTATGATGACATCTCTCGCGTTGTTTTCTTTCTTCTTTCCTCTTTTGAAGCATGTCTCTATTCCGGTTTATTCCTGTCAGACGATTATCAACCGACTTTTAATTCACCTAATTTTCACTTGTCATATGTTTAAATTGATTAAAATGTTCAGCGTTTGGAGATAATTTGAATGGCCTCAACGATTTCGATATTTGCATTATAAGGGGTTTCATTGTGGTTGAAAATTTGGGACTCCCACATTTTCCTATAAATTTCGACTACATTTAGTCGCAAAAATTAGCATAAAGATTTTGCTAGCATAATTGACACATATTTAATTTTAAAAATTTTTTTATTCGTTTCAAAATTTTTTGAATTAACTCATTTTTTTAGAATATTTTTATATTACTAGTGCATTAAAGTAGTGCATTAAAGTAAGCAGTTAATTCTACATTTTTTTAGCACTTATATTTACTTTGCATTTCCTCCATCAGCTAAACTGGCAGGTGCACTTGAAGGCTCATATCTCTATCACTAGATGTGAAACATTTCGAATCACAACATTTCTATGCTCTTAGTCTTTTCTCTTTCATTATTTTCGTAAACTTCTGCAATTTTTTTTTCTTCAATATAGACACATATACACGTGTCTATCTCTCTGTCTCTTAGATGTTCTCAACCTGCGAACGATTCAATGAAAGCTATAAAATATCAAGATATTAGGTGCACCAAAGGCTAACATCCTGTTCATCATCACCTCGATCCATTACTTTAAAAATAGTTAAATAATTCAGAAATGCAAAAAAAAAAACATCCATCACATCGATGAGATTTTCATCATTTGTCGATTGGTTTAAAAAAGGCAACTCATCCTTTCTAAAATTCATAAGAGCGATCATATGAGATGAAATAATAATATTATACTGGATACATTTCATTCTAGTTTTTATTCGGAAAATTCTAAAATTACTTCATCACATAAGCGAAATATAAACGAGAACATTACTTCAGTCTTCGTATTATACTTTACGGCTTTTTTTTCTAATCGTTCCTTTTCTTTTGGAAAACTGTGAAAGTTTGTAAATTGGCTTACAGAATTGCTGAAATATTTAGTCGCCATAGTTATGATGAATTTTATAATTGAATGTAATATAACAATCGATCTATGCATATCTACGAATATGAATACAGTCATTACTCGTATAGAAAATTACCTTCAATGGCATCAAATAAAACAAAACAAATGAACGCCATTCATAGAAAATATCACAACCGCTTAGTGCCGATATTATTGAGTGAATGACAAGCAGTTGCATTTCGGATGACACCAAGCCTGTGAACATGTTAGGTGAAACTTCTATGAAAGACATTTTGATGACGTCATGTCTATGCATTTCTATTCAAAGTTTGAGGTTCATTTGCATCTAGCATGTACGCTTTAACGAGATGAAGGAATGGCGTACTGAAAAGGGATTATTCGGCGGTCCATGATGATATCGCTGATAATGTGATGTTAAAGACGCTTGCGATACCGATACATAATGTCATGTGCAGGTGTACCGGAAATATGGAAAGGAGGGGAGCTACCGACGGAGGAAAAGTTCTCGTCATTGACGATCAATCTAACTGCGCTAAATCAATCCTGCATTCTCTTTATTGCCTCTAGTTTAAGGAGCCTATGATTATGAACGTGTATGGGGTGCGGCTCCGCAGTAGGAAAAAGTTTTCTCAATTGATCATATTTAATCCCAAAATGGATCCCAAAGTTATTAGGCAGTCTTGCTTTGTTCTCTCAGCCTCATAGGGACCTATGCATCAATTGTTAGGGTAGTGGGTAGACCTTATATTTTAGATCTTCACTTCTCCACCTTGTACTTTGATTAAAGTGCTGAAGTTTCCTCGGGAGTTAGTCCCTCGAAAAATTTTGTGTATTGGTCTAACTTTTGTTATCAAGGCGCAAGTGAGAGGAGTGAGAGGAAGGGAATTTATTATCAAATTGAAGCGCATTTAGTCGACTCAACGATTCTTTAGCATAGCTGCCTATTTGATGGTAACAGTCCTCAAGGTGTCGATGCTATACATTCATTGGAATAATATGAACATGAAAGGTAAGCTGTGGGAAGCAATTTTCGGCAATGACTGTGATCCCACGGATTGTTTTCCGTTTATAAAACATGCTTAGTGGTCAAATGAGCCAACCATTAAAGTACCACTCGCAAATCTTACCTGCCAGCTGCATTAATGTGTAAGTCATTTCATATTGTCTATCCGGAAAAACTTTTACCCTTACAAAGGATACATTCATCATAGACGAGTGTTAGGAACACGATAAGCCTTATGCACATAGTGTACTCATTCTATCATCTATATCTTAGGGTTAAAATAGACAATATTATATGAGGTAAAGATGAATTCATCAAACGAGATGTAGTTTTAACGAACAATTAAGCCTCTATCTATCATTCTTTGCAATTCGTTTCTATTGAACGATGAAAATTCCACCACTCGTATGCTCTTCAAAAAATTTTTCTTTTTTTTTTCAATATAGAGCACATTTACTATGCGTATTTTTCACTAAACATTTTTTCTTTCACTAATCAAAAAAAAAAAATTTCATTTTCTCAGAAATAATTTCTCACGAATTTTTAAAGCTTTCGTTAAAAAGTTATTTTTTTGCCTATCAATCCCATAAATTATTATCAAGATTAAAAGGAAATATTCGTTGCTGCTGCACTTTATTCTTGACCTCTCAAGGATTAACCATAATTGATCGTATGCTTTCTTCATTCCTATACTTGCACGGTAAAACATCTCGAGATTCATTAATAAGTGATGAGAGAGGTGAAACTACACAAAAATATAATTGGTATAGCAGAAAATAGTAGAGAAAAAAAGAAAATATCATGTCAGCATTCCCGAACGATCTTGTTTACTTAGGCATTTTTGGTGGGAAATCCAATGTTTTATTACCGATGACGATAATCAACGTCTCTCTTTAACAATTTTCTAGTAGTTCCTTCATTACTGCGGAGCGTTCTTATGTTTCATTCAAATGATTGTTTATTACTGAGGATAAGAAATAAATAGTAAGAATGGGAAAACAATAGGAATACATATAGAAAACCTAGGAGAGAGGAAAATGCAGATGAAATTTGTTTATTTCTTTAGTTGATGATGAGGGAAAAATGAAGATATATACAGATTAGGGCAGATAAGAAGTTTGTATATATATATATATATATATATATATATATATATATATATATATATATATATATATATATATATATATATATATATATATATATATATATATATATATATATATATATATATATATATATATAATTCAATTAAGATTAATTTATATTTTGCTTTACTTGTTGCATTTCTCTCCTATGAAAGTTTTTTTGTAAAGTGGAAATAGTAAATCTTCTTGCTGAAAATTAACTCAACGCTTTTTGAAATTGTGAAACCCTTTTGCGTTCAAAAAGCAACAGTGTTATTAACGCCATGCGCAACTAGTGCATATGAAGTTTTATTTTAATGGATAGAAGGCAGCGACTAATTTTCATTTCAATCCGTTACAACTAACTAAGGCAATGCGTTTGGGCGAAAACGTTGCCTTTTTGAACAATTTCACTTTCTTCGTTGTTTAATTTCGAGTAATTTCTACAATTTACATTCTTTAATTTGTTTGTAATAAGATAATCGAGTTTTGACCACTTTATGAGTCATACTATGAACCATTTATGATCATTTGATTACTTTGATCATTCTAACCATAATAACTGAAGAAATAATAAATAATTTTGACCACTTAGTGAGTGCAATTAATTGAAGTCGATCAGCGCAAACGTTTAATATAAAATTTGCTTTGTTTTGTGTAGATGAAAATAACGGAAAGAATAAAAAAGTTCCAGAAATATTTTACGATTCATTCCGTTTGCAATTCGCTCTAATGAGGTTCTCAGCTTCAGTCTCATGTATTTATTCATCTTGTATATAGCTTTCTGTTCGCATTGTTTAATATGATGATTTGCGTTGCTTAATCTTCCAACATATTTAGTCCTTCTTTTCATGGAAATAAATATATACATAAATATTGCATCATATGCCTACAGGTGACTATTTATGTTTCATGCCATTTATTTTATCTCCTAGTTTTTTTTTTCTTTTCTTAATTCTTGCATGAATGAATGGATGAACAGAAAGATACATATTCTGATATCATAAATTGCATTCCAGATTTTTTTTTTTTGCCAAAGAAATAGAAAGCTCATCTCTTCTTTCTCTTATCACTTTCGCTTCCATGCAGATAGTTGTTTTATAAGCGTTTTAGTGGAATATACGATCGATATACCTCTTTTATTATAGACGAAACGCTTCTAGCAACTCTATCATGAATAAGCGATCGGGGCAATGCTCAACGATGGATGCTTCTTTAGCATCGCTCACATCTCGTTTTAAGATCACGCGAAATCCTTTCGGTTCACTTGTCAATACAATTTCTCGACGACGAGGTAGTTGTGCGTTACCTCAAAAAACGGAAAAGAAAATAAGGTAAGCAAACATGCCAAAGTTTTATGGGGAGCATTTCTATATTTCGACTATGTTGAATGACTTAAATCATTCATGAAACCGACGTTAAAGGGGAGCATTTATGATTAGAGTATTGTTTCAACTCAATAGATATTTAGCTTTCTCAAAAGCCTCATGAGGAACGTATATTATTCTACTGGACGTATATGTTGATGATTTCAACTTCAATAAAATTAAATTAATCAAAAATTTTCATTTATTCCATCCTAACCTACAAAACTTGACCATCTTTGTGCAGTTTTGGCATAATCCTTGGAAAATTGAGATAGTGAAGGCGTTTCATTTAAAAAAATCTTTGAATTAAAAAACAAAATTGCATTTTCATGCGAGAACAATCATATGCTAATTTTTTCACTTTTTTTTTTCATTTCTTTTCCTCAAAAAAAAAAAAAAATTAACGTTTCACTATTCGATTCTTCTTTGATTTTCTAGTAAAATGCCTAATAGAGTAGTAGAAAATTTTTCCGCGTTTCAAATCTTTTATTAATCTTTTAATCGCTCAATTCAAGTTTCCACCAAAAAATGGTAGATTCTTCTAATATGCAGATTTCACATGAAGAAAATTTCTGGCGGCAATAACTGCATGTTCTTTAATTGGATTGAATAATTGAATCTCTACTTAAATAAATATCTGTTCGATTTTATTATTTTTTACTTTGTGAGGAAAAATTTTGCGATCCATCTTTCCTCAAGTTCAAGGTTCTTTTTTTTTTTTAAATGATCGATTGGACAGAGTTCCTCATATCTTTTTTAGTGGCATTTCGATCGGCATTGCAAGATTGCTATCTAGAATACTCGTTGAGTTTTCCAATTGGAATCTTTATTGTACATATTTCAAATCAACTTCCTCTTGATTTCATCGAGCACGATGTGTTGATGATGAGGGTTTTCGTGTTTGTGAATCAACAAGAACAATAGTATCATTAACATGTTTCTATAACGTAAATTTCACATATATGCAAAATTTCGTTTACAGCTTTAGAGCATTCAATTTGTTGAGGACTTTCAACGTGATAGATTTCCTCATTTCTCTGCTATTCGCTTCAATTAATCATTAATCTGCTAGCATATCTGCTTGTGCTAGCATATCTCCTCTATTCTCTGTGAAAGGTTATGTCAGTCAAGATGGAGCAATAACTATAGGCTGGATCTTTTCGTTTTTTTTTTTTAAATCTTTTGGATGAAAAACGAAAACGCGATTTTAGGATAAACACCAAAATCCTAACCGCTAGAGAAAAATGGAACGTTGAAATTCACTATATGTTGCAAAGTACATGTAAGAAAACAGGAAAGCGCGCCAGAAAACCTGATGGAGTATACAATTTTTGCAATCCTTCTAGTCAACCGTTATGCAAAGAAGCTTGAGCAATTGTGCACGCTTAGAAGTGCTGGCAACAGAGGAATCATAGGCTAAAACCTCGGTCTGCTTGTGGTGAGGGGAAATGGGATGAAGAGAAGCATGTCTCTGCGGGGAAAAATCTACTTTACTCGTTATCAAAGCAACGAGAAGGAGGCCGAGTGCATGACTGGATATGCATAACCACGAAATTCTCTTTCGAGGGTAAATTCAGAGCTCTAAATTACGAGGAAATTTCAATTTTTAAACTTTTTCACTAATGTAGAAATTACTAGATTCCTGTGGTAAATTATTAAGGCTTCGCAGTCGTCCACACTACGCAGAACTGGTGCAGTTAATGCGCCCATGCGAGAAGCACCCCAATTAATGCAGTCCATCGAGAAAAACGGTTCACAATATATATATATATATATATATATATATATATATATATATATATATATATATATATATATATATATATATATATATATATATATATATATATATATATATATATATATATATATATATATATATATATATATATATATATATATATATATATATATATATATATATATATATATATATATATATATATATTCTTATCACATTTTTTGGCATTTTGAGTAATCAGCAAACATTAGATATTAGAAATGATGCTTTGATGTATCAGTTTAATAGACCACCCACGAAAACCACAAAAGATTAATTTTCTTAAAAATATTTCGATGTGAAATAACAACTCGGTCGACTTAAAATTTGTGCAAATCTTTTCCCCTCTTTAGAAGCCGTTTTTCGAAAATTGATGAACTAATATTGAAGTGACATTGAAGATCAGCTTAGGTGTATAGTATATTCACTAGATTTTCTAAATATAACTCCAGGGGTGCTCGAATTGAAGCTATCATTTAGATATGCGTCATGAGTAATTAGATGAAATGGTCAGTGTTCAAAAGATCGAAAAAGTGATCGGCCAAACAACGTTTCCATGATTCGTCTTAGTTTTGCACTGTGGATAAATGAGCTCTAATAAACGTATCCTCTTCTATTTAATTTCTTTTATTATTTTTATTTATATTTAAGGGTATTTTTTATTTCCTACTATTTGCTTTTTATTGATATCTTCTCGATTGAACTCAGAAATATATATTACATGGTTGAAAGTATGTGGCATTAGAAGCTGAATAACGAAATGGAAGCCACAAGTGGAAGAATATGTTAACGTGGGCGAACCTTGCATTTAATTAAGCATTCCCATCTTTGAGTCATTCATTAATGTGCATACTCGTCGAATGATACTCCCCATCGATGTGTTTACGTATGTGGGTAAGCTGTATTCAATAATTTACCGCTGAATTCCTCATACGTATATCCATAAAATAAGGAACTTGAAATAAGTAATACAAAGAGAACTCTAGTGAAGTTCAATTAATAAAGGAACGATAAGGGGACGAGTAAAAAATAGCTAATATATTCTGATTTGAATTTTACTAAATATTGATGAATATTTGTATGCAGCAATTTCTTCTTTTTGCTATTTGCGGTCATATTATGCCGTTATCGTTGAGAAATACTTCATATGTATTATGATTTAAGCGCTATTGCAAAATAAAAAGCTTAATAAAGAATTAAATTTCAACATATTTTAATATGAACATTTAATTAATAGTACATGCGAAATTAACTAATGAAATGGAATTAATTAGGCATATTTAAAACAACAGCTATATTCTCAAACCTTTTCAATATTCGTACATAGATTCTAAAGATCCTTTACAATATTTGAACCTCTTCTATATGAACCTCTCATAGTTTAGTTAATGCTATAATCTTATTAAATGATAGCGTTAATTCGATTAAGTCTAGTTGAATCATACTAAATGATACAATATGATTGTTAGCGTTGACACGTATGTGAATTCGACTTATTGCAAGTGGAGAAATTTTCTTTAAAGTCAAATATTACGAGTGTTATTTTTTTTTCAACTATAGACATTAAAAAAACTTTTCTTTTCATCATTTTTTTTTTGAATGAATTTAGAATAATGCTCAATGATTATTTGAAATCCCTCAAATGTGTGAAAATAAGAATTTTGAGAATTTATTCTTTATTTTGAAAGTTTTAGAAAATCATTGAAGAAATTTAAAGCTGCCTATGGGTTATTTCGCCGCATATGAAGCGTCGTCTCAAGACAAATATACATAGGTATCGATGTTTCTCTATGTGCATAAATTAAATTATCCTCTCTCGTAACGCTTTTTACAACATTTCAGTTGATTAACTAATAGTTCACGCTCATCTTTATCGGCATTTTAGCTTAGGCATTTTTCTATCTTTCAATTCAGTAAAACTGTCGAAGATCTTCTATATACGCATAATGCAGTTTGTGATTTATAGTTTTCTTTCGAATAGAATTTCTAGAGTTGATTATTTTGCATCTTTATTCGTTCAACGAACTCTATTGTTCTATGAATCTACTACACCATTTCAGAGACATTCATATTCATATCTAGGACCTATTGTTTGTAGTTTTTTCCAAGTACAAAATTTTTTGCCAAATATTTTTTGCAGCTGGTGCAATAAATCAAGAGAACTTTGAAGAAAGAGATTATCCCATTTTTCTAAAACTTCGCTTTCCCATCCTTTTGTAATTATTCACTTTGTGGTAAAATCATCCTTTATTGCATCAAATAGCACTCCTATTCTAGTACTGTTACAAATAGTCTAAAACGCAAAAGCATTTTGTTATGTATCAACGGTCATTATGCATGATTCTATGAAATTTTGGAGTGAATGATATGGATAATAGCAAATTTTGTGTAGTGATCAGAAGAACGAAGTTATGTTCACCTAATAAAAGATATATCGAAATTCCTATAAAATAGGCTGCTCTTCATATTTTCGAACTTAATAGCTATTGTTGACAAATGAATGATTCTTTTTGGAATGAACTCAGTTGCTCATTATATTTAATTTCAAATGATAATCTTTGATAGCGCTGAAATTGCAATTTCATAGCCAATCAAAAAAAAAAAAATCTTCAAATAATTCATTTTTCATACGCGGTGAATATTTAACAGTTTTCATGGCACTATATGAAATCATCATGTAAAGTTCTCACATTGTAAATTTCAACGTTCCTTGAGGTTTTAATTTGTTACATTTTTTTTCGCAATTATTAAATATTAAATGTATTTTGAAAGCGTTTGTGTTCCCTATCTTCTCCAAATAATTCAAACTAGTTGAAAAGTATATTCGAATATACCAAATTTTCTTGCCCCATTGTCATGTTCATCTGTTGTCATTTTAGATGGACTCATTGTGTAGAGCCCACAAAATTAAAGAGGAGAGGTGGGGGGGGGGGGGGCTAGGGGGGGGGAAAGGAGGACGGGCAGAAAGAAAGAGAAGGAACAACATAGGTGCAACACAAATAAGGCCACCATGTTCGCATAAATTCTGTCGCTTTTACGGGCTTCAAACAGAAAATGAAGCACTCGACCATCCTATACACCACTGTATTTTGTCTTCTGCAGTAATCTGCTTCATGTGAAGCTGTAAATATGATGTGTAGTGATTTAGTCTAGTGCAGCATCGCTGATTATAGGTTGGGCAGCTATTCTTTGAGTCGTTCTAATTACCGTCTTCTTTAAGGCTTTATACTTTCGTTTTTTTTTGTCGAAAAGCTTCCACCTACGCCCGGCACTTTCTGTGCAAGCGGATCATCTTAAAGATGCAATTGCACTTCGATTCTGCTTATTCAACCTGCTTAATAGACTACTCGAATACCGTTCAGCCACTATTACGCCATTCTGCGTTCCCCATATGGGTGGGCATAAAATTTGGATGGGAAATAAATCGCAGTTATTATTAAACTTTGAATCTGACTATGACGACGTTTGTTTCAAGTTTAATTTCCAATCGATAATTTTCCGTCGAACTTTAATCCTCAAATAAGTTTTTTCACTAAAGACTTTATTTAGACACATGATTGGGGCGATGTCTCATCGTATCTTTCATAATAGAGCAATTGTGGACGTTTCATTTTGGTTGACTAAATGGCGATTTTCCATATTCGGTATTATCGAACAACGATGGCCTAAAGGGTAAAGCAATTTACGCGAATACTCTCATCGAATGTTGTGAGTGAAGAATAAGAGAGTAAAGCAAAGAGGAAAATCGAAAAAAAGGAGAGCACTAGAGATGAAAAGCAAAAGAACAAGAAGCATCGATGTCCGAGCTGAGAGCTGCCTGGCTACTCGCGACTCGCATTTTATTTATTCCGATATTTGCTATTCGCTTTCTGTTTCATTTGCTTTTGTTCTTTTATAGAAATGAGATGTGTGTCGATAAATTCATGTCCTTAGCCCTTTAGAAATTTCCAGAAATTTAGGTCAAACTGTTCATTGCATTTGAGCGGAAAAATGATGAAACATTGAACAATGCGTTAAAAAAAAAAGAAATAGATTTTATTATTTTCGGAGAAAATGATAACTTTTGAGATTTCCCATCGATGAGAATGGGAGAGGATCAAAGTAGAGTACGAAAGAGAATCGCTTAGGAGTTTTCCTTGCCATTGATGACATTAATCGTCGACTCGTAGAATTGGGAGATTCTTTGGGCTCACATGAGGTTTTTCTTAGCGCGAAAAAACTCTCCCTTAGTTTACGATCTGAATAGTTTGTCGTTTTCAATGCTAATATTCATTCATAAGATTTTATTACTGTATCAAATCATATTGATATATATTTGCAATTGCTGAGGTTCAATATCCCCTCCATCCCTCCATCTCTCGAAGAAGAACGATGAAAAACACTGAAGAAATAAGGATTGTTAATCAACGTTTAATATTACGCCTTCCTGATTGTTGAAAAAAAAAAAGAATGAAGAAGGAGAAATGGATATTCAACACATTGCATTTGTTTCGTTGGCATAAATTACAATAGTTCCTAATTTCATCCCATATATTATCTTATAGATTTCGACTTCAATCGTTATCCTTTTCTCCAAAAGCTAGCACAATTTATGTATGCGAATATTTTTGGGTGTTGTCGAGGCGAATTGATAAATATTATGGAGCTGAGCTAGGTAATGGAAAAAGTTATGTCCAAAATCACGATAGAGTCTCTTTATCGTGTAGCACTTTTATAGCACCTAAATAATCGTTTAATCTTTCCATGTATACGAATAAAAACGATTAATTTATGCATAATTCGCTTGAAAAATCTCCTCGTAGTGATGTGTTCACGATCAGTTCTCCCGAAATGACAAATATTCAAAACAGTTTGATGAGCAAGTTGAATACGGTCAACGTACATAATTGCAATTATCTACCTGAAAGCTTCTTATTCGTGCGCTAAATGATTATGACGTGACGTCATCGGATAATCTTTTCTTATTGATGAGTCCTAAAAAATTTCAGCCATTAGATATTTCTGAATTGTTGAAATTGCTTATATTTATCGACGATTAAGACATGTTAGCAAACGCGTTTTGAATATATGTCACAATTTTAGTGGTTAGCGAGCTCTTGAATCTCTCGTTGTAAACTATTGATGAATTATGATTTTTCAATTTTGCCACATCTGACCGATACGTTTTTCAACTTCTTCATTTACGGATATCGTTTCCATCGTTCATTTACTTTGCACTCATCGTTTATGCCGCTTATTCTTTTCTAAGTATATTCTTATATTTCTATCTCTATTAACGAATCGCCGCTAAACATTCTTATCGACTATTATTTTGATATCAAATAAAATGCTATAGTGACATCTACATAAATGTTGAAATAAACCTTATATCAGTGTCGTTAAATAGATGACATATTCATATATATATATATATATATATATATATATATATATATATATATATATATATATATATATATATATATATATATATATATATATATATATATATATATATATATATATATATATATATATATATATATATATATATATATATATAAAGAATAAGTCAACGATGTTTGAATTTTTTTTCATTCAAACAACTTTATTTATTTATTTATTTATTTATTTACTTATTTATTTATTTATTTATTTATTTATTTATTTATTTATATATTTTTTGAAGAAAAATTTCTCGATTATCTCAATGCATCATAAATATTTGAATAGAAGCATTTTTCCCATCAAATTTAGTTTAAAATTTAAGTGATTGAAAATAATTGATGAAATTTCTTTCAAAAGATTCATTGATTTCTATTCAATTAAAATTATCTATTCAAGAAATTATGAAAACGTTTCAATTCTAGTGGAGAATTTTATCGTTGGCATATGATTTCGCATGCGAACTTTCCATTATAAGTAGAAATAGATAATCTTTCTCTTTAGAAATTATTGTTTGCAATTGAGGAAAATATTGGTTTTGCTATAATTTTAGAGAAATACGCTTCCGTTTATGCTCGTGTTTTATAAGGAGAATATTTTTTGTGAGCATATTGAGTGACAAGGTTGCTCTATGTGTATGTGAGAGATAGAGAGAGAGAGAGAGAGAGAGAGAAGACAGAGAGAGACAGAGAATGAATGATTTGAAGAGCAACATCAATGCCAAATAGTGGCTCTTTAAATAAAAACCGAGAGAAATAAGTGCACTCTTCTTTCTTTTCAAAAAATTCATTGAATTGTTGGATATCCTTTAGTGAAACATCGTTTAGATTTGTTTGCGCAATATGATGATGAAGATCTTTTGGAAAATACATTCGAAAATTTGTAAAGTACGTGAAAAGTGTCCATTATATTTTCGAGGTGAATTTATGCTTTTTAGGATGAGATACGAACAATTATGAACTATTGAGGCTTTTTTTTTGCTCTTTTTCCAACGCAATGAGCGCTCGCTTATTCAATAAGATTTGTTTCTATGATCTTTCATTGAACAAAAAAAAAATGTTCGAATTTTGCTGAACAAAAAACTTACGGAGCAATTATTTGGAAAATGTGTTTGTCAACAAGGGGAATACGGAGGGACAAGGGGGTGTGGGGGGGGGGGAGGAGGCAGTGGACGTGTTTGTCAACAAGGGGAATAAGGAGGGACAAGGGAGGTGGGGGGGGGGGGGAGGGGGAGGCAGTGGACGAGGTGGCAAGAGAATGTAGAAGAGAAAGAGAGAAACGTGAAAATAAAGCAAATTTTTTGCTTTATTTTAAAATAAAATCACTCCGCATAAAATAGTTGTCAAGCAGAAATTTTTTCTTTTTCTAATTTAAACCTTATTCAAATTTATTTGGGAAAAAAAGAATCGAATCGTTAGAAGATTCTAATAAAATTTCGGAAAACTTTTACTTGGAGGCAACTGATTTTATCTTTTATTCTGATATTCATATTGTACATTTTTATAACGAAGAAAATTGATGGGTATAAATTTATATTATTTTCAAATACGAAAAGTAAAGATGTACGCGAAATAAAATTTCGATTGTAATTATTTTTCCCGTCATTTTTTCATCACGTACCTTCACCATCAATATTTTCCTCTTATAGTGAATTTTTTTTTTGAGGAAAATTTTCATTGTATTCTCGATGATTTGCAATAGTAGTTCAGAGCATTACTATTATATACTATAAATGAATTACTATACTAACAGATACAAAGTTGTAAGTTAAGAGCATCTTAATTGAAAGTTTTTCACTCAAGAAATATAGGAGTAAACGTCGCCTCATATCTATAATTTAAATTTTCTTGAATTTAAAGAGTTAAAGATTATTTTAGAATCCTGATATTTATCTCTACAAATATTATTGGCAATCGCTCCTCTATCCTTTATAAATTCTTAGTAAGTAGCAGTCTAGATAAATCGTTAAACACATAACACTCATCGACCGATAATAAACCTGCTATTCGTTGTTTGCATAAATGAGTGACAACAATTGTGCTGTACATTCTTTCTTTTTTTTTTCTAACGGAAAACGAGCACTTGCATAAACTTTCTACGACCATCCATCTCATCGATGGTCATCGTGAGAGGAACGCATTTGTTTTAATGCGCGCAAATTAGGACACTCTAACATTCTGCTTTATTGAGTTTAATTTCATTACGCAGCAATTTTCTTGCCACATTTGTCAACAAAAATGAACCTAATGAATTTCGTCGTACGAAAAAAAAAAGACTTTTGCTCACATTGCCTATTCCTTTTGGTGGTTCCTCCTCGCTTCGTATTTTAATGCACTTTTGTGATTTGTGACTATCAATAAGGTATAGGTAGGCGCTGTATAATTTTCAAAACAACTAGGTGAATAGATACTGCATTCTACCTCAATATAACCTCACCTCTTATCCCATTCACCTTGGATATGCATTGGTCTTGCAATAGTTCCACATACAACAAGTATTGTTTCATTTCTATAAATCTTCTATAAATAGGAACTTTTGAGCTTTACGAACGGCTGAGATAAAAGACCCTCTATGCTGAATATAGGATAGGGGTTTTTCAAAAACTTACAAAATTAGAAATCTGGAACTCTTATTTGTTGAAGATGGTGCGCATAATTTTATCTTCATGCATAATTATGATGTATGCTTTCATGTCACATCACTTAAATGATACCTGATATATATCCTAGGAATGGTGCTTTATTCAACTATACGTCGATTGACTTGTAACTGGTGATATGCTCTGTGCTTTCATGTCACTTAAATGATAGATCCTAGGAATGCTTTATTCAGCTATACGGTGATTTTTATTTATTTATTTTATTTATTTATTTATTCATTTATTTATTTATTTCAATCAACATATCATTCGTTCGCCACCGTTGTCGCGATGAGGGTGCTAGGCGGGGTGGCTCAGTTGAGCGGAGACAACAAGTCTGGTCGGAGCTTATTTGCAACCGACCGCGCAGCAGATAATCAAAACGATGAATGTTTAAGAGCTGTTTTTCTCTTTTCTATCTATCGTCTTGTCAACGAACTTACTTCATCATTTTATGTGATTACCTAATTAAAAGTTTCTGTGTCAATATTAGACGAGGTTAGTTCGTGAAATTTTGATTTACGCTCACTGTCATATTTGCAACCGACCTCATATTATGATTTCAATTTATCGGCACTTACCACTATCATATTCGCCTCAAATTGAACTCTCGAAGATTATACCCTTAATGGGAACTTAGAAAGAAAGGACAGTTTTGAAGTGGAGTATTTGTTATTGAAATATTGGCAACGTACAGTATAAATATGCAATGTTTTCAAGTTGAACACTCTCAAAATAGATCTTCCTTGGAGGTTTTCAAAAATAATAACGACGGAGAAATTTCTAAACACTTATTGAATATGAATCCTTTTTTCTCGAAGAATTCTGAGGGGAGTTTTTTCAGTGTAAATGATATACCTGAAGGGTGAGAGAGAGAGAGAGGGAGAGAGAGAGAAAATGGTAAACGAGAGACAGAGATTTGCATTATTATTACTGCATTACTATTATAATCATTTTCATATGTAGTTGTTTTTTCGAACATCGAGAGAAGAAAAAATTCCCTGAAATATGTATCTCTCTCTTTGCGGCATATTTTTTTAAAGATACGATATTTGCCAATTTATATCCTCGGAGACTTTTATCGGCACTTTGCCTTCCATTGCACATCACCGTCAGATAGCTCATCACTGGTTAAAATATGCATCTCTTTAATTAGAGTTTTATTTGTGTTGTCTATCGCATCAGAAGTGCATAAGGGAATAGGCGAAAGTATAATGGGAAGTCAGAAATGTGAAACTTATGTGAAACTTCAAAAAAATTTCTTTCCGATATTTGCGATGAGAATTTGCGCTCATTTTATGCCATATTGGTATCTATGATTAGTATGGAAAGCTCATTTATGCAAACGAGAGGATGAGTGTTAGAATAGTTTTTTTTTTTTTTGCATATAATCATTTCCTTGGAAGAAATGAAGCTTAATTTATTTCTCTTTGTTTATTTCATTTGCGATTTATTCACTGAAATGCGCAATAAAAGAGGCATATTAAATTTTGTTCTGCGTGCAAGTATGTAGATTTAATTTAAATTTTTCTCTCCTATTTGATAGATAGGCGTATCAATGGCAACTACTTCTTTTTTTCTTAAGCTTTTAAGTTTTCTTAAGTTTTTAAGTTCATCGATTTACATTTCAAAACGTCAACTTTAGATCAACTTTCCTACTGTGCATCTCACTTCCCTCCTTAAATTACTTCATGTTTTCCGAAAATCTTACAGCAATAAATTACTGAAATCCATTTCAGTGCAATGTGGATTAATTTCCATCTATTTTTCTGCTTTCAATAGTATTGATTGTTTTTGCGCATTTAGAATGACCATAATTTTTCAGTCGGCGTATCATTGTTTCGAGCTTAATGGACTTAATTCTTAAGGTATATATAGTTATATTTGTATTTTTATTTATGTATTTATATTTATATTTATGATGTATTCATTGAAGTGTCCAATACATGCTATATATATATATATATATATATATATATATATATATATATATATATATATATATATATATATATATATATATATATATATATATATATATATATATATATATATATATATATATATATATATATATATATATATATATATATCTCCACTCATTTCATCTGAGCTCCGATGAAGAACGATGTTGTACGATTTCAATTGTTAGGAATATTTTTCCGATCATCTTATATGCGTTAGCAAGTACCAAAATGCAATTTTAAAAAACGTGTTCCAAAATTTGTGCAATTTTATGCATTTCATCATTGTTGAAATTTCTCTTATAATTAAAAGAAGGAAGAAAAATTTCATGTGACATTTTGGGCTATCTACTAATAAGAATTTTTGTACTCCGAGTATGTATGATGCAAAGAGAATTATGTACGATTTCGCTAACAATAGTTGGTTTTTCCCCTTGGTTAAACTATGGAGCCTTCCTCCTTTCTCCTTCCCATTTACCCAGGTACCCATCCTCTTTATTCTCCCGAAATCATGCCTAATGTCGATTTTCTGTGCCTGCTGACAAGTATTTTTATAAAAGAAAGTGGTGACAAATAAAACAATATTTGAAAATGCTTTGAACTTGAAAGTGCACTCAATGTACAATAGAGTCGTGAGTTGAACAGCTGTATGAATGATTCATGGCGAGGGAACACTATTGTGGAGAAACAATGGGGATAATTGTGAAAACGGATGCGCATTATGCAGAAAAGATGTATACAGTGGAAACGATTTGATCGGAAGCAGTGCTGAATGATACGGCAATTTCATGCTCTGTTAATGAAATATTTTTTATTGATGTAAATTCCCGTTTGAAAATGAATATTTCATTGTGTAGAGGGCTACTTTGTATAAAGCCTAAACGGTTACGCTTTTTTCTCCCCAAATTAGTTATTGAGGAGATGAGAAAAATGTTGCTGATCGACTGATATTCATTGTCGTAAAACTTTTAGCGAAATATGACAAAAGTAAGCAACATTACAGAACTGCTCGAACAAATCAGCTTAATGTGATAGTTGAAACGAGCGGACGAGGGAAAGGAGGAGAACGAGTGGGGTTGTTTGTTTCTCTTTCATCTCGCACCCATTTTAACTGAGTGATAACTTTGTAAGGAAGGGGGGATTATTCGTTGCTTAACAGATTTTCATCATTTAATGTGGTTATTTGTAGAGACCATATATATTACTATCATTCGATGTTTAAACTTATTCGTTCCCATAGAAATTTGATATTTTATTAGAAGGATTTTACATTGTAAGTAGATTTATAATGTACTAGAGTGAAGAAGCGGCTTATTTCAAAGGATCTCTCCAAATATCGGAGAGAGCTGTGCAAATGTCATCGATGTGTAATGTTCGCATTAGAAAAACGCCTAGATCAATATGGAAACGTACTCGAGGAGGATAGAGGAAGTTGTATTGCTTGCTAAGAGATTTGCATATTCAAGCCGCTCCAAAAAAGAAATAATAGTCTAATATTTTTGCTTCATTCCAATTGCTTATTCGGTCACCTTATTCATCTCTACTTATTTCTTTATCTGTCAACTATGTTTTTGCTTCCATTACCGAAAATCTTTCAATATTATTCACCGAGAACGCACAATATTATGTACTATATTTAGTTTTGTAGTTATATTGTATAGAAAATACTCGAGATGACTTGCGTCAATTTCATGACACGATGAGTATAAGATTAGCTTTTATGGAAGATCAGAAGTCATATCTTCGATCTTCTCTCTGTTTAGCCACTTCGCGATGCATTTGAATATAACTGCTGCTATTTTTTTTTTCACTCGTTAGCAATTATCGACTTCCAAAAGACGTGCAACCCCATAAAGTCATTTAAATTATACGAGCGTTTTATCCCTTCCTACTACTGAAGTAATTTTGTTTTCCCACTTAAGTCGTTAAAAAATAAATAAATGAATAAATAAATAGATAAACAAATAGAAGAATAAATAACTAAAGTATTCGTTGCGATTAGTTTATTTTTTTTTTTTTTTGATTGCGACTGCTGCAACAGATCCCTTCTTAAATTTTCTATGGCCTCTGGTTCAACGTTAATTATTGATTAAATAGTCTGGGTAAGAAGCAAATGCATTTCGAATTCTGCAAAATTCCATTTCTACAGTAGCTCCTTTCATTTTGAACAATTTCAGCTGCTTGTCTTTTGATGCGGTTTCTTGCTTTATTTTAGTAGTAGATGCTAAGGACAACTGATGATGAATTGGGAGATGAGGGAGGGAGAGCCGAGGGAAGAAAGTAGTTGTGCCGTCAACTGATAGCATCTTCAATCATTCGTGGCCGCTTAAACGAGTGTGTATTGTGTATATCGACGAAAAATTATTCTTTTTCTTCATAATCAATGAAGATGTCGCACTTGTTTGACTTAATTTATATTATATTTAGTATCCCTCAAAAGTAAGCTTGAGATAGCTTCATTCTTCAGTACCGGAAAGTGTTACGGTCATATTTCAAATCGGAATTTCTGAGAAATCGATGCGTATTGTATAAATAATCAAAATTTCAAATGTATTTACTGATTGGTCATAGCTTTAATCCCTTAACCGTTTTGACCGTCTAAAAGAGTTATATGTTTTTGCGTGGAAAATTGTGGAAAAAAAGTCATCAAGTAGGCATTTCAACTGTACAAATAGTGCTAATCATTTGCTTTTCGGTGAGTCTTTTTGAGTGTAACACATTTATCTTTTTTCATCGTCTACATTTGAGCACACATTGCCCACTTTGTATAGAATGAAAAATGCTTCAATCACTATCCGAGTTGAAAAGAAAGACAGCATTCATTTACAATTGAGCTCGTGCTCATCGTTGTTGGTGTGTTCGAATCTTTTCGACTTTCCAAGTCTCCGAGTCTTTCCAACTTTCATGAACGGGAAATTTTCGAGCACGAATATGCCAAAAAAGGTATTAAATATAATTTCGAAAATATTCTTCATTTTATTCTTCTCTCGTTAAGTTTTCTCGCTTTAAGTGATCACTTCCGATGGTAGTGATCACTTAAAATCATTAAGTTTTGAAAAATTGTTATTTCATAGAAAATCTTCCGCTCATAGGTTCTTTTTTTTTTTTTGAGCAGAGCTTTCTAGAATGATCATAGTGAGAAATGATGACAGCTAATGTTAGACGAAATATAACATCATTCGAAGAGAAAAAGATATGGGGTTTTCTTTTATGCATAAATAACTTCTTCAGTGTTGTATTTTCTTAGGATAATAGCAGTGCAAAAAAAGGGCTGACTTCAAAAAAAAAAAAACAAAAAAATATTGTAACAATTTGCCTATAGGTGAGTTTTGCTCATATAATTCAAATGCTCAGATTTCTCTCTTCATATTTTCTTAATTCTTCATATTTGAATCTTATATTTGAGTTTCCAATCAATATGATTGATAGCGTTAACAATACTAAATTATTGAAATATTGAAGTTATGACTTCTCTTTTTTTTGTTAATTTATATTTCATTAAAAATATTATTAATTTAAAGATGGATGAAAATTTGCATATCGTTCATTATTAGCGCTTTTTTTTTTGTTTATTCTATGAATATGTAAAATTTTATTTCGATTTGCTACGAACGTTATGCGTCATTTTCTTTTTTTTTTGTGATTACAATTGTTGAAATGTTTTGTTTCATTGATAGAGAAGCCATTTAAAAATATTTTATTTTTCATTTTATTTCCACATCATCACATTACGCTTCTTCAAGCCGCAACGTTTCATTTCCTCATACAACAATCAACGATTCTTCTCTATATTACTATTCGAGAATATTTTATTCGGCAACTAACGATAATGCTTTCTAAATATTCTAAAGTATTACTTCAGTATTGACGCTATGAAATATTAGAGAAAAAAAAAGTATGGCTGAAAGAACTACTGAGAAGTTATCGATTTGTGAAATGCGAAATTCGAATTGTTGCTCAAATACTTCAAATGAGAATATTTCAAGAAGGATAAATCGTTCGATTCGTCGTAAAGCATTCGCTCATTCGAAGAATAAAAATGAAAGAATTTCATCGTTATCAAACGATAATGAAATCAATCCCATAAGAAGTGGCTCATTTTTTTCTCGTCTATTGCCATATGCTCGTTCATTTAGCAGAAAGGATTCCTCTCTTAAATCGAAAATTAAGAGGACAGTTAGTGCTGGGAATTATTCAATATCTCTCCGAAAAGATGATCAATCAAATGCTTTATTTGTGGAGAAAGCGCCATTTATGAGGGAGTTATCGAATTCGTTGAAAAATACTAATTGCTCGGAAAAATTTTCTAAGCCAATTGCTTCTGAACAAATGAGTGATGAAACAATTGAAGAATATAAAACTTCATTAGATACAGTAATGAAATTTCTTCGTGGTGATAATATCGAGAAATCACATACACCAATTGTAAGTAGTGTACGTACGCTAAAAGCCCAAACGATAGCACCTGGTGGAATTGAAATGATTGTTGCCTCAATGGATGATACATTTGAATTACATTCTGCATTAATCACTTCTACCGATGAACAAGTCAATAATATCGCGATGAATTCTTCAATGATGCCTAGCAATAACGATCCTCGAAGAAGCAATAAAAATGATCTAAAATCGACGTCAAATTCTGAACAAATTCGGAAGAAATTTTTTACATTTGATTCGTATTTACCGTTAAAACAACATGGACGAATTTCATCAATTTCATCCACATATGAGAAGTGCTCATGTGATTTGTGTTGTATTTTCGAAGAAAATTATGCGGATATTCATGATGAGCGTAAAGAAAATGAAATTTCTTTACAACAAATAAAACACATGGAATCAAATGATAGTGATAAAATTAACGACAAAGTTCTCACTTAAATATGGATAATGCCGATGAAAAAACAATCGACTCGTTCGTTAATAGCAACGAAAGCAATACGCATCATATAACGAATGCTATGTGTGTTCATGCTGATAATATTCTCGCTGATCTTTTCACTGATACGGATGAATATCCGATGATTTATATCCATAAGAGTGGACCTAGTCGTCATACGATTTATTCTTTCGTGAAACTCTCAAAACTGCCCATTGATTATTCATTCTATGAGCCAATATCGATAATGTTCGACAAGAATAGTGGAAAATTAACGCCAGCATGCGCAAAAAATTTGATAGAGGTATGATTGTTGAATTTTATTGAATAATATCGCTTCAAATAGCTTTTTTTTTAGTAATTCTCGCATAAGACGACTTTTTTCTGTTGCGATTTTTTTTTTCTTCATTAATTTAGGGAATTCTTTTGAAATCTTTTCTGATTTTTTTAAAGAGGCAATCAATTAAACAGATGCAATGGCAAATATATATATTTTCAATAGGCAATCGTAAGAAATTTTGCAAGAAAATGTCACTAAAAATTTCTATCACATTGGTGCATTATTGACTGAAAATTTGCATAATTAACCTACTGATGATCTTTTATCCATGTTTACGTTGATTTTAAACTTTCCATGTTTTTTTTTTGATAGGTCTTTCATTGAGAATTACTAAATTGAATTATTTTTATTGAACCTCTAAATGTAGCCATCGTCTAGTTTCCATTATCTAAAATAATTCTTAAATGATGTGAAACATATATCATTGTTAAACTTTTTTCAGTCGCGATTCTGCAGAAATATTTGAAATATTTCAATAATTAAAATAATAAAATATAACTTTCATATATTTGTTTCCTAGTTAATCGATATTAAAATAAATGCGATAAGGGTCATTATGAAAAATTGAAATACTATTGAATATCATTGAACTCTCTTTGCAATATGTTTTAGTCTATCGTAAGCGATGAAGTTTTAGTTAGTAGTGTTGTTGGCAATCCTCCTCTCGAAAGTCTCCCAATATTAGTCGATCTTTGATGAATTTTTTTCTCTTTCAAAGTATTTGTTTTTTTTTAAAATTTTTCTAAAGCATTCATTTATTGCTGAAATTTTAATTTCATTCTAAGCTTATAATAAAATGTTAGCATTACAAGTTTCTCGTATTCGCTTTCCGTTGAGAGAAAATTCGCTATCTATAAGATCATCATCAATCTAAGCGTTACGTACGATTGCACCTGCTGATTAAAGCCTTCAAAAAAATGCATATTTTATATGTTTTTACGACATTCCCCGCTAATCGTAGCGAACGTTTGTGGCATTTTGTTGTATCATCGTTGCTTGCAAAGTACAGAAACGCTTTTGCCCGAGCGCAAATTGTCGTCTTCATTTCTGTATTGAATTTCGTCAAGGTTATAGTTTCATAAACGGCTAGAACGCTATATAATCACTGATAAATCTTCAACTCAACATGCAATGCGTAAGCTGTTTTTTTTTCTCGTAAAATCCGCATTTTTTTCAGAGCCAAATAAGAGGCTTATGTTCAGAAAATTTACTTATTTCTTTATTTATTTATTCGTTTATTTGTTTATTTATTTAATTATTTACTTCAGCATTCACAGATCTGAGTGAAAATTTGCGAAATGATTTAGTTCTTCGAAACCTTTGTTCGTTAGCGCTTCTAATCTTTGAAGAACGATGTGCCTCGCTTATATGCGTCGTTTGCCCGATTTACCTGTATTGTTTACCCAATGAACACTGCGTAAATATCATAGGTATTCAAAGGTGGACGTTGGTTTGAGTTTTGCGTCCACACAATATAAGTATATTCTTTAAGAGTTCTTTTGAAAAAAAAAAAAAAGTTGCGCGCACCGCGCTATCATTTTAAATTTTGATCACACTGCTTAGCAGCCGTTGCATAGTTTGTTGCCTAAACGAATCACCTCGCATCATTACCTAAACTTATTCATCCTCCCTTAACCTAACTCATAAATAATTGGAATTCTCATCAATGCATATCGATTTCTTTGGCTATTCACTGATCCATTTCGCTGATCTGAACACTTCGCCATCGATCCTCGAAGGGAACAAGCATTCCGATCAGTAATAACTTGGAAATATCCCTCAAGCGCTTGCATATTGAAATATCATCGATTATATATCTGACCGAACGATTTCCGCTGTTCATGGCTCTACATGCTGTAAAAAAAAAATGCGAGCGTTATGACTCAGTGTTTTGGGGTGCAGTTTAATTTCTACATGAAGTTTATGTTAATTTCAATGCTTATGGATTTATGGAATTGTTCAATCGATGGAACTAACTTAACGAATATTAAAAAAATTTGAATTTGTTACTAATAGAAGCTAAAAAAAAACGATGCAATCGCATACAATCAACAAATATCGACAATGAATTTTATCAAGGTATGCTATTAACATCGAATTTCTTTTACATATAAGTATGAGTTAAACTGAGTGATTGAACTCAGCGTTCAATTTTATCTTTGAAATGATACATTTGTGCGTTGCTGTAAAAAAAAAAATTCTCTCGTAATTGCAAAATTCAATCATAATTGCAAATTTCTCGCTTATCCATAGCACAAAAATTAACCTACATTATAATTCACACAACATTTTAACAAGTTTTTTGCAATATCGCTTTGCAATAGTCAATATACAGAACGGAGGGGTCTTCTATGTGCCGATTCAAAAGGAAGCATCCTAATTGCGGCTGCAAGAAAAACTGTGATGCTTGTTGGATGAGTTTTTCCACTGCAATAGGGTTGATAAAAAATTGCATATATTGGCAGGCGCCGTGCAACAGCAATTCATCCTTCAAAAAGAAACAGACCATCTCCTAAAAACAGACGATTTCCAAGAAGCAAAAAAAACAAGACACAATATTTAGCTAGAACATTATTTCGGTTGAGCGTAGGTGTAATTTGGATACGTAAATTGGGCAGGTATATTTGCACAGGTATGGTGATGTAAATCATCAAAAACAATTCGATCAGTACGATGTAAATTTAAATTCCATCATTCGGCTGTTTGCAAATACTACTATAAAAATTTCAAAATTTCACTATTAGTTGAGGAAAATTTTTCTTTCGCATTCACTAATATTTTGTAATTTTTGTTCTTTGCGATAATATTCTTCAATGTTATGAGATTAATGTTTATATTATTTTTTGTGCATTTATGATAGTTTTTTATTGGTGAAGATTGGTCACTAATGTCCATCTCAAGATTCTCCTAAGAAGCTATACTTTCCAAATTGCTGCCTTCTCATTAAATCAAGAAGAATTAAGGGAATAAAGTTTTCTAGAAGATGACCATTTATTGCATAATATTGATTAATGACCATTTATTACATAAAATTAATCACTCTATTAAGGCATACTGAGCATTTTTAAAATTTAAAAAAAAGCATCCTATCATAACAAACGTTCTTATATTCAGCGTTCTTTTAACGCATTAATACCGCTTTCTCGTTAACCACTACACTTTTATATTATCTTCACAGATTCTATAGAAACATTTGGGTTCTATCAAGCCGTCTGTACATCGTCGACAATTGTTGGCAATCGTTACTAGCATTTCTTTCCTTCAAATCATTCTCTAGAAGCAATGCGTTCAAATTGCAACAAAATATTGTCATGCCGACTTGTTTTGCAAAATTGCGGTATGTTGTCTCGACCTATATGTGTATATCCGTATGTGTCTGTCTTTTGGTTTTAAATGAAGAACCACTGAAGTTAGAAGTCATCAAATTTAGTAGTTGGCATCTTTCATCACAAATTATCTTCACCGAGGAAGGCGTTCAAAGATGTAAAAAAATAAACACAGTTTGCATTTAATAACCTATTTAAAAACGAATATTTTTTTGGGAAATTTATTCGAGCGGTCTGTTTTTTCAAAATATGAGCGTATTATTTTTGCATATCGTTTTTTTAATGATAACTTATGCAATTCGTTGGTCTGAAATTTGCATATTTTTCATTAATTTGCATTTGCATAGAAATTTCCAATTTGCATATTATTTATTGAAAATTTGCATATTAATGAAATAAGAGTAATGCAAAATTCATAGTTTTGTCGATAAAAGTTCTCCACTATTTCCGGTTGAAAAATTCTTCATTCAACGAGTTCTTATTTAATCGTTTCGCGTCACTGTAAAATTTCATACTTCACAATATGCCATGCCAGTGGGGGATATTTCTTTAATAACTTATTGTATTGATTGCAAAAAATTTGCATTTTTTTCCTACGAATTTATTTTGCATCTTTTTTGATTATATCGATTGATAATCATTCGTGATTGACTATCGATGTATTTTAATTCTTAACGTTAATTTATACCAATAAAGAAGAGAATCGTTGAAATATCTCATAAAAATATGATTGCTTACAATTGCAATATTATTTTCAAAGAACTATAATTTCATAATAATTGTCTAATTGCCAAATTTTTTTTTAAACGCGATTTGCATTTTTCTTTCGGTTAGCGACGATGAAAACTTGAAATATTTGATGGATTTAGAAACAACAGTAAAGAATTATATAAAAATACATTCCATGCATTACGTATATCTTGCTACCTCATCTTTACATATTGATATACGTAATCTTGATGAAGGTAGCAATTTTTTGATTGTGCAGTCCAAATTGCAACTCCCTTCCCCCCCTCTCATCACCTTTCAATGCGTCGTTCTTAGAGAGTTATAAACTACTATAATTTTCGAACTATATCTGTTGTCTTCATCAGCTCTCATTTCCTTCTTGAGTTTCATATTCCACTTGCCGTCAATGCAATATTTCTCTACATCCAATCTTAACCCGTTTACGCCGTAGAAGGATTTAGACTTTCACTTCCGACTGCTTTCAACGCTCAAAATTATAGAAACCTCATTCGACGGTCAGTATACATCCCCGTAAAAAATTTGGGAAATCTATAAATACTAAACCTTATCAACAGGATATCGACACCATTACTACCTATATTGACTAAAGCATATAGATGATCTCGGAATTAGCAAATCGTTGAACTCAGCAACTCATAACGAGGTTAATCTAAACTATGGAAATTTGGAAGGAAGCGGAGAAACTTGTGTTTTGATGATGAAACCATAGAACTGTTTTCATTCTTACGTTGAAAAAATTGTCAAATGCTTTGAGAATGTGATAGTCGAGGAATGATATTATTGCTTCGAAATTTATCCATCTTTTATAGGTGACTGTCGGTGCCACCAGAAAAAAAAATATATGAAATGAAGTTGGCACATCATGGCTTTTATCCTTATGCATTCTGTAATAATTCAAGATGAAAGAGACCGCCATTTGTCTAATTCTATTTTCCGGCATCACTTTTTCCCCATATCTTTTCTCCATTATCTTTCTCTCTTTCAACAAACTCCCTTATTATGTCTTGTAGATATCTCTTGCTAAGAAACAACTGAACTATAGTATATATTACCGTCGAATATGATTCACTTCCTGAAAACGTCAAGTACCACAAGCGCACTCTCATTATACGTGTTCATTGAATATTATAAACCGAAATGAACTCTCACATTGAACGAAGTTATGTGGCGGTGTATATGTGTTTTTAAATTCTATGAACGCCATAAATATGAGGCACACTTAACTTATTTTAGTGCTCACTTTTGCACTTTTATCAATCTTTTTGCACAAAATATGGGCGTTACGTTAGTATGCGTATTTGTGAATGTCGTTTTGTGTGCGCGTCTGTATACGCATGTCTGTATATGTATGTCGAGCGGCTTCAATTCGTACAACACTAAAAGCAAGAACAGCAATTGAAAATCCGTTGTATTAGCATAGAAATTTTGTATGAATTTTCGACTGAACAATTTTTTTGCTTAATAGCGGTCAATTTGCGCTGGTCATTTGGATTCGTCAGAAATTTCAATGCAGTATTACGCATGTTTTTATTATTTTGGCAAATCATGTGACCGGTTAGTTGTCTAGTGACCACAATTACTGATGCATTTATCTTTGCAATTCCTTACGCATATTTCTTCAATCGTCTTTTTAGTGTGCATTTACAATATCTAAAATTGTAAAGCGCATTATGACGCATCATATTTTTACATACAGCATCATCTTTCTCATATAATAACATATGTGGGTGATTTGCGTTTTATGTGGAATCGAGATATGAGCTTGAGTTTTGAAAGGGAATATTCCTGCAAAAAGCTCATAATTTTGTTTTCTCTCACTCACACCACTCTCGCTAAACATTCGGCTAAACTCTTTGCCAAACATTACCAGACATTATGTCATACCAGTTAAGTCTTAGCTTTAGCAAACATATTTTCTTCCCATCTGAAAAGTTTCAGCCAAGGAACTATAGGAGCTGGAGTTGCTGAACTTCGCTGATATAATTAAGCTCCTTTATAATCCTTGCATTGATATCTCAACTTAGAGAAGACTTACAGGCTTCAGACGTGCCAAAAAATTTGCATATACTTTACACCGAAAGAAATGTTTCAAAATGAATTCGTCATCGAAAATTTCCTCCAAATATTTTCGACGAAACAAAATATATGATTCATTAATGCCGCTATTTTATTGTTTGCTGAAAATTTAGGAAGCTGAAACATGCTGATATGATGAGTAAAACAATAAAAGCATATATCGTGTCAGCGTCCCTTAGGAAATTTAAATCGTTTGACGGCCTTAGATAACTTTATCCTTTTGAATTCATTGATATTTATTAGTTTAGAAGCGAAAAACGAACATAACAATCAACATCGAAGCCTGGCTTTTTTTTTGTCAATGGACAATTCCTTGCTAAGATTATTTTACTTTATAATTCATAATAACTAATTGGAATCATACGTAAATTACCAAAACCGTTTATCTTTATTTCTCGAAATAAATTGCAATGAGCATTTTTTTTAAAGTTTTTTTTTGCAAAGGAAAAAAAAATTTTTTTTAAAATAAAGAACACATTTGTTCGAAAATGTAATTTCGATACGGTTTGCGATCGAATAAGCTCATCAGTTAAGCCTCAAAGGGGATTTCTTGCTCGCTAATATAGGATATTTCTTAACAATCTCATAAGAATTATTGTCTGTTTTTTTGCATAGTATTTCTTATAGTGAATATTATTTAGTGGAGAAATGAATATTACTAATATTATGATTAATTGCTAAGCATTCAATTATCAGAGATGTGGAAAATTTTATAAGAATTTACACGTAATTATGGCATCAATTTGCAATTGAAATTCCCCCACTAAAATCTCATTAGCTTTTTTTTTTGCTATTTTAGTTAGCAATCGCTATAAGTTATCGTATTTCTTTGAATAGAAGCCCAGAGGCGTTTATATTTTGTAAATTTCGAGGGAAAAGTTGTATTTCATAGTTGTTTTTCTTTTTCATTCTGTTAGTGATTCAGCTACTTATTTCAAAAATATTTACATGCTCAATGAAGTAATCGATTAATTACAATTGATATCACTTGCTATTACCTCTGTTTTATTGGAGAACTGGAGAGGTGTTTGATGTGAGACTCTTCGAACAGCAGTTTCTCTGTGAGAGACAATTTGCATCCGACGAATTTTAAAAGACGCTTCAGCCGAAGGTTTTTATTTCCAGGGGGCGCAGGGGAGAAGGAGAGGGGGGTAGGAATATAGGACTATCTTCAAATGAATATATGATTTGGGATAGAAATTTGCATATTTAGGTATATAAGTAGTCAGTTGAATATATCCAAGACTTTAGCTTCTAGAGGTCATAGGCGCGCAGATGCTACTGTAGAGAAACGCGACTTTTCGATGCTATACATCAATCATGAAAAAATTTTGCATGTTGACTCAAGTTAATAATCAGAATTGGCGTGTAACACCTAAACGTCGGATCTCTTCACAACATAGTCGGCATTCGAGTTTTTTTCTTTTGCGAAAAAAAAAATGCACCTTTCACACCTTTTTACAAGCTATTGATATCACAATAAGGTGCGTTATCTTCGTCAATGAATTTTTTTTTTGCAGTTAGTTTTGACCAAACGGTCCAAATCGACTACAACTTGGACGTTGCCTCGAGAGAGTGAAACCTACGAACTATCGAAGAAACCAATCAAAGAAGTTGGTTATTTTTATCAATATCAGCTATTATCTTTCCACTAACTTTTTCATTCAATGATCATATGATAAGAGAATTCGACATAACAATATTTCCTCGATTGTTTTTTTTTTTATTATAGCAGCAATAAATTCGGCCAATAGAAATCTTTAAATTTTATCGGCTAAACTAAGCATACAATATTATATCGAGACAGCATTCTTAATTAAAATAATCATTGATGATTTTTGTTTTTGATAAGATTATCTCCTCAACGTATATCACTCATTCCGAGCTGAAGTTTTTTTTTTTCGAAATATCATATAAAAGCACAGAAAAGAAAACACCTATTAGCATGGAAAACAATATAGTCAACCAGAATGGTACTAGGTGTTTTGAATACGTTTACAAATAAGTAAGTTACAATAGTGGAAAAGAACGTTT
Organism: Ascaris suum; assembly: GCA_013433145.1. Taxonomy (NCBI): domain Eukaryota; kingdom Metazoa; phylum Nematoda; class Chromadorea; order Rhabditida; family Ascarididae; genus Ascaris; species Ascaris suum. Next base: position 2,314,257 of record CM024175.1, read on the forward strand.
CAAAAAGTTACAATTAAAGCGCAATATTAGGCTTAGAAAAATTGTTACATTGATAGCAGTGATAACGAATGATAACAAAAAGTCCATGTAACAAACCACTTCAAGCGAGCATAGCATTTGCTAGAAATTCATGAGTTTAGAGTTCATCCTACATGATTCGATTATTATTGATTGATCGATCATAGTATGGAAATGTTGCATCTTCAATTAATCTATCACTAATATATTCTCAGTATTTATTTAACCTTGAGAAATTATCTGTCCTTAGATTAATATTTTAATTTCAATTTTTAGCTTCTATTTATGCCACTTTCCTTCAAAAATGTTTTGCGTCGAAAGCATATTTGTCAGACCTCATCATTCATTCATCGATTTTCATTTTTGTAATTCCTGACATAAGACGATTCGAGGAGAATTTCTACACTTTAGAAATATTTAACGAATTCATCTCCTAGCTATCGATATTTTATCGCTAAAAATTTTCCAATATTTGAAACATTCGAGTTCGAAATCGATCAGATAGAAAAGATTTTTTGCAAACTATATTTCTCTCAGAAATTAAGTGAATTTTATGAAATGCAAAGTAAGAACTTAGACTTTATTTCTAAGCGTCCGATTAAAAAAAAAAAAGACCGATCATCTATTCTATGACTGCGCGTTAGTGGTACCGAAGGCGCTGCAGTTTTTCAAACTTTTTCCTAAATTTCGAAAATTCATAATTCCATAGGAATATAAGCATATCACGAAACTTGTGATTATGACGTCATCAAGGAAGTCATCTGATTCATGAGCTTGAATAGTACCTTCAATTTTGGAATATACTCGAAAATATAGCGCCTCTTAACAACTCCGGTCATGAAAGTTAATCATATTTGATAGATCGGGAAGGCTTTTTTGGTTAGTGGCATGAGGTAGTATTTTAATCTTTGCAACATTTGTGTGGATGTGACCTAAACAATCATTTTTTTTTAAACAAGCGTTGAAATACTACGCAAAAAAAAACACACATATTGGCCACCGATCATATGGAACTCTTGGTGCATTTTTTTTTCTTCATTCATGGCAATTTGCAGACAAATTTGTAGACGTTGAGCAATCGCATTAAGCAATAACGGCCATAATAAACGTGAATTATTATGAGTGTTGTGCATAGCTGTGCTGAACATTTCCCAACACATGGCCCATATGTTGTTACCATTTATCTCAATAGTACGAATTATATAAAATATGTTATATCTATATTCTCTACCTTTATGACTTGTCTACCTTCTCATAGTCGAAGGTTACTCTACTCTTCTTTCTTATTCTTGTTCGGATAGGTTCTCTATTTTATAGCTTGTCATAGAATGTTGTCATTAATATTTATATCCTATCCGCCCTTTTCGAAAAGGAAAAACGATACATTTGCATATTTTATGCTTTTATTATTTCAAAAAACCATGCACATACCTGGCCTAAGGTAGTTGATGGCATCGATTTCTCATATACACTCTCAAAAGCCATTCTGTTGAAGTATTATCATTACCTCATTTAAAACTTATTCATTGGAGTATGTTAAAGGTTATTAAACGATCATTATATTCTAGGCATCAAATTTAAACGGAAATAAGGAATTAGCTCTTTCATGCATACACACAACTCGAAGAGGTGAAGAAGAAGAGCACAACGATCGAAGAAGAAATTCTCAATCGTTTACATTCGGTAAGTTTTTTCAATGCAGAAACAACATGAAATGGAATTAAATGGAATTTTTCATGGACAAATAATTGCTTAATAATTATCGCCTAATGGAAATATTCGACCAAAAATTCTCATATGATTACAATCAAGTTGTTTACTCGTAAAATAATCTCCATTATTGAATTAATTAATATTGATAATCGTTAATATTACGACCAATTGAATTAGTCGATTGATCGTTGTTGTCTTCATATTTCAATTGCTAATTTTTATTTATTTCGCATGCGAAATATTTCTCATAAATGTTTCGATTTCTCTATGTTGTCATTATGTTATTTGAAGTATTAATGAGCAATAAGTAAGTTTTTTTTAAAGAAATAAGCAATAAATAAAGTTTAAAAGAAATATCTCAGAAACTCATATATTTTTCTCAACTCTATGAAATTCCTCTCACTTATTTCCCATTTTTTGTTGTGTTATTTACTTTTTATAAATATTCGATCATTCGATATTCAAATTTTTTCATAGTGGATTTTCTTTCTTTCACGAGTATATTTGACAAACTTTATCCTCCTCTCGTTACTGCTTCCTCTCCTCTTACTCGTTTCTTATCTGCACCTTTTGATATCATCGCAAATTCTATAGAATCACATAGAGCCGAATTGCAATTGTGGCCAACACCATATAATTGTAACATATTCACTCACTTCATACTATCCTTCTGGATTATACAAGTACGTTTAGCCATTCTGGACTTTGAAATTCACAACTTATGAACGTCACTTCTAAAGTTCACGACCATGAACGTTTGTCGAAACACTGCGCTACTTTTTTTAAAACACATTATAAATTCAAGCTTTGTCAATATCTCTGTCATTAATTCATTTTGCTTCGAACATATCAGTTTGCAATAGTTTCGATGAAGTAAGTCTACGTGATTGCAAATACTCGTCTAATTGTGCTATAGCGTTGCAATATTTTCATGCAATTTGCATTCAAATTTTCGCTACGAGACGCAATGGCGGGAAAAATCAGATTTAAACAGATGTGATGCTTTTATTTGAATGCAACCGAAACGCTTTTTACTGCAAATACCTGCAAGGGATGAATATTTTCTTTAGTGTATTGAATCGATGATTTCGGTATGGCGTTGTAAGTGCTTTGGTCGGCAAAGTGTCTCTAAAGGTTTAGTATTTGTTTACTTGAATATTTCAGTTTTTTTTTTTTTGTGGAAAGGTAGAAGTGGAAGTTTCGGAAGTTGAGGTTGAGATAACGACTTGAGGTTCTAACTAATTGTTTTTTTTTTTTTTTTTTTGAAATTATGGAGAAGACATCATTTATTGCAATACGTCGATGCAATTTCTTCAGAGTTATTGTGGATGTGGTTGAAAGTTTAATGTGCTAGTAATATCTTTTAAGCTTCAACATTATATGCTATTGCTAAACGTCTATAATAACTGATATTGTTTTTGCCATATAGTTGATCTTTCTCTCATATCTTCTCATGTAAACGTTTTGGCTCTATCAATGATCTCTTTGTCGTTTTCTTCATTTCATCCGTTTCGTTTACTTCACTACTATCTTTCACTGCTCCTCTTCATTGCTCGTTTTGCCATCGTTTCTATCTGAAGCGCTCCTGCATGACATATTTATTCACTATTTTCTATTATGCTTTTGTAAATTTAAATTTGCTAGTCACATTATGCAATGTAACTTATGCATATCTACTCATGTATGTCTGTGTGTCTGTCTGTGGCGCAATACGTCTGTCCGTGTGTCTGTAGTAAAATTTCACGTGAAGAGCCACTGAAGTTAAATATAAGGGATGTTGTTTATACGTGATTTATACCAGGTCACTAATCTTGAACCTAGTGAATAACTATATAACAAGATGCTAAATCTTTATATATGTTTGATGATCGATCGTCGATTCGTATTTTACGCCAATTGTAGCATAAATAGTAAAAAAAAACGCACCAGCAAATTTGGCGCACTATGTGCTTTTAGGATTTTACTCAACACACACCAATCGGCGTTACGAATTGAATGTAGTTGATAAAGTCCATGCAAGAATAGGCGTTCATGTTTGAAATGATCGGGCCGGTCATGCAAATTTTTCGTATCAGATTCGTTTTTTTTTTGTGATCTGTCTGAATGCGTAATGCATGCAGTTTTTTCGGTACGTGTAACTGACTATGACTTTTTAAATTCAGTAGATGATCTTTATCTATTCGATTCTTGCTAGAGGATGTACCAAAATCCACATATGTCCATTGGAATCCTCGTAGAGGGTATACCAAGTCTATTGAATTCTTTGCAGAGGATATAGCAAGATCCACGATGGCATTCTAGCTTCATTACGTACCGAGTTGAAACAATTGAGCGGATAATCATAGGAAAATGCCCATCTTGCATGTTGTTCATGACATAAGTACAACTTGCAACTGTATTCTTAGGAAAATGCTCATCTTCTTTAGTAGATTTATATGAATCGGATTGGCTCGACTATCAAAGTACTAATCTCTATGTTTTCTTATTTGCCAATAGTTTACGATATTTCGTAATAATTTATGAATGATTAATAAAAAAAAATGCATATTTGTACTCTCTCATTTGATGCATTTTTCTTTTTTTTCTTTTTATTATATAGCTCAGTTTATTGTTCGAAATGTTTGCATTTTATATTTTCATATTCTCGAATGATGGCATTTTTCTTTTTTTTTTTGTTATAGCTACTCAATTATTTATTATTCATCTACAATATAAGAAATTGTGTTTAAATATTTACAACTTGACTACACACCTTAATTAGATAGATGTATCACTTTTTGAAAAATTTGCATATTAATTTTTATATACATACATCTTGATTATACACCTTATTTACATAAGTATTTCGCTTTGAAAAATTTCCAGATTAGATTAGAGGGGAAAAATTCGGCAAACTTTAACGATAACATAAAAAATGTTGTCATATGCTATAGGTTGGAAAAAGCATTCTCATTTCTACCGATCATATTATGCCTATTTGTTAAGTACCCGAAAACTATACTGTTTTGCAGACTTTTTGTAATTGCCTTATATTTCAGGAAGGGGAGGGGGTTTTAGGCTTATATTTCAGGAAGGGGAGGGGGTTTTAGGAAGGGATGATTGAGTTGGAGAGGTATATAGAAAAAATGCCACTTAGGACGTTTGCTAAAATTTAAAATATCTATTAGAAAACATGCGAAGCGATTCTATCGTTGAAGTTATATTACATGAATGGGGCTATTTTTGAGGTATTTGAAAGGGGGGGGGGGATTATAAGTGACGAGATACGATAACTGCAATGAATTTTATTCATATTTCCCTTCACATATCATTATTCAATGAACTTCTAATAGCGAGCATTAATATTTGCATACAAAAGTTTACGTTATGCATGATTTATTATTATAAACCTTTAGATCGTTGAATTTAATAGAAGGCGATTCGAGAGAAAGAGAGAGAATGTAATAAATATATATAGAAAATAAAAAATAACACTTAAAATTTATGAAGAAAAAATCGAACAATTGTTCTTCAATGAATTTTTTTTTTTATTTCAAGATCCTTCATCATCGAAAAGTGCGAATAATATTACGCATCTACATAATCAAGAATCGATTGATACAAAGACATCGGTCTCAACTGTCGAGGTATTAAGCGGAGAATCACCGGAAATTTTCGACAAGCGTATTTCGACGTTTACTATACAATCGATGGATGGACGCAAGCCTTTTGTGGTTAGTGATTGTTCAGCTGAAAGCGAATATTGACAACGAAGTGTGGAATTTTTTGGCTATTGATGGAAACTTTGAAGAATATTTTAGTAGCATCGGTGAATTTTGTTGGAAAAGTATGAAGTTTTGGGCATTGAAATAGAGGGTAGCGGATATATGTATTGTCTTCGCTGCTACTATTATCGAACATGTAAATGAATCAAAGCGATATGGCTCATTCGTCAGTCTTAGGTTGATCGTAGTTAATCAACTAAGGCTTATTAGCTGCATCATCAATGAAATTAGACTTTGATAATAAAATTTTGACATTGAAGTAATATATAGGAGATGTGATCTATCGAGGTACATTCTTAGTCTGTGTGAAATCCCAAATAATCTAGAAAAGCTTCTTATTTATTTGTCGTCGTTTGGCGATAATCTTGCGCAGTGTGAGCAGTTTCTAGATTTGTTCTCGCAATCCGTCACAAGGAAAGTCGAATGAGTCAGTCCGTCGATATTGGTAGTTTCAATGCTAAAATCTACGAATGCTTAGAGTCTTCGGGCCCGGTTTCCGAAAGTCATTTCATTTGTACCTCATAGATTTCTCGTTGTGCCGATATTTGGATAATATTATTTGCATACCATTCTCTGTTTAAGCTTCATTACGCTGATGTCATTTTTCACTTTCATTTTTCTTTTGACTAAATGCTCTTATTTTATGAAGTCGACCTAATGGAATGACTTTTTTTATTTTAAGGCGCCTCCAAATCCTCCACCTCCAGTGCCGTCTCATTTGAAGAATGCATCACCGTTGAAGGTACTGAATGGCGGATCAGATGCTATGCACACAAATGGATGCGGATACGGAGATACTAGATCGAAGGTGGAAAAATTCGAAAACGCGGCACATACAGAGTTGAAGACGTCGAAGGTGGACAAGATTGAAAACACGAGTACTGTTTCATCTGCGGCTTTCTCCGCTTCCACAGGTACAAACCGAATGGTTGTTTTTTTGGCTTGTCAGCTTGGCAGCTATATTTTCAGTCTGTTTGTTAACGTATTCGTTGATACTGCCTGGATTGTAATCTGAACGTTGTATATATATATATATATATATATATATATATATATATATATATATATATATATATATATATATATATATATATATATGGTTCCATTGTTCACTAAGTAAAACGATTGCTTTCTTCTTTCCTTCTTTTTCAGGAACAGTTCCGAGAGGGGAAAAGGTACGCACACTCCAGTTGAATGGGCACGTCGGTTTTGACTCGCTACCTCACCAGCTGGTCAGGAAGTGTACCGAACAAGGGTAACATATGCTTATTATACCTTATTTCTCACAAAAAGTGATGAAAGATAAGTAAATTAAATCGTTAAATGGGCTGATTGAGTTCGTCTAACAACTGAGCTAACTTCTCCCAGGTTCGAGGTCACCGCATTTTTTCTGTTCTCTCCGTTACAAAGGGGCGAGAGGTTGAAATGAAGGTTTCAAATAGATATTTCCAGCAATGCGAGGTCATAGCGGAAGTGAGTCTATTTTTTCTTTGAAGTCACTATTCGGTTAGAGTTTTGTATGTATAAATTCGATGAGTGGTGAGATAATAAAGTATAAATGCAATTCTGGAAGTTTTTTATATTAGAATTAAGCTTATTCTTGGTATAATCGAAGTACAGTTTGAGTTGTTCGCTCGTTACAGGATAAGTGCTGGTTGCGAGAGTATTGATTTCCTTTTATTGAATAAAGCGGTCTGTTCGATTGTAGATTTTATCTACGCAGGTATTCATGAGGGCAAATGCGAATGTCATCATTGATGTGCATAGTAAAATGTCATTACAAACTGTGGAATTGAGTGACCACAGATATTAGACATCTGGTTGAAAAAGAATTCAATGCTTGAAACAATGCCAATGCCGTATTTCCCTTTTTTTTGGGGGGGGGGGGGGGGAGGGATGAAGGAAATGCGGCATTGGCGTTTTTTTTTTTCTTGGAAGTTGCAAGATCTGGGAAACCATATTTTACGTTGATGTGGTCAGGTAACGATTTTTTAGGGAAGAGGGGGGGGGGGGGAGGGAATTCGGGCACATAGTCGGATCAAAATATGAAGACATCGTTCTATATATTTGGCTTTTCGTCAATAACATATTTCATTGCTTGATGGAAATGAAAGAGGTGTGCAAAATCGCACATCTTCGCAATTCATGTGGCATGTTTCTCTACCTATTTCATCGGTTGTGCATTCTATAAATTCATCGGGTTGTCTTTTTTAATCAGTGTTTGATCTGTTTCTTTATTGATTGCCTTATCTATCCTCTTTCTGGTGTTTCCTTTTCCTAAAAAAAACCGACGAAATAGAAATTAGGATGGAATACATCAATATGGGAATATAGATGTGAAGCAGTCTATCTTTTGCAACTCTCAATGTCAATCCTACAAAAAGGAGAATTCTATTGCGAAATAATATGCATATTTCCTAATCACTTTGATATCTAGCAGTGGAATAATAGTAACGTTTTGAATATTTTCGTAATTTTCAGCTTTCAATTCAATTTGATGTGCGTTGGTGAGACAGGTATGGGTAAAACAACGCTAATCGAGTCGTTATTCAATATGAAGTTGGATTTCCCACCATGCAATAATGAACTCAAAACTGTGAACCTACTTTCAAAATCGTATGGTAAGATACCTAGGCTTTATCTTATCTCTAATTTAAAAAAAAAAAAAATGAGGTGCTTCTCGCTCACCGCATATATATTTGGAAGGTTGCTGTTGATTCTTTCGCTGTAAAGGTTTCAAAAATTTTGTGGTTCCTTGGCTTCTAGGAGAGTAACGCATATGTGATGCTTAATCAGATTGGAAAACAGTGACAAGTTCCATCGCTTATAATGTGTTTGTTGTAAAATAGATATTGTTTGATTCTAGGCATATTGTATGAAGCGAAACGCGATTTAAAATGAACCCAGGTGTGTAATAAGATAGCTAAATATGGAGGAAGTAGGTGCTTTCATCAAATGGCTTCATTTGCATTAGTGATGCATTTCGTTCGCAGGTGTTTTTTGCTGAGAGTAATGTTTGGCGGAAATGTTTTAGAGATTAAGGTAAGTTGCAGATGTTGTGGAAGGCGGCATCCGGCTGAAACTTACGATCGTGGAAACGGCGGGGTTTGGTGACCAGCTGGACAAAGACAAAAGGTTGGTTTTTTAAGCTGTGTCGGGTGAAAACAGCAATGGAGAAAGGGGAGAGGGGGTTGGAGAGGTAGACATGCAACAGTTTCCTTAACGATAGGTGCAGTTCTCCTTGAATTGAAAAACATAAAGGATAGACGTTTCAAAAGAAGTAGCATATTTGAATATTGGTTTATTGGCTCCATCTTAAGCGACGATGATCGATGTTGTTAGCGTGGTTCTGTGGCAGGTGTTAATAATTGCAGTGTCTACTTCTGAGGTAAGGGCAACAGGGAAAAGGGGTTTCATAATTGTCTAGCTGCAAGGTCGTACCTATAGTGGTTCCATTAAGGGGATTTTCAATTTTCGAAATTTACGCCATAGGGGAGAAATAATCTTGTTCTGTTTTTTCTTTTAAATCGGAAACGATTATTTAGGAGGGATTGTAAGCAATAAATGTTTAGGATTTTCATTGTTTTTGAATTGTTATTTCTTGCTTAGTTTATTTTCTGTTTTGGTAATTTATACCTGGGTGTTTATTTAGGATACGGTAAATATAAGTGGGTGTTTGTTTAGGAGGATACGGTAAGTATAAGTGATATTATTTTCAGTGCTGAAGTGATAGTGGAATATATAAATGAGCAATTCGAGAAATATCTGAAAGAGGAATTGAAGATCAAAAGATGCCTCGACTATTACGATGATACACGCATACATGCTTGTCTCTACTTCATTTCACCCACAGGACATGGGTTCGTTGTTTCAATTACCTTATTTATAGCTAGTGATGAAGATCTAAGATAAGCGCAGTGTGTTTAGAACTATTTAGAGGGATACTATTAGATTTATATTTTTGGACCGGTTATGGTAGAGCGAAGGGTTGGAGGTATGCGCCTCATATTTTAGGACACCGTAGGTGATATGATAAACGAGAGCCCGTTTTATGTGTTTCATGACAGCTTCAATTAACTGGAATACGATGGTGGTTTATGTCTAAAGTATTCTTGAAATTTTTTTTTTGTGAACGTAAACGCTGGTCTCTTTTACCATGCTTTGTCATTCTCTAATGCGTTAATAACGTATATATAAGTTTATGACGTTATAAAGAAAAATATATGTATGTTATAGCGGTGCAATGCTGATATAAACGGATGTCGTTGTTGATGATGAATTCGTTTTATACTCGTGAACTGAATTTGTTGAATTACTTTCGCAAATATTTGTAGTGCAATTTGTTGGTGTTTATTGTTTGATGCTGAATGATTTTATACAAATTTCTTATCAGTTTTCTTTGATTTCGCTTCGTAATGCTGTTGCTTTCGAGTGCTTTGTTTTATTGTGGTGAGGATACTAATGTCACATTTCGGTATCGTTTGAAGGAATTTGAACGTCCAGTCGGTATTAATTCTTGACCGATTTGTTAAAGAAAGGTAAATTGGACGTTACGATAGGAACTGATAGGATTTTTGGGTGCTAGTAGTTTGCTTGATAGGGCCACATATCTGGAAGCAATAGTAAAACTCTTAGAAACGATTCCACTATATCTGAGGCCGTTTAAACCTGCTAAACTGATTCACACTGTTCGGTGAAGTGTTGATAGAGATGGCAAAATAATGGAGAAGCCTGTGCATAGTAACGAAAGGGTTATAATTGGTAATGGTATAGGTCTTTATTCAGTAAATAAATAGTACAGTAGAAACAAAACACCGACAAAGGTGAAAATAAAAAGAGCGCCTTCTAAAAATATACGATCACTGAGGATTTACGTTACCATTTGTTGTATGCATTGCTAGCACGATTGGGAGAAATGAGATGGGTACGGGTGGAGTGCTGATTCATTGTTGTGAAGGCAGAATGCGTTGATGGCTATGTGCCATAATAAAAACACATCGCCAAACGTAGTGTTTCAACACATCTCATTCGTACAATTGCCCATTCATATTGCCGCTGTGTTTCTATAACGTTATATATATATATATATATATATATATATATATATATATATATATATATATATATATATATATATATATATATATCAGTGCATGATCATTTAAATGTCTAATTAAAAGTGCAGGTTTTTGAGCTTTTGTACCTCGCGTAGAATCTTTCCTCTTATTAGCCAAGTGGTAAGAATACAATGGAATTTGTTATTAAGAAATTAGGCTGATTGAAGAAATGAGTATCAAAATTGGTTTTTATTGTGTGTTTGTTTCCCCCCCCCCCCCTCCCCCCACTTTAAACATAAATGAGATTATATCACTTTATCGGTATTAATTTGCGTTTGTGTAAGTTTGCACGGTTTATTCCCAAGCTTGAAAACCTGATGGCTTAGAGTGGTAGAGAAGGGTTTTAGGATGATATAACTGGCCATATCAAATGATTCAAACATTTTCGCGAGATTATGTCTATGCGTAGTTCTAGCTCGATAGCCACTGAAATCGGAGCTATAAAATTTGGGTAGTATAGCCTTCATTGCAGGTAGATCACTCGCACAAGTTTTCGCTTCAATTCACCCACTACTGAAAGAAATGTAAGCATTCAGCTTTACTTGAAGTTCAGATGCATTTGATGTGCATTTCGATGATTTTATACCTTTGAACTGCTGTAAAAGCTATGTGGATTTTTTACCGCTGTGGAAGTTTTTTTTAGCTGTCGAAGCAATTTTACGCCTATGAAAACTAATTGGGTTGAAGAAGGGAGTTTCTTTTGCCGAATATTTATGTGAGCAGTCGATGTGATTGAAACGTGGATTTCTTCAAAAATTTTCTATTTTCTATTTCTTCAAAAATTTTTAAGGAGAAAATTTTCTATTTGCATAGAATATGAAATGAACGATATTAAAATTAATATTCATTTAATGCGTAATATAGTGGCTCTCAAGAAATTAACATATTTATTTCGATATATGAGAATTTTTTTGCATTGAAAAATTTCAATTTCGAAGAGATGTTTTTTTTTCTTGTATCCTTATGTGGATCAATGATTAATGCGAAACAATGAATAGCAGTTGATTTTGCATTTCTCGATGCTCATTATGCCGCTAGAAATTGGCAGATGGTGGCTGTCGTTGATCTAACAATGGGCAATTATAGTGCTTTGTGCTTTGCCCGTTTGGAGGTCGTTAAACCGAGGATCTCATTTTTCAAAACGATCATTCATGCACTCTTTATTTGCTTTCCTCAAATCTTTAATGAAACGACGAGGGGGAAATGCTAAATGCGCTGTGGTATTTTGAGGGTTATTTGATATTTGTTTAAGGAAGCTCATTGGCTGGGTTGGTTGGCATCATAGCGCAGAAAGAAATGATGATAGATGCGGGCAACGAGTAGCCGAATCAACTGCTCTGAATTTTATGCAACAGTTTTCCAATTGAAACATTCTTGTATGCAAATATATAGAGGCTGATTGTTGTAATCATAAATTTGTTGAAGAATTTAGCGTTTCGACGTTGAGAATTATGAGTTATATAGCAGACACAGGTTTTTAATCATGAGAGGAAATATCACTTTATGCATATCTAACTCTTAAGCCGTTTTTTCGAAATGCAGCTTTTTCTCTGCACTATTATTCTTTAATAGCTCGATGGGCAGTGTACAGATGATAGCCGAGAGCATAGCAGCGTAAATCGGAAAACCTTCTAAGAGTTTATATAAAAGGGTAAAAGAGGGAACTTTGATTTCGTTATGCAAAAAAACGCATCGATGAGCTTTACAGTTTTTTTTTTTTTTTTTTGGAGTGGCAGTCATTTTGTTTGTGTGAAATAAATGACATTTTTTGTGGAGGTCAAAGGTAGCGTCCCTTAGAAAGCGATATAGATCTCTCGTATGCGTTCATTCACTCTTGCATACTTTGCATCAATGTTTATTTTGTTTTTCGTCCTTCAGTATACTATTTTCTTGTTCTCTCATTTTACTGATCATTCTCATTCTGTTTGAGCTGTGAGATTTATGGGCATTTTCTGTATTGATGATACCATGATATGTATGATCTGATCGAGAGTGAGAGTGTTAAAGAAAATAAGAGAGAGGGAGAGATTCGAGAATGAGATAATCGATCATCGTCGAATGTTCGATCGCTTCGTTGGTCATTATAGGACGTCATCACTCCAAACGTCCTTTCGTTCGAAATGGTATAGTTCTTCACTTTGTCACTACAATCACGCTCATCCCGTTGGAATTGCTCCTTCTTAGAGAGATATTCTTCCGTTCCACCCACTTTGATTCGGGCTTTCACTCCCAAATGCCATTTCTGAACCCGTTATGAGGGAGGAGGGAGGTAGGTTGCAGCAGTTAAAAGAGGGGTCCATATAACGCGCAAACAATAGATATTTTTTGGGCAAACTTAAAGAACTCCATCGGACATGTCTAGGCCCATGCTTGGCATAGAAGTACTTGGTGTCTGAGGCAAGTATCCGCGTATAAATAACAGTGTGATTGAGTGGTAAATATCAGTGGATGGTGCATGTTTATACGATGTTGATGGTGCTGAAGTAACTGTTTTCTTTTGTTCGACTTTTTTTTGTCCTTTTCCACACTACAAATAATTTCGAAAAAAAAAGTCCGTAGAAAGTTGTCGTCACCAAACGATTCGATGGTACTGATGGTGTTCGTACTTTGCAAAATGCTTCGAATTGTCAGCGTTCAATTGTTGTTCTCTATGATTTAAATGGAGCGAATTTTTGCAATTCGCGTTTCTCGCCTCATTGTTTCGTTATCCTAACTTTCTGAAGTGGAGTGTGATTTCGTCGTATATAATTCGATGTTAGTCGATTAATAGAATTAGACGGTGATCTAATTTCAGAATTATAACTTTATGAATTTGGAGGGAATATTGATCATTATTTGTCGTCAAGATTGATCCAGATGAGCGGAAGTTGTACCACAATAAAGGCCATTTTTGTTTATTATTCATGCAAATTGAGAATTATTTCTTAATCAATTGGAAGGGAATAATTAATCATTATTTGTCGTCAAGATTGATCCAGATGAGCGGAAGTTGTGCCACGATGAACGCCATTTCTGGTGCATTATTCATGCAATTTCAGAATCACCTTTATCTAGTTGCTGTTTATGTAGTTGAAATTTTACAACGAATTTTCGCAAGCTCTTACTTTTGTTTGTGTTTTAAATATTTTAATTTACTAACGGATTTCTTTTTTTGTAATGTAGCTTGCAATGATAATACAATATCGAATATATTGATTTATAAGTTTCATCGTGTGGGAATCTGAGCATGGATTTCTCTTGATTGCGAGAAGATGTAACCAAAGAGAGGGTCGTTTTATTTTAAAGCTTTGAAGGCATTTTTGGCTACCTGCTAGTCAAGATGCATGAACATGAAGATCATTTTAGGCGACGTTGCCTGATGTAACAACCTCAGGATTTGTTGATTGGTTTGTCTTGTTTTACCCGTTTCCACTATATGAACTTGAACGGAGGAGATTCCTAGTGGGGTATTACCTCTGCTTAGGTTGTCTTGACAATTTCTGCTTATTGTCTTTCGGGGTCCGTTTGTTTTGTAAATTTTTTCCATATTGCGCTCAATCATACCTGTGCTTATGTAGCTTTATGGCCTCCCGGGTATTTGAAATTGTCAACCGAAAATGGACTACGAAAAGACTATAGGATTTAATGAGTACATTGTGTTGAGCTGTTGGCCTCAAACTCGATTGTCGTTCACTTTACCTATCTTATTTTGCTTGATTTGCATATTTCATGTAGTTGGATAACCATTTATGCGATCAGTCGCGCGCTTTCTTTACAAAGTAAGCGGTTAGAGGTGTATAACATCATCATGTGCTAAATATGAACGGAATTTTTGATTCATTTTTCAGCACCAGTAAAGCAAAATTATTTTATGCAGTTGGTGATTCTGATGAAGAGCTGTTGATATTGCGAGCACATATAGCATATCAATAAAAAAAAATTATTGACTGCTCAGTTGACTTTATTGTTGACTAAGTGATCGATATCCGTTTACATTCAACTTGTCCGGTTTAAATAGTTTTTTGCACATGTGTTCGTTGTGCTAGCTAGATGCTCGCTGAAATTCACTACAATGAGTTCATTGATTTCATGAAGTATTGTGTTAGGTCATTGCGTAGATAAATATATCGGAACGATTTTTTTACTCGCATGAATTTTAGTGAAAGATTACTACGCTGTGAGGAAATTTCGACAATGATTGTTTTCTCACTTTCCTCTTGAATAGAAACATGGCTCTGTCGCTTTAAAAAAGCGACAGAGCCATGTTTTCCTTTGGGAATGGAAACAAAGCCATCGCTATATTTCCTTTGGGAATGGAAACATAGAGCGATTTTTAAATATTGTCGAAAATTTGCTCAATAATATGAATGTGGTTGTGAATTATTTCAAAAACTAGTGATTATTTTTTCTCCAGATAAAGAATTAATGATTTATTATTGCGGTAGTAATATAGAGTTTGCATCGAATTTGTATTATTATAGTTGACCTTGTGTGAGTTTTTGAAACGGCAGAATTGATGCGTTGTGAAGATGAGCGTATTGTGTATACGTGTGTGCGTCTGTGTGCTCTTCGATAGAACTCGTTGATGCATTGATTTTTATTGCTTGACCTTCACGACTACTTTTTCCTGTTGAGACATTTGGCCGAATATCTACCCACGACGATTCATTTGATTGTCTTGTTGCGATATGCTTTGATTATTCGATTCTTTTCAACTTCTTTAAATTGTTAGATCTTAATGGATTTTAGTGAATCCGTTCGCTTTCTCTTTGAAAAAATTTCATGAGATATCATTTGTTGTGACGTTTTAAAATGCTGGTTTGAAAACTTTCTATTTTATTTTATAAAATAATGGGATTTTGTGAGTGAAATGTAAATATGTAAGCGACGTAATACACCTGTCGCACGCATGGAGGGTACGTGAGGAAAATTATTGACTCCGGAGCGATTGCTTAGCTGCATAATTTATATCGTTGCCTCAACGAATATGAGAAAATTTCTACGGAATTTTTTTGATGAGCGATGCATTGCTATGATCAGACTTGCGCTAGAAACCTCATAAAATGCATCATTTTCCACCATGTGGCGTTGTTTTTTTTTCAATTGATAATTCATTAGTTCGTTCAGGCTGTCTTATCCTTTGAGTTGATGGCCTATTCTCAACACTATATGGCGTCGAGCCCGAAAGTTTGACAATCGAACTGGCGAATTGTTTTCTTGAATCTTTTTCTGTGATTAACGCAGGTATAGATGGAAAAGGGCGTTAATAGATGAACGATGTTCCCAAAAAGTGTGGGATTGCTTTGTGAAGTTCTTTTTGTGAAATGCTAATTAAAGTGATTTGTGTCGGAGAGATGGTTGTAAAGTGAACGGCGATGAGCAGCTGCCGCATCGTTCGTTTAGTTTCTTTTTGCTTTTGAGGCGTTTTAAATTTTTCAACATGATTGATATTATGGAGCATTTGTTGTGCATAGTTTTATGCTTCTGTCGATTTTTACGATCTCGCTTCGCATAGTGGTCGAATTTCTTATCAGCCTACTTCAATGCTGGCTTTTCTCTTGTTTGTGACCCCCCCCCCTTCTCCTCTCCGCTAAACATCGTCGTTTTCCGTCTAAACTCGAAAAGAAACCATTAAATCATATCGTAAAGTTTCGTTTTCCGAACGGATTGAATCGGGGTAGTGTGCAGTAATTTAGCGAATAAGAGCATGTTGAGCTATGATTTAAAAGCTTTGTCATTGCTACGCAACGCTCACACCTATTGAAATGCATCGCTTTCTCCACGTCTGCATCAGTTCAGTCAGTTGTTTATTATAGACAACAAATAAAACGTCTAACATTTGCATGCATTGTCAGACTGTTTCTTTCCTGAAGGATCCACTTATGACTTGATGTTCTCGAACTTGACGTATCTTTTTTTGACTTAGATTTTAGTAATTTACATTGCTGAATTGTTTCTTGGTTGCATTTCACATGCACTGCTTTTACAACGTTACCTTCAATTGCATAACTTTGATGTACGTATATGCGGTATTATTAGCTAGGTAATAATTCTAGGCTCAAGGCTCTCGATGTGACGACAATGCGACGGCTCTCCGAGCGGGTAAATGTGATCCCCGTGATCGCGAAAGCCGACACTACCTGCAAGGATGAGCTTGTCCGATTCAAGAGTAAGGTAAGCGTAACGATCGCAGTGCTTGTGTGTTTTTAATTTGACAGTTTACCTCGGAATCTAGCGTGTCTTCCATAAGATATTGCATCTTCATTCTTAATAGTTAGTAGTTACTTTTTTTGTCCTTAACTAGCCGCAATTCCCTTATCGCCAAAGAGGATGGATTCTCTCGTTCTTTCATTCCCTTTCTTTCTCATTCAGATTTTTTCCTTGACGCCATCATCGCTATTTCATCTCATAAATTCTTATCTAATTTCTGCAGCAATCGATCTTTTAGGGTTTTAGGGGGAATTGTTTCTGGAAATGAGCATACTTCATGGTCACGTTTTATCTATAGTTGTGACATTTGTTATATCGAGTAGATAGTGAGTTATCAGTCATAAAGCAGATTAAAAACTACGCATTTTTTTTTAGAACTCCTGGATGTTAGAATTTTGCGCGGAAGCGCGGGTGGTAGGGCAGTTGAATTGGGCGGGGAGCGGGAGGGGGGGGGGCTAGGAATCGCTTATTGGACATGCATCCACATGTGGATCATTTGTGGCTGCAACAAAACCATCCCTATCCTTAAACGGCACATTGAAAGTAGGGATGGTTTTTCTAGGCCTTTCCCAAAATCAAAATCGTGTGAATTCAGATGGGAGTATTAGTGTGAAGCGGATGTTTGCTCGAGATGCAAGTTGTGAGGCAGCCTAAGACATAGGTATGGCCACACGATTGTTTTGGGTGTAATTTTATTGATTTTCTCTTTTTTTTTTTTCTTTGCGGAAATTGCTGAAAGACGTTGATCGTTTAAAGATTCGCCATCCCATAACAGAAATCAAAAGGAGAGACCATGTGAAGCAATTTTCGGTGACGTCCTTAGTTGGTAACCTGTGTTTTTTTCACCGGTAAATGTCACATCACATTAAAAACAATTTTGTAAGAGACGGCGAGATTGGAGAAAGTGGAGAGATTTTTTTATTGAGCTGCCAAATTAGCCTTGCTTTCCTTGCTGATTCTGTCGCATTTTTGAAGAGAGAGTCCGATGGCGCAGTCATCGAGCCTTGTCGGATTTTTGCAGAAAGAGCTCGGTGATGTCGTCGTCGGAGAAGTCTGAAGTCTCTGGGTTGTTGAAGAGCAGCTATTTATAGCTATTTTTGTTTCCGGCCTCCCTCCGTCGTCATCTTTGCTGCCTGGTTCCACTTAAAGTTGCATGATGTTTCACCGGCGCCATCCGATGGCAGCCAAAGGCGTGATTTTTGGCGAAGGTTGCGTTGCTTTCGGATGCCTCTAAAAGCTTTGGGCATCTGAGAGATGCTTGGCGGAGATAGCTTATGAAAGATGCGAAAAACTTTTTGTAACCAATCATGATTCCGGCGCCGATATTTTGGTTTGAGCCTGCCAACATCCGGCTAGTTTGCTGCACCGAATTCGAATAATCAGTGGTTGCCTCGCGTTAAGGCGACAGATTCATGACGATACTGAGTCCTGCCGTTTGGCCGCAGAAATCTTCGATAGAGTTCAGATTGCTGCTAGCTTCATGTGATGTGGATTTTCAGGCACTAAAGTCTCAACTGTGACGTTTTCACAGACCTACTGACGGCCTTCATCCATTTCATTCCATGCGCTGTTTTTTGCGTGCACAAAAAACATTGTGCCATCGGCCGCTTATGATATTTCCCAACTTGGGGCTTCATTAAACCAATAATAATTTGTCGGCTCTTCTTGCTGTCTTTGTTTTCTTTTTTTGAGGTATGCGAAAGATATGTTTCCGCCTCATGCATGTTGATATCAAGAAATACTGCAATGCTACTGTTTCCCGTATTAGGCAAGGTAGCAACCAAGTTCTTCAGGATATATGTACTATTTAGTCGATGGGTGTGGAGTTTATTTTTGTTACAGATCCTAAGTGAGCTGCAGAGCAACCAAATCCAAATCTATCAGTTTCCGACCGACGACGAGACTGTACGCGCAATCAACACTGAGCTAAATCGACTCGTCCCATATGCAATCGTTGGCAGCACCGACTTCGTTAAAAAAGAGAACGGTAAAATGGTGCGTGCCCGAAGATACCCTTGGGGCATCGTTGAAGGCAAGTTCATTTATTTGTTTCTTCATTATCTTTTTTCGATTTATATGTTTTGGTAACCATTTTCGATTTTTTTTTGTGTGGTTCTTTTAGTTTATTGTTGTGAATTCCGTTGGATAATTCCAAATCCGCTCAGTGGACGCCCAGATGGTTTGTATTGCGATGGCGGTTGCTTTATTCTGTCAAGTTTATTTAGACATCACCGTAGATGTTCATTGAAGGCAGTTTCGATCGTATCGCTTGCTAATGCCTCTACTATTTTTATTTGTATTTATTTTAAATAGTTGATTCGTTTACGTTATCACGAAAGCTCTGAATAGGAAAAAATGAAGGAGTTTTGTTCTACTTATTTTCTGGTAGTGTCAGATGGGATTTTATTGCTGATTGTGGCACCATCTTATTATTCTACAGGTAGGATCCTGAGTGTTGTCAATAGGTTGTATTATGCGAGTACGCAGTTTTAATTTATTTATGGAGTGGAATAAGCCGCCACCGATTTTATGCAAAAAAAAGTATTTGGTGAATAACGTTGTTCTGTTGCCCGTCTTTTATAATGTAGAATCGACGAGCGAATAGTGATAAGTTTCTGTTTGCAGTCCGTAGTTCGATGGTCGCATTGTAGATTCAGTGAAGTTCTCTTGCGGAATCTCTATATTGTTCTGATCTTAACTTTATGTGCCGTTATGGTGCTGGACAATCCATATACGAGCCGTTTGGATAGTTTTTGTGTGCTTAGTAAGTTTTACCACCCAACGGCAATATTAACTTGCTTGGACAATATTATGTTCCTTTATTTATTTATTTATTTATTTTAATTGCATATGGATGCCATGTGAACGCTTTAAATCCTCTCGTACTATTGCAGTTGAGAATGAAGAACATTGCGATTTTGTGAAACTACGTGAAGCGGTGTTGCGAACAAATGTTGATTCTTTACGAGAACGAACTCACAGGGTGCTCTACGAAAACTACAGAAGGGCTCGGCTTCGTGCAATGAAAGTCGGCGATGGTGACACTGGGCCAAAGATGATGGAAGCTTTTGCTGAGGTTATTTAAAAGCAATTTTCAAACATAATTGGAGTGCAGCTTGTGCGTGTTTGTCTTAAGAAAATGGGACTGGTGACAATCAAGTATTATTTATGATTCATTTCCCGCTTGTTTGAGTGTTTTTGTCGTCTTTAAGCATATCATATTCGCATATTTCGTTTATTAGTTTATAACGTGAGATTGATGGAGGGAACGGTTTCCATTTTATTCCCGCATGAAACGTTTGGGTTTCACCCTTTCACCTTCCTTGGCGGTACCTTTCTTTGCGTTGGTCGGTGAAAGCTGACCGCTTTGGTTTCATATTTGTGAAATCAATTTCTCCTGTTTTTTCAAATGGTGGCAACGTGTTTTATCGATCGTTATTATGGAACACCTCACCGTTGAGTTGCGGAGAGTTAATAATGGCTTTCTGTAAATTATGGCGAGGAAAATAGTGCCTCACTCTGAACCGAATTTATCTGCATTGTTGTGGATAGAGTCCTCAGAGAAGTGTGACACTTTTTTGCTCCGGAGTGGCGATATTGATAGGGAATCTGTTACGTTTTTTTTCCCCGTTCTGAATAACTAGATCAGCTGAGCGGGTTGCATTGAACGTTCAAACAATCTAGGTTGACTTTTCGTTGGCGTTTTGAAGGAAACTATTGCAAAGCAGCAAGCAAAATGTGTTAATTTTCGACAAGTGCGTTACTCGTTCCATGCAAATATACCAAAAGGCAAGTAATATAACCGGATGGCTTTTGTCAGTAGTGTGAAGCGATTTTCTGGTGTGTTGCTAATGCAGCTTAACAGGTTCTAAATATATAGTGTATATGAAAGGCATAATAGATGTACTCAGCCGACATAATGAAATGATATGATTAGGTGCTTATCGAAGTCCCTCTGAAACCTAATTCAAGGCAATGACTGCGAAGATATTTCAGAAACAGCGCGAGTTCCATGAAGAGATGGCACAAAAGGAAAAGGAGATGCGTGAGGATTTTATCGCTCGTGTAAGCATGAAGGAAGAGGAAATGAAACGTCGAGAGGAATTGGTATGTGACCTTACCTTCGTTGTTAATATTCCTTTCCAGTAATTACATTTTCAGTGTAGGTCGGTGCTTATTACCATCTAATTTGTGCTTTTGAGTATGCCTAATGTGAATATAGTTTACCCACCTTTGGTGGCATTGTGGTCTCTTTTACAATTAACCAAACATTAGCTACCAATGTACTGCTTTTGGAAGTGTGAGCTGAATCGAAGTAAGCAAGCTTTCTAGAGAAGTAAACCTATGATATTTAAGCAAGGATGAAGTTTTTAGATTTTATTTCTGGATAGAAAATGGGAAAGATACCGATTCATTACTTAAAATCATATATTGCCTCTAATCGAGTTGCTGCTTAGAGGAATTATGAATCGTTTAATTCAGAATAACATGCGAGCGAAAGATATTGCCGAAAGTTTCGACGAAGAAATGAAGCGAATTGAATCACAAATACATACGCTAATGGAGGAGAAAGTAAAGCTAGAGGCAAAGGCGGGCAAGAAGATCCGCAAATAGAATGTGTGGAGTTTAATGCCGTCACTTGTTGAGGTAGTGCATCGCCAGGTGACCACAACTTCGCTACATTGGAACAGATTATGAAGGCTATTCGTTGAAACACTATTAAAAAATCCGTAATTGAAGAGCTGCATAAGCAGCTTTTATGTTTTCCTGCCGTTCCTTGCATTTATCCTTTTCCTGCTCATCAATGTTCGGTTTCTGTCGGCATTTTGGTGGTTGAATGTGCTCGGAGTTGATTGTTTTTATGTTCACTTATTCTAATTTTTTTTCTTGGCGTATTCTGAGGGCCGCATTCAGCTGAACACATCGTTGTTTCTCTGGATGGTATTGAAAGCTTCAGCGATCATGGCACTGAGTAGGCTTTTAAATAAATTTGTGGTTTTGTAGGAAAAATAGATTTTTGGGTAGAAATTGTATGCTTTTACATATATATATATATATATATATATATATATATATATATATATATATATATATATATATATATATATATATATATAGCTCCCAAATTATTGCCCATGGGGCTTTGATTGGTAGCACTACTGTAGCCGTATGTTCACTCTTTGCGGTCCAAATAATCGAGCGTTAGGTCGGAAGCTGTACGATCGATTCTGTTAGTCATGATTGATGAGTTTATTGCTTTTTTTTTTGTGAATTGCGGCGCGATTAGCAACTTTTTTTCTTGTTATGAAAATTGAGTCTGTTCGTTTTACATAAGAGGATTTTAGA
Organism: Ascaris suum; assembly: GCA_013433145.1. Classification (NCBI taxonomy): domain Eukaryota; kingdom Metazoa; phylum Nematoda; class Chromadorea; order Rhabditida; family Ascarididae; genus Ascaris; species Ascaris suum. The sequence continues at coordinate 2,336,404 of CM024175.1, forward strand.
TTTATTAAGAGATTTTTGGTGATTTTAGTTTTTCGTTGAAATTGAGATCATCAATCTATGAATTCAAATTCTCCTTCAATTCGAAATACGATGCGATAAATTTTACTTAAAACCTTAAGCATTTAATATGCAAATAATAGAGATAATCGTTGCTTACGCGTTGCTTTTTCTATTTTAATATATATTTTTTTTTGGAATTTTTAATAATCTTAGTAAAGATTGTTTAGCATTGAATTGCATTTAGCGAACATTCACTCATTTGTGGGGATGTTCGCTTTTGCATTCTGCGTCTCATTTATATCTTCTTCCTCTTTTTTTTTGGTATTAAACGTTTTATTTTTTTTTTTTTTTTTTTGTTAGATATACTCGAATGATGGCAACACTAAAATTTGATCGGAAATTAGCATTCGTCATTTGAAATTATGTTAATGTTTTTGTTTTTATTGAGAAGAACAAAGAGAGATTCCTTATATGCTTTTCGAGTTGATGAACGAAATATGAACATTTTACAAGAAATTTTAGTGAATATTTGAGTGGGAAATGCTATCCGAATAAGAGATGCGAATTAATTTAGTATCATTGAATTTATAATTTTTGCTTTATGATATTCAACGAAGCGTTAGCTTGAGAATATGATGTAAATTTTTTTGTTTTTTTGTTTTTTTTTTTAAATTAAAAGAGGGATGAGGCTTGTCTTCAAAGGAATTAATGGAACTCTCAACTAGAAATCTATGAAAATAATTTTGTTTGAAATGTTGGGGAAATCGGAGCAATATTTATGTTGTCTACCTATCGAGTGTTCAATTGTGCTGTAATTCGGTTGCGAAAAAAAGAAATTTAATTGAATGCGTGGATCGGGATGGATTGCAAAATGAGTGTTGTTTGATGTGTGCTATACGTTTTTTTTTCACCGTCATTAAATTTTTCGAAAATCTCGGCAAAACGTTCCCCTATTCTCCTCTCCCATCTTCCTTCCCCTCTATGCGAAATGTTTGTTCAACTCAATGGGGCGGTTTTTGTTTGGAGATTGGCTTCAAGTTTAAGATTTGAGCTTTTGCTTGAGTAGGTTCGTATGACGCTTAGCATCGAAACTTCGTTTCTTTCCTTGAAGTGTAATGGTTTTATAGTGCTACGTGTATAGACACTGCATACGGGAGACCGACTATATAACTAATGAAATATTTGCGATGTTGTTTGCAGCAAATGCAAATTGCGTTTTGTTTATGGAGGCGTACAATTTTTGAAATTCTTTTTTGCTTGCTATAAAAAAAAAGATAGATTATGCTTTCGAGTAAGTAAGGTAACATGATAGATGTTTTTAATATATAAGGAAAAAGAGGAAATATTAGGTTGAGAAAAGGAGGTGTGCTTTGGCATGCATCATATCAACGACATTTTTTTTTTTTTTGCATTTATCCGTTCAGATCAGAAGCGTATTGTCTAGTCGGCAATTTTTGCTTGCATATCGTAGCAGCTTGCTGCGATGATTTTGCGCTGAATGTTATACTTTATGAAGCGATTTTTGAAGATTTCCACTTATCTCATTTATAAAGTGGTCATCCACTTCATACTCCTCCCCACTCCCCCACTTCTCCAAAATCGTCCCGTTCTACACGAAAGTATTTTGCCCAGCGAGGAATCCGCCCAAGTGAATCGGGGTCTTGTATCGTTTACGTGGTACACGGTTATGGTATGTTCGCCCAGCAAAGTGTCGGTGTACGGCGAACACAAACAATTATGAGGTTAATGCACCGAAATGTTAAATTTTATACGATTCAACTGTTCTATCATGTTGTATATTCGAGCCGCATCCACGGTTTTCGTTTTTCATGCTTGCTATTTTATTTGATGTAAACCAAATTTACGGTATTGTCTAATGCTAAGTACTCAGTTTTTACGATTTCCATATAAATTTTCCATTCTATGGACGATTTCCTATGGTATGAGGAGAGATGATTGTGTACTGCGACATCTGCAGAGGAATGAAGGATTGATGAAATGTTAGGAAGAAAACAAAACCAAATGGGAGGTGTAGGTTGACACCTGGACAGGAAGAAGGAAATCAACATGCGGTTCTTATTGATACACTAGCCTTATTGGTTTGTCAATCCACGAAAATTCCAATGGAGGTCGTACTCAAAAGTTCAGTGCGAACAAACTTGACTAATCTGAAGCATTCCGATTAAACAGATTCATTCCCAATGAAAATAACAACGGTGTTTCGTTCCAGATGTGATCGTGGTGCGGTGGGTGTTAACCACCGAATCTTTACGTTTAAGCTGTTCTTGTTAAAAAGTTCCAACGAAATACCACCACCATTGGTTATCAAAAGTTGCGTCCTCAATCGCTTTTTGCCTTTTATCATAGTGATACCAACTGCGGACCACGTTATCATTTTTCTTCCAGCATTTTTTATTTTATTTTGTGTTGTCAGCTTCGAGTGCATCATCCATAACTTTCAATAAATGCATATGGCATTGTTTACCCACAAGGGAAATTTCTTAAGTGAATGGAATGTTTTATTATTCGTTTTCTTCCCCACCGAATAAGGCGAACAAACAACACATATTTCACAAAATATTTTGCATGCTCGGTATGTTCGTGCATTTATTGTATAACGTTGCTCTACATAGAGAAAAGAAGTAAAACCACTCACGCTTGAGGTGATTTGTAGAGGGGTAGAGTTTTCCCTTCTTCCCTTGAGGATTCGCAAATTCCTTCTTTTTCGAAGCTTGACCAGGTGCTATGTAACCTGGAAGCAGGACAAGAGATTGAGATTTTTATTGAACCTGTAAAAAATCAACTATGCTAATAATGGAGTGTTTGGTGAACGACCTCGCTGCAACTCAGTTTTGCATAGATCGACTTCGGTGATATCCATTCTTCTCTGCCCCATCATATTTCGCTATTTCTCTATTTCCGTAGTTGCGTAATTCAAACCCGTTAGCCATGATGCGTGTTCACTCAGTGATATTGGTGGTTTTAGCTCGATGTGTGTCCAGTTACCCAATTGTTTGAGTGAGCATAGCTGGGAATCGCAGCATCTATTTCCTGTTATCAGGAATCCGTGCGACATGGTGGTGGTGCTGTGATGAAGGTAAGGGAGGATGTCAATTCCGCAGAGCCTTGAGACGAATAGTGCCACCTCGCATGAATCAATACCTGGCTCTCCTCGCCTCCGAGCCACATCGAGGCTTGCCTGCTCAGCGCTACGGTCGAAATGGATCTTCGCAAGGACGACACCTCACGTGAAATGCTAGAAGCATACAAGTTCCTGTAAGCAAATATGCTCACCTTTTATACGCACCGACCCTTGCCTTCAGAAATTTGTGGAGAGTTTGCTTTCTCATGGCCATTGCTTCTATGCCTGAAAGCAGTCCATTGATTCACTGATCAAAAACCACAGTTTTTATGTTTCAACTCGATGCCTAAAGTGACTCCATAACATGAGATTAAATGTTGAAACCCTTCGTGTATGGTCAAAACGCTTCTGCTGATTTACGCGAGCACAAATTCATCCGTTTCGTGGTTACTCAGACATAATCGAAACTCAGCCCAAGCGCGCAGAAATTCATGGAAAGCCGAGCACTTCAGTTATTGCCATATGGAATAGCAACTTAGCGGTCTCGTGGAATTTGTGGCATTCTCGACACATCCGGAATGTTCAGTAGGTTTCATCTCTCTTCTAGCGCTTTTCTGATCCACATTATTGCGCAAACGCACCGATCGCTATGGAACTTTCTTCTTGGCTATGAAGTTGCCAGTGAGCGAAAACGCCGCGGAAAAAAAAGAAAAAGAGAGCAAAAGAAATTCCGCGATTATCTAAGTTACAGATAATCTAACGATTCACTTTAAAGCCTCTTAGATCCATATGGTTAGATAATGAATTTTGGAGTTCATTGTTTCGAGAAGAGATATTTGTAAAGTGAGGATGTAGCGGAACACCACCTACACTAAAATTCTTAGCACTGAAACACTAACCCAAGCAATAATGTATATATAATTTTGCCGAATAAAATATCAAAATATTCGTAAGAACTCGTGTGATTGCGATTATTTATAAATAACTTTATCAATTTTCGACGGATGCGGCTCTTACATATTGCAGAGACATCGTCGCGTCGAAATTGTGAGCTAGGCAACCGATGGTTGCACTTTTCAGGTGATCTAAACAAATTTTCGACGTCTTCTGTAAAGTTGTGCCGGTAACGAATAGGTATTAATTCGATTGTAATACAAAATGAAACATGACAACAAAAATCTTAAGACCTTGAGGAATTTTTAAGACCCTACCACTGATTCTCGATTGTGTGCTTAGTGGTTGTAGTATCTGATTATTCAGTTTGGTTACCTTAGTATAGATTTGTATATATGAGGTATAGGAAGAAATGATCAGATCGATGAAACGGTAGTCATGAGTCGTACGTTCGAAAAATACCAATCATTTCGTTCAGATCAACCACGTTAGAGACGAGCATATGACATGCTCAAAATCCTCAGCTATTAGTGCGTAATTACAAAGAAAAATTTCGAACTTTGTGGGATCCGGCAATTGTGAGGTTTTTGTTTGTGCAACAACCGTACTCAACGATTATTGCTATACCCTGTTGAAATGGCTGATTTCTGTAGAAGCTTTCTGTTCAATTTATACGCACGTTTGTCTCCTTTGGATTATAAAGACGTGCAATATGTCATTGCAAATGCATTTTACGACGGTTCCCATTGGTTGTTTTTGATGTTCGCTATGCTCATTATGAATGATATTGGTTATCAGTGTTTCCGATAGACAGTTCAATTATGAGCGCATGTGAACAGTCTATTACGAAACTCAGAAAACAATGTCTATGACCTCAGCTATATAGGGAAGTTCTTCACTATGTGGCCCTTCGAAGAATTATTTCACTCTTTCTGCTAGTGAAATTTACACCTCTTCCGAGGGATCGATTAAGCGTGCAAGAGTATCTACCAATCGGGAATGAATGCCTATCGCATCCAGATCAAATGCCATACTATTTGTTCAAACACAACGTGAAACTGCATTTGGTAGTTGAAGTGACCAGTGTTCAAATCGACATAATGTTGCATATTTAAGCCAACGATATATTGAGAATGCAATAGAAAATTCTTATTGACACATAAATAAAATTGCAACATTATATAATATAAAATTATATTCACGCTTCGATTTATTAGCTAAAAAATCATCTTATTATGAGTTTCTAGATGTGCCGAAGTGGAATGAAGCCATGTATTTAGCTTCGTTCATTGATCTTATTTGAGCTGACATTTTGCCATATCTCTGTATTCGTGCGAAGGCTATCTAATATCTATATTTCCTTCCATTTTCTTTGTTGCTCATGGAACCTTACTTGTGCAGGTATTTTCGTAGGTGCCTTCGAAAACGAAAATTTTCATGAAAGTTATTGAATAGGAAGTGATTTATAGTTTAAAATATAATATAGCATAGTGTAGATTTGCTTTAAAGGGTATTTGGGGGGGGGGGGGAGGCAAAAATTTAACACAATATCGTTTATTATGAAAAATGCTGAGTGTGCTATGAACTATTATTGTTTCAGTGGAGAATATATATATATATATATATATATATATATATATATATATATATATATATATATATATATATATATATATATATATATATATATATATATATATATATATATGATATATTAATAAAGGTTATCACTTATCTTAATACCATATTTTCATGCTTCAGAACATACTTATGAGATATCATAGTTTCTTGTATTTTATAATTTATAATGCTGCCCCATACTGGAGGTGTAGAGTTTGTTTACTTAACAAATAATGGGGGAGGGGGAGGGGGACTGCAATGCATATGTTTGAGTTTGTTGCTAGTACAATTTCAGTCTGACTGAGCGAAAGGTCACATCCGACGAAAACGACACGATGTTCAGCTGTCGAGGAGTGAGAATTCTCAGGTCCTCTCTTCGCAGAACTCTGTCGCTTGTGGGGGGAGATTCGGGATTATCGAAACACCCGTTGATACCGTCATGGGTTCTAAAAGTCCACCATTCTGCGATCGTGATGATTCGCCCTGTCAGGTCATGGTGGGACTAGGTCGCCTTCTGCGTTTTAACTGAAGGATGAAGACGTTAGACGTAGCGAGCAAGGAGGTGAAAACAGCCTCAGCTGTTCGGTTTTGTAATACTATGTGTGCGATCTTGTAAAATAAAGTAATATCTGCAGTGTCAAGCGCACTTTTTGAAAGGAATAACTAGAAAAACCTTTTTCACCCATCGATATTGTCATTGCTTCTAATACTTTTTCATTATTTCTCTCAATTACTGATTTCTTATCAGATTAGACGATTTTAGCCGTATTTCGATGAAGACTTCAATGATACTGATGGAGATGTTTCCGACGATTGTGAAGTCTTTTTATGATAACATGACATTCGCATCATTTGTAATAGTTTATTTTGATATAAACAAAGAGGAAACGTTGATCATAGTTAATAAATGGATGTGATACAAAGCATTGTATTCGCCTTATTCTTGCATAGTTAAGAGTGATCAACCGATATCGCATCGATAGCAGACTGAAATTGAATTTCGGATGTTTACAATTGAAATTCTGAAATCAACCCTGCTGGAAAATGATTAAAATTTCGAGGTGTTTACGAAAATCGTATAAAATTTTTATTGAAGACTCAAATAATCACCTAAAGTTATTCCATTAATAAATAATAACTACAAGTAATTAATTCGAACTATTGTATCATTACTTACTGTTGAAAAAAAACTGCTTTTTATTGGGTTGGAAATGATTAATTTTTGATGATTATATTGAGGGTTTGCACTTCCATTTCTTGCATTCCTACCAACTTCACTCAGATGCATTACCATTCAGCATCAAAGAAGAAACGCCTAATGGGACAACTTTCGATAAATCTAACCTATAACATAAATCTGTCGCAAAATAAAAAAAATCACTTTTCCGCGCATTTCATTTAGATTATACAGGGTTTAATAAGTTTATATAGAATCGGCTGATTGTGTGAATTCGCGCTTAAAGACTCTTTCGAGATCATATACAGCAGGCTCGAAATTTTGCATACAAATATTGATTTCATTCTTAGACAAATAAACACGGAGCTTAGTAACTAAACCTCAATAGCGTACGTTTTTAAATAAGTGGATACAGAAAATTTCGGAATTTTTAAATCGTGCACTCTGAATTATTTACAAGTAACCTTTTCCCTCTGACACAGTGTATAGTACGATTTTGCACATCCTTGCGAGTCTCGTTCGGCTACCAAATAATCACAACTGCATCCTTGATCATTGCTCGATCCAGTGAATCGTTGCTCACATGTGATATCCGTATTAGCATGAGGTTGTGCATGTTCTGTGGGATTCAAATGTGGGCATGAGTAATACTTCTGAAATAAAACGTTCATTAGTAGTTGAAAAAAAAAAAAAAAGCACTAAGAAAAATGCAATTATAACTCTTTTTTTTTCTTTCCAAAATCTAACATTTTCACCAAATGTATGTCTTGAATGTGAAAATAAATATACAATTTTAATCCATTTCTTGATTTTTATAAGCAATTGTCGTTCTTAATCTCATTGAGAACTTCAATTACTCAAGAGTTTTGTGGAAAAAACACCATCCTGCTATAAATTTGAAATGGTATCAATAAAAGAATTACCAATGTTGTGAGGTCTTTATCGTCGTTCTTTTCGGGTATAGGTTTATCCTCTTCTTCCACAACTGCAATCAATTAAAGCTAATGAATCTTATCTCTTTCCTCGAAATCTATCAATCTGCTATTTTTTTTTCTTCAACCAATTTCAAAATTAATTTGCTTTTTTTAAAGCATCAAAATTTATAGCGTGGAATCATAAAAATTTGCATATCATTTCATCATTATCTCAACTAACGAATAACAATGAAGCAGTATTTCTTTTATTTCTTTCAAAGCTTCAAATAATTTTTGACTTATAAGAGTTAAAGCGGTATATACTTTGCATTTTATTTCTGCATTTAATGCGATGATAATTCCTCAATGCGATTTTGTGGAAAATGTGGCAAAAACTTTTAGGTATGAATAGAAAAGAATATTCTTAGCTTCTTCTTATAGGAAATATTTTCATCAATCATTATGAATAAAATTTTATATTTTGAAGTGGAATTTTTTTAATGAATAAAACATTGAAATCAAAGAAAAAACATTGAAATCAAAGAATTAAATCTTTTGATTCAATACAACGTTTAAGTGATTTCAATAATAAAAACATACTGTGTCGTGCATTTGCATATGCAGTGAGAAATGTTACAATGAAGAAGAAATGCATCACGAAAGCCATTTCTCTGCAATAATAAATCATCTCATTATTGAATAATAATTTAATATTGTACTATACAAAATTTCTCTAAGATTTTTAATTATTTTTCATTTTTCGAGAATATTTTTTGAAGGATTTATTTTATTCAATGATCTTTTCCTTATATAAAGATATATCTACTGATATATATATATATATATATATATATATATATATATTATGAATATTTTCGAATCTTTCTAAATTTTTTATACATATAATTTCAGATAAAAAGATTACTCGATTCATTAAACTAGTAAGAACTCATCGACTCGGCATAAAGTGCGTTTATTTTTCCCATATAGCAAAGAGATAATCACCCACTTCATCACAAATTATTTTTCTTTGTTATCCTCACTAGATTGTTTTATTCATTGCTGATCACATTTATTGAAAGAACAAACATTTTCCACGGAGCTTTTGAAGGAATTTCAAAAATTCGTAAAAAATAGTTTCATGAAAATATGCAAGTCACCAAAAAGCGCAAGTATGACGATGTTGTAGAAGTGCTGATCAAAATTAGTCGATGCTCACGTGTAAATAAATGACACTTTTATATTAGCTAGTTATCGCCGCAGGGCATTTACCTTGGTAAAGGCGGTCCTCACGCATGCTGGCGTGCACACTTTTAGTGTGAAGGTCATTTCAGGGCACACTTTCGATTACTCCAACGACAGAAAGAATTAAGGGCAATTTTTGGACTTCACTACCGTACCCCCATGCTGAAAGGATCGATTACAGTAGTCGATGCTTATTGTGTTTAACAGTGTTTTATTTAAAATAAATTTGCATACTATATAACAAATTGTAAAAATGGTTATAGGCTGTTGTTACAATCATGAGCGATAGACGAAACCTATCGATTTTCTTTGCTAGGCTTTTCCGCTTTTATTCGTGGAATTTCTCCATTTTTTGTCATTCTATTGTTTCTTTTTCTATTTCTCTTCATTATGCGCCTATGCAAAATTTGCACTTTATGAGAGCGCATTATGTCAACGGCTTATCTTTACATATGAAAGTGTCGATTTGTCTATTTATGCATCAGCTTCCATATAAAATCGACTACAAACCGAGTTATATGAATCAATCAATATAACGTAAACTACAAGTTCATCCCTTCTATTATACTTCACATTGATCCATCAGACTTCGAAACAGTTATGAGTATTTAAAAATGTCAAGAAATTCGATGAGATTCATGCTCTCAAGCTCAACGAAATACGAACTTTTCTGTAGAACTTGTATTGATGATCTAAGTAATTCAAGTATGGCAGTATTATTTTGCATTTACAACCTTTTGTTGCTAAACGATTGGCTGAATGAGTGAAATGTGAAAGGACACGTCGTGCAAGCCCTTTGATATCGTACTTCATTTGCTTTATTCGAGTAAACAACTTTTTTTTTGTATGCATAACAGAACAGTAATCAATATCTCAAATATCATATCATATATGAACGTTTTCAAAGAAATTCTCATAATGACGTCATATTAAAAAAAAGGAATTGTTTTGATGAATAATCTTTTTTTCTTCAGCAATATTTCAACGGTGCACTTTAGATTAAGAGGCCAACATTTTTGCAGATTCTTTTAAGCTGGCAATAAAAGGAATGCTCAGTATTTCCTTAGCATCTTAAGTAGGGAAAATTTTGGTCGATTTCCGATCGCTAGCACATGTTGAAGTAGCCTTTGTTGGGCGTATATCCGGCGGCTATCGACATTCGAAAGCTATGAAATCATTCCTTGCTCATTAGTTATCAATTTGTCAACGTTCAATTGACGGATGCGAAGAACTAGCGGTCACTATTCCTTTAGTGAGCATCGAGGATTGATGGCCATTGAGTTATTCGAACTCCATTTTGCAGCAAGGTGAATAAATGTTGCATACCGTTCTGCATGCATATATTTCTCATTATTTTACACGCCTTTGAAAAGTGCCTATTTGCACTGCACATTATGGTGATTTGTGCATATGTGTGTGCATGTATTCTGTATGTAGTTAGGCGTTTCTTGAAGCGTAGAACTTATCCGGTCGATTTTCCAACCCATCCAGTATTTTTTGCAATCCATCGGGTCCATTTGCATCGCTCCCATTTCTTTCATAGATGAGCATACAGAAACAACGAATTTAAACAATGGAACTTATTGGAACGACTTGATAAGTTAAAATATGTATGCCCTCTTGGCGCACCTTTTATTTCCTAGTCAGAGGGTGGATTACAAAGTGCCTAGTTTGACCGCTTCTCTTACATTCTTTTCCGGTTGTTGCGTTTTCTAGCTTCTTTCGCCTCCAATAAACGCCTTTGCATCGTCCTGCCAAGAGCATAATTCTAGATGCAGGATAGTAATTGTTTCAGTGCGAAAGTAAAGAATATTATTGCTCATAAATGCATTATCATCTCCATTGTTTATTTTTACATGCGCTAGGAGTAGAGACTTTCTTTTGTGGGACAAACAACGAATCGGAAGTCGCCATCGATTGTTTCGACCGGCGCTGAAGGCAATCTGCAATTCATCAATGAAAGCTGACCGACTCGAAAGCCTCAAAATTAAATTAGCTTTAAAAACGCGCAAAAACTTTGGCCTATCATGATGACACCTTGTCTGTGATGCGTATACATGTATAGCCTATCTCTCTGTATGCCTGATAGTTTAATCTGGCAAATCATTGAATTGAAATTGTAAAATTACATGAGTATAACATATAAAAATCACATATGCAGAATTTCCCATTGATCTGTAATCTTTAAAACGAACCAAAGATTAATGAAATTTGCCGGTATTTGCATCGGACTGATTTTTATTTTACATCCTTCCGATCATAAGATTTCATCGGACGAAAAGAAAGCGCTAATCTTTTCTAGAATATCCCTACAGGCGTTTGGGTCGATAAGGAAGTTTTATTTTTTCGATAATTTAAGAACTAAGTGGGTCGCTCAGTGAGGTAAAAAGCGCACATATTGTGCCAATTTTTGTGGACAGATTTTTGGCTTATCATTTTGTATAGTTTCACATTTTTCGACTTCAATTAAATCTCATCAAGCAGATTTTGAGAAAGCTGTAATATGTCTCGCATCGATCAGCTGTACTATGAATACGGAACCAGTAGAGGATGAAGGTCAAAGGATTTACCTTGAAAGTTGCATTATGAAGAAAAAGTGCGACAAATATTCATCGACAAGGTCATATATCAACCCGTGGCATGATGCATATGTATCTTCATCACATTCGATGCACATTTTTGACGCAACACTATTATATAATTGAGATAATTTTATTATCTACCATTACCAAATGGCATCATTAATGCAATATGCAAAAATTTTCTGCAAAACGTTCTGCTGGTTTTAGCCTCATATGTCTAAATATATGCCTATGCATCAATACATCGGATCGATTCAACTATATGAATGAGATTGCAGATTGCTTCTCACACGATCAGTTAAATAATCCAATTAGATTTTACTATAAATGATCACAAAAATACCCAATAAAAGAATTACATTGTATGCGTGAACTATAGATACGAATTTCCATATATGTAAATTCATTTATGGAAAATGAGCATAGCTAGCAAAAAAAAAATGCTTTTTTTTGAAATTTTATTTTTTATTTTGTTTTATTTTTATTTATTTATTTATTTATTTATTTATTTATTTATTTGAATTTCTAAAAAAAATCCACCTTGAAACTCATGTGAACTTGTCATGCAGAGTTTTTTTTTTAAACCGGAAAATAAATCTGAAATCCTTTGAGGGTTTTGCGGCCTTGAAATTATCCTTTAATTGTTTCGAATACTATTCACTGCCATAAATGAACGTTTCGAACGATCCGGAAAATAGGTTTACATTTTGTGCAAACGTTGCTGTATTCGATTCATAATCGTTGGCTTAGGCGTAATCATACGTTTATACTGCATAAAGCAATTGATAAGTCGCAATGGTTTATTTGCTAAAGTGGCCCTTATGTATGGCTACTGTTGAAGAAGAAATATACTTCGTGATAAAATGATCACGTCTTGCGAAGAAACATCGGGAGGAAAGAAGTCAACCTGCAACTTATCAATGAATGCGAATCAATACGAATATTACTTTCTTTATTAATGAAATAAAGGTGCACATACTGTTCCTCACAGTTCCATCTATTAGTTTGCCATTTGAAATCGTAGAGAACAAAATAATCATTCGTATAAAATCTCCGATAACAGTCAAGTTGACCTGAAAGACCGGAAGACCATTAGCACCTTCGTTCCACAAATAAGTATTCACCTATATGAAACCTCCGACAACAGTCAACATGACTTGAAAAAACCGGAAGATCGTTGGTAACATCATTCAAGAAATAACTATATTCTAGTATGACTTGAAAAAACCGGAAGATCGTTGGTAACATCATTCAGGAAAAAAGCATATTTAACTAATGGGTGAGTTCATTGAATATTTGCTAATAATTATATAGCTGCAAAATATAGTGTCGAATGAATGACAATCAAGCAGTGTGTATCATTGGGTTGTGCATGAAGGTGGTGATTTATAGCTGAGATAAAATTTAAATCACGCCTAAGTTTAGTGCAATTAATAAAAAAGTTGTTGTCTTGAGCTCTCTTCAATTTAATAATTGAGAAACTCGCACTAATAGGTCGAACTGTGTGGGTTAAAAAAAAAGCTCAAACTAATAGGTGAAAATACGAACGTGAAGTCGTAGTACGTTGTAATGCAATCACGTGAAACGTACATATGAATTGTTTATTACGTGAAACGTGTACGTGAATAGTGTGATTACGTGAAACTTGCACATATGACTTGTCTATTCGACGTCACGTAATGAATTTTTGGGGGGGGGGTTGAATACGTGGAATGTAAAGTGTGATTATGAATTCAAGCGCTGTTAGAGATACGGTATCATTGCGTATTGATAGATTCGTATTCATTCGTTACTCTTTATACTTATTTGTGGTTGTGTGGATTTTATTTTATTTTATTTTTTTTTCAACGATATTTATAAACTTGTACTCAAATCATTATTGCTTGGAATTAATTGATTTAAATCACTCTATGTTAATGAAAAATTTTCGTTTTTTTTTTTCAACCAATGTTTTTGTGATATTTCTTCAACGTTTCACATCTTTTTGCATATGGAATGAAATTAATCAAAGTATATTTCTCTTTCAGTTAAGTGAATTTAAATATGAGCATAATTAAACTTATTTTTCAACTAGTATTTTGCATAAAATTATAATTTATAAGTTGATAGGTATACTTTAAAGAATCAACTTTCCCCATATAAGTGTTCGTCGTCGTTCGTTGTGGTCGCGTATAGCGTTGCTCTTGGTAGTTCAACTTTTTTTTTTTTCATTGAAGTTATAAGTTTTATTTGATTTTATTTGTTTTTTTCTGCGAAATTATTTTTAATTGTAGAATTGATATTGTTCGATTTTTATACGCCTATATTTGCATATATTTATGTCGTTTTATTCAATAATTTCAATTCAGCAGCGTTTAAAGATCAATTCTACAAAAAGAAAAACGATCAACGTAATTAATATTTTCGAGATTAATCATCTATCGAATAATTTACATTTTTTCCTCTCTATAGATTTTTGAAAAAATTATAAGCAATTTCAGTTGATTTAAAAAAAAAAAATTATTGCAAAATTTTCGCCGGCTTGATTTTTATTTTCTAGTTGTCGAGGCGTTAAGGAACCAGCCTTTTTATTTCGTTTTTTTTTTGCATGCAAATTTAGTTACTCAAATGAATGGAGTATAAATCCTGTATCATACCATTTCCTCATTCACACTTCTTCACTTGTAACGTTTTTTTTTCTCGGTATTTCGAAGTTTCATACGCCATTGGCGAATTTTTGAGAAGTCATATGCGGTATATCTGCGCCTGCGACTGTACCTTTTTTTCTCTTCGGTATTTTCCACCGTATTCACATTGCTGAATCCCGGTGAAAGGGGGGGGGGGGGGGGGGGGAGAAAGAGGCCACACACGTGCGAAGACAGGGGGAGGTCAGGTTGAAGAAGTTTGAACTCTGCGGCAAGCATCGCCTCATTGATTGTTTCTTTCGATCTCTATTGTTCACATTTTCACGTATATCGCCAACTTAGGCCGAATCCACATATGTAACATAAGGTCACACTCTCTCACCTGTCCAAGTTTTTTTTTGCGCCTCGAATAGCATTAACAGGTAGAAATGCTCATTAAAAATGTTTGCAAAATCACCTATGTTATCCGTCAACTATCGCTTATTGCTTACGCTAAAATTCGATATATTTGCTCGAAATAAACATTCAGCATTTTGTATCGGTGGTATTTCATCTATAAATTAAACCGAATTATATGTTATCTGCACCGGTGGTGTTTTACCCGTAAATTGAACTGACTTATATGTTAGTGTACCGGTGGTGTTTTACCTTTTACCTGTGAATTGAACGAATTATACTTTACTGTACCGGTGGTGCTTTACCTTTTACCTGTGAATTGAACGAATTATAACGGTGGTGTTTTACCTGTAAATTGAATCGAATTATATGTTACCTATATCGGTGATGTTTTTACCTATAAGATGAATCGATTCATAGATTATCGTTTATCGGCAACAGTATTTCATTCAAATATCTATTTCCTCTATATTTTTTCTCCACTCAAAAATATATAGATTTTTTTTTTTCTCAATGGGATTCAAAAAAAAACAATTTTTTTTTTGACAAGAGTCTTATATCAGCAATATGTGTTTAGTCGCGTATGTGATTGTTTTGTGTGAATGAAACTCTCCTCTTTTGAATGATGACTGCAGGTGCAATGAGTATACTTATAAGGCATTTCAATATTCTATCTATTCGTTATGTTCGCCTACTCGTCGCATGTAAGTGACGCCTTTTTTTTTCTTTGAAAATCTTTATCTTTTATCTCATTTTTTTATTCACAAAATTCTAAGCTCGAGCTTTTCTTTTAAGTTGATTTATTGAATGTCGGATGCTGTTGTCGTTTAGCATTTCCTTAGTTTCGAATTATTGTTCCATTGCTTCTTTCAGAAGGTCTTGTATTTGAATGATCGTGGAATTCCTCATGAAACTAGAGTTATGAAACTACACTGTTATGGACAGATGAAGGATTGGAAGAGGAGAGCGAAGGAAGGGGAGTGGAGGATTGAGAAGAGAATGAGATGAATTTATCGCTTCAGAAAGAAAGATTCAACGAAATCGAAAGAATTCTGGTCGCTAGACTATTTGTAACAACGAGCAAACAATTTAGAATTCTTTGTTTTATAAGCAATTACCTATCGCTTATGATAGCTGTAATTTATGAAGAATTTAGCGATGAAATCGGTAATGATGATTTAAAGAAATTCATGAAAGCTTTATTTATTTTGCTATATATTAATGCTGATTTCAATAAAGCAATAATTAAATTTTAATCTTTTAATAAAGTGAATTAGATAATAAAGAGTAACGTTGAGTTTTCACTAAATGAAACTTATATCGTTTTTTTTTTTGGAAATTGGGAATAAATCGCTCCTCAATTCCACTCATTTCTCCCATTCTCATTATCATCTCTTCATTATTACGTGCAGTTATTAGAAGTATAATTTCCCCATGAAGTTTTCGCCATTTTTTTTTCATTGAATTATCAAAAGTGGAGTAGTAGATTAAGCTTAAAGTGATACTTTGAAATAAGCCTCAATATCTCTCTAGGACATTTCATTGAAAAGCTATTACTTGTGTAACAAAAAACTCGCTACCTTTCAACTTGATATTAAGATCAACTTGCGATAATGAATGATAAGTAATTGTCAATAGAGTTAATTATTTCATAAAGATCATCATATCTGAGAATATATGATATATATGGCTGAGTGAAATCGTTGGAGAATATTTTGCATTGCTTAGTGATAATCGTTGGAGAATATTTATTTACAAATTTTTCTAACTTAATTTATGTTCTTTCTATCTATTTGAAGCGATAAAGGTTCTTTTTTTTTTCTCTCTCTCTCTCAAAACATTATTGTTCTCTTCTCGAATAATTTTCTGCGTTTAGTTTTTTGCAATTCTCTTTGTTATATTATTATTGCTATTTGTGAATCGATTGATTGACGGTTGAATCCATCAATCAATCAATATAAATCAATATATTTATGATCGAATTCATTTATATTTGGGTAGCATTCAAAAAGAAAAGAAATCGAAATTATGAATTTCTTAATGAAAGGAATTTAATCGATTATATCAGTGAAATTTTTTTTATTTTAGCATCAAAGATTAAGTATAATTTCCAAATGAGTCCACATAGATTATAGAGAATAAATGGTTTTGTTATGTTGAGCAATTTATTGTTTTCCTTTCGCCGCTGGGTAATTTTTTTTTTTCAAAATAGAGTTTGATATAAACACTTGATAGCGTTGCTAAATTTGCAATGCCTTTTTAAGCATTTCATTGATATTCATTCAATGAATATAAAATGAATCGTTTGAGTTATTTGTGTATGCGTGTGTTTATGTATTTGCCCGTCTGTGTCTATATTGCATTCACAACCGAAGAAATATATAAAAACAAATAAAAGTTTTATAAGTTGAGAGTATTTTTTTAAAAATTTCAAATCGTATATATATTCACTCATCTAGATTATTTCTAAAATATACGATAATCTTCTTCAACGCATTAAATAAACCAATTTTTTTTTTCACAGAATTATTTAATGACCATTAAAAAAGCAAAATTCTCTACTATAAATTCGTCGAGATTTTAGGATAGATGGGCATTGAGGGAGAGGATTTTTCGACGGAGAGATTATCTTTCATCCTACAAATAAGGGATTGATGTTTATAAAAGTGCGTTCGTCCTAGATAATATATTAGTTTATAGTTCATTGTGCCAACATTTCTAACGTTTATTAACAAACAAACACGGACGATACGAAAGCATATTCTGGTTAGCCTGCAACTTACTTATATCTTTAGCTAGGTTCCCGAAAGGAAATCACAATTCATATGGGGAAGAAATCTACATCAAGTTCAACACAAATAACCTTACTATGGAAAATGAATGTGGATCACCAGGATCGATCATAGAGATCACAAGAGCTCACTTGATCCTAAAAGATCGCTCGTTAACACATTCAGATCAGTTTATGTTGGTGGCAGAAGTTTTCCAATCGATTCCATCGACTGTCTGATGTCCCGATTGCAAGAGGTGGAGCGTTTTTAGTTGGAGTTCACATTTTGCATACATAACAATTATTGATATAGTAGCTAGCTGTCAGTAGAGGTAATTCATAACCCATGAGTTATGAATTTTTTCCTTCTAATAGTGTTCGATGTTGAAGTGACCAGGTAATTCCAAAAAAAAAAAATGGTGCGGTTAATAATTTTCAGCCAGGTAGAGAACATTAACATCGACAGCTAGCCCTTATTGTTCTACGCGTTACAGTTTATTGTATTTTCGTGTTGTTCTTTTCAGGAGGGGTTGAAAAATCTTTCTGATGTTTTCTTTAGGCAGTGATTTATTCTCACTCATCTTATTGGTATAGAGATTTAGTTCTCCCGTTCCACTTTTCCCTTTATCTTTCAGGTAAGGGTTGGGGGGGTACATTAATAGTCATGTGCAAGGTAACGAGGGGGGACAGGTTAGTAATCAGGTGCATAAGGTATGTAAGTGGGGGGGGGGGGGGGGGGGGGAGGAAAGATTTAAACGTGTTTATTTTAGTCATCGTAATGCGATTTTACGCGACATATATAGATGGTATAGATTTCGTTTGCGTCTTTTTTTATAAATATCAACGATAGAGAAGGATGGACATACCTTTCGAGGTTAATTGCTGTTGACCTTTGCAATTTTTTTTCGTAATTTCTTATTCATTTTTTTCTTTATAATAGTTAGAGGCGTTTTGTTGCTATTCGTTTTTTTTTTTTTTGTTATCAGCTTTATTGAAATTGTCATTGTTGTGTCCATTTTTGTGATATGTCACTCAACGTGTGCTTGAAGTGCATTCTTTAGTCGCTCAAAACTGCAATTCTTTTCATTATGCGTTTTTTTTTGTTTTCCTGAGGTGCAATTTGAGCTATGTTTATTGAATATAAATATATTTTGTTTACTGTGAAAACTTGATATATATATATATATATATATATATATATATATATATATTATATATATATATATATATATATATATATATATATATATATATATATTTGAACAATTGCGAGAGGGACAAATACAGAGGGTTAATTAATTAGATGTTCACATTATCTTAACAGACGTTATTCACATATGTAAATTTAGAGTAAAAAGAAATTCGATTTAGTTTTTAATCGATTCATTTTTTCTTTCTCAAAAAATATTTTTTATTTATTTTCCGTTGCATTACTTAATAAATGTGCTTCTAGAAGAATTACCGTTGTGCTTATTGCTTCTTCTTCAAAAGTTTACCGTTTAAATAGTCGAAAAAAGAAGTTCGAGCGTTAATTTCAGGCAAATCGAAATCAACTTCGAGAGCAATGAGTACGATTCGAGACAAATTCGAGAAACTTCCCGAATTGGCAAAACCGTCGCATTATACGATCACTCTTGCTCCAGATCTTAGCAAGTTTACGTTCGATGGTCAAGAAACGGTCGACATTGAAGTATGTGCTTTCGTTGATTTGTGTTTCGTAATTAGGTAGTTTGACGCCCTTCACAATTGCGGTTACGGAAGGGGGAAGGGTGTAGTAATGATCAGCGAACTATATTCATCATCAGTTTATCTGAGGTTTGTTCTATAAAGTAGATGGTGATGCAGTACATCTTCTCATTAGTTAATTATTTTTTCGTCTTTTCCTCTGTAAATTGTATAGATGTTTTTTTTGTTCAGATTCTGAAACCGACCAATAATCTAAGACTACATGCAAGTGAAATCAACGTGAAAAAGGCATCGTTGATTCTCGCTGATGGATCTGGTGAGTTTTGACTTTTTCTATTTGTATTGCTATCTAATCGTGATTATGTTCTTGATCTTTGCAACGCTTGCTCATAAATTTCGATATAAAGCAATTGCTAAAGAGATGGACTGCTCATACAGCAGTGTTTCTTTTCGAATTCATTTCGTAGAGTTCTTTATTCTCCTGCCTTAAGGAAGTGGTAAGAATCGAATGCACAGAAAAATTGAAGAAGATTGAAAATTCGAGTTCATCCTTATTACCGAGCTACGAAGGAAGAAGCAAATTGCGAAGAGGGAGTAGAGAATGTGGGGCTAGTGGACGAAGCAAAATTCAATTAGAAAATTATCTGCTTATCCTTTTCTTTGCCTGGAAATAATCACTTCGTGGTTGTTAAATCAAAAGCGCGTTTATGTCAATGGTTTTTCATCGGAAACATTTTTTCCGCTTATATGGCAAAGCTTTCTGCTAGCACTCGTTTTAAAAGCTTATAACAATCCAATTAGCTGTAAACATTCATCGAAGGATGTCCAACATTCACATGAAACATCGAATGTTAGTTAGCATAATATCTTGCACATTAGAATTATGTTCGTCGGTAGTGCACAGGTAAAGCCGGGGAGGGAAGGTATAATATATTTTTATCTGATATTAAGTGGGCTGTTTTTGCCGACGTATAAGCCCGGGGATTTGCTGCAGTCTCTGATGGGAATTTTGTTGGGATCTATCGTACTGAGGACTCATTAGGGCCTGGTGAAATGGAGCTGTAAGTTGGAGAGGTTTTTGAAGTATTCAATATTCGTTCAAAAGTTCATTCAGAAATAAAGAATAAAGAGTTTTTGCTAGTACTTCAATAAAACATTTTGTGCATTAATAGAAAATGTAACTTCTTAAGAACAGCGCTAAAGCGAGGCGTTTATTTTGGAAGGACAGGTGAAATTAAATCGATATTGTCGTGGTGAACGACCGTGCTGCAACTCAATTTTGCATAGATCGACTTCGCTGTTATCTGTTCTTCTCTGCTCCACAATATTTCGCTGTTTCTCTATTTCCGTAGTTGCGTAATTCAAACCCATTAGCTTTGGTGCGTGTTCCCTCATGATATTGGTGGTATTTACCCGATGTGTGTTCATTCAGTTACCCAGTTGTTTGAGCGAACTTCGATTAGACTCGCATCGTCTCTTCTCTGCAATCCTGCAGCAGCACAACAGATAACATTTGAAATAAAACGGTACTGGAAATCGAACGGAAATCAGTTTTCATTGCGGTGCGCAGATTTGCCAATGAGCCATATGTTTGTCGTTTTGTTTATGGTGGCATTTTCGGATGTGTTAAATTTTTTAGAATTGAAAAACTTAGAAGTGCAGTACGATAAAAAGTGGACAACGATCACGCTTGATCTTCGGAAAGAGGTGAGTCCTCAGAAAGCGAGAGTATGTTTGGATTTTGTTGGTGAACTAAACGATAAAATGAGAGGATTCTATCGCTCAAGCTACAAAGATGCGGCAGGCAATGAGCGCTTCATCGCATCCACACAGTTTGAGGTACATTTTACGCATTTATTTATAGAACTTAGTTTTTTGATTCATTCAAGTTTAGTTTATACGGCAGCCGTTGAATCTTGTAATACAGACAATCTACTATGCAACATGAAGTGAAAATAGATTCAATACGTCCCGACACATCTCCAGAGAAAGTCGTTTTGAACACACTTCTCTTCCAACAACTGATGGGAAAATCGAATTTTGAGTTCGAGCTTCAGTTGTTTCCTAGTCTAAAATCTTGAACAGATAGATGGACACATACAAATGGTTGCAGATATGATTTTTTACTATTATAACGAGCTTTTGTAGAGCAAATTCATAGAAGCACGTAAGAAGAAACGATCGTGCACAATTGAGGGTTTAGCTTGTCTCATGTAAAGCCACTGTGTTCGGCATACTCTTCGTTCGTTTTCCAGTGTAGGCAGGATAATTTAGTTTGAGGCCTTTGATATGTTTTGAAGGTGAATTTCCTCACCATCACCTTATTCACCCATGATTTCTCTCTAATTAAGCATTGAGAAGAGAAACGCTCCCCTTGTGATTGGGGAATATGAAGCATGCCGCGTAGAAGTATTTTTTGTTGATTAGTAGCAACGTTGTGATAGGATTTTGAATGATTTTGAGCGAATGTTTACAGTTGTGAGATATTGCGATATAAAGAGGTGCAGCCAGGAAGTAAAAGGCTTCACTCATTGAAATGTAACTGGCGATGAAATTGATAGATAAAATTTCTAAAATTCGAAGTTTTGAAAAAAATTTCCTGGAATTTATTTACCTAAAATTTGATTGCGTGAAATTTAATCACCTGAAATTATTGAAACATATTTGAAGAAGAAGAGTGCATACTTATTTATGTTATTTGAGAGGATATCTACGAAGGTATAATTTGAAACGTTTGTAGAGTACATATGCTCGATTGTCGTTTCCTTGTTGGGATGAGCCAATATACAAAGCGAAATTCGATATCAGTCTTATTGTTGATAGTAATCTCACAGCACTCTCCAATATGGTTAATTTATATCATTGATTTATTGTTTTTTTTTTCGAATTGATATATTTGAAAAATTGGTAATGATTTCTGTAGTTGTGATCATAGTGGTTTTTATTAATCTCGTTGTTTTAATCGCTGTATCATTTGAATATATTTATGAGGAAAACAAGCATCAGGTTCTTTTTATGCTCTATCCGCGGAGTGGAGCATTACGCAAACCGTTTCGCATTTGTAGCTTTTTATTATCGCGGACATTGTTGGAATAATAGTTCTTTGCTGAATGTCAGGCAAATGGAATGTTCAGCAACGTTCTCTGTGACACGTTTATTTTTTGCCCCTTCAACTTAAATAGAAAGAGCATAGATGAGGATTTGCCTAATAATAAAGAGAAATAAAGGAACCTCGTAGGCAAAATGAGTCCGAAAATTACAGGAAAATAAATAAAGCAGCTCGAAGTATGGATTTGTTCATAAGTCGACGACACTTGTTCGTTAAACAGGAAATTAGGATGTCGTGAAATTTTCAAGAACAGAAAGCGATGTTGGCCATCTTCTTACTGAGAGAAGAGAGATTTACGTAACACTATGAATTTTCACTTACAGTGTGTGAATTCACTTAATGTGGGCAGTTTCTGCAAATCAGGATAGTCCAAACTGCAGTGGCTGTTATTACTGACATAGAACGGGCAATGTACGTACGTGCCAGAATTTTGGGTGGCCGTTGATGTTTTTTGATTGTAACAATGGGCGGTAATAGTTTTTACCATTCATTAGCCTACCTAAGGAAGAAGGTATTTAGAATGCGATAAGTGAAACAACTACAAATGGTAAGAAGACAGTGAAATATGCGACAACACCGCTTATGTCGACTTATTTGGTTGCATTCGCCGTCGGCGACTTGGAATATATAGAGGTTTGCTTTTTTTTTAGCTGGTTGAGATGAATTTCATCCATAATGGAAGGGGAACAGAGACAAAAGGTGGTTATATGATGGTAAGATTAGTATCTTGGAAAGGTTACGGCAGCATTGAATGATTTTTTTTTTCATTCTTGCACCTGATCGACGATGCTTCCTCCTTGGTAATGATTATAAATTCCTTCCTATTCGTGACTGAAATTACACATCGCTTGGT
Organism: Ascaris suum; assembly: GCA_013433145.1. Classification (NCBI taxonomy): domain Eukaryota; kingdom Metazoa; phylum Nematoda; class Chromadorea; order Rhabditida; family Ascarididae; genus Ascaris; species Ascaris suum. The sequence goes on from CM024175.1 coordinate 2,359,356, forward strand.
TTGCTAATTAATATTAATGGGAGGGGGGGGTGGTATTATAAAGTCTGGTGAATTGCTTTAAGTGACCCTTCATGCAACGAAGAGATTATATAATCCTTAAGAAGGGAGGGGGATGGATAGTTGGGGAGGACTTCTTTAGAATCATTTCTTACTTCTGGCATGCATAAGTTGGTTGAGCAGGCGTTTCGGTTCCCCATTGTACTTCAGAAATATGCGTATCTGATTCCAAAATTGGTTCCTCATGCCCAGCGTTTCCAGCTGACAGAAACAAAGTGGAGCGAAGTTGGTTCAAACACAGACAATATTTGTATCCCTCTTCTGTGGTTCGATGCAAATATGCATGTATTAAACGGAACACATAGGACATATACACATCCGGAACGTCGTTTGTTAAAGGGTTTCGTTAAGATTATCGACGTAGCTTCAAAATAGAAAATTAACAATTGTCGACATGGTGTAACAACTGAGGCGAAGAAAGGAGAGGAGGCAAACGAGGAGCCGTTGGTGACAACCATCTTTGTTGTTCCCTAAAATTCAGACATGTCTTTCAAGGTAAATGCTGAATTTTCGCGAGTCTTAAAAATAGAAAATTTGTGATGCGATCGAGCATAGTGCCTTCTCCACAGGTGTTTTTAGCTGCGTTGTTATCCCTTTCTTTAGGTAGAAAGCAAACTTAGGAAATAGAAGTTAATGGTTGGTGATAAAAAGGTTTTTCTTTGCTTTTTGAAATTTTTTAAAGTAAGTCACTGCCGATTGTATGGATTATTGCTTGGATATATATCATTGTGGAATGGTTAAGGATATGTGTTTGGAGTTATCACATCTTGAAGTCATTATGAATTTTTGCAGGATCAAACGAAAAGCGGTTGCAGAATGCGTCTTTACACGGTGCCGGGTAAAAAAGAACAAGGCAGATTTGCGCTAGAGCTTGGTACGAAAGCGATCGACTGGTACAATGAATGGTTCGGTATTGTATGCCCTCTGCCAAAGATCGATCTCCTTGCAGTTCCTGATTTCAGCATGGGTAATTCACCTATTTCATTGAATAATTTCAGTAGTAATCAACTTACTAGGTATTAGATTTGCATATATACTCATTTGCATCGCACATGCCTTTATATGCATTCACAAACTTGTTTTTGCGATAGTGGGTTATGCCGACGTCATGTCTTTGCATTTGTTGATGTATGTATATTCTTTATGTTTATCCGTTAGTTTTAACTGGAGAATCACTGAAGCGAAAGTTGCAAAGTTTGTGTAGTGTGAGGTAAATCATAGATTCACTTCCGACATATTTTTTAAATGTTGATCCATCAATTCTAAAAAAGTTACATTCATTCGAATGTGCTAAAAGTTTACGATCCTTTTATATTGATGTAGTTTTTCATTTCAAATCAGCCAAAATATAAAACCAATGAACTCGCATATCACCTTCACCTTTCACCTTTCACCTTTCGACTTGTCGTCGCTGCAGCCGCCTCTCTTAGCGCAAGTCCATCGAACGCCAAAATATCCTGTCTTGTGCTTTCTGCTTCCATCGTTTCCCGAATAGTTTCACCATTGGCTCATGCCATCTTGTACGTAGTCTTCCTTGAGGTCATTTGCGGTTTCTCGGGAGTCAGTTTGTTAACCGCAATGTCCAACGGTTGTCTTGCAGTCGAGCAACATGTCCAGCCCATCTTCATTTTGCTGCATACATTTCGTCCACCACATCACACACGCTCGTTCTTTGTCTCAGTTCTTCGTTGCTAATCCTGTCTCTTATGGTAACTCTGCAGATTCTTCTTTCCATAGCTGTTTCCGTTACAGCAAACTTCTCTTCGTCGTTCTTTGTTGTAGCCCATGTTTCACAGTCATACGACATTGCCGGCAATACAGTAGAATTAAAATGGATGCTCTGATGTTCATTGGCAGAGCCTGATCGGTGGGTACCGTGCGGTTATTATTGAAGGCGACCCACCCTGCTCTTCGCCTTCTTATCCATTCGCCATTAGCAAGATTGTTTGATTCAAATCTTCTTTCTAGATATATGTAATCTTTAACTTCTTCAATCTCTGCTTCATTTGTGCGAGTGACCCCCGGGACGCAGTATTCATTTCGCATCCACTTTGTCTTCGTTAAATTCACCTACAATGCAACTTCTTTTGAGAGGTCTTTTAGTTGTTGAAGGTCCTATTGCAGTTGTTTAGGTTATTTGCAAAAAGTGCACAGTCGTCCGCATAAGTAGGTGAGTGAGCTTTTCACCATCAATCATAATTCTGCCCTGGTGATTCATTCTTTCGAAAAACAGATTCTAGGGTTGCTGCAAAGAGCATTGGGGAGATCGTATCTCCTTGTCGGACTCCTTTATTTATTTCTTTATAACGCGTTTCGCCTAAAAGCTTTATACCAGTTATGCTTTCTTCACCAATGAGCCTTACGATGTCGATGTAAGCAGGGTGTTCACTCCAGCTTCGTGTAATGCGGTGATTATGGCGGTCGTTTCAACAGAATCAAACGCTCTGCGATAGTCGACCAAAGCTAAACATACCGGCATCTGATATTCTTTGCTCTTCTTCAACAACTGACTGAGAGCGTGAATATGACCTTGAGTAGAGTATCCAGCTTTGAATACCGCATGTTCTCTGCTGAGCTCCAGTTGATGGGATATTGGCTGCAACAACAGTCTTGTGAACAGCTTATATAGCTGAGACAGGAGTGTTGTCGGGCGATAGTTACCGGGATCTTCTGAATCGCCTTTTTTCTTCAACAGCACGGTTCTGGAAGTTGACCAAGCTTTCGGGATCGCACCTTTCTTTAAGTAGGACGTAAATCTTTCTGCGACTGCCTTTTGAAGCAAATAGCCTCCCGCTTTTAAGTATTCTGCTGTTATTCTGTCAATCTCGGGGCGTATGTTGGGCTTCATCTTCTCTGTGGTAACCTCTACCTCGTCCCATGTTACAACTGCAATTTCTTCTTTTTCGATATGCGGTTTTAATTTCGTTTATCTTCGTCTTAGATGCATACAGTTCATTATAGAATTTTTCACAGATTCCTTTCATTTTTTTTCCAATCAGTGGTACATATTCCGTCAGCATCTTTCAGTGCGAAGGGCAATTTTCTTTTCAGCTGTAACTCCCTTTCAGTTGTTTTGATACTTTTTCTTTTCTGTGCAGTCTCTCTTAGCTTTATCTTCCGGTATTCGTCATAATCCGACTGTAAACTTTTCCGGATCTCCGCACAATGTTTTGTAGTCTTCTCCGATTGCTGTCCATCTGCTATTCGTTGGACCCTAACTCTCATCAACAACATAGTTGGAAGGATTCCGTCTTCGGATGCGTCTTTTCCGTGTTGGAAGGATTTCTTCACTTGGAAGGTCCGCAGCCTTCAGAATATTAGCAACTAACTGCTCATAGTCTTTATCAATCTCTGTGCAGTTCATGGAGAAGTCGATAGTTTCCATCAGACTCGAAAACATACCGGCATTTAGGTTTCTTCTTGGAGGACATCCTTTCTTCAATATCGCATTTTCACGTTTAACGTTCAGCATTAATGTCGAGCGTAGCAACCGATGATCTGAACCCGTGCTAATAATCTTTTCTCCTCTGACCGATACATCAGAAAAAATGCGCTTTGTGTCACTCAAGACGAAGTCAATTTGGTTTAAAGTCCGACCATCAGCGCTTCTCCAAGTCCACTGTCTTTTTTTGCTCTTCTGGAAACAAGTATTCATGATGTTCAAGTGATTGCTAACAGCGAAAGTTATAAGGCGGGATCCTCTTTCGTTTCTTATAACGATTCGGAAACCTCCAACGCAGCCTTCGGCTTTGTTTATCCTCTTTTCGACAATAGCGTTGAAGTCGCCATGAGTCACTGTGTAGGTTGATCTGACTTGCATGACCTCTTCAATTCTTGGTAGAACCCTTCGATATCTTCATCAGCCTCTTCCGGAGTTTGATTATTGTTTTGCGCTGGTGCATATGCTTGAATAGTCTTTATTGTGTGGCGTCCCGTCAGCCTCAGGATCAAAACTGCAATCCTAGGTGAAATGAGGTCGCAACTTTTGACGTGCTTCACCATTTCTTTTCTTACAGTAAACCCAACTTCTCCATTTCTCGTTCTGCAGTCGAATGTTCTACCCAAGAAAACTTGGTCACCCGTGTGCCATTGCTCCACCAGATCATTGCTTCTTCTTGTTTCACAGATGCCAATTACATTGGCCCTTATGTTTGCCGTGACGTCAAGATAGTGTCAATTTTGGGATCTGAAGACAAGGTTCTGACATTGTGTGATGCAAGGAAAACTTCAACCATTTCGTTTTCTTTACTCGTTTACCAACCGGTCCAGAAGTCCTATTCCGAAAGACGTTTGGATAATATGTATTCGATTTTTTAGCACTTTAACTTTTGCGGCAGTGCCATTCGGGGTGCTGGCCTCATGACCCTATAGCCGCTGGATGCTTTTATTTCGGAGTGAGCTCTCCTAGCCTTTGTCCGCCCAATGATTACCCTCAAGGCAGAGGGGACTGCGGCCTTTTACGGCGGACCGTACTCGCCGTGACACGAATCCATCAACGGGCATTGTGACTTTTTGCGTGAGAATGACGCGCCACTCAGTCTATCCACACCCTGTTGGATTACGCCGCTGCTTGTCCGCTCAAGCTAATTCAGTATATACGCGGGTAACCATCGTATCCGACGGCCGTTCCCCTACTTGCAACCTGGGGAGGCGCTGGATGGCTTGCAGCTAAGCACACCAAGAAGTCGCATATCAGATGTCTGAAACAATGTGCGCTTTTAAGTTCCTACGTTCTAACCAGCCGGTTTCATAGGTTATCGGCGAGAAAAATATACAACATGCAAATCAGCATGGAAAAAAATTCATTTTTGCATGACCCATCAGTGCAAATTGAAGACGAATGGAAGGTATAAAGAAGCTTTTTTTTAGCCGTTGAGCTTCTTCACCTTTTTTCTATGAAAAGTAATATGAGGATCAGTAGTGATGCGCATTTATTTTGTCAAATCGTACCAGTTTTTTTTTCATCAAACTATAGCTGAGATTTTCACTTCTTCAGGCTACCGGGCAGATAGATAGACAGACACGCGCACGAAGAAATAACGCATTATTAGTATGTTCAGATAAAACAGATTTGCAAAGGCATATAGAAATCTTCTATTGAAGCCTTACGCAAGCGTTCTAGTTAGCTGATATATGAAGAGATTGTTGCTTGTATTTTATTTTTTTCGTTGATAGTATATGAAAATGATCGATCATTTGGGTAGGAAAGAAATGGAGAATGAAAATATCAAGTCATTTTCGTTGGAAATTGGTTAGCTCATTTCTTTACTCACTAGGAATTTATGATGATTGTGGTTGTTAATCACATAAAGTTTAATATTTATTTATTGATAATATAATTAGTCAATCGCACACGCAGTTGAGCTGGAAACTCCTCATGAATTTTTTCGAATTTAATCAAGGCTTATCTCCTCGGTTGTTCACGTTCACTTACTTCGCGAATCAATGAGCATTAAACTTTCGACGTACTTGAGCCAGAAAAAGGTAATAATAGAATTAATTATTTTTAAGGTGCGATGGAGAATTGGGGCTTAGCAACTTATCGTGAGGTGGCCGTGCTGGTAGATGAAGCGAAATCGTCGACTCGGCAGAAGTCGAGAGTGGCACTTGTGGTCGCCCACGAATTGGCACATTTCTGGTTTGGTGATCTCGTCACTATGGTGAGTAAGATCATAAATATAACTTTTGATAAGGATATCGTTATTTAAATATAAACTTTACTATACGATGGTTGCAGTCCGAACAGCTGAAACATTGACGTAAATATACGTCACTCTTTCATTAATTGATGTCACAGTATAGGATTTTTTTGTGAAGAATATGACTATGAAAAGAGGGAAAGGGCGGGGAGGTTACACTGATGGGAGGAGAGGGGGAATGGGTGTTTCCCATACGTCAGGCAGTCCTCTATGGAGCTTTCAGGTAGCTTTAATAAGGCAGCTATCATTTTCAAGGGATTTTGATGAAACATGGATGCGTTTAGTTCTTTTTAATGTTTATAGTAGTGATTTATTATCATCTGTATTTTAATTTCTTAAGTAAACATAAAGTTTTTCTATACACTTTTAAGTCAAAAAATCAGCCACAACCTTTGTGTTATGGAATTGTGGCAAGTACTAAGTGAAGTAAAGTTTGGGGTACAATATATTTAATTTTTTCTTTTATTTTTGCTTTGAAGTAGATTAAGACATTGAAACGCATAATGTCTTTTATCATTATCGTTGTTATCATTGGCATTTGAACGATTATTTTGAAATTTCAGAAATGGTGGACAGATTTATGGCTGAAAGAAGGTTTCGCGTCGTTTATGGAATATATGTTCGTTGGTGCAAATTATCCGGAATTCAAAATTTGGCTACATTTTGTTAATGATGAACTTGCACAAGGATTCTCTCTTGATGCGTTGAAGAGCTCACATCCGATTGAGGTTTGTTGACTATCGTTTGAGTTGTTTTAGCTATATGATAGTGTTGATAGGTACGAATGCTTTGGGCAGTCGGTTGATTTTCAGAAAGCTTCAAAGCGTGAAGCATTTCGAAGAATGCAAGAAGCCATGAAATTCACGATGCTAGTTTTTAAAAAGATCGAAGCTTGGGTCGTTATCGATATTCGGGGATTCAAACAGTCCTTCATCGAAGAGGAACTTGACAGTTTGGAATCTAACTGGCCTAGTTTTTATTCGTAAATAATGCATCTCATTTTTTTTGTATTTTAAGTGACAAGTCATAACTAGTCGTTGAAATTTTATGCAAGAAGTTTTCAGGTTGAGATCGATAATCCGAACGAACTTGATGAAATCTATGACAGTATCACATATGCGAAATCGAACTCGATAAATCGTATGTTGTGTAGTTACCTTGGAGAGGAAACATTCCAGAAAGGACTTCGCATCTATCTTGATAGATTTAAGTACGGCAACGCTGTCACGGCAGATCTCTGGGATGCCCATAGTGAAGCTTCGGGACAGGTGGAGTCTTTTCTGACACGCTTGGTTTTTCCGTATTACTTGGTTGATTTATCGAAAAGAGGCGTGAAGGAGTAGAAATATAATCTTTGTTTGCTCACATTGTCGTGGTCAGAGGAAACGTAAAAGATATATCAATGTTATTCCACTCTCAAAAACGCCGATTTTCTTATCGATAGGCGGTCATTTTTTCGGAACGTGATTTTTACTGATGTTGTGGAATTTTTTTTCAACCGATTTCAGAAAGATTGGACATCTAATGATGCCATGTTCGCTAGTTTCCGGAATTTCAATTCTTGATCGATCGTCTGTTTCGCGCATTTAATTATTTTTGTTATTTTGAGCCATATGTGTCAAAGAAGATGATGTCGCGCTGGCGCTTCTTTCTATCTGACGATGATCTAATTCAATCCCTATCCTTTTTCTAAGCCACTCCAGGTGTCACATCAGTAGTCGCGACATACAGGCGGTCGGTACTGCCAACATGCATGTTTGTGTATATCTTTCTGCTGGTCTGATAGTCTCGTACGAGAACGACTGAAATGAGCGTAATGGAATGCGGTAGATTTTAACTCATATTGATGGCCTATTTGAAGCGATAACGTTTTTCAAATATTTCGTCGGTTTTCTTCTCCTGCATAAATTCCATATATGCTGAATAAGTTATTCAATTGTCAAGTAAAGTAATGCAACGCAAGATTTTAGTTAGCCATCCGCATATTGAGTTGATGAAAATACATTAGAGTTATTGGTTTCTTTCATAGAATCTCATAGAATAAATGAAATAGACGCCTTGAACACCGGAAATTTAAAATGGAAAATTGCCTCGAAATGTGCGAAGAGTGCCTAAATTGTTATTGCAACCGTTATGATTCAAAAGGAGCATTTCACCTTTAATCAAACTTTCGATCGTTCTTTACGCTTCTCCTAACTTCAGTTTGTATCTCTTCACGTCGCGATTACTGGTGCGCAAAATATGTGCGACCAACAGATTTCAGAATACTTTGGTACCATCTTAGAATACGTAATATCCATAGGAGTAATTTAGTAAGTGCGGATGGCGTAGGAAGAGCATGCAATTAGTAAATGATGAGTAGTGGCTGGCTTTTATTTAAAGAGCCGATTTCGAACTCTATCGGGTACGCAACATAAAGCATAGTTTAAACTTTAAATGCTAGTGTTGTATGCGGTGGGCATATTGGCAATTCTAAATAAACTAAAAAAAATTATTTTCCAAAGCATTTGATATTCATCAGAGACTCTCATTTGATGAAAGATGAAAATACCCCGTAAAGTTTTGTAAGCGTTGGAACAACTTCATTACGCTGCTGTATGTGTCACTTTCGTTGTTCGACAGGTTGATCAACAAACAATGATCTGTTCATGTGGTCTGTTCGAACTTTGTGGGTGCCTCGTTTGAGAAGGTTCTTTACGCTCTTTCACGTTTAGAAATACTATTATTGCATCAGTTTCCAAAGTATGATTGCTTGAAAATTTTTAATTATTTCTTCGAGATCGCTGCTTCATTTTTACTTCGTCACAGAGATAGAACCAGATGGATCGTTGTGGTATCACGAATAAAAAAGAAATGTGACAGAACGAAGAGGACCTTGAGGTGAGTCGAAGAAGGATGTTTATCTGGAGATTTGCAATTTAAGTAAACTGAAGGAATGTTTTACAGGATGTGAAAACATTGATGTCAAGTTGGACGAAGCAAATGGGTTTCCCACTTGTTAGCGTAACACAGCGTGTGGATGGCGATAAAAGGATTCTAAAGCTTAGTCAGACAAGATTCATCGCTGATGGAAGTAAGGATGATCAAAATCTCTTATGGCAGGTAATCAGTCATTTATTGTTGTTGACCTTATTAATATCGGTTATTGTTACAGAAATATTGCAGCGTAACTCGTATTCTTTTGTTGAGCAATTAACCTGCCGACATCCTTTTTGAAAACATAAAAGGTGTTTTGATACATTAGTTAAATAAGCACATCTTTCTAACGAATATTGGTAGAATATTAAATTATCGGCTGGAAATGTATCTGAGCAACATATGCAATAACAGGCAATAATATATAAGTGAACGATGGTAATTTAAGAGTAGTTGTGAGGTGTACGTATCGATTGGTTTTTCAATTTCTACGACGTTATTGTTTACCCTAATTTCAGGTGCCAATAACGATCTCGACTAGCGCTGATCCAAAAGCGATTAAACAGAAGATGCTCTTAAAGGATCGCGAACAAGAGTTCGCAATTGAGGGTGTAAAACCTGATGAATGGATTAAGGTTCTTCTATTTTCTCTTTTCAACAATTTTGTTCGTTTGTTAGGTGATGATATTGATAGTTATGTAGATTCTTTTTAAAAAAGGTTGATTTCTTATTTGTTTACATTATTGCATATTCCATTCAGTCATCTTCAACAAGAAACTAAAATTTTGTTTTGTTTCACAGTCTGATTTAGGTGACTGTTGGAAATTTTGGTGCTTGAATCTTTGTCATGAAAATATATGCTGGTCTATTATTGATAACAGTAAAGGTTTCAAGCAACGCAAACCTTTCAGTTGTCATAGCGAATTCCTCATTTGGAGAGTGGAAACTTCTGTTCAGTTTATTTTATAATGTATAACTAAAAATGTGATCCCAAGTTTTGATTTGAGTTAGGAAAGGAATGGGAGGAGAGGGAAGAGGAAGACCTACGTGAGTTAGCTTGAAAACGCTTGAGTTTCCCAGCTTCGCCAAGTAGGAAGAAGGGAGAAGGGGTAGGAGGTTAGCTTCCGAGGGTTAAACGGATTAAACAATGAACACGGTAAGAAAGCACTGGTCTTACATTCAAGAATGTCGAGCTGAAGTTGGCACAATTATAGCTGAACGCGGGTACAACTGGTTTCTATCGAGTCGATTATCCGAGTGATATGTTCAAAGCACTCATTCCAGATATTAGCTCTAAGCGTTTACCTGTCGTCGATCGGTTTGGCATCACTGATGATCTCTTTGCTTTGGTTTGTTCATTTACTTCTTATATTGTCCTTAGATATTTAGCATGTATGTAATTGTTGTAACCCTAGCAGCGGAAATGTTGAGAGGGAGAGCGAATGGGGCGCGAAGACACACGAAGATAGTCGAAATCGTTTATCGGAAGGGCACCACAGCTCGTAAAGAGCAAATTGGCGAAGGCGAGAAGTACCCAGAAGAGAGCTGCCGGTCGGAGAGCCGTCAATGGAGATGATTGACTCCGACGGGCTGTGGCCCGACTTATATAGGCTTCAGACAGATCAAAAGCACATAAGTCGATCAATGACGTGGCACGAAGAACAATGAGCGAGAACCGCCATATGAGCAAAATGATCACTATTAGATCACAAATAGATATTTCGGGTTGGCTCTTTAGCGCCATATCCAACGCTGATTTCATCTGGTTTAGGAGGAAAGGCAAAGAAATAAGTTGAACTCGATAAAAAACGAGGAAGATAAGTCCGTGAGAGAGAGGGAACGATGCACATCTTTCATATTGTGTTGGCTATGAATTTTTGATAGTGCGTTTGTTTCCTTAGGTAGCAAAATTTGTTTTATATTTGAAGTTTTATTTGAAAGGTTTTTGCGATGATTGGATAAATGGGATTTCAGTTTTATGCGAAGTTTCACCGCAGAAGAAGCTATTTTTGATATGCAGAGGGGGAGTGCGTCCCCATCCGCTTGTTTTATTGAAATTACAAAATGACCATGACAAATAATCATAATTTTTTGGTGTAGCCTGCTCGTAAAAAACGAACTTTTTTTGAGGTTTTTGAAAAAATCCTTGCAAACTTTGCAGATTTTTCGGTAGTACATCGCGATTCTTTTCGTATGGTAGGAACTTGGAAGTAGAGAAGTACTGAGAGTAGATGTTATGAAGGTTACAGGGATAGCCCGAATGTTGATGGTCAAACATCCTGAACCGGATAGGTTCGTTTAGAAGATGATCTATAAACGTGCATGCTTCGTCGAGTACCGTTCCCGGAAAATAGTACTAGGAGGTAGTCGATATGTCACTAGTAAGCTTTGCGTGGGGCATCCTCGCTAAGGTGTTACTTAGTTTTTCGATTGCTGTGCTTGCAAGGGTTCTTTATTCTCGGAGACGATATGTTTGTTGTTACCATTTTGGTTGCGAATGGTGAGGTGGAGGTGATCTGGATTGCTTTAGGTGAAAGCCGGTCGCACTTCTGCCGATCAGTTCCTTTCGCTACTGGCTGCAAGTGTCAATGAGGATGAATATACCGTTTGGGGTGCACTGGATGCCGGTTAGTTTTCGACTGCTTTCAGCAGCTTTCCTCTTTTCCGTCTATTTCATCGCGATTTTGTGTTGTCCTGTCAATATTGGTTACCATATTTATGTGTAATCTCCTTTCTAAACGGACTGCCTTAAACCTGAGGGTTTATTTGGTAGATATGGTAATAACCAGTTTTAAGAGATAGCGTCATCGCAGGTAACAACCATTTGGAATTGATTATGAGGAAGGAACATCAGAAGTACGATGATAGTGATCACTGGTTCATCATTCCAAAGAAATATGTATGTGATATAGCATCGATTTTATTCGGAAGTTGCTTTTTGCATTATTATAAAACGGTCTCCTTATCTGAAATAGGAGTAGAAGATTAATTCTGTGGAAAGTAATTGCTAAACCTGAGATTGGAGAGAATATTCCACTGATCGTTGAACGTGACCACCTTGAGAAGGGTATTTTGATTTTTAAAATTTTTAATTTCCTTTAGGTCTTTCTTCTTTGATAAACGTTATCAATCGTGCCACGGATCCGACTTTACGCTCACGTTTCGATAAGTTCATTGTGAAGACGCTCACCCCAGTTGGAAATCGTCTAGGATGGGACAAGCAAGCTGGCGAAGGTTGGCATATTTCTATTCGTTGCACACAACTTTAAGTATGTTATTTTGAGAGTGTTGCACTTTTTTTTCCTTTTATTTCATTAGTTATAATTGATTCGTATGGCTTTCTAGTTCATTCTCAGGAAACGACCGAATTTTCGAAAACGTGCTCCGGAAGCTGTGATTCCGCCACAGTTGTTTATCGTTTTATTAATTAACTGTGAAGAATTCATTCGAATTACAAAATGGGACACTCATTTCGCTAGAAAAGTCTTTGCTTTGGATCTGCATAAGCGTTATGGCAAAATTCTCTGATATCGTTATGGCATTCAGTGTTGAATTTTCACCATACAATTTTTGCTGAGGACACATCCGTTGTCTTTATTTAGCGTTGTGCATATTTAATGAATCCTTTCACTGAATTTACTCTTTTTCCTCTTTTATCTTAAGAATCGGTTAGAGTTGTAGTCTAATGCAATATTTGAAAAGGTTATTTTTTGTTGATTGATTTTAGTTGCAAGGATGTAGAAATAATGAACTCCATTCAGATTCACAAGTACCAATGTTGCGCGCATTGATTTTGGGACGTCTTGCACGTTGTGGTGATGAGGCCACAATAAAGATAGCCCGTGAGAAATTCGAGGAACATTTTGAGAAGAAGACTGAGCTTCATCCTGACCTCAGGCTAACGGTGTGACTTATTCATTGATTTGAAATTGTGGTGTAGATATTGTTGAATTTTTTATTTCGAAGGTTTGATTGCATAAGTTGGTGATATGGGGATCGGATATGATACCGGTTATTTGATTTACGGAGGATTGTAACAGCTCTTTAGGTAATAACATATTTAAAAAATCCATAGCCACTGCTAGTTTTTATAATGAGTGTGATGGCAGAACGTTTGCGTTGTTTTCGTGTGCTTGTTGGATTGGGTTTGTGTTTTATATGGGCTCATTTATGTGGGCATTTTTATGTGCGTGTTGTGTTCCGTGTCTGTGTCTATGTCGGTGTCTCTGTTTTTGTATATATGTGAAGTAGGTGAATAGATCATTTAGACGTATACATTCTTTAAATTATAGAACAACATAAGAGGCGGTGATGAAATTTTATTGGTATTTTCGATATTTTAGAAACCAGCCCGCTACTGATTGATTTGATTGTCGTCTGCGTAAATTGGTGATAACTGATCAGCAGCTGGCCAATAGTTTTACCTGGTGAGATTAACGTGTCTAATCGATCGCATAGAAGACACTGTAGCGTTACAAACATTTTCTAAAGCGTTATTCCATTGCAAAGGCTGCAACATTTAAGTATATTGTTTTAATGCATTTGTTCGGTTTAGATAGGGGCTTATAAAGGTCATATCGTGCCGATATTTTGGTGCGCTTTTCTGTGAACGTTATAACTCTCTGGACCTATTCATATATTGCCAAGTTTGCATGTTGAACGGAGCGGTTTAGATTTTTAGCTGCGTTCAAGCTTAGAAAAAAAGGAAAGGATTACATCGTTTTGTGATGGAAAGGTAGATCTGTTTCTGTTAATGTTATATGTGATTTGCAGATATACGGCGTTATTGGTCGTTGTGACGGTGAAAGTGTGCTAACAAATTGAAGAAGGTAAGTTTTCCACGTCATATACTCGGTATTTGGTGTAATTATTAGTATTCATACTCTGTTCCGATGTTCCATGTAGGCAAATGTATAATGGCGAAGATTTGCACTATGCGAATATTATATTCATTAACTCAGTTATTTTCAATATTTGGTCACTATAGAGTGCTTCTTGTTTTATGGGGGTATTCAGGTATTCAGGTATGCGAGGTATTACCTGTATTTCAAAAATGCAAGTAATACCTCACATACTTCACAGCGCAAGTTTCGTTTCGCAGTAGCTTATTTGAAAGATCAAAAGGGCCACAGGGCTCTTATTTAGATGATGGTTGTCTCATAAATTGCAAACAAGAGATACAAATCGTTCCTTTTCCACAAGTTTACAAAAAAAGAATCTTATTCTCCTAAATGAAGAAACAACGGAAAATTTGAAGTTGATTAATGTCGTTTTTCTGTTTATTGACGATTACATATGATAGCGATATATTTTGAATAGTTTCCAAAGCATTTGCTATGTTGATTTGGATTTTCTATGTTATTATTGCTGTTTCAAATAAGCGCTAAAAAATCTTTGCTAGTACTGTTGCAATGTTTCTCATAGACATATAAAGTTCGAACGTTGAATTGTGCTGCAATATTCTTGTCAAGTTTAACTACATTTAGTGCCTTATAAAAACAAGGTTGTGGATAGCTCAGGTGGTTGAACGCGGAACTGGTGACGTTGAGGTTTTAGATCCGGATTTCACCTACTTCATGGCGTTTACCATTCGCTTTCTCCATTATTTCAGCCTTCCTGATCGAGACAGAAGACTTTAAATTATATTAATTGTTATGAGTGGGTTAAGAGATAATGGAAAAAATTTAAACAAAGTGTTTTTCCGGAGACTTGTCTATGTTGATGTGGATGAGCATAATTGCTTTAATTGCTTTATACGAAAGTCTTTAAATCCGATGAATTTTGTTGTTTGAAAACAGCTTTTATCATCTTATGAGCAAGTGAAATCTGATTGCTAAAACGAGTTGCAGATCTTTGAGACAGTCGATTTCGGCGAGGTAGAACGCCATTGTATCATTGCGATGTCGCAGACTTCAGAAGAAACACTCCTCAAATCGTTCTTCAAGTATGCGATCGAAGAGGTTAAGCTGTTTTCTTTTCGTAATCAACACATTCGAGCGTTATAGGTAATGGTGTTGAACGCAGCTGATGAGCGTTGTTGAGGTGATTTTTAGTAAAGATCTACTGGTGAAGTTTGTGTAATTGAGACGCTAACAAAATATATGCATGATAAAATGTGATAAAGTAGTTGATATGAGCGTACACTTCGGTTCTTCCGTCTTGGAGTTGCAATTTTTTGTATGGAGTGTAAGAAATGATGTCAATAATGTTTATGTTTATTTGTTGCTAGCTTCACATCGCATTCAGTAAGAAGAATTCATAAATATGCCGGAGGTTTTCTCCTTTTTGTTGCATCGATTCTCCTGCGTAATTGCGTTTTTTTAAACTTTAGATTCCATGAGCAAGGGAAAATATGGATCCTTTGTCATTTTGCCATGTACCTGCGCAAAAATCTATCAGAGAGCATTAATTTTGGAAGCCGAGGTCATGCTTTAAATAGGTGCTGCAGGTGGACGGCAGTAAGTCATAAAACTGACAGTATGTGTTGTGCTGCTGTCGTCTGCTCGAGAAGGGACGAGGCGGGTGGAAGCAAAGTTTACTGAAGCAAGCGAATTGGGTAACTGAACAGGGTCGACGCACTTAGCCACAAGCGCAGGCGCACAAGAGAGATGGAGAGAGACCGCGCGAGTCCCCGGTGAGCAGCGCGGTAGTGGTCACTTGGCAATAAAAATGTCGCAGTAAATATGAAAATATACCGTAAGGAAACAAGATTCGAAAGACGGTTTTCGACATATTTTAAAGAGCATTGAATGCTCTATCGGATTCGTTAATAACCTGGGACGAGAACGAGGACTTTTCTATAAGGTCAAGTTCTTATGCGACGTGCAACTGACAAAAATTGCAGGGTCACCGACATATCGGGGCCTAGGAGTGTATAAAGAAACAAGACTTGGAAACAGCGGCTAGGCACATTTTAAAGAGCATAGAAAATTCAATCATAGTCATTAATAATCTCAGACAAAAACAAGAACTTTTCTGTAAGATCAGTTTCTTATATGACGTGGGATTGCATAAATTGCAATGTCGCCTTATGTATTATCTTATGCGTTATTCTGGTGCATTCATGACATTGTGTTCTTAATGGAGGACTGAATTAATGAAAGGTCCCTGGACGGTTTGATGAAATGACCAAATCGTTGTTAAGCTACATTGAACTCGCTGTTGCTCTTCATGAATGGACCTTTCATGCAATTGTTATATGCACTGGTTATGGACTCCTCAGTTCGACACTTCCATGTTTCCGTCACTTCATTTCTTTCCCGTATAGGCATACCGGTAGTGGGCATTGTAAGTTCGCTTAATCGTACAAAAGCCAACCGACGCTTTCAGTGTATAGTTAATTGCATTGACGTAACATGATTCTATGCATCACTTGCTTTCCGACATAGATCCGTTAGAGTTGAGAAGGAAAAAGCAAGGCGACTGCGAATTTCGAACTGCTCCCATTTCGAAGAACTGCGAATTACATGGCAGGCGACCAGAGGTGGTTACAAAGCAGGAAACCTCCGAGGTCGATCTTTGCAAAATTGAGTTGCAGCATAGTCGTTCTTCATAGCAGTACAGGTGAGTGGGTGTGCATTGAAAGGTAAATTGCGTGAATATGAAGGGTAATAATAACTATAAGCCGGCTCGATTGCGAGATCATCGAACTATTATTATAATGGCTTGTTTTACCACGCGTACATGAAGAAGGGAGGCAATCTTAAATGTATTCGCAGGAGGACGTTTCTGAATGTGACTGGAAACCATTTAATCATTAGTTATGTTCCTTTTCAGAGATAAAAATGTTCGCATTTTACCTTTTGCGGAGGTATCTTATATAAGACGTCGGGTAATGGAAGACGACTTTATTGTTGGTAGGGGCAAAACTGAACTCGAAGAGACTATAAATAAAAGGGCGATTGAATGTCCTTAGCGGTCAGTTTTACACTCGAACATAGATATCAATAGGTGTGAACAACCAATCTGTTCTATAATTTCAGGGCAAAGTGCGCTCGCAGGATTTGATGCTGATGTTTTATGGTGCTCGCGCGACGAAAATCGGTCAGGACTTTATTTGGTCATACTTCAAGGTAATTGTTTTTGCTATACATGAAACATAGGTTTCTTTAATCTGGCTTCCGTATTCTTTGGGATATGTTTAGGGTGTTGGAGCTCGACGTCTCCTCTTCTTTGCTCTCGTTGGATTTTCGGAGTCTTACTCCTTTGTCCGGTCGATCCGGCCTTCAATCTGTGGTGGAGTCCGGTTTTCCCATTGCCGGAGAATTTTATCGCATATTGAAACAGAATCATGAATCGTTATTCATGCCCACGCAGAGATAGAATGTGGCAGTTGCAATATGGTCTCTTGTTCAGTGCAGTTGCCGATGACATGTTCATTGAACCTTACCAGTAAATAGGTGTGAGCGAAACGAAAATTCTTCCCATAAGATTCTTTTAAGAGGATTTGCTCTAATCGGTAATGTTAAATATAATGACTGCTGCAATGTGCATTTTTTAGTGTAATCTTTATTCAGTTTTTTATTTTAATTTTTTACATGATCAGTCCTATTTACTGGCCTAGTGTTTTGGGTAGTTCACTAATATGATTGATTTGAAAAACGATTGCATTACTTCTTCTAATTTCTGAAATAAAAAAGTGAAGTTGACCTTAGAGAGAATGAGAAACAAAGATGGATTTATTTGCATTTCTTAGCATGCTCGTCGATGGAGATATATTATTGCATTATTTGCATATTTGCAAAGTTTGTCATTTACATTCTCCATCATCTGAGAAATGGGAAATAAGGATTGCATTGCATTATTGCAAAGTTTGCATTGCAGTGCATCATTGCAAAGATGCATTATGTCGGAGTTGTTTTTCATTCGCTGATATTAGTGAAATACTGAAACAATGACCAAATAATGAATACAGTCATTATAAAAGCAATCATTTGAGTGGAAGCTAAGTTGCGCCTTATTTACCGGCAAAGTTTTCGACGTAGTAGATTGATTTTGTTTGGACAAAAAGATGTGGCTTGTATTTCTCTGCTAATAAACAGTGAACCTTGCTTTCGTTATTGAAGGAAGGCATTAATGGTTTTGAAATATAGGATAGCGTGGACCTTAAAGGAAGTTAAGAGATTATCAGTATGTCTTCTTTTCCTCAACGATTTATTGATAGAAGGGGGAATATATGGAGATTTTATATTTCGACTTAAAGATTATCCAGCCAAAATTTTATTTTTATATATTTATTGCGTTTAATAAAGATTAGTTGGAGTTGCATGAAAAACCACTCATAATAATTTTTTTCTTGCAGTTATTATTGCTCTCGCCTTCTTGTATCCCTTCAGGTAGCTTGCTTCTTTATAAAACTTGCATGGTTCTCGTTTTATCTGGTTCACGAACGATGCATGAAGTATATGAGGTAAATCGTTTAAACTTTCAGGACCATACGAAGATATTGTTGGGGAAATTCGGTGGAGTGAATAGCTCACTGTTCCAGCACTGCTTTAAGGCAAGCTCCGATGGCCAATGTTCGAGTATGATTGCTGCGGATGTTGAGGTACATTGTGCCTGTATTTTTTTTTGTTCCAAGGGGATGGTCATTTTGCTGAAAGTGGCGATGCACTCAGTTGAGGCAGTAGTTTGGATTGTTGATTTTCTTTTCTTTAAGTGATATATTTTCCCTTCTTTTCGGCGTTGGCGTTTGCGTAACCACACCTTTGTTTTTTAAAAAACTGAACTTTGATCTTGTCGTGAACAATAAGAAATGCGGCGAATTATTAGGAGAGAGCAGAATGAGGTGCAATTACAAATAAACGGCTTATAAGTTGAAAGCGCACAAGATATCAAGGTAAAGGTTTACCGAATTATGTCTTTATATGCCATAATACAGTTTGATAGGTGTTTAAATCGGGTGCTGTAGACCACTCGGTTATTTTTCCGGATTAGCTCTGGATAGAATTATATATTTTCATCTGCAAGTTTGTGTTTCTACATAGTTTTCCTTGCTTGTGTATTCGTGTGATTAGTAACTTTTTATTCCTCTTCGAGTGATATCCCTTCTTAGGTGCCTAGTAAAATTCACGACTGAACCGGAAGATTTCGAGAAGGCAGTAGAATTAATTGCTCGCTGCTTTTCATATTATCTGTTACCTGCTTGTTTTCAAGAGAGTATTGAAGTATTATGGTTGTAGAACTATGTACGCACATATCTGGATGCGGATTCGGCGAAGACGCTCGATCGTACAACACGTCAAATCACTGAATCGATTCGTCTCAATGAGCAACTTCTTAAGCGCAATGAATCCATCCTGAAAGAGTATCTGACAAAGAATGGGTTCTGAGAGTCATGCTTTGTCCTCGGCTGAGTGACTGCCCTCATAAACGGGATCATATTTGTTGCTGAATCTACCAGTTTTTAAGTTACAATAACACTGTCTACGATGTTTAACAGTATTTTTTGTATGGAGATGGATTTGTTGATTTGGAGCAGTTATGTTGACTGAGCAAATTTTGATCATTTGTGATTAGGTGGTCACTTATTTTACGTATAAAAAAGGTTTCGGAGATTTAGCACATCCAATGAAGAATCGAAGAAGCATAAGAAACAAATGGAAATTATGACAGTACAAAATGGGAAATATCTTTAAAAAATTGCAGCATGGGATTTTACGGACTCGAGAATATTTGACAACTTGCCGATTTCGTTCTGCAGAAATTTCGATTTTATTATTCAATACGCATTAGATCCCTTATGTAAAGATTTCCTTAAGATTTCCTTCATCCTAGTATTGAAATTTTAGGGCGGAACTTGAGTGCAGTATACAGTACAATAATTTGTTGTCACTTCGCGGCACATACTTTTACTTCATTGAGGGGGGGGGGGGGGGAAGTTTGTCAATCGCACCGTCTGCTTGTATTTCTTCGATGCCCTCAGCTGAATGCGCATCTGTGTTTTCACAGTTAAGTTACTGAACCTTGTTGCATAGTAAGTGCCATAAATTGGGGGAGGGGGGCGTAAGGATATCAATGAGCAGTTCATATGAACTCATCAACTGAGAACTATTTTCCGAAATTTCTTTTCGGCTAAACTTGTTTCTTTTCCCTATGGGGCTGGGGGAGGAGGTCGTTGAAGCGCGTAAATCAGCCCTCTGCACTCGAATGGCGTCACTGCCATAGCCAATGTCTGTTGGAATTTTGGGAGAGGGGCTAGAATGGAATGAGAGGAAAGCAGTTTTAAGTTAAGAAACATTAGCCTATATATAAACTACAAAGTTGGTTCATTTTGAAGGGGAAAATTTATGCAAAAGAAACTCAGGTGGCCACATTTAAGCCTAAAATTTGCACCGAACCTCGTTCCAAAATCTTTTGCCTAAGCCTCCTTCACCTCCAAGTATACGTCTAGGTGTCACGGTTGTCATGCCAAGCCGCATTTATGGATATTGGGCTTGCCTCCTTTTGCTCGATATGCTTAGGGCTGTCGCAATACACAAGATCAAACTTGTGCCTTGTGTTGCATGTGTTTGCAATCTCAGGTGCTTCCTTGTAATTGTGTATTGATGCTTATTGACAGCGTTTTTATGTTTTATGGTTCACAACTTTCTGCGCTCCATAATCCATCTCCTATCATATCGGATAATTAGTGCGTATGCAGGAATTCTACAATAAGATTGCCGATATGAAAAGAGCTTCTCAAAGAAATTGATATCCACATTCAAAATGTTCATTTTATTCAGCTATGATTAGAGGATTTTAATGCGATTTGCAAAAAAATTTGCATCTTCAAGGTGCATTTTAGAGAGTTTGTTGCATGTCTGTTTACGTCTACCTGTCCGTCTGTCTTGTCTGTCCATTTTGTTCTGAAAGAATTGAATCTATTGGAGTTTTGAATGTTAGATAATCTGAAGATTGTAGTGCATATCTGCTTAGGACGAATCTGCGATTTTTGAGGTTTTTTTAATGGGATTTGACTAGTTTGTTCTTTATTTCTGTTTTTTTTTTTTGCTTAATTTCTTAATTTTAATTTAATTTTATTTTATTTCTTGCATAATTTGGCGTACGATGCGATGTAGAACTAGATCATAGCAAAAGACGCTAGCATGACCTTTATAGATTAGTGCAAAAACCAATATGTGGTTGATTGTTAGAGTCGTAACTAGCAAGCAACCATAGCGATATTATTGCATTGATGAAATTTTTCGCTTATATAATATTAGAAGAAGTTAGCCGCTTTCTATTTAACGATATGATCGCATCGTTTTTCTTCGTTATTCAATCGCCGATTCTATCTATCCGCATTATGCCAAATATTTTTTTTTCTTTTTTCAAGTATTGATGAATGCAAAATTTTGGAGGTTTTACGCATTTTTCTTCTGTTAATCTTTTTTACACATCGTAAATAAATTTAACGGTATTATATATTTTCGCTTGTTATGATTAATGGATTGATAAACTCCACAATTAATCATAATTTAAAACGTTTCGAATAGATTTATCGGCGTTCCAATACGATTCACGTCTTTGAGTATTGTTGTTGTTTTGCGAACATAGAGGTTAATTTGTTGCGCAAAAAATTTCATCCTTTATATTAATGGTTGCAGTAAAATATTTGCGGTAAAATGCGCGAACCTTAGTGGTTAGAGGCTTCACCCCCCCCCCCCCACCCCCCTAAAACTAAAACAATTTCTACCCTGAGGAAAGCTCACTTTCTGAAATAGCTGCAGAAAATTAAAGTTAGAGTCAGAATTCGATTTCAGAAATACTGGCATAGTTGAAAATGGTTGGGCGAATTGTTGACGTGAGTGAAGCAGATGCAACAATGGCAATAAGATGTGGAAGCGGCTTGAGGGTACCATTCGTGCCTCACTTGACTAACGTGAGCGAAAACATGCCTCAGTTGACTAACTTGAGAACGTGAGAATGTGATTTGAATAAGGAATACGGCCTGAACAGTTTAAGAGTTGCGGTTGAGGTGGCTGCAGTGGTCTTGTCCTGAGAGATAGATCGAGTTATGCGGAGATTACTGAAACCATGAATTAGGCGTGTAATCAAAAAATTGAAATCACGTCAAAATTGGACCATCCAAAGCAGAGATATAATTGAAAACACTATTTTCTAGTTGTTCGAATAATCACGAGCGAGGGAAAATGTATAAGAGCCTCAAGCCTTCGGAGCATCGGAAAGACAGTGTGTGAAATGCTGGAGAAGCAGTCTCGCGAATTCGGCGCAAAACGGAAAGACGGTAGACAAAGTACGGACAACAGTCCGGCGCCTTTGACACGTGGGCGACACAGCAAGCAAAATGATGGATAACAGGAGAAAATATATTATGGAAAGTACAATAGGGTGAGCTATTCGTAAAATAGAATGACAAGAATCCAGGTGGATAGTGTCCACTTTGTCAGTGGGTAAACGAGTTTGTTTTTAAAAACTTCGGGTAGTGCTACATACATAGGGATTTGTTCAAAAGTAATTGAATCGTCGTGCAGGTCCCGTATACAGCTTCCTGTTATGCTGAACAGTAAATGAAAATTGAAATGGTGTATTGATGAGAAAGTGGAAATGTGGGATTATTTCACAGGAAGTGAAACAATATGGGACATTTCTCAAGTCTACTTAAAAATTATTCTAACTCTTCGTTGGCTCAATTGCAATTTATGTGGTTGAACAATAGCGGCGAAAGTGGAATATGGCGAAGGGCAATTTGAATGAATTGCAAGTCGCAGAGAAAAAACACGCATGACGTGAATCTAAATGATTCTTTCTTAATGAGCTGCTAGATTGTGACTGAGTTCTATCATAGCAAATTTGATAAGCTAACTCGAAGATATTTGCTTCATTATTGCTTTTCGATATTTATGCGTAAAAGGCACGTTTATTTGACGTTGACATTTGATGGTGATGATGACAAGTGTGTGGTGATGAATATTCACAAAGCGATGCTTACCGAAGCGTTCACGATATTGGTGAAGGATGGCCGTATGATGGTGAACGGAAAGAGATGATAGCAATTATAACTCAGGAGATGTTGGCTGTGCTAGACTCGTAGTCGCAATCTTCCTTGAGAGATAATCATGATAATCATGCTAAGTGTAGTCCGTGATGTTGGTGCACAAGTTCGGTCCAGAACGAATGGGGAAACACGAAACGGAAATATCTGTCTGTCTAAGGGTCCCAAGTAATAACTATGACATGGCTTTAATTAATTCGTTAATTACTGAAGGGGCTGAAGAAGAAAAACGACTTTGTTTAGTAGTTACCCTCAACTTTGGCGATATCGCATAAAAGTGGAACAAGAACGATGCCAATGCTGCATTGAACATTTTGAAGGAAGTGAACACTGAAGGCATTCCACAAAGGTTGAATATATGCAATAACACCGTTGTTTGCGGATGCGTGATCGTTAGGTATGATTGTGTGATAAATTATAGCTGTGACCGTGCATGTAATGCGTCGAGTAGAGGAAGAACTTTTGAAAGAATTTCGTTGAAGACCTCTCGAATTAGGGTATCTTGGCATTCGAGGTCCGATTGCCCACATTACTTGTAGATCAGACGCTAAATGATGTGGCGATGAACAAGTTCTCGAGCGAAACAAATTTTCACGCCCAAAATTTTTGAACATTTTAAACAGCCTTTGAACATTTAAACGACATAAAGACTGCCTTTTCTTGCAGTCTTTATGTCGTTCACATCAACAAAATTGAATAAGAAACCCGAGCAATGCGCTTACATCAAATTCCTCATTATATTTCATAGAAGCACACCGGAAATGTAATAGCTGGCTTGATCACGCATCTGGTGGAAGCCGTTCTAGCAAAACCACTAGAGTGTTGCAACGTCTGCAAGGTTGTTTGACACGCACACCTTATATTTTTTGCCATTTCACCATTGAATATCCTAGCACGTGACTATGCATCAGCTTTTGGCCGTATGCTACATAATCATCATCTCTGAGCCTCTCGATTCCACTAACTTCCCCTCATTCTTGAATGTTAGTGAAGCGCGATCGGCGCAAATCTGATAATACTTTGGTGATTCCGGAAGGAACGGGAAGCCTACTGAGAGCATAAATGGAACTTCAGCAATGACCGTCCTTTCAATTTGTGGAAGGGTTATTTCGAAGAAGACAGTGATCGAAAAAATCCTGCCTCAATGCATCGTTTTGTTGGCAGTCAGTTCAAGATGGGATATCGCATACAATATGTTATAGGCTTTTCCAGAAACTGGTTAAGTATCTTTCAAAAATGAGTGAGTGATCGTGTTTACTGGATTCAATTTCGAGCCGATATATTTTCATGAAATTTGGCAATTTGCCACATGAAGCAAAGATTATTCGCTCGTTTTCGAATTGTATAAGCAGGTGCTATATACTTGGCGCATTCACACATCGCTTGCTCGAAATAAAATCCAATTTTTGTCGTCATCGACATATTGAGCGTTTGTTTGCGTGTACCCTCACTCAGGTATATGAGCGGCGCACACTTCAACTCGTAACAACATGCTCTCAGTAGTCGTTCAACATGCAGTACGCAACAATTCAATTCTTAAAAACTCATTAACTACTTGCACACTTCTCGTCTTAGAAATTACACCTCGCTTAATTAGCAATAATATCGGCCATCGAAATTGATTATGTCGATCTACCGCGCTAAATCGATCGGCGCTAAAAACCATTTAAGCTTCACTTCAATTGCAATGCAACTTGAATGATCCTCAACGCAGCTACAGTGATGCTTAAATTCGATAAAATTTCTTTTCTTCTCAAAGAGCGTCGATGTCGCACAGTTCAATTCTCCCAAATATTATGAGGCCAGTGGCCATTGGATAAAAAGAAGTCCTATGCTTTTGATTTAATAAATCTGAATTGTAAACTTTCCCATTATTTCATGCCGCATCATTTCCACTACAAAACATCACCAGTTGCTCATTTCGGCTCCGTTAACCTGACCTATGGCGCAAACCAACCTTATTTAATACAACTGAAAAACCACCTTCTCACTACCTTTCCAGTCTCGAAATTGCCTCAACACTCATCTCCACTCTTCATTTACCATCAGTGCTTGGGTGAAGAAAGAGCAGCTCTCCATCTTCAGAAATCCATGACTGCTCGATAGGAAAAGCATGTCTTCGTTATTTTATTAATCGAGAACGAAGCCCAGGGAAAGATAAAACTCACCACGAAAAGAAATGAATAAAGAAGCAGCAAGGGCGAATATATATATATATATATATATATATATATATATATATATATATATATATATATATATATATATATATATATATATATATATATATATATATATATATATATATATATATATATATATATATATATATATATTCGAAAGACGTTGTAATCAACTTCCCGACTTATTCTTTGAAAGTATTCCATCCTATTATAGACCCATTCTGGCAAAAGCCATCTTCTCGGAAGCATTTTACCTGCTTTTGTCCATAATCAGTCTTGCGCAAAAGATAGTTAACTATTTAGGTCACCTTTTGTTTATTCACCCATAGAAGACTCGAATTATACCCGTTGATTGATGAGTTTTAATCAGCATACACATTGAACGTATGTTATATTAATATGGATATGGCTGTTGCTCCGTACTCTTTTGCCTCTAATGTTCTGAGACATTCAAATAGTATTTCAATTTTTCAGCTCTTCAACACAAATTTTGAGCAGTTATATCCGTATATTTAATTAGTACGAGCAGTAGAGAACAAAAATTTTTATTCTGCAAGGATGACACATATGGGTGCATATATTGTGATATTCTCTGCGAATAAAGGACTTTCTTATATGGATCTTTTGCCGTTGTAATGTTTTTTTATGCGATTGTAAGCTAAGATTATAAGATAAGACAGGACAAAATAGAAGGTTATGATATGTGCTGAGTTGTTTTTAAACGTATAAAATATGTAAAAATTCTCCAAAGGTCGAATCTTTCAATTGTTAGTTGATGCGCTGGAAAATATCAGGACGAATTATTCATATCCAGCTCGTTGATGATGTTTCCACTCGTCATCGAACAATGGTTATCGGCTAATGCTGAATTAGATTGAAATTAAGCCTAATATGCTTTAAACTGCTTACACTTTTTTGAACCTTAATATAATAATTTATACGTAGCTTGTTGATAGCTTAAGGAATTGGCTAATGTGGTATATGCAAAAGCACATAGTATGCTCGTTCATTGGGCGTGCTTCTCGTGATAAATTAGCACAGAAAACTGTGAAGATTTAAGGCTTATAATTGAGATACTATTTTATGATATTTCACGCACCGAACATTTTTTTTTTCATTTCTGAATGCTATAGGCTCTAAGTTTTGTCCTTGTCCGGTTGCGCAACATTTTATATTACTTTCAAGGCATGCAATTCAAGAAATATCGCCATTTCGGCGTTTGCAAAATCTTCAATAAAGTGGGAATTGCCCTTTGTGGGAATATAAGGTCTATGCAAATATTTTTCAAAACCACGCTGAGAGCGTGCAGAAAGATAAGAACCTTCTTAACAGCGCCAAAAAATTACCTTTGGAAGGAAAGTTATTCGCAACATCGCTATGGTTGAATATCGTTGTTGAGAACTCTGTTAGCGGTTTTAAGGCATTGAAAGTTGGGACATTTTTATGATTGGCTTGCAGCGGAGGCTTTCAATGAACTCTGATGAGTTAGCAACGCTAGAAATAATCCTCTCAGGGAGTAAATCTCGGGAATAAAGTCGGAGTTGTCGGAAATATTTGCTAGGAAAATGAAGACCCTAAAATTGCATGGAGTGCATCCAGTAGAAGGGAAGAAAAAGACAGAGATGATCAATCTCAAAACTGAACGCACATTAATCACAATATTCCTAGGTTATCTATTGAAGCGAAATATATTCCTACAAAATGAGCGAATGCTTTACGTTATCTATTTTATGCCTCTTTTCTACTGGCGATTTTATGAGGCCGATCAACATTAATGAAATGAAACGAGATATGCATAAGCGAGTTATGCAAATATTCGTTGGAGAACCCTACAAAAAATGTTTCTGTTTGCGAAAAAAAAAACAATTTACGATCAATCTATTGGCCAAAAGTTACCCTTTTAAGTGGTATGACTATAGGAAAAAAGTAATCATAGAAAAAACGTAAATGAGCATAACATAGCATATTCAGTTTCTATTTGTAGAGGTCCTTATGTCAATTATCAAATGAGCGCACAGGAATTATGATTAATAAGTAAGTACTTTCTAAAATTGCTCTTCTTTTTTGCGGGGAAAGGGGAGTTGCAAAAATGAAATGCGATGTGCGAAAACGAAACAACAAAATAAATAAAGAAAAGTGTAAAAAATAAAACAAAAAGAAATATGACTCATTATGATGTTTAAAAGATAAATGAAATTTATCACTTTCATATAATTTTGCACCAGCTGCTATCGGCTTCAAATAAATATAATATTTTCTTTCAAAATAATCTTTAATGATATTTCAACTGTCATCGCACATATAACTCTCAATAGAAAACAACAAACTGCGTTAATGTAATGCTTTTGAATCGATCGCCGATAATAAATTTTGAAGACGTGCAATCACAGTAGTAGTAATATTGTATTTATTGGTACAGCATGAAATAAGTTATTCTCGAGCAATGAAGTAAATGTCTTGCTTTACTTCATTGCTCGAGAATATATATATATATATATATATATATATATATATATATATATATATATATATATATATATATATATATATATATATATATATATATATATATATATATATATATATATATATATATATATATATATATATATATATATATATATATATATATATATATATATATATATATATATATATATATATATATATATATGAAAAAGTTTCGTGAGTTTGACGAATACACATAAATTCCACAATATTGAAGTGCACAAAATTCTAGGTAATAAATCACTGAAGACTAAAATTAGCAATAATAGAGACAAAGAAAAGACAACAGATCACAATAAACTTTGATTATACAAATCAACATATTACGACATTACTATCAAGTAAATATAATAGCAAATGAAAATTTAGAGTAACGTCAGATACTATAGTAATCTAGTAAACCTATAACAGGAACAAGATGGAAATTGTCTCGACTTAGGCTGAAGGTAGAAATATTGAGAATTGCAACTTCAAGTTCATTTCAAATATGCATAACTCTAGATGTAATGAATCGAGAACGATGTTTGTCCATTTGTTTCAATCGGAGTCGCATGCAGTCTTTCCCGGCTTAAACGTTAGAGCACGCCCGTGTGAATGAGAACGCTGTGAACGCAAAGGGTTGCTTTCAAGTGGCTCGACTAAGCTTGTTAACTTCGTCTAACGTGACGATGGAATGCGAACGTTGGCTGAACGCGCGTATCGATGCAATACGCATGCGAAGCGTCTTTGATCAGGTGATTAAGTTTCATATTCTTTACAGGTATTTCCTACCCCAACCCTTCCCTCCCTCCTCTGTCCCTTCCCACTCTTCTAGCCAAATCCACCCCTCCCCCCCCATCCCCGCCCCACCACCTCAACACTCAACACTACTTTGTCCATATCCCTGCAGTACGATGAAACTCTAAGATGGACGACAGCGCAGTTTTATTTTAATGGCAAAATTATCAGTTATTTAGGGATAACAATTTCATAGCGAGGATGTCTGCATGAAGTAGAGGCTATCAAGAAAGATAACGACTCCCATCGTGTAAATGGATTTACATTATGCCGACAATTGCTATTATAGAAGTTGATATCAGATAGATATCTGTTGTTTCAACGGCTACTTGATGTTAGCTTCTAAATGGTCGACATGCTCAAAAAGAAGAAAAAAAATCGATGACATTGCCATTCAGTGGTCGCTACGACAAAAGTTCTTACAAAGGTGCCCATAGCCTTTTTAGTATCGTCGATATTTTATTGCACTTAAAGCGATCAAGACAAGTGAAAAAATTTTTTTTCAAAAGTGCTTGAGTGACTTTCATGGAATTTGGTCGAGAAAAATATCGTTGAGAAACTTGAAAATCGTCGGGCGATTGAATGAATATTCCCAATTATGATAAAATATTCAATTCACCATCGAAGTAAATCGTAGAGAATACATTGCGCAACGATGCAAGTAATGATAGGTTGTTTGTTTTTTTTGTGAAACTTTTAAATTCGTATAATAAAGATTTATTGACGAAATGTTGAATTTATTTGAGGCCATCCTTTTGTACTCAATTAAGGTCTAACAGGTATTCTATGCGTAATGTTGAATTCGCAATTAAATGTGGAAAAAAACTTAAATGAAGGAATGCTTGGCAACATTTTCAATATATTTGGACTGCTAAAATTTGGTGGTAATCTCAATGTTTTTTTTTTCGGATTTCATCATTTGATTGCGTATCGCAATATGCTATCATATAAATTTTAAGAAGATAATCGCTTATAATTCATTAATTTATTTCTTAGAATAATTTGATCTGAGAATATGTAGGAAAAAGCGTCAGTTTTTTAGCTGTCACAATATACGCTCATACATTTTGCGTATATTAACCAACTTGATCTGCAAGTTGCTATGAAAAAAAAACAGCCAAATTTATTACAAAACAAGGCTGCCGTATTCCAAATGTTTCCATCGATTGCCATTCCACTCATCAAAAAATTTCAAACT
This sequence comes from Ascaris suum, assembly GCA_013433145.1. Taxonomy (NCBI): domain Eukaryota; kingdom Metazoa; phylum Nematoda; class Chromadorea; order Rhabditida; family Ascarididae; genus Ascaris; species Ascaris suum. The sequence continues at coordinate 2,388,690 of CM024175.1, forward strand.
TTCCATGATCACTGCTAGAAAATCGAAATCCCACCTATTTAAATGCATGTTAATTTTTAGGGCACATTTAGATGCTCATGACTGTTTTTCTGATTGAAGACACATGAGGTAAGCCACTAAATCGCCCTACCTATCACCACCAATCTTCGTACCTACATTTATTTTGTCGTTTATTTCCTAGCTAAAACGACCGGATAAGCAGATGGACATATACGAACATACGTAAACGGAGGTTCCGCGATAGCGCAATACAATCTCGTTTCTCAGATTTGCAAAAAAAAGTGTAAAAACATGTCTTTGCGAAAACATTTTGAGTTCTTTGGCATATTTGATTTTATTGTTTGCCACATTCTCCTGCATATTTTATTTTTTGTTGCCAACTTATGAGAGCGGTGGATCAATTATATGGGATGCAAAAGCATAGATCATGCTAGTTTTTTCGACGTTTTTTTTCCACTCACTACGTGCTTTTACAAAACTGTTTCATTTCATTACATTATGACATTGTCTGTTTGTTTGTTTGATGGCATGTCCATTTTTCTGACCATTATATAAGCAATCAACGAAGAAAAGACTTATGAAAATTACTGAATAAAGTGAATATCAAAAGTTCGCTTTTTTCTTATATTATACCTTACTCTGATCCGAAAAAATTTCGAAATAATTTATAAACGTTTCAATAGTGCTCATATAAATATATTTTATATCAATCAAACGTTTGCTTTACATTAATCAAGTCAGAGAAGAATCAAAACGAATCACTGAATTAAAGTATGAGACTATTAATTTGTTCATTTTAGTTGCTTGTTGCTATCATATGGAATAAATTAATCAGGAGAATGGAATGGACAAGCGCATATCTGTGCATTTATCCTGATGTTCTTATGCACATCGTCGATAACCTCACTGGTTTAAAGTGGAAAATGCAATGATACAAAATGGAAATTTTTTCCAGATTCAGAGGAATATAAATTCTTATAACACATTAAAACATTTCCACATTAAATTCAAGTTATATATATATCTCTCATAAATAAGGCCCTCTTTAATCGATACTGCATATTTCCGCTCAAATTTATATTAAAGAAATCTGAAAAATGAAATATTAACGACTATATTCATTTATTGGACAGATGTAAATGAAGAACTCTCGGAGAGGAATATATACTTCTCTTCGTGCAATATATCGAAAGCAGTAAATTTCTCTTTGTCATTGCATTGCATTGGATACAATTGCGAATACTACGCATAACGAACATAAAATTTGCAACACACGTATGTAGATATAATCCACCGATCACATTCGTTCGAATCAATTTTCTGAGGTTCTTTGCATTCGCATTACTGAAATTCATAACATAGTATAAATTGAATCGGCAATAAATTACCGAAAGCTTATGATTTGCAATACGATCGTTGATTGAGAGCTACTTTTTTGTTTGTAACATAGAAATGCCTTTGCATAATCGGGCTGACAGATAACATTCATTCATTGAGTTTCCAAAAAAAAATCGCCTATGCAAAGAAACAAATGCTTGGGCACACCGGGATATCCATGCGGTACATCCTTGATAGACACCCAAACGGATTATATCTATCGGCTGGAATAAACGAGAATTTTTATTGAAGTACCAAGTGTGATAGAAGAGAAAACATCATATCAAGTTGAAATTTGAGCTTTATGCGATTCGGCAAATCGAACACGCATCGACGACAATATTTTACCTGTGCATAGGCATGTATCTATATTTACGTAAATATCAAGTAGTTTACAACTCGTAAGACAAAGTTGTAAAATTTGATAGATATAATGTACATCATGAGGTGGACTTCTACATCGTATCGTGAGTTTGTTTTCTCGAATAGAGGAATGAAAAAGCGCCTAACATGCTAATTCTCTTCTAGTGTGTTTTCACATTTTTCAAGGCGACTATCATTTTTGCCATTTTTGCTACCCTCATCTTTCATATATGCAAATATTTGCTTAAACAAGCTGCAACTCATGCAATTATAACTAGATAATTGAAGACAATTATAAGATAAAATCGCCTAGAAGAAATATCGCAATTACATTTTAGCACATTTCATCTCAATAAATTTTGCTATGAATCGTAAATATAATTACCACCTCTAGAAATATTTCTTTGTTCTTTTTTTTGCGCATAAATATAAATTTATTCTAAGGGGATTGATTTTAGTCAATTACTTCTTTAATAAATATTTTTAAAAGGACTGTTTAATATGTGCTCAAAAATGAGAATAAAACGAATGAAGTTTTTTTTTAATGTGCTACCACTTTCAAAGTAAATAATATCTCATCTCTGCATAGGTATAGAACAATAGCGGAACGTTCATCTTATTTCATAGGCGCAAATTGACGCTTTAATTTCAAGAGAATACTTTTATAAGCAGTTGTTATCATTTCAATGGTCGATAATTCTCTCTTTTTCTGCTCATTATTTTCGTCTTTTTCTCTTTTATTTTCTTTCACGGCAATCATATATTCGTTCGGAAATGTCATACCATACAATGAAACAAGTAAAAATTCAAGAATATTCGGTTGATGAATTTCTTTCAGCATGGCGAAGTAGGCATGAAGAAATTGCCAGAAAAACTCGGCAAACGATTGATGCAATTCGATCCGAATGAAAGGAATGGACGTGGCGAAACGCTCATTACCGCCACTATTAAATATGTTGCTGATCGAACCACACAGGTATGTATACTAGTTGAGTTTTCCGCTCAATTTTCAGCACTACACGTCAGGTTGAAGCATTAGTGAATTTTCGTTCAAAAATGAGTGTTATTTTTGTGCTGCAGTCTTTTTGCGGAAAAGTTGGAAATGCTGGTGGAGATACTTTGCTTGTTCAGGTTATTTAAAGAAAAGACGAGGCTGGTATGCATATAATTTGGCGCAGAGAAATGCGAAGTATAACTTAGGCGAAAGAGCCACGAGAATGCTAAGTAGTACTATTGAAAGAGGCTACATATGTAATGAAAAATTTGCAATTTCAACATCTTAAGTTAAATTCAAACAAAATATGCAAATCTTCCTTCTCTGATTCATTTTTGAGGCATTCCCTATATGACGACAAGCAGTTCGTATTATCACGTTATCCTCTTCTTGAAGTGAGAGAAGACTTATGGTCTTGTATTTAGAGCATAGTGCCTAGTACTTCTGAAACCTTATGGTTCAGCGCTACATGACCATCTTCCACCCTTGCATCTTTCTTTTCCACTTTGAGTATGGCACCCTGAGTCATAAGGAGAATATGATAGGTTTTTGTAATATTCATTTGCTTCACACCATCAAAATTCAGCGATAAAAGTCAATTAGAAACTTACTTTTGGTAAAAGACTGGAGAATAAGGAAGGCCATTAGCTATTAAGGGGAATGTTGTAGTATTCGGCAAGCTTTCAGTCAAGATGTTTTGCATCATTCACAGTATGTTAATTTTACTCTTTGCTTATATTGTTTCCATTCTTGAATTATTGCAATGGAAAAACTTATTCTCTGCGAGTCTAAGTGCATGATACCTACCTTGTGGCCATTGTTGCTCATCAAAACACATCGATCTCCGACAAAGAACGGATATGAACGGATATGTTCATTTGACCGCCGTTTATTTTGCACATGATTGGTAAATAGGTGGAAATTATTATTGGCCATGGACGCCTTATGATCTTGTCATATTGCGTGGATTCATCTGTCATGCCATATGTACTGATGCATATCATAATATGCCAAAAAGTATATATGGGGATATGAATATATAGATGCCTAAGATTCAGTATCAAATATATTGCATGGCACAACAAGTGAATGAAGGGTTTTGGGGCTGATATTGCTTGCAGTCAAATTAGTAAAACACTGTGGATTTTTTGTCCCTTTCTTATATCTGAATTTTTAATTCTGCCACTGTTCATGAAAATTTCGAATAATTCATTTCTAGTGTAACACTGAATGGTTGCAGATACGATATATAAATATGTTGGTGAGGTCAGGTTGTGATCCGTCGATTCCAGATACTCGACAACAACGAACACCATTAATGCTAGCCTGTTTAATGAGGAACGATGCAATCGCACAACTGCTAATCCAGGTTCAGAGAAGCAGTTCATCAGTAATCTTTCATGATGCACAAATAATGCGAAGAAAATACTCTTTAGTTGAATGATTCTATTTAAGCATCAATTCATTACGTTCGACTCCAATCTTTCGTCCCAAGAGTGCCGTCTTCTAGGTTTCGTTTCCAACAGATAAAATGCGCAATCCTTTCTTGGCCTTCCTCTGGCGAAAAATATTTTGTGTAGTTTTACGATTTCCTGATGGCCCATGTCCTAATAATTGTCGATTAAACAAAATAGCTTTCAATTTAATGCACTTACCTATAGTGTTCACCTTTACAAAGGTTTCACTGCAAAAACAAACAAACAAACAAGTTCGTCATTGCACGTATCGTTATGCATTTCTGCGCAACAGAAAAAAACTGAAAGCATTTATCAAGTTTTATCTGCTTCGCATTTTATTAATCTTTCTTTTACTATATGAGTCTTAGTAACAGTAAACTTTTCTATTCAACTATAACAGCTATAATATTGAATTTGATAAAGTAATCAAAGTAAAATCCAACAGATGAAGCTATAGCTACGCGAATAATGGATTAAAAGCTCTTACTGAAAGGTTCCTCAACAAATGTATTTTTGCCCAATTCGTGGTCATATTTGTTCTTGCACTGCGTTTTCGCGTCATTTTCCTCCTCGATGCCTCTTTTCGTTGGTCATCCGATTTCAAGCAGTACTGTTGGCAACAGAAGTGGATTTTAAAGGCAGTTTTTGCAAGGTGATGTCTTCAAATGGGATGGAAAAAGTTAGTGAAGAGGAATTGAATTTGCACAGAGTTTGCGAAAAGTCTTTTCCAAAATATTGGTGAGATCTGAAGGAGTTGAGACCACACGAGGAAAACTGCGCACCATATTTTACAAGAAGGAGATCAGAGGAAAAATTGGCTGAGGGTAGCTACTGGTCATTTGCTAACAGAAAGTCCCCCTAAAATTATCCACGATCATTTTTCAAACGACGTTTGTTTGTACTTTGCAACACAGAAAACACTTTGAAGCGTCTACTGATCATTTAAAACGAAGGAATATACGATGGGTTGGGGGAAACTGCGATGAGGGAGATGATAAGATGCAGGCAGCGGCCATTGGCGCAATGATAATCGCATCATTGCTGAGAAGGCTTTTCGCAAATACTTTCACATTTTCATAGTAAATAGTGAAAATTTCCCTGGTTGGGAAAGTTTTTTCTTTCTGGAAAAGTTTCTTTCTTTCTACATTCTTAGCGGGTAAACTAAATTCTTCTGAAAAAAACAATAAAATTCGAAAAGAGTTCTTATAAAAATAAAAATCTAAGAAAAAATCGATTTCAAAAGTCATTTTTTTGAGTCTTTATGATGAGTAACGTATTCAGCACTTCATATATTATGATCCACTTCAATAGTTATTGTTTGGTTTGCAATGATGCTAAGTGCTATCGAAATGCTTCGCGACTATACTGCCTATAAAATAGAATTTATGGAAAGCGCATTTCCGTTCAATGACCACCTATGTTTGAGAATAATACATCGGCGCTTACACAGTTGACTCTACGATTACAAATACTATACATATGTGATCGCTACAGAGTTGCTAGAGCGTAATCGCGAAGTATTATCCGAAATATATAGGCAACAATTCGAGGCAGGACATCTAGAGATTCCCCTCAATTAGGGTGTAAATATATACAGAGATGTGAAGGCATACATACACTTCGTGAGGTTACGACACGATAGTGAAAATCCGTAAAGAATTTAAACACAGAGATACAAAAATACGTAACGCATCATACCAATAAAAATGAAAAACAACCAAGCAACACAGTAAAAAAAATCTTGCCCTTGCAAAATGAACTGTGAGTAGCGATTACAAATGAAGACCATCACAGACAATATTTTCGGTGGATTATATATATATATATATATATATATATATATATATATATATATATATATATATATATATATATATATATATATATATATATATATATATATATATATATATATATATATATATATATATATATATATATATATATATATATATATATATTTTCATTTTTTTCAAGAAGTGATCAATTACAGCACATGAAAAATTCTTCACGAATAAAAATGACCATAAATTGTGATATTTACGAAATTTAGGCTACTCTTCCATATCTAAGGCGCCTAAGTGTTGCAACTGTGGCGGTGACAGCGTTGAGAGGGAGACCGAGTGGAAGCAAAGACACAGAGGAGAGTCGAAGTAGTTTATTGGGGAACAACACGGCACATAGGGGCGACCGGTGGCAAAGTAGCCGGAAAGCTGCCGGTCACAGAACTGTCCAATAGGGAAAAGTCGACTTATATAGGCCTCAGGCAGACCAAAAACACATAATTCGATCAGTGGCACTGCGCGAAGAACAATGAACGAGAACCGACCATAGAAGCACAATGTTCACTGCAATGTTAGGTCACAAATAGATTTTGATCACAAGCAGATATCTTGGGTTGGCTCTTAAGCGTCATACCTAACATTAAGTAAATCTTACATTATTTTCGTTCAATGTGGGGTAGAAGAAAGGCAGGTAAAGGGGTTGACTTATAGATTCCACTGCGAATTGCTTGAAACACTGTTGTGATTTCATCTTATCATGGAGGTTCGAGCTGTGAAGATCGACCAATACTTAAACAGTAATTTCGCGCATTGATGCGGGGAACGTTTACCTACTATAAAAGAAGCCAATGTCTGTGGGGAAAGGGAAGGGGAGAGGATGAGCAATTTGCAATAATTATGAAGCTTCATTTTTGATGAAAAGCGGAAGCTTTCCTATTGAACTTGCATTATCAGAAGTTAAGAGGAAAATACGTATACGTAAGCACAAACCTTTCTTCGAAGATCTTTCTTCAGTAGTTCTTTGGAAAATTATACAATTTTGTCGGGGATTTTCTTATTAGGTAATGAGATCCTTATTTCTCTACTCGTCCTTCCCCAAAAACTTTCGACATCCGGGTATCTTCGGTTATCACATATCGCCTTTTTACTTTCTATAAAATTACTGGGGCAAAATTGTCATACGACTGTTATGACCAGTGCAGACAAGCAGTATTTGTGAATTTGAAAAGTCCTATATTGTGTCTTCATGTCGTTGTTCATGTAAAAGGGTTTAATGAAATGCAAAGGTGAGGAAGCGAATTAAAGGAGCATGAAATAAGAAGACACATCATCTTATTACTCTCTCTGTGGACTCCCTTTGCTGCTACATATGATAGGAAATGAAGCGCGTAGGTGTGCCTTGTAATCAATGAACTAATTAAGCGATTTCCCGATAGGAGAATTCATTTCGTTCAGTAACTTAGATTTTACTGTTGTTTCCCTGTGTTTTCAATCGCGCATTGAAATCCTAGAGAGGAGATAATAACGAGGGAGATGGGAACTTGTTTTCGAGATAACTGCGAGAGTCGATCTATAGGTGAATAGGAGGGGAGGAATTGTTTCTTTGAAGTAAATTTCCGAAGTGCAGGATAAGGTGGCAACCTTGCTATGACAGGAAACGTATTTTTCATACATACTATTTATAAGCATCGATCCGTTGATGAGGTTGAATAATATTTGCAATTTTTTGTTTTTGATGCAGCTGCGAGTTCGCCGCGGATTAAGTACTAGAGCAAGTAATACTTTAGACGAAATAGGGGAGAGGCGGAAGCGATAAGACGAAAATGTTTATAGAGAATTTCTTCTTACGTCCGTGTTCATAATGGAGTCGGTGGAAGAAGCTGAAGGCGTGCTCAACGAGTTGAAAGAGGACAGTCGCAAAATTTACTGAACAGTAGACGTAAGAAAGATGGAGTAGAAGAACAGCGATTCGACAGCAGCTTCTACCTTACGATGCTGATGATACATCGTGAAAAACGTAGAAGATTCGTTATACCTCGAGTAAAATTTCAGCATGAAGCAAGATCCGTGAAACTAGTTCAGAAGAAGGCGCCCTGCAACAAGATCGAGATTTTGTAAGCTTTTCTAGTATAGGGGCAAAATATCGATCCCAGAAAACGCTGACATTCAGAAAATCAATCGATTCATCATGTGCCGGGTCGATCGGAATTCAAGTGATGAGTTACGCTTACGCTTAAGCGCGCCTACGTTGATAAGGTTTAGGCACACAATGGTCTGAACAAGTGCAACAGTACAAAGTGGACTGAAGCACACAGCAGCTTCCAATGAGTGTCAAGCTACCTCTTGACATAACCCTGGTTCGACGGCAAGAAGACTTCAGGGAGTTGTCCTATGAGGGTGGATCTTTCATGAGGGTGGAAAATTGATGGAAAAGATGCTTTAAACCGCCACAGCAAACAATGGATATGTTACCCACCTTGCCGAAGATATGGGTAAGACTGATACAACGACTGATGTACTTGTCCAGCCACTGATTTTTAGGCTATACTAGGGTCACAGTCCCTGGTCAAATCAGCGTCAGCCTTGTCGGAGCTTGCTCAGTGTAGTGGAGAAATATCTGCATTGGAAAACGGCGGTAATATTTTGCTCGTACTTAATCGGAGGGTTTCCTTGCATGCTTGATTTCCAATTTTGAGCGGTGAATGAACACCAGGTGATGCTGATCTCAACGTTAAGCAATAGTGGGTGGGACTGGCACAACGTAGGACTGATAGGACTGACACTGATAGTGGGCACGACTGATACAATAGGTTGAGATATGTTTAATCATCTTATGAGAGCACTAAGGCTCCTTTTTTTTCTGCAGTTAAGAGAACTAGTGCAAATATTCATCTAGGATTATCTACAGTTGACTGTTTCGTGTGAAGGTTAAATCCCCTTGGCTGGCTTAGACGCAAGCCTCCGTCAGGATCTGCAATCCTGTCCATGCACGATGGGATAGCTGATAGCCGACCAGATATCAAAGAAATAGTTTGTCACCCTTATGCAATGGTGTGCGGACAAAAGAAGCCGCTTCAGTAGGATGGCTTCTATCATCGGCTCCACCCTGTGCTCCACGCTACCGTCCGACCTTTTCATGCTTTCGACGACACCACGTATGCCGCTGTGCTCTGCGAAAACTCTAGAACCTTTTGTAACTCCAGCAGCGACAACGTTGAGAGGGACACCGAGTAAGAGCGAAGACACGCGCGGGAGAGTCGAAGTCATTTATCGGAGGGGCGCCACTGCTCATAAAGAGCAAACTGGAGAAGGCGAAAAGTACCCAGAAGAGAGCTGCCGGTCGGACAACCGTCGATGGAGAAGACTGACTCCGATGGGCTGAGGCCCGCCTTATATAGGCCTTAGGTCGGCCAAAAGCACCTAAGTCGATCAATGACACTGCGCGAAGAACAATGACCGGGAACCGTCATACGAGCAAAATGATCACCGTTAGATCACAAACAGATTTTGATCACAGGTTGATACCTTGGATTGGCTCTTTGGCGCCATACCCAACAAATCTGTAGTCTGTACACTGGAATAAATGAATGAGCACACTGAAACTCTTTCACAACCCCCTTGGTTCTGCCTGCTGTTAACGTTGCTGGTCAGTCTTTGTTGTGCAAGTGAGCCTTTGGCTTGCCTTGCAAAGAACCTAATCTATCTTGATCTGGAGCCAACTTGTCCAAATTATGCTTCCTCCTCTCGAAGAGTGACGTTTACAGTTTATAGCTTTAGTTCCTAGTAGTTAATGGCCCCAGCATGTGGCGGAAGTATCCTGGCTCCAATTATATTCGTTTGTTGACTGCAATAGTCGCGACATGGCTCTATAGCTTCGAAAACAAACTCAGTCATCGCATTTGCATTTGTACTCAGGAAACTCACTATTTCTGGCGTTATTGAAACAAACTGTGCTGGCGACAGCCTAATAATATGAAATCGGCTTGTTTTCCTAGGAATATAGCATGTGGAAGTGATGAGTTCTATATATTGCTTACAAATTACTATCGAAGGTAAGTTTTCATCGTCAGTGGTCATTTTTTTACCGAAGCACTTCATGAAAGACCATCAAACCTTGACTAAGAAGGAAGTTTAGCATAAATTCTTCCATTCGGTGCACTTCGACAGCTGCTGTTCGAAAATGATCATTTCAGCTTAAGGTTAATTTAACTGCGGCAGATCGGTTGGGTAATACGGCATTAATGTATGCGGCAATTTATGGACAGGCGTCAGTGGTGGCGCTATTGGTCAATGAACTGACAAGGCGATGGAGTTTCGATGTTTTTCGAGCGAAAAACGTTATGGGTTATACAGCGGAAGCACTCGCCAAAAAGAACGGGCGTTATGAATGTTCCAGGTATTTCTTACTGCTTTGACAAGAAATTGGAAAGATGCGAAAGAGATGCTGGGGGAAGTTTCTGTTGTGGAAAGGAAAATGGAACCTAAGAACTCCTGGAGAGCGAGTATTTTCAAGTAGAGATTATTTGTGCACGTTCACAGTAACTAAACCGTAGATGTAAATGGAGATTCTTTTAACTATCCTGCCAACTTAGTTAGTATATATAATGATGCATCATACAGCGATCGGCCGACCTGAAACTCAGTCAGCAAATGAAAATTGACAGTTTACGCATCTCACTAGTAAGCAGTGTTCACAGGATGAGGGGGTTTTGAGTTTATTCTGTAGTCTTGGAAAGCAGCTGGGAGAGACTTTTTTCTGTGATATGGAGTTGTAACATTTATAGTCGAAACATTTTATGTACGAAGTCATTCTTCTAACGTGATCGTAGATATATTTACCGTCTTACTGATGACGGAGAGAAAGATTTATTCGCATCTTCTTCGACTTGAAAACGGTAGAGCCCAGTCCATCTCATGTTTGCCAAGGTAGCTCCTAGTTTTGTTTTTATTGATGTTTTTTTAAATTATGTTCAAGACATGCTTGAGAATTACGTTGTTTAAGGTTACTGAAGAGGGAAAGACTTCATATGCTGCAGCGAATGCACCGACAACTAGCCTTGATACACCTCAGTGCCTCGCTCAAAGGATGGAATAATTACGGGACTGTTTACAAGGTAATCAAACAAAATTTCCATGCCTGTTTCTTGAAAGCTAAAAATCGATATATATATATATATATATATATATATATATATATATATATATATATATATATATATATATATATATATATATATATATATATATATATATATATATATCTTGGATAGCATTTTTATTTAAGCATTTCCTCATATATTTTTAAAAGAGAATGGATTCTTCAGTAAACTATCACTTCCACTACCTTAAGAACACTCATGATACCATTTAAAATGCACAACGACATGAATTTAGCGCTTAATTTCAATTTCAGATTCTAATAGTTGTTTCGCTTTCGTTTTATTACTATTTTGTTTTAAATTTCAGTACGTGATTTTGCAAACTGCTCTCATATTCAGGCAAAGCAGGCATTTCTATCTGGCAGGAGCAATGTTGCTAAGAAGAGGATATCTAACGTTCCATGTGCAACTCTTAACAGTTTAGTTCCGATTGGTGCTAAAGTAAGCTTTGAAGTATTACCAGTTACTTTATGACTGCCAAAGTAAGAACGATCATGTTCTTTCAAAAAAAAAAAAACAATCGATCACCACAATTCTTTGGCTTAACTTTCAACGGAAGACGCCTGAGGCCAACATCACTAATGTTGTTTAGAAGTCCTTCCTCTTCAAACGAGCAAAAAATAAAAATGAAAAACTTGATGATCGCTTTTGAGATGTCACCCATTGACATAGCTGGTGCACTGAATTGAAAAATTCAAGGGAATATGCGGACGGGATTGTACATTCATATTTCAATTGGACTATGCATGCTGCAAGTTACTTATAAAAGAATCATTTTTCCAGCATGAAATGTCAACAGGATTGGGCGGACGAATTCCATTCGGACCCCAAGTTGTTCGGCTCCAGTTAAATAGAATAATCTAAAAACTGATACTGTTTTATTGTAATCAAGAAATGTTCAGCGCAAAAGCAGTTTTCATCAGATGAGAAGATTCGATTTTTTTTTAAAGGAAACTTATGCGAATTTGCGTCGCCAAAGCTAAATACTATGACCTTTCGTCTGTGAGTGGATATATTTATGTTAGCTTGTCTTTTCAATGGTTTCTATGTAGAAGCAGCTGAAGCCCAAGCAATAAGACGTTCCTTAGCTTTGAAGCATACCCGTCTATCAGTCCCAGAAAATTTATGGACACCTGAAAGTGCAAGAAAACTTTCATGAGTCTTATAACCAAATGTAACCCAGTTAGCTCATCTGACACTTCATTTATTTATTCTAATTTTTTATACTCTAAAACCAAAACCTGATTGAGGCGATTTAAATACGCGAATAAAATATTAACCAAAAGCGACCTTAGAGCCTAGTTGAACGAATTTTCAACGAAAACCTGAAAGCAAAAATATTAGTGCTGCGAGTATCGCTCGAATGAACAAAGAGGAAAGAAATGCCAGCAGAATCGCGTTTTTTATTGCTTCGCTCAAACTCATATCGACTGCTAAGATTTTTCAATTTTGCTTAAAAATCTGAGCGGTTTTGGTCCACAGTTTGAATAATTCCTATAAAAACAGACAGAGTTGGACCGCTTATTGGTCGGATAGAATTGGTCTAGCAATTCGGTTGACCTTTATAGATGTTACGGTGATGGTAAGGCGTATCGTAATTTGATATGCAGAAGCAATATAATATTGTAAAGTTCCACGAAGCTTATTAACTGGTTGTCACTTGATTGATCCGAGAACTTCTTTTGCCACATCGGTGCGTAAAATTTACAATCTTTTCCAACTTCTCTACCGTCATATCACCCTACGACTCCATAATGTCATCAAAGACCGACAGCTTTCACCGTATGAAAGTTAAGCAAAATTGATAGGTGAAAAAGATTTCTCTCCTTCTACGCAAAAAAAGAATTTTTGCTTCTTTTATGAAATGGAGATTTCGTTTATTTTCAGTTTTATGTAGTTCGACTATTGGGTATGATTTGAGCATCTTCACATTAACATTGTTTTTGTATGGAATTTTTAATTAATTAATCATAGCCGTAATGAAGTGTCTACGAAAACAATTTTTCACAATAATTGCTAGAAGTTTTACATAGTAGAAAATTATAAATGCTTTGAAGGAATGTTTAGCGTAATATCTCGTCTATTCGCTCAACAAATCTGAAATATTTCGATTTCTTTCGAAATATTATTTGTGTTGCTAACATCTCAACTATGATATTTGTATTTTTTCAGGACAGTTATAGCAGTCGAGACCACTATGACAGTGCATTCGATGGTGTTCGCAAATATCGTTCGGTTGGTGAAGGTGACTTTCGTGAGCTAACCTCTCCTTCCGTACATCTACCACCTATACAAGCTTATGTGAACAATGGTCTTCGTCCGATGAAAAAAATTGGCGGCAGTGTAGAGTTTCCTAGTATAACAAGCACTACAAGCCATTGATTGTATTTGTATTGCAGTATGAAGTGTAAAAAAATTTGTATTTTATTCACTCGACATCACTTAGGCAATCTCCATCCGAGAAAATCGTCTCTTTTCTGGCCAACCTGCATGGGTAATTCTCTCAATTATCACAGGTGTATTGCGCTTATATTCACTTCCTATTCGATTCATATGCGATGGAAGCTCAATTCACATTGAAGACTGGCTAATTGTGGACTAGATGATATGTGTTAGCATCCCTTCTCTTATTTACGTTTCACTGATTCGTTCAGTGGAGTTAGCATAGGTTAAGCTCCTGAAAGATAAGTCCCCTGCTTCTGTGAAAAAAGTTTCGAATCACCGCTAAAAATACCTGTCCTACGACCGTGCAACAATTGGTCTTTGCTGGTGTTGCACTGCTACTGCGTGGTAGAGAAGAAACAAGGCGAGTGAATGTGAAGTTTACTGAAGCAATCCAACGCCGCAATTGTACATCACGGCGAGTAAAAACCACCAATATCACTGGGTATACGCGCACCATGGCTGACGGGTTTGAAATATACAGCTACAGAAATAAACACCGAAATATGATGGGGCAGAGAAGAATAGATATTCCCGAGGTCGATCTGTGCAAAATTGAGTTGCAGCGCGGTTATTCACCAAATAGCTGGTATTGTGAAAATCCGCAACGGAAGAAAAGGAAATTCATCCACTGCTTTATTCTGTAGACCTCATGACCATAGTTGTTTCGAAATGTAGCCACACTATCCGAATCAAATTTTGCATGGTTGGAGTGTTCTGACAATACTAGGTCTTTATGCCACTCATACGGAGCGGTTTATTCAAAACTGTGAATTATACCTAGTAGATTAGAAAAAAAACCGTACTTAAGTGAAACCATGCGGAGGAAAGAGTCATGGATAACAATCTGGCGCCTTCGATGCACCTCATAGACAACAGGCAATGACCGTCTCCTTATATGCTGTCTTTAAAATGGATAACGGGAAGTACAGGGTGGCTTTGCTTCCTGTGCCTCCCGCAATGGCTGCCACATACCCTTGACCCCATACTTCAATCTCCACTCAATTCGAGAACGCTATGTGAGAAGAAAATCAAAGCATATGAATACTGAGACCTCACTTTGCTTCATCGGAGAAGCTTATATCATGTACTGCTAATTCCATATCACACAACCAATACACGCGACCATATCAAGATGCCATTCAAAAGATTGCGTCAGAGTCGAGATATAGTCTCTCATACACACACACGTATGCGCTCTGTATAACAACAGCTACAAAGGTTTTATGTACTCTCTAGGAATGTGAATTTACATATGAGAAGGAAAGAGGTGAAAATACTAAAAGGAAAATCGACCGCCGAACGTTGACTTCTCAAAAGCCAAGGCTAAGACCTAAACCATTGAGCTTTCTTGACTTGTCGAAGTGGCGTTTTTTGTGACCGTGCACATATTTATTGCGCATGTTTATACCCTTCTAACTCTGTACACACTTAGCGTAGAAATACAACTCATTGAACGGTGATCATCTCGAAAAACCTCCTCATTTGATAAGAATATCGCTTAGGACGCTTTAATCAGCGAAAAATCCAAATTCTTGATGGTGTATATTTCGTCACGTCGCCGCTACGTGTGCACCCTATACGTGATAGCACCTCACCATATAAGCATTCTAATGCAAAACGCCGCTTGCAATGACAAGGCATACCAGCAAAGAACAAAGACCACCAACATTTAGAGATTTCTCTTGTTCAATGAGTTGCACCCCCCTCTGGAACACAGCTAGACAGAACCCACCGGCTGTCTCTGTGCTTGTACAAGGATCAGCAGAGCTCGTAAATCATTCCGAACTCTACAGCCTGCTTGGATTTCATTTCAGTACCACTGCTAGGGTCAGGGGACTCTATCTCTCCCCCCCCCCTTCCACTCTCTGCAGGTGTCTGCAGCCCCCTTGACCACCTGCTCTGACTGATGTACAGCTGTTGTTATGGATGTCACACCTCTGCACAACTCCCTCTAGGCTCTGAAATACAGCGCGGGGGAGAGGGGAGGGACTTCGCCTCCCTCTATAACACAACAAAGGGAGGGATAGGCTTCGCTCCCCAACCTCCATTTTGTGACACATAAGAAGGAAGGAGAGGCTTCAACATACAGAACATAAACGGGAAGGGGAACCGAACCCGACTCCCTCCCCGCAACCTCAACCGAGCGCTTCAACCAGCGAGCCGTTTCGACCACGCAACCCGTGTTATTTTCACCTCCTTTTGTACTTCATAGTGAAATGCTCACACCCTCCTTGTCTCCTGCGCTTGACGTGCACACACGAGCGATTGTGTGAAGTGGGTTCCCTTCTAAGAGCATTCTCATTAGATACCAAATTTGTGGAGATTGCGCAAGATGGAGAGAAATGGTGAGGGTGAGAATTTTCCCTGAAAACTTTGGCAGCAGGTTTCAATACCATACGCTACACCGATCCATCTGTCCAATAAAATCTTCCAAGAGAGTCGGCAAAGAAAGGCGCAGAAAAAAATTTATAAGATATGTCCAGATTGAAGAGAGTTATCATCGGAAAAACCCAAAACGAATTAGTGTTCTTCTGTATATAAGGTTAAAATGGCATACGATCCTCTGTGTTTAAAAAAATGAGTGGATTACTCAAAATTGCGAATCCTGCCAAGTGGGTTATAAAAAACCGTACTGAAAGAGCTCGGACCAAAGAGCGACGCAGTGGATTACAAACTCGCGCGTTCAACGCTCACGAGGACAGCAGGCGAAGTAATATAGAGTAATCATGTTGATCTATCTTCATTTTTCATGAAAATAGATCAAAATGAAGACAGACCACAGTGAAGATCTATCAAAGCGAAGACAGATCAAAGTGAAAACAGGTCAAAATGAAAAGAACAAATCAAAATGGAGATAGATCAAAATGAAAATGGGTCAGAACGAAGATTGATCAAAATAAAGATAGATCAAAGTGAAATCGATCAAAGCGACAACAGATCAAAATTAAAATACCAGTTTGATACCACGTACACTTCTGCAAGTCTGCTCATTGAGATTTACCGAGCATGGAAACCCTTCAGTAAAAATGGCATATATGCGCACTTCTTGCCCACTTTCGCTACACGTACTCCCATTAAAAAGTGCTCCACTTTAAAGCACAGAATTTCCAACATTCTAAAGAAAAATCACACCATCCAACGAATCGTTGTTGAGATAACGTTGAGGAAAGGGTAAGATGGCTTAGGATTTTGGGATCTTCTCTATTGAATAGATATATAATAACACCACAGTAAATATTTTTTAAAAGAACTTAAATAAGATCAAAATGAAGATAAAAATAAAGATCAAGGTGACGATCTGCAAGAGAAAATTTCAAAATCACGTATTTCCTTCCAAACAGGGCAGCGAAATTACAACTGCTATTGACGAAAGGCATACGAATATCCCTCTTTATACCAGTGAGGTCTCTCCTGAAGGCTCCTTACTTGTAGCGAGGCGGCAACATTGAAATATCATGAAGTAGTCGTTCACTACCATGGCTCAGTGAATAGTTTATTGGAAACGGTGACGGCGTGAAGTGCGAAGTGTCAAACGAGTGAATCCCTTAACCAAAAAATTCTATGGGCACCTGTACTGGGTGTGGTAGCTGCAGAAGTCACGTCTTGCCTGCCATCCCATGGGAGACGCCCTTCATAACTTTTGGCAAGTTTGTTTGGCAAAGGAAATCGAGGCAACGCCACCTCTGCATGCATCTGCATGCATGTTTGTCTGTCATCCGGTGGTCTGTCATTCGATAGGTAAAAGCAAATGCAAACATCGCTAAGGTCGAAATTACGAAACTCAATAACCGTATTGCAATATAAAGCATAATTAGTACACGTTTCATAAAGTCCTAAATTTTGGAGTAAACCTGTACCAGCTTTCGAAGAAACTCTTTTATTATTTCATTTTTCATTTCACTCAATTGGGGTAGCACAAAAATGAAGATTTTCCGGTGCACTTATAAGGTGTGGGCATTTCAACAAAAACATGAGGACAGTATTTTCCAAAAAGCACATGAGCGTCAGTTCTCTCGGCATGCTTCTTCATTTGCTTTCGTAGTGAAAATGATTTCTTTATGCTTTCATGCTGACTATATTCTCAAATGTCAGTTACTTTACGCCATTCAATATTTCTTCATCTGGCGCATTGCGATTCCATATAGACGTAATATGACTGTATGACTGTGAAGCAATGATCAGAATTTAAGAAAATGGACTTCATTGGATGACTCAAAAGAACATCGGAATTTCCTCACTAGAACAATTGCGAATAAACGCCAATCAAAAGGTTTAACATGGCGTTCTTTCTCGCTCCGATATGGGAAAAAAGTGCCGAGCAAATTGTTCGAATTAATATTTTTCGTCCTCCTTATACAAGAAATAAATACAACGTTACTCATGAATCTGTTTAGATGCTTTTGATGAATTATCAATTTTCGAAAATTATTTCAAAAAAAGAGTTATTAATTTTTCTCACATAAATATACCGAAAGAAGATAGTTGGATAAATGGCCAATTTTTACAACTTGAACTGATATTTTATTAAAACCAATCGATATTTCATTTTTTGCTGCAACTCTTTGCATTTAAATGCCATAAAAAAATAGATGTGTAGATGCGATGAAATTTTCTTTTTCGCAATTTGAACATCGAATGTTAATAGGAGAGCGTATTGCCAATAGAAATTTTATGTCACTATTTAATGAACCTATGAAAGCATACATTTTTCCTCATAGAGGATAAATGTTGGATATTCTTCATTCGGATGCACCACAATTCATCTAATTAGGATTTTTATTTTACTCTCATTTCGTTTTAAGCTTTTCTAAATACTCTTCTAGTTTAAATTCGAATGCAATAGAAATGCCAATCGTGAATTTTTGTTTTTATGAAAGAATGAAATGATTTGTCTCTATATAAGAGAATCTTTGTAAACATTGATTTAACTCATTCATCTCGACTTTACACAACAAAATGCAACCATAGTGTGTTGTGCAAATTCAATTTGATTATTCAATTGCTTTTTGCCGAGAGAAGTCAATTTTCGTTCACTTCGACAGCTTTATATTTGCGAAAATCCATTACGATGACATTTTGTCGCTATGTACTTGCATGTGTCTATGCTTAAGCATCATCGATTTATCTATCGAATTGCAGCAACTTCAAAATGCGTTCAAGCGTAATTCATCATAAAATTTGCTTCATTTAATTTCTATGTTGTGTTAAGGTGATAAAATTATCACATACATTCAAATATTTGCATAAATCAGTTCTCATTTAGTATTCGATACGATCATTAAGTGGATTGTATAGGAATTTGAATGGATGCTTATATGAATTGAAATATGAATGCATTTTTCATATGCTTTAATATTTCTTAGCAATTTACAAGTTCACTTATCTGATGGATGAGTTTGTAGAAGCGCATATTGTGCCGCATTCTTGAACATGCTTTCGGACTTAATTTATAAAATAGAAGTAAGAGGCGAATAGTTGCAAGCTCTCGATCGCAAAGAAAAAACTATTAGGTTTTGTCTTATTGTTTTTTTTTTGTTCCTCCCTACAAATTTTTATCTCTACACCATCTCTCCGCATCTTCATTTATGTATGTATACGCGCATGCGTTCCTGTAAAATATTTATCTGCTCGACAAACTATTGCTATCACTGAATATCATCGATGCCTATAGCAGTAAAGTTTTATCGGTATCCATCGGTTGTGCCTCTTTGTCACAAGCTTTCTAACAGTTTATCATGTTCTGCAAATTTTTTCCTTGAGGGTCGGCATAAATGTTTCCATATGAATACAAATCGAACGAGTTGTTGAGCAATTATTTCTAATTATTTGAATGAAAGAGTGGACGGGCAAATTTAAGTGGAGAACAACCTAGCATCCGCCTGATGCATTTTCCGTTTATTTGTGCATTCTGTTGAGTGTTATGTGTACATAATGTTCGCTGTTTGAAAAAAAATATATGCATTCCACTATCATAATTAATTCTCTCATAGCTTGTCATTAGAAAAGAAAATTAATTTATTACATGAGCAGTTTTTGGGGTCTCAATCCATAAATTGAGCATCCGAAGCAATAGTTGGTTTCATTGAACGCAGACGTTAACTTGTATAAATATCTCTAAAAATAATACCATACACAAGTACAGATACTTTTCCATATTCTTGATAAGATGACTTTCATCGCTATCATTCCGCTTTCATTTCAAATTTTTACGTACATTTTAGAAAACTTCGAAATTAGAAAAAAAAATGCACATCAAGGATTTCATCGTTGTGATGATATGTTATGCGCATTATGGAAAACTTTAATTTATGATTGTGAAATTGCGGCAAATATTCGAAGTGATGCATAAATACTCTTTATTGTTAAATATTTGTCGATAAAAAAGAGAAACTGTAGTGAACGAAAATTTTTGTGGAGATTAATAGTGGCGATTGTTGTTGCGGTTTTTATAGTTGAAGTCATTCATTATGATGTAAACACAGTTCTATGGTTAGGCTCTTCCTCCAACATAAAGACTTATATAGACACACTATTATAGACCTGTAATTTAAATAAATATATTGCATAGAATTATGCAGCTTCTAAAAAAACGGTAGGATTGTAAACCTTACGAAAATAATACAATTGAATATTCTTAGGTAAATCGGAAGCGATTTAACAGATATAATTTTGCGCATTTTCAAGAAGAAAGGGAAAAAACATGCAGCAGACCGCAGGTGTTCAAGATTGAGGGAAAAATTCTACAGGCAGATCAAAATGTTCGGCACCTCTGGGGCTTCGTTTTCCATTCACTGGTCGTTCGATTTTGGCCCATTTTGAAAATTTATCACTCAAAAGCAATTTTCTCATGCGAAATGTCGGCCCTCTAATTTAGCTCGGAGACAATGTGGCACCAAAATCTCGAAATCTTTGGTGGAGAGGAGGAGATGAGGGAGTGGAAGCGTAAGTGGGATACAAGGGAGGAAGACTGCACATCTAATACGATTGAAATCAATAGCATTTGCTGTATGGATGACAGAAATGTGAGCATTTTACAATTTTTATGCGTCAAGTTTTATTATTCCTCATGGGAATATGAAACTAGTCAAATGTGTAACGTTGTGAACGGGGATATACTAATGACTTCATTACGAAGAGGAATGCAATTAATGCATTCGCTTTCATCAATATTTAATTCGGTCCTTTTTGATGCTTTATAGATTTAACACAATAATTTCATCAATTTATCGCTATGTAAAATTTTGCAAATCTATTCTTCTATGAAATGAATGAGGGAATAGATATTCGGTTCTTTTGCATTATTAAGAAATTTTCTCAAATTTTCTCCACTTTTCCATAATAAATCTAATTTTCCAATTTTTAAAAGTTTCTAAATTATTTTTAATCGAATTTTTTCGAATTATTTTCCCAAGAATTTTTCAAATTAGAAATTTTTCTTTGTTATCGAATAATTCCGTCTTTAGTTTAAAGATGAAAAATATTTCTTTCATAAGTTGCGAAATATTGCGCATATTTCTTTAGAGTGCTTCCTTATGAATCATATCAAAAAAATTCCTAATATCCTATCCATCCATCATCGATCCATATTTGCAATATTTTGCAATTGAATTATAAGTTCATTTCTAGGACTGCAATGTGAATTGTTGTTTTGTTTCAAAAACATTTACGCTATGAAATCTGATTGTATTTGTTGCGTTAATTCATAAAATTAAAGGAAGTTAGATGCTTTGCAAAGTTGTGATCTTCCAGTGTTTAGCTAAGCTTAGCTTATCCCACAATGCGATATGCATTTCGTTAATTTTGACGATATGCCATAGTCAGCGAGATAATCTGGTTGTTGTCTTTTTTTTTATTAAGAAGGTAAGTTTTGTGCGCAACATTCTTCAGAGACCTATAGAACAAGTGGAATAATACGCACTTCGCAGTGCAGAACTTTGCCTTTTTCTTTGTTCAACTCTATATGGAGTACAGTGATTGAGCCAGGTCACCAACGTAGTTTTATATCGTCGTTTTCAATTTTTAGAAGGTACTTTCTCAATTTTTCAACAATCGATGCGTATTGCATCAAGAGTTGCGAAGATCAGCATGCTGAACAACTACTTATTCCTGAACATATTTTGCACTCCCTTCTTTTAAAGGTCGTTTTTTAAATGACACCCTCCTGAGTTGTCCTAGCTCTTTCCATCTCATACTTCCAATGTTGCATCACTTGATAAGACAAATCTAGTACATGGTCTTCTTTTCGCGATATTTCCTCGACTTGTTCAGGGCATTCAGATGATTTTCTTTCTCGGACGGTCTTTATGGTTCCCTCGAGATTGTGCTTTCCCATGTAATTGCTAAATACAACCCTTATAATTGGTCTCTTGAGCTTTCTATAGATGTTCTAGAAATCTCATAAGAGATCTTCTCTCTTTTTCATTCAGTCTGCCCATTTCTGAAGTTCTAAGTTGAATCGGCAATAGGCGCCTCGAGAATTGAAACCGATGCAGTATCCTAACAACCAGCAGATAGCGCTGAAGCAACACGTTAAATGCACTCTATATATCACCCCATTCCATACGCCACAATTTCCACTTACTTCATGCTGATTTATGAAATATGTTAAATATCCAAACTGGTCAATAATTCAAAGCTTTCAATGAAAAGTGTTACTAGGAGCAATCCAGTTTTCTCGCAAATGATGTGGTTCGCACCTTACTTTCAGCAATTTTAAAAATTAGTCGCAAGCTTGCAGAAGTGAGGTTATCTTGTCATGTGGCAATTAGGACTACGTAACCTGCATAGTCGAGGGTAGCTAGCATGTGACTGACTGGTTAGAAACTGTTATCAAAGTCAAAATATTAGAAAAGTAAAAATGATCCAAGCACCGAGCATTAACGAACTGCGGCTAATATTCCAATTTTTATGGCATTCATAAGCGCATGAGACTGACACAGCGGTTGAGCTTCATATTCGGGGAAAAAACGAAAGTAATATTCCCCTCGCTATCCAATGCCGATCGACTGCAAGCACATTATAATATGAAGCACTTTATAATATGACGAAACAAAGGTACCATCAAAATATAGGAATGCGTAGTAAGTTGAAATAAATCGGCTCTCGTTCTTATTTGTGCACCAAACCAACACTTATGTTTCAGAGCTTTCGCTTTTTATGAATATAAAGGTCTCTATGGTCTTGATTTTTCACATTTCGGTGAAGAGTAACTGAAATCTATCAAAAGGAAAAGTGCAATTTAAATTCAGCTTCAAAAAAGAATTTTACTTAAATGACCACTGCCTTGAAACAGTGGTCGTTTAAATACTGATCAAGGCAAGTAGCAGTAATGAGACCCCCATTCTTCAAATTTGGAAGCAATGAAACTAAGTCCTGAATACGCTTATGTAAAGGCACGAATTTAGCCTTTTTGAGACGGTAACATCGCTGTTTGTCTCTCAATAATTTTACAGAATTTTTTCCCGAAGACAATATATTCAGAGATGGACTAATGAGCGGCAATCAATATTTCGCCACCATCTTGTTAATCGTAAAGAACGAGTTAATTTCACAACTTTGTAGAATGTTATCGTTGGAGAGGATTATACTGAATACAGTCAAAATCTATAAAAGAATTTGCAGCATATACCGATTTTAATTGCACTTTATTTTTTCGATTTTTTCTCAAGCGATGACGTAAGAAGTAGCAAAGAAGTAAATTGTTCCCCTTTAAGCGCGTAAGTTTGACTCACACAATTTATACTTTTCCATTCACAAAGGAAGAATGTGAAATTTGTCATCAAATAAAGTAGCAGGAATTTGGGATCTCGCGATTTTTTGGGATTTTCGCAATGGATTCATTGAATAAACGCAACTACTAGGGTTGAGCGTTGTATAATCATTCCGTTTTCATTATTATTTCTTTCCATTTATGCTAAAAGCTTTTATCCTCCTTGTCAATTCTATTATCGTTTCAACATTGCTGTGACACTATCGTTTTTTCTTCATATAGCAATTTTGTTTATGTGTTATTGTGCGTTTTGGGTGCGCTTCAATCCAACATTATTCGAATCCCATCGAGAAAAATTTTTCCTCTTTCATAATTGAATAAATTTGCTCATTTTTAATGAATATTTCTTGTGAGGTAATTTTTTTTCCCATGAGAGAGGCCAAGATCGCGGAAAGAAAATGTTGCACAGGATGAGCCTAGAACTACGATACTTTGATAGGTGTAATTTGATTCAATGTGCGAGCACAATAATGCGGGCGCAAAGGTTTGCGAAGTGTGATATAGGTGTCGGACGACGGAGAGAGTCGCTGAAGCTAAACTATATGCGACATAACTAATAGGGATGACAGTTTTTTTAAGGGAATCACTCTTAGCTGCAGCCAGTGGGAACATTAGGCAGTCTCAGGCACTGGTCTTTATATATATATATATATATATATATATATATATATATATATATATATATATATATATATATATATATATATATATATATATATATATATATATATATATATATATATATATATATATATATATATATATATATATATATATATATATATATATATATATATATATATAGTATGTATGTGTGAATCATTGCAACCGATTTATCCTAGTGTGGAATGATCTGATTAGAAATTTTGCTATGAACGCCTAAAAGAACTAATAGGACGCTTTTTTTTGCTGCCCTCATTTCAACTTCATTACTGAGTAAGAGAATTTAGATGCAAAACGTTGGATCAGCTAACGTTAGCAGACACCAAATCTATCGATGCAAAGTGAAGTTAAGAGAAAACTTCATATAGGAAGCGCTCATTTTAGGAATTTTTTCATTAGTATGCGTTGAGTCTAGTGAGTGCTACATGAATTTTGAATGGAGTTTTCTCGAATGGCCTCGAAATTTCTAAAGTCAACGCTCCTATTGGTTGGACTTTTTCGTTTCTATTCTCTGCGTTTGAAAGCAACTTCCGTTTCTTTATTCACTGAAATTGTGCTTGAATGAAGACATTTTTAACGAATTAGAGGCTTGCTAGAATCAATAGAAAAATCTGATGAAATTCGTTTTCCAGGCAAAGTTTGCGCAGTATAACGGAAGCTATATCAATTAAGCAGGTGGAAAATGTGCCATAGAATGTCGAAGCCATAATGATATGGCAGCAATATCGAAGCATACTACTCCTTGAAGAGGTGTACCCAAATGAGTGAAAGATGGCAAGGGCAATTTTTTTTTGGAAGTACTCGGCCATCATCACTCGACACTTCGCTAGGCCATTGCAGAATAGCTGAAGGATCTCAAGCGTTGATAATAAAATATCGCTCGTTTCAGCAACCACTGCTGAGTTGATAGCGAGGATCTCGTGCGCTAGAAGATTACTCGATTTAGTTTACTGCTTGATTGTTTACCTACTGAATATAAATTTGCGACAGATTCCATACTGTAGTTGAAACGTTGCTATCTCTTGTTGGATTGGGATTCGTAGAGTTCCTTGTCTGTAATTGCGGACCGATCGTGATCACCCAGTTTATAGTAAAAGCAACAATTATGGCAGAAATGTGCAACTGTCATAATAATCGGCTGACTTCAGCCATCGACTGGGGCATATTACCACTTCGTGTAATGGCAGTCTACCACCTCGGTGGTGGCATTTGGAGAATAATTATTGAGTGTGCGGTAAGAGTGAGTCGCCAAGCAGAAAAACTGCCATATACAACTATATTTGCCAAGGTCTGCTAAAATTTTCTCCTTACAGCAGCGGACTACTTTTCAACCACACAGAACTCTCTATCCATCTGTTGGTACGTATCCAAATGTACGTCATTACTAAACGTCTAAAAATTTTCCATACATAGTTGCGATTTACCAACTATGCAAGGAATGCATCGACATACCTAGGCAATATTTCTGGCGAAGGTTAGCTGCAAGATTTGCATCGCAAGATTCGCTAAAACTCTTTAAAGTGCAGGTTCCGCATCAAAAGAGTGCACTGGCCCGAAAATCGTGTGCGAGCCACTTTTTTGTGTCAATTTTTGCACTCTTTGCTTGGAATCGGGTCTCCCTTCTCTATCGAACGAAATGAAGGCAACTCTCTGAGTAATTGTTTCGTTCTAGGTCCGCTAGGCCACTAATCACCGAAACAGGTATGCTATATCCTCGAATTTCGCTTGATATGAGAACCGCGATGATGCCAACAACGTCTTCTTCTCATCCTTTCGGAAATAATGAGCAAAAACTATGGAAGAATAGGTGCATCCAGTCAGCTTTTGTCCCGTTCTCGGCCGAACCGAAGTACGCCTGTAAAACATAAGCGGGAATTATTATTTTCGGATTATATGAGTATTTCTGCGATCTTGTGACTGACGGTAGACGCATAAGGCCAATAATTGAATTACTGCCTTTGCTTAATGAAAGGACCAAATGTATTCTAATGTATAAAATTACGTATTCGTCCATGCTTTTGGGAAAGCATCGTAAAGAGAGAACGAAGAGTATGCCAGACGATCTTTCACGATATATGTACTCGCATTTATCCTGTAATGTTAATCGCTGGCTCAAGAATATAGGAGGAATGATTTATGATGAAATGGTCTATTCTGTTATCGAACAGCAATTGGCACAAATTGTCTTCTGGATTTGAGGAAAAAATTCGGCTAAAACTTCACTGTTGTACGGAATCCGACTACCAGCCGAATTGTTGCTCGAATATACCTTGATATTATTAGTCATTTTTTTAGTCATCTTGTGATAACTGTTGGTGCTGATTATTCCTCTACCGTCAGTGCAGTTTTACCAACTGTCTTGAAAGCAGCTGGTAGATAAGTACACACCCAAATAGGTACAGATATACCACTTTCATAACGTGTTCCCAGAAACGCATTGAGTGCTATAATTGCCAACAGCAACAAACAACGATAACGTTGATATGACTGCTACGAGTATTTGGGTGTTCTCATGACCAGTTACTCTTCCTAATTGATTATACATAGTGATCATAGCATTATTTCTCACAGCTAGTGGATGGGATCAAAAAGGTATGAGCGAAATAGCGAACACTTGTCATTTGCTTGGAAATCGTTTCTGCTTTACCTGTCCGAAAAAAACTTGGACTGGAGTTGGCAGAAGAAAGTTCTGTGTCACAAAAAAAAAATCTGTCTAAGACAGGAAAAAGCTCAACGCTATTGTTGCGACGCACTCGATGTAACCCTTCGAATTCGTAAAAAATTTCAACCTATTCAACATGTTCACTTAAAAATCTTATAGATTTTTTAAAAAATTCCTTGCTAAATCTTAACGATCACATCCCTTAAAATTTCACCCTCGAGAGCACTTTTAGTAAAATATTATACATTTCCTTTTGCTTCTTGATTTTTGCATTAACCGAATGAATGTGTATAACATCGTTAAATTAGTTTGCACTGTCGTATTTCATGCAATTTCTTCCTTTTCCCTTCCTCTATCTCTCCTCTTTGCCCTTGTACTCGCTACTCAACATTCTTTATTTTTTCAAGTTTTTTTAAAAAAAAGGGTCTTCTTTCGCACGCAGCTTCCTATAAGATGTAACTTTACTTGAATAATCCGCAAAAAAATCTGTCTGCTTTATGTGCTGAAGCGAGATATTTATGAAAATTTTACGTTTGCAACTGTAGTGGGATAGAAAGATAAGCAGAAATTAATGCAAATTTGATGGCTACGTTTCGAGTAGGTGTAGTGAGGAATTCTCTCTTTCGTGAGCTGCATCTCAAAACGAGAATTGAGCTGTCCGACTGCAAATCGGTTCAAACGAGAATCATCTGATTCGTTCGGCTTCCGATTAGAATTTATTTAGTAGGAAAGTGTACGCTCAGTGCAATTAATGAAATATTAAACATCGTTTTGCTATGAAAGTTTTCAGGAATTCACGTGAAATTTGGCAAACTTATACGTTGCTATACCAAGGAAAGCTTCAACCTCTTTTACTTAAGAATGTGGCATAAATAGTTGTCAATATTTTACAAAAAAACCTTAGGGTTATCGCAAATGCGCGGCGGTTATGCATGTGTTTGGTGAAAGCAGCGCACTTTTTACGGCTATGTTCAGCGACAACTCATTCAACACTACTTGTAGATTGTTGAAGCACTTTTGGAGTGATCGTTATAAAGGTTTTCTTCGTTTCGATCCAGAGGTTTTCAATTACTATTCAGTCTTAACTCCAGACTGGCCAACATAGCTCTAGCTACATTATCTTCTTCAGCTTCAACCATTTGTGCGCTTTGTTTGATGTACATTTCGGCTCACTGTTATGAGAAAAAATGGCTCAATGAGACCTATCTTCTAAATGAAGTTCATTTTAAAGTAAAGTTTTCATAGTGCATGACAAAAACTGCCGCTGTAATGTAAAGTACCTTGATCTGTTCGAAAGAATTGGAATGCATCAAAAACAATTTTCCATCACCCGATTTCTTTAAAGTGCGATTTGAAGACGCTTCTCTTATATTCGACGTCTCACAAAATTGAAACCAAAATCAGTTTATTTCGTTCGTACAAACAACTTTTCACTCACGCACTATGGTGATCTATTGTGAATCGAACACAGAATTGACGATTCCTAGCCCGGTAAGACGTCTTCTTCACAGCATGCGCTCTTTGCAGTGTGATCTCATCTGATAATTTTTTCCGATCGCGTCAAATCCCATATGGGAGCCTTAAAACTCAAAGACACGTCGTACAGTTGTGAACAGTTGGCTGTCTTCCAACATCATCTTATCTTTGCTTCTTAGTCTTCTCTTTTTCGACCTCAAGCTTAATCCGAACGTATTCAGGTGCAGTCAAGGAATTCTGCATCCTTTTTGCTTTTGATACCCGTCCATGACAAACACGTCCCCTCTCAAAGCTTGGTTTATTCAGCGTTTGTAGGCATCAGTTTCTCCATCTTAAAGAGTGAACGAAACGAGTATGCAACCATAGCAAATATGCAAAACGCTCAAGGTTTAGCGTCTTAAACACTACTGCAAAAAGGTTCCAAAATTTTCGGCACGTTTTATAACTTGAGAATCTCATTGCAAAGGTTATCTGTCATGGTTAACAGACTAAGGTTATTTCCTCTTTTCTCCTTTTAAGTCAGATTTGCACAAAAAATTGGAGGAATTCATTGATTTCAAGCGAACTGAATTGTGATCAAGCCGTGTTATTTTCATTGAAGATCCACTTCATAAAATGAGAAACTTTGTAGCGGATTTAAAAAAAAAAATTCGGCCGCTTCCATACTTTCTTATTATGAATAAAAAATTACGGCAAAATGTATTGAGTGAAATGAAGCGTCAGAGCTAGCGACTGCTTAATTCTCACCCATAGTTTGGGGCACTTTTATTTGTCGTTCTTATTGCTGACATGGTTTCCTCATCCACCAACATATTCCTCTGCGCATATGGTACTCAAAAAGTGCACAAATGAGAGCCATGCTCAGTAATGTTAATTAGGCAGTTTAGTCCATCACTTCGATGCGCTACAGCGTCCTCTTTGTGTCTTGTGCTTCAATATCAACAACGTTCCATCTCTCGCAAAGATCAAGCAGATCGAGGGCGAGGGTGATGTTTCAGGTTGTAGCCACTTGCGTCGAAGCATTTTTGTTAATCTATTGTCCGCTTAGAGGTAGCTTAAAATATAGCAGCCGATACCTACGTTGTTTTTCCATGGTTTATTCATGAAAAAGGCTTGTTCATTGTGACGAATCACTGGTGAAAAATATTTGCAGTTATGTAATTGCGAATATCAATATCAATAAATTTGTGAACATATGCATGTAAGTTCATGGAAAATTTCGTGAAGGAATGATTTGAACGAATAGATGGACAGATCAGCAAAGAAGTAGAAAATAAATAAAGAACTGAGAGAATGAATGACCAAATGAATAATTTAGAAAAAAATAGACAGAAAAATAAATGGGTTAGAAAAAAAAGGAATGAATAAAAAGTAGATGACTAAATGAGTAAGCAACCATATAAAAAATTTTTTAACAAAAGATAAGAGTGATTATGGGAGAAAGCTAATAAATGAGTGGATCAGTAAAAATGTTGGAGTGATGAGTGGATAAGTGAATGAATAAATGAAGTGATGAATAAGAAAAGAGATGAATACATGAATACATAGATGGATTGGAAAGCAAATATATGAATACACGATGGAAAAATAAATGTGTCATGCAAGATAAATATAAACAAATGAATAAATAAATAAACCTATGAACAAAAGTACGCACAAGTGTATGCGTATAAGTACAAATGTGAAATAGATATATATATATATATATATATATATATATATATATATATCTATATATATATCTATATATATATATATATATATATATATATATATATATATATATATATATATATATATATATATATATATATATATATATATATATATATATATATATATATATATATATATATATATATATATATATGCTGTGATGAACGACCGCGCAACAACTCAGTTTTGCATAGATCGATCTCGATGACATCTGTTCTTCTCTGCAACCATCATATTTCGCTGTTTCTGTATTTCTGTATTTGCGTATTTAAAACCCGTCAGCCATGGTGCATGTTAGCTCAGGGATATTGGTGGTTTCAATCGGCTGTCATGTGTTCAGTTGGCCAGCGGGGTTGCTTCAGTAAACTTTCTTTCTACTCGTCTCCTTTTGACCAATGGGCAGCAGTACAATAGATGGCGATCAGTGCTCGAGCTGCTGGGGTCCACAGCAATGGGAGGAAATCATGGGTCGTCGGCAGTAATCAGCGTGGAAGCGGTTCGAGCCATGCTCGAAGCCCAGGAGGAACGACAGCAGCGGACGGTCGCAGCCGTCCTGGAGCGGGCGGAGCGAATGCTAACCGCTATGAAATCTGCTCCTCCTGCATCGACTGCAGAGTTCATCACAAACTCGATGTCGACACGACTGTCTGACTTCGCTTACGATCCAGACAATGGCGGCACGTTTGACGTATTGTTGAACGCTTACGATCCAGATACGAAGCGTCATTTCTTAGGAGACGGAGCGGCGGTCGATGACGCCGCGCAGGCACACCTCATCCTCTCAAAGCTAGATGCCACTACGTACGCCCGCTTCACCAACCATATTCTACCAAAGAGAGCTTTTGAAATCTCACTCAAAGATATCGTCAAGACGTTGAAAGAGCTTTTCGGGCGCAATACGTCAATTTTTACCTGTCGCTACGTCTATCTCAGAACTCAGCGTAACGGCGAATGTCTCAGCGACTATACGGACATAGTTAACCGACGTCACGAGATGGCTGAATTCAATACCATCACGCCAGAAAAGGTGAACTGTCCAGTGTGGATCTGCGGCCTCGACACTTCAGAAGACGCTGACATTCGCACTCGGGCTCTACGCAAAATGGAGGACAATCCGCAGGGCTACACTCAAAGAGCTTACTACCGAGATCCAGTAGTTCTTGATCATCAGACAAGATGCCAAACTCCTCAACAGTCCTTTATCATCACTTCAGCCAGGGATCAATACCTTCAACACAAGGAAGAACCGCATGCCGAATCCGCCTTCACCATGCTTCCGTTGTGGCAGACTACACTGGGCCCAAGACTGCGACTTTGTCAACAAAGCGTGCCATGACTGCAAACTCATAGGTCATAAAAAAGGCTTCTGCAGGAACTTCACCAAGAAAAAGAAGAAGCACAAGTCAAGGAAGGAGCGCAGACCTGCGAACCACGTCACCGTTATTGCCTCCAGTGGCATAGACATTGCGCCAATCAACCGCATTCACCGGTAAGTCCAGATCAACGACGTTACAGTCCAAGTGCGCCTCGAAACTGGAGCTGACGTCAGTTTACCTAGCGTCAGAGATTGGATCGCAATCAATCATCCGAAGTTGCTGCCACCACTGGTGAAGCTGAAATCCGCCAGCGACAAAAATATCAAGGTTCGAGGATGTTTTGAGTGCGACTTCAATATCAATGGACAAAAAGGACGAGGATACTGCCACGTCGCAGATACCCAGCCACTCCTTGGCATCGACTGGATATCCCAAAGTAAAACAGTCTTTCGAAGACCCACAGAAGGAGTCATTTGCAACGTGTCGGCCAGGACACTAAACCATCTTGGCTCTACGCTCATTGCACGTTTACAGAGGCAATTCCCTACATCACTCACGCGGGACTGGGACGCTGCACAAAATCTAAGGCGTACATTCCATTGGAGCCGGACGCAAGGCCTATCTTTCGCAAAGGCCGACCCGTCCCGCACGCCGCTCAACCTCGCATCTCACAGGAGATTGTCCGTCTGCTGGCTGCAGAGTGCCGTCCCCCGTCGATCACTCTGACTGGGCAGCACCTATTGTCGCCGTTCAAAAGAATAATGGATCGACCCGACTGTGTGCAGACTTTTCTACTGGACTGAACGACGCTGTAGAGCAGCAACAGCACCCTCTACCAATTCCTGATGATATCTTCGTGAAGCTGAATGTGGAGGTCATTTTTCTCTCAAATCGACGTCTGAGAAGCGCGCACTAATCAAATTAAAGGGAGAGGAACCGACGGTTGAAGCACTACAAACCTTTCTGATGGCATGCCGTTCGATGCCCTGTCCATCTGGACCGGATCATTTATTGCCAGACCGAAAAGTTCTTGGGACGCCAAATGCGCCCTCTTTCCGACTTGATGATGCCGCAGACGGCAACATTGTGCAACCACGCGACACTAAAATGGAAGAGCAGTTTAATCGCCACCATGGGGCTCGTCCCTGCCACCTTATGGTCGGTGACGCTGTCTATACCAAAGATTACCGAGGAACGGAAAGCACATGGATACCGGGCACCGTCGTAAACAAAGTCGGCAAGGCGACCTACTCTGTGCGCTGCGAAAACCTTCTTTCGATATGTCACATCAACCAAAAGCCATCGCGCAAGAAGACGCCGAATCTTGGTCAATTACTTGAGGTATTGGACCTACCACTGTTCAACTCTGAAACCACCACCGCAAATCCAGTAAACTTCAATGCCGACGATCTACCTCCGTCCCTCAACGCACACTCGCCGCGCCCCCCACTCGTCTTCATATTGATCCCAGGAACCGATGTATCGCTCTGAACTCGAAAGGGGAGGTGGTGTGATGAACGACCCCGCACCGTGCTGTAACTCACTTTTGCATAGATCGACCTCGACGATATCTATTCTTCTCCGCCCCACCATATTTCGCTCTTGCTCTATTTCTGTAGTTGCGTACTTCAAACACTTCAGCCGTGGTGCGTGTATACTCAATGATATTTGTGTTTTTTAGCCACTGTTAAGTTCGCTTACCCAGTTGGGTTGCTTCAGTAAACTTTGCTTCCATCACCCGGCAGCAGTAGAACATATATATATATATATATATATATATATATATATATATATATATATATATATATATATATATATATATATATATATATATATATATATATATATATATATATATATATATATATATATATATATATACCGTGACTGCCATAAAGAATGCGAAATGAGACTATATACTTTCCGCCCTCTCTCAGTAACCAGTATCTGTATTACCGTTCTTCATTTTTTGCATGTATTACATTCCACACAGTTCACTTAACAGATGTGTTATGCGATAAAAGTTAAAATAATAGTGAAGGTAATGTAATGGCACCTCCAGATGTTTATCGAAATATATTTGTCCCTATTCAAATATGCTTATGGTCACATTTTAAATCGATAAAATCTTACCAACAATGCAGATATTTCTTAGAGTTCCTTTGTCGCCATTATAGAAGCACTCAACAATTTGCATTGGGTATTACAAGTGTTCATTTTTATTTTTATTTTTTTTTTGTATCTTCACCATACAAAATGGCAAAATCGTGTCTATGTTTGTATATATGGAAATACGCTTGCATATCTGTCTATTCGCTCGGAAGTTTTAACTTATGAACCTCAATAGTTAGAAGTACTAATTGAGTTTGTGATATAGAATAGTCTGCTGTGAAGAAAAATTTACAAAAATTATAAAGTTATAAAGTAAAGAAAACTTTCATGCATTTTGCGCCGGTCGATTTTTCATTTCACAGCAATCCGTTGGCAAAAAATTAAAAAAAAAGTATTTTCTAGGGGAATCTACAATACGTTGGAATAATTTGTATATGCAAGCATTAAATAATTTGTGCCTTATTACTGGTTTCTTTATTCGCTTCAGCATTATGATCTTGGTACTCACATGCGCTTACTCATTTTTGCAATTTTTTTTATTCTTTCCCGTTGGAACGCCTATCTCGTCGTTAACATTGGGAAGTTGTTCTAACAACTGCTGAATTCAAAGCTCATCGATGGACCGGTCATTCGTTGAATCGATGATACGGAATATGTAACAAGCTGAAAAACTTAAGCAGATATAAAGAAGTTTTATTCATTCATGGAAAATATTCCTGACCGTTTTTTTCAGCTTTTTCTGTTATAAGAGCGCAAAATTGGTTATAGCAAAATCAGAAATGACATCGGGATCTTAAACTACACCAATGTGTGTTGATTGCTATAGTATTCAGCCGTCGTGGCTGCGCTTTGAGCAGGTCTGTAACAGTTAGCATGTCTCCTTTTCCAGTAGGGCTCGCTGAAATCCAAATTGTAGTTGAGAAGCCTCATTTAAAAGCGTTAAAAATGCTAGGAGCAGGATATTTTATTGCCTGTCGACTTTATCAATAAAACACATGAAAAGGAAAAAAGAATGTGTTTGAAATTCTTCAAAACGATATAGAAGTGGGCGAAAAAGGGATAACATTCTTCACCTTTCTTTAAATACAAAACTTCCTCACTTGTTCAAAAATTGCAAATGTTTTCTATTTCAGTGAAAAAAAGAACGCGAAGACAATGAATCTAAAATGAGAAAAAGAAACAGCAAATGAGAGTGATTTTGTGGAGTGTACTTGAGAATCTTGTGCAAGTATCTTCTTTGAAGAGGCCATATTACTTATCTCAAAAAAATTGATCCGTTCCATATGTTTCTTTCCGCTCCAGTCTTTACAACAAGCTATCAAAGTTGAGCATGCTCCCATCAGCGAGAACTTTCTTCAGTATCTCTCAGTGATCGGCTAAATTTTTCCGCATTTCAAAATTCCCAATGCTCTAACTACATCAAAATAATTTCGCCGTAGAGTAGTTTTTATGCATCAATAATTTTTATCACGCGGAATTTGTGAATGAATGATGCACTTTCGTTTTTATATGGATTTCATTATTACGTTCTCACGTTTTTCGTTTTCCTTTTTACATTGCCAAGGAAATATCTCAACAACGGTGCGATTCGCTTCCTTTTTTCCTATCTTTACATAAGTATATGACAGCGAGTATAGGATATTATATCGAGCATTTTTTCGTCTACTCAAGCGATTTGAGAACACCTATTCAAGGTAGGTAAAAGAGTGACTAAATCGGGAGGGGTAAAATTAAAAAGCTAGAAATCTACTAACATTGATGAAATATCCGCTTGTTTACAACCGACTGAAGCGAGACGTTTTTTTTTATCATTTAGTAAAGGAATATGGGTGACTTTGTCGTAAGAAAAACGTGCGATCGAGCAAGTTCAAAGGAATTCCATGTGAAACAGAAAAAAATTCTTCAAATGCATCAAATTGACGAAAAAAACACGATAATAAAATTGATATTTAAACTAAAATCTGTTCAATGTGGAAATAGAAGGAAGTAAAGCAAAGTTCACTCCACTATTGCATTCATGGCGTTTTTTGTGCAACCTTCGTAAAATTTCATAAAAAAAGCGTTTTAGTGTAAGCTCCTATTCATGTGCAGTCATTTGTCGTTATAGGTCTATGTCTATTGTTTGCGTCGTTTGCTTACATGGACAACTGCAGAGTATGCTGATGGTAGTTTGTGATATAATGAGGGATACTAGAAGATGATCATTATAAGTCCGATTCGGATTTGAGAAGTAAAATTACAGTCCATTATTTATCTGTGAAAAGCCACAAATCCAGCTGATTACTTTTGAAAGTGGATTGTGTTGAATACCTTCTGTTTTTAAGTTTTTAATGACTTCTGTACAAGCTTATTCAAAAGTGCGCTCGGCACAACGTACATTAAACCTGTATTCATTACTGTGACCATGATCATTTGTTAATGGGTTGATTAGGATCGCTAATAGGTAGGAAAAAATGTGCAGGTAGAAAAATCGGATGGGTTGATTTCCAACCTAAATGAAAACTTTCTTGTACTCGATGATCTTCTTCGTAAGCTCAAAAGACCAGCAGATTTGCAAAATTTGCGTAAGCTATTTTTTGTGCAATCGCTCATAGACAACACAGAAAAACTTCTCCGTCACTGAATTATATGACCTATCGGTTTATTAAAAGCCCTCTCAGCAGCGAATGTTTTTACTTACTAATGCAAACGCTCTATGCATAGTTTGCACTTCAATAGATTAATTTGTTAACATTCTCATAGATGCGTCTTCGTTGTTTATAGATCCTTGCATTGGATAATCAAAAAGATTTTTTACTCTTCATGTGAGAATTATATGAACACAATGCTTTGCGAGCCAAGCGAATGAGCATGATAGCTTTCACAAAGAGTCAGTTAAAAATAGTATTTAATATTTTGTCATAATTTAACAAATATTTAAGAAATATACTGCGAAAAATTACGATGAAATATGTCAATGGAGTATTAACGTCATGCTCAAAAAAAATTTTTTTTCATCTATTTCTGTTTATTAATTAAGCCAGTAAATGAATACGATATAATCATTTACATTTCTCACGCATAAATAAGTAACTTCATAGTTGCATCAGCAATTAATAAATATTCCTTATAAGCGTTCACACTTGATTTAACTCATATTTGATCGATGGAATGCTATGCAAACTTTCTATTCAAAAATTCTTTCTTCTATAAATCGAACGATGCGCAAAGAGTGCAAAAGCGATGCAAAATACACAAAATACGCATTCGTTTTGCAGGCTAAGAACTTCTCTCGAATTTGAATGCCAAAGTGAGGAATACTATAAAGGACAATTTCTATTGGCCAGTATGCTTAGCAGATTTTGCAAATACAACTTGAAACCGTTATTTGCATATGTAAAAGCATAACATAGGAATGATTTGATTTTGCTGAATGATGTAAAAACGCAAAAAGATCTCATCTTCGAAATGACTGACATTAAACTACCAATTATCTCACTTAGACATAGAAGAAAATTTACGCAAGCATAGATGTAGGGGAATATGCTGAGCGCAATTATCCACTCAAGTTACTTAATAGCTCAGTGTAATACAATTTGGAAACCTCAAAAATGTCATAAATATTTTTATTTGTCTTCATCGACATGTGTAAATCCGCGTTATGAATCCTAAATCGATTTTAACCTATTTTAATACAGCGGAATATGTCGGAAATGGGGATCGTGGTTGGGGGAGAAGCTGGAGAGAAACAAATGAGACTAGATGAAATTAATTCTGTATATGGGAATGGTTTTGATCAGTTCATGCGAATACATGAGGGAGCGCGGAAAAGTTTGAAAATACGAAAGAAGTTTCGTCATCTTGCCGAAGGTCTTTTAGTGTGCCTATTGTGGGCGTCATTTTCGATGTATCCTATGGACTTTTGTTATCCACAATGCGCTCATAGCTGCTTCCTGTCCATCTCCATTTTCTGAGTTATTGAAAAAAGTTTCTTTTTTTCACTTTTAAATCACTCAAACACAGCTATAGACATGAAATAACTTCCCTGAAAGAATGAACATTTAAAGCGCATACTGTCGCGAAAGCGAAGGAAACGTCGACGATGAATCGGTCGGATTTCCGGTGCCAAGCGGGCGCCGCTAAATCAAGATATTCATCTCAACCGATGAATCGCCCGAGTTTCCGGTGACGACCAAGTGGCGCAAAAAGAAGATATTCGTTTCCGATCTTGATTGTATGTGAACATACCTATGACGTTCCGAGGGCTATATAAAGAGCCCTCGAAACGGCTAAGGCTTCATCGCTTTACTGTGCGTTCATTGCTTTGTGATCACTCTTTCATGTACTAATTCTTTACGTGTTCTTTCGCGCAGCGTGAGCGCTGTATCGGTCTCCTCGTTTCTATTGGTGTTCAATTTCGTCGCTACCACTCCTTCCCTTCACATGGGTGCTGAGCCCACTTTCGAACCCAGGACCTTGAACGAACCGAAGTCTTCCAGTCTACGACAGTCCCTCGCAACGAGCGAACGAGAATCAAAATTCAGTCTGTACCTTCACTTCTGCTCCGAATCTTCACTTACCACTTGAAGCCAAGATGAGTGGCGGAATTCGTCAGGCAGCGGGACCCACACACGCTTGTCTAGAGCGCATCTTAGCCAACCTGCCAGTCCTCCAGCAACCTGCAGCCGGAACCCCTCAGCGAGAAGTTCAGCACCAGCTCCAGAACTCAATGGTCGCGTATCAGTATGCACTGCGACAGCTCCAAGAAGCCGCCACACTCTTGCCCAAGCGCGAAGATCAATGACTCGAGCTTTTACAGAGGGCCGATATCGACCGTGAACGTGAGCTTGAACTCTTTCACAAGTCTCAAACTGACGAATTTCTGCACACCCCGGAGCTGGCCCGAGAAAGAGCAGTTACAATTTCGTCGAACATTCAGCAAAATGAACAAACGCTTCGAGAGCTCTCATCAGTGCCCTCTCTTACGAATCCGCCTCCAACGAACGCGGCGGCTAGTACAGTTCATCTTCCAAAATGGACCTTAAAACTTTCGACGGTGGGCTGCAAGACTGGCCCGCATTTTGGGACTGGTATAAATCAGCTATTGATTCTCAGCGCGTCCCAGAGGTCCAAAAGCTCATGTACCTTAAAAGCTGCCTTGACAGGGAGTGCAGCAACTCTCAAAGGTGCTTATGCATTACGCACGCATGCTTACACTACTGTTGTGGATGCCCTCAAGAAACGTTATAAGCATCCGGAAGCTATTTTGAACACTTTGTGTGATGAACTTGACGATCTACCCCAGGGCATGTGAAGGACAGCTGGCTAAGCTAACCGAAAATATTGACCGCATATTGGAATTATTGGCCCATCAGGGGGAACCGACGAATACGCGCCCGTGTCATTCAACGCAAACTTCCCACCCCATTCAACGTGTCATTCAACGCAAACTTCCCAAAGGGGTCCTCGAGAAACTTGAACAGGCGAAAGCGGTTACAAGAGAATGGACAGTCGATCTGATGAGAGAGAATCTTGCAGCAATGGTGATTGCAGAAGAAAACATCGCCAGAGCGGAACCCCACGATCCGATATCGGAACGTACAAAGCGAACGAAAGAAGATGTGAACCTTAGTCTGGGTACGTCAGCTCTATGAACCTTACTGTGGGCGAAAAACGGTATCTTCCATCCGAGAAACGAAAACATGACGGCGAACGTACCTGGCCGTTCTGCAATCGCTGCGGCCACAAACCGCATGAATGTCCT
Source organism: Ascaris suum (assembly GCA_013433145.1). Taxonomy (NCBI): domain Eukaryota; kingdom Metazoa; phylum Nematoda; class Chromadorea; order Rhabditida; family Ascarididae; genus Ascaris; species Ascaris suum. Next base: position 2,427,726 of record CM024175.1, read on the forward strand.
ACCCTATCCACTCCGAAATCCCGTATCGCTGCCGTTGTGAAGGAAAAGTTGCGTTTCCTGTGTCTTCGACATGGCCATCAAGCCACTGCTTGTAAGGGTCGATCTTGTTTCAAATGTAGCCGGAACCATCGTCCAGCTCTCTGCAGTTACAAAGCTATCCGTTCTCAACCGGATCCCAAAGAAGCTATCATCATTAAGTCGCACGCAGCGGCGGACCTTGCACCGCCGAGTGAACCAAAAGTTCAGACATCGGCAACGACAGCAACGTTCGCTAGTTCCCAAGAGGTCACACGTCCCGAGCAAGCGCTACTTTGGTGTCTTGAAGTGAAGGTGGTCAATCTCCTAGATAAAAAGCTTCACACTACCATGCTCGCCATGCTGGATAGTGGAAGCCAGCGCTGTTATTTTGCAGAAAGCGTTGCGCGACAGCTGAGTTTGCGCGGAGCAAACAAACGCTTCAAGTTGCAACCTTTGCAACTCCAGAACCAATCGCTATTCCTTCGAACAGGGTTGAGATAATTGTTTCGGACCTTCAACAAACCAATGCTGAATGCATCACGGTCAACACAGTAAAGCGGATTATGCACAGTCCGCTCACATTCGTTCAAAACCTCCCTCCCCAAATGGAACCCAAGGAAGCCTTCTCCAAAAATCAGCTACAATATCGCAGTATCCTTGCTTCTTGGCGCCGATGTCCTTCCAAGAATAATCAAGCATCCTCGAAGAGAACAAGAACTCTCCTTGATCGGTACTACATTAGGCGGTTATTACTCGTCCACAGTGCCGTCCAATACGGCGTGATCTTTTACAGTGCTTTATCAGTATCGATTATTCTCTGGATGCACTCAGGTAATATTGGACCTTGAGCTACTGGGCGTACGGGATCAGGAGCTGAAAGATAACGACTACCTGCTTGCTCTTCAGTGTATTGAACGAACTACCTGCATCGATCCGGACGGACGAATTAACGTTTCTTTTCCGTGGCGGCCACCTGAGGACATTTCCGAACCGTTGTCAAACAATTTTCGACTTTGTTGGGGACGTCTACGTTCTTTCTGGGAAAAGTCCCGCAGCTCTCCTCAGTTTCTTGTTCGGCATGATGCCGACAACCAGAATCAAGAGAATCTTGGGATTGTTGAACGCACCGTCCGTACTCCTGACACTCTCGAACATTACCTCCCACATCAAGCCGTCCTGCTGGAGCACAAAGAAACTATGAAGCTGCGTATAGTGTTTGATGGAAGTGCGAGAGCGACTTGACAATGCAGTCTCAAAGACTACATCTTGCGAGGACCAGTGCTATTACCGAAACTGATCTGCATGATATTACGCTGGCAGCTTCCTTGCATGTTACGTACTCATATTGAAAAAGCGTTTCAACAGCTTTGCCTCAACGTTCACCAAATTCCTCTCGCTGAAAGGTATTACACAACCACCTGTCGTTCAGAACCTCGTCATATATCAATTCGCCATAGTCATATTCGGTATTGCCTGCAGTCCATTTCTTCCTGCGGCCGCCATCCAGTATCTCTGCTCACGAGAAGGAACTCCGCTTGCCAACGAAGTTGCGGTAGGTGTTACATGGATAATGTTCTTTTATGCGCTGATTCTGTGCAGGAACCTACTGAAAAGTAGAAGGGCGCGAAAGATCTGTTTCATAAAGCCTGCATGAATTCAAGGCAATTTAGCTCGAACTCTCCATAATTCAATAAGTGCCTGCCTCATGAAGATGCACTCGTAGGTCCCGTAATCAAATTTCTGGGCATCCCTTGGGACACCGAGCAAGACGCAATGTGCCTAAACGTGCAAGAGACCCCACATCAACGACAAAACGCACAATTCTAGCAGCAGTTGCCGCGGTATTCGATCCGCTCGGTTTACTCAGTCCACTTCTCATTCCTTTCAAACTTTTCCTGCACTTCTATGGAAACAAAAGGTGAACTGGGATGATCCTTTACCAGAAGCATGCGCAGATCAGTGGACTTCCCTTTCAAGAACACGGAGCCCACAGCAGTTCACGTTGCCGCGAAAAGTTCTCATCAGCAAGAATGCGCAGTTACATGTCTTTGTAGACGCATCGGCCACCGCGTATGCTGCAAGCTTGTACGTATGTAACCCCGGCGAAAATTCGTCAATAATATTTGCTAAGGCTCGTGTCGCACCGGTTAAGAAGATAACTATTGCAAAATTGGAACTCCTCGCTTGCGTGCTTGGTTTCGAACATTGCGCCTGATCCAAAGAGAATTGCATCCATTCGTTGTGCCGCTCACTATTTGGACCGACCGAGCTGTCTTCGAATATGCGTCAGCAGCGCTTCATCGAAAATCGTATCAAGAAATGCCGCGCCGCGGCGGCGTGTTTTCGTTATGTACCCACGGAGCCCAATCCTGCCGATATCGCTTCTCGAGGCTCTACCCTAGAAAAACTTGCCGCTAACAGATTATGGTGGCATGGACCGGCGTGGCTAATTTGTCAAGATCAGTGGCCTCAGTGGCAGCCTATGGGCTCTCCAAATGGGTCCATGGAACAGGATGAAGCAATCTTCGTGTCTGTTGCTCCAACACCATTTATTGAGTTGAATGATGTCGAACGATTTAGCCACTGGACGGCTCTCAACGGTACGGTGTGTCGAGTATTAGAGTTCATCGATCGAGTTCGACGTAAGCCTCTAGCAACTCTCCGACAATACGCCCTGAAAGCCACGCAACTTCTTTTGAAACAACCACAACGCGAATATTACGAGAAGCCGCCGATCTCTCTCAAATGGATTCCGCAGGACTGTGGCACTTTGTCAGCACAATGCATAATGTAACCGACATTGAGAATCATCCAGTACTTCTCCCGCGTCACGGAAAGCTGACCGAGCTGCTTATTGCCGAATCGCATTTGCGACTTCTTCATGCTGGACTGCAGCAAACTCTCAGCAAATTTCGACAGCAATACTGGTGTCCACAAGGCAGACGTACCGTCGCCAGAGTCATTCGAAAATGTACAGGATGCAAGAGATGGAAGGCAGCTCCCTTTGCACCGCCCCCGTTTCCGCCTGTGCCAAGTGCAAGGGTATAGCGCCATCGCCCGTTTCAACATAGGGGAGTGGATTATTTCGGACCTATCAATGTCAGAAATAAATGGCAACAAGAAAAACGCTGGATCGCTCTGTTCATATGGTTCACGACCAGAGCTATTCACTTGGTAGTCGTACATGACCGATCAGCCACTGCATGCATTTATGCATTTCAGCGGTTCTTCGGACGTCGTGGTATTCCGACAACGCTGTATTCAGATCAGGGCACGCAACTGAAAGCGGTTCACAAGGTACCCTGTGAAGCACTAAACGCGATGATTCAAACAGACGAAGTTAACAACTTCCTGCGCAAGCTTCTGATACAGTGGACACTCATTACACCCCATGCTCTCTGGAAAGGAGGGCTGTAAGAATGCCTTATTGACGTCACGAAGTCAGATCTTCGTCCACCGATTGGCACAAAGCTTCTATCGGATGCTGAATTTTTTTCGCCTTCCTAACGGCAACTACTGGGAACGCCCGGTAAACGCGCTGTATCAACCTGAACTCGATGCACCTGGGCAAGTTTCTGCTGAACTCGACCACATCGATTCCAACCACGAACCCCAAAACGAAGTCTCATCAGGTTCGAGAATCGCTCGACAACTTCGGCCACGGAGGGCGGGATAGCATAGCCGTGTGCTCTCTACCACAATTACTTTGTGTCTCATAATGAAAGTAACAACCACGACTCCTCAATGTGTGCGGCAGAGGTCAGGATTGTTTGTTCCCCTACTAAAGTTGGAAGATTGTGTGGGAAAGGAAGAAACGGAACCTAGCGAACAAGAACTCAGTGCCACGTTGTTTAGGCCGTCGTACGTGAAGATACAAGCCAGTTTTTGCACCAACATCACCAGAACCGTCTGCACAAAAGCATTCTTTGTCTGGGAACTGAAAGTCACGAAGGACGAAGTAACGGTGAAAGGAGTACCCCCCGAAGAATGCAGAAAGCTGGCAAAGAACAAAGGCATTTGGATGGGTGGTAAGAAATTGCGGGTCTTTGAAGAAAGCCCGGGAAGATGGCGAAATCATAATCCCACAGAGTACGCCTATGGATGGATAGGAACAAGGTGGTACTCGGTGACTAACTTATTACTGGAAGAAAACGACATCATATCATATGATGATGAACACGCAATTGTTGATGGCGGAGTCCCAAAAACTTGCATAATTCAAGACAGAAAATGTCAAGGAACTCGATCCACCACGGTTTGGAATATGGAGGTGAATGAATGTCTGTATGAAGTCAAAGGACAGGCAGAAGTTCCTCAGAGTACTAGAATTACAAGCTACATTCAGGCTCAAGAACGGGATCCCAGTATCCGTGCAAGAGTACAATCTCGAAAAGGAGTGGCAAGCTAAAAACGTTTTTCTCATCCTAGTCAGAAAACCCACACGAGTGAAAAGAACAAAAAAGGATGAAGAATACAGAAATAACTCGAAGTATCAGTTTTTTCGATGAACTGAAAAAGCGCTTGGATCGTCATAAGTCGGCCGAGGAAATTCATCTATGTCACCTAGTGAACCATTTGCGTACTATTGTGCGATGGATAGCCGCCACGGACACCAACACGGCAGCGAGAATCCTGATGGAGAGGGATGTTGTTGTTGCGACGGTGGTAGGAGAGCAGATACTAATCTACGACTCTGAAGGATGAAGGCATTTACATCTACCTAAGAACTGCACAGCGGTCGACAAGGTTAGAAAACACATATTTAATGCTCCGACGTTATCGTGCTTTGAAACAGAAAAATTAGCCGCTACTCTTCAGCAATTTACATTGAGATTTGGTCAGTCAAGTTTGGAACCAGGTCATACGGATATGAAGAAGACAATCTTCGACAACGTAGGCGATGGGGAGAACAAACAAAAAGAGAAATTCAGTCCGATTTAGGACACACCGGAGAAAGCCTGGCTAACTAGATCGAAAACGTGGTGTCACATTGGAGGCTATGCCCAACTCTCGCAGTAATGGCTGCCGTACGAATTGTGACGACGGCAATCTGCTTTTTGCGAAGGGGCAAGGCTCATGTGTTGCATCCTTGCCAGACGAGTTCGCCGAAGAAAAGAAGAACGAAGGAAGTCAAAAGCCAGTGTGCCGAGAAAAGGAGACGTCGCACAAGCGAATGCATTTGAAGCTGTAAATTACAAAAGTCGTCCAGATGAAGCACAAAGCGGTGGAGATTCGCACCGCACGATATCGTTCGTCCCTCTTCAATCCTCGAATTGGCGTCGCGGGAAGTATCGCGAAAGCGAAGAAAACATCGACGATGAATCGGGTCGGATTTCCGGTGCCAAGCAGGCGCCGCTAAATCAAGATATTCATCTCAACCGATGAATCACCCGAGTTTCCGGTGACGACCAAGTGGCGCAAAAAGAAGATATTCGTTTCCGATCTTGATTGTATGTGAACATACCTATGACGTTCCGAGGGCTATATAAAGAGCCCTCGAAACGGCTAGGGCTTCATCGCTTTACTGTGCGTTCATTGCTTTGTGGTCATTCTTTCATGCATTCTTTACGTTTTCTCTCGCGTAGTTTCAGCGCTTTATTCTCCTATTTCTATTGGTGTTCAATTTCGTCGCTATCACTCCTTCCCTTTACAATATGATCTTTGAAAAACGCGAAATTTCGTCTTAACTGAATCGAGCGCCACAATACAGTCGCACATCCTTTTTAATTCGATATTTATCTCAAAAATATAAAGTCCCAAATTCGTACTTTTCGAAGGTCAGATATTCTTTGTCGAATAACGATTCGCTTCAACCTGTGTTGTTCATTCGTTATTCGATGTTCTTCAAATTGGAGTTTATCCGAAGCTCTGCAATTTTTCAAGTTTCCGCAGCATTAAAGATTCTAATATTTTAAAGCTTGATATTATGCACTGTCTGAGTAAACACTCAGCTGAATGTTGCTGGAGAATATTTGGTGTATGATGAGTGGTTGGACTGAGTTTTGAGTAACCACAAGTTTAGATTTTGCGCACATTCTTCAAAATCAAACGAGAGATACAACTTTTTCCATGAGTAAATGCAAAATAGGATCCGGCTTCTACAGCTTAGCGGAGAAAATGCCGTCCGCACAATAACTCTACCAGTATCAGTTTTCCGATCCGTCATTATAACAGGATTTGTCTCAGGAAGGTAGATTTTTTTGAGCAGGTTAACATGTTCATTGAACTCAAGTACCATCTCATCAATCCACAAAATCTTTTAATTATTAACCTCACTTTTCTTACTGTTATAACCACGTATCTGATAAAGCAACGTCGTCTTCGAGTAGATCATGCAGTAGCTGCCTACGATACGACTAGAGCCCTTCTGCGTTCAGTATAGGATAGGATGCTGACGATTAACACGAGCTCTCGAGACAAACGTCTGGCCGACTTCTTGGGACTATTTTCAACAATTTGCAAGGTTCCTTACATTCTCTCACCACACTCATTGCTCCGAGGTTGTCGAAAACATCTACAATATTTTCCTCGACTTTTGAGTAAATGATGGTCTGAGAAAAATTTCTCACCAATCCCCCTTTAATTTTTCATTTCATCGGTTTTTCTAAGAAAGTAACATGATGGCAGCGGGCTCCTTCAAATTGCACCTAAAACTTCCACTCCAGACGTGAAAAAGAAGCAATGGAAATATGAAAGCCACCAATAAATTAAACATCCATTTTTGTGAAGGCTACGAAATGAATCATCAAACTCGGTGCACCTATTTATCTATACGAATGATTCCCCCGACCAAAAATTCGCTAACAAATGCGCAAATAAGCTGGCGCTAGAAGGCGATTACATTAATGTGTGAAGATTGGCGATTGCAAAAAGAAACTTTATTACGAGGTATAACAGCGAAAACATAATGTTTTTAGTATACTTACTATGTGTTCTGTATCAAAGCTGAATAAATGCCTCGAAATTTCGCTTTGAACTTTACCTTAATATAAGCGTTTCTTACATCACTTCCATTCCATTGATTCTTTTTGCTGCATAACTGCCAATGGAGATGAAATTGCTTATTAGACGTTGTTTCCGTAAATTATTTTTGCATAATTAACGGATTTAATGAACGATGTGTTTTGCGATTAGTTGTCAGATATAATGGACTTTGGCTTTCATTGATTCTATTTTGTTGAAGCTGTTTGCCTCCGAAGCTATTTGTGCTTATGTAATTCCTAATGGTGTATTATGGTCTGCATCTATCTACAGAAGTGAAGATATGTTTGTGGAACTATGTTGGTCTATAACTTGTAACATATTCCAGTTAGCTTGAGAAAGCGTGGCCATGCAGTTTCCTCAAGATGAGGTATGGCCAAGTGAATCTACACTCATAAAAGAGCCAATTCTATTAAAAAAATGTAGGTCGAATTCTGTTGGCTTCATCACATCTAATGCATTTGAGGAAGCAATACGTCAATACTATAAAAAATTGCCTTAAAAGCGACATAAAATTGATTGATATTGTTCTTTCTGCTTCTCTTCTAGATGATCTTTTGTATCCGATAATCACTTATATTCTCGATTTGCGGCGTCAGGTAAGATCAGACTTGAACTTACTGCACATCTACCACAGGCTATTTTACGGACGACACTTTTCGCCTCTTATCCCTCCGAAAAATGATTCGATGATTTTATTCAATTCTTGAGATTACAAATAACCGACGCCAAAAGGCTTTTCACTTTGCTTTATTCGTGAAGAGTGCGAATAAAAGCTCATTGGAGTTCGTTGATAGAGGCTGCAATTTTTGAATTGTTCTAACTTCTCAGCAAAATGGCTCATTCCATAAAGCAGAAGATAGAAAAAGCTTGTTGAATGCTGAAATTTAGTTAACGTTTTTCAGTGCCTACGACTTGTTCTTGAAAGAGGAGCAATTTATGTACATCGCCATGTGAAATCCTTGGTTCCCGGAACTGGAGTTTGAATGAAGGTTCATTTATATAAGTTCTTTTGCAAACACTTCCAGCTATTTTCTTACGGTTGAGGTGATACAAGACAGCCTGTGCAAACAAATCTGCAATAAAATCCTTGGAGCAAGAGACTGATCCCCATAGGGGATTATGATTGAAATGCATATTACGCTGCGCGGGAGATTACCTGAAAAAATCTGTATACATGAAATGCTTCTAAATAAAGAGACTAAAGCGCTGTATAGACAACCGTGGAAGCATAACTCATTGTCAATTTGATGCAGACTCCGTTCGATTAAAAAAAATGCTTCAGCTCAAGTAGATGATCATTCGCCATAGAATTTATTCTTCCGTTATCGTCTACCTTCGTATGGTTGCTGTTCAAGACATTTTTCAATGCATGCAATCGTGTGAACTGACATGAGCCGGAAGCCTGTTATTTTTGTATGTCTCATTGGGCTGCTGATTGACAATGCTGTTGATACAGTGAAGAATTGCAACGGAAATGTTTATTCCCACACACTTCAGTAGTCAAGCATCGGCAGATTTGTAAAACGAGCGATGTACAAATATGAACGGTGTGAATAGAGCATTCGAAGAGCAGTTATGCTTTTATCTGCTCGATTAACTGAATATTTTCCGATCCTTGGCTTACGTTTCGGCCGTTATTATTGTTGTGATGAGAGATCGCGCTGGAACTCAATTTTGTATAGATCGACCTCTGTGATATCTATTCTTCTCTGCACCATCATATTTCGCTGTTTCTCTACTTCTGTATTTGCGTATTTGAAACCTATTACGCTCATTTATATTGATGGTTTTTATCCGCATGTCGTGGTCAGTTACCCAGTTCGGTTGCTTCAGTAAACTTCGCTTCCACTCGCCTCATCTCTTCTCGACCACGCCGCAGCAGGACAACAATCATTTACATATATCTGTCTCGGTTCTAAGTCAAATAAGTCAACGGCGTTCGGATCTCATGTTCTTTACATAGGGGCGACGTGCCACCAATTTCCCTTACGGATATTCCGGTCATCACTAAAATCTTTGCGAAGTGGCAATTCTGAGCACAGCTATGTAACGAACCCACGGAAAAGTGGTAGCCCTAGGAGGTTTCTTTTTTTGATCACATTAGTATACAAAAGAAGGCATACCGTTTTATAGAGCAAACAAACCCCTAACCTTCGAGAAAGTTAATCGGAAGTTAAAATGTTACGAGACTGGTACTAATTGATATCGTTCGACGAGGTCAACCGTAATTCGCGATTGGTGATGGTCTTAGGCCTCTGGCATTTAAGGCCGCTATTACCACTGTATGCCATAAACAGTGCTGGCCATCGAAAAAGATCTTGTCATGGGATCATCGAAGTTCACGCTTTTTCGTTCTCGGAACTTCTGAGCTGCGAGTTCTGAATCTAACTTCTCTGAGGATCCTTGAAAGCCGAGTCATCTGAATTTGTAAAAGATTTCCATTTCATATTGGAATTGAAACCTCGTTAGCCCTCACTTCACTTAACGACCAAAAATTTCAGTTGCTGTACTGCGACTGTGCCCTCCGTGGTTACCAAAGTGAATCACATCTGACGCATGATGACGCTGAGAACTTTCCACCGTTCAGAAGCCCTTCCATGATGCAGAGATTGTACATTATATTTCAGAAGAAGAAATATTGCAATGAAGGGTGAAAGTAACATTTAAAACATCATGTAAAGTGCAATGAGACGATACTTTCTTTGAGCGGTCGGTGGGCCTGCAAATGTCCCGGAAGTGCGATCAGCGATCAGGATATTTCATCTCTCGGAGAAATGAATTTCCTTTATTAGTTCACCCAAACAAATTTTTTGCTCTCATCATTCACGAGGGAGTAGCAGCTTACTTTTCAAAAGTGATGATTTTTGCCCACTCTATCCTTTCTTCCAAAACCACTTCTTACTGCATGCGAGGTGAGTGCACATTCTTAAATATCTAGCATTTTAGTTTCATACCGACCACCCTGTGATGTTTTCTTTCTCTGAGCATCGTTGCGTGAATGAGCATATGCGGTTAGGACAGGACGTAAGGCACCACCATAACGTTTTGAGTTATTTTCAGTTTCTACGAAATTTTTCCTGTGATTTCTATGAAAATCCTATGAAATGCACAACTCTTATGATTGTGCATTTCATCATTCCTAGGAAATGCGCCAAAACGCATTTTTTCCATGCAATGTAATTATTCGTAATTGTCATATTTTTTCCGAGAGAATGCTTTTTTTTTCCATATTTTAGTTCACCATCACAGCGTGAAATTATTTACATAGTTAAAAAAAGCATTTCAAATAAATTTCTACACTGAGTTATTACGGTCGTCTATTCAATTCTTTGAGCATAATGAGGCATCCCGGCGAGTCATTCCTCTTAGTTCTTGCATTCTTCAATATAGTTCAATACAAAGCAAACTGAGAATATAAGTAAATTTTCAGCATTCATATTATCGTTTGCATTATTGTTGCTTGTAGTAAAGCAGTATGCTCCGATTACCTATAAAGCAAGTGAATTTTTGCAATTGCCATTATGATAAAATTTGATACTATTAGGCGGTAAATATAAAAGAGAATTTCAAATTTTCATTTCCTTATTTCATTAAACATATCTTTCGCTGATTTTTAGTCACTTTTTTAGAGTTATTTCATGGAGAGTAGAGAAATGTTCAAGAAATTTTTATATAACAAGTAATGTTTTATTAATGTCATTTATAATATCATTTATCCTTATAGAGATATTGGATTGGTATTGGCATTTTTGAAATAATCAATATCGACAAATGCTTCAACAGTCGGTTAGAAATCTATAGCGTAAAAAATTGATTACCCTCTTGAAGCTTTAAAAATATAACCTATTCAGCGTCGATTTATTAAATATGTTACGTTTGAAATCTTTTTGCTTCGGCGCTTTTCGTATGTTTCATTTTTTCTTTTTCTTCTTCTTGTATATATCATCTGTTTTTTATTGAAAATATCTTCATAGATGCTCGCTTACCTTTCGTGTATTTTTTTAAAAAATTGCTGCAAAAAAATAGAGAAATACAAATAAACTTCAGAAAAGTAGTGTTTAGAAAATAGTGGATGCATTAGCAGTTTGCTAAAATGTTGGCATAACAATTCCTTATTATGGGCAGTCACAAATAAACCGTCCTAACAACCATCACAAATTCGATAAAACCAAGTCGTACTAGAAATACTTGTTAGTATTGTCAACTATTACTCCAGAACCTTAAAACACTAAGATGCTATCAATACGCCAGGTAAAATCAAACTCTTATGAAACGGTAAAATATCATGGCACGTTTTATTATATTAACAACTAAAGCACACGTCCTTACAAATTCGCAACGATAATAAAACAACTAAAGATTCTTTAGAAGGTAATAAATCGGTCGATGAACACTCTCTGCGACTTGAGAGAGTTTGGTTCCATTTCGAGGTTGAGGGAGATTGACAAATGGGAGCGTGGCGACGAACGTACAGGTTCACAACTATTATCAACAGAGCACATTTATGAAGCCATTGATTGTTCCGGCGAAACAGTAATAGTAATAGTAATAGTAATAGTAAGCGGCAAAATAGTAATCGACCCTCGAAACTCTTGGCACAATACTCATTTTGTTATTGCCAAAACTAGGAATGGTCAAAAATTTGCCAAGCATTGAGCAACAGCAATCAACTAATCGTTAGCATATTTATTGAAAACGTTGTGATATGGCATTCATTTCAATGCCACATTGTTGTGCTTATCGATATCTTTGTTTTGTTATATACAAGAGGATATTACATCCAGCACCAGATAGGAAATATTTATTAATCCAGCGCCAGATACGCCAGATACGAAACAGATACGAAACATACGAAACCAGATACAATTCCAAAAATTCGAATTTCGCTATTCATTTGAATCCACTCATTGTTTTACATGAGTTGTCTTCAGTGAATAAAGCTTATTTTTATTTCTGACAGGCGAATATAATTACTGATATCAATTCACGTTACTTTAAAACGGAATGATGAGGAAATGAGGAAGCGCATAGGGGTGGGATAACGAATTAACATTATGATTCAACACAACGAATAATCATCACCGATGGAAATTTGCAACGAGAGAAGTACACTGCTGCTCACACATTTCTGCATATTTTCGGATCTTTTTGGAAATCTTCTTCTCTATAAATCATACACTACTATTTTCGTGTGTACATTTCACCTCCATACGTTAAACTCTATTATCTTCGTCTCTATACCTCGTCTGTATACGTTACACTCTCCTATTTTCATCTCTATAAAACTCTATACTTTGTCTCTAAATCTTCGTCTCTTGACTCTCTATTAATCGCTGCAAACTTCATTAATTAGAGGATCATTTTTATTTCCGCTTAAGTTGTTTCAGAGCAAAAGTTTTGACAAGTAGCATAGCGATTTTAACTGCCATTAGATTTTCTAGAACCGGGCAAGAAAAAAATCCAAGACGCCTCCATTACATCTAAATGATTTTATTCCTGGTTTTGTTTTACTAGATCAAAAGCTAAGAAAATCTTGCAGACGGATATATATATATATATATATATATATATATATATATATATATATATATATATATATATATATATATATATATATATATATATATATATATATATATATATATATATATATATATATATCCACGCGTAAAAGCATGGAAGCGACGCTTTGCAAAAACTACATCTTCGATGAGTTTAGATTTTGGAAAGAGCGTTGAAATGCTGAATTTCGTCGATTTTATTAGAATCAACCATCGCTTAAGGGAATAATTGCATAATTTATTGTTTAAATTTGATCACGATGAAAAAAAAAATTAATTTCGGCTATAAGATTTGCATCCATATTTTAAATTCTGATAAAACGATTTCTTGAGCCATAATAGACATTCTTAGCGTCAAATTAAAGCGCCTGATTTCATGAAAATTCATTGATTCTAGTGCACTGAAAGCCGACAGTTTTTGTTCTGTTCAATTTTAATCCAGCATCAGTTCTCGCATCTAAGTCACTTTAGTATGCCTGAAAAATGTAGACTGTCAACCGATTAAGGCGCATCATGATTCGTCTTCAAGCGATTAACGCTTCATTTTTCGCCCCCTGTCAATCCGATAATTTCTTTGGCAAAAGATTTTTCTTAACCTCAAAATCTCCATATTATACTCAGGAGCACGTTTACGAAGAATTTTCTCAATGAACATTGATGAAAATTTCGTTGTCGATTGAGCGCAGTGTTCAACTTTACGTAGCTAACAAAATATGCATTGCATCTGCATAAACTGAAGCACAAGTAATGTAAAACTAAGGTGTTTAATGTCACGGTTTTGCTAAACATTTTTCAGCATATTCCGTTGATAATGTTCTAAATTTGTATCAATCGCCAAGCGCTGTTCTACTTTCCTTTTCCAGAAACCTTTATCTCCCGCATTTCCAATTCGTTGAACAGCAAGTGGAATATCCATGTGTTCATGTTGAGTACGTATTTATATCCATGAGCAAAGGCTCGAGAATTCAGGGATCTTCCACAAAAACCCATGAATGAATGAAAAATCAATAATCCAGAAAACATCCACATGAATTGGTTGAATAATAGCCGAATATATTGGACATGCTTATGACTGAATGACCCTCGCATGAATACGCATAATTTTATTCCTGCTTTGTAAGCATTCCTGTGATTCGTCCGCACACCACTTTTTTACAAGTCAGGGTTCACGTTCATGTTCTTCGCTTTTCAGCTTTGAGAACAATTTTCTTCAGTTTTCCTAAATTCCTGGCCTATTTTTGGTATGTCGTGCCACTTTATTCTCCAAATTTGAACTCGGGAGTCTCGAAAGAGGTTTTGAGGAAATACGCGCATCAAAAACAAACCAAAACGAAAATTTTTATTGGCAATAATGCAAGATCGATGCATAAATTTGCATAATAAATAGTTGCCAACATCTATGGGTCTATACATGTATGAATGGATAGCTGCAATACGCTAATATCGATTAGATGTTTCTGCATAATCACTCATGGATCCTTTGAAAAAATTGCATAGAATACCTAATTTTCGTGGTAAATCTCAAGTTTTTTTTTAAAAATACCGTTTAATAAGTTGAATGTGGCATTCGTTTTTCTTAAGTAAGGCGTTCTAATTTGAGAGTTACATATTAATACTTTTGAAATGCAACAAATCAATATTCCTTGAACAGGAAAGCCGCATTATCATCAGAAATTAGTTTTGTTGACATTTTCATGTTCTGCATTGGAGAAACGGCCATATCTTGTTTCTTAACGTTACGATATTCAAAAAAATTCACTCACCGAAAACGATCAAATTTTTGACAAACTTCAGTTATCACAAGAATCGAATAAAAAGAGTTTGATGATGAGTGAGGAAATTAATATGTGCGACAAAAATAATCCCAATTTGCTAAGTCGTTCAGCATAAGCACTAAGTTGATAACTAGCATTCTAAAACGCAATATGAACTTCCGACAGACGTTTTCGAGAAGAAATATCTTCCGACTATGAAGTCCTTTTTTTTGATTTCTAGGCGACATCTCGTGTATCTTTGAAGTTTACGCCGTTCGGAAAAGGCGACTGTGAAGGCAGGCTGATAACAAAAGCGCATTATGCGCATGATTTTCCCATCGCTTTCGAGAGCATTTCCATATTCCCGTTTCTAAAGCACATATTACCTCTTCGTTTTCCCTGTGTTTGACGTGTGTGTGTGCGCGCGTGTGCGCGTGTGTGCGCGTGTGTGTGCTTGTGTGTGTCCAAGTGCGTGTCTGTGTGTGCATGTGTGCGTGTTTGTGCGCGCCAGCATGTGCACGTGTCTGCGCGTTTTTCTGAGTCTGCGCGTATGTCTCCGTGTGTATCTCCACGTATGTTTCAGCGTGCACGTGTGTTTTGACATGTGTGTATCCTTGTGTGCGTGTATCTACGCGCACATAAGTGTCGTAGATTTACCTGCATGTGTGGCGCTGCAATCAAAAATCTAAAAATTCTATCACAAAATGTTACTATAACTATTTTAAAAAATCTGTGCATTATGGTTTATGGAAATTTGGATTCGGACTACGATGAGTTTTCGCCATTTCATCAACACGACTAGCTCAGAGCTCTCTCCGTCTTACAGTATTGCTGACCACAGTACTTGAAATAACTTTTTTTGCTGCGATAGTGTTGGAATGATATAAACTTCCATCTCGCGTTGTTGTCTTCTTTTTCTGTAGAAGAATATTTCGTATTATGGTTCGATTACGTCTGTCCCTAACTAGCACTTTATGCTCTGTAATCAACGGAAGTTGGCTCATCCAATTTGCAGTTTTCCTGCACATGAGCTGTAAATTAAACGTACTTTTTGCTTTGTTCTTTAAATTTGTTCGGTTTCTTTTCCGACATCTGCTTATTTTATTTTTACTTCAAGTTTTGTTTTTATGTGTATCACTCGTGCCTGTCATTGATTTAGAAAACTGCGCTCTAGGATGATGTGAATCCACTGTAAATTAAAAGCGATCATGACGTTGTCATGAAATTTGATGTGGGTGATCAAGAGCATTAGCCGACAGCAGGCTCGACAGGATAAATACACCGGGTGAACCGTTAGGAAAATTTTCAGTTCAGAACTGTTGAAGCCATCGAAAAAATTCAAACGGGCTCCATTTCCGTCAGAGCTGGATCTTCTGTCTAATGAAAACCTCTTCCGTTACATTGCCACTATGTCACCTTCTCAAACAGTTATCCACTTCATATATTCACTCCTAACGATGCAGTTCTTCGCCCCTTAAAGCATTTCAGCCCGGATGAAAACTTCCATGAATTTGGCCTCAATCAAGAGGCTTTCCTAGCAACAAGAGAAAAATCCTTTATGTAAATTTTCAACGAATGATTGATCAAATCAGAATATAAATGCATCATTGTTCTTAATTACTTGTTTATTGACATCTGGGATAGAGATTAATTGAGTCATACAAGTGTTTTTCGATGCTGTCTTCTTCAGCATGCTTTCGAACATGCCAGCGAATAATAACAAAGTGTTGTTTAAGAATAAATCAAAAAATTTAAACATTATTCGCATTTCCTTAACTGCAGCTTATTCTATGGATATGTGAATTAATAATAATAATAATTAGAACGGGTATGTTTTTCGAGAGCGATTAAAGCAGATGAAAATTTTCGTAACTGTAACGCTAATCAACCAATAACAGAGATGAGAAAAGTTTTTCTGTGTTTGAATATTTTTTGAAGAACTTTTATTGAAAATCAAAAAAATTATGCAAAAGAGAGAATAGGTAAATTTCTATGACATTAACAAAAATAGAGTCAATTTCTAGGAATTTATGAAAGAATGGTACCCTTGAATGTTGGTTACTCATCGTTCACTGCAAAATTTCTTCTATCGATGAGGGAAGATAGAATCGAAATTTCAGCTACGTTTGCCAGCGTAAACCATTCCATCATTCTATCACACAATTTTCTTTCGACATGCGCACAAATGACCGTCATAAATCAACGGATCAGAACAAATGGTGGTCCTTTCTGACAATTTTCTCAGAATGTCCACGTCATAAAAACCATTTTTTGAGGTTTTTATCGGAGGTAATGGCAACGTGATGATATTCAAGCCCGGTCCAACGTAGGTAGGTGCGGGTGGAACTGAAGTAGTTGCCATGTTGTATATGCCCAGTAAACACTGTCCGATCATCGTTCAGTGGTATCTTCTGAGCTTTTTTATACAGGAAATTATCCATTCTATTTTCTGATGCGTAAACAAGAGGTCTAGTTTAGGATCGAGGCAGAACACATAAACATTGTATGTTGAATTCTTATTAGATGTTACCAGAAATTTTAGGACAATATACTATTGCTTTGATAGGAGTGGACTGCTTTGAAATTTTTTTTGAAAAAAATGGTTGAAATTAAAATAATGAAAATATGCATATGAACTCAACGCTCAGTATTTATTATGCTCAAAAAGTCAAATATCGTTTAATTCAAAAAGTCAACTAAACAAAAAATCTTCATGTTTAATAAATATGCAAACGTTTTAGTTGCCCTTAGGGAAGAAAAGTGAAGTCCATATCGTCTTTTTTTTTGCCTTCACAACGATCTGTTATGCATTCATCGTCTCCCGTTGCTAGCTACTGTCTAGAAGGAACGCATTTCAGTGCATTTGAAGCGTGAAGTGTGGGGTGAAAAAAAGGAAAGCATGCATTGAATTTCAATTTATTCTGCCGCATAGTATAGAAAAAAACATGAGAATATTTGATTCTATTGAGAACATAAAAGCACAATAGAGAAATATTGAATGAGTACTAGCTTTTTACATCGTAAATAACGTTTTAAAAGATTTGAGAATTTAATATATTTTATTAACTGATGTAATTGTTTCTTTGTACTTTTTCTTTACAGTTCCTTATGTTTTTTTGTTGTCAACGTTCATTTGTTTAGAATATTAGTTTCAGTTTCTTTAGCGGTGAGTATTTGAAAGTTCTTTTTTTTTTTGCCGCAATAATTGCTTTATTAGCGTATGAATAGGATTGCATTTTGGCATCCATCCTAATAAGTGTTTATGATTGTGCCAGGCAATCTTGCGTTCGTTTCTATCGATGATATTCACAGACTTCCTTTCCAAGATGCGTTGCTTTAGTGTTGATTCCGGCAACTTACCGATATGCTTATGTTTTTTTTCCTATCGCGAAATATTGCTTTTAACTAGCCCCTTTTCGCATATGCTCTCATCATTGATTGCAAAGGTAATGGTGCTGTTAAAGGATGCTATTGGAGCGTGTTTTACAATAAAGATGTATCATTTAATGGATTTCTTATATCGATGAAAATTATACCAGAATTTCAGCTGATTTCTCGGCATCTGAATAAAAAATCTAATGGAAAATTCAGTTTTTCATCAACAGATAGCTCATCATTTAGTATTGCACCTGCTTATGTTACGCGATAATTTTCCTTTATATTATTTTGCTATTTCGCCAAATAAGTTGATTATATATGTTTAATTTTTATAAGAGTATATTTTTGCAAAAAAAAAAACGAATCATTGAAAGCACTCTATTCCTCACTTATTTTACGGCTAGGATTTCGATAAAAGTGACTCTGAAATCTTCAGAGTCTTTGAAGAGGATATTGTCACCTGTTGTAATCTTGTTCTCGAAAGAAAGTTATCCAAATGTAATGCTTTATTTTTTCTTATTCAAATAAGCGTCAAATAGAATTTTAGTTGTTTAAACGGTTTCCGTCATTAGTGTCGCTAGAAATTCTCCGTTCACGCAGTTAAAAGTTCTGATTACATCGAATTTCATTCGATGTAATCAAATTTGACTACTTGTTAATCAACTCCTTTACGTAGTTGATCACTTCACTTTGCAAATGCTGATTTATTTGAAGGTTTAAATAAAGATGACACTAGATGCTCTTCTTTTGCTCTCTATCGAAGAAATTGAAATGTTGCTGATTTCAGATATCAAAAAATTTTACTCTCACTAGCAGGTCAATTGCTGCAAAAGTATTTTGCCAAAAATTTTCTCCATTTTTTTTTTGTTAGCCATGAATTCAACATTCTCGAAATGTTTTGAAAAAACTTAAATGTGGCGAGCTACTTGACTAGCATCAGTAAATTAGTTATGAAAGTGTATCATCGTATATTTTTCACCAGACATTCCAATCAAGAAGTTTTCATGAACTTCATATGATGGAATTATTTAGTACAGCGACGATTTGAGAGAAACGATTATAAAACACTTCATCATGTGCTATTTCCAATAATTCATAGTGTCTATAAGTGTTTCCGAATGCAATATTAATAAATTGAGCCTATCTTTAACTATTTTCTTGTGCAGTAATCAACAACCCCCCTTAGAATGAACACTCCACGAAATATTCACGTAACGTATCAGCGTCAATAGAATGATCTCAATCTTCTTTTTTGTTGACAACCATCTTTTCTATTTTCGTTACTTCTTCCTAGCATCGTTTCAACTCATTTCAAACAGACCAGTATGTACGCTTTCACAAAGATTTTTTAACATTCACATTCTTGAAATAGCAATATTCTGTGCAAATATATTTTTTAAACCCCTTCACGGAGGTTTTTTTTTGCATCCGTTTCTGAATTTCTTTCCGTGAATATTGCTTTTTTTCAGCATATTTTTCACTATTAGCAGTGTAGAAGTGTATGCTAAAGTGTATATTCACGATTTTTCAAAACGGTTATTGCGACTTATACAAATAAACCGCTATCGAACGTCTATTCAATTCTGCTCATGCATAAGTGACATTATTTATCGATTTTGTTTATCGTTCTCTCAAGGTTTTTCCCAAGTTGTTTCTTGGAGGATCAATTATATTGGGTGAACAATGGCTATTCATCACAAGTTTGTGTATTTATTTTTTCAACATTAAGGAGATGCAAATATCGGCTGTTTTCATCAAAATGAATGCCTCTTTTAAAAACATCGAACACTTCGAGAAAACCGTTCCCGTTCAATCTCAACGATTTTAAATTCATGGCAACTGGAACTTAGTTCATTTAATTATTCATTAAAATGAAGCTTTTCTACTTCCATGTTGCCTATTTCTAGTTTTTTTGTGATTTGAATAATTTATGCAATGTACCTTATGCTTCCAATTTTAAGATATGATTATCTCTTGAACAATTTCTTTGAATGGCGGTGATTGTTAAACATCACTTTAGTGCCATCATCCATCATGTAGTTTGTTTTATTTTTTTTGGAGAACGCGCATGAGTACAACTATTATAAATTTATGCAACATTACCATATTTCTTAAATACATCAAAATTCAATGTCACTTCCACATATGAGCTATTTCCTTTCCTTTTTTTTAAACGTAGTTATTGATAATGCTTGTTCGTTGAATAGAGATATGTCTGCGGCTCATGTTTCACATCTCTTTGTGCATCGCTAATGCCAGACTCCAAGCTATCTGGCTTAATGCATATACATATTCCCTTCATAATAACATTAATTTCATCTAGTCGATGCTGATTTTGCTCCTCTGAAGTGGTACTTCTATCTAGAATTCATTGTGTGGGAATTCAAAACGTGACTGCATTCAATTTGTGTGCATGATGCCTTTTCCATTAATATTTGCGTTCATTTCACAGCAATTGCACATCAGTTTTTCAATAATTTATGATGGCGTTTTCACAAGATCGTATCACAGGTTGCAATCTTCATGCCTATATTGCTGAATTCTTACTTAATTCGTGTATCGAATATGTTACTTAATTACTGTATCGAAGCTAGATGAGGCTCATAGTGAGGTGTATGCGATTGTTAACGAGTATATTTCCCGCATTTAATATTCCATAATTCCTTCTTTCGTCTTCAATGCAATGTTTTTCTAATTCTGTTTTTTTTTTTTTTTTTTTTGGCAATCAGGCGGTGTGTTTTCTATTCGTTTCTAAACTTTTTCTTCCTGCCGAAATTGGGAAGGAGAGAAATCCATTTTCCGAGTTCGTCGCACAATTAGCTCTCGCACGCCTGAAGTGCTACTATATCGAAGTACGTCCGCGAATGAAAGTCAACATGGAGAAACTCCCGATGAAATCGGGGAATTTTTCGAACGAACGCCACTGAGACAACTCAATGAGACAGGAAGATAGTATTTTTTGAGTGTATTAAAATGTGCTGGATCGAATGCACCTATTGTCAAATGAAAATCCTCTGAAAATTTCTCAAAAAAAAGTAGTCTCCATATAGAAGCGCATAGAATGCATTAAAAAAACATCTTCATTATTCCCCTGTTTCAAATTAAAAAAGCGGTCACTAAATTCTTACGATATGCACAGCGCGAAATGTCAGTTAAAAAACATTTGGGCAAGTGATAAGCAAAAGTGAAGAAAAACATGGCGAGCAGATTTGCAAATTACGGAGGATTTTGTAAGGCGATAAATCAATTTCAAAAGAAAGTTGTTTGACCTATATTTGGTACTTAATACGTGGACTTCATTTTGAGCAGGGAGTCGGCAGAAGTGGTCAATTTTGGCCGTTAACGAAGACTTGTCGCGCTGTACCAACACGCATTTTCTAACCGAACGCCAAAGCTTATCCCATATTTGCTTTTCTGATGTAGATGCATCGTATTACCCTTTTCCTACATACAACTTAGAAGGGAGGGGAAGGGGAAATTCTTTCGACTCACCTTCATTAGCCGTCCTGCATTAGTGTTTCTCATGTGAAAGAGTGTCCTATGTAGTAAGTGCATCATCCAGATATTGAATGTTCATTGAAGCGTGCAATTCGCACTATCGAACATGGTGATATTTGGGTCTTTCAAATCAGACTATGCGAATTTCATGAGATGTGTTGCATAGTCATTAGTTGCACACTCATCGACCTTATGGAACAATTATGCAAAAAAACAAAAACAGATGCAATTCTGCATGGTAATATTTTTTATAATTTGGTGGTTAAGAGGGCACGATACAAACTTCGATGTGTTTTATTGCTTCGAAAGTTTCGAAACTTCATTAAAATTGCCGCTTTGGTTTTGTGAACGCAATTTGAGCTCTTCAACTTTCAATAACTTTCTATAGACTTTGTGAACTTGCAGGCAGCCGGCTGGTGAAATCACGTCCAGTTCCTGAATACTTGTTCGGTGCATATATTTGCTGAAAATGTTATGGTTGCTTTGTTGTTTAGTTAGTTCTAGAAAGTCTGATTGTCAATAATGATTTATTTAAATGCTGTGCACGAAGAAATTCATCAGAAAAACGGAAAGAGAATTCAGTCAAGCTGATAATAACTGGCAATGCGAGTGATAGAAGTTCGAAAATTAGTCAGCCATCAAAGCAGTAGTGGATCCTAAAAAGCCTCTTTTGGCTTGCGAGTCATTAATGAAAAGCTCTCTCCTTTCCCGTTCGTCCTAGTACACTACCCCTTGCCACCATATCTCAATAAGCTTTTGTCAGTCCTCTCACGGAGTAATTTAATGAACAACCTGCTAGCAGGAGTATCCGGCGGCTACTATCACGTCGATTATCCGACCGGCAAAAGAAATCATGAAAACTCGTTCATATAGATCTTTAGATGGATTAGTTTATTTTGGAGTGGATCGTTTGATTGGTCACTGCCGTTGCAAAAGTGATCTGTCAAAAAAAGTTACTAAATTATTAGTGCATGTAAGTTTGTAAGTTTCGGTGCATAACGTAGAGAATCATCAGGTTAATCCATTTTCGACCAAAGGTCGAATTTTCACTTAAGCATTAAAGAAATTCTTTGAAGTTTTTCGCCAGTAAAAATCCCAAACTTTGTTGTTCACTGCGGCTGAGACGAACACAAAACTTGAAAGGTGTAACTGAGCGATGCCAAAATGAGAGGAGCATGCCAAAAAAATTTGTGTTCATCAACAATGTTCACCAGCTCAACATTCTTCTCGAGCCTGCGAATGGGTAACTTTGCAATATGAAGGTGAATGGAAAACTTTAAAATTCGCATTGAAAACTGTCGTTACGTTAATTCTTATGCAAAATCTTTATTCTTTGTTCGACACTCTGCTTTATAATCTTAGTCGCAAATATTTGCTTGGTTTTCCTGGCACTAATAATCATCTGTTCGAGAAAAAAACTCTTCCTCAGCTAATTTGCATTATTTAACCTGAAGGAATAGCAAAAATGTATCTATCAAATAGCGATGGTTAATTACCTATTGCTTGCATACGGAGGCCATCACTGTCTCGCACAGTTATCTTCACTGTAGAGTTTTAGTTTCTGTACCTTGCGGTAACCTGTTCTGGGCTTATCAATATTCGACATGATGTTTGGCATGCTAGGGACGATATTTTCTTTGAAGGGACTCGAAAAGGTAACAAAGAATGATGGCGGCGATAGTGCTGGAGGCGAAAATGAATTTATGCACTCCAGCACGCGTACGCATTTTCGCTACTGTCATTTATTAATTGCTTCACTCGTTGCAGCTGGAGATTATACAGTAGTTCAGTGCGAGAGTGTTAGTGCACCGTCGTTCTGCAAGCAATCGGCTTTCTCATCGCCATGTATCGCTCGAAATGCCGAGTCAGATTTTCGGACGCGGCTGAAGCGTGAGGACATTTACGGCAGAGTAGGCGTATTTGTCCCGATATTTTTCGAATTTCCTTATCCATAAGAACACAACTTTCTTCTACTAAACGAACAGGGGCATATTTCATAGATCATGAAAAGAGACCGTGATAGCGTCTGTAATTTGAGTAATGTTTCTGAAAACAATAATTAGGGAGAACACTTTTTTTACGCCAAGCGCTGCAGCTCACTTTTGAAGCGGAAATTGTTTTCATGCGGCTGTTTTGCTAAAAATTATTGCATGTGGGACATTGCATACTCTTGTTAACTTCATTATTCAATTGGAAACTGTTTTCTCGTCCCAGGACTCTCACAAGATACTCCTTTCCTTCAAAAACGTGATATTTTAATTGCTTTTTCTATGTCCGTTTAGTGGGATTAAAAATATCAAAATTCTGCACACGACTGAAAGATGTAAGAAATATGAGACTGAAACGAGATTGTGAGAAGTTCTGCACCGAAATGAGATTCAAACTGCTATGTTAAACTGGAGTTTGCACCAGTATTTTTCTAAGAAAACAGTTTCATGCGCCATGCCATGATTGAAAAAAAATGCGTAATTTTTCTGCATCAAGCTTGGACCTATTCGCCAACTTGGAGCGGGCTTGCAAGAACATTACTGCACTGAGTTCATTAAGGAAGATTTTAAACGTTCATGATCATAGTTTTAAGGCGAAATAATTTGCATTGAATATTCGTCATTGAACAAGCAAGATTTTTAAAGCTAAAATGATGCTATGGCAGCATGGAAAGGTCACGCTTACATGAGACCATAAAATCTATCGAGATTTTTGGAAGTAAATGTTTTTTCCTGTCTTCTCCGCTGCTTTTTTTTGCTCTCCTTGCCGTACTTATATTTGCCGAATTTCTAAATTAAACCTCATAGACTTCCCGCTCATGAAGAATTTCCTTCTCACGAAATACTTTTCAATAGTGCACTCCATATGTTTCTCTATAGTTGCAATTGCCTGTCTCGAGAAACTCCTTCATCATTTTTCGCCGAAATCATAAGTGAACATTGCATTCATGTACTCATTAATTCTTTTGCGACAAAATATTGGCTATTTGTTTGTTCTAGCTGACTGAGTGCCTTCATTCCATCAACTGCGTCTTAGTCTTATGTAAAGTTTACAAAAACTTCCCATAGTGACGCATATCCTTAGCAGCATAACCGGCTTAAAATGATCCTAGAATACTTCTTTTGGCTCAGTGATCGTAATAGGATTTTGTCATGTATGAAATTGCATGGAATCCTTTACGTTCGCCCACTTCTCGAAAAGTTCAAAAAATATTCTGTTCGTTTCCTCAAGCAGTAGCCTCAAAAGTTCACCTCGCATGTAGACTAACATGTGAAGCATTTGGTAATTCCATAGATAGCAAACAAATTTGACATCAAGATTGCAACCGTCGCAATTCGTTCCCTAGGAGCACTATAAAACACACATCATGCGGATTTAGCGATTGCCCGCATTATAAGATCTAGAGTATCCATATTGTGCTAGGATATCATATGAGAAGTCTTTACTAATTCATCATCACTGGTGTTGTAAAAAAATTCGACGAAAGTTTCCATTCAGCATATCATTTGCGATGAATGAAAGCAGCTTCCATAAACTTTTCGAAGCAGTAACGGATGAGCCGTATTATGATAATGTTCAGTTTTTAAGGACTGCAAAAATTTTGTTTAGCATGGCAACATCTCACAGTCAACAAACTACATGAATATGTAGTGTCCTGGAAATTTGGACCAGTGATCTTTTAGCATTAACCGTGGACAACTTGCTGATCGGTTTTCATATAATGGGCGATCGGATTTATAACTGCCAAAAAGTTAAGCTGATCGCATGAGTAAAACCGAATTTTGACAATCAGTTTTCATGAAATGCTTCATCGATCGTCATTCTTAGACAATTTTCCCAATGCTCAATTCATGTGAATGATTAGCCCCAGCGCCCTTCATACATATCGATGCCGATTTCTGACGAAAGTTCGCTGTATTTTTAGGCACCAAAAGACCGTGTATTAATCGCATCACCGATGAGATCATCACGAGGATAATGGCGATTTTCAATCGCTTCGAGTAATATGAAGTTTTCATCACTCTCATGAAATGGTCGAGTTTTTTCTCTTTCCTTTTACTAATTTGATTTTTGATATCATGTTTTGCTCAACAGATTCACAGATTTTCATGAAAAACTATGGAAGCATTTTGCAAAAGAAAGGGGAATTGGCGAGGATTCACGGCATTTTCTTCTTAAGCGTTTATTAGGGATCCCCCACGTTTTCAGTGAGCTTGGTTCAAAAAATCGTTGTGGCTTCCAGCTGTTGACAACGTATGCACAATTTGGAAAGCTATTCTAATCTGTAAATACAGCTGTGTGCTCTTCCACGTCGGCTCCATCTGTCCGCTGACACGGTAAACCAGTTTTCTCTTGCCGCAACGCATCAACCTCTCTTCATCAAAACGCTTTGGCAATACCAAAAGTCCTTCGTCTCCCTCTCTTTCTCCATCTCCTAATAAAAAACGAGAATGAAGAATCCTTCAATCGAGTTTCCACTAACTTTTGAAAATGGCAAATTTTAATAACGTTTCATACATTATCGAACGAGCAACATTGCATATGTAGCAAGTATATCGGTGAGGCTGTCCACTGCGAAACATTGATTTACTGTAATATTTGCATTCAGCTTTTAGACTCTTTCGCGTCTTCAGAAGCCCAAAACTGAGGAATGGATATGGCCTGAACGCCCCTTGATGACGCAAAGAAAAAAGAAAAGGAATAATGCTGCCAACCTCCCCCTAGTTCATCCCTTATAATCTTCTCGTATTATCTCCATAGTTTTCAATGGCAACTACGGTACAAAATGCTGAAAAGAAGACTGATGCGCCAAAGACTTCAGTTATTCATGCACATGGGTGCGATGAAAATTTCTTATTCGTATGATACCAAAAATACGGCATGAAGTAGTGGAAGGAATGAAAGCGCAATAAAATTCATGAGACCGGCTATCCAATAACATTGCACACTAAAACACATTTGCAAAACAATCTTCGGTAATCGAGAAAAGAATAGGAAGCATTTGTAAAAATAACAACAATGCACAGGCACGTAGGTATCATCTTGTTGAAAAAAGAGGAAAAAGTTTATGAAAATATTGCACTTAATAAAATCATCACTTACTTTATCGAAATAAGCATCTAAAGTAGGGATGTCCTACTGAGCACTTAACTTCCTATTTATTTATCTATTAAAGGAATTCGAGTTTGCTGAACAATTGAGAGTTTTTCTCTTGCAAATTTGTTGCACTTATGCACGACTCTTTCCTGCCTATCGAAAACGCTACTTGTCACCGACGTTGTTGCTTTAAAGCAGAAGAATACTTTCCTAACATAGTTCTATTCATTTCTTATTCATTTCAAAGAGCAGAGCATTCATCAGGAATAAACATCTCTTCATATCGCCCCCACTTATCCTGATTCAATGCTTCTCCGATCCAGTTGGTCTCTGCGGTCTTTTTTCGAGAGTCGCTCCATCTCATTGCAGGCTGGTCTCTGTTTCTCTTGCCAATCCTTGGTGTTCATTCTGTAATTCTTTTCACCCGCTCGTCATTTTTTATTGCGGATATCTTTCCCGCCCATCTAAACTTCCTCATGCCAGCCTCTGCCACGAAGTCCTCTACTTTTGCTGCCCCACGGGACCATTCGCCGGCTTTCCTCTCCAGCACTTTGGTTCCTCTCCTCTGTACTGGTGGCATTCCTCACTTCCTTGGTTGTTGCATACATCTCAGAGCTGCAGAGAACTGCTAGCATCATGTTTTTTTCAAAAAGTTTTCGTTTGAGACTTACCGGTGCTTTTTTTTTCTCGTCGTAGAAGTGTCTTTATTCTCAAGAAAATACTTTCCAGCCTTATTTGATCTTGCATTGTAAACCTGGCTTCGTCCCTTCGGTCTATTAACACATCCGCCTAAGTAGATAAATTCATTTACGCATTCAATCTTCTTGCTCCTTACAGCAGTTGTCGTCTTCAGCTCTCCATTGCTCATCAGTTTCGTTTTGAAAGTATATAATTGTAAGCGTACGCCGCACTTTTTACATTAAGTTCTCATGCCATTTTCTTTATTTAATTGAAACTGTGAAATGTCGGGAAAGTTGTGAGATATCAGGACTATATCATCCACAAACCTCAAATGGAAAAGCATTTTCCTGCCTATGTTCACGCCCTTTTTGTGCCAGGTAGCTCATCATAGACGACTTGTAGACTTGCGTTGAACAGCAGTGGAGATATGCAGGCACCCTGCCGTGCTCGTCTATTGACCTTATCCCGTATTTGATCAACAAGCTCGTCCATAAGCCAACTCTGCAAAATCATAATCACGTCAGAACCTAATTTTCCTCCAGTAATTCCAACTTAGCTACTTGGGTACTTACTGTACGTATCCTAGAAGCAGTTTCAAAACGGCCAAACTTTCTTGATTCCTCGGAAGCGAAGTAATTAAGGTTGGGCCGTTTTTACTGTCACATCCGCCATGGCCATACGATAACTGATCCTAGTTGTTCACCATTTCTACAGTGAGATACTTTGAAAAATTTGATCGTTGTCATTAAAAATAATAAACTCCGTCGTGTCGAGTTTCATTTTTACAGGTAATCTCAACCTGAAGCGCTTTTAAGTATGGCATACAAATACACACCTGTCTTCTATGGACACTAAGCAGCGTTGTTGCCAAAAACAACTTTTGTTCAACGCCTGGATCCGCTTGAACTTTGATGAACCACAGGTTACTGGTTTGGGCCATGGCGCTGCAGCTCTGTCACGCACGCATGCCGCCGCCGCCTTTTGCAAGAAAGCGCGCAAGGTGATGCGCCACGATGCTTAGCGATGACAGCACGATCTTACGCTACGCTTCCACCAGGCGAGCGCTCATGCGAGCGTGCCCCAGTCGTCGTACCTTAGGACCAACATTCATTCAATCCGCTTCAGATTTCACGCCGGTTGATTGCACCTTAAATGATGAATGTCTCATAAATACTGAGATTACGACGCCCAGTTGATTTCGGAAAAAGGGAAGGAATATGTTGGATCAGTCGGAAGTTTGACGCGGTTCCGAACCGCTCTCTTCAGAAAAAAAA
Organism: Ascaris suum; assembly: GCA_013433145.1. Lineage (NCBI taxonomy): Eukaryota > Metazoa > Nematoda > Chromadorea > Rhabditida > Ascarididae > Ascaris > Ascaris suum. The sequence goes on from CM024175.1 coordinate 2,455,959, forward strand.
TCATAATTGATCTCAAGGTGAAGGTTTTAAAAGTTAATAGGCAGCACTGTTGTTGGGACGTTGTTGCAAATATCAATAAAATGAGTTTATTGCACTCAACAAAAAAAACCTCCGTCAAAAGAATCAAGCTATAACTCCGAAAAGTTTTTGACATCATTGTTTTTATGGAAGTCGATTTTCTCCCGGGAAGTGCCAGAGAGAGGCAAAAAATTGGTGGCTAAGAAGTGGCATGATGAAAAAAAAACGAGTATGAGCATGGCAAACGGAGAAAGAATTTAATTTCCACCTTCTTCAGCTTTAGCGCAGCCGTCCTTGAAACACACGGTCTCATAAGGCAAGAGAGACCGGTGGGACCTCTTATGCTGACCAGAGGTGGCTACATCCTCCGCAGTCCCTGGTAAAATGTTTCTGGTTCACCTCACTACAACTGTGTTGTGATTGTTTGGCTCGGCCTGATGAAGCGGTTGGAAACCGCAAAAGTGGGAGGCTACTAAGCAGAAACCAGAGCCGTGGTGGGCTGAGAAGTAGGTTTTAGCGTTCGTTGAGAAGGCTTTGTCGTGTCTCTAGTCGCCACCGCTGTGTCTGTGAGTGGGCGAGGTGATGAGGCGGTAGAGTCGACGACGTGTTGATGAGGAAGGCGAGTCGACTATAGTGCTGATGAGGACGACGACTTGAGTATGAAGCTTTATTAGGCGAACTAGAGAAGCGTGATACACTGAACATACGCACACACCACACGGAACCCACAACGAGAAAAAGACACAGCTTATATAGGGGTGATCACGTGACAATTTGTGGTGAAATATGGTCGCCTTGCTATGCAATCACGTGATCTCCATCGCATCACTGCTCCTCGTTATGACGTAACCACTGCGTGTCGCAATGCGTGCCACGCGGAAAAGTGTTTTGCAATACCATCCCGGATATGCTGAATCATCACCATATGTGTAACAGTTTTTACTCTCCCTCAATTATTGTCTGGTCTTCTTTCCTTGTCCTCTGGAACACACTTGCCGCCATACGTAAACTCAGTCCAGAAGTGCACCGCTTTTGTTCCGTATTGCTAGTCAAGAGCGCACATTAACACGCAACTTTACTTTCGTCCCAGTCAGTTTAAAAGGTACTCAAACACCCAAATTTTCAACTTAGCTGTCGCGCACTTCGGTTAGCGCACTGTTCCAAAAACTATCCCAAGCCGCCTCTCTGAATCTTGCAGGTCATTTTTCAGTCTTCTTCTACAAAGTGTTTTAGCAAACTATCAACAGCTGATGAAGATGGACCATTGTGGGGAGATCCTCAACAGATCTTTCTTCAAACGAATTTTGTACACCACCTTTTCATTGTTCCTTGTTTTCGAGCATCATCATGAAAAACCGATATCCGAGCTGTCTTCCCGTCTGTTCTCCCCTCATGCACCCTTCTTCCTCCTTCTCGATCCCTATGTCCCCATCTCGCCACGCCTCTTCCCTGCCTTCTCCTTTTCCATTCCCCAATCACCTCTCCATTTCGTCCTTCGGTTTTCAACTATAAGCTGTGATACAATGTTTCCTTATGGTTTTACAGAGAAAGACGATAGTATCAGAAGCCTAAAACATGAACATAGCATTGATAGACCGATGTTAGAAGATGAAATGTTAACAATGTAGTTTGTAGACATTAATGAAATAGATATGCAAATAAAAGGTGAACACGTTTCGTCCACTATCCGTTGACGTGTACACCTGAGTTATGCGCGGGCCGTCGTCAGAACGAAACGCGTAACCCTGTTAGTAGAGGAAAATTAAATAGTCATTATAAGCATGTGTTGTGAACATGATAAAGAAGTGAAGTAGCAAACAAATATATAGATACAATGTTCGTTATGATTGTGGGATGAACAAGAAAATCTTAAGTATGGGGCCTACCTCGTACTGAAGGAAACGTATTAGAAAGTTTCTAACAAAAATTTTTGTGTTGAAAACACTAGGTACAATAAGCGGAAAAAATTATAAGACGATATACGTAATTACTCAAGTAAGGGATTATAACATAAAAGTATTAATAAAAGATAATCCTACAGCTAAGGGTTTAGAAATGCAGATAGTCTTAACCGTTCTAGTATACCCAAATGAACTAGGGAAAGAACATGTTCACAATTATTTTAGCAATATTCTGAAAACTTTCTGTATTAAGTATTAATAAATCCCGAAAAATGCACACATATATGTTCATGGAAAAGATCACAGAGGGTGTCGGATTTGAGGTAAACAAAACTTAAGCGGTAAATATGAGTTGCAAGATAGTTTCAAAACGGTAAGTATCTTCGGCAAAAAGAATATAAGTAAAAGTCGTCAAATGCAGAAATTCAAAAATTCTACTGTCTCGCCTATCTCTTAGAAGTTTTGAAACGAATAAATGCTTTTTTAGACATATTCGAGTCTCATCAAGCACTTTCTATGTCTGTGTTCATCAAAGAAGCACCTATCCGTTCAAAAACGAAATAACTGCACATTTAAATTTCCTATCTGGGTATCGATTGAACGGATGTAAAATTACACTAAGGTTGAAAAAAATAAATTCGGATTTTTTCAATTCTACTTTACATCGATAATTATTAGATGGGATGCTGTTTGAGATAGTCGGTTACCTTTCAGTTATAAGGTATCAAAAATTTCATCTTATTTCGTATTTCACCATTACCTTAGTAGAACTTTCAAAACTAAATTCATGATTGCAGTTGTGCATTCAATACGTTCGCGGTCAGTTTGTCGCCGATAGGCCACGCCCACTGCGTAAGCGACAGCTGTTTGGTGACTGCAAGCCGGACGACTCGACAAGCGAGCAGTGCTACACCTGCGTTTGTATTACCACTTCGAACGCATGACTGTGCCAACATTACTTGGGTTCCCGTTGCTCTTGCTGCTCTACAACGGCGACGGTAATGATTCGAGTATTTTTCCATTGACAGCTGTTTCAAACACTGATTACCGTATTCCAAAGAGCAGAAGTGATGCTCACAGAATTTCTCATATGTCCACCTTGTCAGCACCCAATCGGCACAAAGGTGGCATAACTCCACCACCGTTTCATTCACATATTACGACAAGTTTCCGATCAAATCATGGGCAGCGGCATCGAGCTCGTCTAAAAACTGCACCTGATCGTACAAACATTGACTTCACAGACAGTACTGCCGAAATGGGCTCGAGTGCAGAAAATATTAGAATTATTGGCGATCCCACAAGGTCGTTTCAACAGAAACCAGTCAATTCAATTCCTTCTGCTGCAACCTCAGCAACTTCGAAGTCATTGCTTGGCATTGCCTCATCGACGAATGGATCCATTATGGCAGCTACAAATACGATTCATAGCAATCGGATGGATAAAACACGTACAGTACATAATCAATCGACGAACACACCATTACTGTCAATATCTCAACTTAGCGGCGAGGTGACTTCGAAAATTCCTGTACCCGCTGATTTGGGTGATGGAAGTGCTGTGAAATATGTTCACGTTGCAGATGATTTCAAGCCGAAGGTTCAGCATATTGCCAAGAATCCAACAAAGGCAGATGTTGAGAGAGCTATGCAATTCCGTGAGCATTTCCATATCAAAAACTCTCATTTCATATATTAAATTAATGAAACCGTCATTAGTTTATCTGTGATGCTTGTCTTAGGAGCTATAAGTTGCGTTAAAAAATTATTTCGAAATCATATTAAAGTAATTGTGATAAATTCGCAGCGAATTGAAATCTTCTCATAGGTAATCATGCAGATTTGATATTTTTCCAAGTTTATCAGAGAAGAAATCGAAATGATTTTTCCAAATAGGCAACTTTACTTGCTTTGCCGTCTAAAATTCTTTTCTAACAATCTCTTCATATTGTCGGATGACCGAGCGGAGTGTATATTTGTATGAAATTATGAGTTCACTGTTATGTGTGGAATTCAGTAGAAAGGATATTGCTTAGACGATTTTGAATCTAATCCACTGAGCCGTGACAGAACGCATAGAAACTTCACCACTAATGAATTATTTGTAAAAGAAAGTGGTATATTTCGATATATATATATATATATATATATATATATATATATATATATATATATATATATATATATATATATATATATATATATATATATATATATTTATACAAATATTGCACCATTGTTTTATATGAATCGTTTTATTTGCATATCACGATACTTCACTGTGTTCCAATGTCATGGCACAAAAATGTTATGCTAGGCTCATCTTTATCAGAGGGTATAAGTATTGCTCCTCATGGGAACTGAAAATGGCCTATTCAACCTAGAATCCTTACCGGATAGTTTAGGGAGAAATAATTGAAGTTTACTGGACTTCCCGAACGAAATTTGTGTGCTGCGAAAGGCAGCAGGTGTGGCGCCTACTGAGTGGCAGGGTTCGAGAACAAACGATCAAGAGATAAAAAGGCCTAAGGGCTCGGAGTTTTTATTTTTCCATAGTAAATTCATGGTGGAGGACGAGTTTCTTATAGCCTTGTGTATGTTATCCAAAACTGCCTGATCTCTTGTCAGCAAATTTGTTGTTTCGCCATTGTTGTTACTTTAGGGCATCAAGTTAAGAATGGACTTCTACTGTAACCGCTTGCTCGAGTGAGGCAACCATTTCTTGTGGCATCTTCATCAAGTTGTATGCTGCTTTCTAATCACACCCCAATTACTGACTGATTGGATAACGGCGAAAAGAAAATCTCTGTATGTTTTGCGACCTACTGGAAATATTAGGCACCCTGGGTTTGAAATAGTGTCAAAAACTCCAACTTTATAATTTAGAATACTTCCAGTAGTTCCAAATTCTCAAATGTTTGGTCATGATTGTATTACAATAATTGAAATGTGTTGTTAAGTTCTACACGGAGGTAGCCGAGAAAATTTTTTTGCTCACTGAGCTAGAGAACGTCCAGATATTTGTAGCGTTACGCTAAATTTTTTTAATTGCACAAGTTTTTTTTCCTAAAGAAGCAGCGGTAATGAGATTTCGTCTTGCGAAGAATGACAAGAAGTAATTTCTCCATTTAGGCACACATCAACTTCAATTTTACGATGTTCTCGAAAATTTATGAGGGTCATAACGTTGGTTGTAGCAACGTGATGCATATCTACAAAATAGCAAACTCTGGTTGTATTGACAGCCGTGCATTTTTGGACAATAGGAATATCGTATAAAATATTTTCCTAAGCCTCGTGCGCATGACGAAAGAACTCTTCTTCACTAGCTTGCGTGAATATAAAAGGTATTTCTTCGCTTAGGTACGACGTTTACTTTTTTTTTTCTTGAGGCAACCATCATTAATTTCGTTTTCTAATATTTACTGCCGTATGGTGCTGTTTTACCTACGATGTTATTATTGACAACCATAGAAATTCCAATCAACTGATGAGGTGAGGCATCATTTCTTTAATAAAGATATAGAAGAAAGTCGATTCTTTATAGACATCACTGAGCGAAAAAAGGATCACTTAGATTATATCTTTAAGGATGTACATGAAGAACTTTATTTTCAGTTAATAATAGTAAAAATGCTGAAAGAGTTGCTAGTTTTGCATTAGTAAAGGGCAAGAAGTATTGCGTTTGATGTGCTAAGCGATAAGTGACCATGGCACAAATTATCGAAATGCAATTGCTCTCGGAAGTAGTTATCTCTTACGCGAAATCCCAATGTCGGGCGTGTTCAATATGGAAGCGTTTTTCCACGACGTAGTTTTTTTTCCTGATTCTGGCAAGCGTCTTCTCAAAAAAAAAATGTCCATAGAAATTGAAATGTTCGTATATATTTCTTTTCAAATCCACATTGCTTTAAGATTTTATGAGTGCTTCGTCATTTTCGACTTGTTATGAATCTTCTCCGCTCTGAACAGCACTTCGCCTAGAAAAAAACTTTTTAATTTCATTTAGTTACTTCTACGACATAACAAAACTGCCATATATGAATGTAGATCTAAGACGCAAGATATATTTGAATGCTTCAATAATAAATCTTTGCGAGAGGACAGGTGAATTGCACTAAAAAATTTCCGAAATATGACCCAAGCAGGTGCATTATAACATTAAAATTCACAAAATTTTATTTGCATAAGTTCTATCTGAAAGCATCCAAAACAAATATGCATAAACTTCGATAAATCGCTTCCAGTGGTTGATGTTGTGATAAATTTTCAAAAAAGAAAAAAAAATGCTGTTTCCACTATGGAGTATTTTTCGAGTAATGTCAACATTTTTAATAACATGCAATTTATGCAATCTAAGGAGGAAAAAAGCTCTTTTCCGTTCTTTTCTTTGCTAAAAGAAGAGTGCCATCATCTTACTGGACTGAATGCTTGGCAATAGCGTTCGATTAATTGCACTTGCGATATTGACTTGCACGAAGAACTCATAAATATTTCAAAATAAAATCTCTCTATTCTTTCATGAAATGTGCTTACGATGAATTTGATAGTCAGTTTTTAAATGAGATGAGGTCGTAAAATGAAACGTTCAGTGAGCAGAAAATTTTCATTGATGTTTGCTGAAAATTAAAAGAGAATTAGAACACCGACTCGCGGTGAGAATTTAACTGCTGTAAATGGCGAACTATTCCATATTTCATTGCTAACAAAACATTAACATCCTACGCTAAAGGAGATGGAGGGGAGAGAATATACAGGCTGACCTTATTGTGTCATTCGTACTTCCTTTAGTAATCATAACTGGCGAAATTGCCATGCAAACGTAGTGGATCAGCCCTTCCACTGCTCGGCCGTCTACTATGTGGCCTTACAAGCGAAATGAATTTGATCCATTCGATAGGGTTTTTGATGAACTGAACGAAGAAAACAAAAGAGCTATGTGGATGCTATTCTTTCATTTTGATTGCGGCTGATCTCCTGCTACCATCACCCTTTAGTGTTGACCCAGTGCTATAGCAGGACTTTTTTCACTCTTCTACGGGCGTTTATAATATGCGGATGAGAACGTCGATGTGCATTTCGGTTACTATTTTTTCGAACAGAGTTAATCACAGAAATAAAGACTCATAGTTGGGAATTGCGGAAGGGGAAGAGAACTTCTGAGAGCCAGGTATTATACTTTTTTATACCTAAATGCATTTCCCTTCTACGAACACAATAGGCGGACTAAAAAAACGATAAAAAATGAAAAAAAAAGATCCACTATTAAATTCGAAGCTGTTATACTTTAGTATTTCAAGGTTATACAAAAGAATTGAGCTTTAAAGCTGTGCATATATAGAAAGTTTGAAATGAGAAAGAACACGCAAAGAAACGCGTGAATGCTCCCAAAGGCATCATGTAAACAGATTAGAATGCAATACGGCCCACAATAGACGCTAACTATGTAGCCAACGAGAGGTGAATTCTGCCCTTCGCCATATAGAAGAAAATATTTCGTGCTTTATGCTTCAGATGTATTTTGATGAATCATAGATTCAATATGTCGATGTGCGGGGAACAATAATCTGCATGCGCAAGGTAACTAAAAAACATTGGGATATGGTACACCGCTTTAACAGCGTTCCTATAAATGCAAAATAAGATTAATAAGATTTCAATAAGAATGGGGAGCAACGTGAATAGCATTGAATTTTGTGTCATTCATTTTCAGTCAGTCTCTCTTCAAACATATTCAAAGAGCGGAAATTCAAAAAAAACAACTGTCTTTCGTACTTTACAATGTTAAGAACTTATCATGAAGACAAGCCTAAGCTGGCTTGCACTTTTCTTGGAAACTTCTGTTTTCAGTAATGACTGAATACTTTATCAGGAGCCGAATGACACATGGTCGGATCTCCTATGCGGATAAAGTTTCCACCCACCAGCGCATGCGTTGTGTAAATTCTGCTGGTGTTGAAAATTATTTGCTGCGGAAAATTAAGTGAAATATCCTTGAGCTTCTTTATTCGCTAAGAAAAGTCTAAAGGCTCCCTTTGAGGGAGAATTGCAGAATCAGCGATTTTCTCGCATTTTCACTTTGTTCATGTCTTGATTGGTGTGGAACGTTTCGTATATTAGGCTATTTAAGCGCATAATGAATATGCTGTTCAGTCGTTTAGTTCTACATGGGAAATACCAAGTAAAAGGCTATTAAGAAATGCTTAATGAGCAGCAGCTCCAAAGTTTTGCGTTTATTTCACATATCCGACCCCAATTTGTCAAAGGAAAAGGGCAGTTGCCCAATAGCCAAGTGTTTTACTTCAGATTAACTCTGAATCATTCCATTTAGCATTGGATCATCAAGAACAACAGGCAATCGCTTGGATGCGCCTTTAATAATTTATTTGAAGCTTATCTTGGAAGATAATGTCTAGGAAAAAAAACACTGTCGATATTAGGGGTGATCCAAAAGTGCAGCATGAATGCTGAAAATGTTTCTCGCACTGCAATTAGAAACTTCTTTTGCTGTGTTTTTCCTTCGGTTCTTCCAGAGATCAACGCGGAGACCGGAAGATTGAGAAAACTTTTTTTTTGCTCCATAAATAAAGGCGGTTGCTGTATGAATTTTCTTGATACAATTTTTATGTGCACGGAAGTTGTACTGAGTGCCAGAGCAGATGGCACGATTTGTGCTTTTGAAGTTTCGCTTATCTAAGCAAACCGCATCTTACGTTGCTGTCAAATGATGAAAGCTATACATTAAAGGTGTTCACATATTCTTTCGTACTATGCAACTGTGAATGAAAATCGCTTTCTTCACCATGCCTTGCAACAGGACTGGTGAGAATTTCTTAGGAAATTTGAGGTGCTTTTGTATGCCAGTTAACTTCTCGTGATATGAATGAAAATCCATTTCAATTTTGGATGTAAAAGATTGTTCTAAAATATAGATTGTCCCCATTATAATTTTTCTAGCTAACTGCAATTGCTTTCAAATTGAAACTAGTCGGCTGTCAAACCTACACAAATGCTCAGAGGTTCCAGAAATGTTGTCGCCATAACGCAGTTTTAAAAAGACCCAAGGAAGATGTGCCATTGTCTCACGAGTACTTTAATATGTCATCGAATGTGCCTTCAACGTTGCAATCTCCTAAAAAAACATTCTAGGCCATGGAAGGTTTGAAGGCTTTTTTAGCAATCTCTTCCGGTCAATCATTGAAATGGAATAACTGAGCAGGGTGTATAGCATTAGCCGATTGGCAGCTAATTTAAATATCTATCTTCCTTCGAGTTCAATGTATCCTGCCTCTATGAAATTTATTACATTTGTGAGTGTCCAAAGGTGCAAAACCTCGAAATTAAAATTTCGAAACCCTTCATACGTTTTCTCCTACCAGCTAAAGCCGCAAACTCTTATGCTGAGACAGATGGGAATGATTTACATACTGTCCATATTACCTGTGTCGGACATGTTGTCTTCTTCACTAACGTATATGAGGTTCTTCGGAGGACATATTTCGATCCTGCACACACTCCGGCTACCTTTGAACCAATATTCACAACTCTAATTTCTTACAACTTTATCTCTGTCCACCTAATAGATGTTTTCTGTCCACGTAATCACAAGTAGTGAGCTAGGAAGTTCTTCTGGTATCACTGAGTTTCCATATGATCTCCGAACACCTGAGAAATGTAACTTCTCAAGGTTTTTTCAACTTGAACCTTTATCGTGGAACAGCATCTAACTCAGCACACAATCATAGGAAACACTTTCGAGCTTAGCACATCCGCATTTTTTTTCGGGGATGCTGAAAAGCGCAATGCTTGTTGCTCGCCAGTACAGAGACAACTTTCTATTTCCTCAGTTACTTTACTCTTTGTCGATAATATCTGCCTAAATACAGAACTGTTTAGGCATCGATTTCGTTTTGGACAGACTCATATCAAGTTGAATTTTCCTCCACTCGTTTGGAGCCTTCCCGTTTCCATTTAAAGCGCTGCTGCGTTATCAGAGGAGATTATGGAGTTAGTGAATAAAATAACCTGTTAGTTCTTCAGTGTTGAGCTTTATTCCGATACACGCCATCGACGAGGGATTCTAAGGCAGCAGTGGGCAACGTCTATAAAGTCTCCATATCGATTTCTTTTCTGAAGTTAATATGGTAATGGCTGTTAAATAGCCCGATCCCCATTTTGCACTTATCAATCATTCCGTCTAAGAAATCTGTATATCGCAACTTTGCGTTACATTTGTTCAGTGGATCATTTACTGTGATCGATTCAGCTGAATCAAGCACAACTTGTATTCCGAGAATGCAAAGTAAAGAAGTAGTTTTTATTGTCTTCATTCTCCTAGTTGATGATGGACGCACTTATATGCTTCATGGTTGAATAATCCAATGCAACTCGCCACTCTTCCTGCCTCCAACGGTGTTAATTAACGACGGCGACTGAGAAGGTTTGCGTAGTTGCATAATTTGCAAAAGATTTGCATAATGAAAATTGTCAATTAAGGATATGAATAATTGCAGAAGTAAAGAACATTTGATTGTTAATTAAGAACATGCACAATTGCATAAGATTTGCATAAAAGCTATCAAGAAAGCGTTCTTGATAAGCTTTCTTCGACAATAATATTATTTCGGATTCGCTGGAAATGTCTTATTGCACTTTTCTTGCGGTGCATGTTGAAACGAATTGTAAGTGCCTCTTAGCTTGTTTTATAGCATAATTTCATATCCTTGTAATTTATGTCTCGTGCTGGCTCATGCGGACCACTGAAATGTTCTCGCCTGGTGGGCGAGGAATTTTAAGCGCAAATGTCGTCCTTACATATCCCCTTGATTAGCAATGCTAATCTTTTTCTGGTGTTTTAGAGCTGTTGACTTACTTTACCTCATTTGGTCACCTCAATCTATAATGAGAAATATTGGAATTATTTTATTACAAATGGAAAACATTCCATATAGTATGGAAAATACGTTACATAAATAAAGTGAAGGTGTTAAAGTATGCATCAAATCAGAATAAAATAATGCTAGTTACATTGTTATAATCTCACGCGAAAATAAAGGTTGCATCATGTGCATAGTGAATGTAATAAAACCACATCTTCTTTGAACGAAAGACATTACATCTTATCTATTTTTCAACCAATTTCCTCCCATTTACTCTGAAACTAAATCCGCTAATGTATCGACTGCATTCATTGTGTTGATTGGCCGAGAATAAAGATGTTCCATGAATGTTAAAACAACTGCGCAAAAGCTAAAGTATTGCTAATTTCGTTGCATCGACGTCAATGTATGTAGCGAGCAGTTCATAATAACGATTTTCATTGAAATATCCTGAAAATTCCTAACAACCTTACAAAATTCTTAACTTGGGAGAGTTCTCGTTGCTTCAATTTGCTCCTCATTTGTCATAGTGCTTGTTTGCAACATACTACATTATTCAGCGATGATATGCTAACCGTATAAGCGTGATTATTGAATTTTTGGGCACCTTCTGAGAGTGAAAACAATGCTTAAAGCATGGAAATGTGCCTTTCGTCTAATAGTAGTGATTACATGGTCGTTTTTCGACTCATAGCGTTAATTTTTATTGTATATATTTATGTTTTTTGGCACTTTTTCGATCCCCAACTGTATATTTGACTCCTACGAGCTCATAGGTCTAAATTAGGTAGAAGTTTTGGCAGAATTAGAGCATTTCGATTTACCATAGCAATGGCGTGATTTCATCTATGTACAACATCGATTTCTTCAGTGTTTCTCCTGACGTTCATAAGCGATAACTATCTATAGACCGATAGAGTATCCAATTATAAATGAGCAGTAATATTTCTTTTCTTCTAGAATTACTCGAAAATAAATGTCCTTTTCATTGGAAATGAAAACTTGAGATGAAGATAACCTATTAGTAGTATAGCAACGCATTTTTCATCCCCCAATGATTGCTTTCTTCGATAAATGAAATATTGTAATTCACTTGAAGAGTACATGCATCATTAAGCGATTTTAAGAGTCTAAGCAGTTCACGAAGAAAAGGCGAGAAAATTGTTTTGGTTGATTGCAAGAAAAAACAAAAGTGAAATGACGACAGCCGTTCGGACGGGCACTTCTCGTCTCCACAGCAGCTCTCACAGCCGTGATTAGCAAGCTTCAAACAAGGGATCTAGTGCATTACTTCAAAGCTTTCCACCTCCTTATTCAAAGAGCGCTTGAAATTTATTGTCCTCGCGCATTCTCCTATTACCCTTCCATCTCACCCGATCGATGTGATAAAGATTTATTCAAATATTAGTAATTTCATTTGCTGTTTTTGGAAGCAAAATGATTTCTTTTCAAATATAGAGTTGCTAGAATTTTTGGCAAGAAAAAAATCTCTTCCCCTTGTTTGCTTAGCGATGCGATCGCTCTAAGATGACTTCCACGTTGAAATTTATCCACACGTTAAATTCGATAGATCCCAATAAAAAATACGTGCAGATTACCATACTATATGGAGAATGTCCGCCATACCTAACCGCCATATATTTTTAATGCTGTTAGAATTAAGACTGCTTGACAGAAGGACGTGCATAGTTGCGCACAAATTTGCAATTACTAATTTCGATGAGGAAGCTTAGAATGCAGCATTTGCCAGTAATCTGCAAAAAGTAGAAAGTCTCCGACATGCTTTATGCGAGCGAATTAGGTCAGGACTGACTACAGTTAGTTCAGGTTGGAGTAGGTGAATGGTAACAACCATGCACTCCGAAATGAGCTCGACGTCCACTAATCGAAAGCCGCTAAAGTTATCCCCACCCTTCGGCATTCGTTCGATACGGTACATCTGGGATGCCCATCAAGCTCCGCAGTCCCTGGTAATTCCCTCTACCTTGCAAGTCCTAAAAAATACTCATTTCGTACTGTCTGCGCAGGCACGTACACGGGAGAGATGGAGGAATCAAATGACTTCCTTGCACCGCCAATAAATATGCACACAAGTGAGGCGCTTTTCATCCTATCGCCGATCACAGAACTAACGAGAAACTCATAACAGATTTCTTCTCGAAATTTCCCGAAATCCTTCAAACATAACGATGTCAATGAGTGGCTATTGTTATCTTGTTGGTGGACCTCGAAACGATTTTTTATATCCTTGTAGATGCCGCTACGGTGTTTATTTCGTTCACAGTGCAGTATTTTGTTCACTTTGCCCTAGTTATTAATATTCTTTCATGTTGAACAAGGTCGAGCGGCTCAAAGTTGAGTTTTTTTTCACCTATCACTTTCTTCGTAGCTAATCTGTTGGTTTTCTCTCCCAGTTCCTCTCTCCTTTTACCGATATTTTCACACAGCTGTCCGTCAGCTGAAATACGGGGTCTTTCACGATTAAACTGACCACATTTTTCCTAAAATAAGCTTCCACATACGCCCTTATGTATTTCGCTGCTTGCTTCGCCCCATTTTATGCTCGTTTTACTTTTTAATCTCACGTAATGTCAGTTTTATCGTATAAGGTTCATGTCGTTCACCTTTGTAGCTGCTGGTAACGTTTATCTCCTCTCCAGTTATCAGCAGTTACGTTCATCTGAAGCCATTAGGAGAATCACTTTTTGTGTAGCTCGGGAAAGAAAAACTTCCCATAAAATTTCCAAGTGGACGGTCGCCCGATAAGGTTTGCATTAAAACGGTCAAACCTCTTTTTATTTTTCTGATCACAACGATTAATTCTCACCATGTAGTCGTTTTGTGAGGCTTTTTTCTTTCTACGCAGAATTCTCTGTGAAAGTTTTTAGGATGAGGCGTTGAAAGAAACCGATTTCTAAGTAGAGTCGAATTTTGAGGTGGTTTAATTGACAGCATCACGATTGATTATCTATTCATGAAGTGATTTTTTATTAATGCACTGCAAGTGAAATGCACCTTCAAGCGAAAAAAAATTGCATTGATTTAGTGAATCACACATTGATTATCTATTCATGAAGTGATTTTTTATTAATGCACTGCAAGTGAAATGCACCTTCAAGCGAAAACAAATTGCATTGATTTAGTGAATCAGACGAACTCTCATTCGATTCATTTTGCTGAATTTGCGGTACAAATTCGATAACGAATACTTTATATTTCTTTCAAGAGAGGCACTAAAACTGGGAAAATATAACCTGTGCGTGTAACATTTCCACTAAGATCCATCGATGTTCTTATAATTAGCAAAAGGAATGAATAAATTCCTCGTTCATTTTGCTCAACGATATGTAAATTAGCTAACTAATGGCAACAAAATCTATCTTTTTAATAGTTGTGAACATCACTTTGCATTTATAAACTTTCTGGTTAGATGTAAAGAGTAAATGAGATTTGCTTTGTTTAAAAAGCGTGCTCAATACTAAACCTTTCAGGCGCAATGGCTGATGGATATGAAGAAATGCTCTATAAAATGCTGCTCGATCCGACACGTTATGAGAAAGATGTTCGACCAACCATTCATCATACGCTTCCAACTAACGTCACATTCGGTTTTCTTCTTAACCAAATAGTCGAAATGGTAGATTAATTAAAATTACATGGATATTTGCCAGAATACCTTAGATTTTATTGGGTAACGTGTACAAACTATTGATTGTTATAATTGTACAAAAAAAGTACTTTATAAGGTAATATTGAATTTTATATGCATTTAATTTGTTACTTTATAAGTTAATATAAATATAAATATGAACGTAAATTAATTTATGAAATTTTGTCGTCTTCAGTTGTGATAAAATTTCTAATCTAATTTCAAAAAAATTCAGTGGTTGCAAGACGGTGGCCTCATGAGTACAACAGATGGTGCGCACGATGGACGATAGCTTAGGATGGCTTTTGCTTCAAGAGATCTTAAATGAAGCAACTATTTGATTATAACAAGAAATATAAGAATTCCCCAATATTAATTTCCTGATCTTTGCTAATGAACTTTTAATATTACATAGTATTTGCATATTTCACATTTTGGACGATATTTCCGATTCTTGTAGCGTTGCGCTACATGGATCTAGAAATTGTATAATATAGATTCAACCATCCTATATCCTCGCAACAGCGAAGGAATAAAATTGTTATTTGAAAATACTTGCATCATGAAAAAGAGAGAAAACCTTCTGAGGGAAATTTCCTTTGCTATAGTAATGTCGAAAATGATTGTTGACTTCCTGAGAATTGAGAACGCTTTGAGTGGGGAGAAAGTAGGCGAATTCAATTTTCGATTCTTGGCGCCCGAGAGATGCTCCGGTTGGCGATTTTAGGTCTTCGAAAGTAGAAAAAATTGCCAATTGATTTTAGGACAAATGACAGATTTGATTGGAGGTATCGTTCTTCATTGCACAAGCGATTGCTTGAAATTACTAAATATTGCATACTTGCTGTCACAGCAAGTAGGCGAGCGTTTAGAAAGTGGGCTAGTTTCTTGAAACAATTATGTTCGTGACTGAGAGTTAAGGCCGGCCGCCTTTAACCGAGATGAACAGCCTCAATGCGCAGCAGATGAGGCGAGCATTAACGCATGCTTTCGGAGAATTCATCCTTCAAGAATTTCTCGAAAATCATTTCCGTTCTCGAAATTTTTTCGAGTATTTCGAAGACAGATCATTTTTTTAAAGAAATAAACCAACATAAATACCGAAAGTCGGAAGTCATTCAAAATAGGACGTTAACGTTGATAACGCTTATAAAAAATTTCGATTAGAAAATCCTAAGCAGCAACAAAGGGTCCGCGCTTCTACGCTTTTGATTTGTCGCTATAAAATTATGCTAGCATGAATGCACCTTCGATGCTGTTTGATAGTGACGAGTACAACTTTCAATCCCTTAGGAGATTTTAAAGCATTTATATCTCACAATTGTAGCATAAAGCTTCACATATATTCGAAAAAGTTAATGCCCGTCATCGGGTGCAGAAAATCCAGAAAACGTTGAAGTTCGAAAGACCAAAATTGTTTGTTCCGATAAAATTCATATGAATCTGAAATTTCATTCATCTATATTTCATTTATTTGTTCCACATAAATTCATCAGATCGCTACAAATGACCTGAAAAAAGAGTTATTTTATAGTTGGTGTAATATACTCACATTGGTGTAATATACTGTTTTGTATTTGCTATGGGATTAAAGGCAATATGACAGCAATGAACATAATAAATTGGCAGATAATTAGGATATCTATTGTTGCATAATAACATGTAATTCCTGTCGCAAAGGTGGCATCTTCGCGGAAGAAGTGCGGAATAAAAATTTTCTATTCACTTTGTTCCATTCTTGATGTTCCAATTATCACAGAAATCAAAAACTTAAAATTCGCTTTATGGCACAATGCGCTGTTGCGCCGCTTATGTTTTAGGAGCTTAAAACTATACCGTTCATGCATGATAATATGGGAATAGAGTGCGTACCTTTGCTCTTTTATATCACATCACATCATTTATTCGTCATTACTATTCGCCTCTTATTTTGCACCTAACAAATCCGCATATTCCGGCCAGTTCTTCAACATACGTAGAAGTTGCGAAGAAGAGTGTATCTAAGAAGTGAATCACCTGAACATAATTACCTATCGTAAACCCACTAGGAATTATATGAGACCTGCAGGAGGTCCTGTTCTGCGCACCTGAACTGTATAAATTAAAGGATGAACGCAATCAAGTTCTCACAACTCGAAGTTGGTTGAACGTGAACTGGCTGGATCCTCGTCTTACGTGGAACGCCACCGAATGGGATGGCATTAAGACGATGTATGTTCCTTATCAAAGGCTTTGGAAACCCGATATTATACTTGTAAATAAGTAAGTTGAAGTTTTTTCCTCATAGTTTCGACGACGTTCTTAAAATGAGCATATGACTGTCTTATCGTACATTGTTTATCGTGCTGTTTGCCATATCACAAACCTTTCTTCCGAATTGCTCGTGTATGTTCATATTCTTTTGTATACCGCCATTATAGCTTTTACAAAACGAGTTACTATATGAAAGCAGAAATCGGTAACATTGCAGTACTGACGGTAGTTTATCATTCACTTCATAATTCACTTGTTATCGACTATGCATTTTTCATGTTCTAAGTCGAATACAATGGTAGAGGGAAACTGAAATTGAAAAACATCGTGAATTTATGCGGATTTATCGTTGCCGATTGTGTCGGTATGCTGCTATGTGCGCTCGATTAGCACATAGTCTTCTCAGTTTGCAGTAGGTGGAGAGCACATCAGGAAGAAAAAAAAAACATCGTCTTCTTGACCAATTTACCGATATATTAGCCTTCTGGCCGTTATCTTCTTTAAGATTGCAAAAAAAATTCCTTGAAGACCTTAAGAAAAACACATTCTTAGCATCTTGATGGGCTTCAGAAGAGGCTCTTGCATATTGCATCCGGGCTGAAAAATCTGAACTCGTAGAATCGAATCACATTTTTCAGGAAAAAATCAAACAGTCTTCAGCTATATTCACTCCACCAGTGTCCTAACGTTGGACGCGGGCAAATCATACCTAGTATAAAGATAAATAGAGATAAGTTGCATGATGATGAGTAATTCAACATTTTCATTTGCCCAGATGTAGCTCTATATAATATATAAAATCGCAATTTAATTATTGCTTTTAAAATCTTATCGACCTATTTTCTCGTCAAATCGCATTATTGTAGTGCCGTTCGTCAATATTATGAGGCAATCGTTAGCACTGATATAATGACGACATCTGATGGAAATGTCACATGGTTATTCTCAGCAATATTTAAATCATCGTGTCAAATTAAAGTTCGCTATTATCCGTTTGATGACCAGGTGCGTTCATTTTATACCTCTTTTTTTTGCAACTCTTTACTATCTCGGTTAGAATGTTTTCACATGCTCGTAACAAATCTATGAAAAGAACTTGTCGCATATGAATAAGGCATCATGTATGATTTCATGAAGTTATCATCTAATCAGTGTTTTTCTTTCAGTGAGATTTCCATTTTGAAAAAATTTCACGAGAAATGATCCCAACGTCAATAACTGCTTTCTTCGCCGTTAGCCTTTTCGATTTCGCTATGAAATCCTATTCAAAAAGCTCATCGATCGATTTCATAGCTTTCAGTAGAGCGGGAAACGATGAACCCAGGCTAAATAACCTTGCCACGAACTTCTAGAGATCCATATATGAAGCCCTGAAACTTAGCAATGAATTACATTATTTTTCTTGACGATTGTTTACCTATTCCAGAGGGTGTGAAATTGATTCGTTAATTTACTTTTCCTTTTCCTCCTCTATTAGTGTGAAAAGTCACTCTGCGGTTATTACTTGGTGACCGACTGATATTGCCCACTGATCCGCTTAAACGTCTCTGTTCTTGAGTTCAGCGCATTTGCCGAATTTCACCATTCTTTTCGGACAGTGGCAGATGTAAGGAATTGCTCAATGCATCGAGAACTAAGGAATATTTTCCGTGAATTACATTAGTTGTACTGCTGCCTTGTGGTCGAGAAAGACGAGGGGAGAGGAAGCCAACTTTAGTGGAGGAACTGAACTGGGCGACTGCACACGACGTGGAGAAAGCACCACCAATATCATTGAGTATACGCGCAAAATGTCTGACGGGTTTGAAATGCGCAGCTACAGAAGTAGAGAAGCTGCGAAATATGATGCGGCAGAGAAGAATAGATATCACCTAGATCCATCTATGCAAAATTGAGTTGCAGCGCGGTCGTTCATCACAACAATATTTGCTTCTTCCGCTCTAAATTGTAAAATTTACGGTCCTCCAGAAATCCATATTTATTGAAGTTTGAGCTCAGAAGAGCATTTAATAGTTTTGATTATGCAAAACTTTACCAAAAACTGTATTATTAGCAACAATTTCTCGTAATTGACGACAAGATTATAGCTCAACATGGAAAATTTGCCTGAAGTACTGTTAATAAAGGCGGAGGGGTGATATTAGACGGCATCACAAGCAACCATCTGATGATGTATTTTCGCAAATAAAAACAATAAATTGAATTACTTCATGTAGGTCCTGTATGAAGAGGTTGAGTTTAGAAGCTTCCTAGTGGACCCTGTTACCCTATTCACTAAAACTAGCCAATGTTTGCATATATTTGTCTGTGATAATTTTTTCGCAACTGTGCTTCACTATTCTTTTGGTGAGTGAACAATGGTTATGCCTAAGCTACCATCTCTTTTGCTTCGAAATTCGTAACATGAGACGATTCCACTCTAACAAACCTTATCGATGCCTATCCTGCTTCATTCCATGCTGTATGATCGCACGATGAGTTGTATTCATGCAAAAGTGTGCTGTAGTACAATATATTATTCTGCGCTTTCGAAGCAATAGAATGAAGTCTCTTGGCAATAATTAGTAGAGCGAAACCGGCTTTCACTAAGAATTAGTGAATGATATGATGGAAAGTCAATTCCATTAAGCAGGTGATGCATATATTTGAAAGTAGTCGCGATACTATTAGTCAGTATAATAGTAATATAAGCTGTAATAGTATGGTTCATTATGTAGCAGTAGTTGCGCAGCAAGCAGCAGAAGGCTGCAGATTAGCAGTACTTAATAGAATGCGAATTGTACTTGAAGAAGGAGTAAATAAATAAAATGTAGTAGTAAGTATTCGTCGCAAAAATAGTAAACAATACTGGACGGCATGTTTCCGTGAGCAATTAGAGAAGTAGTTGCATCTCTCTGCCTCAAGCACATGATGCTACGACTAAAACACTAACGAGTACTTTTGAAACGAAACATTTGCTTCCTGCATAGTTTCGTTGCTCAGCAGTGTCTGATCATTTCTGGAAAGCAATGGATTCATATTTTAGCCCTATGGTGCGTTAGCGTTTTATCTTTCTCTATATGGATACGCCTATATATGCCTCAGTGTAATTATTGTGCGGCAAGCAAACTGCACTTACTGAAATTTGGTTGCTATGACCTACTTTGTACTATTGCAACTTTAGAGCACTGTGCAGTCTTATGTGCTGAAATGCGTGGAAAACTCCCATAGGTCTATAGAAGGTCCGATTGGGAAAATGCATCGGAAGGTCGCAGTTTTTTGCGCAAGGCTGTATCAGCGAACAGCTTGCACAGTGTACAAATACTCTTTCTTTTGCGTTCCATCGTTTGCTGGCGATTTCTGAAGGCGACTGTCCAATGACCGGATTGCTAAAGGGTATTTTGTGTTAACGCAATATTCCTTCGGCATGCTTTTCCATTCGCTTTCCCGCGCAATACAATTCCTAATAATGACATAAGGTATACCATTCAAATGTACCAGTAAAATTCCAACGAAATAAAATAAATCTTAGTCAAAATTGTCACCTAAAGGTCCAAAAATGCCCAATAATTTTTGACTCTTGTCTATCTCTATGGTTACTACCTTCAGGTATAATGATGTTTCAAGCTTTTGTATACTTTGACACTCAGTTTCTTGCTTTGTTCCACAGCCAGTTGGATGGTGGCTGAGAAGTCGAGTCTTACTGCTGTTTATAACCTTTTTAAAAAGATGTACGTGAGGGGAGTGGGAGGATAGCATGTCCCTATGATTTTTTTATTTGTAAATTTGCAAGGAAGAAGCAAAATACTACATGAAGCATGGTGGGTGGTTTGAAAAATTCGAACCAAGATGGTGCTGACTTTTTAGCTTTCGCACTGGCATTGGCAGCCCTGAACTTCGGCAGCCAAAGAAGAATATTCTGCAACGCCTCCTCCACCTCCTCAGAGGTTGAACGCAACAGACTTTTCCTAATGCTCCTTCCCCACCTCTCCGCCTAACTTCCCAGTTTCCCCGAGTGAAATTTGTGAGAGACGAGAACCAGTCCATTGCCCTCCTCTACGAGTCCCTCTAGCGTGTGTCGCTCGCTTTAGTTCATGGTGCAGAAAAGCTGTTATACCACTTCTCCTTATTTCATGTCATGTTCTGCGCCGGAAAGTTTCAGCTGCACCATATTGTACTACAATAGGGCGCACTATTGTACAATACAGTGTCGTCGTTAAGTGACCCAGACAACAATACTGATGCGTTGAGAAGCAACTAAGGATGCGAAGTAAATGTAATAACAGAGCAACTTTATGAGGATGTGGGCGGTGCGAGAATGACTTGAAAGGTTCTCTGAACAACGTGTTAACGTGGTGGCTGAGGGCCACTAACCCTTAATTGCGCTTAGAAAAGGTGTTTTGGAGGTCTCAGATGGTTTTCATATAATGAGATCCGTCATGATGTTATTTGTATACTTGGCCTTGATTATGGTCGTTTAGGAGTGCTTCTTGAGGTTTGCTTCGTGGTCTCATGAGCTCAAAGAATTGGACCTGAAGCTTATCACAGATAAGGGCGATCTTTCTAGTTATATGAACAACAGCGAGTTCGATCTTTTGGAAATGACAGCCACAAGAGAGGTGAGCGTCCTTTCTCCTTTTCTTCCCCTCCGCCGATGCAAAGGTTTGATAACATTTATCGTGCAAGAAGATTTGAGAGGTTTCTATACGTCCGGCAATTAGCGATATAAGAATAGTTGACAGAATGATAAAAGAAAAGAGGTGTAGTCAATCAATTTCAGCACCATCAGTTAAACGCTCGAAGTTTTTGGTACTTATATTAATCCTCATCCAGCTGATGAGAGAAAGGCGGAGGAAAATGCTGTACAACTCCAATGACTCTATTGTTGGTGGCATTGCAAGGACTGCTCTGTGGCGGATGACAAACTAAAATCGCCGAAGACGAAACCGTTGTGCTGAACGTGGCGGCAAATAGGGAGAGGGCGAAGAGTAGCGAGGAACAGGTCGCTGAGGCTAGCGGTAGACGACGGGACGGTGAGTGAGGAGTGTGGGAATGGCCAGGAACGGACTTTCGAACTTCGGCGCAGCGAGGAGATGCACCTGGAAATCTGAACTGCGAAGATAACAATGTCATGTTGGCCCAACTAATGTAGCACACTATATGCTTTGAATCGACGGATAGCTTGATTCCTGTTTCATACAGCTTAGGAATATTCCAATGCATTTTGAAGCAAGATCATGTTTTCTGAAGCAGGAGATTCGAAATTTTAAAAAACGGTTACGGTTTAAGAGCGATGGACAGGAAAGAATGATTTTAAGGCATGAAAGCATCATTAGAATGATTTTACAGCTTGATGAAATTCATGCGTATGTATTATCATGGATCCATGCCGTATGTATGATTCTAGATCCATATTTTATCCTGAATCCTTTTCTTCTTCGATTTCTTCAAGGTGAACAAGTATTCAAAAAGCCATGTCAGCGTTGCTGTTTATGACACCATAATGTCAAATTCGAAACATAGGTTTTTATAGTTTTGGGTTTGATTGTTTTCTTAAATGTTACACTGCATTTTCAAGCATGACCATGGTTTTCTAAAGCAGAATTATAGGAAGTGCTGAAAAAGGATTATCGTCTTGCGAGTGTTTGAGTTCTGCGTTGTTGCAAGGAATTTTTCTGCGATCGAAATAGAGTTGATAACAATGCGTAAAGCACCTTCCACAATTTGCCGGAAAAAAAAGCATACATTAGATTCTATCGGAGAGAAATATTTTCAGATAGTGCCCTTTCCAACTGATCCATTTCTTGAATGGCCTGTTATAGTGATTCGTATACGGATGCATCGACGTCCACTATTCTACGTGTTTAATCATGTACGTTAAAAAGTTTTCTGGCTCCACAATTCCTTAATTCCGTTGGTTTTTTCCGATTTTCGGTGCAAGTTTGCACTTCAGAATCCTGGGAAATGAGTCGCAACAAAAAAGCAAACGGTGAAAATGATGAAAAAATTGCTATACACATTGATAGAACTCTTCGCTGTCGAACGTCGTTGACATCTGTTTCTTGCAGTCTCAGTCAGCCGTCAGAGAGGAAAAGTTAAGTAATGTTTCCACGAGTAGGAAATAATTTCATGTGTCATTTAGTGTTTAATGGTACACCTATGTGATATTCAAATAAGAAAAACTCCTGTCCACCTTGGACGCAAAGAAAAAGAATTTGCGATGAAATTATTCAATTAGTAATTCACAGATAAATAAGCATAAAAAGTTTGCGTCATCCAAGAAAATCACCACTACTCTCATAGTGTTGATCGCTTCCTCCCTGTCATCTTTCTGCCTTCTTTTGAATTTTTTAATAAACCGCAAGCGGGGGATCACAAATTCATAGCTTATGGTTTAGGAACTACGAGCATGTTCAAGTGCTAGATGCACCACACTTCAGACCAGTAAGCTAGCGCTTCCCAGATATTATTTTTTAGCCTATAGAATTCACCCGCATAATAAAAATTGATTTATTTTTAGATATTGCCTTGTGTTTTGATTTCATCGATGGCAGTTCTCGGATTTTTTATGCCACCTGAGACAGGTGAAAAAATCAACATGTGCATCACTACAATGCTCAGCATGGGTGTTTATTTGCAGGTAGTCATTATTTTTCAGCGCGAAATGTTGCGTCATTCTTTTTGCATAGATTATTTTTTCTCTAATTTTTCATCGATGGTAAATGCGTAATGAACGGAAAGGGGGAGCAGCAATAATTCAAAATTAATGAAAAATAAATTTTTGATGCTCAACTATTGAACATGAACAACATTTACGGCGCTTGGCTAGCAAGTTTCGTTGTACTAAATTGAATTTTGATGCCAACCGACCTTAAATCGTTTGCGTTCTTTGGAAGATAGTCACCAGTTAATGTCGTTGACAATTCATGGGTAAATATCCTTAGTTGCTCTAATTAATCCTGGGATTCAGCAATGCAATGAGTACTACTTGTCATGTTCCAAACGTTGCAATATACAATGAACTGCAACAATTTCCACAGTTTATATCAACATATTTTCCACACCAAAGAACACAAATTTGTAACATTCGAAAAGAGACTTGACAACTTCTATGAAACGTTTATGATGTAAATGTGTTGTATCCCTAGCCTCGATGGCGTTGAGGGGAGGCAGATGTAGACGGAGGTAGACGCGAGGAGGCAAGGGAGCTGCCCACCAGCGAGCCGCTGACGGAGAAGACTGAACTCGACGGGCTGAGGGCCGCCTTATATAGGGTTCAGGCAGGTCAAAAGCGCATAAGTCGGTCAATGACATGGCGCGAATACGAACAGTGACATGGCGCGAAAAATAACGCCATAAAAGCAAAGTGGTCACTGTTACATCACAAATAGATATCTTGGGTTGGCTCTTTAGCGCCACACCCAAAAAACGGTTCATAGATGTTGTTCAGGTCATTCAGGTTAGACGTCGTGCACTTAGAATCCAAACATTCGGGCTCGTTCTTAACGCTTCGTGATCAAAGTAAGATGGATATCGGTTACTGCTATCGTTTGCCTTAATTGTGAGCAAAGGTTAAAAGATTTTAGCTTTTATAGTTCTTTAATAAAGAAATGACACTATCCTCTGCAGTGAAATGATTTTTTTTTTCAGTCAATAACCGAATCGATTCCACCGACCTCAGAGGCTGTTCCGCTAATTGGTAAGTTAACAATTCAACGAACTAATGTGCTTTTTAATAGCTTACAAATCTTTGAAGCGATGAAAATTTCAATTCACCTAAGAAATGTTATGGAGATTTATCAGTGTTTAAGAATTGCGTCATAATACTTTACTTTGTTTTGAATACTTTGAAGTACCGTGATATCGTCGAGTTCATCGCTCCATCCCTCGATGCCCTTCGGAACTTTTCCATCTATCGCGATTCTGAGACCTCCGCACCCAAATGGCTCCACACAGATATCGCAGCCGGTCCTCCCACCTCGTTGATGGCCTGCTGCGTGGTCGCTTCACGTCTTTTGGGCAACACTCAAGGATTCGCTTGATTCATCTATTGTCGTTTAACCTGGCTAGGTGACCAGAGTCCACATTAGTTTTCTTTTATAAGTTTCTTCAACCACATCCTTTACACCGGATCTAGAACGGCACTCTTCATTTGTGATCTTGCATTTTGTTGATACCTTCCATTCGCCTTTCCATTCCTGACTGGGTTGTTACTAATTTGTTTTCTTTAGCGAGTGTGGTGTTACACGTTTCGCACCCATAGAGAAGTACAGGGAGGATCGTGGAAGTGAAGAGTTCTGCTTTTACGGACATTGTTGTCTCTGTATCTTAGAAGACGTCCTTTAGCTTGGCGAAGGCTAGCCACCCTGCCCTTTTTCTTCTGCCTAGCTTCTGACCCAAATCATTGCTTATTTGCGTACTCTGCCCGAAATGTACATACTGTTCCACGAGTTCGATGTTCTCGCTATCCAGCTTCATGGGAAACTCGGGACAGAATGCATTCTTCATCCACTTCGTTTTGCCGTTGTGAATGCTGAGCCCAATTTTCTTAGCGTTTTTGTTGAGGTCGTTCAGTGAACACTGCAACGTTTTTGGGTCACTGGCAACGAGCACCACGTCGCCCGCAAAGAGGAGCATTTGGAGTTCTTCGCCGTCTACACTGAAAGCATCTGCAGTCCCATCTTTCTTCCTTGGAGAGCTGATAAGTATTTCGGGGAGCAAATATGTCCCTGTTTTACTCCTCTTTGAATTTTTGTTGTTATTGGTGTCTCAAAGGAAGTGACTTCGGTATGCAAATGGGATAGTGATTCTTCAGTGATCCGAACATACACCTGTCCCACTCCCTGATCGGCAAGGCTTTGGAGTATTGACTGTGCTCCACTTAGTCGAAAGGTTTCTTGGAGTCTACAAAGAGCCCCTCATGGAGAATTTGTAGACATATGACAACAGGCACATGGGACGATAATTACGAATGTCTTCATGGTTTCCTTTTTAGGGTAACAGCACTTTTCGTGACCTTTTCCATTCGGCTGGTATTTTCCCCCAAATTTAGCCAAAACGAAAACGGAGTACTCAGCGGTTTTTAAGGTTGTCTCTACCTGCTCGGATTTCTTTCATACCTATTCGGTCAGTGTCTAAAGCCTTCTTTTGCTTCATGGCTCCTATCGCTTTTTCCATTTTTGTGGGTGATACCTCTGCAGCACACGAGGCTGAGGTCAGATTAGGGGTTTTCATTGGAGCAATCGATGAGAAGAGTTTTTCGAAGAATGTTTTGCACATTTCTTCCATCATTTTTCGATGGATTGTTCTTTCTCGTTTCTCATCAACGAACGCGGTAGCCATTTTCTGATGCAGCTGCACCTCCCTCCATGCTTCCTTCAATTTCCATTATTTCTCTTACCTGAAGGCTTCGCAATCTTCTATCATTTTGTTTCTTAATAGTTTACAAAGAAGTTTGTATTCAGGTGTAGTGTTGCCCTTCACCACCACTTCTCATCTTTTAGGAAGAAGATCGATTGCGGTGACGCGAAGACGATTCCGGGGTTGTTTTACGATATTCAAGGCGGCAGCATATTTGCATTCCTCGAATTTCTTGAGGCAGTTGCCGTAATCCTTGTTTTTGTCGCTGTCAGAGATGTCCCAACTCTCGAACTTAACTGCTTTCAGGAAGAGGGTGGGGTCGAGTTGTTTGGGCCTTTTTCGATAGACCTGCTTTTCTTCGAAATCTTTCTTCTGCTCAGAAATAGATTGTAACTTTTGCTCTTAAGAAACGGTGATCCGAACGAACGGATACGGCCGATTCCGGTATTACGGTTATGTCCGTCATCAGTCTTCGTTTGTCTGTAAGAACGTACTTGATTTCGCTTTCGTTGCATCGCCAGGAGAACGCCAGGTCCAGCATATCTCCAGCCTTTTAGTGAGGAAAGAATTCAGAGCACACAGCTTACCGGACTCGGCGAAGTTTGCGGAACTCTGCCCCTTTCGTTTGTTCTTTCCAATTCCGAAGTTGCCAATATATCGTTCCGATTCCTCTCTTCTTCCCAGCTTTGCCTTAAAATCGCCGAGCATTACGGTGAAGGTCGACTTTCTTTGAACGACACATCCCAATTTTACGTAAAACCGTTCGACTTCCTTGTTGTCCGATGCACTTATAGAGACATACATTGCGACTACTGTAAGTGTGGTCCTCTTGCCGACATTCATAACGCGCACATCGACGCGTGAAGAAATGATCTTGCGCGATATTACGTTGGTAGCAATTTGAGGCTGTATGATGAATCCAACTCTCCCAACTTCTGCTTCCGCGGCTCCATGTACCATCTATCCATTTTGCGTTCAGTTCTACCTTTCTTCTGATCTCGTTTATTGCCAGGATGTCGATGAGGATTTTTGCGATCTCTAGCAGTAACAAATCAACCAAGTGATCGTTGCTCGATGTCCTTTCGTTAAACGTTCCCAAAAGTATATTACGTACGGACTCTCATAATACTGCGAGATTCATGGCACCCTCTACGTCCTTGTCTATTCCTTCGCCACGGTCGCTGCGAGAGTGGCAGGGGACCGCGCAGGACTAAGGGCCATCCTTTTCCGTCATACTTTTCATGCTGGTACTGCCGGTAGCGCATCATCTGGTGGCAGGCATGCTGGAGACGTAGGCTTTGTTATTCGGAGCTTCCTTGTCCTAGCGTTTCCTCTTCCACGAAGTACTTACAAGACAGAGTTGCTGCGGTCTTTCGCGGCGGGCCGTGTTCACCGTGACTCAAAGCGCTAACCCCCAGCCACATGCTGTTGGATTTCTCCGTTTGATTGTCCGGGGCTGCTTCTTCAATATATTCGCAATTAACCATCATACCGATGCCCATTCTGCTACCCATGACCTGGGGATGCACCACATGGCACCTAGCTGAGCACACTGGACGTCATAATGTGAGAAGCAAATTTCAAATACGCGTAAATGCTGCCGCAATTTTCATGCTTTATTGTTGTTGGAATATGTCGTTTAAATGTTCTGGTTGATTGACGGAAAGATTACAAGTTTATGCGGTCAACAAGCGGAAGCAGTTGCTATGTCCCCTACGTTCAAGGAAGTCTTTTGCGGGAAGAAGTTTTGCCTCAAGCACAGAAAATGCCATTCATACTTCTGATGCGAGCCCGTTGAAGGGAAAGGGAAACCATAGAAAACAACGCATTGCTAATTCTAAAGTCTATCAGGTACAATTGAAGGGTATTTGTGGCACTTCGACGAAAGCAACGTTAGTATTAAATCTTCGTTGATCATTCGTTCATTTTATTGTGGCAGCGATTGATTTCAGACTATCTTATGATGAGAACGCCGTGGGTGGTATTTTTCTTTTTCAGGGATGTATTACGTGGCATCGTTGTTTATGGTGTGCCTAGCCACTTGCGTGAATGTAATCACACTAAACGTCCACCGAAACGGAGCAGCGAATCAAGGACGTCGTGTACCGTGGTGGATGGAGAAATATATTCTTGGATATATGGCGAGCTTGATGAGGATGACCATACATGAACCGGACTCAGTCGCACTCCTGAGAACCTCGCAGGCTTGTTTTCTAAATTTCAAGTTGATTGATTTCCTCACTGTGACAGGCGTGCTTGATCCAAAAGCCATGTCTTCCATAAGTTGCTGCTATTAATGTTATGCGAGAACTAGAGGATTCTGGAGATCCACGTCGCCAATGTATCCATCTGCTTTTGCAGAATTTTAAAACCTCCAAGACTCTTTTTCCACCTCCCCATTCTGCGCCGTCCACTGCATCTCCCATCTATGGCAGTTTCCTATTTACTCTCGGGTCGTACTCAAGACCGTTTTTTTGAACGCATATATCCGCTGTCGTTTACTTGTGCGCATTGTGTTCTATTAAACATGTCAAACGAATACTGCGGCATACAACTAATTTTAATGCGGTCTTTATGAATTCAGTAAGGCTGATATTTCGAGGACATTTCCGTCTAAATAATGCAACTGAAAAAGGCACAGGAGGATGGGCAAAAACGACAGTCCTCTATGGCCTCTATGGCCAACAATATACGCAAATAATCAATTGCTCGAATATACTGAACGGCCGATGAGAAGATGGGTGTTCGTAACGGATTTTTAGTTTATAGAAATGAAGCAGCTATTATCACTGTTAATGAAATATCTAACATATGCGCCATGCTTCTAAATGCTTACTGTTCATTAGTAATGCTAAGTAGTGCGCTAGGGAAAGAATTCAAGTGAAAATAATAGAGTTAGCAAATGGACCATGTTTAACGAGACTGCAATTATGAGCCCACGTGGATAAAAACTTATCGTATATAGAGCGTGCAAAATCTCCACGTAATTGGGAAAATCTATATATGCACTAAATGGCTTTTTGATCCTAAGGTTTGACTTGCTTAGCGCGCATTTGCATTCACGATCTTTCATTCGTATCGCCAGAAGACTTGAGGAGAAAGAAAAGTTAAGGCATTTTTAAAAGATGGGATATTTCAGTTTCCTCTCGAGTTAGTTTTTTGGCCGCTTCAGAGTCCATCAAATGTTCCAAGAGCGTTGTAATAGATGTTTTTAGGATACAGGACATCTGCTGCGGAATATTCCCTATTGATTGCAAATTTCTTCTTTCTCGAAAATACGTTATAATTACTTAAAATATATTTGCACAGATGGCTCATATGAACAGATCGCAATCTGAATATTGAGCACATCCATAGTAGGTTAATGCGGCTAAATGTAATAGTAAAGAAGGATTATGCGATATTTTCAGACCAAAGGCTCAATGATACGTCGCAGTAGTATTCTTCGTGATCTGAAACGAGCTAAAAATACAGAGAATAGGCGAGGCATTAACGAGAGTAATACTGCCAGTGGTGAATGTGAATGCCGCTTCAGCGCTTATTCTATGGTTAGTATTTTTCTTCTCACATATTGTCTTAGCATTTCGCACACTCCAAGCAAGTATTGTTTTAGTGTCCAACGTGTCTAAAATTGCCAAGAGGAATTCGAATAGAGAATCCATTTGATGAGCTCATAATTTCCGGGAACATTTTTAGCTCATTTTTACAAATCTGCTTCGCAAAGGAGCACCATGTTGACGCTAAGCCTCATGTACGTGCCTATTCGAGCGTATGCATTTGTGTATGTTTATGTCTCTATACTCGATATTTTGAACTGAATGCCACGAAAATTGAAAGTATAGCGTTTAATACGAATAATATAATGTGAACGATAGAACTCCTAGAAAATATTTCACCTTGGTACGTTAACTTTGAAAGAATTTCAACACAATTAAAAGTTGCAAGAAATTTGCATGAATTCTATACGGCTCGGAAAACATAGATGAATTCATTCTTTTAGAGAAATTTCATCGAAAATTATCGTCTGAATGCACTGTTACGTATATGAAATTTTTCGTTGATGATTATGAAGGTGACTGATGAGATCAGCAAAGTGTATAGACGCATATTATACGTGTTTATCTGTTATGGCTTCACCGTTCGCTTATTCCCCTAACGAATCCAAGCTGTCACGTTTATTTGTGTCTTATCTCTATTTCTTGCTTCAATTGCATTTCGATTCTCCTTGGAGTCTGTCGTTGAATTTATTCTGTTCACATTCTACTTTTCAGCAGTTACAGTGCGCATACGCCAAACGCAAATGAATTAATATCGTCATTTCGTGTTTCTCACCTGTGTTCACATGCACTCTGTTTGCCTTGATCTGAATGACTAATGTATCCGGTCATAGAAGGAACGATATTTCTATTGATTCTGTTTGCCTTTGAAAGAAGCGGAATGAATGATGTTGGTATATGAGGAACTATGTTTTGTCATTGTTTCATTGAAAGGATAATAGATTTTACAGATGAATCGGTCGAATGAAGCTGAAGTATCTTTATTGAGCGATCCTGAACATATTCGTCATGGCGAGAGACAGTATAAAGATTATGGTCTTGATTCCGCTTTTCTTGGACGGATAGTGAAGGAACAGGTATTACTCTTGTATGTTTTGAGAGCAACAACAGATTCTGCAAATGTCAGGACATGCTACATTTAATGATCCAGAAGCAAATTTGGTCACTGTAATGAAAATGGCTCGCGTCTTCAAAAAAAGCGATGAACACCATCAACAGCACCTTTCAATACACAAAATCAGGTGAGAAGAATAGGTTTCGGCCATGAAATGTGAAACAGGCCAGAAAGCTGTTTAGAACTCAAGATCTTCGTCATGATTTGTTGACGGTAGCTGGACAGTCAGGACAACTGGGCGTTATAAGCTGGCCTGAAAGGAAGCACTTTCCTGATCATATTGGTACGTTCGAAGGCGACTTGCATTTTTTGTCATGTGGTTTTCCTTTCGTACCACCTAGCGCCTAAGAGAGGAATCGGCATTGTGCAAGAAATTTGCAAGCGTCACTAGCGTGATGCGTTTAGACACACCTCTTTCACGCTGCTAACAGTTGTACTGCATGCTACTGTGTTGTGCTATTAGGAGCTGATCGCAAATTTGCATATGGATTCTCCTGCATACTGGCGGTTTTCCCACTCCGTGACTTCTCGAATTTGCCTCGGTCTGCTAGGGTGACCAAATTTTGTCTTTTTGCTTCCTCTTTTGCAGTGGAATGTACGGGTTCGTAGTACAACAAATTTTTATGCATGTTGACCAATTTCAGTTCATCCTGGCAAGTCGCCGATTGCAGTGACCAAGTTTGCATAATTGGTGCGATTATTGATTTTGTTGGGGCAAATCGCGCCATGCTTCAATTTCTGAAAGATTTCACTGAAGGTTGATATCTTATAAGAATAATCATTTCAGCTGTTGCCTCGAATAACGAATCAAAGACCACAAGTGCTCAACGAATTCGAGGAGCGATTTCGTTTAATGTTGAAAAGGATATATAGGAGTTTACAACAGCATGAAATTCGCGAAGAGGTGGGCTCTTTGATGTGCTAGTATACTTTACAAAGGTTTTCGAAAAGTGCACTGAGCTATATCACGTTTAATGAGGGAAGTTATATGCGTACGTATCCGTAGACTATGTGATCGTTTTGATTCACGGCTTTGAAAAAAATGCATGAGATACTTTCTCGATCATATTTTAGACAATGTGGCACCATTTCGAACGTGCGGATAATAAACATGGAGACAATGAAGATGAAAATATGAGTTGGATTGATTATATCGATACCTCGCGTAATCACCCATCTTTCAATGTTGAGATTCGTTTGATAAATTAGTGACAGTAAAGACAATTGAACAGTTCCAACACTGCAAACACAATAAACATCAAAAGCTGTATGATGATTATTACTGATTGAGATTCTCGATGAACGTAAACGAATCATGTGGCAATGGCAACAGTTGGCAACTGTAGTCGATCGATTCCTACTGGTGCTCTTCTTTCTCGCTACCGTCTCAACAGTTGCGTTTTTCCTCGTTCTGCCGGTAACGTTCAGAAGTGCCGATGGACAGTCGCTATTCCTTTAATAATTGTTTCATAAAGGTATCCTCGACAGTCACGTCCTCTACAAGAAAAAAGCGCCCATTACGTGAAGAGCAACAATAAATTTCGTGGATGCATGCTGTTGCATCCTTTCCGTGTGCTAATCACGTGTATACGCTCAGGAAGCGTGTGTTGTATATCGAAATTCGTTAACTTGAATTCTCATATCACCACAAAGAAACGAGAATCGAAGTGCCGCTCTTTGAGCTCTTCGGGTAATAAGGGTGAATAATTTACTTCGCGAGGCATTCCTCTCGACTCCCCTTAGCTGCTTGAAGTAAGAGCCTTCAATCCGACTCATTCGTAACGGAGTAGGAATCCAGCGGCCTGCCTTAATCTCTCTCGAATGAAACATTCGCCTTTTTTATGGAAGTTACGTGAGCTTCCTTGAAAACTACGCTTTCAAAGACAAATATATTCTAACCGTTTTGCAAGTGAATGATTATTAGCCAAACCGGTGTTCGGACAGCCCTCTTTTTGAGCTATGAAGGCTAGTATTGATCCTTCTGCAATCGAAAATTCTTAGTATTGATGATCCTTCGCCGATGTTTTTGAGGATTTCTGCTTACCATTTTTATTCAATTCATAACTAACATGAAAAGTCCTCTAGAGTATTACATCTCTTAAACCCTCCTTGCACATTCGTATCAAATTGTGAAATTGCTCATAACGGAAATAACACCCAACTCGAGGTGTCAATAGCAACAAGGCGTTATTGTCGAGGCGCGTTTATCACAGACTTAATTTTCAACCATGCGTTTAACATAGAACTTCTTGAATATACTATTTTTTAAGCTTTTTTGTTTATCATTTGAATTGCTTGCATTTTTTGATGGGGCTTTGTTAATAAAATGAGCAGTATTCTTTCATATCTTTGTATGTCTAAAGTTCTACCTTTTTCTATCAGCGTTCCGTTTCTTTACTGAGCATTTTCAGTCTGAGTGTACGTTTATGTCCATCGTTTAAAAAAACCCATCTGAAAGCGTACTTTGTCGATATATTTGTGCTTTCACTCGTCGCCACACGAGTTTTATAGCATACTAGAGATTGTTAGTGACATAACGAGCTACTTTCATAAGTTAGTCAATGTTGGCCCATCAGTTTCTCGTAGGATTGAATCGCTAACTAAGACTGAGAAAGTTCGTCGCTATTCTATTCA
Organism: Ascaris suum; assembly: GCA_013433145.1. Classification (NCBI taxonomy): domain Eukaryota; kingdom Metazoa; phylum Nematoda; class Chromadorea; order Rhabditida; family Ascarididae; genus Ascaris; species Ascaris suum. The sequence goes on from CM024175.1 coordinate 2,489,303, forward strand.
TCGGTGCTAAAGACTATTTTACAAACGTCGAAGTCTTATGAACAATGAGTCCTGACGCATCGAAATGGATTTGTCCGAATCAAGGAAGCATCCATTCAGTAAACATTAAGGAAATTTGATCTCTTACTAGCCATTCATACGTGTTTGCGAAGAAACGAGTGTAAAACCGAATTGCCTGATAATCGGAACGCACTAATTCGCTACCCGTCTACAAAGGAAAAGTTTGCAATGATCATCGAAGAGTCGTTTAAAACATACTTTGCATATTAGCAATTAAGATCTTCTGCATTTTTTGCAACTTTCTTTTTGAAGCCTTTGTTTTACGAATGCAGAACATATTTACTCTCATTGTTGAACATTCCTCATGCTCTTCATAGAGCAAACATTTCAAATTTTTTATTGTTATACTTTACGATATATTCAACGTGGCAATAAAATGCGATGTGTCTTACTCTAATTCTAACGTTCAGTATCGTCGACTTCATCAATCTTTTTGATTTTTATTTATTTTTATTAATTCCAATCAATAGAGCATTCATTACGTAGATGTCTCTTCATATCTCTTCCACCTGCCCTCATCCAATGCCTCTCTGATAGAGCTGGCTCCTGTGCTCTTCATGTCGGCCTCTACTTCTTGCAGGTCGGTCACGTGAAGGTTAGGGTTTAGGCTCGTCTCCTGCCCGTCCGATGCTGACGAGCAGATCCACCGTTGTTGTTTGTATGACTGTGGGGACTTATTCTGCCGCCCTCGTCCCGATAAGGGTGCTGGGCGTGGTGGCTCGGTTGGCGTAGCCAACAAGTCTGGTCGGAGCTTACTTACAACTGACCGTGCAATAGACAATGGAAAACGATGAATGTTTTCATCAATTCATCGTTTCCATTCACCGCTTTCATCAATCATTGAAAATAATTGCGGACGAGATATTCCTTCTGTTTATATACTATGGCATACTTTTCCTAGAAAATAGGATATGCAATTCAGTGGAGCATATAAAATTCTCTAAATGTTGGTAGAAAGTTTTTAATGTTAGCAATGCTTTATGTTTTGATAGGTAGCGCCGTAATGTGCTCATTATGTGACCTCGGAGGAAAATATTTCTTTTTGCCGCATTTTAGAAGAGGTGGTCTCGATGGCAAAAGTGTTGGACATGTGTCGAATGAAAGAAGTGCCTTATAGTCTAAAGAAGATGAACGGCAGCCTTGATGTAGAGAGGGACAAGAAACGAAACGGCAGAGTACCGCAATTACGATGAAAAGAATGGTATTGTTCTTGCGCCATAAGCTGACACTACTCACTGTTTTGCGAAACGCCTTAGTATGGCATGAAATGTCAAATTCCCATTAAATTGCATATTTCCGCTATTTTCGAAAGCTTCTGTAAATTTGCAATGCAAGATTCATTATAGCAACGTTATGTCTATACGCAAGCATCTGCATGTTTGATCCTCGATCCATCTATTAACCTAGACTCCGGAACACTTAAATGTAGTATTGCGAAACTCAATATGTGCAAACCTCAGCAATATGCGCACTAACAATTAAAGGCCAGCATTCGCTAGCATAGGTGAAAAAAGTAAATCATCTATATGCGACGACCATAAAGGTTAAAAACATGGGAGATTTTCGCGTAGCTTCCAGAATTTGTTGGCAACTCATGGAGGCATCGCATATAATGGAAGGAATAGCAAAAAGGCAATTCGCGTCATGGGATACGCTACAAAATATTTGCTACGATAAAACCCTTGAATTCCAGATTAAGCACTCGATTGATTCGGCATGCAAGTAACAGCTTGGATATGCAAAGCGGCTTATGTAGTGCCGTTATGGTTTATCCACAAAACTCACCGCAGTAAAATCATGGATTTTTAAACTCAGCGCTTTCTCTATTGTATACGATTACAGAAAGGGGGAAATGACGTAAATTACAGTAGCTGCAGGCGGTGATATTGCTGCAGAAAAACACCTTTCTTGTCGAAAAGGTGCTGAGAGTATCCATGAGAGCTATGCATCGGAGGCATTTTGTGAAGTCCTCATCAAGAACAAAGTTAGCGAAAGCTATGTAACATGCACGCTTACGACGTGAGGGATTATGGAAGAGTTGTCCTATAAGTTGGCCAAAAGCGTATGAGGCGATGGCCATGACTCTGAGAAAACAACGCCTACGCAGCAACGCTGAAAACAGAGGAGGTGAGATGGGAGAGGGAAGTGGGATAAGGAAGTTTGGGAACAGCGGCGTGAAGAAGAATTACAAGGTCGTGTTGATTCGATGAAAGCAAGCAGAAGAGGCAATAGGGAAACATTCTGGAGAAAGTGGCAGTCAGTGAGCGAGTTGAGCACCACATCGAGGAAAAATGATGAGTCCAAGGGTTCCAATTGATTTCAGCACTGCTAGTTTTCGTGCCGAGAAATCTGCAAAAGTCGAATAAGCAAAGCGTTCCAAAATTTATTTCAAACCGCGTAGTTAGCACGTGCAGCGGGCTGGAACAGGAAATTGTACCAGGAGTGGAATGTATAATCGCTTAAATTTTCGCCGTAACACTGCCTCCTCGATCGAAAACCGCGCAGGATGATTTCCACCTGCGAGCAAAGAATATACGAAAAAAATCTCTCTTTTTCGTATCAAGTTATGAATAATGAGTGAACGGTCTTGTCTGGAATTATGGTCGTTTGCGCAAAGCTGCAACTGAGGTCGGCAGCACCAAAAATTTCTGAGCAGAACATTTATTTTTAAAGCACAGAGCAAGTAAAAACACAGAGTTGGAGCAGAATATTACCTCCAAATAAGTTTTCGTACCGTTAGGTTTTCGCAGCAATCATTCTTTGTTATGCTCTTTTTCTACGACCGATGAACTTCGAGCATTAAGATGCAGTGGTAGGTGAAATTTGATTAGGTGGAAGATGGGCAATAGGTTATAGAGTTACACGTTAAGCGGTAAACAACAGTGCGAGCTATGCGCTTAAGCATTGAAATGTGAGCATTCTTCTATGGGATTAGGAAATACTGGGTTATAGAGCTATCTCTGAAGCAAAAAAAAGCGAGATTTGAACTAGTAATAGTCAGCCTTCTCTGAGATGGAATTTTAGGAAGTGAACGACGGGTTGGACAATGGAACATGGTTGAAAAATGGTCGGTTTCGGGATTTGAAATTTCGAGTTGATACGCAGCAAGTTTTGGGGGTATATTACTAATATAAGAGCGGATTTATCACTGAATTTCAGTGTATGGTGTTGACGCCGTTCTATGGATTTCAAGTAGCAATTCTTTGCTCGGTCATAGAGGATGCTGTTTGCTCACTCTTAGACGAGTTATTCGCCAGCGTGATTTTGCACTCCTAATCGAGTTTTTGCGGTGAAGAGTGCATATGACGGCATCTGAGAGAACATTTAAAAACCACGAATCAATTCGGGCTGCATAATCCGTCCGTGAAGACGAATCGTATAAACATTCCTTTCTGAGCACTAATTTAAGGTATTAGATATGTTGGTTGATGTCAACGAAGAAAAAGCGAGGAAGTGATTGAGAATTTTCGAATTCAACCAGTAGTATTTTATAATAAATACTATTAAGAGGCAAAAATGAATGGGATTCGAAGAGTAGTTTCTCCAGCTTAGTTGAATAGCAAAAAATCAGCGTGAATACTGTTGCAATGAAGACTGCCAATAAAATATTAAGTTTATTCAAACAAATGAAAGAAATCTCAAAGTTTTTTATCGTCAGATGTGGTCAAAGACGTCGAAGCTTCTATCTAATCCTAAAGCTTCCGCAAATGAGCATTTTTTGAAGCTACGACCGACTTACACACGCAATTCTTCGTTATGAATTTTGCAAATTTGCTTGTAAAAGCACATTACGGCTGCGTGCGTATCTCCTTAGATATGTGCGTCGATTCATTTGCGTGCTTCTTTTGCCTGCAATCAATCAAAAAGTCGAGACATGCTAAATCCAACTCATAAGACGACAACCTCTTATATCCGTTTTTCCATTCTAATCAATCAACTCTGGAAAAAGCAGCAGGCATCGAAAGTTCGAAAAATGAGCATCCACTTAGCAACACACAATTTTTCCCTTTGTTTTTCTTTTAAATGAAAAGCGAATCTTTTCAATGAGCGTGATGCAAATAGAGAGATAAAATAATACACGAAGACATTATTAAAATATATTGATTACCTGCTGACATCATACAAAATTAATTACTTAAATGAACGAAATGCAAAATGGCAAACAATGCCAGATTTTCTGCATAAATGATGACGCGTCTTTTCAAGAAAGCTGTGAAGTCATAAAGGGTCTGACTTGAATGCCCATAATTAACCCGGATCACAAGTCACGCAAATGACCTTAATGCATTTCGATGACCTGTACTAGCCATATTGCCTTCTTTATAATACCTAATGACCTAGTGAAGGTGAACCAGCCGCATCATACCTCCTAGAATACGCTTGGCCAAGGAAAGTAGATAAGCTTAGTGTACATTTGCACATTCATCCATATAAAGAAAAGCCGTTGGAGGTTTTTATGACATGATAGTATGAAGTGGAGTTTTTCGGGGATCTTTTGTTCGCATTTGTCGATTCCACAGGTATTACATATTTTTTAATTTAAGGCTGCTGAGAGACAATAGATATTACTGCAGTTCATAATAACATAGGACATTTGACATTGTTCATTACTCGACTTCTGCACTTCTTTAAGTCATCAAGTCGCTCATTCCATCATAGATCCAACACATTCTTGCATCATGTATAGAGAAAAAACGCCATAACTGTTTTAAAAAAAGGTTTTCGATAACTTGAAGACATAAGAAATGTAAGCATATGAAAAACTGACGTGATGTACTACAACAAAATGACATTGGCTTAAAAACATGTCATAGCGCTGCCATGTGCTCAAGAAGGTGCGAGACGAGTGGAAACGAAGTTTACTGAAGCAACCCACCTGGGTAAGTGAATGTCGCGGACGGCGGAAACCACCATTATCACTCCGTGCACGCGCACAATGCCTGACGGGTTTGAAATGCGCAGCTGCAGAAGTAGAGAGACAAGGAAATATGATGGGGCAGAGAAAAACAGATATCACCGAGGTCGACGTATGCAAAATTGAGTTGTAGCGCGGTCTTTCATCACAACACGACTAAAAAAGAAAATCGACGTGGCGCCACTAAAAAAGCAACAATGGATTAATGTATGAAATTTTTTTAAAACCAAAACCACAGTTCTTTTGTCAACGAAAAAGGGAAAACATAGTATAGGATGAGTCATTTTCATGCTCAAACGCACAATGTCGTCTGTTTGGCTTATGATGTCATGCCGATGCTTGCTGCAATTGCGATAACATTCGTTTCCCCGATCACCCTTTGCAAACATTTCTTTTTTCGTTTTATCATCGGAAGTTTTTTGCAGGTTTCTTTCATCCCTAACAACCTCATTTTCAAAAATAATTCGTATTTTCGTTCAGTGGCAAAAAATGTACACGAAATATAGCGCTTTCATAGTGCTCGATGAGGTGAAATAGGTGCAGAATTTTTTTTCTCGCTTATCTAAACTTGTCGTTGGTGCTAAATGACAGGAAATGATGGCTGACGCAGAAATTCGCTCCGACGAGTCCACTCCTGAGTCGGCTCTTTAGACGATTGCGAACTCGATTCTTGAAGAACACTGTTTGTTGTGGAAAAGGTCGGACTTAATGTGTCTTTTACGGAGTCAACATCCCTAGCGCCTACTGCATCGAACTATCGAGCTTGAACTTTAGGTTTCAGACTTTAGTCCACTGCTAGAATTCAGGTCTAGCTGAAAAGGTCGTTATTTTTTTTTGAGATTTTTTTTTTACATTCTAACTGTAATTTAAAGAACAAAACCTTGAATGGGGATTGTTGGAACGTAGTGCTCTCATAAAGCTAACACTGAATGCAGTGCAAACCTCATTAAAAAGTGCCTGGAAAATGATTATTCGATTGCTTTTCAAGAACTTTTTCTATATTTTTTCCTTGCTTTCCGTATGGCTTCCATCTTCCGTCAATGAATGTATAAGCCATCTGATCAGCGGATTTTTAATGAGTTTCGCGCTTGGTACAATATGGGTCTTATATAGCTGCTTGCGCATATGCAAAAAAAAAAAATCATAAGCTGCTCAAATATTAGCAATTTGACGTCTAGCGGTGCTCTTTATACAGTCCTCAACTACTTTCAGAACTAATGAAGGAAATATTTATCACGTGGTATGGACGAGTATGTGTGTACATGTGTTAATGCCTTCAATTAGTTTCAGCTGCGGAATCGCTAATGAGAGAGACAGAAGCTTTCTTCATGTTGATCTGGCACACTGACAATACTGCTGGCGTCGAAATGTGCGAAAAAAATTTTGCGAGCATCTTCTACTGGTCGCTTTCTAAGACTGAGTGTTTTATTAGAAGACTTCCACAAACAATAGGATCAGTTCAAATATCTTGGCCTTATACCGCATATTTTATTTTTTGTCGATAATTTATTAAACCGGCTCGTCATCTGAGTGAAATGGAAAACTACATATCCGCTTCGCTGTTTTAGCATGTTTCTGCTTTTGGCAATTTTACAAGCATTCAAGTAGCAAAGGAACGGTCTTGTAAATTTCGCGGCGTTTTTACAGGTACGTTGCTCATTTGATAAAACAAAAAGAACTACACCGAAGGAAGATCAACGATAGCCTTCGCTGCTTACCGTGGCTTCAAAATTTCTGAGATCTTGAGCTTCTGCAGCTGTCATACATGTTATGAGCACAGCTGAACGAGAAGCTGACCTGGCGAAATCAGGCGAAGTGAGAGTGTCAAATACATCGGAGGGCCGGAATAAATTCCACTAGTCGGAACGTTCCGAAATACATTTGACAAATAATTGCGTACGGGATGACAGAATTATGTGCTAATCTATAGAAACCATTCATAGGATTGGTGAAGAATCCCGTTCCGCTTCTATTCTTAAATTCATTCTTCTTCACCATTTAATTATCGTAAGGTAAATCGCTCTTTCTCGCTGAATGTTTTCTAGAATTTTCTATTCGCTAAGCTCTCCCTCAAAAAGCGCCATCTGACTAAAAAAAAAACTTCATTGGATTTCTCTCTGCCTCATAAATAATTTATGAATTGCTCTAAAGTGTCCTTGTGATTTTAGCACTACATGGCAGACATGCATAAACGAATGATTATATAATAGTGATGGGAAAATTGGCGATGAATGTTCACAGTTGCATGACAAAATGCATGATTGCTTGCTGTTCTGATTCATTTCGATTAATGATCCCTCCTCTCTCTCTTCCTCCACTCTCCCACCGCTCCCAAATGTATGACTAATGCATATTCGAGTTTATTTTGTTATTGTCTGCAAATCAACGAATATCGTTCAATGCTCACTTGACAAGAGAGCAATAAACGAAATACCGTTGAAGTCGCTATTTTTCTATACTTTTTGTTTTCTGAATTTCTCTGCTATAATGAGCTACAATATGAATCTGAGCATTATTCATGAACGAAATCATTCTATAAGTAGTTTTTCAGTCCATATAAAATCGCACATTCCCACTGTGTGTGAGAAGACGTGCATATTAAGACTACCAAATCTTCCCATATTTAGCACGCATGCTCGCCATCTGCTTTTCCTTGAGATCTATTATCTGATGATTTCGTAGCATAAAGCGACCATATGGTATAAAATAAATCTATCAATAACACTGTCATATTAAGTGATCAAAAATAAATCTATCAATAATGACAGTATTATTGGTGGATTTATTTTATATCATATGATATAGTAATGAAATCTTTGAATGAAGGAAATGATGAAATATGAGAAAATGAGCGAAGAAATAAATGGACTAGAGATATACATTGTAATGATGTATTTCACCTTTCGCTTGCATACTGCATGGGCAAGAGAAAGTTTATGCTCACCGAATACACTAGAATACTGTTTACTTTAACGCATTGTTTGCTTATGATTCATGATTACGTACGTCTCGATTCCCGCTTAGCTAACCAGCATTTCAGTGATGATGATTTTAGAAGAAAACATTTCCGCTTGTTTCATCAATTTTTGGTTTTTCAGTCGTATATGAAATTGATATTACGCTATTATTGGACCCAAATGGGTAATACGAATTCAGCATTGAGATGGAAAAGGCGTAACGAGAGACTGTATAGCGATAGGAGGAAATTTTATGAGCCTAATGAGGCTTATCCGAGGAAGCCACCACTTTTGAACGGTACATTCCAAGTTTGGTCGGAAAAAATCAACTGCACGAGATGCTGCTATTAATAATTTATACAAACCGAAAACACTTGAGATGATGAATGAAACGTTTTGACATACTTAACAGCTATCTCGAACAGGTCATGGGGGCACATAGGCTTGCTTTCTTATGCATATGTAATAAGTTATGAGTATGGCGTTTTGCAGTGACATTTCTCGTGAATGTTAACGCAATCCGAAGTGCTGAGCAGTACATTCTAAGGGAATTGTGCTATCTGTTCGAAACTCCTGTGACATAACGGTACTGTTGGGGATTATCCCATATGGTGCGTCAAGAGTACGCCGTCTTTCATCAGCGAAAAGCTCCACTATCCACTTAGAATGCGTCTGCGGAGTTTTAGCCATGCGTCAGTTATGCGAAACCTAACTTAGAAAGAGCGTATGGCCTCTCCGACACGATCCCAATGCACAGTCATATGGTCAGATAAGCGTGGAGTAACGTCACATCAGCTGTAGTTGCTATTCGCACAGGCACGCAGTAGGGGAATGGGTATATGAAAGCAGAAGATTACACGGCCAAATCTGTTCACTTTGATCGATGGAACCACTCTAAATCTGTGTCGTTTAATTGCACGAGGCCATATACAATGCAAAATTCGAAAACTTCCAGCAGAACTCTCGAACCAAGGCAACGATGGGAGAGGAGAATGTTTTCTTTTCTATGAGATATTTGATCATTTGGACTGTTCCTTTCATGAACTGTATTAATGGCGTTACTGGCAATAGTTTTTCTGCTCAAATACTCGGGGCCCGAAACACCGATGAATTTTATGTGAACGGTAGTTCATTCTCTATTCAAAGAAGTTACAGTATTCGAATAGACTCCCTCTCGTCTCCCTCCGAAATGACAACGATATTCATGCATCTGCGAGTTACTTTGATGTGTGCGCGAGATGTGTCGATTACTGACAAATGTGAAAAGGCTAACATGAATACTGATGATGCTTTTATTTGTCGAAATTGGCGACTCTCAGCAATCAGGACATATTTCGTTTCTTAATATACGTGATAAAAGGTGAATTGCAATATAAGTTTGACCTCATTCATATAGAGAACATTCCAATGAACGGCTCACTTCTTGCTTCTGACTTTATGATGTCTTTAAATAGTAAAGTGGATTCGGCAAGGTGAAAACTACTCGTTTCGACAGGAATATTAGCCATTTGAAGTGCTGCATTCACACAAAATAAACAAATTTCATGACGCATTAGTGTGCACAACGACATGAGTTGCGGTTTCGCTCGCTGAATCCATTTCGTTTTATACTTGAAGTAAATGAATTTTCTGCCTTTTGCTACAGAGTTTTTGGAACCCGCGCTAAAGGAAGTTGCGATATTTATTCGTGGTTGTTAGACGTTTTGAACGGTTACATTTGAACTTCACAGTCTTGTGTCATTTTCCGGCATTTATCTTTTATGATGGGAAGATCTGTAAAGTTTGTAAGTTGCATAAATGTGCAACAAATTTTCGAATTTTTTTATAGCGAAAAAATCAGGAAATATTCAACATTGGATTCTGAGGTGAAATTTCGGCTGAATAACTTCCCCATCAAAGACGATCGGAATGGAGTAGTTCTAGCAACGAGTCACTTGTATTCGAAAGCGCACGATGAGCCAATGCAATTGATGGAGTGGACTGATGAGGGGTGTGGCCTCAACGCGACAAGATTTTATGCTCACCAGCTTGTACAGCCGACTCACGCCCGCACCCGACGGCTACGGCTTTCTTTTAGTGTTCTTAGTAAGCTTAGTATGCGTCTATTGATTACTCGCAATTTTCCAAAGGCGACGGTAAGTGGCCAGGTTTGGCTTCCTGCAAGGTATGGAGGATGAGGGAGAGGAAGTGGAGTTGATTAACGAGGCGTAATCATGCTAGATTATGTAAAAATGCGTTCACATGTGTACAATGAAGTGACTAGAATATTTACCTTAAATTTTCGTCGACTCGATGCAACGATTTACTTTTTGCTTAAATATTTGTAGAACACTTGAGAGCGTTTAGTGGATCGGCTTTAAGGATTGATTGGTTGCAGCGTAATGTAATGTACATAAAATTCGGGACATTGTGTCAACAGTGCGCACAACAGTTGATGCGACGATATTCACATTTCAACGCCATTTGCAGTAAAAGATTGTTGGATTTTATGCAGTGAATAACATTTCTATATTATTCGATATGATTCAAATTCAATGTTCTTCATTAGTGAATGATTAGTTCATAAGGTTTCTGGATATTATCATTTAGAGAAATGGAATAGCTGCATTATCTTCGCAAATCAAACGTGCTTTACAAAGCGCATGCAAAATGTGTTCTAGGAGATTTTCTTTCATCGGAGGAATTGTAAAAACGATAGATTTTATTAGGAATCATATGTTTTAAGGCGTTTTTTTTTCCATGTATATTTGAGTATTTCAACCTAGCTATTGCGCTGATCGATCGATATAGGAAAGCGCGTTATATATTAGCGCAGTATGTGTTTTACCAAAACTGATGCATAAATAGAAACAGAAATGATATGTCTTAAGCAAAAATAATAGAATTAATATTGGCTAAAGACTTAGATATTCATCCGGATAACTCACGGTTTGGTTCAGAAAGACTATATTTTCTTTGCAAGGGGACGGTACAGAGTGCTGCTTCATTTTTCTATTTCAGGTGAAATGAGAACTTTTTCTTTGAAATGTATGCGTTTTACACGCTTCTCCACATTTCTTATGCATATGCGTGTGTGTATCTATCAATAGGCTAGTTTCAAGTTTAAGACAGTTGAAGATAGAGCTGCAGAATTTGGTGAGTACGATATATGTTGCACATACATCACGGAGATCCACTATGAACTTGTAAAAAAAGTTCTACATATTCAAATGTACAGGAAATTGTTGTGAATTTCATGCAGCATCGAATTTTTGAATTTGATCTTTCGAAAGCGGATTATTCATAGACAATTTATAGGAATTTCTCGATTTGTTAGAATATCAATGCACCATTATGAATTTTTTTTTTTTTTTTGCAATTCATTTACGTATTTAAATCAATAAAAGAAATTGCAAAAGGATATACGAGGTAGATACATCCTGATGAGGGATTCCTAGTGAACGATACAAGCATTCAACGATAGCGTCAACAAGAATTCGTTCACCTTCTCAAAAAAAAAAAATCATTTTGCTGACCGCCATTTGCATTTAAGAAAATCTGAGGTTCTCGGTGGCGCCTCCCTATGGAAGAGATCAGGATCATTCTTGAAAGCACATCGTCTATTAAGGCATCAAGTGATGGCGAATTTCTCACATAATTGTCAAAAACGTTATCGTTCTAATTAGCGCAGATATTATATAGCAAATTTCAGCGTCTCTGCGAAGCAAAAGAATGTTGTTTTGGTTCATTTACAAAGAATAGGTTTCAAAAACATCCATCCGATTATGTTAAAATCTCTCTTCTACATGGTAATTATAACCCCCTGGAGAGAATAATCAGTGATCATCTCAGGGGACACCGGAAATGAAGCGCGAGAGACGACGAAGCTAGATTTCGTCACAGATGCTCGGTTGTTAGCGGCACTTGTTGTTCATATTGTGAGCGTTTTTGCAGTGCGATGAGTGCAGATGGACTTTTTGAGGAGCAGAATAACTGATCGCCGAATTTCATAGTAGCTGACTAACTGACACGTTGTTCAGTTCTGAGATTAGCAATGACACCACAGGACATCTTCTGGATGATGTTTTGGAATCCAGAAAGCTAACACGTTTCAGTACTACGAATTCATTTTAAAGTCATGTAGGCTTGTGAAACTTTAAACTACCGCTAGAACAGATAAAACCACTATAACGGGGGGGAAAAGTCTTCAAAGAGATTTTTCAAAAGTAGGTGGAATGACCGCAAGACCATTAAGAGCTTTATTGAGCACTAAGTCAGAGCATGAATGCCTCCAGACATTTAAAGAAACCGTCTGAGCGAGAGGGATTCGAAAGAATGAAGATGTTATAGTACGCATCAATGAGAAACGACGATGGCTTTGCAACATTGTTTTGTTTGGTGAAGGAAAGCTAAGCTAAGAACATGTCAGCGAAACAACTGACATAAATTTTGATGCTATTACCAAAAACATCCCTCCATAGCAGTTCGTTGGATGAGATCTTCAAAAAAGAAAAAGAAAATCTTCGGCTGGCTACATAGCATAAATTGATAGGGCGCGTAGTCGATATCGCTTAGAAGCAACAAAGATCTAGAATCGAACGAACTAAATAAATCAACAACTTTATTATAGTAGCTTAGTGCTCATTCGGTTGATTTATGAGTGTGAGGTAAATGTGAGGTAAATGAGGTGCTTACTTTGTATTTTTACACCGTACTTTTTTCCAGACAATAAATTATTCACCAAATCTTATCGTCATATATCCGTAAAAACCACACAACTAAGAAACGTGAGCATTGTTCGATTTAGCATGGCGTCAAAAATTATTCTGCAACACAAATTAACCTATTTCCCGTTCTTTGAGCTTCAGTTAAAATGAAGACAGTTTTTGAACTTGAACCCACTTATATTCATTGATCATTCATGACCCTAGAACAAATGGCCCTTTTTCCGGCATCACTTGCCACTTTCATGTGCTCGAATTGCTCACTGAGAAATGCATCTAAAATGCTTTTCTGAAACCATACTTGATTGGCGGTACCTTCATCGACACATGTGATCATCAATAAAGCGTTCGTCGACCGCCAGTTAGCATAAAATTTCAATGGCTAGCGAAACAATTGATGGAATGCAACCAAGCTTTTGTGTCCTTCTCTTCGTAAATAGCTTCACTAGCAAATGTTAATAGCAGGCTTTCTTAATGGAACATTGCCGATACCTTTAGATACACCTTAGAAGTAGAAGATATTCCTATGAAGAGGACGTTTAGTTGCGAACATCTTTTTCTAAACAGAAATAACGACTATCAGTCAGAAGTCACCATTCCATGTTTGCAGTATTTTACGGACTGAGATCAAAACCAGGCATGAAGAATGTGTTGTAATAGTGCAGGCTACTTCCCGCAGCTTTTACGCAGCTTCACAGCTAATACCATTGATATTGTTGGTTCAAAACGTAGGAGTACGCACATATCTCATAATGGGAAAATTTTTTGCTCCTGTTATGAAGTGCACGTTCATTTTCACTTAAAGTATGCGTATATGTGTTTCATACTTATTCAAATATGAACATATGCATTAAAAAATATGGGCACTTAAATAGTAGGCGTGCAAAGGTACATTAGGACGATACCATCTCTCGACATTTGTATATGCGAATATGTGTAAGCTAGCCTTTCCCTTCGGTGTCTTCGATCGTAAACCACTGAGACTAGAGAAACAAAATTGGATGCATAGAAAGCCATTGTGAGTTGCATCTCCCTGTCATACTATATGTCCATCCATCGTCGTGGAAAATGCCTACAAAAATTCAATGTGGGCAAAATTTTTTATATTTGTTTTCAGTCGAATTTCCATTTCACATCGCTGCAGTCGTATAGAAGATGATCCTTTATAGGAGATTTATATCAGAGGTAAAGTGACCCGCCAGTATGAAGGCAATAACCTAGGTTTTTTCTCTCTTATTGGCAACCTGTAAAAGTGGATGATCGGATGAATGCGTTCACAAAGATCATTTTGCATTATCGTGATCGATTCTCCAATCGAAGTGTTAAAAATTATTATGCTGTATATAGAAGAGAGTCGCAATCCCTTCACGTCTATGCGACATCTAGTTGATTCAGAAGAGATTTATTGAATTTTACCAAGTTAGCAACTATGATGTACGAAATGATAACAATTATCTGTGTGTGGACGAATTATACCGCCATTTCTGAATACTTGTTTGCAGAGCATTATTTGTGAATCAGTTCATCAGGTATCAGGGGACTCATTCATGGAGCTCTGCAAAACCACCAACAGTAAGAATATGTGAATTGCAATATTCAGAAGAAATTCAAACAGTGATATTTGAGGCTTCATGATTTTTTTATGATTTAAATCACGTTGGAAGGCTGAAATTAGGACAAACGTTGCTTTCTTGCGATTATAAACACCGATTGTAGACAGGTTTCTTATTGAAAACTTGTGCTCATAAGTAAGTGAATGCAGCAGCACTGAGTATTTTGGAGAAGATATTTGATGTAGACATCGTATGTTAAATGCTGTAAAAATTGCCGAACTAAATTGGCCACTGGATATTAGAGACTGGTTGGCATAACGATGCATAGTGAGTAGTGCGTTTCAATTATTCAGCTGGCTGTGTGTGCTGACAATTCGGCTTTCAACTAGCAATCGATCCAGCAGCACCACTCAACTAAAGCGCCTAGCAAACAAGCCGTCCGCTGCCTCTCCCCCATGGCACTTTCAAGCTGGCAACCACTAACCAGTCGACTTTCCCGTTAGGCCATTCGCATCGTTCCCCTTATCTAATCGTTTAGTATTTTTATATGTGCTAAACGTTACTAATCGCGCACATCTGGACATTTCCGCCGGATGTTTTCTTTAATAATTTTATTTCCTTAATGGCACATGTTGTTTTCTTTTTATAATAATGGCACGAATGTACCACTAGTACAAATGTTTGCAATTTGAAATTGAATTTAACTTTTAACTAGCTGACATGCTCACTTGAAGGGCACTTCGTGCCGAAACTATCAAACAACTGTTATTCCTGGCGATAACTGCGCTAAGAAGATGAACATAGTACAACAAACGAAACGCGTATCGATCGTAGTGTATTGGCTTCGCCATTGCCTGAGCTAAGCTCTTTTATTAGTTGACTTGGTGCTTTGGTGGTTCATTAGATTCGCAAGTTTTTTTTTTGAAGGATTTTTCTGTTTAACATTGCATAAGCATTAAGCAAGTGATGAAACTCATATGATATGATGTGCGCTTTTTTGCGTTTCAACATATTAGAGTGATCAATTTTTGAAATTTATTTCACAGCTAATAAAGTGCGCACGATAATGTACTCATGCTTCAATAAAAGAGTTTATTCGTCTATTGGGTGCAAAAATCAAACAAATTTATTCACGTCTGAAAGTGTACGTAGTTTTCTATGAATCGAACGAGCATATGAACGTTCTTCCACTTTATGTTTTTGAACTCTGATTCCATGGTTCCAGTATTGGTCGTTTTTTAGATTGTCTTCAGACGAACAGGTAAACAAATATGCAAAGACATGAAGTTGTCGTAATGTGCTTTACAAATACGAGTTTACAATCGTGCGCAAGTGCCTCCCTCATACAAAAAAAAAGAACTTTGCCTAGAGGTTATATGGGTGACGTTGACGCAACACAAATAGTAAAATGGTCGGAATATGCAAAGTATGCTGATAACTAATATATCAACATTACCATGATAT
Source organism: Ascaris suum (assembly GCA_013433145.1). Taxonomy (NCBI): domain Eukaryota; kingdom Metazoa; phylum Nematoda; class Chromadorea; order Rhabditida; family Ascarididae; genus Ascaris; species Ascaris suum. The sequence goes on from CM024175.1 coordinate 2,504,955, forward strand.
ACCTACTGTGATGGAAATTAGAACAAGGTTATGCGATTAAAGAGAGCCTACTTTCTTTCTCCTGCATACCGTCAGAAAAGTGCTATATTTGTTCATATATAAGACACGACTGCTTACCGTAACCGTTCCCGGCGTTGAAAATGAGTATATCTTAGCAAACGACTAAACTATAAATTTCCCTTGCTAGAAAGTTTGACCAATGAGAATCATACATTATTGATGATTTTCAGCTGTTTCTAACGACGAAGATCACAAGCATTGATCATCTTCTACCTTATTTTGAATCAAAAATATACAGTTTAGTCGACACAGCTATAGAAATTCAGGCAAAAGTGGTTCTTGATTCGTTTTCTCACGAAACAAAAATCCTATGAACGCATGCGCTGCATAATTTCGCACTAAGACAATTCATTTCACTTTGACTTCAAAGTACAACATTCTTTAAAATGGACCATTCCTTCGAAACTTGGACGGTATAAAAGAAAAAATAAAATGTGCTGCGCTCAACGAGACATATCCGTTAAAGAAGTGAATAAAAATGTAAATAGAACAACGAGACATAGGATAATATATGCTTTCATAATCCCGCTGGCCAAATCAACAAATTTATGGGATTGTCATAATACATGTCGGTTCATAATGCATTCATACATGCGGGCAAATCAACAAATAAATGGATTTTTTGTGACCTAAGCGGTGTGAAATGAAGATACGAGTGGCTGCGAAACATTTTATCGTATTTTATTATAGATAGCCACCTTCAAGGTTAATTAATTCATAAAATTGAAACTTAATGCCAGATGCCGGTCTACCGAATGTATCCCACACGTAAATCGTTTATGAGTTGAAACTTCCGAAGAGATTGCATGCATAAATATTTACGAACGCGATACCACCGTAATGACCTATTCGAGTGAAAATTGAAATTGTATGATATTAACATCTTTGTAGGCGTTCATAGCAAATCTCGTATAACCGAGCTATGACTATATTATAAGGCACATTTAGTCTATGCAAGCATATGTACGCGTTTCCTCGCCTGAAGTCTTGAATGAGGATAGTTACGGAGGTGGAATTATATTTGTGCATTACAGGGTGATCTGCCGTGCTCGACTCGTTCCGGATTCATAACTCTTACCGTAGAATCGACTACATTCAATTCATAAGGTTTCTTTTGCTCACAACTTTTAGACATCGTTGGAATGTGGGATAATTAAGAACAAACGTATCGTCCATCTCTTCTTTTTTGCTCCTTAATACAATCGATATTTCGTTCCTATTGGTGAAATCGTCAATGCCTCATCTTCTACTACTCACCATCCATTCAAATTGGTAAAAGAATGACTATTTTGGTATATCTTTTTTAATGCTTCGAAACGTATAAAAATAAAAAATTTATGACGCGCAAAAATTTGGAAATGTTCCCAATTTTAGTTTTGCAAAATTTATGTATTGTTACATTGATGCAAATCGAAAATTCTTTTTCAAATATTTCGTTACTCTTCATCAAAATTAAGAGGTAATGTACACAGATTCATATTCAATAATTCTTATTGACATTTGCGTAATTATGACCTCATCACCACATTATATTGGAAAAGCTTTAGCAAAGCGAATAATGAATAAATTATGTTCTTTCCTAATGCTGCATTTATTGGTTAATAAAATTTTCAAAACAAGAAACTCGGATGGGGTTTTTACATGACATATGAAGAAGGAGTATCTGGCGTTCTAAAAGCAAAAATTTGGGTAATTATTTCAGCAAACAGTTGAGAAAATCCAGAAAGAAACCATCATCGAAATTATGATTTTCAATGCGATCCTTACTTTATCCTCTTTACGGAAACTATTGACGCTGTTATATGATGTTTCAACTATTTCTGCATGCAAATTGTAATAGTTTATTAGCATTTCCGCACTAAGACGTGATGATAGCCAGTATCACTAAAGCATCCACTTATGCATGTCACAAGTGGGACTTTTTTACATAAGATCAACGTTGTTTTTTTTTTGTGTATGGTGCTTGGTTTTGTTCTACTGTGAAGCAAGTACGTACTTTATTCCGGAATATTTTAGCCTTGTGTGCATTTCTTTACACATACTTCTGTCACAATCTCTCCTGCGCTTCGAAAGCAGTGCTCAATAGTTATATGAGGCAATGGCTTTTAAGAGTTGTTGTCTTTTTACGAAACCTATAAAATACAAATCAGGATAGAATAGACTTGTAGTTCGTACGTGAATGTCAGTGGCGATTGTTTTTGTCAGTGGCGACTGATGATAGAATAAAATTGAATTTGGAATCGTTAGTAGTAGCAGTTAAGGTGAATTTTATATCTATATTATGTTATTTAATACACTAGTTTTAGGTGCTTCTTGGGATTTCTGTTAGCAGATCACATTATGTAACCTCACATCTTTGCAATCATATGAGTGAGTCCTAGGACTCCCGTAGTTCCAGAATTTACAGTGACCGAGATTTCCGCTGGTAGATTGAACCTCGGAATCTTTGAAACTGGGATTACAAAACTTCGCAGCTATAAGGTGCATAGTTCACGATCTTCCACACCAACTTCGAAGTTAGTTCGCTGTCTTGGAGGCAAGGTTTTGAGCACTTGAAACGGATTGAAAATTTGTGCCCTTTTAGCTGATCAGGTTGCATTTTGTGCTAAACATAGAAGAATCTATAAGCTTGCAAAGATATAAAATTTAGAGAAGCGGAACTCTCATAGAAAGTTTTGCAAGTGATCGAATCGTCCGAAATTTGATTTATCGCCCCTCTCATTTCGTTAATTCTTCATTACCTATGGAATCACTTAGTTCAATGGGTGAAATGCAAAAACTATTGTGGACAAATCCACCTGGCACCCATCCTATGTCTGCTGTCGGTTGTGCTGTCGCCGTGTGATCGAGGTAGACAAGGCGAGTGGAAGCCAGGTTTACTGGAGCAACCGAACTGGGTAACTGGACACGACAGATGGTAAAAACCACCAATGTCACTTAGTGTGTACCCGCACAATGGCTGATGGTTTTGAAATACGGAGCTACAGAAGCAAAGAAACGACGAGATATGATGGGGCTGAGAGGAAAAGGTATCACCGAAGTCGATCTACGCAAAATTGAGTAGCAGTGCTTTCGTTCACCACAACACTCTCAATTGCTTGCTTACCATTCAATTCAGTTATTGCATACATTAATTGAATTCTTTTGGAAAAGCTATCCAAAAACATTTTGTTAGTGCCTCAAGTTTTCATTTGTTAATGTTTCGCATAACGCATAATGTTTTACACGTAATGATAAACAAATAGTTTTATTCGTTTGGATAAATATTTTCCTTCCCGTAAGACATGAAATCGAAAAACGAATGCGAAAATGGTAACAGAGAGGAGCGAATTGAGATTTGATTCCGTGGGAAGCCAACTTCTTTCCATTTCACCTCCTTTTCTGCGTGCTCCCAGCTCCTCTCTTTCAGTGCTTGCTTTTTGTCACGTTGCGTCAGCTCGACGTCAACTCCTATTTCCTTCCTCCGAGAAAAAAATTGTCAAAAATTCTACAAACTAAGGTTTAGCATTTTAGACACGTTCGAATCTATCTTTCAAGTGATATATGAAGACAGCCAGATATGTTGCAGGAAAATCATGGTCGACCTTAAACAACAGCTCGATGTTCTCGACTATTTTGGACCAGTTGCAGTTTGGATATCATTTTTCGCAATCGTATTTATCATTTCTGTGACGTGTATTCTATGGTGTTGCGTTTCTGAGAACGATGACTCTACTGTCTTCGCTAAGGTGTTTTTGGCATTATTTCTTCTCAACGAATTCACCGTCGCGTCAAAAAGTTTCAGCGTTCATTTAAACATTTTCGTATATCGCCGTTTACCACAAGAAAGGGCAGAAAGGCCGACAGAATTGATTGCTTAATAGGGGGCTCTAATGAGTGGCAGCCATAGTTCAGAGAAATTTATTCACAACACAATGCTGTAGGTAGCTTCGTTGGAAAGTCGGGCAGTATTTCTATTGCAGCCATGCTATAATATTGCATAATAAAAGCCATTACTCATATAACAATGCCCTCAAGACTGCGTTAGAAATCTTCAAGTTTAGCGTTTATGGCATATCTTTTCAACCGATTTCTTTTCACTTAGGCTGGAAAGTTCATCGGATTCGTCATTCGGGAAGGTGCAGCACAAAAATGCAAAAACGCGAACCTTCATACACCAAGGATGCAGTTTATGAAGGCGCTATAACGAAGCCATTTTTTGTTTTTCAATGGACTTGCAGTGCATATATTTGCGTTTTTCTGCATTTCTGCACATTACATTACATGAGAGTAATTTATCTATTTGTTCCTTGGAGAGATCGCTTTGTTTCACTTCAGGGCTTGCATATTGTTACGCTTTCCAAACTTATGGTCCTCAGCAGCACTACTAGCGCATAGCTTTCCCTTTAATAGTGTATGGTGCTCGAATATAACACTCATCTGTTATTAACGGCTACCCTCGTTATTGACAGTTTGCTGGGAGTAACTGCCCTAGGATTCGTATGTATGTAAAATAAAATCGATTTATTTTCAGTGGGGAATGGGACCACGACCTCGAGTGTCGAGTCAACAGCAAAAGTATGCCTCCGGATCGCCTAAAGCTGAGTAACTTAATGTTTTCTACTTTCTACAGGCAGATGCTGCTCAACGGTATCTGAGATGGCGAACGTTGCTACTCGACCGACCGTCGATCCACACACGAACATCGCTCTTCTTTTCGCTATTAAACCACTACCTTATTCCCTTCAAGTGGCATTCGCCCATCAAATACTACTAAATTGCATGATGTATGCATTTTTGCATTCTGGTCTTTCATTTTATACGAAATGCCTCTTTGTCGGGAATACGGTAGGTAGAATTTTAGGGCGCATTCGAGACCAAATGCTTACCCTGAAATCGTCTTCCATCACTACCTGCGCTGAATGTTTTCTTGGGTGCTCAAATCGGTTCATAATAATATATGTTCTTCTTCATTTTGTCAATGTCGTTATGCTATTATACTTGAAACTACCTAAGAATTTATTCTTCACTATATCATCGAAAATTCATTTGTGTAGTACAAATGAGAAGGAGAACGGTTTGACAAGGAAGGCAAAATTGTTACTCACCGTAAGTATAGTAATGTGTGCAGACAGAACGCCTTGGTTATATAGATGCAAAGTTGGTTTTTTTTTGAACACCACACAACATGTTAGTAATTGTGCCTCAACTGAGATGGCAAAGAGTACAGATGCGTCAACTGCTCTGATCAACACAAGGACTACTGGTTCATCTAGGAAGATTAAACTGAGAGAAGTATTCATGTTTAGTGAAGTAGATTTAGAATGTGTCATAACATGTGATTACTGTACAACGCACCACCATGCTCCCTTATTATCTATTTCTTGCCGGACAGCATAAAATTCAAAGGAACAAATATTTCACCTACAATCTGAAGAAAAAAATTTTGGAGGAGAAAAATGTTGTAACATCGTTACTGAAACGGAGGAAAAATTTCACTGCATTCCACCAGTCGGGGAAGAGTTCTATTAAAACTCTTGCTTTAACTTTCAATTTGTATATGAGATTTATCTTTCGAAATAAAATGCTCCTTAGGAGCTAAATTCGTATACTAAAGCAGTATGAATTTCTTTGTCAATATTATCGATCAATAACACAAGATTGTTGATCGATATATCAAATTGCAGAAGAAAATTGGTAACATTCACGAGAAAGTGTATCTAAAAATTAAATAAACAAAAAATGAAGAAACCTAATCGGCAAATAAATTTCCCCAACTGAAAATGATTGTTTTTTACTTGATCTGATGAACTTTCCACTTCTGTTTCTATTGCCGACGGAATATCGTAAAGCCGATGGTTCAATATTACACAAACGATGTTGCAATGTTTTGCAAAAATCTTTTCTCTGCAAACCGTTCAACAAAATGCAAATTTTATCGATAAGTAGATGAAGAAAAATTGAATCAGCTATAAATATAAACGCAACAACCAGATTTGAAAAGTTATCCCCATTCTCATTAAAAAGTACTCACTAAAATATTTACATTTTCATGGGGTTTTTTATTTCCTTCATCTTATTCATGGGTTTATTTCATATAGCGCTCCGTATTTGCCATTCATGATAAGACATTGTCGGAAGAAGTGCGCGCAGATAAGGACATATCGTATGGTTTAGAAGAAGACGGCTTTTTGTTTTACATAAAACTATAGCTGCAACTTGACAGCAACAACATATAGACATCGGGCTACTCTAAATCGGGCAGTGACGGGATACAGACAGTAAGCAATAACTTTTTGACCGTCCCACCTATGGTTCACAAGAACAAATTGCTGTGCCCGGTGACTGACGAATCCTTGGATATAAATAATTCATTAATTATTAATGCTTTATCAGGTATGGGCAAAGCGACAATGCAGTTGATCCTCATAAGGAAGTATAATACTAGTATGAGACAGAGGTAACGTAGTTTTTCTTCTTCCAAAGATGTTTGGATGTGGATTTAGATGAAACAATGACAGTGTCAGAGAAGAGAAGGTTGTTCTAATTTCTCTGGTTTCAAGCAATACGAGAAGTAAGTGCACGCCGGAAGGATGAATTTTACGTAACGCGATCACTTAGTCGCCAACAGACAAAGGTGCGTATTGAATAGTCTTCGAGAAAGTCTTTGTCGGGCAATTGCGAAAGATGGCCGAAAGTTGAACTTGATAGAGACAAGGTCCACCGATTGGAGGTAACATAAACGATGTCGAGTCCGTTTCCTAGGAAGAATGATATGATGAGATTTTACCTTCGAAGTTCTGCAGCAATCTAGAAGATTAAAGTGGCCCACAAGTTTATTGAGTCAAAAAATGTAAATGCTTCTACCTTATAATGTTTTGGAGCATTTGAAATTTTTTACGTGGAGAAAAACGGTTAGCCTGCACTGAATTTAGTGCCCGTCAATCGGTTCACGATACAGAATGCAGCATCAGTTTCACTTTGGCCAGTTGAGATTGAGGATTTGACATGTAAGCACGTCTAGTTTGAAAGTTCGCTTTTCCGGTTTCCAGATTCTTTGAACGGCAACATAACTCTTTTGAAAAAAACATCTTCCGCAATTTAGTATTGCAAGCTAGACTTTACTATTTGATTAACTGAATACTAATGCTTTTTGAAAATAAAGCTATCATTTAAAAGTTCACGAGGCACTTGGTTCGCTTACGCAAATATACCACTAGTAGCATATGCAAAGGTTTTTACTCCCGACTGAATACTTTCGGCCACTATCAAAATTTCTCCAATTTCTGAAATTTTTTGTCGAGAAACTTTGAAAAACGCTCACGTTGTTGAGGTAAAAGTGAATCTGATTAAAGCCGCAATCGTTAGAATGATATCCGGATATCCCCCTACAGGACAACTCGTAGTAGAGAAGATGATCGCCTATCGTCGTAAATGTTGCAGGATTTGCTATATTCCAAGCTGACCGCAAGTGACCGGATGTGGACACCGAGAAACGTATGTCTTTGAAGAATGAACTTGCATTAACTGCAATATTTGTTAACCATATGATGCGGTCAAAGGTGCAGTTATACCAGTGGCGCATTTAGGTGATGTGACAGTGAATGATAAACTGATGCTATGGAGATCACGGTAGCATCGTAACTGTGCAAAAGGTCGTCAATCGAAAAATTCGTGGATTCCCAACCACAGCCTCTTCAAATGGAAATCCTAGGAATTCTCCGGTTGAGAGTGAACGAAACAAGTTGAGAATCACTCTCCGGAAGGATGAATTGGCTTGGCATTTTTTCCAACTAAATGACATCTGAATAGATTTGCCACTGCTACAACCAGTTAAATTTACTGGTGCTATTAGCAGCACTCCTCGTTTGCTTCTTATTCCTTCCTAATATCAGCGCCCTTAACGGCTATTAGTATAGCACAAACACCGTTCATATTTTTTCTCTTTGTTTTCGTATCCTGTCCATTATTACATATGTGAATTACTTATGCACGTGGCTGTAGTTCCTCTTGCACTTATCAATGTCAATGATATGCTTGCACACCGCATCCATTAAACTCGGCTACTGCAAACAGTGCCCGATATTACCATAAAGCATTGCCACTTTACCACATCAGAACCTAATCAACACAGAAACGAACATAGCCTAAATTTCCGTCTGATATGTATTAATACGACGCATACAATGATTTCTACTATGAACGTGTAATGACTTACTTAATACTGCAATGCTATCAACTACTAAATGCTGCTGTACCATATACCGCAGCCAATATCGATTGCTTATTATTACTTGTTACTGCTGATGCCAGTATTATTCATGGCTAGGAGGAGAAGGATCATTTGCTCTTATTACTAAACGCTGACAAAAGGATTCACAGTTAAAAGTATTACTACTACTGGCAATGGCGCACAAGTAATGCAAACATTGCTGTTAAAGGTAATGTTCGCGTTGTTAAATGCTGAAAAGTATTAAATCCGGGAAACCATGAAAAAATTCTGTGGAGGAAATTTCGTTATTCCAGGAAATTAAAAAACCACTGAATTAAAAGAAATCACTTATACGGTTCATCCCCAAGAACGCACACTCAAAAAACCAATTAGAACATCAATGAAAAATAATTGAAGGTTGCTTCATTTTTTGGAGGAAATATCACCATATGTTTCGACGGAGTGATATGCGCTCAGCAGTGAATTTAAGATGAAGACCAGTGTATCGAAAAATCGAATCAAATCCTGAGAAGCATTGAATTATTTTTAATGCATCATGACGGAAAAGAGACTCTCGAAATTGTACGTATCATGAGTATTTATCATCTTATCACGCAATGTTTTCCTCTTGAGTGAAAGATGGGATGAAATGAATGAAAATAGATCCCATCAAGCGATCACCTCTATTTTTTAGCAATTCAATCTTGTAGGAACTCAAGATCTGAATGTGACAAACCAAAGGAACATTTAAATTTTCCACTTTTTTCTTTGTACTTTGTTAGTAGTAATCAGAGTCGAATAGTCTCGTCGTCTTCAATGGTACATTTGGCCTACCCTGTTCTGTAGCTGCACTTCAAATTGCAAATCTAGAAATCAAAAAAATCCCACTCACACTTTTCTTTGAGAGTTCAACTGAGCAGCACCATGGTCTTGATGAGTCGAATGAAATAAGTTTAAGAGAATTAGCAGAAAGTTTTTACCTGATGCCAACAAGGCTCCTTCAGGTTCTATCCACTTGCTGACAAATGGCATACCGCATAACACCTCTTCATCCCAAACATACCAAACGCGAAATTGATACTCAAATCCTTTCTTTAGGCCAAGAATACGAAACCTATGCCCGTTACTGACAGCCTGAAAATCACTCGATAAATTCAGCACGACACAAGCATTGGAGATACTATGGATTTTTCATTTGCAGCTTTAATCTTACTAACTTCCACTCTTTTGCATATTTCTGAATTTATAATTCATTTACGAATTTATTTAAATGCTTTTTTTGCATGAAATTTCTTTTCTGTGCAGTCTGTCATTTCACCTCATATCTTTTAAAGTGGACGATTAGATGATCTTTCGTCTTTATGGTTTTTGCCCAAGTACTCATTGTTTTCTCGTTTTTTCCCTACTGGTTTCTACTACACGCTGACTCCATCTTTCCTCATTTTTGTACGTGCTCTCTAAAGTGATCTTTTTTTGAGCTGAAATGATAGACAAAAAAGATTTCGGAACACTCATATCGACAACATTTGGTCGGTGTCATGACATGATACGTTATAAAATGCGCCAGATAAAACTCCTTTTGCGAGCGATTGATTTGCAATTTTAAATCGAGTTGTAACTTTACGACGGATTTCGCCGTTAAAGAGTTTGATAATGGGGAGGAGAAGGGTCGATGGTAAAATGAATGTTACAGATTCAACATAAGACTAAAATTGGAGAGGATTGGTTTATTTATGAAGAATTCGTAGAAAATGAGGAACGTTTCAAGGTTTTCCATATAGCAGAGATTACGTCGTCTACAAACAAGCGCAACCGTCCACAAGAGATACATAAAATCATAACACGACACCAGCTATAATCATACCTCTTACACAAAATGGAACGGATATGGGAACATGTAAACGGGTTTAATGCGACATGTGCGCTGGGCATTTAAACGTTTCAACACCCCATTGACCTTTTCATTTTGTGAATATTTATACAAATTCTTCCAAGCAGTGCGTTATTTTCCGTTTTTCTCGCGCATCCAACGGATTGCATAAATTAGCCAAGAGAAATTTGCTCTCAGAAGATTAACTAAACCAAATGCTCATAAATAGCCAGTTGTAACAAAGTAGAAATTGAGCGGTCATTGAGTGGTCAAATTGGAATCAATAATTTCTGTCGTTGATGCAACTTATCGTACGAATCCGAATTATTGGTGGCCGAATCCACTCACCAGTATGCCACTTGAGTATGTATGTGCATTGTTAGAGTATTTCTAACGAGCACTTTTTGTTTATTATATATTGGATCCCTTCAAAATTGCGATTGAGAGATTTTCTACGCGAGGGAAAATTCATATCGGTTAAGAAGAATTGGATATTATAAAGAACCAACGTTCACTGCAAATGTTCTCCAATCTGTCTTCGAGGAGCGATACTCCAAAGCGAGTGAATGCTTCGCTATGCTGATGCTTGATGCTAAAATAACTTCCACATCGACTGCATACGTATAATTTCCCGTGTAGAGCACATGAGGGATTTTGAGCCATCGCACTGGATATCTCTCTTCTGAAGATGTGCAAGTATCGGAAAAAAAATGTCATATTCTCATTACCAGAGTCCTTTACATGAAAGAAAGGAAATGTGGAACTTGCATATTCCGTAATCACAAATTTTCGAGTTCTTTTCGCTGTTATTGCTGCCGACTTGGGATATTAATTGTTCTTGTGCTATAAATTACCACGGGCGGAAGAATAACTAGTGTTGTTGTCCACTTTCAGATCTCTTGATAATTCTTTATGTATCCTCAGCAGTGCTGCAAATGTTACGCGCTTCCTCATAAATGAATCCTGAATCCATGACATGAATGGATATGGCCTCTAATTCTGATGTCATTCGTCAATTGCAACACTGTTTTTATAGGGTTATTTTCCTGATTGCATAGGAGTCCTGAATTATATTAATTTCAATATATTTTGGATTATTTAGATAAATACTATCTACTTTATTGCTTATAGTTTTCGATAAATCATTGAAAAGGAAACCATCTACGTTGTTCTTGGTGGCACAATGCGGACAGGAAACAGATTGAGGCAGGAAGAAGTGACCACATTTGGACAATAAAGTATTGTTGTTAAAAAATCTTTTACAAGTTTCCTTTATAGCTGACTCTGTCAGCGGAACATCATTGCGACCCGAAAGGATGGAAATTATCACAGAAAAGAGCAATTCGCTCGATTGAAAACAGTCACAGTGTCATTGAAGTGCAATTCATGTTTTCACTAATGTTCTCAATTTCATTTTCTCCTATCAAACTCGTATTGATGCTGCGGTGTTCATCGCTCACAAACAGCAATGGAGGCCGACGAAGCAAAAATTCCGGAAAAAAACACGCAGATTCCGGAAACCCACGAAGTCCATTATTTTTCGCCAAATTAAAAAAAAAATGTAACAGAATAAGTGACAATATTCCGAGGATAAATTCTTGCAGATAAAATTTTAATGATAGATTTTAGTAAAGTGATTCGGCAAATATTAGGGTGGATGTTCCGTCAAGGTCAATAGAAATTTTGCTTTTTCCAGTTTTTTTAAAATTCTTTTTTTTCCGGCTGTTACTAACCATAATCATGCGATTGATTTCTTGGAAATCCCCAAGTGATTTCGAACTTATTTATGCGGAAAATTTTGCTCCGATTGAATTCATACATAGGGTGCCGTAGTTTGCAAAATTATCTGCGAATGAAAAACGAAGCGAAATAAACAAACCATTGCCACAAATCTCCTGTATGTGCATACGTTCTTTCATACACTCCAAATAGCACTGAAAGAGTATGAAATATTTCCTCTTATGAACAAATAGCGAACTGGATAACGCTTGAGATTTCTTTGAAATAGCAGGCTTATTGGATTCCATTAAGATGAATTTTTGGGCAGGCTCTCGAAACTCTAGGCTTTGTCAATCTCTTGCTGAACAATAGAATGCCCTCCCTCAGACAACATCTTCCTTACATCTATTGCAAATTCACGTTCAAATAATTTCATTTTACAATGAACTGCAGTTCCGCTCTTCGGAACCTCAACTATGCATTGGTGAGTTGAACCACTTGAAAGATCCAACAGAAGAAAAATGCAAATTGCAACGATATTCAGGGTTCTATATTTCCTTCGAATCACCCGACATCAACATTATAGACCAGTCAGCTCGTGATAGCCATATGTCACTACTCTAAGTTTAACGGTTTCGAGAAATCCAGCTTTCCAAGCGCTAATGAACACATTTGCAAGTATAAGGCAACTCGATTATGCATCTTTGGCAAAGTTCTGTGAAGAAATTCATCCCTCGAATTTTTTCGTATATTGCGCGACCGAAATCTGGAGCCATGATGAAGCAAAGTTATAGAGCATGCCATACTTATGTGAGTTTCGTAGAGGGAAGCCACTAAACAGAAATTGTGCTTTAGACATGGACCCTACCTCGTAAGCACAAGGCTATGAATTTTAATCCATCTTCTGATGATAGGAAAAAGCGATATGGATGATGGAGCTATTTGGGCGATCCTTACTCCCCAACGGAGGAAAAATTTGTGCACGATGCAAGATGAGTCACCTAGTGCGTGCGTTTAGCTCTATTCGCACATAATCGAGTTCCTAAATTCATAAACGCTTTGGTACTCAGTGTTTTTGATTAAAATTTGAGACACAGTGTTTTCAACAAGTAGCTGCGATTCAGTTTATGAAGTTGTAAGCCCGTCTCAAGAATTCATGAACTTTTCAATACTCGTTGGCACCTGCTACAATCGGATTGCGATTCTGTTGAGTATGGCGCTGAAGAGCAACCAAAATTATCTATTTATGATCTGAATCTATTTGTGATCTAACATTGCAATGATCCTTTGCTTCTATGGTCGGTTCTCATTCACTGTTCTTCGCGCACTGCCATTCATCGACCTAAATGCTTTTGGCCTAACTGAGGCCTATATAAGTCGGGCTTCAGCCCTCGGATTCAGTCTTCTCCACTCGACAGCTCTCCAGTCGACAGTCATTCTTGGTACCTCTCGACGTTCCTCTCGTTCTTGCGAGCTGTGGTACTCCCCCATAAACCACTTCGACTATCCCCATGTCCATCCACGTTCAACTCGGCCTCCCTCGGCACGTCGCGCCGAGAGAGTAACAATACATTCATTTCTTGAAAGTCGAGTGATTTCTGGCAAGTGGACGAGCAGAACTTATCTCCTTAGTCAGTAAACAAGGAACTAGGACTGCATGATTGATTACGAGGAAAGAGTACCTCTGAGCGGGGTGCCACTCAGAAGCCCAGGAGATGGCATGAACGCGGTCGCTGATTTCGGCTATAGTAGTTGAGTTAAATCCACCACGGAAACTTCACCTCAATATTCGTTGCGCTCTTCTCCACTTAGTGCCACCAACACATGGCAGACTGACCGCCACTTTTCGTTTGCTAAGTCCGTGGTCTCAATTTTGGCCGAAATTGTTCAGCAATTTCAGTAGAGTATGACGCATTCGTTCAGCAACGCCGAAGTATTTCCACCATGACATTAGCTCTTCAATGTCGACTTTTCAGAAAACTTGAAAAGTTGAAGGAAACGGAAAGGGAAAACATATAGGGAACGTCTCTAAAATTGTAGAAGACGCCTACCTTTATACATCCATCTTCGAGATATCTTTTTTCTTCGTTATTGACTTTCTGACACTGCAAGTACGCTGCATTAGATGGCTATGCAATGAAGAGAATCAAATCATAAAGGTTTATGGTGAAAACAAAGTGATTGGATTCACGAGTAAATAGCGCCGTTAATCGAAGCTCGGAAACATGAGATTATGGATACCAAAGATGTAGCGTCTTCAATAGGCGATTAATTTGCACTGCTTTTTTAAAATGCGCTTAGCAAGGAAACGCACTAGGGATTTCCTGTTTCGCGGATACACTAAAACGAACTGGATTGAGAAGGCGTCTGCGTTTCTCCAAACTTTTCTTCCTTTCATCCGATGATCAAGGATGAACGCTTTATTAAACGAACCGATTATTACCACAAAAGGTGACGTTTGCTCGTCCGAGTACTTTTCACCCTGCACTATTTTGATTTCAGTAGTAATATCATTTAACATTTCATACGCAGGAAGTCTATTCATCTGAAAGGGGTTACGATTTGTGCGTGATCCATGTAGTTGGATTGCCATGATCGCTCAAACGTTGCATTCCTTCCAAGTAATATTCGATGCCCCTGACTTCTTAAGTTCTTCGTCATTGCGAATACTTCACCTCATTACCACCAATTAATATGCAAAAAGCAAGAATGTTCTGCAGGGCTGCTCGAGCTACTGGGTTGCATGCATATCGGCGCAGCAGATCAACGAGCTACATCAATAGGTTGCAAGGGATGCGATATGTACAACTGAATTCTGTATTCTAATTTATTTAATGGCTCATAACGATTTTGCAAATTATGCTCTTTTGTGATCCGACTGGTTCCAAAAGCTCGCAGCAGTGAGATCCCGCCAGTATTAAGTTCACACGATTTGACGAGCAACTGGATTGGATCGTTGTCGAAATATGAGGAGAAAATTTCGGATTGTCTGTTACTCTATGCTGATTCCACTCTACGTTGATTCGCTTGACGCGCACAATTTGCATTATACTGAACATTACACGCGTAAAAACGGGCAGTTTCATCTTGAGCGATTTTCGTCTTAAAGTTGCTCGACAAAATACATTGCAGGGCATATGTACTCGTCAGCGCCGTGCGGATTGCTTCAGCACCTAGAGCATGCATTTCACTTCCACCAGCGTTCACTGTAGAAGGAATTAATCAATTATAGAGAATGTGTGGGCTATGTTCGTCCGACCTTTTCCTGTTATGTACGTTGGGCCAAGCTGGGCCAATATTCTCCTAAACCTTACAGCATGAATTTCGATTCCCATATATATATATATATATATATATATATATATATATATATATATATATATATATATATATATATATATATATATATATATATATATATATATATATATTCATACTCATAATCATATAATGTAGTAACAAATTATATGAAAAATACCATTGTCTTTCGGCAACGTTTCGCACATAGTGATGACTGCAGGTGACGCTCGCGATTCCGAGGTGCGTCCTTATCCGAATCGATGCGCAGAAATTTTTCCGCAGTAACTGATGTGAAGAATAAGATGAAAAATAAATGCATACCTCAAATTTACTCATTTTTTACTCAAACAACACGCAGTGTAATATGCTTGTGAAAGCAGAGCATGCTCAGTTTTTGTGAATATCTGAGCTGCTTAGAAACGGCACTTTTAAAGCTGCGTTAAGATCTGCTGCTTAAGCGATTGAGGCAAGCGATCGGCTAGTTGAAACATATATTCAGAGGTTATTTCAATATAGTTGCAGCTCTCATTTCTGGATGGAAGCCCGTCTACAAATATGGAACCGTACATCGATGATGAGTTCTGATAGGGAGGTGGATTGCAAATTTTAATAAGAATCGAAATTATCCCAATAAAGCACTGCTGTAAGTATTCAGGTTAGCGGTAAGTTGAAACAATGAAAGACATATGATGCAAGTATTATTTTTTGCCCATAATCAACGCACACCTACGTCGAAAACTATAAATTGCCAGTCATCATCCAAACGACATGTGTTCCTTCTATTTGTGATTGGCTATACTGTTAACGTATCAGTGATGATTGTTTACTTTCAGTTTCGACTGATTTATCACACCTCCATGGATATCTAGGAAACAAGAAAGTTATTCATTTGCGGCCATTAGGCTCTTGGATTCGCGCGTCAAGGAAAACAAATTATCCCAGAGTGAAGCAGCATTTTTTACAGTGAAATAACCATTGAACATAATGGAAGCATTCTTGCGGAGAACAAATACAAGAGGAAATAAAAGGGCACGATCAAATACAACAACTCAGTTGTGCGCAAAGAACGAATCTGGCGTTGCGCTCAGTCGGGAACATAATAGAAGAGCTAAGATGACAGGTGATGTTTCAAGGGGATTTATGGGTATGAGATATGCACGAGAAACAGAGAAATGCCTGCTCTAAAGCAATAACGTGATCGTAACTAGTGACCAAGACCATAGCAACAAACTCATATCGAGGGATTCTAAAGTAGTATCTTTTATATGCATCAATTCAAACATTGTTTCTGAAGGGAAAAATTCCCCCTCATCAGATGGATTTTGTTTTCCCTAAAAAATATTTTGTGATTGTTTTTCCAACAAATATCACTTTGCTAGAGCATCACTTGGGGCGCCAGTTGTATTGTTTCCCGTCTTTGTCGTGATTATGAATTAACAATTATTCATTTTTGAAGGCAAAATCGTGCGTACCAAATAACTAACTCAATTACAAATGGAATTATCGAGCGTAAGCGAAATGTGTCTGACAAAGGGATTCGTTGATCTCACAAAGAATGCTTGAAATGATGGAAAAAGCAATTACCCTTTGGGAATGTCTCACTGTGAGGGGGTGCGTTCATAGCATAGTTTGCTGCTATACCTTGCTATCGTCCCGGGTCACAAGTGGCAATCGCATTGTTCCTTTGAGGAAGGCATCTCTCCGTTTTCATGTGGATATCTCACTACCATATATCATCACCCGTCATCTTAGCATTTCTGCTATCTTCCTGACTATCCACAATGATAGATTTGTTCGCTGCTCACGGCTGGGTTGTTGCGTTTGGTGGTGCCATTTATTTTAAGTTCTATTAAATTCCTCCAGCCTTCGTTGCTTTCGACATACGAGAAGTCTATTTGATGTATGTCCGGTGGCAATGGATGACAGTCTGTCGAGGTGCTGATTACCAATGAGCTCTCAATATTCATAATTGGTACTTTGCGTTATGCTATTAAGAGTTGCTCGCTGAGATCTTTTTTTATTGCGCTTCCTCCCACTGCCTATCATAAGTAACTCGTTCACTTGATGAGTACGTATAGGAACCACATGCTTATATGGCTGTGCTGTTACCACTTAGTCAGCATGTGTTTTGTGGTTCAAACAACTCTCCCTTCATCTTAGTAGATTTCATTAGACGTCGTTCTGTAGGAGCTATGTCCTTACCGGTTAACCTTCTCCCTATTACGTTGGCAGAAACTATATATCTTCAGTGATGTTGATGATGCTTATTTAATCATTTGGCAAAACGAGTTCTTCTAATCTGCCGCTAAGTTTCAGTTCCTTCTGCTTGTGCAGTAGCACTTCTCGATCCTTACCTCGATCCTTACTGCTCGTTCTTTGAACAGTCTTTCAAACTTGCTAACATAATATTGTAATGTGTTACTGGGATCGGGCTTTTTCTCATAACTTCCGAATGCCTCTGACAATTTAGACGTCCTCCCTCTCAAGTTTTCAGGGGGATCATTACCACCATGAGAAAGACATTTAGAAAGGAGATTATATGCAGCAAGCTCGCTGATACGGGTTGTGCAAGTGGATCTGCGTTTGAGCACTTGCGTCTGTCTGCAATAGGAATAGGCTAATGCAGTCGAAAACATCAAATGTTTTAAAAGGGCGAGGACGAGAGATCTTTTTCCTCCGAGAATAAATGCCTCTCCAAAGGGTGCTTTGGAATGCACTCATTGTAGAAGAAAGATTAGCAACCGAAATTATGAAAGTAGCATCAAAATTCACCAACCCTGAAGAGCCTTATCCTTGGAGCATGAAATCGAGACAAAGAATGCACAATAGGTATGAGAGCAGCGACATTAACATTTCTTGTTCCCACTGTTGCCGTTAGGGTACGTAGCAGCTGTTGTGTTCCTTGAAAAGATCCTAACTAAGCATTTATGCGTCCGTTGCAACGAAGGAGACCGAATGCTTCCGAGCGCTTTCTGTAATTTATAATTTATCCATTTTCTTTGCCTGAAACGTACATGAGCCACTTCAGTATCCGGCTAAAGCACAGTTATGCTGAGTGCGATACAGGCCTCACCACAGTGCCATTTGCAAAGGCTACAGTGTAAAGGCATGGAACTGATAGTATTATTGCTTACGAAAACATCACTATTGCGACAGCAATAGTATTAAAATGCAATGCAAACAGCAGTTGGAAAAGCTGTTTTAGGCAATGCACTAGAAAAAATAGCACAATATGTACCTTTGCAGATGTTGACATTGGTCAGAGTAGTCGAAGATATCATCAAGAAAATTTTTAACTGCGGAATAGGTCGTTTCATCGCAATCGGGCAGCAAAAAGCAACCAGAATGATCTAAAATCCAAATAGATTTTGGGCATATCGACCTATGTCGGCGACTGCTCGTAATTTTCATCGAAATGAGCGCACAAAAGCTGATACACGCATCATGTTCATTGCCTCTTGCTTTTGTGGTTATTTGCTTGAAACCACCCCGATGAGCGTAGAAAAATGCACACACAGGCCTGTACTATCGCGCACCCAAGGTTGCATGATATGTGATGGAAATTTACAATACCTCTCTTTATTTACGGCTTTCATCAGCAACTTCTCGCATTTACAGGTCTTCAGTTCCTATATCATGTGCTTTCAAACGAGCAATGGACATGAGCTGCCTCATTGCAGTTTGCTCACAAAGTGGGAAAAAAACAAAGTACAGCAATGCGCATATCACAAAACAATTGTAGTGGCTGTCACATCCTATCAACTACTGCAGAACCTCCCAAATTTGTGCATTTGAGATTTGCTTGCAAAAATCCGTGGTCCTCGCTGCGAATTCCTCCTGCATTTTAACAGCTGTCGAATTTCGAATTCCGGAACATATTCGACGGCTATTTCTTCCATTAAAAGAGTTTCTTTGAAATGGAAAGTTCATTTAATGTGCATGCAGCTTACGCAAAATTTGCAGTTGGCGAGGGATTTTCACAAACGTTGCCAAATGACTTCCTCTCAATATTCTCAAAAATCATGTTCACCATGCCCTACTAGATGGGTTTATTTTATTTCGAATTCTTTACTCCTCATTCTATCTAACTAGTAGAGCAGATTGTAAACCATTTTATCTTTTCGTCAACGTTATCTCAACAACGATTCGGTTCAGCGGTGTCATTTTTTCTTTGGAATGTTGGAATTTGTCTCTTTTCCAGGCGTCTACTTTTTGGTGGGGTAGATATAGGCAAGAGGGTGAAAAGTATATATACATGCCATTTTTCATATTTAAGCGTTTCCACGATTGGCAAATTTCAATGATCCCAGTTGCACAATTGTTTACGGTGTTAAGTACGAGTATCAAATATTGGGTGGAGCCACCGGTTACTGATTGGGATGAGACGGGGCATAATGTCTAGTCATTGCAGAAGATGTGACATGATATCAGTCTCTATAATCCAGTCCTCAGGTTAGCCGGTTTCCAGAAAAGTCAACAAATGGCGAAATATGTACATCAGTGCATGGTAACTTCAGTTACTTTAACCAACGTGTGTGAGAATTCGTCTTTTCTCGATTCGGCCCGTGAAAATCCGAAGTTTGGCTGCTGTGAGTCCAAAATGTTACTGCCGCATCTTTAACTGCTTTAGAGCTGATCATTAAACAAAAATTTTTGCGTAGGAACTATACCTTATATTCATTGTATTTTTCTACTCTACATTCTTTTTCCCGACTTTCGAATTTTCAGATAAAAGCCGACGTGCATTGGCATGAATAAGCGGAGTTGATATGTTGTTGTAGTGACGTTTGCAAATTGCAAATTTCAAGTGTGTTTTGAGGGGAAATTCCTATAGAAGATCTGTTTGGATGATCGGTTCGGTTATAATAACGCTAGGTTATCGCGCGTCGTTATGATTTCTTGGCTATTGACACTTGGTCTAATAAGCGTCAGTGTTAAGGTGCATTTTCTGCCGTTTCCTGCACGGCGGTCTCCCATCTATTTCAACAGGCTGGTCAGTAATGTGGGCGGGAGAATTTTCTGCACAGAAGTGGTCACTGCAATTGGTCACGGTCACTCATGAGTACGAAGTGATTAATTTCGAAACAAAATCGCATAGTAAATGAATGCACTTGAAAATTTTTTAAAGTTTGGCATCGGAGAAACTAACAGCGTCCCTTGAGGCTATGCGGGCCAAAATCAAACTCATTTTTGAGAATATCCCCTCAGCTCGGGCGATTTATTGTGAACGGAACAAGCGCATATTACAGAGATTAAATGTGCACATAACTGCAGGTTTCCACGGTCTCCACGGCCACCTGGAATAGAGATAGCACGAATCGGAGAGGCAGAGCTGAAAGAACATGCTGAAGGAACATCGCGAATTGGCGGCAGCGATGAAACAAGCATCGCCAACGGCGAAGCTCCTGCTGCAGTTGTTGCATCGTTGAGCGGACTCGATACGATCAAAGATGGGGAAACGACGGTCTCGTCTAAGGGCCCAGTTGGTCCGCCGAGAGATTTCGCCCGTTCCATCGATAGTGCTTCTTCCATGCCATCGCCACGAACAGGAGGAATACGCAATCATGAAAATGCGTTAGCTAGTCCCGAGAGTCAAGTTGCCGAGGCCTCTCCCAGCACGCCGGTTTGGTTTGAAAAAAAACCGCTGGAAAGCTGGAGCTTTCCAGCGGTTTTTTTTTCACAGCAGTTCCTCTGGGTCCAGCAAGGAGCTTCGATATGGACTATGTTAGTACTGAAACATCCCCTGCTCCTTCGTCGTAACTATCAAACTCACGGGCACTTTCAAGTTTTGCACCGCGAAGTAATGCCGTTCCAGTATTTCCTTCATTCCATAGTCCTGGCGTGACAGGACTGAACGCTCTGCCTGGAGTGAAGGTCTCGGCGAACAGTGGGCTTTCGTACCATCGAATGCATGAAGCTGTCAAGGAAGATCCCTCTGGTGACGAGTCTGGTCGCTCGGTCCGATTCAGAGAAAACAGCGACCGAGATGGTGCTGAAAATGCGGATCGCCACGTACAGGATACAAGCCGCGCATTGATGATTAATGGTGATATTGGTAACCTCGAAAATCAGGAGGTTGCCGACTTCGCATACGAAAATAACGAGTTAAAATGTGGCGCCGCAAATGCGGAAGATCTCGACGTCGACGACGAATGGGTACTGACTCCTCTGCACAGACCGCCAGCCTATAGTTACTATCGTATACAAAATGGATGGTAAGTTTATGTCATATTGAAATTATCCTGTTCTTCCTCGGACACAAGTCCTCATGTCTTCCTAAGTAAAATGGCATTTCTAGCGAAATTCACTGACACCTGCAACACTGAATACGCAAGCGCTGCTTGAACTCTTTATAATGACCATCAAATAGCCTTCTTCAGTTGATATAAAGATATGTGCATACTGAGATAGTATCTACAAGACGCTGCTATTGTTGGGAGTGTCCTCTCACCAAAATTTTCTGGACGTACCTTACCTATACTTCCCTTACTTCCTCCTTCCCCTCCCGTCGAAGAATACAACACGATGCGTCATTCACGTTTCTAGAAATCGATTGCACTGTATTCATGATGTGACAGTGGATGCCGGTTTGTTTGAATATTCTAGGAAGTACTTTCGTCCAGAAAGTACAGCAGTTGCCTTATTGACTTTTAGCGCCTTATGTTATGTGATATTTCGACCAAGCTGGTAGAAAGGAATCTGTTAACGGGGAAGTCTTTCACAGGGCAGTGCTCATGGTTTCTTTTCATTTTCAGCCTTAAAGAACAAAAAAAGAGCTTGAAGAACGTCCTTCACAAAGCAAAGATATCGCTTTGTGGCCTAGCAGAAATTGCTCTAAGGAACTCTACTGTCATCCCAGATGCATCATAACGTTTTGTGGTTTAGGTGTGTTTTCTGGCACTAATGTAGCCTCAACAGTGAGACCGATTTCTGCACGGAATGCTGCTACCTTGAGACCGTCTATGAACGTCGGTTGCAATATGTCAGTCCGTCCTGAAACTGCACATCAAGGAGCGCTTTTTTATTTCTTTTTTTCGAGTTAATCAATTTTCTCCCTATCTGATTCAGAACCACCTCCAGCTAGGTACTGAAATGCAATTCACTCTGAAATCCAAATGAAACTCTTCGCCAATTAAACGGTTCGATATCACATTCGTTATCTCAGCTGGTTTCAACCGCTTCCTCTTCGTAGTCTCCATTTTCTTATGAAAAATGCTCCTTCCTATATCATCTTAAAACTGGACACCATGCATTCTCGTTCAATGTAAGTCGCCTAGGAAATATGCGGAACATGTGAAAATTATTATTCCATTATGATTAACGGCAAAGACCGCAAAAAAAGCCCAGAAAATTTCAAAAATCCTCAAGAAATTTGCATATCTGAGTCATTTTCTTACTCATCTAAGTCAAATAGAGGAGGAAGTAATTCGAACTTAATAGATTAAGAAAGACTGCAGTTTTTTAGGCTTAAAATAAACGCGCATATCCGTTGATTGCTGCTATTGAATGTATAAAACGCAAAATTCATCCAAACGTTTTCAAACAGATATTCGACCCATTTCAAAAGGCAGCGGACAGATGAATATAAGGATGCAGCGCTTAGACTGGAAGTTGCAGAAGCGCCATAGCACCACAAGCGCTTATTCAGAGGAACAACAAAAAAACTGCATTTCGGTGCAGTACAAACCGAAAGCGTATATCGTAGTTTCGCTTATGCCATAGAACGGAGCAACTTTATTGCCGCAACCTTTTGAAAATCAGGACGTGCGGTAGCTATACCATACTTGCTTCTTCAGGCTTGGCACAGTATTGTATCATACCTGGTACATGCAGGAGTACAGCATGAAAAGTTTTATAGTTTTTGATACCCTATTATCACTAGTCCGCAGAGCTGAAATTTTTATTGTGTTGATCAAATTACCTGAAACGGCATCTGCATATCTATGGATATAGGTGAATACTTTTCTCTTTACGGTCCTCCGCCTTTGATGGCAATGTATGCTGCGCAATGTTTTAGAAGTTTTATTTCGATTTTAGTCTGTACTTCAATCTGCTTGCCATTCCGCGTAGTTTCACTTGTATGTTCCTTCTAATCAGCACATGCTTATGTTTTCGCTCGAAGTGAGTTTATTTTAAACCTCTGACATAAAAATCCAGGAAATTTATGGGTGGAGCGCTGAAACCTCTCTTAGCTTCATATCCAGGACTTATCTTAATGTGCAGAAGTGGCGCGCCTAATGGCCAATTGATACAAAAGGAGACGTCTGGGGTGATAGCCTGAAAAATTTAGAATCTCTTCGAGAATATCTCCTCACTTTGAAATACGTGCATAGTTTCCTTGTACCTAGTTTGCTGTGCTGGTGCTTTCTTTTTCCGATTTACTGAGGAATTCTATTATGGAACGGCATGGCAATAATTACTGCAGTGATAAGAGCGAATAGTTGGCAAGAGTGTGGAAAAAAAAAAGTCAAATGAAACCTACACGGAATTGGATCAATTTATCCGTATTTTATAGCGAGTTTTCTGCTCTCCAACAAGAGAGACAAAGGAAAATATATACAGGAGTAACTATATGTTTTAGATAACCGCATTATGAAACACTTCTTCGCAGTCGTAAAAAAACGCACGCGCAGAAATCACTAGGCCTCTGACATGACAAAATTTGCTGACCACCTTACTGCTTGCTTGCTTGGTTACGCTAATCACTATCTACACTAAGTGCATCAACTTTGTAGCAGTGCTCTCTTTACTGCAGCGTTGTTTTAACTGATAGTTTTTTCTGTGTTGTGATAGCAAATTTGTTTTAGCTATTTCAGCTATCTTACTCCACTACAAGTAAGAAGACATACCGGGCAGGCAATCAAAATAAATGTGCGTCCTGATTTTGCTGAGCGCTTCTCGGAAAGGGCAAGCCATTGCATCAAACATGATAACTGAAAAGCATATTAAGGCTTTAGCGTTCTGAACGTATAATATCTTTAGAATTCATCACTAAAAACTGTTTCGCTTCCACCGATGGAAAATCGTTTTAAAAAACGAAACAATCTTAGCAGACGTTCAGTCACCTTTCTTTTTCCGTCACTTTTCGAAACAGCCGCTAAACGAGAAAGAATATAAGCTCTCTTCCTATATTTATAAGGAGAACTTTTCAGTTCTCAGACGTGACGGTGAAGCAAGCAGATGTAAGCATTTAAATGCTTTGCATGATGCTGTAACCTAGCAGCGACAACGTTGAGAAGATGCCGAGTGCAGCGCGAGGAGACACGGAGATAGTCGAAGTCGTTTATCGAGGGGCACCACAGCTCATAAAGAGGAAACTGGAAAAGGCGAAGCGTCCCAAAGGGGCTGTCGGTCGGAGAGCCGTCGATGAAGAAGACTGACTCCGACGTCCTCAGGCCAGTCTTATATAGGCTTCAGGCAGATTAGAAGCACATAAGTCGATCAATGACATGGCGCGAAAATAATGAAATAAAACCAAAATGGTCACTGTTACATCACAAATAGATATCTTGGGTTGGCTCTTTAGCGCCATACCCAACAGATGAATTCGTCATAAAACGCCTGATCAAAACCATAGAAAAATCCGCGAAAGCACTACACTGAATGTTGACCCCCCTCAGTCAAAAAAATGTAGTGGAGACTTCATTCTGAGCGGAACGGCTTATTATGCATCCTCGTCCTCCATTCAGCTCAGCGTAGTTGTGCATTTACCAACACAATTCCACAAACCGAAAACTGAAAGGGACATTAAACGCACGCGAGAAAACTTGCATCAAAGACTGGCATTCGATGTGCACTTTTGTGAGGCAAAATTTCATAGAGAAATTAACGCCAAAAATCGCCTGATTACTTCTCTGTATGGAGATGAACAAATTTATACCGATTATGAAGATAAATTTGCAATAAATGAAGAGAATAGAATAGCGGTAGACTCTCCACCGAATGTATTCTTCCCCCTCATCCTCCCCCCCCCTTTTCTCTTCCCACTTTTGATCGCTTTTGATCCCGAATGAGTCTGCATCAGCTACTTGCTAAGTGCTTCTGAAACTCCCAAATGTATGGACTGGAACTGGAAAATGATTGTAGAAGCTAGAGATCTAAAGTCTCATATGTTGCAGATTAAGAGTCCCATAAGAATGCATCTGAAAGAAGCTGTAACCTTCGTCAGAAAAGTGAACATGAAGCCAGGAAGGCAATTTGCTGCGAGCAGGCCAGTTAATGGAAGCAGCAGCAGCAAACTTTTCTGAACCCAAATAAACTCTAAAATGCTACAACCATGTGCTCACGATAACCACAAGGCAAAAAGAGAACGGAAGAAGGTGGCACTATTCTCAGCATGCAGCAATTCGGGTTTGTGTTCCTACAATAAAGTGGTTTTCCGTAGTCAGAGATCAACTTTGCCTCGTGAACCTCTAACGCCTCTAGAATTCACACCTTCACACCTTAAACTATTCTTTCTTTGAATAAATGCATCTGAAGTTCGTCTTATTGAGAAAAAGGTTGCAAACAATGCCAGAAATGGAAATAGAGAAAGAGCGGAACATGAACACTGGAAGACCACCAGTTCCGAATATCGATAATAAAAAAAACCCGCAAACATAACGCAGCGTTAATGCGGAAAGGATATGACGGGCACAGATAGACTGTAACACGTTGTGCGCAAAGCAGAAGCAGGGCAGACCGAGCGAAATTTCTTACTAATGAATTTGCAATGTCTGCAACATAGGATGAAGTAGAATGCACACACAGGTTTACGTCTGCCATCGCTCCCTTTCACTTCTGCTTTGTGGAGAATTTTATGAGTTCCTGCTCCTGTCCAGAATTCACTGCGCATCTTTTGAGCACATATTTGTGGCCGAATATTTTCCAGTTTAGCCTTTACTTTTAGCAAAAAACCGCTATCATCAAAAGCATAAATCACCGAGGCGTTGAACTATTAATAACCAAAAGTTTAGCCTATATTTCAAATGATAAGTCACATAGAGGTGTTGAAATTGGGCCGGGTATTGTTAGGGAAGGTCTCGTTTGGATGAGGCATCCAGAAGTGCATTCGTTGGCAGCGGTGCTGAACGAACGACAAGTTGCAATCTTTCTATTCGTTTCCATTGACATCTATTCGTTTCCATTATGAAATTTCGCCTCTTTAGCCTGGCCGTTTATCGTTTGGCTGTGAACGAATCTCTAGAAAACGCGAAATTGGTAGCAATCATCCTCTTAGCGAGCAATATTACGACGGTGTTTGGTTGGCTTTGTGTGAAACAAAAAGTATCTACACAGTATTGCTGTCAATTTTTGATGCATTCCTTTATGACGAAATGACTTTTTTTTTCGCATTTCATATTTGCTTCCATTTGTTGTAATACGTATGACACTTCCACGGAGTTTTTAGTTTTCTATCATCTTGAATTTCTTTCTAAAATTTTCACTCATGCCTTAATGAGATGATTTTTAACGTTTTTATCCGTTTCATCTTATACTGGATATGAAGGCCGACCTACGATAGTGGTCCTTAAGAGATTTTTACATTTTTTTTCTTCAAAGTTCTAAGCTCTGCGGAAATCAGTCAAGACTTCTTTCCATTACAGTGTTTCCTCAAGCTTCACTAGGATGAACCTTCCCCAAGACCGCGGGTAGATGACATCCCATCAACAGGTCATGTATGAAACCAGTTGCGCAATTGTGCGTATACCTACGAAAGCCTATTGGTCATTTGTAGGTGTTCCTGTTTTAGTTGTGCCACAATCAGGTACCCTGGCATGATTCATTTCCGTCATGATTCAGCTTTGGATGTTTCACATGTTACTTGGTAAGGAAATGATAATATAACTGTTCCGTCTAATGGATACTGTCCATTCGGGACCGTGACGAATTCATATGCTGTGATACTGATTTAACCGCAGCGAAATATGTACTGGTTACAGATATTAATTCCAAAATCTTTGCTTTTGAAGAGAATGCAGCGAAATAAATAATCGCTGTTGTAGTTCTTTTCAGTTGTTGAAGGAAAAGTGAAGCGTATTTATGTTGTTTAAGTTGCTCTGATTTAGTTTACGAAATTTAATTGCCGGTAAGGACAGCGATGGAGGAAAATGGCAGATATGAGTCTTGTCGCCTTCATTTCTATTGGTCTCGATCAGCGTAATGAGTGAAACAGAGCTTATCTTGTAGGAGCCGATAAAGGAAAAAACTTGTAGGGCTGCAGCTTCAACTATATTTCCAAGTTGCCTTGTTGGTCCATCAAAAAGCGCTGTGTCAGCGATACGATTTCGTAACGCGTGAATTCGTCTTCTCGCGACCCCTGCATCATGTTTCGACATCAGCAGCGCAAAATAAGGTTAGCAGGCGTAAAAAATGCCGCAGAAAGTGTTTATTAACCGTGTCTGTTTTGGTTCCGCAGAAATACTGGTTTGCTCCAGCTGAAATTCATTAATAAGCAATATATAAGGCGTTTCGAGAAGTGGTTTCTTTGTTGACGCGGTGTTTCAGAAAACTTCTCGATGGAGCGCAAAACTACGACTTCCCCACTTTCACTTTGTCACTAGTGTTTCTTTCAACATCAATCCTCACTTGCTTTCTTTTCTTTTTATTTTTCACGTCGAACTCCTTGAACATCTGTTAAATGGTGATGGTCTAGTCGTACATTCTCTCGTCTCTTCGTAACCACATTATACAGCGAAAAATCTGGTCATCAACAAATGCTCGAATCTTTTTTCGCCCAAGTTTACCGTTAATTTCCGCCATTCACACTTACATTTAGCCCAAGTTTGCTGTTAATTTCACTTATATTTAGCCTAAAACTGCATTTCAACAAGCATAGTACAACGTCTTTTCCACATTGCAAAGCGCGCTGTGGCCTGTACATATGAGCATCTGCGTTCATCTGTGTGCATTCTCCTCAAGTATACAATAAGATAACAGCGTGAAATTTATTGTATATATATCAGCGTCACAGAAGAAGATCGTTTTGAAAGCACACTTCTATTAACTTTTCAGTTCCCAATTACAATTCTCTGCTCAAAGACTGTATATAAAGGTTTCTTTGTGAATTCTATATGCTGTTCATTACAGAAGAAATAAGTATATTTGAGCACAATGCTGCCAACATAAAACTTGAAAAATTATGAACAATATGGGGAATAGTAAAGTTTCACACCTTTGATCAGTTCACTAAAAATTCATACTCCTGTGTTCGGTCACGCGAGCTCAGTGCCTCAAAAAGTACACAGCAAATTTGTAGCTATTGAATCCAACACGACTTTGACTTAGGCCTGTATAGTTCCATCTCCGTACTTTGGGCGGTCGACCATCGAACGAGTTGATTGTACAGTCAGAAATAGAGTTGCCATAATATTTCAGAGGAGCAACCACTTTTGGATGAAGGGAGTGAGGGGGGAAGGGAGTTGGAGGTAATTAGGCGGAGAGCTTGAATTGCATGTTTTGCGCCTTTGAAGATGCATCATCTTTTCATTTATCAGTTTGTTTTCTATAACAAAAAAGAGAGTAGAAGGCTCGTCAGTTTGCAGTCATTGCGAGAGATCTTCTTTTGTAAGGAAGAAAAAAGCGTCATATCAACGACAGCCTTGCGGAATGTAAAATGACAAACATGCGGAACAGGAATATAGAAATTTAAGGTCATATTGAAGACAGCTTCTATTCATCATGAGGCCTTCGTGTTTTTGCAGATCGGTGCTTGAGTTGATGGTTAATTCTACAGGAATCTTACTGCTGAAGACTATGGTCGGCTGGCGCCACAATGCATTGTAGCCATTGTTGGTAATTTCGCTGAAGAGATCGGCTATTTGCTTTTTTTTACATTTAAATCGAGCACCTTTCATAAAACTATTCATTTGGCGCCTAAAGTCAACGTTCACTCCTCTGATATTGTAATGCTCTCATTGTTTTTTGAAGTCGAAAACTTCGTTGCTCCTCAGTTAGAACAATGAGAAAAGATGAAATGTATTGATGGTATTATGTTGATTATGATATCAACGGTTGGGCAGGAGTCCTACTTTCGACGGGAACTCTTGCTGAAATCCAGCTGGCTGAAACGTGTCTACATTTTTGGTCTTTTCCTTGTGTGGAGCTGGCAGCAGCCATTATTTGCTTTCCCCTATTTTTTTGCAAGCATGCATTATATATATATATATATATATATATATATATATATATATATATATATATATATATATATATATATATATATATATATATATATATATATATATATATATATATATATATATATATATATGCAGTGCAGGTGGATACATAGATATAATGTTTCTGTGCCTGTTTCTGTCCAATACTAAGCACCTAAACGAGGCTGGCAAAAGTTCTGCATAACTTGCACTGCAAGATCGCTTCTGCGTTATATTTCACACTGCTCTGACAGTTACCAAAGGAGCTGTTCATTTTCAAATGTTGAAAAAAAATTTGCTTATGTTTTACAGCGATACGACTTGCTGTTGAGATTTTCACTGCGCATCGATGTGCGTCCAACATCAAAGCCCTTACGCGTGGTTTTTTAAGCGCGGAGGGGACAGTTGAAGGACGCACACGTTATTCTCTTTATTGTGCTTTTTGTTCGTAATTAGTGAAACGAGTTGTTCAGGTAAGTTGGAGGTCAGTACGCTTACCTGTCTGCTCGTCTGATATGCTCCTTAATTTCTTTACTTTTCCTTCTTTGCCACCGTCTTTAGAGGATGTTGCTCAGCTACTCAATATTTCAAAGCTTCCACTAGCGTCGAGTTGTAGGTATGTGGACAGGTGAATTTGCTGCGATTTGTGAATCTCCTATAGATAGCGTTCTGCAGCTCTCACACCGGAAAAATCGCAACTTTTGTTCTTCGATGAATCCATGATAGTCGATGGTTGGAGAAAGCGCCGGTTAGAAGTTACTGTTAATGCGTCGAGGAGCCGAAAAAATTGTTTCTTTTTTGTCAAAATCCATGGAAGGAAAAAGCGTAGTTCGCGAACTTCCTAGCTCTGCATACATGTGCACTGTACAGCGAAGTTATCATTGCCGATTTCGTTTCTGTAACATCCAAGTGTTCGTGGCGAATTTTCCAAGAACGAAAACACTACAGAAGAGTGAATTTCTTGTTGAGTTTTGTATAGAGAGTAGTTGGCTTAGGCGAAGGCAAATAAAAGCTTCTTTCATGGCTTGTTAAATTTTTCCTGAATCTCCCCATATGCCATAGTGCATGTATTCCTCATCAGATTTTCGCCGTTATTGTATCTCAAGTTTTCTGCAAATTTCTTCAACGGTTTAAACGTTCTCGTTGGTCAGCAGCGTCAATCATTCGTATAGCAGTTAAACATTCTGTAATAAACGGGAGGATTTGCTGAACAAATGACCCAAGAATTGTTGAAACAATTTTTTCTCATAAATGTATTCTTTTCTAAAAGAGAACGACGATTTCACATGATACTCATATGGTGCTGAAATCGAATCCTGGAGCAACACATATACTTACGAAATTCAAATTAAATCAAAAGTTAGGTGGAGTGGTACATTTTTCGCCCCACAGAAACCCATTTGGACTCAGTTTTCGCGATGTTTTGCATCCCACTAATTGTTCGGAGGTGTCACATCCTGCAAGATCACTTGCCTGGAAAACGAAACGTGATGATCTAACGAAAAGGAAACAATTATATGATATTTTCAAGACGCACTATGACAAATTATAGAAATCTGCTTCTTTTGTTCAAAGCATGCGAGTTTACTGGACCCCATTGCTCCTCATATTAAGATGTTCATAATTTTTCAATTTTTAAAAATCGTTTAATACATTTTGTTTTGTTTCCTAGGAACATCTCCGCCGAAGATTTCGATGTTATACTGCAGTGATCATTGTGGTTTACAATGACCTTCTATCTGAATAGTTTTTTTTTCATATTCATCTCATAAATAACTTCAATTGTTAAGTGAATAGTTTTTTTTTTTTTCAATTGAATAGTTTTCATCGTTTTATCAAGAACAATAGCAGCGATGAGAATAAATTCATTTAGTGTGTTTTAGGTGGAAATTGCCCTCCACCATGACTCGACTGAAATGTATTTTCTTCGCCTTCTGCACCGTTTTGGTGATTACCGCAAAGTAAGCTTAAATTCAT
This sequence comes from Ascaris suum, assembly GCA_013433145.1. NCBI lineage: Eukaryota > Metazoa > Nematoda > Chromadorea > Rhabditida > Ascarididae > Ascaris > Ascaris suum. The sequence continues at coordinate 2,536,210 of CM024175.1, forward strand.
TTCTTCCAGAACTATAACTTTCAAAAGAAATTACAGCGGTGAGGGTGTCCTAGCTATCGATTTGAAGAGGACAGTTACCTCTTCGTGAAACTTCCTTCCTCCTGATTAGTAATTTTTAATATGCGGAGTCGCCGCTCCTTATATATGGTATTTTGGTGCTACTTAATAAATCAATGAAAAAAAAAGACATCGCTGGCGCCACTGTTGGTACTGCTGTGTGGAAAAATTCGAATTGAAGTGATCATAGGAGGACAATATAGTTTATTGGAATGTGCTCTTAGGGTCCTAGATGTGAGTAATACAAAATGGAGATATTTGTAAAGGTTAGACGACGTAGTGACGAAACGATGAAAATGATAGAGTAGCCGATTCAAACGAAAGCTTTCAGGAAATTCAAGTTCACAGATTTGTAAAGAAAAACGAAAAACATTAGCCTCTCTTAGTGGAAAACGCGATCAGAGTGAGGTGTTATGCGGAACATCGATGATGGTCGATAAGAGAGAAATTTGAAGAAAATATATGGGATCCAAGATGACGAATCTAAACATTCTATTTTTCCTACCACCAACTACTCGCATTTTGCATTAGCAATTTCTGGGCTAAGGTTAGCTCTAGCGTTCTTCAGTTCCGTTTTTCTTGAGTGGCACGTTCCACCTTATAATTTCTTGTGGTCGAAGTAAACCTTTCGAATGTCTGAAGTGAATAAAAAATACAGAACGTTACTGCGGTTAGCGCAAGTGTGTCGACGCGATCAATACTTCAGCGAGCTCGCTCCGAAAGTGGAACATACCATTTCTCCACAGTAATTGTCAACTAAAGTCGTTGTCAACTAAAAATGTTCCCAATTACAGGCCTGTTCATGAAGCCGACGGGAAGGCAATCGATGGCAACAGGTATGTTAGAAACGACACCTCACCGCATTCGCTGTACTGACTTAAACTTCAGACCTCCAAGCATATAGCAATCTACAACACAATTTCGTAAAGGACGTTTCACAGTCTTTCCCATCGAACGAATGAAAAAATCTTCATTCATAGAAGAACAACAAAGGCTGCAATGAAGCAGCGGAGTACATGAATAACACAAAAGCTCTTCATCAGAAAAACGCCATCCGAAAATCTATCATAAAGCGGCACTTCAAAACGCTTTCACGCATCAGTCTCGTGATATCTGGGAGCACAAATGTGCCCACACAAGAATGCTCTCAAAATCGTACTTGGCAAATACTTAAGCTTCATATTTACTTCAATGTGATGCTTCATACTTAAGCTTGCTTGAGAAATGTGTCGTTATGGCGCATTTTATGCAAGAAGCTTACAAAATACACGTAATGAAAGAGTAATTCGTCTTAGGTGCATTGCAAAAATGTAACGTATTCATGTGCAAGAATGGTCCCAAACCCCGATATTATTCTCGAATGTGTTGCGCATTGAATTCGTTGTGCAGCGGAAGACGAAGTTTCAAAATAATCACACTGTGGCGAACACAACGAACCACAATATATGTAACGCAGAAGTGTGGGAGGTGGCCAAAAAAGGGTTAGAGCTGTCAGCTTAACCGATTTCGGGTGAAGGAAATCAGTTTGCGCAGTCGCGAGGATACGGCCGATAAATTGTTTCCTGACTAGAGGAAGCGATATGGCTAGTGATGAGCGACAAATATCCACCCCTAGCTATGATGCTTCAATCACACGGATTTCGTTCAGGAGACTAGTTTGAAAATCTAACGGCTCATGGTGGTGATGTTTCGTGTTCATGATGGCATGGGGCGGTATTAAGGGCGAGCTATGAACTGATTTACAATTGTGCTTCTGTTCACTGGTTTTATATCTTCAAGAGAAATTTTTTAATTTCCGCAAATACGTCCTCCGCTAAATGATAAATTTCCATCTTCCTTAATGCACTTCATCAAAATGAACGTACTATTTATGATGTAGTGGAGAAGAACCGATTTTGTTCCTCCATACATTTCCGGTGAAGTCACCAAATTTACGATTTTCCCGCGGTTCAACTTCTTACTGCTGAAGTCGAATTAAAAATGTCATGTGTGCATTGATACGTGTGTTCCGAGTCGGACTTTATAACTACATGGGCTTTGGTAACGAAACAGCGCATCGTATTTGAAAGAGCGAACTGGAAAGGGAACAGTCTTGAAGCGTAGATGATATGTGAGGATAATTTGCTCTCGTCGATGTGAAATAAGAGTTCTGATAATTCATATCAGCTACTAATAAATCGTGTGTACGGTTAAAAAACGTTGTGAACGCATCGTTGCTTAATCGGATTCATCGAAGCTTCATGGCTGTCCAGGCTAAAACCTAAAGAAGGTTAAACTAGAAAGACGCACCAAACCAGTTGTTATAACATAGCGTGCTCCCTGCCATTCCCTTTCCACAATTAAAAACACGGCTTTTTTTTCAGGGTTCGCATAAGTGAAATAAGTAATGCCTGACGCTAATATTTTCAGGCAGAAGAGAACTGTCTGTAACACATGCAACAACCCATGCACTGGTCCATCTTGTACTGGTGTTGTTGTCGTTGACCGACCCGTTCCTGTGCCTTCACCAGTCCCAGTTCCGGTGCCTGTACCTGTTCCTGGTGGATGTACGACAGGTAGCTGCCAGTCACCATGTGGAGGGAAAGAACCGTGCGGAGGTGGCGGTGGTCCACCTTCCCTATCACCGCCAACGCCGCCAGAGCCGGTTCCTCCATTACCACCTGTTAAGCCGATTCCACCGATACCGCCACCTAAACCAGTGCCTCCCATACCACCACTACAACCGGTGCCTCCATTACCACCCCTAAAGCCGATTCCACCGATAGCGCCACCTAAACCAGTGCCTCCCATACCACCACAACAGCCGATTCCTCCAATAGCACCACCAAAGCCTGTCCCTCCAGTAGAGCCTGTCCCTCCAGTAGAGCCAGTACCACCGATTTCTCCACCTCAACCACCATCACCGCCATCGCTACCACAACCAGCACCGCCAGAGCCGCCTACAGGACCTTCACAGCCGGGTGGCGGCTGCAACACATGCGGAAGTGGAAGTGGAGTTGTTGTTGTTGATAAACCAGTGCCTGTACCGGTGCCCGTTCCAGTGCCGACACCTGATGACCTAGGCGAGTTGGGACTTTCACGACCTGGTCCCACTCGCGTGATTGGTACGATAGGGTAACCTGGTGTCGTACATGTTGCAAAACATGCTAGCTACGAACCACTGAAGATGATGTCGGACCCTGGTGATTACTGCCTTAACGACATGATTGCAGCGGTTATTTGCTTTGGATTACTACTGCTTGATAAAGTGTTTCTCAAAAAGGTTTCGCATTGTCACAAGGTTCTCTTGTAAATTTCACCACATAATTTCCAACAACATGTAAGAATAGATGAATGCATAAGGAAACTGAAAGATAGCAGAGAACGAAAGTTACTGATCAACAACAATACTGATTATTTATGTTGCGATCTTTGGCAAGGAGTAGACTATGAGCTTCATCAACTGTGAATTATCTCTGACTATTGGGATATTAGCATAATTCAAATCCACACTGATTTTATAGAAACATCACTGCGTTGAAGAAAGAGACTAGTAGTATCCTCACAAGTTTCTCCAATGCAGTCGATCCCGATTCAGCCACATCGGAACGGAAAGATTTATTAGTAACACTTTAGTAAGATATATTCACTTCTGAAACAACGAGAGACGGCACAAGTATTCTCCATCCATCTATGGTAGATTCTGCATATGAGAAATCTGTGCATGAAAATGTAAGAATTATGTGTAATGCAGACAACTGCGATACATTATTGACAAAACTTTTTGCAAATACTGCGATCTGTATCCGAGACGATATGACTAAGATGGGCGAATGCATACAAAACGAAGTGCCGAGTTAGTATGTACTGTTTGGAAAACATTACGAAAATTTTCATTATTGCAGAAAGCGTACAACGGACACTGTCAAATGTAGCAAGCCCACTAGCGATCACCGGTCGACTTCATCGCGCTTCTCGACGTTACCGCTATGCTCTGTGATACATCTAACGATGTTTCGAAAAAATCTTGTATTTTGCACATTCGCAGTTTGATGCGATCAATTTTGCCCTGTACCGCTCTCTGTCGTCCGATTTCACGTTTGCAGATGAAGTTAATGAGTCCAAGTTGATGCCCGTAGCTGCGCTGTATGTTTCCTCTATGTCGTTTTCACCCTTCCCACACGGGCTGTCCTTCTGCTTGACAATGTTAGTGCTTCCCGGCGCTGCAACTCTAAATGGACGAAGGGTGGTGACACCTGGACGAGCTGCGCATCTTGCCCCGTGACGCTAAAGATCGTGTGACATGCCATGTTTGAACAGCATCTGAAAGTGAGCAGTCATGTTACTAGTTGTTGTAACCTCACTGCAGTCGAGCCCATAAGCGCACTCACTATTCACAAAGAGGTGAGCCTGAAAGCGGGGGAAGGGTTGTCAGGGAGACATCCTTGATGTTTGCCAATAACGCATTTTCAGTCCCAAGTGAAGGCTCATTCTTCGGCTGCTTTCCACGCGATTCAGTGAGAGTATTCTTGTAAGCGAAGGGCGCGCTGTAGACGTATTCAATTTGGATATTAGCCCAGCAATTCAAGGGCCCGTATAAAGGCATGAAGTAGTGACCGATGCGATAATAGTATGGGAAAAAGTGTCGCCAGCAGTAATTTACAAGATTTACAAGACTGAAATGCATTCCACAAAATTTTATATGGTGGAGGTGATTGCTGATGTGTCTTTATCGATTCGTGATTTATCGATTCGTGAACAGATCTCCCCTTAGGCATCAGAAAGCGTAAGGGGTGTGCAGCTGATGAGACCGCTCTACAAATGACATTGCTAAGGCCGAATTGTAACACATCAAATGCAATCAAAATTGAAACGGAGGTTTAGAATATGTGCAACTGATGGGAAAGATTTCATTTTGATCACAACATGATAAGACGTCTCGGCAAGGAGTTGAGTTTGTACGCAACGAAGGCATCGTGTTATCGATTACTCTAGCACCTAAGAGTCGCTGTGGACAATACTGGATAAAGTGGAGTGATGATTTTGAATTTAACTCAATCGTCTTCAGTAAAGCGAAGAAAAAAAGGCTGCATGCAGTAGTGACAGTACACATCAACGCTACCCCGGCACCACACGTGCAGACTGAGCATGTTCCGCAACGATCGAACTTCGGATGCATTCAAGGTGCTGCTGGTTACTTGTTCGTAGCACCTCTATCTGGTCCGGTGGACAACCCCATGGTGATGATAGACCAGGGACACTTCATCCTTCGTCGGAAAAACTGACACTCTCTCCTGGATTAATAAAAAAACCAACATTGCTGGGCGCGCGCGAACAGTTTTCGCAAAGATGATTCATACTCAGCTCGGAACGATTAATCAAGAGGTAGATCATCAACCAACATTGTGCTGGTTCGGATGGCCGTGATCAGTGGACTGACGATACGTGGGAAAATTTCACGAATGCTCTTCACGTCAAATAAAAGCGAAAGGACAAGGAGAAGTCCACAAGGATCATGATTATAGGCACTGAGCCGAAGGATGTGCTCTTAGTGCACTTTTGTTGGGATGCATTTGTCCGGTTGTCGAAAACAAAGGGGATTTTGAATTTTAACGTAGGAAATTTTTCGACCTAGAAAATCACGTGTTATATGTTATTTGAGGAAGTAGGATTGCAGTTCTCGAGCTGCTTCACGATTCATGGTGTTTCGAGTTGCGTTGTGGCATCGTATGAAGGAAAAAGAAAACGACTGTGTTTTTCCTTTTCGGATTTTCAGTCCCACTTCATCTTCGTTTTTATGCTATTGCAAGAAAGTTTAATGACAGGGACGATTTCAATATCAGAATGAATGCCGTCATTTTTAAGCGTTTGCTGGGAAAAAACCGTCTCGCTCTTTGCGTTGAAGAATATTTTTTTTCAGCGAGCAATCGTCTGTCTCATGTGATAATGTGCATCGCTTGACTATTGTGTACTTTGTCGATAAAGGAATCCTTCAAATGTGAACAGTAAGTGACGGATTCAAAAGGAATCTAGTACTTCAAAAAACTTTCGTGAAAGCTTAGCTAATGGATGGAATCGACGAAACATAACCTCCTCTGACTGAGCACAACGATGAATGCAATAAATTCTTCAAAGTCCCTAAAGATGCTCGAGCCGTGAATATGTGTGCTAACAACAGCTATGAGACAATAACAGAGGGCAGTGATATAACTTATGCTCAATATGCGTAACATCTGAACAACAAAAGTGAAACTCGAGGGAAGGCGTGTAAAGCAGATGCATTGCTCCGCAGTGAAGAAGATTTTCTCACAAATAAATTTGCAGTGTCGCGCATTATGTTAGCTTAGGTCCAAACAGCGTTAACGTTCCACTCCCTCTTCCTTTCAACCTCTCGCTGAAGTGAAACGTTATTCCTATTTCAGCATTGTATTCGACGGCAGGTGCCCATAATGAAGGTCAGCAGAGCTAAAAACTCCTACAGACGGTGACTCTTAGACGAGTACGTTTTTATTCCTGTAGAAATACTGGTTTCGTCTGGTTCATGTTTTTTGCTGAGCAGTATATAAGATGAATTCGAAATCGGTTCTTGCATACGGGGATGCTAGAGAAAACTTCTTCAGTCTTGAGCTCAATGGAACGTCGCGTCTGTGCCGAAGTTATTCCATCACGAGTGGCTTCACCTGCTTAAAATCCTCAGTTTTTTCTCTCTATGCTTTGTACTCAAATACACAATTCTGATGCCGAAGTCTAATTGGTCTTCCAGGTGTTTATGACTGACTGCGTTGTATGAGAACAAAGAATTCGATATTTTTTTCTTATTTTTGAGAAGTTACTGTCAGTTTCGGCGTTGATCTGGGATATCATTGCTCAATACTAACATGGTTTTTCGCCACAATTATAGGGTTTTCAGCGAAGTAGATTTAACGCATCCATACGCTTCGTCATTAAGCTTGTGCTGTAAAACTGTAAGCTTTTATCATGTTACATTCCAACACCCTTTACTGTCCGATTCTTGGTCAACTCACAAATCGCTCTGGACTCAATTTTCTTTCTGATTAGCAAATGACCATCTACGGACACAACACATCATTCTTTCCCGCATGGTAATGACTTCGAAAGAATGCCATGACATGTATGCATGCACTCATGCTCTTGCTTCTGACTTCCGTTTGTAACCCTTTCCTAAGGCTAGTAGGAAAGCAGAAGTTCGAGAATTGACAGGCGAGTTCGTGTTCGAACGAGAACGGTCTTAAAAGCGCGGTTATGTCGGTGCTTCATTTCTTTGCGGCAATTCGGCATTACAGAACAGCTCTACAAAAACTCCTGGGGTTCGCTGAATCCTGCATCTTAATTGCCGCGAGAACACAGGCAAATTCAAGCATAGCCACCCCACTATTAGATTGCTTGTTAAGTTGCGAAGAACATCAGATAAGGTGAAGCTAATAGGAAAGAACACCGGAGTGGGAAATGGCACATGCAAATTCGGCATTTTAGTCATTCTTAGTGAAAAAACTAGCAAGCCTAGAGCAGTGAAATTTCCTAAAGTACAGCGTTTAGAATCTGCCAAATGCGTTTCGTTTGATCGTTACATTTTTCACATCCATTCAACAATAAGGCTTTGTTTGGACTTGATTAGAGCAAACTGATCTGTGAGTTTTGAGCCGTGGACAACTTCCCACTCAGCGGCCGAATCCACTGACATCCCGGAAACGGGATTGCAGTAGTTATCGAGTCTTACAGAATGTCTTCGGCAGCCTTATAATTAGCAGGAATGCGCGACTGGAAGATGTATCGTTCGTGCTCAAGATTGCGTTGATGTAAGCACAGCGTTGCGTATAATCACCTTCCATTTATGTGTATTCGCTTATTTTCAACTGTGTTGTCTGCAAGTTGCATGGGCCTCTCCGATGCGACTCTCCATTGTTCTGTGAATTACGAGAACATTAATCTCTTAAGTATAAACTGCAATTTGCTTACGATTTTACCGAAATGGCAAGTATATTGACGAGTGGGACTACGAGAGGGAAACGGAAAGGGATCGATTTGAAAATCCCCGAGGAGGTCAATTCTGGTCGGTACGCTCTTATTTAGAGTATCTTACAAAGAGCATGCTGAATTTCTGCACTAACAATCATCTACTTCGAGGAATGTTTTTCTATGAAAAAAAGCCTATACAGGAATAAGCGAGAAGTTCATGCGGTGCACTTTATGAAATATTCTCTCAACTGTTGATAGAGGATGCGAATGAAGAAAATGAAACAAACATATTTGAAATAGTTGTGAAATACGACAATAAAATTTGTATGGTCGATTCAGCTCTATGAACGTTTACTGATGTGGTGAAAGAAGTGAATTAACAAGTATAAAAATGATGTCATTTTGCAGTTCTAACGGTGAAGTCAACCAGACGCATTGCACATTGATGCTATTATGAGGAACGTTTATGAATATACGAATACACTAATAGATGAAACATTTGTTTCATACTTTACGCCTGTGTTCCAGACTCTCAGAGCAAACACTTCAAGCATGAGTGGCTTACATTTGAGGGAAACGAGTTAGATGATATCCTTATCAGATGAACGGCTGATCTAAATATTTTGAAATAGTTGTCAGCGCACTAAGTCGGACTCAATCACACGTCCCGTCGAACGCCACAGTCATAATTAACGGAGGAAACGAACAGGGTGTGGAGGACAGGGTATTCCAAGGAAGCAGTCAAGTGATGCAAAACAATGATTCCTGCGATCGGCGCGATGTTCATAATTATCTAATACGTACTTACTGACTGGAAGCGGTCGAAAAATCACAGTAGAAAGCAGGAAGTTTTGGGACTTCAAAGCGGTCATTTGCTCAACGTTTGCAAACTACTTTCAACGAGGAGCCGAAACGTGGCGGATATGAAATAGACAATGCCATAAGGAAGCACACCAGGGCAGCTTCTCACGTAGAGCATCACGAAGCAGTACAGCGTTATGAGCAGTATTGCAAGCGGCGATTCAATGAAGCATTTTTGGCGAAGAAGAAACGGGACATTCTGAGAGCGTCATTCACTTTTCTATTAGGGAAAGAGAGGGACGGGGGGGGGGGGGGGGGGGGAGCGAGGATGGTGCAAAAATGTGGCAAGCAGTAGAAAGTGAATCTTCCGTATCTTTGAAGGGTCAAAATCGTGGTTTTTATCAATTGTGTTTTCTAAAACGTAGAAAGCAAGGCGCTCGTTAATTCCCACTATTTGCGAGGAGCCTTCTTCTATGAAGGGGAAGAAAACTGTTCCGTCGATGGCAGTTTTGTGGAATGTAGAATGGCGGGCATAGCAAACAGGAGCTTAAACGTTTAGGGTCCCATAGATGGCACACTGTGCATATCACGGTACTATCTTCTTTCTTTTTCATGAGAATGGGTGAGTGGACTGCTGATTCCAAGGGGACGCAGTGGCAGAAGATTTCTTCTTCGTAGCTACATAATTCCTTCGCACGTAAACTATTAGCCTGTATGTCTCTGATGTTTTGATGCTCGCACATGTTATTTTCTAATGCCAATCGCTTTCTAAATAAATCACTAGTGAGCTCATAACTGCGATTAAAGTCACTTACGAGGGATTTTTCTTAATACCAATAGTATATTTATTATCTTATATATAGTTCAGCTATCGTCGCACTTCGAACCTAAAGATACACTTAATATCGGCGAATGGAGACGCATACGTTCTTTCATTTCTCTCAGCTCAATCATTAGCACAGTAAATCTTTGCGTTTCCAAATTTTCTCTCTGCAGGTACATCACTGCGTCGTACTTCTACAAATATTTGTGCTTCTATGTGTTTTCGACGGTTCCATTTGGAGAAACACTTTCACTATGGTCACACAACGTCGCATCGCTAATATTTGCCCAAAGATGGGTTAAAAATTATATATCAGGTTGAAAGATCAGATTTGAATGGCGTTTTTGATATTTTAAGAGGAGAAGACATGCTGCACTTTGCAGATGTCAGGTTTAGTGATATGATATCAACTGCAAAGCGATTGGTCCAAACAACTTAAGTGTGGGAATTTTGTTCTCCTTATTGTGTTACTTGTTGACAACGATTGAAACGTGTTGACAGTTGAAAGAGCAGTCAAAACGCATGTCAGTTCCTCTGATGCATCATTGTGACACCAAAGCAATTCTTCTAACGCGACTCTTCACTTTTCATTGTCATAGTAGTTCAATAAATGCTGCTCCATCGTTTAATCTTAGAAAGCTTCCATTGATATCGCTATATGTTTGCTCGTACCAGTAGAAAAGGAGCGATAGCTGTGCTCATGCTTATCGACTCATATTAGCACACTTTCCTGTACCAAAAATAAAAGTGGAAAAATTATTACTTCCATACTTGACACGAGGCAGCCGAGCAAGGCGATCACAGCTTCTAATTCTCTCATTTAGTTTGATAGCTTCGACAGATGGCCGTTATCTTCTATTCGTTAGTTGAAAAGCCAATATACTTGGTTTTCACAGCACTACTTAGAAGCAATCGAATAGTATGGTGTCTTCAACTTCGTCTTCTTCTATGACTTCTTCCAGCGTTGTATTACTCAATAAACCAGGCAAACTTGGTCTTTCCATGTAGGCAACCAAGTGAATTTCGGAATTCGAATTCGGGATGCTGAATGCGGTTGCGTAGGTAATAATAAAGAGAATTCACCATGTAAAGGAACCTATAAAAACCAGTCTCGATTACTGGAATTCCCGACATAGTCATGATTCCGTGCGTGTTTCCCATAACATATCTTGAAGTATTTATAGTCGCTGTCTTTTTAAGGCATCTTCGCTTAAACTGACCTGCGCTATTATGTTTTCGAAAACTAAATCGCAAGCTGTTATATGCTGATCCTCCCGTGGAGTAATTTGTTTCGTCTATCCTAAATTATCGTGTCATTTGCTAACACTTTTCAAGCATAATCGCAAATTAAGGGTTCCTCATTCGTGAGACTGACCACAAAACGCTCTGCTTGTTGGCGTCAGCTCGATAATGAAGCATAAGTTAGATTCTTCCTAAGAGATGGGCAGTTACTGCAACGCGAAGATTGATCGAACCGGATTGATGAAATTGAAAAACCACTTGCCGATGAACGGAGAAAAACTCGGTTGCTGAAAAAGTTCGATTACGCGAAATTTACCGGCTGAAAACTTGCGCAACACGCCAACTTTCCCACTTACACTGACGTTATGGCGAGCACCTCCATCATTCCGTTCCACTATTTTTTTTTGCGACGGAAACTTACGCATTTACAAGTGTGTAAAGAAGTTTTAAAATGCGAACCTAAGGCGCTAAACGCTCAAATTGACAGACAAGTGTGTCGGCAGCCGCAGGAATAGATTTCACAACTTGGGAAGATGGTGTACTATGGGTGCGGCGTAATTCAGCAATGCCAAAAAAAGACTACAATAATCAGCATTTTAGGATGACGTAACGCAAAAAGATGGCCCAGAAACGCTATGTTATTTGCCAGTGTTTCTCTACAGTCAGAAATTTTTCAACCATCATACGCTTGGCCTAGGAGATCATTGAAGAAATAACAAATTGTTCTGTGATTTTAGATTCGAAATGGTCAAAGATTCATCAAATGATCAGTACAAGATAAAACGATGATCATGCACCTCTGTTTATACCTTACGACAGTGCACTGAACTTGAAATAGGTTCCACAACGAAGACTTCTCAATCCACTGTGTAAATAAAACGCTAAAAAGTTCCTAATGCTTTGTTTTGTGAAGTGCAGTTGAAAATTTCAAGCGGAGAAACTGGCACGTTCAGGTCATAGAATGCTTCGTTATAAGAAACAGAACTTAGCACATTTGCGGTATTTTGTGCGGTAGTTTTTGCAATCTACGATACTGTGTAACTGCTGCTGTGTGGTGCTACTTCGACTTTTGGGAAAAACTTGCTCAATCGCTGCATCTCTGCGTAAAAGTTTGCTGAACGATTAAAACATGCCAATGGATGGAAGATTGGGAGGATTATTCAAGGATATTGAATCATTTATCAAAACGAAACAAACTGCTGTTGAAATTGTACACAACTGCCGAAGCTTGTTTTCATTTTCAAGTGATATTTTTTTGATGGTTACATCCTGTCGTGCCGTCATTACGAGCTATTAATATCATACGCGTAAATTACGCTGAGGCAAGGTCATTGAACAGGACTTATGTTCACGTGAAATCATGCAGTGAAAGTTACTGATGTTAAGCGGCAGGATTGGCTTTTACGCACTAAGAAAACCATTTGCACTAAGCAACCTCCTATTTGAATTTTCTTCAGCGCAGCTTTTTTGATGTTTTTTTCTTCCATAAATTCTTCATTGTAACCATATCTTGCACGACGGCCCATTTTCACAAGCGGAAGATGATGACCTCGTAAACAGAGAGCGATTATATCATACTCTCGAGTCAGACAATGAAAAGATGGCAGTATTCGATGCTTATATTGTTTGAGCGATGCAATTTTGTGGTGATCATCGCTCTTGATGTCAAGAGCAGTAGCAAGCAGCAAGCAACTTCAGCAAAAATCTCGAAACTATGTTGCGGTAATCATTGTGTTTCGAAAGATTTTCACTCGTGCGTTCATAATTGATTCATTCATAAACGAATTCGTTAATTAAATATGTCAGGTGAAGCAATGTGTATTAAAATCTGTGTCTAATGTGTTTCAGGTGGGGAATGCCCGCCATCATGGCTACACGCAAAAGTATTTTCTTAGCTTTTTGCATCCTTGGGATGATTGCAGCAAGGTGAGTTTGAAATTTATTTCTTTAGGATATAAAAGACTTAGATTAAGCCGATATGATGGCTCAAGAAATGGCTCTAGGGGCAGTTAGTTCTGTCTTCGTGACCATTCATTTCTGTGAGTAGTAAGTTTTAATATGCAAGTTGTCCTTCTGTAATGTGTAATGTTTCATGGATGCTTTAAAGAGAGCATCGTGCGCGCTCTTGCCAGTACTGCTGAATGAAAAAAAAAAAAAAATTCCGATATAAGGGATCATCGGAGCACAGTATCTTTTGGTGAAATTTTTCCCGTACGCTTCTAATCTGATGGAACTGTAAGAGTAAAATACATAGAAGTTGGATGATGTAATGACGAAGGGATGGTTGCGAAAAGTAGAGAAATTCGCGAAATTCAAATCTACACTTTCTCAGAAGCGAATGAAAGGTAAACATATTTTATTAGTAAGTGCGGTGAAAATATAGAGATGTGGGGAACATAGGCGATGGCCCTCTCGAGAGAATATTGAGAAGAGAGGATATAAGAAGTCCATGAAGAGGATTCTCTTTTTGTTGGAGAAACATTTGGGAACAACGAATGTGCGCAGTTTCATATAGCATTGCTGAATTATAGTTTGTGGATCCAAAATACCCTCTTTTATTGTTCAGCCCCGTCTCATTTTAAGTGACACCTTGCACTCTGGAAAATTTCTGTTGATTTTGCAAAGACATTTCTATTTGTTTGAGCTCGGCGCTTCTAACATCAATACATGCACAAGTGTAGATGGATCACCTTGTCCAGCACAAATTCACCACAGATTCTCTTTACTGCAGAACATAAATAACATCAGAGTGGTTGGTTATTGTTGCTTCGGATGTTGCTGCAGCTGCAGCTTATGTCTCGCTTGATGAATAATCATAAATGAAAATTTTCAACAAGAAAATATCTGCTAATAGCCGCAGATGTTCGTATGGATTAAGCAGCAGTCACTTCGAAGCTCTCCTTTTACGTCTGAACTAAGCAAAGCTGTCATATTGTTTCTTGTCATTTCGACGACCTTCATGATGGAATGGCACATTCTAATGGCCTAAATTGATGAGTGCAGGAAGCACTGATAAAGAACTTGGAACCTTTCATGTCTTCCTACGATAAGTATAAATGAGACTTCACAATCGATCCTGACGTCTAGGTGCAATGTATCGTTTCCAATAGGAATTTATTCACTGCAGAGCATGAGTAATAAAAATATACGCACTTACAGGTCTGTCCACGAAGTCGACACAGACGCTACCGATGGCCACAGGTATGTTGCAGACAAGACACATTGTTTTTCCGTTGATCCGTGAGCTCCAATGAATGCAGCGTTTTACCGCAGAGGTTCCTCAGAAATGCGCCTTTTAAGGCGAAGAAATGTCCTTCGACGGGCCTTGCTTTTTAAACAGTGACATAGATGGGCCAGTATTTCTACAAGATCGTCAAAGAAACAATGAGCGCAAAGAATATGCTATGACTTCTGAAATGGTTTCCGTAGAGTTTGCTCGCAATGGAGTGAGAAAACAGATCCCTAGGAAGGGTTTTAGGATGCTTGCTGGAAGACTCATTGCGATATTTTTTTAGTTCACTAGCAGCATGTTCAACTGCAAAGCGTGTTCGGAAAGAAGGGAATTGTCTGAGCATAGAAGGTGAAACTATTAAATCGCCGCACTTTCATGAGCGTGATGATCATGTCACGGTGATGCAAGGTGATGTGACAGGGTGCTGTTTGCACTCTTCAACATAGCCGTCCACTCCCTCTTGATGCAATCTGATTAGCAAAAATAATGCAGTCGTCAGGGTACGACGGCGCTCATTTATTGGCGCTGCCTGATTATGCAGGAACATGTACCAGCGGTCGTGAGGTTAGGGAGATGCTTCCTTATCAAATTAACGCCATTCAACTGGAGCATTTTCTTGATGATACAAGCCCGATAATTCTATTAGTGATGGTGCTTCAACACTATTTTTTCCATATAACTAATCATGCACATCGAATGTAGAGGGCACCCTCTCAGTCCAGCAAGGAAAGCATTAATTCATCCTCAAATTTCACTCACTAAGGCTAAAAAACGATTTTCGCTGAAGGTTCGTGCAGTTCGAGGAATTGGCGCTAACATTTTTAGGCATAAGAGGACAGTGTGCAACACATGCAACAACCCATGCACCGGTCCATCTTGTGGTAGTGGTGTTGTTGTGGTTGATCGACCCGTTCCTGTGCCTTCACCAGTCCCAGTTCCGGTGCCTGTACCTGCTCCTGGTGGATGTACGACAGGTAGCTGCCAGTCACCATGTGGAGGGCAGGGACCGTGCGGTGGCGGCGGCGCTCCTCCCGTGCAACAACCGCCGCCTCCACCACCGCCACCGCCACCGCCACCGCCACCGCCGCCGCCACCACCACCGCCACCGCCACCACCGCCGCCACCACCACCGCCACCACCACCGCCGCCACCACCACCGCCGCCACCACCACCACCACCACCACCACCACCGCCTTCAGTACCTAGTGGAGGCTGCAACACATGCGGAGGTGGAAGTGGAGTTGTTGTTGTTGACAAGCCAGTGCCTGTACCGGTGCCCGTTCCAGTGCCGACAACTGATGACCTAAGCCAGTTGGGACTTTCACGACCTGGTCCCATTCGCGTCAATTGGTACGACAGGAAAACTTGGTGTCGCACATGATGCAAGACATGTTAGCCATCAACTATTCAAGGGGATGTCGAGAGTGCTTTGATTTAAGATGTAGTTGCTGGCTTGCTGGCGCTATTACAGCTGTCTTCTGCTTCGTAACACTTCTGGTTTGTATTAGTGCGTGATAAAAGTCCTTCGAAAAGACGCATTTATCCTTTTTCTTCCTTGGATATTTTGCAAAGAATACTTGGAAATAATTGCAGCTTTCCAGTAAAAGACGAAAACGCCGCAGAAATAGATGAGATTCTTAGAAGAGTTGAAACAATAAAGGAGTTAGCATACAGTAGCGATAACTGTATTCACATCAGTTGAATTACTCCTAATACCACAATATGAGTATAAATTGAAGCCATAATCACTATGCAAATATGTATTGGTGTTCTTAAATTAGTGATTATATGAGCGATTGCGTTTGAGGACTTTTTGCCATTCATGCGAATAAATATTGATAGAATTGAATCGTCACTTTTCTGAAATGTGATCGACGATAGTTCAGTTAAAGCAAAAAGAAACGCTTATTCACCGACAATCTCAGAAGCGTTATCCATAAAATACCCTTCTCCGAGGTCAGTTTATTGAGCATCCTAGCAAGGCGCAACGTGCGACAAACAAGTGCTAATATATAACACATGGGTGCAGTATAAGAGGCTAAGACAGCTTCTGCAAAAAATTCATAGCGGATACATATTGCGGTAGAGTTCCTATGCGAGAGGAGATTTCGAAGCTGAGGAAGTCTGCTGTTCTGTCTGAGGGTATTTTGGGAATTTTTGTGGTCGTAACGAAAAACGAGGTGCACTTTAGGGACGATGCTCAAGGCGTCGGTCGCAATGCTGATCGCTCCGCGGATTCAGTGCGTGTCTCGGTTGTGACGTTTTCCATTGTGGTACCTCCAAATATGCTGAACGTTACGCCTTACGGGTTTTGAATTGCAAAGGTCGCTATATTGCAAAAAAAAAAAAAAAAAAAAAAAACAAACAAAGAAACACATGCAAGTAACGCTGACGAGTCCAGCGTTTTGCAAGTGGCGGCGCCATTAAGTGCGTTTCTAGCGCTTACTCTTCTTCACATCTGCCTATTTAAAACTTTGCAGACTTACGCAGAAGTGGTGCTGTGGCGACAGCATCGAAGCAATTATCACCGGGCAGAGCAATGTGTCTGGCACCCTCAACATCTGTGCTGTAGGGGCGTAATAGTGAGAGTTTGCTGGCTAGGAAACGCACAATTGCAACAGATATGATTTGATGTGCTGATGGCATAACCGTATCTCGCATCGATAGTGTACCGAACATGATCCGAGGTTGCCTTTCAGGTCTTTGCTCTGAACTGCCATGTTCAGCGAGTTGTTCCTGTTAAACAGACCAGTTGTGCCTATACTTAATTATTTTTTCGGTTAGAATAGAACCGGTTGATTCAGTTTGCAGATCACCTCACCTAGACAAGATGTTTCTGTGAACGATTTCAAAGGAACGTTAGATGGGGTGATTCAGGGAACGCGAACATCCATGAGGTTATGCGTGCCTTATGTTCGTAGCTCTAGAGCAATTCACCACTTCCATTGTTTAAGTATTTGCATGCAAAATAGCCGTTCAAGCATATCCTCTGTGCAAGGCATGTGCAAACAAAAGGAAATGAATCTGCTAATCAGCTCAGTAGCTGAAGTTGAAGGAATTTATGCCGCTAAAACGACGGTGGCCGCTTTGCCGCATGAGCTTTGTCTCCCTTACAAATAAATATGTCTCCCTTACAAACAAATAAATATTAAAAAATAAATATGTTCAATCATTATGATTATTGCGGTAATTCATGAAATTACGAAATAATATGTTCACAATCACCACCATCACGTCACTGAGCTCAGTACAGTCAAGTGCAGCAGAGTGCGTCGGTTATTAGAGCACACTGAACCATAGGCACTAGTGTTCTTCATAAACATGGATTTGTCTCTTGTTTTCCTGATATTTGCTCAAAATCTATCGCCTTCACTTTTGCTATGTCAAGCGTTACAAGCATCACCTTTGTGTTCAGCACAAGATTCATCTGCAGGTTTCAGAATGCAAAAACTTGATTATCCTCCTTTGCAACTGTACTGGCTTCGTAGTAGCTTTCACCATACCCGCATTGAATTTGCAACAAAATATGCCAAGATCAAGGTTAATTTTGGAAGATATATCCGAATGCTCAAACTGATAACACAGCCTGCTTCTAACTCTTTATTTACTTGGGAATTCTGCGACAAGCTGTAGAACATGTTTTTATTTGGCCAGGTGAGCGTACAACTCTGCGAAATGATACTGAGGCAAGAGAACGCCTCTTACATGCTTCCTCATTCATGCCGGACCTCTTTAGTTAGCCGCAGTACTCTCGTAGATTCCATCATGCAGGTTGTTTGCGACGATGTTCTGAAGGAAAACAGGTGCGCGTCACAAAATGTGAGTGTGGAGGCCAGTTTATCTAATTAGAGTTGAACCTGTGCATGGATGTGCGCCAAAATTGGTGGACGAGAGGGCCCTGATGCTCCACTGTGGATAGCGATGGCAACAGCTTGAGAAACGATTGCAAAATGAGAGGCAAATTCAGGCTAGATTATCTTTGCTTAATTTGCAACACTCTTCGCTCCTAAGGCCGAACCATCACAACAACTTGCAAAATTTTCTTCTCTCTGAACGTTTGCATTTGTGCCATCGCTATGCAATGACGCTCAGGTGCTCTTCTCAAGAAATCGCTCTCGATATGAACTTAAAGCTTAGAGATGAGGTTTTTCACTCTCTGATATTGATAATTCCCATAAAGCTGTCCAGAGAAGCAACAGATTTTAAACGCAAACAACATTTCCCACGACGTCATTTTCCTAATTCTGGAGTTCTCGATGTAACTCATGGTGTTTCAACTATCTCATAGAGTTCTCTACTGCTTCAAATCCTCATTAACTTCTTGAACGCATTCGCGTCAGAGAAACAAGATGGTTATCACTGAGTTGATTATCGAGATTATCGACGACCACGCAACGGAAGCGGAAGCGATTCAGTTGTGCAAAAATATTATTTTTACTTTCAGCGGTCGGTTCGCTGGATCGAGAGCGAGAGGCCGAGTGCGACTGCAGCTTCTACCAGTAGGTCCAATCCATTTTAGTTTTGCTGTATGGCAAATTTAACTTTTTATTATCCTGGTGTTATAATGTTCAGAAACTCTACACAGCTGCCGAGGAATATAGCTGTCGCCTTACAAAGGCTGAGATCGGCAGTCCCGGTTCCTGGCAATAGAGATTTTTGCTATCCAAAACGTCTTGTTACATTTTTTTTTCGCAAGCGGTGATTGATTCTACGATGCTTCTTCAGTCTAATTCATTTGGTTTGTAAATTGCAGGAATAATTTGAAAGCAGATTTTCGAGCACTAGCAAGATCTGATACTTTGGAAGATACATTTTAATAACGATTTTATCAAAGAAATACACGTGACATGCAATGATCGTAACCGCATCAATAAGGCAGTAAACATTTCCTGATTTGGGATATTTTCGAGCTCCTTTGAATACCGAATACTTAGCATATTACTCTATACCGTTACCGCAGACGAAGCCAGCGGATGGCGGTTATGAGGAGGACGCAAACAGCTCAATAAGGACTGTTACTGGCTATCAACAGGAGCAACGTTTGCACTTGCACAATCGAAACTATCGGGCCATTGACTCGCAGTAGAAAGAAGGGAAGAGACAGCTGCGAAACCTGATTTGGAAGCAACACTGGAAGCGGCGGTTATAGTCCACCCAGCTGTAGGCGACTATCAGCTCCTTTGCCACTTCAGCACATTCCACCTCCTATACACGTAGACACGCAGATGCCTGTTGTGCATCCACTTTGAACGGGAACGGGCATAGGGACGGGAACGACACTCGGAGGAGGTTGAGGACCAGGAACGGGCACAGGAACCGGGACAGGATGGGGCTCAGGCTGCGGAACAGGAACTGGCATCGGGACTGGCGAGGGAACTGGAACCGGTCGATCAACAACGGCGGGTCCTCCCCCACAGTTCGCACCCATACACGGATCGATGCATGTGACGCAGATGAACCTCTTTTGCCTAGAAATATTGACAGTGTCTACTATGTCTTCCCAATGTTCAGATCATAACAATAAATGATGCTTCTTTCTGGGAGGGGCGACGTGTAATTTGGCAGTTTTGAATAATTAGAAGCTCAGCCAATGCACTCAACGTACTAAAGTGCTACTGCTTCCTCATTGATGTTTTAAAGCATCCGTAGATTTGCTCCTTTCATTCTGCACCCATTTTCTTGTTGCACTTACAGTGACTAAATATTCGGGGATTCGTTCAACACAAATTGAAGCACCTCTACAAATAGATGTTCGTAGATGAGTCAGTGTGTTCGCGGACCCTATACGCACTTTTCACCCATTTCCTTGCATTCATCCATGTTTCATTTCCTTCACCTAGGTGTTCACTTCTACAGGATTCCTAACAGCCACGAACACTTTCACACAGTCTGCGTGAGCATACAGCGCGTTCGCCGATGCGAATGAATGTTCAGAAATGTTCTGCTGTACATTTGGCAATGTCGATGATGTCATTGCAGACTACGGAAATAAACAATGGGCCTTGGCTCATTCAACACGGAAATCCCCGAAATTTTTTGCCGGTGGAACATTGCTCCTGCTCAATAGGGTGTCCTTTAAAGCTCATAAGTATTTTATGGGGCTCAGCTAAATTTCGTTGTGCCAAGTTAGGTTCTCATCCACCCTCAGTGTTCGCTCTAGCAACCGAGACGTCCGTGAGTCCCCACCCCTCCGGAACTGGCAAAGTTGTCGTTGGTTTTCTGCGCTCGGAGAATATCTTCCTCGGTCCAGGCGTTGTGATTATGAGGGATTATTCGTCAGAAAACTTCATGGGATCAAAAATTTATGTTGGAAGAAAGGAAATTTCAAGAGCAACATATTCTTTTCCTGATTTTCTGAACATTACGAAGGAGTGGGACCATAGGGAAATTGAATGTTTGGAGAGCTCGACGGGAACTCCTGCGAGCAACCAAAAATCGATATGCTCAAATGCACCATTAACTCCGCTTTCATTGTGGTTCTGAGTGAGATAGGCAAAGTCCTGCGTCCTGCTGGGAAACACGCTAGGATGAACCACCTGAACAACTTATGGCGCCTTCGCTCGTGCAATCTGTCCACAGATTAGTGGAAGCTCTTCACGATGAGTCGTAGAAAAGAACATATTAAAGAGTGTGTAACGTTGTGAGAAGTAATGTGGCAGTTCCTAACTGCTAGATTCAGCCCAGCCCTACATCTAACGCTGGCATGAACTATGCTATAACATGCCGTTCCAACATACCTGTGATCATCGATGTCCTCTGCGTCGACTTCGCTGACGGGCCTGTAATTGAAAACATTTTTGGCTGCGTGATGCTGCAGAGAACACCTGTTGGAGCTATTTAGAAATTGCAAACTGTTTTTTGGATAGTAGATAATTAAAACAGAGCATGGCTTCAATGGTTCCGCATATTTTACCACTGTCAAGTGAATTATTCACTTCAGTCGCTTAGAAGAGGCTACCACAGCATGATCACGTAGAGCGTGGGAAACAATAACACGAACAATACGAACTTGATTCAGTCCTAGTATAAACGTAGAGCTCGCTGATGACTCAAACTTTACTTGCTAATCTGTTTGTGACTGTCATAAAAGACTTGCCTCGGATGGTACTTATCACTCTATCATTTTGCGTCTTTGATTTTGATCAGACTACATGATACCCTCCACTGCAGCCACATGGAATTACTGTCATCAAGGAGCATGCTTCGTTTGCACATAACAAACAACACAAAATCACACTTGCTGAGTTGGTGCAAACAAAGTATGCTGTTCGCTAGTGAAGAGTACATGAGGGTAAGATAGAATGAAGTACGAGGGAAATCAACTGAATAAACCTCCAAGCTCTGGGATGTTGCGGACTGATCAAACATGGGAGAGTGCAAAATCTGCTCGACTGATGAAGAGGCAATGCTGTGCTCACAATCTAAGTTTCTATAACGGACTGGTTCTCATTGGCAAGAGTAAAAGCTTGAGAGCCCACTCACGGATCGATTGTAGGCTCGTACCGTTCTATCGGTTACATTGGATTGCTCCGTTCTGCCCCCCACCTCCCTCCTCCCCCCCCCCCCCCCCCCGCGAGGGCGCGCATGTTGCATTTTCTTCTTCAGTAAAAGCATGGGCGGCTAAATGATAACTTCAGATGTCAAACCTCATTCCTCAGCAGCAGGAAATTTCGGAAGTCGGCAGTAGTGCTCCCCAATACAGTGATAAGACATCGTTATCATAGGAGCGCAATAAGAAAGGAAACAGTGATGAAGTGCATATTGAAAGCTTACTTTGCTCTGATCACTTCGATAATGTAGAGTGCTAGGAGAGCGCATTTCAGTAGAACCATGGCGATGGACAGTTCTCAACTGAAACAAACCTCAGCATAGGTTTTCAAGCAGAACAACACTCAAGTTGAAGGGAATCGCTACGAATTACTGTCCAGGAAATTAAACGGAGAAAAAAACCATGTAAACCACAAAACAGTCTACACGAAAGCATCCAGAATTTGACTGAAACTGTAGTCCGCGATAAATTGAGCAATGTAGTGTTGCCAATTAATACACTTTGAATAGAGTTAGCGGAAAGTCCTCTTCTCACCATTCGCCACGGAGATATTGGAGAGTTCACTGCCACCTTTACCTTTCGCGATACCGACGTGGGAGTCACCATCGTTACCTTTCGCTACTCAGATGACTTGCGTTGTAAGATTTCACCGCATCGAAACATAAGTGAGATGGAAAGCTTTCGAGAAATCTAAGCGCGAATAAGTTTTTATCTAGGCTAGCTAAATCCAGGAAGTCTCATCGGTACAGAAAATCAAACTGCTCTGTGCGAAGCGATTTCTTGGACTTTTATTTGATGTCATTGCCTGTAAACATATTTCGCCTTTCACGAGTCAACATTAGTCTCGCATATGTGAGCATTTTTTTTTCTTCACTGGGATGACAGAACGGAGACCAGAAAGAATGCCGTTTTTAAAATGTTTGGTGAATCATTCGCACCTTGCTGAATAAACCGGTGCCTTTATAAAGATAATACAGTTTTCGGCACGAATGGTACTCATGATGAATCTATCGGAACATCTAAGTGATTCGCTTAAAGCTTCTGCGGTGAAACCGTCAAGTAGTGCTGACAGCGAGAAAGAGATACCGACATACAATTGATGTAAGCGTTCATAGGGCGATGTAAACAGCATCTGCTATTGCTAGTTTGTTCCACATTCGGCAGGCACGAGCTGTGCCTCTCGAGTTGGAATGAAGAACTTTGATCCAAGTGATGCGGAATGAAAATCTCAGTACGTTAAAATACGCACATATTCTAGCACATTTTTGCCGAAAGGATTTCTGTCGTAGCTATGGAATAGTGGTTAAGTGAGGTATCTATAGCAGACTTATAGTTTCTAGCTTGCAACTGCCTCTAAACCGTGATGCTGCGGTGGCTCCGGTGTTTGCGAGCAAATTTTTGAGAAGCTCTAACACGAATTTCAGGAGATCATCACACGAATATGAGGCGATCGGTTTTTTCAACTGCGGACGGCTTGTAATATGAAACAAGCTCAGAAGGATTTGAGGTTTTAGAAATTTCCACCCGTGTTTCTGAGCAATCTTTCAGGCATAGAACTGATATCAGTATATTTATGCATGCCAGTTTCCAGCTTATACTCCCCACATACGAACTTTCTCCTATTTTTCCCAACTTGTCAAAGTGTTAAATGCGCCGTTGTTTCCTCGACCGTCACGTCTTGTGAGTGAGCGAGGTTGTCCAAACATTTGCCAGACCATAACACAAATAACAATTATATTTGAAGAGCTGAAAGCTGAGAAAGCGAAATTATGATTGAAGTGGAAACAGATGGCAGTTTTTAAAACACTGAAAAAAGGAAAGAGGCATTTATCGTTGGTCAAACAGCAATCACGCGATATAGCCGCCGACAAAGGTTCCGTAAGAGCAGCGAGAATGAAGCACGTGAAGTGAGTGTTTGACAATGCAGAATGGTCGTGAAATGCGGAAAAAGGCGTAATTGAGAAAGCGACGTCGGTGAAAAGTGAGCGTCGCATTAATCCGCGGCTTTGAGAAGTTGAAGCAACATGTTCACAGCGGAAAGACTTTCGGGATTGAATTATATACTGCTCCATTGGTGAGTCACCCTGAATAAGACAAGCATTTATGTGGAACCGAAACGTACTCGCCTAATAGTCATCATAGACAGGAGCTTCCGGGACTGTTAACCCAGTCTCGTGTAGTTTTCTTCGCAATATGACGACATGTGCAGGAACCTGGGAGTTCTGCCCTTATGAAATTTAGCCTGGATAGTGATGATTTGTAGAGAAAGCATCGGGCAAACTGGGAATGTCACGCCGCCATTAACGATGTCTCAATACTGCCAAGTTGTACACTACAGGAAAGCGAACTGGGTTTCGAATATTGTGTACATCGGTGTCATATCAAAGTCAGCTAAAAACCCCACATGTATTGCCTTTCCTCCCTCCTTGTTTTTTTCCTTTTTTTACAGCAGTTACAATACACCATAGCGGCTGTAATACGTGTTGAATGAACGCAACTACACCAAAATGATGAGTGTGTCGTGTGTCGTAAACGGCAAACGTCTCCTTCAATGTGTCCTCTTCAACAGCGAAGTCTATGAAACGATGATCTGCAACACTTTTTTGGTTTTCAGCGCTTTAACGATTGGCTCACCGTTCTGCGTGCATATTTCACATTGGAAGGGTCAATTAATGAGTCATTTTTCGAAAACAAGAAAGTATTATGCACTAAAGGTTATGCCTTAGGCGAAGTGAAACATTTTCGCTCTCCAATTCCCGAAATATAGCTGGATCTCCTTGCAGCTGCACAGACACACGTTTTATGAACAACCGTCATTGATGTCATACATTAGAAGGAAGTCAGCTAATTCAGCGATCTTGATAACTTAACTTTGCGCAACTTAATGGAATGTATTCTGCGAAGTTATTAATGATCAGAAATATCGGAGAAATTCAGACGAGCCGCATGGGAGCGACTTTGATATCCCTGCCACTTCCTTTTGCATTCAGCAGAAGATAAATCGGAATGAGGAAAGCCAGCCCACGAAGACAATTGCAAAAAGGCGTGAAACAAATTCAGGACGGTTGTAAACGGAATGTGTTGTGCTTTGCCTATTCGTATTGGATGGAAGGAAGTGGATCGGGAGACGCAAGAAAAGTCAGGTTTTTAGATATAGTCGAATTTAGGTGGAAGTTTGTTATCGGCAAAAGGAGCCCACTCTACGTACCTCCATGGTCTCCGCATACTTAATCTTGAATTTGTCTTTCAGCTCGTATGACCTTTCCGCGTGAGCTATGCCCAGTCCATGTGTCAAAGGTGGTACCCATGTGTAGTGAGGGAGTCCTTCAAATGTTTGCGATCTTCCTCCTTCTATTTTTGCAGATGTGCCGTTCTCTTCAAAGTAGCCCTCAAGAAAGTGGAAACTGTTTCCATTGAATAATTTCTCCAGTTCTCTAGAGCTTAATCCTCATCCCACCATTGTGATGCAGAGAACTGTGTATTTGAAAGACCGGACGAGCAACTACTGTAAGAAAAGCATACCTCGATTTGTGTACGACTGCGACACATTAATGCTTAGGACGTTGAGAAATTACTAATATGGCGGGATCCAAAATAGTGCCACTGACGTTTTCAAATCAAGGATTGAGAGTTGGATCTCGACGTCTCTCTACCACTCACTGTAAGCGTTCAGTTGAGGGATCGTTGCTGAACCTAACACTTCTGATCGTCATAGAACCGATGGGGTGGAGGGAGTCGTGAAGAGGGAGCAATTATCTTCAGTTCGAACCTTGTTCTTTCATTACTCCAATTATGCCTGATAGGTGTGGCTTCCCCTCTCGTTTTTTCACTTTGTGTGCCGTCATGCTGAATGCAGCCATGTTTTCTCACCATCATGTTCACTGCAAGGAAATGATATCTTTTTTATTGGCAGTATGAAGTGAGGTCGTCATGTGAAATAAGATGTCTTAGAGCTGCACATGTATGAAAAACGAATAAGAGCGAGTCATAGGAAGTACACGTCTAGTTTCCAATTTTCCAGCCATTGTTTCCATCTTTTCCATACGCGACGATTCCTGTGAAGATTTTGAGGGAACATGAGACGAAGCCATTCAGTAGGCACAACGAAACGAGAGGTGTGATTGCCTCCCATAATCAGTTCCAGAACAGTTTACCGCATCCTTTCATTCTTCGACATTCAAGAACATACTACTTTGTTCGCACATTCAAATTTCAAGTCATCTCAGGCAGCTGCACAGTACAAATGCAAAGCGCAAGCTGCATTGACCAATATAAGTTAGCAGTGCTCAAAGCAACTTCGATATTAGCAGCTGCCTAAAATGTTGTTGTGGAGGCAGAAGTAATCCCAGCCGCTGATCCAGATGTTCTTTGGGCCTGGATGTTATCGTAACGTGGCCGTGGCAGAGTTCTCGTCAAGATGCAGAGCCGACGTCAACGTTGCTGATTGCCGCAAAATGCAACAGAATGGCATCGTTGTAACATCGGCACGGTCGCGTAATGTAGGTGACGTAATGGAAGTGCTGAAACGCACGTTGCACTCTCGCTGAGGTATTGCGGCTTCCTGTTATATTCATGGTTCATGGCATTTACGGCAAGTCTAGGATAAAACGTTCGAGTTTCCGGAGATATACTCTGGGGGAAAGCAGATTTTAAACTTGAAGTTCATCATGCAGAGCGTTAAGCATTCCACGCCCACAAATTCCAAAGTTATTTATTTTAGTTATACCTGTGAAACGTCTCATTTGCTCCTCTAAATTTTCCTGTATTCCTTAAATTCGTCCACCCCAGAGGAAAACGATTGCTGTTAGTGCTCCAGTCATTGATGACCGCGTTATAGGAATCGAGGAAATTCATAGTCGATGCGACATTATTTTTCTACCATTTTTCCCTTCGCTGGCGCGTTAGTGAGCGATAAAATGCGACCATCGCTACTAGCAATAGATAAAAGGCATTGTACTATTTCTTCTTATAGAGAAAGTTCTTATTTTGGCTTTCTGTTATCCAAGTGTTACAGTATTCAGACCGCGGAGGAACATACCTGCCGCTTTTCAAATTTTGAGGTGCACAATATAGATTTTTGTGACAGACAATTTTGCTGTTTTATATGTCTACTCGTTTTTTTTTACGGATATGCTGGACTAAGACGCTTCTTCAATCTGAATCATTTAAATTGCAGACGGCAGGATTTATTCTGAACCGGATCTTTGAGCAACGCGCAAGAACTGCCACAATGAAATAGATATATTAATAGCGAATTCATCAAACAAAAGTACATAACATGGAACGATCGTGACCTTGCCAATAAGCCGGATAGGATCGCAGTTGCCGCATCATCTATCGTCATATGGAAAGAACCAGCGATACAGCCGCGAAACCTTGTTTGGCGGGGACATTGGAGGAGGAGTTTGACTGGCAACCTGTAGTATCCTTCACTACAGGAAACCGCCAATTCGAGCTCCACCTCAGCATGGTGCTCCTCCAACGCACGTAGATACACAAACGCCTGTTGTGCATCCACTCTGAACGGGAACAGGTACACGGACTGGGACCACTTTCGGTGGAGGTGGAGGAACAGGAACAGGCACAGGAACTGGGAAAGGTTTAGGCTGTGGTCGCGGAACAGGAATTGGCACAGGAACTGGCTTCGGCACTGGAACCGGTCGATCGACAACGATGGGGCCTCCACCGCAGCTCGGTCCTGTACATGAGTTAACGCAAGTGGCACAGATAAGCCTCTTTTGCCTGAAAATGGTCACCTTACATATTGTGTTGTCCAGCTGTTCGAACCATAAGAAGTAATTGCGCTCACCTTCAAGAAGTGAGAAATAGAAGCGCTAGTTTGTGTTTTGTAGTTTCGTATACCGGTCTACTTCTTCATGCCATTTAATGCGGATAACTTGCTGTGCAACCTCATGAATGCTGAGAAATGTGTATGTAACCGCATTTCTCTGTTCCATGAAGCGACAAATTTTGCATTCAATTTTGTGCGAAAATTTTTCGGGAACTTGCTGAAAATAGTTTGAAGCACTTCCTTGAACGAATGTTGATTAATGAGCTAGAGTATCGGCCTCAGATGTACATGTCTGTGGCATCCATTATTTTCTCAGCCAGGATCAGATTTTAGTGATGATCCTCAATATGGCTCAGTCTCCGCTGTATCCGGTCTCATATATCAGTATCAGTATAGCAGTTTGACAGCGCTCATTATTACGAGTGATGCCATAACGTTGAAAATGTCCTGCTTTGAAATAACACTGCTTGCGTTCATGCGATGGAAAATATGTCGCCTGACAGAACCTGTTGCGTGATCTGATCAGGCAAAGCTCAGATGTGCTGCCAAGTAAAGAAAGCGAATGGTCGAACTACCAATAATGTACTGAATGCATTTTGCAAAAATCCTGTGGTTTTTCCATCCTGATGTAGTCCTTCCTTTACCTTTCATTCGGGAGGCTTTCGTTCGAGCGCACTTTGTTCATTCATTCGGATACATTATATCAGTTAACAGAAAATATTTGAGGAGGCACTCTGTTGATCACTTGTTTGCATGCGAAATATGCAATGATCTCTCTCTGAGTACGCAATGAGTGAAAAATTTAGATAGTGACGGTTCCTTCATTGGACTGACAGGTGGAGCAGGGACCGCTGGCGAAATATGCCACCGAGAACTTCCTACACTAGCTTGTATGACGATGGCATGTAAGATTTTGTGTCGCATGTGGCAATTCCTCTTGACAACCCTAGGTCTAGGCAAGTCTTGGATTTCATGTTTAAGCAAAGGATACTGCACCATACCTTTGACCATCGGTGGCCTCCGCGTCGACTTCCCGGACGGGCCTATAATTAAGAGCATTTTTAGTTTCCTTCTTTCGAAATAAATACTTAAGGAGCCATTCGTATCGAAAAAGACAAAACGCACCTCGGACACGAGATCACTGAACCGAACTTACGCTCTGCGAGCAGAATTTGAGAGGTTTCACATCCGTTACCACTGCAGGCTGCTTTCCGTATTTAGCCGTTAGAAGATGCTACTTCAGCATGACCATAATCAGGGACCAGAAACATTACTACGGTATTTATTCACTATTGATTTGAAGAAACAGCTCGCAAGGACGTCAATGTTTACAACGACTATCATCCAAGTCGAGAAGGAAATGAACTTATAAAATAAATGTCAAAGGAAGTTTGACCCTACCGTCCCTCCGATTTTCGATCAACCAATAGGCACACGAAATATCGTAATGATCGCACCTATCATTAAAAGTTACGTGGCGTTGGACCGCTGAAGTGGGAACCGAATTGACCTATTGATGGAGGCCATGCACGTGCTCGTAGCAACTATATGAAGATTGGAGCTGGTGCTGGATGGCAAGAGCAGAATCTTGGGAAGCCCTTCAATGGTCCCTTGCACCCTCTGCCTCATATGCGTCTATTCGCAAACTTTTCAATGCCGCAAGGGCATGTAGCTTATGTTTACAACGCCGTTGCGGAAAGGTAGAACGCTGCTCCAAGACAACTCTATAATTTGGAGCTCACTCTCAAGCAGAATGGAATGTCAGGAAATGTTGACAGTCTGTCCAACTCAGTGGCAGGGTTGCAGGTGGTGGTCGCAGTACCTTCATGGCAAGGTGACAATGACAAAACAGATTAGTTGAGACTTACTTTGCGGTGACCACTTCGGTAAGACAGAGAGCCAAGAAGGCGCATTTTAGCAGCATCATGACGTAGAACAGCTTTTGCCTGGAAGAAATCACGAGGGAAAATTTCACGACTGGCGTAACAACATAGACAAAGGGAATCGATTAGGAATCGAGGATTTCCGAAAATTATGAAAATGCCAGACCACACGAATAATAACGATTGCTTAAAAAACAGTGGTGGAAAAATTGCGGTGAAGGTGCCGTTTTGACATATTAATGCTGCAGACTTATAATCTTCGAAAAGCAGTACCGGAACATCGCGTTTTTATCATGCATTTGAAGAACTGGATGAACGTTTCGTGTTCGACAAGCCGGGGAACTTCGTTGCAGGATTTGACTGCTTCGTAATATGAGACAAAAGGTTCGGAAAAAGTTGGGAGGGGATCGCTTACAATGACGGCTGACTAAGTTCATGAGTTCTTGGAAGCGACAAAGAGTCAAATCGCTTCTTGCAATTCTTCGAGCTGTAATATCGCATCACTGTATGTAAATTTCTTTTAGTACTTCAAGACTATATCTGACTATCACTCGCGCGCCATATTCATGGCATTTTTTTTGAGTTCTTTTTTTCTTTTCGTTTCGTGAATCATTGGCATTTTCCTCAACAAACTAGTAGTCTTTCAAATGCGGTTCAGTTTCCGGTGAGCTCTTAAATTCCTTCTGAAGCTCACAGGTGCAAACCATTCCGCATGACCTTCCGTACAAAATTAATCTTTATTTCTACTATCATAAAGCAGGAAATCATAAAAAATGAATGCTGAAAGCGAGAAATCATGAAAAGTGCCAAGAAAAATGCTGAAAGATCACTATTCGCTTCAGACTTCATGAAAAGCGAGGAGTAATATGTGCGGTGAAGCCAGTCACTCTGCATACGTCCACAATTTGGTTCACTGAGCAATTTGCTTGTCAAGAAAGCTGGAACATAAATGTTACTGAGGGGAACCATGTCAGACTATGAACGGTTTAGTCGACACTCACAGAAATGTCTCTAAATGTTTATTCTAGTGGTATTCAATGAATACCCCGACATTGCAAAAAGGCGTGTAAACGTTTACGCATAATTCATTGCAGAGAGGACGGCTGCTCCCAATAACTTTTACGCTCCCCACATCGTGAGAACTCCAAGGACGCGGACAAACTGAATTTTGAGCCATACCAGTGTTTCAGTGCACTCAGAACATACTGAGAATCACAAGAACTCACAAATTCGGAACACGATGCACTTGTTCATCGGCAGTAATCCATCTTACTGAGCGTAATTTCCTAGCGATACTGAAGTAGTGGGGTGGGGGGGGGGGGGGGGGGGGGAGGGAGGGAGAAGCGGAATAGGAAAGTGTTCAATATCGTGCTAAAAGCGCTAGATTTTTCCAGTAGGGCCATGCTGAGAAAATGATAGACTGCCTTGGAATTCTCG
Organism: Ascaris suum; assembly: GCA_013433145.1. Classification (NCBI taxonomy): domain Eukaryota; kingdom Metazoa; phylum Nematoda; class Chromadorea; order Rhabditida; family Ascarididae; genus Ascaris; species Ascaris suum. Next base: position 2,566,981 of record CM024175.1, read on the forward strand.
CATACACATCTCATCGTCATTGCATCAGCATTTGTTTCTAACGCGAAGTAAAGGGTTAGTGAGAAGCGTAAAGTGACAGGACATTATATGAAGCCGAAGAAAACAATCAGGCACATGTTGATCATCAAACTGCCGTTACACAATATAGTAGGTAGCAAAACCGTGGATGACCCAAGCGCCGGACTTGAACGCTTGACTATGCAGGATGGTGACAATAACGAAGTAAAGCAAATTATGACAGGAAAACTGTAGTGAGGAAGCGATGTTGGGTGAAAAGTTGGTGCTGTAAGTATAACCAGCTTCGAGGAATTCTCTAAAGCAACTGGTCCACGGGGAAATGATTTTGGATCGAATTATATACTGCTCGATTAGTGACATCACCATGAACAAAGCGTGCATTTACGAGAAATCAAAACATACTTGCTGCAATATTCATCAGCGGCTGCAGTTTTTCAGGCTTTTGACCCAGTTTAATGCAATTTTCGTCGATGGTGACAACACCTTTGAGACAGTGTAGGTGTAAGCTCTTACGAAATTAGGCTTGTTTGAGAACGGTTCGAATAGAAGCAGGCGGGCAGTTTGCGAATATCACCGATGACGTTTCCGTGGCGTCACTTTCTACACTGCAAGAAAATAAACTCGATTTCAATCATTGTGTACATCAGTGCTATTGAAATGTCAGCTACACTACTCACATCTGTTGTCTTTTCTTCCCGTTTCTTTTTTCCATATGGCTGAGTTCGCCTTACTTTCGGTAAGAGCTATTGGATGTTTACAACTACAATCTGCTGACGAATGTACCGCGAGAATCAACTGACCGTTTCAATGAATTCGCCTCAACAGCGGCACATGCGAAAAGGTGTTCAGTAATTAGTCATCGGCTTTTCGCATTGCAGTATAGAAGCTTTCTCACCGTTCCAGCTGAAAGATTCACATAAAACAAACCATTTACTCCGTCACTTTTCCATCGAACAATATGTAAGATGTTAAGCGCTGAATTCTGAAGGAAATGGAATAATGTCCCATTGCGAGCACCGTCATGCTTTTCATGCGAACGTCTGTGGAATTAGATTTGAATCAACAAGCAATTCGGTGTGTTATGCTTCTGTAGGAATCTGGGCAGTTCAGTGGTGTGGATATACGCACATCCTATTTCATCGACGGGGAGCATCGCAATGGGAAATGTTTTCAGAAACGTTAGCGAAGCTATAATTTTTGGGCAGAAATCTTGAGGAATCGCATGAAAAGGACTTTGATCCCATGTCGGCTCCTTCTGCACTCACGATAATATAAATCGAATTTAGGACAACCAATTCATGAAGAGAACTGCAGCAGCCACTAAAACAAAATCATGCCGACAGCAAGGAGGAAGTGTTGTACTTTTACGACGTGTATAGGATGAAAGATAGAGAACATGGAAATGTAAGAAAAGTCACTGCGTCTGACGAAGTGAGGTTGAGGTGCAGTTTGTTGCAGGCAAGATCAGCCTCTACTGCATCCCTTCGTGGGCTTCACATACACATTCTTCGTTGTAACTCTAGCAGCGACAGCGTTGAGAGGGACACCGAGTGGGGCGCGAGGAGACACGGGAACAGTCGAAGTCGTTTATCGGAGGGGCATCGCTGCTCATAAACAGCAAACTGGAGAAGACGAGACGTCCCAAGAGAGCTCCCGGTCGGAGAGTCGTCGATGAGAGGACTGACTCCGACGGGCTGAGGCCCGAATTACATACGCTTCAGGCGGATCAAAAGCATATAAGTCGATCAGTGACATGGTGCGAATACGAACGATGAAATGGCGCGAAGAGTAATGCAATAAGAGTAAAATGATCACTGTTAGATCACAAATAGAGATCTTGGGTTGGCTCTTTAGCGCCATACCCAACATTCTCGAACTTGCCGTTCAGGTTGTATGTTCATCATGCGCGTCCGGTTCTCGTGCCAAGAGCGGCATCAATACGTAGTGAGGACGGCATTCCATTGTTTCGCTTTTCCTGTTTAGATGTTAGCAGGTGTGCCGTTGTTTTCAAAGCGGGCTTCAAGAAGGTGGTTTTCGATCACTGTTTCTGTTTGGTAACTGCTGCAGCTGCGTACAGCCGAATCTGCACCTTACAGCAATGATAACCACCTGAAGAACGACTCTGAGGAAGGCAAACTTCGCTTGGTTCAGGATTGCGACGTACTTGTGTTAATAGTTTAGTAATATAAGGCAGATCCAGAATAGCGGCATTGAGCTTTTCAAGTTTATGATGAACAACAAGATCCTGCTTTATTAGAGAACGAAATAATCCGGTTAAGAGCCACCATGCGCGTTAAGCAAAACTTACAAGCCCTAGAGCGTGTCAGAACATCGACAATAAAAAAGCAGCTAGTGGAACAACGACACCTAGATGAAACGACGAGGGGTCGGGAATAGGTTGTGCAAGTGAACGATACACACTATGGGCGCACTGATGCTGCTTTACAATTGTGGCACCTCTTTCAATTATGGCAGGGTTTGATGTAACAAATTTCATTACAAGTATGTTCACGAGAAACAGGGTGTCGGACGAGTGCGTTTGTGCCGACCACCAGATTATCTCAAGTAAAAAATCACCACTGCCTAACACATGAGGGTTCAGAAATGTTTACCGCAAATTGTTTTTTTTTTTGGGGGGGGGGGCGTGGATAATTCTTTCTTTATGCTTTTCAACTTCTGCGCTCCATTCGAAACTGCCCGAAATCTTCAGCAATAAGAGATAGATAAATATGCCTAATAGATAAGCTGGCCTGATTCGAAGAGGACATGCTTACTTACGGCTCTCCTTCTCTCAGCCAGTTTGTACTAACCTCCTCGTTGGTTCGTCCCAAGATTGTTCACGGGCTCGAAGGAATCACCTCAGCTCTGCGATCACCGGACACCTCAAACGTAGGTAACTAACTTAATATGCTTTTAAACAACACTTTTAAACAATACCAACAGGCGACGAGATCAGCAGGAAACGAATACAAGAACATCGTGAAACATGACCCGAGATAGCAGGGATAGCTTTTTGTTAATGCGTTAACGAACGAGATTCGAACATAAAATGGAGAGATTGCTAAACGTCAATGCTGTTTAAAACCAAGGATCATAAACAAGCAAAAAGGAGAAATTCAAGAATAAAACAATAAAGACGGAATAATAACTACAAGGTGTGAAATAGTGCGTCTGTAAAGAAACCGCAGCGCCAATTTACTGAAAGGATACGGTCGCCACGGCAAGAAGTCAGATGTGATAGCTTTGTGAGCAACTTCCTTGAGAGGTATTTCAATTTAATGTCCCTAGCATCTACATAACTCACTCGCTGATCCTCGCGAGAGATGGAGAGCTCGGTCTCGACGTCTGTAGGTGTTCAGCCGCCAGAATGTTGCTGAAGTTTACAGAATTTGTCCTACGTTCACAAGTTTCGTCCTCCAAATCTTCCAATTATATTTGTATTTCTTTTCATTCTTTTCGATTTTTATAACATCGTATTGCATGAAAGCAAGTTTTGTACCTCATCGTAACGCATGAAAATGAATTCTTTTTTCAATAGCGGTATTTGGTGTGGCGCTCGCATAAAATCAGATATCTTAATGGATGTAGGAAGAACGAATAAGAATGTGGCGAATGAAAAAAGCCGCCAGTTTTCATTTGCATCCAGCGTACTTTGCTGTGATCAGTGCCATACTTCTGGTGACCTATGGCTGCTTCAGAAGCAGTTTGCATAGCAGTACTTCAGATTCTCAATTTAGTTTGGTGAAGCGTTTCAGATAGTTGATCTGAATTTTAGTGGCAGTTTGGTGAGGCATTTCTGGAAGGTTGTTTTTATATGACAGGTGCTGAGAGGGAATCAGTAGCCGTCAACACGAGGAATGCTGTGAAACATTTGAGAGTGCGAGATGATCTTGAATACATAGAGCTGTTAAGAGCCCTCAGCCATCTGAAAGAGCCAGTAAACCGGAATATTCACCAATGATGCCTGAAAGGAGTTCAAGGTTGAATAATGTTTGAATGTCATCGAGCTTAGGACATCAGGCTTTCTCGAGTTATGTACCGTACTGAATTGACGACGTTTCCTCCTAAACTTCTGGACAATCTTTTGCTTCCTTCAGAGTGGGCCATTGGTGCAGATGAAATAGATGAATGTAGCAGATCTGTAAACGGGCCGATTGGATTATACCTCAACTTTTACCGTAGTAGTAGAAGGCGTATGATGTTTCTTTATGTTTTTATAGAGAAAGACGATAATATAAGAAGCCTAAAATATAAAGATAGCATTAATAGGCCGATATTAGAACTTGAAATGTTAACAATATAGATTTAAGACATGAATGAAGCAGATATGCGAATAAAAGGTGAAAACGTTTCAGCCCTTATCCATTGACGTGTACACCTGTATTATGGGCTGGCCATGGTCAGAGGAGCGAAACATATAACCCCGTTAGTAGAGGAAAATAAAATAGACATTATAAGCATGTGTTATGAACAGAATAGAGAAGTGAAGTAGGAAAGAAATATGTAGATACAATGTTTGTTGTGATTGTGGAATGGACAAGAAAATCTTAAATATGGGGCCTACTTCGTACTGAAGGAAACGTATTAGAAACATTCTAACAAAACTTTTTGGGTTGAAAACACTAGGTACAATAAGCGGAAAACATTATAAAAGATATACGTAATTACCTAAATGAGTGATTGTAAAATAAAAGCTTTAATAAAAGGAGAATCCTACAGATAAGGATTTAGAAAGTGGATAGTCTTAACCATTGTAGCTTGTCCAAATGTACTCGGGAAAACATATTCAAAACCATAAAGGAATATGAAAATAAAATAAAATGAAATAAAACTTTTCGTATTCCAATCGTCCGATTGTGCAATGTGGACATAAAATACCAGTAGTCACGTATTATCTATAAACGAAAACATCATGTTGAGGTCAGCACCATTAAAATATTGTCCTATGTAGATCAATATTTATATACAATGTGCTGTCTATCGCATGCATCAACTCAAGAAAATGACACTGAAGATCAGTAAAATTGAGATGTGCCATGTGAATGCATCAAAATAAATAACAGTTTATGGAATTGCATGTATCCAAGATGTAAATATAAACGTAACTATAAATTTATTTATTTAATTTATTTATTTCAATCAACAGAGCATTCACTACGAATAAATGTCTCTTCATATCGCTTCCATTTGTCCCGATTCAATGCTTCTCTGATCCAGTTGGTTCCTGCGGTCTTTTTTAAAGAATCACTCCACCTCATTGCAGGTCGGCCTCTACTTCTTTTGCCAATCCGTGCTGTCGATTCTGCTATTCTTTTTACCCAGACGTCAATTTTCAGTGCAGATGTCAGCGCCGCCCATCTAAATTTCCTCATTCCGGCCTCGGTTACCCAAGCCTTTACCTTTGTTACACTTCGGAGTCATTCGTTGCCTTTCCTCTGTACCAGTTGGATTCCCGTCGTGATTCTTTCCATTTTCTCTCTACCACTGCCAGTAGCTAGTGCACTTTCTTAGTTGTTACCCATGTCTCCGAACCGTACAAAACTGTTGGCATCACGCTTTTTTCAAGGAGTTTCCGCTTAAGACTCATCGGTACTTTTTTCAACGGTAGAAGCCCTTATTCTTTAAAAAATGCTTTCCAGCCTTGTTTGATCCTGCGTCGTACACCTGCTTCCATCTCTTCGCTCATTTTTAAACGCTTTCAGTCTTCTCGCCTCTTACGACAATCATCGACTTCAGCTGTCGGTTGCTCATCAGCTTCGTTTTGGAGATGTTTAATCGTAAACCAACTACCGCACTTCTCACTTCGAGTTCTCTTAGCATTTCTTTATTTGGTTGAAGTTGCCAGATATCAAGACTATGTCGTCTGTGAACCTCAAGTGCGAAAGTCTTTTCCCATCCACGTTCACGCCCTTGTTTTGCCAACCTAGCTCGTCGATCACGAGCTGTAAAGCTGCATTGAACAGCAGCGGGGAAGTCTCCCTGCCATACCTCTCTCTTTACCTGTATTAGTATTTGCCTTTCATGCACGAAAACTGTAATTATCGATTTACATTGGATTTCTTGGAGGATGGATACTTTTGAGGGGTGTACGGAGGCGCTTTCCAAAGATTTCCACAGGGAGCCATGTTCAACAGAATCGAAGCCTTTTTCTTACTCTACGAACAGCAAGTAAAGGGGCAAGTTGTACTGTCTGGTTTTCTGGATGAGCATGGTAGGCAAGTGGATTTGGTCCGTTGTTGACTTTTCCGGCCTAAATCCTGCCTGCTCGACATCTTGTTTCTGCTCAATTTGTTGCTGCAGTCTTTTGCGTACTATGGGGCGATAGTTTCTGACGTCATTTGGGTTGCCTTTCTTTGGCAGAATTGTTTTTGATACGGCGAAGTATTCAGGGATTTGTTGATATTCGATCATGTTGTTGAACAGACTTTTCAGCGGTGTTACTAATAATTGCTTCCCCAGTTTCAACATTTCTTCAGTTACTCCATCGATGCCTGGCGCCTTCCCGTTTTTCATGCTTTGGACCGCGTTTCTTATTTCTGAGTCGATGACATGTAAGAACGGCTCGTCGCTTTTTCGTGTAATGAAAGTGCGGTCAGCCCTCGTTCACACAGTTTCGTATAAAATTTATGAACGATATGGTCCATTTCTCGTGTTTCTGACGTGAGTTACCCGTCGCTTTTCCTCAGATCAATTATTCTTTTTTTGTTCTCAACTAGCCAGCTTCTTGCCCTCTTCAATTTCCCGGTAGCTGCGGTTTGCTTCATTATAGTCAGATATTTGTGATAACCGTTTTCGCATGCTTTCTTTTTGATTAGCTTGTCAAGTTCACAGAATTAAAGGTTAGTCGAAGATTAGCATCTCGTTCCATCTTCCTTCTTTTTTCAAGCAGTTCTTTTCTTCCTTCCGTAAAAGGCGACGTTTTCTGCCTTGCTGTCGTAGCGATTTGCGCCGCTGGGCTCATTTTCGCAAAAATATTTGCATAGGTAGGTTCATTCTCAGTTAAATGAGAATGTTGCAATGCGTATGTGTATAACCTTGCGTCGAATAATTTTTCGGTGCTTTTATTTCTTTTTCGTCTGGCCCATAAGGGTTTATCCTTTAGCTTGAGTTTTGTTCTAACCAGGCGATGGTCGCTGCCTGTTTGGAAGTGGTTCAAAACTTCGGTGTCTTTCACGATTATTGCCTTATTCACCACGATGTAGTCTATTTCGTTTTTTGCATCTCCACTGGGGATTCTCCAGGTCCATTTTTTGCTGCGTCTTTTTTAAAAAAGTATCGTTATTTTATATATATATATATATATATATATATATATATATATATATATATATATATATATATATATATATATATATATATATATATATATATATCGTACTATAAAACAGGATATGTAATCTACGTAATAATTCTTTTTTAAATTCTTAAATATCTCGATCATATGTAGGTAAGGTGAAAAAGGATATTCCCTTTAGTTGGTAGGATAGGAAGCAACGGTTACTAAAGTGCTTGAAACATTTCTTTAATTAAACTTTTAATACTTTGCTTTCAGGGATACGCGAACTTATAGACTAATTCTGGTTTACTAAATATTAGGATTTTCAGCGTATGTAAGATTGATTTTCTGCCACGAAAATCCTTCACGCTTCAACGAATTCGATGGAACACTTATCTGAATTCAATAAAATAAACAGCGCGCTTGATGACATCATACGCTCACTTCATAAGCCGGTGTTTATACCGACTCTCAGCGTAAATTCGAGGCAATCGTACCTACGATTCGCTCATTTTACTCCAAATTTAATGACCTTGATTATACAAAAAAAAAAAAAAAACACGCGATCAATGTCTTCACTCGAAAGGTAGCCAAGTGCTGAAAGCAAAAGCGCGCAAGCGACAGCTGCTCTTCTGTTTGCAGATCACGAGAAATATTCTAAAGCAGGAGTCCAGATTTTGGGTATAGCAGATTTAACCTTGAATCTCATTTTGCAGAGCGTTGAGCATCTCATTTGCGTAATTTGGGACGCTATTCACACTTTATACCTGGAAAGCTTTTTCACGTCGCTGCTTTAAAATTTCATGTTTTTCTTGCATTCATTCACGCTATACGAACATGTCTCTCTTTTTCGAGAGTCGCTGACGATCGCCCTGCAGGAACCCAGGGAATTCACTTCTGTAACAACACTTATTTTTTCACGGATTTTCCACTCGCTGGGGGGCCAAAGCGAGCGGCGTAGGCTGCAGTCGCTACTACCAGTAAGTCCAAACGGTTGTAGTATTGCTGCATCAGGACTTTGGATTTCTATTATCCTACCGTTACAATATTCAAACCGCGGAGGAAAGTACCTGCCGCGTTTAAAACTTTGAGGTGCACAATAGAGATTTTTATGATAGACAGTTTTGCTCTTTGGCATAAGTGTTCGCTTTCTTTTCACAGGTGTTGAAATATTCGGGGACGTTTCTCAAGTGTGACTCGTTGCTTTGTAAACTGCATGATTAATTCTGAACCGGATCTTTGAGCAATGCGTAGGAACTGGCACAGTGAATCAGATTTATTAATAGCGATTTCGTGAAATGAAGGTGCATGACATGCAATAATTGTGACCTTGCCAATAAGCCGGATAGGATCGCAGTTGCCGCATCATGTATCGTCATATGGAAAGAACCAGCGATACAGCCGCGGAACCTTGTTTGGGGGGGGGGGGACATTGGAGGAGTTTGACTGGCAACCTCTAGTATCCTTCACTACACGGAACTGCCAGTTCCAGCTCCGCCTCAGCATGGTGCTCCTCCAACGCACGTAGATACACAAACGCCTGTTGTGCATCCACTTTGAACGGGGACGGGCATAGGGACTGGGACCACTTTCGGTGGCGGTGGAGGAACAGGAACAGGCACAGGAACAGGGAAAGGTTTAGGCTGTGGTCGCGGAACAGGAATTGGCACAGGAATTGGCTTGGGCACTGGAACGGTCGATCGACAACGATGGGGCCTCCATCGCAGTTCTCTCCTATGCACGAGTCAACGCAAGTGGCACAGATAAACCTCTTTTGTCTGAAAAAGGTCACCTTGCATATTATGTTGTCCAGCTGTTCGAACCATGAGAAGAAATCGCGCTTAACTTCAAGAGGTGGGAAATCGAAGCGCCAGTTCATGTTTTGCAGCTTGATGTAACTGCTCACTTATTTTTTACATTTAATGCTCATAAATACCCGTGCAGCGTCATTAATTCTGGATGCTCTCTATGCAATCGCAGTTTGTGCCCTTCGATGCATCCGGAAATTTCTTCGTTACACTGGACCGAAAATTCTGGGTTTCATTTTCTTTTATTATTTATTTAATAACTTGCTGAAAACGGTTTCTATCATTTACATGAGTGTGTTTTGATGAATAAGCTAGAGTTTCTGGCCCAGGTGTGCATGTGCGTGGGCAGCCGTTATTTTCTCACCTGTTACCAGACGTAGGCAACATTCGTTGAGGGTAAATCTCGTCAATACCTTCTTTCCGATTTTGTAAATTAGGAGGACGTCGCCTGGAAGTTAGCGCTTCGCAAAGGAAGCAGATTTGCGTGTTTGTGATACATGTCGCTAACAAGCTTTTACTTGTCAGCGAGTCCGTGTGGAATGGACTGGAGGATTTAGGGGTAAAATCGACAGAAGTCATAACCCGTGTGCATTTTTTGAGAGCGCTCATTATTGCGCGCCATCTCGAAGCCTTAAATTTGTTCGATCACGTGCATTAATGAAAAATATTCGACGTCGAACTGCGTTGATCGCTTATTTGTGTGCGAAATAGGTAACGATTTCCCTCATAGGAAGCTTTGAGTGAACATTTTAAGCAGTGCCCTCTGCTTCATTGGATTCACAGGGGGAGTAGGGGCTGTTGGCGAAATATGCCACTGAGAACTCCCTACACTCTTATGTGACAACAATATCTAAGATTTTATGTCGCGTTCTGGGAAGTTCCTTGGAGAATCCTACGTTGAGGCGGGCCCCAGATTTGATGTTAAGATAGACGATACTGTAGCTTACTTGTGACCATCGGTGGCCTTCTCGTCAACATCCCAGACCGGCCTGTAATTAGGAATATATGTTGTTGCCTTGTCTCGGAAAAAATACTAAGCGGTTGTTCCTATATGCAAAAACAAAAAAAACAAAAAAATGAAACTACATCTCAGATGGAAGTCAAGTGAAGCGTCGATGGCATGATTTACTTCGACTACCATCGAAGGTTTTCTTTGTGATTTCGAATTTCTGCAATTTATCATAGTACATCGTACCTCACGCTGTGAGCAAATGAGGCTGCTGAGTTCAGGCAAGCAAGCTTCACGTGCAAATGAAAGGCAAAAGAACAAGCTACCGACAGCACCTGATGAGGTGACGGGAATAAATTCTGATATTCGTTGATGTCAGTTCTGGAAAAACAAATGAAATTGGAGCTAGTTGGAGAGGGTGGAGGGAAATGAGCTTGCGAAATAAAAGTCGACGAATCTTGACCTTTCCGCCCTATGATCTTCGAAGTACCTAGAGGCTCATCGAACATCGTGGGGTTGGGAATTGTGGTCGACCTTCACGCCGAGCTGGATTTCTGGAGATGGAGCCAATGGTAAATTAATGGTGTCGGACATGCGTGTGTTCATAAGACGAAGTCTATGCGTGACGGTCGGTGGCAAAGCGGGACCGGTAACCTCTTTTTAATGGTCCTTTGCATCCTCCTTCCCATGACTGTCACCTAGAATTTCCTCCATTCTTCACTACTAAAAGGTGCAGAGGAAGCTGTGGGATGGTAGTACGCTACTTCTAGATAACCACATATGTTGGAGCTCACTCTTAAGCAGAACGACGTGTCAGGAATGTCAACCGCGCTGTTCACCGCAGTGTGGGGTTGCAGATTCTCGCCAGAGCTGCTTGCTTAAAAGGTGACAATGACGAAGTTGATTAGTTCATACTTACTTTGTGATGACTAGCTCGGTAAGGCAGAGTACCAAAAATGCGGATTTATGCAGCATCAAGATGTTGAGTAATTTTCACCTGGAAGAAAGCCACCGACGTTACGACACTGATAGAGAAAATCGAATGAGAATCGAATAGCTCGGATAATTATGAGCATGAAAAAGGGCACGAATTACAATAATTGCCGGGAAATAGCGTGGAGAAGAACTGAACTGAAGGTGGAGCCTTTGACATAATGTGAAATGTAATGGTGCAAATTTACGCTCTTGGAAAAGAATTGGCAGAGCATCGTCTTCTAATCATGCCCTTGAACGTATTTTCATGAGGGCTTTCTGCTCTCTTGGTGAGTACCTTTCGATACTAACATAAGCTGCTGTGCAAGACACGACGCTTATCAGTATCAGAAGGAAAGTTTCCAAAAAGTGAGCATCAAATTCCATACTAGCTGGCTAAGTCCATGCATTCTCGTAGGCGAAGAAAATCGAAACGCTGCTTGCAATTCGTCTAGTTGTCATATTGCATCACTGCACACAAACTTATTTTTCTATTCAAGACTGGATTTCACTGTCATAAGTGTGTGTCATATTTCTGACGTTTTGCTCTGATTTGTTTTTTCCGTCTTTTTTTTTGGTGAATCATTCACATTTTGCTCAGCAAATTGGTTCTGTTTTAATGGCGATTCAGATTCCGGTGAACTCTCGAATTCATTCCGAAGCTTATATTCTTTCTCTCGGCTATAAATCAACGTATGTGAACTTGTGTACAAAGTTGACGTTCGTTTCTTCTATTATGCAGCTGGAAATGCGACCGGAAATGCTCTAACACATCAGTGTTCGCTTCAAAATTCATGAACAGCGAAAAAAATATATGCGCTGAAATAAGTCAGGGGAATGAACATTCTTCTGAATTTAACACGTTGAGCAATTTGCTTCTCAAGAAAGCTGAAACATAAATGATAATTTACATTTGGATGTTGACATTACATCGGAAATCCGGTGCACTTGCTCATCGGCAGAAATCCATCTTATCGGGCGTAATTACGTAGCGATACAGGAGGTGGGGGGGGGAGGGGGTGGGGGGAAGCAGGCCAGAAAAAGTGTACAGGTGATATGCTACAAGCGCTAGATTTTTCAGCTGGACAACGTTGAGAAACAAATTGGAAGCCTTGGAATTTCTCATATGCCCATCTCAGCGTTATTGCGTCATCCCTTTTCCTAGCAGGAAATTAAGCTTTGGTAAAGAGCGTAGTTCGCGGTAAGTTATATGAAGCCGAAGAAAACAATTAGGCACATGTCGATCATCAAACTGTCGTTAAACAATACAGTACGTAGCAAAACCGTGGATGAACCAAGCGCCGGACTTGAACGCTTGACTATGCAGCACGGTGACAATAACGAACTAAAGCACATTATGATAGGAAAACTTTAGTGGGGAAGCGATGTTGGGTGAAAAGTTGGTGCTGTAAGTATAACTAGCTTCGAGGAATTCTCTAAAGCAACTGGTCCACGGGGAAATGATTTTGGGATTCGAATTATATACTGCTCGATTGGTGACATCATCATGAACAAAGCGTGCATTTACGAGAAATTAAAACATACTTGCTGCAATATTCATCAGCAGCAGCAGTTTTTAGGTTTTGACCCAATTTCGTGCAATTTTCGTCGATGGTGAGGCATCTTTGGCAGTGTGGGTGTTTCGCTCTTGCGAAATTATGCCTGTTTGACAACGGTTCGAGCACAAGGAGGCAAGCACTTTCACAATGTCATACATCCACCGATAGTGTTTCCTCGGTGTCACCTTGTATACTGTAAAAAAAACTGGATTCCTATTATTGTATGCATCACTGCTATAGCGAAGCCAGCTCTAAAGCTCATATCCATTGTACTGCATAACACTGTTTTTTTTTTCGCAAAAGGCTCAGTTTATGATAGCTTCGGTTATACGACTGCAACCTGCTGATGAGTGAATCATAAACGACTGACATCCCCTTCAGTATATTCGCCGCAAAAGCGAAGTTTGGAAAATAATGATCCATAATATTTTCTTTCCTTGTTGGGAGGAGGGGGAATTTCAGCATCATGACGTCACTAGCATCACCTTGTTGATAGTGTGGCGTGAACACTGCACATCAAGCGTTCCGTATACAACGTAAATCCCCGCCGAACGAATGGTTATACATTTAAGGTTCAATCTGTTAGGATGTGAAATCTTAGTAATTCTTCATACATTAAAACGCTGCAAGACTGCCCGAGCAAGAGAACCTGCGAATACGAAGTACAGCTGTTTAGCTAGCTGTACCCGCATGAGAGCGATTCCTTTTACACGCGATCCATTGCTAAGACACAGCCGATTCGGCGATCCAGAGTAAACCTCATCCAGATGTCTATGGAAGGAATATTTGAAAGGAAATAGTTTGTAGTGATTTCAGCAAAGATCGGAGATTTCAGAGAAAGCTTTTATCTTGTTAAACGATATGAAGAAAATGCGGTGGTAGAAGCCGTGACAAACCAAGAGAAGTTGGTGCAGGCACTGGAATGATGAAAAGCACATCGAGAAGAACCGAACCAACATTAACGTTTCAACAAAACAAACTCCTGCAATTTCATCTTTGCAGATGTCGCACGGTCGACTTGCTTGTGGTTTCCGTGATGCGACATTCGGGATGGTGGAACTGCGTTAAGTAACTACAGTTGAGACAGCAGTGTACAGGTACCTCATTGTTGCTCTGACAGTTGTTGCTGAGGAGCCCCAACTCCACTTCCACACGGTCGCCGCTCTGTACATGCAGATACACAAGTGCCTGTTGTGCACTCAATTTGGGAGGGGACGGGTACGGGCACTGGGACCATTTCTGGAGGGTGCTGAGAACCAGGCACAGGTGCCGGAACAGGGACGGGTTTGGGGTACGGCTGTGGAACAGGGACAGGAACGGGGACTGGAACCGGAGTGGGGCTGGGTTCTGGAACAGGAACGGGTACCGGAACTGGAACAGGCTTAGGACGCGGTTGCGGAACGGGAACAGGCACCGGAATTGCGACGGGCCTTGGACGAGGTCGTGGGACAGGGACAGGCACCGGACTGGAACCGCTTCAGGGTGCGGTTGTGGAACAGGAACAGGCACTGGAATTGGGACAGGCCTTGGACGAGGTCGTCGGACAGGGACTGGAACCGGAACTGGAATCACTTCAGGTTGCGGCTGTGGAACAGGAACAGGCACCGGAACTGGGACAGGTCTAGGACGAGGTCGTCGGATAGAGACAGGCACCGGGACCGGAGAAGGCACAGGGATCGGTCGGTCAACAACAACGACATTTCCACTGCAAGATGAGCCGGTGCACGGGTTGCTGCACGTGGCACAAACTGTCCTCTTCTGCCTGAAAAGGCTTACATCACACATTACATTCTTAAGCTATGCCAACTCTAAAACAAACCATGTTCGAATTTGCGGGTTCACAAGGCTGAAATATTAGCTTGATTTTGTTCCATTCTACACCACTGGAATTATTCAACCCGCTTACGGGCATCGTCATCAACGGCTAGAAGAAAAGTTTTCTTTTCTGGACTCTCTCTTGTCAGTGTGATTCCGCCTTCCTCTGCCACGGCCGGTGCCACGAGCTGCGTTCACATCAAGTTTGCTCTTTCATTCTCTCTCTCTCTCTTTCTATATATATATATATATATATATATATATATATATATATATATATATATATATATATATATATATATATATATATATATATATATATATATATATATATATATATATATATATATATATATATATATATATATATATATATATATATATATATATATATATATATATATATATATATATATATAGGCATATCTCTTGACGGACTCGGCTGGCATATCTCTTGGATGCATGGAATAATTAATGCAGAGAAGAATTACGAATTTAACGCAACAACTAACATTCTTTGCAGCAAGGAAATATATGCAGATGCATCATAAAGTTATCCGCACTCTTTTTCTTTTTGTTTTTCCGGCCGCAAATAGCAAGAAGTGGAGAAATCGAGGCCTCTCTCACATTAAAAGGTTGCCTTCTTCGGATTGCTGCTCTTGATTTGTCAGGGTATTCACGGTCAGGATGTGCGTTTGCACTAATGAGTTTCGCAGATACATATCACTTAGCTAATTTTCACCAACAGTGGTGTGTCTAAACATTGGAAAATCGGAAACCTAGTACAAACTTTTTGCTCGAACACAAGATAGTTTAATTACCAAGATCCTCAACCGTGTTGACGGAAAGAAGTCGTGGAGCGCAGTTACGCAATTCGAGAAAAGGAACGTAGTCAGCGACGAGAAGAAAACGAATTTGCAGCACAACTGATTTTTTACTTTACAGCTCACTGTGAACAACAACCAAATACATCATGAAAACAGGCGCCGTCGCGATGAGTTCCCAGAATGGCAAGCGAATCTCGCAAAAAAAATGCACCCAACTGAATTGCGGTTATTGCTGGAAGTTCTCGCCTACTGCCAGCCCATGGTTGCGTCAACTTGTGGAACCTTTCGCCACTGAGAACGAAACTTGACCGTTCCTGGTAGCTGACGCATTGTTGACGAGATTGCCCGCTTGAAATTAGGCCGCGTGGTCACTTGAATGCTTTATTGTCACTTCGTGCATTTTGCATGGCCTTGATGAAGCCTTTACCGTTTTCCTCAAAGCCATCTACCCTCAAAATGTATTTGGTTGACAAACAAAGCTACCCCTGTTTTATGCACGTATGCTACTTCCTAAGCATGCGAGCAAAGTTTCTGCCAACCGCATTCCCTGTTCTTTTGCTGATCTGCTAATTGCTTGATCGCTTCGCTTCGCAGGCAAAATGGCCCGGTTACTAGTAAATTTGCTGTACATTCAATCTCCAGTCATTCCTTATGTTTCTCCTAAAGTGGCCACTACGTCTTCCTTCCAATGCAGTCCTCGATGCCGCCATTTTATTAATTATGCTTCCCCAGCAATCAGCGTTCAGAAAGCTTTTTGTATTGTAGCACCAGCACGTATACGTGGGCGCCTCCCTATATGTTCGTTCGTCGTGAAGTTATAAGATTAGATCCACCGAAAGCTCGGTTGAAAATTTTTCCACTTCATCTCACAAAGGATGAAGCATATATAACTCGCCACGCCTATCACTTATACGTCGTCTCAAGGCGCTAAAGAAGCTGAAAATGGCTGCTTGCGTTTGATGGGATCGAAATTAAATATTCGACACGTATTTTATACCAACGATCCTGTTGGGTGTGGCGCTGAAGAGCCAACCCAAGAAATCTACTTATGATCTATTTCTGATATAACACTGCAGTGATCATTTGCTCGTATGGTCGCTTCTCGTCCATTGTTCTTCGCGCAGTGTCGTTGATCGACTTAGGTGCTTTTGGCCTACCCGAGATCTATATAAGTCGGGCTTCAGCCCTTCGGATTCAGTCTTTTCCATTCGACATCTCTCCGATCGGCAGCAATTCTTGGTGCGTCTCGCATCTCGGCATTTCTAGTCGTTGTTGAGAGCTGTGGTGCTCCCAGATAACCACTTCGACTATTACGTGTCTCTTCACGTTCAACTAGGCCTCCCTCTTCACGTGACAGCTGCCAGGGTTACAACAGATCCTATTCGACAATGCATAAAACGTGCTATCAGACACAGTTCTTCATAACCTTCGAATGGAGAAAGTCAGTGGTCTGATAGCGAAACGCACCAAGCAGGTCGTGTCAACCATTGCGATCTTTCCACTTATTTGTAAACACATCATATTATTCTTACTAAGACGTTTTTGTTCGTCTAGACTAAATACTCTGATCATTTCTTCCTTTTGTTCAAATAACGTAATGGATTTTTAACACAGCTGCACGAATCCGACAAAGAACTGTCCTCAAATTTCTTTTTTTTTGCTCCAAATTAGTAAGCATCGAAGCGAAGGAGAATGAGATGGAGCCTAGTTATTTCTACAAGGATCATGGAACTGCTGACCGACATAGGCCAACTGCAATTTTTTGCAGGTACTATAAAGTAGAATGAAGGCTACAAACGATTATGGCGCACATTTGGGAAATTCCGCTTCCGAATGCAAGCATTGCATTTAGTGAAAGAATAGTGCATCCTTTTAACATACCTGTAAGCTAAGATGGCCTTCGTATCGGCTTCGAGAAGTGGCCTGTAATTAACGGTATGTTTGTTGAATGTTCTCGTGTATCAATAATTCCCATGGGAGAAGACGTCCTGCTTCTGAGGCGTGATTTCATAATTTTCTAAATGGACGGACACCTTTGCACTAATTGAAGCTGCTTTTGAAATGCTATGCACTCTTTCTCAGAGCCGACTCCACAAGCAATCGATGAGCGTTTGTTCACTGCCACGGCTGGAGTGCATGAAACAACAATAAGAAATTGATTAGTTCCGGTAAATAGAGAGCTCCGTTGAGGATACTGGGTTACTTCCTGAAGCAGTTGTAGGTGTTGGAAAAATCTTCCACCATAATTATGCGTTCTGGACATTGGTAGAGTGGACGGTAACCTAGCACTAGCACAACAGTGAGTGTAGTTATCATTAGCCAGTCAAGCTTCTTCGTGCACTATAAAAGTGGGTCAAATTTATTGTTTGTTCAGGTCCAATAAAGCACAGGACACAAATTCTTCTATGAAGTGATATGAGATTATGAGATATGTGAAGAAAGAAAGGAAATGAAGTTAGAGGAAAATGGGCCTGAAGAATAAACCTAAGAGCTGTTGTTATGCTAAGGGCTTACGAAACCTAGGAAGATAGGAAGGTGTCATTCAAAACTCAGGTGGCATCAAAAACCGGACAGGAAAACCTTGCCCAAATTCAGATTTTAGCAATGATATAGGTAGCGCACGTACACGTAGTAATCAAGTGTATCAGAGAACGTGATATGGCTGTTTAAAAGGAATCTTCGTCAGCAATTCTTAGCATCCTCCTCGGACTATTTCCTTTTCGAGAAAAATTTTTCCATTCTTCACCTACCACAGTAGTGTGTGTACTGCATTTATCACGCCACCACTGAAAAAATGAATGCTGCTCAGCGATGACTTCGCATACTAGAGCTCAGTCCTTTCCATGCATGGAATCCCACAAAGAGGATCTTCTCTCAAATCCCTTCAGTAATGTCATGGGTGTTTTACAGCAGCTTAATGCAGAGGCGACAACTGTGAAGCAAATAGTTTGAAAACTTACTTAGCGGCAATAACTGAGTAATGCAGAATGCATAGAAAACGCATTTAAGTACAATCATGATGGAGAGCAATTTGCACCTGAAACAAATCTCGCTACATATTTTGAACACTTATGGTCCTGAATCAGCGCAGTCGCTTGCGAATAGATGAATTCAGAAAGCTGTATAAGAAACGCCATACAGAATTCAGTGATTGCTTAGCACAATATTAAGAATTTTTGCCGAAGCTGCTGCAATTGACATATGCAGCAAAGCAGTACACAAATTCGCACCGTCCCAACGAAATAACCAGAATGCTATTTTTATATTAGGCCTCATGGATCCATGACATAATCTTCCAATTGCCAGTTCATTGGCTCTCATTTCTCGTATAGGCTGCGTTGCAGGATATGACACTCAAAAAATTTATAGGGTGAAAACCTTTCAAAATGCCAATTATTAGTTATTACAGTGCGAACTGGCTTAGTGCAAGAGTTTTCGCAACTGCCGAAAAATTCCATCTTGCAATAGAATTTCTTCAGTCGTCAATTTCGAATACATGACGCAATCATATTCACTGTTTCACGATCTCATTCCAATGTCACGCGCGTATCAGCTGCGAAAAAAAGTTGTCTTAAAAATATGTCGTTGACACAATGCCGAACAGGTTGTTTCACCTTACCGGAGAGTCATCTTATTGCATGAATGACTCATTGCTTCTGTTGATCAGTCATAGCGATATGGCGGTCTACGAAGTAGTGAACGGAAAGCTATTTACGTCTGAATGCAGATACTTTTTTTACGGCCACAACCACAAGCACTGCATGCATTAGTGCGTATTCTGGTATTTGTCACAAAATCCATCTTTTATGGGATAGCTCCCGCGATGTCTACCACTGCTTGCTTCCTGTTAAGGATTTTCATTTACAACTGGTGGAAGTTATATTTTCTCACATAACCGTTTGACAAACATCAACTTTGGAGCCTTCTTATGGTTGGTGTCTTTCTCATCGGTTACGAACTTATATTTTCCAGCCTTTCGGCGGAATATCTACTACACTTTAGGCGACTTAACATGAAGAGATCCTATCAGGCTCCAGGAATTTGACGTCGGAAGAGGATTAAGGAAGATGGTGGAAAAAACTTCGGAAACATTCACCTTTATCTGAAATTAAAATAATAACAGTGGAAAATAGATGTAAGGAAGCCAGCCAACGCCAGTGAAACGATGCAGGCTTACAGTTGCGTTCACTTGTCACTAAACATGATAAATTGCCAAGCAAAAGAATGAGGAGGAAATGATTCCGTTATTCGAGCAATCTTGCCGCAATTTGTAAACGGATACAAAGGCTTCGATCCAATCAGCGGAGGATGGAAATCTGAACAAAGTGAATAGTTTTGTTTATTTGAATGTTCAAAGCTGCCTCAAAAAAGGCCGAATCAACACCATTTCTGATATTGTCAGCCTGTGATGCGAAGAACACCATCGCCTCCTACATGCCATGCTTTTGGGCTGCCGTATTCACAGAAGAGATTTTGTTAAAGCGTCACCTCAATGAACTCCGCAATCGTGCTAAATACTTGCGCTTTCGTTGACCAGCGAAAAACTCATGGACCTGCGGAATAATTCGAGGAGATATAGATTTCCGCCTGCGCTTCATTTAGAATTTTTCGGGCGGATAGGTGGCACAACTGAATTCAGACATGCCAGTTTCCTCGTCAGCTGTGTTATACTCACCAGACTTCTGACGTTTTTTGGAACATATTAGATGACGGCCGAATTTGAATAATCTTTTTTCTGGAGCGATAACGCCTGGATAGAGCTGCAGAAGGTGTCCTGAACACTACCTGTTGAATTCTATCTCAAAATTGAAGGTTACGCACTCAGCGAAATGGAAAGAAAACAGAAAACTTTCAAATGCACTCCATTCGACATGCGGAGTGCGCACTCTGTGCTTCTTGCCTTTTTGGGCTTCAGGAAAGCAGCACAAATGGATATACAAGCGCATACGGCTGGAGGCACATAAACTGGTGGTACTTTCTTTTGTATGGTATCGCATATGTGCTGAATATTATGTATTTGTCGAGAGACATTTCTTATTCTTAGGAGCCAGAATCTCAGATCAGTGCAGCAGTTGGGCTGAACGGAGCCAACGAGGACTATTGTAGGAGCCTGCGCTAGGTGTTTAAATTTTGACAGGATGAAGCTGAAAAGAAGGCTAAAAGTCTTGCCGTGGCTATCATGTAGGCTTATGTTTATTGCATTACGATTAACTTCTACTGAGCGATAAAGCAGGGAGCAATAAACGGAAACTGTCAAAAACTAGCAGAAAGTGATAGAAATTTTGAGGCATTTATCGACGAGTAAATTATCGTCACATGAGGTGGTCACTGACAAATCTCCGCTAAACAAACATCAGAATAGCGCCTCAGACTGAAACGCTTGACTGCAAGAGATAACGAAGGAAAACTGGGCAATCGTTATGGAGAGAAAACTTCGATAAGCAAACAATAGTGACAGAAAGTGAATCGAAAACGTTGATCTCGAGCATCGAAAACATTTCTGAAGCAATACACGTCTGCAAGAAAATCACTTTGTTATTCTCCTTATATATTGCTTCGTTAATAACAACACCTAAAGTAAAAAAGCATTTATGTATAACCGAAACGCACTTGACTGATACTGATCATCTGCGATAGTTTTTAGGCCTGTTCACTCAATTCTGCGTACTCTTCGTCGAAACGTGATAATATTGCTGCACATGTGCAGTTTTTGTCTCTACGAAATTTTTCCTCTTTGACATGAGTTTTGAGGAATGAAGCAAGCAATTTGGATGTGATGCCAGATTGTGTAGTGCAAGGAAGCGAAGTGAATTTCCCTTATTAAGTTGCAATCCCATGTCTGTCCACCTGATTCCCTCTGTCTTTTCATGCAATGAAATTTCACAGTAACGCTGATGATACCTTCTGGATGTCCTGAGAAGCGAGGGCTGTAACGACAAATATCCTCTTCACAGCGCTCCCATAGAAAGTTACGAAATGAACATATCAAATCCTCTTCGACGTTTTGAACGTCATAGAGGCTACATTGAGCAGAAACTTGTGATATAAACTGCCCAGCAAAGGACGTCTTATAGATTTGAGGTTGAATCCAAAATGAAAGTGAAATACTAAATTAATGCCGCTGAAACGCTAGAGGATGCTTAAGCTGAAACATCTCCGACAGCGCAGTGGACCTAGACGGCCATAGTCACATGGGAGCAACCTGTCTCGAATGTCATGCCTTGGTTGGACAACAGTCAATTCTGCGATCTCGTGAAGACATTTTGTAGTACTTTTCGAAAGAAAATTCGAGTGAGAAAGAAGCATTCAGTGATTTCAGCAAACCTCAGAAATACTGGAGAAAACTGGGGAGGGTCGGACAAGAACGACCAGCATCCTTCGTCACCACCTCTTGCACTGATTACAAGATAATGAAAAAAAGATTGTCCCGGTGTCACATGCATCAGCCGCTGAAACTGTCCTTCTGCAATTCTCCATGTGCTCCGCACATTTTCCATGCAATTTCACTTTTGCAATTCGGCATTCGACTCTTTAAGGCGTGCCTTACCCTCAACCCTTTTGATATATTGCCATACATTCGAGGTGGTCTTCACGTGTTTGTGGTTCTCTTGTTCTCATGCTCGCTGGTCTGCCCTTGTCTTTAAAAAAGGAATCAGCCTGGCGAATTTCGGCCACTTTCTTTTGAACCAGGTATTTGTTTGAGGTTCTCACGGTTGAATCTCCAGCGTGCTGCTCTGTGTGCGGCAGTATATCTTTGGAAGACCGCAGAAGCAATTTTTGTAAGCAAACGAAACTCCGATCGAGGCACAATGCTGATAATGGTAATAAACCTTCTTCGTTCTGTCGTTCCACTGTGGCTGCCACTAGCAATCTTTGTACGGCTTTAGCGTTTATGTGGACTTCTAACACTTCACTGCGTGCAATGTGGGTGACCTAGTGAGATGACAATACCTTTCCTGTTAAACATTCCTAGACCTGAACTTTCATGAGAGTAAAGTGAAGGAAAACTCGATTCCCTCTGCAATGATCACTTCCTATTCGTACTTAAATGATTGTTGCATTGTTTTAAAAAAAAACGGATTTTCGAGCATTCAGTGGTCTGTAGTGATCGATAATTTGCTCAATTGGAGAAATAATTGGTTTTCCGCCTGTCGTTTCCTCTGTGAGTGACAGCGAAGATCAGAAATCATTCAGCGGCAAGACGGTCGTCTTGCCTGGAACAGCTGACAAGAAAAAATTGATATGGAAAGGGAACATAGAAATTGAAAAAGTTGAACAGGTCTTGTTTGTTCACGGGAACATTTTTAGCGTTCCGTGAGAGGAAGCATAGCATAGAGCAATACCAAGTTCTTACATTACCAGCTGTGATGCGTCGAAAGACACACAGCTTGTAGGGGGAAAAGTCAAAATGGCCTCGTGTTTTCAGAGTTCGGCAAACGTTCCACGGTGAGCGTGACCAATGGCCACCTTCTTCATCGAATGCTTTTCATGCTTCATGCTTGCGTGCTCAAGGGCGCTTCCTTCGAGAATGTTGTGTTTCGCATTTCGACTGTAACAAGATTGCCGAAATCTTGAGTCTTTTTCTCATGCTTTTTTCCTGCGATCAATTAAGTGTCTCAATACTTCTCGCATTATTAGATGTTATTCCATTTTGTACACAGAAAGACATCGCAGCGAAGCACTGCATCCGCAGAAGAAGACACTCCGAGGGATGGAGTATCTATCTTTGTAGTGGCTGATAAGAAACATTCAAGGAACGCTTTCGTTTCGAGCCACAATCGCGAGCAGGGCTTGCGGTGTGAAACCAAATTTTGCGGGAACATCGACTGTCCTCGTAACTCGCACATTCATTTCAGGCTATGTTGAGTCCTACAGGATCAACGTATCAGTACTAGATAGAACTGAGGGAGTGCTTTTCAAAGCGTTCGCCTTGCACCTTTGCTGGCACTCTCGGCTATGAAGAATGCAATTTAAGAGGTGCACAAAGCGCGACGTGATCCACCGGTCTCCAGCAGCTTCGTCAAGGACATCTTTGATGTTTAGAGCCTGCAAACTTTTCGCTACTCTCGAAGATGTAATATCCATCGACCAGGGCAGCTGAAAGAAAACGCTCAAGGAGGCTTTTGGCTTTGGACCGCTACGAAGAGCAGATTAACTGTGTCTCAGAAATAAAAACATCTTTCGTTAAACAGCCGATCCATCAGTAGCTGGTTCGTCTACTGAGGTTGCTTAGTTATTCGTCACTAAAGGAAACGTGAAGATACCTGAGTTGTACTCGCCAATGCTGGGTGAACACATGTGAATGCTTGTTGAACCAGTCGATTCAACCTTCATTACCACCACCGCGTACGCAGCCCACTATCCTACAAATGCGGGAAGCAGGAGTCGATCTTGAAGCCTGCACTAATCTCGAAAGAAGAAAAATTGATATTGCAACGTGTATGAAGACAGCGGAGGATTTCACGGAAGCAGCTGCCCAGAAACAAAAAGATTCGAAATAGTACTTTTCAATAAACGACTGCTGGAAATGTTAATGGTCTGCCGCAGTCCCCTCAACTTCATTTTCCAATTTCAGTCATGCGTGCCACTGACAACTCCCCATTGTATCCTCTTATTTTATTCATTTCAAACTGTCCGGTGGCATACAAATGTGTCAGAAAAATAAAAAGGAAAACATGAAAATGGGATAAGAAGGCAGTTAAACTCTGCCTCCCGAAAACCAACAGCAAACCTATTGCAGATGATATGACACTAAGTAGGCAAGATCAGTAACAGTGGAGACTGGATTGCTGAAACTGGCAGGCGGTACAGTATCAGCACTGAAGACGCAATGATGGGGATATTCGATGCGTATAAAGCATGGAATTAGAAACTACATAGCGGACTGTTTATGACATAGCATTGTTTGGTGAGATGAAAGTGATGCAGTCCCTCACTCCGGCAAAACACAAAGTGAAATGTTTTGCGTGAACGTGATGCTCAAGAGGCTGCACGCGACGTCTAACAATGTATCATGTCGAGAAAGAGGGGATTTTCAAACTTACGGTTTATTGCGGTTTCCAAGGACTGCCGTGGAGGGTTCTGAAAGCGGTACGAGTGGGGTACCTCTGAGCACATGCTGTCACGACGAAATAAACAACAATACTCAGTCAAAATGCTGAATGAAGAGATTGCCTTCACTGAATTTTAAAACAGTGCTTACATGATATCGCAATAAGAAGCATTTGGACACAAAGCACCACTGAAATTTTCCTGTTAGTTTTACCGAGTTTTCTCTTACCGCCTTTTTTGCTGTTTTTTCATAGCCTTCGAATGGTTGAAATCGAATCTACAACTCAACAAAAGCTTTTTGGACTTTTTGCTTTTAAAATAAAGAAAGCAACAAGAAGCCGCAGACAAGGTCAATGTCACTTATTATACGACAGAAATCACTCTGAATTTCTTGAGTTGCATTGATCACTTAATTTATTCAGGAAAACGAAGGAGATCTTCAATATTTCATTTTGATTTTCTGTGAATTTCTTCAATTTTGACGCCTTTTCAAGAAATCCTCCAAATAAACATAATTTTCGCCTGTTAAATTTGACGCCTATCATATTCATAGCGTTTGCACGATCCGTGAACTACTCATTACTTTAACGGCACACAGGAGACGCCAATGAACACGAGCTGTGCAATGCTGTCAAGCATTAAAGGCCACTGACAGACTAGAAACGAACCTAAGAAAAAAAGCGTGAAACAGCGGAGTGAATCAAAGTTTGCGACGACCTTCATGAGCCATGGGTTGTTGCTAGAGGAATTAGCAAAGGTAACCGTGATATAAAAGGGGGTTTGAGTTGTCTGCGCATAACGATCCTTGCTTTCAGGTGCTGGGCATATATTTTTATGATGACTATCGTACTCACTGATCACAGACTTGACTGTAGCATCTTCGACACCTCATAGATGGTTCGAATTAACGCAGGTCATCTCTTTCTAGATGCATCTTTTCATGAGGTTTTCATCAACGATGAGAGCTCTTGCAGTGATCGTACATTTTTTTCTCTAATTGTTCCTAAATGTTCTGCGGGCAAATTATCGTGGCTCTCATTTATACATTATACTCACGTCGTCAATAATCTTATCCCGCAACAGATTCACCTTCGGAAATGTCTTCGATGAAAACTATGTTA
Source organism: Ascaris suum (assembly GCA_013433145.1). Classification (NCBI taxonomy): domain Eukaryota; kingdom Metazoa; phylum Nematoda; class Chromadorea; order Rhabditida; family Ascarididae; genus Ascaris; species Ascaris suum. The sequence continues at coordinate 2,592,377 of CM024175.1, forward strand.
CTTTCTTCCGAGTACAGTCATCATGGGCAGTGTTGTGATTGTAAACTAGATGTGCCCGTTATCAATCTTTCAAAACTATTTGATTGCCGTCGCAAATTGTGCGCGATCTATACCTCACTGAACAGTGATGAACTTATTCATTGGCGGGCTAGCAGGTACTTGCGTTTATAGAAAAAAGTGTTGTGCCAACGATGGTTCATGTGTTAAAGACCTGCTAACTATGCTGACTGCCTTCCTTCGCGTTTGCGCTTCATTCTTAGCAGCCATTTTTTCTTTTAAATCTCACTTTTAGTCCTCACTTTCAATCCTCGCTTTTAATTCTCGCTTTTAAATTTGTTTGCTCGTTCCACTCCTAATTTTGTTTGCTGCCGAATTACGATTGGAAAATATAAGAAACGATGTGACACTGATGAGCTGTTTAGTTGAAAATATCAGCTTCAAATGCTTCATTGACTGTTTTGGTTGATTGTTTCGATAAGCTTCTAGAAGAGCAAGTTGAATAAGTGCATATTACGATGTGACTGATAAAAGGAAACTGTAGATGAGGGCACGTTGAGCGTAATAAAGCCAACGGCAGATGGCAGTATTGATAACAAAGCTGGAGACATTGTTTTAAATCACAAATTATGCTTAGTCATGTAACGTGTAACGCAGTAATCATTGTTGCTTATAGATAACAGATACTTGGGATATATTAGTTGATTCGACTTCCCAGCAACTGCATTATTTTATTCTTGCAGACTGAGGACGTCGTTCACGAAGGATCGGGAGCGTTTAGACGCGCCTTTTCAGTGCAACTTGTGAAACATCATCTTAATGGAATCATGCAAAGGTGAAGTTTTGGGGAGCTCAGAGAAGAAGATAGTTACGAAAGTTGCCCGGTTCATGGAAGTCACGCGTGGTTATGGAATGTGGACGCGAGGAAGGATGGACAGAGTTGGCTAAAAAAGGTACAAAGGAGAAAATTTGAAAATAGGGCTCAGCCTCTCCAAGAAACGACTTCTCTATCGCATCGCTTTCTTCTCATTACTCGTTAAGAAATTCGAAGCATTGACACTAGACAGATATCAGCGTTTTCTCATCACTGTGCTGCTTGATTTTCCTCAGATAATTGCTTCGGGAATGTCCAAACTGTTTCCCCGTTTTTTTTCCTTTCATTTCGATGCCACAAAATCATGAGTTCCATCTTCAGGATTCAGCGCAATCGATGAGACTCAGTGATTTCTATTTCTTGATTCGCATCTTTTTCCCTATTTATTTTTAATGCTTCACGCTTAGTTGGATAGGCACAAGGTTACTCGACTGATCACTTCTTTTCCTTATGAGAAGGCCACATTCCCGTCGAATAGCAGCAAAAAGACGCAGGCACGCTGATGGTAATTGTGCTGGTACCGACGAATGTTGTCGCTCAAGGACCAATATTCATCGAACATGATACATAGAAAGTACTGCGTTTCATTACCGCTTTGTTTAATGAGAAGTAAAAAAGTTGCTAACGGAGAAAGGAAATATTTTAGATCTATCACAAATCAACGTTGATTACAATTCGCTCATTTTCATATGAGAAGCGAAATATTTACAAATATTCGATTTGCAGATCACTTCTCACTTCCTTGCTGACCAGCTTCTTGATGATATGTGCTTCGCAACACTCTCGTTTTTGTAGACATCAGTCGGTTATGCCCAAATGTCGTGACGACTTATCCAACCGATCCTTAAACCACCATAATTGTTGCCGTAGCCAGGAACAAATCCGCCATAGCCACCGTAGCCACCATAGCCAAAATATCCCGGATGTATCCATTGCCTCTTAGCACGTCTGCAAGAAAAAAAAGCGATGAAACAATGGAAAACTAGTGCCGTGCTGAAATGTGTATTTCCCATTAGAAGGTATTCACTACGAACTTTTAATGCGTTATTTTGCTAGAAGCAAAAGGAGAAGCAACAGTCAGCTATTTTATAGTACTGTCAACTCGCTATCACCGATTTTGAATTCAGATGTTTCCCATATCGAACTGCAGTGTGCTAATGCTAGCTCAACGAACATGTTTTGCCTGGAATTTGTACTCATTTCGAATTATCGAAGAAGGTGTAAACATGGCAAACGTCAACGCTCCCATAAAAGCACTTTCAATTCTAAGAGTGTAGCAAAAGTGGTCATCGAATCATTCGCCCAAGTGAAGTTATTTCACGAACTGCGCACTAAATCAAAACTAACTTTGATGTAGTTCCACTGTGAACAAATGCATTATCAAGGGCGCTTGTCAGTCCAATGTAGAGGAGTGTCATAACGAGCAAAACACATGAGAATTTCTTCATCGGCAATTTTTGCTGAAAATTTTTAATGCGATAGATCATCATGTTATGTGCATATGCGAGAGAAAAAGCATCACAAGGTTCCACCTTGTCTACATGAGTGCACGTTCATTGTTTAGAAAATATGCGACGAAGAAACATATATCCGCTTCAGTAAATAAAGTGAAGCACTATTTTTGTTTTTTATTTATGCTAAAATACAATCGACAGGTTTTTGTAGTGTTTTAAAATTTGTTGAATTTCAGCGCTTCCACGAATAGAAATAAACTGAAATAACATTGAACCGCTGAAGGCTTAGTCTCACTTTATAAGCTTTATAAGATTCTGTGTCATTCTGTACATTGTTATCTTACTACGTAGTCAGTGCAATTGACAATCAGGCTTTGTGGGAAACGCAATGATTGATAGGGGAGCTACCACAAAAGCTGCTATTTGTTTCTCAATTGACCGCCTCTATGGCGACTTTAAGAAATGACAAGCATATATCGCTGAAGAAGAGGAAAAAGGAGACGGAAGGAGAATCGAAAGGCGAGAAAACCGGCCCTCCTGCAAAAGTTTTTGGCAAGAAAGCTTGCAGATCTGCTTCGCTGCGCCAAGTTCACATTCCCACTAGTATCAAGAATGACGTTGAGAAACACCTCATAGCAATCGCTTTCCGTAAGGTTTTCTCACATCGACAACGTTATCTACAGATCAGCAGAAAGAAAAGACACTTCGCACACAATGACAGCGTTTCGCCACTGAGCTATCATGGACCCTTTAATTTGCAGTTATTCTCTGTTTACATGCAATGTGCCTAATCTCTACACAAAGATGATAATTCAAGTAGACTTGGCACTAGTAGGGCAGAGAGCTTCAAGAAATACGCGGTTGAACTCTTTGCTACTGAAAACGTTTACAATGTGATGTGATGATCGATGATAGCCAGCGAGGACGGCATTAACAGTCATGGCAGCTCAATGCTAGAAATTTCTTTCGGCGAATGAGACGTTACGGGGTTCACGCATACTAGCGAGCAATGTTTTCATCGCTACTCGAGGATGATGGCTATCACATAAGTTTGAGCGCAACTGACAGAAGTTGCATAGAACACTAAGCATTGAATATATTAATGTGTAAAGGCCCATGTTTTGTATACAGGGGCTCAGTAGGTCACGGGATCACGACTGCATATCTGATACTGAGTGATCATCGCGGCTAAGTGTGGAAAGACAATCCGCGACTATAGGGCCTGGGAGCTGGCAACGCAAACGTAACAGCCGAAAACCTCAATCGTTCAAATTATCGAACTCGACAGATCCGCGCAGATCGTCAGGTGGCCAGGTGACATATGCACATATGTCGCGATTAGGATACAAAGGCCGACAGGGCTAACAGTGCACAAATTTGACCGAAACACTTTGAGAGCTAAGGCGGTTTCACTGTAAAGGGTATATAGAAAGAAGCGATCAGCTATGTAAAGGTGGAAGACAAATGACAGAAGTGAATATTGACAAGGAAGAAACAAGCGGGCTGTTCTGACTCGATCACTTGCGTAATGTTCGCCTGGCCTCCTTTTAAAGGAATCTGCCATTAGAGCGTACTCCTGATTCCCTTTTTTTGATTCCTTCGTCATTGTTGTGAAATGCTCACTCCCTATGACGCTACAATTTTTCACATTTGATGTGGAAGGGAAGTAGGGAAGTCGTGTGAGAGCGTAGGAAAAAGTTTACGGATCATCGATGAAAGCACAATTGCATGACAGTGATGCAAGAATGTTTCTGCGGAACTTCAAAAAAAAAAAAAAACAAACAAACAAAAGAATGTTGTCGAATTCGACGAACGGTGCGTCATCGCGATGTAAAAAGTTTACTTCAATGCGTCAATAATCAAGAATGGTCTCCCCTAGCGAACAATTGATAGTGCTCGAACAAGGAGACTTGCATACAATGAATCCGAATGCGCGAACAATACATCGGAAAATGCGCGAACTTCACTTAACCATATGTGATTTAATTCTGCTGTTTGGTGGTATGGCTCTTATCGAATGGCATTCAGCACTCTAAAGCTGCAAGCTGGATCGTAGCGACAAAATAGCGTTTGAATACACAATATACTCCAAGTTAAATGCACTGGAAATCTCACCAACTCGAATCTTAAAAAAGTTTTGCAGTGCAGTCTGAATATGAGGATATCGCTTCGTTTGAGAGCTCACTAAGCAAACTCCTAACATGGGATCGTTTATCCTTATTCCCTGGCATTTACTCTCGTTATTTTTACTGAAGGATGTCACTCCTTTTCATACCTGTCATCGTCGTTTTCTTGTGCAGTCAGGCTGCGCTAATGTATCTATTCGTTTAGTTTTAGTTTCCATTACATTTTACTTCTTTTCTGGAGTGACCTTTCTTTTTCATTCTTTTGTATCCATACATATGACTACTTCCGGTGACATTTTTGTGTGTGTTCACGCTTAGCGAACAGTCCAACTGAAAAAAGGAAAAAATGATGGAAAGGCGGCGATAAAATAATTACAAAAACTCTTCATTTCATTACTTAAATATCGTTAAATATAAATATATCGTGCAAAAAGTCTCACAATTTCCTATATTCATTTGCGGCGGTCCAATATTACACCGTATAGTTGAAGATCAGATTTTACTCCTGTTAAATTTCATGAATTTCCTGACTACAAATGACTTTTTAAGTTTTAAATCACGGACTACCACAAGCTGTTTTATCGCTATGATGTTGTAAAAATTTTCTCGCTGTTCTGTCTACGGAACAACCTAGAAAAGACTGAAAAGACTGAAAATGTTTTACTCTATAGGATTTCGACCATTCAACCTTTTGACATTGGCAAATTTGAATCGAAGAAAGGCAATTTGTCTTTCATTCGAATAGCTGCTGCAATTAGTAGCTATATGAAATACGTTATTCTGAACGATCATAAACAGTTTTCGTGCATAAATGCTCAGTAATGCAGTGAATTAATATTTGAGTAATAGCATCGCTGTATCTATCAACTGATAAGTGCATCACTCATAAGATGCCTTTTGTTTATAACTTTATTTCACAAACGTAGTCTTCGATGCTCATTCCTCTGTTTTCTCGTCTTTTTTTTTTTTGCTCTTAATGTGCTGACGTTCATCTAATTCCTTATAGTTCTAGTTTCGTTCTATTTCTACGGAACGAAAATTGAAACATTAAATGTGATATCGTTTTTTTATTAATGTAAAATGAAATATTACATAAATTCGTTTGAAAAAAAGTGGAGTTTATATTATTCACTTCGAAATGACTGTTATACGATAAACTATATTATTCTAGATATAAAATGCGTTTTGTTTTGAATCACAAAATGAATGCATACGGTATAGAAAACGGTTTTCTTCGAATGAAAATATAGCACTCATGTAATTTATTCTCTTTTGTATTGTAAGGTCTGGGTATTAAGCTCAGTCGTTCTCATTCGATCTTAAAGCCATGCTTATCGCTTCGAATATTCAATGCATTTTAAAGTTTTGCTTCTTTCAATAAGTTTCTTATGCATTGTTTTGTTCGATTAACGGATTTCCATTCCATAAGTTTTTTTTTTTTCTAAACAAGGAAAAATGTGAGACTAATATTAATCTTCTCTGCTTCAAGATAGTGAAATTCTTAACTAAAGAAGATCGACGCAGAACCGCTTCGGAGGTACAACTCCATCGACAAGCTTTTCAACAACGTAGATTATAATCACTTTACATCGCAATAGGGATGAAAGCACTGTTCTTGAGCAGCGAAAAGCTTAAAAAAGCTGTAGCTAATCGGTACCCTCACCGTTTTCGAGAATAGAAACTACTTCATTAAAAACGTTTAACTTGGAGAAGATCCAGCATGTTCTCCATCCTTTGCAATTTCCTTTGCCAACCATTGCATGAAATCATTCGTTTACTTCAATTTAACTTTGCAGTTGAACCTTAATGAGAACTTCAATAGAATAACTGTATTTTTCCTTGTTAGGCATATGAAGTAATGCATTTTGCAACATATGAGTTCGTCTTCTATCTGAGACAATAGTCGGAAAGAATTATCTAAAAAAGCGCAATTCAGCAAATGCGTCAACCGTTTGCATTTTATTTATCGGTTTTTTTCTCACGATGGATTCGGTGGTAATGCTTCTATCAGAGTGGAAATTTGCTGCTTAGTTATAAAGTAGGCGTAGCATTTTCTAGAACGCAACTTAAAGAAATGCTTGAGAAATATGTTCTATTAGGATATTCTAAGCAGTAAATAAATGAAGCACATATATGAAAAACATAATGAAGTCTAGTCATTCCAAGACCAATATCAATTAAATCGAGAACTAAACGCGAAACAATATAGGAGAGGCGGAGGAGAAGAGAGGAGGAGTGAATGATGTAATTAAATCAGAAGCGCAATCTTTGTTGCAGCAATAAACTGATTATCAAGCCATTAGATGGAATCGCATAATAATTCGCTCCCTACGGAAAAACATCCCTGAATATATAGTAGTCTCGTAGCCCGAGCGAGCGCAATTCAAGAAAAGAGTTTTCTTGGTGAATACCAAGGCTTCCTTGGTTATCCATAGTTATTTACCAGCAGGATCGCAGATGCGAAAACGGTATGCGGCATACATCACACTCCCACAGTTCCACTAACCTTCATGAAGCAGAATGAATCTATTCGATGCATGCCTGCGGGAGCGCAGAAAAACTGACACCACCATAGTACTTCTGATGACATAAAAGCATTGCTCATGTCAGCAGAGCCTGACAAACGTGCCAGAGAAGTTGATATGATATTCACTTTCACTAACACTCAATTGTGAAACAAATTTCAAGGAGCGATATGCATGAGATTTTGAACGTTTCCCCTAATTTGAACGATTCGGTCACCTTCGAATCTCCTGGCAAAGGCTTCATTTCACTTTCCACACTGCCACAAAATAAAACTTAAACGAATTGCAATATTTTCTTATTCTTAGCACCTCTCCGGTTTTTTCTGACTTGTGTGGAAGTGGGGGAGCACGATGAAATATCGTGTAACGAGCCATCTTAAAGTGTGCATGGTATTGATTCAATTCCTCTATTGAAGCCTGCATCTTTTCCACTTGAAACCATTGCAAAAAGGGATATCCTATCACTATACACACACATACACAAGTATACGGCAGAGTGATGCGAAATGGCGGATTCTCAGCAATATGACTTATAATGAATGGTATGCCAAACGAGCGTTTATTGAAATGAAACAGGATCAGCTAATACAAATCGCTCGCATGCACACTGAATCCAAAGTCTGATATGAGAAAAACTTCGATGTGCAGGACACGATTAGAATGGTTTGTGCATAACATAACACTACAAACACTTTGGCATACTAGAGCTCATGGAATGACACCAATGATGGAATGTGCTAACGATGGCATTTATTAGCCAAAAACTGGTTTCACTCAGTTAAAGTGGAAAGCGATAGACGTAGAACGCTGCTCGGAGGCGTTGAGATCATCTTGAAGTCAGCAAAAGAAGAAATGGACAAATACGAATTGAGAGTTACTTCACAATACTTTCATTTTTGATCTGTCTAATTTTGTAGTTTCCATTGCTAGAGGTAAAGGGAGAGTGCGCACTCACGGCACCCAACTACCGTTCTGCTCAGTTGACAGCACTTCTCGCGTGACGATTCATCACAGGTTTTACGATGAGATGAAACAATACCTCGAATGCGCAATGGTTTATTCATACCACAGGACATCCCGGCACAGGTACTCTCAGGTGTGTTTCAAAAAATTACAGTAGTAAATGGGTTAACGGCTTCTGTTACCATCGCTGTCAACAAATAGGGACGAGTTTTGATCTATGAAAGAGCTTTTGGAGAAATCGCTTCCGCTCTAATCTGAGCACTAGCCAATCATCGCACATGTGTTGGTTATTGATGTCGACGATAGCAAGACTGATTCCATTAGAGTTGTTCCCAATTCCAGCACCGAGAGAATCTCAAGAACCACCAAAGACATCATCCATTTACCTTTTGAACTATCTCATGCAATGTTTATTTCCGTTTAAACTGTTTCGAATAGATATTGGAAAATACGTAACTTGGAATGGAAGAAAAAATGCCATCCTGGCTAAACTATTTGAAGAGGACCTAATAGTGAGATTTCAGATCATGTAAGATTGAATGCTGAAATTGGCATTGGTGCAACTTCAGAATTTCGGATGATTGCCGAACTCTGAAAGGATATGTGGAATAGCTCGTCAAATAAAAGTCTTTGAGCGAATGAAGGGATTATCGAGGAAACTTCGCGAAGAAAAGCAAATTCCGCGTAAACTGTTGACCCTAACATGACCAAGGCAGCGCATCAAATAGAATTTCATTTCGAGAACGAGAATGCGCATGTGATGGCCATGCCAATCTTCTTCATTTTACCGTCTCTGGTTGATGCAACTGTGAACTATGTAACTCTTCATAGACACACATTCACGGTAATGAATAAACCCAAATAGGCTTCTATTTTAAGGGCTGCCATTTGCAAATGCGAAGACAATGGTAATGTTGAATGTAACATCACAGTGACGTATAGAAATAAGAGGATAGAAAAATCTAAACACACAGCAATCACTTGCATCATTGATTGCACGGACAACTTGAACGATGGTGCGCCTAGAAGTCTCAACAAACCTTGTACAGCAATCAACATCTCAAAACATGCTATGAACATTGCGGAAGATAATAAAGAACATTGGCGACGAAGTTCTCGGATTTCATGTTACGCTCTATTGCCCAGCAGGAAGGTCTCCGGTGCCCAATGAGGCTCTCTCTGGCCTAATGCGGAAATCGCCTATTTATAACACATGATACTGGCATGTATGCTATGAGGTTGATGATGTTTATGGAGTTTCAGAGACCTTATTAAAATTTTGCAGCCTCATTGAAGCTTTCCAGTGAACTACCAAGAGTTAATTTTCCGCCACCGCATAGTTGCATGGTGGAGAAAGCTTGTTGTCAGCAACTGCAGAAAATCCACTACAAATTTTTCGGTGTTGTCAACATATTTTGTGCATATAAAGGCTCAAAAATGCGAGCAAATATTTTGCTTTGATTGCGATAGTTTGGAAGTGTAGAATAGAAAGCATATGATTCCGGAAAGCGTGATTATGTGGAATTTGGCGAATTGACACAAGTGATGAAACACAATGTGCACTATTATGCGAGCAGCATCAAATCAATGTTAAGCAGCGGTTAATAAGCTCGCATTCGCAAGATACGGACATTTCCATTTCAAACGCACCAAAAAGCACTTCTTTCCATTCAACTCCTTCATACATCGTCGCAGAATCCAACAAGGGTATTTTCTCACCATCGCTTCTTGAAATGTGCCAAAGGTTAACAGACAATAATTTTTGAAGATACGAAGCGCATCCAACGACCAACGACATATGATTTCATATATTCCGTTAGGTGTCATTTCCTCTGAGGAGGTGTGAATTCAGTAAAATAAGTGGACAATCGATGAGAATAGTGGACGCTACTCTTTGGAAAATGTTTCCGGAATGATTTCATGTGTTCGGTGTTGCTGAACTTCACGCGAGTGTGAAATTTGGCAAACATCACAACATTTACAATCTTTGTATTATTTCAATATCAATTAGCGCAAGGAAAAATCGCATTATTCGTTTAATCGCACTTGACAAAAAGGCGACTTCTCCATGTATCTCTACCACGCCATTCTGAGGGCAACCGTTTTAAATTTGGCAAATATTAACGGAAATCTTGAAAAATATATTTTTCTTTGCACTTCCTAACCCCCCCCACCTGAGGAGCGCAAAGGAGTGACTATTCACGCAGAGTGCAACGACTTTAATTTCTCGACGCTCATTCACGAATCACTGCCAAAACAAGAGCATAACTCATTACATCGCTCGAATGATATCAGCTGAATTTTTAACTGCATCTTGAAACCTCATCTTTTTTTTTTACCTTCTATGAAGTCGTCCAACTAGGATTTGCGGTATGATCGAACAGATGCTGATTGTTTTATCAGTTTAAGAATCATTGCTTTTTGAAAACTTTATGTCAAACTTTGTCAGCGATAAATGAAGCTGCCTCCATGTTGGTAGAAAAAGCTTTCGTCACAAAAATCAAAAATCAAGTTCTCAAACGCTTGTAGAAATTAATTCCAAGCGGGCATAAAATGAAAGATTGCTGCTTGAGTGAGTTTCAAACGATTTCTTCTGGCAAACTTTGTAAGCAAGGAATCGGTTTCAAAGTATGCCAGAAGAAATCGATTTATTTATAATAAAGCCTTCACGGTGTAATCAACTTGACTGCTCATATGAAACTATACAAAGCATACCTTTTTTTATGACCTATTGGTGCAGCAGATTCAACCTGATCGGTGTATAATGCGTGTAACTATATTACGTCTTTAATGCCACAAATGACTGCAAAAAACAATGAGACATTGAGTATTAGTTCACCTCATGATGCGCATTAAACCCAGGAGAACAATGATTTCAGTGCTTCATTGAAGAATAGAACCCATGGAGCGACACGTAGTCAGACAAATGCGCATGCATGCGCAGAAACATGATGTCACTTTCATAAATTTTTGAAACAGAAGCTTGCAAAACTGCATGCAATCGAGCGAACTTTGCAACTTGCTGCAATCGACTGGACTTGTAACAGTTGCGAGGATATGACGTGCACGGCACTTGCCGGAAGGAATATGCATGGAAATGAGAGCTGCACAACAGCTTTAGTTTTATGATCCAGAAACTTGTAGTCACCTTCCCAGGTTGTCAGCACAAGCGCGAGTCCCGAGCAGTTTAGCTCCAAGGTCACGATAAGTTATTCTGCTGTGTAAAGTCCTCCGTTCATCCGAAATGTGGGCTTAGTTGCCCGAAAAAAGGTCGCAGAAGCTCAGATATACTAAAAATCCTCACGCCATAGCTCAGAGTCACTAACAGACGAAAGCTCTTGAGCGGTTTTACATTTTAAGTGAAATTTTCCACAGTTGTAGCGTGTGCATGCGACAACTTTTTCAATGAATGTGTTTTGAACGGCTCGATGCAGGAGGTTTTCTGTACGTTCATTATAGGAACAGTGTGTCAGACGGTTTCACTGAACACTGTGTGTATTAGCAATGAAATAAAACAATCCATACTTGTACACTGACGACAGGTTATGCTAATAGTTTACAACGGAAAATCTCTGCGGATTTTGCGATGCTGTGCTTGTGCTCATCGATTCATATTACCTCCACGAAACATCGTATGTAGCGAAAATAAGTTCCTTTATAATGGTCCGATAAACTGGTACTAATGACACGAAAAGGTGCAAACAGTGTGGCAGCTTTACGATTCAGTTTAATTCTGCTGGATCACTTCTTATGTCTTTTCTTAATCAGATTTTCCGAGCCCCATCCCACCTGGAGGTACCTGAACAAATAGGCAGTGCGCTTCGATTAGATTTGCCCTAAAGTAATTCTTGATCGTATTTTAAAAGACCTTTTCCTGACCACTGAGATCAACGAAACTCTTCTGCCGATGTTTTCGGGAATCTGCTGCCCCAATCACGGCTCGTCTTTTGCTCAGCACCTTCCCAAGCAAGCGATTGCGAAGCACATGCGGAAGCGCCTCAGATTCAGCACGGCATCTACTGTTGTGTCACTTTCACTAATCGGTCAATTTCACTCTTTGCAACATGAACAGAAGGTATGCGAAATGATACCTGTACATTCCAATCGAATCGATGACATCAAAGATCGTCCACAAAGGAATCGTTTTTCTTTCGAAATTTTGTAAATTGCAAATGCACACTGATGAACCCATGGGTGCAAAAGAAATGCAAAAGAGATTCCAAGCGATCTTCGCGGACAGTGGCTTGGAATCTCTTTTGCATTCACCGGATGAATACGAAACAGTGTATCGGAGGCCATCATGTAATTGCAGCTGCAATGGTTTTTGAGGTGAATCTAGTGGACAGGCTAGTTTTCATGCATGGAAAAATGCATATGAGTACAACCCCGCCACCAAGATGAGCTTTGAAAGAACGGCTGTCAAAGCGCACAACCTGCCAGCAAAGTATTACCCTCTCTTCCATGTTGCATAATCTTCTATTGTGCAGCGCCATTCAAAGGAGCTGCCAGGTACTTCTCGTTTTCCACAGTATTGCCACTTTCTACGGTCTTATCAATGAGCTGGAATTCGATCTTCAATAGTCTCGCTTCCATACAGTTTATAAATGTCACACTTTATGCATGGACATTGAAACTGGTGCATATTCTCATAGCATAGTGCTGTATCGACTGTGCTGTCAGAGTTATTCACGCGTGGAGAGTAGCTGGTAATGCGGGCCCATCTTGAACGGCATTGTTTTCTACCATATGGGGACGTATTTCAGTGCTAACTTCAAAATAACTTCAATGGAAGAAATTTGTCACAACTAATGAAGATTGTTAAGACTACTAGATTATCGTTCACCTCTGATCCGAACGTATCATGCTAATTGAATAACAAAATACATTCAAAAAGAACGCCTAGTCACCTCACATTCTTTGAAAACGTCTCCTTTACTGCAGCAGACCTAGAGCTGTGGAATATATAGCATAGCGCTTCGTTTCAGTTGCAATCTTTCTAAGAGAGTTCGGAGATTAGTTGGGAGCGCGAATTGGGCATTTTCACCGGCGTTTTGTTGGCACAATATTTGCTGTGATGAGCGATAATGCGAAAAACAATAGCAAGCGCCCACATATAAAACGCGGAAAAAAGCGAATTGTTTGCGTCGTTACGACGCTTTTGCTGTTAGAGATAAGAAGACAGTTGTCTAGCTTAGAAACTTTTCGATGTTGCTCGTTGTGCTTTAGCGTGCTATCTAATGCGCATTGGGAAAACTCCTGTCGCCTTCCATAACGTCGGTCTTATATCGCTCGCCCCATCACCTAAGGTACTCGACAATGTGGCTGACTCTTTAAGTTGCACGTTCAACCATCGGGTGATTTGTGTGCGAAACGCAATCCTTAACGCACCAAAGTGAAAAGGGTTCATTAGTTCCGGAACTAGCTGCAGTCTATCAATTTCAACTTTTCCACTTCATCAAAAGATTTTTGTCGTAGTAGCAGAGAATATTCGTTCACTCTCACCGGTAGGGAAGAAGAAAGACGCAATTTGCTTAGTCCTATTCACTACTCTTCTGTTGTGTGAAGAAATGTCCTATTTGCTGCTGGCCACACGCAAGTGTATAAATGTCTAAGGTGCCCAGTACGGCATTTCTCCAATCCCTGTTCAGCTTTCCGACATTTCGCCCACATTTTCTTTTGTTGATTCTTATTGCTGCTTCAGCGTTCTCACAGTTTCGTGCAATTTTGCATGAGTATTTTCCATATGCATATATCCGCATTCAACGGACACATGAAACCGATACGGTTCCATCGATGAGCGGGCTCCCTCCTGAAGTAATTTTAGTTGCGATATCACCGAAATCTTGCTACATAACCGTTCATTTATGAGTGCTCCCTAATTGGTAGTGGAGGTTAATGGCAATCGAAAATTGCTGTTCATTGAGAAGTCGCTCATGATTGACCGCTGCTGCAGATTTTCGAAGTGTTGTTAGTTACCTCAGCACCCCATTTGGTCTACTTGGTATAGAAGTCCTTCCGATCGGTGTAGCCGATGAAGAAAACTTCGATGCACAGATGGTTACGGCTGATATCGACAAACTACACTTTAACCTCTCGAGGTTAAAGTGCAGTTCACTGACCAGTAACCTCTGGTTACTGATAACTGCGTGGTCACACAGATGAGTGACCATCAAGGCGCCTAGCGATCGAAATTACCGTCAGTTACCGGCATTAATTTTCGCATATTTTGGAATGTTCTCTGCCCATGGATTTGCATTTGTCCTGATGCGTATGCATTAATAAGCATTGAGTTATCCATCGTCATCAATATTTTTAAATATTATGAGTTGTTGATAAGGATGCGCTCAATGAGACTGTACCGGCATGAACACATTTTGGCATTGCGAAATGCACAGCGAACAGTCATACAAAAGCACAGCTACTATCTATTCATATTTACAGATATTTCGCACTTCGCTCTAAAACAGCTGATAGACGTGTCTGTTTTGTCACGAGAGATTCCATTCTTGTACGGAGACTTTAGCGTTTTCGCACTTGCTCGTAAGTAGAGGAGCAGTTCCTCTTCTGTTGTGCAGAAAAAAACCTGCCATATATGAATAGCTGCGAATGGTTGGCGTTATCCGTTGCGATCACCTGCAACATACTACAGAGTTGCTGTATCATGAGAGGGTGAAATATGTTCTGTTCATGTTGTGGTTTGTAAGTATGTCTGACGCACGAATGCCACAGTATTAGCCAATGAGTTTTTGCTATTGTTATTACTTCCTTTGAACGTATAATGCCTTTTCGAACGAAAATTTATATGAGAATACGCTCGAGTATTTGCACAGTGCTTAGGTATGACTCACTCAGAAATCCTCTGCGACGAAATTTAAACTGTAATAATTTGCTCTCTCTATTACCACGTCATAAATTCTACCTGTGTAATCGTTGCGGCTATGGTAAGAGCTTTAATAGTATAATGATGAACGTCTATACAGTCTTTAACATTCCCTTACATATTTTTTGCCGCTTTTCTACCTTGCATTTACATTTGCAAGTGTGCTATGGCGAGATGGTATTTCGCCCTCTATATGTATATATGCGCTTGTCGATCTGCCGTTGTATGAAGTTTGGAATCATTGAAGATGGAATTAGGAAAATTGTTTAGCATAATGTTCACTGCACATTGAATTTCTATAATATATTTTTAGTTCGTTCTTCGACTTTTGAATGGTTATAAATATTTTGCGTGGGTAACATCTCACATCTGATCGGATCGTCTTTTACTTTGACGGTGTTCGCAATATGGAGCCAGTCAAGTTGTATGAAAAGGTTAAGTGTTCCGTGGAAGAAAAGTATTCGTTTCTGTTAGAGGACCAACGTGTTGATTTGCAGAAATTATCATTTGTGATAAACGATATTGCAACAGCGGCATGATGTCAACTTTGTAATCATATCCATACTGATATCTTTATTTCCAGAACATGGACGAGGTCTCTACATATGGGCACCACAAACAGGCAAAGGTACAGGAAGTTCGCGTACACGCTATAGAGACTGGTATAAGTAGACATGGAATTGATGATGGTCGTAATCAATATCCAATTTTCTCACCCCTAAAAGTTGAACCAAACGCATATGCTAATTATCGCCGAAAGTACTATGAGGACTACGATACACTTACAAAACCGCCGAATCGTGAAGTGCTGTCGTATAAGGGATCGCGATCAATGCCTCAAGCGCGGTATCAATTCGCAGATCCCCGATATCAAAATTTTTCGGCAGCTGTTCATGCGGGTTATGAAAACATAGCTCACCTGGAGGGTCCACCATCCTATGCATCCAGCGACTATTCAACGTTTGCTAGAGGAGGTGCGAAGGCAAAGAGCATGCGATACCTCACTAATCGAAATCCGCAAAATCGAAAAATTCGGGATTCGAGCACCAATTCTGAAGCGACAAAGAAAAGCCGAGGAACAAAGAAGAAAACACTTTGGGTGATATGCTGCCTTCTCATCATTTTGGTTATCCTCGCTGCGATTGCTGTTATTGTCTACTTTACCGTATTTACGGGGAAAGGAAAACGAGGTTCGCTTAAATCTTTTTTGCTTTTACATCATTTCTGTTCCCGTTCTCATTGCAGAGGAAGATATCTTGCCTTATTGAACCAGCGTAGTCACCAGTCTCAGTTTTCTAGTCATTACGGATGGGGACATGTGAGGGGTTCCTATTCAAGAACGTTTCTTATGCTTGAATACCAGACATGTAGCTATAGAGTAGTTGAACATGTAAAGAAGTAGCTTATAAGAAATAACCGACAATGCTTAAAATCCGTTTGCTGAAATCTCTCTTTGTTTCCATGAAGTCTACTATATGCGCTTTCAGACCCTGCCGAGCAAATGCCTAAGCGATTAAAGATCACATTTTCATTTCCGATTGGATACGAAAGTCGTAATAAAGCGACAGATGGCTTCGCGAGCCAGGTCAGCACTTTATTCTTTGTTACACCTCTGGAAAGAAATCAGGAAAGTTGTTTCACGGAAGGCAATCAAATGCTCCGGTTGTTTTCGTGACTGCTGTAGGTTTTGTGTTGTGCGCAATTTATGAGGAAGCATTATTTCAAGTGGAAGCATTATTTTTTGCCAGGCTGCAGAATGTCCACTGAGAGCATGCAAACAGAGAGGCAGTTGTCAAGACATGGCGGCGCTGATGCAAAGACCACCTGTTAACACATGCAACTTGAAAAGAGTTATGTGTTTTCCGACGAGATTTGCTAAACTTCGAAAAATTTCTACCTAGCCATGGATACTCTCACACTCCAAACAGCGTTAGTTAGATTTTTTTGAAGCACGTACTTTAATATTGCTGCTCAGGAAAACATTTTGCAGGACGTATTCATGGTGATCCAAGGTATTATTCTGAAATTTAACGACGCCTCGACAATGTTTGCTCTGCAACCGTACGCGGGAACTGATAATGTTTCAGTCGTTCAGACTGCCGATTTAGCCGAAGCACTCAGGGTCCTTGACCGTTTATTTGAAGGACAGTATTCCGCAACTGTGAACCCGAATCTTACTGCGTAAGTTCATGATGAAATTTGTGTCTCTGGAAAATTCATTTTCGAGTATTTTCCAATAGGCAAGGAGGCTAAGAAAAAAATCCACATTGTATCTCACGAAGCTCTTCTGGTTTGTAAAGGGTCTTTGTCTCGACTGTCACTACTATCCTTAATGGTTTTCCGGCTTGTGTAATAGCAAACGAGTGTACCTCTTTATATTTTCATAGGAAGAAATGTTCTTATTGATGCCTATGCACTATCTTGCTTCCGTCTTAGAGCAGCTCTTTTATTGAGAGGCATACGAGTTTGAAGAAATGTACTGTCTGCAGCGTTTACTACCGTTCCCAGTGCATTCAAATAATGAAAGACGAATTCCCCAAGTTTGCGGAAATTTTATGAATAAGCATTAAGGACCATAGCTTTTCATTCAATGTTTTTGATCACTATATTTCATGCATCGAATCAACTACGAAGTGCTTGAAGTCCCTGAGAATCTCGAGTTGCTGGACAATTTTTCACGACGACATATGAAAATTTCAATGCCCCACTTTTGCGCATATAATCGCAGTTAACCGCTTACGGAACTGAAAACATTGTTGGTGAATTTCGCTCATCCCAATAAGGACAGTTTGTCCTCAAAATTTAAAGAGGCACTTCCGCAGCATTAGCTCTCTCCGCTTCTTCTCTTTCCCTCTTTGTTGAGGCACTCAGACTCGCTTTTTAATCTTTCTTGTCAACCGCATATTCCTGAGGCAAACACCGGTCATTGCGGCCCCGAGCTACACCGATCTTTTCTTGTTTTCGTGCTTTCAGCATCATCCCGTTGCGATGTGAATATGAGCACAAATTAATTCAACTCTAGAAACTCGGAGTGAAATATCTGAGGGGCAGACTCAAGTGCACCGCCTAAACTATGAACAGTGCATCTCATAATGACTGATGATTCCTTAATACAAAAATGTGTCTTTGAAAGGGCCGCTGATTCCCAAGTAACGTATACGCATTCTGAGTATGCATATGACCATCATTCATTGAAATGAAGCACCTATATCGTTCTGAACGGCATCCATGTCAGCGGTTCTGCCATATTCTTGCCATTTATGCGGGCATTTCTTTGCTACATCCTTATCATGATCGCCATCGCTTTTTGGACTGAGAGCTCATGTTGATTGCTTCGCGCATACTTAGCCAAATCCAGCCATTCGTTGATGCTTTCGCCCACAGCGAGTATTCTGATCAGTATTGTGGATTCGTGCTTGCTTTTCTGTGGCAATTTTCACCTTTATGTATGGAAAAATGAAATGAGCTCAATTACGTATCTTACTTAGTGCATAATCGCATGGTTGAATTGTGTGCTGGCTGACTCGTTGATTACTGTACTTGTGCATTTGTTTGCCACAACGTTTCCATTAGAATATTTGTATGTTGGGTGCGGTTCG
Source organism: Ascaris suum (assembly GCA_013433145.1). Classification (NCBI taxonomy): domain Eukaryota; kingdom Metazoa; phylum Nematoda; class Chromadorea; order Rhabditida; family Ascarididae; genus Ascaris; species Ascaris suum. The sequence goes on from CM024175.1 coordinate 2,610,795, forward strand.
CTTTGTGCGTCAATTTGAAATATTGTTGAAGCATTCATAGGAGAGTTCTGTTATCATTTTATGTTCCAATTGAGACGTATAGAAAAAAAAATACTTGAGAGCTGATTCAAATGTTCATTGTTCCTTTGCTATTTGATAACAACTGATTTTTATTCATTTGGAAAATTGTCGCTATTTTAAGGGAAGAAAGAATAGCATTATGACAACAATTCACTCTTGCTATTTTAGCAAGTCGAAGTATTGTGAGCCTAATAAGTCATTGAAGGAATGTGCTTAAAAATTCTTATAAGGGAGATAAGGGAAATTATAGACCTCTAACTTGAATTCTACTAAAATTTCATCGCATTTTCAGTGCTCTACACGAATATAATAACATGGTTCAGAAGGATGCCGCTTTCGTGCACTCTCTTGTGGTTTTTGCTCCAGAAGAGGCAAATTATGAGTAAGACTTTCGACACGTTGAATTTTCGATAAGACCACTCCTTCGGATCTTTTTTTGCTGCCTTACTTTGCAGGTGTTGAGAAATGTTGAAAGTGGCATATTATAGAAATGTTTTGGTGTTCTTCTAGATTGCTTCCATTAAACGGATTGCAGGTTGTCCTGGAGGCGAATGATGCGTGACGACTGACGACTGGTGTGCTTTTATTTGAAGATGTCAGATGCGCCTAAATGAAGCTATGAACTTTATAAATGAAATCAAATCGTGGGACTCGTTTGAAAAATAACCGAGTTCCGGCAGAAGCCTTTCTGTGAAGTGCGAGATTAAGGAGGAAGGAATATCCTTACTTTGGCATTCTTTGGATTCACCTAAGCTTGAATGGAAATCTAGAACATTCCAACCACCTTCCTGCAAGGAAATTGGGCAAATACATCATATAATATGCCAAAGGAATATGTGTCCAGTGTTTCCTGTTTGGCGGAGAAATCTCCAGCCAGGTTGATCAAAACGAAATAGGCTCTAAACATGTCACAAAAATTTCTGCTCGCCTATCTGAAAATGCTATCTAACAGCATTTTCTTTCAGTTCGGTGGTTAGCTTTCACAGCGACATATGGACAGCAACAAGCGAGTTGAACGAAATCGTAGCGAATACAATGCCCGATAACACGAGTGTGGTGATGATTTGTGATGGAAGCATCATTGAAACCATACAAACGAATTCTCCACTTGTGAACGTCGTTAACGATACGGACAAGGATTCAGTCACTGTGCTTGACTTAGTTATGAAAGTATTGAGTAAGCGGTTCACTTCAAATTAATGAGTCTTGTTACACTGCACTTCACTCATGGAAGTGAAAGACGGCAAATGGAAAATGCTGTTTTTTTGAATTTCGAGTCAGCTGCATGCGAAATGAAATTGTATTATGCGTGGCACCTTGCACAACGTTTGCAATTCTCTCGAAATCCGTAGGGTACGGTAGTGGTCACTGATGCATAACTGAATGAATTCTCATCACCTCCGAACTGTTGCCTTAATAAGCAGCAGTGTACAGCAGGTAAAGAAGATTTTCGGTTCGTGAAGAACGCGAAAAAATAACGTTACCGGGACATCAAAAGTAAATACAGACTCCAGTACCAGAGTTTTCACTGTACGTTGATGACAAGTGCTTGGATCGTTTTCACAACTATTATGCATTACATGCAGATAAATGAAAAAGGGCTTCGAAAATTTCGCGTTTTGAGGAAAACTTTGTCCGCTGAAACAGAATCACTGATATGAGTTAATAATCCAAGTAATTCATGGCTTTCTCTGTGGCATCAAAATTCGCGGTGATTTAACAGTTAAACGTTACGGAATTTCTCAAGCATTGCTGTTGGTGCAGTGGCTGCCATACATCCGTGATTTTACTTTTCGCCCATCTTAGTTTCGTCTCATCACTACATGTGTATTTTCCCATTTGCTCGCACATGTTCTCAAACACTGAGTGCGAGAGGTTTCTCTAGAAACAAAACCAGCGAAAGCAATCGAAAACAATTGTGTTCCTGAACGCTCTATTGGGTAGCTAAATCCATGGCCGCAGCATTATTGTGGGAATTAGCTGGCAGTTAAACATTTGCTTCATTTAATTTCTAGATTCGTTATACGCTGCCCATAAAAGCACGGCCCAACAGGCTGTTTGTCATTCCAGTCAGCAAGTCAAACACTGCCTATTGAAAACGTATTTCTAACTAACAGCATTAGTCCTTGCACCACAAAACTCGGTTTTTTAGAGCCGCAAGTGGTTCATCGAACGACATCGATTTCTTCGACGACCACGCCAAGTAAGATTTCATGTCCTCTAATTCCTTCACAATCACACGCTATGACGCAGATATTTTTGTCGTTTTTCGAAGCAGATTTTATAACGTACACATCCATCAATGCAGTTTTAAAATTGAAGAATCGGGCGACTGGCGTTGGCGATAGAACAGTAAATGAAAAGATGTGCCAGGGATTCTAACGCCATACCACCTCATTTAACGATGCATACAGCCTTAGCGTATAGCCAGTAAAAAATAGAACATCCCCGCTCAGAAGCCGAATCGAACCGTCTTGTGAATCTTCGGAAACTCGTACTTTTTCTAAACAGAAAAGCGGTGTTGTAGAATGTAGAGATCCCACGACAATATTTTAGGCGCTCCCTCCTTTGAAACCTCTTTCAAAGCCAACAAACAAATTTACATAGTCAATGACGCATTGTTGTGTAGACTGGCCATATTACATTACCTTCAGCTTCAGCGGTTCTATACTTGGTTCTATATTTGGTAGTTAGGGATAAGGAGAAGCGGGTATACACGTCTGTTCAGTTACTTCAGAGCGACTGAACGCGGGTATACATGCCTGTTGGGTATGGAGCTAAAGAGCCAACCCAACATATCTGCTTGTGATCAAAATCTATTTGTGATCAAACAATGATCATTTTCCTCTTATGGCGGTTCCCGATCATTGTTCCCGCGCCGTGTCATTGATCGACTTATCTGCTTTTGATCTGCCTGAAGCTATATAAGTCGGGCCTCAGCCGGTCGGAGCCACTCCTCTCCATCGACGGCTCTCCGACCGGCGCCTCTCTCGGTACGTCTCGTCTTCTCCAGTTTGCTCTTTATGAACTGTGGTGCTCCTCCGGTAAAGGACTTCGACTATTCCCATGTCTTTCGCGCTCCACTCGGTCTCTCTCTCAACATTGTCGCCACTAAAGTTATAACAATGTCTTTTAATCAATTTCGTTATAGCGCGCTTCTAAAACCAATTGATCGCCCTCCTATCTGTTCCGCTAACAGTGAAAAGGTTGAACAATCAGGAACCCATGCACGATGGAAATTTGAAGCATGTATAGCTGACTGTTCACGATATATTATTTTCTCACCCCTTTCTTTTCACCGTTTGCCGGTTTTCATGGTGCTGAGGAACCGCCTCACGGAAGGTCGGTAGAATATCATAATGCGCTATCTAGAATGATCCGGTAACGATTTTCTGAAGCAGATTCCCACAATATAGCATCCGTTCCGTTTCTCGCTTCCGGAAGTGTTTGCGCTTCATTTGCGCCAAGAAACATAAAGTGAGAGCAAGACAGACACAAAAAAATTTGTCGGTAGCACTTTGTTGGCGTAAGTGCTAGAAACAACGCATCATTCGCAGCGATGCCGACGAGATAATTGAAAGAAATGAAACTGCTGCTATTTTCTTTAGGCATTTCGAGCCCATCCGTACCATTTATTATGTCGAATATTTCAACAACTTCAACGGTTGAGTCAACCAGCACATCGGTGACTCCAGAGGGTACGTTCACTTACTTTTTCAGAGAACTGCACTATGTATTGGATTGGAATGAAAATTTTCTATAATACAGGTAGGGATGTTCTTGTGCAATAGGCGTTTCCTTTTCAGAAGGTAATTCGTAGAAACATTGTGTGTTTAGAAGAATTGCGCGGACATTCGAAGAAGCACGCTTTTGCAATCCTCGTTTATGAATTACTGAAGAAACGTGATGGCAGGTTTCATGATGATTCCAGTGAAGTGTTCAAAATTCTCTGCAGGCAGTAAAAATCTTAAATGCCTTCGATGTTGCATTTTCTCTGCTATGTTCATCAGATGTATAGCAACCAGTTTGTTCATTGGTTTTTTACTGGAAAACGTTCATTCCTACTTCAACGCAATATATTCACTCACCGTAGTTTCACTTTCACAATGAATGAATGTGAAGTTCGCTAAAAAATATGTTCACTTATCGATAGCTGAAACTGTTGTTGCGCTGGAGCTGTTTTTTAGCTTCAGAATGGAAAGGATTCTTGCGTCTTGTTCCTTTATGTAATTCCGGAGTATTATTTTATTCTTATGAAACTTTCTGAAGGTGAGAAAAATTTTTCACTTTCAGCGACCGCTGATAAACCAGAGCGCATTACATTTGCGTTTAATATCGCTCATTACAACAGCCATCTGCGATCGAAGAGGAGCATATCCAAACAGGTTAAGTCTACCTCAGCTATCTGATGATTTGCATGCGCAATCATTTTTCGATTCTCATGACGGTAGGGCGTGAATTTTCGAGTTTCCGTCTCGCTTCCTTGTTCTCGTTTTCGTTTCATTTCCTTCAGAGTAGGAATTTTTGAATAGAGACGATATTGCATGAGCATTGTTTATTATAATGTCAACATTCGGAGTCGGAACTGTTTGCTCGTCCCAGCAATCATCTCTCGTCAACACGTAATTTTCTCACGCTACGGAATCGTCCGTTCAACCCGTAATATCTTAATTTTTTATGAAACCTGCCACGTTTTTAAGCCGTCGTCAGTGTGTACTTCGTTAGTTGTGCGGAAGCAAAATGATCAGGTCTAGAGTGCGCAAACGAGCAGACAAGCGGAAAAATTTTTGCAAAAAATAAGATGAAGCGAAAACATCATTTTAGAGCTTCGAAGTAATAGAAGGCATCGTTCGCGGCTATATTAATAGTACTACGAGATTCCTGTTTCAACCGTATGCTGGTGGAGGAAATATACCAGCAATCGAGTGCGCAAACGCTGATGAAGCACTTATGAAGATGGAAAATATTTCACGATTGGATGTTTCGGATGAAAATCCAAGCATGACAAGGTACACAATGACGTTAATATTCCCTTCTACTAATTTCACTAATAGCAAAAGTGGCGAGTTGAAATCTGCATAACATCAAAAACTTTCGCTCACAAATTATAGCCACAAACGAATAAGGGATTAGATATAAGAAGTAAGGTGTTCGGCTCCGATGAAACAGCTGCTATTTAGAATAAACTCTGCACATAAAAATACTTCGCATTTAACAAAATCGTGAAACTTACTTTGTTCTTAATCATGATTATCGTGCCGAATTCTCTTTGGAAAGGTTGAAATGCAAAGATAGAAGGGAGCATTCGGATAAAGCGCTAATGTGGCTGCATTCTAGGTGAGCAAGAACTTCGCTAAATATACGTAAATTGTAATACAGCGGCTTTTTAAGTGCAGAAATCGGGTGTATTGTGGTGTCCTTGCCCACCTTTGCTTGAGCGACTATCGTTTTGCAGCCCCACAGAAATCTGAGATTCTCAAACTTTCAAATCAATTTGCTGGAGCAGTGAAGATATTTTATTACGATTTCAGCAATTCTTTCCGAGCATGCTTCGGAATCCAAAAATAAACCTTGGATGAAGTTGTTATGGATGAAGTTGTTCTCTCAAATCTTTCTAAATCGATGAGAACAGATGAAGAAACCACCCCTTCACGTTCAAGAAGTTAGAAAATCCTCATCCCCGATCTCCGTTAGTTGTGCCCTACAAAATGAACTCTTGGATGTTGCGAACGAAAATCGCAAAGTTTCTTCACCGTGCTGTAGCATAATATTCAGATTTACAACTCAGCTTCTCAAACAGAACAGTAAAATTTTTCCGAACTCATCCGCGTAGTGACCGGCAAATTTCCCTCCTTCTATATTTCTCCTCTCGTTGTGTGCCTCCAGATATTTGAAATCGCCTCCGAATAGGCCTCCATTCCAAACGATGAGAGTGACAGGTTTCCACTGAATACAAACTCTGATTCAATTATAATCCCACGTCCTAGACGTTGCAAACTTTTATGCCACTGGCATTCGATCGAAGCATAAGAGATAGAATTTTTTTGCGCTTTCTAAAAATCCTTGCGGAGAGGCAGTACAATGATCTTATGCCTGCTTTATCCGCTCCTCTTGCGGTGGGTTCCACATGCAAACGTGACTGAGCTACGAGCGTAAAATATAATTGTTACGTATGGTCCGGATCGTCCCTAGATGCGCATGTTGTCGTTCGAATGGGTTTGATAGACATGATTGAAGAAACTTAACCGGAGATGGTGTATTCTTCATACATTACAGGTATACGTACCACTCACTCATCCTAGGCAACTCTGTATGATCAGCGTTGAAAGGTCCTGTCCTAGAAAAGACGAACAAAACCTGCGGCTACTAAGTCAACCTGTTAAGTTTTAATGTTTGTTGTTCACGGCATTTCCGCTTTAACCAACTTTTTGGTTTTCATTTCCGACAGCTCTCCGTCCATTTTCTCTCACGTCTGCATTTGTCGATGGCGATCAGCTCGTCATTTATCCTACATTTATGGGCTTCCATCTGCAGCCTAATATCTATGCCGCATGTTGAGCCCACAACACCACCTTCTTTCTCATTCGGGCTCAGGCGCTCTGCTCCACCTTAATCGTTCCTTCAAACGTATTTCGTGGATGCCACGCTTGTACAAAACGGGAGAATTTTCTTTCCAGCTTTCTTTGCGCTATCTGAAGCCCCTCAAAACGGTAATCGAGCAGGATCAGATATGGGTTCGAAATTGTAAACAACCTTAACTGCTAGACGACGCGGCAAATGTTCTTTTACAGTGCGATTCTCAAATATTGCAACGAGACATCGACTCACACGATCGATGAGCACTATTCGTATGTAGCATTCACTCCAGAGGAAACAGACTATGCGTAAGTGTTTCACCTCGTTCTTAACATGAAAGAGGGAAATTAAGAGATTTGTGGATACTTTTTTATTACTCACAAATCAGATTTCTCCAAGTGTCGAGCATAATCATGTTTTCTTTTATACGAAAGGAGAAATTTGTTTCCTAATGCAAATTCCCTCGGGCCGATAGCAATTCTTCGCATGCATTGTGGTCTTGGTATTATCGATCAACCAAAAGTGCCTTACATATTTTCCAATTCGCTTCTATGGCCTTTTCCTCTTTACTGTTTTACAGGAAAAGCGCCACGTGCTATAAAGGTTTTTTCCTCGGGACTGTTTTCACTTCCGAAGTGTTTTTTTTCTAAAATTGTATGACATAAGCTCTCCATGTCGATCGTTTTAAGTGGTTTTTTTTAGCTAGAATTCCCAAAGATTTTTTTCGTAGAATTTTATTGAGTCATAATCGCACTAATAAACGGTTTATGTACAGATGAAATTACACGGTATTTATCGTAAAGGTCGTTTCTTCGCATGAGCATTTATAACGTTTCTCCAATTTCGGTACCAAAAAAATTCAAAATTCAGCGATTGGGAGCTCTGAAATGATTGCGCTGACTTAATCACGCGGAGATGAATGTTGCAGTTTTTTTTTTTTTTGCTCACAATGATCTCATCTATCAAATCCCGAAACCAACCAATCCCACTTAAAATACCTAACAGCATAGTGATGGAGTCATGTGAGGTGATTCCTTACTAAATCAGGGCTATTCCCCCACCATTCCTGCATAGAACGTTCTGAAATATTCAATAGTTTTGTACGTGAAGAGAACTTTTCTTGCAGAAACATCACTGACTTTATGCAAGACATGCATTTCGCATCGAAGAGCATCGAAGAGCTTGCCGAAAAGCAAAGAAATCATAGTGCTACCGTTGTTATAGCTGCAAATGCGGAAGCAGCAGCTTATTTCCGCAACGCTTCAGATGCAAAAGTGGTGGAAACTTCAGGCACAACTATCGATGAAATTATTGCGAATATATCCTCCGCATTAGGTTGGTTGTTTTTCCCCCATTATTCTTTTCTTTTCAAAAATGTTTTTTGTTTCAACGAGGGTGAAATAATTGCGCTATTGCGGAATGTTGAGCGGCTCGATACCTATCTACCCGAGCGACAACGGTGATGTTGAAAAGTGCAGTGTCCTCCAGAGGAATATTTTTAGACGCGTCTCGTCCTCTGAAAATTTCAGTGCTAACAGCTTAGAAGTTGGACATGCTATACATTATAGCGTAAATAGCCTGTATTCCATAACTCCAGCTTTAGCGGTTCTACAATGAGTAGTTATGGATATATAGGTACACAGACAGAATCCTATCGACCTCCTTGTAATCGATGTCGACATTGCGCGTTCAAAGTCCATATGGTCGCCCTTTTATCAATTCTGTTCGAAGTTAACAAAAACCATGCTGAAAAGGAGTGCTGAGAAGACAATAATCCGATGGTCCCGAAACGATACGAATGTTCAGCTATAAAAGTGCTATCCAGCCTCATGTGCCGATTATTACCGACGGAATCGTTCTACTGCGGACAGAATACAAAGATCATAGATGCTGCCTGTTTACGGCAGTGGTCATCGATGTAGTTCATCTCTCGCTGTTTTTTTTCATTCAGAGAGTGTTGCGCCAATGACTTCAGCCATTCCATCCGCTAGCACACCTATGATCTCGAATGGTGCGTCCAATTTTTTTTTCTGAGAAGGTCGTCATGTTGGAAAGCTGTAAGATGCGGTCATGTATATCACTGTGCAACAGGCGACCCTGAACATCTTTTAGTAGAGATCAAATGCTATCGACCATTCTGTAAAGCTTGTCATTCAATCGTTATGACGAAATGCGTGAATCCCCATCATAAGTTTGTTAACTCTCTTCATGTTTTTTCCGGAGGAAGCGCCGGCCATCCACGAATTCACTTCCCTCAGTCGAAAAGGAAGTTAACGCTGAGACAGATTCCAGGAGCCAATTTCTCAGTCCCACAGGATCAATGCTACTCCAAATTGTGACCTGCTCAAAACATTTAGTGACCGGCAGCAATCTACGTTTCCCCATTATTCCTCGACGATCTCCTAGTGCAGACGGTTGCCTCGAGAAGAGGAAACTGACGTGACTTTGAAATGGGGAATACTGGATTAAATACGTCGGTAACTTTATTATCCTGTTGCACGTCAACGTCGCAAGTTCGAAGAGCGCATGTATCTTCTAATTCATCTGACATGCTGAGCTGGAGGGTCGTGTGCTATCATGGGCGCTTATTTCAGTGTGACAGACGAACAGCTCCGGAGATAATTCTATTATTACATTTAGATCTTTCAGAGAACACAACCATATAATCGAGTACATGTTTACAGCCGAGTTTGTTAGGTGCTGTGAAAGTCGGCGTGAAAAAACAATGCGCTCAATGAACGTTAAATCTTTAATTTTTTTTTTCTTCATGTTCCAGCCAAACAGACGGCTGTTCTTTTGAATGTTTTCGTTGTCTGAATGAAGTGCTCCACGAATATCGAGCACAGAATCCACATGCACAGGTTCGATCAAAGCGGCGGCGGTGGCGAATATAAAAATGGGGTATCTGTTTCACTCCACAATAGCTATGATGTCCGCAAACGAGATCAAACATCCGTAACATTGCTCAGGCACCGATGACGGTGCCAACGCATAGATATTCTAGTGGCCTTCCCAGTTCAAGGGAAATTCTCGTTCCCCCACAGAAGCTAACAAGAACGATCAATAGAGAGTGAAGTGGGCGACATAGGAGGTGCTCCCTTAAGACGCCCTTATTTCCAGCAATCAGCGTTCTCTTTGCCAAGAAGTTATCCCATCGGAAGCACGGTTATATCTTCCAACACGACGTCAAAGCACAGGATTTATGACAAGTCACCAGTGTTAGTCTCAACTTCTTCCACTAGGGGCTCATCGTCACAGTTTCAACTACAACTTCTGGTTGGGAAATGAGCTTACTTGTGCGCTATGTCGGCCATCAGCGACCACTCTCCTTATTCGAGAGGTTGCACAGTTTTTGAATATTCGATGCTTCAATTTAATCTGCTTCGAACTCAAAAGCTACACTACCGCCCACTCCAGTTGTTTACCTAAACGTTCCCACAATTTCATTTGCTCGATCCAACGTTTTGCTGGGAACTGCTTCGGCTATCAATTTGAGTGCAGTTTCGAAATCCTATCGACCACAGAATCGATATTCCTAGTCCACGACTTCTCCACCTGGCACTACTATCTCTATTCGACCATGCTCAGTTCCAGATACTTCATCGAGCACTGATTTAACTACTGTGGCCTCCGACCTATACTGCTTCATTGTACAGTACTTCATCTTCTGGTTCAAGTACTGCTTCTTCCTCCTCATTGAACATTCTATCTTCACAGATCCGTTGGGTAAAGTTTGAGACAGTTTGTCCATAAGCTCAACTGTTCACGCGACTACACTCTCAACTCCCCATCGCACACTGTTTCAGCTAGCCTTGGAGCATTGTTTCAACCAATGAGTCAAATGCAATTTCAGATACCTCATCGACCACAGATTCAGGTACTCTGGCGAACACAACCTCAACCGCTCTATCGTACACTACTTCAATCTCTAGTTCGACCATTACTTCCCATTCGTCAACGAGTACTACTTCAACCGCTCCAGACGATGCAGATTCAAGTCCACCTATTTTAGGGACAACAGCCTCGACTACTCCATCAGAAACTATTTCAACCACTGCATCTGTGGCAGGTTCAGATACTCCATCGAGCACAAATCCAACTGCTTTGGGGACTGCAGCCTCAAGTGCACCATCGTACACTATGTCAACTTCTGGTTCGAGCACAACTTCGTATCCCTCATCGAGCACTACTTCAACCGCTTCACCGGATGCAGATTCAACTCCACCTATTTTAGGGACAACAGCCTCGACTACTCCATCAGAAACTATTTCAATCACTGCATCTGTGGCAGGTTCAGATACTCCATCGAGCACAAATCCAACTGCTTTGGGGACTGCAGCCTCAAGTGCACCATCGTACACTATGTCAACTTCTGGTTCGAGCACAACTTCGTATCCCTCATCGAGCACTACTTCAACCGCTTCACCGGATGCAGATTCAACTCCACCTATTTTAGGGACAACAGCCTCGACTACTCCATCAGAAACTATTTCAACCACTGCATCTGTGGCAGGTTTAGATACTCCATCGAGCACAAATCCAACTGCTTTGGGGACTGCAGCCTCAAGTGCACCATCGTACACTATGTCAACTTCCGGTTCGAGCACTACTTCAGCTTCACCGGATGCAGATTCAAGTCCAACCATTGTAGGGACAACAGTCTGGACTACTCCATCAGAAACTACTTCAACCACTGTATCTGTGGCAGATTCAGATACTCCATCGAGCACAAATCCAACTGCCCCGGCGAACACAACGTCAACCGCTCCATCGCACACTTCAACTACCCAATCGAGCACCGTTTCGACCACCCCTTCCGGGACATCGACAACCGCAAACAATTAGTTTCTTCATTTTTAATAAAACAAGAACGAAGTCTTGTAGATTGCTGGATGTAGTCGAGACACAGCGCAGGGGCAAAAATGCTTTTGTTTCAGTACGATAAGGTTTCGATATAGTGGCAGATATTAAGGGTTTTCCGCAAACAAAATTCCTTGCAATGACAGAAATCTTGCATTCCCCATATTCGAAACTTGTTATCATTCCTCCCATTATTTTTGTTCATTTTCTTGCGTGATTTCTACTACGCCACACATTCAAGACATTCCTCAGTGATTTCAGAAGTCTCTGATGATAACAACGAATGAATGCCGATGCAAATCATGCTTCAACAGGAGAATAATAACCTCTAGGCTTCGGGTAAAAATTACAGTACTGCTGCTCACTCATTCTATGGCCGAGGTTGAATCAAGCATTATAAACTCAACGAAAATGTACGATCGAAACGTGCTTCGGTGAGCATATATTTTCAAACAGATCTGTCCAGTGCTGATGAACGTTTCTTTTTTAGGTTCGTCTTATTATCCGTGCAGTGGTGATTTCATCTTCGTGGCCGATGCGTCGGAGTCGGTCGAAAAAGTCGAACACAGAACTGGAGTGAGCTACTATTTGTCACTGTCATCCTAATGAACTCCACAACGAAAGTTTCTCCCTTTATGCGTAACTGCAAACACTAGCTAATGCGTAAATGCTGCATAAGGAACCCATGTTGTGCTGAGCCATTTCGGTCTGAGAAACTAGAAGGTATCAAATGACTGGGCAATAAAAGATGGAAGCTGACGGAGACAGTGGCTGTCTTCTCCGTTGGGGTCGTTTGGCGATACTTCGTATTTAGGGGCTTTTTTCCAGTGCGGAAAGCTCAGCCCAAATATATCAGCCATTCCGATGAAATAACTGATGACTCGTGAGTGCACCTCACAATTGAATCGCCGCAGACAGAGACAATGCTTGCTGCCCTGATGCACCGATATTCACCAACTTACTAAAGTCAGTCATCCCCCTCACTGCATGCTCCATAAGCCTGTAACGAATGTTTGATTTACTCCATTGATACTGCTCAGTGACCTTGGTCGAAGGGCTGCAAAAACTATCATAAATAACAATGGGATGCCCAGTTCAACAGTCTCCTTTCTATTCAGCAACGTTAAGCTTGCTGCAGTTGACCAGAAGCAAAGTAATATTTCTCCTTTGAACTTTCTTACAAAAGGCTACATTTTCTGCGCATATGCATGAACCGCGCTGAGGAACGGAATAATAATGTAAACATTTGGTGGTAATAGCTCATTTGCATGCACAATAAGTGGTCGCTTTTAGCCAATTAAACTTTAATGCATTCAATTTGGATATCATCATGATGCGTAGATTTTGTTACTCACTGCACAATTCCTCTCATGACCAGTAACTCTGGAATATGCGTAGACGCATCCCTGCAGGCTAGTGCGGAAGTTTGCGGTAGAAATCATGGCACGGTGTTTTTTAAGGTTTTTTGCACTTAATTTTGAAACCGGAAATCCTGATGAATATTTCGATGCACGCTCTCTCTTGTTTTTGTTTTTTGTTTTTTGTTTCGTCCCACCGAGGATTTGGTAACGTATGGCAGAGAAAACGCCCTCTTTGGTACGAGATATTTATGCCCTGGAGTCTTCATGCTGTCTTCACGTTTGTTTTCATTTTGGCAGTTCATGCACTTTTCGGTGGCAATGCGTTTAGCCATAATGCATGGAAGTTAATGAATGGTCACTGTAACTGCTATTGTCATAAAATGCCGATGTGGGCTTTCTTTTGTATACTTCGAGTAAGCGAAATGCAGAAAATAAGTTTCTTTATTCGCATCTACGAATGGTTTCAGCAATTCGAGGCGATTACGGGTATCACTTCTCGTTGGACTCTCGACAACAGCTCCACAATACGAGTATCCGTTGCATCTGTGGGTGTTGCTTTCACAAATGGTGGAATGCTCGTGCAACCTTTCTGCAGCAATCATACTGACGTCAACAACGCGGTTATTCGTATCGCCGCCAACCTGCCTGGGCCAATGATTGCACCTGTAAGGCAAGCATTTCCTGCAGTTTAATTTCACATGCGACTTAAGCGAAGTGATAACCAAGTTTTGGGTGACAACCAGCTGTTGTTTGCGAGTGCTTACTTTTTCGTTAATTTAGCGTAGCAGAAATGCTCAGACGTCAGTACTGTGAAAAAACAAGTGGAACGCCTCTCCGAGAAGGCAGAAGAACGATTTTCGTCATCTTCTCTGGATGGAAGTAAGATTTCTCGTTTTGTCATTTGTCTATCTGTTAGGCGATAAGCAAACAACATGGGCCGCTTGGTGTCGTGTGTGAGTACTATGTTATAAGTATTAAAAAGGTTTCAGTGGCTAACTACGAAATGAAAAATAGCTGCCATGAAACGAAGTTTGAAGCCATAACAAATAAAAAGAAAGATATGTGAGCTCACATTTATATAACATGGGAGAAAGAAACGAACAGCGCATTGTAGGTGGAGCAACTGCTAAGCAGGCACATGACGGTGCCCAAGAAAAGGCTATCGTGAGGATATTGAACGTTTGCTTGGATCAAAATTCAATAGGAAATATGCAAATTCGACTGCTTTATTAGGCATCCGTGGCTTGTCCTTATGACCGCGCAGTACAATGATTATGTACTCCTCGTCTTGAGTGCATACGACAATTGCTGCTATGTGAAGGTCGCATGAAATTTTCATGGTTACTTCGAGCAGACAATATTTTGAAGTGGTCTTTCTCCGATCTTGTTCTCATGACATGCAAGTTCCGGTTTCGGCTAGGTAGGACCTCCAGCATCTCGCATATCGCTACGCTCAAAATAAAGTTTCATGAGCATCATCGCGTTTTTGTGTTGAAGGCGGCAATTAGTCGACACCACGGTAACGGTACTGCATTTCCACCTTGTCATTAATCGCCATATTATTTGCAGTGGTCCAGTGGGAGTTGTTAACGTTATTCAGAAGTCTTCATGGCTTGATTGTTCAACGGCTACCAACGAGACCATATTCATGGCAGGCGTCGAATCAGGTATTCTTTGTGTTTTTTCCCCTGAATACCGCGATCATACGAGGATTGGAGAATGTAACGTGAAATGTGCAGCTTCAGTCCTTTTTTTCATTATCGCAGTGCCACCACACATGTCTTCCATTGTAAGGACCATTGTATCTGCAATTGTTTCAACGACTACAGTGTACATGAACATGAATGGACAGCTTTTAGCTGTTGCGATCTCCTTCCCGAAAAGAATGGATCCACTGCTCCACATGATCCCCTGACATCGCTTTGTTATAATATATGAAAGCTTTAAGACAAAAATGTTAGTCCATGTGGGACAAGAAACAGCAGCATGCAAGCATAATTAACTAAAATAATTTAACAGTAGAAATAGATATAAACATTAGATGGAACAACGAGGAAGTAATGAGTTGAATCGTTGGATACATATGTTTGCATATGGCTTACGTTGATCATATCATACCGCTGTGGTGATATGTGATCTGATTTTGTCAAAACATGAACTGGGCATTACCTGCCATTCGAACAAACTGCTCCCTAACTTATATCCGCAAAGGCAACGCCCCGAGCCATCTATGGTGGAAGACCAGAACAGATATATGCTGCCAACCTGGAAAATTCAGCGCCATATTATTGCGGGTTCTAATTGTGTGGACTTGAAAGCTTCATTTCACATGGATCAAGTTCTGCGCCTAGCTTGTCTTCGATGATCCATGCCTTTATTAAGCAATTCCTTTGCACATTTTCTGGACCTTTTCTAATTCCATGCAATCGTTTTGTCGACAAGGCAACCGCATTTAGAGGACGTACTCAATAAAAGCGATTATCTATTGTTCGTATGTATGCTTCTATGTAGAGCATCTGTGAAATTGATTGCACGAGCGAGAAGCCGAGTTTTCTATCGGACATTCTTCATGACCACGTGCTTTATGTGCTTGTTCAGTTGCACATAGAAATCAGGAAATCAACCATAGTGTTGGAATTATCGGTGGAATCGCAAATAGGACTCCGCTGGATATGACATCCGCTTAAGGTGATGAGCATGAATTCTATTCAATCACATCATGTAATAACGAACGCAAAAGGCCGTCATTTTTTTTTTCAAATGAACCGTTTATGCATTGTCTAATGAAAAATTACATTTGACCTAGTCGGTTAAGAACGAGATCTTTCCCATGTAGAAAGGTAAGGAAATTCTATCAAGGAATCATTCATAAAGAAGATTTTCAACGAATGCATCGAACAACAGATAATGTAAAGGTGAGCAGGTGAAAACGTCGCACATAGATGCCTCTTTTTCGTATGTGTCACTGAAGAAAGAATTTTTTAAGCGGTTGTGATGAAATGAACAACACTTTATTTGAGACCTTGTTGCGAGTACGTTGGGAAAGTTCAAGAGGTTTAATTTTTGTTGGCCACAACTTCGCTCTACCCGGAAATTAACTCGGACACATCTATACAAGTATGATTTGTCCCACCGCACATGCGCACAGCGTCTGCCACGTATATCTGCAAAACTCATAAATGAAGGTTAAATCGTTTTTCCAGTAGGTACTTCGTTTCCTTCATAGTCAGGACAATATCGTCATGGCGTCCCAAAAAAAGGGTTTTACAGGCTCCTCAGACCTGGCATCGTTGGGTGTACCATCATCGTCTTTATATTATAAAGTCGAAGACTTCAGTGAGAAATCAATAGAGGAATTGTCTACAAAGATCGCCTCGGAAGTATGCGGTACGTCGGATCTTCACTTGAGGAAGCTATTGTTTCTTTCATATTAACAATTTAGTACGAGCATCTGTGCAACACAGCGATTTCATCTGTCTTTGTCTCATGCGTTATATTCGACAGACACTATCTTCGACATCTTTGCAAATCTTATTTGATAAATTAAGGAGCAGGGCACGTTTCAAGATCGAACGTATCAAAATTGGTACTCACAAAATTGAAAAGTTGGGCATCTCTTTCTTGCAAGAGCGTTTTTTATTTTCGCGCATAATATGGATTAAATGAAGCTTACGTGGTTCTAGAAAGGTCAAGAATAAAACTCGATGACATGTACACGTCGGTAATCATAAACACAAAAACTGACTGGTGCCGTTGCCGCACTTCGCTAGCCCTACATTGGCTAATCTTTCTGCAGCGGTCTGACATCAGTAAAGCGAAAGCGACCCCAGTATATTCGTTCACTATGGAATCTCCCAGAACTACGAATATTTCTCTTCAGGAGTGAAAGAAAAGGACGCCTCAGTCGGGAGAGAGTCGACCGTTTTGGACATTGGTATTGCACGAGCACAACTGGCAACGCATTAATGAGAATAAACGACCACTGCAGTCGGTGATGAAATCTTCGCGAATGTAGTGTTCGGATAATGAAGCATTTAATGCAAATGATGATTCACGAGGCGAAAGAGGGTTGCCCTAGTGGTGTTGCCCCTAGTGGCATTTACATGAGACGAGCATAATCACTATTGAGCGGATAAAGCGTTTTTCATATTCCGCCATACGACATTTTATGCACGAATGCGCAAATATTACTACGGAATTGTTAAATATATGAGTAGCTGACGCGTTTTTATTCGCGCAGAGTGGCGACAGTGGAAATTACTTCAGAGGAAATTGTGTTTTTCTGTAGCATGAATGAAACAACGAACTGATGACTATCTCCTGCGTAGTATTTCCCAGGTCTTTTCTTTCGTGGTTTCTCCGAGACAAATGTAATTTTTGTTTTGTGGCATCCCCGACAGATGTATTTCTTCTGGAAGAGTCTTCCGATAAAAAAATGTCCTCGTGTTGTTGAGGAATCAAGAGTAGCGATGAGCAGGTTGATCTATGTGAAAAGTGCAAAACCGTAGAAATACATCGATTCGTGAAAGTTTTGGTCCACTATGAAAGCAGCATCCGTTAGATGCAATGGTCGAACCGTTTGTATTCCTCAAAAATGAGAGGTCATTTAATATCCCATTTAACAGTCCTCTACCGGCTCCTGGGTGCCTGTTTCTGCTTCGATATCTCATCGTGATTTCTACTCTTTCAAGACACTAGATGAATGCAACAAACGGAGCAAAAATTTCGCGATTTTTAAAACTATTGTGGAAGTGTAATTGCACAAAGAGAATATATCCTATGCTTTGAACGCTTCAAAACTATTCCGACTTAATAAATCTTCTTTTTCCAATTTGTCGGTGAATGATATATGTTGGTCCTGTTCAAGTTGTTCATTGCAGGCGATGTGTGCATGCACTCATGCACATTAATACTACTTTCCTGGGATATGATAGAAACGTAGTCATAGTCACGGGGAAACGATAGTTGATCCTTGCTTGATCAACTCAACATAAATTCCTCTTTTTTTTGCACAGCGAAATTTGCACTGACTTATAGCAAGATCTTATGCCAAAATACTTCAGGAAAACTTTATCAGCGAACACAGGAACGAAGAGCGGTCACGTTTGCCATTTCTCCTAACTATTAAACTCCGCAGTCACAGGATAGAACTATTCCACTCCTGGCCAAATACGTGTTTAAGTTGTACAGTATGTTTGAGGCCTAAGACGGAGCCAAGCAAAATCACCATTCACGGTTGAACAGTGAGTCGAGCACCGCGGAATAGGTCCTTCGGAGATTCTTAGAAATCTATAGGAAGAGCCTCTCAGTAAAATGACAAATCTTAAATATAAATGAGAGATAGGAAACCCAGAGATACCATAGAACAGGTTCGGAAATATCTATGTCACACGGCCAAGATATTTTCAAGCTCTCCGAGTTTCTTCTGACAGCGAATGAAAGGCGTTCCTCAGCACATTCTTCAGTGCGTTGAATTTTTAGGAAAGAAGTTGCCCATTGTCGAGGAAGAATACTTTACCACAGGAACCAACCAGTCAATGAAATGAACATATTCATTTGCGCAATTAAACCACCTTCAATAATCTTTACTGCAGATGAGGCGAGGAAAACTAGTTCAGCTGGCATTCTGCTTGAATGAGGACATACAAGTAATCTCTTGTGTTGAATAAATTCCATAACCTTGCAAGAGCCCTAAAGACATATGATTGTCTGCTGTTTTTAAATAGACATTTTGGTATTTTTGTACTCAGCGAATTACCATTAAATTCCTTCCGACGGCAGTCAACGTCGTCACTGGACAACAGCTTCGGAGACTTCTAAACGACTGGTGGTCATCTGATACTGAATTTCTGCTACTATTGAAAATACATCCGGCACTGTTCAGATAAATATCGTGCATAAACCATTTATTACATACTTCGATCGCTTATAGAAAAAATATATATAATGGAGAAAGAATTCTGTACTATGGCTTTTGTTGTAGCCCATTACGCAAACAGTGTGTTTATATTTTATTTTACAGCAACAAAGAACCTTTTATTCGACCACGAATTCGAATTGCCCTTTTCCTTCGAATTGCATAAACTCTCATTCATTAGATCGCTCTCGATTTGTAGGCGCAGGACATGCCGGTGCCTTCAGTTAGCAATGTCCAACGTTTGGTGGCGCCGTATTCACGCTGAAAACAAAAACAATTACCGGCTATGTTTAATCACTGAAAGGAACGATTTGCAGAAAGCATGGAAAGGATGCTACTTTTCAATCACAAAACAACATACTTAACCGAAACAACGTGTTGAACTTGACAAGTACGCTAAAACGTAACTGTCGTGTTCACTGCTAAGGGGACAGCAAGTCTTTAGATGCTCGCCGCACCGAGAAGGATAGGAGCAGTGCAAACAAGGAGGAGGGAAGGAATGCATTCGGATATTCCATTGCCAACTAGGATCCGACTCTGATGGCTATGGAAAATTTTCATGATATGGAAAAAAACATTGAGTTGTCGGTGTACAGAAATTTGAGATAATGATCGAAACAAAGTTTCGCGATGAGGAAGCACCGCAGTATCAACAGCAAATGCGGTAGTTGCGTCGGTTCATGGAAGACGCCTACTAATAGACGCTAGTGAAGCGCAATTACGAAAATAAAATTATTCGAATAAACGTGATACTATTTTTAAGCAAAGCTGCTACGCCGGTAAAATGAGCCCAGAAGTTCTGATATGTGAGTGGCCACGTTAGGACGTAAGGAACGTCGAGGAAGGCCCATTGTACGGCATACGAACAGAAAAGAAAGCAATTGACCGGCTGTAATATGCTACGCACATTAGGAACTAACACCTGAGTATCGAGCGCTAGGTGCAGCAAGTCAGAGCAACCCAGGAGTTAGGTGGAAAGTATTTGTTGAAATGGGGCCACTAGAAGAACGAATACATGAGAGTGCTGCCAGGAATCCTTCTTTCTTGAGGCACTGAATAATAACTGACTTTGCATCATCTGAAATTCTACAAGAGAAATTTTTATATACAACTCTACTGCAAAAGCAACCATCCAGTTTTCTAGGCTTTTGTTTGGAAGTTATGTTTTAAAAATTGCACATTGATACTTGGAAAATGCCACCGTAAAATTGAATCCCGACGGACGGTTGACCTGAATGACGGCAGATGCTCGGGAGGTAATGTTTTCAAAATTGGGCCACATCTATTAACCTTCGACAAAAGTTTCGATTTTTGCAAGCCGAGTGGCATAATGCGGAAGAAGAATCGACGTAAATGTGTGCGAATTCAAATTCCTTGTTGCTGTTCGCAAATTCGACTTCCTTTCAAGAAGGATCGTGGTAAAAAAAATGATAAAGACGGTTGTCCTAAGCGCTGCGGTGAGTGGAACTTTTCGTGAAACACATATACAAAGAAGGTATGTTCCATCTGGCTGCGGTCAGCTTTGTACATGCATATTTCTAAACTTCCATAACCATGTCTTGTTACGAAACGATATCTTTTCATGGACCATTGCAAATTCACTTTGCAGAGCTGTATCAGTGCAATGTTTTCTTCGTAAGTATGATTTTCGGAGCCTATGCATGTTTCTACGCCATGAGCCTGAACATCAGCGGTCCCTGAGGCCGGGAATACGTAATTTTCATGGGCACAGTGTACAAAAGAGAATGACTTCCCCCAAAATGCAGGTGGGTCCCTCCAGTCCTAAAAAAGCAATAAAAGCATCATTCTGCACCAAACTGTGAAGGAACGCTGAAAGGCTGACGCAACATACAACAGAAAGAAGAAGGCCGCCTTGCACAGCCACATCTGCCCGCTTCACTGTTGATTTTGATCACAAACTTACAATTTACAGGCCTTCTCATCGAACCATTCAACTACGCTTTCAGCATTAGAACCGTAAACAATTGCGCTGCTATCATCATCAGCGACCACAACGTTTGCGCTTCTTGAGGTTTCGTTTCCAGCTACGATGAGCACGTGATGTCCACCTGATCGGAGGGAATTCGCTATGGTTACCGCTTTCGTCACGTCGGAAAATCTGAAGAAGGTTCCTTTTATCTCATACGATCACTACAGGTTGCATGTATGCGTATTGTACCGTTAAGTATGCATTCTACGTGTTCCTATATGCATCGTCACCTCTATATCTGTACGCCTCAACTATATATATATATATATATATATATATATATATATATATATATATATATATATATATATATATATATATATATATATATATATAGTTTTTCAACTTATTTGCCATTTTTTGCCGCTCCAGTTCCACATTTGGGTTCATCGCTCCAATTCAGCTCAGTCCCTCCAGTTATGATATCCTGCCTCATTGAAACGTCCATTTTTTTCAAATGTCATGTTGCGGAAAACGGGGTTCTTTGGGTACGCTCCACCGCCAGTATCGCTGAAAGAACTTGGGTAATCTCGAAATTTCAGGGAAAACAACGGGTGCTTCTTGGAGGGGTAGCTGGGCCGTCATGTTGCTCATGGACCCCACAAACTGTCACTGCATCCTGGATGAGCCGCCTCCAGGCGGAAAACACAAATTCTGCAAGGCCGTGCAGCTTGACTGGAACGGAGGGTTTTCCATCTGTCGATTTTTCGCTCGTCTGTACGTCTGGACAGCATGCATGCGTGACTACTCGAAAGCAACCAATAGATAACAGGTCTTTACCTGTTATGATATATGTTCATTTTTATGATATATGTTCAATAGCATGATATATATATATATATATATATATATATATATATATATATATATATATATATATATATATATATATCATGTTCATTTTTATGCCATCGATATCATTTATCTGTTGCCATAATTCGTCCAGAAGCGGTATTTTGTCTGATTCTGATCTCAGTTCAGCGAACTTTGCCAGATGACCGCATGCCAGAATTACTAGCAGATTCTCGGGATTAATTTGCCTTGTGAAATTCTCAGGACCAGTTCATCGTATCTGTATAAAAGTGAATATATAACACATGACGAAGCAGTCAGCTAAGCGGTGAGTATTGATATTTAAGAATTCAGTCGATAACGGATGTGCAGCAAATATTCTATGAAGATGTATTCGCGGAATGGTGATTTGAACTTAATAAAAACCTCTTCTTAGATGAAGGAAAGACGCTGGGAATGTACTTACTCTTGTGAGGTAAACATGACAATGATGGGAATGGCGTTGGCGGGCAAGTTGTCAACGATACCTTCCTGGTACGTTTCCAAGGCGCTGCAAAATCAAAAATATTACACATGTAATTAAAAAGCAGACGAAGTAAAACGCCAAGAAAGCGGGCGAAAGTGTTCAGGGAAAAAATGTTGAGGAAAAAAGCGCTTTTGGAGTGCAAAGGAGAATAGAAACGAAGAAAGCGAAGAAAGTGAATTTGCGGAGGTAAGACTGAGCGAAAAAATTGGATCTATCCAGAGAAAAGATAGGAAGACGGCAGCGAAACAGTAGAACAACTATGATTAAGTTGGTTCTTCTCGGAATTCTCCGCCATACTTCTAGTTCCCACATTCGCAGGCTCTCCCCTTTGCTTCGGAGTTTTTGTATTCTTTTCTTTTCTATCTCCTTTGCTAATTTCTCTATCTCGTTTTCGAATGGCTTTCCGACTTTCACAGGG
The DNA here is from genome assembly GCA_013433145.1 of Ascaris suum. Lineage (NCBI taxonomy): Eukaryota > Metazoa > Nematoda > Chromadorea > Rhabditida > Ascarididae > Ascaris > Ascaris suum. The sequence continues at coordinate 2,633,295 of CM024175.1, forward strand.
AACGCGCGAATTTTTCATTTTGTTACGCTCGTACTGAGCTAAAACAGTGAAAGAGACCTGAAAGGACAGGACCCTTGACCGCTATCGTCTGCAATACAAAATAAGTTACTGTGGCAAAAAGCGTGACCACTGTTGCATCAACTGCAAAAGAAGTTTATAATTTCTGAGTTCACTAATTTGCGTTCCTCGCAAAATTTGTCAAGAAGTGTACCGATCAACTTCAAAATCAACTTGCCTAGTCGGAATTTTGGTTTTATACAGTTTATTAGTAGAATATATATACTCGGTTGTTTTTTTTCCGTTTGATGCAGTTATATAAGGTTAATATCCATTATCAAGTATTCAAAAAAGCGCCTATAATAATGTAAGAATGATGCAAAGAACAAAATTCCCCACAAACTTTAAGGAGTTTTCTCTGAGGAGATGGGTCGATTTTTATTAGGAAAAGTTATAGTTTATGACGATAAAATTGAAGGAATCAGCGATGAAATTGGAAACAAGTGTGAATGAATTTGCTGGAAAATTTTACTCCTGATGTGGCGCCGGAAACCGAGGTTCTCAATGACGTTACAGGGAAAACGCGATGGCATTTCCTTTTTCTTAGACATAAGGAATCACTCGAAATACGCCCGCCAGATGTTCTCTCCGACAAAGACATTCATGATCCCTTTCATAACGTACTGAAGAAATTATGCAGTGAATGCGCAAGAGGCTTGTACAATATGCTAAAAGCATAAATGACACAGAATAATGCTTGTCGGATCCGCATAATGCGAGATGAGGTGAGTGAGCGGTAGACGGTAAGAACGAAAGCTGGTGAGGTTTCTTGAAACGATTCTCCTATCTCTCCTTAAAGTCATGTGTCGCTGCTGTTCTCCACGGATCCGAAGGATACAAATAGTGCTCGACACCCACGCCAGAACTAACCTCTCAGGTTCATGCCAACAAAAGCGTATCATGCGCTTAAATTTGAATATGTACATTATCGTTTAAGTCTCACATGGCAGCGTTGAATTCATAACTGTTTTGATGATCACCAGCTGTACTCCAAACACTCTCTATATCGTCTTGGACTGCGTTGAGTGTGCTCTCATATTTGATATTCGGTGTTGTCGTATCAGCAAAACCGTTCACCGAAACTCGTGTGCAGCCTTCAACTAGATGCAGCTTTTCAGCAATCGCTATGGCGACAGTTGTTTGCTGAAATAAAAAAGAATGCTCCATACATTTTCCTGCTGAATGTTTGTCATGGCAAGGATTGCTCAACTGCGGGATTGAAATGGAGCGACCGAAATCTTTTGAAGCAACAAGCCCTTCCTGATGATAAGAGAGGGCGAGATAGGCGAGGTGGTGAAGTTTGCGCATTTCAATGTCGCAACATTGCCTTCTATCTATAAGTCATCCCTTATCAAATCTCAAGTCAAAACTGGCTCTGATACGTGTATTTCAGATCCGAAGATGCCCAGTTCGTTGCATCTTAAAGGATTATAATGCGTGAAGCGCGAAAATGGAATGATGAGTTCGATGCGACAGTTTGCGTAGGTAGTTTTCAGATGCATTCATCTCCGAGCATCACAATATATGAAATATATTGCTACTAAGTGACGGTAATGTGACATAACAATCCAGGCCGCCATGTGGCGTAACCTTCGAAAGCGCTCCTATGCGCGCCACGCTGAAATTGTGCCCTGTCGAAAAGTCGTTCAGTCCAATACTGAGCCATGAAATAAGGTCCGAAGCTCCGCTTCCGAATCCGAGCACCAAGTTCAAGCTTCCTTTGGTCCAACTACGAACGCTCATCAGAAATCTATCGCTTGATACTAAATGCTCCTGTAACTCCCATTATGAAGACTTCTACAAGGAGCGCTGCTACTGTAGTTAGATGCGACTCTGCCTCACGTCTACAGGTTCTTGGTCATTTTTATCGGTGCCACTACAGGTACATCGCAACCACGTGCATGGATGGGCTTCTGATTAATAGGCTTATGATTTACGACCACATTGCCTTTGATTTTGAAAATTTCAACAATGAGCTTTGAAGATGTAGATTTGCAGGTGCGCTTGTGCATAAAACAAGAACAGTCGGAATAAATGTCTCACCCATTGAGCCATTTCACCCAACAACGTAATGTCGAGGAAAATTGATGCATATATCTTGTTTGCGGAGACATCGCATGGTCGATGAATATAGGAGGTTGTAGTTGTTGAAGGCCGTTGGGTACTTGTTGCTAACGTTGACAATAACGGGCGTGTTGTTGTCACAGTTGATGTGGATGAGTGTATTGTTGTTGTTGTTGGCGGTGGTGATGGCGTTGCTGCTGTCGCTATTGTTGTTGCTGCTGTTGTCGTTTGTGTTGTCGTTGTGGTAGCGTCCATGGCTGAAGTGAGAGAGGCAGCAGTGCTGGTTATAGGTTGCACAGAAGACGCTGGCATTGCAGTCGTAGTTGTCAGAGATGTTGCTTCGGCAGTTGAAGATGTGGTGGTCTCTCGGTACCAAATACTGCAAGAAATCGTTGAATGTAAACATTGGTATTCTGCTTTTTGCAAAAACATGGCGGAGCCTGCAACGGTGTAACCAGTCACAGGTGATCACAACACGAATAACCCTTACTAACTGCTGACATCCTTGGAGGGATTAGACCTCGTTCTTGACTGCGAAAGAAGAAATCGCCAAATCATTTTGAAGATTGTCTGAGCTGCTTTTTTGGTATAGGCTGGGTGACCACCACTGTCAGTAGGTTTTTCTCGCACTGTTCCGATCATTTTGAAAACTGCTCTAGAAAGTGACCCATTTGCTTGAACATTCTTTGGAATCTAACCCTTCCTCAAACCAATTTGAAAAGTCGCTCATTGCGTACAATGCGTGTTAGAGGTGATGGGTAGACTAAATTTATACGTTTTGATCATCTCTGATCACGCAGAACTGTAATATTTCAATTTGTACATCAGTAAAATTCGGCATACATTTTGCATGTTTCTTCTTGGAACCATGCAACGATTGAGTGCACGTTACTGGTGAAAATCGCCACCGTGCTTTCCTCATCTGCTACACTTACAACGTCGTCTTTGATTTCGCTGCTAGCAGCAACAATGAAGACATGGTGGCCAAGTTGGCGCATTCGATCCGCTGTATGCTTTGCTTCCACAGTGTCCGTGAAGCTGAAAGTGAAGAGTAGATGGATGATTTTTAAAAATGGTTTTTTTTTGTTTTTCCAATGCCTTACCTTGTTACCTACTGATCAAGCAGTCTCCATGAGATAAACATCCCCAAATGGAAGAGATTGTGTCCCATCAAGTGTTTATCTTCGACCAGCTTTTAACGAATCACGAAAACAGATCCTAGTGCGCAATGAAGGAATAGACTGCAAAGCTCAACTAATCTTTCCATTTCCTCAAAAATCATCGCATCATATTTTAGTGGAAGCATGCGCTAAGCTTCAATTGAACTTCCAAATTTAATGTGCATAGAACTTACGCGCTGTTCGCGTAGATCATGACGACAGGAACAATGGCTTGTGGTGTAGAACCACCAAACATTTCCAGAAATGCTTGAAGTGCCCTGAAACAATTTTTTGAGTGCAATTTCAATATTGCAAGCGATTTTTGTACATTGGAGTGATTTGACGTGCGATTTATACATAAAAGAATGGAGTATGATATCTACTATTAATAAAACACTTGTATACATCTTTCGATGGAATGAAATCGCCTAGAGAATGCAGATATATTAATGTAGGAATTTAATTCTGCAGTCGACTCACATCGGCGTAAAATTTAAACAAGGTGAGCACTACTTGAACTGATATTATTGTCGCGAAGACACGCGAGTAAAGTTATACAGCTGCTAGAGACATGAGAATTGAAATATGTCTCAAACCAGCAACTCGCGATATTGTCCACTTGACCTCTCGCCGCAGCGACTATATCGTTTCACTTAAGTAGCGGTGCGGTTCGTGTGCAGACGCAAACGTCTTTTGCGTTGTCAGTCTTCCTTTTTCATTTTTCATGTTTTATTGTTGAGCTTCCTTCCTCAATTTGCTTTCATTGTTAATTCTCGATAGCAATGACTCTTGCTGATCTCTTCATTATGTATCTGCATCTCGTCAGTTGATGTTTCAATAAAAAGCCACCTCGTCTATATCAGATCACGTCTTATGATGTTGTCGTATTCGTTTATCAGTTTCGTCGTGTCTTGATGTTGTCGAGAGTATATTAAAAAGGTTTAATTACCCAAGTTTGAGGTGTCGGGCGATCGCAGAGTTGAGAAGTGTTCCCCGAACCTAGTGAACAGACTTGGGGCGAGCCAACCAGGAGGTTGGTGCAGATTCATTTGGCAAAAGGAAGGGCGCAAGTGGACGAGCCCTCTTCAATTCAGGCCAGTTTACCTTTATATCACGTTGATCGCTGAAGATCTCGAACGGTTTCGAGTCCAGTAGAGAAGTGACAAGCATAGCGGCAGAATTGTCGACGGCGCAAGAAAAACAGTCTGCGGTAGAAAACTCTGAATCCGCACGCATTAGGCAGTGACGATTTTCAGTCTTCAGATAACTTGGTGGTCGGCGTAAGCGCAATCGTCCGTCACCTTGTTTCGCGTGAAATAAGTGTATCGAACTTCGCATTTTTGGCACTGCCGCAATTGTTATAAGAATTACGTTTACAAAGCTGCCTTATTGCGCCCACAGTGTGTATCCTATCATCCACGTTGTATAACCTGCCCCCCAAGTTCTCGCCAAGTTTCGGACAATTTTCTTTGTTGTGCTTGCGGTTTTCATATTGCTGTTGTTTCGACAGGCCTGCATTGTTTATAAGTTTTATTCCACGTGCACCGTGATTCTTAACGCTGTTATCCTTCATTCTAATAAACCGGCGTTCTAACTGTTTTCTTTTCTGTCGTCAATATACGAACCGCAACATCGTTTTCTCCACGACAGAAATTTTTTTTTCTGGTGCCACGAGCCGGGAGTTAAGCAGTCACGATGTCTGGAGTATATCGGCAGGCTATGGGTCCGACAAAGGGCAGACTGATAGGGTACTTGAAGAAGATACCGGCGTTAGAGGCCCCAAAACCTGACAACCCCTTAGCCGAACAAATTGCTTCTTTTGAAGAGCAAATTGATGAGTTTGACAGTTACATGCGGAAGGTAAATGCGGCGATTAATGTACTGGAAAAATACCACGAACAATGGCTCTCTTGGAGGACCAGTTTGAGCGGAGAGGAAGCAAACGAGGAAGATCGGCGTTATCAACAAATGGCAGACGATCCGAATGGCGTGCTCCAAGTTATGGATAGAGCTCGTGAAGCTTCTGAGGTGGTCGAGAACCGAAAACAAAAGGCAGTAAGACTACTTCTCGGATTGCAAGATAAAAGCAAGGCTGAAGTGCTGAATGTAACTCAACTGCCTGGATCAGCACCGAGAGTTAAGCTCCCCAAATTGGAGCTAGCTACCTTTTCTGGTGATATACGTAAGTGGCCTGAATTTTGGTCTTCATTCGAGGCGGCAGTAGATCAACAGCCAATACCCGAAGTGAATAAACTCAACTATTTATTCAGCAGTCTAAAGGGTGCGGCTTATGCAACAGTAGCCGGATATGCAGTCACTGCCTCCAATTACAAAGTGGTTGTGGACGTTCTAAAGAAGCGTTATGGAAATGAGAGTCTTATCAAAAAATGTCTTCATGACGAATTGAAGAGGCTGCCTCAGGCGGATTCTAAGAATCCGAGGATGGTTCTAGACGACGTTGAGCGAATTCTGAGACAGCTAAATGTGATGAATGAAGATACGAATCATCCTATAATCGAGCTGATGGTAGAAGAAAAATTGCCAAGGTGGATCTTATTTGAAGTCTATGAAAAGAAGAGTGAAGACCCGTCTTGGAATGTTGACAAGCTGCGTGAGTATGTCGACAAGCTAATTGCTCGAAAAGAAACAATAATGCGCGTGACCAGTAATGTGACGACTCAGAGAAAGGATCGTCACGAGGATAGAAAATCGATAAAGTGCGACTCAAAGGAAACGTCAGCATTTTCTTCGACAGTAAGCAACTTCCGAGGGAAGAAGGAAGGTCAAGCACTGAGAAGCAAAAAACGAAGTTGCGCATTTTGCGGAGGCTCTCATTGGAATAGTGACTGCCATGAGTATGCAACCGTGAAAGAGCGCTGTAGACGAATAAGAGAAAAAAGGCTTTGCTTCAGATGCCTCGCAGAAGGACATAGCGCAAAGGACTGCGCAAAGAGAGGAATGTGTTTCTATTGCAAAGAGGAACACAATTCGGCGCTCTGCCCAAAGAGGGAGAGTAAAAGTGGTTCCGAAAATGGGAGTAAACCGAAGGAACCAGAGGACAAGAGAGACAAACAAACAGCCACTGTGGACAATGAATTAAATCGATCAGCTGGTGAATCGGCATTGACACTAGCGGTCACCCAGAAGGGAAGAGAAAAGAAGACCGTTTTGCTTCTTTGCAAAAAGGTGAAGGTCTGTAATCCAGAGAAGCCAGAAGTAGCGAGACCTGTCCTGGCGTTCTTTGACGCGGGTTGTCAAGGATCATTCATAACGGAGGAGCTTTGTGATCAGCTGAAGCTGAACGCTGGAAAAAGGAGCCAAATATCCATAGCGGGGTTCGGCGCCCAGCAACCGAAGTGTTACGATACAAAGCAAGTAAGCATTCTGCTAGAACTGAAGAATGAAAATAAAAAACATATCAAAGTCAGTACAATGCCGTTTTTGACAAAAGAGCTTCAGAGAGTAAATGTGGAATCCAATGAAATTATCCCAGACACAGGGGAAAAGTATCGGCTGTGTCTTCCCGAAAAATGGGAGCAACCGGAGCTAATAATTGGTGCAGACTATTTCTTCGACCTAATTGAAGGTTCGCATAAATTGCCATCCGGATTCCACCTGGTCAAGTCGAAAGTGGGAGATATGCTAGCAGGAAGTGGCTACGCAAAATTGAACACGCAAAGAGCCTTTTCATCTGCAGATACGGCGTTAGTGGTGAAGTCGGCCACAGTTACTAATGAAGCAGATATTGACCAGTTCTGGAAATTGGAAACGCTTGGGATTGACGATACAGTGGACTCAAAAGAGGATGTCTCAGCATTAGAACAGTTCAAAGCAACAATAACTAAGTTGGAAAATGGTCGATATGTCGTAAGCTGGCCGTGGAAATCGCCCACGCCTAAAGTCCCATATAACTTCGGTCTATGCATTGGCAGACTAAAGTCCACATTGAAAAGCTTAAAGGATGAGGAGCTGTTCAAAAGATATGACGATATTTCGACAACAGCTAGAACAAGGTATAATTAAAGGCGCCTAAAGTAAGATGGACGCTTATCTAAAGTGCAGATGGTCCTCTTATCTCGACCATAAATTGCGGGTGGTTTTTGACCGAAAGGAAAGATAAAAGGGGTAACTTTTTGAACGCAACTGCTCAAGGCCCGGTGATGTTAAATGATTTAGCAGGCATTCTGTTACGGTTCCGAATTCTAAATACGCGGGCCGTTGTAGAAAAAGCGTTCTGCATGGAGCTAAACGTAAAGGATCGCGAACGACCAGGTTCTTGTGGGTAAAAGAGAAGGGTCCAGTTAACGAAAACAATATCGAAGTGTATCGATTTTGCAGAGTACCATTCGGGATGATTTCCAGTCCGTTCTTACTTGCTGCAACCTTGACGAAACACTTGACCGAAATTGGATCTACTACAGCGCGGGAAATCTTAAGAAATCTGTACGTAGACATGTCATGTTGAAGCAGATGATTCAGAGACAGCGATGCGATTATGTCGCGAAGGGAAAGCAATCTTCGAGGATGCCGGGATGAACCTAAGGTCATTCGTGTCAAATAACAAAGAAGTGAACGATGCTATTCCTTCAGAAGATCGAGAAGAAGTAAGAGAGACGAAAGTCTTAGGAATAACATGGTCACTGAAGGAGGACAAAATAGTATTAGGTGTAAACGATAAAAATGATGCGGCCCAAAACAAGCGACAAGTGCTGAGCTTTGTGCTTCTCACTTTGATCCTCTCGGATTAATGGCTCCGGTGTTTGTACCGGTAAAAGTATTCCTTCAACAATTATGGAAGAAGAAATACCAATGGGATGACTCATTGAAAGCAGAAGAAAAGTTACTGTGGGAAAGATTACAGAAAAGTTGGAACAAAACAATAAACGTTATCCCTCGTCAAATATTCTTCTCTAATACAAAGGAGAGACAACTCCACGTTTTTGTCGACGCATCAACGCAGGCATACGCCGCAGGGGTATACAACCGTGAAGTCGTAAATGGAGCGATATTAACGAACCTAGTTATGGCCAAAACACGTCTGTGTCCTGTGAAAGGAACTTCTATACCAAGACTCGAACTGTTAGCAGCCTTTATCGGAGTACGATTACTGGAGTTTGTGAAGAAACAACTGTCAATGGAAGAAGTAAAGAGCCATTACTGGAGCGACAGCAAATGTGTGTTGCATTAGATATGTTCAGATAAAGAGGTCAATACGAGGTTCATCGAAAACCGTTTAAAGCAAATGCGTAGTACGGCAAAATGGTGGAGTTACGTCCCATCAGACCAAAACCCGAGCGATATCGCCACAAAAGGTGTCGCTCCTGATAAGCTTAAGGAGAATTCGTTGTGGTGGCATGGCCCATCATGGCTCAGACAGTCGGAAGAGAATTGGCCGAAAAGGGAGCTTTCGAATCTGCAACAATGTGTGATCGATGAAGACATCTTTGAAAAGTGCAAAGTGAGGAGAGATCTTGGCAAGCAGCCTACAGCAACCGTTATGGCGCTTGAGGTTGATACGGAAGTGGAAAGCGACTGTGCCACAAATCACCGTGTTATCGAGATAAACAAGTATAGCACTTGGAGGAAATTGAAGGGAATTACGGCCGTCGTATTAAGGTTCGTACGGAACCTAAAGGACCGAGAAAGAAAGGCAGTAGGAGCAGAAGACCAAATAGAAGCGGAAAAACTTCTCATCAGACAGGCTCAAGAAGAAACATCACGAAAGCAGAGATTATGCGTTGGGAACTTTTTCGAGACGACGATAATCTTTGGAGATGCGGAGGACGTCTTCCTATTCAGACCTCCCACGAGACACGAAATTCCCGATTTTTCTACAAACACCCCATCACCGAGATGATTATTATTTATCAACACGAAATCTTAATGCATTCAGGACCGGCCCACACTTTAAACCAACTGCGATCAAAATACTGGATACCTAAAGGAAGAGAAACGGTAAAAAAGGTCATCAAAAAAAGGTGCATGAAATGTCGTAGATGGCTCACACATCCATTCAAGCTTCCAAAAATGCCGGACTTACCATCATACCGCACAGTTGTAACTCGAGCCTTCGAAAATGTAGGAGTGGATTATTTTGGTCCGTTCAACGTGAAAGCTCCTTTAGGCAATGAAAGTAAACTCCAAAAAAATTGGGTAGCGTTGTTTACATGTCTTACGACGCGCGCTGTCCACTTGGAAGTGGCAAATGACTTGTCAGCATCTTCATTTCTCAACTGCTTTCGGAGATATGTGGGTCGAAGAGGAAAACCTAAGCTTATGTTTAGCGATAACGGGAGCAATTTTACTCTAGCAGCAGAAGTCCTAAGGCAAATCGGCAAAACAGACGACATCAAGTGGAACTTCATAACACCATTCGCCCCGTGGCAAGGAGGAGTATACGAAAGGATGATAGGTCTAACTAAAAGCTTTAAACGAAGTCAGTGAAGAAAACAGTTGAGCGAAGAAGAATTTCGAACACTTATCATAGAAGTGGAAGGAGTAGTCAACAGTAGACCGCTCACTTATGTGCATGAAACATCAGTTGATGTTATCTGACCGATCGATTTTTTGATACCAGCTGCAGAGTTGATCCTGACTGTAAGCGAAGATGGAGAAAAGGACGATCCAAGTTATCTCCCAAAGGTGGTGATGTCTCGAGAAAGAATGTTATTGAGATGGAAAGCAACACTTGGGACACTCGATTGCTTCTGGAATTACTGGCGGTCAGAATATCTGACATCGCTGCGAGAGCGAACACAACGAAATCATCGAGCCGTTAGAGGATCAATAAGTCGAGAGCCGCAAATAAACGAGGTGGTTATTATAGAAGAAGAAGGAACCCCAAAGCCATGTGGAAATTAGGTCGAATAGTGGAAATAAAAGGGGGAGAAGGTCGATCCATACGCACAGCGAGAGTAAAATTGGGGAACGGAAATGAATGGACCAGACCCATAAGTCAGTTGTATCCGCTCGAGATAGATAGTAACGAAGCACCAATATAAAAAGGATATTTTCGCTGCGGTCGGAATGTCGCGAAGACACGCGAGTAAAGTTATACAGCTGCTAGAGACATGAGAATTGAAATATGTCTCAAACCAGCAACTCGCGATATTGTCCACTTGACCTCTCGCCGCAGCGACTATATCGTTTCACTTAAGTAGCGGTGCGGTTCGTGTGCAGACGCAAACGTCTTTTGCGTTGTCAGTCTTCCTTTTTCATTTTTCATGTTTTATTGTTGAGCTTCCTTCCTCAATTTGCTTTCATTGTTAATTCTCGATAGCAATGACTCTTGCTGATCTCTTCATTATGTATCTGCATCTCGTCAGTTGATGTTTCAATAAAAAGCCACCTCGTCTATATCAGATCACGTCTTATGATGTTGTCGTATTCGTTTATCAGTTTCGTCGTGTCTTGATGTTGTCGAGAGTATATTAAAAAGGTTTAATTACCCAAGTTTGAGGTGTCGGGCGATCGCAGAGTTGAGAAGTGTTCCCCGAACCTAGTGAACAGACTTGGGGCGAGCCAACCAGGAGGTTGGTGCAGATTCATTTGGCAAAAGGAAGGGCGCAAGTGGACGAGCCCTCTTCAATTCAGGCCAGTTTACCTTTATATCACGTTGATCGCTGAAGATCTCGAACGGTTTCGAGTCCAGTAGAGAAGTGACAAGCATAGCGGCAGAATTGTCGACGGCGCAAGAAAAACAGTCTGCGGTAGAAAACTCTGAATCCGCACGCATTAGGCAGTGACGATTTTCAGTCTTCAGATAACTTGGTGGTCGGCGTAAGCGCAATCGTCCGTCACCTTGTTTCGCGTGAAATAAGTGTATCGAACTTCGCATTTTTGGCACTGCCGCAATTGTTATAAGAATTACGTTTACAAAGCTGCCTTATTGCGCCCACAGTGTGTATCCTATCATCCACGTTGTATAACCTGCCCCCCAAGTTCTCGCCAAGTTTCGGACAATTTTCTTTGTTGTGCTTGCGGTTTTCATATTGCTGTTGTTTCGACAGGCCTGCATTGTTTATAAGTTTTATTCCACGTGCACCGTGATTCTTAACGCTGTTATCCTTCATTCTAATAAACCGGCGTTCTAACTGTTTTCTTTTCTGTCGTCAATATACGAACCGCAACATCGTTTTCTCCACGACAATTATGTAGGCGTGCAAGCTGTTGAATTGACATTTCACAAGTCGCTACTGACATTAAGAATGCCATCGAAGGCGAATTTTGTTGCGTTCAAAATCGTTTTCACAAGGTTCTCGTTGAGGAAAGCGCCATGGAAGAACGATATTGAAACTGTTAGGAAAACGATATCTTTTCGGCATTACCATCATTTAAATAAAGCATGTGCAGAAAGGTGCCAGGAGAAATGGCGGGATCTCCGCTTCTGGGTCACACCGATTTGATCAGCGGATTTCAGAAATGGTCAACGAAGACGGAACGGCGCCGAATACCCCCTCCATAGTCGTTTGCGTCGCTGATTTCTTACCAGCAGGGAAAATTTAAATAGCTGCGGAATTAAAATCTGTCAAATTGCTTTCCTAGACCGTAGCTGTCCACGTTATGTTCAAGGCACAGAAAATGTGAAATTTTCGGAGCGCCACAAGATAAGAAATAAACTCCCGCCAATTTGTGAAACGGCCGAATATATTCGTTCGGACTATGCCTCTTTTCTATTTTTCATGTGGTTATACGGCAATTTCACCAACTTCTGTCTATTTTGTACCAGGAATAAACACATCCACAGAACATAAATATCGAAACCAAATCAAAGCTGTTGTGAAGAAAAAAAATTGGTTTCGAAATGTTTGGCGCCAACTGCAATTTTATTATTTAATTTGCACCGGCACAAAGCTTCGCTTGCTGTATAAAAATGGGATAGCAAACGAAAGGTGGAGGAAGTTTTTGGCGAGCTATACTTGGTCCCTTAGGGTCCCTCAATGCAGGGAGTGAGCGACTTTGCTGTTTTTCGCATCACGGTGACGTGAACTGCAGAGGTCGAAAATGCTCCAGCAGTCGAGCAGTGTGGATCTCCTCAGCACATACAATGTCAAATCGGCCGATGTGCTCCCCACTGCTCTATTTTAATGTTACAGTGTTTTAATGGTTCAGTTCCTACTGGTCCGATCAATTTAAAAAATTAAATGGCCATTTGATGGAAGGCTAACTTGTTCACGTTGAACTCGTTGTTGTATTCATATTCCGGAGCAGCTGCCAACAGATTGCTAATATGGCCTTCCACGTCCTCAAGTGACCATAAAAATTTTGAGGTATTTGTGGCATTGTATGCCACACCGTTTATGGACATTCTCGTCCGACCATCCACTTGAAGATCGAGTTGGTCTTTTGCAATGGCCATCGTGATTTCTCGTTGCTGCAAAAATTGACGTTCGTCGAGTTTTCGTCGTCTTCGATAGATTTTAATGAATCGTCGCAAGCTTAAAAACTATCAGCAAGAGCGAAATGATAACTCGGCGACAAAAGCGCGAAGAAATTCAATGCAGAAACGTCATGGACCCATAGTTGACATGAACGTCGGCACCAATCATAGAGAAAAAACCAAATAAGAGAAACTGTTTCATAATGATGACCGAATGAAACCAATTGAGACAGTTCCGCTACTAACAAGAAGCGCGCAGTTCAGCGGTACATCATTAAACAGCCCGTCAAAGGGCTCCAATCCAAGTTGGAGCTCTTTGTTCTTGGTTTTCTGCAACGGAAGGTTGCGCGACCATGTGCTATTCGGTAGTGTATAGCGAGCATGCCTGCAGCGGAAGACTGGAAGGTAGAAAAACGCGCATAGCTCAGGAAGACAGATTTTCTCCTGACGATTTTCTGCCGAAAGCATAGGGATTTTCGTCCTGTCATCGAGGGCTTAGTCCTTCTGCGCCATAACTCCCACCTGGATGTGGGTGAATACGGGATGTAAAACTGCAAAAACAGGTTCATAAAGAAAAATTTATCTCAATCATTGCTGGGAATTTTGCGGCAGCAGGTAGAGCAGCGCCCACACTTCCAACTTCCATCTTCGCCTCACCCAGCCGCTTTGGAAATGAGCTCGCGTACAGTTTTTCCAGCCCAAGATTTTGAAGTTGCTGAAGGCTGCTATCCCATCATCAGCTTTCCAATTGGAAACAATAATTTTGCTGCCACGCATCAAGAGATGTTCAACTATGTCAAGAATTCTATAGAGGAAGCGAAACAGCGCGACAAATGATTTTAACGCGTGCTAGTAAATAGAAATGAATGAAGGATATATTAAGAAGTTACCCAAGTGTTAATCGTTTCGAGACCAAGTTCTGTGATGTCGAAGATCACCGATGCATATACTGAATGGGCAGAGATGTTGCATTTCGACAAAGAGGCTGTCGTACTCGTTGTTTCTGTCGTTTCCGCTGTCGTAGCCACTAGTGATGTGGTGGTCATTGCTGACGACTCTGAGATTTGAGTTGTCACCATTTGTTCCGTACTTGTTGTCGAGAACGAGCTCGATGAGATCCCTGATGAGGCAGTTGTTTGTTCACTTGTTGCAGGAAGCCTTGACACCGTTGTTGTCAGAAGCGATGCAGAAGTTTTTGTCCATGTTGAGCTTGTCTTTGGCGCCCACTGGCTCAGACTAAAAACAACAAGGCGTTTTGTAGAACTGTTGTTTGCGATTAATCTCCTCAACTTTAGAAATCTGCCTGATGTTGTTGTTGGACGCGCATGACGATTCAGAGGCACCGGAAAATCTCGTGTGCTTCACAAGCGCCAATTTGCAAACTAACCTTACGTAAGGGTTCAAGTGAGCGGGCGCAGCGAACTGCAGTTTCGGTTTCTCGATAGCTCGCAGTATTTTATCTGCATGCAGCCTAGCTGGATGTACAGCTGCACACTTTTTCTCGCATATCTTCTCAAGGAATGGACATTTCCGTTCAAAGAACGCTTAATTTTGAATAACCTAAGCGCGACCGTTCTTCGCACCAGCCCGTTCTCATGAAACCGCATATGTCGCGAAGACACGCGAGTGAGTTATACAGCTGCTACAGACATGAAAATTGAAATGCGTCTTAAGCCAGCAACTTACGAAACTGTCCGTTTGACCGCTTGCCGCAGCGACTATATCCTTCCACTTAAGTAGCCGTGCGGTTCGTCTGCGGACGCAAATGTCTTGAACGTTGTCAGCTTTTTTCATTTTGCTTGTTTTATTATTGAGTTTCCTTTCTCAACTTGCTTTCGTTGTTGGTTCTCGACAGCACTGACTCCTGGTGAACCCTTTATTATATATCAGCATCTCGTTAGTTAATGTTTCAATAAAAAGCCACCTCGGCTATCTTAGATCACATCTTTTGATGTTTTTGCACCCGTCTTTCAGTTACGTCAGGTTTTAGTGTATATTAAAGCTTTACCCAAGTTTGAGGTATCGGGCGATCGCAGAGTTGAAGAGTGTTGCCCGAAACTTGTGAACAGACTCGGGACGAGCCAACCAGGAGGTGGTGCAGATTCGTTTGAAAAAAGAAGGGGCGCACGTGGACGAGCCGTCTTCAATTCAGGCCAGTTTACCTTTATATCACGTTGACCGCTGAAGATCTCGAGCAGTTTCGAGTCCAGCAGAGAAGTGACAAGCACAACGAAAGAATTGTCGACCGCACAAGAAAAGCAATTTCCCGTAGAAAGCTCTGAATCCGCACGCGTTAGGCAGTGGTGGTTTCTCAGCCTTCAGATAACCTGGTGGTCGGCATAAGCGCAATCGTCCGCCACCATGTTTCGCGTAAAGTAAGTGTATTGGAGTTCGCATTTTTAAACACTGCCGCAATCGCTACAGGAACTGCGTTTATAAAGCTGCTTTATTGCGCCGACTGTGGTGTATCCTATCATTCGTGTCATATAACCTGCTCCCAAATTCTCGTCGTTTTTCGCATAATTTACTTTCTTTTACTTGCTCTTTTCATATTGTCGTTGTTTCGACATGCCTGCGTTGCTTCTGTGTTTTATTCCACGTGCATCGTGATTCTTAACTCTGTTATCCTTCACTCTAATAAACCAGCGATCTTGCTGTTTTTTCCCTGCCGTCAACATAGAACCCGCAACATCTTTTTGTTCACGGCAGCATAGTAATGTGACAGTTTTGAGGAGCATGAAGATAGGATGGTGGTGTTGTCCTGAAAAGCTGCACACGTTCTCTATTAAAGAGCGACGCGTGATTACAAACAGTCACGGCTGTTGCACTTGTACCTCTCTGTTCCGAGCGAATTATTTGTTGCGAGCTTTCGTGTACTTCCTCCGCAAATGCATACTACGATAGTACGGTAATTTGTGCAAATGAATGTGTATGTGTCTATTTCTACTGCGTCTGCATGCTTCTCTTTCTTGCAGTTTTCACAAAGAAACAAATGAAGGAGTAACCGCGAAAATTGCCCGATATAATTTCAACATTGCATTAGTTACTGCACAATATTCTACTTTTTTATTCCAAAAGTTGAAGACGTCACAGGAATATAAAGTATGAAAGATTTTCGTGCATTATGGAGCATATATGAAGGTAATAGGATCATCCATGATCAGAAGACACTTTTTCTTTTTCTAGAGGCATTTTGTGGAACTGTCCGGCCAAATGGCCGCAATATGGAAATGTCAATATTGCCACACCGTTGCCCGCTTTTCCACTTTAAACAGCATTCCGTTTCTTTCTTGGTCCAGAGGATGCCGTATATAATCGGCTTTTATATAGTAAATGCAATTGTTACCATTGGAGGCGATGCTGACGCCACTGTTGGTCTTAGCTCCTGATACTCGATGAATGAAGCATCGTTTGATGAGACAGGTAAATTTCATAGCAATATCATTATTCACACCGTTTCATGTCCACGCCCACAGGGACTACTATACTATAGACGTTCCGTACATGAGCTTCTCAGTTACTTTTGCCGCAATATGTCAACGCATAGATTATCGTAAGAGCGACTGAAGGATACGTTTCTTATCCAAACCTTTTCATCGTTAAAAAATTAACCAAAATGATTGAACTTACAACATGCAAACTTTGTTGTGCAGCCACGAGATGATCGGCGCGGTGGTGTTATCTATTATTTCCACATTACTTTCATCGCCTGTCACGCTCGCTGCTTGCTCCATGAGTGTTTCACTGCTAGCGATGATCAGAATGTGATGACCTGACTGTCGGATCGAAGTGGCAATATTTATAGCGTCATTGATATCGGTGATGCTGAAGTTTCAATAAAATTTCCCGTCATGAGTGAGAAATTTCACATGATTCCAAATTTTGTCATCTGGGAGAAAAGCGTGGACGATAGCCAAAGCAGGAACAAGCGACGTCTATAATGTGCACACGACAGAAACTCCACGAACTACTTAAAGTGCTTTCTGCAGTAAGGTGCGGAGTAATCTGCTACGTTACTGGAAGCCAGAAATGCAATGTTCACTCACCTTTTATTGCAGCTTCTTCTATTACATTCTGCTTGAGTGCAGATAGTCGATAAAGTTACTTGCGAATAGCAAACGCGACACTAAATGATATAATTTTTCGAATTTATGTCTGCTAACGAGACCAGCCGTTTCGTTTTACTCGACTCAGAAGGGAGCATAAACGCCTGCACTCTTACTTCAGAGGTCGAATTACCTCGAATACCTTCGTCAACTTTTTGGTCTTACTCAGCAGTAATCTGAACTTTTCACTACACGCAAAAGTGGTACCGCTGAAGTCGGGAATGCTCTGTTGGTCATAAAAACTTTCAAAGTGCTTTTCGAATGACTCACTCGCTGGCTGCATAGATGACTATAATGGCAATTGAATCCGCTGGGCTGTCACTGCCAAAGCTTTCCGAATATTGTAGCAATGCCCTGAAAGTGCTTCCTTCAGTATACGTTGCGAGAACAGTTCAGTATTATGTGTTTGCATCCTGGCCTACAGTTGTATGTGCTTCCATAGCTGGTGCTTATGGAAACGAGTGAAGTGATGGAATATTTCTTCAATAACATATATATATATATACATATATATATATACAATAACATATATATATATATATATACAACATATATATAATATATATATATATATATATATATATATATATATATATATATATATATATATATATATATATATATATATATATAATCTGTGTATTTGTAGTATTTGCAGTCTTATAGTAACATTTATATTTATATTTTAAATTCATATTCACTTTCGTTCATGCATACCTGTGCATATATGCAGTCACACGAAACATCGCGCATGTGCACATATGAATTTCTTCCCGTGCATGTAAAGTGGAAGCGTGCAGTGGGCAAGTTCGTACATGTTGTTGGCAGCCCTCTTGTTGCCAGTTGTAAGTACACGTGGTCAAACAAGATCCTTTTCACACCGACTGCCTTGAAATGGAGAGGCATTCCCAAGGCAAGCGCAACCTTAGTACCCATTATTCTACGATGAAATGGGGAGAGTGCTGGCAAACAATTTTATGAGCGCTGCGGTTGGTACCGTTTCACCGATAAATAGGTAGAAGTACGAGCGCCACCTGAAGGATACGGGACATCGCTATCTCGAAACTCTTGCGCGATCATGATCGGTGTTTTCTACTTCTAGTTGGACATACGGCCATACACGAACTTTCCAACATTGAATTCGTAGTTGTATTGATAGAGATGAGCATTGGTGGATAATACGTTAATGCGGTTTTCCACTTCCTCGGATGTCTTGTCGATTATAACATTGTCGGTTGCATTCCAAGCAACTCCATTTATGCACATGCTGGTCGGTCCACTCTCGCTCAATTGAAGCTGTTCGCGTGCAATATTCATTGTGATATTCGCTTGCTGAAAAGAAAAATGGAAGCTACTTTTGCAGCATCTCCAGTTGGTCGAACCTGTGCAAAGTTCTTTGCGATGTGTTTTCTCTCTGCGTTTCGGCGAAACACGGCCGATTCGCATTAACATGGGTCAGTAGAATACTCGGTACGATGTTTTAAAGTGATAGCAGAATTTCAAGGATTCCGGCTGAAATGGACGGGTGGGTAGCAGAGGAAATGCAAAAGTAACGTAACATACCAGAAAACAACCTGCCTTTGTTACAAATAACTTTCAAAATCGACAAATTACTTGCGTGGTAAGGTCTTCTTTATTTACCTCGGCACCTTACCTCATAAAGGACGACGAATGTTTTAGGGACGAAAGCTGAACGCATTTGCTCGCAGCAGGCATAGAGGAGCCTTGCGGTAGAAGAGGGGTTTATATTCGCAGTTGCATCACAGTCTTAGTAGCCTCTTGAAAGAAACCCTCGACGCAATCTACTTTGATATAATAAACATTATTTTGCTCTAGGCATTAAACTTTACTTGCCTTCGAGGGGTGTGCCATTTTGTCTACGTGTTCCCCTGACTAAGTGTAGCAAATTGCTCGGTGTTCTATGCAAATTATCAAAACTATATGGCAGACAGTGCTTGTAAAAGACCTCACTGGAAAAAAGTAATTTGCAAGCTCTACCTGTAAGCAGTAACGCGCGTTCAATGCGCAACTATATGTGGGGAAAAAGGAGTAGAAATCACTGGTTTCAAGAGCTCCGCAGTAAAAGCTCCCGTTCCACTTCAGCACTAATCGCCTATCTTCATCATATTCGAAATAACTTATGATGAAAGCTCTCATTTATCCTCAGTTTATATTTTTGATCGCTGAAATCTTGGGAAAATAGTAGATTTAACTCAAGCAGCATACCCAGGTTTCTATGGATGATTGCGCAATTTCAGTGATATCAAAAATGACAAATGTGAAAATATTATTCGCAGCGATGTCGCACTCTGGATAATATAGCGTTGTTGTCGTTGCCATCACTGAGGTCGTTAAAGGTGCTGTTGTTGACGGCGAAGTTTCGCTAGTGGTTAATAGTTTTGTCGATGAAATGCTCTCTAAAATTGATTAGCAGATAGGTCTGAAACGCTGTATTTCGAATCACTTCATGAGGAGTTCTGGAAGCGAACCGTGCACACTGCAATAGCGGTATTATTACTCTTACAAACATCGACCGCGCTGATGAGATATTTCGTGTAGAGCTATAAGTGAATAAATTAATTAAACATTTATTATTTGTCTGAATGTCCACATGCCACCAACTTGAGACGGACGCAGTATATTTGCAGTGATATTTGAGCTTAGTGCTCTTATATGTTATTTGTAATGAGCACACATGTGTCATTATGTGATGAAAACTTCCTCATTATCCTGAATGCGTCGCCTCGCGCTATGTCATTCTGTTAAAAAGACGGTGAAAGCACGACTTCTGCCGGCTGAGAGGAAAAACAGCGCTGGGAGGATATTTGACGCAGGTATATACGAATGCTGGATGCACAACGGCGTAGTTATGGGGGAGGTTATCGCGAAGATAAGATGTGTGGGAAGCTGAAAAAGCAAAAAACGCAGCAACATAAAGATTGAAGCTCAGCTGCGAATGGAGCAGGCAGTTTTCTCCTCGACGCAGGGGAAGTGGATGTGTGCTTGCTAACCAACAGTTATCAACGATGCGTACCTGTTCCAATAGATGATGTTGGTGGTTTTTCTGAAGAAGATAAGGATGTCGTAGCTCCTTCTCCGTCTGTTGTCACAATACTTGCTGACGTTGTTGTCAATTGTTGCGTTGTTGGTGGGGTTGTTGTGGCAGTAGTCGTCGACGAGCTTGCATTATATTGTGTCACGGATGTGGTTGATGCACTTATTGGCAGATCCGTTGAAGTAACGGTTGTGAATGGTGTCGTCGTTACAGGAACTGTTGTGTTGCCTGAAGGGACAAGCGTTGTGAGCTTTGAAGTTACAGTAACTGTTGACGATGTTGACGCCGTGCTTGCCAAGGTCGCTGGACTGGTGGACTCTGTTGAAGCGTTTTGTGAAGTTGGCGGCAGAGACGATGTGTTTTGTGCTGAAGAAGGTGAAGTTTGGGTTCCAGAAATAGTTGTTTTTTCGGTAGTACTAAGATCAGAGACACTTGTCAACAAGGTACTATTCCCAGCACTCTGTGTGGTGGTGACTGCTGCCTCTGTTGTCTTTGGCGAAGTTGCCGCACTGCTGACTTCCTGCGAAATTGATGTGCTCAGGACGGTTGTGTGAACTGATGTGGACGTTGTTGTTTCCGAAACTGCAGGTTCTGCGGCTGTGGTTGTACTGACGACAGTGGTAGGTGTAGTGCTCGTTTCTGACAGTATTCCGGCGCTTGTAGTTGTGACCAAAGCGTTTGATATGAGTGTCGACGTTGCCGCCGTCGATTTTACTGTTGGAAGCACGGCTGGAAAACACCGCATTCGATCGACCCTATATAGTCACTTTGTAAGACCAATGTACATATCAAACATTGCGCAAGGTATATTAACCATTGGAAACACAAAAGGGTTCACTAATATCCTAGTTTTACTTGACGATGAACAGGCTCAGCAGTCGCCAATGATTGCACCGCGTGCGCTTTTGCATTTCGCTCATTTCTTCGACCTCCTTCCTGAGTTCATAATGAATAATAGGTGATGCGGTGTGATGTGTTTGCTTTCAGTTTGGCGCAACAGTCCAAGGAAAGTCTTACTCGCTACCCGAGCAGTGCAGAGTGAAAGTCTTGACCTCCAAAATGCCATTCATTTTTAACAACGTTCAGATATTTGTTGCTGCGTTCAGATTGGGCACATTAATGTGGACGGGATATCGCCTAATTTGCGGTATTAGTGCAGCTGTGATGCTATATTGCCGGACCGGTAGTTCACTCACACAAGTCAATGAGGCGATACCGCGCCCTACCGTTTATTCCAGCTCCCAAGAGACCACCTCTACTGATTTCATCCTGGTAGTGTCAAAAGCCCCTAATTTCCAGAATTTCACGTGCCAACCTCTTCTTTGATAATTTGGGGGACTTCGTTCATGTGGCTGAATAAAACTGATTTTTAAAGCATTCTTACAACTTTCAAAACCTCACGAATACTTTTTGAAATGAATCACTGTTTCACTTTGAGTGTTTGAGTATTCAGTTTATTGTATGAAATAGCAATCTCGCCTCTGAAATGATGATCGAATTTTTCATACGCTCACAACTTTTTTTTCTTTCTGGAAAACACGCGGCAGCTATCACAATTCCCACAGCAGAATAAGTTAAGGAACGGTTTCCTTTTTCGAAAGCCGACATACCGTTCATTGCCTGGACGACTTTTCATTCTAGGCACTTTTTAGGCGCTGAGTGAGCACAATTGCTAAACCATATATTGTGCCATGCCGTATAGTGTTTACATATATAATGACTTTTTCATGTAAAAAAGTTGAGTCGGCGAGATTTTCTTGGTGACTAGCGAACGAAGAAGAGTCTCCGATAGTCGACTTCCTCGTTTACTAATTAAATAGACGCGGGCATAAGCGTTTTTTTTAATGCGGCAAAGAGTGCGCACTCATTCAAAGGATGCTACAGTTGAAATATTGTCATCCATATTTCTTAGTGATGTGGATTCCTAATTCCTTCTTGCTTGGTATCGATGAATATTTTTTGCTTATGATAATATGTAGAGGTTTGTTCATGATAGACGCGTGATGAGTGTCGGGTTATTCGCATTCCGCTGTACTTTGGGACGCAATTCTCATTGAAGAAATGAAATATTCAATAAAATTTTCGGCTATTGATGAAATGTTCTCGGTTTTTACATTTCTTTTGCCTTAGATTTGCAACAAGGAAAATGGGTTTACGAATGTTCGATGCAATATCGTCCGCGATTTGCGATGAATTCAGTCCATCGGCGTTAATAACATGTACATCAACTACAACGTCAACGAAATAGTTGATTGTCTCGTTTCCTGTGACAATGACACCAGCAGTAATCCCTTCGAAAAATGTTTTCGCTTCATTTGCTGAGGCTTTCATGTCCGCATCGAAAATGTCAATACTCCTAGAAATGTCACTTATGAAGCTCGGGTACAAATGCGGCAGGTCCTCAACAATAACAACACTAAATGGCCAAAAAATCTTTTCGAACTGACGAAATTACGTGAATTTTTTCAGTTATCAGAATAAAATAGTTGCGATAGTTGTGGCTAGGCAGACATTGCAATGAAATCACGAAGGTTACTCGCATAATTTTCTGCAGAAATTTGCGAAATTGTTGTTTGAAGGTGAAAATACAAAGGAAAAAGATCTTACGAATAGTCCTCAGATAATGGAGGAAATAAAACATAGGAGAAATCCTGAGGGTTGCCTCCTGTCGACTCTTGCGCTGAAGCCAACGCTCTGAAAAAAAGAAAGAATAAATTCAAAAACGCGCCTAGCAGCATTTGTCATCTCATTGGCTTTTTTTTTTCAGAGATTAATGTTTTCTCCTCAGTAGGAACGAATCAAACTATTATGAGAGGAATTTCAGACTTAAAAGGCGATAGCACAGTGACCCTTTGCCTCAAATCATTATACCTAAAGTGATGTTGTTTTGAGTATCAATGAATAAGCGTTATTACCCTGATAGATCTGGATCCGCTTCATCGCTTATCGCTGACCACTCTTTCAATGTCTCTAACGCAGTGCTAAATGTAAAATAGTCGGAATGTCGCGAATGTCCTTTCGATGCGATCGCATAGAAACCAAATTCCATTTCCGTATCAGCGTATTCCCTCATTACTTCTGCGATAACGTCGAATGTCTTACTCCTCTGAAATAAGTGGTCATTTTCTGGTCAAATCAGCAATAGCAAGAATGCTATTTCATATGTAAATTCAAAGGACGCTGAATCGCATGTTCAACTACTCAATCTCATTTTTTTGTTTCTAGGTCGGCGACTCGATGAAAATAATGGTGCATGCCTTTATCGACGCTGCATCAAAATTTTTTTTGCCTAAATATAAAGAATTTATCTACTGCGAGATATCGTTGTGTCAACCTGTATTCATTTGTGCTCATACCGCATCCTCACTCTAGCCACTCTAGCGGCCCCTGGATCTCTTCCTTTGGTTGTTGATTGCATTAGGGTTCTCCGATGCAATCGTATAAGATAACGAGGTCTGAAAATTCTTTTCGGCACGTCGACATCATTATCGCTGCAGGGTTTAATAGAAACCTGCGGGTGTCATGGCGCGCTTTTGAGATTCACAATTGGGCTTTGCGTGCAACAGTGACAAAATGCAACCCGGTTGAATAGCACTTTTACGACAGTTTCAAACGAGTTCCGTACTTGCAATTGCCCACACCATCCTTTGAGGGAACGTCGGTTTATTTGCAGTTGATTGTAAAACAATCCTGCATTACCTTCATTCCCATCAATTAAAACTCTACGTTGATGAAAGATTCGGCTGACTGAAAAATGTGCGTTAACAGCAAAGCAAAAATTACTAGCCTATGCGATAAACAAGTATTATGTAACGACTCAAAAACGGTATCTGTTTAAAAATTCGACAGAAAGCGGAAAGACAGTCGAAAAAGTCGAAAAAGTCGTGTATTAAGAAGCGAAGAATATGCGTTTTTCTTGCGGGTGCGACTACCGAGTTAACGACGCTTGCAACTGCGATGACAAGCGGCTGATAATAGATTCGCTGAGGACAAATTAGAAGCTTAAAAATTCTCTATTAGAATGCATGGATGAAATAGAAAAGTGAAGTCCCGTCATCGTATAAGGAGGCGATAAGAATCCTTACCGAATGTAAACGCTGAACGGAAAAAGAAATGGTGTCCATATTTGCACTATACATTATAGCCAATGAACTTATGAACCGAAGTGAATAAAATCACAATGGGACAGACAAAAAGGTAGGCAGAAACGAAAAACATAACAAATGATTGAGTACGCGATGAGTGATAACAATCATAAAAGTATACCTCGCAGTTTCAGGCCAAAACATCCATACACAGCAAATTTCACGCAGTAGCGAAATTTTACGAAAAAAACGCAAAGAAAGCGAACAAACCGAGCTGTGCTTTGAAATACGTATGCATTTTAGGAGAGACCTTTTACTCACAAATGTTTTTTTGTTTTGGCTCCTGTTTTTATTAAGAATCGCCAGACGCAGCCATAGCTACACCCGTAATCATTTCGCCCCCAGAAAGTAACTTTCGATGTTCGAATGATAAAAATGCCCGATCTGCGACTTCGAGTTGCGGCAATGCTATAGAAGTTGTCTGCGCTGTAAAATTCTGCTTAGCTCATGATTATGACAGCAGTTTACACGCATGTCGAAATTCATTAACGTCTGCATGTATTCCAAGAAGTCGGAATGTCATTTCGTGCTGTTCTTGCCCGGAAAATACCTGACATTTGCTGTATTTGCACGAGTTTAAGTTGACGAAATGACAACCAAAAGCAAAAGTACAGGCATTATATGTGAGTTTACATCCTGTTTATTGAACTTCGGCTTCGTGAGCAGTCCCATAAAGCAGTCCATAGACATCCACAATAATTTTTTGGTATTTAAGTTGAGCAAGGCATCCGTAGCATCTCCCATTAAAAAAAATCGGTTTTCTCCAGTTCTAATGGCATGCAAAAAAAAAATCTACACCGTTGTGAAATATACGATACTTCTTGACACTTTTAAATAATATAATCTCTTCTGAAGTTGTCGGATAACGTTGGTTATTAGTTGGGACTACACCTTGCGGAACGTTGTGGCGTCTTTCTTAGCCAACACGTCCTTTTTACGTATATCCACGCCATTCACTTCGTACGTATGGGGTTTAACGGTCCCCAAGCATTCATTTTTCCTGTCCTCAAGCTTTTTAAGCTGAGCAGAATACCACGTTTGTGATGATTTGTTTGAGAGGTTTCTTCTCTTCGCACATACGCACTCTAAGTGCAGGAATAAATTTGACCTGTTCGGACTATCAGCCAAGAATGCAAAGGCACGTATAGTGCCGGCTCACTTGGTGTCCTTTGTGCCATTAGCTGCCAATTTTCGCTTTCAATCAACGGAAGTGTTGAGGGTGTGGCATCATTAGTTTCCACGTCGACGGGAAGAGTTTTCTCCACGCACACAAGCTGTTATCACACTATGCATTCTGCAGCCTCCTACGATAGCTGACTGATGCATTCATGCCATAAAAAGAAAAAACGTGCTTTAGAAACAAGTCAAGGAGAAGCATGTGCCACATTCTTTCCCGATGGAAACCGAGAACTATCTGTGATGATTGACCAA
Organism: Ascaris suum; assembly: GCA_013433145.1. Taxonomy (NCBI): domain Eukaryota; kingdom Metazoa; phylum Nematoda; class Chromadorea; order Rhabditida; family Ascarididae; genus Ascaris; species Ascaris suum. Next base: position 2,658,692 of record CM024175.1, read on the forward strand.
TTGAATGCAACGGGAGAAAACGAAGTGATTTTTGAAGCAGGTGGAAATTTATATATATATATATATATATATATATATATATATATATATATATATATATATATATATATATATATATATATATATATATATATATATAGCTCTTGAATACAAAGTAGAATCTGGTAACCCATTCGCTTACGTCGTCGGATGACGAACTCGCACCGCGTTTCCGTCGTGATGTTTTGTAGTGAGCGACATTGAATGCAAAGGTCATCTTCGGAGTTGTGACATTCGGCTTCTCCGTGGCTGCAGTTGTATACTTTAAATAAAAGGCTGAAAGTGTGTATTGGGCTCAAATTCATACTAGTGGACATAAATTAAGCCTATCTGCGCTGCAGGACATCCCATTTATGTGCATTTGTTCAGAGTGGTCATTCGAAGACAGCCACTTGTGACTGTCTCTTGCGCCGTCCGATTGCAAAACTGGAAGAAGATGATGAAGTTTTGCCATTAATATGCTCTTCCTGTAGGTAATAAACACATCGTTCGCTTAAAGCGAACTGAATTTGTCGCGTACATTTACATAGGCTCTGCCCACTATTTTACCACCTGTGCAACAGGGATGAGTCATGAGCTTGCAAAAACACACAACATAGTCATTTTTGGCAAGAAAGAGCCAATGAGATAGATCGACCTTGCTGAAAGATGTGCTGGAAACAACAGATCAACTTTTACGAAGGTGCGTCAACTTTTCCTCAAACGAAAGCGAAGAAATGGACTATTGAATGTGTTCCTGCCCCTATTCTAGAGAGGGATTCCTTGCTCGAAGCGGGATCTCTACTCCAGAAATCACATTAAACGCAAAGCTGTGTTTTCGAGAATATGCAACTTCCATTATTGTTTTCTCTTGCTACAAGAAGAAAGCAATGACAAAAAAAAAACAAAGAAATGGTAGCGTCACGGTGAAAGTGCCAACATAAGAGGGTCATCGTTTCTATAGCTTAATTTTTGCCATGACCCAATGCGAAATTTTTTAGCGTCGTAAGATTCGGCGTTCCGTTCTCGTACGGCCAACTGATCGTTAGCATCAGTTAGTGATGCTGTGAGTGGTAACAAATGTATTAATTGAAACACGATCATCTGGAAAAATTTCCAACGCCTACTCCTTCTTTACGGCTGTCTGTTTCCTGCGCAGATCATTAGCGCTCACCTATTCTTCTCAGGAGGTATCCACTGTCGGGGCAAAATTTGTCAGAGTAATTTAGGTATGACTCATGTGTTAGTTGGGGCGTGTTCCGCACGTGATGATTTCATTATCTCTGCTGCTTGCACTTTTTCATGTTCCACTGAACAAAGGTATGATTTGGACTGCATTGCTCATAGCTATTTCAACTTTATGAGGATCCGCTAACAATGTGTGGCTGCACCCTGGACAGAGTGATGAAGGGTGTGCCTGCATTTGGAACAGCCGACCAAACAGATATATATATATATATATATATATATATATATATATATATATATATATATATATAATATATATATATATATATATATATATATATATATATATATATATATATATATATATATATAGCTGAATTTTTTGCTTATCGCTGTGAGCGCTGACAACAAGTTGAAAGATTGCGAAGTGATAATTAAGTCACACTGATTTCCTCAACCACTCTTTGTGCGGGGCTCACCAATATAATAAAACAGTAACCGAAACTTTTTGTGAGCTGCATAGAGAGTAGCATTTATTTGTTTCTATTGATTGCGCAAAATGAGCGCGGAATTTTAGCGAAATGAAAGTATGCCCATATGAATCGAAAACCACAGTGTCAACGGCTGAGGTGGTTTTGCAAGTTGCAGTCTGATGAAGACATTTTTGAAGTTCAGCCGATGCGTGTGATATTCATTTATGGAAACTTTTTTTCTTGCCCCAGGATGGTTTTGTGCGATTTTGTACTCGAGATTAAGAGAAAAAGAAGAAAACATTTGGAGGTGGAGTGTGTCTCAGTGATTTTAACCAAGAACGCAGGAAGAGATCGCCATAAGTCTAGCTAGCGTCACCTACAGTGATCGTTCTAAATCAGTTTCCAGTTGCATCAACCTCTTCCAGCGGCGCCCAATTTGTTTCACCTCGCCATCTTCCTCAGTCTCCCCTTCCGCTTTCATAATGCGAGATAGGCAGCAGCTTTGAACAAAACAAGTGCGGATGTGCTGGCGTCAAAAGACTGGTTCAGTATGCGAGCAGAAAAAGGATTAGCTGAAGATGAGGCAGTGCGCCAGATGAGCGCTATGTTGAGACGAGTATCCTGAAGCTGAAAGTACGAAATCATCCTTAACGAACAGTTAGCCACAGCATTTGTGACTGATGCGAGACCTCTGATGTCTTCCTTTTTCCTGCGACGTCGTCTCAATTACGTGATAGATGAGAGAACGCTCACTGAAATTAGATATAGATTAAGCATAACTATATCTTTGTAAACAGCAGTCTTGCAACTAGAGTTCGAACTTACTTTCTGATTTGTCTGCCTTCTTCGATAAGACGATTCCAAGAGTAATACCAATTGCCGCTAGTATAAGCACAAGAAGAAGGACTGCGAGTCCAATCCAAATGAACTTCTTTTTCTGCCACCGTCGCTCGCCGAAGTTCAGAAGACTTCTTTCATCACCTGATCCAAAACTATATCGGTCTTGCGTCGCTGTGGCATATGCTCCGGAATCCGCTATATCGCGCAAAGCACGGGGCGTGTAATAGCTGAGGCCTGGCGGTTTGTTGTACATTCCATCTCGAGCGTTTGCTTTGTTCACCATATATGCTTACCTGGGACGGCAAATGCTGAGCTGTGGTTTCTTCTGCCTGTGCAGTCGCTTTCTGCAATCATCACACCAGCAGTTCAACAGCCACTGAAACGATGGCTGGCCATTCGTACACCTGAATTACCTGAACTGTCCCATAATTGGGATTTAAGTGCAATTTCTGCTCTAAATTTTTAAGCAAAGTCGGCAGCTGAAACACGAAATGCTAAGCCTGCTTCAACAACGGAACCTCAGCTAGCGAAGCGACACCGCTAAAGCTTTGGAACCTCATTGATTTGAGAATCAGATCACTTTCAAGAATAAATTTCTCTCCTTCTCTTCACTTTCGCGTACGTTGTTGATGAATGAAGTAGCGTTGGAATTCCGAAGAAAATGACTTTCTTTGGGGGCATCAGGGCGGTATATTGCGAATCAATACGTTTACTAATTGCTCTGAGCGGTTCATGCTTTCGCGAAGCTGCAAAAAGCCCATATCTAATCAGCATTCGCTATACAAACGCTTCAGCATATGACCAGATTTGTCACGCGCAAATTTCATGGGATTTACCAACATCTAATCAGCCTGATGTTCGCTTATGTGAGGAGTTACGAAAATTGCTGGTTTCAGGAACAATGACTTGCTGAAATTGCGATCGAGAAACTGCGCTCGATAGTTTCACTCACGAAAAAAGGTATGAGATTTCTTTATTTGCATAAGTAGGGAAATCGATGACACAAAATCACCTCACGTAACTGCGTAACTGACTAACAATCACATTGATGCTGTTGTAAATGTGATGTGAACCAATCAGCCGAAAGTATCCCCATGGATAGCAAGTGCGTAAGCATACAAAGCTGTGGCACCTAAAAAGGAAGCGAAAGTACAAAACATAAGAGTAAAATTCAGCTGCAGCTAAAGGATGTTTGATGACCACCTAAGCAATAAAGCAATCATCGTAATGATAACAGCATGTCGCGACAAGAAAAGGTTTGTGCGTCATGCGCCGCCTAATCACAAAAAAGTACTAAATAATGGAGCGTTTTTTTTTTCTGTGAGCTGTCTTCTTGAACCGTCTTGAAGATGTATTCGCCGAAAACATTTCGCATTTCCTATCCGACAAAACCGTCGTAAGATTGATTGCGGAGAATTTCATACAAAAATATGCAAAGTTCCTTCCGGCTTCTCGAAATTAGAATCTCCGTTATCATTCAACAACGCCTTCTCGATGTTAATCCGTCCGAGCACTGGTCTTAATAATTTATTTTTTATGTTGTGATGAACAGCACTCACAGAAAACTAGAATAAAGGAGCAGAAACAGATATCATAGAACTATTAAAAACGAGTTGACTGAAAGTGCTAGAAGTGAAACTTGAAAGCATTCATAGAAACTCCAGGGATAGGGAAACCAACGGATTTAAAAACTTCTCCATTCGAAGGCGTTAATGCAGCAGCAGTTATCAACAGGAGTATCACTAGTAATTCGTAGTCATTTCAAGAGACGCATAAATGATCCGTTTCCGAAATACACCTTGAAAACCGCGGAAACAAGTGCAGGTGTATCTGTAACATTTTTTAATATCTAAAAGCATATCTATAACGTCTCTCGATAAGGAAATTCGTAGTTGGTTCTCAAAAACATCGAAAACGGAAAATATTTTCTATATTTATGTGTAAAAAGCTACACTTATTCGATTCGCCTTCTCATAAACTTTTGAGTATGCCATTTTTTCTCCATTCTTTCTTCCATTCTTTAATGCGTTTTGAACTTTTGTTCAGCGCAGAGAGTCGCTTAACCGCAGTTTTGTAGGTAAGCGTGAGCACCACTTGGCCTAAATCTTATGTTCGCTGCATGCTTATTTTTCAATATGACGTCTGTTTCTCCTTGCAAGAGGTTGTGTTCGCGCTGCGAAAACTTTTAAAGCCGACGACGTGGCAGCCACAAGGGCGAGATTTCAGAGTATCAAAAGCAGAAGGGGAAACCCTGGAAATCATTTATTTATTCCTTAGCTATTTCATAGCACTGTATAGCTTGAGGCTGAGTGGCGACACTAAAGTGAATGTGATTTGCAGTGAACTTCTCCATCCATCTTTGATTCAGTTTTGGAGAACAGCGTGTGCATTCCGGTTTTTTCTGACTACTCTCAACCCTCCTACATGTCAACAAAACTCGAGTAAGTCTAAATTCCATTCCTCACTAACGTCGTTTGTTAAAGGTTAAGAGCGGGAGTCAAGTTCTGCGTGAAACAAATGTTAAGAGGCGGGTTATGGTAGGCAGTATTTGCGACATTCGCCTGTGATCACTGATTGCATCGAATTATGAGTGTTTATCGTGCACGCTGTCTCAAAACAGCTCGTTCGCAGCCTGACGTTTCCAGGATTTTCCACTTATTCCTGCAACTAAAGCTTAACAATTTATGCCGTTAAAGTCGCGTTCGGCCGTCGCACTTCCCAAGCGAAGGAGTCGTTGTCGGAAAACCTGCCACATCCCAACGGCCGCCAAATGCCACTTTGGTGTTTTGTAAGGGGTGTTGGTATGGCGCTAAAGAGCCAACCCAAGATATCTCTTTGTAATCTAACAGTGACCATTTTGCTTTTATGGCATTATTCTTCCCGTCATGCTATTGATCGTATTGGCGCCATGCCACTGATCAAGTTATGTGCTTTTGATCTGCTTGAAGCCTGTATAAATCGGGCTTGAGCCCGTCGGAGTCAGTGTTCTCCATCGACGGCGCTCCGGCCGCCAGATTTCTTGAGACCTCTCGCCTTCTACAGTTTGCTCTTTATGAGCTGTTGTGCCCCTCTGATAAACGACTTCGGCTTCCTCCGTGTCTCTTCGCGCTCCACTCGGTCTCCATCTCAGCGTTGTCGCTGCTAGAGTTACAACACTTACAGAGCAGGGAAAGGGCAACTGCGCGACGGATCAAACCGTCTACCAATGCTTTAATAGTCTTAGGGTAGAACAAATAAATGCCCTGAGGAAGTTCGGGGTGTTTAAAAGGGGAGCGCTATTGCTTGCGGATTCATCGTTACTGCTGTGCATCAGTCGTCGTCATTTGCAGAAGTGCGCTGCGAGCACGTCCGAATGGGAGCGGCCTGCAAAGGGTCGTTTGGGCATCGCGGTTGGGTCGTGCGAGCAGGAGGCACGATAGATACTGCCGAAGTCCAGTTGGGGCTGGCGTCCGTTATCTAGATCTCCTCTCCTTTTTTTGTTGTGGTTGTTGCTACGTGCAACATTTGTTTTGAGTGTTTTAAAACAAATCCCTTTTGGTCGTGCTGGCTCCACAAAGCACCTGACTGTCCTCAAGAGAAACCAACCAAAACCCATACAATTTACTCTGGTTTCAGTCGCGTGTACTTTAGTATTGAACAGAGCTATGCGGGTGTAGGTATCAAGAAAATGGAAACACACTTGGAGAACTGTCTTGGGCGAAAAGTTCAAGAGACCATATCTGCTCCGAAGTGAAAGATGATCACAAACAAAATAGCTGACTTAATTCCGCCTTCACTCGCACTTTAAATAATATTCATCTAACCGTTGAACCATCCTGTGAGCAGATAACAGCGAATTCGGCGAAAATGAAGTCACTGAGTAATACCTTTACTATTTTCTTTACTATTTCATCATCTCGACAAACTTTGCAAAGTTTCCAGTCCCGGCAGAACAGCTCTCCGATGATACGGCCATCGTTTTTGTCAGTTGCTGACCTATAACCTCTGCTTTTGCCGACAATTTAAGAATATGCAGTTTCACCTCACTGCTTTTTTTAACTCTGGCTGCGTCGACTTAAAGAGGGAGGCCGAGTTGATCGTGAAGGGACGCAGGGACATTTGGAGTGGTTTATTGGTGAGCACCACAGCTCCCAAGAACGAGCAGAAACGGCGACAGGCTAGAGGACCCAAAGAGCGGCTGCCCATCTGGGAGCTGTCGAATGGAGAAGACTGACTCCGAAGGGCTGAAGCCGAATTATATAGGCCTTAGGTAGGCCAAAAGCAGCTAAGTCGATCAGTGGCATTTCGCGAAGAAGAATGAACGAGTACCGCCCATACGAGCAAAATGGTCACTGCAGTGTTACGTCACAAATAGATTTGGATCACAAGTAGATCCTCAGCGCCATACCGAACTCTGCTGCGTATGAGAAAATGTACATGGAAATTTAACCAGCTGCTGGCTACTATTCGATTATGCTGTTTTCAGTTTTCGAGATTGCTTTTCCTCGTTGCATTCGTCGAATTTCCGCTTCTTTCGAAATTTTCGGTCGCATGAATCCTATGCGACACAGTTTCCAGTTAACTGCAACTTGCTCCCTCCGTACCAATTATGGACATCTCACAGATGTAGCGAGAGAAGTGGTGCACTGAGGTTCATAAACGACGCATAGCTTTCATTAATGAGATTTTGGTCCATGCTTTTTCTGATACTTCAGAACTAAATTGCTTTCAACGCGTCACTAAACCGGTGGAAAAATTCTGTGGATTGATGTCCTGCAAAACAGCCATGGGATAATTTATATATATATATATATATATATATATATATATATATATATATATATATATATATATATATATATATATATATATATATATATATATATATATATATATATATATATATATATATACCTTTGAGAAGGCATTCATTTGACTATCCTTGACATTTGTGGAATTCAGTTTTGAGACCCTCTGGCAAGGACACTCAAAATTCCTGAACGTAGATCCCTACGCAAACAATACTGTAGGTCGAAGCACCATTGTGAGCCGAGCACCCATATATTTACTCGCTTCTATATTTCGTTATTTCAGCACATATGCAGAAAAATCCTGAGGTTTAACATAGTAATGTTTGTATTTTATGTCGTATTTCAGCTCCCAATAGGGAAGATTCAAGCATTTCCCCTGCAATCGAACGCAAAAAGCTGAAAGTTGCGGCAGATGTGACCTCTGACAAGCCACAGTGATAAAGTAGCGAGCACTTTTAGATATGATGCCGAAAAGCTTGCATGGAGATGTTCATTTTGCAATATTGCGCAATTTTTCATGGAAATACTATCGCCTAAGAGGTGTTTAAGACGTGAAGTGAGCTACTGCAAGTGTACCTTTTCCAGGTTTAGAACTGTCCATCACGATTCCTAGTCTAAAGAGAAAATCGTGAGTTTTGTAGCTATAACGTGCATGCATCATGATGATAGTACGGACTTTAGTCATTTTGGGAATAAATCTAGGTATAGCGGTTGTGACGGACTAAAAGTGGATCACTTTTCCTTCATATCGTCAAATTTATTAGTATGAAGGGAATTCTGTTCTGTGTTCTATTTCTATGACGATAAAATAGAGGCAACAATGAGCACTGAATACCCTGATTGAAAAAATCGCATTGGCATGCATGTCATGTGGTGAGATGACGAGACGACAACGATAAGAGCTTTTCATATTTATTGCTGTGCATATTCTTTTCTGTGGAGCGACAATCATAGACAACAGAATTTTCAATCAGATTTGATCAGCAATTTCACTGCTGTATGAAACGCGGCAACCACTTTAGAAAAAAAAAGCGTAAAGTGGGCAAATTTTATGCCTCATTTGAATCACTAGATAACAGTGGCTTTTTTTGGCATATCTCCACTACTGTCCACTATTAGAAGCTCTGCAAGCTTTGCAACAGTTTCATTCAAGATCAAGGGAAAATCCGTTGTTTCATTCAATATTCATACAGTGGAAAATGCATACTAAAACCATTCATGTGCAGCAGGTCTAGAAAGTGAAGTTGAAAGCAAATAATATAGATTCGGCATCGACAGCCGATAGAGAAGTTGCCAAAAAACTTCGAACGCGAAGGCACGGAAGGAATGCTCGAAATGATGGAAACAGGCACCAGGGATACTTGATAGATGAGAGCTTCAATGCGGTGGAAGAAGGAGCATTTTAAGTTGCTTACAAAACTTTCGGCACCCTTTAGTTTCCGTTATCATCAGCCGGAGATTCTTCGCAGCACATGACGATAGAAGTTGTTTAGTACATTGTGTGCCACTAAGGATAATGGTGCCTTTGTGCTTTTGCGACGCTTTGTCTCTTCAGTCTCTTTATTCGATGGCTGAATGCATGTGATGCCTAGTTAATGTAATATTTACTGTTTAGACAGGTAATATGCAAAAAGGGCTCCTTTAAATTTGAACTTGTTTCACTGATCTTCGAAAAGCCTTTAAATGCTTACAGTGACGTCGTATGGGCAACCGATGCAGTAATTCCGTGATTTCCGAATAGCAAATCACAACGCGTTTGTTCGTTTAAATGTCGTTTTTGAAATTTGCCCTTCCGGAACCCTCTCTGGTGACACCGTGATTATGGGTGCGCATGCAAGTGTGTACCCATCCTTGTGCAGTTGCTTGAGCCATTGCTGAAACTAGCATCGTGACTTTGATAGGTATACTGCACACTGCAGACTTTGATAGGGATAGTGCACTTCGTCTCTCCGCATCACGATCGTCTCAGCATCATTGTTGCAGGGCAATATTCCACTCACTGTACAGCGGTGACTCGTTCACTGTGATACGTGGTTGGCAAAGAACCATACACATTATGTCTAACTAGGAAATAAAAGATTTTCGTGGACTTTATTCCAGTCCACTCATAAACAAGAAAGATTTAAGTACTTGGTCAGCCCAACGAAAATGTCAACATAGTGTTCCGAAAATGGCATCCTTTGGTGATAACATGTGAGCATTGTTGGTCAGATGACTTCGACGGATACCTTTTAATGGTAAGAGCTCTTTAACATGCTTCACTTTTTTAATATTTACAGCCTCCTCCAAAACCCCGAACTCTATGACACCGATACTGAAATCTGTGGCGCTTTACGAAATGATCTTTGCGAGGTTTTGCAACGCGCAACTCATAAAAGTTGACAACATTATTCTCTCAGCGATGGCCCCAAGTATACAACAGATAGGAAACAATATAACATGCGAATAGGCCATCTATGAATACGGGTGTAACTTTTCATAAGCAATAAAGAAGGGGCAAAAGTTTTCTCATGAGCAGTACACGTCATAGCCGCCATGTCGTCTTCCATATCGACGTCCACCGTAGCGCCTAAATCGACCACCATAGCCTTCGAAGTCTCCATATGGAGGACCGAAACCACCGAAGCCACCGAAGCCACCGTATCCACCAAACGGACCGTGAAAGGACCCAAAATCCCAGAACGGGTCATCAAAACCTCCGTATCGAAACAAGCGCTTGACGCGAACTCTGTAGCTCAGTCCTGTTAGGACCAAATAATAAATAGCAAAGTATTCCCTATGTGGCCCACAATTTGCATAACGTGCGATAATGCGGGATGGCGGGATGGTGAAGGTTTTTTAAGTAACTGGGACTGTTTTATGTGCTCGTTCAAAGGTTTAGGGACAAGAAATAATAGTGAAGCCACGCCTCGGGGTTCATGCGCACACTTCTGTGTACATATATTCCCATTTTCAACGCGGCAGCAGAGAAGATTAATCCGAGGAGATTCAGTGAGTTGCTACACACAGGAGGTGACCTTCAGTATTTACTTTTTTTCTTCTTGTGACACTTTGTTTAAGTAGTGATACTTCATTGTTGCATTCAGTTTAAAAATAAAATTCAACCCATCGCACATCGGAAGTAGGAATAACTTCGCATATGGTCACCCCAGGATTTTTTGGCATCGCGCTTTGAGGTTTTATGGATTTGTTGTCGTCAATAGGCGCCCTGCAAGTAAGTTCCTACATTTTGACAACCAGCTGAGCCGACGAACTGAGGCGAAAGAACGCATATTCCACAGCGACTGTTCCCACAAGAAATTTGACGAAGTGATTGTACTACCTCTTTCAGGGACGTTTTTCCAAACACCACCTTAGAGTGAAATGATTTCAATATTTCAGGATTTCAGTATTTCCGGTAGATTTTGCAGAAAGATTTTCGGAAATGCTGGCTTTTCAGAACATCAGTTTGTTCGAAGCAACCGCCCAAAATTACATCAAGAATACAAGAAATTACGCCTGATCGAACCTACCTCCTGTTCGCTACCGTTAACAAGAAATCAAAGGCTGTCCTAGGGCGGTGGCTATTTATCCCATAGGTTTCGAATGACCGACGCAACGAAGGAATCAATTGGAGTGCACGGAATTGCGTTTGAAACATCTGCGGCCCGCTCAACTGGTGGAACTTCTTTCATCTAGTGGTTTCCTTCACTCTCGTCCGATGTCCTTCTCTTTCCCACCATTCTGTTGTGTAGGAGCATTCCTCCGGTAGCCTGACCCGCATAGCTGGTAGGATTTATACATGTAAAATCACACGAATAAACCTTTTTCTTCTGTCTAAATCATTTGTGTTGCGATGAGCGAAATGAAAATATTACTGGAAAGTGTGCAACAGAAGACAGATACTAACCTCGCTGGCAATTGCTTTGACAAGATGGCCGCACGTGACTGCACTCTGCAATCCATTGAGGCAATGAGGAGCACAACAGCAACTACTGCGGTTTTCATTGGATTCTGTAAAAGAAATACTGAAAAAGGCACATGCCCAAAAACACCCGAAGCTCACTCCTATACAAACGGAAGTTTATTTCATCAATGTTTCATTTAGGTGTAATGAGACCGAACAATTGCCGTTGTTTCTGAAACGTCGTAACATCGGCAGTTTTAAGGCATACTCTGAGGCAGACGCAATGCAAAGAGGACAGCTGGTTATCAGGTCCTATCGTTGTTCACGGAGTGGCTCAGCTGTTTCCGAACCTGCCCTCTCTAAATGAAAATTTTAAGGGATATCGTTATGACACGAGAAAGAACTGGAGCCGTGCTGCGAAAAGAACTTAACTCATTCCGTAATTTCCTGAGCGGTTGCACGTTTCCTGGCACAATCTACTGAGACAATATTTTGCATATTATCTTGCCAAAGCCCACAGACATCTTCAAATCCACACTTTACCAATAAATGGAAGTGAGAAAACTCAATGGACGCAATAAACTTAGAAGTGCAGCGAACGCCCTCATCGGTGTCGGTGGCAAATTCTTTTGAGGTGCCAATGTAAATTTTAGAGGAAGTGTGGCACGACGTATCCGATTTCTCAAAATATATTTTCTTCCGCAAGTCTCTTAAAAGTAACTCCACGAGGCTGCTATTTTCCACATAATTGGAAAAAATTTCAGTCCCATAACGAATTTGAGAAAGATGAAACTACACAGTCATTAGCTGTAAATTAAGAAATTTTAATCTTCCAGCTGTATGTACGGCTTCTCACTGTCTACATTAGATAGCTAGCATTTCATATATATATATATATATATATATATATATATATATATATATATATATATATATATATATATATATATATATATATATATATATATATATATATATATATATATATATATATATATATATATATATATATTGACTGATTAAAACGTTCGGAAATTTTTGCTATTAAGTAAGCCTCCTCCTACACAGTAGATTTACTGGTTCCTCTTTGAAGGTAAGACTTCAACATGTATAACTCGACAGCTATTGCCTATAGACGCATAGCTTCCCGCAAAATTTGTCTCTTTTTCTAATCATCTCCGAACTGACCTGATGAATAATTTAAAGGCCCTCATCGTGCTCATTCATTGCATGAGGTTTAGCAAGGGCAAATATTCTGAAGATGACTGGCAGTGTGCGGTACTCCAAGCAAACAAATTAGTACCTACTCCTGTGCATCGAAGTGGACTAAAGAAAGGATGTCGCGTCAAACGGCGAAACAGTCAAAACAAAATCCCAGCGAAGTGATCAGGAAGATTTCGCTGGAGATTTTATGAGAAAGGAAACATAAAATCCTCACTTTGTTGTGAGAGGATTTTATGTCTCCTCCTTTGTTATCATTCTTTGTGAGTGTATTTAACACTCGACGTCTCTTAGTCCCTGTCTCTTTCGTAAAGCGCTTAGCGGGGACCGCAGATCCCCCCCCCCCCCCCCACCCTCTTCTCGCATATTTTTGCCGCGTCCTTACGCGACAAAGGATGCCCATCCTCAGCCGCCCAGGTTTCAGGCAGATCTGCCAGATTTTCAAGCGTCTACAGAAAAACAGCAGATGCTGACGTAAAGAGAGTTTATTTGGGCATGGTCAATGAAAACAAAAAAAATTTGACCTAAAGCTTCCTGCAGAATCTGAGAATGCAAGAAATAATAGCTTAGAGAGGGAACTAATCGCAAATGATGGTTGTTGTATTGCGAGCTGCAATTTATAGTTGCTGAACTTTGTCGCCGAACTTACTATTTGTTTTTTTCAAGTAACTTGTTTGGAAAAATATAGTGCGTCCACCTTTCATACACAAATTAATTTCTAAATGTGGCATGTTTTCAATTTTGTTCGATGGGGATGATAAGGTCATTAGTCGCTTGGTCGTTTTCTCTACAAGATTTTCTATAAAATGTGCTGAATCCGTCAATCGTTCTCCCATAAACTAAAAGGTCATCATGTTCGCCAATTACGGTGCAAAGTCTTAGGCAAGCGCTAGTGATAAGTTAGGCGAACGCTTTTTTCATTACGAGTTTACGAGAACGATGTGGACATTATTTGCGCTCGTTCATTTGCACTGCCTCTTAAAAACTCGATGAAAGAAGGATGGCTGTACTCTTTATAGCCTTGACCGCCGTAAGAAAACGCGCTGGACGCGAAGGAATGGACTTCTGGAGCGTACCTCTGGCCCTTCGGCAGAAAACTTGAACCAATGCATAGCGCTAGCAACATGAAACTGCATTAACCAACGATTACGATGCAATCAAACAGTGATAGGAGCTGGGCAAGAAGTTTTAAACGAAACATTTGGGTACCTTTTTGGGAACAGTTGTTATGGAAATTGTGCTACTACTCGAACTGCACAGTAACGAAGCATGTAATTGAGATTTCAGAAGTAGTGATATATGCGGTAATCATTCCTAATTTGCAGGCTTGCGGGTAAATTTGTCTGAAGCAGCTGTCCCCTGATTTGATTCGGCACCTCAAGCATTAAAATGCCTTTGCAAACACAGCAAATTTTGCAGCGTACAATAGTGCAGTAGCCATACGTGCGAGTGTCAAGGCACATAAGTAGCGTCTGCAGCTGCAAAGGAAATGCCGGCCGCAGGTCTCGCTTACGCTCGACTAAAATCGAACGCCGACCGTTTATCATCTGATCCACTCGTTGGGGCTGCGAGAATGACATGCCCATATAGCCATCATGTTGTGTGTGAGATCCGCGAGTTCATTTGCATCGTAGTGTCATCCACTTGGAAGTTGCTAACACCTTGGAGCCGAAAGCTTCAAAGAACAAAACTTTTGGTGAAAATTATGACGAGTAGTTCGTCATTGCAAACTGCTGAGGCTTAGTGATGAAATTTTATCGCCTGTTGATACCGGGATATGAGATCTTGGTGCGGCAGTGTGTCTCACTTTCTTCTCCAACTGGCATTGCTGAGAAATTCGTTTGATGGTCTGCAAGGTTGCAAGTTGGGTAATATGCGCTTGATGACATAGTCCCTTAAGCACTACAATTAGGCGCCTTCAGTTTGCTGTAGGCATTTCTTAGGCATTATACTCATATGCGGCCTCTTTTTGATGTTGCAAGCGTAAAGGGTTCCGGAAATATACAAAAATGTTGTGCTTTTTGCGACTTTTCCTGAAATGTTCTTCCACCGTCAGCAGATTTTCATATCCGAGTAAAGATTTCGAGCCTAGAAGCTTTATGATACAGCATGGTGGAATATGACTTGAACATTTGCAGTTAAATGGGGCACGGTTTTGGGTCAGATCTTTCGAAACGATTTCCTCGCTCCCCGAGCATGCGAAGGGCAAAAATAGAGTCCACAATGGAAGGAAGATATTCCTCCGCTAAGAATGCCTTTCACAATTTCAAGGCGAAAGTTATTAGTAGTTAAAAAAGTTTTTTCGAACAAAATTCCGTTAATTGAGAGTCGCCTCTACTTCGTTTGAGTTGGGAGGTCTTTCTAATTCAGTGTGCTGAACATTTTCGCACGTATCCTTCTTCCTCATCTTTTTCCCCCGTTGAGTTGTGAAACATGCACTCTGAATGGTGTATACAGTTATTTTCAGTTCAGATTTATCCGAGTTTACAGCTGTCCACCTCGATTTTCATTTCACCCTCACCTTGTTTCATTAACACCGCTGAGCGTTATCAGTGCAACGGAATGACTAACGATTACTTTTTTTGGGCACTCCTTTCATGTTGACTGGTATTGAATTTCTGCATGAAGTTACATCGCTAGCTTTCTAGCTTGCATGTTCTAGTTTCTTCTCCCCTTATGGAAAAAATTTTACTTCTGGTTCCGGTAGTCAGAATTTTGCAACATTTACCAGTCCAACAACGATAAAACTATGCTGGCTTTTCGGGTCACTTTATGCAAACTTGGCCTCCTCCCCTCGCAACCATAAACCACTTGTCATGGCTGCAGTTGACGGACTGAAGAAAGTGCTGGAGATCTGTCACCTATCCTAATCGCCGGCCACCAATTTCCAGTTATGCTAAACCGAAGTGTATTTCACTTCCTGCCTCACACTATAACACATACTCTCTGTGTTGAACGTTCTTATATCTGAAACATAATATAATTCAATGAAAGAACTGTGGCTAGTGTATCGAGAAATGCGTGGGCTCCTACCGAATGAAAACGATCACAGCAGCAAAATATATAGGCAAAGTTGCAGTGGCTAAGCGAAAGAATACGAATTATGCGAATGGGTTGTGAAATTTTCAGCTAACGATATTAGTCTTATCGGATGTAATGTGACATGATTTTCGGTTGTCGGCCGAAATTCTCCACAAATAACCTTTTTTTTGGTTGTAATTACACCGAATGGAAGAGTAGTTTGTAACTGATCGAACGCATCCAAAATGTTTGAAAAAAAATTGTTTTTAAAGAAATAGGAACAAATTTATGCAGTGAGACTTATGCGCTAATATCTGTACTACTTTCCTACTGGAAAAGTCGGTCTCAGTTCTGGTAATATCTCTACTACTTTCCTGATGGAAAAGTCGGTCACAATCCCTTGTGCGAGGACCTCAGGTCATTAGAAGCCATAGGCATTCATGTGCCTAGACGGTGATAAAATTCACGCTTTTCGGTTACCTTAACGGAAATACTGTTTTCAGAACAACGTCATCGTCAAACCGAGCATGCACGGATAATCCAGTGAGACAATGAATAACGAATGTATTTTTTGAAATAGGGAACAGTGGACATTACATCCGTCACGAATGTCTGGTGATGTCACAGATGTCGTTGCAAAAAATTCGTTCATGAGGTCTTTATCACAATGTTTATGCAAAAACAGATTTGGATTGTGCCTGATGAATTCCAACCTTTCAATGAAGATGTATGGTTCAACGAAATATATATGTGTGGGAAAGTAACAAAATATCCAAATCAATCGTGCTGGGGGGAATTGCTTGATGACATCATGACCCAAATTCGTCACCAGTCATAGCTACTTTTCCAGTTCATGGATTTCTTCGACTTACAGTTATGATAATTGGTGTTTTCGGTTTTTCTGGTTCTGTGCTTTCCAATTCAAGACGTTGACCCTGCAATGGAATGATCAAGAGAAACGTGCTTGCATAATAAGCATAAATGCGCAACATGATGATGCTGCACGCCGTCTGACTGATTCTGCAAATTGTCTCCACGAAAATTTATCTGTACTTTTGCAGTCTTTTCTATTCTTTATCGGATTCCTATTCTCCAGCTCTTTTTTCATCCACATTTTCAGAGCTCCGTCCAAAAAGTGGGTGCGTCACACCCACTTTTTTTGTCAAGCACTTTTTTGTCACTCAAAATTTCCAAACTCGCCTTTGTTAGTGGTATTCCATAGTAAGTCTACATAAGTCACATATGTGAGTGCACTCTGACAACAGTTCCCCCGCTTATCGCCAGAAATGAAGGAGAGTGTGTCTGAAAAACTGTTTCTTTTTAGTAGGCGCGTATCTTTTTCGCTTAAATTTTTTTTAGCTCCTTAGAGGACCTTGAAGAGCTCTTCGATTCACAGCACACAAAAAAACCTGTCCACCTGAAACTGCTTGAGAACGCTGAACTGAAACTTCCTCAAGAGACAAGCCTGTGTTAGGTGGATTTCTATTGGAGCAAAGCGCATCCCGATGCAGTTCCATGGGCCAACACTGGAGGTCAACAACGTATGAGTGGGTCCCGGTTTGCTTGCTCGGACGCCGAAAATTTGCCGTTGAAAAGTATCCTTATTTCTATGAATAAATGCATTTTTGTACCTTAATGATATGAAAAGAAAGAAGCAACCAACTTGCGCTGAGATGAAGATGATCAGATGCGATACTTTCATTAGCACCCTTCTATATTCATTCTCTTGACGTGCAGTTCGCTCCAATTTCGTCTTTAGTCGGTCAACAGCAAAACAGCTCACGGTAATTCTGCATTGTAGCAAATGTGTACTTCTCTCCTTCATCACATCTCTAGAAGAGCGGCAAAGCGGATTTACCTGCGCTGGGACGTTCGGCGTAAACTAGTCATCAAAATATTGTGGACACAAGAGTATGATAAAACTTTTTTAGAGCGAAAGCGGAGTTACGAAGATTCGGCAAGCGAGTTGAGTTCATTCACAGTAAAGGGGCAAACGCCATGACGTAGACATGAGCTTAACACTCAGACAATGAGCTTTGTCCACTATAGGCTGGTTTCCGATATTGTAAATGTGCAGAAAGAAGCGGGTGGGACGGTGTTAGTAAGAACAACTAAAGTGCGTGTTGGGTATGGCGTTGAAGAGTCAGCGCCATACCCAAACCCAAGATATCTATTTCTGATCTAAATCTATTTGCGATCTAACACTGCAGTGATGATTTTGCTCGTATGGGGGCTCTCGTTCACTGTTCTTTGCGCATTGCCATTGATCGACTTAGTTGCTTTTGGCCGACCTGAGGCCTATATAAGTCGGGCTTCAGCCCATCAGAATCACTCTTCTCCATTCGACAGCTCCGCGACCGGCAGCTCTTCTTGGTAGCTCTCGTCCCTCGCCGTTTCTACTGGTTCTTGGGAGCCGTGGTGATCCCCCATAAACCACTTCGACTGTCCCTGTGTTCCTTTGCGTTCAACTCGGCCTCCCTTTTCACGTCGCCGCTGACAGAGGTGTAATAGTGTGCGTCGAATTTTCAGAGTTAAGGTGCCCTAGCGGATGAAGATTTGAGGGGTGGGAGAGGGAAGGAGGGGGGGGGGGGGGGGTTTCGTCCTCGAATCATGCACTTTGTAACGAGGACATTCCAAGCAGCCGATGATATATTGGGAGAACTTTCGTTACTGGGAGAACTTCATAACGCGCCGCCAGAAACATGCATTTTTCAGCAGGTGATGTTGGCTTTGAAGAAGAGCATGAAGAGATAACGCTAGAGTTCATGTATCAAAAGCATGTCCCAGGTCGTGTCAAAAGCATACTTCAAAAGTAAACACATGTAAGAGAAGAATGAGAATGCTTGGTCAGGCAGGAAATGCGGCATTTTGATTGTGGGCACGAAGTCTCGGAATTACAGGCATCAGAGAGACAGCACAGCCAATTCTGACGTTGCGTGCATGGCTGCTACATTTGACAAGCCTGCAGTCTACTATAGTGATTTTCTCAGTGCTTATTAATGATGATTGTGATGGACTATCAGCTGCTTGTAAATTATTCGCTGATGATGTGGAAACCTATAAACCACACGCACGTCCTACTATTTATCGACGGAGAGATCATAGCTCTTTCAGTGCGTGTACGAGAAGTTCAAACTAAGAGGGTTCACGAGACACCTGTCACCTTATGCATATCGCTTTTCACTGTAAATCTGTTTTGCGCTTAGATAATCGACACGTTCGCCAACTGGAACTCGTGCTTGTGGTTTATCGGTAAATTCTACCGAGATCTTCGTTGGCCGAAACATTGTCTAGATTTATCAAGCAACGCCTCCATGGTTGCAATTAGAGTATTCGCATTTCTCTAGCCGATATGTTTGGAATGCTACCAGATATCATTTATGACAGACTTTTGTCGAAGTCTTCAGCACTATGTTCGTAAATTATTACCGCATTTCCTATCAGATAGGTAGATGATGGGAAACATTCATAAGCCATTCATCCGCTGGATCATAGAAAACCGCAGGCGCAATACAACCTCGCGATTACAAATGTCGCTTCACTACAGTTCTTGGAATATCTGCGACTACTTTTTATTTATTCGACCACTGTGCTACAAAATGGAGAACAGCTCCCTTAATGATGAGTTCGGTGAAATGTTTTTGCATTGATCCAGTTTGCTAGTGAGAAAAGATCATCTTCGAAATTCCTGAGTACTTTATGAAGCGAAGACTTTTGTGATTTCGTTATGCCAGAGCTCGATTGTGTCTGAAGCACGTAACTCCAATTTATTGATGCGCGAGATATGTAGCCTTCGTAAATCGTCGGCGTTCGTGGATGTACAGAATCTTCCAAACCTCCTTAACCAACAGTCTGCGTTGCTTATGTTCCATACATTTTCATTTGTAGTTCCTTGTTTATTATATTGGGGCTTACATTTACCCTGCCTTTTATTCGCATAGCCTTTTTGCCTGCTTTACTTTTAATTTTTTCTGCTACTGAGCATCATAAACTTCACACGTTTACTCAGCTGTTAACACATAAGCTTTTGAGAATTCAAGAGTATAAGGTTCTACTCCAAGATGAGTGCAATCACTGGCTAAGGAAAGATTTTAGCGCATCGTGCACGAGCGCTTTCTCTATGATGTCATAATCCGGAACACTCCGAATTGGCAGCCATTTCTCTGATTCAGTGATTTCTTCGACTCACAGTAACGAATACCGGAGTTTTCGGTCTCGTCATTCCTCTTGTGTCCAACTCGAGAAGCTTGCCCTGTAAAGAAACGGTATGGAAAATGGTGTGTACGGATCTTTCAGAAAAAAGCACTCGCATGACACTGTGCCGCATTTGAAGCTTTTGCACAGAGTTTGCCCAAGAAACGGGAAAGTGGTTTCTTTCACTTTTTCGGCAAAACCACCACCCACAAATGGTAGCGCATTTCATAAGTATCAACTCTCACCAATTGAGAACCAAAGTGCTGTGAAATTTCCATTATAGGCGTCTCCACTTGCACGTGGGAGCAAGTGGGGATCTATTGATTCATGTTGCGATGGGGAATCTAACTAAAGTGAAATTTCTCGTATGTTCCATCTTGTTGAATTTGGAGGCCACCTTGTTGAATTCGGAGGTAGAGAAAGACAAGTATTCCCACTAAGGGGGGAAAAAAACAAAAAACTTTTTCCATCATGTTTCAAGTGTTTATCTTTTTAGGCGTCAGATTCCTGCCTTCTCACTCCGCCGCAAATCTGAAAAGGCGAAGACTTGTGTGGAACTCCCATACTCGCCATGCAAGCTTCCACTCCAAAAAAAACTATGTCCTTACGCTATTTGCAAAGCTAGTTTCAAATCGAAAGTAAGTAGAATTTGGTAGCACAAATGATTCAATGAGTGAGTGGTTGCTGAATGTTCGAAAGAAAAAAACATGCTTTCAAAAGAAGACATAAAATAAGAAAACGCGGCATGAAGATACAAAAGAGCTCGGAGGAAAAAAATTCAAAAATAACTATAAAAATGAGTGAATTGTGCAACAATGCTTTTTTTGCTTTTCTTCTCGTGTTTCTCGTAATCTTGGCGATTATCATGCATATTTTGAACCCGTTGCTCTCTAGCAGTGTTCGTGAATCGAGAGATCGACATGGTGATGCTGAGGATATAAAGATTATGTTTCTTCTTGCAACGACGATGACTTAGGGTAGCAGCAATGCTGGAAATATGAATTCTGAGGATGTGTTCCATCAGTGGCATTTCTGTTTCTCGGTGTTAACACTTTAGTATCGCGTCTAAGTGAAAGTGCATCGTGACGCATCAAATGGCAGGCACACATATGTTTGTTATCGACGCTTATTGATGTGGGAACCAAGAATGAAACCTTAAAGCATTCTCCGTTTATTCGTTCGGTGCCCTCTTCTCTGCATTCATCAGTTCTTGCGCACGTCATCTGCTGCTTTTTCTATGCTCTGGTCACATTACATGAAGCCTCGTAAAGGAAAGCACTTCGCAACCTCCGCCCGAGATCACGCTAGATCAGTGTTCGGAGATCAATTCCATGCACCTATGGGGACCTCGCAGGTATGCCTCCTCATCCGCTACCCCCCCCCCCCCTATCCTCCAGTGCTCTGCTAATCGTGATTCGTCGATTGTGGGCGAGAATGCTCCGCTCTCGAAAAGCTCCCGCGGAAGATTTACTGAAGCAAGGCCGCCCGCACCGTCTCTAGTGCACGCAGCTCTGACTTTTCTCCTACCTCTGGGAAAGATATGAATGGAGCAGGTCTTGCCGATGGGAGATGAAAAAAAAAGCGCTCCATGGAGCCATCGAAACATGAGGAAACTCCATGAAGCAGACTGACAGAACAACATAGGCTGAGGGCAAATGCGATACGTAATTGTCAATAGACAAACAACAATTCTTTTGAAAAAGCGACACTAGGATGCAAGTATATCCTCAGAAAACATAAGATGTGTGAAACAAACCAGAGCTGAACGAGCTCGATACTAATACAGCATCCGTTCTTAAGCTCTCAAACAGATTACCAGGGCGTGATACGGTTACAAATAAAACATTGCACTTGAGAAGAATTCAAATCGTGCCAAAACGCGGGTCTCTCTTTTTAATGGAATTATTCCGATGGGAAAATTCTCTGGGGAATGTAACCCTCCAAACGTGAGCAGCGGACACAGACACAAGGGCTACGTGAAACTGTTTTTAGTGCCAGTGGATCGAAATTGGAAGTTTTCAACGTACTTTTCGTGGAGCATTCCAAGGCAGACTCATTTAATCGGAGATGGCAAAAAAAAATGAAGGTAAAACGTCGTTCAGTCTGACATAATGAAAGCTTGCATCGACATCAGGAGATACAAACGCCTTCAGCTAACGTGAGAGACCCTTTGGATGAACTGGAAGTATGCAGCTTATCAATAATTCGTTCGATGAAGCGAAAATGGGAACAGATATAAGTCTTATAATAACTCAAAGAAAAGCTCGCGCTGTCGCAGTTTACAAGGTGCCGCTCTCCGCTCTTTTCTCCTTCCGTCTTGACTTGGAGCTTTAAGTCTTCCAAAAAGCTGTTGTACGCTGCTAATGTCTAACTTGTTTTCAATTCGAAGAATTCGAAACAACAAGAGAAACTATGGTGGATCACTTATATAAAAACAATGACTGCATGAACAGGGATGAGCCGAAGCTTCATGACCCACATCTGCCAACCCAATATGTTCTTTTTGTTCTAACTCTAGCAGCGGAGAGGTGAAGAGGGAGGCCGAGTTGAACGCGAAGGAACACAGGGACAGTCGAAGTGGTTTATTGGTGATCACCACGGCTCCAAGAACCAGTAGGGACGGCGAGGGACGAGAGCTACCAAGAAGAGCTGCCGATCGCGGAGCTGTCGAATGGAGAAGAGTGACTCTGATGGGCTGAAGCCCGACTTATATAGGCCTCAGGTCGGCCAAAAGCACCTAAGTCGATCAATGGCAATGCGCAAAGAACAGTGAACGAGAGCCGCCCATACGAGCAAAATCATCACTGTAGTGTTAGGTCACAAACAGATTTAGATCAGAAGTAGATATCTTGGGCTGTCTCTTCAGTGCCATACCCAACACTTTTCCACCACCTCCCCCCTCCGAAACATTGGAAATTTTTTCAATGTCATGACTGTGCAACGAGATACCACATATGATATATACTCCTGTGACTCGAATTATGTCATGATTGACCGTCAGAAAGTATTCCTTAGACGAGGTTATATGAGGCAGACCTACTCCAGAATTTGCGAATTTTTTGTAATTTTTGCTGCAAATTATCGATGAAGTCTAGGTAAGTCGTGAAGAACTGTGTTCAGCTTCACTTTCACAGCTCTGAATTCTCTTGCACACTTCCAGCAAAAATCGGAGAGCTCGAGCTACACGACTACTTCATATTCCCCTCACCTTTCTTCAAACACCTCGCTTATTCGAAAAGAATGCAGCATCACCGTACTCGCTGTTAACGAGTGATCTTCTATGATCGAATGGGTTCTTGCGATCTCTATGGTCCTTGTGATCCTCATTTTGCGTAGCCAGTTGTTTTATTCACATCTGTGTTGATCTTGATGTTGATTCCTTCTGCATGTTGATTGCGATTTTCCTTTGGAGCACTAGCCTATGATATAAATAGGCTGAGGTCTTGCCTACTGTGCAGCGCGTGCCTTCGTAGAGTTTTTTGATTGTTATGAATCGTTAAATAAACGAGCTTCATTGTTCGGTAATGTCCTACACAAGCCCGAGTGGTTGCACTTTCATTCCTCAAAGGATTGACGATATATAAGCGCTTCATCACGAGTTTTTTTACCGTGTGCGCTTCAAACATCAACCCTTTTATATCAATGAAAGACAAGGGAAGCACAATTTTTCTCAACAGTTTGAAGAGTACGACGGGTGGAAAAGAACAGAAGGTTTCGTTCCAATATTCTTCGGTTGACAAATTTCACTCTCGACGGCTGTGTAATGCCTCTTAAGAAATATACTTGCAAAAAACGCATGCAGAGGCCCAAGGGACGCTTCCTACAAAGACCATGGCGAAAGCTGACAGAAGATAGCGACGGGCGCATTACACGCCTACATAACCTGTGGCACAACAGTTAGAGTACACTTACTCGCGCTCATACAGCAAACTGGATTCAGATTATTACTCGCACGCCCCACTATCCCAATGCTGAGTAGGCACTCAACGCCTGACCCATAGCTGGACTTAGAATATTGCGGAGATATGAATTACCTCGATGCAAGTCTCATCGTGACTTTGATCTTCAGAGAACGCGAAGGATCTCATTACTGGGGCTGTTTATATATATATATATATATATATATATATATATATATATATATATATATATATATATATATATATATATATATATATATATATATATATATATATATATATATATATATATATATATATATATATATATATATATATATATATATATGAAATACTTTCAACATCGCATCACTTTTTCCATGCAACTGTTCCTGTTATTCCGCGGCATTCCGCAGCAAACTTGCTTCAGTTTCATGAAGAGCTGGAACGTCCCAGCCGTGCAGTCTTTCCTCGCCTAAACCCGATGACTTTACAAAAGCCCAGCTATAAATCTTCTGTTCGCTAGCGGACTAGTATTGCGTCGGATCAATCTTTCACCCACTTCATGAAAATAATAAGATGTTTAGGATTCTCGTAACGCCTCGATAAAGTTTTCACCTGAAACTCCTCGGGAACGCTGAATTTAAAGCTCCGCAGAAGATGGGCCAGTATAAGGCGGATTTCCATTTGAGCGAGGCGGAGACCGATGCAATTCCGCGGGCCAATTCCGAATGGTGCGAACGCGACGGGATCCCGGTTTGCTTTCTCCGACCGCGAAAATCTGCAGATGCGTCTTGTACTACTTTCTGGAACGAAGTATACGTCAGCAAGAGGAGAGGAAAGAAGCAGGCAAGCATTCATTTACATGCTGACGTGAATGCAGGTTTCCGCTAGACATAACCCGAACATTCGGCTTCTTTATCCCTTGCAAGTGCGAATCTCGGTTGTTACACGCAAATTTGCTCTTCTTGGCATGGGCTACTTGTGGAGCCAATATTAGTTTCTATATATTGCGGAAATAAATGTTGTCAGGTGTTCCGGAAATGGCTCATGGCCAATCAAGGGCGGCATTTGTTTCAAAGACGAGGAGGAAATGCTAGAAATGGGATTAAGGAAAAATGGTTCCGTTTGCGATCACTTGAGCAAACCGATTTCCATACACCTTTTCGATCCTGGGTTCAAATTAACACACTGAAAAGAATGAGCTCTGTGGAGTAGGTTCGTGACGAGGAAGAGGAAGGACGTTTCGGTTTAATGGCTCAAGCCAAGAAATTACAGGAGCAGAATCGTTGGCTCTGACTCCTAAATTATAGAATTACAATTGCTTTGTAGACTGGTGCTTGAAGCGCATTGATAGAAGTAAACAACTCTTCGAGATGACAACTGAAGTATCCTTTGATGGCAGCATTTGCAAACTGCCTATTAAATGAATCGAACGGAAAAGATGCATCCATTGTTAAGGTAGTCTCCAGAAAACGACAGCTGCGCTCGTAACGATGATCCTTCTGTATCTTTTGAAACGAATGATCAGCGCCTAACGAAGTATATGTAAAACCGTGCATAGGTATAAAACGCGTACATACACTTATTGAAAAATCCATCACCAACCGGCAATTGAACGCGAAAATTATTTTCTAGCTGATCATGCAATCGGATTCATTTCCTCACCTCTCCGGGTCGAATTTTTCCGGGTTTGGATAGAAGTGTTCATTATAATGAATAGCGTAGGTCGGCAGATAAACGAAAGTGCCTTTTTCAATTTTAATTCCACCCACTGTAATATCCGATTCGCATTTACGATCATTTCTGCAATAGGAAAAAAAATCCATTCTTTCGAATAATGGCGAAACATGATTTAATTATGTTACATCCTTGACATAACGACTTTTCTAAATTTAGCGCAAGCATATTCATATAGGCATTCCTTAGGCGCACTCTCAGTTTTGTGTCGAGCGATATGATAAATTCGAAACTTCTTCCGAACTTCTTGTCGTTGAATTCCCCGTCATTTGTAGTCGACATGCTTTTCACGTTATGTCATTGATTACGCTTGCGCACCTGTTTCTGATCTCGCGCGATCAGTTAAAGAAGAGCAAGACTTCAAGTCCTATCCTATGATAGTATCCTAACAGCCTTTTGTTGTCTTTTGTAGTCTAAGTGTTTCAAATCAAAAAGGAGAACATTTCGATAAACGTATGTCATACCTTGGAACAGGCGGATACATTCGCAATGTTTCATTCATTACTTGTTCGAGATAAGGCATTTTCATAAGATCGGCATATCCGATGCTCTTCTGGAATATACATAATTATATGATCATTGCATCGCACTGAGTAATATTTTGCAAACAATAAACATTGAGTGAGGATGGACATGGTCGAAACAACGGCCGGAAGATAGCTTTGCTCCCTCCATTCGAAGAAAGTAAGTTCTGCAGCCTCATTGTATGCCTTCTTTTTTCGTTTCGCAGATGTTGAGTTATGCCTGGGCGTCTAAAGCAACGATACAAAGGAAAAAACAATTCATTGAGTGTGATACATAGATGTAGAATTCTAACTATTACAACCGACGACTTGACGTTCTCAGCTTCACTGCTCGAAGTGTTCATTTTAACGAAAAATGTCTTCGATTTCAATTTCTCCATCTAAGACTACATGTCTAAGTGGTAGTTCTCCAAACTCAGGAAGGGCGGTGGAAATGAGCAATTTTGAGGAATAC
Organism: Ascaris suum; assembly: GCA_013433145.1. Taxonomy (NCBI): domain Eukaryota; kingdom Metazoa; phylum Nematoda; class Chromadorea; order Rhabditida; family Ascarididae; genus Ascaris; species Ascaris suum. The sequence goes on from CM024175.1 coordinate 2,684,940, forward strand.
TCAAAGCGAATAGTTTTGTGCGTTAAAGTGGAATGCACTGGCGTAACATATTTCAATATCGGAACGATAACGACTTTCGTACGACGATAACCACCTGCATGCTCCTTACTGCTCGGTGCTGCAAAGCCAAGGAGCAATAGCAGATGTAACTGAACTGCATTTCATGACAGTGAGACCATTATCGGCTATATGGCGCCTTTCGAAAACCCTTCCTTTTGAGGAAGTAAGACCTCTTGGCTGGCAATACCTTGTGCCCAACCGTGTCCATAACTTGGGCGTGAGCGATCTCTTGCACCTGCGGATTAGAAGCAAGACAATAGGAAATAAACTGGAGAGTGTTGGCTGTTGTTTCATATCCGGTGACAAGAAATAGGTACCCCTGTGCAATCAGCTCCATATCGGTTAAGGCGATCTGAAAAATGCAAAATTTGCAGCCTGGGCGCTATGCCAGACTGAAATATTAACGAATGCTCACAAGCAGATTACAGTCTCTGCTACCACTCAAGACGCATTTCGAGGAAACAAATGAGAAATGCAAAACCTTGATTTCATGGCGTAATTCAGCATGAGAATGTGTGCAGACTATTCTTGGGCACATGGGCCCAAGTAAAAAGCAAGGAGCCTTGTTTCCTGACTCCTGCAACACAGATCCAACGTGTTCCTCTCTGATGCCTTAAATAAAGATTCGGAAGGTGTTTGACTGTCTTCAGGGAAAGGCATAGAAAAATATCGCAGGGCGCGTGGCGACCCCACAACGCAAAACAGCAACATTCTTTGTTCCTTGACACTCCCTTCGCCCCGAAGTAATTCCTTTTCACAATGCAGCAAGAGAAGTGATTATGTAGTTCTTCGCTGCAAAACACAAAATACAGTCCGACTACACAGTTCGCGCACGTACGCATAAAACTTCCACTGGTCCATTCAAAGATCAACCGCCGTTCCAAACAGTGGGTCTTGCGCCCACAAGCACGACAAATGCAGTTTTCACCATCTGAAGGGTCTTCAGTTGAAACGAATATTGACGCATCGCTATGCTCACAGTGGGCGATGAAGCCATCAGATCCAAAATGGATAGCTCGTCGGATCTAACAATCATGAGGAAAATAACTCGCAGCTGATCGAAAGAACAAATCTAAACCCTTCGTCACTCATCGTTCACGGTGGATCACGAGACCTAACCAAGATTCTGGGACTAGATTATACACCCATAGCTCCAGAAGCCGCAGAAGCAACCAGGTTAGCAAAACCCTACAACCTACTGGGAACCTAACGCATCTCAGAGATTGGTACAGGCGCTCAGCAGCCGAAGACAGCTTCTCCACATTGCTCAAAGTGTACTGGCAGATCTATGACTTCGAAGCTTCAATGGCACTGTTGGCTCACTCTCGATAGTCACTACATGTATTCTTTTTGCCGAACGAGTGATAATTTATGCCGCACCAATAACAACGCATGCTCTCTCAACTTTTTTCAGGACATCGTGGAGTCGTACGCACGAGAGCCCTTCCTCGCAGTTGCCTCTACTGGCCAAGCGTCGACACTCAAATCTGAGAAGATGCTGGAAACTACCCGAAGTACGCTACCATCGCCAAATCGCCAGTCAGAACTACATTTGCCTCGCGGCCAACGTCAGAAAAACCGTGGGCTGGCACTCATACCGACCATACTTAACCACCCGAGTGAATTAACTTCCTAGTCATCGTCAAACCTTATTGTATTGCAAATTTCGCTGCTTTGAGGTCGAGCTTCTTGCACCATAAACAAGATATCGCATACACGAAATATGCTAAAATTGGCGAAGATTAACAACGAGTGAAGCGCTTTTCGACGTTCGCTACTTCCATCATACCCGGAAGGAAATAGCGGAACCGCCAGGATACGTAGTTATGCAAACTCAGTCTGGAGTTAAGTAGGGGAATTCGCAGGAACGTTCAGCGCGGCTATCATCTACATAACGAAAGAGGCAATCACTGATTCCGGGCAGTTTTTCAGCCACAGTGGAAAAGTGAGCCATCGACGAGACTGAGATCAGCTTGAACATCGAGCCCATGCGCAGAATTTGGAGAACGAAGAGACTAGTCTCCCATTCTCACAAAAAATGCTTGTACCTAAAGTCATCATGAACCGCATGGCGTTAATTATGGAAAACTCAAATGTTTTCATTCAATGATATTGAAACAAAAGAAGAGCCCTACACCTTTCCCTCGCAGAGCAGTGCAGTGGCTCGTTAGCGAAATTACTGACTATCGTTTGTAGTTGAATGAAGCAACTGCAGGTATTCCCCGAGCGGCTTAGAAATTCTGTCCTCACCGACCAGAAGAACAACGCTTGCCAGAATCTGTGATGCAATGTCTCCAAAAGCATGACGTTGAGCACATGGTCTCATTTTGAGTCATCATCATCTGCGTCACGAAACAAATTTATCATAAGATCCATTATCGAAGCATTCCTTTGTTGTTCGACTGACGCTCTGTAGAGGCCGGTTTTTGGTCTACACTTATGCGCTTATGTGAACCCTTAAATAGGCTAACGCATTGTAGGATATCTATCCAATGTATTCTCTTGCCGCCTAACTGGCCGACATTGAGAGCTGAATTGCTGGACAATCGCCGATGGCAATACTCCTAGTGACTCTCTTAACATGTATAATGATGCTGCCTTATTTCTAACATATTTCCTTGGTAGGGGGATCGAAACAAATGGAACCTTTTTTCCACTGGCCAGCGCATCATGCATCAATTCTTCGTCTCTGTCTATAACTTCCGTGTCCTCCTTCGAGTCCATCAGCAATTGTAAAAAATCAGGATCTTTCTGAAATGATTCTTCATAAATCACTTCATATGCTTTGAGATACTCTAATCAAAGTACCTCACACTTCCAAAATTTCGAATTCAGTGTTCATCACTGACGCTATTCCATGCCGACAGAAGTTTTCAATGCAGGTTGTTCAGCAAATTTTGGGAAGCATTGTTTCAGGGGGATTTTTTTTTAATTTAAGAGATATTTGCTACTAGAGCTTTGCATTCCGTCAGTAAAGCAAAATTCTCATTTAAATTCATCTTCTTTGCCTCGGGAGCAAGCCCGCTTCCTTCATAGCCCAGCATATCTCGATATGAAAGTGTCTTTTTCCGTTGCTTTTTGGTGAACACAGCCAGTAACTTCTATTTCCCTTCACGGGCAGCTTCAAACTTGTAAACTTTTTAGCCCATGATTCGAAAGTAATTCTCGTCGATGCGATAATATTCTCGAAAAAAAAACGGATATTTTCTCATGGGGAACAAGTTTCCCATGGGTCTACCACTAACACCTGAGTAGTGTCGTTCTTCCGATTTCAGAGTGGTTTCTATTGTTCGAAGAAGAAAAATAGTTTATGATATCCGGTGAGATTTCTAAAGAAGTCTTTCTTGCACGCGCATGTTTTTATTCATAAAACTCTGCTTTTATGAAGACATCACAAGTCAAACCTCACGAGGGCATTTCCGCCTTTCTTCGACGATCTTTCGTAGGATATCCTCGAAGAACGCGTCACAACTGTTGCCAATGAGTTGAAATTTGAAAATTTTTTCGCTAAACGCGCTATGTTCGGGAAAAGTACTGCAATAGAACGAGGCATTCATTTAAAACCATATAATAAAAAAAATGTTGAAATTTTTCATCATTTCACTCACCTTATACGCTTAATGAATGAAAGCATATTACACTAAATCATCCGAAACTTCCGTCCAATAAAGCGAAAAGTATAGAATTGTCCGAATATTCCGCAATTGCTTCACATATATTATTGTCAGTACACCTTTGAGAAGAACTAATAGCCAGTACTAAAGTATGCTTAAAAGGAATTCCCATATTAACTGTCTTCAAAAACGATGAAAGTGTCTTTTTTTCAAAAACGAGTTTAAGCAAAGTCGATTTCGATTCAGTCGCACTGTTGGGTCATCGTAGAGCCTACAAAACCTCCTTCCTTGTATGTCCATTGGACCACGGGCTAAAAAAAAATATCGAGCATATACTACCTATTTCAACAACTCTGCTTCCTCACGATGTGACAGCTCGAACAATGCTTCCCTTTGCCGAATTCCCCTGCCCATTTGTTGCAATGAAAAATAAATGTCTGCTGGTCTAAGCACTATCTTTGCCGTCATATTTGGAAACGACAACAGGTAACTGTTGCTTTAATCACCGGCATTGATTGAAGATTCAAGTTGAAAGAATAAACGCGCATCTACCCAAGAACATAATTCGAAAACCGACGAATGATAAATTAAAGATTTTGTTCGCATGATATGGAATTAGGGAGTCTTGATGTTCTTGTATGCTTAACTCGACGCCAAAAGCGCATTGAGCGATAATATCCATCGTCAGATTGGAGAAAAATCTGAAATTTACGGAATATTCTCATCTAACGATCATATCACGGTTAGCAATAATTGCAAAGGTGAGACGATTATTTTGCATAATTTTTTAATGAATAAAATGAGAACAATTTATTATTGAACGGTGATAGTGTTCGATGAAATTGCCTAGCCAACTTCTCTATTGGTGCGAGCCTCCGTCTCATATTTCGTACAATCACATGGATAAAAATTGGTCTGGGTGTCATAGGCAGATGACATGAGGTGGAGTTAGTAAGAAACGAGGCGTTACATAGTGAATATGAGCATATTGTGAAGCAAAAACGCGGCAACTGCATTACTCTGATTTTGGTCTGTTTTCAACTTCATGTATTTTAAAGGAACGCGAACTTTTTTGTATCCAGCAGTCCGTTTGATCTCGAAATGCAATCGTCGATTATCCTCTCCGCGGTACGAATGCATCGCTCCATAATTGGCAGCATCTGAAAAATACATAGTAAATGTGGAACATGCTAGAGAATATCGAATTATATGCGCATTGTGATTCCCAGCCTTCAGGGTAAAGAGTTTCCTAACAACATTTTTCGCTATAATCACTAGAAGTTGTACCCAAATTTCATGGAAATTACCCACCAGCATGCAACGTTGAAAAAAGTGTTTGCAATTTCCTTTCGATTAATCGGCCATCTTGAAAGTTGCTGCATGGGCGCGGTATGCTATTCACCTTACATTCAAAATAGCGTGCATATGAATGTCGCGTTTGTGATAGCACTATCGGAAAACATCACTAGACAATGAAGCAAGCGTCCCTTCACTCTAATTTCACGAATTCCGATTGGCTGAAAAAGGTTTTTTTTTCAAAACGTTTAACATTCCTATCAGCTGATCCATGGAGATATTTTGTGCCGAAGCACGAGCGATTGCCGTTCAGCCGATCTTACTAAGCTGTTGTTTCAAATTCAGTTCTGGGAAAAGTGTGCGCCTATACTTGAATTTCTGGAGAACGTTGCGAGAGTAAAGGTTCACTGCCACAGTTGGCGAATGAAAATTAAACTGAAACATTCGCCCTGACAATATCCTATGTAAGGATTTTTTTTAATTTGATGCACTGATAAGGATCTTGCATCGCAAATCGATGATTAAGATCATTGTGGCTGCAATCGCAAAGGGAATGAATAACGGACTGACTTTCGAAAGTACTGAAACTGCGTACGTATTATAGTTTGCTTCTATTGCATGCTCCCGTTACTAAAGTACCTGAAATGGTCACCTTTTCAAGGCGTCTTGGTGTGAAGGCTGGAGTAATCGTTCTTCTAAGATCTTTCCAGTGCTGATCCGTCATGACATTGACCATATTCTTACGAATTGTTTGATTACCGATGAAGAAATCTGATATCTGAGAAAATAACAAACTCATCTGAATATACTAGCTGTGAGTAGATTCTCCACATATTTCTCATGCATCATTGGACTCAGTGGATGGCAAATTACTGCGAAATTATCATTAGTTAAGATTTACAGAAATTGTAAAGGAGGTGCTTGGCCGTTCTCAGCTGAATGGGCTATAAGCGAAAGTGAGCTCTTCGAATTTTCATGGCTATGGCACTGCTGAAAAAGAAATAAGTGGAAAAAACATTCCTCACAAATTTGTATCGATGAAAGAATGTCGAATAAAGATTCTAAGAAGCGAGTGAGAAAATGTGATTCTAACCACGCGATTTGGGAACGCTGCGAAGTCTTCAATAAAGATTTGCCTTAGCATATCCATATCGCAAACGTTCAACTCGGGAAATCCCATGAATGATGCGCTGAAAGGATTGCCCATTTATCTCCTTCACATTGTTACAGGAGTCATCTTCAGTTGATGATGTCAAGTGAGGGAATGTTTCACACATGCACCATATTTACTGCACATTTCGTCACCTGACATGTGCAAAGTTTGCGGAAAGAAAAAGATTCTACTCAGAATTAGGAACCATAGTGCGTTCCGTTGAGCGGATTTCGTGAACATTTTTGCAACCTCTACCCTTTACCGTCTCGCATTTGTCTGATTTTATTCCGTCTCGACGACTTTGTTTCCATGTATCATCTTGATGATAGGAAACTCGCCATAACGCTGCGTTTTGGCGAATGCAAACGCGAAAAAGATAAAATATTTCAGGAAAGCTAAAGGAGAGCAGAACTGAGACAGACCAAAGTTGGCATGGAAGTTTCAAGCGGCAAGCGACTGCTTGAAGAATATATGACATGGCAGGTCGATCCTCCAGGTTCCGAAGAAATATCGACTTTCAAAGGAAAGGCGCAGCGAAGAAGGATCTTGCAACCATGGGCGAATTTGTGGGACCAATAAGTTCAATTCTCGATGGAAAGCTCTTTTCGACGCAAATAAAGAATTGTTTTTACAGGATTTGAACACATTTGCAGCAAAAAGCTGCTAACACCGAGGAGAACATGCAAAGTATCAACAAATAACGTTCGCATATCAACCGCTAGATACAAAATGTGTATTTTTGGTTCTGCTAGATGCCCATTAGCAGTCATCGGCGATTAGTACATATATCGCCCGTTTTTTAAATCACACTTTGTTTAAGTAACGGCTATTCGAAGCTCTAAATAAGAGATATTGGAAGAATTTGAGGTTTCTGATCATGTTTTAATGGATTTGGAAGAACATGCCAAGGCGTTTTAATGGATAGAGAAAGTTTAAGCAGCTGCCAAGATCACCTATAGAGCTTTTAACGGTTAGCACTAATTTTTTGTCCAGATTTCTAAATTTTGTAGAAATTTCAAGTCTTAACTTCGAAATATTCCTTAGTCAAAGATCACACTGCCGGCTGTGACAACCCTCAAGTGATCAACCAAAAAAAAAGAGGTAGAATATACGGACTAAAGATACAAAACATGTATAAATATCAAAAAGTTCAGTATGATGCCAGCAGCGTTAGCATTGCCCATTCAGTCGCTCATATTTGTTCTCATGAAAAAAACACAATAGCCTTCATCAGTGCGTAATTCGCTGTGCAGAGAACGCAAACTGCTCAACAGGTTGTGTAAGCGGAAAAGGATGATTGCATGCCACATTCGGCGCTACAAGAATGCAAAAATTGCGTCGAATTGCAGAAATTATGCCGTTCAATTATTAACTTCTTTGATTTTCGCATACCACATCAATCAGGATCATAAATTTCCACGACATGTGGAATACATCCTTAGAATGATCCGATGTGAATGCACTCCACTGCATAAATATGCTGGTCGCGCCATAGCATTGTGTAGAATATACTACCGCTCTCATGTTAGATTTGAATCGATAAATTTTCCGTCCTCTTAGGAGCGTGGAAATGAAACAGTGAAAATACAACATCAAATCCAACAGAGCCTATCAGTAAAACGATCAGAGCGATAACCCGTAGAAACGGCCGAATTTCTTCATATTCTTGATGTCGAATTCAGCAAATCCTCTTTGCATTTGAAGCACATTGCCAAAAAAGAAATGTGGTTCCGGTCCAGGAATGCCTCGACGTTTCCAATATTCGTTCACGTGCTTTGCCCATCTGAAGTAAATAAAATAGAGTTCGTTTACGCATACAGTTCTAAATGCATTGCAACATGTTGTTAAAAATTCTGTTGAGTGATAGAAAATGCTCGGCAACGAATTACTTTCCAGGGATCCGGAAGGATGCAAAACATATAGAATGCAAAAACAAACATGCTACGAAATTCCGATAGGCTAATGAAGATAAACACTTGCTGTAGGAGCTCGTACGGAAAGGGATCTTGGGAATACAATTGTTTGAAGGGTTGGCTTTATGCATGTACCTTTAACCCAAAGGAAACATCAGCGCAATGAATTCGTGTATTCGTTGCCATATGTTTTTCAACGCTTTCGACTTCTATGGGACGAGAGTGTTTCATCGATTCATTGCCTCAGAAGGTATCATTTGAGGTGGATGCACTTACAGGAAGTAAGCAGTTAGCGCGATGAGGCTTGTCGTTGCAGCAATGGCGACACTGAACTTGATGAAGGAAAAAAATATCACCACCAGAGGCACAAAGGCATATTCTCCTAATCCAACCATAAACATATCTAAACAAATTAAAGTTTGTAATGTTGAAAGGAAAAGAGCGTGAAATCGTCGATTATTAATAAACAACGCTGCATGTGATATTCGACTTTGCTACTCATAGAAATATTTTCGTACACAATGCGACGAAATTTTTATGAAGATTCTCTTCGCAACAAACGAAACAAATTGTTTCTTATATAGAGAAGAAACCAGTGGGTGTGTAACGACTAAACAAAAATGAGAGAAAAAAAAAACAGAGCGCAAATTGCTGATCTGATTGTGAAAGCAAATCAGCGAACAAGTATTTTGCACGTGCCGCTGAAAAAAAATTTTTTTTCGAAGTGAGAACCTGAATATTGGAAGCTATGGATAGCACTATTACAGAATGGACAGCAAAATGCACTTCTCGATCCGCCTAGACAATAATGGTTTAATAAATATTGGCATTGATGCGGAAATATCTATGCGCTAGATTCATCTAGACAAATGGCATAAGTAAAGATAGACCGGAATTTTCAAAATTTTAGTATCATCTTGTGAGAATTTCAATGAGCGAATATCAAGTCGAGCTTCAATTTTAATTCTACGTTTGATTTTACAGCTAAGCTTCATATGATGAGATAGTTTTCGTTCGCTTCAACTCACCATACGATGAATTTATGAAGAAAGGACACAGCAGTTCACATGTCAGCAAGATTGGTTTTTACTGCTAACGTAGTGCATACCACGTAATATCACGGCAATAGCAATGCAGGCTGCTTGATTTAACGTGCCATGTACAGTTGCATGAGAAGCGAAGATTGCTTCAATCATGAGCACAGTGATATGATGCGACACGAGGCCAAGGAAGATAAAGCATTATGAATTTTGAAGACTAAGCCGCACAAACCTGAGGCAAATGTAGAAAATGAACTAATGACGGTGAAGTCATCCTACAGATCGCAACAAGATTGGAAGCTATAATAGTTTGCATTTGGATAGTCAACTCATGGTATTGCCAGATATACATCAGGTATTCAACAATAACCACCATGAGTTTAATGTGCCCAAATGAAATCTTTAACTTTCCAATGCAGCACGAAACACACCTTTTAGAGGGAAAGGTAATTCCGAAATTTGGTGGCTTATATGGCAGAAAATCTTTCATGTATTCGCCTTGAACCATCATACAAAAATATTTAAACGTTTCATTTCAATAGTTTTCATGAAGAGATTTGAAAAAAAACCTACAAAAATTGACACCTAGAAAATAATAAATAACTCTATAAGGAGGCAAGACGCTGTTTCAGTCTTATACCTCCAAATGTTTCAAAGCAATATGAAGCCTCATTCTATCCCAGTTTATCGACTTCCTCCTGAAAATTTATTTCTCACAGTTCTATTCAACTAACTCAATCATCTCAAGCACTAAATCATCTCTAACAATATAGTACCGAAGCCGAGTTGAGAAGTAACAAAATCTCAGTATGTTTTCATGAGGAGTCCGACCTGATGCGGTCTTAAACATTCAAATAAGGAATTAGCATATTACTCGCGTTAGACAACATGTGCAGCAAGAATTGAACATAGAATGCTATTGAGGATATGTTCGTTGCAATCGATATGTACTAGTTCCTCGATTTAAGAACTATATGCAATTGTTTCACTTATGAGTTATGAGTTGGTAACACTTTGGTAATGATAGTCGAACTACGATTATAATTCTGCGTCAGCCGATCTATTGATGTCAAACGGATATCGTGAAATCGCAACAAATACCGAACGAATGGGAGCGGCTATACGCTCACATTCGATGTACACTAATATCAAATAAAAATGCTCAATGGCAGCTCGCCTGAGTGGTTTCGCCAACAATTCTTGTCGGTACGCACAACTGAGACTTATCCTGTCGCGAAAGCAATAAGATCCGTAGCATTGTCTGCAGATCGACTTCATGGTGAATACATCAGTACACTGAAAAAGCAGGGTTTCCATGGAGGAAAAAAACTTTAATCACACATCTACTGCTCATATAGAAAGCAGTCTAGCGCTTCGTGTTGATTTAAGCTTCATAATGGTGTGATTTTTATTCCTCTAGACTTTTTCTCTGCGTCTATAATTTCGAGCGATTGGCATGATGGCTTTTGAGCCCAAATCTGGAGAGCGGTGTAACGCTGTAGAAAGCAGCAAAGAAGTAAAGTTGTTTAGACTTTTATATAGTTGCAAAAAGACAAATTACACTATCGAATGAGTGTGTCATCGAATGATCCCTCTGACCTTTGCTGAAGCAAACGCTGTTTAAATGAGTAGTTTCTGTCTTTTCTGGAAAAATTAAAGCTTGATGTTCACAATCCATGTTCGTGATACGTTCACTATGTCTCATACAGCGTTCATTGTCCAATTTTTCTTCTTCAGTTTCGTTCCGTTAAAGGAGGGTATGAAAATTTTTGAACGGCATCTAGTGGTCATTTTTGAGGAATGAAAGTTTCGTTCGCGCAAAGTTCCAAATCTTCTTGTTTCCTGAATTTTTTCGCAAACCTCCATCACGCAATCTTCGACGTCATCAAGTAAATTTTCAGCAATCGTCATTTGCTGCATTTTCTGCCCCAGTTTAGGCGATGATGGAACACATGTATATTCCGTCGCTACAGCTCAGATTAGCAAAGGATCGTTTTCACATGATGCGCTTCAACATTTCAAGTACATTGAATAAGTGGTTGCTTGTAGTTCAGTACAGTCATATTACAACGTTTCCGCAACGCTTTATTCGAGCTGCATGTGCTAAGCTCGAGGCCACTTTCTTTTGCTTCGTTGGATAGATCATTTGTAATCTGCTTTTACATGGTTCGACATGAGAATAGTGTGGCGATGATTCGTTGCACATTTGTGCCCAGGCACGACGGAAAGAAGTGATTTTCGCACTCTGGTAGAGAAGCATCCAAATTTTGCAATTAGTTAACGCTTTAACGGCGCAGAAGGTCTTTAGATGAAGGGCACCCATTGTTTTCAACTGGTACTTATTGGAGGGGAAATCATTATTATTCTAGTCACATATATAGATCCATATTTTCCTTGAAACTCAAGCTTTCCCCACAAAAACTTGTGTTAGATCTGGTGCAAGACACGCAAGCTGCAGCAAAGCGCAAGGCTACTTCTTTAGCTGGCAACTGCAAATAACCGACTGGAAATCGTTTTATTTCGCTCTCGAGATGGTTTGCGGTTATCCAGCAGCGAGAGATTTCCGACAGTGTTTAAAAGGTAGGAGGGGAATCATTTTGGGATCCGTATGTTGAGCAGTCGAAATCATCAGGTGAAATGCTCCGAAGAACCTTTCGCTATTCGAACAGATTTTTTAACGAATCTTCTTTCTTCCATGTATGAAATGTCTCTAGCCGTGTGTTGTGCGACCATGAAATGCACTTTTTATTTACATCATTAGTGCACACCATACGCCCTTGTCATTTGATTTAACTGTTCGTCATTTCGATTGATATGCGTGCTTGCCAGAAGCATTTGCCGACGTTTTCTGCATTTCCTTCTGTTGTTAATTCAGTTATATGCTCTCTTGTCGAGTTTCGTTTCTCTGTTCATATACTTCTCCTATCTCTTCCCATATGATATATCTACTCAATTTTTTTTTAAAATTAGAAAAAACAAAAATTCGACAGAATGTACAGCTATGGCGATGAAGTGCCGTTCTGTTCCTCGACGATGACAGAGCAACAACAAAGAATCATCTATGAAACCGAGACCGCTTTGAATAGCTCTTCAAAACTCATGGTTGTGGCGGAATAAGCGAATTGAAAATGTCGGATTACCGTTCTGTGATAACACAGTTATAGTGCCCGAATCTACCGCCGCTGAAAAACTCTTTCTGCAATATCATTAAAACAGATTCACTTCGAAGATTTGGTCTGAGCAAATGATGCCACCGTCGGTGTGAAAAAAAAAAACTCGAATTTGCGGACGTTTTGACAACGGCGAAGTGGAGCTGAGGAGTGCAGAAACACTCATTTCAGTTGAATGAACTCAGCCAATAGGAGATTTTCGGAAACAGCTAATGATCCCAACAACCTATAATATTATGAGCAGTTTTGTACTAAGTTAGTGGCGTCGATGTGAGCTTCACCTCGCTTTAATCAAATGAGAAAGCAATTTATATGAGCGGCTTGAAAGAATCTGCGGCTGAAACTCTGCGTTGAAATTAGCAGAATTCACAATCAAAGTGAGATGACTCAAATCGATGATACAACTCGTAAAACTCGCCATCTAATCACAAAGCATCTGTACTTTAGCCGCCGATAAAGAATGAAATGATAGCGTTCACCTATTGATCTAACCCTTAACTGGTATGAGTCTGCACTAAACACGAAAATGGAGCTGCAAGTCCATAAATCCATGTGAAACTAGGAGCCTTCTGGTATGAAATATGTGAGAGTAGAAATTTTGGAAAATGAGAAAGAACCTCCGTGATATTAATCAGTGATGATTTTAATCCTGCTGAGAATAAAAGCTAGAATGTCTCTGAATATGTTTGCAAAGAATGCTTGAGCACTTCTTAATGAAACCAAGCTACTCGCATGTGCTGTGTGCTAATTCCCCGAGATGCAACATAAAAAAGACGTCGCGATCAGGAAATAGATCTTCCGCCTCCCTATTGTCCATCCGTTCGATCCTCACATATATTCGGGGACAGTGATAAATGCTTCAATGAGACGGAAAGTTTGCCTATGTGTCAAGGCTGCACTTTCACTTTGTGAGGGGCTCAGAAAGAGAAAGTTCACTGTGGATCACGAAAACTGATCTGTCCGGACAATCTGTGGATCTACTCGGAGATCGCAATACTTAGACGCATTACTCTGCCTCTTTAATTGCTAATAGTGACTCAACAAGGATGAAACAGCATGTAATGCCACCTTCTCTAGCATACTTCACAAATGCTTCCATAATTCCTTATAGAATATATCATGCCGTCCTCCTGCAGTAGTTAAATCATACTTCAGTGTCACGATGGCGGCATGGACATAACACTTTCAAGCGAAGCTATATTTCCAATACATCATTAACGTTAGAGGTTGAACGAGATCGCCTTAAGTCTGGAGAAGTTATCAAGTGGAAATCTCATTGGAACGAAAATGCTTAACTGACAGTGATGCAAGTACTGATGAATGATATCAACTACCAGCAGGCACTGAACGCAGAATAGCGAACAACAGCAATGCCAGTCTTGATGACCAGTGGTATTTGTAGTGCTTTAGGGCTAAACTCTACGAATATCACTAGCCAATGCCACGAATGCTGGCATTATATGGAGGAAAGCCCTGAAGAAATTGTCTAGATGCGCTGAATGGAAAGTTATCGGAAGCGATTTCGGCCTCATTTCTCACGCAGAGGTTTCAGAGACCACATTAGCTCCGAGCTAACGTCGCCGAATCTTGTAGCTGATACACTCGGGAGCCCGCAATTATCCACTCCCTTGATTCAGAGCTCAAACAAGTTAAAAAGCAGGCGCAACTGTAAACGATCTTCACAGCAAGGAAGAATCATTTTGACAGCGCAAAAAGCACGGAAGGTTTGCGAGACCTTGAATAGAACCTTTCTTTAAAACTTGCCTACTTTTGCGGAACCGAATAGAGGACGTTTCCCATTCTGTCTAGACGAAACACAGGAATTCCGCAATCAACAGTAAATTGTGACTGTATGCTCAGAGACAGCTGCTTTTCAAATTGGAGGGTTCCATTCTTGTACAACTTCATAAGCCCTTCTAAACTGTGTTACAAATGTTCCATTCTTTCCTGGGTATTCAGCAGCGGTGAACGGTGATGGGGTGATACTGAATCTTTGCGGCAAGAATCGAAACCAGCAGATTCTCATCGATACTACATTTTCTCAGATGGTAGACGAACTCATGTAGAGCAACAGCTGAGCGCCGTCGAAGCTATGTTTCCATTGGTAGTGCACAGCAGTATGCGTCAAAAAGACTGGAAAAGTAAATTGAGCTTCATGTCACTCAAATGAAATTCCATTGTTCATTTTCACTTGATTTTTGATTATGTCTATAAATTAAATACCCTCAAAGTTTCTAGAAAGATTGAAAGTTCGCAGAGATATTTCCCCATAACAACACACTGCTATTTCTGGGCCATCCTGCATGTATGCATCACTTAACGTGTCATGCAGTTTAACAGCCAAAATATTCTATTTGTAGTGAAAGAGTACTTCGAAAAATACGCAATTCCCTGGGCCAATATACGATTTTGATACGTGTCAAACAACGGGTCGTTTAGAATTTATCCAGAAACGCTGATTCTTTGGTTTTGTATTTGCTGCAAATATTTCTCTATGAACCCACAGGATACTTCAAGCAAATATACTTCGATGTTTCTTTGTAGATGGATTTAATATTTGAATGCGCTTGTGAAAACATCAATTGTCACAAGCATCCCTGTCAGAGGCAGCACCGAAGGAAATCTGGAAGATGATATCATCCACCACTTGCCTTTTTCGGTGGTAGATCAGCTTATGAAGTCTTGAAAATCAATTTTTGTTTTCTTTTTCTTTTTGCACTGAGGCGTACAACAAAAAACCTGTTTCCATATGATTTACGCAGAATTGTCTCCTCTTGTTTTTTGCTTCCTAGAAAATTCTATCGCCGAACAATTTCTTATCTCACTTGTTTTAACCCATTAGACTCTGATAGCCATCGTTTTCTTCCATGCCGAGAACAACTTTTTGCGCGTTAAACGATAAAATGGATGCATGATGAACCGCCGCAGAACATCGACCAATTGAAAGGAAGCGCAACCAAACTAACAAAATGTGGCACTTCAAAGTTTCCAGAGCAAAAAAAAAAAACGCTGAAGACGCTCCTAAGAAGCGTTCGACCACACAGCACCACAATGTGACAGCAAAACGAGGGGACATGTTGTGAGCAATGATGGTCGCAAAGCATGAGAGATACTGTGCAAAAAAGAGAAACTGAGCGATTTATGTATGTATGTATAGGAAGCGAAGAATCTAAGTTATTGTCCTAATGGTTAAACACTGTAACATCATTTGAGAGCTATTCACATAGAACGCAAATGGAATACCACACGCTATAGCTGAGGATATCTGAAACTGTCAACAACCGATAGGATGTGAACAATGAATGATGTTACTCATTCCGTAATTCGCCCACAATTTATCGGAGGAATCATTCGATGCCGACGAACAAGAATATCAGATGCATCTGATTACTGCTTTTCTATAAGGTGTTTAGCTAAGAATCGAATGTCGACAAATGCTCCTTGAAATAATGGTATGCTGCACCAGCGGGGTGGAAGCAGGCGCTACCATTTAGACAATACAATAGGTATTGAAATTTTTCGAGCTAAAATCCACGAGTTCTTCGCTAATTTTTTGCTCAGCAGTGAGAAGAACTTTTCTCCATCTCACAAACGTCAGGTCCTTTCGAGAGCTCCTTGCGGTATCTTAGCAATCCGAAGGAAATACCGTCCACTGCTACAACGAAAGAATTTTGTCTACGACTGCATGGTGAGCACGACAACATATTGAAGCCCTTCAAGAATGACAATTTCTCGGCTTTAGGTCAGAAGCCTTTGGGAAAAAACCATCCGAGATCATTTAAAGCCTGTGATTACTGAGAACGCTGTTGTCGACAGGAAATTCAATCACTGCTTTCGAATTGATTCTCCCTCCCATCCCAGCTCCCGCAATCCAATTACTTACAAAAATTGTGCTCGTGAGAGCACAAAACCTAACTTTATTCGCTTCAAATTGCTTCAAAGAATCTCAATCGCATGCATCATTGTCCGAGAGGGTGTGATAAGTTCTGAAAACGGAACCACAATGAAGGAACTGTACACTATGTCGACTTTTCCGAATCGAATTCGTTTTTTTTTTCCAAAAAGAAAAGAATTGATATAATTTCCACGAATACATCTTGCCTTCAATTCTCCCGATTTTCGCCTCATTTTATGTGTTGCATAATTATAGGTGACGCTGTCTTATGACAAACTCTCAATAGCAGGTTGTTCAGAAGTGGACATTGTTCGTAATGGAGTTGCCATTCCTCAGTTGTGACATTGCGACCTTCGCCTGGTTCGATTTCGGTCATTTTCAGTCACTTACGATACAACACGATCGAAGCTGCCATCACTCAGATGGCAGTCGTATTTCTCAGTCTGCGCATGAGTGGAGATGAGAAATAAGACCGCATATCGCCGATTATGAACGATGCACGGTCTATCCCCTTACGCACAATGAAGTAGAAGGTGCTGCAATCTGGAAAGCATCTCAAGCAGTGTTGCGGTTCTATTCGCATGTAGAAACGTGAAACCTTGTCCATACAGTCTCGCTTCGAAGCTTCCGAGATGCAACCATTTGGTAGGAACAGAGCTTTGTCACTGGTCGCCACTTTCCTTCGTCATATGCACAGATCCAGAAATGAAGCAAAGTGCTGGATAATTCTAATATATTCGACATCGGAGATTTTCGACAACGAAATTGCAAATTTGAGGATGGAACAAAGTTAACGGTGATATCAAATCCCATACAGTACAGGATTTCGTCTGCGTTCATTTTTCGTCATGACCTGCTCAGAAAAAACTGCGAAGAAGCATAACAGTTCTTCCGCATGGCCGAGCGTCGCAAGCAGAATAGAGGCGTTAGCGAAGAACAATAGGGAAAAGCTCATTGATGAGGACCTCTCCCAGAAATGGCGAGATGTGAAGCAAATAACCTTCACTTTATGCTTTTTGACCACATACATGAGCCATGAATGCGCCCATTTTTTCCGATATACCAGGCCTGGGACAAGTGATCGGAGTTGATCCATCTTCAGCTATGCATTGGGACTCCCGCAACACGTCCTTTCCTTCCCATCTCTTTTCCATATACCTCTCTCTGCGAAATCTTCCGCTCACCAAAAAGTCTTCGGAACGTGAGACTTCTGTTGAGGTCACTTCGGACGCGCAATTTTCTGCCATTCGTAAGCGAAGAAAATCTCGCAAAGTCTCAAGCGCATGGAGAACTTATGAAACACTGTGTTCGTTGAGCCCACCCTTACCAAATTTCCCAGAAACCAGCGATTAGTATCTGAGACTCCTACAAGTCGATTTTCCATCAGACTCAAGATGATCCAAGAAGAAATGCAATTGCCTATTGGGTTCTTCTGTGTACGAGTATGAACAGATGAGAAAAAATACAGCTGTTCGAGACCCAACTCCCTGATGACACAGCTGTGAACGACCACCCGGCGGAACTCGTGCCACGTGAGAAACGAACGGTGATGTTTTCTGTATCAGTCAGACTGCAGATGCAAGCAGTAAATGACAGTATAATGGCGCATTTTCATCACAGGCTCAGTGGTTAAGCTTTTTGTCAACTTGGCCACATAAAAATAAGCATGCAAGGTTTTTCTTTAAATGTCTGAAGTCGTTACACACTCTCCTCATATGCATTTTGAGCATTTGCTTCCATTAATGCCCCTAGACTTTTGTGGTCGAGCAGGGAGGGATAAACGTTCCGTGGCTGGATTTCGAGTTCTTCCTCTCAGGAAAGGCAGAGAATCAGCCAGCGTCAAATTGTTTCTGTCTTCCCTCTGCTCATACCCTGCCTAATTCGATCTCGCCAAGCGTTAGAAGCCGAAAGCTTTACATCGGTGGCAACACTTAAAAATTGAGGAAAGGAAAAGTGAAGTCATTTTGTTACGAAAGATTCAATGCGGGAGCCGTACGATTTTGTCGTCTAAAACGACACATGAATCATAGGAGCATAACAATGAGCAACAGCCACATAGCATGAAAATGAAGCACAACAACTAATGGGGGAATCTTTTCTAAGACACCCAACGTTTTGCTTGGTCGCAACAGCGCATTTCTATGAAATACATGTTTATGGAATGTGAATAGTGCACTACATGAAGATCCAAATTGTTGGATATGGCGCTAAGCAACCAACCAAAGGTATCTATTTGTGATCTAACAGTGATCACTTTGCTCTTATGGCCGTTCTCGTTCATTGTTCTTCGCGCCATGTCATTGATCGACTTACATGCTTTTGATCTGCCTGAAGCCTATACAAGTCGGGCCTCAGCCTGTCGGATTCAGTCTTCTCCATCGACGGCTCTCCGACCGGCAGCTCTCTTGGGACGTCTCGCCTTCTCCAGTTTGCTCTTTATGAGCTGTGGTGCCCCTCCGATAAACGACTTCGACTCTCTCCGTATCTCTTCGCGCTCCACTCGGTCTCCTTCTCCCTCTCATGTTGTCGCTGCTAGAGTTACAACACAAATACAAATTTCATTCATATACCATCTTCAAAAAAATACCTTGTCCGCTTCAAACACCGATCGATTAAGACTTCACGGGATCCAACGCCTAAATATGAAACTATGGAAATGCAGTGGTGCCACTAATTCATAAATATAGAAGCGAGGAACATTTTAGGTACGCACAGACTCAGCAAAAAAATAATTCGATGTTTTTGTGTTTTTCCTCGTAAAAATTGGTGCAACACTCTGCCTCTAGAGATCTCGAGGAATCGTGCAATACTTTATTTATAATGCATCCGCTATGCCTGCTGTCAGCACAAATACAGTACGAAAGGCAGATTCTTTTCACTGCGTGGTATCACTAATACGAAATACATTGGTGAAAGATGGTGGTTTACAAATGCTTCCAGGTCAGAAGTCGGCCAAAATTTTTACGTACCTGGAACATGTTTCATAGTGATTCGCATGACAATGATTCACTGCCTTCATTCATTTCGCTATATCATGTTTTCAAGTGCGTTCAAGATGCAACTGAAGAAAGATAGTCTCCAAGGATGCCTCTTCTCAAGCAAAGTCTTTCCGCTCTTGTTGGGTGCTAATACCACTCGGTAATACCTATGCTATAGTCTGCCGCTCAGCTCTGCTCCCAAAGGTTGGTACCTGTGTTAGCGAAAAGGACAATGCATACCTCAAACTTATGTGGGTGTCATTGTTTGGAAGGGGGACCCCGTGAACGGGAGCTCCCGCCATGTGAAATGATGAACCATACCCCATCAGACGCGATGGAGTTTTAGCCGCAGCTCACAGGTTCCCAGAATCCCCAGTGGGGCGACAGAATTCCGCGGTGGGGAGGGGGGGGGGGGGGGGGAGGATCTCGTACGAGACTCTTCACATGCCCGCCAGGACAGAAGGTACAAAACGCCTGGTTCTGCTGCGAGACTTTCCACATCGTTCACGCTACTGTGCCCTATCGTTTTCATCGGAAGCTGTAATAGGAAAAATTTTCGAAAGCTTCTAGCCATAGCATATCTTTCGCAACTCGTTTAATATAGAATTCGCCGCCGAAGACCACAATGCATATTTTGGCCAAAAAATGGTTGTATGGTTTGTTAAATGCAGATGGTAGCAAAAGTTTAGTAACTACATATACGTCAACGGATAGGGGCCGAAACGTGTTCACCTTTTATTTGCATATTTATTTCATTCATGTCTAAAACCTACCTTGTTAATATTTTATCTTTTGACATCGGTCTATTGATTCTATCTTTATGTTTCAGGCTCCTGATACTGATAATAAGTTGTTCGCTTCTGGACTACTGAGAGAGGACTGTGATAATGCTATGCTGTTTTCGAAGAGGAAGTGTAGTGAAGGGCACTCTCATGTTGCAAAAGTGATTTGAAATGAGTTGAGGAGCAGTTTGCTTCGGCAGGAGATGCAGGTGAACTCCGAACACTGGTGAATATAACACAGAGCTCGTCAATGTTGCAACTCTTGCGGCCGCGACGTGAAGATGGAGGCCGAGTTGAACGTGAAGGAACGTGGGGATAGCCGAAGTGGTTTATTGGGGAGCACCACAGCTTCCAAGAACCAGTAGAAACGGCGATAGGCGAAAGGTACTAAGCAGGGCTGCCGATCTGGAGCTGTCGAATGGAGAAGACTGACTGCGAAGGGCTGAAGCAGAATTATATAGGCCTCAGGTAGGCCAAATGCACCTAAGTGGATCAGTGGCATTGGGCGAAGGATAACGAACGAGAACCGCCCATAAGAGCAAAATGATCACTGCAATGTTAGGTCACAAACAGATCTAGATCACAAGTAGATATCTTCGGTTGGCTCTTCAGCGCCATATCCAACACTTAGCTTCCCTCATTTGCAGCAGCTTCAATCTCGCAATTTCATCTAATGCAACCTCATTCTCAAATCAGTCACTTAGTGCGTCTCTGGCATAACTTTCATACAAGGCGCCCACAGACCACGCCTTCTTGATTTCTTGCTTGGAAACGTGATAGCCTAATCGAAATACCTGTTGTCACAGGTAATTTCCCTATGAGGGAGCATACGAACGGATATCTTTAGGAAGTCTTGTAAGCGGTAGGTCTCGAACAAACTATCTAATCTTTCGTTTACACGGGGAAGGAAAATGGTTGTTTGGGTCATGAAAGATTTCGCTTTTTGCTTCTCGTTGATGCTGGATGTTTTTGCAAAATACTTAATGAGGCGTTTGTAGCTAAAGCGACCGGGTGGAGAAGGACGCGCTCGTGCCGAGGATGCCGATATGTGGATGTCACAACTGATGGTGCTCGGTGAGGATACACGGTACTTCTCGCACTTGCAGTAATGTCGATATCGTAACATACGGCAGCCAATATTTTGCGCCAACAAAGTTTCAACTTATTTCAACTCCTTATGCTGTTCTCACAACGAATATTCGGGTACGATTCCACCATGTTCTATGAGTTTCTGTGAGAATGACTTCTGTCAGGAATGCGTGGACTTACTTGGCGATGCCCTTACTTCTCATGACGTTCAAATTTTGCAGGGAAGAGGAGTCGCGTTTTTGAGCTGCTATTGAAGTACAACACGCAATATCATAGAGCGCAAGTCGAACCTACGAACCTGCGAACATGATGAGCTATGAAAGGAGATAAATTTCCTTGTATGCATGACGTCTTCTGGAATGTCTGGTGATGCCGAATGTTACATCCGTTTGGCAGTGTGATTAGGTTTAAAGGACGCTAGGTGTCACTTAGGAAGCTTGGGAAACATCGTACGTACTGGATTGACGATTACAGTGCGAACGACGCTTCACCTGTGTTAAAAATTACCAAAATGCGTTTGCGAACACTGCTCAAAAAATAATTCACAGAACTATTCGCTACGGCACTGTCTATCAGAGCACGCTTTATCAAAACATAAGCCTATCGGTAACAGATTTTCCTGCAACTATTTGCCATTGATCAGTGACTTGCGCTCATATGTACTACTTCAGTTAAGAATTAAAAAGCTGTTGTGTCTATGCAATGGCCTTTTTTTTCTCGATGTTCCTTTCCTTTTTAACCGTCATTGTTCATAATGTTATATTTGTAGAAGTTGTTTAATTATGATATAGGTGCGATGAGAACGGGACAAAGAATAGGAGGGGGATGGGAAGGGAAAAAGATTAGGTTATACTTTCCGAGAGTTTTCCTCGTTTTGATATATCAGTGTTTGCATATCGTTCATTTCTAGTTGTTTGTGTGTTTTCAGCATGGGCAAGCATTCTAAGAACAAGAAGTTACACAAGACACTAAGCGGCGAAGGAACGAAGTTATCTGGAGAGAATAGCGAGAAGAAGACCAATTCTGCAGAAAACCTCCTTCAGCCCAGTGGACAGGAAAAGTCTGCATGTAGGTTCCTTTAGTTTTTTTTTTTTTTTTTTGGTAGAGGGGGTGGACGGGGGAGGATGAGGAATCGATTTTCCACGGCATTAGAAAACGAAGTGCGGCGATAGAAGGTCCTCCTTCTTCAGCTACATATGCTTAGATCATCGCAAAGCCTAACCAGTGACATTTTTTCAACGTTCGCGTAACAAAACTAGCGTCATTGAAAGATCTTAGCTCCCCTGCCCTCACTTCCATTCTCCCGCACCCACAAAATGATGTTTTTATGTTGGGAACTGAACTTCCGAAAATTGAGAAAAGTGAACTCCACTCGATAAGCAACCCCTATAAGCCTTACCTAAGTGAATAGATTCGAGTTTATATGCGCCGTGTGAATTCCACAATAGTTTATAGTGCTAAAGCCAAAACTAGTGTAACGCAGATTGATCTGTCATTCTTCGGTTGTTTTTTTTTTAAACTTCATAAGCGTCGCTTGCATCTAATACGCTTACAAGTGTTATTAAAATTCCCCATTTTTCCGCAGATTTGATAAGTTTATCATATTCTCAACTTATGAATAGATAAGGTATTTCATAGGTATATATATATATATATATATATATATATATATATATATATATATATATATATATATATATATATATATATATATATATATATAGCTAAATATTTTCTCATTCTAAGATGCCATAGGTTTCACTTCAGAAAATCAAAATGTACTAAATTATTGCAAAACTACTTTTAAAAAAAACCCATAGATGTTAGCATTGTATTTGCTTAAATTATGCATCTCATTTATAGCCGATTATACGTGATGATTGGGAGATTGTTGTTATATTAGAGAGATTGTTAAATCTGCAATTTTTGTTTTGTCGAGTTCAAGAAATCCACACAATAAACAGACCGCATTTCTCATCCAATCTGAATTGATCGGCAATATGTATATTTGTTTTCATAATAGAAATTGTAAATTTTATTGCTCTATATTGTATATTGTCTATCGCAATGATCAGACAAAAAGAATTCAATGTTTAGCGCATCAATTAAAAAAATTAAAGCATTTTCCTTTTTATAGAATATGGCTTAACGAGCAAATATTTAAATTCACTAATTGGGATAATGCCACATAACGCAAGCGAGCGGAGGTGGGGAGGGGGGGGGGGGGGCTTAGGGATAATGTTCTGCAAGGATTACCCACTTTTCTCCTCGTAAGGTTTCTTGTTGGTCCTTATTGACAATGGCAGGTTTTGCAAACACGATGGCGACATTTTTTTGGCTCCACTTTCATGCATCTAGTAGTCATTTCTGGTTAATCACCTCGACACGATTTGGTTATTACCATAGATAGAAGCAGTTGCTTATGGATCTGATCGGTTCGTTATCCGTGTAACATTCTTCCACGCTCGCAGATGTATCTATGACACGTCCACTAAAAATTTGCATTCTTCATATGGAGTATCGTTTACATTCATTGGATGTGACATTGCGATGCAAGTCACATTTGAAATGAGTCCCTTTCTCTATGGCCACTTCCTCGAAATGCTAAACATCCGAAGGAATTGCTCACAAAGAAGATTGCTGTGCGGATGTAGGTGATAACCGTGCTTTATTGCTCCACCAGCTAACACTATGTAATGGTCGATCGTTGCAGTTGAAGTGTTGAAATTGAATCGGAAGGTGGACAAGTCGAGTACAATCTCCACTCCTACGAAGAACAAAAGACCTTTGGCGTCTGAAGTGAGTGGTTGTTCTAAAGCTATTTTTTGCGATATTTTTGAATGAAGTGAATAGCCTTACCCTCAGTTGCGGTGCTGATACGCTTCATCATAGCTATGCGTACCCACTCATTTTCGGTAGATGTGAACACGCTTATAAGAATATGGCGGCGAGTACCGCGTTTAAATTTCCTTCGCTTCTATTTCATTTCTTTGTCGCTTCTTTGCTCTTGGCTCATTTTTGCATCACACTGGGTGGTCAAGCGTAGCAATTTGTTGAATGTGGTCACTGCTGGTGATGTTCACTTTTATGGTCAGTATTCCAAATGTGCTAAAGAATTTCCAAATCAAAACTTGTTTGATGACGAAGATGAAATAAAGCCTTGCTAACGATTCACACAAACATTTCGATCTGTTAGACAGTATATAATTCTGCCTTATTTCTGTCAGGTGTTCGTGAATATTGTTGAACACGTAGACAAAATTGCAGAAGGACACATCATGCCTGCTCATGTAATGTGTTTCTCTATTTGTTTGATTTCCATTTTTACGTATAGTGATTTGTGTCAATAAATACCATCACACTTTACTATTTATGTAACGCGCAAACTTTGCATCTATGCTCGCGAAAAGTTTTTTTTTACAAGTCTAGAGCGAAAATGCTAATGCTCAAGAATGTGCTCTGCCAATGTTAGAAAATAAAAGTAGATATGTAGCACCGTTTGCAGATGAGGAAAAAACGTCGTGGTAGTGACGGTATCGGCGTTCGGCATGTACCAATTCGAACCAACTCTGAAATTCTTCAGGAACGACGCATTAAGGTCGATATTGGCATTCTTATGTTTCAACCACTGAAGGTTGTATGAAGAGTTGAGACTGCAGCATCTTCTTTTATTGTATTGGTAATGCCTAGGTATTCCTCGCCAACAACATAGTAAAGTGGGGTAATCGATGGTGAAGTTATGGATATAAACAAAAATGAGGAAGTGAATATCTGAATTTATTGGTATTCTTTTCTCGATATTCCCTAAAGAGAGCGAAGATGAGTGAGGAAAAACCTCTTGATTCACGTGACCGCAGATTCCCATTTCAATATTAACAAGTCGGGGAAAGGTTGATTTTTTCGAGAACTTCCAGTTTACCGCTATAGCGACATTTACGCATAGTAAGTTTTAAAAAAAAAAATTTTTTTTTGAGGAGAATGAAAGTAGGAAAGGTGATCGAGTTGATTCGAATACGACGATGCCAACAGAAGAGATTGCCGGCTTAACGAAGAAGGTAGAGAATGGAACGACGAAAAAAATAAAGCGAAAGAGTAAGAAAAGAAACGGTTAGCTTACCGTTTATTTAAACATTTCTCGCTTTCTTTTTTATTTTTCATTTCCTCTTTGCGTTCTTTTTTAATTTTTATTTATTATCATTTCGTAAAGGAAATTATTTGGTTGATTTCATTTATAACTGGTGATTTATTGATATTATTGAAAAGATTTGATTTTCGCACTTGTGCATTGTGTTCTCATAATATTCTCAATGACTACGTTTATATAGTACAATTGAAACACTACATATAGCATTGATAATTGCATATCGTTTACGACTATTGTAAAGATATCGACCATATAACTATAAATATTCATAGCAAAGATATATCGAATATCGATGATACCACTGAAGGCAGTAGGATTTGTTAGCAAGAATTCGGCTTCGAGAAATTTTTTAAATTGCTTTTAGCAGTGCTTCTGAAGCAAAACCTCTTTGCACTTCATTCTTCTAACTTTGAGTCGATCGGTTTCCTTCATATAGTTTTTAGCCGAGTGCTTCATCTGCTGTTCTCAATAATAATAAGCAGCAAGACCACTTTTATCAGTGTGCCCCTGATAAATAATCTCTGATTATTTATAGTTGTTTCGGATACATCTGGACCTGATCGAAAACATCCACGAAGTGATAACGATGCGGAAGATAACATCTTCGCAGAGCTGATTACTGCCGATCAGGGAGACGATATAGAAAAGAAAGAAGGCCGTGTCGTACGTAAGAAGAAAGTCGTCGGAGGAAAGGTTTAATTTTTTGTTTCATTCTTATTTAACTTATTCGTCAAGTGGTATGTAATGTAGTTTTTAATGTAATGTGAATAAATGTTTGCTAATGAAAGAAGATTTTCGTGTGAATAAATGCCTGTTGAGCGGGAAAATAAAAGTTTAAAAATAAGTAAAATTATTCGATGCTATTTTGAGCAATCTGAAATCATATTGGAAATGCCTCATAGAAAATGGCTAAGAGAAGACGATTGGATGAAGGTGATTAATTCAAGCTTTGCGAACTTTATCGATGGATTACTTCGAGGAAAATCTTGCAGAATTGAAGCTGTCAATATGATCACCTTTATTTCAGTGGCTTTCATTTTCGTTGTTTTGCTTTTTTTTCTTACAATTTTAATGTTTATCGATCGATGCTATTAATCGTTAAACATTTTCACGATATCTATTCTTTTAGAGAAAATAATTTTCTAATAGAAATTTTTTAATTATTTTCAAAAAAATAATCACCAAATGAATTATCGAGTTAGTATTGATTATAGTGAACGTGATTATTTATAGCGATAGGATATATGAATCATTTTCCATTTAAATTGCTCAATTTTCTTTTCTTGGAAGTTACGAGAATTAGCAGTTACAATCATATACGCATAAATTCTCACTTTTTTCCCTTCCATATATTAAGCCATTCTCGCAGATTTAAAATCGTTAGAGAATAAGAACTATTCGTCGATGAAATCTTTATTGGTTTATCTGATAGGAAAAAGTTTCGATTGTTAGCAGTATGCGTGAGGAATTAGAAGATTGTATCACTTAATGCGAAAGTTTTTTTGCTTAAGGTAGTGGAATATGATGAACGAGAGAGTAGTGTTGTGGACGAAGGGGATGCACTTGTAATTGAGAGTACTGGAGAGGATTTAATCGAAAATTTCGACGACGGTGATGATGAAAATGAAGAAAACGATATGAGTAGTGATCAGATCGAAGATGATGGTATATTGAATTGTAAACTCATCTTTGTTTTATTTATTGAAGAGTAATTTTAGTGGCGGAATTGTTTGATCTGAAGGGAGTATATTAATAACCCCTCGAAAATGATAGTTTTTATGATAGGTAACTCTGTTCGGAAGAGTTCGCCCTACATCCTTTACTAACCACTTAGAGCTGTGATGCAAACTTGGGAAATATCATTGATTGAATTTTTGTGAGGGAAAAACTTATTTTTCAAGGTTTTCATGAACAGCCTTTTTCAAAAAAGTCATGAAACTTTTTTAAAGAAAACAACTTTTCATAATGAAGTCTCCTTACCAATCTTCATTATTCCCTACCGGAAATGTGCTAATTTCTTCTTCGATAGGATGAAGAATAAAGCAAATGGATTTGAATGAGGCCTGAACTCTGAGTCGCCAGGGATACATTGACTGAGCAGGAAATAGTATTAGCCCAATGATTTGACATTTGCAGAGTCGTATGAAGAAGCGATGATGAAAGAAAAGATATTGATGAAAAAAGAGAGAAAAGATTTCAAACCGGAGGACTATTGCGTGATAATCAAGGAGAACGCTACTAAAAGTGATCGCAATATAATCGATTTCAATGAATTACCTTTTTCGAAGATGGCCGATTCGGTGCAAAATGCGAAAGATGCGTGGCAATGGATTATTTCACCAATGAAACTAGATGAGTTCTTCAAGTAAGGTGTTTATGATGTTCATTCAAAAAATGTTCTATAGGCATCGTAAATAAAAAGCCACGGGGAATGTAATTATGCAAAACTGCTGAATAATGTGGCAGCGACCGTACAGAGAGCGAATAATGACCAATGACCATCTATTTTAACGCGTTATATATTCTTTGCGCCGAGTACATTTCCATTTTTTATTTGGGGGATCCCTTTCGCCTTTCGACTTGCCGTCGCTGCAGCCGCCTCTCTCAGCGCAGGTCCACCGAACGCCAAATTATCCTGTCTTGTGCTTTCTGCTTCCATCGCTCCCCGAATAGTTTCACCATCGGCTCGTCCCATCTTGTACGTGGTCTTCCTTGAGGTCGTTTGTGGTTTCTCGGGAGCCAGATTGTTAACCGCATTGTCCAATGGTTGTCTTGCAGTCGAGCAACATGTCCAGCCCATCTTTTTGCTGCATACATTTCGTCTACCACATCACACACGCTCGTTCTTTGTCTCAGTTCTTCGTTGCTAATCTTGTCTCTTATGGCAACTCTGCAGATTCTGCAGAGTTCCCGCAGCATATTTATATCTTCGGCCGTGGAAGGCAAGTTGAGGTCATATTCCACATAGGGGAGATAACACATGAAGATCAAATAAGTGTGAGCATACAACCTGTTACACAACTGGCGATCACCACGATCACTGCGACCACAAAACTCATTTGATCACAACAGATCACTTGTTAACGTAGATCACCCGTCTGCATATAAAATAATGAAATTTCAAGGGTCAGACGTTTTTCCTTTTTTTTGACGATATGTGATAGGTGAGAGGTGATAACGCTGTAAGAGTCAATATAAGCCAGGCGGACTAATACAGTGATAGTAGAGCGTGAAGATTTGACTTATTGTTGGATATATGGTGATGATTTATCATATCACTATATAAGCTGTACTCTTTGCCAGTTCGTCGTTACTTTATCTGCGCTTGCTCATAAGGTTACCCTCTAATCTTTTCTTCAGTACATCATCGCAGAACGCAACACTTGTCTTGTGCGAATCAAAAAAAGTGTATTCAATAGAATTCCCGAATTTGTATACTATTGTACTGGTGTTTGTTGAGATTGAATGTGATAGTCACTTTCATATTCTTGATTGTTTTTGTATAGTCGGAAGTGGAAGGAAGACAGGTATTGTAAATTGTTTCTTGAAATTTGTTTTAGAGATTTTGGAGGGAGGGGCAGGGTTAGGGTTGAAATTTACCTGCATTTAACACGGAAATACGATGTTTTAATAGCGTTTCAAAATTGTAGCATCATTTATTTAATTAGCGTATTTGCATTCGATTGTTGTGTTGCTTTCGAGTTGCTGCGTAATGCCTAATAGCGTTTCTTAGGTACTATAGTATGCATCAGGTGTGCTGAAGAAGTTAAATTTTCAAGGTGGATAGGGTGGAGGTTGGAATGCCTAACAGTAGTATAACGTTATGTTAAGGATTACCTGTCGTACCATTGATATCAAGCTGGTTTCATTTCTTTTTGTTGGTTTATCTGTCTCTAGGTATTGGTTAATTTTTTAGTGAAGCCAATTTTCAGCGATATATTTGAAAAGAAGGCATTGGTTGTACAACGAAAGAATCCAAAATATTATGGCAATTTATACAGCACAAAGAAATTTATTGAGATTCTGCAATCGGTTTGTCAATTTTTCTGGTCTTTTTTTTGGTGCTGCTGATGTTGATTGGAATTTTTTAGTGATTGCTTAGAAAGATAGCGGCCTGAAATATAATTTGAATAAATTTGGAAATTTTTCAAACAGTATTTGAAATTAAAGCTAGAAGAATGCGGTTTTTTGATAACTGCTTTCAATTTTAGTTAATTTCATGGTCAATGTTTTGTCGAAATTTCGCCACAGTTCTTTTTTTCTTAGCATCTCTCAGTTTATTCTTGAATTATTGCTCATCAGTTTTTTGTCTTGTTTTTTTCTTTGCAAGGGTTTGCTGAATCTAGCGTTCACCTCCATTTCGAATTTCCGCTACGGTAATCTTACTCTTAACACAGTTTGCATAGATGAATGATAAACCAATTTACTGCAGTGCATAGTCTTTACGTTCATTTCTATTCGCATATCTCTTTTTTTCCTTTCATCGTTCATCAGTAGCTTTTCTTCGGAAAATATGTATGATGAAGAAGTTTATTTTTATTTTGATGTAGAAAAAGGAGAATAAAAGCTTTAGAAAGGTATAAAAATGTTCAATACTTTGGAATTAATTTCTAACTCATAATAATTGAAAGAAGGAAAACTAATAAAATGCTAAACCTCTTTTCAGAAAATATGAATACGAAAAGGTTTTCTATGCAAAAACTCAGTGAATGAACTTTACGCTTTACTGTTTATCATTTTGTTTCGTTTATTTCACGTTTCAATTTGCTCCCTGAAACATATTGCTTAGAATCGTTAATCTATCCTATTGTATGATCCTTAATCTACTTACCCTCCCCCTTCCCTCCCCCTCCTCCAGCTGTTACGAACTTGGGCTGCGCTACCATCCATTCACGAATTTTTCTTTCCCATCGGAGCGATCTAAAATGGATTTTGGCGAATCTAATAGTGTCACTGAAGAAAGTTAGCTCGACTAGGCATTTGATTATTTCGTTTTATGTGTATTACATTTCCGCACAATAAAGTTATTGCTCCTGTACCCTTATTCTATTAATTTCCGGCAGCTTTAAGTATTTCATATCAGCAAAATTACAGCTTGTCTTTAGTCAGTGATCGTTTCAACTCGATCTTCTTGTAAAATTTTATCTCATTTAGCATTATATCGAATATGGTACAAATGTGAACGTGGCGGTCTACAAAGACGGTGAACGTTTCACTCCGAATGGAATAGGCAAAGTTTATCCGGAAGAAATTCGAGCTCAGCTTAACGTATGCTTTTTACTGATATAAATTTTATTAACAGCAGGGCACACCGGGGGAGGGGGATGGGGAAGGGTGACGAAGTCCATTTGTAAATGTCTGTTTTCAGACGGTCTTTAATCGAGTGGGTGTAAAGACCTGTTCAAAGTCAGTCACATATGATGGACATAACTATTTGTTGTGTCTGTGATCGCCACTGTTGTGTCTCTGTGAGTGGGCGAGGTGATGAGGCGGTAGAGTCGAGAATATGTTGATGAGGAAGACGAGTCGATTATAGTGTTGATGAGAACGACTTGAGGAGGAAGCTTTCCGTTCATCTGGAGCCACATTTGACGGCAAATAATGACCAGTTATTCCGGTCGCATTGATAGAGAACCGAGGTGCACTGAACACACACATACACCACACAAGAACCCACAATGGAAAAAAGATTCAGCTTATATAGGGGTGATCACGTGACAATTTGTGGTGAAATATGGTCGACGTGCTATGCAGTCACGTAATCTCCATCACATCACTGCGCGTCGTCATGACGTGACCATTGTCTGTCGCAATAGATGCCACGTGAACAAGCGTTGTGCAATACAGCCTCGGATGTGCTGAGTCGTCACCATTTATGTAACACTATTACTGTGTATTCCAAATTTTTTTCTTCAACAAATTCGGTGGACAATCTCCTTCCGGAAGCTCCTATTATACCCATCGCCGTATTTATGTACTCCATGTTTTTCTCAATATTTCTTTCTTTGCAAACTTCATTTCCGATTTATGAGGTTTTGATAAGTTGATTAATTTTTTACGATAACCTATTTTAATTCCGATCGTCTATAGTGTTTTTAGTGATAATGAAAGTGGGAAGGATTCGTCTGAGCGAGAAAAAAAAGCTTGTAGTTGAATAAATTCGTAATACGGCAACCAAAAATACTACGGAGCTGTTCTACTATTACTACCTCCCACTTATTGGATAGTGGTCACCGGTTAAGTATGACCTAATTACTTGCTGAAATAGAAGCCGTGCAGAAAAATATCATTGGAAGATTCGAGAGGGGGGAAAGGAAAAATCGTTGGTACAGAGGGAGACAAAGGGAAAGTCGGCGGAAATGACCTTTTTTTCGTTAATCGTCGATGTACTGACTGTTGAATTTCGGCTCACAGCGGAACTTGCAATCATGCATAAATGCGTGAAGATGCTTGTATAAATGCGCCTATAGATCAGATTTATTTCAGGCGGGCCACTCAGTGCAATTCGTCAATCCACAAACATTTTGTGATAGTGTTTGGCATCTATGCGATACAACACAAGAATTATTCGGATCTTTTGTTGGTGCAAATACGTTCGTTATGAGTGATTCTTTAATCGCTTGTTTTTGTTATTCTTTAGTAGGACTATGATTGGGGTGTTATACATTTCACAGAGTGTGACGTCGTATAAAAGTGCATCTCTAGTGACCGTCAGCAGCGACTACTTTGTTGCTATAGTATGTTCCAGCCGCGATTATCTTCATCCTGTTTTCGACGTACTGGTGACACACTTAACGCATTTATGTCTGAGAAAAGGAGAAAAAGTGTTAGAACAAATCATGTTAATAGTAGGAAAAATACTTGATGTCGAAGAACTTATTCGAAGAGAATCTGTGCATGCAGGAAAGGTAGTGAGGCCGAACAGATGAACGGAAAAGTGATTCATGACAGCGACCGCATTTATAGTTTGGAATAAGAAATAACAGACAAGAAACACTTTTGAAAGGAAACATTTCTATTACTTTCTCAACTTAGCGTGAAAATTGCTCAGAGGAAAAAACGGAAATGACACTTTAAGGAAAAAGGGCTTTTAAATCTTTTTTTTTGGAGATAAAATCTGTGAAATTTGAGCAGATTCATTAAAGATTTTTTTAACGTGAGAAAGGATCTGGTTTTTGTGCATCTGGAATCAAAATTAGCATTAAAAGAGAAATGCGTGAAAAGTTTCTTTTCGATATGCTGAAAAGAGAACTGCATAAACTATGAGGCGCACTTAGCCATAAAGGCTCATATGAGTGTGCAGCAGATTCCGTGTCCACTCCCCTTCACTCCTTCTTCGCCTTGCCTCTCCCTTTCCGCCGTTTCCGTCGTTTCAGTCTCTCTGTGCCATGCCTCACTTCTCGCAGACAGTTATGTTTTCTGTCAGTCTTTCGATGGCGGCGACATTCGTTGAATTGCTAGGAATGTCGTAAGGAGTGCATTTGATGAATAAGAAAACCAATTTCTAAAACAGTGGGCGTTGAGAGTTTAGAGGCTGCTAGTAGGTTGTTGTTGACGAGTCCAAACTGCGTGAATTTGGATAGATCCTCGAGCATATCGTTGAGCCATGACTAATAGAGCATAAGGAGGTCAGCAGTCATAAGTCTAAAGGTGTTGAGTGTTTCACTTACACTACGATCGTTTCCATCATATTTACAGTTGTTCATGATTTATTATGGCATATATCATTATAAATAGGTTGGCGGAGAAGTTTGATTAATTTCCTTTAAGTTTTTTAAGTTTTTAGCTATCTGACGCCAGCTGGTACAGCCGGTTTTGCGCCACATTGGGATGAGATCGATGCATTTCTTTTACAATTGGAAGGTCGTAAGCATTGGAAAGTGTTCGCACCGATCGATGATGATGACTCTCTACCACGTGATTCAAGCGGTTCGTTACGTTTTACAAAAATTAATTGGATGGAAAAGGATGGGGACCTAAATTTTCGAAGAGGACTGACTAGAGGGAATTAACCAAATATGGGTTGGTGAGATTATTTCTCTTGGTTAAGTACTGTATTGATTAAAATGATATCTATTCTCGTTATCACTGGGGAACTGTTAAGAGGTGATCGAGATGAGTGATAATAGAGAAACATTTGTAGTATAAATATAAAGAAACGACTGTTTTGTTTTCTTTTTTTGGCCACTAATGAATATTAGTGGCTCATTCAAGATATACCGATGGGCGATACAGCAAATGTTGAGGGATTGACAAGACAGAAATATCACGAAGGGTGCTCTCGAAGAAGTTCTTGCCACAATCATGGTGATAGTAATAAACGAACTATCAGAGGTCTGTAAGATATCTATTATTGGAGTTCCTAGTGGGTTTATGTGCATCAGCTTTCCAACATTGGGCAAACAATTTCCATTATTTCCACGCATACTGCACAGAAAGTTTATTTGAAGGGAAACACTTTGGTGGGAAGGAGGGAAATAGAATCTAAGCGAGAGAGTACCTGAACAAATTTCAAAAGTTTGAGACTTTTAAATTCACCTCTGTCTACTTTTTTCTTTCATTTTCTCCTCAGTAGAGAATAAATGCTGAAAAAGCATAAAATTTTTCTGCTTTTACAACTTTGTTGGCTCTACTAGACTTTTTGAGTGTTGTTTTGTTAACTGCAGTAACGAAGTCTATCAGCTGGTACCATTCGTTGATTGTGATTAGCCCGTGAGATAATAATGCAAGATACATTAAGGTTTATTTTCGATCTGCTGAGATGAGCGCAAAATTTCTCCGAACGAGAGTTATTTCTGAGAAAAGCAGTCATTAGGAGTGCTCTTTTGAGTCGATAACGGAGTTAATGATGTTTTAATAAATTCTTTGTTGACGATCAAATTTTGAAAATGAAATTTTCTGGCCAAGGGGTACCAGAAATCTTTTTTTTTGAATAATGCAAATTTTTCCCGGAAATAGTGGTGTTAATGTGATTGTTGGGCCGGCGTCGAAAATTTGCATAATCATCGTCATGTTTCATAATTAACAACTTCGGAGTATCCACTGTAATTTTTAAAATTGTCCGCTAGAAAACTAAAGGACAACATTTTTTTTTCAATTCCTTAAGGTTACATGTATCATAATATTGCCTTCGTATTTCACCGAGAATGACATCCGATTATGGTGATGCTGAGAAACGGTG
Organism: Ascaris suum; assembly: GCA_013433145.1. Lineage (NCBI taxonomy): Eukaryota > Metazoa > Nematoda > Chromadorea > Rhabditida > Ascarididae > Ascaris > Ascaris suum. The sequence continues at coordinate 2,719,255 of CM024175.1, forward strand.
TTTCAATAGGACGATAGAGAATGTTTGACCTTATGGGCATTTTTTTTTTCTTAAAGTGATTTTGAGGGTTATTTAAGTACACATTGAACTTTTTTGATAGGATGGAGGAGGAGGAAAATGAAATGTAATTTGCACTGTATTCAGCGGATTGTTGGTAAGTTATTCCCGCCTACTGTTTATTGTAGTTTGACGTTGTTGAAGACTGCTATAATTAAGTTGGAAGCCTTTTTTGTTTTGCTTTACTGAAGTTGTTTAATGGTGTCTTTGTGATCTATCGATCAGCAGCTTAGTTAGCCTTTAGTGTGGTATAGCATGAACGCTATGCTGTAATTTTGCATTGAGAGGATTTATTAGTATGAAGGGTTTGCGCGGTATGGCTTCATCTCTGTGCCGCATTGAATAAGGCAAAGTTTAAATTTTTCTATCATTTATTTGATTATAAATTTAGGGAATTTTTCTGACAACGATATGAGTGGTCGTACGCCCATATTTGATGGATGGATCGAACATGGTGATTTGCTTTATATTCCACGAGGTTTTATCCATCAGGTGCAGTCACAATTTTATACCAGTATTCGGATTTGTTTACAAAAATTTGAAATGAAATTCAGTTACTCCTGGTAAAATTATATTGATATATTTAGTGATGAATTAAATTCTTCTACTTTTTAGGTGAAGCTAGAAGCCTTTATGGGAGTTTGTTGTCAATTGATGATTTCCGTTCGCTATTATAGGGATATACGGAAGCAAGCATACACTCGCTACATTTAACTGTAAGTGTATGCCGTCGTACAGCATTTGTGGATTTATTAGAGAGATTCTTACCGCTTGTGTTGGGTTCTTTAGCGGAAAAGAATCTCTCGATGCGTTCATCATTGCCGATCGGATATCTCGATATGGGTGGCGTATTGCCACTTAGCTATCAACTCAACAATAAAGCATCCGATAAGTGCGCTAATCTCTTTTCTATTTTAAGTGATTTTTTAACATATGTGGTTCAGTATCTTTGTCGGCACTATCAAAAGAAAGTCTGAAAAATTTATGCTTTAAAATGATTTGAATTTTATCCGACATCGTGCTAATTCTGATTATTTCTGACCGAATCCCTTTTTTTGTTTACATCTATCCTTGAAATTTAACCGATTTTTTCGATATCGATCTGGTAATTTTATTGAGTACAGCTATCAACATCACTGTTACCTTCTCTACGTTTTCATTTTTCATTCCTCCTATTGCGACGAATCAGCACCTAAAAAGTATTTTCGAATATCTTTAGGAAATTCCATGAAATTTGCATATTAATAGTTGATGAAAAAATCGAAGATCTTAGCTGTTATGATTTCGGTGTGTTTAATAATATATGATGTATAAGAAAGGAATGCAAATTAGACGTTTACACTAACTAACGTCTTTTTTTTCGCAGTTATTTTTCATATCGTGAGGCACGGATTCGAAGATGGGCTTCTTGTGCTTATCGGTGTTTATATTTCATGTTGTTGCTCTGTTATGGGTATAGTGCACATAAGTTGAGTCGTTTTGAGCTTTTTTTTTTCTAGGGGAGTAGTTTGTAATGGTTTGACATGCATACACCTTTCCAGTATTTCCGCACTAACTCAGCGGAGATTCGAACATCCTCAGTCAGAACTTGGAAGACGTAGGAGTTTAATCCTTCTGTAGCTCGGTATTCGGCCATTTCCTTCTCAAAATGTGCGCAACATAGAATGTGGTACTGAATGTTTCTGAAATCGTCGTTATTGGTTTAAATGCGCTGAGGTCTTCAATACTGTTGACGTTTGTTGAATTGTCAATTTCATTTCTAAATAAACTTTGCAACAGGAGACTGTTGTAAAGTTGAAATATTGTCAGGATATTTAACGTCCTTGATAAACAACTGGCTGCGCTAAAGAAAGATGCATTGGATGCTTATGAATCGGCTATCGATATGATGGCTCGTGAATATTTGAAGACTGCGTTGCCTCCACTTCTTACTGGCGGTATGTCTTCTCAATATGTGATTACCGTAGTCCAGGATAGAGCTGATATGGTGAAAGAGGGGAGTATTTGAAAGTTGCAAGATAGAAGACACCTTCCTTCTTCTTTCCGACCTTTAAGATTACTGATGTGTCGTGTTGCTGCCCTGTGCTCGAGAAAAGACGAAGCGAGAGGAAGCGAAGTTTACTGGAACAACCGAGCTGGGAAACCGGAAATGGCGGCGGTTAATAACCACTAGTATAACTGATTATACGCGTGGCTGGTGGGTTTGGAATACGCAGCACAGAAATAGAGAAACAGCGAAATATGATGGGGCAGAGAAGAATAGATGTTACCGAGGCCGATCTATGCAAAATTGAGTTGCAGCGCGGTCTTTCATCACAACAAAATAGTTTCTTTTTGCAGTTTCCGCGCCCAGAGAGATATGGAAAGTTAATATTAGGTTGTCAGGTTTTTCATTTATTTATCTGCATTGAAAATTGTGTAGAACGTGTCTTGACCGCATTAAATAGTCAAACTGGTTTTCTATTGGATGCTTTAGAGACAGGTGTTTGGCACTTTCCAACGTCTTTATTCACCTGTTGATAATCACAACATGATGGTAATGAGGAGTACCTTGATGAAAAAGGAGATGGAAGAAATGCTTTGTCGCCTCATCGAGAGGTTTAATCTGCTAGTGGAATACCCTATTCGATGACGTAGTTATTCCAAATCTTTGCCGATGTTAGTCGTGAGCGCAAGTAACGAATGCCCATGACGTCATTTCCGTTCTTATGCAAATATTCACACCTAAAAAATCACTAGTTGATGTAGGCAAAAAGAAGACAAATGAATTTGTTGCATTATTCGGCCTGTTACGTTTCAAAATGTAAAGCATTTGTGATTTGATCTTTTTTCTCCGCTGACCTGAGCTCACGCTCAAGGAGGATTCTAGACAAAAGACTAATTTGCGCCAAGCGAACACTGGACGAGTCTAACTGAAGTGTTTAATTGGCTGAAATTGAGATGGATTCAGTGGAACGAATATCCGCAAACTGTTTAAATTTTAACAAATTTGTACGAAATAATAATTGCTGACAATATTCATATCGATTATGCTTTTCAGCGATTTGATTCGTCTTGTTGATAGGTAAGTTGGTAAATTGGTTGCATTTAATGTAAATTGGTTACATTCAGAAACAAAGGTTTTTTTTTTTGCATTTCTACAGACGTTAATTATAATTCGAATTTATTTCATTGCTCTTTATATAGATGGTGATAATCGATGAGATAATTCCCTGCCAAATTCATTATGGCTTATGCTAAAATTTAATGTATTATAGAAGAACGTCAGTTAAGTGCGATTGGTGGAATGGGATTCGATATCCTCTGCAAAAAGCAAAAGAAATTTACAGTGAATACGCAAATCAAATTTATTCGGAGGCATGCACAGAGGTGACACTTTCAATTTATTGAGTTCACCTATCTGCTTACCTATTTGTTTATTTGTTTCTTTTAAGAGAATTTTTTCAGCACACCTATTTCTTACAAATTCCAGTAAGTAGATATGTTTCTCTTTTCCGTATTGTAATCTTTTGCACTGCCGACTGTTTTTTTCTTTTTTTGGCTTGATAGAGTGGCAATGTGAAATGCAAATTGTTATTCCGACATTTCTGGACCGGTTTCGAGGATCGCTGAATATCACCACTAGTAGGAAGGGGTGGGGGTACTTTTGGAAGTGTCGTTTCGTGATAAATGGTTTTGATAGTCATCCAGTGATGTTTATTCGCTGATAGCTAGTAGGATTTCTATTCTGCCGGCGCTATTGAATGAGATGATATTTCCACGTTCGTTCCGAATAGTGGAATGGTATTCGGTAGGAGACAGGTTTTATTCAACCGCAGGCCTAATATTTTGCAATTATTTGCCGTCGGTGCGATTTTCCACTGAGAATCAGTATGTAAAATTACCGATGAGAAGGATGAGTTCCATTGAGATGCGCAAATGAAGTCATGTTGGAGTTTGCATTTGAAGGAAAGTTCCGTTTCCGGTGAAATATTGTTGACTCAGTTGAATGAAAGTTGATCTGTAATGGAAGCGATTGAATATTTCAATAAAGGGCAGACAATAAAAAACGCATTGTTTAAGGTATTGTAGATCATGGTACTTAACTATGGGAATGAACCGCGATGTTGACTTATGCTAACATGTCGGCGTATCATTTAAACAGATGTGATAGCATCGTAAAGCTATGAAACAGTCGAGGCATTTGTTTTTAAAGAATTTTTAGTGTCGCTATGCTTATCGTCAGTATTCACTACTGACTATTTCGTATTACAATTTTCGTGAGGTTTATTGATCGAAATGAATGAGTTTTTGAACAAAAGCCAATGGTATGCATACCTTTAAGGAGTGCTGCATTTAATTCGTTCAAGCTTCACGATTTGGATTGATGATTTCATACCAATGGGAAGAACGTTTTTGGGAAATATGATAATAGCACTGCATCGGACTGACGTGAGCGCACAAAACATTATGGATAAAGTTCTGGTATATAATTTTGGGTATTTTGGCTCGTCGAGCCATTATTGGGATACCCTTAAACATGAGTATTTAAGCTTGATTCCCAGGGCACTTGACGATAGCCTCATAAGGCATAAAGTTGCGTCTATAAACGAACTTTATTACCTCATCACAGCGCATATTATGCTTTAAATGTTCAAAAGTTTACTATTAGAGTATCTTTGATGTGTGCCAACATGGCATACTTTGATGCTTTCTAACGTTATTACATTGTTACATCGTCAAAGCGAAAGGTTTTTTAAAACGATTTCTTTTATCGTTCATAAATTCAACGTGAAATGTCGTTGACTTTTGTGTTGCATATTATTTCGTTTGGCTAAATACAGTGCTTACTTGATGTTTCCTAAGAGTATAGATCACCTCAAATCTGTTTTAAGGCTCATCTTTGAAACGGAAGAGCATTGCTTTGTAGTACATCGAATGGCCAATTCGCGGATTTACGAAGGTCGTCCTGAGGTCACATTCGATTTGGATATTGAGGTGCAGTTGATTGTTTGCTTGTTGTTATTTGTTTTATTTTGTTTTTCTTTAGCGTTGAAGTTGATAAGTTGATAAGGACTGATAACATTGATATGATGAGGTCGGGCTAGTACTCAAAGTTGTTCAGGAAAAACTACTTTACTACAGCATTTGCATTTTTGTTGAGTGAGGAACATCGAAAGTTGAAGGTGATAAAAGAAGAAATTGAATGGCCTATTTTGTAAGGCTTTTTTTTTGCGTTTTACGAGCCACCTTCAACGTTTTCTGGAATGTTAGTCGATTACAATATTCGGCGAACAAAATTTCCTAAGGTTTTTAAAAGTCGGAGAAATTGAGGTATAGATTCTGAGCGTTTGATGAGTAATATTTTAGAATTCACTGAGAAAACCACATCACCATCTGTAATAACCCTTTCTTTAATCTCTTTGACTACACATTGTTTTACGTTAGAAAGAAAACATTTTTAGCAAGATCGGCGAATAATACTTTCTGGAAGTCGTAACGTTTTTTTTTGTTTTAATAGGACAAAGGAGAACAAAGACTATTTCACACCACATTGAATCGGAAATGACGGTATCCCAGCACTTTGGAGTCGAGGAGTATGGAATACGTGCAGGACAAAAAGAAAGAAAGAGATATTTCTGTGAAGAAAGGAGAAAAAAAGGGAAAGAGGAAAATCCACTGTTTATACGCTTTGTGGGCGTGCAGAATATCAGACTAATATTGTTGAGTTAGAGCATCATATCAGCCAATGATATGTCGTATTTTTTCGTTGGCTGTTTTTATTCTTAACAAGTTCAGCCTTCTTGTTTCCAATATTTTTGGAAAAGAAGACGATCGATTAATGCTGTAATATTTTTCAGCTTTCTGACGGTTTTGCGAGTCTTCTGGAAGCATACCCGGAATGGTGTACAGTATCGAAATTGAAATGTAACAGTGATCACGACCGCATAAAATTGGCTAAGATTCTATATGGGAATGGACTGATTTTGGCTAAGTTCTAGATATTTCGTTCGGCGTTGAGAACTTAGTGTGGTCATCTTTTTGATTCATGAGTTAAGCAGATGTCGGTTGTTGAATTTTCTGTCGAATTTCAGTAGGAACTAAGGGTCGTTTTGAAGCATATTGGCTTCAAAAGTTTTGAGCCACTGACAGCTGACTGCAGCGAAATGAGGTAACACCGATGTGGAAGAAGCCCAGGTTGAAGAAGAAAGGAATCAGGATCCACATAGCCAGATGTTGGAGGATTTGTGCACCGAATAATGAGATGTGGGGTGGGAGAACGGGGTTTGTAGGATTATTTGGAATAGAAATATGTACGGTCTTCCCTTTCCCTCTCCGTTTCCTTCTCCCCAGCATTCTCAATGATATCAACGGTTCGTGGTTTCTTGCGCCGCCTACCTTCATTATCTGCTGTATTGCTTTAGTAGAGAGTCATGAATGTGTTCTTTCAGGTCAATCCCTAAGAATATAATGAGCTCATAAATAACTTGTCAGTAAATAACTTTCCCCGCTAACGCATCTCGGAGTTAATTGCAATGAGTGGCTTTTAGAATTTCTCAAACACTCTCTGTGGTATATTCAGACTCCGTTACAATTGCAATCAATATCTTTTTATCCGTTCAGCTTGATTTTTTAAAACGTTCTACTCGTATCATAGTGATCTTCCTTACAGGGGCATGAAATATTCCATCTGCTATTAGGAGATGCTTCTTGTCGATCTAGGTGAGTCATTTCGTCTTGGGATGTGTTATTGGATTATCGGTCTGTCTGTTGCCTCATTATCGAGCTGGTTTGGCTCATAATGGTGTGCAAACTTGTTGACTTGTTGTTATTTCTGTTTTATATGAGAGCAGTAATAAAGTTTTACGCTTATGCTTCTTGTTATGCCCTGAGAGTGTCGGTTGGTTTAATAGGCGTAGAAATATTGGCAAATTTCGACGCGACTCGTAATTTCCCCAACAAGAGGTGTTGCGTGCTCTTGACACTGATGTTCGAAGTTGCTTAGAATTGTTGTCGATTTTTTCCTTTACATTTTCATTTGCAGTAAGCACTTTGCTTTATATTGTCGATTTTAGAATTGTTGCTTTATATTGTTATACTTTCTATTTTCACAGCACTTGCAGTATGCACTTTATAGGGCTTCATTAATGAAACCATTCGCAAGTAGGTTGTTACGTACAGTTAGAAGTTTGATTTTACGCTCATGACTAGAAGTTCAAGTCATCGCAGTACCGTGCTGATCGACGTAGAAAAAGTCCACGTGAAGAAAATTTTGTGAGCGATCTTAAACTCTCAAGCTATTTTGCTTACGTTTCGGTTTTTGAAGGCCTGAACGATATATAAATAATAAACTTCACAAATCGATTTCTTCACTTAATAAAAATTTATTGCGGGCGGTGAGAAGATTAAATTGCTAGATCTATTTTCACCCGACGGTAATAAGAGGAACAACGGTGAATCGGCTCGTCAGCATCCGACAGGCAGGAGACGAGCTTAGGCCATAACGTTCACGCGACCGACTTGCAATGAGACGGAGTAACGGTAAGTGAAAGACAGCAGGAACCAACTGGATGAGAAAAGCATTGACTCGCGACAGGAGGAAGCGATATGAAGAGGCATTTAGTCGTAATGAATGATCTGTTGATTGAAGCAAATAAATAAGTAATTTCTGTTTGGATAGAATCGACAAACTCATTTCCTAAAATGTCATCAAACTTCATTCGGGATTATAGATGCATTTGATCAGGCGGAGTCGACTATAACGGTAGTGATGAAATATTCCAAACATGAAGTACCATGCAGTGTTCACCGGAATCCCTAATAGCTATAAGGCATTCGTTTCGAGAAACAAGGAATATAATTTCGTATTGCGGTCATATATTATTGTTCGTAGGAAGGGCTCATTGAGCGCGAAAAAGAAATGCATCGCATTTTGCAGGATTAGTGCAATAATGGGTGATTTTCTTAGCGCATAAATGAGTTTCCTTATTTGTTTTGAAAACAAGGAAATGCTTGAAGCCCGTCGGTGTTCTCGTTGAAATAAACGGAAAGACGGGGAACTTTATTCCAGGTTGGGTATTACTAAATACTTTTGATGGGATCTGTGAAGTGCTGTGCTTAGGTGGTTCACATAGGGTAATTTTTGTTCTATGGAGGTAGATGAACATTGTTATGTAAACGCGGAAGACCACCAGAAGACCGGATTGGTTTTATGGAATTGGAAGTATTCCACCTTACTGATTATGTTTTCCATTGAATCGGCGAATTAGTTTTCCTTCCTCGCGCTCATCACTGTACTAAAGTTTATTTGAGAAGGGAGTTTTTATCGAGGTGATATGTCATATGTGACAGGATTTTACAGGAGTTGAGCGCAACATAATCATTCAGAAGAAGAATATAGAGTGGAAACCAAACATCTTCCACGAGGTTCCACGCTGAGAGGTTCTATAGCTCTACAGCCGAGCAATTGGTATGTGTAATCCCAATCAGTGCTTAATAGGTTCCCTCCGAAGACGATCGATTATTTCTCGCTTTAATTTAGCGCTGACATTTAGGCTACGCTAGAATCTTTGTCAAACTATAAATGTGAGGCAACTGGAGGAGTTCAACTCGACGAGATTGTTTAAAGCATCGTTCTAAAGAGTTTTAATGATAGTAGCCCTAGATAATCATCAAATTATCTACATGCGTCTGCCTATTTAATTGCCACTTGCTGCTGGCTGTTTTCCGAATGAGATTGCAAAGCTTCAGTGGTTTTATTGCTGTAGATTGCGTTTAAGTGACAACTTTACTTTTTCCTTCATAACTGCAACCATCATTGATATCAGTATGAAGTGTCGTTCATATTTTAGTCGAAATGAATCACTAATACAAAACGGCTAAAAAAGTGTCATGGAACAAGATAATCACAATTTCTTTCATTTCATTTTCTCATCTCCGCCCTTCATTTCCATAAAATCTAGTGCAGCAACTTGTAACATCATTTCCATACGCCTAGCAGAATTATTTGCACCTACATCATTCCTTTGATGAACCTATAGGACTCAACAAGGTAAAAATGACATCATTAAGTTTTGTAACTGCATTGCAAGCATCAGATATTCTCAATAGTTCAGTTGGTTACAACTGCACTATTTCCAAAATTTTCAAATTCCTGTTCGATCGGTTAATTTATCCCTTCAAATGTGTTTTTGAAATATGTATCGTCCAATCTGATGAATTCTGGAAAGGCATCAAAATCCACTATTGCTACAGTTTAATAGACGGTCTCACTCGTCAGATATCTTATGATTGAGGTGCTCGTTTATATTATTAGCATTTAAGACGGCATAAATTGTTTAGTATCTTCGAGAATGTCCGCACATGCATAAATGAAAAATCAACTAGGATATGCATTAAAATGAAATTTACTAATGGTACGAAGAGTTTTTAAGCTATCTGAGACGCATCGTTTAAAAAGTATCACTCTGCACTACTCATTTTCTGAAACCAATCACTGTTCAGTATAATTTTAGTGTAAATTGAGCGGAAAGACCGCAAAACCAAAAACATTAAAGTGGAGACTCCAGAAATTCAAATATGATCACATTTTTCCACTAATTCATGTTGGAATTTCAGCGAAAATTTTTGAGGTGTCACTAAACGGTATGGTAACGGGTAAGGTGTACATTTTGGTAATATTTTTTGGGGATTTCAACAATCGAGTAAAATTATGTGCCACCTTAGTCATTAAGCAAATTTAAATCGATGTATGAATGAATAATATTGGTAGATTTGCATTTGAACAATGAGGGAAAATAAAAATGAACGCAAATATTCAAATGAAATATGAGATTTGCGTTAATGTTGGACTCGATGAAACAACTAACATTCAAATAATATTACCAATATTAAAAATAAACAATATTCAAATAATACAAGATAACTTTTTCGATACCTTCACTATACGAACAAAGGAGTCAGGAATGGATTGAATTTAGTTTCTTGGATAACTTCCACAGTTCAATTTTTTTTTACAGATACTCAAGTTCTTCACCGGCTGCGAGAGGGTCAACGCATTGTCAACCTTGCATAAGCAAGTTTTGTGCTTGCAGAAGCGTTTTGAAAAATAAAATCTAGGGTCGGGATTTCTTGATGTGATGATCAGCTTTATAGGAAAGATGCATCGAATTCTATGCGATCAACTAAAAGCAGCGGAAAATCATTTTACATATGTGGAATTTCGTTGATCGATTCTCAAACGTAGCGTTCTATCAAACATTGTAATATTGCTCTTATGTTGTGCTTACCATCGATGAGCATGAGTGGCAAGGTCGACAAATTGCGCATTCAAGCCTTCTTCTCTGTCACTCTCTATTCGTCCGTTCCTTGCGGCATATTTCGCGAGAGGAATGAAATTTTTTTTCATTCAGTGCTTTAACTTCTATATCTGGAGGAATACCTGGTGTTAAAGTTGATATTTAGATATGAGCTAAATAAGAGACTGCATTTCAAGGCTCCTTTAAGGATCTCACTTTTTGAATCGTCTATTAAATATTTCAATATCTCCCTGTCAACGACTAATCACAAATTCTTTTGGAGTTGAAATTCCCCTGAATGCATTTTGCTACTAAATTAAATGTGATATTTCATTGCAACCTCTTTATATATTGAACTATATGACTCTTTCACCGAGTTTAGGACATGAGTCAACAATGTCTTTTACGGCTAGGCTAGTGTTGAACGAATAGATATCGCAATAAATTAACTCCATCAGTCACAGCGTGATACGCCAAATTTGGATCGCTAAACGCAATATATTCTGCCACTATAAGATTAGATATGCGGCGGCATACATCACTCATATTTCAAGTCCTCATTTATTTTCATTCATTTCGGTTCGTGGAGAAGCAAACAATTCTTCCTAGCTCATTTTCAATCAGCACTTTAACAATTAACTAATAAATTGCTATCAAAGTTCTTTGATTATCGATAAATTGTTCACCTCATCCCATCAGTTTAAATATAGATCCATGCAGAATTAAATGAGTGTGAGCATTTTACAAGCTATTTCATGATACCGTCTGGATTACCTCATAAAAGGATTCATTTCTCTTCCCTCAGCGTCCTTGTTACATTGGTAAAACAAATGCAAACAATAAAGAAAGCATGTGCATTTCAGTTTGTAACAATTTTCCGCTTTTGTTTTCTACTTGCCTAACTGTATGACAATAATTCGTCGTACTCAAAACGTGTCCTGATCATCTTGTATAGTATACTTCATTTTCTGAACTTCTTTCTCCATTCAATTGATTCAGTCGAATTCAGTTTTCATCGTAAAATTTTGCTTTTAGAAGTGTTCATTGAATTCTACACTTCCCACCTTTCCAACTCACACAAGTTTTAATATTTATACAACAATTAAAGACAGATCATAGAAGATCCCCTGATTCTAATTTGGTTACATTTGACTTCAGAAAGCGTTAGAAGATGAGAAGGCTAAGATTCTTCTAAAGACGACTAAAGTATTTGTATCACACCATGCAAATTTCTATTTGGGCACATCCGCAGACGAATTGTGCTCCGCACATAGAAGTAATTGCTCGTCGATAGGGAACACCCACCACTCCCCTATTTAACGTGACCCGACAATAGAGTGCACTTTTCGAAGTGCATCAATATGGAGAAGATGTGGACAACTTTCATAACAATGTATTCGAAATATATTCTAACGATACATTCGCGCTCAACCCTCCCCCATTTACCGTGAAATATGGAAAAGATATGGACAACTTTCTAACAGTATATTCCTAAAAATTTCCTTCGGATGATCTTTCTCATAATGCAATCGTTTTACGTTTTTCCTGCTCAGTTTAATCAACGTAGATAGATAATGAGGGATAAATATTCAATTTAACAATCGTTTGTCAGGAGATATATCAATGCAAGAATCATTCGTTAATATGAAATTCATAAGTTGCAACACCGGAGAATAGCATAGTGTCATTTGAATGGTTTTGCCATTCTCGCCGTTGAATGTTTAATCGCCAATTTCTCTGGGCTGTTAGGATTAATACTGAAGTGAAGGAGTGAATTTTACCAAAACGTTTGATATCATACTTGAGATTTTATTAACTTAAGTTACTGACAATAATCATCTGCAGAAAAGAACATATCGTTTATATAATCAACTGCTTCATTCATTAACAGGTGAAAAGATTTTTCTCCGATATATATATATATATATATATATATATATATATATATATATATATATATATATATATATATATATATATATATATATATATATATATATATATATATATATATATATATATATATATATATATATATATATATATATATATATATATATATATATATATATATATATATATATATATATATATATATATATGGAATGTGGACTCATCAGCAATTTATGTTATGGATCGTTGTTCACACTAGCTGAGGGGAACGTTTTTACGCATTTTTCATCAGATAACAATAATTATCAGACTTTGTGAATCAGTAGACTGAATCAGTTTCATCAATTAGTTCATTCGTTTCTTCTAGATTAAAGAATATTTGAGCTTAAGAAAACGTTGATGAATTCGTGAAAAAATTCTCCGACCCTATTGATATTTTCTACCAACCTAATCAACCATCAACCGTGCAGATGTAATCTTGTAATCTCCCCAACAATTTGCTAGTTGTCTACCATACATTTAATTACTAAGAACTCTTAGCAAAATATGCAAATTTTTGCCGTTGTGCACTACTAAATGCAAAGTTTTTTGAGCGTCCTTAAGTATATTTATGGTTTTTGTATGCAAAAAATTACCCTTTCCAACAATACAGACCTTCTGGGCCATGTTTAGCATCTGACTCAAGAAGGAGGTTTAAAGTCGATTTGCCCCTCTTTTGAATGTCTAGTCGCACAGCGCATTGATGGAATGAACCATTACGCCATACTGCCCAATATAAGTAAACATTCGTCGCTCGTATAGCAAAGATTTAATGGTTATTCACGCATGCGTTAAATACATCGATGATTTGGCATTTCGATTCTTTAGCGAAGCGCAATTTGGAGATTCCGTATTTCTCGGCATTTTATGACTTAGAGAGCATTGCAATTAGGAATTTATTTGAAAATTCCTTCTCGAATTGAACGAATTCATTTATTCAGAAGGAATTGAAACACTGATTATTGGCATAATGGAATTAAGAATCAAGCTAAACGGATGTAAAAGCGTTAGAGGCAAATATTGGTAATGATGTTGTTACTCTCTAAGTGGATTAATGCTGATTTATCATGGCTGGAACTTAAAAAGAAAAGTAGTTATTGGGTCTTTGCTCATTTATTTATGAGATCCTTAATAAGAGGCTTAATTATAAGAATTTTATTGATATTTCTGAGGTATAGCGATTGGATTTCAACAGATTGGTGTTCATTTTGCTAAGCTGAATACATCAAATGAGAGATATGAATAAAGATTTGATAACTGAGAAACGAAAGGTGATCCAGGAATTACATTACAGAAAGCTTTTTGTTTTACTTTCTTTCATTTGCATTATATTATCAAGAATACACTATTGATGCATTGAAAGGGAATGAAACACTGTCATTTTTGTAGCAAACAGTTGCCTTCAGTCGGCTACATTTGCGTCTCATCAGCCGAAAGGGCTGCTAAGGATTTTTCCCGCTTATTCGCCGAACACTTATTTCGAGCATTAGTTTTGGTCTTCCCGCACATATGTATTATCCGGAAAGTTTTGCAATAGTTTGATTTCTTAAGGAAATGAAGCATCAAGCACACGTTGCAGATTAAAAGTTGAGACGTAAATGTGTCTGCGTTTCTATATGTCGGCATAGGTGAACAGAAATAAATAAATAAATAAATAAATAAATAAATAAATAAATAAATAAATAAATAAATAAATATATAATATATATATATATATATATATATATATATATATATATATATATATATATATATATATATATATATATATATATATATATATATATATATATATATATATATATATATATATATATATATATATATATATATATATATATATATATATATATATATATATATATATATACGAGTTGATTTCATGATTGAGACAGCTCTAAATTCCGGTCGTTCTCGCAGCGCCTCTACAGCACTTCCCTCACAAATTCACTTATCCCATTCATCGCGCATAGAATCAAGTGTTTACTGATTATTTCTCGAATAAACCAGTTAGAATAGTGTTCCCATGAGGGTGGATAATGTTCCCGGAGAGCAAATGAACACTTATCGTTATAATGCTCATAGCAGAATGATATGAATGTCGTGTTATTTACGTGAATTCATATGATGGTAGTGTGGTCTCTAGTCATGCCTTTCCATTGGTAAGATAAAAGGGTGTCTCGAAGTGAATGTCTCTAGAATTGCGTTGCGAGTCATCGCCTAATAAGAGAGCGACACAAATCGCGTGCTTACTGGCACGCCAAATTAACGCACATAACGAGCGATATGACATCCTACCATTGGATATGTTAGCTCTAATAAATAGCCGATATGTCGTATCGTCATCGTTGATCCCCTTTTGATGGCTGTACTTTATTTTCGTGGTATGCATGAGAATATCAAACATAAAATGCTTAGGTTAAGAGCAATTTGCAAAATTCAAGCGATATGTTTTTCATCGAAAACGTCCGATCAACAATCGGTGTCCATTCTGTATTGAAATAATTTTTAGCGGAAAGTGAACATGTCGAACCAGTCTGGTCATCCGAATTTATTTGGACACTCAGAGTGGAAACACTGGCAGTTCTATAAGGAATCTGAGCATAAGCTACAAAAGATTGTTTAGGGATCGAATTTAGCAGTTTGTAGATAAACCAATGGAAATATTTCGAAAGAAAGAGAATACGCGAAGACATGAAGGTACTTCCAAACATTGTGACAGTAGGCTCCGTCGAAATTTTCAGCGGTTTTAAAAACCTCCTCTTTTGGGCAAAAAAAAGAGCAGTATGTTGAATGGCTTCTGCCTAGATGTCGCTAAAACAGAATTTAAAAAAAAAACTGAAAGACTACGTGAAATGCTATGTTCTGGTCGCGTGACTTCAGAAAAAAGATTGCATCTTCCAGCTTCTTCTCTTGATTTGCTTTCACTATTGTCGATAAGATCTGACCATGCTGTTTGGTAAATCCTTTTTATAACAATCAAACGCATCCTGAAACGCTTGACGCTGAATGTGTGCAATTTGTTGAGATTTTCTATTTGCTGCGATCGGTGCAGCTGTGGCTTCAGTACGCTATCACATGAATCTTTTGTTGGTTAGTGGTCTCAGACACCTCTACTAATCTACGGAGAGCTCCATCTTGAGCAATTAACTAAGATTCATTAATGAAATACTTTTTAAAAAATGAGACACCTAGTTACTCTCTCGAGCTGAATGAATCCATCTGCAGCTCTCTACCTCTCGCAGCGTCCAACTGAAAATGTTCATCGAACGATTTTTGACAGGTGTATTGCAATAAATCCAGTAGTGTCTCTGAAGAGGAATAAAAGTGCATCCGACATTTGTGGCGCAAATTTTTATAGGCTTTTGGCGTGGATACCATTAGTTGATTAAAAGATCACCTCGTGTCGGGTAGACCCTTCCGTTGATGCATTCCTATCCAGCGGAATTTCCGCTGCGACTTTGTCTTAGATGAAGAAGTGCACATGTCACACTAAATGCTTTTTCATCGGGTGTCTTACAGGTCGAAGGCATGTTGTAAGATTATCTTGGGCATTTGATCGCTAAATTCAGTCCAACTTTCGCATGCGTCCTATCTGACGAAATTGTCGAACGTAGGTCTTCCGTTTCAGCTGTCGTTTCAAAGACGCCTTCCAGAATAGCAGAGATCATTGATAAGGAAACCATTCAGGTGATCGAGTGTAATTTGCTTCAGCATATTAGTACCGTATAAAGTTGCTTGCCTACTCTTTCGCTACTGCTTTTAGTTTGAAGCAATATATTCACCTTCGGGACCTGAGGGAAACCGTTTTTGTGAGTGGTGCCGTTCAGTGCAATGGTTTGTGCACGATACACGGAGCATTTCTAGGACACACAGGTTTTATCCATGATTCGCTTCGTGTGGTACAGCTGTCTCGTTTTTATTAAACTCAAACCTTCGATTTTCGATTCCGTGGCCGTTAGCAGGCCGACATTTTGGAAAGTCGTCTACTGTATGCATGATATGCTTTGTGTGCCTCCTTGTTCGATCTGGTAATTAATCGCGCCATATTCTCAGGCAATGAACGGATGAAACGGATGACTGATACTGTTAATTTGAATTGCCCTGAACTCGGTTTGATGCTCATGGGTTTTGAAAAAAAAAGCAGTAAACTTTTTTGACTAGCAAACGTATGCATTTTACTGTGTATAACGTGCTCAGCGGCAATGATGATCGCATTTGTAAAGGCTAGTAACCACAAAATACGTTGCTTAACAATTTTCTCTTAACAGCCATAAGTCCAACGACGATTATCACATTAAGCCACTGATGGGTAATTCTCTTCAAACATGGGTGAAAAATAAGCAAAAAAAAATCATGGTTTAAAGATTGGCATCGAAAAGGCGAGCAATAATTGAGGATTGCAACGCAACGAGGAGCATTGATGCCAGCCTAAATCTTATAAAAACATTTCCCTCGTGACCGCTGCCTTTTGGCCTGCTTGTTGCGTGAAGAGCGCATTCTGGCCGTTATCGCTCGTAGTTATCGCGTTCTTGCATTTGCAAACGACTCATGAGCGTAGCGTTCTATGCCATGTAATTTTCGTCTTGACCATTGACGCAACTGGCAAGCACGACACGAGGACGGGGTGCTCTCTGTTGTTTTGACGATGAGGATACAGCGTATCCTGAAATTCAGGCGATGGTTTCGAGCTTTTATTAGCCCCCCCCCCCTATAGTTTGCCATTACCTCCTCGAGAAGCTTCATCGAACATGACAAAATTGCGTGATGTCATTTGCAAAATTTTATACCTATCCATGGCAGTGTTTGGGAGAATTCTCTAATTACCATGACTAAAAACTTTCAAGTGAATAGCGATATATGGAAAAATTTCTGCGAAATTTAATAGAGTTCTTTGTGGCATGTCCTCAGCGAACGAATTCCAAATGTTTTGCAAGGCAACAAGCAGGGATAATCATGTGGACATGGAGCTGAAAAACGACTGCACAATTATTGGATCTCAACTGTGTGCGCAAATGAAGCGATAGACATTGGCAAGCTTTTATATAAATATATATATATATATATATATATATATATATATATATATATATATATATATATATATATATATATATATATATATATATATATATATATATATTTGTTTTGAACATAATAAGTGTGTTGCACGGTAAGAAAAGAATGTGTTGCAAAGTTATATCTCTTCATCAAACAAACTGATCGAGAAACGCTAGATATATGAAGAAAGATAATGGAAGCAGTAACTTTTAGTGACACCGCTTTCTCGTTACCTTGTGAAAGAACTTTTTTTAAGCAGCACGTGTGTCTGCGAAGATTATGCGAGACATCGAAAACGCTCTTTGATGCTAATGGTAATTACGTTCTCCCTAGGTTTTGGCTAATTTTTGGCTCGGTTGTCATTTGCTTCACCGATCGGCCGACAGATATCGGCTATCGGCTTTAGTTTGATTTGATGATCACAACGATTGATGAACAAAGCTCATCTCCGAAAATCTAAATCAGTTCTCTAAATGAATTATCGGTATATCCATCTTTTTTTGCGTCATGTTTTTTCAGAATAGATAATTAGTATGAACAACGTCTGATGTCAGCCGCATAGAATTTTTTCTCCAATGATATTGCTCATAATTTTCACGAAACTGCAATATTTCGTACTGTATCCTGATCGTCTGCTTAAGGCCACATTTGACACAGATCGAACAAGTCGAAATTCTTGCACTGAAATTCACAAAATTCACAACGTTTCATCGACCTGCGTTGTTTGACCTATAAAGATTTGGGATTATTCGGTCGAATCATAAATGCTTTCTTCGAAACGGGTCAAAAATTGTTCCTTTGAGGTGAATTTCTTGTCTTTCATTTCAGATCATTATATTCGTAGAGAATTTCGTTAAACAAGCTCAAACAGTTCGTTGATAAAACTTTCAATATAGGCGTTTTGCATTGAATGGTCATCGAATTTGATTTCAATCATATAATCGTCGTTTTGTCTAAAATATTTCGTTTGTTTTGTGAACAATGAACGAGTTGACTCATGCAACGATAGCTATGCTCCACGAATAATGGAATTCACTCTCAACCATTAAATTGCCTGTCGTTATGACGGCGACTTTTCCTTTAGTTAGCGCCACATTAATCGTCGTTGACATCGAAAAATAATACTATTATTAATGTTTTTGATAGAAGCCAACAGCAAAAAATAATATTCATTGAAAAAGAAATGAAAATTTTTCATTTAAACAAATTTACACAGATGCAAAATGAGAGAATTAGAAAATCGAAAAAGTGAAAAAGCCTATTGATATTTAAAAAGCGGAAATGTGGTACTTAAATGTCATAATGGGAGTCTTATAAATCGACAAAAGATTCATTAGAATTGCAAGTAAATCCCTAAATTAACAATACAAATTGAAGAAAGTTGCAAAGTTATTCTCATTTCTCTAAAATAACAGTATAGTGCTGAAAAAAAGAAAGGAATCGGAGAATTATGTTCGAAAATTATTGATGCAACATGTCGGAAACTTGAGTAAAATATGAGAAAGGCAAAAAAAGTGAACTCTTCAATTTCGAATAGAAATAGGAAATGCTAAAATATAACACTAGTTTAAGCACTAATACTGGAATACAACCAATTTATTGATGGTCATTAAATGCATAAAAATATATTGAAGAACTCAGAATAATTACATATGGTATTGGACGAAGTGGAACCATAAAAATCCCTATACTTTAAAATTTACTCTCACAAAAATTAGCTAATAGCGAGCTTATTTTATCATAAATTTCATGCAATATTTGCAACTATAGATAGTGCAAATTTCGCATCGAAATTATCGATGATAAGCAGTAAAAGGGGTACGATGAAATACCCCATTCTCTCATATCGATTTCAAAGAACTATACCCAATACTCAACACATACGATAAACTGAACACGTATCAATGCATTGCATCAGGCGACCGCCGACATAATGACATCTCTTCTTGATCAATGACCGTGATTTGAATTGCCTAAATGTGACTTAAAACCCGAACGGCATAAACTTTTCCACATTGCACAATTCTCAAAAAAAGCTGCTGTATTCTTATTGCTTTCAATCATCGTCAAATCATTCTTTCGTTCAACAATTCTTCAAGAATTTAGAGCACTATCAGCCGACGTAGAACGATTTTAAAGACGTTTAGTAGGTGAAATTTTTTCTAGGCTTTACTTTGAGGATACATAAATGTTGTGTAAATATTAAAGCATCATTTGCAGTTCATTTATAAGAGTACTTCTACTGAACGTTTGAAGCAAAGTGATGCAAATATAAAGCGCTCATTAGACCATCATATTTCTCTTTTTTCAATCACTTCCTACAAAAATTTGCAAAAGGAAATGATTAGTGATGGAACAATTTGAACGGAAAGCATATTCTAAAGTAAGCAACTAAAAAATTTGTTTTCTTGGCTCTTAGCTATGCCAAACGTCATCAAGTACATCAGCGTTGAATTGTCTCTGAATGACGCGATGAGTGGCCAACAACAACCAGCAAAGCAACGGCCTCACGTTCTCTTTTTTAGAGTCGTTGCGATACGTATTCTTTTTCCACCTGAGTTGCGTCCTATAAGCGGAAAAACACTTAATCGGCCCCTTACCACTAAGCCTTTAGTGCGCGGGAAAATAATTCCATCAATGCGTAAATCGCACCACAACAGCCGCTATTTCACACTTTTTATGCGTTTTTTTTCTGAATTTGCGTTTGGAAAGCACATTATGTCGTCGTCATATCTGTACCTGTGAATTTATGCCTATATTTTACGAAATAATTCCCACCTAAATGATGCCTCTCCTTTAATTTCAATTCACGGTTTACTGAAGGAAAACAATGCAATTTGTTGCATATAAAGTTGATTATACGGTAACCTATCGCAAGAGCATTCAAGTTGAGTTAGCAACCAGAAAAAAGGAGTTATAAGTAGTTAAATTTAAAATAAATGAACGTTCCTTTTCAATGATCAAATTCCTGTTTTAATCCCATCGGATCACAAAAATTAAGCACTTTATGAAAGATCTAAGTCGTTACCTCAATTAATGAATAAACGGATGTGGTCCTGCGTATATACTGTTATCGTTTTGAAGTTTATGCAAATTATTACCGAATTGATGAAATTTACGAAAGTCCATTTAATACTGATTTTCTGCACATCCTTCATCATGTTTATATTCGACTTCTCATACGTTTACATTTTTGGATAAAAACATTTTTTTTTGTTTGCATAATTGCGTCGACTGAATTTTAAGGAAATTTCCTGGATATAAGTCGTTAGTTCAAGCTTGAATTTTCGGGCTATTCTAAACTAACGGATGCTTATGAATATTGCTGAATGTGAAACAATTATGATTGCTTCTTTTTGTGGAGTATGTCAACTAACTCGGTGCCTGCTCCTCCTTAAATACATCTCTCCAAGGGGATACTGATGTAAGTATACGTCTCTTATATGTGTGGGTTACTTTGTTCATGCTTGCAAAAGTGTATGTATGCTTGTGTTTGTGTGAATATCCGTCTGCCTACTATTGCGGAATTTCATCTCACGAATCAATGAAGGTGTCATTGTAAAATCCAATGTGTCTGATATATAGCATAGGACATTTTTATTACCATCTTTTATCTCATTTAAGCAAGTGGAAAATTTAAAAGCGTCAAATTTTCCGAAAAACTCTTGTAATTTTTTTTTGTTTTCCAACGTTTTTTTTCGGATTTCCATTTCATTGTGGTGATATCATAAGAAAAACCAAACTTTTTGTATGAGCAATTAGCAAAAATTTTTATCAATAATTCATATTTTTCGAATAAGTTATAAAATTTTTGACGTCTAATCCATCGGATATTATTCTCCTTGTTTTCAATTATGAAGAAATAGCTGACTATATCAATGATGTAACTGCGGATATTTTTGATGATATAATAGAGGCTGAATTGTTTACTATGAAATATGTTCAATATCTGATAGATTAGAGAATTTAAAAGATCTTTTTTTTTATTACATTCATCAAGTAAATCAAAGAATCTTCTATTTATAGAGTGTAACTGGTGGAAAAATCAGCATCGATCAGCGTCTCTTTATGATTCAAAACGCATCGATAAAGAATGATGCGAATAATATTTGGAAATTGGAAATAAACGAATAAAACATTCTTGAATGAGAATTAAATCTCATTGACCAAATTGACGTAAATGAACTTATGCGGAAAATGGGAATTGAAAAAGCGAAAAGATTACAAACGGCTCCTTTAATATTTGAATTATTCGTAAATAATCGAATCATATATTTATTAATGCATTGAGATTTGATCAATGAAGCAAATATACATCGAAGAATGGAATAAAATTTGAAATTATTCATCAAGCATGGAGAAGTTTATTGCAAGAAATGCGCCGATAAGTGTTAAACGAAAGCTCAGGGATGATATGTGACTGGCAAGAAAGTGTACAAGCTGTCAGCAGCGGGCTAGAGGAGATTAGAAAAAATCATAGAAGAAATTAAATTGGCACGAAGGAAATCCTAGAAATGACTCCCGAAAGTAACGAAAATGAAGAGTTGGGTATATAAGGATGGAACAACGGAGGGAAACAATAGGAAATACGGTCCATTAACCGACGAAAGAAGTAAAGGCAGGCGTGCAACGAGATGAAGTGATTCTATTAAAGAGACCACCGGAATAATTGAGGTGAGGGAAGTAGGTGATGAGAATCAGTCCTCACTTAAATTCTGAGTGAGAAATTTGACATAGAAATGCGTCAGCATTTTACACCAATTATGTCCTATATAGATAGTTTTTAACAAAAGAATGTGTTATATCATAATTTTCTGATTGCTAGACATGATAAGCGTGGTCGAATCGGAGATATACAATAGACAAAAATATTTTTAATAAGTACTTTTGTTGCTTCCTATCAGCGTAAAATTGAAAAACGCCTCCAACTGTTCTTGTACTTCTGATGAGGTATCGCCAAGTGGCACCGAAAGATAACATAGACCACTCATTCGTCCCATTATATATTCTTGAGAAGGAGCGCCGAAGAGGCGATGAATGGTAAGAGGATTGTGCATCGTGCGAACGAAGTTTCATATGTGTTTGTAGAATGGCGATTCGCAATTTTAATGGTCTCTTGAAAGAATTTCACTGTGCGAATAATGCGTAGCTAAAGTTTACCGACGGTCGATGGCGGTGAAAAGGGCAAATTTCGGCACTTTTCGCTTTTATGCTACGTGAGTATCACACATATAGTCTTTGAATAGTAATGCATGCGGAGTTTTGGAGAACTTCCGCCCCACCAGCAAACCCTTAAAATCTCCATGAATTTTTACTCTCCTCATCCGCTTTTAAAAGTGTCCATCAATTTCTTTGCACTTTTTTCGGGGGGGGGGGGGGGAGGAACCTGTTGGAAGTAACCCGTTGACATTTCCATGATTATGGCGGAAAGGATTTTCTCTTATATTCCCAGTGAAGATATTGAAAACTTCCGTTGGGACAGGTGGATGTAGCGAAACAAAAAACGGAAAGAGGAAGAGAACGCATAGCAACCGCACTATTATATCAACGAATGAGGAATAACGCTGATTTCCATCTAAAAATGATTTAAGCTATTATGTGTTTGGCATCTCATAAAGTAGTGGAAATTCCCCCTAACTAGACGAAGCAAACTTTCGAAATGCATAGTTTACAAACTTTATTCGACAGAAGAACTTCCATGCATCTGTTCGGTGGTGTCAGAAGGATATTCAGGCACCGAAATTTCGAAAGTTCTCCGGACAATTTTATTTTCGCATAAATTCATCGAATGTCGCGAAGGATTGTGGAGCTTCGACGATTCTTTTTTTGTGCGCACTCGTATGCTTTTCTGTGTCTTGCAGCAGTGCAAACCGTGCTTTTGAACATTTTGTGGTGAATTGGTTGAGTGAAGCGCGCGCAAAAAAAAATACGAATCGGAATAGGTTTTTGAAGTTATTCGATATGCCACCCTTTTAGGTCTAATTTGCGAAAATCAATGTGAAATGATCGAGAGAATTCTCATAAGCGCTTAAAGAAATCCGCTTATTCGTCCAATTCTCCTAAGCGCAATTTCTTTGAGTTGCAAAATATGGTCGCAAAGAAAAATGAAAAGAAATGTGAAAGAAAACAAGAAAAATGATTAACGAAACGTTTCATATATGACGAATTGGAATTTCTATTTCTCAATTCAAGCTAAACTCGTTAGATTTTCCCATGAAAATCACTTATCAGTTGCGGAAGAATCGCTGCGAACAACAATTCCCACATGAAAGCTGCAAATAATTTGTTGAAAGGTGGTATTTATATAATGGAAGGACTCACGGAAATTCAGAAATGCTTCAGTTACCGCTGATCCTATTACCAGATGCATGTTTCCTTTCATTACATAGTGTATTAATAATCCATCTCCCCCCTAGCAGTCAACTTTGTTCCAAGTGACAGCCTCTTAGTCCATAAAAATTTCATCAAATCGAATGAGATGAGTGAAATAAGCGAGCTCATTCCTCTAATATAGTAATATGTATGAGGCGGAAGGAAGCATATGTAAACCCAGTACTGATATCATCTATATGATTTATCCTATATCTAGAAAAATAAATAGTGTTTGTCGTTATGATTCACTCTTTGCGCGTAGAAATTAGACTAGGCTCCTTGACTAAATATATCAAGTCAAGGAAATATATGACACTTTTATAGCACAAGAATATTAATAACCTAAGCTATTTGTTAAAGAAAACTTAACACCATAAATATCGTTTTCCAAATTTTTCGAGGCAAATTTCGAGAAGAGAAAAATCTTTTCTCTTCAGATAAATTCATACTAAACGCATTTCATCTATTGTATCTGTTTTTTTTTAAAATGTTCCAACAGAAAGTGTTTCAATTTTAGAAGTAACGATAAACTCATGAAAGTTTATTATTATAAATTCGTTATTGAAATATTTGAAAGTGTTTTTCTTCAATTTGAATTTTAAATACTTTTCGAGCACTATAATAATAATCGAACAGCAACGAGTAATGTTTTTGTGCTGATGACGTTGAAGGCGACATTCATACGGCTGTCAACATAAATCTCATCGAATGTCATGACATCGATGGTGATGCACTCTCTTTTACTACTATGTTGTAACTAAGATTGCAATCTAATCATTGCTGAATGATATTTTTCAGCTCTTATATAGATTAAAGAACTAATCGTTGAAGATATTTCAGATTATTTTTCTCCTAACATTATTTCCTCTCACCTCTCCCCTCTACAAGGGTACCACCATATATAAATATGGCTACATGATTCGAAATTGCACAACGACCACTACAACTCCTGTGACAATTTGACGAACTGAGAAAGAACTGCGAAGAGACCCACTCGACTAATGGGGTGTAGAGAAGGAGGCAAATGAAAGGGAAAAAGAGTAATGGACTCCAGAGAGCTCCGCCCCCAGCAAGCAACGAGTGTACGCAAACGGTGAGCAGCTGCGGCTCCGCCGCCCTTTGATGGATTGATAGGAAGTGTGGTGGCTGGTGGGTGTGCTCTAAGAAGCGTAGCACGAAGATTGCTCACAAGTTGAGCCCGACCATCAGCTCGTTCTCACAAAGGTGTCAACTCAGATTAGCTTTTATTCCAGCTATACACGCGCTCTGTTTTTTTTTTTGCCACTTTTTGGTCTATGATTGTCTCTCACGTTCAATCGTCATATTGTCAACGCTCACTTCACGTAAATCTTTCATAACGAATTTCATCCTTCATAAAAATATACGAATTTTTTTTTCTATTTGTGCAATAATGTTTCATTTTCTTAAAATCAACCTGAGTATTAATTGCGATAAAATATATTCTGACCGAATCTGTAGAAATATTTATCGAATCGCACATAGAAATATTGCTATTTTCGATACGTTTCACCTAAACTAAACTTAGAAGTTATATAGACTTATTTGTGCTATAGTTTAGCGCCGGAAATTTTCGAATACACTCTATCGATAATATGAATCGTATCGAATCCAACTTATAGCCAACTCAACGTTCTTAGCTAACAACTCTCATAAAAGAAATAATCAACGATCGAAGCGCGCGTATTCTCATCTTCAATTCATTCATTGTTGCATTTCGTTGAATATTTCTGCAATGTATTTTTTTTTCTTTCTTCTCAGAATAAAGAATGAATACATTCATTGCTAATGTGAAAAGGTCTATAGCATTTTTTTTTCTTTCAACTCCTTTTTATAGCTGAATATCTCCTCCAAACAATTTTTGGATTATTGAAATTACTGCTCCATGTTGATCAGCTTATTCGCCCAATTTTTTTTTGAAGCTTTTTAGTGCAAAAATTATTAAAATTTTTATGGAATTATCTAGAGTATGATTGGCGATTATTTTTACGCTAATTTATTTATTTAAATTTGAATATCTAATATATGCATTTCATTTATTCGCTAAAATTGCTTTGCTAAATGCTCTGTTTTTTTATCTCAGTTGGCAATCGATAATCGATTAGTCTTTCGGTTATTACATAATAAAATCACATCCTATTATTGAAATCATTTCAGTATTGAAATCAATATATTGTATTTTTTTGAATTTTCACCGACTTGAATTTGTTCGCTATTGCGCAAATTTTTCAGGGCCCTCTATTTTCCGTCTATGAATAATAGCAAGAGTGGAAATACCTACCGAGAGTTCTACAATCAAACAATCGCCATTTATGTCATCGGTATTCGGTCGTAAGAAGCGCATCAACGGTACTAAATCGGCGGATGATATTAAAGGAGTTGCATCGGCGTTAGCAGTCAATAACGGTCAAACGGTAACGAATGGATTCATTGATTCGGATCACGATTCCACGAAAGAACTAACGATCACTCCTGCGCCTGTCACAGATCGTACGACAGTTGAACGACATCAGCAAGTAACAGCAACTAATTCGGCATTCGTCGATAAGATTCGGTATCATCGAAGTGCCCGCTCGAAGTTTAATAGAGACTTGAATGAAATCAGGCAAAATTCAGTACCTGCACAATCGAGCACACTACCTGTACGAACTAAAAGTGATAAACAATCCAGAAATCAACAGAATCTACTTGGTGCACAAAAGAAAGCGTTTTCGGCCGATGCAGTTTTCACAGCCGATCCAACCTATTTGATGGAAGCGCTAGAGACGTTAGCCGAAGAACAACCAATTGTTGCACGTTCAATTCCAAAACACGCTCCTATTGATACCAGTGATTTTGCACAACGATCATTGGATAATTGCCTCTTCGATGCGTCCGTATATGATAACATGCTATGCGATTCATTAAAGGTATGCTATTTCATTTTGCATTAAAGATACAACTAAAGGTACTAAAGTATATCACTTAGTTTGTGCATATAACCTATACTCCAATTGCGAGTTATGATTTCATCAATGTGTTCAATTAATTATTCCTTTATGTTAATTCATTTCTTAAGAACACTGAAGAAATTCTTTCATCATTTTTAATTTTTAATTTTATACAAGTCTTCTATGGAAATAATTTTTCGCCTTTAACTTTGAGGATGATAGTTGAAAAGTATTAACACGACATCGAAATTGCAAAAGAATCCTCAAAAATAACCACTACTAATGCCAATATGTGAAGTTTGCCGACAATGTAGATGTCAATTCGTGTGCAGTGGTCTATCTATAATTATCGCCAATAACGATTACGATAGAAACAATTCAAGCGGAAAATTTGTTTTTTTTTTCGCATTAGGCGCTTTTTTTTTCTCTGCAAAATGGAACACGATATGAAATATGCATACGTAATTTATGTTCTCATAGAAAGAAAGCATAAGAAGCCTTCTTCTTCTATCATCATATCGAAATGTATATTGAACCTAATCTTATCCTCTGTTCTATAATTTATGATTATTTGCCCGATAAATTCCTCTGAAACCGCTTTCGAAATGTTTCTTTTCTTAGCATATTTCTTGCAGACATTATTTCATACTTAGCACATTGCTAAGTTTGCTTATACTCTTGCATGCGTCTATCTTTCTCTCTCTATTCATGCTACTCAACGAGTCGGTCTTGTTATCCGAAAATCCAACAGCAGGTTGATTATATAGATGAATATTTTAGCGTCATATAGAGAACGCTGAACTCTAAAATATGGATTTGAAAGCGCGAAATCCTAGTATTTCAAAGAAAAAAGACAATCAAGTCGTTAAAAATTGAGAATTTCGATGGAAGGACGAAAAATTTTACGAGAAAACTCCTATATGAATTTCTTGCCTATCATCAATTTAATACTGATAGAGCGCAATTTGAAAAACAAAAAAAAAATCAATGACTATTATCGAATTCATTAAATTTCCGCTCAAAAAGTGACCATTTTCTAATATCTCATCACATTTGGTCTATATAATCAATCCATCGTTCTGCCAGTCAAGAATAAAGTATAAAATTTTCATGGTCAAGAATAAATTTTTCTTCACAGCTTAGTTGATTGCTCGTTGACCGAGTCCAGATGCCTTTGAAAACTTTTCAAACGTGTGCATTTCATAATTTAGCCTTATTTTTTACTACTGCAGGTCAATTTTTGATCGTCATGCTGAAGTTTTTGATCAATCTGACGAAATTAATATGTCAGTTTGGATGATTTTTTTTTTTTTGATCAATCAAAAGTGCGTTATACGTTTGTACTTCAGAAATATTTTCTCGCTGATCGACTTCCTTAGAAGATATAAGTTGG
The DNA here is from genome assembly GCA_013433145.1 of Ascaris suum. Classification (NCBI taxonomy): domain Eukaryota; kingdom Metazoa; phylum Nematoda; class Chromadorea; order Rhabditida; family Ascarididae; genus Ascaris; species Ascaris suum. The sequence continues at coordinate 2,747,295 of CM024175.1, forward strand.
CTCAAATGAGGAGATTCTATGAATTTGATGAAAAATGCCATGACAATATACACAAATTGCTGAGTGGACTAAGTTAAATAAGTTAAATAGTGATATTTTCTTGGAGATTTCATCGACTTTTTAAATCAAATATATGGCATATGATTCAAATATCTGGTATAGTTTGCATTCGTGATGATCATCTATTTCGGTGATAAAATTTCAAAATATCGTCAAATATACGGTCATCTATGATATTCTAGTGAATACTATAATGAGAAATGACTTCTGATGACAAAAATGTTTGTTTTTTTCCCACTCAAAGAATGAGATAGCTACACATTCGTGTATTATAAATTCGTTGCTATTTTTAAATTCGAATAATAGTGATAATCTTTATTCGATTTGTATCACTTTGGCGATATTACTTTTGCAATGCTCTTTTTATTCATTAATGCAAATCTTTTGAAAAAAAAAAACGCTTTTTTCCAGTCATTATCATTATTTCTCATTTTTTAAAATTTTGCTTTTATGATTTTGCATTCAAAAGATATGACAGTGGGAGAATTTCGATATTTTATTCTGCAATATTTCATCGGCGATTTTTTGATTAGAAATTCAATATAATGTTTGATTCTTCTGAGAGTGTCAGAATTGATTATCAGAGTTTAGCATAATTGCATTTTACTCATATTTTGGTGGAAAACTTCGTTGATTTTATCAGAATTTTGTGGAAATATAAGACTGGAATTTGGGATTCTTATGAATTATATATAGTGGCTGGCTTAATCCGTTGAAAGATTAGCGTTTTGTGCCGATTGGTTCAAAAGAAAATTTAATTTTAACGTGAATTTGGTTTTTCGAAACTTCAGACAAAAATCTGAAATTCCTTAGCTAAACGATGATAATGGCTAAATATGAGATTCATGGTGTATTAGATAGGATGATGCTCTCATGGGAAGGAGAAAAAAAACTATTAAGTATGTAAAAGAAATATCACCATAGAGGGATAATTTAAACTGAAAAATGCGCTCTTTACGGAATGATGCAGAAATAATAATGCTAAGTGCCCAAGTGGGCAAAGAAAAACGCAAACGCTAGCTGAATAAGAAAATGATTTAATTGAGCATTAAGTGAATCATAGATGGAAGCGGCGGACTTCAAATGAGCAACAAAATGATTGCTATTGAAGTAAAGTAAGGAAAAGATAAAATCGAGTGCAATCTTGAGCGTTCTACGGCCAATCTAATGCTGTGAATATATCATCGTTTTCGCATCGGATAAAAGAAATAAGAAAAAAAGATTATTGCTCAATAATCTAAAGCTGTCACGATATAATTCCGGAAATGATAATGAGCATTTCCGGAAAAGAAGTTAAAATGTCGCTCCATTGCTTAATTACTAGATCAGTGGTCCAGTTAGCTCTAGCAAGTCCAGAACCGAGCAATTCAATTTTTCGCATTTTTCTGCGAACGAAAATGAAAATGTGGCGAACATTTAGATGAATGTAAAAAGAAGCGGACTGCAACGAGTGTAAATTTCTTTGTGAAGAACAACAACAACAAAAAAAAAAACATTAACACAAAGATGAACGTTTAGTGTGCTAAAAGTGCAATAGGAGTCTTTCTGAATTCTTTCTTGTTGTCGATGCTCAACGTCTCTTCGGAGAGAATATTTCTTCGACCTTCACCGACGAGTATTGTTGTTTATTTTCTCTTTGCCATCTATCTTTGTCAATCTCTCTTCCTCTCTATTATTTCATCTCTGTTTCTATTTTATCAAATCCTCAAAGTGTAAATTCAAGCATTGAAAATGGTGGCGGCGTATTTTCAAATGCGAGCGATGTGTTTCGAGCTCCGATATCCCATTTACGTCCTGAAATGTGATGAACGTAGAAAGGGGAACAGAAAAATGTTAACGATGTATATCGGAGTGCTCTCATCTTATTCTAGAGAATCCTCCTCACTTAGAAGTTTAATTGAAAACTTTTTGCAGCCTTTGTTGGTGTAATAGTTATTTTTAGCGCTAATCATTTTATGAAGGTGACGGTGATTTTCAGAGAGAGTACAATATCCTTTGAGGTATTTTTGAATTGCAACGAATCATTAAAATTTTCTCAGCAAATGTTTTAACTATAGCAAACGGAACTAAATGTCAGGATTGCACCTTTGAACGTTTATCAAATTTATTAATCAGCAAGAGTATTATAATGATTCCAGATTTGATATCCTCTTTTCTCGCTTGAAATTAGTTTAAGAAAGGAAGGTCAATGAAATTGGGAGCCTTGCGTAAAGAAAGTCGAAGTCCTCGTTTTTTGTGCAAACTGCGTCTTCCGTGTCTGTCGACATTCAACGCGCTCGTAGATCCGGGTCTGCATAAATTTCAGGGCTGTAGAGCAAATTTTTCCTCTTCCTCTGGATTGCAAATGGTTCTGATAGCCACGTCCACAGAAGTTGGAGATACATGAATACTAGTTACTAGTATCTTCGAGGCCGAACAAATTTTTTAGAGACCAATGAATGAATTGTTCGAAATTGAGTTTGTAATATGACTCGCTGCTAGGTAATGCACACGAATTTTCATTACTATAGCTTTCATGGTTCATCGATCAAACAACAGAAACACTGGATGGATAAAATCGTATATACTGATACGCTATTGCATTACTGCATTTTCGCTAAAGTTTCTGAAATAGCAGCATTCTAAAGTAACGGATCCAACAGTTGTTTCGCATTGACGTAAATATTGTCTTAAGTCATTTGCTCATACATAAAGAGCTTTGTATTTTTAGATTTGTAAGTAAGAAGATAGAATAAGAAATAATTCAATGGAAGTGATAGACTTCCTACTTATAGTCGCTGAAGCAGTTGCAAACCTGAACCCGGCGTATCCACCGAACTCAAGAATTGAAATGCGAGAGGTCGTAATCGAAAGACAAAAATTTAACATTTAACATATTCTGGCTATAGGTATAAAATTATAGCGTCACATACTCCCTCAACAGTCGACAGCTCAACGTCGAGAGCTTTGTGGACATAATAGCAGCGAACAAAATTTGTGGCAGTCAGCACCCCTTGTCAAAATATAGTATACATAATATTCTATACTATATACTCAACTATATATATAGTTTACTGATTATATATACTACTGTATAACACTACACTCATATCCTTCTCACACGAATGATGCTATAATTATAGTCAGGGCTTTAAAAAACGGTATTATCCACCCTATGATTTACATATAGAAGAACCTTTATATATATATATATATATATATATATATATATATATATATATATATATATATATATATATATATATATATATATATATATATATATATATATATATATATATATATATATATATATGCGGCAGTCGTGCCAAGTAGTATCGATGAAGGAATTTCAGCGATATGATTGCTCCTGAGGAAAAAATTTCTGGACGATTTAAGTGCGAATATCTTAGACGCGAAGAACCCTGCTGTAGTTTTGCTGTCGCGGCGCTGAAAATCTGCTTCTGCGATGAAAAAGATGCTTTCAAAAACTTCATTCGGAACTAGAAATCTAGAAGACATTTCTTCTCGTAGTTAAACCATTTTGCATATAAGTAAATCCATAAATGGAAGGGTTCTTCGAACTTTAAAGGTATTTTCAAGCGATATATAAAGATCATCACCTTTAAAGTGGAGTTCCAACATGTTTCCCACAAATGAAATTGTTTTCATTTTTATTCCCTCTTTATTCATCAATTCAAGTATTTTCCATTTTATAACGAAAACGAAAGTAGCATATCTACTGCAATATATGTTACGATGAATACAAAAGCTCCCCAATGAATCGCCATCTTAACTAACAGTTTCTAGAATTTGAAAACTTTGTGTATGCTTCAAAGAATTAATATAATTAATGCGTAAATAGAGTGAATTATTAAAAAGAACCGAATGGAGCATACAATAATTTGCAAATAACAAAAATAAAGATGATAAACGTCAATGGAGGTGAAAAAAAAAGAATTCACGACTATAGCGGTGCAATTTTGTTGAAAATTCCGCTTCAATTAGAGCAACATAACGACTTTTTTCTGACAGAAAAAATCAAATGAAGAGGACATCGAATTAGACGGCCAATTGTTTTTGTATCGACGTAAGTTGATGATCATTAAATTTTCCAATTCACAAAAACAGCACAATTATATTTTTGCTGGACATCAAGTAGAAGGACACCCACTTATGGGATTCATAAATTTCTTCCGTCTTATCGCCGTTCGCCCTCCCTGCCGTACATCGAAGGTTACTTCAATTGCCATTTCTCATATCGTTCGACAGAATTTTCAAATTCGTTTTAAATTTCAAGTCTCGTTCTGCACAGATCGATTTTGCATTGTCTAGCATATCCTGCACTTTGTGGGAATATGCCTTTTCCTTAAAGATGCCGTTTATGCGCATAAGTCGTCCGGAAATTCCATTGCATTTGTGTACATGAGCATTCAATTTCCACTGAAGTCGTTTGCCGATGAGGGAATAATTGGATTTTTTTCTTCACTTTTAGTGAGTGTAAAATACAAACCTTATAAAATGTATATGAAAAGCCAGTATCGCCAACTCACGCAAGTTTTCGGCGCTCAAGGAGGATGTACTACTACTTGAGGCAGTTTCATTGTTTTTGTAATGTAATTGAGAAAAGAACTTTTGACGGTTGTTTTTTTAAGCAATGAATAAGAACTGAAGTTGATCAAAAATCAGGAGGCATTTATTTCTTGTCGGTCTACAACATCAGGTGAAGAGGCGAAGGGGAGAGAAAAACAAGTATTAAAATCGTTTTAGAAGGCATCAAAGAAAAAAAAATATCTTAGACGCATTTTTATGGAAATATATTTGTAGTGGAGTAAATGAGGGAAAAGCAAATTTAATAATGATAACGTTGCAAGCCATACTTTCTTAGTAAAACAAAAGTTCATTGTCAACACGAGCGCTGAACGATTTGCATGGTCACCATTAATGAAGCACGCTTCAGTGGACTTTTCACTGTTTATTACTTTCATCTTAATTTCTTCATACAATTTCTCTTGTTGTTGATAAACAACCAAAAATTCATAGTTACAAGTTAATCATCTCGTTTTTGAATAGTGTAAGTTTCGTTTTAAGTATTCGTTGTACATTTTTCTTATGGTACAGAAAATAATGTACAACGAGCGTTAAGTTTTTTTTTTAATTGAATTGTTGAAGGATATGAAATTGAATTTCAGTTCTTTTTATTCTGTTTTCATTTTTTAGTTTCGTAGCCATCACAAGACTTTCTGTCGCGAGGTGAGCATTCTTCTCCATTTGAAAGACTGACCTAATATTAAACCTTTTTAAAAATAGGGACCCTTTTGTTAGGCAACTCCAATAGAAAACTTCAAGGTGGGAAGGCTTAGATGTTTCATTCTGTGCAGTTGCAAAAAGTTTTTTGCTCGAAAATCGCATTCAAAGCGTCGAGAAATTATATCACTATGAAAAGCCGATTGTTCAACGTTAAAGATGCGAAAAAAAAACATCGAAGAATAATGCTCTCTAAATTGGACGCCATTATCTGCGCTCTTTCGCCGACACTTATACTTTTGAATATTCTTAAAGAAGTGATCAAAGAAATGCCATCATAAGGGAATCCACTTGAGTATTCTTTTCTTTGAAGATGATAAACACAGCTTCTGTTTTAGCTAGGAAAACACTCCACATTTAGTGCAGCTTTGAGAGTATATGTGCGTTGTTGTTATTCACAAATGTTTTCTCAAATCTTCCACAGTTCTCTACTCATTCCGGTTTTTGGATCCCGCTTCTATATGAAAACAAGCCTCGTAAGGTAAATATTTGCTTTTTGTTAAAAGATTTGCAAAGCACTGAGTTACTAATAAAGTAAATCTTAAAAATCCCCGACTTCGGAAGTCCATAATTATTCAATGGTATTTGATAAAAGAATAAATAGATAAGTAAATAAATAACTAAATAAATAAAAAAAATAAATAATTAATCAAATGAATAAATGAAGCAAAACTAAATAAGCTCGCTGGTTTATGATATCGGATAGCTTTATTGAAAAATGCGTATATGAATTGAAGAAACTGTCGAAATGGTAAATTAATTTCGTTTAAGCATGACTCCTTATAAATATACATTGCAAAAATGCATTATATATGTATGCACGTAAACATGCATGGTTGAGTGTATGGGCGTTTCCTCCTCGTTCTTTATGTAATAATTCGGAAATGTGAACCACTGAAGCTAATATTAGGAAATTTAGCGAATGTAATCTGCACACAAGATGATCTGTTGCTTTTCACATCAGAATTACTTCATTAATTTCAATATCAGCTATAAATGCCTAAAAGTGCATTTTATTTACACAATCGTTACATCTTATTAGCATTTTTAGTTTGTGCTTTATATAGGTCGTTTGTTTTCACTTCATCGAGATAGTCAATTACACGATATAAGTGAAGAAATTAACCTGAGCAGATGAAACGACTTGCGCTTTTAACCAACCATTTTTATATACCGTCAAGTATTGCGTTATATGGGTGGCGGTATCTTCGTATTTACGATAACCCGAGGTTATATGGGTGGCAAGAATTTGTAAAAAAAAAATCGCTTCCCTGCAATTTCATGGACATAAAATCCAAAATCAAAGTGGGTGGAGTGCTTGGAATTTTGCCTTTCAAACGTCGCCCTTTCAAGGCTAACGTCTCAACTTGAGAGGAAACATACTATTATACTTTTTAGCAAACAGTATATCCACCAAATTTTTGTGGGTGCAGCTAACTTCTGTGACTGCCTAATAAAGCTATCGAAGGGACAAAAATATCACATTCAAATGCGTTAATGACATTCTATCGCAATGCACTGTGCAAATATAGGCATTGCAAAAGCTTGTTTCTTTTTTTTTGCATTCTTTTCGCAGAGGACTTATGCGAGCGATCAAAACAGTCAAAATGTGAAATATTTTTCGCCGGAAATCATAAAATTTGTTGGCCATGTGAACGAGATATAAAAGTGCTTTGTTGTATCTGATTTTCTAACTCCGTCTTTGCATTATTATTTCGTCACTTGTAACATTGACTTTGGCTTATCTTGATTACCACTTTGATAAATATTCACAAGAAGTCTAGCGTTCCCTCAAACAGCGAGATTGCTGCGTCGCGATATCAGCATAAGTATAATGTCTCTCTGAAGCGGTAATTCCTGGAAAGAATGGTAATCCGCAAAGGCGAAAGGGGCTGGAAAGCGGATCGGTATCTAGATCGGTTTGATCCTTATCAGTGTAAATAAATGCCGAATTGTGTGGGTAATCAATCTTCAAATCGGCTATAAACATTCGCCTCATTGGCGCATAAAAACAACTTGCGCAACTTGCCCCAAGCGAGGGGCCGACCAATGCAGCGTTGCCTTCTTCCAACTTGGTCATCTGTGCAAATTGCCTGCATTTTGGCACATATCAACGGATCGTAAGATTCGCGTTTTTTTATGCAGCAATATGCTGCGAAACTGGCTTTCAACGTTCCTATTTCAAAAAGCGTTCCTTCGTTAAAAAAGTCTTTAAAAGATCCGAAGGCAGCTGGCGGGCAATTGAGTGAGTGATTCTAATGGTTTTCGCCTACTGCCTCAAGGCTATCCAGCTCGTTCTTTCAATGCGTCTTTAAAATTATTCTTCCCTACAAACATGGTTAGGCTTATGGTATTTCACCTTTGTTTCTGCAATATGATGGAACGGGCGAACCATACACCATAATTTCCTCGTTGCAAGCATATAAATAAATAAAGGTTTTAATATAAATAAAGCTTTAAATAATTCTAAAGTAGCACCAAAGAAAATATTTAACTGCTATTTGGAGCAACCACAGAGTCTAATTCTACATGTCGTCGTATAAACGATCCATTCCCATCTTAGTGGATTTCAGTTTACGATCAATACACTCTCTGTTCAGTAAAGCTTCGTAGAGAATTTGCTATCTGGCTGCACTGAGAGTTGCTATTTTCTGCCACCTATAGCAGCCAACATCCAAATGGTATATAGTGACTGTCACCTCTCCCAATTCTCAAGTTATCAACATTTCGCATTCTCTTCCTGTTCTAACTCATGCTGTTTTGCTCATTATTTTAGAATTTTCGCTAGAGTATTTGAAAAATGTGCATTTGATTAAGCTCCGTTAAGTGCACATAATGCTTTTGCTGTGTATCGTTGCGTTTTTCGAAATGCGCTAGAAATTCCTTATACATGAGTCCTTTTTGCAGCATTCGTCCGAACGATTTCACACCTCATCGAATTCACCAACCATCTGTCACTAATGAAAACCATCTGTTGCGATTAATTTCCTAGCCAACGACAATAACAACTTCACTAAACAAACTTCAAAAAATTTCCTAGTCATTTTGGCTCCTAGAAAATTGCATACGAACAAAAGTAAGCGCAGAAATACAATTTAGAATAGTATAGTTGCATATTCTTGGTGATATATGCTTCAAGGTTAATTACTTCGAGCAAGATGGGATGCAAAAATATGGCAGAAATCCGCATCTATATTTTTCTCTTAACAAATCAATATTGCCTCAAACTATGGATAAATAGTAAAACATACATGATGATGGAATTTAGGCTTTTATTCAAATTGTTCCTTCAGATTTTCTAGAAATCGGTTTTCTAAAGCAAGTATACTTTCTACAGCAATCGGTTCTTCAATGTGACCTAATCGATCGGCAATCGTATATAATCTCCTCGACAACCCGAGTGTCCGTAACATACGGACATTTACAGACACTACAGACACTCCGATTGTCGAGGAGATTATATACGATTGCCGATCGATTAGGCTACATTCAAGAACCGATTGCTTCTTCAGATGATGAGCGATCAGCTTTTAGTTCCATAAGCAAGGTTGGGCTGTAGTACGGATCACGGGCATTGCGTTTCGATATTTGAGCTTCGGGGGTTTCCAAGTTAATCGTAGCACGCAAACGAATACGCACATACTTGCAGATTGATGCGAAACGACATAATATGCTTTGCAGGAAACATATTATTATTAGCGCGCACAACATCTGTGAACTAGTGGCGAGGAGAAAGAGCGTTTTGAATTGAAGCGTCATGCTCTTATGGGGTCTAGATCTAAGATAGCCGACCTCGTTTTCGGACTAATCATTCAAGCGTTCTCTCCATAGCGATCAGGGCACAACTGTTTATGCAGCATCGTCCTGGCTGCTCAGTAGGCACACTATCATAAAAGACAGATGTCTCACAGTGTTGTATGCACACTGTTGAAAACATCTGCGTTTTCAGTGAAGGCTGACTTGCACCACACGGCTGGACAGTTTCATTTTAAAACCACAACTGAAACCGCTCAATACACTCATCTCCATGTTTAGCACGTTTACCTTTGATATTTCTAATGCCTTCAACGCACCCCTTAATCAATTGATTCTTTATGTTTTATCGTTCGAAGTGAATTAATGTTGATGGTGTAAAATTTCTTTGCGTTGTCTTTTCGCAGGACATGCTTCTGAATACGTTTATGAATATATGAGGTTCTTAGTATCGATGTCAAACTTTCACTACATGTGAACTCAATTTAACAAATTTGTTTATTTAATGCGTTATGAATAGTAAAAATGATGCAAATTTCATGCAGTAGTTACAGCTTAACAACAATTTGACACACTTACATTAATTGCAAATGATTTTACGTTTGCAATTTCTTTTTAAATGTTATTGATACATTGCAATAACCAATGCGTTGCAGTTTGCATTGCAATGCAACATATAGAAATACTTATTTCCTTTGGAAAACGTTTAAACAGAAGTACAGCGAAATGTCTATGAACTATTCGTTATCATCGAATATGCAAAGAGTTAAGCTTCAACAACCATCATAGTTGTAAGACCTTTTCTTGAGAAAAAAATTTGAGCGTTCGCTTTTATGCTTGTAATCTGATCTCACATGTGCTTGTAAATTCTCGCCCTCTAGTTGTTCTTAGCCGACGAGAAATTCCTACTATATTCGTAATTTTTCACCATCGTGATCGTAAAATGGCGGCTTCAATAATATTTTTATTTGTTTTTACTTGTCCTCTAGTATCGAAATTTTGTCCCGTTCAACCTACTTAATTTTATGTATATAGTTTTGCTCACGAATATGCAGACAACATAACAACAGAGATTTCCGCAAGTAACATTATTCAGCATTTACTATGGTCATGAAGTTTTCTCCTAGTTTTTTTTTTCTCATATCTTTGTACCGAATACTTCCTCATCATTTGCTTTTTATTCTCTAGCCCCTTTCCATTAATTTAAATAATCCTTGCAAAAATCAACGTGAAAATAACTTCTTAATTAATTCCACATAATGACTTCTATACTGCTGAAGTCGTAAATTTTAATTTCAGGTTTGCCAACTACTTCAAAATCATCTAAACGAGTGTATTGTAACGGTACGTGCGAAAAGTCCCGAAAAACGTTCACTAGAACGTGTCGTCGAAGAGGAAAGCGGTGAAGATTCTTTAGCAACGAACGATAGCACTAGTAAAATGACCATTATCGAATCATCAACACAAAATTTTGATGCGAAACGTGGTTCAACTTTGACCAATGGCAGTACAGCATCGTCGATTGAGTTCGATACAGCAATAAATGTTTCACAACCGAATGACAACGGAACAAGAAAATTGAAATCAATTGTACAGTATCAATGCTGATTGAATTTTTATTATCGTTGATTGTTTATATAATTTGCTCAAATTTCGTTTATATTTTCTACGATCATCGTTCGTTGGCGATGGCCGAAATTCGATGAAATCGAGAGGGCTGAATTCGTTTAGCGTTTTTCGCAAATTCATGTGTCTATAGTGGGTAGATTAGTGTGAAAATTTTCTACCAATAAACGGCTATTGCAAGTTTCGACTAACAATAAACGGCTAAATTCATATATGTAGAAATCTCGACAAAATTTGAACTTGTTTTTGTAGAAACGCGCATCCTTCTTGTTCCTTTCTAATCACCCTCATCCGCTTCCCCTCACTTCACGTTCGTCTTGAAAGTCCCCGTTGTACATTCATTGAAAATCTTATAGCATGTGATGATGCTCTAATATGTATTATATTAGAAATGCTCCTAGCTTAAGGATAAATAATGGCAGGATATTTTCCCAAACGATCGAAGAAAAATGTAACTCAACGATAGCACCTTCCAAAACTTTCGCATTTTAAAGCATGATAGAATAGGCGTTTGTCGATGATATATCAGTTGAGGGGTCAGCTACACCTATAGTTTGTTTCAAAACCTCCGACATGTACGCTGTTATTCGTGAACGTCGTTTGATACAAATTATTCTATTGCAACTTTTCAACACGGAATCTTATCGGATTGGCGTTGATTTCCATTCAGTTCTCGAAATGAAAGAAACAAGGAGCACAATTGAAAAAAAAATTGCTTTTTTCCTGCTATCGACTTGGTCTATCCGCGTTTTTCAATCATCTTTTTATTAATCGTGTTCGATAGTATGCAAAATCATGGTTTGCGACCACCTCATTGTCAACGATATATCATTTGAGGGATGATTGATATCGCTGTAATAAAATTTAATCAGCATTATATTCGCGACGAGATCAGTTGTTGAACAAAGGAAACACAATGATTGATACATGTGAGGTTCAGATAAAAATGATCGCCTAAAACACCGAGATGATATGTTGAGTTCGACAAGTGAACTAGGTATTTTTCTGCATCAGATGTATCGTGAAGAATAAATTCGATCACAATAAAATTTTTGCTTTGACAGCCGTTGGCTATCAATAATGACTGAATGCATATAAGCATCAGTTGCATCAATAAGTGTTTCCATACATTCAATCACTAGTAACGACAAAAGCTATCAGAGTGAAAATACTTTTTCAGGCGATTCAAGTTTTATTCTTCAGGATACACGGCAGGCATTTATAAATATTAGAAATTATATTTGAAGCAAATCGTGTCAGAAGCAATAGGCCTAGTTTAGTCTAGTGGAAATGATAATTGAGTAGATTCAGCGGAATAAGCTACTAGTAGAATGAAACAGATAAAAACTTTCATAAAGCAATTGTATTTTATCGAAGAAAGCTGTAGGGACCTTTGATTTTTAACAAAGCGATTTTCATTTCTCCAGTAACAAGCGATTCATAAAACTTTCATAATCCTTCATCCGCATTTCGTAGAGCTGATCCTATTCTTTTGCAAACGGGAAAATATCTTCTTTTGTTGGATATTTCTATGTTCAAAATGCAATCTGGAAGAAGGGTACCGAACTTTAAGTCGAAAAGTGGTCATTGTCTGTTCGAAGCCAATTCGCCTAATAACTTCAGCTTCTACCTATGAGATCATGGTTGTTGAGGCTTGAATGTTTTGAATTTGTTCACATCTTATCCCCACTCACAAATTCCCTTACTATAATTATATGACTATTCCAATGCCATTAAATATGAATGAGAAAATCGCAAAATATTTCAAAAAGGTGGAGGAAAGGGAGGAGGATCGACGAGCAAAGCTTCCGCAAGAAATTTTCGAAACGACAGTCGATTAATTTCATCAGTGGATAAGGTGAGTTCTTGTTGCGCATAGTGAGCGAATGAATGCTGCAACGAATTCGCTAGCGGAATTTCAACGCTCTTTTGACTGAAAAAGCGGCGTGGAAATTGACTTGTAGCCAAAGACGGGAAGTGGTACTCATGTACGCGTCCAAAGATCGTTTCGGCATTCCGCACATAAATAATTCAGAAGAGAGATGCAAAGGTGCTCGAAAATTCCTCTATTAGCGGTTAGTGAAGTTTCCGGTGAATTTTGAAGCGAAATTCGGTGGCTAGCGAATTCTTCTTTCTTCGTCGCAGATGGCTGAAAGAATCGATGCCAACCTTTGGAAGCTATAACAAATAGAAAGAAAACGAAGTGAGGAATGGCATAAATGATAGGCTTAAGCTGACTGCTATGAAGCTAGAATACTTGATGATGTTTCGACTCATTCAGCATCTTTCTTCAACACTTAGTAGTTGAACTATTAAAAACACAAGGCCTTAGATCCTAAACAATCCAATAAATCTGATTTAAAAAGGAAAGGAACACGTTTGTCGACTAAACACTAGCCAAAAAATCGTCGAATTGGAATGGTTTGATAATCAATAGATGCCGATGATGACAATGTTTTTTTTGAAATCTTTATATCATTTTGCAGTCAAATTTCTTTTCGAAGCACAGACCAGCCGCAGTTTTGTTGTTCGAACTACAAAAGAAATTCCAGTGCATCTGAGATGTGATGCCGGACCCATCGGAAAGCTCGTCGTATAGAAAATTCTATTTCAATTTAGCGGATAACTGCAATTATTAATGCAATTGGTAATCCTTCAAAAAAATTACAGGCACTATTATTACTACTTGTTTTGATGGAACGACTCACTCACATTGATCCTCTACGCATTCAAAGATAACCCATACACATATCAGCTCATAATGATAGGACAGAATTAATTACGTCTCAGCTATTTCACTTGAGGGCAATGTGCAGGGTGGATGAGATTTTCCAGAACTAAATATCCGACATAAGTTAAGACTTTTCAAATGTCTATGAAAACTACACGTTGAAAGTTTGTTTTGTTTTTCTGGAGAGCTCCTTCATTCGCATACATCATTTTCAACATCCTCCACTATTGACGGTTTATAAACTTTAGGTTTCTGATTTCATTCTTGACCATGTAATTGGACTCCTCAATATGCTCTTTTAGACTATATAAAAATGTTTATGAATGAAAAACACTTTATAACAACCTGTCAAATCCTGCTTATGAGTTCTCATCAAGTATTTAAGAAGGAAAAAAAAATGACTGCCCGAAGAATTTTGCAATGTTGTAATCAAGTGCACTTACTCTATCTATTAAATCCACACAATCAACCAATAACGGGAAATTCTATTAAAAAAAAGAGATCTCGGAGGCTGAACTCGAACTTTAGCTAATACCATTCATACTTTAGAAGCAAAGTACTGAAAGAGCTTTTGCAATGCAATGCTTTAAAACGATAAACAGTGAGTGAATAATTTTTGCTTTGCTTCTCTCATCAAAACGAGCATTCTTTATTTGCATGTCCATATACCATTTGGTCGCTAAAATTTGAGCATTTTCCAATAATGCTGAGATTGTTTCAAAGATGCAACGCACTTAACAGTGTTCAAACTCAGTTAGCATCTTATGAACTGTTCAAATTTGTTTGCTGACGTAGAGATTAAATCATGACTGACACCCGACGCGTTAATAAATATGCAAATTAAGTTGGTGAGACAGCTTGGTCGGTTGAATGTTAATTCAAAATACGAGCTACGGATCACATATGGAGAAGCACTCATCAACGGTCATAGTCGAATATTGCTTAGGATTTGGCAAACATTGCGAAAAGGGCATTACAACTGCAGCGCAAAGTCTTCCGTTCTTATATCACTTAATACAATGGAATATTGTCAGGAAGCGTTATGGCTCGCTGCAAATAACATTTCCCTGGAGCACAGTAGGCCAATAACAATTATTATTCAATTGATTATTTATTCACGTATGTTCTTTGATGCTGAATATACATATGGTGTCCCTATATATTTTGCACCGAAAACACTGAAATCTAGCAACATTTTCCAAAGGATCGGAATCGACCCACTTGATGACAAAGTCAGACCTCGGATTCATTTCCAAAATTAAGTCGGGCAATACACACTCGAAACGAAGGAACTCCTGGTCCATATGTGGGTCTGATATGAACATCTGACTCAATAATGCAAACTTTGAACATGAGGTGAACCAGTTTTACGCCTCACTAGGTTGAGTATGCTAGGCGCGCAAACTTTTTCGTCGGTGTTGTAATTCAGCCGCCATGACTAATATTGATTATAAATTCTTCTCAACGCACTTTAAGCGAGTTCTTTGAATATATTTTTCGCAAAGTATTTCACTTTACACGAAAGCGTTCACAAGTAGAAAAGAATCTCTTCAAAAATGAGCTCGGCACACTACCTTTTTCCAATTGTTACAGTTGAAATTAGCCGTCTGGTTAAACTTTTCTTAGAATTTTTGAGTGCTACGAAAAAAAAAAAGAAAAGCAATACGAATTGTTTCTCCTCGGTTTCATGAAATCTACTCATTGAAGCGGAGAAAGAAAACGCAATTCGGCTAGGTAAATTCGAATTTCAACAAAAGGCTTTCCTTATCGGCATTTTCGATGCAATAAGTAGTTTGTTGTGATTGCTAAATAATTAAGGAGAGCGCACCAACTAATTCAATGACGATTTGTTTGCGCTACGATATGCTTAACACGTGATGAAGATACATCGATATAACATGGTCTGAGGCGGTTATTACAACTTTACGACTTATTGGTTGTTTCTATCACTCACTGTGCTTCCCTACGACTTTAATCTCTTTGAAGATTTTAGGCTAGTTTTTAGAAATAGAAGTGAATAACTATTGAAGACCGCGATTAATAGTTTGTCGCTTATATACTCTCTAACAAAAAAGGAATTTGTTAAGCGCTTTCTAAGTCATTTATATCATAGCATATTCATGTCGTGGACTTAGCCTGCATTTTATGGGCGCTCCTGTTTCTTTATAATGTCGAAAATTAAAGCCAGCCATGCCCGTCCTTCTTTCAACGTCAAGTAAATCAAGGCATTTGGTATTTGAATCCAGCCCCTCCTCACGCCAACTTTCCAGGTGCAAACGTTGTTAGTGATGACTGCAGGGCAAAGCAATTGCTGAATTGTCCTTTCGCTGACGCAAGGAGACGAGTATCGTTTTGAAATGAGGCGACATTAGAGCACTGCCACTCTGTATTAGTATATGCGTTAGTGTGGCTCCTTGCACGGCATGCGCTAAGGATTCCCGCAGCACCCTAACAACTAAAAAGTCTTCTAGCATGGACGTCTGCGGTGTTGATAGTCCTCCATACCATCTTATAGCTGCAGCATTATTCGTGAGGTTGCAACTGCGCAAAAACGCTGCTGGAGTGTTTAAAATCGTCACACATAAGGAGGTGCAAGAAAACGCTGTATTGATACAATAGCGCAGAAAGAATCAAGTAATGCCTCTGCACTATTGCGGGGAAATCTCCGAAAGCACTCACCGTGATCGCCGCAAATGTTTGTACAGTTGTATGTATCCTCCTATGTGAGGCGAGTACATAAATTGATATGCGGTAATAAAGCATAATGTGAAAGGCGATCAACAGGCCGACTATTTGCGAAGAGCCTCTACCCCGGCAGCTGCCCATTGAATGGTTTTGGACGCATACAAAACGGGGTTCAAAGAGGAATAAAGATAGACGCCGTCATATTTGCTTTCGACACGTCTGTTTTATGCTCATAGGATATGACAACATCGAATCTGATACAAATGAACTATTTACACTGCACAATCCAAGAATTTATATTACGACGATTCGTTGACCTTAGCACGGGGGGTGCGTTCATTCCTTCATGTATCTATTCTCATTTCCATGCTACAGATACTGTATCAAGGCGGAGGAAATTAGCGGATGTTCCACAGAACAGATGAGTAGAAAAGCATGAAAATCCAACAAACGGCAAATTTTTACCCATGAAGCTGACTTCCGAAATAGAAAACCCCAAGGTTATTAAATGTATGCAAAATTCGCTAAATTTGGTGCAGTGAGCACCGGATTCATAGATGTTCTTGGCTAACCGAAACCGATTGACGAATATAAAATTAATTCAAACTTAAGAGCCATAAAATGCATGATCTGTTTGATAGGCGTTGGCTAATGAAACCGAGCGCGTTATCTGAATGGATTTTGTTGTGAAATAGAAGCTCGGTTATGATGACAAACTGCAAAAAAATGCGATGCCTCGGAGTTCTTTGGGACTTCTACTTCCATGAGGTCAGAAATTCCTGCCAGGAGCCTCGACTCCGCCTAAACAGGAGTCGAATCCTGATTGAAGTAATCCTGGGGCATGAAACCGACATGAGAACACTAATGAAAGATTCATTACCGTTATGAATAGCGAAATATGCGTCGAGGACCCTCTTCGATCATTATATATTTCTCTCACCTTTCACTCGAATCAAAGGCGCACATGCCGCATTCGCTCAATTTTGCTTGATCCTCCATATTCCCATTTTGATTGTGTGTAATTTCGGTTGTGTTAATCGATCATCATCATCGACATGTGTTAACAAATATGTTTTATTTGCCATTCATATGAACTTCTCAGTTTACGCTTTTGTCAAGTTTATTTTCGAACTTCCAGAAAAAATCGGTCCGTGAAAAGTTTAAAAAAATGAACATGTTCAAGCTCACGCCAACAAAACGGGAATACAGGAGAGGGGAGGAAAAGTCATTAAATTATTCTCACTATTCCGCGAAAAGTCAAATTAACTGCAAATTTCAACTGCATGTTTCGACACAGCGTAATTGTCGGATCATTTCTCAGTGCTTGGAAAATAGCAAATATAAACAAGCTTTACGAAATCTTCTAATGATATTATTGCTAAGTGCGTCTGCTATTGAAAATGCTGTTCTTGAAGATTTTGCTTCAACCAGTGCTCTCAGCGATAATCAACTGGCTTCCCATGTCATTGAGCAAAGGTGATAGAGGTTCTTTGGTCGCTGCTGAAAATGGTAGAGTGTACTAAATAAGAAAGAAGGAACATATGTAGTGTATGTAAACTTTAACCAAAACGCTTGATATAGTTGTAAGTGGCAAGCTGATCAATAAATTGGAAGATTGGCCACAAGCCTAGGAATTGAACATTTCAGTGCAATGTGTTATGGCAAAATTTTTCTACAGGACCGTCCTTTCCGAGTTGCAATACTTTGTAGCCCTCAAAAAATGTTATTCTTCCATATTCTGGATTGTTATGTGGGAAAAGAAGTAAATTAGAGTGAACATTGACGGCAGGATTTTGCAGAAGGCGTCGAAAGTTTTTATCGGATCTTACCTTCCCACCAAAGCAAACACCTTCTGCACTTCAATCATGCTGTAGTTTCATATTGTTGGCCGTTTCTTGTTTACTGCGGTCGTACCTCGTTCCAATCAAGCGGTCGTACCTCGTTCCAATCAAGCGCTATAAATATAAATTAGTGCCAGCTGCTCGGGTGTCATCTACTGCAGTCGCAAGATTATTACTTCCCACGCCTAAATATTCAATCATCACCATTCTCTTCTTAATTGCTTCCGCTGTTTGAAAGGTTTTTAATTTCTTTTTTTTGCAACGCTAGTCTCCAAGAACAACTTTCAGTAATCCGTCCCAGATTCGTTTCATTCTTTCTACGTGTCAAGGCTCAAAAGGTTTCGCCTTGGTTCTCCTCACGTTCGAAGAATTAATTTCTTTTTCAGCCAAGCTGCCAAATTACAAATAACTTTTGAGCATGCACTTTGATAATGCCTGCAGATGGTGTCGCTTTTAAGACCATGCTCATAGGAATATGACATTGCCGAACGTCGCTTTCAGCATGTTCATATTTTGCATTGCACACCTGGACAGCAGATTATTTCGAGGAGGTAGGGCAAGCCAGAACTTTCGCATTATCTCTGCATTAGTTGAATTCGATCGTTCTCGGATGCCCGCTCTCTTATAATTACTTAGTGCCAGCTGCTCGGGTGTTATCTACTACTCTGCAGTCGCAAGATTATTACTTCCCACGCCTAAATATTCAATCATCACCATTCTCTTCTTAATTGCTTCCG
Organism: Ascaris suum; assembly: GCA_013433145.1. Lineage (NCBI taxonomy): Eukaryota > Metazoa > Nematoda > Chromadorea > Rhabditida > Ascarididae > Ascaris > Ascaris suum. The sequence continues at coordinate 2,766,014 of CM024175.1, forward strand.
CTGTTTGAAAGGTTTTTAATTTTTTTTTCTGTCTTTTTGTAATTGTTCGCTTTGCTGTCTGCGGTGATGAGCGGACGCAAATCTCTTTCTTCTCCATCGAGTGGAGATCATTTCATCCATCTATACTTTTTGCGAAAATTTTTTTACAAAGTCACCTGAGAATTTGTTCATAGACATTCGGATCGTAATGGAAAGAATGTGATTCCATCAAGTAGAGGAATGAGGAATATTTTATGATGAACAAATATTTAAACGCAGTTTTTACAATAATAGAACCTATGAGAAACTTCCCTAGCAATAAAATGTTCTGTAGTAAACCAGTCATTGTTATCGAGGTGGGAATAGAAGATGTACGCATTCTTATGCTGGGATCAACCGATTATTTGAAAAGTTATTAGCCCTCGTGGTAGGCGCTGCAATGCAAAATCTTTTCCTCATCAATAAAATAACCGTTTTTATTCTTGCTCGACATCTCAAATCGAGCATTGCGATGCGATTTGTGCTATAGTTCGGCACATCCTTAACTGTTCTTTGAATTCTCCTCGAAGGTCATTTGTGACCTCATAACGATTCACAATACTGTTGAAACTGGTGATTAAGACCACACAAAGATACGCAAACAAGTTCACATGCCAAGATAATCGAGCCTTATGCAGCCACAAATTTCATCAATAATAGAGTATGATGTGGAAATTTCGGCATGTGCCGATTACAAAGATCAGTGGATTTGAAATTCGCTTATACTTTGCAGCGAGCGTAAAGCTTCAGTAATCGCAAATAAGCATTTTTCTCCTTTGCGCTATGGCCGTGGTCTCATCCATATTCAGTGTCGAATTTCTTGATGACATCTTCACTAAATGGGCTAAAGTTGGCAGTGTTGGCATTGAAGTGTTGATCTCACACGACCTTCGAATATTAGTCCATCGATCGTGGTCAAATGAGCAAACATGCCAATTTCATCTTCGATTTTAAATATTCATGAATTATGAGAGGAGAATTTCTTGAAAACAACAACTGAAATAATTTTGGACGCATATTATCTATTTCAGCGAAGATATATGCGAAAAGAAGTATCGTGCTGCAAGCTATGTGGTGTTCTTTGAAGCAAATTGGGTTAACAAAACTATGCCTTGATCTTTTTCAACGTTTTCAAGCAAGCCACATCATAGCTCTTGCTTCGGTAGGAAAAGTCGAGATGAAAAGGAAGCTGTTGCGCAGGAATGAACAAGTGAACTATAGAGTTGGAAATGCCGATGCAGCGTTAGGTGCGATGGATCGTGAACGGACGGATTATGAATAAAATAAGCCAGAAATTCATGCGGGAACGGTCGTGCTTCTTTGAGAGTTATGTAGTTTCAGTAATTTCAGCCACATCGAGAGGTGAAACTGCTTATGTGTGGAGGTGAACAAGTTTTGAGCTGAAAGAAAGTTACCCGAGCGAAATCGAACGAGGTGGGTGAAGGCGAGTTTGGTGGTCGCAACGATGTTCAAGTGAGCATAGTTGTTGACTGTCGAGCGATGATATGAAAACGATATGATGTGATATGAAAACCACTTCATTTTTTCGACTTTTTGTTCATTTGGAAATGAAACGTGGGCGAGGTCTGCGAAATCTGCAGCGTCTATATTATAGTGCATACCTGTTTACGTTTATGGCATTCGTACTATTGCTTCGCTACCGAGGCCGAAATGGTGGAATTGCAAAATCAGCTCCGATCTAATTAAGGACACCTCGATACCTCCACGCAGGTATGCAAGAAACATAGCAGACAAAGCCAAGTGAAGCCTAAATGCTTTATTGCAGGCTCATATTATCTACTTTGTGCGATGATGAAGTTGGTTCAGTACATCGGCCTTTGACTTCTGTGTTGAGCACTACTTGATTTCGTTGTTACATATGCTTATGATAATCGGTTGTTCGCTCATTTTTTTTCATTTCTCGTGAGTCCAACAAATAAGTTATTTTGATAGTATCATTTTGTTTCAGGGAGATTGCATAACTTCAAAATTCCATAAGGCAAATATTTCATGAAATATACGAATGAAATTCCTTCAGCTGGCATTCGAATGTGATGAAGGACGTTTTTCTTGACAAAGATTTGTAGAAATCGGGAAAAAGATGAAACGTTCAGCGAGGATTTATACAAGCAATTGGTATGGGTGAAATACTTAATCAACGGTTTTTTTTTTTTTTTTAGGGCATACTAGAAATTCGCGATTTTGTTTGTGCACCTCGCTGATAGATAAAATTCACGAATCATTGAAAGTGAAGCTACGAACATTTTTGTTGTGCTATGCATTAGAGGATCATCTCCATATATTGCGTCCCATAGTTTGCATCAATTTCTTACGAGCTATTGACAAGTAAAACAACAAAAAACATGCATGTTCTAAACTTTGGTTTTAATTCAATAAACAAATATATAAACAAATCTTTTGTTGGTGAGTTGTGCAAATGAAAGTCATCGTTTAAATATGAGGACACCGTCATGTTTAGTGCATATTTTGTTGCTAGTAGTTTTGCGATCGTTCAATTACACGAGCGGAAGATAAAATCGCATATTGCCGGAATTTTTCTGAGGCGATTCTACATATGATTTATTTATTTGCCGCTCATGAAAACAACTCGATCTAGCATATGCATAATGTTATCTGCTTTGGCATGTTTTTCCACTCGCTAGCCTTTTTTTTGTGCTGGCGAAAATGTTAAACGGTGTATGGCGCCAACCTGCTTTATACATCTTTCAGCTTTTCCAGAAATGAAGTCGTTGCTCAGAGATAAAGAAATAATTTTGCCCCATCAAATTATGTGCAGAAAACTTAACATTTGTTTCGTCGTCCATTTGTATAACTGCGCACTTGAAAATCACCTAAATAATCTAATTTCTTCACAGTAGAAACCATCCTAAGGCACTTGTGATATTCAATAAATTCACCGTTGAATAATGCATAGTTTGGATGTTACCTCTATTACAGACGTAGGCAGAGGTACATACATTCTCAGAAATACTGCTTTGTGATGATTCGTTGAACCAGTTAAGTTTCTGTTGACTGTTTCGAGCTATGATACAAGGAATATTCTTTTGTTCCGTCATTAAGAGGAAACAATTAAACGGATGTGTAATAAGAAGTAACGGAAGAAGAGTAAAACTATCAAGTGGAATATACTGATAAGTAGTATGCTTGAAAATAAGCGTTTAGTTGAGAATATAGGTTGCGCTTGCTATAGAATATTGTTAAGACAATACTTCTCTGTAGTTATCCCCTAATCGGTAATATCGTTCCGTCGCGATATATCATATCGCAAAGCATAACGAAGATATAATTGCTCAAAATATTCTCGTATTTGTACGATAAAAATAAAATTCCGCAGCATTTATAGTATAATAGTCGCAACTATTGTAGTCTCAGTGCTATAACGATTGCAGTATTTCTATTTTTTTTTTTTCTGAATGGAGAAGCGAAAAGAAACTGGTAATCGATGAGCGCTACATTACAGCATTGGTTGATAAGATTGAGTGGTTCCAACAACGGCATGTTTTAGATCGAGGTAATATGATAGGGTGAAATTGAAAAGCATCTTTTGTAGGCGAAAATAACGTCGTTTTCGTGAGTTTTAGCCAGATATTATCAGTTTGTAAGCTGTTTGCTTTTTTTTCAGCTATCACTGAAAATGAGAAATATTCGTCTTCCTGAGACCTAGGACCAGACTTTATTTCATTTCACACTTTGTAACGCACCTCTCAACATTTGGCTGCGGCTGTGAGTTTATTTGAAACAGTGATCGCTAAGTGCTATGCGCTGGAATCATATATGTGCGTATATTTGTGTGTCCGCCTACCTGTTACTTTCATTCTACAGCCGATTTGAACGGTTGCCACGAAACTTCTTGAAAGTAACCACGTCACCTATTATGCTAACGCGAAGGCTCTAGATTCAAACCGGATCATGAGCACTTATTGCGATTTGAAATTTATGGTGATTTTACGCTCCGTTAGATCGGACGCTATATTGAACGAGAGCAGTTTGAGATCGCTGAAGCGGAGAAATCCGACATTTTTTTTGAACTTTTGGTGGTCTGCGTTCCAAAGATTTGCTTATTGCTGGTAATGATGGAATTGGTCTACGAAGGCCGCATGTGAAGATTTTCGCACCTGTGTACCGATCGGTCAACAAAAAACGACATCTATGCTACCGGTTGGATCAGTTAAAATACGAAACCATTATTCTATATAAGCCATTTCTTATCCGTAACTTGCGAAACCTGTTGATCAGATGAGTGCCATGCAAGAAACTCACACCAGCACCCTTCCGCAGTTGTTGCAGCCGCACGGGAGTTACGGCAACATCATGCAGCAATATTTTCAACTAGTGGAGCAGGATGTAGTATCTGCTGATGTTAAAGAAATATAACGCTTGTAAAGAAAACATATACGTTTCACCATTTATTCACCTGCATTCATAACTTCATTCCCATCGTGGGAATTAAGACAAAACAAGAGAAGTAAGGATGCTGAATGAGTTTTGAATGCATTAAAGAAATGTTGCTGAAAGCGCTCGGAGAGTCAAATGGCTGCCTAGTTTCATCCTACATCAACATGAAAATTTAACAACTGCAGTCCTCGAACATCGAATAGGACTTATCTCTTGATTGTGTACACGCTGCGATCGCTGCAAAGAGGAGGCGCAGTCTTTCGGATTTTACAAATTCGTTCGGGTTGATCACACTACACTGTAAACACTATTGAAAACTGCATGTTCCCGTCCAACTCATAAGTTGCGCGAGATCATGCAATTTTCATTCATGATCTCGAAGACTTTAAAAATTCATTACGATCATGCCTAAAGACTTCATCTTTTATTTATCATTCCGAAGACCTTCTCCCTTCCACCTTCTCTTGTCTTCAAGGATTTATTATTCGTGGTCTTATAATCATGTCTATACGAAAAACATAATTTTTAACACTTTGCTGAAAATTTCACGAATCGCAAAGAAGCAATCGAGAGGCAATCGTCCGGTGCATTCACTTTATTCGAATACTTCTTTCGCAGTTTTGAAAAGGCCGCTTCTTTCGAGGCTCATTAGCTTCTGAGATTACGACCGTTTTATCCGTAATAAAGTTGAAGATCGTCTATCGCATGCCCTATTCGCTTAAATGTGCCAACGAAGTTGCCTAATTTTATGAATGAGTTGAAATGACTGAAGATGGACCGATAACTGTCACCTTCGCCATGATTATTGCCGAAGATTTTTACTCTGTTAAGCAAAGAAGTTATTTTTTCATATAACATTCAAGCTGCTAAAAGACTTTTATTATTAGGGATTAGTAATGCATAGAGGTGATGCATAGAAAGTTTATAATGGATTTGCTGTTGTTGAGTATTATTCTCATTTAATTCATTAGAACAGATTTAATTTCCTGTCATATCACAAGGTAAGCGAATCACTCAAACACAATGCATTCCTGTTTATGCTACATATGAGCTAAATAAGCTCTATATGAAGTACCTGTTAGGCAATCATTCTAATAGAGCCCCTACGCTATACGAAACTGCTCACTTGCTCAACAAAAAACATTATATGTTCGTTTGCCTCCCAGTTATTTGAAATTTTTCTACGAGATCGACAGATATAGAACGCGTAAAAGGAAGAGATTTTTTAGGGGAACTTCATTCGACGACCGTAGAAACCAAAATCAGTAAATTGCTATATTTATTCACCTATTTCCATGAATAAGTAAATTATATATACCACTATTAACATATATGCTGCTATTAGGAGCTAAATGCTTGATGATAAATTTGGAATAATTCATTAGCAATTTGGTGTTTGTAGAAAATTTCATGACTTTTGCGATCGTCGAAGTGGTTCATTGGATCATTTCTGCCACAATGACAAGTTTTCAATAAAAACAAAAAAAAAAAATAATGAGCATATTTTGGAAGATAATGTAAGCAAACTGCGATGAAATAGAAAGTCACTATTTTCAAAAATTCGTTATTCATTTGCATTTCATCAGTATGTGGTAAAGAAGAAGAATAATTCACTAAGAATTGCCTATTGCGCAATCACTCATGAGAAGCACTAAATGCGTGAAATGAATGCTCATAGATGGCAATAACCAACATAGATTATAAGCAATATCGCATTTGTTATGAGGCGAATAATTATTTCACTAAATAATACTACTAATTTATGAAATTTAATATGTAATACTACTAATTTATGAAATTTAATAAAAAATCGACCTTTTGATGGGTTTGATAAGTCAAACGAAAACTCAGTTTACATCGATAATCCTATTAAGATTTCGATAGAGCTTTTAGACCTTATTTTAACGTTGAAAAATAGAGTTTCTATCGAGTTACGCGCTGAATACTTTGAAACGAATAGACGAATAATTTAAGCAATGCGTTTGAATCTGAATTACAATGAATGTTATTCGGATGTGATAAAACGAAATCATGGGAGATAGGAAGTAGTTGGATATCATTGCTGCACTCATACACCGCACTATTTTCATCTACACGGCCGCGGAGTTTCCATTCAAGGTTTTATTGCCAAGCGTATTTTTTCACACCGTACTTGGGAAACTGATTTCGATGTGAATTACTGAAATGTGTAGACAATGTTATTAAATCAAAACTTGAGTTATTTGAACCTCAAGAATGCTTTTAAACAGCAAGTTTCGCGACAAAATGACAGGAGTTCTAAATGTTGTGCACAAAATAACAACGAAGAAAGAAAAGATGCATGGTCGTTTCCTCATCGAATACCCATGAACGCGTTCGTTGAAATGCAAACCATGGGATTAGACTGTAAAGAATTTTTCCTTCGTAACATTGCTTCTTTTGACTTCGTTAAAAAAACCTCACACACACAACTTGACTACGTTTCTGCTTTGAATCTTTTTCCATTCTGTTGACTTCTTTTTGCGTCGTCTCGAATGTCGGTTTCGTAATATTTTCGAAAATTTTTCATCTCCACAATATTTATTGAACATCAATTAAACTGCTTCATGGCAAGAATTACCATGTTTCGATGTGCCTGGATCCGCGCCATATCTCATCCCCTACTGTATTTTAGCATAGAGATTGTTGAGAGCGGTAATTTCAACCGCAAAGATATAGTCTTGTCATCAACTCTGATACGAATATTCGGAAACTCATCGGCGATCTCCAAGTGTGGAGAGGACAAAAGTTTGCAGACGATAGAAACAAAAATTTTCACTCCACCTCCATACCACATGAATCCAAAAGATAAATCTGTAAAAGAAAAATCTCAATTTGCCATCTAGCTAAAATCGCGCTTTAAGAAACATGCGACTTGAGCAGCTAAAAGGTGGATAACGGCTTATAAAACAACGCGCGTTAATTTTCTCGTTAAATTGCTTCATTAGAATATTACGGGCTCTATCGAAACCGTTGTAAATGTCTAAGCTGTTTGCAAAAAGATTAAAGAGGTTAGAAAGAAGAAAAAAAAATCGCGCGAAAATTAACAAGAAAGTGCATTTTATGAGGACCATCTGCCAATACAACTGAAGTATCTGCGGTGTAGGAAGGAACGTTGATCGGAAACGACGGATTCCCCCTAACCCCCCACCCCCCCCCCCCCCCCCCCTCATCAACATTGCACTATTTTCTCATTCGAGATGTAATATGAAAGGTGGTGACGAGTTCACTCTAGTCGCTATTTGCCAACTCATCAGAAGTGAATAGGTGAATAGCACTGGCTGTTGTGCTTCCTTCACTATGACTTCCATGACGAAGAAGTAAGCCATGGCGATCTTCAGCCCGACCAACGAGACCGAAGACCCACGAAACACAAAATCAATGAATGAATACCGATGACTATTAAACAAAAGCTCATATAGGGTAGTGAAGTACATACAGGTGCAAGATTTTCACATTTGAGGCGATTGTTCAATATGGATGCACATGGAAGCTTTTCACATTTCGACATCTGTTGTCTCGACGTCCATTTCTTTGACCACTCGACGGTTGCAGCCTTGCACCCATCCATTCATGGGTTGAAGCCATACACCAGTCCATTCATCGGAGGCTTTAAATCAGATGCCCTTTCATCACTCAGTTGCCCTTTAGCCGTTCGCCGCACATCATCTTTTTTGGCTGAATAGCTTCGTTCCTCGCTTTCCCGAAATGTGCATTGAATGATAGAAGAAATTTTCGATCTTAATGATAAGAAGAAATAAACTTTCCGTTGCGAGGGCTTACTAAAAGCTACCGACGAAAATGGTATTTGCATTTACATGGCGTGGGGTCATGCGATCATCTTTCGACATATATGCGTACTTGAACACACTAGAGTAGATGCAAATGCCTTCTTCCAGTTCGTCAAACTATTTCAAGTCGGAGGTTACTGAAGAAAGGGTGACAGAAGTATGAGCGACCACGGGAAAACTGAATGGGTCCGGCTCTGACATAGGTGAGATCTGAAGTCATAGTCGGGGCATCGACTCGGCGTCTCATTCCGCAAAGTGATAGTCCACTCTTGCCGACTGCGATTCCCACAAGGCGGAGCTCAACTCTTCTAATTCAACCCCTCGTCTAGCAAAGAGGCCCGTATCGACTCCGGAATAAATTCCGGAGCTATCTCGAGATGATCGCCGGATGATTTTGGTGTTGAGATTATACATCTCGATGAGTGCAACAAATTCAATTCATTCGCAAGTACGTCTCAAGTTTCCCAAACGTTTTCGTAAAGTGGAGGGCAAAGCAAATAAGAATGAGACAGCAAGATATCGCAGTGGGAAAACTGGAACCTGTGATGAAAGAAACGAAATGACAGTAGCAAATGAAACCATATTATTACTAAAATTGAATCATCGAAGTACATACGGTTGCATGGAAGCAATGAATTCGAGAATGAATTCTATTGAAATATCTGTTGAAAAAAGACTGAGCAAAATTGTGGATTAATAAAGGAAGAATATGTCAATCTTTGGATGCAATAAAATCGAGGAAAATAATGGTAGCAACTTTATGTGATATCACCCAGTTGCTATTGTGGTAATACGCATGGTTTCTTGAAATTGATCACGTGATTAGGACAGCGAATTAGCAGTAATATTTACGGAAAGAGCGCAAGAAACAGCACTGTTAAAAAACCATGCACGTCCTTCTCTTTCCTAGAGCCTAATTTTGTCTTCGTCAACAATACAACGGCAAAAAATTTCGATAATCGATGATCGGTCTAATCAAAAATCGATCATCGATTTGATCACATGATCGGTTCGAACGATTGGAACTTTGATTCCATTAAAGTGAAAAGAACGAAAATAATTTTTGTGGCATAACTATCGCGTTATAAGGCTTCAGGCTGCAATATCCTCATGAGCAACCTCTCTTCATGAGGTTACAGTCGCATAACCCGACCTAAGTGGAAGATAATTTTTTGAAAGTGAGCAAAACTAAGCGTACCACCTCCCGAAGAATATCGTTTTAGGCAAGGAAGGTGGGGGATGAAAAAAAAACCACGCAAGGGACTGCTATAATCACCATTATGTTAGCAGACCAAGATATCCAAATACCACCCCTTATTGGGATGACATCCCCAATGTGGTGCTAAAACAGATTCCCAAAGTGCTAGGTGATGCTGGTGAGAAAGTAGAAACTGAGAAGCATTGCTCACCAATTTGCCGTGAGGCATGTTTCATCTCACTCGTTTATAGTGCATGATGTCGTGATGCACCATTTGCGTCGCTGACACTACTCTTGTGTTCATTTATTTTCATTTATTTCACTCCCGACGGTACTGAAAGCACCAGATCTGTAAGTCTAGAAGGAGACCATCACGACCTCCCAACTGAGCTCTGCCCTGGTATATGATAGGCTGTCCATAGTTTCAAAGGTTGTCGATAGTTTTAATTTTATTAGACAAAAGTTTCTTTGCTTTTGCCTCTGTCGCGAATGCGAAGAAAGAAGCTGTTTGGCTGAACAACATTACGTGCAGCAAACGCTTAAAAGGCAAGTGAACGATAAAAGGACATGTGATCCAAAGCTACCGATGAATGGACGGGTGTATGGCTACAATCGATGAAAGGTCAAAGAAATGGACGTCGAATGAACAGATATCAAAGCGTGAAAAGCTTCCATGCGCATTCCAATTGAACAAGTGTCTCAAATGTAAAAAAAACGTGCACCTATGTCTCTATATCGTCATGCATTTCACTTTCCTATAAAAGCGTGCGTTTAATAGTTGTCTTCATTCTGTCTGTGTACTTTCTTCGGTCACTTCACTTGTACCCATCACTCTCCCCAAGCGCTCTTCACTTGTATCTTCAACCTCTGAATATCAGTTAAGCAAGCTGGACGAGTGAACCTTCGAGCACGAGCTGAGTCCAATCAAATTCAGGCTTTCAGCAACTCATTCAAGTCAAGCGTTTATTGAAATGTTGGTAGGCCGTGTCCTTGGTATATGAATATGAAAGGCTGTAGCTTCTGTCCTTAGTATGCGTAAGGAACGAACTGTGATTGTGTGGGGAAGGATTTCCACGTCAGATAGGGTCAATGTAAACGAGGATTTTGTCCTCAAATTATGCTTGGTCCCGACATTTCGATGGTAATACTAATGTCATACAAAGTGTACGAAAGTTCTCCGTTTGCCTAGCTTTTCCTGAAGTGCGTCGTGAATTTTAAACTTCAAATTACAGAGTTCTGCTTTGAGATGTTCAATCTGTAATCGTGAGAATACCGTGCACTTCAGTTGGATCTTGCTCCTACTGAAACTTATGTTGGCGTGGCATTCCTGTAGTGATGGTGTTCACAACCAATAACCTTTGAGAATATAAGGGTTCACAATCTTCGAATATTTCAATAAACAATCCTTGCCGCAAAAATGTTTCAGCGTTTTTACAAGCCATTTCAACTGTTTTGATCTCCACTCTATGTGCGCATTCCTTTACTAGTGTGCTAACACTTATCTGCATATATCACTCTTGTTTCTCAAAAAAACTTTGATCATTTAACGCTAGCGTTCCACGATATGCTTGGAAGGTTCCTCGTAGGAAATTGCGCATATAATCTTTGAAGTTTTATCCTTTCATTTGCACATTTTAAAGCTATCCTTTGTTCCTTCGTTAAGAAAGAATTTATTGTCACTATTTATTGAGCGCTCTCAAAGATTACGTGACGTAGACCAAATAGAGAACTAGTAAACGAGTGATTCTTTTATATTCGTTTGTACTCAGGCTGCATCGCGTGTTAGATTCTGATTAAGTACAAGTTAGCGAAACTTGATTAAATTCCCCTCAGAGGCAAATCATATAAATATATGACATAGAAATCTATTTATCATCCACGTTCTGTTAACGAAATCGTATGGCTCGTCGATTATGGTCTGTCTTCAGCTTCCATTCATCATATTATCTGTTTCGCTTATTGGTAACGAGACCCCATTGGTGTCAGCAACTCCAAGAGAAGTCGGAAAAGGGAGGTTCCGTTGATTCGCGCTCGATATTTTCCTCACCTGAACTTAGGGAGCATTTTCCGTTTGATTATGAACGAAACAACAGAAAAATTGTTTCGCATGCTTTTTAAAAGGAGACGAAAATTCAAGCAGCCTTTATTGTTAATATTACCAGCATTATTTGCTCCTAATTTCCATCTTAGTGACTGTTTCATGTGGCAGTAAAATCACTTCTAAATGTGTTGGATAATGCGCAATATTTCTGGATTTTCATGCGGTCCTCAATAGTATTTATCTATATCTGTAATAGTATTGCTTGTTGCAATATTAACAGTGGCAGCGCTACTCATAGCATTAATTAGCAGTATCAGCAATAATCACCATTGTAGCCAGCTGTAACCAGCCGAACTCCTTGTTGGGTCACCGATTTGCTGTCGAGCACCCTGATAAAAACAGCTTTCATTCTTGTTGACCCGCTGCCTCACTTGGACCCATGAGCAGCGCATGGGAAGAACCAACGACGAACAAACAAACAGTGAATGAAGAACAGTGACAGAGTGGGCAATAACAGCGCTTATATACCCTACTGATAGCGTCAAAGCGACACTTCTATGAGCATTTCGTACTACACACTGTTCTACGATCATAGGCAAGCTGCTCTGCGATCAAAATTGTTACGTCACTGTTAGATGTTTACATGCTCTGACTGTTGCTATAACGAGTCTTTACTATTAGTACCACTATTGCTCCTTCCAACCACTATTATTACCACCGCTGCCATGTATATCACTGATAATTACTAATATTTGCAGTAGATGGTGCTGTAATAAGTAATAGGCAATGTTTAACAGATGCCCAGAAAACTGATAATCATTGTTATCAAGCAATAATAAAAGAGAATCGTAGAAGCAGCGGTTGTATGTCTTGAATATTTCCGTTTTGACAAAGGCAAGTAGTTTTGGCTTTGTTTTTGACAGAGGGGTTCACTTATCAGAAGAATCGCTTTTCCACTTGCGACCACGCCATATTCTGATCAATCGGCCGTTGTCGATGTACTTAAGCTGATCGTGCATACTTGATCATTGCATTCTTTCCTTAAATTTTACGAACTTTCTTACACTTTCAATTGCCGAGTAAAACATTTCTGTTTTCCTACCGGAAAGAGTTTTAACCGAACACGTTTAGAATACATTTGGATGACTTCATGAGGGAATCACCGGAAGGAGAGTGATGAATGCGCTACGGTAAGAACAGAAATTCATGGATTGACAAGACATAGAATGTAGTTTCAACACATGCAACTGAATATTATAATCGATAATTCGCAGCCGTTTGCCAGTAGAAACGGTTGTTACTTCGGCTGGCTAAGGCTGGTTACATTTCAGACGGAATCGACTTCTTCGAAGAAAGTTTCGAATTTCATTTAAAGTTTATTTCCGTTTGAGTTCATGAGTTTTATACTATCATCTTCAAATAATCGATGAAGCTTTACCAATCTTGTGACATTCTTAGTCCACGCATTTCAAAGCGGTCGATACATTCATTCAGTGAGGCAGACCTTTTGGTCAACCCACTGAGAACGATTCCATTCTCTGGCTTTTTGACGGATTTCTCGTCTTCCTTTTTTCTTCCTTTGCACCTCTATCTGCCTCCAAAGCTTTGAACTTTTATTGGCAAGTGCTTCCGGCGAACCATTGATGACAATTTTTCCATACCTCCCACTAACCTGACATTGAAAGTTTAGATTGAATTTTAGATTGTTAACGAGTTTCCTTATGTGTCGTTTGGTTGGATTGCATCGCGAGACCACAGCGCCTCTTCAAATCTCTTCGGAGTCGTTTATTTTCAACAGCAAATTGAAAGGAATTCAAGGCATTATCGTTCAACTTCCCCTCTGCCGTTCGCAACTTTCGATGTTCTGACATTTCCACGATTTCGCTGATGTAGAAATCTGCTGGCTTTGAGGTAAAGTTAGCCATCAAACTTCAGAGCTCGGGGTCACTGTAGTGTATGACGAATGTGGAATATTGAAGAGCAAGTGAAAGATACGCTAGTCTGCTCTCTTGAGGCCCAGCGAATATGGTGCATAAAGGCATAAATTTTGCACCGGAAGCTTTAAATAGTTTTCTGTCACATAAGGTTTACTATGTGCTATGGAGGTTTATCGTGTTGGGAGGGTCACTTTACGAGCGCAGTTCTGCAACTTCTTTATGAGTGTATCGACGAGATTTCAGTAATACTCAGAGCAGTTCAAGGTAGTAATCGTCTTAGGTAGTAATTGTCTTGCTTTTTAGGAAGCAATTGGAAGTAGTCTTGTTGTCAAGCCCTTAAGTACGCCATCGTTTGCTTTATGTTCTGCTACAGGCCCTGTTTATGGCCAATAGTGGCAAGGAACTTTGAATGAGATCCGTAGTGAATTATGTTGAGTCAGTGATGTGAAGGATGAAGTGCGTATACCACTGCATCTGATTCCTGCTCTTCGTACTCAATTCTAGAGGCAGCCGTGCTCTGATCTATGCGCCTCTCCCATATAGTGAGAATATCCCTGCAACCAGCTTACGGTTCGTTTAAGAGTGATTCTCATAGATTAGAGCGTCAGTTAAGTCTTCGTCGAATCGATCGACTTTTTAGGACAGTACTCTTGAATTGAGAGGTGGCACACTCGTCGAAATTGCCTTCTTTAAAGCGCAGAGTCTGCTTTCAAGCCGTTCAAATGGGCAATAGATTCTTCTTCAAAAAATGCGTCGATTATCGTCAGGTGCTTTGATAGCGTTTAAATCTCCATTGAAATCTTTAAGCGTCGTATATTTGAAACTTTCGTCTTCCTTGATCTGCTTATGCATAGTTTCAAATGTCAGGATACAATTCAGGATGGGTTAGAGTTGAAGGCGTGAGTTAAAGAGTCTAGCAAAGGATTGGAGGTAAAGGTTCCGGCATCTCGTCCTTCATCCACAATATCAATAATTTCGGTGGTTGATTGTGACTGTTTTGTTATTATCACTGACTTCGTCGAATATAATCCTTCGATAGTTTTGCTAGCACCTGGACAGCGAAAATGGTGGAATGCCGAAATTTGAAATCATCGGCAGTCGCATTCATTCTTTTACTTCATGACATTGTCTTCTCGCTTTGATTGTTCAGCTGAGAGATTGACTTCTGATTTTTCGTTTCATGCACGTTTTTTTGGAGATATATGCATCTTCCTGTTGGTAAACATAGTAGAGGTCAGCAATACGCAAGATTAAAGGCCACAGCTTACTATCGCTAATACTGAAATTAGAGAGTAATGCAAGTGAGCTTGGCATAGCACCAATGTTACCATACCTAGCCAAAATACTCAAAGTTGTTTCCGCTGCCTGTGGCATAAAAAATTTTTTTTGTATGGCGGAAATGAATGCCTATGAAACCATATACGAATATTAATACTAGACTATTGCTGGCATTAGTTAATATTTGTGCTACAAACGATAATTGCATTTGGTAATGCTTATGCTATTTGTTTTGATGTTATGATTGATGCTATTTCTAACATATGTTAACGTGTGTTATTTTTGGTTCTGATGAAACTAGAGCTGATCGTTTCTGATTGGCGATCGGTCAGAAATTCCTCTAATTCCCTCACTTCAAGTCTCCAACCAACAGTATCAAAACCATACCGGCGTTCCCCAACGCACGATAATGTTCAAAAAAAAACACCGATGAAACAGAACCACTGAAAGTTAAGTTTGAATCATAAGTTTCTTTTTCGGTTGATATTTTCACAGCCATCGAGTTAAAAGCAAACATTTCATACGACATCACTTAGCTGATCGATTTCTTAAAAATAGGAATACATTGCTAGGTTCTTATAATATTATTTTCGGCGGTTCACACTGAAGGTTGACATGTCCGGAACAGAGGAGAAGGATCATGGACGTGGGGCAAAAAGGGTGGAGCGCGAAAGTGCATAAATTTTCTGCCAACCTCACAAGGCGACAATTCGCTGCCATGATTCAATTTTACGCCCCGGTTAAGCGAAGGCGTTAGCTGTTACGTGAACTGTTCGCTAGGACGTTGAAGGTGGTGGCCGAAATGTGGTTTTCCTGAAAACATGCTGAAATTGGCGCCGAGTCCACTCGAGATCATAGATGAAACTACTGCATCGTTTGTGACGTTTGGGAGGAAATGAAGCCAATGAATGGCTAATAGATGATGGTTAATGTTTGTACCGAGCAGGATAACGGCCAATATTTGTTGATTCCTTAAGCATACTCAGGACAGGAGTTGCAGTTGCTCATATTGGCATATCAGGGAGTCGACTTATCTACAATTCGGTAAATACTTGCCTTGAATGAGTTGCTGAAAGCCTGAATTTGATTGGACTCAGCTCGTGCTCGAACGTTCACTCGTCCAGCTTCCTTAAGTGATATTCAGAGGTTGAAGGTACAAGTGAAGAGTGCTTGGGCAGCGTGATGGGTACAAGTGAAGTGACCGAAGAAGTTGCACAGAAAGAATAAAGACAACTATTAGGAACATCCTTTATAGAGAGCAGAAGTACATGACGATATAGAGAGATACAGGTGCATTCTTCACATTTGAGACACTTGTCCGATTGGGATTCAAATGGAAGCTTCTCACATTTTTATATCTGTTCATATGTTCACTCGACGTCCATTTCTTTGACCTTTCATCGATTGTAGCCATATACCCGTCCATTCATCGGTAGCTTTGGATCATATGTCCTTTTATCGTTCACTTGCCTTTTAAGCGTTTGCTGCACGTAATGTTGTTCAGCGAAACAGCTTCTTTCTTCGCATTCGCGACAGAGGCAAAAGCAAAGAAACTTTTGTCTAATAAAATCAAAACTATCGACAACCTTTGAAACTATGGACAGCCTATCATATACCAGGGCAGAGCTCAGTTGGGAGGTCGTGATGGTCTCCTTTCTAGACTTACAGATCTGGTGCTTTCAGTACCGTCGGGAGTGAAATAAATGAAAATAAATGAACACAAGAGTAGTGTCAGCGACGCAAATGGTGCATCACGACATCATGCACTATAAATGAGTGAGATGAAACATGCCTCACGGCAAATTGGCGAGCAATGCTTCTCAGTTTCTACTTTCTCACCAGCATCACCTAGCACTTTGGGAATCTGTTTTAGCACCACATTGGGGATGTCATCCCAATAAGGAGTGGGTATTTGGATATCTTGCTCTGCTAACATAACGGTGATTATAGCAGTCCCTTGCGTGGTTTTTTCATCCCCCACCTTCCTTGCCTAAAACGATATTCTTCGGGAGGTGGTACGCCTAGTTTTGCTCATCTTTCAAAAAACTACATTCCACTTAAATTCGAATTATGCGACTGGAACGTCGTCAAGAGAGGCTGTTCATGAGAGTTTTGAAGTCTCCAGCGTTGCATCACTGCGATGATGCTGCGAAAATTATTTTCGTTCTTTTCGCTTTAATAGAATCAAAGTTCCAATCCTTCGGACCGATCATGTGATCAAATGGATGACCGATTTTGTGATCGAACCGACCATCGATTATGGAAATTTTGTGCCATTGCACTGTTGACGAAGACAAAACTGGAGTCCCGACCAACTTACAACATTCCATCCGTTTCTGCCAAGAAATCAGTCGCAGCTGTCGGTTTCATATGTGAATGAAGTGTAGTTATTTCGGGAGCCGCTTTATGCAATAGCAAGAAAGCGAGCTGCGAGCTTGTAATGATGGCGTGGTAAAGGCAAGGGTAATTTACAAATAGATCCACAAGGATACTCATACTTTCATGTAGAAGCGCTTAAGCCGCTGTAAAGCTTTGTTCTAATAGCGATGCCGTTTGCCAAACATTGAACCGCCAGGAATTAATATGGTGATTGCACTTAGTATTCTTTCGGAGAGTTCTCCTAGTGAAATTTAAAATTAATCTTGACGTCGATTCTTCGCCTCTATTACCATTCAAGTTAAACGAACTACCTTATGAGTTTCATAAACTCTTCGATGAAAACGTTCTAATTAAATAGCGCTGATGCCATGAGAGAGTAAATGGTGAGGAATTTACCTAATTCAACCGATCTTCTCGACAATTCATATAAAGGTCTATATGCGCGCACTATCTTCAACAACATTTTCTATAACCGTGATAATCTGATAAAGTGATAAAAAGATGAAATGATGCTTCGTTTCTGATCATATGAAGTGATAGAAATTATTATTTTTTTAGCATCTTTACATAACTACTCCTTCTATTGTACCGATTATTGTTGTTGCTTACATTGTTTAATTCATCATCACCAATAAATGACTGTTAGCATAAATGGAGAGTATGAATTTCCTCATCATTGAACCCATAAAAGATATCTGTACTGCGTACTCAACCTCAATTTCCTTAAACATATATTCATAACGCACATCCTGTCTATCTACAATGTTATCGTTCATCATCATACAATAGCGAAATTCAATTTCAGTCAACAAGCAGTTCATAGAGCGTCCGAGTGCTCAGTTGTTTTATGTCGCCTTTCTCTTCGTGTCACTACTCTCCTATAATTTACCACAAAGTGCTCGCCAAGTTATTTGACGACATCGACGAAAACTGATTTTAAACCATGTGTAGAAAATGTTTAATTGGTGATTATCGAGTATGTGTACCATCCAGTATGATTAAGTATGATTAACCTCCCTGTAAATCACTTCCCTTTCAATTCATTCTGTTATACTTTTGCATAACTTAATAGCTTTGAATGAGTTGGCGCCCGTTACTCAGGCTTTCAATACTAGTCAGTTGACGAAAAGTTCGCAAAAACTGAAAAACGAAGCACTTGTATTGGATCAGCTCCCTTATCGCCAGCTCGGCTGATGGAGCATTTTGAAGCCTGAGGTAACCAGGTTGCAGTGATATTTTGAAGGAGCACATCGATGCAGAAAGAATTCTAACCATATACGCTGTGGATGAAATAGCATCTGCCAGCTATGACGACTGAAGTGATATCTCGTAGAAATCTCCTTAGACTCCACAGCGTTCCTAGCTGCAAGCAAAATGATTCGATGAAAGAAAGGCGTGCTCATAAGTGCGTCATAAGTTTTACATTGTCAAATCGTTTTCTCAATTAAGAGCTCGTTAAACGTTTATGATTGCATTACCAGCCTACGATAATTTCATTTGTGAGTTCAGCTCCTTGATCCACATTTGTTGCAGGTTCTTTTGTTTTCGTGACAACTGTTTGTTTCGAACACGTGCTTGCGTTCGACTGCTTCTATTCGATTCACAGTGATGAAGAGCGCTTGTGTGGTCGTTCTTCTATGCTGTATGCTCACTCACCATATAGCCAACGCTTTCTTTCTTAATAGCAATCATATTGTTCGTCAACAACTTGCGCTACAACAGGCTTCAGATGCCGACAGGTGAATACGGAGAGAGTCTTTTACTCAACTGGGATGAAAGAGAACACGGAGACAATTTCTAAGCTTATGACAGGCCTTAATGGCACTGCTTTGTATGTCAGTGTACAAATGGCGACATAACAAATGTACTCATATAGAATGACAGAATCCGTTTTTTTTTTTGTCAGGAAATCAAAAACATTGGGGCTAGATGAAAGGGCACAATTTATTGAGGGTAGCCTATGTACATTATGTTGCCTACATTCTGCAAACTATCAGTTTCTCCACTTCGGTTTATACGCGGTCACTGAATTTTCGAAAACATTGCATGGCAATAATATATCTTAGCTCACATACATGAGACATATGTGCAACGTACGTGTATGTCTGCTTGCTCTGTTGTATCAGCGCATCCGCACCGATATGATAAGAACGAAGGCGATGAAATGTGACAGATGAAATCTTGAAAGGTGCTATGAATTTCATGTTTAGTTTTTTTTAAAAGCGATTTCGCTTGTGATCAGTGGTCGCGATTGATCGAAAAAAATGAAATGCTATATAATAGAAGATTACTGCTTAAGATAGTATGATGTAAATATTCACTGATATATAAAAAGCAAATAATTTGGGGTGACAATGGCGCACAGTTCACTTAAGTCGCTGGAATCCCAACTTATCTACTACTGCTTGTTTCTTATCAAGTTATCCGCCCAATACATTTATTGCTTTTCACAAAGCTTATTAGGAAGTTTTTTCTGAATATCGATGATTTAGGTATCGTCGTGGCTTCTCCGACAAAGGCATGAAGAATGATGGAACTCGCATCGTTGACGTCGACGATATAAGCAATGTTTCCAGCACATATCGACGTTGCATACTTCTTGGTTCCCTATGCTTCTTCGTTAACAAATAAACCTCAAATTTTTCTATCTATTCGTCGAAATCATTACGGGCATAAACGGCTAGATATTCGTATGCTTGGCAGTGTTTGTAGAATGAGACAATAAATCATTTCAGTATTATCTTATCCAAGAACATTCATTATTCCGACTGATATTTGATTAATGGGTTCACCTTGATATGTTTTAACGGCAAATTAACCTGCCCAGTAAGTTGGTATCAGTGATATTTTAGCGCTGGAACAAATGCAATAAACAGCCAATGAATAGTGTGCACTCAGTGAATATGTATGGAAAATTGCTTCAAGATGCTATGTCAACTGATGACAGAGGTGTCTGATAACGCCTGAAATCGTTTGATAATATGGAAAATTCTAGTTTTCATCAACCATTTCATTTTGCTCCATACTTTGGGTGGCATTTCATAGCCACCAAACATTAATGATGAATTAATCTTTCGAAATGTGAGCATGGACGTGAGCATATTCATTGTCTGACTTCATATTTGATGGCGCACAAAGGTCTTAAAGGAAAGTTGATAAGAAAGAAGGAAGCGGCGCTGTGGAACGGAATGCTGCATCGTTTGTAGAGAATGGAAGAATGAACTGTTATGTGAGCGCTTAGTAATTTCTTGAACCTATTCCTCTACAGATCGGAAGCTTACATAGCGCGTTAAATCTTGAGTATATCTTTGTTAAAGGGCATATTATCACTGGTTGTTAAAAAACACTTAGTTCTACGATGAAAGGAAAATTCACGAAACAAGGACGCACACAAGAAGTCCCTCAGTGTAGGCAACATGGCAAGATGATTGCTTAATGGACATGCTTCACAAAAACGGTTTATTTACATCAACCGGAATAAGATCATATTTCATTCTTTGAGAATAGCTAAATTCAGGAAATTGATGATGCCAAGCAACACACATTCGTAAATATGAAGGTGAGCGCGGAGGGGCATTATGAATGAGAGATATGGGTAAGAATGATGAGAAGTAAAGGAATGGGAATGAAGAAATATGAGGATAGAGAACGTCGCTTCTGTGCAAATTTCTCCGCTAAAAAATTTCATTCGTCAATTGTCGCGCACAGCACACTGAATGGCCTATGAAAAAAAAAAACTCGTCGCCTCCATTTTGAATGAGGCCTAGGAGTGACGAAAGTGGTTTCTCCATTGCTTAGCATCAACCTCAAAAAGTCTTTCTTACTTGCATATTGTAATGTTGTGTACCGTTTTTCGATACACTTGGGTGCATATGATATTGGAAAGTCGGCCACATAATTCAGATGTAGCTTTAATTCCCTTGTGCAATAATTTGTTGTCATCTATCACGCGTCGGTAATTTTTCTCTTCTAACATCTAGAAATCTACAAAATCATCGATCTTCATAACGAGCTCCTCTTTCAGCGAGATATGTTTTCCTATGACCTCTTGAACAGGGCTCAGATTAGAGCAGATAGACTTTTAACGAGATAAAATTCTTCAACACACATCCATTCTATTCAGCCTCTTAAGTATCTCCAGTCAAGTTGCGATGATCTATGGTATATCTGAACAATATATGGTTAAGAGAAACAAAATACCGAACATGAATGCAGCTAAAAGAGTGTGCGATTCTCAATCTCTATTTTCTCAACAGTGAGATATCAAGGAGAAAATTGCAAATAAAAGAATCGCCCCATTTTCTTGGCAAAGCGAGCTGACGAGATTCAGATATGAGAAACTCTTCCAGCAGCTTTGTTTCATGCATAGTACAAGTATTTCTGCAGCAGTTCGAATCAACAAATCTTTCAACATTATGTTTATATCCTTTCGCTCATAGTCTAGCGGCAGTTTCCTCTCGTCGTTCATACCCTTCACCGTTTCCTGTTGGAACAGAGTTCTGATCATTGATGTTGTTGTGGAAAATCATTGCGGCATCATCGCCGTCGATGGTTCCAGTCCTTCTGAAGCATGTCAAAGTGGTCTTTTTGCGTTGGTTCCATTAAAATTTCACCTCCGTTAACTGCTTGTATAGTGCGAATCTCGACCACTTCGTTACGGAACATCTGCACTCTGGGCATATATTTTCCAACGAATGCCCTATATGGTTGGTGCCTGAGAATGAACATCCACGGCATAGAAGCAATATAGGACGCCAGTGTCTGCAAAACAACTTGTAATGATGTCCACGAAAATTACCACAGTTCGATTCATCACGGGACCTTTTTGTGCTCCTTTCATCGGAGCTATCCACTTCAGGACAGCGATTTTTGCGCGTTTCATGTAGACAGGCTATCTCTGCAGTGTTTCTAATGCGCGTATTAATTTTTCTTGTTCACTTTTTTGTTGCTACAAGGCTACTCAAAAACTATTGATTATGTTCACAAAAGGAAACAAAAGTAACGTCGATGTACCATTTGGTGTGAATGCCTTCCTGTCGGAAAGATCCTTATTTTTAGGTCAAATTGAGTATTGTTTGTTAGTTAGTATGTGAGAAAGCAATTAAGAAATACTTACAACATCGAAGAGATGTGCAAGCATTCGTTTATCCTCGATGTTGGCCGGATAAATATTAATGTAGAACAGCACAAATATGAGAACCAGCTTGGCCAACGTCTCGAACATGATGATGGGGAAAACCAGACTGGAACGGGTGGTTATGAAAGTAAGAAAAGCCAGTGATCAGTTGTGATAACCGAACCATACTTGACAGATTAATTTGTTTGAGCAAAGATGCTTTGATGTACGGAAATAAGCCCTTAGCTTTCAGTAATATTTTAGCGCCGATTCAATAACTCTAGAATGGTTGCATATCATCGCTTTTTCTTTAGAAGAGGTGGAGAAAGCAAGCTAAGCATGAAGGTTTCCAAGCCATGATAGATATTATCCAAAGAAATGACGACGATATAATTTGCAATGAGGAAAGATGGAGCTTTCCTCAGTGTGAAATTAGCATCAGCAAAAACTAGCATCTCCACTTGTATTTACGAGGTAAAAATGACCACTCAGAGATCGGTTAGTTCTTCACTAAACTACAACACTATCCTAACCAGGAGGTTTTTTCGAAGATGGTCGTAGAGTTGATGTCGATGAATCAACGAAGCACACGTTGTTGTTGTTGTTTTTTCTTTTTCAAAATTAATGAGCGTCATAATCTCTCGCCAAAAATATAAACGCTCAAGCGCCGTAATTCAGTGATGCAATAATCCGGCCTGATCACCTGCACAACATTAAAAAAAAACAATTTGTGAAATTAGCCAACAAAATTCCATCACAAAAAGAAAAACCTTGTGATTTTAATATTTTCGGCAACTTGATAGCGTTGAGATAGCGCATGTCGATAATTCCCTTCAAGCAGAGCTTTTTTGAATATTCGTCGATTATTGTGCATGAGTATAAAACTAAGAGTCGCCGAGAATATATCTTCTATGGTGACTAGCGCTATGCAAATAAATTTCGATTCTGAAAACTTAAGAGCAATAATTGTTTGTGACATGAAACATTTGAAGAATCGTTTTCTAGTTCATGCATCTTGTCGTCTTTCTTTAAATTATAAACAATAAATATCGAACAAGATTCATATAGAATTGAATTGGTTATTCTGTTTGTCCTCAACTCCTTCTCGTACAACACAAGTAGCGAGGATCAATGCGAAGTGCTACACCTGTGACAGTGAGCGAAAATCAAAGAATATGCTCACAAACTATTGCATGTGATGACTAGTGAGGCTCGACTTCTTCACTGCTGAATTATTTCCTTTTGTTATTTCATGACATTTGAAGAATAATTGTGGATGGGTGAATTTACTACGGAGATTTTGCATTAGAGGTTAAAAAAGAGGAAAGAAGCTGGGAAGAGACGTCCAACATTAAACTATAGGGAGAATATCGATGCAAGCCGGCAACTCAGTTAGAAAGAAGATGGTTGCAAAGAGAAAAGCTGTCGTTCATGCCAGCGAACTCCTTTTCCGATAAGAGTGTAGGAGTGATGAGGCTCCCGGATCACATCGGGCACAGGTTTTTCTATTGAGTGAAATGGGTTCAAAATAACCGTCTTAAAGCTCGCAATGCCTCCATTGAGCATTGTTTTGCTAAACAATTTCATTGATGGCTCAAAAAACTTCAGTCCATTATCCGATACGTCTAGCGATTGATCCTCTTCCACTGTGCTTCATATTCGTACAGTGATAAGTTATAACAACAAAATTAATAGTGATTTCAATCTTAATTCCTTGAATTTTTTGCGAGTTTTTCAGTACTATAAAATTTTTAGTACACAACAAAGTTCGTACAATATTCTTATAAGCTGAAATTGTGTCAAATATCTGAAATGAATTTTGCGTTATTTGATACGTTATAATTATTTTGGAAAGTTTCAAATAATCGCACTAACATGTTTCAAGTTACCATTATTATTGGAAAGTTTATGAGTGAAGGATATTGGTTCCGTTCAATTGAATAAAGGGAATAATGAGTTTAGAATGTTGCTAAAAGCAAATGATGAAATAAAAAGAAAATTTTAAGTTGTCCTTACAGGCGATCTCCCATAGTGAACTTTGCAGAGATAAATTTAAAAGAATACCGCAAAGCATCGAAAATTATCCCATTCAGATTCATCAACAATAGTCTTCGTACATTTTAAAAAATTGAACGCAGTTTGAGATAATAAGATACCGCTTCGAAATTCATACAAACGCCCGGAACATATGGTTGAAACATTCTTGACATAAGCGGCATTTTTTTGACAAGCACATGTTTCCAGAAAACTTGCACTTCTGAGTACAGTCGTGAATAAACTACGCTGATTCAAGGATATATTAGTGAAAAAATCGGCAATAATAACAAAACATAACGTTTTCGCAAAGGCATACTCACCAGCGTTGAGGATGAAAGATGATAAACCAGCGTTGACCAAGCACTGCAATTTGATCTCCTTTTTTAAACAAACGGAAGCACAAACAGTGGAACAATCTACAATTTCTGAGTTCAGATCTCTGTGGAAAGAATGCATTTTTGTCTGAATCAAGAGAACTGATAACTGCGAACTATTCATGAGGATCGATTAAAATACTCGATAACGATGAATGATTGCAATCACGAGCTTCCTTAGCACAATGTATGCACGTGGCTATCTCAGGATAACAGACGGACAACCCTGCTCCATGATCTGCACCTGCCATTACTGCAGCAAACGTGGACCGTCCCTATGATTTTGTTTCATCTGCAAAGAGAGAAGCGAAAATTTGCACATAGAGCTGTGTGCAAATTTGCGGTTGCGCAAGGTGCAGCAGCAATCGAAAGTGTTGAACCGCGTAGAGATATGCTCGCTGAAGGGCGTTCAGGGGTATTTTTGGCATTCGGTCCTGCTTTCAGCCATAAGATGAAAAGAGCACATGTTCTGCAATTGAGGCAGTTGTCATAAAGTGAAAGCATTCTTTCGGCAATCGGAAGCAAGGAAGGAGACGGAAAACTCCTGAGGAGGAATGATGGATGTCAGGCTTAGTTGCGAGCGTGGAGGACGACTTCGATGGCCTCTTGAATTTTTCAATGCAACGATGAGAAGCAGAATCCTTGAAGAGAACTAACCAAGCTTGTCCAGATGAAAACAGTCGTCCAAATTGACTGAAAGCGCATCTCATAAGTCTTTGAAAAGACTGTAGCAATACACCGTTCAATTGCTGAAATTAGCGATTGTATTGAAAATACCTTGAATCTGTACGTGAGGAGAGGATTTCATGTGGGAAACTCTCCGGAAAGCCGAAGTGGATTCCCGCCATGTTTAGCAATTGACACCGGACTTCTTGATCTTTATCAAAGACTTATTTTACTCTACAATATGTTTCAAGTGAATTATTTGGAAGGGGAAATTCGGTTAATAAGGCGATGAAACTCTCCGTTGCTTTTAATGCATCCACATCTCTTTAGTTCTCAGAGGATCACTTCTGAGAAACTACCTGCGCGATGAAAAAAAAAGATAAACGATATTGTTTCCTGTTTGGGAGAGAAATTTCAACTCGACTAATCGAACTGAAATCAGAGGATAATTTTAGTACATTGCTGTATTGATTTCCTTACGATCACGGTCATTTTTGCAATTTTTATAATCGTACGATTCCAACACAATCAGAGAATTCAACGAACTTCATATTGCATTAAATTAGTCATTACGAAGACGGAAATTAATAAGTAATTGATTAATTAATTAATTTTTTCAGAATGCATCCCTCTATTATAGGAATGTTGAATGTTCAAGCAATGTTCAAGTTGAATATCATTGCGTTTTTAATCTGCACTATCTTGGTCTCTTTTTCAGTATTTCTCATTAAACTTGAGAGTTGAAGAGATATTTTCCTCAGCTGTCAGGAAATGCAGCTAATTAACTACATTCTTGAATACGCGTGAATTAGCACATTGTTTAATTACTTTTCAATGAACGTTGCGGTAAAATCACATTTGATTCGCAGACTGGCTTCGCTTTCAGTCTTATATGTACGTATATAATTATGTATACACATGTTTAAATAAATAAATAAATAAATAAATATATATATATATATATATATATATATATATATATATATATATATATATATATATATATATATATATATATATATATATATATATATATATATATATATATATATATATATATATATATATATATATATATATATATATATATATATATATATATATATATTCGTATATAAACACATATGTGGTTATGCGCCACGCATAGACAGAAATTTCACCCGCAACAAATAATGACAGAAGAAACATTGGTTCTTAACAGCTTTCACTGCAATTACAACGCACCGGTAGAAGGCTTCTTTCAAGAGCAATTGAGTATGAAAAGGTTACCGAGATAGAGGAATGCGCCCGTGTACAGAAGAATTGCAATGTCGTGTGTATGCTTGAAGAATATTTCGTACTTTGCCCAGAATGCACTACGTGCAAACTCGATAAGGACATGGAAAGGGACAATAATGTATCGCATGATAATAACAATTCCATAAGCCGCAATAATGACATTGAAAATGTCTCTGTAAGATTGCACATTAGAACTGATGGGGAATTTTGCTCTCTTTGGGCACAAAGTAATGCATGTGATAGCTATGCTGCATACCAATTTTCGAAATAAGATTCTCATTCGAAACATATGAAATTTTTCATCTTGGATTTCACGAGTGCATTGATAATCTGAATTCCTTATGAAATGAAGCCATTGGGTGAGGGCCTTCATCCCCCCGTTCTCTTGTCTCCAATCATGACGGTCTCTGCTTGGGATGGCGCTAAAGAGCCAACCCAAGATATCTATTTGTGATCTAACTGTGATCATTTTGCACTTATAGTGGTTCGCGTTCATTGTTCTTCGCGCCATGTCATTGATCGACTTATATGCTTCTGATCTGCCTGAAGCCTATATAAGGCGGGCCTCAGCCCGGCTGGACTCAGTCTTGTTACCGACAGCTCTTAGATCGGTAGCAACCTTTGGACGCCTCGCATTCACCAATTTGCTCATTATGAGCTACGGTGCCCCTCCGATCCTGCTAGAGACACAACAGTATCCTCACGCTTCTAATCCCCATTCACCTGCTCGTCACTTGCAGCGCCTTCTGCTTTGCAATGTGTCCGGGACTGTCAAGCGCAGGGAAACTGCTAATGATACGAGTGAGTGACAACCATTGCTGGTATGTATCTTCAAACGTTACGACAGTGCCATCGGAAAAAGTTCATGAAGTGGAAGTGCTGTGGTCAGAGTTGTCATATTGCCCTTTTTGGTTTCAACACTCTAATGGCACATGGGTACGCCAGCGGATGTATGTGGCCGGTGTAGATGCCCCAAGGACTGCAATGAAGATGCAATGATCGGGACGGGCAACCATTGAAATAGTGAGCGTTGGAATGTGATGAGATCTAGACGCATGAGGAACAGCAAAACACGGGAAAGAAGGATGGGAATCTCATTAACGCAAATGAACCGCATGTTGAGCGATTAACTGCATTCTATTAAAAATCTTTAACCGACTTGTTTCTAAACAGCGAAAGGCCCGGGGCATTAGAGAAGCCGTGGCATCAACCACTGCTGCATTTGGGCTCATCAGACATTTGAAGGTACGAAATGCTAATAAAATATAAGCTCTCCGGAAGAGGCCATTTTTATTTCAACCGATCCGATCTATTCTGTAGACGTTGCCGATGCCTCTGCCTTCTGCGATCCAAGGCGAAAACCTGAATGGTTGCAAAATTCACTGGATTTTTGGGATTTATCTATGACCGGTTCAACACAGTTTGAAGGTAACGGACCAGTCTGAACCATTCTACCCCGCATGATGAGGTAACTACGTTTCGAACAGTGCTTCGACCGATATCAAATTTGAAATTTCTGAAGGCAAGGGAGCGGCCGCTGAAAACATTCAGATATGACATTAGGAGCAAAGCGAACTGGGCAATCAAGGAATACCTGAAATTCCTGTGGAAACCTTTGGTTTTGTTTATCAAATAGCAGAGTAAAATCAGAGACAATAAACCAAATGTTAGCAGCAAAATTTCCACCGCGTAAATTCCAAGGCCAATGTAAGCTATCGTGTCAGCCGGCATCAATAACCACCTGAAAGGCAAAGGACATATAATAAATGGACACGTAGATTCGCATAGTCGGAATGACCTGCAGCTTTGTTCCGACAAGCTAATCACTATTAGAAGAAGTGGAAAGTGAAGTGGAGCAAATCGATTCCGACTAATGATGAAAAAATAGGTGCCGTGAGAGAATCACAAAGTGAGTTCATCTTTACTCCCAAATTCATTACACAGTCGGTACGTGACCATCGAAGATACGAACACAAAACCTGATGAGCTGAAATTGGAAAAATGCGTTGTGGGTGATCCAGCTGCAGTGAGCGCTCTTAACGATTAAACCGTATAACTCTGATGAAACACTTTCATACTCATGGGTCAATGTCATCTGAAAAGTGGCATCTGATCGCTGCAAATAACCTTTAACCGATGTCATTGTGAATTTTATTAGTTCCCCTCCATTTCACCATTCTGCGCGTGTGTAGTGGCGAAGAACACTAAACAGAGAATAGAGGACCGATTAATAACAACTTCCATCCTTCGGTGCGCGTTGAAATAATATTAACTGAAATTTAGCGAAGTGCAGAAGTAAGTGATGGAGTGAGTAACAAACGATATCTGTGAAAGGATTGCAGTCCTACGAATTTCAGCACGCCGTACAAGCGCAACAATCCATCTACATATATAGCTGTAGCTGTGATCTTTAATGCAGCATTGCTCAATGGTATCTTCGAATGCGCGAAGAAAAACGATGCGACCACACTTTAATATATAGATGGAAAATAATAAGCTATCTGGCATGCAATAAGATAGTGGATTGTACCAATAGGCTTAAAATCTGTTCTTCACTAACCATCTAGAACAAGAATAATCTTTTTCTAGAAGACGTTTAGCGCGGTGGCTCAGTGCAGACGAATTGCCGAATCAGATGCCAAAGTTGCCTTGGGCGTGAAGAAGGCAGTCTCTATACAAGGTGCTCTGGAACTAAGATCGTCCGTTAAAACGGCATCAAACTTCGAGAAATGATTACGGCGGAAGCTCCTCTTTGCAAATGGCCAGTTGCAAAAGAAAAATTGTCTAAACTGCAGCCGACAGTAGCAATTCGAACATGCTTCATCTCACTCCACATGGCTTTGCTCGTCCTAATGCTACAAATGATAATGCCAACTAGTGAAACCAGGTGGGATCTGAAATCCTTTTCGCACACCTCAGTCTCCAGACCGTTTTCCAATATGCTTCGAGTTTTCCAGACGTCTAGCATGCCAATTTCTTCTTCGTACCCCGCTTCATCCAAACTTAAATTTCTTTCGGGTAGATATTTGGAATACAGGAGCGACTGCATTGACTCCTAGCAAGGGGGGGGGGGCGGAGGGCTCAACAAATAGGTTATTATATCCCCCCACTCGAAACATTCCCTATTGATGAAATCGTTCTATACTTGTTGTGTTCCGTTTCCCGTTAAAATGTCGTTGAACAGCCGGGTGCAAGAAAACTCAGTATTTCGAATTTGAAATGATTTGTATTGCGTTGTCTGTTTCATCACTCGCCGTTAGCTAGGCTACTGTGCGATACTAAATCTCGTTTCCTTTGCAACTGTATGTGTCGCATGCGTTCGTCTCGTGGTCTTCTCTGCTGGTATTCCTTCAAGTGTCCCTCTGTACTGTGCAATTGAGACACTGTGATTCCGCATTGCGCTCCTACTGTTTTGACGCCAACCATTGTCGCTGTTTAGGCCATCTGAGAATGCTGAAGCCGAAGAAGGATACGGAGAGAACGCAAAACCTTGGGAGAAGACCGCAGTCGTCTTGGCGATCGCACATGCAAGTGAAATCGGCTGAGCTTAAAATCATGGTTTATGCACGTTCAATGCCTCAAAAAGGAAACCTCTAAATGGCATCAACACATACGAGAAAGGTTGTGCAATTCGTATTGCAGGAATGAGGAGAGCAAGCGAACACAGATCACCTCTCTAATTGAAATCTGTGCCGAGATATCAGCAGCTACTTTTCGATCTTGAACGCTAGATTCTGAAAAATGCGCGGTTAAACAACTCTACCTCGAGCCAGGAATAACTTAGAGCGTCAAAGCTAAACCATCAGCTGCTACCGTCCATTCTGCAACACTTGCCGAGTTCTAATGACCCATCTTTCAGCCGTAAGAAGTGAGTGACCAACACACTGTTTGAAAGAAAGTGTATTTGATGACTTCTAAAGAAGCAGCAAAGCCGATCGAACCTCGTGATATCTACAGTTATCTCTGAGCACTGCGCAGTCAATGAATACTAAAATGTCCTATAAGAAGATCATAACCTTGGAAAAGTCACCCGGATAACTGACGAGAAAGCTGCACAGTGAGGCGGTAAGCAGATTTGCTCAAAGTCACCTGCTATCTTTAGCAGTTGTGGAGATCACTGTAAGTGTTTGCTAAGGTCTGCGCCCTATGCCAGACTCTCCGCTGCGGGAAATTTTCTCGTGGCCCATACAGGACCTGTTGGCTCTGGCATTTCTGCTGAAAAGTAGCCGACTGACAGTTTGAGGGCACGTGAAACATTGGCATCTTTCCATCCGCATTTCGAGTTTCTTTTAGTTCGGTTGGAATAGAAGTGGACCGGATTGGTTTGACGTCAATCCGACTCAGTTCGATGGTTCCGGAACTGCATTGGGTGCGCAGCACGAAAGCAAATGACTAGGCGTACCTATGAATGAATGCAACCGTCGGTTACGAAAAGGCATTGATAGGTATGTCAACCGTTTCAGGAAAAAATTTTTAGAATAAAGAAGTGACAAGGATTGCTTGTCTCTAATCAGTGTAGAGTGAAATGATAGTTGAACGGTCTGAAAAACTCCCTGAAAAAATCTCTCATATTTTGTGAAGTGCATTTCGCTTTTATGAACGGGCGATGTCGTCGTTCCGCTTTCATATGAAACGTGATGTTGTATTGGGCAATGCTCACTAATTATCTTTCAATGAGGCAATGGGAGGTATTCTAAACAAACTCGCATCCTCGATCTTCGATCGCTGAAGCGACAACAAAAGAGAATATACTTTGCCAAAAAAAAAACTGAAAT
Organism: Ascaris suum; assembly: GCA_013433145.1. Classification (NCBI taxonomy): domain Eukaryota; kingdom Metazoa; phylum Nematoda; class Chromadorea; order Rhabditida; family Ascarididae; genus Ascaris; species Ascaris suum. The sequence continues at coordinate 2,797,336 of CM024175.1, forward strand.
CATGTTGCGCTGATGAGTACGTGATGGACAAGGTAGAATAAAAGATGGCCATATAAATCAGAATGAATACTGAATTTCGTGAGGTAAAAGATACAACTTCTTGTGTTAGTTCATTCCCAACGTTTATAAGGATGGCGAAGTTCATTGGGAAAGCGAAATGTTCATCGATTTGCAATGATTTTGGTCTAGTTTTCCATAGACCGAAGTTTGGGGTTGAATTATGTTATATTGCCAAATGCTCGATTAGTTGCAGTATAATTACGCTTACATTTTGGAGCATTTTCACCACTGAATAGGCGTCAACAGCAATTAGAACCAATATTTCACAAAGGCAAAGAAGGGAAATGAAGACATTTCACCCCTCGCTAAGGAATATGGAAGAAATATACGGAGTATTCTAGGTTGCAGTAGTGTTTAATGTCCATCGCAATTGCGATTTGCACTGTTCGAGGTGTTGATGTCCCCAAAAGCAAAGAACGGTGGTATGCAGCTCAAGCGACCAAGGCCCAGAAGTTAAGAAAAAGGTCACCTGTATCAAGTTTACTGCAACAAGGTTTACCTGGGAGACCGGTAAGCTTAGTGCTCAAGCAGCACGACCCACGCGCCACTGAGCATACTCGAGTAAAATGTGGAACGTTATCAGTAAAAAAGTAACTCCGCACTCTTAGCAAGATCTTGAAGAGTAATTTCGAATCTGAAAATATGCGTAAGCAAGTGTGCAGCAATGCCTATTGTACGGAGCATAGAGTTCTAGATGGTTCGCCGTCTATGTGCAACATGTGCTGAGTTGTAGGGATTCACTTTTTAACCTTTTTAAGCTTAAGCATCCGTCAGTGAACAATACTGCCATTAGAAAGCTATCTCATTTGAGAGTTTTCTAAGAATAAGAGAGCGCCGCTCACTAGCTGGAATCGAGGCAAAGCTCATTTTGTGATAGCAGCTTTGACGATATAAAGCTTGCGTTAGAAGAAGTAACGCTTTTTTATGCATCAACCACTAGGGACAAAGAGCTCGGCTACAATGTGATTGGACGCATCCTCTGATTGCGCTTCTGTAACAGCATCGCACGAAAAGAAAGACAAAAGCAAAAATATAACATCCAGTCCAAAACACTGCAGTGTATCGCGTATGCCAAGAAAAACACTGCAGTGTATCGCGTATGCCCTTCAGAGTTCCAGCGGGTGCCGAAGAGAAATCCCGTGCAAAGGAGTTCAAAATTGCAGGCAAGGGATGATCGCGCGAAACCTTGGCCGATAATGCTACAATAATATAGCGCTGATTTTGCAAAACAGTAAATGGAGTACAAAAGAAAAGGTACAGCTGAACAAGGAAGTGAAGGCGAGTAATCCGCAATACCCCGAATATGAGAAAATAAAACGTCGTCATCGAGGACATAGGCAGAGGTTTTTTTTTCGGTGCTTAGCGAATTTTTAGACTTGGAAGATTAAACGGCCAGAGTGAAGTTTCAGTGACCTTTGCCAGTAAAGCCTATAACGATCCACAGCTGAAATGAGCTTACAACAGACTTGCCAAATGAGGTGCCTAATCTTAAACACTAAGTGCATAAGAACTAAGCTCAATAAGTGAGTGGGAGTGAACGAACACCCCCCCTGTCAGCCGTGGAAGCCTCATGAAATGCTCATTATGAGAGAGCCTGCTCTGAAGCAACGCAATTCACCAACATAACGGGTAGGATGTGCAGGAAATCGCGACCACAAGAGTTCTCTAAGCAAATCCTTGCCTACAGCTTACGCAACCAGAAGATGATGACACTGTGCAGCTGAGGCTCCAGTAGTACACTGATACAACTAATTGCAACTATTACTAAGCCTGATAGCTCGAGAAACAAAATTTAGCCGTGCACGTCGATAGTGGTTTCTCCGCTCTGAATTATTTAACAGACTTTCACATATGACATGAAACCTTGTGTTAACGGAGTAGCATGGTACAACACCGAGACACCACCTATCAGAGGTAAAAAAAAAGTTAAACATCATTGTACGTGACGACAGTGAAGCGATCTCTTTGACTCAAGCAGTGATTCCTCTTAGAAATTCGGCAGTAGATTAATGACAGTCTTGGGTGGTTTAGCTGGGTTGGAAGCAAATCTTGACAATTGCGTTAAAAAAATCTCATTTTGTCACAACAAGAATGACGGTTGGTGTCCCGAGGATCTTCCTCCTCGTTGACATTGAGTGGATGTTTTGCATGCGCTAGGGTAAAATGAAGATCGCAGCGCCACCGAATTTGCGTGACTACAGTATAACTCAGAATGGGCAGTACAATAAATCCTCCTAACTTAATGACCTAAATATGTTGGAGTGCCAACAAATCCCATCAATAACTTCCGCAAGATATATGCGCCTGCAATTGCAGAAAGGCTAAAGAAGAACACGCATGGCGCGTGTTGTCAGGATAATTCGGTTCGGCCGATTACCTTGGGAAATTCAACAATGCGCTGCCTGTTTCTTGCTTTGTTGCGTGACACTGTCAGAATAGACCGTTGAAGCAGCGCAGCGAAATACTGCGAACAGGAAAAGTCTAGACGCCGACTGCATGAACCAGGGGCTATTCATCTCAAGCGATGAGCAAGCGGCATGACAATGGGCGTCCTTACGGAAAGAATGAAATGAAGGCTGTCAGGATGTTTTGTCAGGAAGAAAAAGATGTCTGAGAGATCTATACCTTGCAACTACTGCAAACAGCCACGACGGTTTAAAAAAATGAGCACGAGTGAAGGTTTGTCTGATCTTAGTTAGAGGTCATGCATAAAATAGTATATGGCGGCATTATAATGCGCATATCAGCAGTAAAGCGTCAACTTCATCGTAGTAGGCGCTTGCGCCTCTCATTCTGAAGAAGTAATTTGCAATGAGCGACGGAATTCTTAGGCTGTACTTCGATGGAGAGTAGCGAAGAGTAGTATGTCAAACTGCCTGAATTTCATTTTGAGGCAATTAGAGGGATGAGCAATGGCTGCGCACCAACCAGCGAAAGTTGTTTTGGTACAGCCACAAGAAACGGAAAGGGTTCAAGGGGACAAATTTGTACTGCCATCGCTATTGCTGGTTCGCATGAGTCGAATATTGTTGGCAGGCAAAAACACCATGCAAACCAAAGGAAACGCCTATTATAACGGTGCATACACACATAGGCGGACGGTTATAAGGCAAACGGTAATGACACGCAAAAAAACAATAACTGCAGCAGTGCAAAGTCTAAAACTCGGAAAGGAAAAAGGACGTTTCGACGTCGGGGTTGGTTTCTTGCCATTTGTTTGTACAGTCAAAAGTCAGACGTGATATATTCTAAATTTCCTACCCAAACTCAATATCTGAAGGCATCAGCCGCTTATTCGTCAGTTGAAGAAACGAAAACGCAGCGGTGGTCTCCGTTAAATTTGCTACTTGAATATCCTGGTGCTCGTGTGATGAGAAACTGGTGGTTTTTTTTTGTGCTTTTCTTCCGAATGACGATATATGTATGTGGACGGGATGTGAATGCGAGCTTATTTCGCTTCCACAGTGTTATTTTTTAACTGTTATTTTTCAACTCTGAGAATCGTCACATATCGTCACCTGTGCGACTTTGCCGCTGTCTGTGGCCGCTCTTTTTTTTCATTCTTTTTTCTTTTATTACCACTGATCAATGCATGTTCTAGCTGGTGTTCTCATCGTTCTCTTTATTCCTTCTATATTACAGAATATACATTATGCTAGCCTACGAATAAGTGTGAAGGAAGTCTCCAGATGAAACAGTTATCCGAAGCACCTGCGCTCCACGAGGTGTGTCAGTTCATGCATCGTGCCGACGTTTTTTAAATGGTGCTATAGAAGTCGAAAGAACATCATTTTTTCCTTTTTTCTTAGTTGACCAATCTGCACTCAACATGTTACCGAAAAACAAATGACCTGCGAAATAATATCCTTACATCATTTTGATCCGATTACGTTACTGATCCTCAGCAAAATCATTCATCTACAGACCGAGAGATGTGAAAGAAACATGCACTAGGTTAAATGCACTATACCTGTTCTCGTCTCCAACTTCCATAGGCGTTTTTGAGACAGATGAATCGGTGCGATTGTCGTACAGGAGCTCATCTATGGTAAGTGTCACGCCAAGCAAGTGCTATAGCTTCATCCAGGCCGCCCCCAAAGGGCACATGCATCAGCACCTATATAACGATAGAGGACAGTTTCATATCGAATGTTTCCAAGAGAAGCGCCCAAGTGCACAAATCATTAATAATAAAATAAGAGTGATCGGGCTAATAATGGCGCTTCGAATATGCTGTTATCAAATAGTGGCTTAGGCAAGCCTATAATCTTTTTACAAAAGGCAAGCTAACTTGAAATCTAATTAGCTTTTAAGCTCAGTAATTTGTATTGAACGAGATTGGCTATGCTCATCGATACTACACAACCTTAAATTCTACTGAGAATATTCTCGAGATTTCTTCATAATTTGTTGAGAATTTTCTCAAGAGATTCTCTTCTATAACATTTAGATTCCTCCTATTGAAAGGGAAATATTTCACAAGATTATTGACCAAGGAAAAATGCAATTAATTGAGTATTTATTCGTTCCAAAGAATTGCGCTCATATATGCACAATTACAACATTTTCAGAAGGAGAACCTGTCAGTCGAAAAAAATCACTGAAGGGATATCTCGTTAATCGTTTCTCGATGAACTATGCGAACGACTTCGCATGCCTGCGATGAATTAAGAATATGCATCAAAGATTTTTCTCTTTATTATTTGTTTTTGATAGTTAGTCTGGATCGTATTATCGCTCATTATATCTGGTTATTGACTCAATGAAGACTTCATATGCAGCGTTTGTACTACGTACTCTTTTCTGTCCCAAAATGCAATAATCCTTCAAAAAACTGCATGGAAGACTGTTCGACCACACTGAATAAACTGGTATATGCGGTAGACGGGAAAAACGGAAGATCCCCCAGCTTATGTCCGCTTCCCATGCATGCAACTTCTCCTCACCGTTCAGGTGGGAGGAAAGGTGTGTGGATACACTGAAATAATAGAAGCAACAACGTGTTGGAGGATTAGGTTTATTGGCAAATCGGCAGTCGAATGGTATATAAGGACTTCTTTTGTGGAAATATGTGAAGGGCGTAATATGGAAATGAAGGACAACTGGAAGCATGGAAGGGAATACCCAATACCTCTTTAGTTGAGCAACTCGCATAGGATGAAAGTCACCATGCAGGTTCTTGCGAATTACACCAACGCAAATAGGGAGGAGACTGAGGCGTTCGCTAAATGAGGTACTACATCAGCAGATGCAAACAAGATTTAGCAGCGCTGTAACCATGCCGATTCGATATGGAAAACCTGTGCAACTTTAGCAAAGTACCATGGAAGCAAAACAAAAACCGGAAGAAGAGACCACGGGATGAACAAATGTGCAATATTTCAACAATATTTTGGTGCTCCATCGAGAATACGCACATTACTATTGATCATATTCGCTGCTACACGCTCGGCACAAACAATTGGCAGAAGTGTTTCAATAATAGCCCCTTCATTTATAAAACTAGAAAATTTTTCATATAATGATGGGTGCCGGAGAAAATACTCTCGATATTCCTTCAAAACCCATTCATTATTTTGCGAAGTTTCCGCTTCCATATACTACATTCTTGTATATTTGTTTGTGCTTCTACAGCTTGTCTTATTTCCTTTTTTTTCAACAACTGCTGAACAAGTTCGATTTCTGATTTTGAATTGTTCCATCGACCACATCTGAAATTTTATCGCCCAATGCCTTATAGACCCACTTTATCTATCTGTGCCGTCCATGAATATAATGAAACAATTGGAAATTGAACATGTTGTCACTACTACCGAAGAATAAAGAAGATATCAAAAATCGATCTACGTGCGTTCACACTCTACAAAAACATCACATTGGTATAACTTGATCTTGTTTTAAAACGATCTTCCAAACTTTACATTTTTTCGGCTGTTGGTTGCTTTATAAAATTTATTTCTTTCAAAGACGACCAAAACTTGTATATGGAAATACATAGTGGAGTTTTGTTTGTCGAGCTGCCACTCTTAGGAAAGGAGTAGCATTACTCAGCACCTTCTAGCGGAAACCGCCTGATGGTATTTATGTGAATAGAACACTCAAATGAGAATTGGAAACAGTTGTTCTATGAATATGAAAATCATAATTGCCTCCCGTGAGGAAATGCTTTCAGTCGTTTGGACTGTTTCTTACAGATTAAATGTTTTGCTATTTTGGCTACAGTTTTAACATTCTGCAAAAAGTTCTTCATGTAATTGTTGCATTCTCTGAAAGAAGGAAATTAGTTCCTATAGAATTGCTGTATGACTGTCTTCTGAGGGTACGATTTGCTGCTGCTTCACGTAACGGTGCCACTAATGACTCTACCCTGACTGTAGCTGAGACTGCAACTCTCGGGCTAAGAAACGGCTTTCGTTACTCTTAAAAGAACATTACCGAAAAGACTTTATTATTAGCTATGATTGCTTTCAGAATAATGCATATTTGTACCATCCCTTCGCTTGACTTCTGATATCAGATCGTTAGAGAGAGCAAGTCCAAGAAGGCATCACTCGTTTTCCTTTTCGGTACTTTTCTCCTGATCCATATTTGGCACATCAAAACAACATATTCAAAAAATGATCAACGTTGAATCGCTGGAATATCGGGGTTGTCACTTGTGACTGTTTTTGATGGAATGCTAGGAGGACTTAACTGTATTTCTTTTCTGCAACTTCCTCTGCATTTTCCAGTTCGGCATTGTCAGTTGTGCCCCAAAGAACGTGAAGAGAGGACAAATGGTCGTTTTCCGACGGCTGACTGCATGTTACTGATCTGCATAGCACTGCTTCTTGTCCTGTACTCCTATTGTTTACAACAGTTAGCGCTCTTGAACGCTTATCGACGACATTTTTGCTGAGCTCTTCTTCCTTACTTCAGTCTCTTTTTTTGTGCGCCGTTTCCCAACTACACGGGCACATTTTTCCTAAGGAATCTTTATTCATAGCAGAACAAAGGTGACTGCAGTAAAGCGGTACAGTACAAGAACATTGGAAATACACTCGATGACAAAAACGTGGTCAGAAAAAATGCACTTCACAGCACATTGCAATACATCCATGCATCAGCCGTGTAATTCAGCAGTCGCCGGCGAATTTTCACTAAATGTTTTTACTCTGTAGCAGAGATTGAAGCGTTTTAGACAATGCATCGATATAGTCAAGTTCCCAGCATCTACAACTTTTTGTCGAAGGCTTTTCCAGTCCCGTAACACTCTATATTGGAAGATGTATAGAACCTTTTTCAATGGGCATGTCTTCTGTGCCAGTTGAAAACGATGACCACGGCGACTGCGATGACGGGCAAAGGCAAAGAGATTGTCGTAGGATATATCAGGAAATCGATTGATAATTTTATAGCATAATGCCAAATCAAGCATTACTCTTCTATATTCCATAATTTCAGGCAGGAAGTAATTTCAAGCAGGAAGTTCTTAAGTCGTGCAGTGTTGTTGGATTTATAAGGAGGAGGAAGCACGTTGCTGAATGCTATGCAGGTGAAGTACTTTTGGACATTTTCAATAAATTTGATGTAAGAGACTAAATAAAGGGACCAAACCAGCGAGCAATATCCGACGAAAATGGCGAGCAATTTCCCTGTATCGCAATAGTACAAAAATGTCGCGCTGAATAAAGATGTTTCCTTTTTCAGTTTGCAAAAAAATTGCGGCTTATTGCTTTCGATCAATATTTGCGATTCAGTTCAACTTACCAAAAATGACGCCTAAGGATTCTGTAAGGCATCCGTAAACGTGTTTGCGTGCGCGCGCTCATCTAAACATTCTTTGTGTTGGACTAGAATAGCAAAGTTGGTATCTATTACATTCTTTCTCCTCGCCTGGTATAGTGTTTTCACATCTATTCCTCAATTCTGAGCTAAGCCGTACACATTTATGTGTGCAGAAAAGTTTCAATGTGTTGTGATAAGCGACGGCGCTGCGACTCTCACACGCCCACGCTGCGACTCGTCATAGCTTGATGTTGTGGGAACGACCGCGCAGCGACTCCATTTGCACTCATCGACCTCAATGATATCTGTTCTTCTCTGCCATATCATATTGCGCTCTTTCTCTGCTTATATATCTGCATGTTTCAAACCCATCCGCCATTGTGCACGAATACTAAGATATATTGATGCTTTTCATCCTTCTCGTACGGTTTAGTTACCAAGTTCAGTTGTTCCAGTAAATTCCTCGTTCATTTCGAGTGCCGCACACAATGCAGCAAATATAACACAATGTGTTATGTGCCGCTGAAATTTTTGTTACGAACAGGATAGTCACGGTGAGTCTGCCAATTGAAATGTTGATTACGTAAACTAACTTCAATCTTTGCGTAATTCGCTGTTATCTATCTCGTTTCATCAACTTTTCCCTACGAACGTTGAGAAACTGGCAAAACCTTGATCTTCGTGACTGAATTCTCATTCAGTGTAACCTATCTTCCAATGACATGCAGAAAATGCTCAGACTGGAGCTGAATATTTTAATGAGATAAAAACCAACGGGTGTTTATTCATACTCTGCCTCATGAGTTCGACTAATCGAATTGTGACGATCTGTGGTATACTTGAACAATCCATATTTAAGACAAATATAATACTTAACACAAACACAGACAATGAGGGAGCTCGTAATTGCCGACCTCGACTTTTCAAAACTTAGACAATAAAGAGAAAATTCCAAATAAATGAATTATGCCATTTCCTTCAGAAAGTGAGTGGAGGCAACTTAGATGTGAGGAACTCCTATAACACGCGCGGCTTCTTCCTTAGTACACGTATTTCTGCAACAGTTGGAATCAACAAGTCTTTCAATATGGCTTTTATATCCCTTCGGGCAGATCTCAGCGAGAGTTTCTTCTTGTCCTTCGTATCCCTTCCCATTTCCAGTTCTGATCGCTCGTATTAATATGAAAATCATGCGAGTTCATCGTCGTTCAGTACGTTGCCACTCCTTCCGAAGCATATCGAAGTGGTCTTTCTGCGTTGGCTCCATTAAAATTTCGCCTCCGTTGACTGCTTGTATAGTGCGAATCTCGACCACTTCGTTACGGAACATTTGCAGTGTGGGCATATATTTTCCAACGAATGCCTTGTATGGTTGGTGCCTGAGAATGAACATCCATGGCATAGAAGCAATATAGGACGCCAGTGTCTGCAAAACAACTTGCAATGATGTCCACGAAAACTACCACAGTTCGATTCATCACGGGACCTTTTTGTGCTCCTTTCAACGGAGCTATCTACTTCAGGACAGCGATTTTTGCGCGTTTCATGTAGACAGGCTGTCTCTGCAGTGTTTCTAATGCGCGTATTAATTTTCCTTGTTCACTTTTTTGTTGCCGCATGCCTACACAAAAACTATTGACTTATATTCATAGAAGGAAACAAAAGCAAGCGTCGGTGTACCATCTGATGTCAATGTCTTCGGACTGGAAAGATCCATATTTTTGTCCCATTCTGAAGCGTCTGATTCGTTGGTTAGTATGTGAGAAAGCCATTAAGATAGACTCACAACATCGAAGAGATGTTCAAGCATTCGTGTATCCTCAACATTGGCTGGATAAATAAAAAGGTAGAAGACCACAAATGTGAGGACAACCTTGGCCAATGCCTCAAAGATGATGATGGGGTAAACTAATCTGAAACAATACGCTACTTTAGGAGAGCGTGAAAATGTGTAAACGTCAATGGGAAACACTTAGCGATCGGAGTGATAACCAAACCATAATTAAAAGATTGATTTGTTTAAGGCATGATGGTTGAACAAACATTTGATCAAAGGAAATGAGCTGTTAGTTACAGAAGTATTTTCGCAGGAACTCAGCGACTGTAGACGGTAACGTATCATCGCTTTTTTATCAGAAGTGGTGAAGAAAAAACTTAGGTATGAATGTTTCGAACGGAATGAGTGACATGACATACAGATCCACAGAAACGACGACGATACGCTTTGCCATGAGGAAACATGGGGTCTTCTTCAGCTGAAATTAGCATAGAACAGGGAAAAGTAGATTCGGTATTTGTACTCAAGTGGTAAAACTCAGTGGTTTTCCACTGGGGGTTTAACATTATCTCAACCAAACGTTTTTTCGAAGAAGTTCGAGAGGAGGCTGATATCGATGGATCAGCGAGGAGCAGAGTTTTCTTTTAAATTAATGAGTCCTTCGATCTGCCTCCAAAATATAAACACTAAGATGCCAAAATCGATGCAATGACACGGCGCTGTTGCGCGCATAACATGAATAAATTTACACTGCAAAAGTATAACCAATAAATTTACAGCATCAAATAAAAACCTGATGGTTTTGATATTTTCGGCGACTTGATAGCGTTGAGATAGCGCATGTCGGTAATTCCCTTCAAGGAGTGCTTTTTTGTACATACTTCGATTGTTGTGCATGAGTATAAAACTGAGAATCGCCGAGAACACATCTTCTGCGGTAAGCAGCACTATATTAATAAAATTCGATCCTCAAATTTTGAAGCAATAATGATTTTGATAGCATAAAGTATTTCAACCATCGTCTTCAAGTTAAGGCGCTGTATTATTTCTTATTGAATTATTACCGTCAAAATGGCAAAAAGATTTCAAAGAAATTGAAATCTATATTGTTAGTATTCTCCACTCAGAAAACGTTGAAACAGCGTCCAGCTGCTCAGGCTTCAAAGTCTAAACTATTTTGCTAAACGACTTCTTTAGAAGATAAGCGACTCTGAATCGGTATACGATACGTTTATTCATGGATGATCTTTCCGTTTTCTTCAATGGGGACAAATTTGTAAAATAAATAGCAGTGATCTCACTGATATTCAATAATTTCTTCAATTCTTCAATTTGTCCTTTGATTTTCCCTAGCAAAAACAAGAGCATTGTACGAATTTATACGTTATTTGTCACATCATTGCTCCTTCTAAAATTTAAAGATTGCCGCTATGAAGTTGGAAATTCAATTGTGCATTTAATGAGTTTCGAGAGGCCGTCTTCATAAAGAAAACTTTATAAGAAGTTTATGGATGAAGGTCACGCTTCAATTTAATTTAATAAATTGAGTATTCAATTTTCAATACTTCAAACGCCGGATTATGAAATAATGAGAAAATTTTTAAACGTCATAAAAAAGAGGTGAATTCCAACAATAAACTTTTAAATGCAAAAATTTAAAACAACAACTCAAAAGATCAAAGGCAGTACTATTAAGAGATTCATCAATAACACACACTTCGTACGCTATAGAAATGAAGCCCACTTTTCAAGTGTGAAGGTTTCGTTTCGAAATTCAGTCAAACGACTGGAACATATGGTTAGAATATTTTTTAATATAACTTCGTCATGAGTTGCATTTCTGCGACATTTTGATGTCCGTGGTGTATTTGCGCTTTCTAACGTCAGGCTAATTCGGGGACTTATTATTGATAAAATGATTGGCTGTAACAAAACGTAGCATTGAGGGACAAATATACTTACCAGTCCTGATGAAATAATAGAATATACCAGCATTGACGAGAAACTGCAATGTGATCTCGCTGTTTAAACATACGAAGGAAAAGCAATGAAACAGCTGTGATTCATGACTTCAGCTTCCTATGGACAGACATGTATTTTTCACTGTGTATATCTGAATCAGGAGACCTATGAACGGTTAACTATACATGACTATCGAATTGATCACTCGGAATTGGCGAACGAGTGCAGTCATGAGCTTCACAAATCCGATATGGGCAAGAAGCCATCCATGGATAAGGACGGAGAGCAGCCTACGCAATGATTTGCACCTGGTGTAACTGCAGCAGAGGTGAGCAGTTCTTATGATTTCTTTAATCGATGAGGACAGAAGCGAAGTTTTGCACATAGACCCCTACATAAATTGTCGGTTCAACGGCATATAGCCGACGTTGAAGGTGATGAGACGTCCAGAGATATGCTCACTGAGATGCTATAAAGTATACTTGCGCTATTCGGCTCTGTTTTAAGACATTGAGGAGAGCACGTGATCTGCATTTGAGATGAGCGTGAAAGGTCATCTACCGTGGCAATACTCTTTGGCAGCCGGAAGGGAGGAAGGAGAACGGAATTGCTGAGGAATGATGATGGATGTCCGACGTAGCTGCGACCGCGGAGGACGATTTCGATGGGCTGACTAATTTTTCATTGCAACGGTGAGAGGCAGTATCCTCGAAAAACACTAACCAAGCTTGCCCAGATGAAAATAGTGGTCCAAATTGATTGAAAGCGTTTCTCATAAGTCTTTGAGAATACAGTGGCAATACAGCGTTCAGCTGCTGAAATTAACGATTCTTCGCAGAAAATGCGTTGAATGTCTATGTGGGGATCGAATTTCAGATGGGAAATTATCTGGAAGGCTGAAATGAATTCCGCAATACTTCGACAACAAATCCCTTGAGCTTTATCGAACATATATTTTTTTGTGCAAAACGTTGCAAATTGAACTATTTGGGACTTCAAACTCCATTAACAAGACGATGAAACTGTCCGACGTTTTCAGTAAACCCGAGTCCTTTAGGTCTCGGAGGACCGCTATTAAAGAACACCTCCGCGATGAAAAAAGATTAACGATAATATTTACCCCTTTGGAAAAGAAATTTTACGTGGAATAATCAAGCTGAAATCGGAGGATTATTTTAGTGAACTCAGAGTTCAACGAACTTTGTGTTGAATTGAATTCAGAAAAAGCACGTTATGAAGACGGTTCTTTGTTTTTTCAGAGGCCATCTTTCGATGAGCGGAACGCTGATTACTTAAACTTGAATATTATTGGGTTTTGTGTTCGATTACCGTGGAGGTGAAAAATCACTGTCATCGATTTTTGATCCTCATTCAAAACTATCATTAGCCACTAGAGGAGTGAAAGTCATCGACAAAAATCAATGTCTTCTTTCGTGGAAGTCATCATTGCGATATGAATATTTTCTACGGCATTGAATATCGAAAATAATTTGTTGGAAAATTTAAAGTGTTACGGAGGTTGGGAAGATTGCCCCTGGGCTCATTCCAGGAGATCTTGCCTGAATTCATTACGAAGAAAAGGTGAGAAAAGCCTTGTTTCTTATGACGTCAGCGCGCCAAATCCATCACAGGAACGAACGCAAGCTATTCTTCAAAAATCTGCGTCCAAGGATTTTCAAAAGAAATATTAGAACGTCCGTGTGCCGCATGTCTTCAGCAAATTGCAAGATCACTAAATGACTTTTGAGAGCGCATATTGTATGAGACGAACAATTGCGACTGTCAGCTGTGATCAGTCTGAGTGGCAAAGAACGACATTTTGCACACTTATAAATATGGTCTCCTTATTTGTGTTAGAATAAGGAATTAAAAACAACAGCATGTTGTAGGGTCTCAATACTGCAGAATATCCCTATAGTTGCGCAGATTTGCTGTACATATCTAACGGTTTTGACGAATACCTACGCAGGCGCAATTACAAATAAACTGGCTTCTTCGAGGATCAGTGGATTAAGATCAATATATGCGAATAGAAGATGTTGTCATAGTAACTACATGAAATGTTTTTCCACCTCGGCGAATTCTTTCGTATATCTTGAAATACCATCAAGAGTTATAGGAAACGCGAGTTTAGAAAAGCGACGTCAATGAACAGCTCGTACTAAAAATTAAAATTCTTTCAAAATCTTTCATAACAGAACTTCAGAGAGGGGGCTTCTCTAGGTTGTTCAATAACACTTCCACATAGTAAGACTCTCTGCAGTATTAATTATATATATATATATATATATATATATATATATATATATATATATATATATATATATATATATATATATATATATATATATATATATATATATATATATATATATATATATATAGATTCAGAACGAACATCCGTTTCTAGGAATTTACTCCAGAATCACTGAGCACAGATAGAAGGTTTTTTCACAGGGAGTGAAAATCGAGCGATTACCGAGGTAGAGGAAAGCTGCCGTGAATATCATGATTGCAAAGTCGTGCCCTTGCCTGAAGAATATCGAGTACTTTGACCAAAATGCATTTGATGCAAATTCATTCATAATATGAAAAGGGACGACAACGTATCGCATAATAGTCAGAATTCCGCAAGCCATAATAGTGACGTTAATTATATCTCTACAAGAATTCTACTTAGAAATGTTGGAAGCTTTAATTGTCGCTGAGATCAAAGGTATCGGTTCGGTAAATGTGGTGCCAATTCGTATTCCAAATATGATTCGTTTTCAAAACATATATCATTCTTCGTCGCTGATTTCACGGCTCCGCTGGTAATCTCAGTCTGTTATGAGGTGAAACCATTCATTCTTAAAAAAGCTGGATGAGGCCGAAATGTTCAAGTTCGTCACAGACACTAATTGAACGGACCGTTTACCCTACTTTTCCCACCCCTGGCCCTCTCCTCATCCTCACCGTGATGATCTCCTCACGTTCGCACTCACTACCTTAGCACGTTTTCATTGTATGGGTTTCCGCTTTCTACTTGGTGGAGACTATCGTCGGAGGTGAACTGTCATTGATATAGGGGGCTGATAATCATCAGTAGTGTATCTCTCTAAACCTTGCTGCATCGGAAGTGAGCATGAAATGGAAATGGTATGGCCCAAGTAATTTTATTGCCCTTTTCGCGTTCTGCGTCCCTCTTACACGAGTATTACAATGGAGAATAAGGTTGTTGTATAGGGATCAGTATGAACATGTGATGATGAGAACGGAAGATCACTGAAATGATTATCATAAGGTTCTGATGAAGTCTAAGCGTTTGAAGAACACTAAAATACGACGAGAAATCATCGAAATCTCAATAACGCAAATCATTGTCAAATTCGAGTGCGATTTTGCTTGATGGGTGATCAACTGTCTTCTATTAAAAATCTTTAAAAGATATGCCCGTAAAGAGCGAAAGCCCGGGGCATTAGAGAAGCCGTGACATTAACCACTGCTGCATTTAGGATCATCAGACATTTGAAGGTACGAAATGCTAATAAAATATAAACTGTCCGGAAGAGGCCATTTTTATTTCAACCGATCCGATTTATTCTGTAGACGTTGCCGATGCTTCTGTTTTCTGCGATCCAAGGCGAAAACCTGAATGGTTGCAAAATTCACTGGATTTTTGGGATTTATCTATGACCGGTTCAACACAGTTTCAAGGTAACGGATCAGTCTGAACCATTCTACCGCGCATGATGAGGTAACTACGTTTCGAACAGTGCTTCGACTGATATCAAATTTGAAATTTCTGAAGGCAAGGGAGCGGCCGCTGAAAACATTCAGATCTGACATTAGGAGCAAAGCGAACTGGGCAATCAAGGAATACCTGAAATTCCTGTGGAAACCTTTGGTTTTGTTTATCAAATAGCAGAGTAAAATCAGAGACAATAAACCAAATGTTAGCAGCAAAATTTCCACCGCGTAAATTCCAAGGCCAATGTAAGTTATCGTGTCAGCCGGCATCAATAATCACCTGAAAGGCAAAGGACATGAGATAAATGGACACGTAGATTCGCATAGTCAGAATGACCTGCAGCTTTGTTCCGACAAGCTAATCAGTATTAGAAGAAGTGGAAAGTAAAGTGAAGCAAATCGATTCCGAAATGATGAAAAAATAGGTGCCGTGAGAGAATCACAAAGTGAGTTCATCTTTACTCCCAAATTCATTACACACTCGGTACGTGACCATCGAAGGTACCAACACAAAACCTGATGAGCTGAAATTGGAAAAATGCGTTGTGGGTGATCCAGCTGCAGTGAGCGCTCTTAACGATTAAACCGTATAACTCTGATCAAACACTTTCATACTCATGGGTCAATGTCATCTGAAAAGTGGCATCTGATCGCTGCAAATAACCTTTAACTAATGTCATTGTGAATTTTATTAGTTCCCCTCCATTTCACCATTCTGCGCGTGTGTAGTGGCGAAGAAAACTAAACAGAGAATAGAGGACCGATTAATAACAACTTCCATCCTTCGGTGCGCGTTGAAATAATATTAACTGAAATTTAGCGAAGTGCAGAAGTAAATGATGGAGTGAGTAACAAATGATATCTGTGAAAGGATTGCAGTCCTACGAATTTCAAGTACGCCGTACAAGCGCAAGAATCCATCTATATATATGAGCTGTAGCTGTGATCTTTAATGCAGCATTGCTAATGGTATCTTCGAATGCGCGAAGAAAAACGATGCGACCACACTTTAATATATAGATGGAAAATAATAGGCTATCTGACAAGCAATAAGGCTAGAGGATTGTACCTATAGGCTGAAAATCTGTTCTTCACTAACGATCTAGAACAAGAATAATCTTTTTCTAGAAGACGTTTAGCGCGGTGGCTCAGTGCAGACGAATTGCCGAATCAGATGCCAAAGTTGCCTTGGGCGTGAAGAAGGAAGTCTCTATACAAGGTGCTCTGGAACTGCGATCGTCCGTTAAAACGGCATCAAACTTCGAGAAATGATTACGGCGGAAGCTCCTCTTTGCAAATGGCCAGTTGCAAAAGAAAAATTGTCTAAACTGCAGCCGACAGTAGCAATTCGAACATGCTTCATCTCACTCCACATGGCTTTGCTCGTCCTAATGCTACAAATGATAATGCCAACTAGTGAAACCAGGTGGGATCCGAAATGTTTCTTCGCACACCTCAGTCTCCAGACCGTTTTCCAATATGCTCCGAGTTTTCCAGACGTCTAGCATGCCAATTTCTTCTTCGTACCCCGCTTCATCCAAACTTAAATTTCTTTCGGGTAGATATTTGGAATACAGGAGCGACTGCATTGACTCTTAGCAAGGGGGGGGGGGGGGGGGCGGAGGCTCAACAAATAGGTTATTATATCCCCCCACTCGAAACATTCCCTATTGATGAAATCGTTCTATACTTGTTGTGTTCCGTTTCCCGTTAAAGTGTCGTTGAACAGCCGGGTGCAAAAAAACTCAGTATTTCGAATCTGAAATGATTTGTATTGTGTTGTCTATTTCATCGCTCGCCGTTAGCTAGGCTACTGTGCGATACTAAATCTCGTTTCCTTTGTGTATGTGTCGCATGCGTTGGTCTCGCGGTCTTCTCAGTTGGTATTCTTTCAAGTGTCCGCCTGTACTGAGCAATTGAGACACTGTGATTCCGCATTGCGCTCCTACTGTTTTGACGCCAAGCATTGTCGCTGTTTAGGCCATCTGAGAATGCTGAAGCCGAAGAAGGATACGGAGAGAACGCAAAACCTTGGGAAAAGACCGCAGTCGTCTTTGCGATCGCACATGCAAGTGAAATCGGCTGAGCTTAAAATCGTGGTTTATGCACGTTCAATGCCTCAAAAAGGAAACCTCCAAATGGCATCAACACATACGAGAAGGTGGTGCAATTCGTATTGCAGGAATGAGGAGAGCAAGCGAACACGGATCACCTCTCTAATTGAAATCTGTGCCGAGATATCAGCAGCTACTTTTCGATCTTGAACGCTAGATTCTGAAAAATGCGCGGTTAAACAACTCTACCTCGAGCCAGGAATAACTTAGAGCGTCAAAGTTAAACCATCAGCTGCTACCGTCCATTCTGCAACACCTGCCGAGTTCTAATGACCCGTCTTTCAACCGTAAGAAGTGAGTGATAAGTACACTGTTGCAAAGAAAGTGTATTTGATGACTTCTAAAGAAGCAGCAAAGCCGATCGAACCTCGTGATATCTACAGTTATCTCTGAGCACTGCGCAGTCAATGAATAGTAAAATGTCCTATAAGAAGATCATAACCTTGAAAAAGTCACCGGATAACTGATGAGAAAGCTGCATAGTGAGACGGCAAGCAGATTTGCTCAAAGTCATCTGTTATCTTTGGCAGCTGCGGAGATCATTGTAATTGTTTGCTAAGGTCTGCGCCCTATGCGAGACTCTCCGCTGCAGGAAATTTTCTCGTGCCCCATACAGGACCTGTTGGCTCCGGCATTTTTGCTGAAAAGTAGCCGACTGACAGTTTGAGGGCACGTGCAACATTGGCGTCTTTCCATCCGCATTTCGAGTTTCTTTTAGTTCGGTTGGAATAGAAGTGCACCGGGTTGGTTTGACGTCAATCCGACTCAGTTCGATGGTTCCGGAACTGCATTGGGTGCGCAGCACGAAAGCAAATGACTAGGCGTACCTATGAATGAATGCAACCGTCGGGGACGAAAAGGCATTGATAGGTATGTCAACCGTTTCAGGAAAAAAATTTTTAGAATAAAGAAGTGATAAGGAATGCTTGTCTCCAATCGGTGTAGAGTGAAATGATAGTTGAACGATCTGAAAAACTCCCTGAAAAAATGTCTCATATTTTGTGAAGTGCGCTGTAATGAACGGGCGATTTGAACGTTCCGCTTTCATATGAAACGTGATGTTGTACTCGGCAACGTTCGCTAGTTACCTTCCAATGAGGCAGCAAGGGCATTATGAGGAGACTCACATGCTTGATCTCCGATCGTTGAAGCGACAGCAGAAGACGATCTACTTGGCCAAAATACTAAAAGCATATTGGATGGATGATTCCACGACGGACACGGTAGAAGAGAAGATATCCATAGAATCAGAAAGAATACTGAACTCCGTGAGGTAAAAGAAATAACCTCTTGTGTTAGTCATTCCCAACGTTTACATGAACGGCGAAATCCGTTGAGAAAGGGACGTGTTGTTTGCTTTGTCACGAATTTGGCCTAATTTTCCACAGCCTTGAGTTTCAAGTTGAATTATGTTATATTGCCAAATTCATGGTTAGCTGCAGTATGCTTATGTTAGCATTTTAATATATTTTCGCCGCTGAAACAAAACTGCATCAAAAAGCTGCACGTCACGCACGCAAAGAGGGAAAATGATGCCAGTTTCATTCTTCAAAAAAGAATATCCTAGAAATAAATTACTTCTCTTGGTTGCGTTGCAGTAGTGTTTCAGCGTGATCGCAATCGCGATTCCCGCCATTCGAGGATGTTGGAGTCATGAAGAGCAAAGAAAGGAAGTATTTATAGGAAAGATGGTCAGGCAGCCCAAGCCACCAGGATTCAAAACTTAAGAACAAAGTCACATGTATCATGTCTAATGGATCAAGCTTAGCTGGGACAGTAGTAAGCTTAGTGCTCAAGCACTACGCCGCAAGTGCAAATGAGAGTACTGGAGGAAACTGTGAAACATCATTAAAGAAATTCCGCACTCTTAGTAAGGGAATGAAGAGTAATTTCCAATCTGAAAGAATAATTAAGGAAAAAGATATGCTTAAGCAAGAGTGCAACAATTAGTAGTGTAAGGAGTACGGCGTTCTAAATAGTCAGTCTATGTGCAACAGATATTGAACTATGGAGACCCACATTTCATGCCTAGGCAGCAATTAATAAATACTACCTGTCTTTAGAAGGCTCTCTTATTTAAGAATGATGTAATAAGAGAGTGCTGCTTACAGGGGAGAATCGAGACAAAGCTCATTTTATGATAGCAGCTTTGACGATGCGAAGATTGTGCCAGAAGAAGTAACGCTTTTTTCTGCATCACCCTCTAGGGACAGAGCGCTCGGCTGGAATGAGATTGGAGGTATCCTCTGATTGCGCTTCTGTAACAGCATCGCATGAAAAGAAAGACGAAAGCAAAAATATAACATCAGGTCCAAGGAAAACATAAGGTGTACCAACGGACGCCAAAGAGGAACTCGCGCAGGAGAGTTCAAATTTAGAGGGTGAAGGATGAGCGAGCGAGAGCTTCATCGATAATGGGACACTAGCAGTGTTGATCTTATATAAGGAGTAAATATAGCCCAAAAGAATTGCACGACTTTACAGCTCACAGGGAAGTGAGGGCTAGTAATCCGCAATACCCCGAGTATGAGAAAATAAAACGTCTTCATTGAGGACACAGGCAGAGGTTTTTTTCGGTCCTTAGCGAATTTTTTAGACTTGGGAGATTAGATGGCCAAGAAAGCGAAGTTTCAGTGACCTTTGCCAGTAAAGCCTATAACGATCCACAGCTGAAATGAGGTCACAACAGATATGAATCATACCAAATGAGGCGATTATTCTTAAACACTAAGTGCATAAGAACTAAGCTGAATAAGTGAGTGGAAGTGGACGAACACCCCCCTGTCAGCCGTGGAAGCCTCATGAAATGCTCATTATGAGAGTCATTTTACCTGCTCTGAAGCAACGCAATTCACCAACATAATGGGGTAGGATGTGCAAGAAATCTCGGCCACAAGAAGGACACTAAACTTCCAGCTGCATGCAGATCAGTCAAGCAAGAGAATGACTTGAACAAATGTTGCCTTCCAAGGAAATCTTTGTCTACGACTCGAGTCAAAGAAAGATAGTGAAATTGTGCAGGTGATGCCCAAGTGATCCGGTGCTATAGTTTCATGCAACATTTACTAAGACCGATGGTTAGAGGAATAAAATATAGCAGTGCATGTTGAATCATGGTTTTTACGCAGCTAATTACTTTAACACTCTCTGATATGAGATAAAATCTTGTTTTGACGGAGAGGCATAGTGCAACGTTGACACACCACCTAAAACACCCAAAGCCATGGAGACAACTTTGTAAGCGACGGCAATGAAACGACCCTCTCATTCAAGCAGTGATTGTTCTTAGAAATACTAGCGCGTGTTACATATTTTCACGTATCGCGCTTTTCCACATGTTACGCGAAGTATTTTGCAAAAAACCGGATCACCATTCGCCCATCGGGGCTGAGATATGGCATAGGAGAAACTAGGGACGCGCTCAACAACGCACGCGCCGCTGCGCCATGCCTCCTCATGTTTTCTGACAGACCACATCACTCATCAAGTTCCAGGAAGACTGCAGGCGAAGTAATACACAACAGACCCGCGCCTTGGGCGCTCGGAAAGACAGGTAACCAAGATATTAATAGCAGACTCGCTCCTTCGGCGCGATAACTTGAACGAACTGGTAAAATAGCTTACGATCGTCTATATAGAATAGATTCCTGTAACCTTTCTAAACCTTCACAGAAAAGTTAAAATGATTCGAAGAAGGATTGCTGCACAAGTGAGGCTGCCGCCCGCTTGAACCATCTGCCTTCTTCCCTCTGTACTTGGTGTTACGGGACAGAGTAAAATCGTTTCTGCGACTCTTTCACATTTGTTTCTATTTAGTCGCGCAATGCTATTTCCAAAAATTATGGAAAAAACTGGCCCACCAGACGTTATCGATCATTCCAAGCGATTTGCCTGGCGCGTCGAATGACATAAATTCTGGAGGAAAAATTTTCAGATGTAGGATTTTTTTCCTCTTTTTGCATAGAGCATAACACATGTCCCACATGATTGCACAGGTAAATAAAAATGCGAAAGCAGATCAAAGTAGATCACAATGTGAAGACAGATCAAAGTTGGTGAAAATATGGGGGTAGATCAAATTATCAGAGTGGATGAAAACATGAGGGTTGACCAAACTATCAGGGCAGATCAGAATGTGAAGGTAGATCAAAGTTGATGAAAATGTGAAGGCATATCAACGTAGATGAAAACATGGCGGGAGATCAAAGTATCAGACCAGGTCAGCATGCGAACGTAGATCAAACTAGATCAAAATGTCAAAGCAGATCAAAAACAAAGTAGATGAAAATATAAAGATTGGATAAAGTATGAGAGTGGAGTGAAATGTGTAGGTACATCAAGGTAGATCAAAATGAAGTGTCTGATCAAACTATGAGAATAGACCAAAATTGAAACTACATGAAGGTATGTCAATGTCTGAAGGTAGGTGAAGATGTGCAGTAGATCAAAGTAGATGAAAATGTGGGGGCAGATCAAGGTAAATAAGAATCTGAAGGGACTTCGAAGTAGATGAAGAAGTGAGACTATATCAAAGTAGACCAAATAAGGTGGTAGACGAAAATTTCAAAGCAGATCAAAATGTGGAACCAGATCAAAGTAGATGAAAATGTGAAGTAAAATCAAAGCATCAGACTGCATCAGAACGTGAAGGTAGATCAAAGTAGATCAAAATATGAAAGCAGGTGAAAGCGTCAGAGCCGCCAAATTGAAAATAAATCAAAGTATATCGAAGTCTGAATGTAGGTGAAAGTAGATCAGAATGAGAAGGTGGACCAAACTAGACCAGATTTGAAGGTAGATCAAAGCAGATGAAATTGTGAAGGTAGATCAAAGCATCAGGATGGATCGGAATGTGAGGGTAGATCAAAGCCGGTCGAAATGTGAAGGTGGATCAAAGGAGATCAAATTCTGAACGTGCGTCAAAGAAGATGAAAATGTGAGATTAGATGAAAGCTGATCAAGATAAAAAGGTAGACCAAAGCATGAGAGTCGATGAAAATGTGGACGTTTGTCAAAATAGAACAAAATGTGAACGCATATCAAGGCAGATCAAAATCTGAAGGTACATAAAAGTGTCAGAGCAGACCAAAATTGAAATTAGACCAAAATATATCAAAATCTGAATGTAGATGAAAGTAGATCAGAAAGCGAAGCCAAATCAAATAAGACCAAATTTGAAGGTGGATCAAAACATGAAGATGGATGTAGATCAAACTAGATCAATGTCCAAAGGTAGACGAAAATGTGAAGGTAGATCAAAATAGATGCACTTGCGAAAGTAGATCGAAGTAGATCGAAATGTGAAGGCGGATCAAGGTAGATAAAATTCTGAAGCTACGTCAAAGTAAATGAAAATATGAGAGGAGATCAAACTGGATCAAAATAACAAGGTAGATCAGAGTGTCATAGTGGATCAAAATGTGAAGAACAAAGAAGATCAAAATTTAAAGCAAGATGAAAGTATCAGAGTGGACGAAAAATCAAACCCCATGAAAGTATAACAAATTCTGAAGGTAGATCAAAGTAGATCACAATCTGAACGTAGATCAAAATATGAAGTTAGATTAAAGTAGATCAAAGTCTGGAGCAAATCAGAATGTGAAGGTAGATCTAGGTAGATGAAAATATGAAGGTAGCCGAAGGTATCAGAGTGGATGAAAATTTGAAGAGAGATCAAAGTAGATCAAAATGTGAAGGCATACGAAGGTTAATCAAAATCTGAAGACAGATCAAAGTATCAGAGCAGACAAAAACTGAAAGTAGATGAAAGTATTTGAAAGTCTCAATACAGATGAAAGTAGATCAAAATGTGGCAGTAGATCAACCTACACGAAAATGTGGAGGTAGATCAATGTACCTCGAAATCTAAAGGTGCATGAAAATATGAACGTAAATCAAACTAGACCAAGATATGAAGGCACATAAAAATTAAAGCCCATCGAATTGGAGATCAAAGATTACTTTCTTCTGCATTATTTTCGTCTACCCTCACATTTTCATGTACTTTGATGATCTAACTTCATGGTTTGATTTACTTTGACCTTCCCTGACATTTTGACGTACCTTGATATTTTGATCTACCGTCTTCTTTTGATGTGCCTTTATTTTGATTGTCTTCGCTTGGATCTACATTCACTTTTATCTATCTTTAACTTGTTTTTGCGCGCCAAGAAACCTTGCCCAAGGAATGTTCATGCTACCTAACGAAAAGAAAATTCCCTCAAATGTGGAAGCCTAAAGAGAGTCAGAGTGTCTGGAATGGTACATGACTACGGGAAGAAAATGTTTCAAAAGTTTTCCATGTTTCCTTTCAGGGGTTCTGCTCAGCAACGAAGTTTGTCTAAGCACGGGCCATGCTACGCAGTGAAAAAAAAAATTTCCAAGAAAGCTGAACTTTGAAGAAGGTCAGAGTGTCTACAAGCCCAGTTGTCATTAGTGATCTTCTACTACATGTACGTAGATAACCAGAACCCGTGTGCAAAAAATCACCCCGATATCCCACCTCCTGGAGAGTTTCGTGGGAGAACGGAAAAAAAATGCTTACGATCTTTTATATATACATATATATATATATATATATATATATATATATATATATATATATATATATATATATATATATATATATATATATATATATATATATATATATATATATATATATATATATATATATATATATATATATATATATATATAGACCGGCATTTGATTAAGGGCACTCTTGGGAAGTTGAGTTGAAAGCAAAGCCCGATCTTTGGAAAATCTGTGTTAAAAATTCCTTATTTTGTCACAACAAGAATGACGGTTGGTGTCCCGAGGACCTTCCTCCTCGTTGACATTGAGTGGATGTTTTGCATCCGCTAGGGTAAAATGAAGATCACAGCGCCACCGACTTTGCGTGACTACAGTATAACTCAGAATGGGCAGCACAATAAATCCTCCTAACTTAATGACCTAAATATGTTGGAGTGCCAACAAATCCCATCAATAACTTCCGCAAGATATATGCGCCTGCAATTGCAGAAAGGCTAAAGAAGAACACGCATGGCGCGTGTTGTCAGGATAATTCGGTTCGGCCGATTACCTTGGGAAATTCAACAATGCGCTGCCTGTTTCTTGCTTTGTTGCGTGACACTGTCAGAATAGACCGTTGAAGCAGCGCAGCGAAATACTGCGAACAGGAAAAGTCTAGACGCCGACTGCATGAACCAGGGGCTATTCATCTCAAGCGATGAGCAAGCGGCATGACAATGGGCGTCCTTAGGGAAAGAATGAAATGAAGGCTGTCAGGATGTTTTGTCAGGAAGAAAAAGATGTCTGCGAGATCTATACCTTGCAACTACTGCAAACAGCCACGACGGTTTAAAAAAATGAGCACGAGTGAAGGTTTATCTGATCTTAGTTAGAGGTCATGCATAAAATAGTATATGGCGGCATTATAATGCGCGTTTTTTTTGCAATGACCGATCAGCAGTAAAGTGTCAAATTCATCGTAGTAGGCGCTTGCGCCTCTCACTTCTGAAGAAGTAATTTGCAATGACCGACAAAATTCCTAGGCTGTACTACGATGGAGAGTAGCGAAGAGTAGTATGTCAAACTGCCTGGATTTTATTTTGAGCAATTAGAGGGATGAGCAATGGCTGCGCACCAACCAGCGAAAGGTGTTTTCGTGCAGCCACAAGAAACGGAAAGGGTTCAAGGGGACAGATTTGTAGTGCCATCACTATTGCTGATTCGCATGAGTCGAATATTGCTGGCAGGCAAAAACACCTTGCAAACCAAAGGAAACGCCTATTATAACGATGCATAAACACATAGGCGGATGGTTATGAGATAGACAGTAATGACAAGGAAAGAACAACGATATATAGGAATGCAAGAATGGCAATGCAAGGTGTAAAACTCGGAAAGGAAAAAAGACTTTTCGAGGTCGGGAGATGATCTCTTGCCATGTGTCTGTACAGTCAAAAGTTAAAAACCTCATATTCCAAATTTGTTGCGCAAGCGGAACATTTGAAAAGAGCAGCAGCCTAATCGTCCGTTGAACAAGCGAAAACGCAGTCGTTGTCTGCTGTAAATGCGCTACTTGAATACCGAGGTGTCTGTGGATGAGAAATGATCTTTTCTTCTGTGCTCTTTTTCCAAATGACGATAAGTGTACGTGTGCTGGAATTGAATGCAGATTATTTCGCTTCCGCAGTGTTATTTTCAAATCAACTTTAATTAAGACTCCGAAGTGAATGTTGCGGAACACATTAATACTGGTCAATAAGGTGACGACGTGCTGCAAACTTCAGATCGCCCGAGTTAATCAAACTCATAGAATGTCGTCATGCGAAAAATAATTTTAACTTCCTCTATACAGCGGATAATTTGAAACCACTTCCAATGTCACGTTTGGAACTATCACATGTAAAACAGAATTGACCATCGATCCAGTAGTAACAAAATACGGCAACTGTCTACGCTTTTCGTTGCCTATCGTTTTCGCGTATAAGCGCTGTTTGCGATAAAAATTTTTCATCCTTTTAAAGTAGTTACATACTGCCAAATGTGCGAATTTGCCGGTGCATGCGGCCGATTTTTTTTTTTCGTTTTTTCGTTTTATTCCCACTAATCAGTATGTTCTCACTTGGTATTCCGGCTGTTGTCTTTACTCTCTGCACGCTACACAAGACACATTATATTAACGTTCGAAGAATCTGCGTGAAAAGCCCCCACGTGAAACAATTGTTCCAAAGCAATTGCGCTCTATGAAATGCGTCGTAAGAAACTCCTTTAAAATCATACTCTAGGTGTCCATAAGATATCGTTTTTCTATTTTTCTTACCTAACCAATTCGCACTTAACAGGCTGTGAAAAAAATAGCTGACCTACAAAATAGTGTCCTCATATCCTTTTCACCTGATCGGTGCTGTAGATCCTGACCAAAATCATTCTTGTAGATGTCGAAAGATGCGAAAGGAAAATGTAGCCGGTGAAATGCATTGTATTTCTTATCGTCTCCAATTTCCATAGGCATCTTTAGGAGAGACGAATCGGGAGTTTTCTTAATTACGCCCTTCGCTTCTCTATTGGACTCGAAACTGCTCGAAATCTCCAGCAGTCAACGTTAAATAAATGTAAACTGGCCTGGTCTGAAGGTAGATCGCTAATTTTTAATCCATAAAGTCCCGACTAGAAACAAATCGCTGACCCAATTTTTTTAAAGATTGTAGTTGTTAATATTATTTCCAAGAATGTACGATTCAACAAGAGTGGGAGGTCGCATCCGTAGAAATCAGCAGACAAAATGTGTACCCTTGACAACGTCACGAACGAATTCTACTTCTAGAGAGTAGACGTAATGAGAGCAATATCTGAGAATATATGTTAATGTCATAAATACGTTCGTGTTTATAATGGACTGAAAAATGTTATGCTCCATAGCCTCATCGATCTGATGTACTGATTCGTCAGAATTGCTGACCACATATTTGCCCCCCCCCCCCCCTAATGCATTCTTTATTCTTTTTTTATGTATTCTTAATATGCTTTTACTCACCTGCAATTGAAACCATCATTTCATTCATTGATTTTTATTCTTTCTTCCAACGAATTTCGCTTTTTCGTCGTTGATGCGTACATCGCATAATTGCATTTACAAAAACCTATAGATTAGGCTCGTTAAATAATAGCAAAAATAAAATAATTCGGGAAAAACAATTCACTACATCTAACGATGAGCGTTCGTGTATACAAACATTGAGGCATTATGCAATACAAGTACAAATATCACAATGTACAAGTAATACAAACATATGCACGTTTTGCACATCTTTTTTTTAATTGGACTACTTTGTGGAGAAGCCATCTAGAAAGATATCACTCTATCGTATAGTGAAAATCATCAGATGAATGAATCCTTTTTGACGAATCGAATTCATGTTCACAACAAATTTAAATGATCGTAGAAGAAGCTCTCGATGGCTTGATGGAGAACGTTTCTAAGGCAAGAGGATGTAAAATTTGTAAGGCTACAAACAAGTATAATTTAAGAAACATGTTTAAGCATTACTGAGCTTTAAGCAATAATATCGTAAGAAAAAATATCACTAAATGCAAGTGGAATAACTTAAACAAGTTTCTTCTACGTAGAAATCATGTCTAATGACCGGAAATGAAATGCTGCACCTCAAAATACCGTGTAACACTTCCAAATACTATTTCACTAATTTATTCAAGAGGAATGAAGTTTAAAGAAGAATCCTAAATAATGTCAAAGGGCTTGTTCACATTCTATGACACTCTCACTTCCTAGCTTGTTAAAAAATTTGGGAAGATTGAATGCGGCAGCATTTCATCTTATCGCAAATCACATCAGGCATATCACTGTGACATTTTTTTTTTGCTAGTTAATTACAATAGTATACTACTTCATCGAACTGACAATTACTGTGAGCCGAAAGTAGCCCATGGACGAAAATATCAAGGCAAAAGTGACCTCGCTATTAATATCCCTTACTTTTATTATTTCATTTCTTTGAAGGCAATAAACATAAAATTCCTAATACCTCGTGATTTCTTTTGAAAGTTGATTTAAAATATTTTAGCGATTTTTCAATGTGCCAAATATGCGACTAA
Organism: Ascaris suum; assembly: GCA_013433145.1. Lineage (NCBI taxonomy): Eukaryota > Metazoa > Nematoda > Chromadorea > Rhabditida > Ascarididae > Ascaris > Ascaris suum. The sequence continues at coordinate 2,825,371 of CM024175.1, forward strand.
ATATATTGCTGATAATATCATAGTCATTGAGAAGCACAATAGGAAGGTATAGTTGAATTCCTATGAATGACGCTAGCAAAAAAAAAAAGAAATAACACAACAAAGAAATAAATGCAATCGAGAGAAGAAAATATAGTTTTGACAAACAAAAAACAAACAAACAGCGAGGTATGGATTGAGAAGGATGAAGACAAATAATCATCGGCATATTGCTAATCACTCTATCCGTTTAGTTCAAGTTGCTTTCTTGCAACTTGCTCTCGAAGCACCAATACATCCGCTATTATTCCCGACATTCATCCTGCGTACTTTTGAGTTATTACACCAACAATTTTAAAAGAAGTCTCGAAAGCGTAGAGGTGGTCTCATGTCAAGAACACTCGTCATGATGACTGAGATAAGTATTGGTGCCTCTAACGGGAGAGCACATACTCCTAGAAACAGCTGCATGTAAAGCGACGATTGCCTGCCATAACAGAATTGTGGCGAATGGGCGTAAACGAGACAGTGAATTACCAGCTTTTTGTCATGTAAGCGTTCTGACGGAAGAGGCATTCTCATGTCCCAACAATCTTATACCTTGTGGAGACATCTCATTTTAACACCTGTCTGCCATAACATGTTGTGAAGATAGGACTGCGCATACAGTTGAAATATATAGCTGATCGCCCGAGCACAACAATTGTTCACCACATATTCACGGAGATCATTATTCGAGCAGGCGAACGTCTGACTTCTAATCGAGACTCTTTTGGAAGCGTGACTTCAATAAAAGATAATTATCATCACCGATCGGAAGTTCACGTGTTCCTTTTCCACTACGGATCTGTAAAAATAATTGTTTTCACTCATCATAACGTGTAAATTATTGCATAGGATAATTGCAATTCCAGACATTAAAACAAAAAAGTGGATATTTTCCAAATCAACAAATAGCGAGGAAGCTTTAGTGTTATCGAGCGATTCAATATAGTAATATGAGACAAAGATGAAGGTTGTATTCTTATGATGAAGTGATGCAGTGGCGTTCGTAACAGAGATCGTTTGCAATGCGAACACCTTATAGTGCCGTCATTTGGTTACTACCGGACGTGATTGTGGCAATTTACGATAACATATCATTCATAGATATGCGTCAATAACACTCTTCTTAATCAGAAAGCGATTGGCGACTGCCGTAAAGCTCATCAATCCTCGGTCATATCACTAGAGCTTTCCTCAATAGTTGCAGCTGCTAAAGCTGACTAAGTCCAGAATTCCCCTATGCGAATGATACTCTCGGAAAAAGACGGCTTAAAATGCTTAAAATGTGAAGAAAAGAACCTGGCTCATGAAGGTGTTTACTACGTCCCGGTGTGCCTTCTCGATAAGAAGTGTGCCGTGCAGAATATCCTGAATTGTCGAATAGAAACACATTTTTGCTTCCTCTGGATTTTCGCATTCATTCAACTGAAATTCGATATGCTGGTGAAGTATTTCACAAAAGATGTGTTTTATTCATCCTTTCGGATCCAGAATTTAGCCAGTAAAATGGGCCTTCCACCCATCGAACAATGCGGATTTTCAATATCGGAAACAAAGGAGGTGTGCCTCTGACAATAACAATGAATGCCCAAATCAGTGTAATTATCTCTACTGATGCACTATATGAGAACATCTTCCAGCCAGCGAAATTATTATGCCATCATATATGGCCTGATAACGGATGGCATACTGTGAACGTTCTTAAGTCTCTCAAAGAATGAACGTTGAGGGCGTACAAACTTCTTGCGCACCTTGTGGATTTCCATTACAGAAAGCATCATTTAGCCGATATAAGGAGAACAGCGATTTTCTGCACAAAAAAACGACCGTGTATTCTGAGTGCTATAGTTTGACAGCGTGTGCGAGCATTGCTGCAGAATCTAGTTGAACTTGAATTGCGGAAACCACGAGGGAAAACATGTCAGAGGAGATGGCCCTATTTGTGCTGCATGCATTCTGTTGGCGGCCAAGTGCTTTTGCCCACCGTCAACAAATTCTAAAATGTCCGCAGTTGTGAATTCACGCGAGACAAAAATCTAATCGGTGCAAAATTCATATTTAAATTAATGGATCAAAATGTGAGGCAGTACATCGTTCTTCTCGGACAGTTTATACCAGCCAAACTATGTCAGTCTAGTTTCAGTAGTTCCAGACTTTCACCCTCTACCACGTAGGCAGATATGCCATGCCCACGGGAAAAGGAGGCTCTAATTACCTCTTCCAGTACAAATTTGCAAAACTGCATGAAGTTTAATACAGCTTCGATGACACATTTTACAGTGATCGGTCGTTTTCAATAGCCGAAAGGTGGAAAATAAATGTCAAATGAAGTAAATGGCGAATAAAGCAAGATGCACCAGCTATATCCACTGATGAGCGCTCGAGAAACTTCTATGCAATGAACACTTACTTGATCCTGAAGTGCCCTCGGAAGAGGCGGTTGTCCCTCGGGGATCTCGGTTCCTTCTAACGCATTCTTCCAATGTTTTAACGTCTCGGCATGCTCATAGAGTGCCATATGAATCGTTTCCAGTTCACGTTCTGTGTCTATTTCAAAAAGTTCGCTTGGCTCTGTTGTACGCAGTGCAATCATCAATTGTCTCTTTCGCTGTTTCTGGATTTGAACAATCCTGAAATTCCGAATGTTCCCAAAACGGAGGCTTTCCAAATATCCGAAGATCCAAACTTCGAGTTCCGCAGCGACATAAACAGCTCTGATAACATACAGGAATGTGCTTATGTGTGAGGGCAGCTGCTTGAAGTGAACGGGACACGAAATATCAGGACGAAACCGCAACGGTGTTTCACGTGTTCTGTGATATTCCGTATATGGAAGGGACAGAAAATACGGAACATCCATATATGAAAATGCTTCGGAGAAAAGTATTTCATGCACATTTCATTGGAGATAACAGGTCATCGTCATATTTCCCTCTACTGAAAAGCAATTGAGAAGGACCTTCGTATTAACAATTTTCGCAGGCTTTTTTGCTCGGTCCATAATATGCAACATTGCTTCGATGTGCCATAAAACCAAACGAGAAAGTCGAATGTGAAACATAGACATACCATTCGTTCATTTCGATCATGCTCGGAGCTTGGAGCTGTATCTCGCATGTTGACGTCGCTATCCTGAATACATTTTTAGCGTCCTCGACAGGTTCGATATGATTCACTTCTTGCAGTTGAATACGTCCTTTTGGCTCCGTATCCGCTGGAAGAAAAATATTGCTCAAATTATTTCTTTCATGCGTCAATCGGAGATATATTTCTATGAAACGGAGCCAAGGAAACCATATACTATAATAGTGAAACGAATCACTAGCATCATAGCTTACCTTTCGATTTTTGCCAACAGATTTCCGTTTCTGTGAGTACAACGTATCGCCTTCTTTGACTGATTAAATTCTTCAGATAGCGTCGCTTTTCGCGCATTTTTCGCTCAATGAAGAAGCTGAAAAAAAAAAGAGATACTTTCTTGCCTTATATTTCAACGAAAGTTTTAGTGCTAATTATGTAAGAGATTAAAATGAGTAGGGTTTTATAAAAGTGAGGAAACTCTAATCAAAAAGACGCTATGAAGTTGGATGATGCTCTTTTTATTTGAGATTTTCAATTTTCATGGAAAAAAAGGGAAAAAGAAAGATCAAAGAAGGAAGTAAGAAATGAAATGACATACACACACATTTACATCTATGTATGCGTGTATATGTGCATTTATTCAGTGATTTTTTTAAACAGAAAATCATTCAATTTGGAATAAAGGAATTTCTTACTTGTAATCTACATTGTAGCACATGAATATGAACCATTCAAGCTTGGTTTTGAATAACTTCGAAGGCTTCGAAATTAAATACTATCATTTAGGAAACCTTAGAACATTGCATTTTTTAAATAGAAAAATGACTTTTCACTTTACAGCGATTTGGCGATGAAATGCGTATCGTTTTTTTTAAAGATTGCAGTATGCAATCGAATCAAGTAACAAAAAAAAAATGAATGCATGTCTTTGTGCTTGTAAGAGATTCATGAAGCTAGTTGATTTGCTTTGTAAACTTAGAACAAGAGAATGGAGTTTCTGCATTCATTCTTTTCACATAAGAAAATGGAAAGAAACATTAGATTCAACAAATCGTTTCAAAGTATAAAACATGGCTGCCACAAAACGTCAAAGCTCAGCTTTCACCAAAAGGAAACGGAAATCAAATAGGAAAATACAAGTATGATGGATACTCTCATTACGGACATGTCATGTTACACGATATTTAACGGCACGTGCAGCTTGCTATAGTAAATGAGTGGCGGCGTCGAAGGGGATCATTCTATATATGGTGAAATGAATCACCCTCTTGCATGGAGCACTGAGCTGCTTTTTGGTAATAGATAAAAATTAGCGAAGTAAATTATGCGAATAATTTGTTAAATATAAGGTCACATTCTTCCAGATTTGTTTTGAAGGTCACTTTTCCGATATCAGTTAAGAAGAATATGACGTTGGCACGAATAAAGCACTGCTGCATAAGAAAATGTCTATGTTAGGAATTTCTCATATCATGAAAAGTTCTATTTACATTCTAATCTCTGCAACTTCTACTTACCCATCTCGAAGAATTGAAAGGCTCTCTCCACTGATCGATAAATCCGCTTCGGTCATCGATATGCGATCAAGAAATTTTAGCATCGCTAGACGATGTGTTTCATCGGTAAACCTGAATCAAATGTACTCTTCATTCGAGGTGAGGTAAGTTGCTCTAGCAGCAAATCGTTTCTCATTCCCTTAAATTACAACATAAAGGGAAATTATTCCCAAGTTTTTATAGGACGTTTTATTCGCAAGTTTATAGAAACGCATCACACATTTTAAATGTTCTAGAATTAGCTAGTTTAATAGAATCAATGTAGCTAACACATCGTTACCCATAACATGAAAACAGCTCTCATACAATGATTTATAGCTAAATTCAGAGGATCATTTTTCAGGCGACAGTCCCTCATTACTTTTTTCATTCCATAGAGCCCATATCCTTTCAATTAATTAAGCCACATAGAATTCAGAAATTTCTTTCATGACATAGTGTTTACGATGCCGCGTGCCTCGTGAGAACACTGTGAAAATTTATATGAGGATTAGTGAATAAAGGAAACCTTTGCATTACTGGAGCCAACCATGGTTCTTTCACGTTGAGCGTATGACCCGAAACAACGCAATTTGAAAGACGTTGCAAAATTTTCGAAACAAGCACTAGCGTTCTAGCAACAACAGGATCCTGAAAATTTCATTTGATGTTTAATGCATATATATGGTCATCATGATTTATCGCCATATGACCAAAATATTAGTCTGTCTATCAGCTTGTCGCTTGAAATCAAACTTAGTCTTTCAAAGGAAGCAAAACCTTCACCTCAAAAAATCTATGGACTGTGGAAGATTTGAAATTTTCCGTTTGAATGAAGGAAAAAAATTCGCTTCCAATTAGCTCTTTTTCAGACGAAACTTATAACTCAAAAATATGTTCAGTACATCGAATTGTGAATTCGCGAGTTTTCAGCAATCCTCAAGTTTCTTAAATGCGTGAATCTACAAAAAAAAGTGCCTGACAAAACAAAGAACTGTATGCAAAGTGTATTAAGCGAATACCTTCGTAAACTCTAATTGCCTTAGCAAAAGAAACGTGTGCTGAACGGAATGCGATTTTTGCTGCACATATGAAAATAGCAACAATTGTCAGAGACGATTGCATTTAACGAACCGGTTGTTCACGCTTCAAGCCGAATAATCTCGGATTCATTATTGCTGCTGCGAAAAATCGCATGACAATAAATGAGCTAAGTGCAAGCCGTTGTACGTCTTCACGACCAGGAAAATGCATCGCAACAACATCACGAAGATCGGCGAACATCTCTCTTAGCGATGTGGGACAACGATGGTTCGAATCGACTACACGCGAGAAGGCAACCTCACCGTAGACGATCAGATTCAACTGAATTAAGCTTCGAATAGAAATCGAGAATAGCCGCAGAACAAGAAATCTTTGTCTATCCTCTAGAACTCTTACGAAGAAAAATGTGCCTTTGAGAGGGCGGGGCGATTTTTTCTTCGTAACCGACAGAGAGAGGTGGAAATTGAATCCGATCCTTTCCAAAAGCTCCATTGCGCACTACCACCTTAAACTCATTACGCAGTTGCATAATGTACTGCTAACAAAGGCAACAGTAAAAGTCTGGAAATAGATGCGCATTCTTGCAGGTGAGGCGTTTGTCTAACCATAACGCGCAAAGCTGCATAAAAAAGAGAAACCGGAAACCTTTGTGTGCATTCGATACACATAAACACATCTCCTTAACAAATTATCGCTTGAAATGACTCGTCAACGGGCAAACAAATGTGTCTAGGTGAAAGGTGAGAATTTTTTTCTCATACGCTCAAACTGTGCCCCTTCAACTTTCACTGATGCGGTGAATTTCTACTGACTGGTGGAATGGAATTAAGTATGCTTATGTAAGTGAAGAACTGAGAGGCCTAATCTGAATTCTTGAGTCGCTTATGCAACCCAGTGATACACCTTACCTGAAGGTTAATGATTCCGAAGGCTTCCATTATTTATTTGCTATTTTCTCATCTTTCACGCATGAAATATGAAGAGCGGATATTCACCTACCTTGTTCGATTCGAGGCTGCCACCATGTTTCAATTTTGATGGATCTACTTCACAACATTTTCGCTCATTGTAAATCTGAAATGCTCACTGAAATTATTGTGAACTAAGTCACACCAAGGCACCACCTGCTCCAAAGGTGCGCCGACTTATGTTGATGAGGAAAAGCACGATAAAAATAATGTGAGGAATAAAAAGAAGAAGGATGAGAGGGATATACAAGGAATAAGCACGCTCCTTATAAAGCTATGGGACACCGTAGGGTCAATAAGGCTGTGTAAAAGGAATAAACACATCGCGCATGAGACCGTTTGAAAAGGAAAACATGTGGTAGTTTCCAGGAACCATCCATTTTCCTATGATATGTTACCCGAATAACCAAGTTTCGGCAAACATTTGAAACGAAGAGTTAGACAGGTGCCACAGCAAGGGCTGACTGAATCCTTAAGCTAGTTACATCTGTGACACTAAACCTAAAAAGGTGAGCATAAGAAAAACAACAGCTGAATAATGGGAAGAAATCCTTGCATTCCTTAATATCACGCTGACAATCGTCATTACTTAAATACTTAAATACTACCACTGTTAAATAGCATATTGGGTTGTGCATGTGTAAAACTTTCATTGTTTTTGTTTGTTTGATTTGGTGATTTGAAGATTCTTTGAAGTTGTAGGGGGAAATATTGCACTTTATTCAACATAACCTACCATATCGATAACCGGCTTCAATGAAATCACAAGATATTGATGGCCGAGAAATTTCATTTGTTCGTAAATGATTTTACTCGCCAACGTCTGACTCCGAAATAATGTGTTGACATCTCTGCAGAAAAAATTTTCCTCAACTACAAATAAAGCATTTCTTGAACTTTCTTAATTACTTTGGCATTTATTTCTACGACGAAATAAAAAAAGAAACATTTCTATTCACTTCACAAAAACAAAAAAATCCACCTTTTCGAAGAAAATGAATTTATGTGAAATCAATTTTTTTCGAAATTAACCTACAGAGGTGCTAAAATCATTGAAATTAGTTAGCTGTTAAATACACTTGAAAATATCGTCAACAAATATCCTACCTTTTTTCTCCATTTTCAAAACTATTGCAACGAAATTATGATGTTAGGTCATTACAATGTGTGATCACTTTCAGTGTTGATTGAACGATAATCAATTCACCTAACTAGTGAAGAACTTTTACTCGACAAAAAAGTGGAACTTATTAATCACCGAAAATGAAGAGAAAAGAATGAAATTATTAAGTTGGCAGTTTTCAAAAGATACATGAGAATATGGGAAGAATTTCAACGGAATATATAATGAAATATGGAAAAATCTCAAATATCAATAATAAATAATTTTATATTTTTCTTTGTTTTATTCAACTCAACGAAATGCACATCAGAAAAATATCAAATCAACAAATCTATGAATTAATAATCTTTAAGAGCGATTAAAAAAATAGTATAAATTAAATTCTCTCTTCATTTGTTACATTAATAAACGACATATAAATAAGAAAAATTTTCTATTGAAGGAAAATTTATGCCTATTTAGTGAACCTTACGAAATAATGAATAATATTGAAAGAACTGAGAAAAATCTGAATAATGAATCATAAGAGAGTACATAAATATTAAAAAAAAAAAAAAACTTACTGGCATTTTACAATATCTTGTGCACATAGAATCCTTAGAAGAGGACGAATTGAATTTGCTTGAACGAAAATTTTCATTAATGGCCTCGCTATTGTAACTAAGTCAATCTAAACAAAACAACAGATTTCAATGGGATTGCAAAAATTCAATACAGATACGAATATTTAAATTAAAAGGATTTATATACATGAAATGATAAATATGCATAGAAAGAATTTCATGAAACTAAACAGCAATCACAAGCATTTGCAATGTTCAACTAAAACGTTGAAGTGCTCATTAAAAGTCTATGAAAAAAACAACTATTCGGATAATATCTTCTAATTAAATATACATCATTGTAAAGCAACAAGAATATCGAGAAAATGATAATCGATATGCTGATCGCATAGCGAAATAAGATAAAAAGATAATGATGAATTTTCAAGAACCATTTACTAATAGCAACAGAATAAAATTAGTGCAGTAGCTTAGAATTGATATGTTCAGTTATTGGAATTAATATGTTCAGACCACCTGTAACTTGCTATCGAAAAGGTTACCTATAGATGTACAAGTACAGACATATCCGTACAAAGTTAAGATATAATTCGATTTGCAATGGAAGCAAAAAAAAAAAAACCAGGAAAACACAAGTTTAGTGGGTGCGTTAATATTGAAGCGAATAACTAATTATTATATTTCATGACGTATTGCATTTTACTAGGTTCAAATATGTCCGCCCAATAATTTTTACCTGTGTGTTTCGTGAAAATTATTCGGAAGAGTTGCGAGATATGCTCATCTCTATTGAAATATGGTCGCACTCTTTTAATTTTTTGATAGGTTTTTTTCATTAGTTCATAGCTAACATCTGACTCTTCGAGTGTGGATGAAAAATTTCCGAGATATAGGAAAGGCTTTTATTTTACAAAGTATGTTGACTAGTCCATTACCTAGAGTCAAAAATGAAGTATAGTTGAGTGAGGGAAATGGGTGGAATATAATAATGAATTTAACATTGCAGTGTTTGAAAACCTGGGAAATTCTCTGCAGAATTTTCCCTAGCAGCTAAGATTTGGATATGTAAATAGCGCTGAATAGTTTTTTCGTCTGCATAAAATTTGGAAATTTATTTCTCCATATATTCAAATGCGAAACGAAGGCGTAAAGGGGAATTTTATGATCGAAAAGATGAAATGCTTACAGAAGGCAAATATTCGAGGATACCAGCTGGTGAAGCGCAAAAAGGTCGGGAACTCAACGAATTGATTAGATTTATTTGAAGAGGTTTGTACATTTCCAACGGTAATACGTGATCAGCAGTATAGAATAATCGCAACCGCAGCTCGCCAAGCCGTGAAGGATCTGCATTTTCACCTGTAGTCTCTTCAGCTTCGTCCACTGACATACGTGGCTTCAAATAGTACCTAAAAATTTGCTCACTTATGAAGAGTGCATCAACCATCTTAGCAAACTATATGGGCTGTAAAATTTTTTGAAAACATCACTCTAGCATTAAGAACTCATAAATATTAGGCTTCATTGAGCATTTCTGAAGGCTTCTCTTACTTTCTCAGTAATCGTCACTGGAGACTGTACCGTTCTTATATGTTTTCTTGCAACTGCACTACTACTAAATGTCCCTCAGTTTCGTATTTTCATAGGGGCGCATGAGACAACGGCATTAATTATATCCACACATTCCTAGATCACCCGATATGATCCAAGCTGCAGAACCAAAATTTTTCGCCTTAAAAATAAATGCACTATAACTTCAGGAAAATAATTTTCCACATATGTACAATAATGTGTTGTTTCGAAGCATACGATAATGCACAAGATATGAGAACTTAAGGTGGGAGAAAGTGCAATTCTACAACGAGGATTACCACTATAGCCACGAAGTATGACGAGTTCATGAGTTCATTTAACAAACCTCGTTAATGGTGCCGAAAAAGTACGAGAAATATGCGTTAAACGGCAACGTCGTGATTTACGCATCGATGAGAATAAAATCAACGATGAAGCATTATTTAGCTTCTTAGTGCTAGCTCGTAATGAAAGACGAAATGCGGCTCCTGTTTGTGGTCGAGAAAACATTTGCGTGGACATATTCGAATAGAAACACTTCGTATGAGAAAGTTTTAGAGTTGAGAACACAACAAGTTCGAGAAACAAACGAGTCAGCAATATTCTAGAAGCGAGCAATACCGAGTGGAAATTTAGGCGAATTCTGCCAATGAAAAGATCGAAAAGAACGAAGGGGGCGTGTCACCAATGGAACGCCTTTTTCTTGCACCATCACTAGTCAATTCGTTCTCTGCTTACACCCCCGCACACCTACGTAAATGTAGGCGCGCTCTATATGTACATGGTACACTCTTCACTAGAAACATCGACTCCTACACATTCCAATCAATACACACTATGGTCGAAAATGAAGACGTGAGAGGGATAAATAAATGAGGTATTTTAAAAAATTCATTAATAGTTGTACGTATATGAAGCTCTCTCTCTCTATTCTCCAGTTTATAGGCAGCCAATGAAATATATTCGTAAATAGTGTTTGCACTGGGAAATTCATGCTACCAAAATTTATCATTGGTAGATTAAAATATTATCATGAGGACTCTGCTATTTTCTTGTTTAGCCTAATGTAGCATTTAATAATTTTTGACTAAGTGGATACTATTAGTAGAGTCTGATGCCGACTTTATACAATTTCAGATTTATTTCTTCAAACAGTTCATCACATTTCACGCTCGAATTTGCCTCATTTCAAAATGAATTCCGGAGAAGCAAATCATTCAAATTGGTGACAACGTAGAGAAGTCAGGTGCCAACACCTGTTCAACAAATGATTCATAGTGTTTCGTTGATTGTTCTTTTTTATTCGAAGCGCAAAAGAAGAGATTGAGTTATTTTAAATCAAAGTCTTGCGTGGTCGAGATGAATAGTGCTAGGTTTAGAAAAAAAAAAAAGGCAAAAAAACGAAGAATTCCGGAAGTATTGTTGTCAATGATTATATGATTTGCTTAAATTTAAAATATTTCTCTATGGCTCCCTATAAAGAGTGCGATTTTATGCTTCCTAAGAGGAGAGTGGAAAATTTAAATGGTAAAACATCATTGCAAATTTCCCATAGCTGAATGGCATAAATAACATCCTACGGCGAGTGTTTTATCGAAGGAGAAAATTTACAGGAGTCTTGAAGGATTACTTCCGCATTTCAATGTCAACGAAAGAACTTCTCTAGTATTGAAGTGCACAAATCGTTAGACTGTAGTGAATTGCAACGAACCATTGTGGACCAGATGAGTCGCTTTTCGGTCGCATAGTTGTATCGTCGAGTAGAATACGTACTTGTCCATGAAAGTAGCTATTGAATCCACCTAGAACGTCATGCCACAATGAGAGCCGAATCTGTGGACGTTGACCATCATGGTTGTCTCTTGGTTCACATTCCATAAACAACGTTTCATCGCTTTCCTGAAAATCCCTTTTCTGTATTCGCCAATATGCGCCTAGTCCATGCTCGCATCTTCAAAGTATTCTCAAACTATGCAGTCTTATAAAGGTACTTCCCCGTCCGATAGCATTTATCCTTCCCTTAGGTTTCCACATTTTAAAGGATTCAGTTATGTGATGCCATTTTTTTAGCTGTTATTATATTGTAAAATAAGTTTACATTTCATCATTTTAATCCAACTCATCGAACAAATAGTGTTTGTAATGTACACGTGACATATGTTATGATAGGATATACGATAGGAAATGATAACAACAGTAAAGAATAGATGTAAATTTCGTAAAGAAATTACTTTTATAGCATTTCAACTGAAGTAAGTCGAACTGTAATTTTCAACTGCATCTAAACAACGCATTGATTAACAGTATTTCAAAGCGTCATAGACAGTAAGATTCGGTTTCCTATATCAAAGTATCCCATATCATCGAATTAATTACATAAAACATTTCACTTAAATGCCGTAATTATTAATTATTGCATTCCTTCATGCAAAATTGTTGATTAGAATAATATAGTAGGTTCTTTCGTACATATGACATATCATTTCCTCAAAGAAGTACTTGCATGTGAACTAAACAGCCTGTTGGCTACTTTTATAGGATTCATTTCACACAACAATTCGATAGATGCTTCCTCGTTGTGCAACTCGATGTAGGAATACGCGTAACTCTGAGTGATATTATCAATCTGTGGAAAATGTTACTTCCGGATGGAAATTTTTGTTGTTGTGGCACGCTTGATACGGAAACTTAACAAAACTTTTATGATCAACGTTAGAGACAATCGATCAACGATATATATTTAAAGTGAATAGGAATGTAAGAAAAAAAAAGAATATTATCACAGTCATCGAATATACAAATGAGCACTGTTATATATGTGATATCCTAAACTTTTATTCAGCAATATTATTATATGTTGAAATCTATAACGGCAGAAATTGAAAAATAGAAATGATATATGCATTCTCATGAACTCATCGAGAATATCAAGATTTCTCTATCCCATAATTCAGTTGATTTGCTTCGCGCAAATATGCACTCGAGATTAGAGGAAACTTCTGAAATTCGCAAGCAAAAAAAAAAAACTAATCTCAGTTTCCTGTTGCAGCGAAAAAAAATTTTTGCGCACAACGCCTTATATCATTATCTCGCTCACGTTATTGCACCATCTTTCTATTACAACTATTACAGAAGACGGTGTCGCTTCAGCATTTAAAGAAAAGCTGTAAGTTTTTAGTTTAATTTTTTTTTTTACTATACAACTTAATAGGTTTGAGATTTTTAAAAGAATTTGTGGCAACAGTTTTGTAACAAAACTTCAACTCTTACAAACAGTATATTTGTAAATGGCGCTCAGAAGATTACGGCAATATTGTGTATGCGGAGAAGAATTTGCATTTTTTTTTTTTTGGTGTACTCATTTTTTTGGCGTACAATTATTTTAAAAGATTACATTCTATGTGCCTTTCTTTGCGCGCAATCATGCAGACATTCATCCCAAACTTATCCAAAAGCTTCCCTATGCTATGGTGTTTGGTGTACTCATGGCATAAGGATGAGATTATGAAGAGAAAGGAATTGCCACAGTTCTTTAAAAATTACGCATCATAAATTAACTAAGACATCGACCGACACATTGCTTAAAATCTTTATCGCTGTGACTTTGTCATATGCATTGCAAGCCTATACTTCCGAAATGTCGCAAATAATTGACGAAATCCATTTGTGATCATTCATATTGCTAGAGAAAAGTATTTGCTATGTATTCCATTAGGTGGTTGATTGAAGAATCCCTCTCATAACAAAATCAACTTATTTTATTATGAGATGACTGTCCAAAATAAACTTATTGTCGAAATTAACTTAAGAATTCCCATTTTAAAACCAGGATGTTCGAATATTCGAACAAAATTGAAACATTGATGAGTGGATATTGATGGCAACAATTTATTGTCGGTACTTTGTTGAAACGTAGATTTAATGACTAAATGACCTGCAATTATGACCATGATTTTTTCCATGAACTGGGGTTGGCGCCAATGAAGTGGAACAACAACACTCTTGCATGTGTCTTTCATGTGCGAACAGATGAACATACTTAGAATGGTTGAAGTGAACATCAATACATAACATCATTTGCCGGAAAACGTCGACGATGAGGACCCTTAGAAGTTGCGCCATCAGAAGCGCATTCCTTCCGCAGCACAAAAAAAAAAACACAAACGATGACGTTGTGAAGTGGAAAGGCTACATAGTTTGACTAAAAAGCATTGCATCTCAAAACTCTTTTAAATTAAGAAGCGCACGTTCATTCATAAGAATACCATAATTTTTCGCCTAAGCGAAATTGTATTCCTAATCGCATCGAGAAATAAACTACTAAACAAGGGAGGAAAAATACGACATAAAATAACGGCTAAAGTTCAAGCGGGTGAATGTGCGAGACGATTCACTAACGCTCATGTAATGTCTATAGAGTTCAGTGATTTTAGATATCGTTTGAGTGGCAATATGCATGTGAAATTCGCTCACAGATTGAGGACGGACCATACAGTTGCTGAAGAGCCAACCAAGATATCTGCTTATGATCTAAATGTATTTTTGATGTAAAATTACGGTGATCATTTTGCTCGTATAGGTGATTCTTGTTCACTGTTCTTCGCGCACTGCCACTGATCGACATAGGTGCTTTTGGCCTACCTAAAACTATATAAGTCGGGCTTCAGTCGTTCAGCGTCAGTATTCTCCATTCGACAGCTCCGCGATCGGCAGCTCTTCTTGGTACCTCTGACCTCTCTCCGTTTTTACTCGTTCTTTGGACCCGAGGTGCTCCTGAATAAACCACCTCGACTATTCCGGTGTCCCTCCACGTTCAACTCTGTCTCCCTCGGCGCGTCGCCGCCTCCAGAGTTACAACACATACATCATAAGGTGTTTCGCGAATGGTGCAGTTTTCCATGAATGCTTGGAACGTCGTATGCTATGGATGAAGGATCCTCGGATTAGATTTGTGCAAACTGTGGATGAAACTTCGTTCGCTACCTCCCCCCCCCCCCCCCCCGTAATGGTGCTCGCTATTGTTTTTACATTTCGGCGACGAATATTGTAGATGCCTCTCTAGGCACCTACAATATCGTCCAAGATGCTCTGAGAACATCGGAGTACATTCTCATCATTCATGACAAGTGCAATTTCTTAGAGTGCAACACATTTCATTTCAATTCTGTAACTGTTTCCCTCAAACAGTTTGCTAAATAGAACTGTAAAACTGCGTCGCGGAAAATTCCGATCACGAGGCGAGCTGATTCTCACAAATTTAGGGAAGGAACAACGAGAAAACCGGGTGATACATTGCGCTTAGAGGCATTGGTGTTGCATAAATTCGGGACAAGGTGGTTTATTCTACCTGGCAAGACAGCACGCCGCTACTGCGACACACATGAGGCCTTGGGAAGCATCAAATTTTCGCATGGCACCTTCACAGTGGCTTTACTGTGCTGCTCCTGCCGCTTCCGCCTCTGGAATTTTGTCGTCAGCATGGTTGCTAATGGGGGAGAATTTGGCGTCATAATTTGCCTCTCCAGCTTATGTTGTTGGAGGTCATCAGTTACCTATGCTTTCTTCAGTCGAAGCGTTGAGTGCAGAGTATGCAACAATGCTCCATGGAAAACTGTTCTGTCTGAACGTACCAGAAGCACGAAGTAAGACACAATAAAACGGGCATATCGTGATGTGCACAACTAGCACAGGTAGCAAGATTCTTTTTTTGGATATGAGAGACGCAAGGTGCAAGGAAGTCCTCCTAGAGCTCAGAGGTTGTCCTGAACCCTTCATGTTTGAAAACGCACTTCCTCAGCTGGAGATGCATCTGAGGCACTCATATCTTCATAACATGGAAGATGTTCAGAAGCATTCAGCTCATTTTCAACGTCAAATTATTTGCCTTTGGGACAGATATATAGATATGCTACAGCTATACAAATAAAAATGCGCAAAATTCCTGCTTGGCATTCCAAGTTAATTGTTTCCTTATTCATTTATCACAACAATGAAAGTCTAAAAGACAATACAAATATAGCAGAAGTTCTCGAATATATTCTCGAGAAGTATAGCAAATATAAATATTCTCGAAAAAGCTCAATGAATGAATTAAGCATTCAGACTCAATATGCACCAATCATTTTGCACTCTTTAAGTTTTGCATTTACTATTGTAGTTGTATTTTTAGTGCATTTGTTGCTAAATAGCATTTAGATAGATGTATACATGTAAGTGTAATGTATTGAGATAACAATTATAGTAAATAGCAGCATTATGATCAAGCTGCCATACAGAAACATAAAAAAATATTTTCAAATGGATTTTAAAAAATATCTATGTAATAATTTATGATTTAGTAGTGGTCAGGAATGAATATTTTAAAAATTATACGTCTAGAGATAGGAAATAGAGGCATCTGAAGTGCAAGTCTACAAGATGTGTTCTTGTTCGAATAAGCCGGTTCTGGACAAATCGTCAGCTGGAAGCAAGTACGTCGATGCGTAGAAACATTTCTGCGCACTGTTCCGTCTTAGAGGTAACACTGAGCAGTATGCACATCCTCCAGGTAACTATACTACATGACACGCTCAACAGGTGAGCATACTCACCTGCACATAACGCGCTCAAGAATGCTGCAAAAGTCCGGAGGAACTAAGTTAATAATCGTCCAGAAAAGGGTATATAGTCTCATGTGAGAATGAATAACGTAAAAACAACAACTTATTATTTATCCCTCATTCATAAGATCATTGGAAATTTTCATGTTGCTGGCCTTCCCACTCACCTGCTCTCTCATTTTCTCAGTAAACACGATTCAAATAGCGGCGAATGAAATTCCATGAATCTTTTATCACTTATAGCTCTATATTGCAGCTGCTTTTAACATAGCCGCAAATATTGCGATTGCATAGATTGTAGAAAAAAAAATTACTTCACAAAGAATGCATCGTTTCAGATGAGAAAAAAAAATTGTTTTTCGATGAGTTGGTGGTGATGAAATTTCACCGCTCAAATGGGCAATATAAAAATAGAACATTCCTATGTGTTCATCAGTGCAGCACTTTCGATCAATTCAACAATCACGTGAAACAGACAAAAAAAACCAGCCGATAACTGCGATGGAATTTTACACAAATCATTGCTAAATGACGGTCGTAGTTGCATTCGTGGAAGAAAAAAAAACCTACTTACCTTACCAGATCCAATTTTCAGTTTCTTCGATTCCATTCGTCCACAACCTTGTAAAGTAACCAACAGGTAGAGGTCGACTGGTTCGTGAAAATTGAGTCCAGAATGATCAACAACTCTGAAGAAAATAAGGCACTCATGCATGAGATTAATAACTCAACCATTTCAATCACAATACTCAAAAATTATCGATCACATGGTCGCATATCTTGCATTTATGCACGGATTCTCCAACTTTGTGTATGAACTAAGTCAGAAATGCTAAAGTGGGAAACGCTTTAATTTCTTCTCTGACGGCATAACTATGATCGGTGAACATCATAATGGTTACGTCGAATTAAATCCATTGCCGAATGAGCGTACCTTTTATGCATTATGAAGTTTCGCACAAATGTTATCTAACTTCGATAAAGAATGTGGGGATTAAATGCCAAAGTGAGGCACACTGATCAAGAACGATAAGTCCCTGTTCGAGATACAACGAATAATGACGAACAGAAAAAAAAAGCAATAAAAACAATATTTCGTTGCATGCTGATAGTGAAAAATTAACGAAAATTGTACTGCAATGTCCTTAATAGAAACTCATCATATTGGTAGCTCAAGCATCCGGAATTATTAGTTCTCAAAGGAGAAATCTCTATGTTAGCGGCTCTATGAAGTCATATGAATATTTGCGTAGATATATAATAACTATGCCAAATGCGAGTATATCTATGTATAGGTCTGTCCGTCTGTTGGCTTGCTCAACGGCTTCCATTCATGGAACACCAATGAAATATGGCAAGCATAAAGTATAGGCTGAGCAAGTTTGTTTTCATGGTTTTCTTATGTTTTAATCGTTTCATGGTTTCATTAACACGCATCAATGATAAGTTACCATACATTCTTTGAGGAAAATTTGCTTTCTGTCCGATCCATTCCGAATAAAGAACTGACATCCTTGAGATATCATAAAAATGTCATGCTCATAAAACATTTACGAAATTTAGGCGGACTGAAAATTATTAAAGCCCAAATATCAAGGTTAGAAGCTGACTGCGATAAACTTGGTGATTTTTCCTAAAGAAGGTATCTGTAGGTGCTGACAGGTGCTAAAGACACCGGTAGCATATTGATAAAATCCTATCGATATTCAGGTTCCGCTAACGTAGCAGTCTTCATGCATGGTAATCGAGTCGAGTCATAGATGTGAAGGAGCCATTTATGAAGGTATCCGCAATTCAGCATAGAATCGTTGTTTGCTTTAAGCAGAAAGCACCACTTCGTTTATGGCAAGATTCACTTTGGACGTGCTTGCAACGGATAAAGGAAGCGCGAATTGAAAGTTGGGGGAAAGCGTAGGCGTGCAAGCCGGAAATCTTACTCGTACTGGTCGGCTTATTTGCGCTTGCCTTCAGAGAATGCACTATAAGAATGAACCACGTAGGAGGCAATTATACGCAAAATCAAGGTTGTTTGGGCTCTTTTTTAGCCTCATTCGTAGGCATTTATTCTTTCTTCGTGCTCATCGAATAGAAAACGACCTAGCGTGAGTGGCCTGATGTTTACTTAATAAAATATCAAACTTAAAAGTAGTCGGAAGTCGCATTGGAGAATTCCCATGCAAGCGCAGAGAAAAAAATAATTCGCCATTCAATCAAATTTGTTGTATGTCAGATTTTTGCACTCATTTATCATGCTGAAGGTGAAAGATTAAAAAAAATCCAAATATTCCATTTTATAGATGAAATCGATAGGCAACCGAATAAAAACTTTATTGCTTCATAATTATTCTCAATTATACTTTATCGTTAGAGCATTTTGGATGCTTACGATTCGATCCGAGGAGTTTCGTGTAATCGAAGGAGGAAAAAAGCTCCTATCATTCCGCATTTTCCTATAAACCATGCACTTCACTTTCTGATATAAACTTCTTTTGTTAATTTTTCGTTGGTCGTGATTAATAGACGGTTTTTGGGCATGTAGATTTATTGCTCGTAAATATAAATTTATATGTATATGTACATAAGTAAACTACATCTGCATACTTTTTATATATACACATAATTACGTAGGTTTATATATATATATATATATATATATATATATATATATATATATATATATATATATATATATATATATATATATATCCATGCGAAGATATGTAGACAGAAAGCTTATAGAGGTTGACAGTTCAAATTTAAATAGAATTATTGCTTAATCAAAAAAGACAAAGAAAACTATCTCCGAAGTTACTTTGTTAATGAATTATCAAGGAGATATTTGACCATCAGCTCTTCGCAATCGTAATTTTTTCCTCAAATCATTGCATCGCAGGAAAAATTAGAATGATCTCTGATTGCTAACACTAATTTCACCAAATGCGCTATAGATCTTTCATCAACAAAGGTCATGAGCAGAGTGCAAAAGGGAATCCAAGGAAAAACTATAGGCGAATGCTTCGTAGAGGTGTTCCCATGTAGCGTACGTAATTGGAGTGCACCTTGCACCAATGATTGCGCGTTCCCTCTGTTCATTAAATAAGAGGCTTCGTATTATGAACCCAATTTATTAAACTGTGGAATATATAAGAGTCAACAGTATTATGCGATGAAAAAAATGCGCAGAGAAACTAAAATCGACAGTTGACGCCTCAGCCACAACCTACATAATATTCTTTATGTCTCGAGTCTACTTTCAGCACTACAAACAAATCCTTATAGAGGAATTCATCATAGTTCCCCGAAAGATTAGCAATCGCAGCGTTTTCACCGCAGATGATAATTAAGGAAGCATTTGAATCGAAAATATGACCTAAAAATGATGAAAGTGCACAAGTTAACAGGATAAATTCTCAGTGAAGATGGATTCTGAAATGCATGGCAGAAACCATATTAAACCTGACAAACATGCTGAAGCCAGTAATCTTATAATGAAGAAATATGGAGCACACTGAAGATGCCTTAAAGCATTTTTCGTCTTTTTGGTGAGAGGAGATTTCAATACGAATTCGATTGAAGATGATAGTCTCTAAAGCGTTTTGATAAATGATAAAAGTGCTAGAACAACGTTTATGTTAGTGGCGCAGCACGAAAATTTCAGCTTGAGCGTTCTTTCTGTTATGAAAGATCGAACATAGAAAACATTCACAATATCTCTTTTAAATGAGAATATAAAGGAGAGAAGAGTGAAGAAATGGCTGATACAACATCTCTCGAGACGGAGAAAATTACAAAGGTTTCAGCTATGAATGCGCCGGTTATTGCTGATAACGAGGGATTTACTATTCCGAATCTTCCGGATTTACGTCGAAAACCTCCAGTGGAATTGATTGCTACTGGAAACCATAAAAGCGATGATCAAGAGAAGGAATTTGCATTTATTGGAGAAAAGATGCTAGAATTGTGCGGAGGATTGCTCTTACGGAGTAGGTGGCTATTTCAGATGGTGGCTGCTTAAAGAACAGTATGCTTTCCAATCTCACCTTAACATTGCAAAAAATAAAAATGAAATAAAATTTTGCGTTGGAAAGAGAAATATCATTGCTTTTAATAGATAACGTAACCGCTTCAATTAGAGACTGTATTAAAGGGCCAACCTTAATGCAATTGAGGATGTTTCATCGTCATAGTGCAAATCGACACAAATTTGTCCCGAAACATCATTTTGTTTCGAGATCGGCGTCACACGAAGCCAACGATCCTCACCAGAATGTTTCACAATATCACGCTTCTTTACGCTAACTCGTCCAATTGGCCGTGGTATTCGTGAGTTCTCCGATATAATGAAATGAAGCTGCGAGAAGTTGCTGGAAATTTCGTGCACGAAATCGTCTCCTATGCAACAGCTGAAATTCAATTCTTTAATTTGGAATTGATACTTATGCGAGTATCTAGTGTTGAAAAGACCCGAATTGGTGCTCCAGCTGCTTATTTTTGATCTGGACCGACAAGTGCCCCACCCCACCCACATCAACCCACATCACTCCCCCTCCCCCCTCCCTGTGGTCGATTTCTCACAAGATTGCAGCTGCTCTCGGTAGAGATTACCTGCGACGCAACATCATAGGAATGAGGCACTCCATTGAGCAATAAGGCGCTGCAAAATCTGATATTCTATAAGGCTAACATCGTGGCAATATCAGACCACTTAAACGCTTTTCCCGTCTTCCGTGAAACTTTTTCAAGTAGAGTCACGAAAGACGTCGCATGTTATGCAAATCTGTAGCTGCATCCAGGAACGACGGAAAAAGATGATTACATGTGGCGATCTGGCATGAATACAGGCAGGTGACATAAGTGCAGAATTCGTTTGGTAGAACAAAGTGGAAGGAGGTTGCGGAAATATATCATTTACGTGTCAGCGCAGTAGCTAAGAGTATTGCTTCGGAAAAAACTACCATGAATATATGCGGTAAACTGTACAATAGAAAGTACACCTTAAACATTTATTAAAATACTAAACATGACTATCGCATTTTGAAGAGAAATTTCAGCGCATAAGCTACAGTGTTCTCTCATTTACTATGGGTGTTTAGACGAGATTAGCAACTGTTAACTGTTCAGAGATGAAAGAAAAGATAACTAACTTGGAAGCATTTATGCAACTCGTTATCTAAAACTATTTCCACTTTAGCGATCATTACACAACAACGTTTTTACTGCAGCGAATTTTTGCACATGCGTTCAGGACTCTATGTAAGTTGACACTTACACACACCTGGCTCTAATGCCGCATTTACCTGTCATCGTTATGCACGTTCACAACGATTCGGTAATGACGTCGTCTTATTAAACAAGACTATGGTGAGCTAGCAGAGAAAAATCGAGATCTACGATATATGCGGCTGTACAGATGTCGACTTCCTATGTTGTTATATTTCATTAAGATTTCTAGTTTAGTAGTATTGCCAGCTAAAGAATTTGAAGTATTCCACTGTTGAACATGGCCTTCGAAGCAAGAACCTTGCTAATAGACTGGATGCGATGGATTACTACTTTCATTAGTAGTGTGCAAACAGGATTTGCAGTGCCAACAACAGCGACTTAGGTTCAAAGAGATATCAAGCATAACACAAAAGATAACACAACAACGCTTATCAATACCACATGTTTTCCTTTGAAAGTTGTTCTCTAAACTAGCGGCGGGGGCTTGAAGTGGAATTGTTAAGTAGAGAGCACCACATACAATTATCGCTACATGAAAAGGCCACTGTTCAGAAGACAGTATTCGCGTTTAAGCAGAAATAGGTGGAAGACCGGTCGATAAAACAATGAAAATAATTTCTGAAATATTAACGCTAACTAAATTACATATGAAATAATAAAAGACGACATAGATCGGCTTACATGGAATCTCTGACGGTGGATGTTGATTGATAAATATCTTGGTTGTCGAGTCGGACAACAATTGTGATCGATCGATTATCGCCTATACATCGAGCGGGTAGGTTTTTGAGTTGTGCGATATTAACCCTCAACACTTCGATGAGTCGTAGATGACCGTCGCAAACGACACGACCCGCTTTCGTATCGCGCCCACTCGCACAGCATATACTCATCACATTACACTCTTCTGAAATAGCTATGAACATCCGATACGATCGATCCACTCCGCAGTCGCAACGCTATCAATAATATAAACGATCATTGTAATTTAAGGATTCTTAACATATTGAATGCGAGAAAAGGCTAAGCATGAGTAAATCATTGAAAATCACTTCAGACGATTCAGCCTTGCAACATATGAAGAGTAGGAGGAAATGTATCTAAAGCGAAGCAAAGATTTTGGACGAGCCGCCTTCCCGTCAACTGAGAGTCCCTCATCAGCAAGTTCTTGACGACTGAATACCGGCCGCTGAGCTTGTTACTTTCGCTGACATTTTCTTGTGCAGATTGAGAAATCGCAGCTTTCAGCATTGTTCACACAAATACATTGAAGCAATCGAACCAATGCTAGTCACGATTAAAAAAACACAACGAAGCCTCACTGAG
Source organism: Ascaris suum (assembly GCA_013433145.1). Taxonomy (NCBI): domain Eukaryota; kingdom Metazoa; phylum Nematoda; class Chromadorea; order Rhabditida; family Ascarididae; genus Ascaris; species Ascaris suum. The sequence goes on from CM024175.1 coordinate 2,848,429, forward strand.
GATATCAGAAACGACGATAACTGATAATTGAATCAAGATTAATTTGAAACGGAAGACGACTAGTTCTGAAACGATAAATTCATAATCACTGATAAAATTATTAGATATTTATTCGCAATAATGATCACTCATCACATTAAACTTCTTTTTCGTGCTGTTCGCGGCATTCGTTCGTTGAATGTTCTCATTTCCATCGCGCTGACGTCAAAATTGCTCGGGAAATTGGAATTCTCCAAAGGTTTTCGTATTTTAAAACAATTAATATCTATTTTCAGGGCATAAATTTCTTTAAAATGCTCCACGAACACTATTGTAACGCCCATGTAGAAAGACTTTTGGAAAAACGTTTTAATAAATAATCACATAAAGCTTCAGACTTGCAAAATGACTGAAAACTTATAAAAGCTTTCGAAACAAAATTTTATGGAATCTGTCGCGGAGACAGGCAAGTGAGTTATCTAGCTGCTAGAGCCACGAAATTGAAATGCGTCTCAACGCAGTAACAGACGAATTGTCAGATTTGAATTCCTGCCATAGCAACTATATCATTTCACTAATGCGGCGTTGCGGTTTGTGTGGAGACGCAGCTATGGTACGTTCATCAGCATTATTTTTATCTTCATTGTTTTCTTCGTGAATTTCTCTTTTCAATTTGTTTATCATCGTTGGTTGTCAACAGTACTGACGCATCGCAATCTCTTTATTATATGTTTGCATCTCGTTCTTTAACGGCTCAACAGAAAGCTACCTTGGCATCTCAGGTCATGTTTTATGATGTTCTTGTATTCGTTCCTTAGTTGCGTAGAGTTTTGATGTCGTGTGAAAGTACATTAGGGCTTGATTACCCACGTTTGAGGTGTCTGGTGATCACAGAGCGGAAACAAACTTGGACGAATCAAGCAGGAGGTTTGTACGGATCGGTTGCAAAAAGGAGGGGCGACAGTGGACGAGCCCTCTTCAGGTCAGGCCAGTTTACATTTATATAACGTTGACTGCTGATGATTTTGAGCAATTTCAAGTCCAGCAAAGAAGTTGCAAGCGATGAAGAAAAATTTATCGATGGCCCAGGAAAAACAGTTTGCAGTAAACATCTGTAAACACGCATTTGTTAGGCAGTAGTGGTTTAATATTCATCAGATAACCTAGTGGTCGGCACAAACGCAATCATCCGGCACCTCGCTTTTCGTGAAAATAGGTTATTGAACTTCGTGTTTCAAACCCTGCCACAATTTTTACAGATGCTTCATTTGTAAAGCAGCTTCATAGCGCCCATAGCTTACATTGTATCACTCACGTTGCATAACCTGCCTGTGAATTCTTGTCATTTCTTGTGATTGTTTGTGTTTGAGTTGCTGCTTTAATAATGCTGGTGTTGTGACAGGCCTGTTTTGTAAGTTTCAATCCGTGTACATCGTGACTCTTAACCTTTTTATTCCTTTTTGTAATAAACCAGCGACCTTGGTGTTTTCTTTCCTGTAGTGTACATACGAGCAACATCACTTCGTTGACGACGCAATAACCCTTTGGATAATTTTGACGATGATTGCATGAATGGTTGTATTAAATTTTGCCGAACTTCGTCTTATTGCAGTCGTCATTATCAGTCATTACAGTGAAAGTAAACAGATTGTTTCTTTCTCTCATAAAAGACATCTGCGTTGGCCCAAATCAGTAGCACAAGTCCCGGATCACTGTTTACTTTCGGTTTGATTGGATGCACTAACCGCTTATTTCAGTAAGGAGATGCTCGCATCCAAATATTTGAAAGAAAGCTAAAGAATTTATGGATATGCGAAGAGTAAAATTATATCCGTTCTCGAAGGAATCCCCCGAGACAACCACTCAAGCACTGATGCTATAATGGTTTTTTGCAGTTCATGTTATTAGATGCTTCAACGAATGAGAAATAGCATAATACAGCTTTTCCATAAAGAATTGAATGAGGATGACAATAATGAGAATAGTTTAGAGCAACTTTGCGGTCTGTTCATCATTAATGAAACATTAGTGTGTTAAAATTTGCGTTGAGGAAATAAACTATGTTATGTTTCATGAGACACCCCTCCACATTTTCTAAACGATTACATATAAACACAAATCTTTTGTATTAGGTGAGCACTGGCCATCGGAGGAGTGAAAATAATGCGCAATTATCGCTGAACGCTCCAAGAAATAACTTTCACCGTGTCCACAGGTACGGCCTCTCCGGCAGATTGTTGGAATGCTAATGACCTACTCTTAGTGGCACTATGTGAGCACCTCATACTGGTACTAACTGATGCTTTTCAGTCACTTAGTGAGTCCTATATCAACAATGCAAATATCAACAATACAAATTCGACGTCAATGCGAAGTGCAGGTTATAAACTGACTTCTAAGCGATCTTCATGTTCTTCTAGCCTTCGAAGTATCAGGAATGATCCGATCGTTAGGTAAATGTAGGTACGAATCTAGCTCCATACTTCAAATGCTTTAGCGGTGATCAGCAAACATATCGAAGAGATGAAGGCCGCTAAGGTCGGCGAAATTAGCACAAAGGATGGCCAAAAGTAGCTGAGGCCATTCATATACGAGGAGGGACAGCAATCATTAGCTCCATCATAGATATTAACAATGTATGGATAAAAACCGTACGACGCATAAAATAATCTCTAAATCGAATACAAAAGTGACAGAATAGAAATCTAAAATTTATTTTTTTACAATAGAACTTTCAGAATAAAGTTTAAACGTTAACCGGAAATTGCAAATTTTGATATGATTGTTGCTTATGCTCTTCCGTAACAGAAATACATGTTTTTTTTTTCAGCAACTCAACAATAATTAACCGCTGATAGGTATACTAAAGACATATTATAAAGAAAAGAAAATATGGATTTCGCACTTGCTAATGAGAGTTTAATTTCAAATATTCTTTCAACTCACAAGCCTCTTCCAAGGGAAAAAAATTGTGAAATAACTTTAAACAGTCATATTAGATAACAACTATTAAAATTCATCACCTGAAATTATAGTTAATATATCATTTATTAAAACTGTAAATTTAAAGCACCTTGAAATTAACTAGTTGTAATAAGGATGTAAATTAACTAGTTGCGTTTTATGCAACTTTTTTCTAGAATTTATTGACAAGAAATTTGAAAAATTGAATAATTCGCGCAAAAATGATGCTGTTCTTATTCACTCGTAAAGAAAAAGAAAGTAAAATGGTCGAAATGAATTCGATCAAAGGGCACATTCATATGATTCTTTAGGATGATATCCATATAGCGATTAATCGATCGTAATCAACGAGTGCATTTGGTCAGTTATCACATATCAGAATATAATTTCCATATAAGAATAGAGAAAAATTAAATTTAGAAGGGAACAGAATCATAAAATAAGTGAGAAAATTCTGTATGCAGCTAAATAACGAGCAAATGATATAAAAACTCAACGTTCAATATGTCCAATTGGAAGGAATAGTGCGTTAGTAATCATCAGTTCTTCCCACTACAAATAGGTTGCCGTCAACTCATATCAAGGATGTCATTTGGGAAAATTTCAAATAACAAGAAATTAACCAGTGGAAATACTCAGCACTGATTACATAAATGAAGAGAATGTCGTGGGAAAAAGAGCGCTAATGCAAAGCGATCGAAGAAGTTGTGGGCAAAAGCGTGCAAATACCGGAAGTGAGCCAGGAATGCATCGAAAGAAATGAGCATAGAGCAGTGGGAGGTGATTAATGCTCTATGCACACCTCAAATAGTTTCTTACGAGTTTCTCAATGATAACCATCTGCACGCATAAAATGCATACGAGATTAGTATAGGTGTCGAGTATTCAAAGATGGCAGTATTGTCAGAAGTCTTTGGAGTGGTGGGATCAGTATTTAGTTGAAATTGAAGTAAAGTAAGGGAATCTTCACGAAATAAAAGGAGATTACGGCGAGTTGAAATTGCAATTTCTATGCAAAAATTCCAATGGTGTGGAAGCTTAACGCAAGCTACTTCCCGTCGAGAATAAATTCACCGAATTCTATGTGAGAAAAATTATATATAGCATATTATTTTAAATGCAAGGCCGCCTTCCTGAATGTCGCCAAAATTCACTTCGCTCATTATCTTAAGAGCTCTTTCCGAACAGCGACATGCCCATTCTCCGTATATAATATTATAAGCATGAAAATATTGGTGAATTGTTTTCAGCCGCACTATGTAAAGCACACTTTGCAATTATTTAATTCAACTTAGTTTCACATTGCCGGGAACTTCGGCACTTGCTGATTAAAAGACAAAATTTGAAATATTCGGAAGTTAAAGAGCCGATCGATTGCGCTGAGAGGAATATTTGGATCGTACGTGAGCACTCTCGATCGCCATGCTCATGCATTCAGTGCCGTTCGCAACGAAACTCCGATTGGCCCATTTATAGTACGTTGAAGAGCATTGACATGACGTGGGCACTGAATGTTATACACTTAAGTGCCATACATTATATGCGCATAAGAATATTCGACACATTCACGTCAATGGTTTACTCTGTCTTTGATGTCAAATAGAATTCATGAAAAGTGACGGAATACAATCTCCAAGTTAATTAACAATGAATGACACCATATATTCGGCTTTTATATAATCGATGAAATGGAAAATCAGCGTTCACGGTTAACAAATTTGACAGGGATTTACGAAAGTTCCGGAAGTAAATGTTCCTTAGCTGATACAAATCTTCATAATATTTATCACCTATATTATCATAATAGGTTTAATATCATCTTCAGGTTTCATATAATAAATGGATGTCACTCTTCAAACTAAACTTCTTCGAAACTATTCATGAGCAGTGATGATCGATCGATTTGAAGCAATGAAGATTGAACATAGTGTGTATTTGTATTTCACGTTTAGTATGCAATAAACAGGAAGCAATAATTCTATTGCTAGCGGATGGAAATGCAGGGGAAAGAAATCTTTCAAAGAAAAATAAATTCACATCAGAAGAACGATATCATAGAAGATAAAACATAATGGACTGTATTTCGATTAGTTTCATCGCAGTAGCACAACGACCAGGTATGAAGGTATCTATACCTTAAGTTGAACAGATGCGACGATGTCAATCGGCAATACGGGCACAGCATCTGTGTGGGGAAACTTGATACGAAACATCTCAAGTGGACGCCAATAGGGCGCGTCTGAATTCCAACGAGCAAAAGAAGAAGAAGAAAAAAAAAAAACGTTGAACGACGTAATTTAGATGAATGCCATCGACATTCTTGATGCGCACTTCCGTAAACAAACTTCCAACATCGATCAGTGGGCGTTTTCACAACAGCCTATCAATACAAAAAAAAAAAATTTCATTTAATTAGATTTTTCTTCTTCCGTATGATATAATATATGAAAATGAAGCAATGTATTGCTATGAATAGCATTATTATCTGAATAATTTCCTTCGAATAATTTTCAAATTATATTAGAAAACAATGAGCGCATTATTTCACTGATTATTTTCACGCTCTAAACTGTCATCATAGATAGCAATAAAAATCTATCAGAAATGATAATTTGAGCGTATTAAAATTCATGAATATTTCGATAATACTATCATAACGTTAGCAATCACCATCGTGTGCTAATTTGTTGATTACTTTTCCTTTTAAATCAATCATAGATTAATTAGGAGAGTCTTAAGCACAAATAAAATACATGCACTGACTAAAAATAGAACTGAAAAAGAATACTATAGTATAGAGCATATAAAAGCATAGATTGTTAGAGCACTTCCTGTAGGCATAATTTCGTTGGGATCTTTCAGTAACAAGTTCAAAAGAAAATAGTATTTAAGTGGTTCTACTTTTCCGTAAGATAAAGCGCTATGTAGAAGACGACTTTCATAAGTGACAAACTGTGCTCATTGGCAACAGTTTTGAAGATGCGAAGCAGCTGAATTCGCTTTTCAGTAAGCGAAAAATACCCGTTACCATTTTTATACATTTTTGCGTCCCAACGCAAAATGCTCTGTACTTTTCGTTCACCTATTCCGTCAGTTTTATATACGATTTTCAGCTTGCAATAACTTTCATGATCTCGGGATAAATTTAAAGACCAGGAATTTCGCAGGAAATCTCCTGTCGAAGGCGCATCACATACGAAAGTTTAGCGTTATCATAATGTCACTTGGTACAGCATCCGATTTTTTGCTATTGAAATCACTCATTCAAGCTTTCGACTAAACTCTGCCTGGAACATCTATTCTTCTGAACTACCAGGAACTGAGAGCAATATGACTGGATAAGTCTCTTAGTGACTTATATCTAGCAGTCAGCTTCTATCACTGAGAAGAAAAAATGCATGAAACTAAATTGCATAAGATATGCTTGGCTACATTTTCATCTAAATTCTGCACAATTTCAGAGCCTGCAAGTTTTTTGACTCAGATATCTATCTAATTGTTTTGGTGAATCTACACGATCTATTAATTGACACTCCACCTCATATTATTTCCCAGGTGATGACGTCAGAATTTTTGCGCGCTTCTTAAGTTTTTTTTCTCGGCTTAAAAATAGCATTAAGAGTAGCGCCCACTCATATTTATTCCAACTTCTATTGTGAGGTAAAAAAAAACTTTGTCTAGCCTTCTTCACTCGGATAAATTCATTTAAATGCGGTTCAAGTTTCGACCACAGAGATGTCAAAAACCGTCAAATTTGAGTGATTCATAATTGAAGAGCTTTTGTTCATCAAGAAATGCGTCGAACTGGAAAAAAAATTTCCTAACTTCTAGAGTGTTATTCTCTCAGTTGTTGAAAATTTTAACTTCTTTTGCGCTCATTTATAGCAATGACTGTTGTCTACTAGCTAGCTGCCAACGACATTGATAAAAATGGTTGCGACTGTGGTGAGCGAGAGGGAATAGGAAAATGCTCACATGTAGTTCCACACGTAAAAAATAAGGATCTTTGAATGCATCGAAAAATCCATTTCGCTAATTGTTGTCGAAATGCCGATTAAAAACTTCTAAGTATGGGATCGAAGGAAGATGAGCGATCAATCAGCAAATTGGATTCTGTGAGAAGCGTACAAGTGATCAACTGATATCGATGTTGACATTTCCACATCCCAATAAAGTGTCAAAAGGCCAAAATGAAATTTCTTTTAAAGCAACCGCCAATATGAGTGAAAATACAACGATTTTTTCCGTTCATTACTATAATATTCTAGAGGTTTTTTATAATAGCATAAGTTGAAAACGCCTATAGAATTGAGGGATTCATTGATGCAATCAACTCATCTTAGCGATTTTACTCGCTTCAAGTTTTTGACGGAACAACTGTTTGTTAGTTCGTGTACCATTAGCTGAATTGAGGAAAACGTTTGGTCTATTTCTTTCTTTTTTTTTCATTTCGCAATGAGCAGGAATCTTTTCTACGACAAAAAGCTCCGATTTTGAGTTGACCTCTTTCATTTCTTGTTTATGTTTATCATTACTATAAATAAAAGAACCCCTGAAAAAAAAAAGTTGGAAATCGTGTCCTGCAAAGAGATGCTCTCTTGCAGAACTGCTAATTGAAATCAAATTCTCGAAATTCTCAGGAAACGATACATAGACGAACTCTCAGCTTTTACAGAATTGTCCGATATCGCCACCATATTGTCGTATTACACATTACTTCGACTACTGGTAGCAATTATAGTTAAACTTCATTGACACGTCAATGGCGTATTGCACATAATATACAAATATAGTAAACGTTGCATTTACGTAAACTGAAGTGTAATGAGATGAAAATTTGCAACCTTGCAAGCGAACTTGTAAAAAATTCTTAAACGATACTTTCTTATTACCTGACGTATGTGAGAAGTACTCGATGAGTTGTTGAATGATGTTTTCATTGAGTGTTGAATTGTGTCCTCGTTTATGAGATAAGAATGGTGCTCGAAAAGAAAATGCACATAACTTTATGCTACCACCTTTTATATATGCTTCACATTTACTCGCTGATGCAAATGCACATCATTTGCCTATAATCAAGTGATTTTTGGCGAAAAACATTTTCACCTCTTCTTAAGTAATGAAACGAAAATTGAAGTAAATTTTTTTGACAGTGAATAAAAGTGAATTCGAGAATCAATTTTAGGAATATTGAGAAGGAAAAATTGCATAATTTGGGAAAAATAAATTTAATGAAATAATTCTTCGATATTAACATTCCCACTTTGTATTTGACAATGGTTTATGCTACTCATCAATGGAACAAAGAAAATGCCACCAATCTAGTTGCCAACGCAATCTTTGCAGCATTTTGCGCGAAAAGCCTTTTTTTTTCTTTTCAATTACATCCAAACTTTATTAAATGCATAAGCTTTCGCCTAGCTTCTTAACTAGAATCTATATATAAAACATAGAGAGATAGCATATTTAAAATTGTCTACTTCCTTGGAAGTGATAACGCGGATGTACACTGGAGAACATTATGAACAGTGATAACGAGCACATGATCTGTCGATACCTCATTGATAACACTGAACTTTCGATGAAAACTTGTCTACAGTTTGAGCGACGAATAGTTGCGAGAATGAGCGACGAATGGATGAAAAGTTGATGAAAAGATCAACATTCGAAAATTCATCTAATGGTTTCAGGAAAATAGAGCTCATGTGAAAAAAGGAAGCAAAGACCGATGGAAAAGCCATCGAAGAAACTCAGACATATGTTTCTCGCTGCAAAGGTTTCAAGAGGCCAACATGAATGCTGGGTAAATGTAAAGAGAATAAAGGCGCTGCAAGGATGTTTCGAGCACATAATTATTCGCTGTACTAACGCGTGCAGTTTGGTAAAGAAGCGGAACTTGATGCTCCGGGCATGAAGGAAGACTCCAGATAGCACGCGAGTGGGTGCAAGATGGGTATCTGACGTTTCGTTTAGACGACATTCCGAACGAAGAAACACCATGAAGGAGCAGTGTGAAATGGACAGGATACGTATGGCGCAGGCGCTAAGGTCCATTACCAGCGCAATTCTTTGAGAGCGGATCCACGAGAAGACGAAGGACTTCTGGGAAAGCCTCTGAGAAGATGATAGAGGTTCACTTGAAGAAAGCTGCGGAAAAATACTGAGGTCAATAATAAAAGATACAAATGAGTGGTCAGGCTTCGTTGACGGTGATCATGTGTCACTCGATAGCACCAAAAAATGGTGATCACAAATATCCTAAATGCGCGTTACGGATACTTGTGGGCTCGCAATGATCGCCCATGAAGAAGTTTCATATATCGATACGCTCATGTTTTACTGAACAATATACATCTTTTGCGAATCATATTTGACGCGTATTGACCGGATTTCATCTAGTCTCCAGCTAAATATATCCTTATTGCGGCATTCGTTGCGATGCTTTGAGAATGAAGAGCGCACATGGAGTTTAATCATCATAGAAACTTTTACTCTGATAAATGAAAAGTAAAATTGAATCAGCTGCTTCAAAATTTGCATTCGATATCATTTGCAAAGAATTTTTAGGCATTTGATAAAAATAATTGTATAGGTTGGTTGCTTTTATTGGATTACGGTGAAACAAATTCTCGTAATGGAAATGAGACATTAAAGAAGAAGTCTTATGGCTAATCGAACTAATTCTGCGGTCTCGAATCTACCACTCTATGAGAATTTGCGTTCGCTAACGGAAATTAATGCAGTGAAATTTTTCGCGAACTACACAATGAGATTCATTCGTCAATAGATTTAACGCATCATCGAACAAGTGAAATGCAACAAGCCATCCCAGAAGTAGTGGCAGGACACTTAGCCAGAATACAAGGATTTTCCTTGTCAAGTAGAACTTCCGGAGAATAGCGGAGCAGCAAGCTCTATATCAGTGATAATAGTAGAATTCAAAAACTATCAACAAGTATGGAATGGAAAACAAGCGAACTAAAACAGCTACCTATGCAGATTTTCAAAACAATTCAAATAGCGCTCATGTAACTACGCTTTCAGGTAAGTTCAGCTAAGCAGATGCAAATTCTCTAAATAAAGATAAAGCTATCAGTGGCTCTTGACCAGTGAACGTACAAAAATACTGACTTCAACAAAAGTGAGTTTTTCAGTCGATCAAAAGAATTTCCGTTTTTTTTTCCGAAGAAAAAAGAAGTAAAGCGCTAAGCGTAAATCTTCTCATTTTAAAGAGGAATAAATTATTGGGAACATCGTATAAAGTATACCTGGAGAGTAGGAGGCCTGATGTTCATCGTATAAAGTATACTTGGAGAGTAGGAGGCCTGATGTTCATGGTAAAAAATATGTCTGGAGAGTAGGAGGCCTGATGTTAATCTATGCCAAATTACTGCAACAGAAAGAAAAAATTTTTGATGAAACATATCCCACGTGAAAGCATTTCTGATCATAAAAAATGAACAAATATACTTGCAACTTTTGTTGTCATAATCGAATAAGAAAAATACAATGGAATTTCTCGTATCTTATGAAATTCTTAGCAAATTGCAAAAACGCATTTGTTTATTTACTATGGAATTACGATAAGCATCGATCCATCATTGATTAGTTGCGATGAGCTATATAAGCATGGCTCACTAAACAATTATATGAAACGTTTATATGGATTCATTGATAATAGCATGATATTATTTATAATATTTAGTGAATATATTTCCTCTCATATTAGTTTTGTCCTTCTTACTTCTCATTTATTTCTTATAATAGGAAAGGTTTGTGTTCATTCAATAAGCGATTTCTATGCGTTGATAGTGATGAGCTCGAGTTTGAGTGCTTAATTTTTTAACAATAATATGCAAAACTGAATGAAAAAAAAAAGAATATCAGTGACGACTACCTCTGAACAAAAAGAAAAAAAAAGGCTGAAGTAATGATAACGTTAGGACAACTAAGAGTTTTTAGCATTCATGCAATTTTCGGGAAAACGGGGAACTGCGTCAATTATGAGCTTTTCCACTGGCAGAGCAAAATTTCCATATGAAAGCTACGATGAAAATTTACATAAATGGTCGACTATAGGATAAGAAAGAGAAATTTCGTTAAGGATTTTTCTTTGAGGAATTTATATTGATGAAAAAAGTATATTCCCTATCATTCCGATGATCTTTCGAAATGCCATAGGATGTTGTCTATTTCCAAGTTTTGTAAGCCCACTCACAAGACCAACAATGAATTCAATAAATCAGACACCTAGTAAGAAAGCAACCGCAACACAGCATTTATATGAAAGTGGAAATGACTACCCAAATAAATCTATGAAGAAATCGTTTTCCGCCTTGGGCAGGTGAAAAATTCGCCTCCACCGGTTGCAAAACAGATACGCATGTCCTAATCTTACGTCACTCAGTATTACAAATGAATGAACCTGAGAGTTAACACAGGAAATCTTCTTCCTTTCATCTCATGTCGCTTCTGAGTTATGACTACGTCCGGAGACGGATAGATATACGCATGGGCACACAGAATATACAAACTGCGAGAGGCGACCGACCTGGTGTGCTTTACAAACCAAATTTGCAAAGTGTATAAACACGTCATCGTTATCAGTTCCCGAAGGCCTTCTGATAGGTTGAAGACAAAGATGAGGAAATCACAAAGCAGATGACTATGTATCCACAGAGGAGAAATGCGTCCACTTGTATTATGGAAGATGCTTTTCACTATGCAAACTTTCGAATGGTTTTTGGTCGAATTGCAAGGTTTGACCTAGTTCCGAAGTAAAATTCAAGCTGCAACTAATTAACTAGTCGAAAAGTTCGAAATACATTCTACTACCCCGTCTGAATATGTCACTGCTCGCAGTATACTCTAAGGTGGGTGGTAAATTTCATATGCTGCATCATTGTCGCTATGAAAAAAAGTTATCGACGTAATCCTGCCGTAATTATAGTGGACAACACCACGGGGATTCGTTCCTCAGCCTGAATGAGCTCGTTATAAAGAAGATCCTCCGAGTTAGAGAACGATGAAATCGGTACCTAAAAATAAGCATACGGAGGACGCATCAATCTTCTTCTTAAAGTGGAATTGCAATATCGATGCTCGTTACGTAACAGTAGCGAACTTTTCGTTGCAAATTGCGTCCCATAGAAAGCGTCCTTTCATATGTTTAAAGGGAGGATCAATATGGTTCTATTCAATCCCATTTAATTTATTCCCTTCAGTAGTCTGACCTTTTAATCACCTCCACTTACCTGAAGAACTCGAATACGATCTCGTTAGCGAGCGCTGCCTAGTATCATTTAATCGGAAATATCTTGCACTGATTAGAAACAACACTGCTAAGAAATCAAGGTGGAAGAATATAACCGAAGTAGAAATGCCGAAGATCGCATAGATTGTGCAAGCGCTGCTTGCGAACCAGCTCAACCCAGCAACGAAAGATGGTCCAACGAAAGAAGAAAACGTGCGAAGAAGATAAAATGAAAAACGATCACCATCAGAGAGAAGCAGATGAAAGAATGGACGCATTTAAATAGAGAAAAGAAACGAAAAGACATGAGATAAAGAAGCGAGGTTCAGGACGTCAAAGACTTCTTCACCTCTGCGACGTAATCGCCGCAAATATTGGCTGGAAAGGCGCTGAATTCGGCCGATCACCGATAGATATATCGTCAACAGAAAAACCGGTACATGGTTTTCCCTTTCTCGATAGGAAGTTATCAAAAATTTCCACAACGCCCCACAATGGATTTTCATGACTATTTACGAGAACTTTACCGGTGAGTTGTGAAGGAAAATCCTTTTCAAAAGCGACGAAATTTTTATCTGTACTGCGGAGAATAGACCGAAAAATAGTCTTCATTTATAAAATTTCATTAAAATTGAAGAGTATCGAAGAAACTCTTATGAAATGTTGATTGAAGCTTTTAGTTACTTCCTTTTAAGTTGGTTAATTTCGTGAACCGCTTGTTCTAGTTCTACTCTCTTTCTCACCATATGCACAATATATACACTTGTATCCGTTTGATGCTCTCCGATCGATGTTTTTGTGGAAAAGCGGAAAAATGATATTAGATCATGCTAGAAATGAAAATGTCACATGCATTCACCTTTGCAATGGAACATTCACCGCAGTAGGTGGCATTATCTTGACATAAATAGCAAACTGCCTTCACCTCAACTAAATTTTTTGTGATGAAAATTTCGTTTAAATATTTCTTTCATATTTTAGAATATAATCTGACTAGATTTCCTGGAATGTAACTGAAATGTGCCATTGACTATTCGAATGAGTAACACAGATAAGGCATTGTATTCGCAAACATTTCCGATGGAGTTAGGACCTTACCATTCTAATGCTAACTTATGAGAACTTATGAGATATCGTCTAGGCGCAAAAATTATCTCTACGAGTAAACTCGAAAAGAGACAAAATGGGAGCGCATTAAGCAGCGAGAAGCGAAAGCTTTTCCCCATCTCATTCACAAAGCAGCCAGGTGTACGACGGTGATGATAAGAGCGCACGAAAAAACGAAACGAAACGATATAGAGACGCTGTGAGAACCGGAAACGATGGCAGACAATGCACGCACGGGGCGTGTTCGACCTCATACACTACTACCACAGCTGATAATCAACCACCAAGACGTCTCCTTCCTATCTGTACTGCAATCTTGTGAGTTTTCATGTAGAAAGCGATCGAAAAGAAATGCAAATGACCTGGTCAATTGTGGGTTGTTTTATGAATGAACTACGGCACATACTTTTTTAGTTAAAAAGTAAATGAAGTCGAGTTCGCTGAGAGGTGATTAACTTTTGGTTGTGAAGCAAGTGGTATTCACCGCTGCTTGCAAGGGAATAGCTATCATAGACCACGAGTAGTTCGAAACCGATATAGCACATAATCGATGCGTTCATTACATAGAATCTTGAGAGTTTCGAGTTAATATGGACATACTTTGTCACAGCAAAATTAATTGCCATTGCAATCACGTGAAAGTGATTAAAAAAGGTGACAAATGATAATTGACACGGCCACCGACGTTGAAGGCTGCCAAATAATCTCAGTCTCAAACATTTCTGTCAATTGCAATGAATGCCTGACTTAGCTTTGGAATGCCATTCGACGAATGCAATGCGAAACAAAGCGCATGACGCGTTTTTACAGAAGAATGAAAGCTTCAAAAAAAGGATAAGAAATCCCTATGCTATATTCCAATGCTATGCCGCATATATCCGATATCGGAATGCTCAGGAGGGAACGTAAGGCACTCCGTTATTTCACATGCAAAAGCAATTGGCCGACTGAACACATCCTCTGCCATAAGCAGTTATGCTCATCTTGGCTCATAGTGAAAATAACCCCTATGTTTAGTGACATGCCTGAGTGGATTTTAAAAACGAGTAACTGGTGAAATCTTCCCTCACAACTTACAAACCTAAGTCGGTCACATCCACAGAAATTCACTATAGTAACCGTTCCGGAACGGATTGTCAATTCAACTATCGGAAGAACAAGGAAGAAATAGCGAAACGCACATGCAAAGACCGAAAAAAAAAAGCGCTTCGCATTGCGCTTTGCGAAAATATTTGCGAATGTTATAAGAAAACGTCGATAACTGCACCTTGATTTAAACGCAAAACACTCAAATCATTCCATTGGGAACGCTTCCATTCGTTCATGTGAATTTTCTTTCTCAGCACAAAATACGGCTTCCGTGTGTAATGATGAATGCATTTTTTTTGAGGAAAATTATCGTCCGGTCGGTTCCTGAAGGATGCTCCAAAAATATCGTGGGTGTTTTCATGGGGCGGCTTCATTTCCGCAACTCACAGATCGATGAAAGATGGTAAAAAACAAAACATAGAAAAGAAGATACCATAAGCATACAATAAAGTACTCTGATTCATTCGAAAATTTGCATGTGGAGGAGTGCATATTTCATTCGTAAAGATACGCATGAGTTCGTTCCTTATGGGATTGCAATAATGTTGTGCTCATTAGAACATTTCGGCAAGAAACGGATTGAGGAAAAGAACGGAACTTAGGTGAGATTTTTGAGGGGTTAAAATTTTGAAGCGGAGCATTCTCCCTTTCGATTCCCCGTCTATCACGGCAATTTTCTGTCCATAAGCTCCGAAGGAAATTGCCGAAGTGCAAGTACATGAAAAATTCGCATGCATTTTGCATCGATCACCGCATTATTCAACGCTACATCATAACATCATATCAGAGAGAAGGAATTTAAGTACATTTGATGAACTAGAAGAACCTATGTTATAGCAATTGGTCAGTCTTTGAGAAGCTTTAATAATTTACGATGGAATCAAAAATATACGAAACAATACCTTCGTATCGGTCTAATCCATCACGTATATAGTATACGTAGGCGTGATCGCCCTAACAACACCTGCTGCATAATACGCCACACTTCAGTGATTTCCAAGTTGAAACAGCCGAGCATATAGAGACACACAGCGGTGTTGCCAAAACGCGCACAACAACAGGCAGTGGCATTCATATTTTTCGAATACTTTCACTCATATTTAACAAATAGTGTTATGTTTGGAGGTGAATGAAAAAAATAGACGAAATTTTAGCTGATTTGACGTCCTCGGGCTCGTTTCGCATTTAACGAAGCGACCGGAAAGCTGCTTAAGGACGGCTCATGGAGTGTCGGCATGCGCTTCAAATTTCATAGCTCTAAAATCTAGCGCTTCCCGAAACTCCAACATCGGCACTGATAGGGAGACATGTAAGTATGCAATGCACAGACACGATTTCTTCTGATGCGATTTTCTATTCGAAATTCACGAAAAAAACAGCGTACAAAAAAGAATATTAGAAAGTTGTGCAGACGAATTCCTAGGTGTAGAATAGATGGAATGGTTGCGGAGATTGAGATACTTTTTTCGCTTCATCATTCTTTTTTTCCTACGATTGTGCTTAAAGAACCATCACTTGCGAGTTAGATGTGGGGGAAGAACAGGGAGGGAGAGATGAACCGATTGAAGAGGGGATCATACATTCTACAGACGCTGGAAGACAACAAGAATTGCATTGATAAAAAAAAAGCAAACAATTCATATGTAGCACTGATGCTTTCTTGCGCACATTTCACGCCAAAAATGAACAGTAACTGAATTTCGAATGAAGTAAGTTATTTATACGATAGGGCCTTTACAAATGTTCTGAAATTCCGCTCTTGTTTTTAGAATTGGTTTTGAATCCATGAAAGTTGGAATTAATGATCATTCTCCGATCTGCACCTGAGATTGAAAAAATCCTTCGTCGAATAAAAAAAAGCAATTGTACATGAGTGGATGCTAAGTTCTGAAGGTCAAATTTCTGGGCAACTTCGGGATAGCGTTAGACCTGAAAGTTAGACTCAAACTTTTCCATTTCCTAGTGGGAATGTTCGTTAACCGTTTAGCAATGACCTTCGAAGAATTGTCGATTTGATTACATTGCGTAACGTATTTCCCCATTTATGCCTTCGGGAAATAGACCTGAATCGATAAGAAATTCGGACTACAAAGAAGAGTGATGATTTAATTACTTTTCGGTATTCATTACAACAGCATAGCATAATTACCAAATAGTGCTAAATATCATCGTAGAGAAGGATCTTATCGGGAATAATTTCATGCTGAATTCAAATCCACAAATGAAGTTGCCACTTTTCTCGGTGAACAATAGAGACAAATGAAACGTTTTTTTAGGGACGCCATGCGATCTCTCATGTCGAGGAGGTGCAAACGAATTCAAACGTAGCAAGTTCAGTGACGGTACAACTCTGGCCTACTGCCAATATGCTTCAGCAATTAAGCCAACCTGCTGAAGTATATTTCCATTAAGTCGGCAATTGGTAACTGAGGCAAATTAATGCGTTGACAACGAAGGTCGAGCAATGTGTGAACAAATGCATATCAGGGGTTAGTGCACCTCGAGCGGGAAGTCGGCACGAGGATGGCTTGGATCAGGTTGGATCGCAATAAGAACAGGCACAGCTGCCAGATCGCCGCTTGTCGATGGTTTCACATTGCACGTAGAGAAGAAAAAAGGGCCGAGGGACAAAAGATGCCGCAAGTAGAGAAGAAAGAAAATACCGACCAAGGGAGCAATAAGAATGGAAAGAAACGGTTAAGTCAGCATGAGTTCATTAAAATTGAACGCAGCAGGTGAGATGTGGAACATTTTGAAGTTCCAGGTGCATTATATTTATGAATTCCCCGTAGCGGTAAGGCGCCGAAAAACGAAAAGACATTTGCTTCTTCTAGATATCTGGGCCAATAAGTTTTGCAAATCCACTTAGTAAATCTTTTAATTGCTGAAACATTATAGAAGAATTATTATTGCAGTAGTGGTTATAAAACTGAGCGCATACACAAATAAAAATAGCAATTGAGGCAAAGGGTAAACAATATAGAGTTATCAGGTAAATAGCAAGAGGTAAACAATACATGACAGTTACACAGGTAACTAATGTTAAGAGTGTGAATAATACACGCACATAGAAGTAAAAAAATATATACGTAAACGAAGAAAATTATATCAAGAATAACAACATAATGATAGAATCAACGAATAAGTGTTCATTTGCTAAATGATTGGAAATTATTCGGTCGTCAAAGTAAATCCCCATTATGAATCATTTCTATCTTTACCGACTTTCATTGTTTCTGCAATAGAAAATTGGAAAGACAAGTGAAATAGCAAAAAAAAAAAACAAAATATGAAAGAAAGTAATGCTGTAATTGATAAATGACAATTAGCAATGATAGGTAAATTTAATCGCCAGAAGAGAAACTTTTCGATGCTCTCCAATATATATGAAATCAGGCGTGCAACTAAAAAAAAAAGGTAAATGAATAAATTCTAGTAGAATATCCTCCTAGGAGATCGTTTTTTTTTCTCTCTCTCTTTCTTTCAAACGTAATCGTTGCAAAAAATTGTTTGCTAATGGAAAACAAAAAAGAAATTCCACTTCAAACGTCTAAACAACATTAGCGAAAACTACATTAATCATCAAGCACAGGATAATATTTTCGAAATTCCACTACTCAACAAATTGAAAAAATTTTCTTTCACCTGATTAAATTTTCGTTTATGGAGAAATTTTTTAAACGGAGTGTTTTCCGTGAGATCGTTCGTGCTATTCGCTTAACGTCAACTAATTCGCTTCCGACTGAGAAATCAATTGTACCAATTTCGTGAAGTATTATCGTGGCGCTCAATCCGTATTTATTCGCTTACCGAGGTAAAAATATCTTCCAAATTTTCTCCAAAAACAAAAAAAAAATGGGAGGAAGTGCATGCTTTGCTATTCATAGATTATTTGCCCGTTGATCTCAAAAATCTACTCGAAATACCTTAACATTTATGTTTGTAAGAAAACAACAAAAGACCAATATAAGACCTCATAGAAGAGAAAATCGAGAGATCGAGTGAAAGCAGTGAACGCAAAACGTAATATAAGTTGATCTCGTGAAGTCGGCAACTAGCAGCTAATCAACAGTGGTCGAATGTTGTAAAAATTTAGCACAGCGAAAGGGTGAAGCGCGAGTGCAGAAACTAACGTGCAAATGAGTCAAGCAAACATCATTTATCGAGCTCCTCACATCATCTCGAGCTATATAGTTGCAACCTTTATTTGCCATTAGAGCAGGGATGAAATTCATGAAATTTAGCGTACGACGAAAAGAAGCGTAGATGACATGTGATATAAATTATGATGGATACTGTTTGATAAAATTTCGCATGGAAACAGCTCCTATTGAATTTGAAAGGGCATTGCCGAGTTTGCTTCATTTGGCCTTTACATTAATTTGGTTATTATTAATCAATCACGTGGCTATTTGACCAATATTCGATAATTAATTCCCAGTTGATGCTCTGCAAACTTCAATCAACCATCACAGCGATGTTATCATAAAGAATTGAAAGGAAGCAAAGTTGTTGGTGTAGACATATATGTGTGTCATTTACAATTTTTTAAATTGAGGCTTTCCTCATATGACTTCCACGTATCGCATATAAATTTTCCGCTTCCACGTTGAGGCAATGGAGATTCTTATATTGGTTATACGATGGAATACAAAAAAGGCCGGATGCTTTGGATTTCCGTCAGTTCATCAATTTCAATCGCAAAACGTTAGGTTTCAAGTAGGTGAACGCTAGTTAGAATAACGCATAGCAATACTGAATCAATCATTCGTTAGCACAATTGTAGCAGCTCTCATGTGACGGTATAGATAGCAGATGGCTAAGATATTCCTTTTCTAGCACCGATTAGAAATATTCCTTCATATGTTTTTCTTTTTCTTTCAAAGAGGCATTATGCACTCGATTGGCAACCCTTTAGTATCCATTAAGAATTTATTGGATAACTTCAAACTTTCAGGAAAAAATTCAGCATAGATCCGTTAAATCGATCGAAGAGATTTACGTGAAGCACAAATAGCTATTGCAATCAATGCTCAAGAGATATTCACTTCATTAATCATAACTTTACTGCGAAATACTCAAAATCTATTATTTTAGTAAAATCATTAGCGAACAAATTCCCTTTAGAATTATGATCTACAAATTTCAAACAAACAAAAAAAAAAAATAAAATAACATTCACCTGAGATTATTTATGAATTAAATAAAAAGTTGATAATCATTTCGTTCTTCGATGCATATACGCTCGAATTATTCGATTAGAACGTTTGCGGTGCTCTCATTTGCATTTCAGTGATAGCGATTTTTGAATACGCTACATATAGAACGAATTTTTAATTTTTCATTCATAGCAAGTAAGGTGCGTCGGCGAAAAGCCGATGATTTAATTTTCTAATATTCGCAAAGATTGAATTGATGCTCGCTTAACTTGTTTAGCATTAATTTCATAACCACCTTCATAGTATTATGTGATAGGAATGCACAGATTATGCAATGGCTATAAGGGGAAAGCAAAGGAAAGGAAATAGAGATTGTAGAGGAGTGCTGATCGAGCGTTTTTATGCGGCAGCGTTGATATTAACCTTAAGCGTCTAGCGAAAAATTCAAAAGCCATATGGAATCAACGTCACACTCTTATAGGCTTCCAGGATAGACAGCTTCGTCTGAGAAAGTGAGAATTCAATTCAATTCAATTCAATTCAATTCAATTCAATTCAAAAAAAAAAAATTCTCATCATCACTGCAAAGGAATGAGAACTTTAGTGTGAATTTCATATTAACGAATAGAGGAAATATGCATAAAGAGGTTTTTAAAGACGATGCCGGCATCATGGAACACATGAAACAGGTGATGGCTGAGATGAAATGCAGCACTGATGGAAGAAAATATTGATAGAGAAATGCTGAAGCAACAAATGGCACGGATGCAACTTTTTCATTTGCCATTAAAAAAAAAAACTCTTAATAATATTTGATTAAATTTCACACATAAGATTCTTGAGTAGGTAAACATGCCAATATTGATATGAAACCTGCGACAACACTAATATAATAATCGGATGAGAGGATATCAAAACGATATTCCTGGTAATGAAATGCTGCAACCGAATTGTTGACCATCGGCAGACGGCATATCACTAGCATACGATGAGGGGGATGAATAGTTCTTTTCGTTTGTGGGAGAAAACCAAAAAACAACATATCAGCTAGATTCATCGGTATATATAAGTGAGTTTTGAAGCATTCGCAATGTTATGATTATTTCTGAAAATCCGCATATAAAACAGCTATGCCATCAGCAGAAGATATTGCTCGAAGCCTTTTAGCAATCATCGCCAAGAATTATTACTGAAGCCGCCGAATAATAACCGAAAAGATGAAACAAATGAAGTGGAAATTTCGGCTAAATCAGATGACACAATAGATGCTTCAATATTTTGTTTCATCTCGCGCTTATCAATAACAAATATCAAAAATTGCAAATATTTCTCTCCATTTTAATTCATCATATTATACGAACTTCTTCTATATAAGATCTTTTTTTTTCTATTTGACTAAATATTTGCACGATGAAAATCCAACTGATGTGAAATGTATTCGGATTTTTTATTATCTTTAAATTCTCTCAAATCTTTTCAGTAATTGATGAGTGAATGCAAATGCCGCACATATAGTCGTTTCATGGTATGTCAATTGGAGAATTCAAATCAAGCCATGCAGCCTGTCATGGAGACTAAAAAGGTGCACGGCCAGTTGATTTGGCTGACACAGGAACAACAATAGTCCCTTGACCTTGAATGAAGTAGGAGGAATATTGTAAAAAGTTGTGTGAAACAGAAAAAGACGAGGTGGAATTAGAAGAAAAAAAAACGATGTAGATAAGGCCGAATTTCATCTGCGCCCTGACAGAATTCACGCCCAGCTAAAACAGTTATGCAGCTTTTGAGTGAATAAAGCGATTCAGGATTTCACAATAGAAATCCCTGCTGTATAAGTCGATTAAAGGCATAAATGAAATGCACAATTAGGAAAACAATGGGAGAAAATGGGCGAGGGGAGGGGGGGGGGGGGAAAGAATGGACGCTCAAGTAAATCAGAAGACAGCAGGATGTAGTAAAGACTTAGAAGCGCCAAAATTGGAAGAACAAATGAAAAAATGCTTTCACGAAATCATAGCTGCGGTTTTCAACAACAACAACAAAAAAAAAACAACAACAATAAAACAAATTCATAAATGAAAATATTTCACTATACAATTGAATTCAAAAATCTTTTGTAGTAAAATCAGCGATCTCATTTCGTTCGAATGTTTCATTGAACTAATCAAAATAACAGTCATAAACCATCAAGTGGAATCAAGAGGCTATAAACTCAACGTTAAATTCAGTAGTAACAATAACGATGTAATTTTCTACTTATAGGAGGGTGAGAGTTAGTGAATTTGAAATTTATCCTGAAGGGAAAAGGCTCGCTGATCAGCATTCGTGTTCAAAGCATTCACCTAAATCTCATTACCTTTTATTGCAGGTGCACACCCACATCTCACCTATTACTTTAAATTTCCTTCTAATTCATTCCACTTAACATTTCAACGTTCTTCATCTAATCAGCAATAAAGCACTGCTTGATATTAACACACATTTCTAACATTGACCGGAAATATTTGGTTTTAGGTTAGCAGTTTCATATGAAAACAATAAAATATGAACAGATTTCACCGATAGGCAATGAGAATTAAAGGTACCATAGAAACGAAGAAATTATTGGCGTTAAGATGAGGTGCTGAAAAGACTGGCAGCGATATTTGATGACGCACGCAGAAAGAGCTTATGCAAGCAATTGCATCTCTATTGGCTAAGTTGCTCAACAGGTGTTAATTTATGCGTAGTTTTGCAATTTAATTCAACTTAGTTGAATGAAAATTGAAAACAATTTTATTATCAAATGGATGAAGTTTGAACTCAACGCTTGTGGAAAATTTTCAATAAAAACTTTTCAATAACCGTATTGAATGGTTTTAGTTGACTTCTTTTTTTTTAATGATGGATAGAAAATATTTTAGTATTGGAAGAATGCAAATGTGAGAAAATTGTTATGCGATTCACTCTATGAACATTCATGAATAGATAAAATACGATACTATAAGATAAAGACAAATGTGGACATTATGCGCCATTTACAACAAAATTATCTTCTGCTCTCAACGATGAAAAAACCAATATGGATATATTGTGGCGAAATTTTAGCACAAATAGTTTTTCTTGGGAAGAAGACCTTAAAGACGAAGGGATAGCACTATAATGAAATAGAATTGAAATAGTTTCGAAAAAGATAATTTCGATTTCGAACAATCACAATGTGTCTACATTCATTCAGCAATTAAAGAATATAAATTTCTAAGATGGATTAATGTGAACGTTTCTTTAGCGTTAGAAAAAGAAGAAAACCACCTATTGAAATTTTCATAGATTTTCCACATGTTAGCGTCATTTAAAATAAAATCGCACAATAGGGATTACGCATGAGTATTTTTATTCTTTTGTAGCATTCGATCGAATCAGGTTCTTTCAACGAAAACTGAGCAAACAACTTGAGAAGCCTTTTGAAGAGGATTAGTTG
This sequence comes from Ascaris suum, assembly GCA_013433145.1. Taxonomy (NCBI): domain Eukaryota; kingdom Metazoa; phylum Nematoda; class Chromadorea; order Rhabditida; family Ascarididae; genus Ascaris; species Ascaris suum. The sequence continues at coordinate 2,871,440 of CM024175.1, forward strand.
TAAGTTTTACGAATCAATATGATGGAATAACGTTGCACATTTTGTCAATACCAAAGAAATATTCGTCATCTATTTTGCTGATGACTTTTAAATTCCCTTATGTAGAAAGCGATTCGCAGCAGAAAGCAATTGCGACTTTTTTTTTTCTTGATACGAATCGTCATTTGGATATGTCGACAGGTGAATTAAAACGCCTCCTATGTCAGTTGCCGAAAAACTTTACACAGAAATTGTGCAATCGTAATCGCGAAATTAGTGGAAAACAATCGGTCGCTCCACATCTAGCATTTGGTCTTAAATAAATGACCTCAATTTTGCTCATTTTACATCTCACTTGCTAACATAAGCATATCGCAATCGAATTTCATAGATATTTGAGGAAAAATCGACGAATTTTGATTATTTCTTCGTGGAACTTACTAAACTCAGCAAACAAAAAAAAAACAAACAATAAAGTCTCCTCAAAATCATTTTCTGGGAATCTTTTCCGAAAGTTGCATGGATTGGTTCTTGCAGGATTCAAGGGAACAGTACCGACATATGATTTAAACCGACAGTCGTGTAAAAATGAAATCAAAAACAGCGCTGCCGATAACGATAGTTCGCATCGTTCGCTGCAGAATTGCTCACTGAATGTCACTGCCCATCAAAGAGGGCGTATGAAAGGCTACAACATTGTACAAAGCGAGAAATTGCACACATTTTCCAAATATAATAGCACGTTTCGTTAGGTGCGCTATAAATGTGTATATAGCAGATATTTGGTATCAATACTTCCCACTTATACATCACTGAAAAACTGTCCGATATTTTGAAAAAAAAAAATCTGCCGAAGACAGATTAAAATAAGTTGAAAACATTAGCGCAAATATTCACTTGAGAAATATATGTGGATTTTATATGAACATAATCATCTTTCAAGAAATTTTTGTCACCTTGAACATTTTTAGCAAGCAAATTTACGACGCTCAAAGCACATCATTTTATTTACAATTCGAAATTTAGCATAAAAAATGATAAGCATATGAAACATTTACTCAATATAAATTTCATTTAATAAATCTATACATATATTCGTTTTTATTTTAATATAACGCTAAATACTTAATAATTGTAAAAGCTTTTGAAGACATTTGCAAAATTATATATGAAGAGATGAGTGAAATGATTCGGAAATTAATGCTAATCACTTAATACCGTTTTATGAATGTAGTCGAATGATTTAGCGACATGAGGAATAATTCTAGGCAAAATAAATGGCAAATGCATCAAACTTTATTCATACATTACGCTACTTCAAATCATTATATTAGTATGAGTGACCTTCTCATCCATACTTCCCGTTCGTCCTTCGCTCTCCGTGAAGATGAAGAAAATAATTAAGATAATCGAAATTTATTACGTAAATAGCAAAATGGTCATTTGAGGATTGAATATATCGTCTATTAAGCTCGCATAGAGAGGATACTACAACAATATATATTCAAACAATGGAAACAAAGCAATTAGCTAAGTTTTTTTGAAAATAGAACGTAATTTCATCAATTTCCAAAGGTATATGAAACTTTCAGGTATTTGAATACACCTATAGCCCCATACGATTATTTCAGCAGAGATCATTCAGTTATAATAGAGGTTATGCGGGTCAAAAGGGATTAAGAACTTTCACTGCTACTTCTTGCACGGGAAATGTCATGTAGAAAACTTTGAACGAGAAGAAAAACTTCACAAGATGCGAATCGTTGGAGTCCGGCCCGCTTGACATATTGATCGAGTTGTTGAATCATCTTCTGATCACAAGCATCAATATTTAAGAAAACGTTCTCACTCTTCGCAAACAATGTGGGTTAAAAGCTCATCGGAGCAATTTAAAACTACGGTGATCATCAACAAATAGTGCTCAGCATGAGCAGTTAATTACGATGGCATGAAGAGAAAACAAATAGACGGTCTAATCAAATATGACAAGAAGAAGAAAGCATGGGTAGTGATAGAGAAAGAGAGAGATCGAGATCAAGGTAGAGGTCGAGAAGCTGACGCAGCACAATAATGATCTCATGAATTTAAGTTGTCAGAGTGAATGAAGCAACTTGAAAGTGAGACTATCATCTACTCGGCAAACATATTATGTTCGTTTAATTGATCACCTCCGAACACTTCTCCAAATATCCAATGATATCACAAAAAAAAAAGTTTTAAATGAGCTGAACTCAGTTGCTCTATTCACAAATGTTATCCATGCAATGTTTTTAATCCTTTCGTATAGTTCTTCATTTTAATCTATTGTTCGATATTTCTCATTCTTGAAATTTTTATGTATTGAATGTTCAATCAACAAATGAAATTGAAAGGGTTTCCGAAGAAAATCACTCTAAATTGATTGCTATTCTCAATAAATTTCAAAAATTTTCTTCACTCATGTTTTTGAGAGGTTTCCTTCGAAATCTATTGCATAGCGAATCGATTTGTTCGAAATGCGATCATAAGGTAGGTCGATGTGGAATGCGAAGAATGTGCGCAACATTACAACATCATTGTGAGATGGTGCATAAATTCGCTTTTGTTTTTCTATCGTTATAATCAAATGGCGTTCTTAGTGCATCAAATTAGGAAACGTGTTGACGGGAAAAAAAACGCGTATTCAGGACATCCTGCAATATACATGCGTTGATTAATTATTTCCTCTTGTACACGTACATCTCAATATATCATGCTACTCACTAATAGTATGCATCTGAACGAGGTTTGCCAACACTCGACAATCTCAACGAGGGCTTGCTGCAGATTCACGAGTACCTCTCCCAACAGTATAATATGGTAGCAATGAGATGTTTATCTATATAACGTAAGAAAAGGAACCGGCTTTTTGCGTAAACAATTTTGAGTATCATCATTAGAAACCATACAAGAGCATATCGTACAATATCGAATATAAGGTGTGCAATCACATATCGAAAAGTACGCGTGCAATTGCTCATCTTTGCGTTCACTCAGTAATGCCGGTATGAAAACAACTGCTCAATGCACAAAATGTAGTCTGGCGCAAACGCTGCTCCGCTAATGGCGAGCAACGATCGCAAAAATGCGCCTAGAATAATCGTCTAAGCGAGTAAAATGATCTCGCTAATATTTCCTCCTATATATATATATATATATATATATATATATATATATATATATATATATATATATATATATATATATATATATATATATATATATATATATATATATATATATATATATATATATATATATATATATATATATATATATATATATATATATATATATATATATATATATATATATATATATATATATATATATATATATATATATATATATATATATATATATATATATATATATATATATATATATATATATATATATATATATATATATATATATATATATACGACTAATCAAAAAACTGGCAGGGAGCAAATTCTCTCTAAATGTGGAAAGATCAAATCTTCGAATATTTCTATTGAGAGCATATATCACGCTCATTTCCCACTATCATAGTAAAATACCGGCATACGCATGCATATGAAAATGAAATCAACTCAATACGAGCTGACCCTTTCTGAGTGGATCTTAGCTCTGCATGGAGAATTTAGATTTTCATTTTCCTTTCAAAGAGACGTCATTTCACACGATATCAAATCGTTGAATATCAATCGGTTTGTGAAATAATTTTGCCGAGATTCATGAGTTGCATCATCGTTGCCTGTGTACGGCAACCAATCTTCATACTTCAATTCGATCTCCTCAATCTATAGAATTTCGCAGAAAGGTTTCGCTATAGGAATCTATATCAATCTTTTTCATTCGCAATAAATTCAGCCATCTTGAACATGTAAATGCGACCTGTAATAGTAAACAGGAAATTTGATCATAGATTGGCGTATATTAACAGATTTTGATGGTGCGAAGTTTAACTAACAATCATATTCCGTAAACAATGTGCGTCATACACAACGTAAGAGACAGCAATTGAAAACATTCTGAAAGGTATTCAATTCAGTGCACAAACAAAAAAAACGGCGTTCGGAAAAATGAGCAAATAGGAAGTTCATTGTTGTGGAAAAATGGTGTATGCGGAAAAAAAACATTACTGGCAGAACTATGCTTATAGGATCTTTAAAAGTCGATACTTTCGATAATCCAAAATCTCCACAACCATTAAGTACTTCCTTGTAGGGAACGTTTCGTCGAAACACCTATGAAATATTTCATTCAAAACAATCTTCTCGAGAAAGATATCCACGTCGATATCCAAGAAAGATGTCCTTCTCGTGATGACAGAAGGTTATCCGCGTATAGTGCTATGTCGTTCTATTGGAGAGGCGATCAGGATGAAAGGTCGAGGCGAGCTGACGCAATGAATGGGTGTTAAATATATGTAAGTCATTCAACTTGCCGAGAGAATCACTGCGAAGATTTTAAAGCCGATAGACCGTCACTAACTAGCGGCAACTGTTGTCTGCTTACGTACTTTTGCAAATTCGCTTTGCACAAGATGGTTGAGGTGTCGCCGTATGTCCGTATGTACACAGATGTTTCTGTAGGTATATTCGATACAACCACTAAGTGGGTAGTTAAAAATTCCCATACGTAAAATGGATAACGTATGATGAGCTGGATACCACACATGAGCTAATGTGCTACACTTCGACCAGACCCGTTTACCTTGGCGGATGTTACGGACATGTGAAACTGTTAAAAATCCGGATCCTCTTTACACCTGCTAGATCTTAGCTAAATGTTTTTTTTTTCTCGTCACCTTTGAAACCGACTGATGTGAAGAGCGCAACGCAAAAGATGAACCAATCGCACGTCCCACTGGAGCGCCTACGCACTTGCCTATTCCTCTCATAGAGCGTAATGTTTTGTAGCACTTTCAGGAGGAGCGAATCGATGCCATTCATTCAATCTGCTGGGTGCAAATCTGTAGTTTGCGTGCACGGAAACAAATGACGAATTGAACATCGGCCATAGTTTTTTTTTTTCTCGTTGCCGTTTGCAATGACGAACATGCTGTTCCTCAACGAATATTTTCCTCTCAGAAATAAATCTCTTCGAGGGAGCAACGATGGGGCTGAAAGAGGTTACCTTTGGAAAACAAAAATCTAGGTTATAAAGAAGGAAAAGAAGTGTTAGATTAGGGTTCAAGAGAATGAGATGCAAACGTGTAATTTATTTCCAAGTGGAAAATCTTTGACGTCGAACTTTTCTCCCAACGAGAGCTATTTTTCGCTCTGGGATTTCCGTCATGCAAGATTCCTCCAGGGCAACGGTCCACATTACATATGTTGGTGCTTAAATAGTCAGACTGAATCTGTCATACTGGTAATAGATGTGTGCAAAACGCGACAGATATCCGGACATATTACCAGCACTGCACGCACTATGAAAGGTGCTTTAAATAATACTATTATTATGCTACAGTTATGAAGCGCCATTGCTGCTTTTATGACGTAGTCGCCAAACAGCAATTGTTTATGTGCAGGAGGGTCGGGGTCTCTGTATCTGCGACTCTTTGGTGCTTCTTGCAACGTCGGTTGCAGAAACAGGAACCTCTCTAGCTGACCGCTTTAGAACTTTTCGCACAATGTCCGCACGACATGCTGTTGCTTGCAGTGCAAAACAATTGTTCCCTGACAACGAAGATAACCAGGCCGTTATCATCAGTGGAGTCTTAGAAGGAGTCATACCAGGATCGCTTCTTTTTATAGGATAACTGGACCATATACGCTCGGCCTGACCAGTGCGTACAGGTTCCTGAGGAACTTGAAATAGATCTTCTCTTGCCTAATTCCGCTAGCGACTTTCATCTGTTGCTGCAAAGTTAAAACGTTTCCAAAATGATTCAGAAAATTGCAGCGGGCTGTTTCTTATGAAAAAAAAAACTCCTAATCTGTAAAAAATACCTGCATCATCTAGATGGAAGGTCGTTTCCCTTGACTCAAATGCGTGTCAAGGTTGAAGCTGTACCTGACGTGGTGTGGAATACCTGCTGCTTTTTGACTTTTGAGAGGTGTTTGAGGTCGGCAGCGGTGTTCTGCACGCTTCGCAATAACAACATGTTCAGAATCGCCGTTAGGCAATCGTTGTGTATTACTACCTCATGAGATAGAACAATGAAGTGGCCTTTTCACATTACCCGCAGCACTGAAGCATTCGGTGATTTCCGGAAACATTCTATCGCCGTTGCCTTTTCGCAGCGTTTCTTAGGGCGTTAATCTTATGACCAATGGCGTCAAAATCTTCGGATGAAAGTTTTCGCACAAGGCAACATGAAGTTCATTCTCGCGCTTCTCTACAAAATTCGACAGAAATTCACACGGTTTCATTTCGGAAATCTTCTTCGATTCGCTCCATTGCTTTATCCCCATCCCACTCGTCCAAATATCCATTGCGCAAAAGGCCTCATTCAACAACATTCTCGACGGCTTTTACATCACTATTAGCGTATAGAAGTTGCCCCTAAAGAGAAATTCTTCAGACACGGGATTTTCCGATTTTCGCACAGCAAGAAAGATTTGATTGCGCTCTGTTGCATGCCACTCGGTCTACGATATCTGTTTCAGATGCGTGTATGACATATTTTCTTTACCTCCAATGTTATATGCGTTCTTCCTATCTTTGCTCTTCACTTGGAACTGCTGCATGTTTTGAAAACCTCTTGTTATTGCAGTTGTCTTATAATCAACTAACGAATGAATAAAGCAAAGATCACAAAATTCGATTGCTGTATTCTATGCCACCTACATCACGGGCGACACCGTATATTAACGCTGAAGTTTTTCATTATTACTGAAAAGAATTTGTGCATGCTTTTAAGCTGCCTGAAATTTGCATTCGAGTAAATGTTTTGCAATATACCACGATGCGTTCTGCAATTAACTGGATGGGCAGAAGGATAGTTTGCAAGCGATTTCTACAAATTGCAAGTTGTATTAAATATCTAAATGGTTTGGTTAATTCTCAAAAAAAGAATTGTCCGTTGCAAAACAGCATATGGAGCGCACAGTGCAATTGCAAAAGGACGGCGAATGAGAAGATACAAAGTATCGCAGTTTTCCTGGAACGCCGATCTCATTCTTTGTGAGGCATTTCAAGATAGCTACCATTGCATATTCCAGTATCAGCCTATCTCGTGATGTATATTGGTGTGTACCTGCATCCGTAAACAACATTTCCCTAAGAAAAGTCCTCACCTTATATCTGCAAACATTCACCACGGCTATTGCTTCAAAAGCCAACCGCAGTTGAAGTCTTAGGTTCTTCGTTGATCACGCTTGAGGATATACGATGCTTATGATTTCGCGCGAAGGCGTGTACATTTTTGGCTTAGATTTTCAACGAATCCTTGCTACAGGTGCCTCATATGGCACATTTGAGTCTCAGATGCGATGAGTTGCTGAAAAGCACAGATAAAAATAGTGCACCAACTCAGCATCTACATATATAAGTGACATGCCGCCATTCCAGCATACATTTGAGACAGAGACAAGCGGTGTTCTTGAAAAATGCCAAAACATTCGATATCATTCGTTCCTTAGAATTCATTGCAGATGTTCAAGGAAGCTCCCTTCCACATCCGACAGATTGCGAGATGTGATGCTGCATTAAGGTTAAAGATGTAAACCATCGGCACGACCATTGTCACGACATAACCTATATAGACAAACAACTTCGGCACTAAGTGAAACCTCCTGAAACGCTCATCCTTCACATTTTACCGGACCAGTATGTCAAAAACAAACTACTATTTCAAGGCGAAACAAGGCTTTAGCTGGATTTCCACTCAATACCGTATTGCCTCCATTTACCTTTATACAACTTTGCTGTTGGGTTGCGAATTTGTCTGGTCTTTATATCAGCGTTAAAACTGAAATTTGGGGGAAAACTCTTGCACCAAGTTATTAGTAATAAGTCAGAAATAATCAATATTACTATCACAATCGTGCCCAGAATTCTGGACAAAATGTTATGGGTAATGAAGCACTTATGTATAACAGATCTTATTACATCCAATACAAATAGCCACGAGAAGTGTTTATTTGAACGCATATTGTGTTTAGCAATAAAATGACGAAAAGTTTTCAGCCATATAGTCAGTTTCTCATCGCTGAAGAAGCTTGTTAAGGATCAACATATGGTGCAAACAATAAACTATCGGCTCATTCTGAGAAATAAATTTCACCTGAAACCATTTGAATGACATGAATTGTTGTGAACGGCTTGGCATTCATGCGTTATATGCCGATTATGGCGTTTCGAGAAAGAAACATGGCCCATGTGCTATTCTTTAAACGTCGAAAGGTTCGTTAAGAAAAAAAAATGGAAGATGAGAGTCGGGAACCGATGGAAAGCATTCGGTTACTAACAAATTTGATCGGAACCAGATACTTTTCAAAAATATCGGTTAGCTGCCGACAGCAACTGCCAATTAAGATCGGGTTACGTACGTAACCGCAATAGCTGACACAGGAAACGCTGAATTTCAGTCGGCAATACTATGGAGAAAGTTTAATTTGCAACCAAAACTCGGTCTGCCGTTAGCCATAATCAGCACATGTCAGCCGCGTGCATCATTCCAAGTGCACAAGCTTCATTTTGCATTCCAGTAAAAAGTAGACAAGAATATAAAACAGAGCGTACAATCGGCATAACAGTGTTGTTTGGCAATCAGGGAACTATTCATTGCAGTAGGGCAATTTGAATGTGACGAATGATGTAATGCTCACAAATGGGGAACTACATTTGAAAGATGATATTACATGGCGGCCCGGCCAGGCAACCCTTCTTCCATCCGAAGCATAAAACTACATCAATGCTCAATGAAAAAAAGGAATCAATGTGAGGTGATCGGTTCGCTTGAAATTTTAATCCTTCGCACTCAAATTTAATAACACACCAAAGGGCTTTCACAGGTCGTCCAAGACTATGGATTAAACCAAAAACACTAGTCGACAGAATTTCTGCTGTTTCTGACTTGAGAATATTGAAGGTGAAATGAAGACATATCAATACAAACAGGAACACATTTCTCATTGCCATACCACGCTTTAAAAAAAAAAACTGCCGATGAGCGCAAAAAGGGATGAACATTGGCACCAGCATTGCCACATAAGAAACCTCTGAATTTCTGACATACCACAACCATTAGAATGAGAAAGATGCTCTTCGCTCAATTACTTTGCTCTGCAAATAGTATGAATGATCAAATTTGATCAATATGTCTGGTCGCTATGCCATTTTTTTCACACATCTTTGCCATCACATAAAGTATAGATATTTTCGAACACAATAGAAGTTTTAGTAATTCTTGTAGTGGTGGATGGTGGACATTTCCAGAATCGACATGCTCTTAGGCCGAGCTTTCCAGAAGCATTTCTACAAAATCAATTCTATAAGTTTTTTGCACGTATTAATTAATATTGCGGATAAAGCATGGAAAAAAAAAAGAAAAAGTCTATCGACACTCGAAACAATATCTTTCATGTGGAGTACGATTCTTGGCAAGGAATCCTCTTCGTTGAAATATTCACTGATTTTAGGGAAATTCATTGAAAAATTCAATTATATTTGCCTTGTTAGTCGCTTATTTAAAAAAAGAAAGGCATATACAATTGAATTCTCTATTTAAAGGCTGATATATCGTTGCAACTTTCTGCTAAAAGTTATGAAAATTGATGATTTGTAGAACTTCAATCAAGTAATTACGCCTCACTAATAACAATCAATGTATACGGAGAAAAATACTTATAATAATTTTATGGGAAGCAACACGAATGCATTTTCCTCTTTTTCTATGGCTGTAATATTCAGATCTATTTAAAACATTTCCATGAACGTCGAGAACAGCATAAACGAACGGAAGAGGAGATTCAACAGGACGGGATCGACGAGGGCCTCATCTATTATTTCAAATATTCTTCAATAATTGAATCGGGCTTACAATTGATCACTAAATCTGATATTGCTGAACAACTTCATGTGGTGATATTAGTGAGCATCATTCGAATCTCAGCATTAAGGATTGCTCATATTTACTACTTAAAGCGCTTTTTGCAACTATCAATCTCATTCATTTCAAAAACACTTTACAAGAATGCTGCATTTATTTGAAGAGAATCAAATATAGTTGTAAAGTACACGTGTACTTTTTGTTAGTCGTTTTATTTAAATTAATAGTAGCAATAGCTCACTATGTATTTGGGCATTGAATGTTAGAAACGAGTAGCAAACGCATTTACAACTAAGCAACTGACATTTCCTCAAAGTGCATTCAAGTAGATACAACTTTCGTTTGCACAAATACGCGCTATATGAAAGACGAATTGAAAAAGCAATAACCGCAAGTTGTGCAGAAAATACCCGCTGATATTTATAGGCAGATGCAAGGGAAAAAAAAGGGTTCGTCTGTGTCGCTTCTAACAAAATGCATCATCTTCCGAATTCAACTCAATAAAGTCAGGAATAAAAAAGGAAAGAGCGAGGAAAAAAGTGGACTTCAGAGACTATATGAGCATCGACCACGGCAAACATACATTGAAAACAGCAGTGTGTTAGTTCAGCAACGAGATATGACTTTTTTTTTTACTGTTTACCAGTCAATTGATCGGTTAGAAAAAATCACCTCCCGCTTCGATGATTTCTAACAAGCATAGTGATTTTTTTTTCTCTTATTTCAAAATCACTTGCTGAGCATCGAGAATGCATTATATAAACGGAAAAGTATCTCAGAAGCATCCATTACAAGTGTGCCTTATTTAATCTACATTTCACAGAAAACATACCATTGTACAAGAATACGTATTGCAAATATTAATCATTGCTACAAGCGGTACTATGCAATAAAACGTTTAGCACCGCATACTATTCATATTTACGCCGTAAATGAAAATTGGATATCCATAGAGCCATATTTGGAGTTCCAAGATTTATTAAGCTGATAATAACATTTTTATGCTTGATTCTTTGAAGATTTCATGGGGAATGTTTTTGTGCATCATTCAATTTGATGAGTTGCATGAAGAGATTGCTATAATTTCATTAATTATGAAGACATAACAGGAAGATGATAGCATGATGAACTGTTGAAACGTTATCTCATTAAGGAAACTTAAGAATTGATAGCTTCATGAATAGGTATGCGCAGACTTGTCAAAAGTTCCTCTGCTGGCTACACCATAGGATAAATGATCATGCAATATAACGTTCTCGGAGATTTATAGTATCGCTATCAAAGCATACGTTCTAGCACATCAGAAGTTTTGCTTCACTCAGCAATAAAGAATGAACGCTTAGAAATTCTTCTTGCAACCTTCGCTTAGTTTTGCTTCAGAATACCTTCTGCGAATTTTTGACGAGAATTTCAATCGAAGATAGCACTATTTTCCTTTAAAAGCCTCCGAAATACATAAGTGATGTAGTCCCTAATCCTGCACGCTTAGTGACAGAGGCTCCATCGGAGAGCAATTCCCGGACACCAGCCAAGACGTCACTCTCGCGACAAAACCTTCTCCCATAGAGTTTCCCCAACATGAGAAATGGCCAGGAACAGCACAGTTTAAAACACTCAATTCTTTAAAATCAAGAATGCACTTCCGATATGACAGCCTTGGAATTTTTTTTTTCTGAAAGCAACAACATTCATGATTCGTTCCCCTCAACCACAAAAGAATCATCGCCTAGAGTAAAACCGGTAGAGGGACGGAACACTGATGCCATAAGCGTTCATGCATTGAGAGAAACCGCGACATAATATTCGAAAGCCGACAAATATCAAGAAGCGCATGCCGATAAAAAATAAGCGCTCCTCCTCAAGCAGCCTATTGGTTGCAGCACAAAACATACAAGCTACCGGCTATTAAAGTAAATGCTCCACGGTATATTACGACAAGTGTTTCAAATTTTACCCATGTGAGTAATAATTTATACTTTCTCAGAACAACGAATGATGTGAGATTAAGCGTATGATGCCGTAATTACTGGAGGATAAAGGCAGTCGAGAAATTCAATAAAACGCATCAAAACATCTCTTTATTTCAAAAATATCGAAAAAAAATGAAACCATAGTTGTTTAATCGAGACAATATGCTAGGACCTATTTGAGTAAACAGGAAGAGGAAATGAGAGGTGAAACAGAAAGAAATCACTGTATTCTTTGAAGTGAACAACATTGAGGCATTGCAAATATTGCTCAACTAGCGTGGAATACGCCACAGTCGCGGTAGTTGAAGATTCGAACAACCGTCGTACAACCGCGACACACATAGTACTCATATGAAAACGGGAATGAAAAAAAACCTTCAAAGTGCTGCTGCATTCCGTATGGGATGTGCACCATTTTCCTGACTTCATAGAAATCAGCACATAGTATCCGCTCTAAATAGTAAGTGGGAGAGCACCCATCGGCAAAGGAAATCGTTCGAAAAGTCTCCTCTTCTAAGAGGAAACTTTGAGATGGGATGGAATGTTGGAGTCTTGAAACATTCAAAACCGACAATTCAAAATGCATTCTTTCTCGCACTTTGGGGCGTAAAGGTATGTTTGTTTATAACGAGACAGTTTCACTTCCTGTTAGCGTCGTCATCGATGGATGTTCAAACGAGAATTCTCTACTACATTGCAGTTGTCGTTGTTGTCTAGAACCACTAAAAAAAATCAAACTTCTTGCCAACATCCATGATTGGATCACCGTTTTCGCTTACTATCGCCAATTGTAGCTATGTTAGTCGACATAAGCACAATATCGATCACTTCCATATCATTTTTTAAAAAAACTTTGGGCAATATGACGACCACCAAAAGAAAAAATAAATAAACGACGAACCCCTTACTTCCTATGGTCGGAATAACTATGCAACCAGCCGGCCTCCTTATCGCTCCCAATTCCAACAGTTCAAATAAATTCGTTAAAAACAATAAAAGAATTAACCAAAATTTGCATAACGATATACTCAAATATCACTCTATCGATAGCGTTAATTGTTAAATTATCAATAACAAAAGCATAAAAGAAACTGGAAAATAGCAGTAAACGGAAGAAATTATTATGCAAAGTTAAAAGATTATCCGATGAAGCAAAATTTCGTCGGCAAAATATATTAAAATTGATTTGTTTGCACGTTTTTATTGCATAATTGCATATTGCATATTGCATTGCAAAAGTATTTGAGTATTGCATATTTCGGAAAGTATGTATAATTGGCGTTAAGCACATTTTTTATTCCTCTCTCATTGCTGATTGTTTGTTTTGGCTATCGAAAAAAGCGAGAATACTGCAACAAATGTTAGTAAATTGATGCTAGAAAATCATTGCAACGAAAAAAAAAGAGTTTGCAAAAAGAGAGATACTTTCCCATGATGTCATGGTACAAGAAAAAACTATCGATGAAACTATTTCAAACAATGAACAATCAGGCACTTTCACTTCTCACAGAGTACTGTGAAAATGATGACATCATATCATATCGTCATACATTAGCTTCCACCAATAATACATTTACTTCCGAGATCATTCTCGAATAAACATTCTTAACATACGAAATAAAAAGCTACTAATTTGGCTTCCAGAATAGCCTATCATCGCTGTATATATAAGAAGACAAGAAATGAATTCGTAAACATCGCACTGGAGGTTCGACCTGAAGAGTGCATTGAACAGATGAAAGAGATGATGATTCGACGACCATCTGCTCATCATAAAATTCTTCAAATAATTCCTCCTACTTTTTAGAGATGGGGAGGAGAATAAACGCGCTGAAACAAGCATCGTTTCCTTTCACTACTATCATTAACGATTTCATTACTATTACGATTGTTACAATGAATTTAGCATTTCCTTTCATACTAATGAGCAACGGTTATTATCAACGATTTGTTCGAAAATTTATTCAACGAAAATTCTGCAAAGTAATAAAAAGAGAAATGTGCAATATCAAGTTAATATAAGACAAAACGCAACGATACTTTCTATATGAGTGAAATAACATTCAACGAAATATTAGCGAGAGAACGCTTCCAAAAAAAAAAAAAAGAATAAGAGGTATTCAAACAATCTTTACCTATATTGATGTATTCCACTAACCAAATAAATTTAAACATCGATTTTTCGTATAAATAAGGCAAATAACTGAAATTAGATGTGAATAATGATAGAAAAAAAAAAGACTACCAGTTGCACAAATTGCACAAATTGCATATATATGCAAGGTGCATAGTGCATAACGCAGGCTGCCCTATGCGCGCAATTGGCGCAACGAATTGTTGCCATCGAATAATGTGGGTGTGTATATGTGTGCGCGCGCATAGGGACAACGCGGCTCCATCTTGTTTACTAGCTTTGCAACGTCGACTAGTCGTGCAGACAGATGACGTGTGTATTTTTGATGATCTGATGCATTTGTGATGAGATTATCACAGAAATTTCAACTGCGGAGCTTAGCATGAGAAAGTGGGATTAATGAAATTCATCTAAGAGAACTCAAGAACCACCTCAAGAATCATTTCAAGAACAAATTCGTTCTTTAGTTGCAACCTGAAGAATATATTTCGAACGATCGAAAAAATGTTCATGGACAATAACAAATGGTTCGCATAAATCATTTCCTTGTAATTGAGACATGTATAAAGCAATGACGAGGTTGAGTAAGAAACTCTTGTATGCTTCCATTACATTTCAACCTATCGTTAACACTGATAAAAACTTTCGATTATCACATATATCGTTAGACTTTATATGGAAGGCATTCATTCGATTTTTTTCGAATAGAAATGAAATTTGAACTCATTATTGAATTATTCTCTTTTTTTTTGTAGGCATACTGACAGAGAACATTTTAACTAAACAAATAGAGTCTTTTCATTCGTCTGATTCAGCACTTCTTGAACTCTTCCATAATTTCAGCTTCCTGTCCAGAGAGATCGATGCAATTGGTAAGTCTAGTTAGCGACTCTAGTGATAGTATAGATTTTCCTAGATTTTATTTCCACAGCCAATAAGTAGACAAAAGGAAAGAAGATTGATGCAACGTTTTCGAAATGAAACCCTATCAACTATATCATATTTTGCGCATGAAAAAAAAAAATTACTCTCAATATATGCTTTTTTTTGCTATATTGGTAAATGCTGATAAGGCATATGTCCATTGATTGTTCAAATAATTCAAGATCTACGAATTGTCGGTTTCTTCAGCAGCTATTATCGAATTTTATCGATAGCGAAAGTAATGAATTTAAAAACTGTGTTTGAAATGCAAACGTGAAGTGCATCTCAATTTGTTGTTCCACTTTAAAACGTCGCTTCAAAATTGCTCCGCAATGATGTTTCGTAGAAAGCTTTATGCTGCATGCACGATGAAATTCTCGTCATTATTGGTTGTCAGTTAGGTGACGTGTGTGTGTGAAAGGTTGTCATATAATACGCAAGGACGAACCTACGACTCAAAATGCACTAATATATAAAAGTGCACAACTTTTCTCTGTTGTATTTTAAATTGTGGTCTTAAGTGCAAAACTTAATGAATCTCCTAGAAAATAGTCAAGCAAAATGTGCAATTGATAATTAAACGATTTTATGAAGAGCGCAAACTATTTCAGACGTTTCTTCACGCAAAGAATTTTTGTTGCCTGGTGATCGAAGTTCCAATAAAGAATAGTGAAAGACACAGCGATTATGAAGTTTTCAGCGCACCACTCTTTACTTAGCATGATACGTTGAAAAATTGTAAGAACTTCTAAAAAAAGCTTCCTTCCTTTTCATTTTTATACGCAAATGTATGAGTTAAAATCCGCAAATCGTACAAATACTACAGTAGCTTTCTGCTGATCGAGAGTGTGCGATCTTTGGTGCAAAAGCGATCACAGTTTTTCGTTGCAACTTCCGATCCACTGTTTGTGTTCGAAATGATCGAACTTCCCGATCAAATGTGAATTGCTACGTATGGAGTGCTACAATCGAGAATATCTTAACAAAATGCTTAGGAGAATTGGCAAAAATTTTCTCCCAAAACATTTTTGAAAAATGTGTGAAGCTTTTGTTTCCTGAGAAGTCGAGATTTCAAGACATCATATGTGTTCTTCTGAAAGGGCATTCAAGGAAGAAAGTTCGACGAGCCACCATAGGTCTATTGCACTGATGCAAGGTGTAGTTCGCGAAATTTTTGATTCCACATTGATGCCAAGCGAAGAAGACCGAGAAAAATCCAGTTGAAGAAGACAAAACGTCGTTTTTTTTTCCTTCGAAACTGTGCTCAGATGACCAACATTTTGAAATTATATGCTCTCGATCGGCTGCAAGTAAGCACCGACCAGACTTGTCGGCTACGATGAACCGAGCCATCCCGCCTAGCACAGAGATGAAGGCAGCGGAATGAGTCCCAACCGTCATACGAGGAACAACGGTGAACCGTCCCGTCAACATCTGACAAGCAGGAGGCGAGCCTAACCCTTAACCTTCGCGTGATCCTTCTGCAAGAAGTAGAGGCCCACTTGAAGACCACAGGAAGCAGCTCGATCAGAGCAGCATCGGGTCAGGGCAGGTGGAAGCAATATGAAGAGGTATTTATTCGTAACGAATGCTTTATTGATTGAAATAAATAAATAAATAAATTTCAGTGGTAAGAAAGTGATCACCTTCCATGCTGAATGGAGAACGCTTCAATAAAAGATAAACAACAAATGCTTCGGATCGTCATTGGTCAAAACCGTGATGAACAAACAACCTAACATCGTTTTTGGCCTCAATCACCAATAGTGCTGTAATCCACATGATCGTTTTTCCTTCGCGTTGAGAGAAATTTTTACCACAAGTCTTCGAGATAAAATACGCGATATTGCCTGGTTTAATGTTGATATCGTTCGTTTAACGATCACAACATGACGATATTTCTGAACTGACATCTCAAAAAAATTAGCAATCACATTGCAGAATTATAGCGGCGGCTTCGTTAAATAATCTTGTAAGCGGTGAGTTTAATGATTTACTCAATAACCTTTACAAGATCCAAGGAATTTTAGCATTTTATTGCTTTATCGATGTCTGAAGCATTAATATTCGGAGAGAATATAAAGGTTTCGAAAGTTCACATCTACTTCAATGTTTTTTCTTCACTTTAAGAGATGCCGCTACCACACTTTCAAACTTGTAGATCCACTCTCATTAATTCTTTTGCATAATTGAAAGCATCGAAACTGCATTAAACGCATATTCATCTATGCTAACCACTCACAACATCTTCTACATTTTCGATTATGCGTTAGCCGCCGGGTAAGTAAATTTCCCACCGTATAGCAACAGCACGCGTGCTTTTTTCATTGTCAGATTTTCATTGAACGTAGACTACGGGAAAATGAAAGTTTTCAAACCAAGTAACGACATATGAAAGCCATGGAAACGGCTTTCCCTGCAAGCACACTTATATAAAGATTCGCCGAATTTCTTTTTGAAAATGCTTCGACATACTTTTTTAACGCATTCAGTTTCGTTGAGGTGATTTCTCTGTTTTCATACGAATAACTAAGTGCACAAAGTCTATCAGGTGAGAAATTTTGATAAGTATTGTGAGAGGAAAATTGATCATTTTCAGTTACCATAAATTCTCATTCATATTCTGATTTTTGTTAAATTTAGCACTTGATAGCCGCATCTTTTTTACACATGACAGTAATGCACTATTATGCTTTATTTTTAGATCAAGCTGATATTTCATCATTCTCCGCGATATTTCATCGAATTTCTTCAACAATCATAAAACCCTATAATTTAGAAAATATTACTATTCTGTCGTCTCAAAAATTTCAGTTTTCATCGATCATTGACTTTTATTATTGAATGCTGCTGACAGTTTCCAACATCTCAGAGATGCAATGTATGTAGGACGAAAAAGATCTGTCATCTATGTAGATGCTTAGCTCTAATTCAATTTTTTTGCTGTTGTATTCCATACGAACAGCATAAGTTTGCTTCATTTTAAAAAGCATTAGCGCAATGGATCTTACTAATCTTGCAAGAAATCTTGAAAAATTCTCAGAGTTTTTCCACATAGTTTGTGGTTTTGAAAGCATCCTTCAGTTGGTCTTCATTTATGGACAACGTAGAGAAAAGAAAGTTCCTGAATTCGCGGAATAATCTGTCCACTGATAGATGCCGTGATCTCCCCCTAAGCAATTCTCCCACATAATGCATTCGCCTGCCGGTAAACCGATATGAAATTATGGCGATATAGTAGAGCATGGTAACGACCAGTTTTATTGCATTGAAACGAAACGCCTTGTAAGAAACAAACATTATTTAGGTGATAGAAGATCGCAGTAACATTAGACAGCATAAAGCTTGCATCGAAACATTGAAAGTGCGACAGACATCGAAGGCAAATGACTGAAATATTAATGCAGTCGGATTGCTAATTCTAATGAGTGATTCATATAAAATCGCCATAGTGCTAACTGAGATAATTCTAGCACACACTTTAGGTTATGCAGTCTATACTAATTTTAGCCTTTTATTATTCAAGATCACATTCAGCAATCATCGAATTTAATTTATAAATCAGGAAATGCTCTTGGAAAGATTTTTTAAAATTAGCCCAATAAGGGTATCCTTTGAATGATTACTTTTTGATGATAATAACCTATGATTACTGCATTGTTGACTTATAGGATCAGCTCTCATAATTGATATTGTTCGTTTGAATTTCCCTCCATCAAGATGGCTTTGCAATTTATCAAACAATCAACCATGAATATATAATATATTTTTCGCATTTTACTCGTCTTTTTTTGAGATATCTAATTTTACTCTAAAATTGAACCGTATTTGGACAGCAGTAGTGAAGGGACAGTAACAATTTTAGGCTGGCCTCAGCCAAGAAGATTCTTATAGCCATGTTAGATACCATCATGTAGCTAGCGAGAAGGTTATGACCTTGAGAGCTAATCATAAATGGGAAGGGGTATCATTATGTTACGCCGATAGTGGGAAACGAATTGTGCGATATGATCGAAAATACCGCTCCTTTAAGCTCATTTATATCATTAGGTTCCTTCGTCAGCCACTCAATATTTCACATCAATTCTTACGTCTCTCCTCAACGTAATTCCGCCAGGTTGTTTGTCTTTTGCTGTATTATATACACGCCATAACATAGTGAGTTTAGCGCTAAGCAAAATATCTGCTGCATATCGCTAATCGAAAACGACAAAAAAATACTGAAGAAAGTAGGAGATCGTTGAAAATAAATGCAGCGATCGGAAATAAACACCTAAACAATTAGAATCGGATTAATGCAAGAAATACTCTTTCAATTTCCCTCAAAAATTTTCAGGTGTGCAAATTAAGGAAGAAAAAAAAACCGCATTACTCTTTCGACGTTGGGTGCAAGTTTTCAATGACAAGACACACTGCGCACCACTCACAGGTTTATCAGGAGTGTGACGCTACTCGTTTGCCACTGATACAGTCGTCCATTTGCAAGCATACGCACCTTTCCTCTTAGCGTCGATCAATAACAACTGTAACCCTAAAAATGATTAATATAGTACAGTGCTATTTTCTTATTAGCTGGTTATCTCCATGATATTTTTTGCGCTAACTTCACACCACGCTTCCGGCTTGATGCCTTTGTTATAGACTGATGAGCTAGTGCAAAAAATTTGCCCATATTGATGTTAAAATGTAGAGGTGGCTCCTGGTTTGGCTTTTTTTTTCTGTCTACGTACTAAACATACGATTAAAAATTTCCGTTCCTCATGGAGGACATATGAGCAGCTGCTTTAAATAGCCGAAAAACGTCTGTATTTTAACTTCATGAATTTATCACATGATAAAAATTATGAAAGCATCTTATAAATTGGTGATTGAGTGTTGAATTATCGCTGCTATGCTGCGTTTCACCCTTTCGATACTACATTCATTTACATGCTCATCTATTTCTCAAGCTTCCACAGCATTCTCGTCTATGGATTGTCCAATATCACATGTTATAGCGCTGGGGAAATTTTGCGATCAGATGGGCGGCTGGTCGCTCTGAAGTACTTTTCCTCATATCATCTTCCCCTATATATGAATGTAATAAGTGGGATGTTCCTTTATGCGTAATGATGAAGGTATCGAAGAAGTTGCGAACATCGTAAACAATAGTTTTCATTGAAAGATTTCAAAAATACTGTATTGGTGTTCAGGAACATGGAGTAATTGAATATTGTAGCAACGCTATTCAATACCGCAGTGGGAATTTCGGATGCCCCATGTGAGAGATCTGTTCTCAGTTGGGGCTTCCAAACTGGTCATTTGGTCATTTCGCAAGTGGCCAATTCAGTTTAAACAATTTTTTTTTCAATTCCCATTTATAAAACGCTGGCAATTTTACTGATTCATTAGTAGTCCACGTTCTATTGGAAGCACTCTATGTATATTCCGGACTGGTTCCCGATAAAAAGCTTGTACCACTTATGGCGGATCCGAGCAATATCAAAGACCAGAGATTTCGGAGGACTTGCTTCCAATATACCCGGACAACCTCATCAGAGGTTTCATATCGATAGCATCCATATCACATTGTATTCAAATCAGTTGCTATCAGTTTACAAGGGAGGATCTGTTTTAAAGGAAATGAGCGCCTGTCAGTTCCTCTACGCTATACCACTGTTAATTCACCTCGTGCTGGGATGCCCGAAGGCATCTACTCGCTATGGCGAACTCGAAGGCTTCACATACCCCATGAAGAATGGGAAGGAAGCGCAAGTTTTCCTTGGAATTCCATACGCAAGTCCGCCGATCGATGACGCTCGCTTTGAGGTTGTTTTTTTCTTTCAACTTCATCACCTTTTATGATTATGTGGTTGTGGTTCATTTGTAAGCAATACCGCTCGAAAGGTGGCAAAAAATTACTTTCACCGCATTAAGGCTGTCAGAAGTAGAAGAATCCTACTCGTTCCAAAACAGAAACACCATGTCTCTATATCAAAAAACCTGGCACATAATCTATCCATGAAATCCCGGCCTATTGACTTCGAACTTTCAAATTGCGAAAATCAATCTCTATTTAAAAGCAAAAGGGCTATAGGAGTTTTTCAATTATAGTTCTGAATACTCCTTATTAAAAGTAGTATCTTTATGAACGAAGACGTGAATCAGGACATAAGGAATAGTGAGACTTCTTCTCATCAAGCTCAACTAACACGCTCAAGCTGAAGCAGATGCGAATCTGGATTTTCAAGCAACAATCATGGGTCGCCTGAAAATGCTGTATTTTGCACTTTTTTTTTGATGCACAGTGGAATTAGAAATCGCTCTCTCATTTCCGAGGTCTATAGTGCCAAGTTGTGAAAGATGAAACTGCTCCTTCTAACCAGTTGGCACATTTATCATCGCTTTTCTTGATGAAAGTGCCTTCTCGATAACCTTGTGTCGTCTTCTAAGCATGATTACGGGCTGGAATAAAAACTACTTTAGGTTATTTTGAATTCAGTTTGTAATTGTCATTTATTTTATTATTTATTCCTTTTGATTACTCCTATAAAGCCTTACCGTTCACATGAGCGCATTGCAAGGACCATTGTTTGCATAGGAAACTTATTGGAATTTCACTTATTGCTTCGTTCACTTGCTTTCTCAACTTCATTTCAGAAATCGTTATAACAACGGTTACGGCGCTGCGAAAACCTATCGCACCATTGTTCCATAAATAATTAGGAAGCGAATTTTTGCCTGCAGGCCAAAATGAAAGCAACTGCAGCAATGTTCATACGAAAGACATGAATGCGAAAAATGAAGAATGCGAAAAATCACGCATAGAAATAACGAAAGCGATACTCTGTTGCAGGAGTAAAATCCTGCTTACTAATGCATTTTTATGCGTGCAAATCGGTCTCTAAATGATTCTGCTGCCTTTTCTGTGCATTTGAGTTTTCAGTTCGAAGAGAAAGCTCCCGCTAAAACCTTTCCGCTTTCGGCAAGTCACTAAAATCCCCAACCTGAGTAGTAAACATTGACGTCGATTTTAAACAGGCAGAAATAACACCCATTTTTCAGGCACCAATGCCAATGCGGCCATGGGAAGGTACACGACAAGCAAAGCAGTTCGGCGCCTCGTGTTTCCCTCTACGGAAGGACGCTCTTTCTAGGCAGCTACAGTATAGTGAAGCTTGTCTCTATCTGAACGTAATGGCACCAGCTCGAAAGGTTTGTATTTTTGGTAAAGAGTAGTGGTAGGCTGTTCTGTGATCTCCGCTCTCAAGAGACCAAGCAGGCTGAGGGAGGAAAATCACAAAACGTTTTTCTTCACAAAGGTTGAAAGCATGTCGTCTATGGGAAGTGTTCCTTCAGTATCACTAAGATAACAAGAAACTTTGCTGGCTCTTTGTGCCAAAGCACCACAGCAACAGCACACAACGCGGCAAAGAAGCTCGCATATACACGAACAATGAAGCCATCTTCATTAATAACTAAGGTGGTACAAAGTAGCAAACTGAGAGTTCCGATAGCACCTCGTTCACTAATCAACCGGAAATCGGTTCATCGCTTTTCCATCTCTTCCTTGCGGCTGATGGAGAGAGCTACCAATCCGCTATTGAGAAAAATGAGATGGAAGGCTTCCTTAATTCCTACAATGACACGCTATCAACGGGGGAATTTCCGTGGAAAATACCATCTCAATATGTAAATACGATAGCTCTGTATAAGTGGGAAAATTGATCGTATCAAAATTCTTAACGTACGCCTACATCACGTACTTCTATCATATTCATTTATTTATGATATAATTACTGCAAAATGTAAAACTATCGTGTTTACGTAAGTAAAATAATCCGCACGTTAAATGCGGCTAAAAGATTACTAAAATGTTGAAATGTATTTGCTTTATAGTAGGCCGAAGATCAAAGAAATTCTACGTTTGAGATGTCATTGTTCGGAATTTCCGTACGAAATGGACATTCTCAGATGGGGGCCGAGTACGTCGATCTTGAAAACTTTCTTAAAGTTCTCGAGTCTAAGAGCATCTCTAGATGAGAAAAGTATCATTTGCCCTCCATGTCATCTTAGGTGGCAACTAGCTGAGCCGTTCTGGCGAACTTCATGTAATCGGTTTCTTCAAATCCTTACAAAAGCTAGCTTTCATGTCAAACGTTCAACATTGTAGGTTATTATGTGCACAATTGCAGAGTTTATCATACATGGGGGCACTGGACACAACAGATGATTAACTGCGGTCATTGTGGCAAGGAGAATTACCGGGGTTACCGATACAATTTGCTCACAGATCGAATACTTGTTTACTTTGCGCATAGGTGTTGGCAGAGTTTATCGATGTCCGTTTCCTGGTGGAATGATAATAAAAAAAGGTTCAACATGGCGACGAAATAATGTACTCGGGCAGTTCAAGCAACCATTCTGGCACGCGTTTCTTAACATATATCCCTTTTAGGTAATATTTACGCCATATTTTGGTGTCTGGAGCTCAGCAATCGCATTCCACAGAGCTACTGGTTGCGCAAATAAACGCTCTTTTCTGGTCTCGCTTTCATTGTTAATAGCAGTAGTAGTTCGTTTTCGTGGAGCGGCAACGCTTCCATGTCCGTGAATGTGTCATGTTCCATGATCATGACCGAATCTGGTAGAATAAATTCGTTTTTGATCACGGCAAATACCTGATCCCTTTGCGCAAACTCTGGACAATCTGACCAGGCAACCTTTCGAGAATCCTTTATCACTCTGCTAACCAAGCAACGTTTGCAATCGGATTTGATTCCTATATATGCCTATCATTCTTGAGTGGGTAAATCTTTTGTCACTGCGATTAGTTGCAGACGAATTTTAGCCTTACTATCACTTTTCTCAGCTATTTTCTGCACTGCTGCGAATCGTCGCTCGTCCAGGATAACGGAGTCTATGCCGTTCCAACCGCTTCAATCAATCTCTGCTGCAAGTGCAAAGCCGGACAAGGCTTCTGAGGATCCTAGACCAATTTTCCAGTGCAGAAACCTTCTAAATTAACTCGAAGAAACACTGTTTCAGAAAAGTGGCGAGTCCAGCTATCCCGTTCTTGTATACATTCACGATGGCGGATTTGAGTCGGGCAGTGCGTCTTCTTTCGGCTATAAACGTTTCTGTGATAACCTAGTCAGTGAAGGAATTGTCGTTGTGTCGATCAACTATCGCGTTGGATTCTTAGGTAAGCAACTGCTGCATAAGAAAGCTCGTCGTAGGCTTTTTACATTGTCGAGTGAGTCTCTAGTGAGTGACTTTTTTTAAGTGCATACGATTGCAGAAAGCAATACATAAGAGATCATAGGCTTGAAATAAACACGAATTAGCAACGAAATAAACTGCATTACGAGGAGGTATTGATGCTCCTCAATAGTGAAGAAAACCTCGCCTTTCGAAATGAAATTAACTTGATCAAGTCACGTCGCAGTTAATCATAGCTCTTCAAAGTGCCGCAGATAATAGCATTACACCTCCAAAAGGTCGAACTTTTAGTCCCTGTATATCGATAAATCCGTTTGTGAAACCTCCCTAATTTTCATCAACACTTTCTGTCGGAATGCCCAGCATTGAACTATCTCAGCGTCGTTCTCTTCGGGCGTCATCGATTACAAGACAACCCACATTAATTTGTTGCGACGATAGTGAGCGCTACAATTCCATATGCGACAATGTTTCATTCCTCATCCATGCGGAAACGATCTTTGCAGTAAATTTTGCAATGAAATACTACACTGCGATGATGTTGTCACAGCTATTTCCTTTCATATAAACGGATGAGTCGGACATTTCCCGTTTAGTGGTCCATGACAGCGTTTACATCGCATCTTTAACAGCACAGTTGCTCTGTTAAAGGGTGCTGTTCTACCTAAGCACTCCCTCATTGCTGTCACTCCTTCCAAAAATAGCAAAAGCGTGATACACTACGCGCCTGTGGCACTATTTTCGTTTGATAGGATCCCACAGAGTCACCTTTCTCACAGCGCATCCTCGAGGTGTCTCGAGTGGTATGATGAAAACACACCTTTAATAGCGTAACTAAAAAGAGTTTTGTGTTAACATCATTCACAGAGCAGCCACAGCAATTTCAGCGCATTCGCATGCGGAGGCGCCGATGTCGCAGAAATTCTGCACCCTATAGGATACAGTCGGAAATGAGTTCATATAGAGAGGTCTTTTAGGTTTCTGGACGACAGGTGATCACGCACTTCCTGGTAATGCCGGTCTCCTGGACCAGACGCAAGCACTTACGTATGTCAATGAAAATATCGAAGCGTTCGGAGGTGATCCATTACGCGTCACAATCTTAGGGCATGGGTCTGGAGCAGCCAGCGCTACTGCGCTCTCGCTTTCACCATATGCGAACTGTAAGTTCTGACGTCTAATTCAAAAGGATTATTGACGTTGCTAGCGAATCCCTATTGCTGATACTTCGCAAACGTCTGCCGATTGCATATCACGTGGGGACCCTATGATCTTGCTGCTCTTACCATGGCAAAAGTCGAGCAACCCCATACCATCTGCCGATGAGCCAGGGAAACTGATGTCATGAAAGTGAAGCACCCACTTGCATCTTCCACTGCACATTTCCTGCACTCCTCTACAAGTGTCTTCTAGTCTCGCTGTTTGCTTTTTGAAGTGTGTTACAAAAACTTAAGTGCTACTTCAGCTATTTTGTTGGCTTAAGTTGGCTTAAGTTGCCAAAGGTTGTTCGCTTAAGTGCTACTTCAGCTATCTTGTAAAACATTCCCTCGTTTCCTGAAATTTGAAGAGGTTGCACTTGTAAATGAGAGATTTGGTGTTAATCTCGTGAATTTTGCAGATCTCTTCCAGCAAACGATAAGTATAAGCGGATCAATATTCTCTCAGTTAGCACAAAGCGAAACGACAATAGAGGATAGTCTCAAATTGGCTGAAACAGTCGGTTGCCGCAATGAGAGAAGTAAAATCACTCGTGATTGCATGAAAAAGAAGAACATTGTTGAATTGATGAACGCTGTCAATGAAGTTGTAAGTTTTTAAATTAAAACCTGAATTTTCATCTGCTCATTGTGAAGCACGAGCATGAATCTCACCTATATACCGTATAGTTCACCTCTGTTTTTAGAGGAACGTTGCGAATTTTCTTTCGAAAACTAAGGTGGTATGTTATTGTGAGACAATATTTCCATGGTAATCTTGGCATTATTCATTACGATATGGAGATGCTTAACTACGGTTGGCATCTGAGATACTATTTTGAACAAATCGACCCCTCAAAAACGTAACGAAAATGTTTAAATATGGATTGCGCATTTGTGTTTGAAATAAGAATTTGCAATGGAAGGTGAATGCAATCCACTCTGATAGATGAGTTTCTTTATGGAATTCTTTCTCGTTTTGTTTTCGTTATTCTCACATGGAATGCAAACATGAAAGAATTTGAATTATTAGACACATTAATGGCGCTGCTGACGACGGCGATGAAAGGGATTGAAAAAGATCGCATTTTACCGATAGAAAATCAACAACTCCTTGCTAGCTTATTCAGCACCCTTAATGTTCGCATGATTCAGGAAGCTGCTCACCCAAGAAGAAACGGCGTCAAGTTTCGTCCCGTATTCGACAACAACTTTTTGACGCCACCACTGGAACAGCTGATGAGCCGGGCACCTCATATCACAAGCATCGTAGGTCTCACGAACGCTGCATCAGGCGTCTTGCCCAAGCGTATGATTTCTCTCTATTCTTTTGAAAGTTGCTTCATTAGAAACAGGCCGACCAACTGCAAATACCAAAGGATTTGACAGGTAAAGAGCATGATCCCCATGCACTTAGTAGGACAGCTAAAAAAACGGAAGTGTTTTGTTGCTGCTCCGAGTGATCCATCGACTGTCATATTCACTCCTCACTCCATCAGGTCCCCTGTCCCTTCTCTCCTTTGCTTCACCGCAGCCTTCGCAGCCACATTCTCCCTTTTCAGCAGCCAGCAAGGTTTGCATACACGATTTAAAAGTAACCACTATTCGGACATGCGTATTCCAGCGATTTTTCTCATGTCACTTAAAGATGCTACGTTCGGTGTTGATTGCTGGTTTGATCCCACCTTATCCCACTGCTCGGTATCGTAGATTTAAAATCCATATTACATAATGATTTCATTTCGATCTTATGGAAGTAATCATTTCTTGGGCATTTAGCAATACCATCCTCAAAGATGTCAAAATTCTCGGCCGATGATCTCACCGATTATATCAAAAAGGAGGTTGCAACAGAGAACGACTTCGGTGCTGCTGCAGAAGATTTTCAACACAAATTGATTGAGTTCTTCGTCAGACGGGATGCTCCCCAACATGCGGACGCCGATTTCTACTTAGCAAGACTGCTGGAGGTCACTGAAAATTTTCACTACATTTTCTCTAATTTTTGAACAATTGTGAGCGGAAAAGCGGAAGTTGCAAATGTAACGCGGAAATTTGTTTGTGTCGAAACGGCATTTACATTTGAACAATGCCTTATTAATATTTCAAATATTACTTTTTCCCTCATCAAGAAGATATAAAGCATTCATTGGACGGTGTTCAAAGCGGTTTTATGTTAATATTGGTCGGTATAAACCTTAGTAAAACTACTTTATTCTGATTTAGACCCAATGCGTTTAATGGCTTGCGAGCTTCTACGTTGACCTTCCAAGAGTGATGTTCCTTATCCTATTGAGCATAATTGGTCTGCAATTGGTAAAAAGCTTTTTGGGCGACTGAACTGCAAAATTTTTGTCAAAGCTTCATGTGAAATTTCTGGGACGACTGGCGATGATAAAGCAATTGTGGGGGACTGTTCGAGAAGCTAGCAAGGTGTGCGCTTTTTCGTCCTATTCCCCTCATCAATGAATTTCCTTGAATTGCCGAGATGCAGGAAGTGGAAACAGAAATTTTGGGCAGAAAATTTGTCTTTCTATGAGTGAATAGGTCATAAACTTATAGAGTTTCCTAATGTCTCTAAAATTTTCCTGCGAAGTTGATCATTTAGCTAGAAATATAGCATAGGAAATATTCTCCGATACATGTTCCGGCCATTAAATTTCCTGATTTTAGTTTCCGCCGTTTACTCGATTCACATAAGTGAATAGAAGATTATGTCAAACATTATCTTGCGCCCATTTCGAATCAATGAACTTGATGTTTTCATTTCCTAGTATTCTTCTTAGTGCCGCTCCACCTCCCCCCCCCCCCCCCCTCCCCCCACGTCACTAGAGGGATAACACCTTTCTGCATAGTCTCTTAATTATCTGCTTACCCATATGCATTTTCAACCTATAAACGAGTAAAATTGATTTATCGGCTAGAATTAAGTGCCCATGATGACTCCATGCAAAATTAGTTATAGTGATTTATAAGCTTCAAAAAGGGTTATTTGTGCACTATTTTTGTGGCATTATTCCAACGGGGCATTCTCTCAAAAATAAATGCATTATTGCATCCTTTTTTTTGTCTTTTAGCAATATGGGGGTTTGTTGGTCGAAAAGCGGAGCTGTCGGATTTTGTCCTCCACAACCTCCCGCGAGATTTTCCCCAAATGTTGGCATTCATATAGACGGCCCACTTTGTTGGTAATGTCACAGCGATGATTTATTGTTGGGTATGGCACTGAACAGCCAACCCAAGATATTTACTTGTGATCCAAATCTATTTGTGATTTAACACTGCAGTGACCATTTTGCTCGTATGGGTGGTTCTCGTTCATTGTTCTTCGCGCATTGCCATTCATCGACTTAGATGCTTTTGGCCTACCCGAGTGTGTATAAGTTGTGCTTTAGCCCATTGGAGTCACTCTTCTCCATTCTACAGCTCCCCGATCGGCAGCCCTTCCTGGTACCTCCGGCCTCTCGCCGTTTCTACTGGTTCTTGGAACCTGTGGTGCTCCCCAATAAACCACTTCGATTATCCCCGTGTTCCTCCACGTTCAACTCGGCCTTCCTCGGCGCGTCGCAGCAGCCAGAGTTGCAACATGTATACTTCTAGTCTTCCGGCCAATTTTTTCACTGCTCAACATGCAGTAATCAATGTTGAATGAGTGGCTGGCTCTGTTATCTGCTATTTGCCTGAAATTGCCAGTTGTATCATCATGTGTTGTGCATTCTTCTCGAAACGAGTATGAGAAGATTTCTTTGAAGAGAAACGCAGCTGAAATCGTCAAGTGCACAGGATTTTTTTGGCCCATAATTCCAAACGTCCGGAAATTTTTTCCGAGCATTTTCCGGTAAAGTCGTCATGGATTTTGAGAAAAACGAACTGTAACTTTCAACGAAGGTAGCCAAATTCATTCCTTCAACATAATTTACGAAGAAATTTTCAGGTGATGAACGATCTACGATTCAACGTACCTCTATTGTATGAAATCGAAATGAAGAGGGAATACAAATGGAACACCTATTTCTTTGTAAAGGAATATGATCATCAAATAAATCAGAATATTCTTCAATCTATCAAAGGTAGTTCTAATTTTTCGCCTTTCAAACTTTTCAATTACAAAAAGTGACATACAGAATCTTTCATGTGATTGCTTTTACTGGACGGGTTCGGGGGTTGGGATGAAATGAAAATCGTGAGCTCGCCAAGGTGCATGATATGAGCCGTTGCCTCAATTTGCATTCTTCTTAGGCTGTTCAGTCCGCAATAACGGACTCATAAGAATTGACAGTATATCTTTCTACAGATTTTGGCTGAGAATAGGTAAGCCTAGCAGTTTGCCTAATATTGAAATGCAGAAATGCGAGTGTTCAACCAGCACGCACCAAAGAGCTTATTAACCATTCCTCATTTCCTCGAAATCGTTCCTTCCTTCACGTTCAAAAACTTACGAATGGTTATCCCGGATGATGATTTCATGCTAGAATGGTGGTTTTCAGAATGTTTGGGGACATGCCGGAATAGCTGCGACCTATGCCATCTTTCCAAACCAATGCGTTCTACTAATTTGCGACGAAAAAATTTCGTTTCACATAAACGACGATTGCACATGAAAACAAAATTCAGATTCAATGCAGGAGAGCATGTATGGTTGGAAAACATTTCGCTTCCTGCGCACCATAAGTTCTTGTTTCATTGCCTCTTGAAGTTTTTGCTCGTTTCAGCATTTCTTATGAATACTGCAGGTGCACATCACGCGGACGAATATGTGTATCTTTTTGGACCACCAGAAGTGGCTGGCAATATCGAGCTCACTGATGATGATATCACTTATCAACGTGTATTGCTTAATTCACTGATTCAATTCATCAAAACAGGGTCAGCTCAATTATTTCCTTCATTTAATGGGAACGTTTCCTTGGAGTAAATTAAGATATATTTGCAATGGAATGTTTACTTCAGCGGAATATTGGTCACTGTTTTTTGATTTACGAAATCAATGGATTCGCTTCATATTCTTTTTGTCGATGTTTCTGAGATATTGAGATGGTTAATTTTTTGGGTGTATTTTCATTACGGTCGTATATTTTTCTTCAGCGAAAAACCTAACGAAATTTATTAGAGCAAATTGTTTTCTCAATCAATTTATTCAGCTTCCCATAGTGCAAAATTTTCCGGATTTGCTATTTTTTTTTTGCAAATATGTAGACTTTTTTGACATTTGAAAGTGATTCTCAGTTTAGAAAACTTCACCGAACTGGGCAGTGGAAAATTTTACTAATTGCAGTGAATATATGGCCAGTACGTTTCTGTCGATATGGGATAATATCTCGGGAAGTGCCAATATATAGCTAATAAACTTCAAATGTAACTTAAGGTGGTCATTGTTGGCTGCTCGGCGATCTCTCACGGGGTTCTAGAAAAACAATCGAAGGAATTATTTGAAAACATATCCATAATCTTGAGCTAGTCCGAGCAGCACTGCAAGAAAATGTATTGTTAGCGCACTCGTAAAGGATTGCCGAAAGGTGATGAAGAGTGACCGATTTTCACTTCAGGAATCCGTCACACGAGAATCTCGTCTGGGAAAGCATTGATGATGGACATCGCTCTCGCTACCTCAACTTCAGCCCGAAGCCTCACATGGTCGAGAAATATAAGCCAGAAAATGTGTATTTCTGGACTCAGGTATCACTTTTAAAATTCGATGGTACAGCGTTGAATCTTCGTTGCCCTCTGCATTCTGCAAACCGAAATTTTTCTGAGGCTGCTAAGCCTAAAGTAGTCCTTTGCAGAACTCCTCAGTTAGCAGCTAAAATCACTCTATTAAGGCAGCAAATGCAATTGCACCATTGACGGAGCCAAACTACTACGTCTGTCGAAAGATGCCCACCGTAGCACCTGCGAGTTAAAAGTTGCCACTCGTAGGATTCCACGTCATCCCAATACCAAGGGAGCCCGTTGACTGCAAAGTTAAGACCGGTTTTGCCTTCCTACAAATGGCTAAAGCGAATTTGTATGACTTTGCAAGTAGCGCCTCATGCAAATAACTGCCTGGTAGGACTTTTATTTTGCAACACTTCAATGAGGAGGAAAGTGGGAGGGTTACGAGAAAGGAAGTTGGCCTGATTCTTGAGATTATTGGCTCAAGTACGATTTCCTATCGATGCAGCAAGTATTGTTTCAATCGGCGAAGATTTCGGTGCTAAATTCATAAGGTAGATCAGCGAAACAGGCAAATGAGATGGTTGCAGCATTTTTCGTAAAGAAAAGCAACCAATAAACGCAGCCACTGATGTGTTGGAAGTACTACTGAACAGCTTAATTTTGTCACTTGGCATAGGACATATAACGCCAATCTGAGACATTTCTTCAGCACGTTTTCCAACAAATTTGCATCCGTTCCCTTTATCCCACCTCAAATGTGACCAAAGCCTTTTGCCAATGATGTTATGATATCTGCAGTAACATATCTGCAACTATTAGTTACCTTATGATTTGGTTAAGACTATGCTTTACTACGAAATATACTTCATTTTCAAGCTTTCTCTTGCAGGTTGTGCCAACGGAAATTAGGGAACGTATTCGAACAGGTAAACGACTCGACACAAAAGATTCATATTCGCATATCCATACGGAGTTGTAAATGCAAGAAAAAAGCCTAACAATCGCTGTGCTGCTTCTTATCAGCCGCATTTTTCATTGTGTTGATGCTTCATTTGATAAGAAGCGTTACCTCTTGTAAAGTGCATTAAATGTGCGCGGTTAATTCGTGTTCATTTGAACGTCTCCTGCACATCGTTTAGCACCTGGTAGGCCATGGCTAATCCGGACAGTAACTAATCCTTTTATTAAAAATTTTTGAACGTCGAAGAGGGTGCTAAAATGGATCGCTTCGGAAAGCACTGTTTTCAGCTATTGACTCAAGTTTCTAGTCTTTCTCAACTACCTGAAATTGCCGAAAAAAGTCGAACTATGGTGCGCCACATTTGAATGCAATGGAAGTAGGTAATCCAAGAAACCTAAGACATCTTCTAAGAACAACTGTCACACGCTATCTTTCGTGTAAAGCAATTTTCGCTGAAATAAATAACCATATAAAGAAAACTTTGAGCGCTAAATAAAAAGAACTATCAAAATTACACTAAATAACAAGTTTTGGAGCAATGAGAATTCACGAAACATAGCTGGAAAGACAGGAGAGGAGAATGATGAAGAAAATTTAATGAGTGACAATGCTCGAAATACATGGAGACAGCGTAAAAAGTTATTGTCTACATGAACACATGTAACCATCGAGTTCATTGAAGTAGGCTGGTCGACAGGTGGAAATGGAACTATCGTCTTGTCATACAGTGTCTTGTCGTATATATATATATATTGAAAATCCGTAGATGCTACTCCGGAATGAATTTAAAACAAACTTGGAAGTCCAAATATACAAATGTATAAATATGTAAATATAGGGGTATATATATATATATATATATATATATATATATATATATATATATATATATATATATATATATATATATATATATATATATATATATATATATATATATATATATAATGTATATTCAGCTGTCATCAGTGCGTGTGCCTCTCCAGCCAAGTGGTGCAAAGATTTTCTGGGAACTGATTTCGAAAGAACGCTGAATAATTCGGAATGTGCCATGCTATAATCAGAACTGGAAATTTGCTGCTCATTGAAATAATCCAATTAATATGAACCTGTGAAATAGTCTGCGATGAGCCATACATGTGAAGCAATTCTAACCACTTTCAATGCTCCACATCGCCTTATGAGCAATGTGTCCCGACCGTAGTAATAAGCATCATTCATGAAAAGTGCAGTCGATGACAATATTATTTCCTGGGAAATGCCTAATCCATTAATCCTGCAAACTTTAACTACATTTCCGATAAGTACTGAAAAACTGAAAGTTCCTCTCAACTCCTATGAGATCATGCTCCAAGATCATCGATACCTTTGCGAAATGGGATCAATGATTTTGGGCGAACATTCACAACGGAAAAAAAAATTATTTCCATCATACATTCCAACAAACATATTTATACTCTCTTAACTATCTGGGCATCTGCAATTCATGGAAGTTGGTTGCGGTGTGTCGTAGTTGGTGGAAAATTTTAAGAACATGATAGAAAAACAAGTGCATAGAATTGTGGTGTAGCGATGAGCGCGATTGAATCGCAACATCTCCTCGAAGAACATCATTTTGAGTGCGCCAAGAACCGGGAACTGCTCTCAGATGGCCGTTTTGGAGTTCTAATTTATGCTTAAGCTTCTTAAACTTCAGTCATGAACCGCCGTAGTTAGAGTTCGCATGTCAATACGATGCTTTTCTGCAGCACACTCTATCAAATGCCACAATGAGAACTGTGCAAATGACTTTAGTTGAGGTTTTTACCTCTTCACATTCAGCACTCTCCTGCGAACGAAATAAAGTAGATGGTGTGCGTATGGCTACGGCTATATTGATTTAATTATTGCAGTTCGCCAAAGAATGAAATCACTCTATCGGTAAAAGTCATCAGGACCGATATGTCTAACTAACTGGCAATTTCAGTTGCTGTTACCTTCTACGTGTTTTGCATTCGGTGTTTCCTCCATATATCTATGAAACAAAGAACAGACGTATAGAGTACATTGCCTTAGGTTATCGTCATATTTCCTTCTCTCGTTTCAGACAGGTTTTTTTGCCTCATGTATTTATCGCAATACAACGTTTGGATGCAAGATATTCAAAGGGCATCGCTCAAAGATGCAAGATACTCAAAATTGTTTTGGATGCGGAGGCGAAGAAAGGGAATTTATTGCAAAACTTTCCGCTGTGACGCTTCAAAAGAGCCTCTAAGCCAGTCGATAGGAGTGGTGGGCGGATAGCTCTTAGTGGTAGCAAAAGATGGCATTATTGAGAGAGGTGAGATGTAAGTACACAAAGCTTAGGTAGCACCTTCAACTTACTTTTGTCGTTGGAATAATATGTTATAATGCTTCATAGAAAAATACCATGCATGAATTAGTGAAATTTTTTATAGCTTAATATGCCAGCTACCCCTCCCCCCCCCCCCCCCCAAAAAAAAAATTCTTTTTCACTCCACAGTTTTCTCGATCGCTATGTG
Source organism: Ascaris suum (assembly GCA_013433145.1). Lineage (NCBI taxonomy): Eukaryota > Metazoa > Nematoda > Chromadorea > Rhabditida > Ascarididae > Ascaris > Ascaris suum. The sequence goes on from CM024175.1 coordinate 2,905,988, forward strand.
AAATCCATGAGTGAAAAATCAGGCACCTAAATCATGACGAATTTTCAATGCAAGGAAGAAAAAACGTTTCAATTACAAGTATATCTATGTTTCGTCATTGCTATAGTTGCAGAACGCTTCTCCGTAGGTGCAAGAAGTTAATTCCTTCTCGTTGTCTCAGAAAATTTTCTTCCCCCATTGGAATAATATTTCTACAAGTATTATGCAATTACAATTTCCGTAACCGATATGCACATCGCTTCCACCTTATCAAGACCTCTTGCAGTACAACTACCATTCTGTATAATTGCTAGTTTCGCGTTGTACGAGTCTGGAATCTGCTAGCTGCCGCTATCGTTAATGCGCCCGCTCAATCAGCCTTGTAATTGAATCGTTTCGACCGACACCGCTGCTCTTGTCTGTTGTATACTCCTCCATACTGTACTTCTGAGTAAGATACTCCATGTTCTTCATATTCATATATTATGTTTTTGGGTTTTAAAATGAATACTTCAATAAATCAACAAATAAATAAATAAGCTCAACGAAGATATCATCAATCGATCCGAGACGAAGTTGAACTACGTAATATTTCGAAGATTATTTCGTATAAATTGATCTATTAGCGCATATCCGACGTGTCAATATTCACGTGCAAGATGTAAATCAATGAAAGCATTCATTTCATATACAAATGGTATGTACGTTGTAGTTTGTTCGAACATATCAACACATAAAACCAATGTCAATGTTTGCATTTGTTCACAATAAAGACCTTATAGACTCGTTCTGTTCAATCGGCAGCGCTTGTTGGTGTGTTGTTATGTGTTGCACCGTCTTAGTGATCGCAGCGTTTCACTATACTCTTACGAATGAAATATTATTGTAGTTTAGAACTTTATTGATGTTCATATTCATCGGTTTCTATGCCAATAAGCCGATAATTCCATTTGTGATAATTCTTCGATCATTTGATCCGTAGGTTTATCACGTAACACCTATGCTTACTGAAAGTAACGAACTATTTATTTTAATATAAGGATAGTTTACGGATATTCGCTACCGATCGTTTTTTTTTTTCGCTGATAACGATCTTTGATGGTAAAATCTCTTTAAGGTTTTCATCGCAATCGAGCATTTGCTATATCATCAAAATCCGCAGTTTATAAGAGGTGACATTAGAAGTTTTCTTTTCAAAAATATTCAGACAAGCTGATTGAAATAATTTTGTTTGTTTATTTTTTTTAGCATGGTTTGCCTATTTATATTTTTGACGTTGAGTTTTTACTCATCTACTATTGCTGCTGCTCTCAAAGCTTCAACACGATACGGTGATGTGGAAGGTTTCGTTTATCGAATGAAAAGCGGTGAAGATGCCAATGTTTTTCTTGGTATACCTTATGCATCTCCACCAATAGGCGCACTTCGTTTTGAGGTGAATTATTTTTTCACATTCGAAAATTATTTACTATGTTTTTTTTTTGCAACATCTAAAAATTATATAATCATCACAAAAGCAGTTTTATTCTTACCGAAATTTTGGTCGTTATTGCTCCGAAATCACAATATTAAAAAAAACCTTTGCACTTTTTCTATACTCTGTAAGAAAAAATTCCTGAAATTCGGAGATGAGTTCCAAGATTCCTCGCACAAGCGAAAAAATGAAGGAAAAAATTTTCTCTAGTTCTTCGATTAGAGCGAAACAATCAACCATGAAAAGATGTCCATGAGATTTTTTAATTAAATGGAAATTGCTTATTTTCTGGATCGGTGGGAGTGTAGAAAAAAATACACGGTTAGATGTTATGTGAGTCAACAAGTTGTTTTACATGGAAGAAATACTTTCATCAGCGATAATGACAAGGCGTAAACAGTACCTTTTGCATTGTTTTCCCTCCATGCTGATCCATATTCCCAGCCATGTAGTTCACAAGAACTGACGAATTGTGGCTGCGGGTCGCCTATGTCAACAAATTATGAGTAAGATATAAAAATTTGGTATAGTCTACAAAGCTTTTTAAAACCACAAGTTGCTAATTTTTTGTCACCTCCAGACGCCCATTACCTTTAGAGTAGCACTTCATGGAGCGATTAGGCCATCTATCGTGCTTTGTTTTATTTCCTCTTTGAAAAGTTAGCCAATAGAAATCGACCTTCCTTTCCAGAGAACAATTCCGGTGAGACCATGGTCCGAGACAAAGAAAGCTATCGACTACGGTGCATCATGTTTTCCTCATCACAAGGATGCAATGTCTCCAAATGAAACATATGATGAGATGTGTTTGTATTTGAATGTGATGGCACCGAGCAAGAAGGTTGAAATGCAACGAATTTTTTTTGCAATTTGTTGCAATATGCAAAAAAATGCAATATTTGATTTCGCTATTTCTTAGCAGAACGATTCCCATAAGTAATTTCTTAGGATTGTTTTGATTTTTCATCCAAAATTGCTATCAATAATTTAATGAATTTCTTGCAACTAAAGCGCACGTCGACTCATTGAATAGCTGAAATAGGGAAAACGTAGCCGACCAATGTAAGCCAACGTCTGTTTACGCAGAAAATACCTCAGAAATGCAACGAGCATTAGCAATGAGGAAATGTGAAGCATTGCGTAAAGATAATGCCATCATTTAAAATGAAACAATATTCCATTTTCATTGCTTCTTCAAAAATCGCTATTAGAGAGATATATCATATTCTCCATCGTCTCATGAATTGACCATGACCAGCAAAATGCTGATTTCCCAGCTTATGCGTTGATCACAAAAACTCCGTTATATTTCAGAGCGTCTCCCTACTCGGATATCCAGTGGTTGTTTTTATTCATGGTGGAGGTTTCATGTTCTCATCGTCGCGGCCGTACGGCTATGAAACTATTTGCGATAATTTTGTGAGCGAAGGAGTCATTTTTGTGACCTTAAATTACCGATTAGGTTTTCTTGGTTCGTCATTTTTGCTTTTATCGGAAAGTACCATGGTTTGTGTTGGTGTTCAAAAAAGTTCAACCACAACTATCTAAAAACATGACAAATCATTCTCGAATTTGATAAGCTCATATGAAAAACTTCCACTGAAGCGAATAAATTTCTGCTGGACATAAGCGCGCTGTTAGAGCCGTCTTAGGTTGAAATATTATTCGATCGCGATTCGTTAGATGCATAAAGAAATTTACTGAAACACAAGAAGGCATGACAGCATCTTCATGCCACAATTTCAGAAGAACCATATAGCTGTCAACTTTTCATACTAGAGCGGCGAAACCAGTTGTAACTTTGATTTAGAAAGGAGTGATGGCCAACAATTTCTTTGTCTTTCAGTTAATTTTCAGCAGAAAGTGCAACCAACAATTAAAAACTGAGTGTTTTGTCGTCGTACTAACCTGCTGCGAGTTTCATTTTTATACAACATCTGCACTAAAAAATTGCAAAGAAGACCATTGCGTTCTTAGTCACCTGCCTCTGATTTTTGTGTAACGCTTTCATTCGTTATGTCACTGACGTATATTTGAGGTTTTCTGACCACGGGTGATGACGCATTACCGGGTAATGCAGGTCTTTGGGATCAAACGCAAGCACTTATATTCATAAGCGAAAATATAGCCGCGTTCGGCGGTGATCCACGAAGAATAACGGTCATGGGGCAGAGTGCGGGTGCGGCTAGTGTCTCGGCTCTTTCCTTATCGCCGAATTCCAATGGTGAGTTAATATGAGATAATTCTAGCACGTTGTTGTGTTGACGATGCTTGAGAGCTACCATGGCTTAAAGTCACAAAGGTCTTACATCGTTTCGTTAGAGATATTTCATTGAATCCTGAAACGACAGGTTGACTACGAACATGAATATGTCATTGATAGATAATTTTCTTTTTTCGTTCAGCAAATAAAACATTTCTTTTGAAGGACTTTAAATGGTTTTTGTTAGGAAACATTTAAACTTTATAGGCTTTCATCTTATTGCGTTGATGAGGAAGGTAGAGAATGGAAAAGGGAGAATCATCGTTTCCTCTTCATTACTTTCTTATAAGCCTATTTCAACTTGATTTATGTTAAACAAATGAGCAATATCGATTTTCCCAATGAAACCAATGAACAATGATTAATGCAAATGATAAAATCTGTGATTGCAAGGGTGTGCTAACATTGACTGTGCATCAGTTGAGAATTTAGAATATTGAAATATCATTGTAGAGTGCTGGCGACTTCTCATTAAATTGAGGCATTCGTACTTCAGTTCTCAAAAAGCTTTCTACTTCATCGTTTCTTGATAGAATTTGCCCTCAAGTTCTTTGCGGAGTAGTTCTGAGAAACTAATTTCAACGAAATCTTTAGTTTTCTCGTTAATAAATTGTCAGGAATCATATATAAGAGTGAATTTCAAGGAGTAAAGTTGAAATAACAACGAGAAAACTCAACGGACGATGTTTTTTGATTGGATCACAAACGAGGTCTTCCATTTCTTCATGGGAAGGAAGCGCCGACCGATAGGCTGAAAAATGTCGGTTTTTGGATGCTTTCTATCCGGATTCCTGAGAATTTCGAACCTAGGACGGTCCCTGGAATTTGAAAGACCTTCCAATATCTGAGGAGATGATTAATATGTACGCGTAGCGATTGGTTACAGAAGCGTGAATACTTCTGATAATCTCACCCTTTTTCCGGGTCCGTATGGAGGATGCAACCTTAGTGTAACATTTATTTACTTTAAAGAGCTATTCACTTTTCAACTAATGTATACTTTTGAAAACTTTGGAGTTCATCTACAAAAGTGTTCATCTATTTCAGTTTACTTTCAACAGACCATAGCATTTAGTGGATCCATATTTTGTGAGTTCGCTATAAGTGATACTGTCGTTGCTGATAACATCGAGCTGATTAAAACAGTGGGATGCGACTCGGAGAATACCGCAGCTATGCGAGATTGCATGAAGAAGCTTGATGTGGATAGAATTATGGATGGAGTCGAAAAAATCGTAAGTTCATATTAGTGCTCTTATGATGTTACTTCATTTACGACTATATGTCACTACCGTTGTTCTCATGTCATGGTTTTAGTGATATGAATTTATAACGTTTGAGAGTTTCCGCTTATTTGAGAGCTTAATTCGTCCAGGGATCGTAGAATTTGACGTGTTGATCCAAGACTCGTTTGAGTGGCTCCTTTGCATCTTAACAATTTGGAGATTCGTCTAACCTCTTGACTTCATGGTTTAGTTGTCTGACGGTAGTGTCAAGGAGTGCAGTTCATATTCAAAGAAAGGGTGTTTCGTTGGTTTGCGCAGTGCTATCCAACTTGCCTTATAGGTGTGGTCCTACTCAGTGATTTTCCTTATTTGTGCATACTCAACTCCAGTCAGCTGTTCCGATATGCTAGTAGAATGATATCTGTCTGAATGATGTTATACGAGAGATATGCTAATTTATTCAGACGGAACATCACATTTTTCGTTTTTCGTAACTTTCGAGAACCGTACCTAATGTTCGCTATAGCGATCGTCTATTTTTTTCTTATATTTCGAAGTGAGCGGAGAGAGATGAGATACAGTACTTTATTCTAATTGATTGAAAGAAATTTCAACGAACAGAAACGCTTATATTGATCAGAAGTTTCTTCTGATTTGCCAACAATTAAAATTCATTCGACGTACTCATTCTTGCATCGTTAATGGATGAGAAATGTGTCCCGATTTTGGCAATTCGAAAGCCATTTTAATCCGTCGGCATAGAATATCTACAATTCACGAAGGGAAAAAGCATGCGAACTTATTTCACTTTCAAGTATCGGATCATTTTCTTTGCATCCGGTGAATTGCCTTCTGAAATTTTAAAACTATTAGACCGATGCTGGAATTGTTTATCTCTTACAAATCTTGTATTTTCTCCATATAAGTAGTGTTTTTCTCCTAATCTTTGGAGTCGGGAGCATCAAGTGGAATGGGATTCTTTCCGAAATTCAGTCCCCTGTGTTCAACGCCAATGAAAGTCGCGGCTGACGAAACGATTCAGGTGACCTGGGATGTGAAGATCGAGCGGAAGTGATATTGAACGAGACTTTTTTGAGAGCCAACGCCTTTCGTTATGGATGCTTTCATTGAGTTTGGTAACAATGCGAAATTTCGGATCAAACCGTTTTATCGAAATTCAGAGCGCCTATTTTCGTGGTCTCCGAAGAAGTTCGGACACCTTCGATATACGGGCCTTCACAAAAATTAAGACACTCCAAATCCCATTATTAGAGTGCTGAAATACTCATGACGTAAACTTTTACAGTGATCGTTTCAGGGTCCAAGTCGTCGCTCAAAAAACTTAGTAAAGTTCCATCCAAGAGTCGACGGACAATTCTTTCCTCACACACCTGAAGAACTTCTCAGGACTGCACCCCATATGTCCAATCTCGTTGGAGTTACCAATTCCGAGGCGTCCTTATTCTGTGAGTAATGTGTATCACTCCTCTAATTTTGAAAGGAAAAGTTGCAATTATTGCAGCATAATTTCAAATAACTTCCAACCTTCAGGGCTTACGAGTGGCACACGCAACAGACTTTTCAACTAGTATTATGAAGATTTCAAGATCGACGTAATTCTCACCTTAAAAGAACGGTTTCAAGTAGCGAAACGAAATCGCACGCTAAATAAATTTTCGCCTGCGAAAATATTCATCTGTTGGGAATTTTTCTACATTTACACGAAGACATGCTACTTTACTTTAGACAATGAAACGAAACAAACAAGGGCGAATTGAATTGCGAAAACACTCGAAGTTGCGCTGCAGTACTTCATTGCTCCAGTGCTTATGTGATCACTTACCCGTATTCTTTCATGTCCCCCATTATAAATTCTGATGCGACACATTTTATTTATATATTCTGAGCATAATTTGATCGTTTTTCATTCATATTGGCATTTTGAGTTTCTTATATCTATTATTTTGCAGCCGCCATTTACGTGGGTTTCGTAGCCGAACTCTGTATAATTTTCAATTGCATATGCATTCATTAAATCATATATGCTAGACACAATCACCAAGTTATTACCAACTGGCGTTTTTCATCAAAGTGCTAGAGATAAGAAAGCAAACCATATGCAAAAGTTTTATTGTAGGCTCAAGTTTGATCGAATAGAAAAGAAAGCGAACAATATGGTCGGAAGTTATTCAAAGATGAAAATGAGGAATATAGAGCATTGACAAGCTAGAATTCGCAATGATCCGTTCATTGATAGACCAACATTCAACGATTTTATCGCATATTTTTGCTTTCATGCGATTTTGTATTTCCTTATACATTCTTTGTATATAATAGCACGACATCTCTAACTAAAGTGGCAACGGACTGCGGTATTGCATTGCGTGGAGCAATTGAAAAAAAAAAAACAGATATAATTCTAGAATACAGACCAATAGACCAACCCTGCGAGGAAGTCTCAAGGATAACCAAGTGAATGCAATCTGAGATGAATACTGAAGGGCTAGGAAGCTGTGAAGAATTTGAAGTATATGTCTGTTTCTACTTTCCATAAATTTACATTGCAAGCGCGTTTAGATTCTTCAATGCACATCATTTTACTATATTCCTGGTTGAGTATTTTGTCACTTCGTTCACTCAACAACTGTTACCAAGCGTTTTTTAACGTTTCAGTGCTCAGCGATAAGGAAAAACTCTTTCTGAAGTAGCCGTACCGGAATCGCAGCAGAAAAACTTTTCCGCCGATGATTTCTCAAACTATATCCGCAGTATTGTGGCAACTAAAGAACAATTTGGATGTCAGGCAGAGAAATTTCAGCGTCAGCTTATAGAATTCTATGTTCATCGCGACGTACCTGAAGATGCCGACTCTTCCTTCTACCTTTCCCGATTGGATGACGTGAGTTATAGTATTCTTATGTTAGCCTTAGTCACCTTATTGAGTTTTCTCGTCCCATATCATGCGGAATTTCTTCAAAAAAGCATTTTCCAAATTTATGTTCGAAACGTTGCATACGTGCATCTCCGGAGCATGGCTTCGAGAGTAGGCGTGACAGCATGATTGAATCACTGGTAATCGTCTTCAGCGCGATACGGCGTAAAGCACAGGTAGGCCGACATCACCGACTACATACGATCACAACAAAAACGCTAAACAAGTTGCAGTGATGTGAGTCTATTTAACTATTTAAGTATTGACAGCAGTCACATGGTTGGTAAACTAATTCGACGTCGTCGTTATTCTAGAAGAAATTCAGATTTGCGAACAGTTTCATTCCTCAAACGCTGAAAATTTTTACTAAGTTCCGCACATCGAATTTTTCCCATTATCCACATATGATGGGCTAAAATGTGATGAGTCCCATTGCCTAAGCGACGTTTTCAGGTACTCAGCGATGTGATGTTCAATATGGGAATCTATTATGAAGTTCAATTAAAAGTTTCAAATAATTGGACAACCTATTTCTTCGTTCAAGAATATCATAACTCAGAACTTCATGCTCATCGACCCATTAAACGTAAGGCATTCAAACGCTAATTCATCATTTCAAATATTGAATGAGTTATCTTGGGAAATATTCCTAATTTCTTTGTTTTTGAATTTTCCCTTTATTACATCATGGTTATTTCTTTTGTATTTTAGCATCTTTCATTTTATTGTTCTCAATTTTTTCGAATCTATTTATAGTGAAATGAAATTTTTATGATTCCCGATAGAGAAATGATGGATGATGCTTGCTTAATAAGTAATGCGCTTTTTTTGCAGGAGCATATCACTGTAACGAATTCCCATATTTGTATGGATTTAGCGCTATAGAAAACGTCAAATTCAACGATGACGATATCGAATACAAACGAAATTTGCTGAATTCGTTACTCCAATTTATAAAAACTGGGTGAGTGCTATGCATTTTATCTATTCCGATGTGTATTGCATTAAGCAATGCCAGCATTACCATTTCTTTTGGATGTTCTATGATTGTTGCACCCATCTATGCAATCCTCATCAACATTCATCGATTTTTGTCTGCAGGAATCCAACAGATGAGCATTTGGAATGGTTTCCAGTAGATAGCAGTCATCCGTCACGCTATCTGAGTATGACACCTAAACCGACGATGAAAGAAGAATATAGACCTCATAATGTGCATTTCTGGACAAAGGTTCGTTTATTTCATACCTGAAAGTATAGCAATATAGATACATGGAAGGAGAAAAATTTTCACTCAGTTCTTCGACATTCTTCGTCTATGAAGAGTGTTGCTACCACCGCTGAAAGTCAATATATGAACGACACGATACTGTTCTTTAGACAATGACAAAACTATATACAGTAGAATTTTCAACTAGAGCATTGTCGCATAATATTGAGTACAGCCTATACAAGCGCAGTTCACAATGTCATTTTTGTGATCTAACTCGATGTTGTGAACGTTCCAGCGAATTGTGCACGATATGTTACGGTCCATAAGCAGCAATGCATGGAGCGATAGAGAATGAGAGGACATCGTTAATAGCTGGCGAGTGCATTATAGTACTGTTCGTAGAATATTGTTTCGATATCAGTGCTCCTCATGAAATTTAACGGCGATCTGAGCGCCGCTTTCTTAGAGATCGAACTGTTCAAAGAGCATGTTCATTTTTACCGCATATGCTGTCTTGATTCTTCCTTAAAGCACAACAATTGCCATGTTCAGACTCACTTCATAAAGTAAATTCTAGTACTTTTCGTCGCACTAAATTAATGCTGTCTTTGTTTGAAGGATTTTTAAAGGTTTCGAGAGTTTCTAAGTCTATATTGTTTGTGCTTAGTGAGGGCTTTATTGGGTGGTACATTCTATACGCAACGTGAAGGGAAGACGATGCGATCTTTCAGCCAATACTTTAAGCAATTTTTTGATGCTTCGTGTCCTAATGGATTCATTTTTAACCAGTATTTTCTTTCATGGAGACTGGGTGCGGCTCAATCTTTTGAAGGACACTATTCCGCATTCGCTTGAATGGAAGTTTCAGTGTGATATTACTTCCTCATGTTGTCCCACTAAAGGGGAGGTCCTCTACTTTGCTCGTTGATGCGCAACTGTTTCGAGTGGTCCTTCCTACCCTCAAATTTGCTTTCCAGGTAGTCTCAGAAGAGATCAGCAGGCACGTAACAACAGGCATGGCGTTCTCGGGAACGACATCATGTGATGAGCACACGGAGTTATAGGCGCTGAGTGTGTGTTTATGTAAAGGAAAACAATCACTACTGTTCCGTTGAAGGCCGCTGCCGAACACAATTTTTAGACAGGGGGAGGGAGGAGGGGGTGAAATGAACAAGGAGGTCCCAGTTTTTCTTGACGTGCATGAAATTTTTGTTAATTTTATTTTCAATTTTTAGTGTTTGCAATGTTGATGAGGAGATTTTAGCGAGCAAAATTGTTTACAACTGACCGCCAGTTCTTCCATAATCCCCCCCCAAAAAAAAATCGTTAGCCTTCAGCGCAGTTACTCCAATGCCGTGTTTTCAAGTATAATTGGAGAGCAGCAGCTCTACTTGTCGACATTTGTGGCTAACGAATCACGAAATTTCACTGGTAACTTTCAAATGATTTCAAATCGGAAGAGCAAAAGAATATTTAAGAAACTTTTTTTTTATTTCAAATATTGTAGAATGTTTTTCTCGGATTTTTCTCATATGATCGATTGAATTTTCAAATAGATGAACGGCTTAAAAATGATATTTTTGATCGCACAACACATCGAGATAAGCGAAGAAGAAGGTAGAGTTATTGCTCTACTTGATGGTTTTACATGCTGACTTTTTGCAGAACTTTAGGACTCCTTATAATTCATGTCTGCGCGAAGAGCACATTCGGACAAAGTACTACAATTGGTTTTTTTTTGAATCTCCAAAAATTCACCAGTTAGGAAACGATGAAGTTTTACTTCAGTGGAAGTTTTCTACTGCGTACAGACAGTTCTTTTTGTAGGTTTTAGGCGGATCTGAAGATTTGCTGTTGATAGGTTTGCATATACAATCCAATTATTGTTCATTTCCATGTTTCCAAAGAACTTCAGGTTCGCCGTGAAAGTCTTCTAGCATTTATATTTTTCACACGATTCCACTTCCTCAAATGTTTCATGCACTTCCAATATCTTTGATTCTCTTCTCATACTTAAGGAATCGCTCATGTCAGTATGACGTTCATTTCCCACAGTGAATACTGCTAAGAGGAATGAATGACTGTTTTTAGAGACTAGTATTGTTTGCGCTGCAGCATACTGTTTTCGCCATAGTAATATCGTAATAAATGTTCAGTAGACCTACTTACCGCGATATGCAATATATAACTGCTGTGGACTGGTGGTACATGTCAGGATGGTTCTGTTTCTCCCGATGATTCTCGAAAATCTTATTGAATTCGCCAGTGATTCTCAAAAAACCTCATCCGTAAACTCGCTGAATACCCTTTGGTATGGCTTCTTGATTCCACTGAATCTATCTGTTTGGTTTGCCATCCTGTCGAGCAGCCGCCCAATTGTATTTATCGTTGAAAGCGCTCCGATGAATACAAAAGAAAAACGACGAATGAAGAACAAATGAACGCCGAGATTCTTCACATATTCGTAGGTAGAGGAACTCTCTACATTAGAGGCCGACGAAGTCGACTGCGAACTAGATTTCATCGGTGAAAATAACAGATCCGCAAGTGAATTTCCGCCAACGAAATTTCAATGCTCCGTCTCTACGAAATAACTAATATTTCACAATATTCCATTTCAAATTGTTGCGTTTTATCGATTTAATCAATTTTATAATTCAATAATAAGTTCTCGAATTGTTGTCATGCGTTAGATCAATGAAAACAACCCGGTGCTCAAAATTTCTGCTATTCTTACATATATCCATTGAAATTATAAGCCATTTAATGAATGCCTATAATGTGATTGATGTGTGCGATTCACAAAACAAGTTTTCAAAGCACTAATCCCACCTCCATAAGACTGTGGTGGTAATTGTTGAATGGCATTTTCAAGACACAAATAGAGACGTGCTGAAACAGTTTTTTTTTTTCACTCGAGCAACGCATTAAGTGTTCGTTTCCTGTCGCAAAACGTTCTCTAGAGGATTTCCGTTTTTTTTTGCATCATTCAACGAAAGCAACTGTAATGTTAAGTGACGTTGATGTCTTCGATGGATTCGTTCACATAATTCAAATATTTGCATATTAGTAGTTGGGCAATTGTTTTATGCAAAAAAAGTCGTCGAAGAGCGAAGTCAAGGTCTAAAGATGGATTCAGGAGCATCAAAATATTATGGTATACCTGACAATTGCTAAAAAAATTGACACCGTGATTAATATGGCAGCCAGCTAATGTTGTTTCATTGTTTCGATATTTTCTCTGAAGAAATATCTCAATAAACTGCTTTCTTTGACATTCAAGAGTAACGTTTATGATTGTGTTCTTATACTTAGAAATAAAAAAGATCATAAAATAAAGAAGGCTGTTTTATTTATTTAATTATACAACACATTCAAATGAGATTCGACATCTTAGAAGAGAACACATACAAATATGAAGCATTAAAGGATTATCACCATTATTATTGAAGACTGCATCGCGTGATCAATCATTCAATATGATTCAATGAATCCAATGAGTAACACGTTAAGCCGATCGCTACATACGGATAATTAACCGAAGCATGTTGCAAGTGAACATGTTAGAATAACTGCCAAAAGAAGCATTGACGCTGTGAATGCGGCAAATGAATAAATAAGAATATGAAATAGTCGTTTTCGCTGCAAATATTCAATGAAAAATTTCTCCAAACATAAAACTTATACGAAAGAGATCACATATACTCTCATCTTCATCCTATCAATTTCCTTGATAAGTGAATGGATAAATAATGTGTGAAATTTCGTTTATTTATTTCATTAGATGGATTTATTTAACGAAAGGACCCTAACTTTTAATAATATCGCGTCCAACATATCTAGAAAACCTCTCTTTGCTCTGCTGAACTTATATTACGGTATTTCATTAAATTGTTATTACCTATAAGCAATTGTATAGTCATAACTTTCAAAACGGGTCAATACTCACCTCTCTGTATTGCTGAGAAGTTAGACCATTAAACGATGTGAGTTCTTTATCAAAAAATACTTCTGCTTCCTTCTCATTCGCGTTTTTCATTTCCGTTAATTGCCAGTTAACCAGATACGTATAGAACTATAAAAGAAAAGTGAGATATTCTTCTATTTATCGCGGAATTATACGACGCAACTCTCTCTCTCTCTCTAGAGGCTATTGGCATACCGCTTCAAAAAATTCTACTCAAGAGCGCATTCAATTTCTTCATCAATAACCGTATTAAAAGAGAATTTTTTTTTCTTTATTATTGCATTGAGAGAGTCCATCTCATAGGTGACAGATGTTTTCCATCATGAGCTTCAGAAATCGAAATGAAACATAAATTGCCAATTTCATATCAATGTAAACGATGTAAACAGGCAAAAAAAAAGATTATTCGAAGTGATGTGAAGATATGCGAACGAAATAAAACTTCTTATCTTCCACTCTTCTCTATACTCTCCTATTCCGCTTTTTCCAAATATTGGCGTCGAACATTGTTAACACAAAGTGCTTTTCCACTGTCCCGTTGCAGAAGCATTAAAGCAACGGTACGTTCATGAAGCATCAAGTTCAGAATTCCCTAGTAGCAGAATCAATCATGGTCGCGACTTAATCACTGCTCGTGCATTTTTTTTTTCACCGGAAGTATCACGACTTACACGTTTTTTTTTTTTGAATTCCATTCTCTTCATTCCTTCGTTTCGATCTTTCACATCTACGATTTTTGTGGCTGCATTTTAGGTGACTAAGATGACGGCATTTCTCGTCGATTTTCATTTTCTTGCTGGATCGGATATTTTTCCGTTATAATTAGCTAAGAAACGATGGTGAAAATTTGCGTACGTTTAAGGGCAAAAAATTTTTCATCAAATATGCCGAAAAGTTACACTTTGACGCAATTTGAACGTTTACATCTATCTAATTGACATTTATCACTTGAAGAAATAACCGAGAAATTTAATTGTCCTTTCTCGAGCGATACGATATTGAAGGCGAGCACTTTATTAGCTTATATAAAGCGTCATTTTCGATCATTGAAATTTTTTTTTCACGAGGAAGAGTTAACGTTTGACGATTTTTACAACCTTAACTTGGTAAATTTTCTTAGCATTCAATAAAAGGATAGTTTTTCAACACCATTATATTCAGCTTATCATGTTCTTACTTTCGGAAAATTCCATCTTGCCTGAGATTTTTGCGCGCTGGAGCGATGACATAATTTTTGCTACGTTTTTGTGGAAAGTTTTTCGAAAAACAATACGCGCATAACTTTCTGCCATAGTTAAAAAGGTAACCCCGCATAACATAGAAGCATTCGAGGATTTTTATTTGTTGGATCTTGCCTTCCTCTCCTCTCTCACGACCTCATTAGTGGGCATGAGCGTTAAAATCTATGCGATTGCAGAGAGAAGAAATTAGAAGAAAATACGATCGAGAGATAATCAGAAGCAATAGCTAGCGGATGCTTGACCTCTTTCAAAATATTGGTGATTTGACGCATGTTTTTGGATAACTGAAACAGGTTTTAGCTTATTGACAAGCATGACGTTTTCAGCACAAGCGCTCAGTTAACATTTCAAAGAAGACCAATGAGTGATTTGGCTTAAAAGCCTTCTGATGCTGCACTCCTTAAACAGTTGGTGAGCACAAATAACCGCAAAATTTTTCTCAGCCACAATCAACCGTCTAGAAGCTTATACAGGTAAAAAGGTTTTCTGCCTCACCTGAACAGGTTATTTGCAAGCATTCTTGCGCAACTTTTGGCAATTTCTACGAAAATTGTGATTTTGGTAAGAAGAGAGAAAATTGAATCACGTGAGCACAAAGAAGCGATCACATGACAGCAGAAAGGAAACGGTGACTAAGCATACAACTATTTACTTGCTCGCTCTACAAGCGTTCAAGCGAAACAAAACATAAACTAAAAAACGGCTATAGGCTAATAAGCGTAGGTAGAATATTTGCACAGCGGAATGGCACCTTTAGCGTGGGTGAGCATTCACGTCAAATACTGCATTATGAAAACGGCTCCAATTGGCAGCATATCAAAAATCGTTAAGTTTCAGATTTCGTCAAATATCGCAGAGATACGCCTGGTGGATCGATATCAGGTGGATTTCATATAGGTTGAAGAGTTAAATTCGAAGAGCAAACTCGAGTTCCATTGCAGTTTTATATCGTCACAGAAGTGAATCGTACGTTGTTTCAACGATTCGAGACTATTCGATGTTTGTTCTAGCTAAGGTACCATCTATTCTTTCGAATTTCTACTTCGCAAAAAGAAGGAACTCGCAAAAAATCACTGAACAAAATATGATAACAGGTCGCTTAATTAATATAACGTTAGCAATACGATCAACGCGATAACTGCAGCTTGGCATACGTTTAATCCAATTAACGTTATGGCATGAGTAGTCTAGGTTAAATCGAATTTTAAGAACAAGTCCATTCATCACTCCCATCTTTAAAATTACAACTGAACGAGGATTTATTATCGGCTTTTCACTAATAAACCGCAAAAGTTGAAAGTTTGCTCACATGAGAGCAAACTTTCCCTATGAAGTTTGCCTAGACGTGTGACTTATAAGGCAAAACTATTGCCATATGCGCCAATGAGCTTCTGCAAACATGTGACTGTTTGTTTGCAGACATATGGTGGTTAGCAAATATGCTTTATACAAAACACATTACTACGATGTCATATATAGGCATTTGCATGTATGCGTCTGTTTCGTTTCCATGGTTCCAAATTTTCAATCACTGCATCTAGCATATTACAAGCACACTAAATAATCAACTTCCCAAAAAGTTGCAGATATTAGTCGTTCCTAAAAGTTGGTACATAAAAGAATATCTTGCATCATGTGGATGCGGGAAGCGATTCATTGTACTCGATCAGCAGAAGATCGACAACAAAAGAAAGCGTCACGCGCGATTTGAAAAGGTATGATTGATAAATTGGTAACGATTTCACTCAGCTTTTCGGTTTGATAGGCTGGATTTTAAAAAGACTTACTAACCTGATTTCTTTAACACGCATTCCAACCACCTTTATTCATACATGCACATGGCAAATATGAATTTATCAAAGGTTCACTTCGTTACAATTCTATAGGGCAAAAATATGCTAACGTATTCATCAAATGCGAAACTCAACGGCGAATAAAGCTAATGGAGAAGAAAATTCAATTGTTTGCTATGTTAGAGCATCTGCCGTTCAGCGAGGGATTTCTCAATGTGTTATGATAACTTTTACATTTGCGCTCACATTGACCTACACAATTTTACTATTATTGCGTACGAGGAGATAAAATTTGAAACGATTTTTGAATGATCAAAAGCATTCACTCATTGTGAATGAATCCAAAGAAAATCAAACACAATAGAATAGGTGAAGCTCGAATGAATGAAGTGAAACATGAAAGCACAATCAAATGAATCAAAAAGGCGAATAGTTTTTTGATACGACGCCTTCTTTGTGGTCTTTTTTTGTTGCATCATTATATCTTTTCATGCGCTCTGTCACGTTCGAATTTATGCTTTCTGATCACAGCCATTTGAATAGTATTCTGCATGTTTACCTAGATATTCCACGGATTTAATTTTTGGAATTTTCACATCATTTGCAGTTATATGTGACTATAAATGAAGCCGTAGAATGCAAGCAATCACACGCATATGATTACGCAGTAAAACAAAGGCAATATTTACAATATTTTTTGACTATCTATGTTGCATTTAAAAGAAAGGTGACATTTTGTTGAGGTGCTGAAACATTCGTGATTCAGCTTCAAACATGAACAATAGCAGTTTATATTTTATGACAATAAGAAACAATAGCCGATGATTAGCTCATATATAGTGAGGGACTCGGTGGATATTCGTAATTCGTTGATTTTCCCCGATAAACATTTGGAAAGCTCTTTTTTTTACAAGAGGAAACTTTTAAAGTTCGTCGTCCATAGTGATTCGTCGTAAAGTGCTGCTGTTTTCGAGAAGTGTAACCTCGTTGTAAAAGTCAATTGCACTGTTGGAAATCAAGTAGGACAATAAGGCGGTCGTTCTATTGAAGGCGCATACCACTCTCGATAGTCCTTAGCCGAACAAGGATTTTGATGTTGAATACTTCGATCGGGATTCCGCGTTCGTACACATGGATTTATTTCAACAAAATTTGGCACAACGTTAATGTGTTCAATGATAATTTACAAGTTTTCGTAATTTTAAGAGCAACTTCCTTCACTTTTGATATTAAATGATTTCATACACTTACGAAGGCAGATTTATGAGGGTAATCGGCACTGAATAGGTTTTCGACGTTATTTCTCTTTAACGAAGCAACTAAAGTGTGAAAGATTTCAGTTTAATGAAAAAGGAAAGCTGCATATACTTTGCCGTTAGTTGCTGCGATGTGTCCTGTTATTGCGAATTTTGTGGGAAGGTGATTCCAGTGGCTAAAAAATCATTCAGTCGTTCTATTTTCCTAGAGATATTGCATCGGGGGAGGATGATGTATATAACACGGCTAAGAAGAGGTCTTTAAAAGCTTTCTGCTCCTAAAGACGTAGTAAGGAACATCTATGACATATTCTTCATCCGAGCCACGCCATAACGCTGTTCTTTATCGTTGTTCAACTGAAGACCTAATCAAATGGCGTCTTTTCTTCCGTCAGGAAGTGCTACCTATGCGATCGAAATTGACGTGTCGAATGCGATTTCAAAAATGCCAAATCAGGCTTAATGAAGTCGCAACATTCCCTCATCAAAAGAGGAAACAACGGAATGGAGTGCGAATTAGTTTAAAGACTGAGGTTCTGACAGACGCTGTAGTGCCAATTGGTTTTCATGGCATACCATCCTATCAGCGTCTCGCTATACACTGTTACATCGCTGATGAAAACAGATTAAACGCCACTGCTGTCAGAACACCAAATGCCTGAAAATTGTTCAGAGAATGTTTTGTGTAAGTGTTCGAATAGTTCATTTGTATTAGTCAGTCGGTTATGCGACCGCCTAATCATTTATATATGGATAAGCACCCACAAATCGCTTTAATCATACACGATTTTGCTGATCGAAAGAGATCTTAGCATCTAGATCTAGCGTGGTCCATAATTTATCACGAATTGCAGAACAGCGATCATTCAGATTGAAGCCATTTGAAATTCCATGCCATAAATATGCCCATACCTTGACGCGTTGAACGAAATGGCAATTTCGGTAAACGCTGCTAGCCATCTCCGGACTTTAAGAATCTCGAATATGGGTCGTTCAGATAGAATGCTTTTCACAGTGACTTTCAATGAAATCCTGAAGTCCTGATGGCTTCAGTGACTTGCCTCATCCTCATACTTTTTCATAGCAGCAGTATTTCGCTTCATCTTTAGGTCTATGAACAACAAAACTTCGTTGAAAAATTATATTCGTCGAAGGTACATTGGTAGAGCACGTTGTCCGGGATGCTTCTACCCGCATTCGCTAAAATCGCTTTAAGAGCATCAACGATTCTTGGAGCTGAATTTCAGGAAAATAATCCCTGAATAAATCGTTACCATACGTTACGTCAGGAAGCTAACGAGGACTTGCGTTCTTCTCCATTTCATGCTTTCGCCCGCAGTTGCAACGATTGTAGTAGTGTGTCGTTTTGTTTGGGAAGCTTCGTGACAGCGAATAGATTCGTTTCATTGAAAACAGGTTGAAGGATACAACAAAATCCATTTACCTAAAGTGTGCTCAAGCAATCACCTTGATCGTTACGTGCGTTCCACGGTACACATTATTCCTCATTATTTGCTGACTATACTTGGATTGGAGAAAGGTGATGCATAAGTACGTCAAATGGAATAGGGAGAGGCGTAACATGGCCGTCGAATTGCTCCCATTATGTTTGCCCGAACGACGCCAGCGCTTTTTAAATCATCGCTTGCTGAGGTTCACTCTTGTGGTGTTCGTGTGTTTGCGAAAACGCTCATTTCCGCTGAAGAATTGACGATTTAGCGCATTCATTTTCCTTTTTTATGTAATTTATGGATGTGCTTGCAGTAGCCTTAGCTGGTTCCATTGTATCGTCAAATGGTCCCTGTTGTGGGCGTCGAAGGAGATAGGTAGAGAGAAGAGTAGGCAGGATGAGAGAGTAGTAATGAGGATGCCAGTCAGAAATGTAAGTGCATCCTTCTTCGCCATCTAATAGTGAGTATTTCCGAATCACAGCTACCGTCTTATCCTCTGACATGATCTTCGTCTTTCTATAATGGAAGATGCATATGCATAGTAAGCTTAATGAGTTCTATAAAGCTGTTCTTAGGTTCTGCAGTGATGCTTGATGATAGAGATGAAATATTTTAGAGGTACTCAAAAATCATGTCTAAAGGTGCGCTGACGCATTTGACAAACAATGAAATCACTGATATACCTGACGCCACGCATTATGTGCTGCCATACGCATGCTCGACTCGATATTTCTGCAAAACATCGATAACATCATTGCTTCCACACTTTAACAAATTCTATTTTCCTCTTTTATGGTAATAACCCATAGGAAGGTGATTTGAGAAAAGTATAGTAAACTGTAGTAGTTTCTAGAACTTGCGAAAAAATTCGGCATCTACCTCTTGTAAATGCGTTAAAACAGAGCGATTGTTATTCTCTACGCCCGGATGAGAATTTTGCGATTGCTATGCGCATTCCGAAAAGCCGCCCTAAACATTCATACGATACACTTTTGCCTGAGCTACGTTTCGTTCTAGTCTTGATGTCACTGGCGAATTTTTAAGCGACTTTTCGATCGTTGCAGTATCGAATAATGATGCCTTTCTGAGGATTGCTTCGCTCGTTTCTTTTTTTTTTTGTTTTTGTGTGCACAAAAGTTAGGAAACTTCCTGAGATACGTTGTTTGTCCTTGTGTACGCGTTCATATTATAGTACGTTGTTTCAGCTCTCAGCTAATATGCTTCCAATGATGAAATTTGATGCTTATTTTTTTGTGATTGCAGATATCCTCAACTCGAGCTTAACTCCTTTGCTCTTCTCATTGATGATTTACAGAATATTAAAATTTGTACTCTATCGCATTTTCGATTCACCTCACTTCACAATGGTTTCGTGCTGTTGATTTGAATTCGAATAGCTGCGAAATTTACATACCCCACTAGCCAAATCGCATCAACTTACAAAGAGCATCGGCTGAATTTGCATATAAAAACTTTCCACCTTGTTGATTTGCGCTGTGTTCTCTAACTGATTTTGAAATGAATAAAAGCGATCACTGGAAGTTATACGCATTACCGTAGTAGTTTTCAACAACTGCATAAGCATATCAAACTAGGTGGCACTCTATGCGCGATTGCATCTCGCCCAGATTGGTAATGAATTTCGCGAATTGCAAGATAAAAGTAGAGTAACCGCAATAATGCCGTCATATTTAAATAGATTCAATCATCGCTCATATTGTTTTCTTTAGATTTGCTTTTGTACGTTTCAAACGATTTGAAATAAATAAACGAAATATTGAAGGTGTTGCACGAAAACTTTTCTGCCCCCATTAAATGTCAATAACTCTTCTCAAAACTGATGGGTTGATATGAAAAGTGGCAACTATTTGTACGGTTTTTTTTGTGTCAAGAAAATTTGGTTACTCTACATCGTTCATCTTTCAATATTCCTCCGAATTGGAACAAGAACGCAGCACATAAAGAGACTCGTAATGCTGTTGCAATCGGACTTGTGAATACAACAGTTTTTGTAAGCGTACAATAATTGGAAAATGCTCAATCAACCTGGATGGGGAGGTGTCTTTTTTTTTTTCAGATTGGCACTTCCTTGTTAATGTGCAACTCGTGCTTACTTCTTTGTGACCAGTGCCTTTTCGGCAGCATTTTCGACATTCATTCTGCTCATGCATGCCGACGAATATTGTTTTCCTTCTAATTTATAGTGGGCATTGTGTCGAAATTGTCATTCGTTCTACCTTAAGGCGTGAACGATTATGGCCATATATTCGTCAATTAACGCGCCCTCATAATCACCAAATAAAGGTATATTCTGTGCAGAGGCGCATTGAATGACAATTTGTGCTGCATTGGTCGTGATGTTATTGTCTCGTCGTCTCACAACACGATCAGATTTTTCAGCCCTCAATAAATCTCAACGGTAGTAAATTTCAGGTGTGATGGATGCGTACGACATCATTAATGCCTTCGATCCATTCTCTCAAACATCTAAACGCTACACCTCCTACGGTCAGTTATCTTCTTTAAATTTCGCCTCAATTTTGATGAAACATTTCGACGTACAATGAAACATTACTCCAAATATTCTTAGGCAGCTACAAACAACGTTTTACTAAAAGTCTGATAAATCTTTGCCGACGAATTTCTGTGCCCCCACATGGAGAGAAAACACTGTTTGCAGGGGTTGATCATCTGAAACGATAGCGCCTACGCATTCCTGTTGAAGTCTAAGTTCATCTGTCATGATACAAATCTTGTGTAAAGGATGAAAAATCCAATATATATATATATATATATATATATATATATATATATATATATATATATATATATATATATATATATATATATATATATATATATATATATATATATATATATATATATATATATATATATTCGCAAGTAGCATCCATCAGACAGAACGGGAAGCGCACAGACAAACACCCACAATCATGCATGGAGAGAGGACACTGTTATAATGCTGTGTAGAAAGGCAAAATTTCATGAAGACGCTAAAGGCATGTGCTAGAAGACACCCCCGCAATTGCGTTTTGCGTTTCACAGGGGACAGAACTGTCACTTGTTTGATCAAATAGGAAATACTAAAATGTGTTGTATGATGGATCCGCAGTTCAATTGATCATGTTGTCTATACAGGATTTTTGCGAAATTACTCAGTACTTTATTCTCCGGAGGCGATTGAATGAAGTGACAGTCATTGAACAATTTTTTATCGTCTTCGAACGTTTCTAGTATCCTCTTTTTTTGGAAATCACTTACAGCAAGAATTACTGCTTGGTTTACGTTGCACTCACACGTCTTTGGTGGTCACAGGAAATGAAACTAAAGCGTATAAAGAGATATGACTTGGAATAAAGCATAAAAAGTTCTTTACTAGATATCCACTGTAGCGCCTTCGAAGTTGCAGGGAAGTTGGAGGGGGGTTTAATTTCCCAAATGTAGCGACCGTAAACCATCATGTTGGAGACAAATTTGCTTCTATTTGCATTTGCATTGACGCAGGCTTATTCTACCGCGCATAGTGAAGTATCGAATGTGGCGATGCATGCTTTCCGAAGATCCAGTGCATTTCTAGATCAAGCTCAGTCGATGGGTTCTTGCAAAAAAATGTGTCCTTTGACGAAACGCATTTTGTTTTCGCATTTTCCACACTTCTGAGGTGACTTAGGAAGCTTGTGATAGAAATTCACCAACTTCGTACAGGTATTTGCAAGGTAACAAATCTGTGCGTTTAGATGTGTATGCGTAGATGGGTTTTTTGCAGTGCCCACGACAGGCAAATTTCCTGGACATGGTCCTTTATGCTGAATCGATTTTCAAGTCGGATTTGCTCACCAATGACCCTTTCATTTGAGTTGTTGACAGTCCATCAAACGAGCTGAAACCGCCTGAGCGCAAAAAAAAGCGGTGTTTTCGTTTTCTTCCATTAGAAGCAGACATAGTGCGATGGTAAAATCTCTCCGTCGCCTCAAACACTTCTGCCTGTGATCCGCAACCGCACATTCTAACGCTGTTCAAGGCCTTGGTGCACATGCACATTTCGAGCTCCGGATCTGAAAATGATCTCACCCATCTGCAAGCAAGCTATTTTGTGTTCCTTCAAGTGTTCTCCGGCTCTGAATTTCCAGTGTCCAGTCACCGCAGGGGCGAATCAAGACGCATAGACTGTACGAAATCCAGTACACTACTATTCTCATGCTATCGAAAAAGAAGTTGTAATATGAGGAGTACTTTCGTTATCTTTACACCTTAGCGATATTCGTTGAACGGCTCTAGTCGAAAGAGCTGCTGTCTTTTTGTTGCCGTCAAACAGAAGAATAGTGCATGCATTCCTTCGCTGTGCTAATGATGTTGCACATCCCCCAAGAACTAAACACATGATGAAGTGCCTTCAATCCTGACCTTCGTTCGCATGAAACTTTCACACTGCTCATTTAGAACTATGGTTTCTTTGAAAACATTCAACTTCATATCGTTTCTGAAGAAAGCTTAGGTGAGGAAGAGTGAGTTTGGTGGCGCTCTTACTAAAGAGAAAAGTATACATAGCTACTATGCAGGAAGGTGTTATGCGCATTGAGAGTACGTCCAGGATAACTGCTATCTTGAACGAATCAGAAGATCTTCTATACTGCGTTATTTGCCCGAGTGTTGCGTCAGTATATTCGGAAATTTAGGAACTCGCTAAGAATGTGATGAATTGATCTGAAGAAGTATAGAATTTCTCACCAGCAAGTTAGGCAACACTCAACTGCTGTTTGGTTTGCAAAGGATGTGGGGAAGTAAAATCTGAATGAATCAATGTGTGTTTTGTTGGTTTTATGAGCGCTATCGATGGAAGAACACGGTTTTCAATCTCATATATGACTCAAGCATGTTTCGCTATGACGGAAACAGCTGTGGAGAAAATGCCAATAATAAAATGCTTCTCTAGCCGATTGTTTATTCTCAGTGATATCGAGTGAAAATTATCTCATTGTTCTATGAGAGCATCTCTCAGATGTGCAGCCTTTACCTATCAATTAAATCGAAGTAATTAATCGCACTATATGTGCTTGTTATACCCTATATGTTCTTTCACTTCTAAATGCGCATTATTTAAATTCAATTAGTTTTCCCACATTTTATCTCTTGAATGCATAAAATGCTCAAATTTTTTGCAATTTATTTTCGATTTCTTGCATTTAATTTGCACACTTTCACAGTAGTCACTGCACTGTCTTACTAAAAATAACTGTTAGCAGTAAAAAATAAGCCTTTGCAACATTCCTAACAACATTGATCCACAATTGCTTCACCAAATGAGTAGATCTGAGTGAAACGATTTGATAGTGTCTTCATTTCCCTATATTGGCGGAATATCTTCGGCAATGCCAATGCCCTTTCATAGTAAATACGTTCATCAGTCTCAGCGAAACTTAATGTGAAAGCGAGTTTCTAAAGTGAAAACAATCCCTCCCATTTTTCATGAAGGGAATTTTTGCCCCCTGATGTTAACTCTTTATTTCATTGAGCATTCGTTCTCTGTTTGTGGATGCCATAACTGCTCTTGCAATATTTCACTTCAAGAATAGATATATCGCTGAAGACATTCGAATTGCTCATTTGTTGTTTTGTTTCTCTATTTTTCTTGCAATCTTACAAGTTCTTCATAAAATAATAAAGCAATACTCCTATTTAATATTGGACAATTTTCGTATTACGAGAATTCCAAGGCAAAAATACGAAGATCGTCCTTAGATTACCACCAAGGGCATGATCAGTGATAGCTCCACCACAAAGGCTTTCTTCAAGGAGCAACTCATAGGAGCTTTGTCCGACTGAGATCAGAACTCTGCCAGTTAAAAGTTAATTCGAATGTTCATACTTCACTTCTTCTATGCGCATCAATTCTGAATAGGTGTTCACTCTTCGCATTTCTATTTCAAGTTAGTCAATTTGCACAACGCAATATCTCTTTAGCTATAGTAATGCTTTTTTTTTCAATGTTATTCGAAGCAAACAGAATTCAAAAAAATATTCGTTGAAAATTACTTCTACAAAATTTGGAACGAAATTGATATGATGAAATATATAAGTGTAATAAAATTGTAATTGTTAATTGTCGTGATAATGCTATAGGTTGCATAACGTGTTTCCATTGCATTGCATTTCTTCGATTGTGCGAATAAACACCACAGCTTGCAATATTAACTATCCATTTCATATGTTCGTTCTGAGTAGATGAAATCCAATCAACATCTATAGTTGGCCGAAAGCTGTATGCACATCTCTTACTCATTTAGCGTGCAGTGATGACTCAACGCAGTAAACCATCCACCCGCTAAAATGCTTGTTTTCGGCTTCTATCGACGATGCAATTAGAGTGCACAATCAACACAATCATTAGAGAAGAAATATGCGTCGTAATAACGTCATTAAATTTCATCACTATTATCATAGGTTGGTAAATTGTATCAAAGAATTTATTTATGCTAAAGACTGCTTGAATTTATTCTTTATAAATGACTACTATAAAGCAGTAACTATGGTTGTATCTTTATTACTTTTTTCGCCACTTACTACTTGTAAACTGTTTCATTTAGTTTGTGGAGAATATTATAGAAAAGTTTCAAATGAAGTTTTTTTTTTTTCCAGTATGACCTATTTTTAAAATCGTCGATACACTACTGCACCACCACTGTCAAAATTACTGACTTCCTATGCCCAACGATCCTGTTATCGATAACGAAGGAGGCCTCAATGATCAACCGGTTTAGATAATTGAAACGGATTAGGCAAACACCAATGCCCAAATGTCCAGCAAATAAGGACGAACTCATAATACATGAATTAATCAGCATTTATACGTCTGCCATTTCAAATTGCATAGCGAAATATTTGAGCTTCATATCGAAGGAAGAGTTTACGAAAAATATTGACCACAAAACTCTTCAAGCGTTCTTACTTTGCAGCGGAAGCCGCTCGAGAGCGTTGATGTGTCTGCACATATGCGCATGCGTTAGGTTTCTAAGAAATCTTTGGCAATGAAATTAGCCATTACCTCAGAACACCTCCAGATTTTAGTGTTCGGTTTTGTCAGGTTTTCATTTCGTAAGTCATAAATTGTGATGTGCAGGCATTAATCTTCGCACTTATAATCCCCGTATCGGACTCTTTACGCAAAGCACCTGTGATTCTTGAACTTTCCGATGAGAAGTGAGTTGTTTTTCACTGATACGGCACAGAGAGTAGTTGATTTCTTCCATAATATTGTATTGATCGATAATCATGAATGCAAAAAGTGCACATCGCTTCAGTTTTCATCGTTTTTTTCTCCACTGCTCGTATAGTTAATTCGTAATAAGTTTAGAGGTGTTATTTTATTAAGTACGGATACAGAAGTTAGTAAAGTTGAAGATCATAGTGCAGAAGGAATGCTCGCTTACTTCGTTCGATATAGGTTGCTCTTAGCGGTGAGAATTGTTTCACGAATGATATCAAGAAGCAATATTACGAAAAAAAAAATTCAATGCGTTGGCGAACGATTTCGACGTTCGTCGATGTTTTGACTATTGCAGAAATGTTTTGGTAATCACTCATGTTATATGTCGATTTGATGGTGTAGCATCGATATTTCGTTGAATATCTCTCGTCATATTTTCCAATTTTCCTTCTCAATGGCGTTTAAAGCATTCGATTCTTCTTGCCATTTCCCATTGACTTACGAAACGGGAATTGAAATGATTTCTTTCATAGGATTTTCATTGATTTTGATTTCAACGATGAAAATTATATATTGCTTTAACAATCATATTTCTTAAGCATATCGTTATTTATTTCTCTTATTTTTAAGTCCACAAATTTGAGAGCTCACTGGATGATGCTACTGAACTTCGACTAAATTACATCGATGATAGTGCTTGATAAGAGCCAAAGATGGATTTGTAAGGAATAAACTAATGTTGGCGACTGCTGACCATTGCAATCGATTCGGTTTCGCAAGCGCTGCTTAAGCGTATTGCTGAGTCAGTCAT
Source organism: Ascaris suum (assembly GCA_013433145.1). Taxonomy (NCBI): domain Eukaryota; kingdom Metazoa; phylum Nematoda; class Chromadorea; order Rhabditida; family Ascarididae; genus Ascaris; species Ascaris suum. Next base: position 2,932,819 of record CM024175.1, read on the forward strand.
GCTAGATGCATTGTTGACCACTCTAGTGGCAGATGGTCAGCGTGGTTGCGCCATTCAATTCGTGACGGAAACCAGCCGAATGCTTATCGGGTTGCCGCAGCGGCGCCTTCTATAAATGCTCATTGGGTTTTCTCGACTATTCGTTCCTGCAACTATATCCTCATCCCTTTGTTCGGTGGTTCCTTTAACTGAGTCGCCTCATCAAGGAGATTACGCTCGACCATTAAAATCTTCCTATCGAGCAACTCCTATTCCAAAGAAGATTGCTGTAAAGCAATAATCAGACCAGTGAATTAAATCGATTGTATGATTTTTCACCCAAAATTCATACTATCATATTTGGTGTTGGACATAGCTCTACCTATTCGCTAATCGTGGAAGCCGATCGAATTTCACCAAAATTTGTCGTTTTAAAATCTATTCATTCAAACAACAAATTCAACTTAATCTTTAAATTGTCATCGGCGAATGCAATTTCCTAGCGATTTGTTTTCAAGTTGATAGCGGTGTTTTTCATGTCTTAATTCGGTTTCCATTTAGAGGCGATAATATTGCATTCTTCTTTTTGTTTTTTATGCAAAAATTTGCTATGTTTTTCTCGTTTCTATGCTTGCTTGTTTTAATTTAGACTAACGAAGAAAGAAATTAATTGACTTAAGACCTCAATTTTGGAATAACGATTTGATATTCATATGGAAATGGATATCGAGCAGAAATATTTCCATCGTTTGCTAATATTTCTCGAAGATAGATTGAATTATTCCTATGCATTTTAGAGGATATTCAATTTTCTTTTCAAGTCACAACTAAATGGGCAGGAAAGAGAGAAAAAAAAACACATTTAGTTTCGTATTTCGAAGAATCACTAATGAAAAATTTTAGAGAATTTCAATGAACTAATGATCGATAGTGGAAATCTATACGAACGAAGTTCAAAAAGGTACATTGTTCTGATGCCGTTGTAAAAAAACAATGATTCGTCACAAGCATTTGTTTTTAAGGCAAAACTACATATGTCGCTAAGTCGATTACTAAATAATCATTCGATTTCATTAAAATCGTTTTCATATTTATTTTTGTTGTATTTGATTCGTTTATTCGAGAGTTAAATAATTTCCTAATAATTCAATGTTCATCATCGATTTTAATATGAGAAACGATTTGTGCGTTAATTTTTCTGATCATAAAATTACGATAAAATCGAATGATTTTAAGGGAATTGATCGGAATTGATCGGATTTTTTCTTTCTCCAAAATTTGCATTCATAACTTTTCGTATTGTTGACGAATTGAAACCTATTAAATAAACATATGCATATATAGTATGTGTATATGATGTATTACATATGCATATATAGTATATGTATATGATGTATTACATGCACTTAATACTTTGTTCAAAAAAATTTACAACAATTACATAAGAATAAGGAATATATTTACTCATCATAAATATTCATTGAAAAATTATTATGCGATAATTTGAAGCAAACAACTATAAGCAATGAATGTTAATGAAAATTGCTCTCTTATTGTAAATTTATATTCGAATGTTGAATTCTTCTATAGTATTTCTTCTGTTGGATATATTCGTTACAAAATCGAATCTCTTACAAATGTGAAAGGTCTATCGATACACAATGATTCACGTTGATGAATGTTTGGGAAAAGCTGACTTAATCGTCGATGATCTTTCTCTCTTTTTCTCTCTCTCTCTCTTTCAAAAGAGAGAGAGAAGAAGAAGAAGAAAAAGAAAAAAAAAGCTTCCCAACAAGTAAGTCGATTGATCGTGCCCTTACGTTCCTGCAAAAAAAAAATCACCACACAGGAAATTTTCTCTGAATTTATTAAAGAAACCAGAAAAAAAAATATTCTTGTTGATGATTATTGAGTTAATTCAGTTACTCTAATTTCAAAATCTTCTAGATACTCCTATTATTAAGCATCTTACTTGTGCTATCCGTATTTGTTTCACGAACAAAGCGTTTGTAAGTTCTTACTATAACTGTTTTTAAATGCAAATTTTAAGTTAAATGCAAATTTATTTTTGTTTTATTGTAAATTATTTATTAATATCAATTGTAAATGAAATGCAAAAATTCTTACTACAAACTGCAGCCGCAAATTATGAGTAGAAATGAATGCCCATATTAGTATAAGCACAACGCTGATAAAGTTGAAAATTGACAGTTGATCTTTGTTTTTAGTTCATACAAAGGTCGAATTGATATTTCCTCATAGTTACTGAAATTTTCACAAAAATCCCCTAATATTTCGATATTAACAAAAAGCACCTTAATATTCCTCAGAATATCTCATAATTTCATGCATACTTTTTATTGTAGGAAGTGAATAACTTTTAGAAATTTGTTGCGTTCATTTCTCCATCAATTTTCTTATTTACGCGTCAACACCCTGCATATTACCTAGTCTTTTTTCTCTTCTGTTTCCAGAAATCAACTTTTTCAACTGAAACTGCGAAACTTGATGACTCAGGAAACAACTTTTTCATAATTCAATGTGCTATGCGCGACTGCTCTCAGAGATGAGACTTTTCGGGGTGTGTGTCTAGCAAACCATGAAAAAAGAACCTTGTAAACTTGACATAGTGGTGGAGCGTAGGAAGGTCATATTTCCCAACTGTTACGATTCTCAGATATATTCACATCCCTGCAAAATTCCAGATTTTGAAAATGTGGCAACCTAATATGATATCGCTAAGGCGCTGCTAGTTCCCTTAATGACGCTGTTGTTCTAAAACAAAGTCGTTAATGATGGATGGATTCATGACCCGGTGCTTCGGCTGCCGTCAATTGTGCACCGATCGCCAAAGAGGGGATGCGGATATATATATATATATATATATATATATATATATATATATATATATATATATATATATATATATATATATATATATATATATATATATATATATATATATATATATATATATATATATATATATATATATATATATATATATATATATATATATATATATATATATATATATATATATATATATATATATATATATATATATATATATATATATATATGATGGATGTGTCATACGCTTATTTATAAATTCTCTCTGTTTTTGGTTTTCAATGACAGCTGCATGCACACCTCGGTGTGAAGTTCAGAGTTGCTGGAAATTAATTTGCTTGACCTTTTCTTTGTCTTCGAGTGTTTGCCTCAGCATCTTTCAGCTATATATTGCACCAAGTGAATATCAAATTCCATCAATCAATCACACTGAAAAAAAAAACGAGAGCGTGATTCCACAAAAATATCAAGGAATATTTGCAATATTTGTTGATTCAAAAATATTCCAGATTCTTGGCTCCATAGGATTAATAACGATGAGATGCAATCTGTGACAGTGAAAATTAGCCGATAGTGACTTCATGTCGCTGGCACATTTCCCCTTTGTGGATCTTTTAAGCATCCTCTTTTTATGCCGCATAAGGATGGATCGAGTATGTGGCAGTAAACGGTGCTTCTTATTCGATTTTAAAGTGCTATGGCTTATTGCGTTTCGCAGTAAAAAAAAATTAGCTTCTTGAACAACCGGTGAAGAGACGGTAGCTTAGCGTTTTAGAAGCTGCCCCTTGTAATGCATATCTGTCACTGCGGCATAGACTTTTTGACCACTTTCATCGCAAAAGTCGATATAATTGCCCAGATATAACTGCCTCTCGAAAAATGGTACGAACATGGACATCGCAACCAACGCAAAGGATATCGTAGCGATTCGTCAGTTATCGTAATGTGTCCACTTAATCTACTTGCTCTCCGTCCCCTTTCTCGGCTCTCTTGTCTTTCCGCTATACTCACGATGTGCATCGAGTATTGAAAACCAAACGGTACGCAACTGTTATAACGCTATTTGTTTATGGGCTGTAAAATATAATCGAATATCTGAGACATATAACTCATCCGACCGCCCTGTCTCTGATGCTCTGTTAAGAGTTAGAGTAGATTGTGATCCTTGGAAAAAATAGCAAGGAGATAAAAATTAATAGGGAGGAGATAAAAAAATCTCTTCTCTTGAAGATATTGCGGTACTTTCACTAAATCATTTCATTTTTTAAGGCTCTAATGACTTTCAATGAACACTGCGTCGAAATCATTGTCTGGCTTGGCTTTTGCGATAGGATTGAATGGGAGCCATTTCAGTACCGTTGAGGATTACGACTCATGAAATTGATGAGACCGCTATCGTGCTAAATATCTTCAGAATACACTGGCAGATGATAACGCTCTACAGCGAGATGGGCGGTGCAAAAAAAAAAACAGTAGAAAGGAGGATAGAACAAGAGACCGGGCACTATTAACGCCTCCCTTTCGGAACCGAATTCATCAAGTTTAACTTAGATGGATGAATTGGAGGAATGATGAAGGGTGAATAAGATTGGAACATGACTCGGTCATTGAGGAAGTTCTTCTTTCCCCCTCCTCTTCCGTGAAGGTGTAATTTTGACATTTGCATATTTAGTTAGTCTTGACAATAATTGAAGTGGACGTTTCTTTCCAGCTTCATCGATGCAAATATCGAAGGTTAATTTCTCAGTCCCGAAACCATCTGCCAATGAAATATCGCACAATAAACGGCTTGCAATTCGGACTGTTTGTACCGCAACAAAAATTGCAGCGACTTTAATACTCCATATCACTTTTGCATATTTTCTGTAACATTGTATAATTCCGCAAGTGTCCTTTGTTGGTCATTATCGTCGTTCAACAGTTGATGATTATTTGTTGAAATTTTTGTGAAGAGCAATTCATTGATTGAATGCACTGCGTCTTTTCTTCGATACATTTACTGATCAAATCGGTAAGAAAATTTTGCTCAGTTTATTAAATAAATCGGCAAGAATTACTGCTATTGAAACTTTTCGATGTAATTTCATCTCACAAAGACTTACGCTATCATTGTTACCTCTTCCATTCTTCCTTATCGGCTGTTTACTTATCCACCAGTTGTCCGACTGAAATATCACATATTGCGCTGAGACTTTCAAGATAGCGATTGCCTGCTGATATCACTATATTGGAAATGCATTTTTGTTGAATTGCATAAACAATGATGACTAATAGCATTGGTAGGATGTATCGATGTTGTACGATAAGGGAGCGACATGGTGAACTCATCATTTGTTAGCTACCGATCATGAGTATATTGTTGAGTATAAAGACGTAAATCACATACGATTATCATCTACATAGCTGAATCATAAAGTTTCATGTGCCATAAATAACAATCGCAATTTATTCACATCGATGTATGAGCGCTATTGCTGATTTCTTTATATCTTATCTTAATCGTCTATATCATTGTAATCGAAATCATATGACTGCGTTCTAATTGCCACTGTTTTCAGTGGGATGTTGGTTTTTCCATTTTTCGCGAATCCGAGGTTTCTTTAAGTTTGTCTTCGCGAAGTCATTTATCATACTTTCTTTATTTCTTTCAAACAGCAATATTCCTCATTTTATATTATTCTTTGACTGAAAATTCGTGCATGGTTTTAATTGTCTTTATGCACTCGCCTCATATCTGCGTGATACAAGAGTGCAACAAAATTCGATCAACGAGGCTGCTTATCGTTCTTTAGCTTCCAATAACAGAAATATTGCATTAATATGCGGTTCACGATGATAGAAACAAACGTTTTTATCACCTATTTAATGACAAGGATGCTGCCTCATTCTAACCAGTCATTCCATCGACATGGTAAAATGTTCGATACTATATATATATATATATATATATATATATATATATATATATATATATATATATATATATATATATATATATATATATATATATACTTGACTTCTCTTCAAACGTAAAGCTGTGCTGAGCTCGTCTTTTTCTTCGAAGCCACCGTAGAAGTTCTCGTTTATGACACTTTGTATGTTATCAGTTGCCGTCGAAGCGTACCACTTGTAAAACCTTCTCTACAAAAGAAATTAGTTTTCACACCTTTTGGTTTCATTTCATTATAACTTTCCTACAACTATGCTCACTTCAAAATGTAATGGAGCTGAAAAAAAAAGGAATTGCTCTCATTATACTCCAGCAAAAAATGCTGAAAAACGATTGGGTAATTGTGTAATCGCTTCTGACAATAAATAAATAATGTGAGTAACCGTTTGGGTAATTCCTCGATAGACGATCATTTCATGTTGTTTGATTCCGTCCGGAAAAGCGTAAAATTGCACAGCTTTCTTCGTACGTCCGACTCGCATTCGTTTCAAAAAGCACTCACTTTCGCGATGCCACCTCCTTTTGCAGTGAACTGATCGTTGTGCTCATGCTAGATTCTATCGGAAATCTTGTCATTTCACTCCCCTTTATTGCGTTTTTTTTCACAATCAATGATATATGTTTGCCAGCAACACCTGGTTCTTTACACCCTATGATCGTCTTTTCACTCAGCATTCGATTTGATGCGTCGATTGCCATCAACATTATTTGTGCACTCAAATTGATTTGGTTAAATGCGAAGCACGAACACCATCCCATCCTCAGAGACAAGCTGAAAGGGAGCACTAAATCCTTTTGATTCTTCATGGAATGATTGAATCCTCTTAGTTCCTTCTCGATCGATGATTGCCATATGCAAGGCATTTCCCATGTGTCAACGGAGTAGCGTCAATGCAATTAAACTGTGATGCACAAGTGGATACGCACTCGGCAGAAAAAAAGAAGCGATCAAAGAAGCACGTTTCGCAATTTTTAGCACATGCTAATGTGCGGTTTCGTGTTTGTCAACTACTTATCCACTGAGGTCAGCGTTGAGCAATGGTCGTCCGGAATGTGAGCCTATCTTTAAGCTTCATTGTACTTCCTTTTTTCTTCTATTCCTCATATTTATGAGGTTCATATACGTCAACATCTCGAAGCATCCAACCTTCGTAAACCGAAAGTTTTCCTCAGAAAATGCTCACCTCTGAAGTTGACCCGTAGTCGAAAAGACAATCATATTCAAAGCAATGATTCAAAAGTCTGGTTCACTTCGACAACGGAGAGGAAAGGTGGATGTATTCAAAGATAAGGAGTTTCATACCGACAACAGTGTTTTAATATTTTTCCTACTGTGATGCTCAGCCTGCTACGTGATTCAAATTCATCAGGTTCAGAAGAAAACATAAGTTAATTTTTCGTCGACAATTCTCAGTGAGACTGCTGGTTATCGGGTAATTTTCCTTCAAACTTTGGTAGTCATATCGATTGACAAAGCTGATTCTGAAAGGAACTCTTGTTGTCATTAGAAAACCCACCTTTCGTGGTGTTTTTACAAATGATTCCGCTATTTGTTTTTTCCGGAAACCTCAGCGGCTTTTTTTGGAGTCGCCGCTTCGCTTATTTCAACTTATCTCTGGCATTAATGTTTGATATGAAGAGCATACCAACCATTGGAGCTACAAATTTTCCGAGTAGAAATTTCTTCAGATTCATATATTTCTTGCCTCTCTGTCTTCAAATCTTTGCTTAGCAATGAAACGCAATAAGAGATTAAATTCCGTAACATTCGTGTAGTAAGAAACCCGATAAACTAGTGATAGAGAATCCCGATTACTGAAATTTACGCTTTTTGGAAAATCCGGAAAGCAGAATTCCTAAGAAGCAGAAATTCCGGCACAGTTTCGACGGAACTCATATCTTTTTGAAAAGTGTGCGGTGAATGAACGAAGTGCCTCAATATATAATAACAAATCGGTAATGTTCGTGTTTACTATAGTTGACCGAGTAGTCGAAGAATGTCACATAGAAATCTGCTCTACCATTTCGTTTTGCTGCAAGCGACATTTTCATTGCTTATATGTCTCTGTTCATCCTAGTGTCTTCTATTACCATCGACTATATCAGTGTTGTCGTTGCATGTTGATTAAAGTATCAACTATACTGTTTCAAACCGACTAATTCATCTCCACACTCTTGGCAACACCAATAAAACCTCATCGATTATCTATCTCCCCATCGAGTGCTCGAAATATACCTCTCACAGTATTCGGCTGTTGAGCTTATATATTTTTAATCTACCCGATGTGTTATTATTCAGCAGATTTGATAGGACTCAGGCGCGTTTGTTTGTTGTGATCGTTTCTGACCAACCGTTTTGTTGTTGATTCGAGAATATTTCGGCTGCAGACAACTGAAGTGCGAAAATATATTCTTTCAGTTAGTGTGTTTCATCTTTTGCTCAATAATGGTTGCCTTTTTATGTTGTTCTGCGTTTATAGTTATTTCGTATTTAGATGTCATGTGCCCATCGTTTCATAGGTAATCACTCCCACTTAGCATAAAAGTTTATTTTGAAATGAAACTTACAGAGGATTGGTAACTTCATCAGGATGTTTAAAACATTGTTTTCTATCTATTTCGTGATAATAACTCCTTTCATTGCACTTATTCTCCATTAGAATCACTATCGTCAAATGCAATCGCAATAAAATGCTTTGATCTTATTGAAATGTTATGCATTTTCAGATAGGATGTCTGACATCGACGAACAACATGTTGATCATCTCGCTTATACAGAAGGTAATATATTTTCCATTCGAAATTTATACTGTGCAATGTTCTTTTAGCACTATCGAAATGGTTATCCTTTTGGTTATTAGTTTGTCACTGTAAATGGTAAATGTTGTTCACGTCTTGGTTCTATCATCTTCGTAGATTAAGACATGAATCAACGCTTTCTCTCTGAAACCCTCAAAAATCCTGAAATTTTTCGATTATTTTCGTTTCTATTTTATCACTTGTTCACTCGATAATCGAAGGTGACACGCATCAATCCGCGCTTAGTAAATTTTCGAACATAAATGTGAAATTTCCACGTTTCTTTTAATTCCTTTACCTCTCTATTTGTCTTTTATTCCATTTTCACTTAGGATTCATCTGGAAAATTCGTTCATCGTTGCCTTGATAAAGAATTTAAACTTTTCGTACGAATTCAGCTTAATTTAACCACTTGGCTTGTAGACAAATTTCCACTTTTTTTTGGAGGTTTGATCGGAGATATCGTTTAACATCGTCTGTTTTAATAAATTCTACTACGATTCTCATAAATGATCTCGGTTGTCATTATTTCTTCCAAACAGAATTATTATTGAATGGTGTGCGAGATTTCAACTACTTATTTTTTTTAAATCCTGTCAACATTGACCCACATATGTTCCGTATTTCCTATGGCTTTTTTGATTAGCCCATAAATGAGATTGGATGGAAACGATTTCCTTTCCTTTTGTCAAATATTTCGTTGCGCACTATCTTCTGCACCTGGTTAGAAAAAGTGATCAGTAGGCGGCATATTTATGTGTGCGAATTATGGTCTTGGCATATTTTGGGACCCGAACCGCCAGAAATCCAGCGACACGCAGTTTTCTTTCAGCAGAAATGCTGACTTGTTTTTCATTGTTATTCATTTTTTAACTTCTAGCATATTTGCTTCTCCTTTCTTCATCTCAGGCTATTTGGAATTTTCATCTCTATCCTTGCTGTCTTATTCTGATCCCGACTGCAACTGTGGCCTGACACGACATATAGTATGAGACCTTATCCGCGTTCCCACCGCCAATCTCTCCGTGGCGAGCAGGGCGAGAAGGACGGAAGTTCAGATTTAAATCTCTAGTGACTGTCATTTCTATCTATGCGCTTGCACAACTGGAGAAGAATTGCTCCTCTTACATGCACGTCATTAGATGAACTAGTCATGCTTCGGTACCGTGCAACTCTTTTTTCCTAAGCATAACGGTATATGCACAACACTTTATTTTTCCATTTTCTCGTCCGCTTACGTCCTTTTCTCCGTATTTCTTCTCTTCTCGGTGTTCCTTACTTTCTTCCTTCTTTTCGACGGTGTGCGCCTTTCGCATGAAGCCTCTGGGCGTTAGTTCATCTAATCACGGCATATGCAGAACAACTATGGTGCGCATTACTCCTCAACATGAAATTTCTAAGGTCCATCTTCGGTGCCAATGTGAGCCGCAGGAAACGATAGGGAAAACGGAAGAGGGGACTCACCGAGGTAGGTGGAGGATATCTACAATTGTTCTTAAAGCATGAGTCAGTTTACCTCAAACGAGAGGCAACATGTTTTTTTTTTTAATATGAGAGAAGACGCTAATCATTCGCACACTGGGAACTGGTATGCTCAACGATAGTCTCCACCTTTTTTCTGACTTTGTTCAATACCTCGTACGGGTTGAGTACGAATGAACTTGTTTTCATGACTTGGCTATAGCACATCGCCACATGCGATTCTAACTTATGTTTATCTCATCTCTGTTTGACATGGGCCTTTCTTCACGGAGCCACGTGCACTTTGCATACGAATCGCCGATATGACAAAAAGAAAGTTGAGGTAATAGTAGAAAAAATTGAAAGCCTTGCAGGAACGATGACTCCTACATGATTTTTCGGTGTTTATCAATCTCTGGATTCGTGTCCCAGTAGCACGCAGAGTGGAATTATAGGCAAATTCATTCATCTTTGCCGGCCTTACCGCCCTTCAATACTCAATCACAGTCCAACTCGCCCATAAGAAAGGTGTTTCGCTGTGATTGATGATTTTAGTGATTTTCGCTGTCATCATTGGAACATAAATATGCATTGAAAGCCAAGCCATCATCAAAAGAAACATGTCTTGCAAATAACAGCCGTACAGATGCGCCTAACATTTCAAATTTTATACCCTCATTTTTTTTCCTATACCGGAGATCACATTGTCATGTGCGTTATGAGTATAAGTAAACCGCTTAAATAATCTACTCTACTCTTGTTTTTTATCATGTCTCACCGAACAAGTAGCAATTTAACCATGTTTCACGTCGTAAACCATGCAAGAGTATTAAATATTTCACGCCGTTTTAGACGTCACGTTTCATTTTAATTTTTTGAGCACTTATTTTCCTTCTTTATCTCTTCTATTATTTCTTCAAAAAGAATCGCTCTCTAATCGATTGCTGTCCTGTAAATAAGCGCAATCAACCATTCATAGAAAATAACTCTTTTTCTGCCATTTTCCTTGAATCTGCGATTTCATATAACATCCCTCTTGTCTCTTATGTACAACAAAATGAAATCATACAGGCTTCATGAAGAGTTGCATTTTTTCCATTAGGTGTGCGAATGGCATATTTGATCATATATAACTAGTTGCTGTGAATTATATATTTCCTGCTGATCCATGAAATGCCGGTGACGAACGGTCCTGTTTCTCTGAGTCTTCGTCTTGTTTATCCTTCTTTTTGCACATATATGTCGCTACAGCCATCGGCATACCTCACTGAGTCCGTGCCTTCGACTTTGTCTTATAATTTCATGACCAGTGAAGTGTCTGACGATTCGGCCTTAATGCCGCAGTTTTATAGGTGAGCTGAAACCGGCCGAAGTTGTTCTTGAAGACGACATCGAATCGAATCATCACAACGAACTTGCCGACGGAGTAAGCAGTTTCTCTTAAGGAAATCCGTCAAGGTGGAACTATGAGGAGAATAAAGTACCCCTTGGTAGCGGCGGTTGACGCTTGCCCTGGGGCTATAAATGGAATTGTTCGTTTCACAAGTTGGTTCATATGCCTTCATAGGTAGTACTCAACAGCTTCATCATGTTTCCATAAAATGCTGCATTCTCAGAGAGTTGTTAGGGCAAGACCGAGGAGGATTTCTCTGGGGTCTCGACAGTATAACGTCGGTGTGAGTATAGGCTCTTCCGTAAATGTCGAGTCTTGTGAATCTCTTTTCTTCATAATATTTTCGGCTATACCTCATATCGGCAACGCCACAGATAAGAAATTGGATATTCGATTTTGACCAATTAAAGCACTCAAGCCTCATTGATGCAGCCATGCAGAAAAGCTTTAGTGCCATGTGGTACCAATGTATGCTTTTTTTTTCCTCTTCGTCTCACCACATTGTCCTATGTTGACTCCATTGTCCAACCTAGCCCCCGCCTTCAAAGAAAAAGAAAATTAAACACTCTCCTTGAAAGAGACTCCTGAAAAAAAAACGACCATCTTTTGAGTCGTATTCTGATGTTACCTCTCGAAACAAAGCTCGAGTAATTACTTCATTTGTGCTCCTAACGAGAACGCCCGTATATAAATGCATACGATATATGCGGCCATCGCTCTCCATTTTTCTTTCAAATGGCTGCACAATGGCATAGCAAGGCACTGTGAGAAAAACGATTTGCTCACATTATCCCAGTCTCGTTGATAGTGCAGACACAGGGATGTGGCACATGCAGATAGGTGTGCTGCTTGAATGCCGATGCTATCGTTGGTTTCCCACATACTTTTTCCATCAGAATCCACTAAAAGAGGTTCTCGGAAGAGCGATCCATATGTTGAGGTGACCGCAGATTGTTTTGTTTTCATTTTTTGAAAAGGACATCAAAAAAGGGAGATATAAGGAAACGGCGACGTGAGTAGAGATGAGCATCTTTTTTTTTACAGTTCACTTGCTTAAAAATTTGAGCACTGAGATGATTTTCTTACATGGAAAGCGTAAATGGCGAGATCATCTGCACATGGAGCGTCAATTATGTGATATTAGGGATTGCGCACAGAAAAGCTTGTTTTTTTATTTGCGTAGGCATGGCGTTTGGGGAAGGCAGGAGTGGAAAAGGAAAGAAGAAAAAGGAACAGAAAAGTGTTGTGCACTATAGCACATTTATACATTGCTTCTGGCCAGTAACCCCGAGAAGTCGCTATTTGCCCTCTACCTCCTCCACTGACGTTCCTTTCCTCGAAATGTTCACCCTAGGCCTATGACCTCTTTCAATCGTAAAAGGTTCTTGGAGTAGGAAAGCACTGAAAAACTTGCCATCTATGATGCGATCTAAAGAAGACAAAAAGTCAAAAAGATAAACAAGAGTTTAGCAAATGGTGCTATATTCGTTCATAAGAACTGAAGTCGACAGTAGACGACCAAGGGAGCTGCAAAATTTTAACTATAATATCTTGCAACTATTAAAATGCAGCGAATAATGAAACACGAGGGACAGAATGAAGCATCAAACTGTGTCTTGTTGGTGGATTGGAAAAGAGGGGGGGGGGGGAATAAAAATGAAAATGCTGATACATTAAATGCTCAAAAATTTGCCGCAGGGGTTTACTGAGGTTTTAATATTGCTGCGGATGTGCGCCCTTCGTTCCTCTTAGAAGCGTCCTCTTGGGCTTTTCACAAGGAGGATTTTGATGCTTGTTAGCGCTGTCACAAACTTTCCGTTTGCAAAGCGCTGTACGAAGACATCACACCTGTGGAATATTTGCTCGGTGTTTTATGCGCCTGACAGGTCCACCTATCTGTTCTGTCACTCCTGCAGTTCGGTGGAGAAATTTACTATGAGCTTGAACTTCAGCTGCTATATAGGATTTAGGTCGAGCTAAACTTATTGTTTTGGATGCACACTTTAGCTCGTATATAGGTCTTGTTCATTGGAGAGATCAATAGAAATTTCTTAGATGAAAGCAATTTTTTTCGACGAAAACAATTAACCGAGAAGTGCAAACCGTGCGAGAAATTCCTAACAGCAAATGTCATGGCTTGTAAAATTAGGATGTCATCGATCATAATTTTAGAAGTCGGGTACGTTCTCGATATTTTTCTCGAGAAGAGGAAAATAACTCCAACGAATTTCATAAATTCCCAGTGAATATTTAAGCATACAGAATAATCCATTCACATGCTCAATGGCCTGATCGTTCGTATAAATCTATAATCACTCATTTTCTATGATTAACTCAGTATGAAATGAAGATACATTCGATTGTAAAATATTCAACGACATTCATATGCGTTGAAATGATTGTGATTGCTTTCGAATCGCATTGATCAACTTGAATGTTTAGTTTCAGGGTTCATTTTGTATTGAAATCTCTATTATGAAAAATGAGAAGTGCTCGACTATATTAGTACTTTTGCTTCTTCTAATAGGAACAGTGACGGTAAGGAGGAACAAGGAGTGTTGGAGGCAAGTACCCAATGTTTCTTTTGTTTTCAGGATTCGGTGAATGATGAATCGGATCAAGAAGGGTATAAAGTTGCTGCACAGGTAAATGTTCTTATTTATGCTTAAGGCTTTATCACCTACTTTTTCCCGAGAAGTAGATAGCTTTGATGACGCAGTTGAATAAGAAAACCCACCCTCATATATCAGTTTTTTTTTCTAACTATCCGCATTCCATACTGGATCATGGAATGAATTGGTCGTCTGTCTATTTATTGAGAGCCCTCCCCCTCCCCTATCGAATAGAAAATTCTATCGATAATGAGGAATGTGATTTGTTGCTCAATTCTAATCGACTGGGCTGCTATTGATACATTGAATTAGTTAGTGAATTAAGAAGGCAGAATTGAGCACTCGAATGAGCGATATTGTGGATAGTGATCATAAATACACGATATTTGTTATGATTTTGTTCTGTATTTTATTGTATGTGTTTCGCTATCGAGATCCTGTCTGCGCGCGTATTAGGTGAGGTGAGGTTTCCCACACGCTGATGGGAAGCTCACCTTCAATTTTGTGGACTTATTATTCGACAACCAATTACACCTTTAAATGTATAATCACTACAAGGAGGAATTAAAAAGATCTGTCTCAGGTACAACATACTATATCCGCGGTATGAATGATGATGGTTGAGGGTTTCAATCGTAACAGTATGATCCTGTTCACGTTTAAATTTTACTATGTTCATGCGTTCATTAATTCTTTATACGGAAAAATAATTCAACAGATCTTATTGTTTTTCGAAACTCCAAGTCTTTTATTCTCATTTTTTATTCTCGTCTTCATTTTTTCATTTCTTCCCGAGGGGAAGAGAAGGAAATCTTGGAAATTGTTGTTACTCTTCATAGCAACTGAATTGATGCGTTTACTGATCATATAATGATCATTGTTCGTATTTGTTTAGTGTTCAATCTCGATATGCAATCAGACTATATATATCTCGTCGATCTCTTTTATTTTTATTTTTATCTTTTATTCTGAAAACCTTCAGGTGGGGAGAATAGATTTACAGACATTTGCAACTTTCATCGTTGCAGTATTTCCTCTCACATTCATAGAATTTTTCCACTCTTCTACCTTATGACTACTGATACGAATCACGTTTATTTCAAAGATGTTTAGGTAGATTCATACGCGTCAAATGCGTATGCTGGCGAAGAGTTGGGAGAACACGAACTTGGTGCTGCGTACAAGAGTGAGCTGCAAAATTTAAGTGAACCAGAGTGCAATGCGCCTGAGGCGACCGAACTCCATTCTAAGGAGCGCTTCACTGAAGAGACGGTAGAACAACCACGCTCCGATGGTTATAATATGAAAGAGGCGGATGTTGAGAGTCCTCCAGAGGTGAAAAAAGAGGTGCTTACGCCTCCATCGGAGAGGACTTCTCAAGGATCGAAGACGCTGAGCGAGACAAACGGCAATGAGGAAAACATACGTTATGTGAGACCATCGAAAGAACGCAATGGCAACATTCAGGCAAGTGTAACTTCAAGAAATGCCACCTTTCAAAAATAACAGCACAGCTAAGAAAGAAGCGTAACGTAGTCTGAATATTTTGCGCTGTTGCTGTTTACGTTGACTAGATCAACCGCAGTGAAGAATCGTCGCGGTATTGTCGTAGCTATGATGAGAATGAGAGATTGATTATACCGCAAGGTCAAAGGGAAGGAGGGTATCATGTCATCCTGTTATGACAACAGAACACCTCCATCTTTTTAACGGTATGCTATTCAGAAGAGTCCTGCATTCCAACATTAAGTCTATTTTGAGCAGGAATCATCTTCAATCATGGTTTTTTTTTCATCCTTCTCGTCCACCAACCGATTATAAAACATTGCGTTCGAAATAATAGATGCTCAATTACATTACTTATTAATCACATGATAAAGTGGGATTGCTGGATAGGTAGACGCTTATGTAAACGTTGTGTGTAGCAGATCCATTGATAACATAAAAAGCTTCCCTAAAGCAATCAATTTTCCCAAACGCCACTTAAAGATTGTGGAAAGAGCCATGTAAAAAAGATCAATGTTTTATTGAATTATAGTGGCGTATATTTTGAAATGACAGAAATATCAGAAAGATTCTTAATATTTTCTTTCCTATGCTTACTGAATGTATTCCTCAATTTTTAGTCTTAAGCATTTCAACTTCCTCAACTCTAAGTTAAACCTAAACATAGATTTACGCTTCGGTTTAAATGTAATATAAGTAGCACTTTAAGTATGCGCTGAGTGTTCACCAAAAGTATTTCCTTATTGCTTCCTTATCCCTCTATTTGCTGGCACTTAGGGAATGTTGACACGATGAGGCAACAATCTAGCCATCTCATCCGTGCAACTTCTAGATGAGCTCCCAATATCGAACACATTTCGCCATGTCAATTTTCGGTAGCTCTAGCAGCAATTCATTGCTTTTTTTTTACAAAATTGACTGTAAAATTTGTTCTATAAGCGTAAATTCATAGGCGAATAGTTTTGCCTCCTCTTCCCCCCCCCCCCCCCCCAATGTGGTTAAATCTTGTCGACTTAGAATCTGAAATACTGCTGCTGCAGTTCTGATCGTCAACTTTAAGTGACATCAAGAACAATGCATACCACTTTTTGCAACATCTGGAACCTTCAGCTCAGTTTGGCTTTAATAGTTTTTTTTTTTCTGATGGGATCTTAAAGCGCCCATCAAATATGCGGATAGGACGACTGTCTTGAACATAATGCCTCATGAAAATGCTCCATGGAGTCAGTCGTTCTTCTAGGTGACGAGCACTCCAGTGGTTCGAACGAAAATTGACGACAATGAAATGCCAACAAAAGGTTTTCATTTGTTATTCCTTCATTTGCGGTGTTTTTTTTTTCAAAGATTTGTACTCATTTGCGCAAGCATTGAAGCAACGTTCTGAAGTCATTAAACGTTTATATGTTCGTTGTTTTTATGTTCAACATGAATTTCCGAGAACAAGATTCGATCAGGTTTTTTCGAAAATTCGCTCATTTCCTTCTGCCAATCTCTGAGTTAAGTTTTCTCCATCTTGTTCGAAGTAATCCTTATATATAATCGTTGTGCCATGAAGCATTCATAGCTTACAATTAAAATATTCTGTCAAGAAACTATGTGAGATGCGCTTTTGGTCGTCTAAAACGATGTTCTGCAGTGAAGGTGAAATATGAATCCTTTTATTTTATTACAATGGTGTCTTTCGTTTGCAGGGAAAGTTTCAAGCTTGAAATCGCTCTTTGAGAGTAACGCCGTCCATAACTCCGACACCAATAAGCATTCGTCCTATAAACAAGGTGCGTTGCGTTGCTTCTTTGCTTAGCTTCATATCGATATGAATATCTTTTCGCTTTCTGTTTGCCATTTTTCTCAGCTCATATTCTTCAAGAGTGATTTTTCTTTCCAATGCCTCATCTATCATATTTAAGTATTTAAGTATTTGAGTCTATTTAGGGTCTCTTCAGGTCAAATCTCTTCAAGATTTTAAGTTCTTCAATAGTTAATACTTTTTTTTTCTATTCTCTCCATTTTCATAGCACTAAGAATATTCAAAAATTCCCTTTTCTTGGATATTTCAATCTGTTTTCAATTGCTATACTTTTATATGCGATTGATGTAATACTCCAAGCAGTAAACATAACGATATCTTTGAAATTACGATAGTCGGCTTAAGAGCGCTGTTTATAAAGCTATCTTTCACAAACGCATATAGCTCGCAAATGTAGTTCCGAGAATTTAGATGAAAGTTTTCCGAGAAACTCCATTGCTTTTGCATAGCTCAATATATCAATGCATTTACTTAAGTGTTGACGTTTTGAAGTTTTTGTTTTTGCAAATTCATCAATAAGAGCACTATCTCATAGATCTATTCATAAAGCTAGCAAAACAATTGTTGTAATATGAAAGAAGATAATACTTTTAGCTTATACGTTTCCGCTCTTTTCTTACAATGGCTATATTTATATGCTGTTGTATAGATTATGCACTGAAGAATAAGCAACGATTAAAGTTGTTTCCTTCGAGTGTCCGACTTCAACTTTTGACGTTTTTTCATTTACGACAGGTTTAGACTGCAGAAATGATCGCAGTGGAAACTCAGCAAACTGAATCCAACACTTTATTAAAAGGGTTGCAGATGGGCGAACAGAATCAACCGATTATTCGTGTAATGCTCGGTCCAATAAACAGTCAAAAAATATTAAAATCCGATGGTATAACCACTTATTGGGAATAAATGACCTCTGCGGACTAATGTTTTTATTTAGAAATTAGTTCTTACCTAATCACTTACCTTGCAGAATATGGAGTGGGCAAATCGTCAGGAATGGTCAACAAAGGTGTTTTCCATTGAGTCTTACGTCAATCGCCGATCGATCATATTCACCAAATTTGTGCACTTCTTGTCAAGAACTCTTTCAATCATTCCATTTTTATCTTATACATTGTCAAATATGTTTCGTATAAGCCGAAATAAGTGTTCGATTTGTTTTATTATTTCGCAGTTTACCTTCTGTACTGAATGGTGATGTCCTTAAAATTTTCCTGTTTATTGGAATTGTCGTTTTTCTGACCCTTAAAGTTCTAGAATATTTCAGCGTCTTCAATTTCACTAAGAGAAAAACATGGCATTCAAGAGGTCCATCGCTTCAACACAACAAAGCGCCGTAATATGAATAATTCGTACGTAAGTAGCTGATTACATCTATAGATTACCACATGGAAAACATGATTCACGTAAGTGTCATCTCGGGTGTTGCAGTGTTCAGGAAGGAATAAACTTACAAGAGGAAGTACTTATGGCATTCGTTTGTCGTGATCGACCGTTACGTCGATGAGGATGTTGCTCAAAGTTTTAACGGCGTTGAGTAGTATCGACAAGGTTGTGAGGTCAAAGGCATCAACATTTCCGTTAGCGTTCTGCAGGCAGCCGGAAACGAGTATCAAGAAGATTGTGATGGTTTGTTAACACGGAAAGAAAAGTCGACGATGTTGATGCCTCCCAGCAGAAAGCCCCATGAAAACTTGTTCTTGCAATCCTTGCAGGTCTGCATAAACATTTGATTCATACTTCTTAAGCAGTACGAACGAAACTTTCTAATGGGAAATGTGGGACCGCCGAACTCAAACATCATGGCTTCATATGCTCTTTTAAAATGCCAACATTCAGAACTCGGAACCTCGTTGCTCCCATACTACTTCTATATATGTTTCATATTTTCCTATCATTTCTTTATCAAACGTCTATATTTCGTAACACTGGCTCATGCACTTTCCACCTGTTCATCTTACTCAGTTGAGAAATTTTTCATGCTCGTGAAGGTGAGATCAACTCTCATTAAATCCCCAATGAAGTTCACGTGTGCTTCAGCTTGGGAACACTCACCTCGCATCTCTCACTCACGTGAGCGAGCGTCCGCTTACATTGTCTTCTACAGATGAGGGATCTTTCAGGCGCAAAAGAGGGGGAGGAATGAAAGATTCACTATCCAAAGCTATCGAAGCATCTGCAAAATGCGTTCTTAAAAGAACGAGGACAATGACCGTGAAACACGAACATTACTACACATTTTCAAACAATGCGCGTGATGGGATATGCTACTCATATTCGGTAATTTATTCGAAACTACTGAAATAGGGACTCAATTTCCAGACGTTTTTGGGTTGCGTTAGCTCTTACATTAGCAGCTATTGCTGCATCTCGAATTTCGACAGCATAAACGTCGGTAAAACTCTAGCACAGGCCAGTCTCGTCATAGATTGCAGCAAATTGTCGACACTAGCAATCTGTGTTGCAATTTTGCGCAGTTTTTTGCAACATTCTCACACATTGGGCATTACATGACAAAGCAGTACAGTAAGTTTTAGAGAAAAAGGGGAATAAAATTCGACCATCAAAAAATAAATAGATGAATTGGATGCGCTTTGTTGGTCGAAAATATTATATGACAGTATATTCAAAAGTAATTATATATGATACGTAAATTATGATGAGTAAATGCTTAAAAGTTGCCTCATTTTATTGGAAATCACAAAATGGAAAAATCAAGAGCACATAAAATCGTTTATAAATATTATCTTATAAATCAGGTTACTCGTATCGAAGAGATCAGATATTAGCAGAGTAAAGCAATAGCATTATTTGAAAGATGATTAAAAAAGCTCATTATTAGAGAATTATGCATTATTCAAATATAAGAATAGACGACATAAAAGTATTCATACAATATTTGCTCAATATTAGTAATTCTTTCTGTGGATTGTTTCAAGTAATTCCCCGTGAAGAAATTTTTCTAGAGATCGTGTTTTTTTTGTTTTAAATCATATAAATGCAATAATTTCTTCTTTTTTTTTTCTTCATCTACTTTAGTGATCGTTTACAATGCGATCATTTTCATGCGAAAATTCCTCTCATATTGATTTCTCTTCATTTTGTTATTCCTTTCCAAATTTCTTCATTATTCAATCGCTGATGAGATTTTTGCGAATATGAAGATTACATTAGATCAACAATTTGCATTCATCTACATCAATAATTTGGCAAAGAAAATTCACTATTTTCTTTACTTCTATCGCAAAAGTTTCGCATTTGTTCTGAAACATGATGATGGTTTTATGAAGTAATTTTCCTCTTATGGCATTCTAACGATATAGCGATGAAATTAAGCGATAGTACAAGAAGACTTTATAAAGGAAAAGCATTATATTACTGCTACAATGATCCACTTATAAGAGATCATAGTGTTGACTACTTTAAGTGTTTCAACAGAAAACAACGATGGATGAAATATATGATAAGCGATATTGCTATCGGTGATTTTGTGCTATGATCGTTGATATTGTTATGAGCGCCGTAGTTCAGTCGTTATGATCTAGCTAAGTATGATCGACGAAAACTACGAATACGACACCTTCAGTGGCTGGATGAAGAAATCGTCGCGAAAAGTACTTCTCATATGCTGCAAAAAATTTAAATCGCTACAAAGGTAGCTGCAAGTGAAATAGTATAATTATATTACGATTTGGTAAGTGTACCGTGTCAAACTTAGCGGTCAGTTCTGATCCCGATGTGCTGATTTTCTAAGGTAATGTGTAATTGTTCGTTGATGAACCTGTCATTTCTTCTTCTGAAACCACTAACGGCTATCAATAGAAGCAAATAGACGCGTTAACGAATTTTTTGGGACCACGGGGGGGGGGGGGGGGGGGGGGCAGACTGCTCATGGTTTGAAACGAAACGTTGAAATGAGGATTTTTATGTGGATTCCGAAATCCTTTTCGCTGCCGACCTCCTCATTCCTTATCACGTCCTCCTCCTCCCATCGTTGTTCCCATACCTCCACGAAAAAAAAAGAGTGCTATTGCCAGGGTTCGAAATGTCACAGAAATATCCATTCAACATGTGAATTATTTCTTTCTCGAAGCATTCACAAAGTACTTCTCAACATATCTCAGTAAAGCTTGTGTGTTTGAGCGGTATTGCTTTTGAACTAACAAAGAAATTCCACTTTTTGTAGTCACACTATCATCACTTCTAAATTACCACATCACTACCCTTAGACGGCGTTAAAAAATTGCTATATTCGAATGGCAGCTTTAGGTTTGAACGACTATCGCTTTGATGCTAAACAATTTACCCTCAAACTGCGCTTGCAGTTATGCCGATTACGCTGTTGAAATGAATATATACCTTGAGAACTGCTATACATGCCAATACGATATCTCTGTGGAATTCTGATATGTATTCGTTTTTGCATGTAGCCTTAATACAGGAAGTCTATAAACGACAGGTTCGCATGCGAAATGTGCCGATGACGCAATATGTGCCGGATTATCACATAAACATCGTACCTCACTGAGTATTTTAGGAATTCGCTGAAATATCTTTCGCATGAGAATTTCATTTCGCAACGAAAAACACTTCACCAATACCGATCGCAACTAGAGGTGTTCGAAAGTTAATAAAATCCTCATAAATATGACGTCATTCGAATTCAAATAGTGATTTTATTGTTTTAGAATGACATAAACGATTCTATAATTCGAACATTTTTCCATGAATCAATAGAAATACATGTAATTATTGAGAATGTTCATAAGCGTACTTGTTCGTGTTCTCGATAATTGTATATGAATTCATAGGGCTACAACATTCCTCAGCTATTATCACCTCACTATTATTTGCGATAATATGGTACTTAAAGAGTGGTTATTGAAAGATGTCGTTGTAATCGAAGCATCAACACTCATCTTAATTGTTCTATCTAGAGAAGGGGACTAATAAACTTCAAAAAATCGGCGAAATGACGTATTCTTGGAGCATTAGCGTAAGGCAGGGAATGCGTGCTTTGTTGAATTGGGAAGGAGGGTGGCGGGGAGGGGGGGTAAGGGTTGAAGAACAAGGGCAAATGTTGAAGGGAGGGCTCATTTTGGAAAGAAGGCCTGTGTCAGGCGCAAGTTTTCTACGCTTGGGTACGTCTCTGAAAAGGAGCATACCTTAGAAAGCGCTTTCTTCCTACTTGGCAACAGTTAAAACTATACTATTGTGTATAGGGTTTTAACTGTTGCTATGTTGCTATATTATCGTCGATTTTGCGTCGTGAACGAATATCGCATTTTCTTCATCGTCGTCATAATCGCTGTACCTAATAACTTGCACAGAATTCTATGTTTTGTTGCAGTATTTTTACACTGAGAGATGTCAGGATGAGCATTAAGGACATGCGGCAACCAGCAGTTGCCTTCTCATGAAAGCGGCAAAAATCAGGTCATCATAGCCTATTATTTATTGCTAATAGCAGTGGTATTTCACTGATATCAACTATGCATTACTGAGTAGTTGAACATAACAAATGAGGGATGGTGCCTAGACTTTAGAAAATTTCAACCCAAAGCAACTAACAAGCTTTGGTGGTTTCAGTAACTCCAGGATACAAATAACTTTTAC
This sequence comes from Ascaris suum, assembly GCA_013433145.1. Classification (NCBI taxonomy): domain Eukaryota; kingdom Metazoa; phylum Nematoda; class Chromadorea; order Rhabditida; family Ascarididae; genus Ascaris; species Ascaris suum. Next base: position 2,955,795 of record CM024175.1, read on the forward strand.
AATTATCAATGACAGTTGAAATGATTGCAATTATTCCAAGCGAATAAGGATTTTTTGCTTACTTCTTTCGTCCAAATTTGCAACGAGATTTCGAAGAAAACGCTATGAAGAGATAAACCCTACGCATATCAATGAGATGGGGGAAGGCATAAGCAATTGCTACGTTGAATTTCCTCTACAATATATCGGTGTATTTAATAAAATTTTGAACCCTGTCATCGTGATTTTCCACACGTGAAAATGGACACACGGCTCGTTCCTCATAATCAAGCGTTATCCTTTTCATACTTCTTAACGGAGCTTTCATACCGCACAGAGGTCGAAAGTTCGACGATCTTTGTCCAACTTCTCTAATGTTACCATCTTCTGGTAAAATCATCTGCCTGCAATTTCTTTATTGTACTCGTTGGTACATTGAAAGCAGCTGATATTTTTAACACAAAATATACAAGGAGGATATTTCAGAAAGAGGTTGAAGGATCACTTGTTTGTGCATCTGAGTCTGTGAACTGAATGTGAAAATGTTATGAGGTACGCAATGGCAACAAACAAACGCGAAATAAAACGTCTTCTACAGGACCCTGTATTCTATTCACAAATCACCGATTGGCTCTATACTGAAAAACTTTTTTAGTGAATTTTGCAAATGCAGATAGTTAAATAGCAATAGCCCAGTTAGAAGGCGCTGATTTGGAAAGAAAATTAGGCTGAACGGACAAGATGTCATTGCTGACCATTGGCACCAAATTTCGTGATTTTCAGCGACCATAGCTTGCGGGGTTAAGACTCCAGCCAGACGTACATATACACTTTTATACATACACCAAACACACATGCCCGCGTGAGTATGCATTTGTCACGTCGGTGAAAACGCATAAAGTAGCTCATGGAAAATTAGTTCTAGTGCGTATTTTGTTTCTAACATTTTTAGAGTTTTTACTACATATACGGTGCTAGTATATAAATAATAGTATTGGTATTCAGTGTATTTAAAAACACGCACTTTTATAATAATATACTGCGCAAGGTATACGCTAGAACACAGTGTGAAGACATTAGGTTACATTTATCATTTATGCCTAAATAATTGACCATCTCTTCAAATATTCATTGAGAAATATTTGTGCAACTGTACTTGACAATATTATTTCGTCGCATACATCACTTATTATTCCAATATTGCTCTTATCTTTGTTGATTGTTCAGCATTGTGCCCATAACCATGGCACATTTCTTGTTGGGCATTTAATATTCGCTTATCGTACTATAATAACCAAACACGAGAAATGAAACTTATTCACAATGTTGTTTATAGCGGAAAAATTTAAAAAATTTTATGCGCTCATGACCTCAAAAAATCTTAGATGAATTCGACAAAAAAAAAACGACGGAAAATCAAAGTCTCATATTAGGTCATAGGTGCTTTTTTTTTCGTTATCTTCACAAAGAAGCGAAGGATTATGATCGATAAAGACTGTGGTTAAACACTTCCACACAATGAAGTCAGAAGAGGTGCTCTGAAAGCTTTTTGTTTAGCGCTGCAAACGGATGAATTGTTAGTGGGAATTTTCTTTGCCAACATGAAACTTACAATGGACTCATTGGAGGCTCGCTTTCCGTAACGTTTAGAAAGACTCTTGCAAAATTCAGTAACTCTCTTTCACCAGTTGGCCGTGCGATTTCTTCACCTAGCGATACATCGCTCTTCATAACGTTCATCGTACTCTCAACCACCTAAACAGTTTCTAGTTGTTTACAGTCAATGGTTTATAATCTTGATAGCGAGGTTTGTGCGGAAAAGATCAGGTAAAGACAAACGGAGTAAAACAGTGCAATCATTCGATGCGCCTTAAAGTTAACGAAAATAATAAAAATGGCGATTTTCGTTGTTCGATCGGCGCAGAACTCTCACCTCTGCATTGAAATTCAACAAATTCATGGAAAAGCTAAAAACTGAATTTAGGAATGTTTTGTCGATGCTTAGCGTCTAATTGAAAAGAAACAACGACATAAAGGCATGCCTAGGTTCAATGCTTAATCAATGTTTGGTACAGAAGTAGCGATTCCTCTATTAGGAAACCCATCGACTGTTTTCTAGCGTGTTTTCGCATCACGTGAAAAAGAGGTCTTCAAGGCCAATTAGACTGTATTGCCGCATATTTCTGACCGCTGCTAACCACCTGTGCCCACCACGATGTTACAGAGAGGACCCTCTCGAACCAAGTCATATCAATGATAGGCACTAAACCATCGGCTGCTTTTATTATACCCGTAAATGAGTGACTGTATAGCCGATATATCGCAAAACAAATGTTTTCCAAACTTTTTTTTTGATTAGCAATAAAAAGCGTTGATATTTGTGCACTGCGGTAGATTTTCTGATCCCAACGACTCGCTCACTATTTGTTTGTGGTTCCAAATTCACAGCCTACGCATACATAAATCCATCTAAGACCTGTTTTTTTTTTCCGCATGTAGACGGAAATGGCGCACAAACGCTCCCAAGTGCGATATCGGTAATGATAAGTTAGATTGGCTTGTTTTGCTTTCTAGGAAGAGTAGAGCCACGGCAATCCGTAATTGAACCGAGAGAAATGAATGCTCGCTTTAGGCAACCATTTCTCCGCCACTTGCTGGCGGTCATTCTGAGTGGACTAGAGAAATCAACAAAATGAATCACATGTGAAATGTTCATATGTTCATTACAGGATAGTGCCTAAGTGCTGATGAAATTGATGCAAGGAGACAAACAACACATGAAATATGAATGCCACTGATGAAATATGAATTTACTTCATCAACTTACCGTAATTAGAAACAATGGGAAGAGCATTACAGTAGATTGGCGGAAATGATCGCTTCAAGCTGATAATAGCAACGAATATATTTCGTTCTCGTTATTTCTTTTCAGCAAAAATTAGCACAAATTTGATGCATCTGCAAAGAGAAAATTCGATTTTCGATGAAATTGAATGTAAGTTTTCAGTCATTCTCGAATATATTTGCAACTAAAAATACTCTTTGATATGAATAGTTAAGTGATAAAATGAGTAATTTTGTTAAAATGTAATTACCAGAATTGTTATTGAGCGTTATAAACGTATTAACCTGAAGCGTAGGCGTACAAAATTGTTTCGTATTCAATGCGAAATGGACTAAAATGCGTATATATATATATATATATATATATATATATATATATATATATATATATATATATATATATATATATATATATTATATATATATATATATATATATATATATATATATATATATATATATATATATATATGCAACGATTCGCGAAAATAAGTTCTTTCAAATTTAACATTATAACAAAGCCGAAAACAATTAAATGCAATTAATATACTGATAAGAAAACGAAGCACACATAGGATATACATGGGAATATGGTATATTAGTGGAGTCAGTGATTCGATGCAAAAAAAAGGTGGAAAAAAAAACCTGTGTATATCGTTAGATGATGGGATGGAAAAAAGACCTACCACTAAAAATTTATCTTTGTCCGTTTTATATCCTGAAGGACATATCGATGGATGTACGCTGAATAAAACCAACTTGTAGAATCGGAGAAAGTTTTATGATTTGCGTCAGGTTGGATATGCGCAGGTTGGTTGATAGGAAATTTCTTAATTGAGTTATCGATTTGTTGATATTAAATTCATCCATAAATTTTAAAACAAAAGCTTCTTAGTTTAGAGTTGTTGTGAGTGGACTGAAAATTTATGATCGTGTGAATTTTTGGGAAAGCATTTCATTTCTGATTGAAGCCACTGAGGTATGTACAAATCGTCTAACGAATTGACTGCAATGTTGGTGTCATTACTGAGCAAAATTCAACTGCACGTGACCTTGAACTATTTGGCCTATAAAGCGTACGTACATGCTGTTCAAGTTCTTGTGATTAGGCGTTATAATTATGTCGGCTGCTTCCTTTTCCATCATGCTAATATAGGTCGTACCAAAAACGATTAGTCGAAAATTCGGTGCAGTCGAAAATTCGTAGCAAAAGGAATTTTTCATTGGTTTTGGCAACTCTGAAGTGCCAAGTTTACTGCACAATTTCTAGGAGTGGCGAATTGAGTGGATTTCACATCAATCTGTTCCATGTCCTGGCCTTAGAAGGGAATTCAAGTGCCTCTACTGGAAATGGGCGCAGGTATCCGGATCTTTAAGAATTTCAGCTACGAAACGATTAAGTAGGCAGAAGGATATAGTATATAGTGGAAGAAAATATCCGTAGCCATCTTTTATATTAATCGGCACTTTGAGAAAGTGTTCAGGCATCCAAAATTGAAATAACTTCCATTTTGAGTTTTCCATTATATGGTGGTTCAATCGTGAAAACTTGTGCGCTCATCACATCAGAATGCTTCTAAAGAAAATGAGCGAAAGCGTTCGTCGTAGGCGAGAGGTAAAGAAAGATGGGTTAACGCGAGCGCGATCGCGCTTTCCGCTGGAAAATTTTTGCTCGTGTTGGATCCTTAATACTCCATCAATTTACTATCGTTCCTTCCTATAGTCGTGCTTGAAATGCCGCTCGGAGCCTTCTGAGAATAAAGACATCCACACGCTTAGACTTGGTTAAAACTTCTCAGTGCATAAAACGTTGCAGGGTTTATTACGTTGATGCGGCGTTAGCCGAGCTCAGAAAGGTAATATTCTCGCTAGCAGAGTATTATGGAGAACTTACGGGGAAATAAGCATTCTCCGGACAAATTAGCAATAAAATTTTTTGCACATTGGCGATTCACGTTTATACTGCTAGAAAAGCAAGCTCTGTTTCTTCAAGAATCCTTTCTGGCCCCTCAGTACATTGGAATCCCCATGTTTGGAAATGTCGAACATCTGATTAGGAGGTGCTCGACAGAGAAAACTCATCAACGAAATCCATATAAGGACAAGGCAAACCATTCAAGTCTTCACTCTTCCCTTCCTATGTGAAAGAAATGAAAAATAGGAGTGTTAAATGCCAATTGCTAAAGACTGGGCAAACCGGTGGACAAAGCTTCATTAACCTAATCATCCGTCATTCATTCTATGCGCATTTATGACGTCTCATTTCTTGTTTTGAAAATCATATCGAGTGCAGTGGAAGTTTAGAAATTCTACCTACATAAACGATTTCTATCCTAGACGTTATCGTTGATTTTTCGCAAACTTATTACCAAAGGTTTACCTTTGCAAAACATTATTAATATTCAAGTTCCCGTCACTTTATCGCCCATTTATGTCGCTGTTAGACAAAAATGAAGCTTTAACTGATGCTTAAAAAAACATATCCTAAACATGGGCTAACATTAGACGTTTTGCGAAGACGCTGAAAATTCATCGAGAAAAACTTACTGCACCTTGTAACCTTACCACGAATGGGCCCTGTGCTGATGATTAGAGCTTAAACAGCGGTGGCTATAAGTGAAGCGAAAAAGATAACAACGAATTGCAAATACTTGAAATCTTGTATGTAGTGCTCAACATGTGGAAAAAATTTTTTCATCATAAAGCCTTACTGAACAAAATACGGCTCATTTTAAATTCATTCAAGTTGAACGGGAAGTCATCTGATGCAATGCTGTATCGAGAAATTTTCTCATCGCCATTTTCAATGCCATATTACTCAAGCATACGATTTAAAGAATTGGCGTGTCGCTTGCCTTACTCCTAAATCTGATCAATTGCTCAGTACTTTCACAGCATATGAGCTTAACTTTGAAGGTCTAGGCGACGCTGAACCTTCAACGCCATTGTATAATGGCGCAGATGAGCCGACGGCCTCTGAGACGAACCGAAAATTGGTCTCTGAAACAGTGGCGGCGGAATGTTAGAGTTGAATTCGATTACAATTTCACCTCCGCGTTTTCGGTGCCTCAAACCTAGAGCATGTCTGCTTTCAAAGCCCTCTTAGAATTCGTTGACGCATCTTGAATTTCTCAACTATCTAATCGCTTCGTAGGTAATCGCAACCCTCATGAAGCTTCATGGCGGTGGCTGAAAACGTGCATTGCGGCTCGAGATCTTAAGATGCTGAAGGTTCTTCTCTGGTCCGGTGTATTCCGCAATATTCTGGACGAAGTATGCATCGGACATGGAAGATGATACCATTGCAAGGACATGGTAATGCAGTGGGCATAACGAAACTGCATTTGAAGTTTCTGAATGCCTCAGTTTCGCGATACGAGAGAGCGATGTTCTATTTCATAGCCTTTGGTAGAAATATTTTGCTGCTTCTGTGAGTTGTTGAGAAAGATGCTGCAAACTGGCAAAGGATTCGTGAAATCCTATTAACAGCAAGTGACGATTTTCTTATATTCCTTTTCCTTTCCTCTGCGCGATTAGAGAAAGATCGCAAGGAAAGAGAATCTTGCATCGAATATGGTTCATGCCTTGAAAATTCTGTTTCTCTATTATCGTCGATTTTTCTTTCAATTCATTGTTCTTCTATTTCCATATATTCTGGAATCCTGATTTCCCCTCTCAGCAGGAAGCTGACGAAAACATTTTCTTATATTCCGTTCGTATTTCGTTGTTTTCACCTTCTTCTGAGGGCTTCTACTCTAATGACCCTGCCGTTGCTTCATTTCCTAATCGACTTTGTAAACGCCATATCAGCAGCCTGTGATTTGCCTTGCAACGATAAATGTGCGCTTCAACCCTGAAATTAGCAAGCTATCGTCCGATGAAATTTTAGTAGTATTCAAAGGCGCAAAGAGCGCAAGGGTTTTGGAAGCGTTCCAGTTTCAGTCCGTTCCTACAATTTGTCATGTCATGTGCATGCTCTCCCTCAGCGTCCCGACTATCTGTTTCAGTATGGCGGGGTTTCTCCAGCAATCAATCACTCCAACACCTACAGTGAACCCTAACACGGCATCGGCCTTTACGCTGAAAACTCATGATATCGCAATTTCGAAGGTGGACCAGTCGACGATAAATGAAGGCGGAGTAGTGTGACGTTTAAGGTAAGTCAAGGAAGTTCAGGAGCATACAGGCAGATCAGACTACTACTCAACATGTGTCGTGAAGCTAGCCTGAGGTACAATTTGGTAGGCATAGATGGGCTGATGTGCTCATGTATTCTTTCCAGGTGCCAGAGTGCTTGTAACAGCAACTGGGCCTGCGTTTGGCCTCGGATGCACGTGAGGATATCGGGGCAACCTGAAATTTGCCGGATGCGACGAGGGCATCATGCGACTGACCAATGTCATCTTTGAAAAGCAGCCCTACTTCTTTATCTCTTTATTATATAAGTATGATAAACCGTTCTGCTTATATCTTGGTTTTCACGCAGTTTATTCGACAGATGTAGCAGCTCACAAAGGATATCCCAACAACTAAACGAGCCAAGGAAAGGTGAACCCGCCAGCTTAACGGTGCAAGCACAAATTGAAGTGTTGCAAATTCTGATTTATTCCAGTGGCTCTGATATGTCAATGTACTGGAAGAATGTCGATAGCATTACTCCAGCCTAAATCCTTATGACGATGGAATACATCAGTAAATGAAAAAAACCAACTTTTTTGCGTACAAGTTGACTTCATAGTAATCGTCGATGACTACTGCCGAAGTAAATGTCAACAACGTATCGCCTATTAGAAGACAACGTTGACGTTAGCGTTTAACATTTACAGATTATCGTATATTGCATAGTTTTTACTTTAGCAAGCATCAGACAATTAAGGAAACATTATTTCACAATGGTCGACAGCATTTTAATATGATTGACAAGACCGGATTTGACATTGGTGCGGCATTTTCATCGTTATGTAATGCGTCACTTCGATATGACCTTTTCAAGAGTTTCAATTAACATGAATTGCCCTTTAATTGCATCGAAATATAGCGTAGTAGAGTATTCGATGAGGTCGCTATCTTTAGACTCTAATAAATCTACCAAAAATCTATTGCATAGTTCTCTCTTTCCATCGTTTTGTTGAATTCTCCATACAAAATATCTTTCCATGAAAGATAAGCTTCGAAAAAAAAATCCCGAAAACACAATATTCATAATATGATCACTTGTAATGCAATTCATGCCATATGGAATAATTCAACGAGTTCGTAAAGCTGAAACGGAAAATAGAATTCGTTGAGTTATCGACAGCTTCAATGAAAAACAAATATAAAATGATGGAGCGACGTTATTCTCGCATAAATGTATTCCAAACATAAATAGTACTTTCTAAATATTTCTACATAAAACTATTTGTATGTTTTCAAGAATTTTTCTTCAGATCCGCTAAATGAAAAGCATCAATACACACTGGTGAATAATTTCTTAGCACCTGCTGATGATGAGATTTGATTGCCATCTAGTTGCTGATTGCGGTAGATAGTATCATTGCAAGAATACGATCACCAACAAGCTGCAGTAAATGTCATTGTGGTATCGTCGATTATCTAGTCTAAATGTTTCAGTCTATTGTACCGTAAATATGGTGTAGCACCACGATAGTTTCGTCAACGTTGCAATGAAAATCATGCGGGAAAAAGATTTGCGATCCACCTAACACCTTCTGTATTAAACGAGTCGGAAAAAAAAGGATGTGCCATATCAAATTTTCCATTCACGTAAATCCATGACGCGGTCATGGATTTCTTTCTTGCGAAGTAGATGATTCTTTCGACATAAGAAATGGTGCGGACTGCAAGATAGATAGCATTTGCCTCAAGTGAATAAAAGTTCCAAGGAAGTGAATCTAAGCCTTTTAAGAGTGCAGACTCCAGGCGGCCTCTGAGACTGCATGATACAAATGGGAAAAATTCTTCCATTCCTTTATGACAGCGGAGGAAAAATAGATTTCCTTTCCTTTTCAGTAAAAGTTTTTATTCGCTTTGAATGACTAGCCTCATGCACTTGAAGAACATGCTGGATTTGGCTCGTCATTGTCGTTAATTCCATAATGTAAAGAGAAACTCGTTTCGACTTGAAATATTCGGGCGGAGGACGCCCCATTCATAGAAGAATAAAAGAAAAATTTTCATCACTTTTGAAAAATTCAGCAATCAAATTTTCCCCCTCCCATAATCGCAGTTGGAGTTCTTTTTTTTTTTACAATGAAATACAATTATTAAACACCTGGTTTCACAAAATTTTTAGTGCATTACCTCAGGTGATCGCTGAACGATGATATGCCGGAGTATTTCTCTTCAATTTATGATTTCTAATTTTTTCAATGATCTAAATTCATCGTTTGATTGTTATGCTGTGCTAAAGTATCTAGCATCGAGAAAGAGCAACGAAATAGCGACAACCTAACGATGAAGCATTGCTATTTTAATGAAGGCGATAAAATTATAGAAAGGTTTTTTTTGAATTTCTGAGAAACTTCTAGGTGTAACACTATGAAAAACTTTCACCTAAGTGACATATAAAGATTGAGGAGTGTTGACTGATTTCTGTGGCAAAGGAATATAAGGACGGAGATAGCGAATTCATTATCAACGTCATAAGTGCTTATAATATAAAGATGATATCATGAGCAATATAACGAACCAACCATAACGACATACATATGGGCATTAATAGTGCCCATTTATTGTTATCGTCACTGAAACGCGCGCTTATATAGGGTCAAGGAGGCGTGGCCATCAAGTATGTTAAATGTGTTGAGAGTGTAGTATGAGTCCAGTCCACCTACATGATAAATCTATAAACTTAAAGCTGTCAATTTTGTTCCAGTTATTCGAGCAATGTTAGTATACATTTAACTGTTGAATGCTAAATGAAATGCCATTCAAATAGAGTAGCTTATTGATAATGCACAGCGCTGGCACTGTATAAACTGTAATATTTCGTGAAAAAAGTTTATGAAGGTTTTGTTTTGGTGAGGTTTTCTAATTCCTTCCGTGGAATAAAATTTTCCGTTCAGAAATTTAGAGTTTATTTTGCAATAAAAACAAAAGTTAAATAGCAATCAGTGTGGCACATTTATATGAGAGATGCATTTCAGCCTCATGTAATATGAAAATATTTAAGCACTAAAAAATCAGCTTAGCAGAAAGCAACAACAATAAGAAGACAGCAGGTGAGAGAAAAGCACCTTTTTGTATCAGCCGTATGTTGAAAATTACATTGTGGAATGCTTCGGTCGTTTACAACTACATTCATCCTCCCTCCTTGATTCATTTCATCGTCCTCATTACCGACGTTCCAGTTGCAGAACGTCCTGGTAAAAGCTCACACCATGTTCATCCCTAGCTTCACCTATCTCCTCTAAACGGATCGAATGGAGGAAGCATATAATCTCCATTTAACGAAATTCGACGTACGAGCCCATTATGCGAGACGAGCAGTTCCGTAACGTAATTAATGAACTTTGCATGCTCTGGTAAGAAGCCATTTGTCACCTTTTCAAAAGATTGCCTCTCCCTGGTATCGTTTTTTTTTTTTCACAAGATTGCCCAAGTGAGCTGATATAGACAATTCTGTTAACTGAGGACCGAAAAAGAATCAGCACTGATGCGTACATCAGAAAAGCGTAGGAATTTGCCTTCAATGCAATAGAATTGTGGCCAATGGCAATCACGTACCGTCACCACTTGCTTGACCAACCTCAACTTTATGCGATTTTCCACCAATATGAGAAAGGTCATATATTGAAAGTGCTGAAAACCAGAGCTTCAATTTCCTTTCCTTGTCAAGTTTATTCAATTGCAGTAGTACCGAACTTGACTATATTTAGCTCTATACGCAAGTGCAATAGAACGTAACTGTTCAAAACTTGAAGTTCTTCAAAGATACGAATAGTTTGAAACCTTCATACGAGTTTTATTCATATTACTCACACTTCGCATTCTAGGAGGAAAGCTGATGGTGTCGTAGTCTTCTTAGAGTGGGGGAAAGGGGTGGGGGGCAATGGGAATTTATGGCTGAAACAGTCACATTCTCAGGTTGGAAATAACCGTCATTCACGTTACATGTGTAGAAATCTTATTTCATTGTATAGCGAACGCACATCATTGTAATAGCATATGCTCTTCAATGTTCTGAAAATGCCTCATATCCGCCTACGCATTCACGATGTAATTCCAACTTCCTGCAACCATACCCGAAATGTCGACCTCTGTCACTACATATGTGATGCTATGGCAATGATTTGTCGTGACAACCAATGCATAGAGCAAAATAAGCAGCATAGCGACATGCATACTTAGTCCTTGCAAGTATCATATCATTGATGTCTGCGTACAGTATAGCAAAAAAGGTAGTGAATATTTGACAGCCAACGAAAACTTCGCCCACATAAACGGATAAATCCAGTACCATTCGCTGGCCACTGAAGTATTGCCGATACTTTCATTTTCCATTATTCACCGCTAAAATCCCGTTGACTGCTTTGCGCAAAATCCGCGATGAGCATCTAACATCAATGTTCGGCGTACAACTAATATGAGCAACACAGAACGTTCTAAATTTGCAAGTAATTAGAGAGAATTCCATCAGACGCAAACATCCCCCAGCATTCATCTATAAACTGCAAACCAATATAGATGCTTTCTTGCTTGGAAAAACATACTAGCAAATGAAATGAAATCCTTAATGATTATTGATACAACTTTGTTACTTCTGTAAACTTTTCAAGCAAATAGAATTAAAAATGAAGAAATATGAACCTGGAAACAATTTGAAACATTACAGCTCTAATATTGGATGACTAACTTCCAACAGAGTGCCCTATATTTACATACCTTGGGAAAAAAAAGGAAAATTCTAATTAAAGTACTTAAATGCTAACATTAGTTAGAAGTTAATTGTAATCCTCACTGGAATCAACACATATAGATGTTCAAAAAGCCATTAAAATGTCAAGGAAACTAAACTTTTTATAGAGGAATGTAACTTACGATGTAAACTCGTAATTTCTTCTGCAGTGTATCATTGCCGAGTGATAATTATAATGTGGGATAGTCTCGTTGAAAAACGCGGATTTCAATGAGTGCATCCCGAACGCTATGCGGCCAGTAGTGAGGCACGTTGTGATTGTAATACTTCAATGGGGCATCAATTTGTGTTCGGTCAAAAACCGTGTCGATATTCATGGAGTTCTTGTTACAGCCAAGCAAAGGCTTTCTGCATTTTCTTTCTTCGTCCTAGAGCGCAATTCGTTTCGTAAGCACTCTGTGTGCAGGAGGAAAGAGCAGACGGCATGAATCTAGGCGAATAAGCTATTCGCAGTTCTGAACAGGCACCGATGAGTTAGAAGAGTGAAAGGACACTTGGCAACTTAGGAGCGACCGGCATGCTCATGGCATCATCTCCACATCTCGATCCCTGCGCCTTAGATGTCGTTGTAACTGCCTTCAAGTAACCTCCGGAGGTGAAGGGTGCGTGGGTGTCCGGAACGATTATTCGAGCTTCCAAGATGAAAGACGTAGAGAAAATTTCCGTTGAATTTATTCGATGCTACCGAAGTGATATTCGGAATGTATTTTTTCTTTGGTTTCTTGTTTTCAAGCATCACGGATTGTGCATTCGTTTTTTGTCCGTTTGGCGGCATCGTTTACGGAAATGAGAAGGTGCCGATAATTAGAGGTATGAACAATTAGGGAAGCCTTTCCTCCTACGGCGAAGAAAATTACCATTGTCCAATAGTGTACAAACGATCCGAATTGGTGCCAACTTACCGAAACTGTTGGCGTGAAATCGCATCTCTCTCTCGAGAATAATACTTTTATGCTTCTGCCACTTTTAGAAAATTGAATACCTGATACTTATGCGATATCAATTAGTCTCGGTTGTGGAAAAGATCCTACCAACAATTTTTGCCCAATAATTAAAATATGTATGCAGTGGTTCTCATATTTGGATTATTTGAGTTCTTAATGCGCAAGAATAAAACGGCAGTAATCAATTTATAAATTTGCAAGTCGGCGTGGTTGATGGCGTTTAGTTTCTATTTATTCGGCGCGTTGAAGAAAAATTATTCCAGCGAAAACCTATAACCCTGTGCGAATGCAGAGTTAAGTAGCCTACCTGGCGCATCTGGAACGATTGCCACGAAGAAGTAGGAAAACCGAGGAAAACTATGCACAGAGACGTTACCAGATCAGCTGATTCCTCTGAAACTCTTTATGATCCTGGCAAGTTCAGTGATGTCTGTAGGCATTACGCTATCCTTAGATTAACGTTTTCGGAAATTTCACATCAAGCCGCATCCGCGTGACGGTCTCATTGGAATCAGTGAATTCACTCTCACAGACATCCTCTCCCTTCGTCAGTTGAGGTGATTAGCACCGTTGCATCTATGCTGGCCGCGTTCTCTGTTCGAAAGAACAACATCATGTATTCCTTCCTTTTTTTAATGCACGCCATGCTTCTATTTGAGTCAACAGTCCTCTGCTTATCGACGCTGAACGCGATGTGCAAGATGTTCACATTGGATGGTTTAAGTATTTGATTACCCTGGTGTTTGGAGAATTCGTTCAAATCGAATGTTATCCACCAGATGACCTCTCTAACAACGAGCAAGGTTGCCGGCATTGCTTTCACGTTTGCCACGATCCCCTCCTTACCCATTTCCCGGTGCCCTTTGAACAGATGGCGGAGGTTAAGTCGAGAACTAAGAGAATTGTTCGCGGATTCAGCAAAGCTCACTGATATTTAAATCCATTTGGAGAGCGCATCCACTGATCACAGATTTTATCTATGACCTTCTCACTAAGATCCTACTGGAAATGATCATGTACAGAGCGCTTTCTTTTGACACCAATTCCGAGGGGTTAAATATTTTCAAAGAGAAGTGAATTGTTGAGGTCTTCAAAACAACATCATAACGGCAACTGAATGTATAAAATATACAGAGATGCGGTTGTATTGAAGAAGTCGCAACACGTTAGGATTGCGGCTGAAATCCGGCTATTTGCAAGGCATTGCTCATTCTTCGCGCTCGTTTAGTTTGAATCGAGTCGACGTTTTTGAAACCTGTTTTGTGCTCAGCTTCATTCCATTTATATTCACATCGTTGGGCCTTGAGGAACTGCCTTCGTTCGTTAAATATTCCACAGCACATTTGTCAGCCAACCCTCTTCTCTAGTTCTTTGTAGAGGCTAATGGTTGATATCGGGTGATGGCGGCTGTCTGTTTATTTGAATGACCACAACCACTGAAAGAAGTGTTCTGGAATAAAAAATTTTTCCACGCATTCCCGTCGGAAGTTCGGTACCGTTAATACGAAATGCAGCAATACCATATCGCAAGTCATAGAGACAACTCATTCCCACATTCCGTAAACAGCGGAAAACATGCAGTTAGACTGGACTGCCTTCACTTACATAGCTCGTTTGAAACAAACATGTAAACAAAAATGATTTATTTTGCAGCGAAAAGTCATTTAGTGAATCTCACTCTTGATTTCGTCAAAGACATTGCTAACTGTCAACTTCATAAACTTCTTCATTTCACTGCGAACGTCTTCGGACAGGGAATCCACATACTCCTTAATCTGTTGTGCCCGCCGTTGCGCTGTTTCCTTCTTGTCCGCTATTATATCATCGATCTTGGCAAAAGCTTGCTTTGCCGCATCGCTGATGGAGGACGCTGCTATTGCCTCTTGCACCTTTTCGAACATCGAACGCAGCTTCTTCTTCGCGTCTTCAAATTGTGACTGCAAACAGACATGGAAACAGCATACGTCGTTTTAGACGGGACTACTGACAAATGGAAAGTAAACGACGTGTTTTCGTGGTTCGGAGAAATCGAGCTACCGTAAAGGCATTGCAGGGAGCTATCGGACAACTCAAAACAGTCATAGATGTTGACGGAATTGAAAGAGTGAAATGTTATTTGCATAGAACAAGGGAAATACGGAGGCGCGGGTTGATGAGGCATCAGATATGAGATGGAGAAGTAATCTGCACAAAAGACTGCCGTTGAGAGCTTGCAATTCCCGTAAAGATGCAGAGAGCCTCACATCCACCTATAAAGCACAAGAGAAAATTGTTTCATGAACATGTATGGAAGGGATGCTAACCTCAGTCTCGTCTCCTTGCTCGGCTGCCCATTTGCTGAGCTTGCCCTCAGTCTCTGAAAGAGTGAGAGATTTGTCCGCAATTATTGCATCAAACTGCTGGCGAGCTTCCTCACTAGCCTCGACGAGGAATTTAGGCTGGAGAGCTTGCAGTGTCTTGGGCCAAGGCTCCATCAGCTCCAAGGTTGCCGCTTCGTCGTCCTCCGCCCTGACTCCGCAGAATGAGATGGCTACAAGCCCAAACAGAAAAGCTGCGTACATATTCATTTGAAAAGTCGACCGAACTGCTGGAAATGCAATGAATTGTAATGGTGACTACGAGCACCGTCTCCCATTTATACTGCCGCATCAATGATAGTTACTTTCAAATCCCCTCACTGTTTCTTTTTTTACCAAATTACTCGGCCAAAAAAAGGTAGCGCCATTTTTTCTGCTCAAAATCAGACAGTAATCGGATGTCCAAACTCGCAATTTGAGATTTTTTACGGCCACCCGAACCAGAATAGTTGCTCAGTCGAATTCAATGGTAAGAAATGTTGAGTTGACACAACCGAAATCTGCATTGCTTTTGTTAGATTCAACACGCACGGGTTAGCGCCAATGCAAAAGCATAGCCTGTGACTTCCTGTTTCTCCCTGAGATTTTTTGCATAAATTAAATTGATGCTATGCAATGTAAAAGATGCCGTAAGGAAGGCAGTTTGCTTTTCCTTTGAGACTATCCTGGCGGTCTGTTGCGTTGTTAGTATGATAGAATACTTTATTCGTAAGAAGGGCCGGTAAAAACCAAACGAACCTAAGACGCCGTCATCTCCAAATGTTAACGATAGGTGATCAATTGATCCAAAAAGTTAACGACTAAAGGAGGAAGCTCGCAAAGCATTCGTGAACGTTCTCTGCTGTTCGATAACCTATGGAAGTGCCATCGGCAGTGTAATACCCTGCTGATGATCTGAAAGCCGAAAATATCATTTTCCCCGCTGTAGTATTCATTATCAAAAAGCGTTTGATATGAGAATTGTTGACGCTATCGCACCTCGAATTCCATGCAGTAGTAGTTCCTGCAATAACACTGCCACTATCTCATCGCATACTATCCCTTGACGCTATGCACGCAATCGGCATCATCGTAGATCTTCTGATAATAGACTGACTGAAAAGAGAAAGAAAGTCTACAATGACATCCTCAGGTGGAAAAATAAGCGGCAGGGGAAATCCACTTGAGTTGTCATTGAAGATGAGGTCTCTGTAACACATAGACGACATTTTGGACTAGGTTGAGTTCCGCGACACAGTTCGTCCTTTCTTAGACATTACCCTTCATTTAAAGTCCCATCAATGTCATTGAATTACCGGTTTTGAATATTCGTGCAAGCTGATTTCAGTGCAAGGTTTTTAATGCTTCCAATAAACTGTCGAGATGTGGTGCACTGGGAAGGAATCCTTGCAGTGCTTAGGATGCTTTTATTGCGGCGAAACTGTTTCTTAAGCAGTGATCCCGAGTGGTTCATGAGCTTCAATGTGTTTTCATCTTATCTGAGAGACAAGATCAACTTTTGAGAAATGCACTTAGCAGAAAAGGTCGTCGGTATATCTGACACAACAAACAGTGGAAAAGAAATGATAACTCATTTCCGGAAATTTCATGACGTCGCACAGGAAATAAGACAAATTTCTTTGCGAATGTGGGACAGAGAGATTCTTTTCTGGAAGTGCGCCCTTTTTTGTGAATTCTTGCTCCTGGAAATCAGTGGGCGCATTTTTTTTCTTCTCGATCGTGCTTCCAGGAAATCACGAAGTCGTATGTTCACTTAAAATTTCTGAGAGTCGTAACTGATACATGCTTCGGAGCGAGCTTCGTCATACTCTTCTGCATCGCTATCGAGGTGACCAGATGATCAGCAACGTCAACGGCTGAACTCGAAGAGCACCTGTTTCTGGCGCCCGCGGTAGGAACAAAATGGCATGCGTAGCGCTTTTTTCACTTTGGAAGACAATGAAATAAACATCGATATCGGAATTCACTATGTTATTGCTCCTTTAATTCTGTTTCGCTTCGCTCCAGCGTGCAGTTGCAAGGATGAGTTTTTCATCAGTGCAGTGGTGATGAAATAAACCGAGTTTTTAGTCAAAGATGGCGAAGCATTTATGACGTTCGGAAGTGCTCATAGAGTGCTATTGAAAACGTTGTGCAAAAAGAGAAAGTAATTGGGAGATTTAGAGATAACTATCATAAATATGGCAGTATGAAGCCCATTAATCCTCTTAGTCAGCATCAGTCTCACATACTCGCATCAACCCGGTCAACTACACTGAGCAAAATGTACCCACCCATACTTTTCACGCTTGTACTGGCGTCCTTTTACGGCGCACGAACGGACGATAAGGCTGCCACTGTTGCGGTAATAAACTCGTACTTCGAGGAACTCCAAGCATTCGAGCCGAAATTCTTCGCCGACGCGAGAGAGGAAGCGCATCAGCAGTTTTTTGTAACAGTCGTTCACAAAACTCTTGCTGCAGTAGAAATGGATTAGAAACTGAACAACTTTGGTGCCCAGCAAGCGCAGCAGTTTCACGTCAGTATCTCTTATAAGCTTATATCAGTGGCATTTTTCTGCTCTACTCTACAGGCGTGCGCTGGACTTTTGCGCTCCAAATTACTCCCTGTAGCATCATTGCGCTCATGAACGATTTTCCACATTTATATATTAGCGCGCATACCATGGCCTAGGATGCTCTTTGTAGTCAGAATTCGAGAATTCGGAGAAGAAATTACAGTTGATTTAACCAGGGAGAGGAAAGCAATGACAAATTCTTCCCTCTGGCAAGCCATGAAAGAGGCTTTCACTAAGACCGGTGGTCTCGAATCGAAAAAAAAGTAAACAATTTTTCATATCAGCTCAGTTTTGTTGCATTGCACTGAGTATTCTTCCAATGTTCATGGACAGTTTGCTTCAGCAGAGGCGGTAACTATGTAAGTATTCTATGTAAGTAAGTCTATGTAAGTCTATGCAAGTCTATGTAAGTCTTATATTCTATGTAAGTCTGCTTCAATTCGGCCGATGGTTCGAAGAATATCAATGAATAGAAATTCACTCACAACAACATTTTAAACGATCAAGAAATTGAATGCATTTTTCATTGTTGTCTTAAATGCAGTGGACAAGGGATCCGCTGTTTCAGATCTTCTAGAGTGTCTACCGACGGGCGACAAGAGTTCATTACCTTTATAACTAATATTTGGAATAATTTTCATATTTCCTGAAAACGACAATATTTTGCCCTTTCGAGTGACGGAGCGATCCATTTTTACGAATTTTCTCATTCGTGAATTAATCCACTCTGCAATGAGGAAAATTACAATTAATATTCTATCAGGTTTTCGCTCTTTCCATACACTCAAGTAAATTTCTGCTTGGAAGGTGCATTACGACAGCATAATATCTCTCGTTGCAGCTGTTCGATTCCAGGGAATTCTTTATTAACTGAGGTGAACTTGATTAGCTTACATCTGCAAACTCACTTGCAGGAAATGCGAAATTCGGCAACGCAGACTAGAGCGTGTCACACTTTTCCACATCTTACGCGAAGTATTTCGCAAAAAACCAGATCAGAATTCGTCCATCGGGGGTTGAGATGTAATATAGGACAACTCAGGGACGCGCACAACAACGCACGCACTGCAAGGCCACGCCCCCGCATCCTTTCTCACAGACCACATCACCCACCAAGTCACAGAAAGACAGGAGGTCAAATAATACACAGCAGACTCGCGCTTTCGGCCCTCGGAAAGACATAAGACGAAGATATGGACAACGGACTCTCGCCTTCGGCGATCGGAAACACAGGAGACAAAGATATCAATAATAGACTCGCGCCCTCGGCGCTCGGAAAGGGACAAGAAGAGGAAATGGATAAAAAGCTCGCGCCTTCGGCGCTGGCAAGACAGAAGACGAAGATATGGATAACAGACCGGCCCTTCGGCGCAATAACGCGAACGAAAGGGTAAAACAGCCTACGATCTTCCGTAGTAAACGGATTCCTCTAACCTTTCTAAACTTTCATAACAAAGTTAACATGATTCGGAGAAGATTCCATGCCCAAGGGGGCTGCCGCCCCACTTGAACCCCCTGCCTTCTTCTGTGCGCTGTTGGTGTTATGGGAACAAAGCAAAGTCGTTCAAGTTAACCTGTCACATTTCTTTCTGTTTAGTTGCCGAACGCTGTTTACAAAATTTGCGAAAAAAGTGGCCCCCCACACATCATTCATCCACCCAAAGGATCTGCCTGGCGCGTCGAATGGCACACAATTTTTCGCAAATATTTTCATGTGGAGGTTTTTTTCGTCACTTGGCATATAGCCGACAATATGCGCCATATGATTGCACAGCTAATGCAAAAAAGTGAAGGCACATCACTGTAGATCACAGTGTAAAGGCAGATCAAAGTAGATCAAAATATTAAGGTGAATCAAAGTATCAAAGTAGATCAAAATATGAAGGCAGACCAAAGTATCCAGGGAGATGGAAATATGAAGGTAGATCAAGATGTCAAGTTAGACCAAAGTACGAAAACAGATCAAAACGTGAAGTTTGATCATAGCATGAAAGCAGAGAAAAAAATGAAGATACATCAAAACACATCAAAATATAGTATATCAAGATATCAAGTTAGGTCAAAGGATCAAAGTAAAAGAGAATTTAAAGGTCGATCAAAGCAGACAAAAATATAAACGTAGATCAAAATATAAAGATAGACCAAGGTATGGAAGTAGATGAAAATATGAGGGTACATGAAGATATCAAGTTTGATCAAAACATCAAAGTGGATCAAAATGTGACGGTAGATCATAGGATGAAAGGACATAAAAATATGAAGGTAGATCAAAGTAGATCAAAACAAGAAGGTAAGCCATAGTAGAACAAAATACAAAGGCAGACCAAAGCAGACCAATGTATGAAGGTAGATCAAAGTAGATCAGATGAAACAGAACGCAGACCAAAATAGAAAGGTTGATCATATTATCAAAGCAGATGAAAATATGAAGGCAGAGGAAAATGTCAAGGTAGATCAAAGTATCAAAGTATATAAAAGTATGATGCTAGGTCAAAGTAGATCAAAATATGAAAGCACATCAAGGTTGCTTAAAACATGAAGGTAGATCAAGTATCCAAGTAGATCGATCGAAATTCATCAAAATACGAAGGTAGGCCAAATTACGGATGTAGACGAAGCTAGACCAAAGTGGACCAAAGCATCAAGTGCATGAAAAGTTGAAGGTAGATCGAAGTGTCAAAGTAGATGGAAATCTAAAGATTCATCAACAAATGAAGGTAAACCAATGTCTGAATGCAGATCAACGTGAGAAGCTAGCTCATGTTGGACCAAAGTATCAATTAGATCAAAATGTGAGGGTATAATCAAAGTATCAAAGCAGATAAAAAGATGAATGCGGATGAAAGTGTCAAGGTAGATCAAGACATGAAGGAAGATCGAAGTAGATGAAAATACGCAGGTAAAATGAAATATCAACGTAGATCAAAGTATCAATGGAGATAAAAATGTGAAAGCGGATCAAAGTAGATCAAAATATGTATGTAGGTCAAAATTGTGAGGTAAATGAAAGTAGATCAAAATATGAAAATAAGTCAAAGTGGACGAAAATGAAGGCAGATGAAATTGCCAAAGCAGATCGAAATCTGAAGGTTGATCAAAATATGAGGGTAGATCGAACTATCAGAGTAGGTCATAATGTGAAAGTAGGTCGAAGTAGATGAAAATATGGTGGTAGATCAGAGTGTCAAAGCAGATAAAGATATGAAAGTAGATCGGAGTAGATCAATAGAAGAAGGTAGATCAAGTATGAAGGCAGATGAAAGTACCAAAAAGCGGATAAAATAAGACTGCGGAACACAGTAGATCTGAACCTGAAGGGAGATCAAAGTAGGTGAAAATGTGGAGCTTTGATACTTTGGCCTACCTGCAGATTTTGAGCTACTTTCATCTACCTTCATATTTTTATTCACGTTGATACTTTGATGTACTTTCATATTTTGATCTGCTCTCAGATCTTGATCTACTTCGGTTCATGTTTTCGTCCAGTTTGATTTTCCTTCGTATTTGATCAACTTTGGCCAACCTTGATATTTTCATGTACCTTCATATTTTTATCTGCTTTGATAATATGATCTACCTTCATATTTTGATCTACATTCATACTTTGGCCTACCTTCATATTTTGACGAATTTTCACATTTCCATCTACTTTCACACGTTGATCTGCCTCCATATTCGTCGGCTTTGATTTACCTTCATATTTTAGTTTCCTTCGATCAACCTCCATATTTTGATCTACTTTGATCTGCCTTGTTATTTTGATCTGTTTTGATACTTCGATGTACCTTCATATTTTGATCCACCTTGAGATTTTGATCTACTTTGATGTGCCCTCACATATTGATCTAATTTGATGGAGAATTACTTTTTTCCATAGCAACAGTTACACTCTGATGAAAGCACCGTGAAATATGCGCCGCGCTTCTGCGCAAATGTTTTCTAGGTTTCTATGTGGCGATAACGTGAACGAAAATGTAAAACAGCTTACGATCATCCCTATTATATAGAACAGGTGTTCTCTTTCCTATCGGCAGTGTTGAGCGGAAACTGTTTTAAGCAATATTTGTTAAATGCACTAGTCCTGTGCTGTAGTCGTTCCGGAATCGATGATTCTGTGTATCCACCCACCGAACATTAGTTATGACCTTCTTTTGATGCACAACTTCAATTTAAGGAAGCCTTCTTTAACCTGGATCTAGTGGCTGCATAAAATGACGGCGGTTATCGCGTGGAATTCGTTCTCCGTTCTACTTCATACTAAGGTCAAGGTGCATCATTTTTCCTTCTTTTATTTTTTCGCACAAAGAGAGCGCTGACGAGAAGTTCTTTCGATTTTCGGTTAACTTATGTGCAGTTCTTCTTCATGCTTCATGGCTTTGGAATATAATGAAAAGGCGTAACAACTCCTGACTGCTTAAAACTTTGTTCTTAAGTACTTGTTTCACGAATTACACTAAATGCGCCGGTTGCTTATCTTCAGCCACAAAAACACGTGGAAGAAGCGCTTTGCCTTCGAGGACTATGTGGTCTCCGCTACGAAGTTTTTGCTATCAAACGCTAGTAATGAGTTGATACTATGAGCGGTTTCCATTTCTTCACGTCTATTTTGAATTTATGGAATGCACTCGAACAAACCTGCATTTTCTAGTCTTCAGTTTGATTCGTTACAAATATTTAAAACAGTACCAATATCACTAACGGGGAGGATAAACCTTCTTCTAAAAAAGTTCGTTGCACAATCATACTGTTTTAAACTATTAAAACTGATAAAATAATCTTGCAATATCAGCACAATGATTGAAATTTACAAAAACAACAGCGGCTTTTGCACCTGTTATTGTAACTGTGGCGGTGGATAAGTAAAGAGCGAGGCCGAGTTGAACGTGAAGGGACACGGGAATAGTCGAATTGATTTATTGGGGAGCACCATAGGTCCCAAGAACGAGTAGAAACGGCGAGAGGCGAGAGATACGAAGGAGTGCTGTCGATCTGGGAGCTGTCGAGTGGAGAAGACTTACTCCGTATGGCTGAAGCCCCACTAATATACCCATCAGGTA
This sequence comes from Ascaris suum, assembly GCA_013433145.1. Taxonomy (NCBI): domain Eukaryota; kingdom Metazoa; phylum Nematoda; class Chromadorea; order Rhabditida; family Ascarididae; genus Ascaris; species Ascaris suum. The sequence continues at coordinate 2,978,453 of CM024175.1, forward strand.
GGTCAAAAGCACCTAAGTCGACAGTGGCACTGGACCGCCTGTAAGAGCAAAATGATCACTGCAATGTTAGATTACAAACAGATTTTGACCAAATGTAGATATTTTGGATTGGCTCTTCAGCGCCATACTCAACACCGCTCCGATAATGTTTGCCGCAGTGACAGAAATTTCGGTATGAACGAACCAAAAAAAAACACTCCACTGTAACTCCTCGAACACATCCGCACTTGCGCGCTTCTTAGCAAATGCTAACTACATGAATGTGTTTGACGAAAACTGAAGTTCAAGATGGTCATTCAGCGTTCGAGGTTATTCTGAGATATATCGAAGCAAGAAATATGGCAGTAAGGGCAGTCCAGTTAGGCTTCAGTGAAATACAGATTGATGACGAAAATTTTCATAGTGTAAGAAACGCGCCGGAGTGTAAAAGAACATGTGATCCTAATGGAGTGGGTATGCTGCACCTATGTGCTGAACTTTCTCGTTTCTGCAGTTAACTGATTGTGGTAAAGGTTATTTATTTCGGCATGAGTTTTCGTCGCTTGTTTAAAGACTTCCAGTAGTCGCTGAAAATCCTACTCATTCTGCCTTAAATATAGGACTCTGAAGGGATCGCTAAATATCGGCCTTCCATCATAGACTATGAGGATCCCTCGAAGCCACCATTTAGCGAAGTGCCGGAGTTCTTCCCGACGGTTATGTTCGTCGCAGCAACTGTGCCGTATTCTCTGCACTCTGCAGCTGCGACAACAACATCACCCATTCGTGGTATATCCAGCCACTTAGCTTGTATCTTTTGTATTCGCGTTGAACGAAGGAAGGTTTTGCGAATCTTTTCATTATATCATTCTGGAAAAGTAAGGCACACTGACAACTGATCTTGAAAGTCTCTTCGCAAACCACTGCTAAATGTTATGGATGTATGGAAAACGTTAGTGCTGCGGTCCTAAAAAGACTCATTCTTTTCGCAGTTAGCGTGAACTATCGAAAAAATACCTTGCCGCCTGCAAATGTTCGCTCTGAAATTTGAACAGCTGGCCAGGCAATCAAGTCCTTGTGGCGTAGCAGGAATAAAAAAGTTGAACCCTGATACAGCACGAAGGCGCATATCTCAAATGTGCATCGATCGACAACGTCATTGATTCATCCGTTAAAAGTAATGCTTTTATGCAATCCATCTCGTATTCCATGACTTCAATCGAGAATATTCGCACTCCAGACTATGCCCAACCGGCATCATAATACGTAGAAGGCGGAATAACTTCTACATAAACAAACCTCCGTTTATCAGTGATCCTTTTGAAGACCACATTGCTTCCACAGCCTTCTAAAGGGTCACTTTTTTGCGATGTACGAGAAACAAAATTGGTTCTAGAGAGTGCTTCCGTTTGAGCTAACGCAAGATACACTTACTGATGGTTCACCTTTGTTCAGAGCGGACAAAGATATGTGCAAATGTGCATCGCATCCGGCGTAAAATATAACCATCTATGCATGAGTTCGCGTCAGTTGCCACCGCATAGTACACAGAAAAATGTAAACGAAAAAAATAACATAAACATGCACTTTTGCTTGAAGTGGCAATTGGCAATTGCGTTGTTAGTGGCGAACACGAAGCACACGCATATGATTAAGGCGACAGGAATTCACCGGCGACTATGACACAAATAGCCCTTCCTTGCTTCACATTCACAAAGCAATATATGTTGAATGAACAAACAGTGCACTTCAAGGAACTCCTCGATTCTGTTGTGTGGTGCGTTGCGCCTTCCCTACTAAAAGAAGCAGCAACAACCCTGTCTCGAAGAATGTATGATATAGGTCAATACCCACCACTCAGGACATCTTGAGCCTCTCACCAAGAGCCACTCTATAGATGTGCGCATTGCACACTAAGGAAACAATGCAAGAAGAAAATTTTTCCCTCTATGAATATTAAGCGCAAGCACGTTGCTTTCTGTCAGGCATTGTCAAGCAATGTACTTGCAACAACTTCTGCAATCGTTGAAATAACGCCAAGACCACATCTTTCAACCCTACAACTGTTAACAATATGCTTGATCCGTAACACTTTTCAAAAATGAATCGTTATGATTTCGTAAATAAGGTCGTACTGCACTTTCATGCATGTGTGCGCATGTGCGTTCGTGTCTTTGTCGTTCCATGTTCAGGGGGTTGTGTGTACTTGTGTGCACTTCCCACTATATCTTTACGTGTGTATGTCTGTGTGTGTCTGCGAATTTCATAGTTGTGAATGGCGAGAATAATAATAATGTTCGGCAATATTACACAGAATGTGTCGGCGTGTGCCTACATGCGTATGCATGTGTACGTCTATGTATGTTGGAAAAAAGTAAACGATGCAAAGATGCGAATATGAAAGACGATAACTCAAAACACTTTATAAGGATAAAGAATAAATAAAACGTTGACCTTTGACAAGGTGAGCATTACCGCACAAATTGGCCAATATCATCGATTGACAGATCGTAGCTTTCGCTAGCAATAAAACCCAGAAAAAAAACTTGTTAAAGCTATGAGCATTGAGCTCATTTGAATTTTTTTTAAAGGCAAAAAAAAGAAAAGAAAAGAAAGCGAAAGGCAATACGATTAAGGCAATCGAATTGAGCTTGGTCAGCTAAGAAACGGCTCAAATATGTTTTGCTTATTAACGCACAAAACAAGCAAGCGCGCATCGTATCGTACAGCATTTATACCCGCCACAACGTCTCCAAATACTTTACAATTGAACGTAAATGTTTCTTTTAAAACAGCAAAAGAAAAAAATGAAAGAAAAAAAAACGAGCAAAAAAAAAAGAAATATAAATACACACCACAATGAGACATAACGCTGAAAGCGTCGACCGAGCGTAGTTCCACAAGTCAATGTTTTCCAAGCCTGATACAAAGCCCACGAATTAAAAGCTTGATGGGAATTCCTATTCGATGCATTGCTCATCGATAAAAGCTACCATTAAAAATGAAGCTTTCAAGGTTTCATTAGGAGTAATAAACCCGGAATAAAGGTGAAGAGAACTGGATAGAATCCCTCCCTCCCTCTCTCCCTCCCCAACCCTCCTCATTCCCTCATCGAAAGCAGAGGTTCATGCAACATCATCGCTTTGTCGAACAATGATGCCTCATTAAAGTGGTACATGGGTTGTTGAAAAAAAAATAAAAAATAAAAGAAAATAATAATAATAATTTTGTACGATGTAGATTACATTATACACTGCTGTAGGTGACAGCCGCTAATCTACAAACAACATTACGTATCTCTTAAATGATGGTTAAATATATAGCTAGAAAAGCATAAAACATCACTTGTATATTGACAATGCCGTTCAACGTATTAGCCGCCTTCGACTTAAATTGCAAGCAAAACCCAACGTTGCTCACCAAGAAAAAGGATATCTAGCGTAGGTATTTCTAAGAAATATAACAGTAATCTACTATGATTTCTACTATTATATAAGTCAAATGCTGTTTTCAAAGAGGCACTAACTCGAGAACAATTTAACGACGGGAAAATATGCAGAGGAGTTTTTTTTTTTTTTTTTTGAAATCGACAGACGACAAAAAAAGTGTGAATAACATAGTGAAGCACAGCGTGCCAGTATGTTTTTTTTCTATGCAATCGTTTGAAGAATTTTTTCTGTTCTATATCTAAGGGCACCAATTTTAAACAGTCGCATTCTAAATCTGAAATATAGACGAATAGAGAAATCTTGAGAACGACTTTTAAAAATTCCTAATCATCTCTGGATCCAAAGCAAAGCAAATACAAGCAATTTTTATGATTATAGACAGAAGTGGTTTCCCATCTGTAAATTGTTTCAACGTGTGCAACATATGGAATCAGCACCTGATAGTGAAAAAAAATTACGGAGAAATGTTTTTAAAAAAAAAGTGATGATATAATCGACTAAAGTATGATAAGGAATACTCGAATGAGCTGTTCTTCTCTGCATATAAAACAATGGCCGACCTGCCAACGACTGCGCCGGGATATTCAATTTAAAAAAACAATAAATAAAGCGTGCCCGAGTCTACAACGACGACTGTCTAAGAAAGGAAAAATGTTGTTGCAATCATTGAATGTAATGCTATACATTTTATATGTTTTCTGAAATGGCCATGTGAAGTTGATTCATTGTACACGAAAGAAAATTTTTCGTAGTGGAAAAGATAGGAGCACAGAGGGAGCGATGGGAAGAAGGCGGATAGTAGAACATCATCTTCATTGCATGACACATAGTAATAGCGGTCTCAGGAAAATCCTGATAGAAATATGTTTTCTTGCAGAAAAGAAGCGATGAATTAGTTAAAAATATGATAGAAACAACAATCCAAACACCTATCCGCATAGCGAGATTACAATCGTCTTTTGAAGCATTTCAAAAGTTTGAGAAGAAAAATTCAGTGGCAAGAGAATCCAATTGCAAAATTTTTCAGCAATACTACTTAAAATACCTATAATAGAATTTTGTAGCCGCAGTGTGCTTGGCAGGTGTTTAGTTTCTATAAGCATATAGTACAATAGATCAAACAATGAACCCAAATATCCGCTGCAAAATGACGATGAAGCACCTTAACTACGATCATCTAATGACCTGTAAAATTTAGAAACCGAAAAGCGCAAGAGGAGAAAAAAAAATTGGGAAGTTAAATAACTGCCTCGAATTCGAACGAAAATAGCTAATAAAAAAAGAGAGAAAACATAGGGAGAAACGACGCCGTTGAACGAAGGAAATATGGCAACTAATCTACAACCATCTCCGAATACCGAAGATTCCCTCATCTTCCTCAACCCTTCCTGGATCCAACGCACGACACTCAACCAGATAATTCGCTCGATCGTTGTTGTCCCAGTATTCGTTTCCAGCACAACGGTACCTGTAAGTAGAAGCAACAAGATGTTTTGCGAGAATATCAGATCAAGAATAAGATTTAGAATAAAACTTAGAATTGGATTATGACTCGAGGTGAGGTTGAATAGAAAGATGGAGCTCATCGACACCAAAGATGGCGATCAGTAGAAAGAACACTGAGGCATAAGTCAAACTCTCTTTTGAACGTGTAATGGATATGCTATTTTCTAACAATAAGCGTTCAAAAATGATTAAAAAAATCAAATACGAAAGTTCATTTTTAAGCAACAAATGGCGCCCATGACCTATTTCGATTTAATGAACGCGGTGATGAACAGATCGATCGGAAATATGAATAGATCTCATTTTATAAAAAAAGTGTCATGAGGAAAGAGAACACGAACTTGACTCGGATAATTCTGATATTCGACATGAAATGTTTCCCATTGCTAGCAGCGATATATTCACGAGCAAATCTGTGGCCGTTGCACAATAAGAGTCGGAGAACCGCTAAGCTCCAAAATGAATATCGCAACGAAAATTTCAACAATTCTCATACGAAAGTAAAAATTGATTATCTCCATCTTAGAATTGTTTCAGCGTACTACAATGAGCTGTTAATGTGGTAATATTGATCTACTTACCGAATGCAGAATTCGCATTTGGCACCAACAGGTAGGCACTGTGGCAGAAAGAGTGAGAACGAGAATGTGTCAATGTTCTCGGCAATTGAACCACTTATGTAGAGCGCCTGCACGTCGATAAAACTTCGCCAATGATCTAATGTATAGCGAATATGCACCTGCAATTAACATATCTGCAATGGATTCGTTGAATTTACCTTTGCGTTTACCTGAGCACTGTACCCCGTGCGCAGAAGAAATCTTCAACATCAGCCTTTAAGATTTTGCTTTTTATGTATTGAGAATGGTGCAAGACAATCATTCCTAGCCATACACAACAATATTTACCTGTGTTCGCCCATACAACAGCCATGGGATCGTTTAGTCAATCACACGTTTCATTTCAACGCTGAATTAATGTTTAACTGCTTGAGTTGTTTTTGCTCCCCATTCCCGTAAGCAAATCGGTAAGTTTTACAAGAGTTCGGTTAGGAAGATGGATTCCCAGCGGAAAATGTTGCACTTTTTGATATTTAAGTCGAAGGTCATGCGCTTGCCTGCCAACTCTTCTTTGAGAGGTTCTTTTACAAGTTGCCTAACCAAAAACTAAGTTCAAATAAATTTGCCACCGCAATTATTTCAATTTATCGAAATGTTTCTGTTGAACGTGGCGCTGAAGAGCCAACAAGAGATATTTACTTGTGATCTAAATCTGTTTCTGATCTAATATTGCAGGGATCATTTTGCTCTTATAAGCGGTTCTCGTTCATTGTTCTTCACGCACTGCCACTGATCGACCTAGGTGCTTTTCGTCTATCTGAGGTCTCTATAAGTCGGGCTTCAGCATCTCGGAATCAGTCTTCCCCATTCGACAGTTCCCCGATCGGCAGCACTCCTTCGTATCTCTCGCCTCTCGCCGTTTCTACTCGTTCTTCGGAGCTGTGGCGCTCCCCAATAAATCACTTCGACTATCCCCGTGTGCCTTCACTTTCAACTCGGCCTCCCTCTTCACGTCGCCGCTGCCAGAGTTACAACAGTTTCACAGGGATTTTTAAATATACAGTTATATTATACCGCCCAATTGTTCCTTTTTGATCCCAAGATGTAAGATGTACGAGATCTTGCATCCAGAAATATTCCCTAGTCGAGAAGTGATGAGGTGTTATTCCTCCCAACTGAATACTTGCAACAAAAACAACCCGTATAACTGACAAAAAAAAACAGAATAATGAATGATCATAGGCCTCGCAAAACATTATATAAGACCAGTCAACGAGACGCGGATACTGTGAATAATCTAACAGCCGAAGCCGAAAGAAGAATGCTGTGAAATTTCAAAAAAAAAAAAGACGAGAAGTGGATAAATGCAGTTTTCAAATTCGCTCAAGCTAAACACAGATGTTAGAGTACCTCTTTTTGATAAGCGTAGTTGACGACTGCAACAGTTCCAGTGAGATTTGTACCGATAGAATTGACCGACTTTAGGCATACGCCTTGCTTGAAAGTTTTCGCAATAAGACGCTCATTTGGATTGCCAGTGTTTTGCCAAGCATGACCGCCAACAGGTGTGAAATGTGTATGCAGGTAAGTTGGTACGGCGAATGTTGGAGGCGTTACTGTACTGATTTTGCGTGGCGGTGGTGCTGGTAGCGTTGTAACGTAAGATGCCTGATGGAAGCTGAAATGATTAATTAAATACTCAACTTTCAGATATAAACTATTACGAATTAGATATATCTCAAAGAATAAATCTGCAACGAATGATATACTTATCTGAAATGCTTAACGGAATTTTTGCAATCTACCCGAGTAACTTTCATGTACCACATAGGTTGCAAAGGACAATCGCTTATATTTACGATCTTTCGTCTGGAATACTACCTGACCTAATGTAAAAGGTTCGCAGTTTACACGACGAGTGTAAAAGAAGTAATGCCTATTCGTATGGATACGACGACGAGAAGGCTGCATAAAGTATTGCCAGATTTTGTGAACGCTCAGCATGAGGCTGATATCACTTTCAAATGTGACAATTGCAAAATCAGCTTACCTACTATAACGAAATAGCAGTTGCTGTTCTAGTGAAGTTAATCTCAACCTATGAAATAATTGTAATCGGTTTTGGGCAGCGCATTAATACCATCTGTTTAAAATGGACAGCAAACGGACGAATGACACCATTTTGACGTGATAAGCTCAAGCAAGAAGAGTCATCTCAGCCTTGTGCATTCTTAGTGTTTAGCAAGGAATCGATGAGAAGGCTCTATTACAAGATTTCATTTCATATTTACCCTCAAATAGTATAAAAAATGAAATTCGATTTTTGTTAGGGAGGAATCCTTATTGAGATAAAGAGTTATTTTGGTGATACAAATATGAAGTAAGCTTACAAATATCTTTCCCTTAATTCACAACATTTCTCACTGTCGATATTAGTGAATCGCTGCGAGGATCGGTTGCAAATAAAATCAACTCTTTATCTAACAGCACCATTCATCACATCAGCAACTGATCGATGCTTTCTTATTATTTGAACGTGAAAAAATAACTTCATTATCATAAAATAAGATCAATTTATTATGTTCGATATTCTAGATTTCAACTAGGCACGCTCAACAAAACAATCAATTCCTACACGTTCAAATCACAGCTTGCAAGCTTCAAAATCATTCATCTTCAGCGAGTATGCGTTCACATTGTGAAACCGAAAAAACGTCGGTTTCTTCAACACACTACATTAAAACGATAACATTGAACATATTCTACTATCCACCATTAAAAGTTTTCACCATTGCCATATTGTCGGAATTATTCACTGTTCTTTTCAACATTAGCACTAGATTTCTTCATTTCTGTTAAGCTGGAAGATTACACGAGCACCATGGAGAGAGGGCGAACTTAGGCGGAGGGAGGAAAGAAAAGTTAGAGCTTTGACTCGAACTAGTAGGAAAGATTTGAATATGAAGCATTTTTTCAAGCGAACTACTAGTAATACCAATTGTGCAAGCATGATTTCAAATACGTGAACTTAACGAATCCGCTACTCGAAGAAACGATAGCTTCGAAAATAAAAGACATTATTTTCATGTAATGGGAAGGTATCTACGATATGCACAATGCTCGATGGCCATTTGAGCGCAGCGAATCCCTTGCATTATCGAAATAATTCCTGCGAAATTGAACTCAGCAATCACGTGCCAAATCGCAGATATATACACAATCGTAAATCACTCAAAAGTGGAATAAATAAATACGTCATAAACAACAAAAAGTTTGTTGCCCGCAGAAAACGCTGAACAATTGACTCTCGTGTCTTTTTCCTATAAGAATCCCTTCAATTGCATCAGCAATATGGTAAGAGGCATAATTAGTGCAATAAAGCTACTGGAAAAAATTTGTGTCATGAAAATGCGATTGACGACCATCACTCAGCACAGAAATTCTTTTCGGACATAAGCAGCATCTTTTTTTCACTCTCATCGTATCCATTCAAACGATATCCGAAGCATTCGCTGACAACAACTATGAAGACATTTATGAGTGCTGAAACTCTCCTCGTTCTCTTTGAAACTATCAATCAACCCTTCTTAAGACATAACGTTGAAACGTTAGCAGTGACCGATTTTCCCGCTGAGATCGTAAAGTCAACCTTGCCAAAGCGTTCGACATGGCTTACTCAAAGATCGCAGCATATGAAACCCTCCATTTTGCCCCCTTCTCTTGATTATCCTAAGAGCGTTTAAGCATGACCATACTCTCTAAACAGCTTCAATATTTCATTTTTGAGATGGAGTTTTGAGTGTGCGATTTTTTTTTTGGTTTTGTTCTAGCTTTCAGTGGCGCCATTTCACTTAGTGAACTTTGTGTTGAAATCATCAAATACGCGTTTCTACTCAGTGTGATGAGCGACACCACACAAAGAACCATCGCAGCACTTCACTATTTATGACCATGACCATTTATTCGCTACACTTTGCTGACTATCACACAAAATGTTTGTTTCAATCGGAAAGAATTCACTATTACGAAGAGTTCCTTAGAACAACTTCAATGCTGGCAATTGGCGCTCGCTTGAGCATATGAAAAAATGCTAGATTATTAAAACATACATAAATATAACCACTGTGTAGGAGCTCATTCGAGATTCAACTGAAAAAGACGAGCGTGAACACTAACTTAAAAAGCGGAAGAACACGACTCGCTATGAATGCTAAGACTACTTCATAACAAATCATAAAAGAAAAACATATATGCGAGCAAATAGATGTTCAATCCTCAATATTTTATTTCGTATGGGCAGATGGCATTCACGAACATAACGATAACATAAATGAGTATCGCTAAGATTCAACAAGGAGGCATTGATTAAGACAAAATTAGGCAAAAATGCAAAAAAAAAAAAAAATTTCAGGCTCATTCGATGCGAAAATCGCCAAAAAGTCATTGCGATCGCTCTTGTAACATCTCACGATCAGGAGGTCTTTTAATAACACACTGGTAAAATTAGTGTCCCTACTAATAATTTATTCTTTTCATTTTGTTAAATAACCTGGAGAGGTTTTTTTTTTGCTGGTAAGTATATATGTGAACCAGTACATAAGTATCTTTCTAAACATCGCTTAAAAAGACATTTAATGTGCGACGAGTGATTAGATCCTTCTCAAATATCACACGGATGGAGAAACCAGCGAATTCTGATTTATTCGGGTATTGAATATAAAAGTTATAAAAGAAATTGCTAAAGGTGAACTTCACCGATAGTTTAAGGGAAAACTTTAAAGTGGATGCATACCACGATTTTAATCAAAATTCAATCCGTCAGAGGGTGCCAGTGCAACTGTAGTGTGTCAAAAGCCAAGTCGGATATATCTTTCCATCTGAAGAATTTTCTCTCCATTGACGAAAATGTTCCACTCTAAATGTTCTGACGCTCAGAATAAAATTTCTAGGTCAAAGAGGCTTTCCGAATCAATAATTATTTCAATGCCTGTCAAGAAATCTTACTTAAACACACTACGGTTTAGGCAAATCCGATGTGCCTGCAAAAGGTTTGTAGAACGGGTTGGTCAACGTCCATGGGAATTGGTCAGGCAACTTCTTGTGGGCAGGCCAGTCAGCTCCCTTACCACAGGGTTATTGAACTTCATGAGATTATCAAAATATTTTTCAACAGAACCAGACATTACCAAAAGCAAGTAGTACGACTACAGCAGGAAACATCGAAATATGCATATACTAATGATGTTTTAGTTTGAGTGGCCAAAACAAAACCAAAATATTAAAGAACACATGATTCCGATGCATTTCGTTGTTTCTACATATGAAAGGACGGAGAGATATGGATGGAATCTGCGCGTCAAATTCGAAGCAACATAGTTGGCACAGTAGACAGAACGATGGAACAAAAGCGACCAAGTAAGAAATTTTTACAGTTTTTTCAAAGCATATGTGTAGCCTTCAGAAAAATTTTCATGCAAGGAATATTTTGCGCAAGGTAAATGGCTTTCATAAACCCTTTCAAAGGGTTTACAGAAGACTTAGGAGGAACAAACGGTGTTTATCCTTGTATCTTCCTAACTTTTGGGTTTCCTTCAATCTTACTCCTTATCAACACTCTAAGTAATTGCTTGGCAATGCTCGGAGCAACGCTATCTTCATATATTGTTTGTCAGTGATGGCAAGGCTATGTTCATGGCAGTGGTGAATTTTCTTAGATCATTTAAGAAAAAGTGCTGCAAGTGATCAATAGCCAATATTGAGTGCGCCCCATCATATCACCTTTTTATAGGCAACCATAGGTGCCTGTAAATTCATATGAGAATAGGTGCGCGTAATACTGGATGAATTTCTGGAAAAATTTCCCATGGTTGCTTGTAATATAATTTACAACCAATGGGTACCTGTAATATTCATATCCTATGAAGAATGAGTTTTTGGAGGAACGTTTCTGGAAAAAACAAAAAACATTTATTTCATGCGTCGAACGCTAAGATGAGAAATTCGAATATCCTATTTTTTTTAAATCTCTTATCGCTTATGCATTTCTTTTTTAGTAGTGCCGAGATTGTCCACATGATCGATGCCAACATCTTCAATAAAAAAATGTCAACGTTCCACATCGAAAAAAAAAATCTATTAACTTTACAATCGATCATTGTTGTTAGTTTTTAGTGTATAAAGCATAATTCTCTCTTTGCCGAATTTCACTATCTTCACACACAACAACTATTTCTAATATTCGAGGCATTAATAATTTCTTTATAAAACTAGTGGCGCATAATTTCGGCCACCTTTATCTCTTCTCTATTCGAAGACGCATTCAAATGAAAATATCAAAAAAATATAGCGAGTAAGTTGCTGTAATTACTGATTTTGAAGATATGTGAAATCGAACACCACACATAAGTCAGAAATCACGCAGATCTTTACGAATTTCCTCTGTTAAACGCAGCGTTTAGTTAGAGATCTCTTAGGGACCCTATGTTAAACTAAGAACTCATGCCTATCAAAGATTCTAGGCCTACTGGAATGCCAGAGTGAGAGGAAATACTAACACTGAGGATGATCTACACCGGTCAATAGCGAAAACATAAATCAAAAAAATTCCTACTTGAACAAGTTCAATTTTCCAAATTTCTGTCCTCTAACTCTTACAGCTCCCCTCCACCTCCTCTCCCCACATAGACGCACCTTGATGGTTCAGGCGTACTGCATATTTAACAGTTTCGGATATGTCGGGAGCTCAAACAATTCCAAATAAACATTAAAAGCCGCCAGCCACTTAATGCTCACAAAATCTACTGTCCAACGTATGCAAGCATTTTTTGAGTGACTGTTCCCTCCTCCCTTATCTCGCCTCTCATTTTGGTCAGTTTCATAGTACGAATGGGCGAGGGTGGATAGGTGCTCACGGTAGTCCAGTTTATTGAGGTGACTGCAAAACGGCCGAAGGAAACAGAAAACAACAGCGGTTGTTTCGTTCTGTTGAAGATGATCTACGATGCAACGCTTCTCAGGATTATTCAAGCACATCGAACGCCAAAATTTCGCGCATTATCACAAAGCAGTGAAGTACTCTTAATATAGCCATTTTTTCATATTCGTATCCGCGAGACCTGATTTGCGACTTCTAACCCCTTCTCGTTCAATTATCGATAAACAAAAACTGTCGTATAGCGAACGAATTTTAAGTTTAAATATGGAATAATCGACAACTGTGCATAAGGCCACCGCAGGCACACGAGAATTGCAGAAGTGCGCGTGAGAAGGCGTCGACAATTAACGGCAGATAGACACACTCTTCAGGCGATAGACATTTCTGGTAGACACGCCGGTATACATTACTTGAATTTCCTATTGAAGAAGCTGTCTACGAATTTTGTACTTTCATGCGAAAATGGATGGAAAACATTCGTATTCACATTTGATAGATATTTAAAAAAACAGGTGATATTAGTTTCATATATGATTAGAGCACAAACCCTTTGAAATAGAGCGGTGGTGTTGTTCCGAAGATTTCATCATCCGGATCGCCAAATGAAACGAACGGACGAATATGCACGAGATCCAAACCCAATGAGTCGGCGAAATGTACTGCTTTTTTGTCACTGTGACTGTTCGGTTTTTTCAACGCTGAACTCAGTGATACCGAGCGTTCACATCTGAAATAGACAAAAATTTTCTCAAAGATGTTTTTATTCGCTTCTAAAAGTCGCTCGTTATGAAAAATAGCGAAATGAAAGCATTCAGTCGATTGAGTCTTTTCGATCATCAAACAATCGAACAGTGACAGCTTAACACTGTATTTCCTTCTTTTGCACAATTCCGATGAGATGAAAAATTCACTGTATCAATGGCGAGAGGAGGTGCTTTCACGGTGAAGGATGCCAATATATTGCTCAAGCGAAGGAATCTCGAATCGTATATGAACAGTTGCTTTCTGCTCCAAAACGCTATAAAAACAAGCAATTCGATCACAACTTTCTGATTCCTTGAGATCGAGTAAAGGATATCCAACAAAAAACATTGAATGAAAAGAATTTGGGGAGTTCGGGAAGCAGCGCTGATTTGAATGATGAAGAAAACAGCTTTCCAAAAAATCGTCTGGAAAACAAAAATTTTCTGCGCCTTCCATCTTCGATTAATGGTTTATTTGGAACTATGTGCACGATTGAACTGGCATAATAGCGCAACGAACGACTTACAGCCGCATGTCAATTTGAAGCAATATACATGTCAATTTCCTCATAAAAGTACACATATTCACATCTCTCTAGCTCAATTTTCTGTAGGATATGTTGAGTGTATACCAGCTGTAATCGTTTGCTCGATTGTAATATGGAGTATTTTTGGCGATGATATTTCTGCTAGATTCTTTAACAAATTAATCTATTTGCTCGTTTTGTTTATACATTTTTACTTCTTTCCCGTTGGACAATTTAAGGGCAATAATCGGAAAATGCAAGTGCACAATATTGCTCGCTTTACGAGTAAAGATCGAAATTTCTCACTCTTGACAACCGGTTCCAAACAACTCTTCAAATTGACCATTCCAAGTGCAAAGGCTGAAGCAACACAAGTGCAAAAAAAGCTTCCCATAGCTGAAAAACAAACGGTGGATTTTCGTCACCAACGTTCAGCGGTCATAAGAATTGTAACCATTATATATATATATATATATATATATATATATATATATATATATATATATATATATATATATATATATATATATATATATATATATATATATATATATATATATATATATATATATATATATATATATATATATATATATATATATATCTTCACGAGCTACGACCAACAAAGATGAGATGGAAAGATGAGGCGAAAAAGGGTCGGCCTAATCGTGCCGCCTCTCTTTTAGTTGAATTCCGATGAAATTCCTCTCAAAAACTTCAAAACATGAAACGATTTTTCGTAAGTGTAAAAAAAAGATGGAAGTTCACATTTGCAAATAAAAATTTGCTGAATTTTTCTTCTTCAGATCGTTCTAACAGGAGCGAACTTTAGGTAGATGATAAGAATACGAAAATAATACTCATCTATTAGAAGTCTTTTTCTAATGCATTAGGACATTCAACATAGGTGATAATGATATAATTTCTATTATGATAGCTTTCTAATAACCTTAAATTATGGAAGATAAACTTGTAACAATGAAGTTGGAAATTGCTTTAATATTCAATGCATCGCTAAACACTATGATGAATGAAGGTTAAATAAAGTAGATCTATGCACTCATATAGCGCATTTTTTTTTCCAACCGGGAAATTTCTTCATAACTTAAAACGATAGATATTTCACCGCATTGAAATGCAATGTGTTAGCGATATAAGATGAAACACTCTTACGCTAAAAATGAGCCGATCCACTGAGCAAAAAAAAAAAAAAAACAATAATCAGTTATGGCGTATCCCTTTTGTAATATATCCGCTAATAACGCTTCAAAAAAACAACAACAATAACAACGACAACAACAACACTGAGAAAAAGTGTCGTTCGAATAGATATAGAACATATGGGAGAAAACTATTTCAAAAACTATAAACCACTATGATTGCCCACATAAATTTATTTGATTCATATTTTCTATAGTGCAATTAAAACTCGAAATTTGAAAACGGAATTTCATCTATCGTTCATGTTCATATCATACGGAAAGCATTCAATTGTTGAACGAGTATTTTAGCGAAATAATGCTGCTATAGGTGAAAAAAAAAAACGCAATGCTCATCTTTCGTTATCATTTACACATAGTAGACAGCGGAAATTTGTTGTAAATGAATTTTTCATTTGTGCAGCGAAAAAAAAAAACAAATTTTACGTGTTAAACAAAATAATCAAATCTGTGAAATGAATGAAGCAACATTCAACGAAAGTTTCCTATTTCACAACCTCTATTCATGAGGCAAATTACAAGAAGAAACAAAAATCGAATGTAAATTACTTTCAGAAAATATGAAAGTATATAAGGAGAGATATGCATCAATCATTTAATGTATGCATTTGTCGAATATACATAAACGAAGCGTAGTTTATTTCTCATATCGAGTAATTTCGATCATTTTTATTTTCTTTTAGCTTTTTCAATGCCGCAGATGTTGCACATACATCTATAAGATGATAAGAAACTGGCCGCATCTATTTAGTTCCTTCTTCATTTTCTTCCGCTCATTTCAAATCTCTAGTCACGCGACATTACTTCGATCACGTTTTCCGCTCAATATTGAAAAAATGTCAAAGACGTTGCTGAAGTTTTTTGTTCTATGCAACTGTGCCACTGTACCATTCACGCGCAATTGAATACAATACGAAATTGTTTCGCCTCATAACGAATCAATACTTCGAATGATCATATGAAGAAAGTGACTTTTTATAGAACAAAAAAAAAAGAAATTCTTATAAATATGATCGGATTTAGATTGTTTTTCATTCAAAACCCATTAGGGAATAACTAATATCTTCGGAAACAGCTCACGTGTAAATTCAGTGAATTTATTTTGAGTACAATTAACACATATGCGAAGAATTTACTCTTATTGAAAAGGTGAATGTGAACAGAAAATATTTTTGGTGTGAATATCGCTGAAAAGTGAATATTGACGACATTTGCAGATGCAGCACAATTGCGCGCACTCTTCTCCACATTTTCTGAGTTTTCTCATTTTTCACTAACGGGGAACACTAAGATAAGTGATGCTCCTTCTTGGAACCAATGCGTTCTTATACGCATTCAACTTATCGGGATGGGACAGTATTATCGACGGCCATTTGTTCGACTGCTGCCAAGAACAAACAGAAAGCATTCCATGCGCTCTTCGAGAAGCTTTATCACATATCAGGACATGAGACAAAGCGATGCGGGCGATGGTGTTAAGTGCATACGACGAGAAGAAAAAACCGCAATGTGCACAAGTCTTTCATGTAAATGAGCTTTTCCATAGCTCTAGGTAACAGTAAGGAGTAATATCTACATTCACGTTGGTACTGAAAATGATTCGTTACCTACTTCTGTTAATTTGTAGTCACAAAGCACAGTAACGAAATGTTACTTTTCAATGCGCGTGCAGTCTTAATTCGGCGTTTTCAACACGACAACCCCTGAAACTACAATTACGAAATTTTTAAATTACAGCCTAACAATGTGGCAGTTTGTATATGAACATCCGAGCAGATGTGTCAACTTGAAACGAAACCTTTGGAAAAATCATAGGAAGCGTTTGCCAATTGGCTGGGTCGAGCTAGATCCCGGTTTTTTTTACAACCTTTTGGAAAATCTTATAAATAAAGTAGACTTAAATTTGGAAAATCAGATGCAACATCTTTTTTTTCCACAGGTAAAAAACGTTCCTGTTTGCTATTTGTCATTAACAAAGAAAAATCTCTGTTTGTGCATGACGCAGTTAGTACAATAAACGGTAAGAAACAGTATAAACGCAGTTGAATAACGAGAGATTGAAAGCATTAAATTCCGCATACGTATCATGACCAATTTTTTTTTGGGGGGGGGGGGGGGGGAAGCATATGATAAGGAATTGCTGAACAGAATGAAAGAAAATCGAGAAAAATCTTTTCAACGCTATAAAAAAACGCAAGCTGCACATCCGCCGGAAGAAAGAGAAGTAAAGTGTACAAGATGTTACAACGGCAGCGATCAGTTTCATTCACTAGTTAAGAATACATCCACTATCAATTTGCTACTAGCGGCCTAGCAAGAAATTCAAAATTTTCCTACGGAAATATTGGAATTTGAAAAGCACAAGAAAAAACTTTTACGTATGAATTGGATTGAAATTTACAATCGACATTAGGAAATCGCTCGATAAAATGCATTAAAATTTCCTACTAAGGTAATTTTAGGGCCTTTATTAGCTGCATAGGATTTTATCATTTGACTTCAAACTATCGGCATCCAAATTATCAGTTAGAACAGGTGCAAATACATAAGTACGCATGGAATGCACTCCTCACAGTGCATTTGGATAGGAGAAAAAGTTTAAAAGTTTTGGAGAAATGATAATGCCAACAATTAAAGTCGATTACTTTAATGTTCGGTCGCGATTTTTGCAACGGGTGACGAAGGTTTATACGGTTGTGTTCCAAATATTTCATCGTCAATAACATCGTCTCACCATACGAGAAATAAGCTCCCCGTACATATGGTATTATTGTTACTTTTTTTTTCTTCTTTTACGAGCATTTGCAAATGAGATGCTCATATAGATAAGAGAATACTACTAATCTCCGCTAACGCAAAAAAAAAACAGTTAATGCTGATAACAGTACAAGTAGATAGTGTAGGACAACTTTCATTATTATTGAAATATTGGCTTTAAGCGTATTATCATATATGAAGTAGATATAAACATTAAAAGAAACAAGCAAGGTTTACTTTGAATGAAGTATGTGAAGATGAGAGGAAAAAAAAATCGAACCACAAAGTGCAATTGTTGGAAAATTGTATGCACTCATAAAATACTTCACAAAAAGTGTTCAAAAAGAAGGCGCCGCTGATGAGCCCGATCACTAAGATGCATGTAACATCATGACCAGCAATTCAGCCCCTCCTCCATCCCCTCACCCCTCCCCCCCCCCCATCAAGCAAGGCTGTTAACAATAACGCCATAGAGATGGTTTGAGTTTCAACACGAAAGCGTAACTTTCATATTGCCAACTAGAAATCAAGCGTCATATTGTAGCAATACCTACGGCTCCCAATTTGAACGCAACGAACATTCCAACTGCGCTTCGACTGTGACAGCTTTTCTATCGCCTACGCTTTAAAGGCGATTGCGCGATCTTTCCCTCCTGAACCTTCGTGCTCATGGGGATGGCCTTTATCACGCATAACCTTCGAACCTCTATCAAGGCAAGAAGGTCAACCCGTCTAGATCATAAGGATATTGCCCCTCAACGATTTAGGCAAAATAGTGGTCTCTTGTGGAAATGTGTGAGAATAAATGAGCCAAGGTATAATAACGTGACTATATTGTCTGCTGTTTCAAAAATGACGTTAGCGTCGAATTAAACCGCTCAGTGCATAACTAGGCGCCCGAGAGACGACAGTCCAGAACACCATGCCGATACGCTAATAATATCACACAAACCGTAGACAGAGAGTATGGAGAATTTCCAACCGTCATATGTAATAAATGAAACGACACGATGATAGTACTTGTGATTCCCTTCGCTTTTAACAAAAGAAAAAAGAACCTCTACCAAATCACACATTATTAGAATTAGATTTCCTGTAAAGCTTAAATTTTAAAAAAAAACACTTCCTCTTTTCTCAGAAAAAAAAAAACAAATCACCAATCTTAGTCTTCCGCGAGCGTTATTAAAATTCCATGTGAGAATATCGTTACTACTCGCCGACTTGATCATCTCCTCATTTTTATCCGTATCCATACAAATGTATGAAGATGACAACGTTGCGATCAATTGCATCATTCAATTCATCGAGTTTAGGATGAGCTAATGACGTTTAAACTTTCTACAAATTCATAAGCATTTCATAATGGTTGTTTTCTTCGTTTTCGTTAGCCACAAGAAAAAACGTAAGAATACATCATCATTTGTTAATTTTTTCACTAATCGCAACAGTTGAAATATGCAAGCACTAGTACGTATATTTCAATACGTCCTGATAAGATAAGAAATTGATGTTGGTGAAGAACGCAAAAAGTATATATCTGGTCGCCACCTGTGATGTCCTAATTCATCTCGTTGAATTTCTATTGTCCGAAACACTATCATACAAAAATCTTTAATAGCTTCATACTATAAATAACACCTGTTTCAACATGCTTCGAAAAACGTTGGTTCTGAAAATGAACGGCCCAATCACTGCAAAGCTTCGCTCTTACTAACTAAGGACTATCAATATTGTATAGTTATCAGCTAAGGAAAAGAAATGATGGACGCACGAACTGCAAATAACAGACGCCCTTTCCAAAATTTTTCAATAAACACATCGAAAGAACTCATGTGGAATCAGTGCATGACATTAATAATAAGTTCTCTCCAGAAAAATACTTTGAACGTTTTAACGCAACATAATGCGACATAGCATCAATTAGTGTTAAGGAATGAAATATAGATGAGCGAACCTTGCATATGGTGGTGGACTGGGTGATGGACTTTCAGTTATTGTCTCTTCGAGTGTTGAATCGGTGCAACAACTTGCAGCATCTGAGAAGAAGCCATAGTCTTCCATTGAGAACACTTCACTCGGACAGCATTCTGAATCTGTCATTCTCTGCGATCGTACCCTAAAAAATTCTCCCGATGAAATTTTTCAGCATTCGTCTCCAATTCACATGATTCCGTTTATCAATACTAGTAACTGACTATATATATATATATATATATATATATATATATATCTTCTTCGCCTTTGATAAAACTTCTTTTAAAATTTCAATAACGCGGAATTTTTTCTTCTTCTCAAGAATCTCCGAAACACTGGTCAGTGAAAATCGAAATTCTGTGAAGAAAGAGCGAGTACTCGAATCACCATATTCTTACCAAATTCTTTAATCAAACGCCTCATTCTCTATGATGCAAAGGTAATATCAATTGTTGCAAACAAGCATCTGATCACACTATGTGCAGGCGCAACAAACAGAAAATTACACGTCATGAAGAAATAAAAAAACGATAGCATAGGATGCTAGGAATGTCAGCATAACAGGCATATAATCACACATTGAAAAGATGAGAGAAAGAATGTGGAAAGTATCGGTTTTCTATCCTCCTTCGAGACTAACTCTATGTAATTCAGCAGTCGAATAGGGTTAATATAGGCTGTGAGTTATAGGCAGTAGATAGCGCAAACGATGATTCAGACAGACGGTTGCAGATTGCAAAACAAATTTTCATACACGCAAACAACAGAAAAAGATAGAGAGAGCGAGAGGAAAAAAAAAAAAGAAATAACAAAACTGCCGAAATCGGTTTTTAAGAAACCAATGATTGCATTTGTAGTAGGCCCCATTCTTAATACCTCTATTTGTTTGATGTGGTTGAAATTCCTCGCCTATAGGATTCATTTCATTAATAAGAATTGCACTGCTTAAATTTTTCCGAGTAAAAGACTCAAAAATTATGAATTTTTTCTCAACGAAACAATAAATCATAGAATATAAATAATATTGCGATACGAGGAACTTATAATTTCTTGACGATAATATCTAAAATATCACTCAACAAATGCATTGAGTAGTTTCTATCGAAATCACTGAATACGAGTTTTCCAATAAATGTGCTAGAAGAAGAACTTATTTTGTGATACAGACGTTTCGAATGAATTACTTAAATGACTAGCGTTTATCCATCTGCATAATATTAAGCCAAAAGAACTGTAGAACAGAACTGTAATATATATATATATATATATATATATATATATATATATATATATATATATATATATATATATATATATATATATATATATATATATATATATATATATATATATATGGATGACATGGAATGGAAGTCTGCTGATTCTTGGAATGTGGGGATTGAACAAGTTGGTTAAGCGGCATGGTCCAGTCGAGCCGCACGAAGTGATCGAGAAAATGCGGGTGAAGAATGATGACGCAGGAGAGAAAAATTATATGATGTTGTTGTCCTGAGGAATTACATCATAAACCTGAGCGTGAGACCAGTGGGAGATGGTCGTTTTTAGGAGCAAAATCACTCTCTCTCTAGACGCCTCATCTAAAGAACGAAATATGTGGGGAGGGAAAAGGTTCACAAGCTCCGATTAGTTGAAGCCAGAGTTTCGTTATTTGAATTTACAGAACGGAACTCTATACAGTCTCCTTAAAACTTCCCGACAAGAGATTTCTGATGGCACAACGAGGAAAATGAGGTCTTTAAAGTAATAATATAAAACTATGTACTGTTGTTTCATTCCGGGAATACAAGTACTACTTCAGTCTGAATTATGTAGGTTCCGGTCCACGAACTGCTGCATACTCCAATATTCCTTCTGTGCCTTAAATAGTTTCATGCAGCGCAAGCAATGATCCTTAGAGCAGCTTCAAATATTCACCGTGTTCAAATCAACGTCGAACGGGTGGGCAAGAGCAATCACGCGAAACGAAATGGAATCGAACGAAAGAGAAACTTTTTTAGCACTGAAAGAGACACATTCACACGCTCGAAAGAGCGTGCTCAAGCGGTTCTCCAGATTTGTATTTGCAGAGTGCAATAATGATGGAGCCAAACCTGTCTGCATGCGTTTATGTGTGTGTGGGTGGATATATTTGTGTCTGTGCGAGTGCCTGCACATTACTGTCGAGTCGGGAGCTACCGATGGGAAATGCGCAGCAGGTACAATTTAGACCATGGAATGATGACTTGTGTCATCTCATTCGTTTTATCCTATCAAGTTTCAAAAAAAAAAAATTCTACAGTGGAGGAATGTGGAGGAAATATTTGCGTACACCTTATGCCGATGAGATCTTTATTCGATTTTGAATCGTTTATATGAATGCAAAACTTTTGCAAAGAAAAAAGCAAAAAAAAAAAAGGCGAGCAATTTGCTGGACAATAAAATAATGCATTATTTCATTTATCTATTTTCTCTTCGCCAACATATCCGAGGGATTAATTAAACGACGAGAATATTAGAAGCGCTTATCGCGTCAAATCGCTCATATCCTTTCATAGTTTTTCTAAGTTTCATTACTAACTTAGCAATGTTTCTTGAAAAAAACGTATTTGGATGCAGTTCAAGAATTAGAAAAATTTGGAACTACAAAAATTTGTTAAAGAAGGATAATATCGTAACGTGATCTCGAACGGCGATCTTCAAGTACACTCGTCAAATTTCCGAACTATTATAAGTACCTAAATATTAAGAACATTTGTATGCATCGTGCAAGCTCAACGCTTTCAACGAAGAAGTTTCAGAAGGCATTCTTTTGTAGATGATGCAAATGGTGCTTGGTGGAGTTCAAAGATGCATAAATTATCTTATGCAATTCAATACTGTTGACGCGGGCACACTGTTGGCTGGCTTCAAGAGCACAGCTGCAGGACAGCATTTAGTGCCAATTTTTCATCTTCATTTGTTTCCAGTCACCTGCATTTTTGTAACCGCTCAATTTGCGATATAAGAAAGCGATAACCACAGGAAGTTACTGTTCTTGGTTCCTTTTCTCGAAATTGTGCTTATAGAAAACCTCCACTGTTCGGTGATGTATGTGACAACTTACAGACGCTAATAAACCGAGACAATAGATTGCCGAGGTGGTCTACATATATATATATGGTGATTGCTTTTGAATAAGACGAACCACGTTTGAGGTGCTTGCGATGGGTCTCATGAAGAGTTCCCACCAGTTACTGTTTGTGTCGAACATGCAAATGGGAGGAAGTTCGAGGCGTCAAAGACAACGCTTCATGAAAACTTATGCAGTTATAGAAACAGAAAACGCATTTTATAATCCACTTGAAAGTTGAAAAAAGGTTTGCGCGTTTTCTTATAAGCCAAGTTCAAGAAAAAAAAAAGCCATAAAAGCGTGAAATTCTTGGTTAAGTCTCTAAACATTTATCTACTCAAATGAAGCAATGACACTTACCGATTCGTAATCCCGTTCCGATAAATTGAAGTAGTAGAGATGGAAAAAAAAAACTCGTAATACAATATTGATACTCAAAGTAAATTTAAAAAAAAAAAAAATCAATATGAAAGTGGTTGAAATCGAGCCAAAAAAAAATGTGAGCAAATCGGCGAATGGGCATCAACATGGGCGCCCGCAAAGAGAAACGAAATCATCACGAATAATCTGCACAAAATAACGCCAGCAATAGTGTTTTTTGCTTCTATAACACGATCGTATATTGCGCTTGTTTACAAACATTGCATACCATAGCGGTTGGTGGCGCTTTATTCGGTTGAATACCCGAATTGCAGACAGCTGTTGCTCGTGCTGTGTAAATATGCCTGCTAGGTTCTATGCTAATCCAATTCTTAGCGCTAATTAGGCAAACTGGAATAATGAGTATAACAATAAGTATTAAACGTATCAATCGATTAGCTCATAGAGTCTGTATGAAGTGAACATATCGAAAGACATCTATCTATGTTGCATTGCTAAGATTTTCCATTGTCGAAACATTGAAAGGAGGGCGAACAGAAGGAAAAGAAAGTATAATTGCGGTGTTGTTTTGATAATATGGTTTAAATAGGCAAATAAGAGTAAAAATTAATACTGATTTAAACCAACAATAGATGAGACGCTATGCATATTTGGAGTGGAAGACATAAAAGGGGAAAGCGCATCGAATAAAAGAATGTGCGGGATGAAGATTTTTACTATACGTTTAATGCTTCATTACTTCTGTGATAAAAGGAATATTCAACAATGGAAGTGCTCGTTTCCGCAAAGTAATCATGTAAATATCATGATAGATAAAATGAAGGAAACAGTAAATCAAGACGATCTTGCTGAGTAATTGAAACGGCCGATCAAATAAACATGATATGTTGCCGACGCATCAGGGATTATGGTCAAAGGTCATTGATAATGAGGCGAAACGAAAAATGCCGGTATAAAGAACATCGATGCGATTAAGAAGAAAACAAACGTTACACGAATGGTCAATCCTCGAAAGCTTTTACGGTCAAAATATAGTGAATGATGATAATCTCGACGCCCGATGCGATCCGCACTGCACAAGCGACGGTTCGTTCGATTCCAGCAAGTTGTGCACTAACCAAATAAATAACTAATTTCTTTGCATATACGAAATGCTTAGCTACAACTGAATGAATATGAATGCAATAGCGTATACATTATCACCTATTTTAATATATATATATATATATATATATATATAGGTGATAATGTATACACTGCTGCATTCCTATTCATTCAGTTGTAACTAAGCATTTCGTATATGCAAAGAAATTAGCATATGCTATATATATATATATATATATATATATATATATATATATATATATATATATATATATATATATATATATATATATATATATATATATATATATGCAAAGGAAATTTTGCGCAAACATGACGATTGCAAGAAACAGAAAAAGAAAAAGGGCAATGTAATGCCGTATAGAAAAAGAGATGCTAACTTGTGCGATGTTCTTCATAGCAAAATGAGACACAAAAATTCAAAGTCACATCCAAAGGAAGCATTGAAAAAGAAAGCAATTAACATAGAGTTGAAAAGACTTTAGAATTAGTAGATGCTGAAATTTCGTTTAGGAAAGCTCCATCTACTCGATGGAATGGGAATTTATAACTTAAGAAAATTTTGGAAGAATAGACAATCGACGGTAATATTTCTAACGTGCTCTAAAGATTTCAAACATGAATGCACTTTCGATGTAGAAAAAAAAATGATAGAAATTATAAATATTAACCTGAGAATGGTTCGATTCAAGCGAACATATAAGAGGATATATGAGGCTTTCAATCAAAAAGAAACCAATTAATGTGGAGAGCTTTTAATAATATAGCGCTATATCAACATTGTTTCCACACGATAAATGAATAAAAATCACCTTATTTTATATATATATATATATATATATATATATATATATATATATATATATATATATATATATATATATATATATATATATATATATATATATATATATATATATATATATATATATATATATATATATATATATATATAATATTTTGAATGCATGAATATTACGCAAGAAAACATGGCCATGATTATTGGCAGCTTTAATTAAATTATAAAAGTATGAAACAATGTTTTTTTTAATAGCTAACGATAATTTGCGATATGTAAAACATAATCAAAAATAAAATGAAGAAATAAACATTGAAATCCTATAGATTTTAAAATTGAAGACGACGGACTGCACGTGACGATCATACAAAATGAAAACCAGTTGCAGCATATGATGTTATCACGCATATAATATCAATTTTTACGGCATTCATATATGTAGGCAACACGTATGAATCGCACGTGTATCTTACCCGAAGGGAGATGATAAGAAACCGCGTAACATAGTGGACTATTATGGGTAAACCGCCAATATACAACGATTCTTGAAGTATTGCCCTCGTCATTCAAATGAGGTGGTTTTTGATAGATTGCTATTACCGATCGTGCAGCGATATAGGCGCAGAGGTCAAAGGCGATAGTCTCATCAACAGAGATTATAAAGAAAACCCCACCATTTGTTTTCTGTAAACAAAACAACAGTGGCATTCCTCAACATTCATTGATGCACTTGATGCAAGTGACGTTGAAACTTTAGAAAAATTGCATATTATGTTGAAGAAAATTTTTCATTTCTAATTCGACTTTTTATTTCCACATTTCCACAATTATGATATCGTAAAGTAGCGGTAGAAAGGGTATAATGTATATACAGAAAGGTATTTATTAACAAAGAACACTTGGTATGATTTTAAAAAAATCTTAAAGAATCGAATTTTTTTTTGCGCTGATACATCAAGATAGGTGAACTGTTTCTCGGCCGCATCTCTGCAATTTCTTAAAACACCACTGCGCAATGTCATTGTTTTTTTTTTGTCTTCCGTTTGAAATTAGCCAACATTCGAACGCTTTAAAGAAAAAAAGAGAGGCACCTGTTCGAATGCCGTCATTCAGCCACAAAAAGTTGAAAACGAGTGATAGCATCAGAATAGCGTTCACCACCACAGTCGTATAATCAGCCTTTATTTCGCGGTGTTTCGATGATGTTTTATCGAGGAATATTCGTTGGAAAATGTGTCTTTCAAAACCGCTTTATGTGTGTCCAAAAAAAAAAGTTTTTACTATGCTCAGATTTTTTGTGCAATTCCATTCAGCTGATCGGCTTTTCTCGAATTTTTTTTTCCTTCTTCGAAATAAATCATCTTAAGCTCAAAATTCTTTATGTTTTCGGTCATATTCGTATGGTTATTGCCAATTACAAGGAAATGAATAGAAACTTAATATGATGACAAATACAGCAGTGGATACTTTCTTCATAAGTTATGAGTATGCTCTAAGTGCTCCACGTCGCCAGGAAAATATTTTATTATAAGTGTGATTTATTACGACTTCGATCTTTGTTCAACAATCTTTTGCTTACTATCATCTCCCTGAAATCAGCAATATTGCTGGCATATCAGATATCTTTATCGTCTAAATTTGTTCACAACTTATAGTCTTCGTTTATCCTACCAACATTAAATTAGCAATGTGCAAACATGCGAACGATAAAGCTTTCATAGGTTGATTATTCTCATCGCGAGAAAAAAAAAGCTTCTTCAAATGATTGCATTCATACGTAAATAAATCCGTTCATTTCGTATAGAATTTTAAGCGCTGGCAATTTCTAATAGTGGCGCTCATAGATTGCGGCAATATTGATGATAACTAGTAGTGCAAAATTAGGTGATGACCACACTATTGAAGACATTGTTTTTTTTTACGCTTTTAATTAGCCTAACAGCAATATATTTGCGCTTAAGACAGAAAAAAAAATTATTGGTGCGTTGAGTAACCACTTCCTGAAGCGCCACCGGAAAAGTGGCACTGCTGTGTAACATTGCTCTAAGTTTCGCTAGGCATTATTTGCATTGGTCGTCGCATGCAGTAATAGTAATAATAATAGAGATGAGCGGTGGCAGTTTGCACTTAGTTCTTCTAGCACGAATGATCAGAGCACTATTGTGGTGGTGAATGCAGTAAAAAATGTTACAGGTGATACTGATAACTGCAGATGCATGTACTGTTAGGTAGCGATGGAACACCTCTACCTAACAGGATGATGAACACAGCAGCATGGCCACCAAACTTAGTTACAAGTAGTAGTGGTAGGTCAGTAATAAATTTGTCACCGCTAGTTTCGTTAGTTGAAGTTTTTTGTGCTTGAGTTCCATTATGGTGATTTTCGGTCGGAAAATTTTGCGATTCTTCATCGCATAGTCAATCACAAACATCGTCCACAACTAGTGGCGAAGAGGAGGAGCATATATTCTCTAATCTACCGACCCATTCTTTTTGCAGAAATGGCGACGGCAGCACACATCTGCAGGGTTTCGCCATTATCACTTCCTTTACGCTACCTACAGTCATTCGTTCAGTGATCTTGGTTTTCAGAGGAAACTAACGTTTAATGGATGAGTACGTAGAAGATGAATTCATCCTTCGCATACAAACGTATTTTCATTGAAATCTCATCAGAGGCCAGTGAGAAAAAAAGAAGCAAATATTTAATATCGGTCACGATATGCAGAGAATATGAAAGCAAAGTTGTTATGAATTGGGCGAAAATCATACGAAAGTATATGATATGAGTGAGGATTAAACTTGTGAGCATTTTGCTTTTCTATAATCCACTAATATTTTTTATTTCATTTCGATTTATAGAATTTATTTGTGGGGGGCAAATTTTATTGCTATATTCAACGTTTATTATGTTTTAAAATTGAGTTTTTAATTTCGTATAGCACTCATTGCTTTTCTTTTAACCTTTAGAAAAATATACTAACAGAAAATTGTATCTTTCCTTAAATGTCATTTCAGAGAGATTTTGAGGAGATATATATTCAAATCTATGAAATATGATCTCTTTTTTTTCACGTAGGAAAATGTGAGAAGCGCTTATTTGCTGAAAATGATTGATTCCAAGTTGCTTGCTCTTTTTTTTTCTCGCCATTAGAGTGAATGTAAACAAAATAGATGAAAATGAAGTATTGACATCAAAGGAAGTTATGAAGTTGCCAGCACATCATTCTCCCATTTTGCTGCTACCATATAAGCGTCAACAAGTGGTCTCTTAAATGCAATCTGCCAAAAATGGTATCAAAACACGAGCACAACCAAAATATGCTATGGGCCCTTACTAGTCGTACGTTTACATATGGGCACGAACACACTAAAAAAACGTGTTCAGAAATTCGGCTGTAATTTTCTATGAAAACCACTGTCTTTGTTATAAAAATCAAACAAATGCAACACTATGGGTTTGATATTATTCACATAACTTCGTTAAGATAGCTAAAATATCCAACGTTAGAAATGATCGATGCAACACTATAGGGCGATCGTCCTTAGTGAACTCATTAACTGTGATTGATCATGTCAGTTGCTATATCAAATCGCTTTCACGTGAAATCTCCCAGCCCAAATCGTTGATAACAACGGACAAGCTCTCGAATTTCTTGCATCCGGCATATCCACGTCTAGGCAGATAGTGACTTCCAACAGCAACAGCAGGTATTTATTCCCTGTTGGTTTAGTCCCCCCCCCCTCCCCCGTCCCCTTCGCGCTTTATTGCTACTTCCATCGGCTCTGACATAACTTTGAGTCTAATATTCGGCCCCATCCACATTTCGCCATGCACTAAATCTCCGAAGTATGAAGCCTTCAGATATTTTGTGTGCCCTCAAGGACAGTCCTTCGAAAGCCTGAATAACCTGTAGCCGACGTTCGCTCCAGTGTGATGTCATTGCAACAGATTTTCATGCGCGTCTTTCTGCAGAGATCCAAGCACATGCACAATTGGTGATGGCTAAGAGGGGTGTGAATGGAGCAGGATTAGCTTGGCGCTCACCCACAGAAATGGTTTTTGAAATATTTCAAGTGCAGGACTAGCGCTCATTCGTCAAGCGATTTAGAGAGAAATATACGTGGAAGCAGAAGCTTTCATAGGCAGATAGAATTAGCTAATTCTGGTGGAATTTATGAGAACATTGAAGAAAACTATCTACAAGCCTTTGGGACGTATGCAAACATTATCATTCAATACATATATTCATTCGGTCATGAAACAGATGATGAAAATTCTCGGTGAAGCGACACCAAGAAAAGTCATTAAAAGAAACAAGCACGAAGAGAAATGTTACGAAATTATTGCATTGTTCAAATTCATAGCGATCTTGCATCATTGTTGCAATAATGATGAGCGTTGAACTATTCGAGAAGAATGCTGTCAAGTGGAACGATGTGAATAGAACAAGGGTGTGTTAAGAGAAGATGCCAATCGTGAAAAACACAAGCTATACTCTTCGACAATGAGCTATGGCGCCATCCTAAAGTATTTCTGTCGCAAAATCATCAACGCAAGCATTCGCATTTTCAGCAGCAAAAGTGATGTTTGTACATCGTCCTAAGAAAAAAACACAACCCTTAGGTAAGCAAAATAATTCAGCATCACAGATACAACGAAGCGAAGTTAATGATCGTGGAAGCTACCAAAAGTAGAGGGGCATCGGATTGCTCTGAATTTAAACAACACAGGATGGGGAAGACGGAGGATTGGCAGAGAACGACTTGGAACCTTCATGTTATTGTCGCATTACTGCAACGACTCATGGTCATCAGAGTGTGATATGACATCATTAGCAGTATCATATAAAGTAATAGGAAGCAGCATATCATACGGAGGCATATTTGCGAGCAAATTGTAGATTATAAAATTCTAGAAACAGTTGTCGCATGCTGAAAAAAATTCGACCTTTGCACTGATATAAATTTCACAATCTATTAGAGCGCACCTAAAGCAATGTTGTCCACTTGTACGCAGTTGAACTATATAAATTAAGCTATCACTAATGCGATAACCACCGATGAATTTATCGATGGATTTCTCTTAGAGAAATTTTTCACAAGAGGCTCTTCGAATAGACCTCATCCCTTCTTCTGGCTAAAAGTTATACTCGAAAAAATTCAATCCAATCTTCATATCGTCTAAGTTGAAATATTCGCAACAATTTGGCAAAAACAGAAATCACTTTAGAAATAGAAATTTTTCTGCAACATGTGGTGAGCATTTAAAAAAACGATTGAAAGAGTGAAACAAACCAAAGGCGATGTTTATCTCACGCATATTGCCGATGACGACGTTCCCAAATTGAGGACCATATGAAACTGTTTGAAATATGTAACGATTATTACGCTTGCAGTTTTTGTAGCTTGATCATCGGCTAACACTCATCTGTTGAGCATCACGCAAACAGTCGACCGTGTTAGATAGCTGAACTTTCAAGGATATGATGGGTAATTTTAAGGATTTCTATTAGCCAAGTGAAATCTCTGTTGAACTAGCATGATAGTCATCAAAAAAAGGCAATTTCAAATTCAAATCGCATCCGAACATCGTGTTTGCTCACTGCTTTATGGGTTAGCTCAATGTTTGCTTAACGCAGTTGATGTCTACATGGTGGCAGCAACTGCGCTTAAACAGCTCCATGAAAAAAAAACAGCCAGCGGCTAAAGATGAGATACGGATTAGCTTGTCACTTGGTTAGGATCGTCTTGATGAAAGAAAAGTCGTAAAGATTTTCAACTAGACGATGATTTCCGTACGGTGGAAGTACCAAGCGGAGAATATTTATGCCGATGTGATAAGTGAAGAAACGGGGCAAATGAGACTGGAAGGCTAGCCGAATCACCAAAAACAAACTATCTCATTCGCCGCCAACGAATAAACAAATCGCATTCTTTTGCATCGTTCTTTCAAGAAAACGACCACCCCTACGAATCTCTTTCACTGTATAGATTTGTTTTTGGTGAGTCGACAATGTGCGTAAACCAGGGAGCCTACTGGTTGCAAAATGAGTGAAAAATCACTGGCACACCTCACTAGCTATAATGCTTGCCGAAGATAATGATTCAACTTGAATGCTGATTTCGGATGTCGCCTCATGTACCTCAGCGAAATTTCGGTTGTCAGCGAAGGAACAATACGCATTTCCTGTTCCTGTTAGCATATGCTTATACACTTCTGAAGGAAAAGACAGCCTTTCGTAAAAGCGAATGTGCATAAGCGCATAACAGGAAATTCTTCGTGAAAGATTCGAATGAATGGTCGGACGTGTCAAAACACTGGGAAGCTGCTAACGCGCCCATTTTTTACTTCTTTCAAGACGACGAATAAGCTCATTCTCTAGGCGGCTTTGCAACAGCGCATATAGT
This sequence comes from Ascaris suum, assembly GCA_013433145.1. Lineage (NCBI taxonomy): Eukaryota > Metazoa > Nematoda > Chromadorea > Rhabditida > Ascarididae > Ascaris > Ascaris suum. The sequence continues at coordinate 3,009,927 of CM024175.1, forward strand.
GTTGAATTTTCTGACATATTCTCCACCTCTTCGGCTGCTGCAAACGTGAATAAAATAGCACATGTTAAGGAGGTCTTAATTTTGAGAAGATCGTTCATGCTGAAAGCTTAATGACCGATCGAGCATCAACACAACGGGCTGAATTTCTCGTCTCCATTATTGAGAATCTATCTCGGGCTTGAAAGCGACGAAAATTAATCAAATATGAACACACTTTACTACATCTTGTGAAAAGCACTTACTATCTCCTCATTTACAACAATGTTCAACATTCAACTTCACTTGAAACTTTTCGATTGTTGTAGTTTGCAGACGTAAAAGGCAACATTTGAGGACAGCCGATGGATTGAAATGAAAATCTTCCAGAGTTTTTATGCATTTTGCGCACTGATGCTTCTTACGCGTGAAACTACAAATGAAGCGTTTCTGCTAGAAATACTAGAGATTCCCAAAGAATACATATAAAACAATATATAAGCATATAATTATGAAGCACAACAAAAGAATATCGCATATAATAGTTCTTTCATGTGCATTTTGAAACGTTTTTGTAATGACAGTAGAAGATCCATTTTTCAATGCAAAAAATCTACGAAGAAAGACGAAACGCATTATTGGGGAAATTTTTTTTTTCATGGATACATCAAAGTTTTGGTGAGGAAATAATGATCGCATATTTGCATTATTTGTTGAAAGCACAATTCTATGAAATACGAAAACACTGATTGCATCATTACTATATAAACTTGAATCAATATGACGAGTGTTCACATCTTGTGAAAACGGCAATAACTAGACGCAAAAAGGTAATATGATTGCAATGATTAATAACTTTCATTAATTTCAATGTCATTTCAAATATGTCCAAGTGTAACAAAAGTGCATAGCGAATTTCGATTTATTTACATCTCTATCGCCGCCCACCTCATCACTTGTGACCACAGAGTCGAATGATATCCTCTGCGTTCTTTTTTCTTTTCAACCTCTTCATAGTTTAAACGAGCTTCTTTATATGGATGTGAAATGATATCTGCTTGAACTATACCGCTTACTATGTTTTGTGAAAGTTAGGAACAATTTCCGTAGGTCTTGAATATCTGCCCCTTCCATCACCATTTCTCGAGTACCACCCTCGATATAGTGGATAGAAAAATGACTGAACATTGATGAACATGAAAACTGTGAAGGGCTTTCAAATGGTTCGAAATAAACATCACAAGCATGAGCCAAAGACGCGCTGAAAGCTAAAACGGCAACGAACGGCTGTGTCTTGCAGTACCGATCACAAGCGGTAGTAAATACATTTGATAAAATCACACTGGGGTATTCGAACAATCGATACGGTGCTGCATAGCACCACATGACATGTGGCAATTACTTCTCAGCGTTACTATAGTGGCAAAAGTATGAGTAGAACAGTCAGCTATAGATCAAGCGGAACCAGTGCAGCATGAAAAGTAAGTCAAAGAAGGTGAAGAGCATAAAGATCAAAAAAGTGCCCAGCGTGTGTAGTGAGGCTAGCCTGAGGCAGAAAAGGGGTCGACGTGCACATTCATTCATTCTCGCTTCTTGACTGGTCTGATGGCGGGGTGGGACTGCGGGTGGGCGTGAAGTGCGCGAGGCGATCGGTGGCAGCAAGGAGATCGACCGCGGGATCGTGCCGATGATTAAAACTATTCTGGAGTCCCTAATTGTTTGACACCTTATTTTCTAAGCGTAATAAACTGGCCGCTGCTTATACCTATGTTGTGTCGCAATTTATTCGACGGCAGCTTGACAGAGGGTGCGAATCCTGAATGACAGCTGGACAAGTGGACGAGACAGAAAGAGCTGACATTTACACAAATGGGCATGGAAAGTTCATCCTGGCGCGTAGGACACCATATTTGAATAGCAATAATTTGCACGACTCTATGTGGTCATATACCAGTGCAAGAACTCAGTCAACCAAAGCAGAAAATATCCAAATTTCCGGCATAACGGAAAACACTGGTCGCAATCTTCTAATATGACCAACTGATCACCTATATGCGCAACTACACGGCAAATAGTTTCAAGTTAGGAAACATGGTTGACCTGATGATACTGTTCGCAGTTAGGAGGACGGTAGTATTCACAGCCAGCTTAGAGGTGAAATTTATCGCTAGCCTACAGGTAGCACTCGTGGCTAATCTGAAGGTAATATTCAGAGTTTGAATGAAGATAGCGTTCGTCGTCGGCCTGAAGTCAACATTCTTTATACAGCAGAACCGACAGGAGTTTACTTCATGCTCAAAATAAAGGAATATTTGTATGAAGGACTGCGGATATACACTTCAGAGGTCCTAAACATAGGCAAGAAAACTACAGAACAGAGAGATAACCTGTTGCGACGAAACAAAGCCATGTAAGAAGTTATTGATATGTAAAAAATGATAGATATGCCGAGACATCTGTAGGTGAAAGCGCTTCATCACTGCGAACATTCATGTTCTTAAGACGAACCCCAATCACCACCTTTACCGCTTTTGACTTGAAAAAATTTTCCCCAGGGCCAAGCTTTTTGCAATGCAATGCTCATAGTAGCCTAATCCATAGAGAAGCGCTCAAAATCGTCTCATACCAACGAACAGCACCTCGTCGAATCGTCATCCAGACAACGTAATATTTTCCTCCCTATGCATGGAATATTTGGCATTGAAATTGCATTGAAAATTACACTAAATGAGTCAATATGTCTTGGAGCTAAATTCAAACACACTGAAAATAGTAGATTAAAAGATTTAAAACTATGATGCAAACCTTTAGCGTATTACTTCTCGACGAATTCAACAACCTATAAAATACGTCTCTCAATAAAATATTTCAATGAGCGATGTATACATAGATAGAATCGTCAATATGAGATGAATGAATTATATTTATTAAGACGAAGGCATGATGTGCAATGAATAACCTGTCCATGATTGATGTCTCTTTTCGCACGCTCTCATTAATCGAGAGCGGCTGAAGTCAAAATCCGTTCATATTTCTAAACTTTTCTTACTACTAAGCAAAATTTAGGCAAGTTCACTGCATAAACTTAAAACGTACTTTAGCGATAAGTTATAAGCTTCCTTCGTTTCGGCATTTGCGCAAATCATTCGAAAGAGTTAAGTTGGTGAAATTTATGTGAGATATTCCCTTAATTTATTTCCTACATTTAATCCCAACCTAATGAAACATAGGTTTCTGTGGAAAATATAACATATGAAGCATTTGTGAATTCATTTGCACAAATTTTCCGGATATAAGCTAAGCAAGTGTATCAAAAACTCATTTAACGAATGAGGCGGTTCAGCATCGAATACTAATATAAAGTATTTGTTCGAGTATAATAAAACGGCTTAAATGTAACTAAAAACATAACTATTGACATTTTGATTGCCAAAATATGTAACTAAAGATGCACCTTTCTAAAAGGCAATTAAAAATGCAGTTTTCTGCATTTTGAGTACGAAAATATCATATTTCTTTTTCAGCAAAATTTGCAAGCAATTCCATATCGAAGCGATAATGATACTTAATAAAAACAATTGAAAATTTCATTCCTTATTGAATTTCAGACGTCATTATGAAGTAACTGTGAAATGTTGCAAAAGAAAACCAACTGAAGCGGTTTAGCAGCAACCCCATAGTCAGAACATAGAAGGGTGGAGTGGTTAAGCGGCAAGTCGTTGAAGGCTAAATAATCGTGAATGAATAAATGTAAAGCTTCAATGTTTTCGATCAACTAGAATGACAAATTTCTGGCGATTTATTGTGAGGTACTGCACGATGACGAGCATCTTGTTCACCACCCACTCCAAAGATCCAGTCGAAGAGGAAATCGCCCAAGCATCGCCTACAATTATTATTGAGTTTTAACGGTCAGATGTTGAATAGCAATTGCTCGCCTTGCACCAGTTCGCTTCTTTATCCCACAACTCCTAAAATATAGTATCCAAGATTACAAGAAACGCTCTCTTCAAAAATATGAAAATATAAAGAGCTGATAGTAGTTTGAAAAGATCTAGTTCGGCTCTAGATGAAATTTGCATAAATGATTGTATGTTAAATATTGCATCAGAGAACACTATGAATATTCTCAATTAGGTGCTGTATGTGCTTTTGAAACATTTTTCTCCGCAAAAAAAAACCCGGAAAACTTTAGTGCAAGTACGAAAGAGCTGAAAAAAAAATTGAAATGTAATTATGGGAAGGATACTTATGAGTCTAGAAATTCTGCGTTTTTCCAGTAGGTTTACTTTTCAACTCTTTCAGTAGCATTTTTTTCTTTCAAACGAGCATGAATCTGCAAATAATATTCGCTAAATCAGAACAATAATTTACAATCTATTCACAACTATCGACTAGAATCAAAACAACAAAGCAAAAGCAATGATATCTCCACTTCAGCACGCGCAGTTCATGCAGTAATATCAGCTGACGTTTATAGTTATCAAAACAACGAGCGGAAGTAATTTGCGCCGCTTCATAGATGCTATAGAAAACGATTTGAGCCTGCAGAGATGAGAAATCATAAAGTGTTGTGAGCAATGTTCCACAGGTACTCGTTCATTTCACGTGCATGAGAGCAAAACGATAGTTTTAAAAAAAATTTTGCACCATTTTGTGCTAGCCACATTGAAAGCAAAAAATTACAATATACAATTGTATAATGCATAATTTTCACCCCTATACACTAACAAACTTATGAAACTTACGTGCAACCGCTTAGATTAAGAGAATACAAAGATGCGAGAAATGCTGGAAGTAGCATGCCTCATTGACAGCTGAAATTGGTCGATTGTATGGCCTGTAGCTAATTGCAAGAAGTAAGGTTAGGGAAATTCTTTGAACGCAGTGGTGTAGAGTTTATGACTGCCGATACTGCATCGAATTCTATGGCGCAATGCACATCACCATTCAATGTCGAAATGCAGTGTCATACGCCATGAAATTTATATGAAGCAAGGCACTTCGAAAAAATCATTTGCACATATCCTCGACAGGTTCTTGAAGAGTGCTATTAGAGTTGAAATTAATCAAGAACTTAAAATATGGTAAGAGAATGATGAAAATCACAGAACGGTATAAGTACGCTTCGAATCAGATACAAAAAAATTACCACCAAAATCCATGTTATGACAACGGAAACATTTAAATAATTTGCAGCCACATTTTGTGAGGTTATATACTACTCATCAATCGAACAAAACTAAACAGAGCAACATTGGTTAGGCGCACTTCAACTGCAAACGAAGCGCTATGATCACTCGTCGCATTGCCGAAACGGCCCAACATCTCATCAATCACTTCGTGCATCAAAGCATTTATTTGCTGTGATCAAAACACGATGTGATATTATTCAAATAATAATAGTGTGTAGAAATGGCCTTCAAATATTAGTTGAATAGGAACTCTATTGCATATATTAATAGGCTAACTTCTTTGAACAATTATTTCTTTGGCAAATTAATGGTAGTTGTGATTGAAACCTAATAAAATTAGCTCCCCCTCTTTGTGCTATGAAAGCAAATTTTTTTTGGATAGGAAGACGTGTCATCTTGCATCATTCATTCTTACGATCTCAGTTTTTCCAGTCGATTTCCTAATGTTATGTATGAGAATGATAGAACCTGGAATCTATCTTCCGTCAATTTTTCCCACGACAGATGTCTTATGGAATTCTGTCGTACGCGAGAACTCTCATGTGCTCAACCGATTATGTATTATGTAATTTCCGTTCAGAAATTTGCCTTGTGGGTAGCCGAAATGCAGCATTTGCTTTGCCATTTTATTAGCTGCAAACGGCATGCAGTAGCAGGATTTACGGCAAGTAAAGCTAAACGAGATTCGGTAGAAATAAAGAACTGCGCGACAGATGGCGCAGGTAGAGTATGTGGCGCAAAACATGCTCAACTGCTGGAAAGTTGCAGTGACTCACTCGTTACGCTCAGCTGCGAGTAAAAAGCACATCATTACATTCTTTCGTGACAATGCTTTCTCGAATGTATCACGAGTATATACGAAAGAAGTTCAAAGCAAATGGATCCACCCATATCATAGATCTTTCATCGAAGGCAATGCAGAATGAGATGAAGGAAGGAAAAGAACACTTCTGTGGCTTCTTTATTCTCAAATGAAGCAGATAAAAAGGTTATATAATGAAGCTTACGCTACGATTCGCATTTCTTCGCAACTTTACGCGCTTGCCTATAGAAACAGTTCACCTGATGTAGATATCGGATTAACAAACATTGAGATATTGGAGGATATGGCAAGCCAAAGTGCCGCAAGAAGCTTTGCTAGTTGGCGACGAGGCACAAGTGTTCCACTAAGTTTTACAATGAGTCGAGAAAACATCGAGAATACTAATTCATATATGCATTCGTGTATATTTCTAAGATCACAATTAAAAAAGAAAAGAAAACAAGAAGAAGTTGGCTGTAGTTATATAGAGCGTTGAAGTAAATAATGCTGATATAGCAGAGAACCATTGGCGAAGCAAAGCGTTGAAGGAGAACATGAGGCGCCTAGCGACACATCAAAACATAAGGTTTAAGGAACCATCGCGTAGGCGGCTCCTGCTCAGCAATCGCAAACGTGAAGCGTTGGCGGCCGAGCAACTAGCTGCGGCAGGGCTTTAGCGTTACTCGATGCATCGACTGGATGTTTACTTGATGGACGTCGGATCCTCCCGGAATGAATGCTCTGCAGGCTTATAGGCATCGAATGCTTCATGCGCGTGGTTCTAAAACACGGTCAACAGCAACGCGGCGCTGCATAGAAGCATTTAGTTATTCGCATAGCGGCGAGATCATATTTCTGATAACGAAATCAGTGAGCGTATATATATATATATATATATATATATATATATATATATATATATATATATATATATATATATATATATATATATATATATATATATATATATATATATATATATATATATAGGATTTAGAAAAGTCGTGCAAAATGTGTCTTTTGCCGTCGCTTTGTAGCAAGATTTTCTGCGAAGCACCCTTTTTCAAAGTCTTTCCTCTCGATGTTATTGGACGGAAACTCACAGAAGAATTAAGGAGGCCATATTTGAAGTCACTGCAATGGAGACAGCAGGTGGTTTCATTGAAGGGATAATGGAATTAACCTGCCATTTTGCATGATCCAGACAAACAAAGATATGTGGGTGGTCAGATAAGCAGATTTACCCTCTCCCATCGGTGATGTCTTGCTTAGTGGCATATGGTTATGAAACTTACTCATGCAGAAGTGTTACCACTACGCAATGAAATTATACATTCTCGATCCGTCCTCTCCGATTCTTCCATTTCGTCACTTGCAGCACTGCTTTTCGATGCTCAGATCTATTTTTTTTCCTCTCAAAAGTGGGAGGATCTGAAGCATTAGGGAAAGAATTTCATACACTTGATCGAAGTAAGCCATATATAGCTGCCCACTGAAGTCAACAATTGGGCAGGTAAGTTTTCGAGAGCAAGCCATGATGATGAACGAAGATTGTTGTTTTTTTTTGTGAAGGTTGCAACTTCCTAAGCGGCATTATTAAAAATGCTATCTCTTCTTCGATGCGACATCAGATTTTTAGTGTATGTGGACGTAAATTTTCACGAAAGTGTTCACATTTATTCGAAACAAACGCTTCTATTTCTTTTAAACATAACTATGCGAGCGTACGTAATTGAATGTTTGCGTATTTGTGAGCAAGACTATGTGTGCTGGCATCATACTTGGCTATACTCACTTCGAAAGTACTGATTAAAAAAAAGTTCAATGGATATATTTTATGCAACAGCGTAACCTCGTAAAATATATTTTATGCTATTTTATGAGGTTTTTAAGTGGTTATATGAACTAAAAATTTTCCCACAATTTGCAGTTATTTCACATCGGTTGGACTTTTGTTTTTTTATGGGCTCCATTAAAAATAAGAAGAAGTTTTGCGTAAAAAGTTGGCATTGATGCTTAATTCAGTGAAAATTTAAGTGTATTCATTTGCAAAATGCTTTTCATTCGGCGGTGAAAGAGTTTTAGTATAGAAATGAATGCGTTGCAGAAACTTATATCATGTTGAACTTCTTTGGCATTTTTGTGTTTAAGCTGATGTAAAATTACGACTCAACCATATGGTCAGAGAGTTGATGTTTCCGTCTTTTTCTTAGCAATAAATATTATCGTTCTATTCGCCATAATTTGCAATAAAAGTTTTTAGTGCATAAAAATTTTCTAGTTTTTCTTGCATCGGACACATATATAAATCACGCAATTTTTGAAAACAAACATTTTACGCAAACTTAAAATGTTAGAGAAAAAGAGAAGCAACACTTTAGAAATTAGCAACAATAGTTGAAAAAAATTATGAAAAAAATGCTCTCTTCTATGAAGAATAGCAGTTGCTTACTTGATTTTTGGTCGCAAAAAAAACCTTCATATGCAAAATTCCAATTTGTGAACTAATAGCCGATCCACTTTTGAAAGTAAATTGTAGCGCTACAAATATGATCGATGAAATTCTTTGCGTATTACTTGAGTAAGAGAGTAAAACGAGTTGTGGATTTTCGTTTAAAGTTTTCGTCGACGAAATCATTTAGCGGAATATTCGCAACTGAGAGTGGAAAATTGAGAAATATAAGTGAATTTTCAACAAAACCGATCGACATTTTGAGAAAAAAAAAACAACTAGATCAAATCAAATGAAGTCTCAAAAAAAAAAAAAAAATTGCATTCGTCCATTGCAGCTATATGAAAAATACATTAGTCTTATATAGTTCATATACTTAAATGCGTATGGATTTGTGTGCTATATTTATGTTTTGTTATGTTAGTGAGCCTCGATTTACGAAATACGATGGCTATACGTGCAAATTGAAAATGACAAATGCAAATTCCCATAAGATTGGTGTTTTAGAATTAACGTATTTACGAACAGTCACATACTATAATAACTATCGATATTTTCATATGGAAAGCGTTTTATAACGTAGATTTATTCTTGAACCGATGTGATGCAGAGAAAGCAACTTTTATGAGCGCCATAAATTTTTGATCCCATCGATAAATGCATTAACAAAACATACCGTTCATCCTCTTATTTAGTTGTAGTCACATTCCAATATTTCCACAGAATTAGCGCCTATGTTCTTATTGACGAAATGAGAGCTCAACAGAAAGTAAACTATTCAAATCCGTCGAAAGGACAGCATAGTGGTTAGGAACAATACAAGAGATTCCTAGCAATAAAGTAGAGGGAAATCGTCAAGAACAATGCAACGGAGCTAGACAACTTCCATCGGCACTTTGATGGAAATATGTGCAAATGCGAATAGTCGATTCATTTCCGCTCATTGCAATCGTCTTTTTAGCAAGTGAAAGATGTATGCGTGCATATAGAACGCAAAAATGCATCGGCTCGATCAAAGTTTAGAGAAGAAAACGTGCAATAGCAAACGTGATTTCTATCACTTAAATGTGTCAGCAAATCTGTTCAAAAATTATCGACCGGAAACGTTGCCAAAGTGCTCGAACTGCAGCTCTACGTGCATTTATCCTATCAACGCTGAGGTGGCGAACGTCACCCTTCATTGCTGGCTTCAAGTATTCATTACTTTAGATTCGTAATGACGCTCATCACTATTACATACTTTACAGTTCATTTTCTTACTATATTTTGTTGTGCTCACATTTGCTTGATTCGTAGTAATAGTAAGTGCACAACCGAGCACTTCAGGACATTGCTATTTTTTGAGCTAAACTATAAAGCTTAGGATAAACTATAAACCTTAGGAAGATGAAGAAAGAAGTAGAAACGAAGCTCGAAAATCGAAATTATTCTAATGAAAGCTGTATGTGTAGGAATGCATGCAGCCTGAATTGAAACAACCTAATGGATTGCAGAATTTTTTGAAAAATAATAAAGAAAATTTTCCATTCACAAGCTGCGATCAGAAAAGAACACTACGAAACGAAGAATGTTCGCAGTGTTCTACGAGAATACGCAACACCTTAGTATTTCAACGTCTATGCAGCACTATACATTCGAACGTTCCGAAAACTTGTCAAACAGATTGCTAGCAAAAGTAGAAAAGTCGAGCGAGTGTTTCGAAGATGTTTCTACCATATGATCGAATGAGGCCGAGTGCGAAAAGCGCTTATCGAAACGGCTCTCCTCTCTTGTGAATCTTTGCTTCTCCTCAATATGTTGGAATCACTTAGATGACCTACCAGCTCTGCTATAACTCTTTCAGTTATAAATTTCCGATAAAGTTCAATTTCCAAGATGTAGCCGTCAAATATGACAATCCTTTTCAGTTAGAAATGCGGAAAAAACACTAATCATCTCCGAATGATCTCATAGAGATCGATCTCATATTTTATTTCATTGGATTTCAGGCAAGTTTCTGTCGATATCAGGTGAGAAATCGTTGTGGATTTTTCTGTCGTGAGAAAATCATCGTTGTGGAATTTTTCAAATTTGTGCATTAAAGTCTGTAAAATCTTTAGCCGCGATCAGCTGTCATCAAGAAAACTTCATGAGCCGAGAACGCGAACCATTAATCAATAGCTTTGAATTTTTGTTTTAAATAGTGAAAACGAACGAATGCTGACATTAGAAATCTATGGCAAAGGTCTATGAACGAGAAGAACATGTAGCCTCCTACAAGCTAAAAAATAACGGAAAATTCACATTTGTGAATGGATTCTATTTAGAACTTAACCCCCCAAGTCATGTGGTAATGCAGAAAAAATTAAATCGGTGTGCAGTATAGCCTGGTACCGAATTTTTCATTTGCTCTCGCTTGGCTTATTGGTCAACTGCTATCACTTAAGGACTCTTTTAGGATTTGCTGCAAGAGAAGCTCTGAAGCTGCCTTCAAAGATGAAATATTAGTAAATGAAAGCAGGATCCTAAGCGCCTATCGAATCTTCTATGAAGACGAAGGGGATCAAGTAGTATAATGATGCCTGAATGATACTGCTAAATGCGTCAGCTATATTAGCAAGTTGTAATAAGCAAAGGCTAAAGATGCGAGGTTAAAGCTGCTGCAACAATTGTTTTTGTTGTTCGGCTCGTGGCACAAACGATATATATATATATATATATATATATATATATATATATATATATATATATATATATATATATATATATATATATATATATATATATATATATATATATATATATATATATATATATATATATATATATATATATGCTGCATACATATGTGCAAGCATCACGTGACTACAGTGAGCTCTGCAAATGCGAACTCAGAGAAGCATGCACCAATCCGGAAATTAAGAGTGCAATAGTCTAAATGCTAGCTGCAGTCACTGTTTGCGGCATCACCAACAGTGTTTCGCCAATCGTTGCCCCTCGTCCCATTACGATGAAGCCATGCTCATGCCACGTCATGGTATCATCGTATTGATTTCACTTTCGGGTTTCTAATTTTGATGACCATTCATCGACTTGAAGAAGATTCCGAAAAGTCTTAACTAAGTGTTAAGTGGGATCGGTTACACAGTAATCAGTACGGGCGGTCACCGTATCACGACGTCGTGATGATGTTTCTGTATTGTACTGCTATTGTTTTGCTCCTTATAGACCGTTAAGAACGCTTTTGTTCCACGGAAATGATATCCTTCAGCAAAAAAGTAGTAATCGCTCCGGATCGGCTGTGGTAAGCAGCAAACGATAGTGCGTGGAATTTTCATGTGACATTTTTCCTCCGAAAATCATTCCACCATAACTAGAGTTGAACCGCCCAAATGTTTCGGGTAGATATCTTAGGAAATTTTCGAGGTGCAGCATCGGAAACACCGCCAACGTCAGAAATCGTCTACAGTATTGCAATAGCGAATGGCATGAAAATGTGGGATTTCGGATTTCAGTGAAATCGCCGCTGAGGCATGAAATGGCGATAAAACTGTTAGCACTCTTAGATTACGGTAGGTTCCCGCTACCAAATCGTCGAAATCCCTACTACTCAGGTCAAAGTCGCGTTATCGATAGCAACTATTGTGGCATTGCGCTAATCTCGTTAGGTAATGAAGTCAACCACCATGGCACTCTAATGATGGAATTATCTGGATTTGTTGCACATAACATCACGGGGCAGTGTCGCTAAATTTAGAGCTGGAGCAGCTAGGAATCTCAAGTGCTTTGACTGGCCACAGCAATTTGGAAGTGGAAGCGTTCCTTTGGAAGTGGAAGTGGAAATGAGATGTATTTGAAGGTATGAATTATTTGAAAAGGTAAAAAATTACTTCGGGTGGCTATTTGGTACTGAAAACATGAAACTGCCTCCCCATTTGATAGAACGAAAACAAGAAGGTGTACAAATTGGATTTTATATGGCTTCCGATTCAAAAGTACTCAGACAGTGGAAGATTTATCGTGAAATAACAAAAGGTTATCAGCTTTCCAAATGACACTGGTGTGCTTTTGAGGAAAGGAGAGCCGGAGATGCATAAGGAGGGGAAAAAAAACCTATTTTTTTCGCTAATTTGGGACGAATTATCTCTCAACTCAACGTACTTTCTACTCTCAATTCAAGTTGCCCCGCCCAATATGCAATCTACTCGAGCGTATTACAGGGATGATCTTCCACGTCCTTCTTCCCAATGAGCTGGAAATCGTTGAAGCGTCATAATCAGAAATGTGCTCAAGAGGCATTCGTTTGAAAAACCATAGGCTTCGAGGAAGAAATCGTAAATTTATCGTCGCATACAGTGGCTTCATCGCAATTACGTTGCAACAGTATTTCTGTCCGAAACGCTATAGAATTTGCAGTATCCGCGTCCACTAGCAGTTGCGGACGTTCTACGAAGCATTATGCGCCTGAGTTTCTCAAGAGGATAGTGCCAAAAACTTGCCCCATTAGCACATCTTTCTATGCGGCTGCTGTTTACAGCGTGATTATCGAGAATGCTTCGGAAAAAAACAACTCAGAGCGTACCTCGCGTATACGACGATATCACTTGAAAATCTTCCGCATTTATTCATCAACTGAATAAACATTTCGATGTTGATAACGTTACATATTGGTTATGAGTCGACGATGAACGTGACTGCCTTTCGACATACAGATTTCCAGAGGCGGTTCATTTCCAAAGTGGTCCCATTGTAATTGTACCGCTTTTATCAGCGAGCTCGTTACACTGTAGCAACAAGATGCAAAAATTAAACTCCACGAAGGAATCGTGATAATTCTGCAAAGTCAAGAAAAAGTTGCAAGCATAAACTTATTGATACTATTAGTTCATTTTCTTCTCAATATGACCAAAAACGAGACGTCTATCAGCAAAATTGCAAAAATTGAACACCACATTTGCACCTTAGTTGTATCACTATCTCGAATGGATTGTGAGCAAAGATGTGGTCTGTTCTTTCTACAAAAGAGCGCATTTTATTCTTGCAATTCATAAACAATGTTGCGGAAGCTCATAAATCTTGCATAAAATTTTTGATTGTTATTGCACCGCTTTGCATGACAGAAGTGCTTATGCAAACCGTCCGATATATTTGTTGGTGAATTTGCAGCTGCCTGTGAATAGCAATGTGAGGTTGCCAAAAGTATATTCATCGGTCACAAATTGGTTGTCGCTTATGCTCCTAAGAGAAAACATTGAAACATTGCATTTTCTTTGCACGTTGTCGTAGGACCTTGCGGAAATGCAGGGTAGATCTAAGTTGCGATGCACAACGCTTTTAGAACAGATGGAGTATAGGAAAGAGAAAGGAAGAGTGGAGCCGTGAAGCTCTTTGCAGGCATTATATGCTGCAACATTGTCATTTCGACACAAGTGAAAATTTACAATTTTTATCGCCTCATAAAATCAAACCACATGGACAAGATCGGCTACTGGCCTAGTATTTTATGACCACTTCCGTAGTTCGGGAAAGGAAGGCCTCTAAACTGGATTGGAAGAACGTTACGAATCGCAGAAACAGACCGATCGTCATTAACGTAAACATTCAGCGTTTATTAATGCGAACATTGGACTAGCAAGAAAATGATAGAAATAGATCCCATTTCCGTGCATGAAATACTCGGCTCAACTTCAGCACATCTAGCTGTGCACGAAATTCGTGTCCAAAAAGATTCCCACCCGTAAATATATGAGTGTCGAGGAAAGATCTTCTATTTTTTGGGGCATAATGGTTGCAATGAAGGAGCGCGTAAACTAATAAAAGTCATTGTCGGTAATAAAATGGCAGGAGCAAGTATTTCACCAGTAGTTTCCTCGATACAAAGCATAACAGTCGCAAAGCTTTCGAATTTTCAAAACATATTTACATCCGAAAAAGAATATTATCAAAGGCCGCCGGTTTTCAAACATAATTGGGAAAAAATGAGTGTTGAATGCAATCGTACAGGCTGAAATTATGGAAGTAAAAATCAAGTCGATTGCGGCTAGCAATATTACATGCATGATTGCATTCCTACTCAGTGATCCAGCCACTCTTGAGCCAATTTGTTGCTAAAATGCCAAACGCATATAGTCCATTTGATAAAGTATTGTTTGGCAAAAGCGGCAGAACACTATTAGCGGCTAAAGATTGTCAAATAGCTGTTAAAAGAGACGAATTACACTCTTTTTTTAAATGCAATGCGCAATTTTTCGAATACGATTGAAAATGATATGGAAAAATCAGCAACAATATTCTCGACACGTCAATTCGTCATCCGCTGTGACCTAAATATTTCTTCTTTTTATGAAATTATCCATCGAGAAGGATCTTACTTAATTATATGCTTATTTGGTATATACGTTAAATGCTCTTCGATCGCCTTTGCAATTCTTTCAAGCGACGTATTGCGTTATTGCATTAGCAATTGTTCTGTCTTTCTGTGAATGTGTTGAACTTATTTGCTGCAGCAGGCATGGTACTTCTATCGTAAGCTAATTTGCTAGAGCCAAAAATACCATGATTTCCATATCATACACCTTTTCTTCGCTTTTACTGATAAAATGTTTGTTGCCGTGCCATTTATAATATCACGTTCACTAGACGACTTTCAATCAAGCTCTCCATATCTCCCATGTGTGGTTATAGCAGCACTTCTTCGTATCTCTCGCCTCTCGCCGTTTCTACTCGTTCTTGGGAGTTGTCGTGCTTCCCAATAAATCATTTCGGCTATCCCCGTGTCCCTTCATGTTCAACTCGGCCTCCCTCTTCACTTCACCGCTGCCAGAGTTACAACGATTGCAAAATTCGATTCCATCGTCGTGACTTGCTCTAGAGATTCCAGAAATTTGTGCATTTTATGTTGCCCAAAGGGAACTTCATATAGGAGCGGCATTAAACTTACCTTCGAAGGACAGAATAACACAGCGTAACACTGAAGCCGATTTAGCGCATCATCTACCTTCCATATCATGACTTCTTACTGCATTTATTTGTCGTCGATGAGTGTAATAAAGAAATATGTTATGTAGGATATCTGCGCAGTCACATTTATACATTCTGACATATAGAACTATCAGTGGAAATGCTCAATGAATTGATATGAGGATATATGAGAGCAATCTCAACATTCTAACATATACAAATATAAAAACATAATGAGTTACATAGTAAAATGCGTAATTAATACACAACAAATCATCATATTTGCGAAAGAAGTAGCTAAAAAAATGATGCAAAAAGCTTTTCTAAATGTGGCACATTTCAATAGCAAGATTTTCCCGCTACAGAAATGTTAAACATCGAATCAAGAGCTGGATATTCAGTCAAAATGCCCGGCGATTGAAAATTGAAAATCACTTTTATTAAAAAAAAGAACGCTCTCTATGAAGAAATTCGAGTGTATAATGTATGAGTTGAAAATTTGCCAATATTGTCTCATTCCTCTTTCTATTGCCCATTTAGTTTCTCCTTCTGTTAGCGCTTTTTATGTTTGTTTTCTCTGCGTGAAATTGTGCATTTTTTTTTCTCCAGCGTTAATGATGATTTTGACGTTGTTTATGGATTTCAGCAAATTGATGTTTGCTATGCAATATTTCTATCCGTGCAATTATTTCGTTTGCGTGATTGCTTTTGCACTCCCATTATATAAATCATCAAAACCTGGCTGGGCAATTTCCTAAGTGCTATATGCAGCTTCAGTGGAAACAGTGGATTTGATCGAATATTATGAACATTACAACTTACAGAGAAATTTGTACGCATTTCGAACAGTTCGATTTCTTTTTCTGTGAAGGTTAATATCGCTGAAAATGGACGTTTTTTTTGATGAATTGTGTGAGTGGGGAGGTCAGCTAAGCCATGAAAGGATTGTCGCATAAGTGCATGTTATGCAACAGTTTCACTTGCTAAGCAGCAATAGCAGCAAATACGTATGAAGTGAATTCTTCCTGAAGGCTTTATTCGTCCGTTCTGAACAAAATATGGCGTGCGCATGATGCAGCGATCCAAAATGAGTTCTAATAATAGTGCTCTAGGAAGGAAATGCTTCGACATTTTCGTTATTGCCACAGACTTTGCAATGAATTATTGGAGGCCCTTCATGTTTTTCATTTCCATTTCAACAAATTCGATTCAAAGCGAAAATGAGTAATCACAACAAGTAGACCAACAAGCAATTCGTATGTTTATAGACATAGAGGAAGACATTGGAATGAAAAGTTGTCGAAAAGCAAATAGAATTTTACCGATACGAGAATGCCTAAGATAACAGCAGTGATACTCAAAAAATTCCACAATATCGTTTGGTAAGCATGATATCGATTAGCTGCGTTTGCTATCATCTTGTGGTGATTCGGAATTTTCGATTTTGATATTTTGCACAGAACTTACTGCGGCCGCTGCTTCCTCTTCATCTGTTTGTCGAATGATCTGTAACTGAAGAAGAGATCATTTGCACCATGATCGAAAGGCACTTGGCTGAAGCATCTCTCTCCATAATTTAATTCGATTGTGAGAAGATATGAATTTTATTAGTTATAATGGAACATCGTCGGTTCAGAAGCATATGGAAATGCTGCATATTCTGTACGATCCTATGCAAAGTTTTTTTTTCCTTATGAATGAGAACACTTTAGGCGCCAGTTGCATTTGTTCATAGAGAACTGGAAGGTGAAATCATTGGATCCGCGGGTGCAGAGTTTTTGTTTGCACAGAACGTTCGCACATTCCTATACATTGTAATGATCTATGGAAGAATCAACGCTGAGATTCCTCATGCAACAAAAAACTTTCAACAGCTATATTTCTTCGACAACATCGCTGATAGGAGAGACGAAACAGTGCCGAGAGGATAAGAAATATAGTTTTTTTTTTCTTTCCGGATCTATTCTAATCGTTTGTTGTCGCCTCTCTGGAAAACAGTGATGGGGAATTTTCAACGCCTGTGTGCTGACTGCGAGCATATCTTTCTTAAGTTCGACACGTGCTTTCTTAATCATAGTTGGAATTTATTAGAGTTTACTGTTTTTGAGTATATCACTTAATTTTTACTTTTACACGCAGATATGCCTTCAAGTGCGGGTCCACTTACCTGGCTTTACTGTCACCAAACTTGGGCCAGCTAAACTATGTTCCAATCACCAAATGTTCGCACCTTTCGTTTAACCGCATCTGACTGAAATGCTCATCACCTCGAGTAAAACCACACAGATTTCCAGCAACGCTTCAAGGTGTGAGCGGACTCTGTACTTCACTGTGGCAATTGAAGCAGCGCATTGGAGGTGGCGACCTACAGAATCCCGCGAAACGTTGTCTAGCAACCGAACCTCGTCAGCTGCATATCGCCATAATCGGCACATGTTGGCGGTAATTGCTAGTTTCACCGGCTCATGACATAGTTTGACTGGCTCATGATATAGTTTGATTTGCTCTTGATAGCGATGAATATTAAACATACTTCTTTCACATTTATGCTTCACTATTTCTCAGTTGTTATAGTCGCAAAGAAACTTGACTTTTTATGTCGTCGCTGATGTTTGAAGGATGCAGCGCGAAGAGGTGCTCCTAACACATCGCTTAGTTCAGAAATTATTATGCGCTATCAAAGTCCCATCAAATGGAGGAAATATCGACGGCAAGAGTGAAGAAATTGAGAAGAGTTTTCCTCACATAAAAACAATCTCATTTCCAAACATTCAAATAATCAAAAAATTCGCAAAAGTATGTCATATTGAAAAAAATAAAATTCAAAAAATGTGCGAATAATTTGGAGCAAAAACGGGTAATAACAAAAGCTTGTGAAATTCACTCATGACATTCACTCACCCATGCTAAACTGGCTAAACAAAAAGATAAGTCATTCAGCCAGTCTGGAAGATTGGTTGTCGAATATGACTTTAGTGTGCTGATTGGTCTGAAATGGTTGCTGACAGTGGCCAAATTTTTTACCAGCGATCAGCGATGTAAAGTAAAATGTTCATGTCATTGAATTGGGCACCTCCACATATTCGATAGCAATAGCACTGACCGTGAACACTGGACGGAATAGGGGACAGTAAAAAACGAATGGTTCTTTGGCTTTTCGCGCTATTATTTAACTGTACTTTCACGGGATGAACGGATAGACAAATGTGAAAATAGACACTAACCTCGTTAACAATTCTGCTATTTAGAGAAGTGTCAACCTGCCGGTAGACATCCGTTGATGATTGCAATGATGTGCTTATCATGCGACTCGGATCTGCAAATTTTGAGTTCATTAAGTGTTTCCGGTTTCGCAAATTTCAGGTCAGCATTATTCCTATTTTTTGACTAAATCGTTCGAGAGTGAGGTTTATTGATTCTGGAGTAGTCGAGGCGAAGTGCGGTAGTGAAAGCTGCCTGATAGAAAGCATCGGAATGATTTGAGGTATAGACTTTTTCAAAAGTCTACATTAGAAACGTGGACTGTGCTGACAGCTGCGTTTTTTTTTTCATCCTCATCAGTGGATAATTCGTGATTGCAAGCATTTGCTTGAAGAAGGAGCAGGAGAGCTAGCTTCCTTAACAACAGCCACTAAATCTCGCCGTTTTCACCAGCACTTGAACGTATTGTTATCGCTGTAATATAAGGCAGACCGAATTCGCTTTATCGCAAAGGATCAAGTCACTGAGCCATTCAACATTATGGGATGTCAAACCAGTCATATGTAGTTACTCAAGTCACTTTCTGGAATGGATCATTTACGTTCACATGAATGGGAAGGGCACATACCTGTTAGCACAAATCCACCGTTCATATGCGCCCATTGCGTTGGATCGGAAATGGCTGCATAATTGAGCGCAAGATCATGTGTTGCAGATTGCAGTGGGAGTGAAAGTTGATCTCTGTTTTCGATCGTAGATTGTAACGGTTGTGTTGCATATTCTAGAATCGCGGGCATTTTACTACTTGCTCCATCGAGAATTTTCTTTGCGAATGAAACAACATGAGTCTCTTCAGTTAATGCTCGCCATGTAAAAATATTGGCAGCCAGAAGCTGAACAACAATTACCTTAAGAGAAGTTCAGTTCAGAGCTACTCGGCAGCCCACCTTAGAGCCATTTTTTGGAATTTGGTTTTTCACTGAATAGTCTCAGTGCAGAGTCCTTGTTGACAAGGATATTCGAAAATGCAGAACCATGAGTTCATCATTTCGTCAGAGGAGATAATTGAAGCGGTAGAAGACGACAAGTTGCACATGACGGCTTGTG
Organism: Ascaris suum; assembly: GCA_013433145.1. Classification (NCBI taxonomy): domain Eukaryota; kingdom Metazoa; phylum Nematoda; class Chromadorea; order Rhabditida; family Ascarididae; genus Ascaris; species Ascaris suum. Next base: position 3,029,599 of record CM024175.1, read on the forward strand.
AGCCCTATGTGCCTTAGATTCGTAAAAGCTTATCAATATTGCGATAGTATGAGCATCAGGTGAGGAATTCATTTTGAATGAATTGTGAGCTCTGGAAGCAAGTGTTTCAGTGTCTTTATGGAAATTAATCACTTCCAAAATGTCCCATAAACTTTTGCTTGAGCATGGGATATTTGGAAAATTACTCCTTCGGTCGTTTGCAAGGTTATTTTTCTTCCGTCATCCCCAGTTTCCTTCTAGTCTACCTAATAGTCTGTTAAAGAAACGTAACTTGCAAATGTTAGGACAAACGGAAGGGAAGGTGGGCATGAATCTCGCTTAGGCGCCGCAAGAGGTGGGCAGCTTAGGCCATGAGGTGTGGTGCTGAAGTATTGCTCACTGCTGTTAGGAAGATGAAGCAAAGGAAAAATGACTGTAGTGCTCTATAAGAGCGTATTGAGCTCGGGACCACATTTGTATAATTTTTGACGATATCAGTCTCAAGGCATAGTTACCTCATATACATCTCTAATTAAAATTGCAAGATCTTAGCCCATATCATAGGCGAATAAAACTTGGTGCCAGCCGTAGAAAACGACTTCACTTGTTGAAATGTCACTGCAGCTGTTCGTGAAGTGTTACCGTTGAGGACAGTGGTCAACGTAGTGTTCCTTGCGAATGTTCGTGAATGCTTTTCGCCGTTCAATGTGTTTTTCTTGCTTGACACCTGGCGGCCGCTTCCGTCTGTCTTTTGCTTCCTCTTCCGCGTCTGCAGTGTTCCTTCCTTCTTCATTGATGCTGGCCGATGCACGTTGTGTAGCTTGAAATATAAGCCGCAAGCGCTAAACATCCACCTTTAGTGCTACAGAGCGGAATTGCAACAAACAGTGAGACGCTTTCCTGTTAACTTGCAGCATTGAAAGACACCCTATCAAAACGAAGGGCACCTTTTATCATTAAGCTGCGGTGCTGGTGGGAGGTGGAACCGGATTGTAGTATTGTTGTGGAATTGCATTAAGCTTTGGCCGCAATTAGCTCAATTCACACCTCGTCATTAGACACTCATAGATGCTACCGGAAAAATGAAGTTCAGCTATAGAGGCGAAAGAACAGAAAACTTCCCGACTACCTTCAGTGGAACATTTCAAAACAAGCAGATGCTTCGATGTTTCGCAATGCCAGTTGAAAGCGGAAGCGAAAACTTTCTATGTGTATCTGTTTTCTTGCCTCTTATACCCCCCACCCCCCAATATCCTAGATATTATGAAGGAAAGGGGAAAAGATTTTCTCCTAAATGGCGAAAAGTCAGATTTCCTAAATGTGTTTAACAAGCGCAAATCTTCAGCCAGGTAGAGGCTTCAAGGTTCAATACGAAGCGATACAAGTGAAGTCCGTCACAATCGAGCGCTGCAGCATTACGGTCGTAATTAATTAGCCATGAATTAGCGCCTTTTGCGTTTTCATCGAAAACCTACTATACAATCATACGACTATACAGCATATATAATTAAGTTGAAATGGTAATATTCACATACTTGCAAACTGGTTCTCCTTCGGCGTTTCGCCTCCATAAGGTCGTATTTGTGCCATGACAGTTCGCACATACAAGACCTTGTCGCCTCTGTGAGCTCGACTGAAACATCCGTTCACTGCTTATTTAGCCACCACAATAAGCAATATCCTTTCGTCGGAGGAAAAAAAAATGAATGCCTTATTATTCTTAGACACTCAAAGCTCTAGGCTAACATGCAAAAGAAGTAGATTCTCGTCTTGTTCTCGATGTTGTAAACGTGATACGAAACCATTGTCCGACATTAAGGTGAATGGCAATTTCTATTCCACCTTCAGTCAAAGAAAATATGTTTGTGACATTGAACGATACATACGCTCAAGTGGCTATTTGAAGGAGGTTTTATAACTGTGTGATGAAAGTCCGATACCTTTTACTCCTACTGTAATGTAAATACAAAACCCTAGTAATAAGGCAAACATTGAAGCCCATGCTACAATAGTACTTACAATAAAGCAAAGGCAGTGCACCCAACCATTCCAAGTCGCTAATTCGGTTAATGAAAAGCCAAACAAACATTGTAGTCCCATAGGAATGTGTGATAAAAGTGGTTCACGGTCGCTTAGAGGCTATTGCCGCGGGGAAATTATCAATAGAGAATGAAACACTGATGCTGACGCCTTTGGTGTAGAATGAATGTCCTCTACATGCGCTCCAGTCCAAAAATCGCTGTTGAAGGAATAGAAATGTCGCATTCCTTGTGATTCTGAAACCTAGGTCACTAGCCAAGCGATAGAGTGATTGTTGGAATTCTTCTATCATCAAAGTGGATTTCCTCTGTGTAGTAGCTTCCATGTGCGGCTATCGAGGTAGGGTTAGTGGCGAAGAACCAACCACAAAGGGTCACGGGCTTGTTTCAATGAAAACATGACCAAGCTGCTTCTGATTCACGCACCTGGTTTTTCTTCTGCGGTGGCCTCGACTTTCCGCCACTTGAAGAATGGGAGGCTTGTTGAGAAGTTTGCTGCGCCTGCACTGCTGGTGGGCTTCTCTCTGCAAGTATCCTTGGCGAGTAAACCATTCGAGCCTGAAAAATCCCTCAAAGGGTTTATAGTGTAAAAAGCTTGGCCTCCGAATAGTTAATCCCTTTTTCATCATCTCCTCCAATCGAAAAACAGATGAGTGCAGCTTTATATCACATAGTTCCTTCAAAATGACACGGAAGCAGATGATGAAAGCACCGTCTTCTCGCATTTTAACGTGCTCCTGCCTTTCTCGCACTTTCACTTCGCATACGGGGAGGCTTGCAAGAAGCAAGAAGCAGGTAGCTGAATTTTATATTGCTCTATCCAACAAAACCAGTATCTTTCCCACTGACTGACGTCCTAAAAACCTCGAATTGCTCGTGTGCGAATGAATTTGCTGTGGATTTGTTAGATAATTTCTTGCATGACGCAGTGGATCACGTACGAGAAACAATTCTTTCCTTGTCACTTCAATCGCTTTAAGGAGTATAGGAACGTCGATGTGAGTTCAGGCTTCTTGTGAATGTTGCGAATCATCTCCATGATCATAGGACTGCGAAGAGTGCATATGATATCACATGATATCACTGGCGCAGCGATGAGTTGCTATTGAAATTTAGCTGTGAATGGATCAAAGAACTCTTATCGCTAGATCAGTCAAGATATGGAAGAAATCGTCGAAAACGTATAATATTATTCAATATTTCGTAGAGGCAACAAATTAGTAAAACAAACGCCTTTTAGAACAAATAACTGTGTGCGGCACGTTATGCTCGCATAATTCGAGTCAATCGCTACCTGTACTTCCGGTATTTCCTGGATGTGCCTACTTCCGGCGGTCATCTGGGCAGCACAAGACTCGCAATAGAGTAATCCTCCATCCGGTGGTGTTGGCGCATCATAGACCAATGGTACATGACACGTTGTACATTCCTTCGAGGTTGAATATTGTGTTGATGTGCTTGTCGTGTTGAATACAGACGACATCTGAAGGCAAATTTTTAACGAAGAGAGCGGGAGCTTAACCAAGACGTTTCTTGGTTAAGCTCCCGCTTAACCTGAAGGCAAATTTCAGTGATGCCCCGCCTTCGTAATGAGGTAAACCTCCTCAAAGTTCGAGTAAATTTGGATGCTGCGTTTTCGTCACCTTTAATCCCTACATATAATCACAACCATTTACAACCACGCCTGTGTAGATGACGGAAAAAACAACGAAGTATGCGAAAAGTCATCAGTGGATTATCAATTATTCAACTGTCATTGCTACATTCCTATATTAATTGGTACTGTTTAATATGTTCCAGTTTCCAAAAAGAGATAAACGAGGTCTGATTTACACTTCCCCACTTTCCAATGTTTTCAGCTCTAATGTTTCGAATTTACTGTTTGCAATGCTGAGACTATGAATTTCGATGCGCACAAGCAAAATGAGCGGGTACAGAGAAGGTATAAAGCGAAATGAGGCATGAAGTCTCTCAGAAATTCCGCGATCACAGCAAATCAACGATAATGATGATACTGCAGGGCATCAGATCGCAGATGAGCTAGAAAATGTCAGCGGTACTGTAGCATCGTATAGACTACTAGCGGAAATTGAAGATTTTGAGGTGGAAAAAAGGGTGTAGAGAGTGTGAAAATGTGGCTATTTGACGCCAACCTGATCACCTCTAATCTTACTCATTTGATTATTACATCCAATATATTCAAATCAAAAATTTCTTGGTCCAAAGGAGTGCTAGGTGAAAATGATATTTCTTAAGCATATATCTTCAGCTCGTCCATATGATGAGTGAAAAACCAACAGATTCTTCACGAGAATCGTCCTATGCAGGTATCTGATAACCGGCATGTCTTACGAGCATCATTTATGGATTTGACAGCATTGAAATGCACCCTGATATCGGTACGTTTTCATGTCATACGGGATCACACGAAAATGCTTCCAGGACTTGTCGCTCGTCATGTCCTAACATTATCTTGCCACTTTGCAGTGGCCCTCATTAGCAGTCCCTTCGCCTGTGCCTCACTGTAGGCATTTTTAGATCTACTAGAATCACCTCTTCTTTAGAAGACTATCAAATTAAGAGAAGTTGCCTCCCCCCCCCCCCCCCGCCGTCTCCCTCAAATCTCCGCTTCCCCAACTAAAAGGCTGTCGGAACATGATGTGCGGGTCTTAAATTGCACTAGTCACGCTTGTTACACAATTCCAGTGATGCTGCTTCAGAGTGTGGAATTTCCGTCTTGGTGGCTTCACTAGCATTTTGGGAATTTATTTGGAAGATGTATTTGTGTTTTCCATGCAATAAACGTTTAACTCTGCAATAAATATCAATGCTGCTGACCGCATTTGCATAACAAACAGAAGCCTCCTTTGGGAAGGAGAGGAAAGATGGAGGGAGAGAGTCGATGAAGAGTTACCTGGGTTCAGCCGGATCTAGTAGCCCTTCAAAACCAGCTTCTAAATGATCTCAACACTTAGCAGCCTTTCTTCGCATTTTTCAATTAACAAAAATTTCAAGCTAAAGGGCTGACGACACCTTTCAAATTCGAGTCGGGGAAGCTGATAGGAAGATTCATAAACTGCCACTAACAGCAATATTCTATTGGTAGTGCAAGTGATCGCCGAACCTGCAAGTTTCCCATGTGCGATTACTGCTCACTTGCAGAACTCATAAAATCTTTTGTATGCGCAAGTTTCAATGCAATTTCGAGTCGGTAATTTTGCATCATGGCGCAAATTCACGTTTGGTGTGATTGCATTTTATGACAGAAGACTTTATCGGGAAGTTAAGCACGGTTGTATCATGAAGCAGTGCGTGGCGTGAGTTCGACGTCGACGCTCAATGACGTTTCATCATTTTTTTTTCTACGATGCACACCGCGGTTATATCACGATCATCTCAATAATCAGTGATGATGAATCAGAAATGCTTTAGCGTTTTCTAAGATATTCAGTACCATTCGGCACTGTGTTGAATTACCACTCGAAACAACGTGATAGGAATGCTGCTGTCGCTAAACGTGTCAACTTGCGCTAAAGTGTAACCTCTCCGCTTTTCGATTTACGAAAAGTTTTCGCTTATGAGCCAACTTTTCTCTTATGAGACTGTTAGTTTCCCCGATTGATGGAAAACGAATGACCTGAGTGAAATTATCAAGAACCTTCATGAGCTCCTCTTAATATACTCGGATAAATGGACAGGCATTCTCACATGCTTCGAGGAAGAGCATTGGAACGGTCTGATTTTACTTTCCACTGGTGTCACTAGGAAGAAAAGTTGCCGAAAGTTTGCCAGCGTGTCAACTGAATGTGCCTAAAATCACTCTCAACGACTGCTATCACCAATTGCTAATTCAATAACTCAAAGAAATTTCAACACATATTGGTTTCTTTTTCCATCTTTACATCGTGCTCCATGAGGGAAACGATTGAGGAAGAAATTTGAAACGCGCTGCTTTTCATTTCACAAGACACACTTTCTTCTGCAGCAAACTAAATCATTAAATGATGCAACACGAATAATCCTAAATCGTTTTATCAGATCCACGTCAGATCCACGCACATCTGACGTAAACGAAGAGCATCGATCGCTTACGATGTTGAAAGCAAAGAGAAAGGAAACCTCATTAGAAAATGTAATAGTCGAATTTTAGAAATTTTTGTTCAGAGCGAAATATGCGTCGATAGTTTTCTTACAACTGCACTATAAATTACGCCCGCGATCATAAATCTCTTCTATCTGAATGTGAACACGCATTTTGCAAACGGAATGTTAGTCTTTCTTAGAGGAAACAAGGTAAGGATTAAAAGAAGAACTCATCACATTAATGACACCGCTCTGAATAGTTCCCGAACACAAACATCATTTCCCAAAGAGTGCCTCTGACAAGAGCAGGTGAAACTTAGAAGTAAGGGTAATTAGATTTTACAAAAATAAATGAACGTCTCAAAAAAACAAACGAAGAAATGATCTGCATTGATTTGAACTGATTTGTTTAATTCATGGCTGAAACTAGCAACGCAGAAAGATAACAGTCGATGCTTTCAAATGATTTCGTGTTCCAAACTTACCTGCAGACTGATGAGCAGCTGACGAGAGAAGCGGGATGGCGGTGGGAGGGGGGAAGCGATGGGAGGGATAGATGGGATTATTAAGAAACAAATGCTGAAAATTATGACGCACATTTTGTTGTTGGCTAATGAAATGAACGCTCCCATCGTGTGTAAGTGTATCGGCGCTCGGCAACTGTGTTGTGCAATAGGGATTGCTCACATTAGGAGTGAATTGACTATATGCGTTATCGTATGGTGCCAACTGTATTGTGTTTGGCCCTCGCATTGTCTCATATCTGAAATACAAATTAATCAGAAGCACTCCTTCAAAAGCAAAAAAAACAATTCATGTATCTAACAGCAAACGCACTAGTTCAGCCTCACAAAATTGTACATGAAGAAATCATCATAAGAAGAAAATTTGTTGTGTTCAGCGAGTAGCGAACGAAGCTAGTACTAAAATTCCGGTAAAAGCAACTAATGTATGGAGAAAACGCGACAAACACCAAATAGTCTCATCAGTACAGCAGTAGTTTCAACGGTTTCTAAATGCATTTTATCCACGCAGTCCACCTGAACTATTTGACCTGCTATTAGAAATTCGCAGTCCTCCTGATTCCATGCAAGGTGTCCGACTGAATTAATAGCTTACCTCTGATATAATGATGATGGAAGAGAGTTAGTACTAAGTAGGGTCGATGTGGAAGAACCAAGAGGAGAGCTGATCGGAGGTGACGGAAGATACGCAGTGGCTGGTCCCGGCTGAATATTGTAATAAGGGGTGGGATAACTTGAGTAAGCGTGAACACTCGAAGGGTTCACCAATGTTTCCGAGTTGTACTCGAGCAGGTTTATTGGAGTCGTTGGAAGAGCTGAAAACATATAATGCTTCAGTGAAGCTCTCAGAAGTCTTACTAGAGATTCTCACGAAACGCGAACTGTTGCTTAAAAAGAAAGTCATAATAACCAGTCCTCCTCGTTTATTTGCAGCTCAAGAGGTTCTTCTGAACGACAGCATTCAAACGGCCATCTTATATCTCACTTACCACTAAAGTTCACATTCGCTTTTCGCCTCATCTTTAGCTTTCTGCATCCTATACTTAATAGAGTTATCATCGGTTCATGAGGCAATCAGCTGGAAACAACATTTATACGAATAAATCAATGGTTCTGCAGCGATCTGCAGCGCAATCTAAGCCACGGGAATTTCTCACTAGCACGACAAGGAGAAAGAACTCGACGAAGGATGTTAATGTTTTTTGATCGAATGTTCTGGAACACTACTGTAGACTCATCTCAGTTACAAATTCAGCAACATTTAAGCTTTTTGTAGCATAGGAACGAGGCTGGAGAAGGTTCAGTGAAAGCAGTTTGACCTAGGCAAAGATATTTGGCATTTTCTGGCTCTGGTGCAATTCGATTTGTTATGTACCAAGATCCATGACCGTCCACTCATTGTGGTGAATATCTCAGTAAATGATGCCTTGTTGCCATCAATGCCCAAATGGAGGATAGACTTTCAATCCCTTAATATTTTCCCTTGTTTTTGTTCATGCGCATCAACTTGTTGTAGCCCAATTGAGGTGATCGAGCATATGTACTATGGAACATTTCGCCGCAATATAATGTGTTGAGTTACAGGTGCGCAGTTTAAATGAAAATTCGGCAAAAAGAAGTATCTTCCTCCCTCTGCAACATAGCAACATTTGTAAGTATTCTTCATTTATTATTCAACAAACCTGGAATGGCGGCCTGAGTAAGGTTTGATAGCTGGTAAGAGAGGTCCGGTGAATCGAAAGGCGCCTTCATTTCGCTTGCTTGTGAATTGGAAGATGGTTCAACCAGCACTGATTGACGAGTCATTATCTTTTCAGGAGATTTCATCCTCTCTATGACACTGGAATCTGAAAGAAAACTCCTCGACTACGGTAAATTGACTTGAAATTTCTGCTCTTCACTGAGTCGTCAGCGCAAAAATTGTAGCCATAAAATAAATTTTGACGCCATCTTTTAATCATTCGCCATTTTTATGACACGATTTTTTCTAAAGGATGAATTTGTTTCGATGTTATTCCTGGACTTACAGAATTCCCTGTCGCCAACAGGAGTCGAAAATTTGCAAACTGTGTTATTGTTCGCAAATTTCCAGCCTCTGTAGCATACTTGCATTCAACATGCAGGAAGGCCGTTACTGTTCGGTATGGAGGGACCTTGGATTATCACAGCCCGCATGGCCCCTGATTTGTTTTTTGACAGGGCATTACTAGATAGTGTGCGAAAACGCTTCGTCTGCAGCGATTTCAGCAAAACCTCCTGCTGTCTCTAATGGTCAAAATACAGCGGTATTTTGAACGATTTTGATCGAGGCTCACTTAAAGGTCGCTGCCTCAGATCGCATATTTCACCTTTTATCACAATTTTTTCCTCAGATAATATTTCGTGATTTCGTTCTCAGAATTATTGCAGTTTGCATCTACTCACGTCGGATGTAGGCGTTGAGCATGCAAGCGGTGTATTAGTGTGAAGAATATTCCGCAGAATCTCAAGTCTCCGATCTTGAGCACTTAAGATCCATTTTCTGCTGATATCGTTAATGTTCATGCTTCATATTTTGCTAGTTATGTTTGAGTCCTTCCAATGTCGACAATATTATTAGTCTTGTGCATTTAACGCGTAGATATTTGTTGCCGATTCTATCCCGAAGCATACAGTGTACTTTATTTTTGCTCCTACCAATTTTACTTCATTTGTATATCGTTTGATTTTTCAAGAACAGAAGAGAGCATAGAAACGTCTCAGCTGCAAGCTCATTCTCACCAAAATTGCACTCGTCAGACAATCTTGGCAAGGATTTCCATGACTTTTGTTTGTCCCTATGCACCGAACTTGTCCTCGTTTCACTATTGACCATGGAAGAAAATTTCCTCAAGCAGGCACGTCAAGACACTGTTCTGAGCGCTTTTTTTCTTTTTTCCTAGAGGAAAAACTGACTGTTCTTACTATCCTTTCATTTGATGTATATTCTTTGGCACATATTCCTGAAAACCCATCTTCACTCTGTCCTCTTGCAGTGAGCAATGGCCATTGCAACTGCGCAAATGAATTTTGGTGGGTTCATCGTGTTATCCTTTCCAGTACAATCATGCAGCTACTACGGTCTTTTCGTCCTTGTCAACCTTCCGTCTCCCTCAATGTGCTTGCTAGCCATTGCTTTTTTTTCTGAGGAAGTAAGGCGTTCTCAGCGGGAACAGATTTATCATCGTTCAGGTCATTACACATCGTGAAAAATTTCAACCGCAGCAATGGCCAGAATTTTTGATTCCGTTTCGATGACTAGCAGAAATCTTGACCTCAATGTGGAGCAACGGAGCAACCTTTCGCTGATTGGAAAGTCGACTTTCATGAATGTGTTTGAAGTACTCTGCTATCGATGCATAATCACCAGATTTTGTGATGCAGTGGGCATAGACTACCGCACTAGAACAGCACATCATTAATCGCTCATGCACCTCACGAAACGCGCGGCAAACCAACAAAGTTCCATGTTATTATGAAGAAGCCCAGTCGAGTCACTACCTGGACAAGTTTAGAAATTGCGCTCGCTTCACCAACTTTCACATGGTCGTTTCAACGCGTAAAACGGAAGTATATATCGTCAGAAATTGACGCAAAAGCGAGCAGTTTTCTTTGGAAGGGATAGTGTTCAGTTTGGAGCGAAACATGGTGAGGCTGATATTGAAAAGACGATGAAAAAAGCAAATGAATGGTGGGCGAAGTTCCGAGGAATATGGAGAAAAGGACAAGATTACTGAACTCAACCAAATCCTTACTATGCTGAAGAATCACGTCTTTGATTATAAAGAGAACAAAGAGCTTAGGACATGATATACTCATTCGTGAACAGAACTGCGAATATTGCATGAATTTTGCGTCCGTAGCCTTTTCAGTCACAGTCTTCCAGCTTATACGCGCCTTTTTAATGCATAAGGAAGATGCCTGTTCCATTCAGAAAGATCTCTTTCTCCTTATTCACGTTAGTATTACCCACGTAAACTCCTACGTCATGCTTTTGTTCTGCCTGAGCATGCTAGGAGACGTCAAAAAAGCCACGGCGTTTCATACTTCGTGGTGGAGCGGCTTTTCTTATGCGCCATTGCGTCTATGGACAAAAAGTACTTACGCACTGCTAACTAACCCAGTGTTATGAACTGCGGCTTTTATGCCTTTTCACTTCAAATACTCTCGTCCTGACGGGACTTCATTCAGGTCACGCTGTCATTTGGACACTAGCCTCAGCATTCACTGAAGAGCCAAGTAAGAAGCAAGTGAAAAATGGCCACTATTACTGGTATCACAAAGACAATTAAAAATGCTCACAAAATGATCGCTTAATTGCAAATAACGCAAAAAATTTATTAATTTTGACGATGTGCATTGATTATACACTTCATTTCAAAATTATGCATTGTCATCTCGGCTACAACTGCACCTAACGTCAAATTTTTGACAACAGATATTGGTATGAGCACATATAGCGATGAGTACATAAGGGCATATCATGTTTTTCGCTTCCCCTTTAATGAGTATAAGAGCACTATAGAAGAAGAACGTTTGCATTTGTTGAGGCATTTCCATATAGCAAGATGGGCACTTTCGCAGTACGTCTTTGCGACTTTCTGCGATGTACTTGGATGCATATTTCAGTAGAGATGTATGTTTTAGCCAACCTGGTACTTTCAAAAAAGTCCGCGCATCATGCACATCTCTGATCACTTTTAATATTTCCCATGGGCAAAGTCAAATTAGGCGTTAGAACACAAACCTGCACAGGATGTTGGCAGTTGAATAAATGAGCCAGTGACCGATTGGTCCAGCGCTCCACTCATTCCGTTCCAAGGATAACTGTGAATTGTGGGACCTGCCTCCATATCGACTCCTTAATAATACCTCATACAAAGTGGGATCAACGTTGTCGGCTCTTGAGGTAACGAACAATACACCGGATGCAACTTCAACAATCAACACTGACTAAATTAGCCGAAGAAAGTTTAAAGCATGTAAGCTCAATTCCACCAATAAATCGACTTCAGCTGATATGCGATTATCTCGGCTAAGCGCTACCAAATGATAGAGGCAAGTCAGTCTTTGTATCATATGTGGTTGCCACTGCATCATTTCTCTTCTGTTTTGAAAGAACCGTTATGACAACAGCTCTTTATTTTTAAACGCCAGTAAGTAACTCTTAGGAGTAGTCATTTTCTAAACACAGTGAACGACATCGAAAGCAATTAAGGAACGACTGGTCAAGAAGAGGTCAAGAGCTCTGAATCAATGTTTCGAAATGAATATAATAAAAACTTCATCTAGTGCAGCATTAGTCAGCAAGGTACGCCAAACTATTATATAACACTGTTGCGATTGCGCTAAGAATAACAATAGTTATGCAAGGCGTTTAACGTACTAGCGAGATTGATACGGCACGACAATTTGCTGATTTGAAGTTCAGATTGCTGCCATCGTTATAATCGTAACAATGCTGTAATTTCTAAGTCGAGCCGATTTACCGTTGTCTATTCAATCCTAACCTAGCAAAAAGTCTTACAAAGAGCTGCATTCGAAATATACTCAGCTAAGAAGGAACGTCAGTTTAAACAGTAAGTGGAAAGCGCTCGCAATGAGATTGTATTGAGGAGGCATGCTCGTAAAATGAATGCACCCGAAGCATGCTTAAATGTCGCCATAACATGAGCCACCGAGCTGGCGTCGAATGAGAGAGAGCTGTCACTACCGTAACACTAGTACGCCCTCTTCGCCGAGGATCCATCAACGCATTAGCGCTCGCCAGACATTTCTGCAGCATCATGTGTGATCTTCATCTATCTCATGCTACAGCTACATGAACTATTCTTAGTGCGACCACAGAAAAATGTATCGCAATCAATGAGGTGAGATAGGTTGTGAGCCAAGTAGGACCTTTTGTCAAGCTAAAATTGAAATTCAGTTGCCCAAATTCACAGATTAATCAGCCTCAAAAAACTTTTCCAACTCCTACAAACATATCACCTGGGGTGCACTGTTTTTCAAAACTGTCACTTGAAGATACGTATTATCTCAACCTAGACCGCCCGCCGTGTACAATGCTTTTCGGGCTAATCGACCGATTGAAGTGCAATAGGAATGATGCATTCTAGCATTAGTATATAGTTCATTCAACGATTTTGTGAGCTTTACATGTACCTCAGTTCGGGTAAGCATATCCATGAACAGGGGAAATGTGTTAGAAGGGGAGGGGAGGAATGGGAATCAAAAAATAGCGTCAACAGTACCCGTCATACCGGTCCTCTGTTTGTTCTTCTTTTGAATCCTCCACTGAAACGCTGCACAAGGCACGTATCGCGAAAAATTTATGCAGCCAACAAATATGAGTATCCCACTTCACCCGAAAAGTAAAAATTAAAATACATATCAAGCTGCAGAAGGCTTACAGAAGTGATTCGTAACGATTCAATTGTTCCAAAGTAAACCGTGGGGGATGGCATGTAGCTTCACCAAGATTTCAATGAGAAGAAGGCTCGAAAACTATTATTCAGTTTCAACACAATGCTTCAGTAGCCAGATTGAAGGAAATTAATTTCAAGGCGCTTCTGAGATTCCTCAATGTTGAACAATATCAACGCTCCGTTTTACTAAGTCAGCAGTTCGTTCAGACTCTCTTACGCTCTACTGTAGGATCCGTCGGATTCTGCTAACGCAATATTTGTTGGAGGCGAACCCTTTTGCAATCAAGTCCTCATGAATCAGCGTTAGTTGCATTTCCCAAGGGTACAACGTTGATCTAAACTGTAATGCTATTAAACGAACTTCAAATATTTCAATAGCGAAACGATAACAAATAATCGATGCATAAACAATATCTTCAAACTTCTTCACGGTGAGAAAAAAAGAAATCATAAAAGGTTGTTCCTTCATAATATTTAATGTTCGAAAGAATAAAGCGTACAATCATTCAGGCTGCTGATAATGTAAAAATTAATGGCCAATAAACGCGAGCTTATCCATCTACAAATCTTCTTTGGGAATTGAATATTGGAAATGCTTGGTACAACATCCTTGTTACGAAATCTTTCATCCTTCCCTCGCTAAACAAAAAAAAAAACATCTTACCATGGTATCCGACGAGTGAAATTCATTGACTCGGCTGTTCTTGTGTGGTGACATTAAAGCGCTCATAATAAATGCACTGTCACGCGCACGACTAGGGCCCCCCGGGCTGGCCGGAAGAAGATAACACAGACAACACACATGAATAAATGTGATAACCGCTATCTAATCTTCAAACCAATTATTATTCCATTTATCAGACAACTTTGTAACGCGATGCAATCGGCTGAGCAAAGAGGCCTGATAAACCTATCAGTGAGGTCTGATGAGACGGCAATGACGGCTTGATAAAAGCACCGCGTTGTGTTCTCTGCGGCGATTCGAATGCGTCGATCTATGCGCGATTACAGAATTTTTGTTTTGTTCTCTGTTGATCGCCTAGGCTTTCGTTTGAGCAACGTTCAGCTTACTGAGCATAGACATAGTTGCATTATGGATCAAAACTTATTTTCGTAACTACCTGTGCAGAATGGAATGTGATGTACATGAGCTGCCCAGAGATGCTGACAAGCAAATTTTGCTCACTTCCTTAATGCTACCAATTTCGAGGCTGAAAGCCCCTTTATATGACTTCAGCTAACAGGCAATAGAACGAGGAATTCAGCTGTTTAACGGAACTATGCATTGTGAGTCGCGCTAAGAAATTCTGAATCGTCAAAAACCTTTTTGATGAAGTGCTATTTAGAAAACAACGGCTGACCACGTAGTAGGCGAGTTCGAAAATCAGATATTTCCTCAGGCTTTATCCTTATTTAATCCAGAGATATTGTTTCATTGTTGCATATCATTCTCATCGGAAAAAATTTTTCTATTCGATCGCATCTTTCCCAACTTGGTGGTCGATCTTCCGCTAGACAATGTTTTTTCAAAATTATTACTTAGAGCAGAGGAGCAAATGAAACGGTTCCTGCTGGCTCGGTTTATTTTCTCAGCTGCGCTCGACCTAAACTGACCTGCAGCTAAAATGAGTCGTGGAAGCAGATGTAAAAAATTACCATACTTGGTAGAGTATTTCACCTTTCCATCAATGATGGCACCATGGAAGGGGATTTCTCATGATCCGTTTCCGTTTCGAAAGGTTTCCATATTAATCGTCCTCGCAGCGACAATGCAATTTCAGCCAGTAATAGTCCATAAATGGATTCCTTATGCTAAAAATTTTTTACCGCGCTCCTATGTTTTTTATTGCATCCAAAATTTTTGGGCTTACAATAGGCAAATTTCTTCATGCACAACTTCTGGATTTCGTCTTACCTTGGAAATTCAATGCACGAAGCAATACAGAACGTTTTCCGGCAAAATGGTACCGTTTTTTATTGATGCAGAACCGGATATTTTTTCGGCGGGTATTTCGTCAACGTCTAAAGAATTCACTTGAAATAGCAGCTCCACGGATGACTATGGAAAGAAGGGCTTTGCTCTGTGTTCTATTGAGAATATGATTTCCGCTCACCAAAGTTTATATTATTCGAAAAGGCAAGCTACTACATAGTAAGGTGCAGCATTCATTTTTATTTCCTCTGACTTTAATGGAATCCATTTTCTTCATAGTTTTATCACCTAGTAATTATACTCTTCGTTTATTTCATTGACCTAAGCGGGTTCTTTGCTGAATGTCAAAGTCGCGCTCGATTAGCACATTATTTTACCTACAGAAAATGGTGAGGAATTTGTGCCACTGCTATGAGGAATCTATCACATTTAAGAAAGCTTCCGCAAGGCTTTGGAATTACCCTAGGAGATTTAAATGAATGCTACGAAGTCATAAAATAACCATAGAAAATGACCAGTAACCTAGGAAATTGCTATCTGCTCGATGAATGTGCATCAGGATATGAGAACTCGCTTGCTAGGTGGCAATCAAGTGAACGTTATTCATATCCAATTGAAAACGATGTTAAGAAGACAAGGGAGATTTGTTGCTGATCGAATATGAAAACAGCTCAGTAGCCGTGAGCACATAGACGCGAACAGCAGCAATTATTGTACTGAATAGGAAATGGGACTACCGCATAGAACGGTATATTTCTCTGATGCGGCATACGAGCCGTCAAATGAGGCCCATTAGGATACAGTACCATTTGTGAGAGCATGAAAAATAGAAAAGAAACTGATCAATAATCGGCATTGTTTGCTTTAGCGCTGCACAGTTTGACTATAGCATACGACCTGCCGCTTATCGATTTCTACCGTATGCCGGCGCATACACCCACGCACCGCACATTTGTTCACATGAGTACTGTGACACTTTTTTTTAGGCGAAGCGACCATCAGATAAGGGAAGCTTACATCAGATTCGTGAAAATGAGATGCTGTAAAAGTATGAAAAGTTTGCGTGAATAAATAACTATGAAAGAATGAATCGTGACAGAAAGTACCAAGCGCCTCTAGAATCCCGACCTCATTAGAGGAGCTTTAGAAAACGACGAAGACGATGACAACTTTGTTGACTGATTTGTGCCAACGCGCAAAACGCAGTTCCCACTTTTCGTTTTAGTGATAATCCATGAGGCACAACTGATATGTGAATGGGTCTCCACTTCTTTCGCTACTCTCATTTGCTTTTAAAAGAAGGGTAACATAAATGTGACCATTGCGGTGATTCATGCAAATTAAGCTACCTAATAGATGTAAATGATTGCCATTAAGCTTATGACTAAATGAGAGAATTTTCGAATTGTCTTTGAGCGATTTTCATGCCGAAATTTTCGCTTAAAGAACTTGATATTTGTGAGGAAGAAAATGATGAACTTGAAGCAGAAATTCCGTAACACAGACACCTTTCGTTGCCAAATAAGAAATGAGGTCAGCAATCAGCTCCACTGAATGATATGGTAGGAAAGGAGATTTAGTGCACATCGCAATCGTGCGATCCTTTGGCATAGACGCATATAAACGCACATGCACCCGCACTCCAACGCATATACAGGTGATACAACCGTACACTTTCTTGTATACCTTGTACACCCGCACATACGTATCTACGAAAGCGGGAGCTGGTTATTAGCAAGCTTTAAACGTTAACAACTTTTCGATAAGTGGATGCCCACACTCGCGCAAGCAAGCAACACTCAATTATATCACAGATGTCTAGTCACTCGATGCCTTAGCCCGCTATTTTGATAAGATCATCAATTTATTACGACAAGACATTGACGCGGGAAGTTATGAGAACTGCAGAATCTTAGAAAACAACTTTACCGGTGTCCTGCAAAATGCTTTTTGATTTGTGTTATTCTGTAGCACGATCGATCATTCAGAAGAAAATGAAATAAGTGCAATTCGCTGCTTTCGAGCAACACATATAAAAGCATCTTCCATGCCTGACGACCAAGGATTCCGAAGATGTTGCCAGTAAAACTTTTACCACTATGCATGCGAATAGATACCCAAATACACACCATTTCCGGACTTACGTTTAAGATGCAGCGGTAGCGTACACGAATGAAGCTCTGAACAGAACGAATAGGAGGTTGCTGAAAAGTCTGCCTTCTTTCGACACGCTGCCAACAGTACATCACCTACTCAGTGGGCTCTATTTTCACATTTGGAGTTTTTCATCAGAATAAATGTGTGAGATTGCTCGCACTGATTTTCATTATATCCTTAGATCGGCTCCGAAAGCGCAATATCGCAACTGGGAACTAGTCTCATGGTAAAATTGAACGATTATGGTGGAAATTATCGATATTCGGCAGACGAGGATAATACAATGTCATCAGCGATAAACGGGAACAGAGTAGGGCGTTTCCGTTATCATGCTCCACAAGTTGTATTTCTCATATTCCACTTGTGTGCGTCCATTATAATTACTACTAGTAGTTACGAATGGACTTGAATAGGCATTTCTAATATTCATGTTGCATCAGGTTGCTGGAACGTTAAGAATTCTTGAGTGAATCGCGTAGTTTTACGCTGATCCAGTCCTTTCAGTCTTCTAAGCCCTTGGATCGGTAGATGAGAACGAAAACCAACGATTCTGCAACGCGACCAATTTTCGATTTTTTCTTCAGTAGAAAATGTTTCTGAAAACATCAAGTCATGTGCACTAACCATACAGCCATTGAAAGTTTTTCGCAGTGGCGCTGAGGTCCTTTATTTCTCGTGGTCCATAAAGTGCTCCATGGCTAAGAAAACCAAGGTTTCAAAATATGTGAGAAGAAATTAGAAGCCGTTCAGCGAAAAGAGTTTTATAAAATCAAGCCTTTTGTTGGTGTTTTTGCTTTTTTTTACGTTCAATGAAGTGCTCTACTGAACACTGTCGACTGCAATTATAAAGCTGCTAGTCTTCGCCTTTCAGAACCACATTCCAAGCATGCGCTAATGAAGACTCGACAGGACTCTGTCTCACGGTGTCAGTTTGTTACCTTTGCGCCCTCCTGATCGTTTTTTAAAGGTTATTGAACGGCGCATTAGCCGGTGCTGAGCTCTGGACTACTGGGCGAAGTTCATTACCGGGCCTTGTCAATTTTTGCCAGTTCCCACGAAGCAGACTATGGTTTCCTTGCCGGTGCGACCAGGTATTATCTACTGCGAATGGAAACCAGAGACTTTCCTGTGGCGGTACGTTCAACGATCACTGTGCTCTCATTACTCCCACAATGCTCAATTCAACTGCACTCGCGAGATCCACTTCCTCCTAAGAAAGGTAGTTTTTCCCTCAAAAACTGCATAGTCTGGAGTGCTATCAGTAGTACTAGTACTTCGCCTGACTGCTTTCTATTTACCAGGAAATTTCAGTTCTAGTTCGAAGAAGTCGCCCCCTGATTGCCTAACCCGGCTCCGAAAACAAATAAAGTGGATACAGTGATGAGCAAAGGCATGGAAGAGAAGGATTATTTCTGCAACTGGTGCCTGATTGAAAAGAAAAACTTTGAGGAGGATGTAGTTAACAAAAACACAGCCGGACAGGCTCATGTGTCCAGAAAATGTCAACTATAGTGTCTTCGTGATGCGTGCCTCTCAGCCGTCATTTGTATCATCTAGTTGGACTCTTATTCCTACCTGTAGTTATCTGGTTCGGTCAATTACTTTCTAGTTTTGCGGGTGATGGATTAGCAGTCCCATGAGATAGCTTAGGGCAAACGAATAGTTGAAATATTTCCCGCATTATTTTAGCCGAATCGGCAAAGACGTGAGGGAATAGGGGAATCTCGGAAGTTTAGGAGTGGATGGAATGCATATTTGCATAATTCATGTCACTTTTTGGCAGCTTTTGATACTGTTCACGTTTTTCAACTACAGTCTATATTTGAAGTGGTTTTTCACGCAAAAAAAGTGAAATACTTAAAAACTTTGCTTCAAAATTTCACTTTCATCGGAACGAATGTCAAATTATCGATCGATCTTCGCAACGTTCTCGCAGTATTTATCGCCAAAACAAATGCGAAATGTTGAAAGGCATATGAAACGGTATAATTAGCTTCTCATATAGTTTGTATAGGACAATTGATTCCCATCGAAGACAGTCAGCAGTTGATTATATGTCGTTGAAAGAGAGTTGTCTCCCTTATCAGTACGTTTAATCGTTAAGCAAACAATCCGCATTGGCATTTGTGTTTATGATCTGAGCACAAATTGATGCTCTTCAGTCATTTATATTTATATGCAAACTATCATTTTCATTCTTAAGGGGTAGTTGTTGCATCAAAAAAAAGGAGATAGCAATTGCTGAAACTATTTCAGTGGATCAAAAATTCATAAAGGCTTTTGAAAATTTTTCTTGTGATTCCAATAATCGTATGACAGAATTTGCAGAAAACTGACAGAAAATTAACACATTGCAAAAACCCTTCAGCTGAAAATGGAGAGCACGTCTGTGCTGTCTCGCACATCTCATCTCAATGATAGAAGCCCAAAGCAGTGAGCTATCCAACAAATGCTGCTAAATCTGCGCGATGCGCTTGATAATATGTACATGATGGAATGCGCGCATTTTAGAAAGGAATCGAGTACTGTATTTAGATGATGGAATTCCAAAAGCTCAGTGTTTCAAAAGCTTGGGGACGCGGACGATCGAGAAATCGAATATAAAAGGTTGGTTTCTTTAGAGAGAGAGAGGGACGAAAGAAACAGAGAGGCGTGTAATGGTGATTCACTATTCTCGGAGAGAAATTGGCCTGCCTTGAACATTTTCCAATGGTTTATTTCTCCGCATGCAACTTTTCTGGGCATTGGCCATTTGGCAACAAGACAACTCTCAGGTGCTCTATCACTGTGAGCATGTAAAATTAGATATGTGAAGCAGAAACGCTGCTTCCATGAATAGTGCAACGTCAATGATTGTGCAGAGAACACTGGCACTAAAAGCCTACAATGAAGGCTATTATTGCATAAAAAGTACACATAAACAAATTGAAAAATTCACCAAAACAGTATCGCTCATTTCTCCAACAAAATATCGCAGAAGAAGATTGATTTTCGAATGAACAATAAAAGTTCGCCAAGCCATCTTTCATGAATACCTACTGAGGTTTTCTGTGCGATCCTAAGTCGATTTTTCGTGCAGAACGTGCTAACATTTGAGCGGTGTTGCTTCAAAACGTGCATCAAATTGATCTGCATGGGCGCTGCCACGAGTTGCGCTCATGTGTGACAAGTTCAAGAATTCTCCACTGTCGCAATCGCAGGGCCATGCATGGGCGAATGATTTCCCACTTGCAAACAAGCGAGCCTTCTTCTGTGCAGCTGCAAGAAAAAAGCGATGGAACAGCAGTGATCGATCGAAAGAGTAGAACCATTTCCAAGTGATTTTTAAAAACATTTTTGTTTTGCCGGAAAAGAGTCATGCGTTGAAGTTTCGTTTCTTAGCGATGACGGAAGCTTGAATTCCTTTCGTATCGCACTGTTTTACACTTACTCGTTCTTGCTTCATTTTTTTTTTTGCATATTTCTAGCGTGCTCTCTTCGTTGGAGTATAAAAAACGGATCGGCTGAAGTTGAAATCGTCGACTGAAACTCCATTGCAGAACATGGTTTGTGTGTGAGCTTATTTTTGCAAATTCGAGTGCAGCAATTCACATCAAAGGTGAGGGATACCCCGTAGAGCGTTTTGAACGAAATAACTGCCATGCAACCGCTTTTTCCTTTATCCGGCGTTACAATGAAGAGGACATTAAGCACAAAAGGCAAACGTCCTGCTGCATATATCACAGAAATCCTGCTACATTTGTTTGCTCTGTCGTGCGCGTTATGTATTCTGCCATAGAAGCTTTGATTCGGTCCACATATGTTCCGTTCTGACACTTTTTGTATGCCTTGTTATAGCAATCCTTTTACGGCCCTTAGATTCGGTGCTCACAGAAGAAAACCTAATCGCTGACAGGTCTGCATAAGCAAAAACATAGTTTTGGCTCCTTCGTAGTTTTGGAAGACTCTCACTTCCCGGATATCATGGGCATCATGACAGCTCTAGGCTTACCTCAACTTTTGGAATACGCTAAAAAATATGCTATCACCCGAAAGTGCAGAGTGTGACCAATTTTCACTGATGTTGTTCACCTCTTTTCTGACACAACAACAATTGCTGCGAAGCTCATTGCTTTTCGTTGTGAACTCTTATTCCAAAACTTCAAAAGCCATCTCGACGAAGGAACTTTCTATGTATTCTTGTTATTCACGTGAGTGTGCACGTGCTCCTTCGCTGCACTTGCTGTGTACACTTTAGCATTGAAAAAATACGGTATTGTTATAGCACACCTGTTACAACGTTCTTTTACTTATTATTAAACGCATTTTTCTTTTATATATGCGTCCATCTGATTCAACCGAACGGAACGGAAGTTGCAACATCCTCATGACTGCGCAGATGCCGTGAAATGAGGAAAACAGGCAGATGTCCAACTACTATATCCAGCTCTGCGATGCTGAAATCGACACTAATGTGTGGCTCGGGAAATGAAAAGCACTAACGATGAGAGTGCCAAACGTAAAGTTGAATAGTACAAGTGCTTTGCTGTAAAACAACACCAAATATAGCAACACTTAAAGTTGGTAGTAACAAGTGCTGCAAATTCGACTATGGCAATATTTGCCAAGGGAGACAATGTTGAATATAACAGTGAGGAGAACTGGTACCTAGAGTGAAAACTTGACCAAGTTGTTATTACCGCTGCTTCAGGATATTCACCTGAATGGATATGGTTTCATCATTTTTGCGATTGCGCGTCTAAATAACCAAGGAGTGAAGAGCGCGTTTGCCGAAAGTATGTCAGGGACAAATTTACATGCCCCGCGGTAATCATTTCATTGGAATACTTATCTTACAGATCCTTCGCTCAATCACATAAGGTTCTAAGGTTATATGAGGTTACTCTTCAAATTTTCACATATGCGTTATATGTAGCGCTGGAAACGTTCGAGACCTTTGAAGATGTGCGGACCTTCTGCGCGGAAAATTTTTTCAGCACTTCAGCAGCTTTATAACTAAACACAGTTCCACGTTTACCGATACTCATTAGACTATTGTTTTCATATGACGGTGAAATTGATTACTTATCGGATGATATTCTCTCAGACTTCTTTATCCGGCGATTTTTGAATGTCGAAGCACTTCATTTTGCTCCCACAATTTCATTCATATGCTTGGCTGCATGTTCTTTTCGTCCACTAATGAACACGCTGCATATAATTCCCCGCGTGTTGTTTTTCGAAGAAATTGAACGCATTTGTAGTGATGTTAATAGTGTGAACGATAATTCGGCTCATTGCTACTGCAATCTCTTCCATAAATTATGCTATCGGGTCTCTAGAACTAACAAAAGGTGATGCATGATGAGAGCAAGCGGAATGCAGTGACGCCATTGAGAGAAAAAACATTGAGGCTTGTTGAATATCAAATTCACCTGAATGGACATGGTTTCATCATTTTTGCTATGATAGTGCGACAGTAGTTTGCGATGCGGAAGTACCATAGCACTGCATGGTAGTTTTGCGATGCGATGGTACTTTCGCATTTTGGCACTTGAATATACAGGTGACACTAGTTAAGCAGGTTAATTAGGAGAGAGATGATAAGCGTGAATCATATCAAATGTGTTAAATTTAGAGCAGTTGCCCGTCTAAAAATATGTTGGCATGATAACGCGATAGGCATCCTCATATTCGAGAGCCGAGAAAGTCGCACAGAGCAGTAGAGTTAGGTGTGAGCCGATCTCAACCAACGTTTGAAATTGCAAATTCACAAACTTTTCATCACAATTTATTTGCTGCACATTAGAGGAATAGGAATTACGAATTGCTGAAATTAAACCATATGCGTAACACATTAATTCACTTTGTCATTTCATTTTTGCTTACCTCAGTAAATAATCTTTGTGTTTTCACTAATGCTCTTGCCATGTGATTGAAAAGAACAACGATTGAAGGCCATCTGCAAATGAAACGACGATATGGACTGATATAGTAGTTCTGAAAGTTGCTCATATCACCTTTAGAAGAGGTTATTTAATATCACTATGAGCCCACTTGATAAGTCAGAAGTGATATGACATTCGAAATCGTCATATTCTTTAGGATGCCGTTATTTGAATATATGAGGTGTAAATTCCACCAACCGTTCGCAGTGCCATTTGATTTGGAACACTAAAAAATAATACACAAAACTTGAGGAATCAGAAACTTTCCTACGATGAACAAATCGACCAGTTGCACACAGAATACTCGACGGCTTTTCCAGCAAGCATGTTTCCGTTATTAGGGATGTGCGTATCTTAAAACTGGGGCTAGGCCACCATTTTGCTTCTCATGCATGCATTTAGCAAGAAGGAACAGATTTTCCCCTTGCCCTCACTTGTTCCACTGCACTTCCAACTTTTCTCTTCATCCCTGAACGCATCCCTCTTCCTCCTTCTACTTTCTTTATATTCACCACTTCACATGAGGCAGTCGGCTAAGACACGTGGACGTAGAGAAGCAACACACGTAGATGTAGAGTTTATTGCGTCACTTTGTTGCAGGTTAGACATCGTCGGTAGAGTTGAACTCGAAGCACACGAAAAAACTATCGAAGACTTCGCTTGTGCGAGCGATTTTTTACTGAACTTTGGGGAGATACGTGTATTGAACACTGATAGGAAAAACATCAGAGCGATAGAACCCTTGGGCTCAATGAGTAATCCTGCGCTGACTTCTCCTCCTTTCGTTATATCACCTCCTCTTAGACCCAGTTCTTTTTCAGATTCTCGAAATGAATCTTTGCAGTTTCATGGATAACGATGGCCTCGCCGTTAACGTTGGTTGGTTCGGTCACTCTGTCCAGATTTTCATTTATTGCGCATGGCAGCATTGATCGAATTTTTCGACAGTAAGGCGGATGCCTCAGGAGAATCATCCACGGCAAGATGGACATAAATATTGCTAGATCCTGCAAGCAAAGCAAATCGGCAGTCAGGAAACACTCAATGAATGGCGCCACCGAAGAGCGTTGAATGGCGATAATTTAAACTGCCTGGTAAGTCAGAGCGCGCTAAGGTTACGTCGACTTTAATCGAATTTTATCGTCACCGATACACTAGGTTAACAAACAGCGTTCATTCTGCTAGCCTTTACAATTGTTTCCAGTAGGCTCGAGGACTAGCAAATTTAAACACCATATACAAAAACTTTTGGTCAGCAGGCCGACTGAACAGAAGGAATGAGTAAAAATTTAACACGCATTTTATATGCGTCCAAAAAAGAAACTGGCCGAATTGAATGGCCATATTGCTTGCATGTTTTCCCTGATGGAATCGACTTCCCTTAATTTAGTGGATTTGAAGTGCTTACAACTCAAATGAAGAAAAAAGACATTGAATCACCTAACAGTTGGCAGCTTTTGATGGAAGAAAATGATACAATTGAATCTTTCCAATACTTCAAGATGAAATACGCTGGATGGTTTCAAATATCTAGACTTTGACGGAAAAACTCCAACAGTTTTAACGTTGGGATGCAGATCCTTGTATTTACTAGGTTTGAAGAAGAAACGACGTAATTGCAGCAGTTCGTTCTATTCTCTGTGCAGCCATCTTCACATATTTCATGCTGGTTGTTTTTAATGGTTGATTGTTTTTTTTTTAATTTTTCTTTTCTGCATGCAGTTGCGAAAATTTTCGGCAAGTAAAGAATTTGTTTCGTGGGTTTTTTTAATTAATTGAAATGCGACTGATGAGACACGCTCACTTCCAACTGAGTTCGTTCACGTAATTCAGCTGCCACCGAAGGGCGAAGGATTTGCAGCCATGAGGAAAAACTGAGATATGTAATCAAGGGTCCAGATATTCTAACGTCGAGTAGTTGCATACCAATTTTGTGGGAATGAAGTAAATAACACGAGAAGAGCTGCTGTTTCTTTCATGTTCTCTCATGCGCGGACTTTCGACGTGAACAAATCTTGCAATTTACAAAAGAGCTCAGTTATTACAGCTGCATCTGTGCTGCGGTTTGAAAATATAAATTTACGATAGTTAGTGATGGAAACGGCATTTACTACAGTTCCAAATGCGCAGATGTTGCAATGGATGAGAGAAGATTTAATGAGCACTTCTCGAAGTCGTCGGCGATGCCAGCATGATGTAGAATAGAGTAACATCATTAGAAAATGCTAGAGATGCTGCTGAAATAGCGCTATTGAATCGTTGAATTTCGCGACATTCAAACGTAACACAAAACAGGAGTCACCTTGCTATTTTGAGAGATTGACTTTTCCACTCACTCACTGAAATTTCGTTTTATCCCTTCGTAGAAATTTCGTTTTATGGTCACAGTCGTCCGGCCGTACACTGCCATACAGTCGCAAGATTTAGTGGCAATTTGAAGCTGCATTCCAGATGACTAATACACAAGGAGGCCAGCCATAACCGGCTTGAATTTCGTGGAGTAGCATTTCAAGCGTATACCTGCCATATCACCTACACTTACCTATTAAAAAGTTAAGATTGCAATCGCATGTGAGGAAGGCGGAAGACCAGGCAGATTTCACTACTTCTTACCATCCTTTGAAAGTTTAAGAAAGATTCATAGGGAACAAAGCTTTGAACTTCGACAGGACTTTGTCAAGGTCCGCTTTTGGAGGATGTCAATTTGTGGCACAACTCGGAACCCTACTAGCAACAATCGGTTCAGACTTACAAAATCGACGATATATCCCAAGACTCGATAATCCTTATTTCGATCGTATGGCAAAATTACTAAACAGTAAATAATCGGTATCAAGCTCGTCACATTGACCAGTATCTCTGCGACAAGAATCGGTGCAAGGAGCCTAAAACAACCAACATCAATTATCAGATGGCAATGATGGCACATATTATTCAACAGCTCGTCGATGAACATTTCGATTAATTTTGATTCTTATCGGTGTATTTCATTTCAGCTAATGGTGCTAGAGTAAAAGGAGAGCAAAATTCGATGAAATTCCCAAAGAAATGGTGTCGATGCGCGAAGAATATGGATAGAAGTTAGGAGTATCAAAAATTGGAGCAGTCACATTAAATCCTTAGATGTAAACGGAAGTCTTGGCGGCTGGAGAATCCACGCATTTACTACTGAATTCATGGGTGGATTTATGTAATCGAGATTTCATTCGTTGTGGCACTCTTTCGGTGGGCCTGAAATCTGAGTGACAAAATCCGCAGCAACCAAATCTCGATTGTAAGCATAGGCGAATACCGCTGCCGTTTCCTTAGAATCAAACTCAGTCGTACGTCCGTGTCTATGCATCTGTCACTTGAGTGAATGGAGTGACCCTAGATAGAAAGCGCATAGAACCAGCTTACAACTCTGGAACCAGCCTCATGCGCAATCACTAGTACATCCACTCCTTCATGTTTCAAGGTACACTGGAGCGCCGTTTTCACGTTAAGATCTCTATCCTTTAGTTTTTTTTCTGTTGTTTCTGCTTCTTCATGTCTGCTCTGCTGTTATCTCACTCTTCATATTCACACCTTTTTGTGCTTTGCCTCTCATTTCAATGTACTAAAATGAACATGAAGGCTAAGAGCTAGAAAAGGCAGAAGCATTTGTTTCTCCAAGTGCCAAGAACCCTAATGAACCTTTCCAGTCCCTCTGAAGGAACGTCATCTTCTTGACAAAGCCCAGTGTTAGCATTGTGTCATCTCAGTCATTAATGCCACATTCATGAAACACACAAGAAAACTTTCAAGCAATGAAACAAACAAAACAAAGCAGCGCTAGCCGAACCGAAGAAAGGGCATTTAAGGATTTCACCTCAATATCAGCTAGGAAGCCTCTTTATAGGAGCTAATCGATCGTACTTCATAAATATGAGGAGAAATAGGAGAGTATGTGGACGGACTTCAGACTCTCTTTACAGCCGCTATCAGCAGTACAAAGTCAGAAACAACGCTGAGCAACAAAGCAGCGCAGCATTTGTCGTAGGGCGAGGTGCCTAAAGGCCTAACCGAAAACATCACTCAGAGACATTTTGGCCATTTCCATGAAATCGGTCGAAGGTAGAGATAACGGCAGCTAATTGTAAGCATTTTGCTCAGATTGGCATACTTGAGACTCCAAGCGCCGTTTCCTGGAATTGTTCAATGTAACCCAGTTACTTGCATTGTGAACGAGAACTTGTCGCTTTCATGCCATTTTGAACTGTGATATTATCAACTGTGGTAAAAATAACGGACAGGATGGAGGCGCAGAAGATATGAGACTTTGCCTCTTGCCAGATTTTTCGGACAACGAGTGAGGTCAGACTAGTGCTATTGGCGGCCACCAATGCGTGCGAAAGCAGGTGCAGAAACACGTTTATCATGCTTAATGGAAATATGAAGCGGAAGCATGATATTTACGACAGCAATCTTCACAGCGCTATAGTTCACTTGTTACTTATGCAAAAGCGGTGATTTTTCGTCTTCTCAAAGGGAGATTTCGCAGGTTTAAAGCAAAGTAAGGTTGCGGAGATATATTGCAGGCGATCCATCCTAATACCAGAAAGCCCATCACTGATAACAAACTGCAGTTAATGGTCAACGATGGGGCAACATCTCCTTCCCGTATATCTCCGCATAACAAAAATAACTGTTTGTTACAGTCTTTCCATGGTTTAGATTATTCTATTTTAATCTCTACGGCGTTTTAAATTCAATAAAAAGTCGGACTTAATTGCGAAAGAAATGCCCCATAGGTTTGAGACTTTTATATTTTGTTTTTTTTTTTTTCAAAACGCAGGTATCAGTTCAAATGCTTCTCCACTCCGATGTCGCAAAACTATTCGAAAGGACCAATTTTCGGCTTAAATCATTCTTTCGGTTGATGCAGTTCCATTTTTCCCGCAATGCCCACAAATATTACGAAAGCTCCAAATATTTATTCGAAGTTTTTCATCGGTTGCAGAACAGAGGGTTAGCCGCTTTTTTTTAATAGCCTATTAAAGAAAAAAGATCGCACGAATATGTCGAGTTTTAGTAGCAGTTTTGCGACGTACCTTGCCAGTTTGATATTTTCGCTGATTTGATATCGTTTACTTAAACTGTGAGTCCCAGCGACGAAATTTAATTGGAACATTTGTTTATTACGATGCAATAAGTATAAGCTGGTAATAAAGCCACAGGCATCCACTGCCGTCAGAGCGCTAAGTACAATGTACACATGAGTTTGACCATCACCTGAAAGCGCGATTCAACATCATATTTCCCGAATTAGTCTAGCAAGCACCCTCCATCGAGTGGTCCTGAATAGTCGCGACGTCGAAGCTTTTGAAGACAAAGAGTTCTATGCTTGTGAGATTAGTCAGTAATCTTTCGATCGATTGGACTAACATTTCCTCCCTTGCCCACCTCGAGGAACTTTCAGTGTGCTGGCGGAAAACGAAGGACACAAGCATAATTTCCTAATGCTGTTCTTCTCCTGTTCGAAATGGAAAGGGCTCTGCTGTCGATACAGCTACGTTCACTGGCTATTAATCGTCCCTCTACATGTTTTCCTTCTCGTTTATGTCTATTTGCACTTTTTTATAAAAAGTTCTCGTTTATTACGTTTATTTGCACTTTTTGCGCTTCTCGCATGCGTTGATAGGTATATTTTCCTTGCATGTTCTCGCTAGCAAACAAATTAATTGAGTTCTGTTGAACAATCTTGCTAACATTGTGTATCCTTATATCATTCTTCTCATATATGCAATAATTGAATTATGGCATATGATATGCAAGAACAATTAGTTCAGGGACAAATGTGAGCATATCTGATAAATAAAAGATAGCTCTGCAATAAATAATCGTCGTTTTCTCGATAAAGAAAGCGAAGCATATATTCGATCAAACAAATGTGATATAGATCAAGAACTGTTAAGATGGGCAGCTAACCTGAGAGGTGGAAATACAGAGACATCGAGATGCCAAACAGTACCTAAAAGAATAGCGGTCAGCACATCAAAATAGGAAAAGACTATTAAATTTTACAGTTAAAGCAATTTATTGAGGGATATACGCAACAGTTGCTCCGTGAGGCGAGTTTCAGCTGAAACGTAAGAAGAGCAAAACAATGGCAAAGAGTAGAAAGGTTTCGTCATTGCACGGATACCGTTCCGTAGATTTTCAGAAAATAATGAAGAATGTCACATAGCAACGAAGGCTAGCATAAATCTTCTGCATCCCACCGTATTAGACAATAGAATTCTGTAGTTGTTGAAGAGAAACGTAACGCATTTTTTCGTCGATAACTAGGCGGTTGCAGGACTTGTCAAGCCAAAGGTTCATCGGAAGCAAGTTACGGCAGCAGCTTGCAGATCAAAATTCTGTGGTGCACTGAACTGATAAACGAACTAATTGTCCGGAGTGGAGGAAGATTATGAACATTGCTGATGCGCGCTTTATAGGAGAGAAAGATATGCCCACTATTCAGAAAGCTCCAACGAAGCCATCACATCCCGAATGAACCCCATCAAAATAACAGAAACGATATCGTTCACTGCGGTTGAGCTTATATGATGAAGGAAGGAGAAAAGTAAAGCTTTTACTGAATAATCCCTTCTTGTCTCTTATGTGGATAAATCCCAAAAGAGTGGTTATTTTAATGCGTCAGAAATGTTATATATCACTGTTGATGATTTTGAAAGTAAACTCTGAAAGTAAACTCTCACCTCTTCTCTCCCTGGACGACCTGTTCCCTCTAAAAAGCAGGAACTCGATATTTCTTCAAAATTTTGTTCCAGAAGGACATGCCGTGGTTGAAACTCTCTTCGCTTCTGGCCGTCTTCACAATAATATCAGTGGTCATAAACCACACTGCATGCCATGAACTTCTGGAGACATTGAACGAACCACAGGGTGTTTTCAAACTCTTATTTGTCGCCATAATTCATTTTTTTTCTCAGTCGTGCATCATTCAAGCACATAAACGAAGAATGGATAGAAAGATGCGTGCATGGATCAGCATGAAAATGAATTTCATTTTCCTCGTATCCTCAAAGCAACAATGAACAAACGAAATTATGAATTGATCAATCATATAATCGTGATGTTATATGGTCGGTATAATCAGCGAGCCGAAGTTATATTTTTACGCGCTTATGGGAATGCGAAACTCATAGGGAAAGCCTGCTAGTTATGTGCCACATCGATGAAAATTTGATGGTTATTGGACAATTAAAAAATGGTTGGTCAAGGCACTAATGCAATTTAATAAAGTTGAAGAAGAACTTGCCGATGCGATGCATGCAAGCGTTAGAGTGATTGGTTGATGATTGCCGTGCTTCTCATAAACACTGGCCCATCGTGTCGCAACAAACCTCTCGGCTACTGCAAACAATACAAGCGGATACTTTTAAGACAAAACTCTATGAGGTTACTTTTTCGGAAATCATCAACATATGTCATGCCCGTGTGATAGTTGGGAAATGATGAAGGGCACAGTGAAGTAGGCAAACTTTACAACGGCTACGCTTGATGGGAGCCATCGCAGACATGAAGATCTTTTGCCGCAGTTGAGAACAGCATGCAGCCGGACGCACATACGCACAGGGCAATTCAATTATTCGCCATTCGAAAACTTCCACAAGCGAATCTAAAATCTGCTGCAGAAGTATAATGCTGCTTTCAGCATTAATCCAAATGTCACAAATACTTATAGCCGGAGTAGAGACGAAGAAGTGCTCAGATTATTTTACAAGTTCTTGAGCGCCATGGAATGCTCAAAAAATTTCTTAAGAAACAAAGCAGTTGTCCACATATCAAGGTGAACCGCTCAAAAACGTCACGTTTTTCATTAATGCATGAGTGCGTATTTCGCAAAAGAAAAAAATCTGTACAAATTTATTATTCTATCGTTATGTTTGATGGATATAGTTCAACGACTTCGTTGTTTTCGGTGATGCATACCCTTTCCAAAAGCGTTCGCACAAAAATTCATTCTGTATTTACAAGTATCGCTGTCGCAAACCCTTATATAGTAGACCTATTTGAGTATTAAATAAAAGCAAATCGAAGCTGAGATTGATTGCCACATGCTTCGAATTGAAGCTGAAATCAACTGAACTTATGGGTTGAGAGAGATATCGACGCAAATGCTTCCCTCAATTTCGAGGCATATTTTTATTCATTTATTGTTCGTATGCATCAAGCGAAAATTTTATTTAACTTAAATTTAAACTTCCGACATTGTTGTCATTACTATATACAACTTTCAATGGTAACAATACTCTTATCGTTTTCTCAACATCATATTTTTGTATTGGTTTGTTATCTAATATTTGTATAATTTCGTTATCGCGGAAAATTTAAACGGTTATATGAAGTTGCAATAAGTAAATACCCGCCGACTGCATACTTCATGAGGCGGACTGTGCTATCTACCGAAATTGAGTTGATGTTGATGAACGAACAACAGCAGAACAGTTCGGAAAGTGATGAAAAAAAGATCAATATTCAACGATCGAAAGACGCTTTCCATGCGCAAACCTCTTGTGTTTAATAAGTGTGAGAAGACGCAAAACACAACGATTTATTTTGTTTTTTGTTTTTTTTTTTTTTGCACATATTCGGTTGTCGTTATCTTTTGGACAACGCTACTTCCGTGGCGATTTAACCTTTTTAAGTTATTTCTTCTACTGTGTAGCTATTTTTGCCACTTAAGTATCCAAATTTTAAATTTCGATTTTATTTGCAATTTATCCGTTCATTGGACAGCCGTTACACTTGGCTTCGATAGGCTAACGTCAAATAGCTTTGTTTCGATGCTAATTGTAAAAGAGACGGAGTGTTATTTAGGACATCATCAAAGGGGATAGAAATCTTTCCTCTCATTATGACTGAACTTGCATTCACGACTTCCGAGCTTTAGCGCTAACGGTTACGTCAAATCATTGCTGCAGTTTCACGGCCTGAATCGTCTCGCACACCTATTCACAACTGCAAGAAGACTCAGCCTAAGTCTAGACGCTGTAGCAAGTTTATGAATTTTTTCTTTCTAAGTAAACAGATTGTGGGATTTATCGATGCACTGGCACTCGCTTGGTTATCAATGAAGGGAGTGCATGCTAAGATTTGCATACGTATGCACACTGCCTGGAAGATCAAGATTTGATTGGGAAGAACGAAGGAGATTTTGGCAAGCGATGAACTTTTCGCATGGCAACTTTTCGCAATCGACTACGCCTTCATCTCAGCCTGCGTTATAGAAACGTCAAATGTTGACTCATGATAATGGAGCGAATTTTTAAGCTGTGGTGTGTTACGCCATCGGAGATGGAGTGGAAATTCGCCGAGATTAAGATGCGTACCTTCACTTTTCCATTCGTGTTCATCACTTGAACCGAACGCATCGCTCAGTTAACCTCCTTCTTGCAGATTGCGACGATTCTATTATATGTTTACTGGTAAAATTTGGGGCTGTCTGAAATATCCCTGCATGCGCATCAAGTATATGGTGGAATTTGACGTTCAATAATGAGGACTGATCTTTGGTAACGGCTATCGCTTTCGTCCACATTAGGAAATTCGTGCATTCGATGCAGCCCTAACTTCCAGCACTTTCGTCAATCACTTACCGAGAAGCATGAATGCGAATGTGTAAGATGGAGTAACAATATCGTGAATGACATAAAGAATCGACCATAACACCCTTGCCAGCTTTCCTTGAGGTGCAAATATTTTCATAGTGGCCAGTGAAAAGAAGTCCACAACGCACACCAAAAATATACCAACCAACAAGACCAAAAGAACCCTGAAAGAGCATTCAAGTCCTCTTGCACAATGCAAATTGAACATTGAAGACAGCAGTATTTATGTTTATGTAATAAATAATTGATGGGTTGTTACCTTAACGATCGAATCGTTGCTTCTATCAGCCGCAGCAGCTGCACCTACTCCGGATGGTATTGATTATGCGCTTATGCGAAGGTCCTCGCGGATAACTCTCTAATGAAAACAACTCGACTACAGCATTGTGCGATTTATGTAACGCAGTCTTCGTTAAAAGCTCTTTAAAGAACAAGAAAGGGACGTTCCATAATGAGTTTCCCGCTGCGAAGGTGGTAGTTATTACAGCAAAGAAAATGAATACTCTAACATAAACAGTAGCACTCCCAGCAGGAGCTTCAGCCAAATATGGCGAGATTTTATGTGGAATATTATTGTCACGTGACAGTGTGATGGGTAAGTGAGATGTTCGTGGAAAGTACAACAGCACTCCTCGAGTTTCTTCATTTAGAAACATCCATATTTCGCGAATTACAAAAATAGCTTTGCAGTTTGCGAACGGAGACTTTACAAAAATGAAATCATCAACGGTGAAATGCAATCAGATGCAAATGATCACTGCGAAGTTATTTGATCGCTCAATCGGGACATGGTAAAATATATGCGGCATAACCTGAGCGACAGTGAAATTTTTCCGCAGCCAAACAGCGGACGTATGAGTCGTACAATTCAAATTCTTTTGTCTTGAATTTTCACCGTATGCGAATAGATTCACAGCGATGTGAAAATTTCACTGCTTAAAGGCATAATGGATCAGAACATTTTGAAAATGAAAATATTTGTTCAAAGTGTTCATGAGAAATTGATTGCTCGCTTTTGCATTGAAATTCTAATGCGCGAAAGCTGACTGCAGCTGCACCTTATCTATAATTATGCATGTCGGCTTTTCATCTTATTTCGGTACTTGCAACGCTGCGAACGACGAACTTGATGTGGGGAATATTGGGAGCATAGAGCTAGAATGAATTAATATACAAGGAATATTTCTAAATAGTCCTCAATCGTTCTGCTTTCTGCTTTCCTCCTCCCCTTTCAGCCCAACACAGATGTAAGCTGTAGACGATAAACGTGAAACAAATTTATGCAGTTCACATGTAACGAATTTCCATTTTAGCGATCACGGAACGCAAAAGTGACCCTTTTTCGTTTGGTGCCGTATGGTTGGTTAAAGTGTATTTTTCCTTTTCCTCGTACCCTCAGCAAGCGGTTGGTGACTTCAGTGGACACCGCTCGTGACAACACTTGTAGCATATCTTTGCACCTCTTGTAAGCAATATCGTTTTCTTCTTCAGCGGCATGCACTTTGCATTTTGGCTTTGCCAAAAACAACTGTGGCGATCTCATATACGGATGCATTTGTGCCTGGAAGGTATTCATGAGTTCAACGATTTCCACTCAGAAACCACGGAAACTCGAGTTACGGAATTTACTGAAGATAACAGACACTGATGGGGGAACTATCAGCTGATTCAATTGTTTTAACCCATGAGATCAAGATAAAAAAAAGGTGCATTGCACAGAATTTTCATTTACGCCTAGAACAACACAATTATGGAGCTTCTTCCAAATGCCTAATTATGATCATATTTGAGACCGATCGGTCATATATAAGGGATGAGACGAGCTTGCCATATCAGCTCATCGGCCGAGTTCATTTACCTCTTCCATAAATTAAATGCTTCCATTTGCTTCAGTTTTCCATTACGAGTCCTCGATAAAATAGCCGAGAAAGAGAAAGACATAAGCAACTCAGCAGTACGGCAGACTTTCAAAGTTTAACGTTACCACCTCGGCACTGACGACGAAACATGGCATAGTTCATGCACGATGGTCACCTAAACGTTAAAAAAACGGAGAAAACAAAGTGTTTATTGATGCACATTGATGACGTCTATAAAATATTTTTTGAAACTTATTCATACGAGCGATTTCTAGGACCAATGCGATTGCAAAGCAATAAGAAGTCCTCCTGCTTAGTACGAGATCAATTTCTTTGAACATTTGAACGTTATAAGAAAAAGAGACTAGCATACTTCCCTATAGGAAAACAATGGAATGATTCCATTAGATTAAATCGGGGGCGATGTTTGTCACTCCGTTGGCATCCCTATGAAATGCATGCACAAAGTGGCTGCATACATCTATGAAGGCCCACGGATGCGAACTATGATATTCTATTCGCGATTGCTTCTACATCTCACTATACCAATAGTTGATTTCATATCCAACCCAAGTTGTGGTTTCAGGAAGCAAACGTAGTTGCCCGAAATGAATATTTAGGTCGACTATTCCAAGGATGCTCCCTAAATGAAAAGATTTTTCTGTGGTTAGGGTACGAAAGTCCCTGAATTAGAAATATCTTCTCTTCAAAGTATAGCTTACATTTAAAGCACATCTGCGCCGAGATCGCTGTGCACGTTTAATTATTCGTTCAGTAGGGGCAAGAAACTGGCGAAAGAAGATAAGTTGGTCGGACCTTTGTCAGTTGCAAACATTTTCGACAGGCTGCCATGTGCTCGGATATTTTGGTCTTCTTTTCCTTAGCTGGATCGCAAATGGTGGGCTAGGATTTGCATGACAATATGTCGTCCACCGACATAT
This sequence comes from Ascaris suum, assembly GCA_013433145.1. Lineage (NCBI taxonomy): Eukaryota > Metazoa > Nematoda > Chromadorea > Rhabditida > Ascarididae > Ascaris > Ascaris suum. The sequence continues at coordinate 3,065,125 of CM024175.1, forward strand.
AGTCTGATCTAAGCTTAAACAAGGATGACTAAGCGGAAATGAGTTGGCTGAAGCAGCCAACTCTCGCAGAGAGTTTTGAATGCTGAGTCGGAAATAAGGTTGTAAGCTGCTGATTGATGTTCCAAGCATAACCTGGAAGCTCGCTATGTGAGTGAATATGTTCCAAAAAATGCTGTACGCTTTCCACGTTTACTTCGTCGAAATTCTAGAAATTATACTAGAATATTTCGAAAACTCAAATATTTCTTTTATATTTCTTGAAAGCGGCCTCACCTGAAGTTGTAGTGAAAATCGCCTACGGTGATGACGACATACAGCAATATCAGAAGTGAGAAAAATGCGATCACCAGAATAACCATTTCGCAAACGTTGATGCCCAAACTCAAGAGCGCAGACTTCATCTCGTCGAGCTGCAATTCATTTGTCCATTTTCTAGTCTACGAAGGGCGATTGATTAGCCTTAAATACGCTTGTGCGGGTAACGTACTTGAAACATCAGCAGAATTTTCCTTTCCTATATCTGAACAAGCAGCACTTTGCTGCATAGATAAACGTAGACCGAGAAGTATCATATTTCCTCTTACATCTAACGGGGCCGTAGCACCGGCTAAGATCCAGCTAAAGCATCGACCATATGAGTTGACGCAGAAATAATTCAACGGGGGATCATGCATTCATCAAATGGACTGAAATCATCGGGCAAACATAGCCTCACTAGGTAAGGAATGCTCTAAATATGCTTTTTTTATGTTTTTATTCTTATAAGTAGAATGAGAAGGATCTAGTAATTTCATAATCTATAACGCTAGGTTTGGTAATGCTCTATCATGTTGCGCCAATTCTCAATTTTCGATTATCCAATTATATGCTCCACTGGAGTTATTTTGATATTTTGTGAATTTCCTATCTGCGATGGGAAACAGAGATGGAAATGATGGGACAGCAAAAGGCTTTTTCAGTTAACCATACAAATTGCGCCATTTTTTTTGCAATTAAGATCGAAATTCAAAGGTAGGGAAGAATTGACTTCTGAAGCATGACGCATTTCATCACTGGCTTCCCGTAAGCAACAGATGTAGCTATGTCCTAAATAAATGTAGCATAAATGCTATCAGACTAGTGGGATCCTTACTCGATGATTCAAGCAGCTGTCATTATGGGGCATATAGTGAAGATATCAATGAATCTGCTTAATGGTATTGCTCCCAAATAACACATTTTCATAGACGGGCAGGATTACGAGTGAACGCAATATGCAAAATTGCTCTCGATCATTTATCGCTTATCGCGTGATCATACGCACTCGCCGAATTCCACTGAGATCAAGAAGTCATAGAGCATCATCGCTTACGACTTCGAAATCAAAAACACCACCTCATAATGCAAATGGATATGCGTCAACGCTCATGCTATCATGTCATCCAGTCGAGCAACTCGAACGTTTCACTGTGTCACCTATTCTTGCAACATGCTCATTAACATATGAAAGGCCATGTTGCTATCGTTTACGTAATAGAGAGAGCTCAGTTTGAATAGCTTGCGAGTTAATACTATGGAAAAAGCAGAACTATTCAGTCTAAACTAAGAACAGCGAGTTTTAAATTCAATATTCAGGAGCGCTCAATTTCTCAAATCATCCAAGCGATGTATTCCATGAGATATAGGCGGTTTTTTTCAATACATATTCTAAAGAATATTGCATACTGTTCGTTGAAATAAGAGGAAACAGTGGCAATATTCACTTTAATTTCATAATTGTAAAGCAATGACTGCAGAATATTGGCACTCCGAAATCGAGGCCATCGTTTATTGCTTGAAAGATTTATGAAGAAAAAAAGCGCACTATTTTCATATACAAGCGGTAGGGTATCAGCTATGAATTGACTTTATAGATAAGTGGATGCAACGTTTTGCAATTGGCAGCGCTTAATGTGACCGGCCGCATATCCACGCATTCAGACGGATTAAACATCATTACAAGTCGCAGTCTCCTCATTTGAGGTGCAGTGAGTGTTCTTCTAATAAACTCATTAAGCTAAGCGCAAAAAAATTTCTGTTTTGACAATAGGCACGCAAAAATTTGTGTTTCGAATCGCTGGTATTTCGCTACCCTCTCCCTCTCCCCACCCCACCGCCCTTCTAAGAGTGTAATGGGACAGGAAGTTCGCTATGAATTCGCTCTTAAGTTTCCTACGTTTAACACATTGACAATAATCGATTTTCGCATGCTGTCTTTGCTATTTTAGAATATTTTGGAATTCTCGAATCGTAACATATTGGCAAACTCAGACGTTAAAAATTCGAATGGCACTTTCGTGCGCGTAAAAATCTAACGAGCTCCGTTACGAGTTGTCTTCTTCCGGACTTTTTCTTTCTCTGGCGCTATAAAGCATGGCTCCCTAATAAAACTCCGGATTCGAAAGTATTGCCATGGAATCTCAAAAAATGAAATACGTTGCGCCAATGAACGTCATATGCGCAATGGAACGCAAATGATTTATGGGCATATGATTTCACACTGACAAAGGCATATGATGAACCTTGCAACATCAGTGGTTTACTATGTTTAATGAGACGCAAATACGGTGGGCATAGATACGGTCCTCTACGACAAGGAAATGCTTCATATTTGCATCGGTAAGCGCAAGGATGAGAATTGTGCGAATGATGCACCAGAAGTCAGCAAAATCGAATGTTCTATTGCTGAAATAATAGAAGAAATCACGAAATGAACAGCATTAACGTTGCCGGCATAAATAAGTTCCTGCCTTTTTTTAGAATGGATCGAATAATGTTCTCAATTGTGCTACGAGATGTGACGTCGCAGTGGAAATATGGAGAAGCAATTGTTGCCGGACACGCACACTGTGGTCGATGTCGGCAAATTCAGTTGAAGTCGGCGAACTCCCGGACGCGATCACTATTACAACAAAATGAACCATGACAATATGAACATATAATGTAAGTGACGCATAGTACAAGTGATACGGTTGTTTCACAGATAAACTAGAAGAATGCTGAAAATAGAAGCCAGAGGCAGAAAAGTTTGAAAATGCGGTAACTTAGGAATTTCGTGTGTATCGGAATTTTTTGCTGAATTTTGGACTAGTAGGTTCTAAGCCTATGGAAGATTCTGTGGTAAGTAGAAAAAAGTTGTCCCTTACTGAGCAGTTCAAGCGCCTCATTTGGAGCGAATATCCTAGGCAAAGATCCTGACTGTTGCGCAGGAGTGACGCAGGGAGTGACATTTTCGGTTGCACTTCTCCGCTTTATATAGCACATGCTTACAAGTGCCCAATTCTTACTTTCGGTCTCTTTGCAACTTTATTGCTGGCTAGGATTCGTATAATTGTAACATCTATGACACATTCTATATTAGAAATAGGATATGATGGGCGCACGTCAATTTGAATGCAACGCAGTAGCTGGAATGAGGGGGAAATATGTTCAAAAACGGCCAGAACCATCATAATGAGAAGAAAACTGATCTCTATGCGAGCGCTTTTACGTTATTTGAAGAATGCTGTTGCAGAAACGCATTAATTCCGCCCGTATTCATCTTCTCATAGCGTGTCCCATCCGCTTGGATACTTCAACTAGCGTGATCGGAAAGCTCGACGTGCGGCATCGACCAATGCATTAAACACCATAGTATCTAAATTGGCGGAAAAAGAGCGCTTTCCGTTATCATTTAGTTAGTTCCCACTAACGTCTCATTCAGGAATTGCAGACATCGGAATTCGACACGAATCTTATATTCCGCACTTCTTCACCGACTGCCTAGATAGAGGCAATGAAAAGAGATTGATAAGTGCTGACTCTAGAAACCGTCAGTTTTTCATGCAACAAGTGATAAAAGAAATGCCCAAATTCCAGAGTATTCCTCGGTTCGATTGCCATACTTCTTCAAATTGCAAAAAGCGTATGTCATATCATATATCATTTGAATTGCGTGCTCACGTTGTTCTAATTATGTCGTGTAGGAGATGAAATATTAGAATGTAATCGAATGGTTACTATAAGCATGCAAAAAAAAAGCATGATCACATGACAGGAACATTGCCTATAAGAGAATTCGCAACTGAAACATTTGGATATAGAAATGAAAATGAGAGAGTTTTCGTTTGAAATTGGAGAAACATGCAATAACCCATATGGACATAAGAGTAAACAATGGCGAATATTCGCAAGTAAATCATTTTCTGCCTTCCGAAAAACAGTATTAGACGATGGAAGCGGAATGCGTTCTATGGAAAGATCATTTTATATTCAAACGATGTGATATTAGAGAATATGATATGCTAAGAACAAAAAAAAAAACGCTTATTACGCAATTCTTTTAATAATTTTATTATTGTGGAATTTTTCAAAAATATACCTGAGGTTAGCGAAGAAATATATCTGAGGTTAGTGGCACAGTGGCACATCTGGAAACTGTATCTAGCGCAATCCCGATAAACGAACCCGTTTAACGGCATTGTGTTGAACAGTTTACGAACATTGGGAGTATTGATCATATCTTTGAACCTCAGGATTTTTATTGAAATATGTCGCATAGTTGTGCTACTTAAGAAATACAGCAAAATCTGTTTCATTTTTAAGCAAAGCAGAAGCTTGGAAAAAAATTCTCTCAACCGTCTTGAAATTCTCACCAATCGATAATTCATCGCTTCTTTCGATTGAAACCGATGCCTCATTGAAAGCTTTTATTGTTCTTGCGAGTATAAAATTTCACAATCATTAGCAATTCTCAGAAACAATTACAATATTTTTTAAGCTAATTAAAGTTTCCCTCAGGCTTAACAAATCCCAGAGTTTTTACGAGTGTCCATACAAACAAATATCGATTATTTGAATCTCTTGTATGATTTCTCGAGTACACAGCAAGCGGACAAAGTTTCCACTCTCTACAGAATGAGTTGAAAATTTTTCGATCGTTGAGAGGATCCATAGTGCACTTGAAAAGTGTACCTTGTTTATGCGGGACCGCATAAGCTGCAGATGTGTTCTGAGGCTTCAATAGTTCATCTACATTCTTGCCTATATTTCGTTCCACTTAATGCCACGATACTGTACGAATCACATTGTTTGACTACTTGTACTCTATGAGTTCTTCTTATACTCTAGTCGTGTGATTATTCGTTAGGTATTTCTTGGTTGTGAGCTAAAAACCTACATAGTTGATAGAGAAGAACAGCAAAGCAACATTTTTTTTTCATCACAGACGAACCGCATACATCACATGAAAACTTATGAATGGTTGCATATTGGCATAGGGAACGTCTGTTGTTAATTAGTCAAAATTTTGTGGACGATTACAAAAAAGTAACGGTTGATGTAAGAAGTTGGAATAGACGCGACATAATGTCACTCGGTGATTTAGTGCACATGAGCTCATGCACAGCTGGCGCCGAAACGTTTGCTTTGGTTAATTAGGAGCGCAGAATTGAAACTTGATGACTGTTAAAGAAATTGAGGATAATTGAAACTCTCCCATGTGGTTTATTTCAGCGTCACTTCGACTGCATATTTCTTCCAGCATGTGATTCAGCTTGCTTGAAGTTGTCCACCTCACCATTTCAAAGTCTCTCAATAAGGAATCATGACAACAATAAGTTGGATGACGAAAACCATGCAAAAAGGTGGGCGCACGCGGAAGGACTACTGAACATCAACACTTCGAAATAATAGATTCGCGTTTCAAGAACGCCAAATGCTTTCAACGTTGTGCGGTGAATGAGTAAAAATGAAGTTGCATAAGCAACGCTGAATGTGGAGTTCGGAAGCGAAGAGCATTTAAATACAACGCGACATGCGTAAGGCCCTGCCGGCTTTTGAGACGTTTCTTTGATTGCAAAGCAAAGGGTTATGTGGTTATGCATCGTGAATGTGGGCCGTTCTAGTAATGTGATGCACTTTTACCAATAGCTCATTGATGTGGTATGCACAGCGTAATGTTATATAAGGTTGTTGTCAGAAAGATGGCGCTTTAGATTGGAGAATGCTCAGAGAAATAGAGAGGAATCTATTCTCTATTCTTGGAAACGAACTTAAGAACGGGATATTGAGATCGGTCACGCTTATAAGCGTGATATGACCACCGAGACGTAATCAACTTTGCGTTAGGTGGCGCTTCTCGCTGCTTATTCAATTCTCTGCTTTCATTCAAATTGCTCTGACATTCATGCTCGTTAGTTTTATCTCAAATCGGAGGCTACTTTGACTGATTTTCCAACGGGGGGAGATAACCAACAACTCAATTGTAATGGCTTGCAACTTTCTACAACTTATGTAAGAAATTCACGGATTTTCCTTAATCCTACTGCATCCCCTCAGTTACCTTTGGCCTTTCCTTATGAAAAAATCATCTCCGCTAGTCCAGATTTCGTGGCTATGACGTGTGACGTTTGATGGCCTCTACGATTCTTCTCTACCTGTTTTTTATTGCCGACTCGCGTTGTATGTACTTCTGCAACCGGTGGTAACAAATGCTTGCGAAATTCGTTGCACTATCTGAGGGTTACAAGGATTCCCAATCACTCGCTATGTTCTCTCAAGTTTCCAGGAATCTTGAGGTAAAAACTTGTAGAATAATTCGTTTTGCTCAGCAACTTCAAAGAAACCAACCTTCTTTCTCATATTTCGTGAATTTTCGCGGAAAAAAAAAAAAACTGAACCTTCGACAACCTTTTTTTCTCGCCGTTTCTGTTGCATTTTTTGAACTTTCTCAAAATTCCAGCGATTCATCAGGCATTTCCAATTTCTTCTTCTTAGCTCCGTTGGAAATTTTTCATAGAATTGATGTATCCTTAAAATACGACCCGGCAGTTCAAAATGACAACCTGCAGAACCAGACCGAAGTTGAAAGAGTCTTTTGATAATAATTCGTTTGTCGGCAAATCTACTAAACTGGAGTTTTCATGCTGAAGAAAACCTCTAAGAAAAAATTGAATTCGCCTTAGCACTATTCCATCCGTTCGCGATACCATATATCATTCGTGATCATTTTCATATTGCTATGGAGTAATAATTTTCGCTCTCATTAACTTTTGTCATCAGTATCCATTTTTGTTGCTGTTGACGTATTAATGTGGGCATTTTTAATGCACTCTCTTAGTTATTTCACTCAACTTCTACAATGCGGTTTTTTCATTCATTCTTAACGAATGTTTATGTGAAACTATAGGAAATATTTTAGAAATTACCTCCTAGTTTTTTTTAGCTGAAATTTTCGAATGGTTTTTTTTTTACTTTCATTGAAAGGAATTCATCAACGTTATTGTGTTCAACCCGATTAAATTAAATTTACGTCATTGCGTCTATTCACATAATGAGGGCAAATATTGCAGCGGAATGTTACGAGCACAATTTTCTGAAAAGAAAAGCAATTTTATGCAATAAATCATTAAGAATTTTATAGAATATTCAAGAAGCGATTGTGCCGTAATCGATGATTGCAATAGCACAACTATCATTGCTCTCGACGATTCGGCGCTACTAGTAAAAGAAGAAGTTTGAATTGCAAGTACCTAAGCGGTTAATCAGCAATATTTTTCAACTGAGCCTAATGAGATCTGCCGTAGCCTAAATCTCGAGACTTTGCTGAAAGGACTACAAATTGTTGACAATTGCTAATGATCAGTGGAGCAGCTGAAAGCTTAAAGCTGATTATCCTACAATTGTCTCGAAATCTATAGGACAAATAAGCGAAAATTAACGATAATTTATTTACGCATTTGAGTAAGATATCACCATAGTGGATTTCGCTGCAATTTGCCAAAAGAAAAGAATAAAACAAATCAAATCAAAAGCTGGTATCTCGTTGCAATAGCTCGTGCAATACCCAATTGGGGGAACTGAGCAAAGGACACTCTCAAATCTAACTGCTGCGACTTCGATAATCTAGATCACTGACAAAACCCAGGTACGTGGATTCTGATCTTTGCTGTTCTGTTTTCTGAATGATTCTATCTGAGTAGTGGCATCAGCGTTAGTCCACTTCACGAGTAAGGCAAATTCTATGGCTAGCAATATAAGTTGTTCTTTCCCGTATTATTAACTTCGTGAGAGGCATTACATCGAAAAAAATAGAATAAGAATCCACCTTTATCACTTCCCGTATAAATGATTGTTTGAATGACATCGCAACGCTAAAAATCATTTCCCTCATTGAAATGTAAATAATCAGAAGAGTGGGGAATTGCAGTTTGCACGGTCACGAATCAGGTGAAAGGAAGTACAGGAGCGATCAGAAGCTACACTTTTCGCAGGTGGAAATCTCCTGTTTGCGAAAGAAAGAAAAACGATGTTTTACTTGATTCCCATTTCACGGTTACAACCTCTGTCTCCTAATGGCACTATTTCATTTACATCATTGTAATCAGCGTATATTAAGTGCGGAATTGTTACCGTTGCCATTAATGAAGATATAGATCAGCATTAACGCCTACATATTGCACCTGTAATACGACAGAATAAAAGTCCACGTGGGAAAGTAGATTCCATGCAGTTTTGGTGAACTGAGGGTGGGAAGCGAGGGAGCTACAGTTCGAAATAAGAGAAATATCCATAAATTGGATCAAATCACAGAATTTTCATACGCACGATGCGCTCCTTCTGTTTTACGTTCCCTTCTTTCACCTTCTATGCCCATAGTTGATTTGGTTATGTAGTGATGTTCGGAATTCAGTCCTCCCGACTCCGCTGGTGACCCAGCTGAAGCCTGCTCCGCTCTGAATATCCTTCCTTTGCAGGGGCCTATCAGAACGAAAAGTTGCCTCATGCTATCGATCATGCGAGCTTGAAAACATCCCCGCGCTCCTGGGGTGAGGACAGGGGAATTGGGAGGAGGGCTTTGTACGCCCCACATTCGACGTTTTCAGTCTACTGCTAATGCGCTTAATAAAATGCTTTCAGATTTTGGCCTCATCAAACAGATCCACATAGATTCTAGTGAATTTATGCAAGGAATTTGATGGTCCTAACAAGAACCACTGAACCGTCAATAAATCTGAATTATGCGTATGATGCCATGGGAAATTGTATTTTGGAGACAACTGCTGCACTTATGCGCTGATGGCTCGAAGTTCGTTGTCTTTTTGTTCGGTACGTGCAACCACAACAGCATTACTTACAAATTTTGTAATGTACTCATGCATTTCCCCAGCATAGCCTAAAGTTGCCACAGATTCATTCCAGTTATGCTGGCCCAAGAGATCGTCAATTCTTTCCGATTACATCTCCCAGAACCGCTTTCACTCGCCACTGAAATTTTTCTTTTCGAAGCAGGTGTTCTTCGTTATGCGAGCAGTGCAAACGAAGGATACATCGTTTAGCCAAATCCCATCGAGAGCTTCAGTAGGAAGAGTACGGTCTGTGAAGGCTTTATTAGTGTGGAGCTGGTGAGAAAAGTTCCCAGAAATTGTGGATATAATGTCTTTTGTGAGAGAGAAAGAAAGTTCACGTTACCACTAGTAAGGTACCATAATCCTCGATATATATCCGGAAACCATGCCAGAAACAACGAAGAATTTCCTGAACGATCAATGCCAGCGAAAGATTGTAGTGGCTGCAATGCGAGAGCAATGCAGCACTACAATTTTATTGAGCACCTGAGATTGGCGACTGCCTCAGCAGCGTTTGAACATTTATTTATTTACGACGCATTCTCGGACAGATCTACCGTGCAAAATCGAAAAAGTGCGAAATGCACTCATACGTTTATAAATCGATCGCTCATAATAGGCTCACAGCAGCAACGAAATATTTATTGATGCAGAATACACCGAAATACAACGAAATATATACTTCCTATGAAGACTGAATCAGACAATGATAATAACAACTGCTTATCGATGTAATGACGACATTTTTTTTTGTTTATGCAAACGAGATTCTCCTCTGACAAATTGCTGATTGTGATGCTTACAATGAAATAAGTGGGAGATGCATGCAGTACTAATGCCATGATTTGTACGCACCAATGAGTTATGAGGTCATAGTTGACATGAGACTTCACACATATCACGCGATATAGAGAATAAATTTACAAAGCGAACAAATAAATCTTTTAATATTGTCGTTCGCACGCTGCTTGCAATATCGCAACATTATTTAATGCCCACTCGGATAGGTTCGAAAAGTGTGACTATGTGTTGCCTATCTCAAGCTTTGAGCTATTCAGGTTTTCGATTATGGTGCATGTTTAACTGCAGTACGCAATTAACCAAACCTGAACAGGAAAAACCACGAAAAGTAGGCTTCGCGATAGAATGAAGTCATTCCCGGCACAAGCGCCTATCATCAGCTAAGAAACTGAACTCTTACAAGTGTTAATCGTAGTCGACATTTGTGCGAATTTTTGCTGTTTCTCAAGCGGAAAAATTTCCATGAATATTTTTTGAGAACGCAAACAACGATGAATGCAAGACCCAATAATATGATTTAATGGCTTTCCTAACGTATGTGCGATTTCGACCATCCATCGAAGCGATAAGCAGAAGCTATAGAAAAATAATATGGATGAGGACGGCATCGTTCTGAGGATAAGGTGATCTCTTAAAAAACCATAACAGATGCTTTCTCACCTCATATACAGTGTCATTAACTCTAAAGTTGCCATACTACCTACTGTACCAATTTTCGACGAGCAACTATATAACTTTTATATCTATCCTGTTCTGAGAAATCAAAACGCAGTCTTCGCAAGAACATAACGCACAGGATAAAAACAGCATCACTTGCAAGTATATGGATATGAAAAAATATGGTTGTACGAGTATATTCGTCCACTGCGTTCAATACTACGAAATTCTGCTCGAGTCAACGCCATCCTCCCTTACTTCTGTAGTATGAAAATAATACAAAGATGAGTTAGGCAGTGTAAGATTCGAGACCTCAATAGATTAAATTTTACAGCCAATACCTTTTTAGAATATCAAAGTGGGTTTTTGCTGTCTGCTGAATTATAATCATTTTGCCATTAACGTTCGTAAATCCGGTCCGTTCATCAGATATTCGGAGTCGTTTGATGGGCAACATTGATCGTAACTTCCGCTGATAAGGTGGATGCCGCAATACAATCATCATGGAAAAAGTATAATAAATATCGCCAGGTCCTGCAAAGAAAAAAGGAAATTTCAAACATCATTGCATTCGAGAGGTTTGAGAAGGTAATAGATGAAAATGATATGTCATTATCGTAAGGAAGGAATTGTAGTCAAGAGAACGATCAGAGCTAGAACTCCATCGCAACATGATAAACAAATAATTCATTCCGCTTAGGAGGGGAACGTTCAACTCCGCGAGGTTCCATGAAGACTTTGTGCACCTTGAAGATCATCCACAGAGCTAGAGAATTCTTAGTAGACTCGGGTTTGCCCGAATTGTAGAATAAGAGTAAAAAAAATCCGGTTTTATTGATGATATGTTGTAATGCTCCCATAAAACGGTAATGGGATATTCATTTTTGAGAAATTTCTGTCCTGCGTATCTCCTCGTTGGATTGTAATTCGGTCAGCACGATTTTTCTACACAAAGCATGGTTCCATTTTGCTACTATTGTATTTCCATTACAATAATGAAATTATATACAAATATCGGTGTTGTTGTTTTTTTCCAGAGAAAATTCATTTAGCATTCATACGGAACTCTTTCATTGGAAAATTTTCTACGAGAAACGATAAGCGCGGATGATTTAACAACATGAAATATAGTGAAACTTTTAGTTGGCATCTGTCACTTCATTATAAAAACAAGTTTTTTGCAGAAGGCTTATGTTGACTATTGGATGATTGATAAATTACGAACTGCAGACTTTGGAAATTGTAATTTTCTTTTTTCTGGCTTCGTCATAGAGATAGTTTGGTGGCGATGAACGTCTTGCAAAACTGAATACGCTATCATCTCATTCTATGGGATTCCTCTTGTTTTCATTATAACCTTATTGCAAGACTTCATAAGTGAAGCGTAAGATTTCTCTTACAATCGAATCGTGAAATGCATATCGTATGGGTTTCTCACATTCTGACTACGAAAGTTTGGCCTTAGAGACGTCGAAGAGTAGCTCTATTTGTTCAAATGTCGTAGAAATTAATGGATACCTATAAACTACTTAAAAGTTTTTAGCGTTTATGGTTTCAAGCAATAATGCGAAACAATTCATGATGACAATCCGACAACATGTGGGACATGAATGAAACAATGATTATATAGCTATTCTGTGATATCTCTAATATTACTAAATTCCTCGGATTACACAATATATCTTTAAACATTCAAACGAAATGGCGTTCATTATCTATCAAAAACACAATTGTAAGAAGAAAGGTGGCTTCCTGCATGATTTTGATGTCATTTCCACGTACAAGTCCGTAACAGCAATGCAACAAACAACAACCTCTCATATTTTCGTTAAAGCAACCCAACTCCCCCTCCGCCCACTCCCACAAAAATGCACCGTCAATAGCGCACTAGTTCAGAGGTTTGCTAGTTGTAAACACACAAATAGAAGACTTACATTTAATAGAAATTTTCATTCATAATTGTGGTTATGCTTGCTAATGTCATCGAACATTTCTTTCCGTTGTGAAATGACTTTACCTTGGTCATACCGCTTGCGTTCAAGCAGCAAAGGCAGTTTGAGCATGTTTCCGGCAATTTTGCAAGCAATTGGCTTCTTACCAAATCGACGACATATCCCACGATGCGGTAATTTGTGTTGCGATTATAGGGTGAGATAAAGAAACAAACAACAAATAATGACCGTGAGATTGACCATACTAACTATAACCTCGCCGATCAGAATCGGTGCAAGAAGCCTGAAGTGAAGAAGGAATGAAGCGGATAGAGTTCGCCATAAGAAAGGTCAAGAAGCTTTTAGTCGCCATAAGAAAGAAGCTTTCGATCATGTCGCTTTCAAGTACTTTTCTCAGCCACGCCTTTCATGGCGAAGAACGAGGCAAGGTGACCGAAGAAACACCGACACAGAGTGTATGAGAGAATGACACCGCAACTATTATGCACCCGCTTATATAAGGTAGTGAAATACATACAGGTGCAAGATTTTCACATTTGAGACACTTGTTCAATAGGGATGCAAATGGAAGCTTTTCGCATTTGAACATATCTTCAGCAGAAATAGAAAGTGCAAGCTCTTCACAATTCGACATCTGTTCACTCGACGTCCCTTTCTTTGACCATTCGACGGTTGCAGCCATATCCGCCCATTCATCGGTTGAAGCCACACACCTGTCCATTCATCGGAGGCTTTGAATCAGTTCCCTTTAGCCGTTGGCTGCACATCATCTTGTTTCGCTGAACAGCATTTTTCCTCGCTTTCGCGACAAGTAGACTGCATGTTTAGGTAACGAAAAATAAAGTAGCAAGATCCTTCAAGTTCTATGTTATAATGGACCTATTGAACGACTTAAGCCAACCTTCACAAATTGATCATAAAGCAAACGGAGAGCTTTGTAGGATGCAAGCGGCGGATTCATGGAATCTAAGGCAGGATCGCATATACTTTCCGAATTATCTGCAGCATGCACTGTCCTGCTTCACTTCCTCCCTTCAGATCATGCAAAAAAAAAAAAAAAAAAAAAAAAAAAAAACAGCGGAAAACAGCGGCTCTAAACGCTGTCTCATCAATCCACTAATCCAAATTCGTTCAAAATTTGGACAGCAGGGTATTGGCAGTTGCATTTCTAGGTAGTCGACCAAAAAACACTAAAATTGTTGCTGCTCATCTCATCTCACCAACTAATTTCTTGAAATCATTTTTGATTAATGAAACGAACAAAACAAAGCGATGAATCGGATCATCCGTTCACATGAACATACCTTACGAAGCACTTCGAAGTTTTGCTTCACCGGCGAAAGCAAAAAGGCCCATAAAAATATTATAACCCGATTCATTCAGCTAAAAGAGAATGTTACATGCTTGCCACATAAGGGCCATTGTGAAAATACTAGGATTTTACCCCTTTTAAAGTCCCTAGAGGAAGGTTATTTAATGTAAGAAATTCAAAATATTTACATAAGCTTCAACAATAATCTGTAACTGAACCACAGCTCACGCTGGTTCCCTAAGAATGCAAAGACTGAAAGGACACAAAAACGAATACCGGATGTGAAACACTCGTAACCTCTCTACTCCTTCACTCAACAACAATAGCAATAAATCCTCGTTCGCGGATGTTGCTAGTTATCACTATGGAAGATTTGAACACCAGTGAGTTGTACACTGTCCGCACTCTCGAAAATCAGTCCGGAATGTTCGAGACACGGTGCCCAAAAGAGTGCTTCATTTCTGCTCATTGTTGATAGAAATCTTGGTTAAAACTTCCATCTTGATCTACTATAGCTTTCCTTGTTTGCGGCGAATAATAAAATAATTAGAGGGTCCCCGCGGTGGTGGGATAGGAGGGAATGTCATCTAATGGGATAAATCATATCCCCATGAGGCAGGAAGCTTTCCATGGCCACAAGGAAAAGGAATGGGAGTGTGACAAGAGAAGGCGAGGTGTTCTGCATTTTCAAAATCCCCTGCACCGGCGGGCAATATTCAGAGCACCCACTGAGAACAGGGAATTAGCAATATTTCTTTCTGTCAAGACAAGCCTTCACATCGTCTTCGTTGTATCATATTTGCATAGAACTGTGCTCTATTAGCTATTTGATTAGTCGAGGTTTGGCGTATTAATGCGTTTGAATTTGTCATTAACTGTGTCTCTTGAAAACCCGTATGTATTAATGCTTTGAATGAAGCTGTTCTGATAGAGTAACTGGTCGATCATTGAAAACGTATTTGTGGCATATGCTACGACGTATTCGTTCGTGCACGAACAAAAGTCTGGAACTTTGTGTCGACTGTGGCTTTTCCTGCAAACGAACATCTGGGATGAAGGTGGGCCTCAATCAACTGAACCGCGGAATTCAAATCTCCAGATCTTCCTACAAATAATGCGTCCCTGTTTGAAAAAATTTCCCCAAATATTTAGCATACTACGCTCTGCCTCTCTGGTTGCAAAGCTCGCTGAGGATAGCCTTGCAATTAGGCTTCTGCAATCGGCGTAATAAGCATAACCAATGCCCTTTCAATGCATACATGGGCCTAACCTTTTTAAAACGCCTGGATTTGTTTGGAAATCATTAATATCTAACTCGTAGTATTGATTTATTTTCTGTTCACATGAAGATGCAATTGAAAAAGAATTTCCGAGAAACTGCGGCATTAGGTTGCTACTGCGATAGAACGCAGTTTGTTCGACAGAGCAGCTGCAGATATAGCGCGAAAGATTTTTGCTTCCTGCCGAAAACTTCAGTTTTTCAGGTTCAGGCTTGTTCAGATGGATCCGGAAACCAGATGTAGAGCAGCGGCATTAAAAGCATTGAAAGAAACCGAACCTTGTAAGTTTGATGTTCTCGGTGATTTGATAACGCTCCGTGAGGCTTTGTGTACCGGCAACGAATTGTTTTTGAAACATTTGCTTGTTCTGATGCAATAAGTGTAAACTCATAAAAAAGCACGACGCATCTGCTACTGTCAATAGCCAAAATCACCAAAAAAACAAAATTGACTTCTGCCTGTAAAGCATTTCCTCAAAAAACGGTACTAAATTAACGCGAGCAGCATGGTTCATCGTCTAATCCCTGCGGTAATCCTTATGGAAGGCAACATTAGTCTATTCCTCCATTCGGTCGCCTTGTACTGACATAATACCAGTGACATAGGCGCTCATATATTTCTCAAACATTTTTTTTTTTCTCAAATGGGACGAAATGCTCCCTTCCTCGCATCATGTTCGTTTAACCCATGTTCGGCTCGAATCCACAGATGTGAAAACATTTTTGAGGATCCTCTTGTTGAGGTGCCTACTTCTCAGCAAAGTTCAAAACGGGTAACAGTTCCATCGCGGATTGAAGCATCTCGGCTAACAAGGCCAGCCTATTGCTAAGAATACTCTTTGTACTCATCAGGTCATTTTTGCCACCGCCTCGTATCGGAAATTGCGTGAGCAGTCAATGATAATGGTATACTGCCAATCTTTAAAGACTGTGTAAAGGCGTGCAGCATTGAAAAATTTGATATAAAACATCTCCCGAAATGTTCAGTTCCGCAATAAAAAGTCGTTCGGTCGTAGAAATGCAAATCAGAAATCTGAGAAATTATCTTATTGTTCGAATTTATTTACAAAGAAAGACGTAAAGGTTGGGACGTCGATGTGCTGATAAGCAGTAGGGCGGCTATGTCAATCAATCAGTATCTCACCGAATAATCAGGGCATGCTATTCGACATGGACGATATGGCGTGAGCGAAAGGAAACGAGTGATAAGCAGAGAAACACAAAACAAGGTTCACTCGATGGAAATTATGATATGAAAAATTCCACTTCATAAAAAGGTTGCAAGCAGAGGAGCTTCACTGAAGTTTTTGGACAATCGCAACGGCCTCGTAGCAGAGGACCTTCCGAAATGACACCCTGTGAATGTGCGCAAGATCGTCATACCGCATGCGCTTAAAAGCATATGAGCATATGAGGATACTACCTACCTCACATGTGGAAATATCGCAAGATCATTAGGCCCTCATCGAAAGTTCCCGTTTCTTCCGTCTCCATAAGTTTAACTACTTTAAATTCTAATTTTCTAAGAAATTTTTATTAAACACTGCCACTTGGATTTCAATTTCTTAAAAACAATAAACTAAACAAAGCGCACTTGTTCTGAAGGAAGCATTCCTATATTGAATTTCAATATTAATAAATACTACCACTTCGACATTGAAACATTCTGCTATAATACTGAATCTTAGGTTTTTATTGCGCTTAAAAGAATAAGGTGCAAGAAACTAGGAGAAACGAGAAGAAAATTTTCACACATGGAAATAAAGGTAGGAAACAACGCTAGGCCATACAAACTCTGCAGTTGCAACGGTCCCATAAACAGAGCGAAGAAACGCTAGTGGCGGACCGCTCAACATACACTGTGTGTGGTTCACTGGACTGGTCCGAGTTGGAATTGCCCCCCACGGAACGTACTTTGAGCGCAAGAAGACAAGGGATCTGAATATTCACATTGCCAGGTTGTGGTGGCAAAACTGAAAATATCTGGTCGTTTTAGAATTTTCATCGCCATTGTTTGGCGAATACGCTTTTTTTTATATCAAAGTATGCTTATTTTACGTGAGCGCAATATTTTGCTTTTTTGCACTGCTCGAAATATCCGCAGTGAATGACATAAAAATTGCTGTTCCTTTCCTGATTTCATTTTTTTTTTTCAGCAGAGAAATTAACTGGAAGAGAATGAACTGTACAATATACCTGGAAGGTGGAAAAACAATGATATGGAGATACCAAACGCAATCTGAAAAACGAAAAAGAATAAATATCCATGTAATGTTAAAAATAAATAAAACGTAATTTGCCCAAATGCGACAGAATTCTACAAACGAAATCCGTCAAGACAAAAAGCATTAGAAATCTGATCTCTTATAGGCGGATAATAATAATAAGATGTTATCAAAGTGAATGCGAAAGCGATTATGCGCGGCAATTTTCTCGCATGATTGCTACACTCTAAACGCATGTCGACTGGCCCTTCCATAACGTCCTAAGAAATCGCCCTATGGCAAATGACGCAATCAGTCGGTAGTTCTTTGAGGTCATCGTGTACCTTCGGCCACTGCACTGATGCGAAGGAGATGGATCTCATCGAATGCCGCAAACGGCAGGACAAGCTGCAGACAGGAAATATAGTTCTTTATTACCTTGTATAGTTGGACATGTGGGAATACAGAGAAAAAAATGACGTTAAATACCGATAATATAGTACTCACCGATGCGATGCATGCTAAAGCGAGAAGTTTTGGATAATGACTGCCATGCTTTTCATATACCTGTGCCCACCTCGTCGCAATAAATCTCTCAACCACTGAAAATATCAAAGCACAAACATTTCGGCCAATATTCGAACAGATTAATTCCACTCACGATTGTCCTTTTTTATTACACAATTTTACTATGCAACGGAAGAGTTTATAGGCGTTTATGTATATCTGGATTTTTGTTGCCATCAACGCTATTTGAAGATTTCTGAAAAAGCATCTAAGGTGGTTAACTGTTTCCCACATTTCCTTCAACATAAACGGTCCTAGCATCACCGGAAGACTCTTTAACGCTACATCGACCGACCTGCGATACTGTGTTCCCCAGTCAAATATTTGTTGAGGGAAAACGCAAAAAAGTAGTCATTATGAAGTGGCATCATGGAGGCACTCATTAAGTCATGGAGCCTTTCACTTCATCAGATGTGCAAAACAACATTCAGATAATATTTTCATGACCCTTTCACAATAATGTAAGCAAGAGGCTATTGATCTTTATCTAAAGAAGAAATGAATTCAATCTACACATTTCTTATAAAAGTTAAAGGCGTCGCCTTTTCAATGCGGCAATATTTCTTCGTACAATCATTTGGCATTTCCTTCTCAGTCTATTTTTTTCACAATTCGATTTGATAAACGACTGTAAGGGATGGTAAGCGGAGTACTTCCTTCCGCAGAGTCGTATATTCTTCGACGTGTTACATAAAGAAGTCTTCTTCGAGGCAGAAAATGTCTCAACAGCCATTCATTGATCGAACTTTCTGTTTGCTTTGAGCCGTTAGCAGCTCGACCGTTTTATGCTAATGATTCAGATTCCTAGTCATTTCTTTTGCTTCTCTTTTTTACATCCAGATGGTTTCTGTTGGGTGTGGCTCTAAAGAGCCAACCCAGGATATCTACTTGTGATGTAACAGTGACCATTTTGCTTTTATGGCATTGTTTTTCGCGCCATGTTATTGTTCGTATTCGCGCCATGTCACTGATCGATTTATGTGCTTTTGATCTGTCTGAAGCCTATATAAGGCGGTCCTCTGCCCGTCGGAGTCAGTCTTCTCCATCGACGGCTCTCCGACCGGCAGCTCTCTTGGAACCCCTCGCCTTCCCCAGTTTGCTCTTTACGAGCTGTGGCGCCCATCGATAAACGACTTCGACTATCTCCGTGCCTCCTCGCGTCCCACTCGGTCTCCTCTCAAATTTATCGCTGCTAGAGATACAACAGTTTTTCAAACTCCTGAAGGGAAAAAAGTCCCCCGAGAACGAGCGCTTTCCTTAACCGATGCGACTCTAACTGAGCTTCTTTTTTTTAAAGCTCAAACAACATAATTAGAACAGTCCGCATAGGTGGGCGGATACAAAGCTTGAACTAATTTCGCACCCACCAGCCCCCCCCTTTGCCATAGATGGAATTTTCCATGGGTTTCCGTTGCCCGGAGGATTTATTGAGAATTACACAAGAAATGTGCATTTTTAGGGCTACTTTTGAGCTCGTCAAAAATGGTGATGAAAGAAGTGATGAGGGAGGGGCAGGGAAGAGAGGGGAAAAGCAGTAGATGGCAGCAAATGAATTGCCAGTTTAGCCCAACTGGCTGGAAAGTTTAAACCTCTACTCCGAATACGCAAATCTGCGCACGTGATAAGGCGTAGGATCTCTACCCTATCGTCCAAAAAAGTAAATGCAGAACAGTGCAGCTGCAGAATTCCAACAAGCCCTTCCTCAAGAACATACGCACACACTAGTGAAGACCAATACGATAGGTTTAAAATGAGGCATAGATACTACTCAGCCTGCAAAAAAGCCGTTTCCATAATCTCACAGAGCGCCCAATCTTTGCTGCAGAGCGCTTCTCATGGCTACTCTCCTGCTTCCGAGTCAAATTGTCATGTTTTTAGGCAGCGTGACTCACTTTTGGCAATGGCTCTTGAACAGAGCGGTGATTGGCTTACATTTATTCCTTTTTTTTTTTTTTTTGAAGATCGCTGCCATTTGTTTCCATTCTGAGAAATCGTCTTCCTAATATTAAATGAATACTGGGGCGAAACTGAACCTAGTAAAAGGATTCTGGACTTCTCTAGGGGCGTTTGCGGTACTTATAATGGAGATGATGATAAACCAGATTAACTCTGAGCAAAAATCACCCCTCCCTCTCCCCCCCCCCCCCTCCCCCACTCGCTCGGCAGAATGGCTTTGCATTTCACCAAATGCTGTCACCTTCAATCGTTCGGCGCAGACGTGGACGAACCGAACTGATGGCTGTGAGGATAATTCCATGAATACCCACTTCAACCCATCTTGAGCGAAAACAGAGCACACATTCGCTTCGTAAAAATTTCACATTTTCTGCTATACGAGGGAGCACTGTAGCTGCAGATGATTGAGTGTTTTCCCAAAATTTGGACACCCTCAGCCTCATTTTCGGGCACAAAGAACTGTGACCACAGCAGCAACAACTAGGTTCTATAGAAAGAAAAGTTCGGGATTCATGATCCTGCATATATGACAAATCACGCAACCACATACTTAAAAAGTTGGTATTTTTGGTTCAATTACGCTTGATTGAAAGAGTTGGAATTCAATGAGTAAATATGAACTAAAGCGAAGAAAATCTGAGCTGCTTGCTTCCACTGCAAGTCATCTCATTCACATACCAAGAAGTGTAAATGCGAATGTATACGATGGTGTGATGATGTCATGAATAATACGCAGAACTTTCATAAGGAGCTCGTCTTCGGGTGCGAGGCATTTAACTAGAAGCAAAAGGAGGAAGTCCAAGATCGCCAATAAGAATATGCCTATTAGTAGAAAAAGTAGAACTCTGAAATAAAACAACTGTTTATCATTCCTTCACATTTTGCAAGTGATTCTGCAGTCTGCATTCCGGAAGTAGTTTGCAGGTTTCCTGTTCCAACACTCCTAACTTTCCGTCTCTTTGTTGATACTGACTTCAAAATGTTATTCTGCCATTAGCGGCTTGGTCACTGAACCTCATTTTCTCACTTTAGCGTGAGCCTTTTGGTCTCATAATGGTTTCTAAATTCTCGTCCGTCCAAATTGCTTTTTTCTCCTTTGAAGAAATGAGCTCCCACTGTCCTCATAAACATGACAATGATCTCACGGTTTATTTTGTTTGCTCTAAATGTGTACGGCTTTCACAAGGACGCAAATCTCTAATTACTAAAAATTCAAACACATTCATTTGAACCAAAAGAATCTCCTCTTTCTTTCTGCTATAAAGTAAACACCTCCAATGCGTATCGTTTCCATACTCTTTAGAAGATGCGTGACAGGACAAGTTGTGTTTGTTCGTGCGTATAAATTTCGTAGTCAATGGGGTGCTTAGGTGGCAAAAACTAATTCACATATAGTTGCCTATTTGTTTTGACGTCATTCTTCTTTT
The DNA here is from genome assembly GCA_013433145.1 of Ascaris suum. Taxonomy (NCBI): domain Eukaryota; kingdom Metazoa; phylum Nematoda; class Chromadorea; order Rhabditida; family Ascarididae; genus Ascaris; species Ascaris suum. The sequence continues at coordinate 3,086,405 of CM024175.1, forward strand.
CAAAGATGTGTTTGTAACGATATGTTTTCGAATCGGAACAATTTGAATAAAAACCATTTCACTCTTACAAAAAACGCCGACGAAAGACTCATTGAAATATAGGGCAAATAATTTTCCATAGGCCCACGTCATTAGCAGCAAAAAAAGAAAAAGAGGAAACATAGTAACAAACGCTAGATTTATTCTTATGTATCCAAGTGGAATATCTCGAAGTTACGTATTGTCACTGAATAGAAATGGTTTTTCACTAATCTTTTCGTATTCTATTGGCTTAGATGCGATCTTCTACACTCCATCCATTGTTGTGAGCGTTCATTTTAATCCACATAAGTGTTCAAATGCTAATTAATGTTATGTTGATGAAAAGCAAAGTCGGGTTCAGAAAAGTTGCAAAACGATATAGAGAGAAAACTTGAGGTGCTTCTGGAAAGTTTCTAAAAAAAAAGACGTCATTAGACGGTCATTCGATGCTAACCTGAAGTTGAGATGAAACTCGGTGACACTCGCGGTTACATATACTAATATGAGCATAGAAAAGAAGCCGACAATGAGCAGGCACGTTTCAAACAAATTGATGATAGAATTGCAGCTATCGAAGCTCATTGCTTGCGAAATATATGGCCACGCAAATAGAATACCCAATTTTTTAGTGTATAACCTAGAGATAACGCTCACTAATATGCTGTATTCGTAATGCAACATCGACATCATTGTTCAGAACTCGTCATTAATGGGATAACAAAGATTAGGGGAACGACTCAAAGGCGCTCGAGCACGCTCGACGAATACAGGACATATGCTTCGTTCACTCCGACGTTTTACTTCATCGTTTCTACCAAATAAGTGAATCGAAAACTCCAGTAGTTAACGCGAACGATCAATGTCTACTTGTACGCTGGGATATTTCATCACATAGCACCTCAAAAATTCAAAATTGCTACGGGGCGATAATGATGGGACGTGCACTTTAATGATAGCAGAGCATACACAGTTTTATGACAGTTTAACTTGACCATCGTATAGAGGAGTTCAGTCACCGCCGATCAGCTCGGTCGGCCACCAAGAACAACAATGTATAAGCGAAATCGCGAAAAAGATGATGGCAAGGATTCACATTCCAAAATGCACAGCTTCGCGAATGTTGAAAATCGACAAAATAAAGTCTTGAAGTATTGAGGAAACACGCAGAGGTAAATTCATATTCTCCTGTCAACACATCGAAGGCGTAGTGTTGTTTTCCTACTCACGCAGTTCGTGCATGTGTCCACCCGTCTGAGCATGAATTGATTCATAGAGGTGCATATTAACCAGATAACATTTTTTTGTCTTTCATTATATCGAACTCGGATTGTTGAGCGCAAAAACGGATTTGATCTTCCCATAAGGGATAGCATGTTAATCGACACCTGATTTATTCTCACCTCACAGTGAAGTAATACTCTGGTATTGGACAAGGTACCCACTTAATGCTTTCATTAGATGGAACATGAAGATAGATGCATATTACTACTGCTCACTAATTTGGAAGAAATAAATTGCGGCGAATGCGTAATTTAGTAATGCAATGTCAATAAGCTTCGCGTTTCGATCTGCGACATGTGTTGTAGGATGCGAAAAGGGTGATTATAACCGGACGAGCACATTTCAGTCAGAAATTTAAGTGTGGGTGCGTGTTCACTAATGGAAATTTAGTTTTAGCTCCTTTGAGATTGCCGAGTTGAATTCGAAGTGCAATTTGCACGGATAAGTTTCGGTCGATGAATTATCGATATTCTAATTCATTCGACGTCGATCGAATGGTGCAAACAAATAGTCTCGATTGGGGCGGCAGTTATCACTTTCCGTTGTGGACACGGTTTCAGTTGAGAAATTGTAATCACGGTGAGAAATTATTTCCGCCAAACCTGATCGTTTACCAGTTGTTATTGCCGGTGGGAATATTTTAGGTTTTATTCGGAACAGAAAATTTTTTGGCATATGTATCGCTCATCATGTTTCTTGTTTTCTTCTTTTGCTTGTTTCTCTCGTACTCTAATACATTTCGGTTGTTCCTATTGCGACATATCTGATGTTCTTCTCCTCTCGTATATAGTGATGGGCGAAATTTCCACAAGAAGTTTTTTGATCATTAGATGTACTAGTTCCCAAATTGAAATTCTCTTGTTGAAAATCTTGTTTACGGGTAGTTAGCATCATTACATGTTGGGAATTCTATCACATATAAATAGTGGTTTCATTTTGCTCTGTATGAGCAGCGATTTTCATAAATTGCTATGGACAAATGGATCGCATTCATTGCAGCATATCGTTCCTCGGTAAATCCGAAAGGGGGAATGCGACGATATCAGTTTTGCAATTGGTGTTAAAAACAACGAAAGTCAAACATCATAATTTCATTTCAACTGTTTTCTGCACAAAAAGTGAAGAAGCTGATGCGCCTAGGAATATTTCTCGTTGCGCCGGTGAGACTTTTATTGTGAACAGTACAAACTTCCTCCATGTGAGGCAGTGTTTTCAAGTCGTATAAATTTGATTAATTTTCCGCTCTTAGAATGTGGATTTCTTTTTTTGCCAGTATTATTATTCGCTTTCCAATCTTCCTGCTATGTTTCATGATGATCCATGAAGAAATTTTCCCTCAGCATGCAAATGTGCGATATTCAAATCTGTTGTTCACCACAATGATTGCAAACGAAAGATTGCGCCTTCTGTCAAAATACTCATCTGTCGAAGTTCACGTTCACAAGGAAGTTATAGAAGAGGGTAGAAAATGCGAATCCAACACCAGCCTTAACAAAAGAAAAGAAACAACTCAAGTTAATCTCAAGTCAAGCCTGCGAATAGTTTCTGAAGAAGAACTAGCGCACGGTTAAGAAGGACGAGTTCAGAAATGAAAAACAAATTCAGCATCAAGAAAATCAGATTTCTGAGGAACCCACAGAGGCAGCAACAATAGATGAGTGTTGTATGTGTGACAGTCAACATCGAGTGCTATCTCACTGAGACGAATGATCGAACATTAAAATACAAAATTTCATCGGCGTATTTGATGTTGCCATTGTGATTTTTATTGCTCACGAATGATGCTTATACGAACAATTGTTATTTGGTATTCTAAATGCAAATAAGTTGCGTAGCAACAACTTGAAGTTATGTTTAAAAAAAAGTACATGCATTGAAGCTATGCATTAACAACGAAATTCTCATTTGAAAAACTTAGAACAAATCTCTTGCCAAAAAAAAGACCATTTCCGATGAAATTTTACTGAAGATTGGACGGATCTCACCTTTTACAGCTTGAAGAGTGGCCTCGCAACAAGGATATGCTTGAAACTTCACCCTGAAGTTGTGCAGAATAATGCCAACGACTCGAACGTTATGCTTTGTGAACATATCATAAAAAGTCTTAACGGCTCCGTCGTAATTATTCTTGTTAAATGAGAACGTACGAAATACATAACTTATGCAGGAAACTGGACGAGACAAAGAAACCGCATTGAGAAGATGTTAACGTTCAATTTCAAGCATACGACATCAAAAAAATGGTCTAAAAATCTCCCAAGTTTTCTCGCGAGCACGTGGAACAAAATGAATAATTGAGGAGTTCCGACGCAGTGAAAACGAAGTCCGGAAGATTAAAAAATACGGATGGGATTAGCGGTTCGGGCAGAAAATGAAAATTTTGCAAATACGAAGTATGCAAAACTTCAGTAGAACTGAACGCTGCTAGGTAATGTGTATAAGGCCTCGAATATGTGCTCGGTCTCAGCTAATGCTAATCGTGCACAAAGTTCACCTTGAGTAGAGGAAATTGCTGAGAGAAGTGGATACACTCCGATCACGTCTCTGCTCGAGGGGAACTTGGCTTCCTCAACAGCAAGACACAGTGCAGCATGTAGCCAAATTGAACAAACTGCAGTATCAAAATGTGCACATGTATAGTCCCATCAAACGAGGTAGACGAACAAGAAGGAAAATGTGGGATCGTTTCAAAACATATGAATATGTGGAAGCTCAACGGATATCAATAAAGAAAAGGAGTGGACCATTGCAATAGAACTAGTCGTAAGAATAAATTGGCACCTATACGCATATATGAATTTTCAACCACCACTATGATGAGAGGTCTCGAAACAGCTCTCATGCTAAATTTCGACGAATGCAGCGGAACAGGATGGCAAAGAATGCTTTCGTATGAAGCCTGAACTCTTTTCTGTGACGGTTGTTTGCGTGTTCATGGTTATAGCAGCGCCGAAGCAAAATTAGTACCGCCCTCTGCTCTATAGACAAGCTTGGTCTTTAAGGTGATGAAAAATTTTGCACGATCATTTGATGTTTTAGCCTGAATTCGTTTCCTTCAGCGTTCCTAAATGCAAACAAAACCAACTTCTTGTCCAGTTCCGTTCCAGCAGTGCAATCAACCCTTTGAGGAATTCCTTTGATTCATTCAAGATTTGGTTTCTCGAATTTCACAAATTTCATTAACACTATCTTGCTGACTGTGACCATCCGCCCTACTCTCTCGTCCCCGTTTTTACGCCTCTTCCGCCCAACTAAATCACCTCCACGATCACATTTTCTGCTGATCTTGTATAACTCTGAGAATAATCAATGGACTTTTGAACAATTAGATGGTTATTCTTCCCGCAATCCTCATTTTCGGAACGGCGATGACGTTATTTAGCATAATTGGTCTCTGATCTCTTTTGAGGTGTCTAATCGCTCCGATGTGGCAAACAGCGGATTAGCATGGTAGGGAGAGCGCAAAATTTTTGCTGAAACACCACATGCTTTTCTCTTGAGAAACCAAGGTTTTTCTTTTACTCTCACGGTACCTTTCTCGGTTATCCATATTGCGATCTCATCTGCGGCTCTTCGGAGTGGCATATTATTTGGGCAAACGTCTTCGTCTACTTATATGAATCTCTTGGGATCACTTACCCGAACTTGCGAAAAAATTTTCTTTTCTTATAAACTGCTGAAATAAGCAATCTATCGTTTACATATTTCACACACTTCCTTCATTTTGTTTCGAAGAATTCCACTACTTCATCGGACCGCTCCTCAGCCTTCTTGTTTTCTTCGGTTGAATTTATAGTACTTGTTCTGAAAGGGTGTCATAAGAAAAGCCTCTGAGATAATGTTATTTGAGAGTACTCGTTTGGGGAATTCATGAAACAAAGTTCTACGGCATTGTCCGTAAAATTGCCTGCCGAGATAACTTTGGCTCACTTCATTTTCTCCTATAACTTTCGTCAATTTAAGCATGTTTTTGTTTTGGAGGAGAATTTAATCGAAAGGACTCACTTGAAAGGAAAGTTAGGTGTAGGTTATTCTCTACTTTCCATGATGGAAGAATGTTAACCACGAGATATTCGGTGCCTTTCAGGGAAGAAGACACTTTAAGGGCAAAAGGAAAGGCTGCCATTCAAGCGAATACGATGCCACTTTTGAAATGGCATGAGGCACTCTTTATGCGACCATCCACTGTGTAATTTTAGAAATTAATGACTATCTGCAGAATTTGCAAAACCGTCGTCGAAAACTATGTTGTCACTAATAAAACTCTGAACGGTAGGGATTTGCACTATGGAACTGAAGTAGAAAAGCGCGAAGCATCTGTTGCCTCGTCAAATGCTAACACGCTTAGGATCATATAGGCAACGTTGGAACGTCAACAGCGTTCGATACAGTCAACGAGCTGAATCCATAAAAATAACGTCCGGTCCCATCAAACAGAGTTGCGAAGTCAACGTTATCAATGCGAAGTGCTTAGAAAGAAAATCGTGGATCATACATAATTCGATCTACATACATCATACGAAGCGCATATCCAACATCGGAGGGTTTGAAAATATTTTGTGCTCAAGTCGATGCCGAAGATGTGCACAGAGCTCGAGGATCTGAATATGCTTTTTGAGTGAATTGCAACGGCCTCCTGGCACAGGCAACTCTCGGCAACCTTATGTAAGTCTAAACCTAATCACCTTAATGTGCTAAATCTCCCGCTCAAGTGTATGGATGAGGAGACACAAATTCATCATAAAACACACTTGGACCACTTCCACTGGATATTAAACTGGTGCAAAATTAAGGAAAAAAGGGGAGAAAACTAAGGCACCATTCGAAAGACAATGAAAATACAAACCCACTCGAGAAACTCGGAAGCAAGAACTTTCAAAATACGATAATTGGTGCAAATGCAATTTGCACGCGTTGCTGTTAACTTGATTACTTTGTTATGCAAAATCAGGGAAATATCAAAGATTAAATATCGGTTCAGGTGCACTTAACGCACTGCACCTCGTGAGGGTGACATAAGAAGGCATATAATATCGAGTTCTTGTCTGCTTGCATACATGCGGTATGTATCTCTCCTCACTTGTCGTTGTTTTAGTAAAGAAACCGTTGAACCAGAGTTACAAAGTTGTTGTTTGAGGTGAAAAAGCGTGTAATGACTTCATATTTCTTATTTCAAGTTCGTCTGCAAATAAACAAGTTTTAATAAATATTTCACATGTTTCACGCATGACTTTTCACACACAAAAAAACAGACACCTTTAAAGAGGTGAGAGATAACTAATAACGATAGAAGACTTACAGCAGCCTGCACCGCTTGTATTTCTACTCTAATCCGATAAACGTACAAAAGAAAACCTTTAGCATATAAATTATACAAGCTATCGACTACAGTACTATCTCTTGTATTTTATTTCTTTTTCAGTGTAAGCAACGCAACCTGAAGATTGCAATGAAGTTTATCGAAATCTCCATTTGAAGCTCTAACAGTTTCACGGCCATACAATGTTGCTGAGTAAGAAGGTTGGTTGCAGTAAGGCAAATCGAAGAAGTTTTGCCCGGGAATGAAAGCTTCGTTAACTATACTGATTGAGAAAGAGGTGATCGCAAAAGGTGAAAAAATAAGTTGTTTAGACGAAGAATGCAAACTAATTTCCAGCACCCTCAAAAGAATGCTTATGGAAATTCAATAGGAAATGCTCGTGTTCAATCATTTTGTCTCGTTTCATGGATAAATAACTGAAAAATTGCACATGTCATTCAATTTAGATATGGAGGCTTTCGATTTGGACTTATTTTCACAATGCAGCAAAACAATGGATGTCTTTCGAGCGAATGATAATGCACAGAGCTGCGTACACCATTTTCAATTAGTGTAAAAATGAGCTAGCTATACGATAGTGCTCCTAAGACGGAAATTCAGGGCATAAATTTCGCGAAAACAGGAAGAAGTAGAGAAGAGCGCCGAACAAAAGAATATGTTCTTTTCTTTCGCAATCCGTGAAGCTCATTTATTGGTGAATTTCTGAGAATAATAAAAGAGATTGTGTAACAGTGCATTCAATATTAATTTCTCAACGCTAATGCTCTATGAAAGAGTTTGTTTCCAAGTATGATCAAAAGGTGTGCACAAATTTGTTTTTCTAAACATTGTACTCTTAGGTTCCGTTTAACCTCAAATATTATAGAAAAGAAAATGCCTATCAGCGTGAAGAGGAATATTCGGGACTAACTTCCGAATGCTTCAATGATTCCTTTAGTGTTTATTATTATTTTTCACGAAATTAGCGCACATAACTGCTTGTTCAGTATAATTTGCAAATTACCGCGATGAGGGATTTGGGAAAAACATTTGCCCCATATTTTAGTCTGCCTGAAAGAAAAAAAACAAGAACTTTCGAGGTGAATGCGATTCATCGAACGTCCGCATTTTCATGCGCTTTCCGTGATCTTTATTTGCAAAGCTCGTTCTTAATAGCGCCCCTTGCATGAGTATGATCACGTGTGACAACATTTGCGTTGTCCCGACCGAAGAAAATTCGGCAAGATGAGTGACGCTATTTCCCTCTACTTTTTCCCCCCTTCTCCCCAAATACATCTCCAACTCCCTTCATATCTTCATATAGTGATCACAGTTCCTATTTCGAGAAAAGGTATAGGCAGCTTTAGCCTCTGAATATGCTCTAAACTTGCAAGCATTTTACATCGGCTTGACCGCAATTTAGAGCTGCTTAAAACCATTCGCAAAACTTCACTGTAAGTGGTCAGGTCAGTGAAGACCTGAAGCGATACGGACTTCGGTAACTTCACTTTGCGAAAGCATGATATGATGATTTCTCATCCGTTCGCGCAAACTTTTTTTATTGTGTGTGGCTGCCTCATGACTCGGTTGCTTCAACTTCATAATGACTGAAATCAGTGTGAGGAGATTTGGTGCATTCAATCTAAAGCTGAAAACAGCGTACACAGTTCGATGAGGCAAACGAAGGCACACAACCTCACGTCTCATTTGTACAACTTGTGGCAGCAATTTATCTCATTTTTAGATAACTATTGTCGCAACGATTCCTCGCATACTGATAGATATTGAAATTCTTGGGGAAAACTTAAGTATGCAATTAACCTGAAGATGAGATAATTATTCGATACGGCGCTGAAGAGCCAACCCAAGATATCTACTTGTGATCTAAATCTATTTGTGACCTAATATTGCAGTGATCATTTTGCTCGTATAGGCGGTTCTCGTTCATTGCTCTTCGCCCAGTGCCATTGATCAACTTAGGTGCTTTTGGTCTACCTGAGGCCAATATAAGTCGGGCTTCAGCCATTCGGAGTTAGTCTTCTCCAGTCGACAACTCCCGGATCTGCAGCCCTTCTTGGTACCTCTCCCCTCTCCCCGTCTCTATTCGTTCTTGGGAGCTCTGCTGCTCCCCAGTAAACCACCTTCGACTCTCCCCGTGTCCCTTTACGTTCAACCCGGCCTCTCTCTTCACGTCGCCGCCACCAGTGTTACAACAACTGTTGCAAAAGCCGCTGTGATTTTTGTAAATTTCAATCATTGTGCTCGTATTGTAAGAATATTTTATCAGTTTTACTGATTTAAAACAATATAATTAGGGAATAAACTTTTGTAGAGGAAGTTTTATCCTCCTCATTAGTGATATCGGTACTGTTTTAAATATTTGTAGCGAATCAACTGAAGTTTAAAAAATGCAGATTTGTTCGATTGCATTGCATAATTCAAAATTAGACGTGAAGAAATGGAAAGGCTCATAGTATGAACTCATTACTAAGGTTTGCGTAGCGGAGACCACATGGTCCTCGAAGGCGAAGCGTTTCTTGGGCGTGTTTTTGCGACTGAAGATAAAAATGGCTGAGTCCGAGGCTCCGGCAACAAGGAGCTCCCCAGAGCTTCTGACCGGGTCTCCTCCCTGTCGTCGATTTCAGTAAGCACGAATGGCGGAGTTGGGATCGGGCAAATTCCATTGCCGGGCAGCTCCGCCTCCCACTTCTTCTAATGCATTCGACGCCATTTTACTTCTATTGATGCGTCTTGTATTTACGTTGCTATTTCCTCTGGATGCAATACTGTTTCCGCTTGACGCACCTCGATTTCAGCTCGTCGTTGGCGCTGCTGAGGCGGCGAGCCTCTTTTCGCCGTGCGACGGCTCCAGCGAGCCGCTATGATGCGATTTGCGAGTAGCGACAAAGGGATTAATCGATAAGCATTCATTCGGGATACTCTGACGATATTTTTCTTAGGGTTTAATCATAACAATCGTCATGCTTACATCACCGTTGAAAGGAATCCCTCAAAAATTTTCCGTTCGATTCGAACGCAGCTGTAACATTGAAAAACGGAACACGGCATCTAATCTATTTGATGCTGATATTGGTTGGTGTCTTTCCAGAATTTGAAATAAAGAATTTTAGATGGAAATATGAAATTAGCATAAATGAAAGTCAACCAGAATTAGACAGCTTCATTTCTTACCACTTCATAAAACCTACCACTTTATTTAAAAAAGAGTTTCTTTCGCCATAATAAGTGAGAAAGAATCGACAAGAATACGTGAATATTGAGCGACAAAAATAGGTAGAACATAACTGGCGAAGAATGTACTGGAATTGTCAAATTAGCTAACGGATTTTCCCACAAAATTGGCGAATGAAGACTGCAGACTTTGGTTAGAAACCTCTGACTAATTCAAGGTGCAATAGCATAAAAGCTATAACACCGGCTAAGAGCCGGCAGAGTTTCATGAATTCGGGAGTTTTCCGTTTTGATATTCGATCAGGATTAAATTTCCGCGCAGTGCTTAAATCTAGCAGCGATGCAACGAAGCAAAAGTGAATCATCGATCGCATACACCAAACTGCTATCGAATTTTAAAAAGTGAGTATTTTTCAATAGTAATCACCTTAAATTCTCGTTTTTTTTGTAAAGAGGAACGCCTGCCTCAGAGGGTGTTCCTTTGAATCAGGTTACTAAGCAATTAACATTGACTGCAGTGAATTGCTTAAGCGATGAGTTTATTTGAATATAATGATAATAGCTGAACATTTCTTTTGAAGCTTCCACAGATGCGAAAGTTGTGGCGCCTCGGAATCATTTTATGGGAGCGATCACTAAGGTGGAATAATACGTCGAATAAAGATGGCCCTATTCGTTTCATTCAACGCCAACGAAAGTAGAAAGAACAATTACAGCCCACAACCTCAAATTCATCATAAAAATCATTAAGTCATCGCCTATTAGAAACATTTTTTCTTTAATTCTTCAGTCAGTTATGCGCCCATATGACTGAGTTTATGTTGAGAAAAATAAAGCAACTTTCTTCCCGTTATACTTTTCGCAATTCTTTTAATATTTCATTCCATCTCCTTAGCTGCTACCATCATGTACTACTTGCGCACAATGTTAGAAAACATTCTATAATCTAATATCCATATCAATGGCCAACGACAATTGTATTTGTGAAGATTCCATTCCAAGAAATTTCTTTGAAAAACATTGGAGGTAAAAGCCAATCCCTAAATAACGAATAATTTTTCGATGGTAATCACACTATAATTTATATCTTATCGATGGTGTACTCACCTCACGTATGAAGGCATGATCGCATCCACGATAATATGTATTATCATCGGATAAAATATCTTGAAAAAAGCAATATCGTGGGGGTTAACATCTTCTTCCTGATCCGTGTCTTGAACGTTGGCATGCAATCGCATTCGAAGATGGCAACGCAACCATGATCACACATATCACTGAAGTTAAAATGACGTCATCCGCATAAATGGTTTGTCAAGCAAGCTGGCCAATACGAACCATTTGGCAAAGTAGGCGTAGTATCGCATGGTTGGTTCAGTTGGCGTATGCGCAAGTGTCGGTTGACCGGATAGGAGAAAGTGGTGGAAGGTAAAATATATGGTTTTTTAGGTTGCTGCAGGTTGTTTACAATCCGTGAATCAATCCGAAATTCGGCATATGTACCATCCTAGAGTGAGGGCTGAGGGCTGGACAATAAAAAGGTGCAATGGGATACCAAATACTTTTGCACAATATTTGCGTGAATGATCAGATGACTTCCAACGTGAATTCAGTGTTGTTATGTTTCATTATTGGTTCACATTTGTGGAACCGGTAGCCCAGCAATGGGAAATGCAAACGCACGTAGCGGTCGCCTAATCTTGGACGCTCCAGAGGGTATAGATTATATGCAAGAGGTTTCTCAACCTTATTTCTGACAGCTGTTAGGTTCAAACCGTCAGGCCGAAACGGCAGGCGCGCAAACGTCTACAGACAGATAGGCTCTTACAGGGAAATAAGCACATAGGCAACAGTGGCAGGATAAAAACTTGTGCACACAGGAACAGAAAACAACTTGTTATGAGCATCGCAAGCGCGAATTCGGAGAAGCACGCAGGAAGTGAATAATAAAATCACCAAAGCATCCCATAAAGAACCACATAACTTCAAATCAAAGCCCTTCAAATGCGGTTCCCGTGGAAAACAAAATTGGAATCCATATCGAGAAGAAATCCTAACCAACGTCCTTATACTTAACCAACATCATCCGCAGCCATCTCAGTTGATCGTCGACGCGATGATTGAACAGAAATTACTTCCTCTTTGTAACTCTGGTGGCGAAGACGAGAAAAGGGAGGCCGAGTTTAATGTAAGGGACACGGGGATAGTCGAGGTGGTTTACTGGGGAGCAGAAGAGCTCCCAAAAAACAATAGAGACGGCGAGAGGCGAGAGGTACCAAGAAGGGCTGCAGATCGGGAAGTTGTCGACTGGAGAAGACTAACTCAGAATGGCTGAAGCCCGACTTATATTGGCCTCAGGTAGACCAAAAGGACCTAAGTTGATCATTGGCACTGGGCGAAGAACAACGAACGAGCAAAATGATCACTGCAATGTTAGATCACAAATAGATTCAGATCACAAGTAGATATCTTGGGTTGGCTATTCAGCACCACACCCAACAAACGCATTGCAAATCTGCTACATAATTTTTGGATTTAACATCGAATGAGTTATGCCATTAGATCGAAAGAAACGAATATAACATATATTTTGTATAATATTTAAATAAATGATTATAGCAGTTGTGTCGAAGCAATCTTCGATGCATATTTATGAAACCGCAAGTCAAAACAACGTGACTAAGACTTGAAAATTCTCACAACACACTTTACAACGCGCTAAACGACAATATCCATCAAGATTAAGAGCAAAGGACGACTCAATAGACATGGGAACGACGATCTAAAGCGACCTATAAAAGCGAAGCGACAATCCAATCAGGTAGTCGAACGGACACCGGGAAAAGCCCAACGAATCTCGTGCGGCCAACTTGGTACGTTGCCGCTTTGAGCGACAACTCGGATTCTTCTCCATCGACGTTATTTCCTGTTCCTACTCAACTCCTTACAATGGCCCCTTTGGCACCCTAAAAGAGTGCGCATATTACACCTCGCGATTCAACACCGTCCTTCGGACTGTGAGCCTTTACACAAAGCCGCGGAATCTCACTTCGCTTTCAGCTTGACCCAGTCAGTCGACTTCTACACAAATTGAATCCATACAACTTGCCGACGTTCTGCCTTAACAACTTCGGTCTCTCGGAGTTCAACTTGACAGTTGATATTTCTATGATGACTTGGTAGCGTTATTGCAAGTTTCACCACGCCGACGATCCCGACCAAGTCCTTGCGGAACAGCAAGCGTTTCCAGCAGATGAACGAAGCCCCTGATGGCCTCCGAAGTATGCTCAATCAACTTCGCATAACGATTCAAAAATTGGAGTTCTCGATCAGGATCTAGGCGAAATGCTTGCCTCGTCTCGGCACCACGCATGCACCACACCACCACTTGGCTCATCTCGGGATCCCTCGGACAGCAATCAACAACTCAACAAACGTCGCCAATTCACCTTCGCCAAGTAATGTGACGCTCCAAGCAACGTGCACCTCCCTAACTTCAGCTACCTATTTCGATGGCAAACCATACGAATGGTTCGAATTTTTGGGAATTATTCGAAGCCACTGTCGATCGCAGCTCCTTGAGCGATGTGGAAAAACTCGCGTATCTTATTAGCTGTCTCGCGGGAAAGCAAAGGACGTCGCCGCAGGACACACGACGGGGGTGAAACTTTCACCACTCGTCACAGCACTACGCACTCAGTTCGGCAATAAGGATGCGCTAAAGCCGTCAACTTGTTAGAATTTGCGTACAATCCGTCTCCTAGTCATAATGGACCCGAATCTATTACGATTCTATAACGATGCTTTCGAATTATTCACCACATGCAAATTGCCGATATTGACCCTGAACAACATCAAGTTCTCTTCACTTTGGAAAGAATGTATTCTGAACCCTACTCGAATTCTCATGAATCCGAAAAACAACAGTTGTTCGCGTTATTCAATAGCGACTTCCGAGTAATCTTACTAAACGTCGCTCAGATGTCATGTCAGTACAGCCGTTACAATACAACATCACCTTCTGATCAGTCAGTTTCGGTTCCAACAGAAACAGCGAATCGAACAATGCCAGTCGGGACAAGTTCAAGTTTAAACGAACTATTCCTCAGTATGAGTATTCGACTAACCGAAAAGATGCATCAGTTCGCTACCGACAGCAACGAAGAACAAATTCCTCACTCGTATTCACAGGATTATCTCAGGGAAAGGATTCCCACATAAAAACGACTCAAACCAACACAGCATTTCCACGGCCGTAAGCGACAACAAACTCCGACAACGCCATGTGCTTTCTGCAATAATCTCCATTGGCACAGAGAGTGTCCCTGTTATTTTACGCCGGAACAGCGTCGGTCTCGCGCAGCAGAGTTGCCTTTTTTTTCGGTGCCTCAAACCGGATCATCAGTTTTAAAGAATGCTCGCGAAACAACAAATGCAATGTGTGGTGGAGTTCACAAACGCTTCTTTGCCTCAAAAAGTACATGCTCCACGAAACCGATGCAAATTCATGCTGGCCGCGTTGAACGATTAAAGAATCGCCGGAACCATCAACAGCTCTATCCGCAATGGCGACAGTTACGCCCAATACGAAAAGGCACCAGTAGCTTACTCTTTGGCCAAACAGCAAGGGTCTATAATCCTTATTCCCTCAGTCAACGAAGACGCAATAGTTTTCATCGACCAAGGAAGCCAAGGATCATTTATCACGGAACGCCTTGCGGCTGCCCTTGGACTAAAGCACAATCAAAGCAGTCCACTCATCATTCACGGTGTAGGAGATATGGTAGGGCAATCACTTCAAAAGCGAACACGTTTCGAGTGGCATTCGACTACAAGATGAACCCGTCATCAGTTCGAAGCATACACGTTGCGCGAGTAAACGACCAAATTCCTTCATGCGCATATTCCTTATCAGACTTACCAAAATTATGGGAAAATCAGTCCGATGAGCTTCCCGTTTCCCCTTATGAGGATGAACGCGATATCCTCATCGGGTGTAACTTCATCTCGACAATTGGCCGCGAGCGATCAAGCGTCTACGATCCAACTTCACATTGTATGATTCAGAACTTGGTCCACTCATTGGAGGTGCTGGAATGGTCAAACGCCAAATATCGCAAACACAAATTTATCCGCGGCAGTGCTTTTTGGTTGGTAATGCCCAACTTTCAGTCGAGCAACTGTGGTCCCTCGATACCCTGGCATCGACCTACCTGATGAATCTATTGAGACGACGAAAGAGCACTACACGCCTTTAAGAAGTCTATCAGACGACTTCCGAATGGTCGCTACAGCGTTCGTGGGCCGTGGAAGAGTGCTCATCCACGTCTGGTTACCAATTACGGTCTTTGTGTTGGACGACTGCAATCTCTGTACGCTCCTTATCCAGACAGCCAGAACGACTACGTCTCTACGATGAAACTATTCAGCATAACTTGAAGCAGGCATTATCGAACGCGCTATTTTAGTGCAACTGGCCCTCTTGTCCACTATATTCCTCATCAACGGTATGGAACGAACAAAAGAAGAAATTGCGCATCGTCTACGACGCGAGTGCAGCGCCCCGGCCGGACAAGCTCTGAACGACAATCTACTACGCGGACCTGTATTCTTTCCAGACCTGGTTGGTCAACTTCTTCGCTTACGTCAGCTTGTTATTGCTCTCGTAGCAGATGTGGAAAAAGCATTCTTACAAATTGAGCTGAATACAACAGATAGAGACGTCGCTAGGTTTCTTTGGGTGGATAACCGACAGAACCCATCGGGCCCAAAATCCGATCATCACCTATCGCTTCACCAGAGTGTTTTTCGGAGCAGTGAGCTCTCCATTCTTACTCGCAGCTACCATTAAGCATCATTTACAAAGTGCAAAATTCTCTGTGGGTTCACGCTTAGCTGACAATATCTATGTCGATAACGTATTGCTTGCTGCTAATTCTGAATTGGAAGCAATTACGGCTTACCGAGAAGCCAAAGAAAATGTTTGCGGACGCGTGCATGAATCTCCGAGACTTTCGGTCAAACAGTGCAAAGTAAATGGCCATGTTAGCACCGGAGGATCGTTACAATAAAACTCAATCAAGGTGCTAGGTGAATTTGGGATACAGTGAAAGTTACGATCAAAATGAAAACGCGTGGTCCACCAGTGGCCCTCTCAGCAACGATCACTTCTTCAGTTTATCGCCCAAAATTTGACCGTTGGGATACTTATCACCAATAATTCTCCCATTCAAAATACTACTTCAAGATATTACTAAAAGGGATCAGAGTGGGATGAGAAGTGGCCGACCGCACGTTCAAAAAAGGAATTATCTCAAGGAAAACTGGGCCATGCTATCTTTCGAATTACCAGCGTTTACCGAGTGGCCCACTCCAGCTCCACGTGTTTGCTGATGCTTCTAAACCGCGCATATTCTAGCGTTGCATATGCGAAGGGAACGACAAAAATCGTTCTACTTTACGCAAAATCTCGGTTGTGCCCCTTAAAGGACTGACAATTCCACGCTTGGACTATTAGCCGTGCTGATAAGTCTCCGTATTATAAATTTCTTAACCCAGCAACTTAATCTCGGAGATATTCCACGAACTATATTGGAGCGACAGTAAGTGTGCTCTTGCATGGATAGATCGCCACCCACTGAAAAACTTCCGGCTTCGTTCAAAATCGACTAATGAAATCAAGAAAACGACAGATGTCAACTATGGATATGTTACGACAGAGGACTAATTCCTGCAGACTCCGCTTCCAGAGGCCGCAACACCCGAAACCTTGGCTGACGAACAGAAATGGTGGCAAGGACCTTCGTGGCTTGCAACAGTGAGGACAATTGCCAAAACATTCCCATCGCTACCAACTTATGACATAGCCTAATCCGAAGAACCGCTTGCAAATAGCTGAAAATCTTTCCACTCAAGTGGCAAGAGCTACTCTACTCCCGCCAACAGAATCATTTACGTTTATCGATATGGATCGATTCAGTAGTTGGACTGGCTCGTAGGAAGTAACCACAATGGCGCTTCGCTTCCTTCGCGATCATAAATCACCACCTACGTGGTTCAAAAATTTCTCAACCAAGGTCCAATCACTGCTCAGGACCACTTTATCGCTCGGCAATTGTCTCCTGCGTCAGGCTCAAGGTAACTCACTATCCACTGAAGGATATTATTCGATGGGATCTTCGCAAAGATGAAACTGGCCTGTGGCGTTGTGGCGGTCGCCTCTCGGAGACTGTCATACCGCGCTCCGAGCAGTACCCTATCTTTTTACCCCAAACTCATCGACTTACACAATTACTCATCCGTGAGCATAAGTCCATTTTTCATGGTGGAGCCAGCAACCTTGTACGGCCTTCGCCAACACTTTTTGGATACCTCATGACGCCGTGCCAGTCAGACTCGTCATACTAACACTGCTTACAATGTCGACGTTGGAAAGGCAAAGCCGTTTGCCCTTCCGCCTATGCCACCTCTTCCAGTGCACGAGTACAGCCCGCACCCCCCCCCGGTTTTCGACTGTACTGGTATTGACCTACTAGGACCTATACGGTGTTTCCTCAGAAAACTGGAGCTTCGAAGCGGTGATAGCCTTATTTACGTGTTTAGTAACACGCGCGGTGCACCTAGAAATCGCCGAGATTTTCAGCCGTCAGCCTGGTAGAATGTCTGCGACGCTTCATAGCACGGCGGGGCTCCACGAGAAATAATCTCCGACATGGCACCAACATGATACTCACGGCAAAAAGTTTGAAGGACATACCGGATGCATGCTCAGTAAAATGGACCTTTATCACCGCATTCGCACCCTGGAAAGGAGGAGTTTATGAACGACTGGTGGGATTAACAAAAACATGTCTTCGTCGTCGGTAGGACGCCGTCTGCTAAGCGAGGAGAACTTGAACATTAGCTGCCGAAGTGAGGCAGTTCTTAATGAGAGGCCGATAACATACGTTGAAAAGTGACGATATTCCAAGTCATTCGACCCATCGACTACTTGCGTCCTAGAGCACATTTATCGGTCACGTTGAAAGAACAAATGAGGACCCGGAGTTCAACCCACAACCTCCAATACACGACAGCAGCTTCTCGAGCAATGGAGTAAAGCTCAGGAATGCCGGAATAAATTTTGGGAAATTTGGTTCTCGTGAATATCTTCAGCTCCTCCGAGAACGCGACCCGCGTTTCCACAAAGGACGCGACTTCAAGAGCATCGAATTCCTCGAGTAGGAGAAATTGTTCTTCTTAGCGAATACAACCGCTCCTCGGGCTTTTTCTGGCGCCTGGCAAAAAGTCGTTGAGGTCCCAATTGGATCAAGACAACAGGTACGAACTGCTCGAGTCAAATGTTCCTCAGGTCGTACCTTCTACGCACTATTGCACAACTGAACCCTCTCGAAGTATCGTCGGTGAAACTGAACAAACAGAAGTCAGCCCGGGACAAACTCCCCGTTTACGCAATTCTGATAAGAATGCCGACGATCCACAGCCTGCCCTCATTACCAGAAGAATTACGCGAAGTATGACGCGTAGTCACAACTGCAACCACCAATGCAGCGTGCTACGTTAAGCTTTATCCTAAAGCATCATTTTCTTGCTAACGCTTCTGACTGTGATTCGGACTTCACGAGTCGCATCAATGCAAGTACAAATCTGTCCTTATCAACACTCTGGGGTGTTTGTTCGACTTCCCCGATCAATCAATTGTACCGCACGAGCGCTGGACCGTTGGACGACAACATCGTGTAGCACTCTATCAAAGGCGACTCGTACGGTTAAACGCTACCTACTGCTCTCAGCTTACGCGAACAGTTTGCACATGGGCATTTCTCCGCTGGAGTCTACAAGTAGTCAACGACACTTACTCTATGCATAATGTTCCTCTCACTGACTGCCAACAGATGCAACGAGAAAAAACGATTAGGGCACATATTCTTCAACAATCAGATCTAGCGCCACAAATGGACGACTGCATATCGGTGCAATACTCCTATGGATTTTTTTTTTTCGGTGAACGTGCGAATCAACCCACTAACTACTCATGGAATATGGAGAAGCAATTCTTTTTGACGGCAGCAACCTTCTTACTGAGTTCACACACGAACGGTGGCTGCATGCCTCGCAAAACCACTGGTTTCACACCTCATGAAACAATCATTTGGGGACTATGCTGAGTTTCAGCACCGCTGCCATTACAGTACAAAGGCACATACATGGCGCAGGTGTCAGCTGACGAAGTATTTATCCACTCCCTCCAGACAGCTTTCATCCGGACAACGGCGTACCGAATCTCGCGGACACATGTGGAATTGCCCATCCAGTTCTCATGGTGAACGATGTCATCATTTCATTTGTCACAAAAATAATGATCACGACAAGATAAAAGATAGTCGAACGACGGGGGTAGACCGCTCTCATAGAACGTGTCGAAAACCAACCGGACCAAATCAATGCGCGATTACAATACTCTACGACGTACCAGGCTCGACGCAAACGCAATTACAGTGGTGTATCAGCAGAAACGAGTTCACTAGCCTAGTACAGTGGTCAGCATCTCGGATCCAAGAGCGGCGGCACGATTTTGCCAATAGAACGGATGTCTCTGCTCGATAGTAGGAGACACTCTACTAGTTTCGAAATGTCAAAAAAACGGAAGCTACCGAAGTCCACGAGAACCTTCAACGTGGCGGGAATGTTTTGAATGGCTTCCGGTCACAATCGGTCTCAAACGGCCGCCTTTGTCATACCACATACTTACGATGTCGTTCTCAGCTCATGGGAAAGCACCATGTCCCTGGAAAGGGCCTCTAACACACTCAAAACGATGGACTGCAGTAAGTCTCTATTCCGTTCCGGGTCAGCCCCCCACTCATCTTCATGCAAAGCATTCAACGGACATTTCAAATCCAAACTGCTTCAGCTCGCTGTAGACCGCCTTGGAACTGCGCAATTTCAAGACCCGGGATTATATTCAACAAAAAAGGTGGCAAAAAATCGGAGTTCAGCAGAGAGCTAATTCATGAACTAGGTCACGAGATAGAAACAACAACCGAAGATATTGTAAATGCACACGATTCCATCACCAACCAATGGAAATGGCTTACCGCAAGGCGGAGCAATCCTACTAACTCACTATTCTTGCAGTTACCCTAGTGATAAAATGCCGACATATAGGATACGACAAGCGGAATCCTAACGTGGTGATGGTCAAGCTAACCGACATTCAAACTACGGGAGCCCCAATCTAACTGCAACGAAATCACGTTCTTCTCAATCGATTCCCAAATTTCGACTCCGTGTCTCATCAAGGTCAATCTCAAACACCCAGTTCTGAACGGAAATCTATACGCATTAAAAATGCCTGCACGGAAAACGCAACGAACAAAAGACGAACGAAACGTCGACAGTAGTCACTTTACGTCAAGCAGTGCAGCCGGCAACTAACAAGAATATCGGCGGGAGTGACGAAGCAATCTTCGATGCATACTTTATGAAACCGCAAGTCAAAACAACGTGGACTAAGACTTGAAACATTCTCACAACACACTTTACAAAGCGCTAAACGACAATATCCCCATCAAGATTAAGAGCAAAGGACGACTCAATAGACATGGGAACGACGAATCTAAGCGACCCTATAAAAGCGAAGCGACAATCCAATCAGGGGACAGTCGTCGAACGGACACCGGAGAAGCAACGCTTCTCGTGCGGCACAACAAGTTTGCAAGACGGATATGTCATTGGTACGTTTTTGTTATCGGTTCATTTTTTACTATTGCTTTGTTCATATTTACTATATATACACGACGACAAGTTCGATTTGATGAGAACGAGCGAACACAGAGCCCAATTATTCTGGCGAAAGCGATGGAAAGGAAATAGCATACTTAACCAACATCGATATAGAAAAGTAAAAAAAAAAAAAAAAGAACAAGGAAAACGTGACCAACCAACGAAGGAAATATACAGAAAGGTAGAAAGAGAAAATAAAAAAAAGAAACAACGTGACCAAAATCGATAATTCAATGAGGCACTTCAATTGTGGACTCAGCTTCAACAGGTACCAAGTTGAATTGGCCGAACCGTGGACGCACACATACACACGCATAAGATACGACATCTTTGTCACACCACGTCCAAAAATACACTTGCGGGAGGCGTTAAACTTTAGTGTTTTCTAGGAAGTTTACATAGGACGGTTTGTAAATTTATATTAAAAAAATTTATTCCCTAGAAAGCTAGTAATTTGTTCACTAGAACTCTGAGTGCGGTATTTTGCACTTTCGTTATTTTACGATAATTTATGGGTTCGAACCGCATTCGCGAATGGTATTTTCATGTGCATCAAACAATGTTGCTCATCTAAAACACAGCAGAATGGCTTTGGCAAAAAGCGCTAAGCACGTCAGCGATTTATGGAAACTGATGAGTTTGGTAAGAAGGATTAATGAGCGCAGATTATTCAGTTTGTTTGGAACGCTTTCGGATTTGTTATTCTAGAGCGTAATGTTTATTTCTTCTCGAAATTTATGTTTCGAATGCAGCTGTCATTAGATGGTGCGATAGTGGGTAGCAATGTAAATGCGATCCAGATGAAACATGTTGCAAACAGTCAGCGAGGATGAATTTAAAAGAAAATTAAGGTTCCCCTGAGAAAAAACCCTCTAATTCGATGTACCCTCCTTTCAAATTCTTTCTTACTCACTTCATAGAACTCTGTTGTTCTTTCCGTGCGCGCGCAGATTTCATTGGTGCTGCGCCTCTGCTAGATTGATCGTCCATCCTTTTAGATATTATAATACTTATTAATTGGGATGTAACAACTCGCTTTCATCGGATCCACTCACTTGAAAGCTTTATTAAGAAAATTTAGTCTCATCTATTGGCATACAAATGTCAGGTCCATGGAGCACCTAAAAATGCTAACCGGGATAATAAATCCCTTCCACAAGATTCTATGATGTATTAGCGTGCAATAATCTCTTGCTTTTTCATGCTTTCCTCAGTGAAAACGAAACCAGAAATGCTGAATATTTAGCTGTTAGCGTGTAGAACGTAAAAATCATTCGAAATTGAAGTTTGTACATTGAGTGACGCATACTGTTTAGTGATTTCGGGAAATAACTGTTGTAACTTACAGAGTAAAAACGTGAATTTCAAAATTTAACGGTTGTGTTCAAATGTCAATATTTAGGTCAGAAAGGTTGATACATGCAGGTTGATTTGAAGAATCTGAAGAAAACAGTTTAGGTCTATAAATCATTACAGCTATAAGTGTATATATTGAACCACATGAAAAGTTGCATGAAATTTTCCCTGTTTGTTCGATTCAGAAGGAAGTTCTTGATACTCTAGTCAGCGCATCAGCTGTAACATGAGCAATCAAAGAGCATTGTCTAATTCCCGAATTCTTCATGGTAACGGCGAACGTTTGTTAGAGAATGTTCTCGACACCATTCGAATCTATGCTTTCTTGTCAAATCGTAGAAGCAGCTCTATCATGGAAATTTGATCGATATTTTTGAGCATCTATTTTCATTGTGACCAAAGAAACTCAATGGATAGAATGACCAATTGAATATATGAAAAAACCCAACACCTTATGACAATCATAACGCAATAGAGGAGCAAGCACTGCAAAATTCTCACATATGCACGTATCAATGCTGCACACCTGGATGCACAATTTTTGGAAAAAGGCTTATGCGCCAAATCACTTCTATATCACGTTTATTCAGCTATTACATCAATACAACGTCACTTTATTATCATTGGAGAACAGCACAATACATACATCAAAAATAACTGTGAGATTATTAATTGAAGGTTTTTTAGTTGATTTCTTTAAAATTTTCCAGACCAGGCATTTTGAGTCGTTTAGCCATTTTATAGAGTGCCTTATAGTCATCAATAGTTCCATCTAGAAGCGCTTAGTTTCTCCCTCTCGCTGAAACCTTTCTCATCTGGTGACTTTTATTGCAGAAATCTGTGCTGAACAGCATAACGTCCCTTTACGCATTGTTCGTCCTCGGCCTCTGTATGGGGCATTAGCAGCGCACCATTCTTAGGTGGACGTTAGCCGTCGTAATTGCTAATTTTCCGTGCGAAGACACATTTGCTATGGCGGACATCGTTGAATTAGCTTCGGCTAACACCTAAAAATTATGAAAAATTGGTTCTCAGATTGTGCGATGTCTTAAAGGTCCTCCCATAATGCCATACTCTTAAGATGTGCTGGTTTGCCCCATTGTGGTCAGTCGAAAATTGGTGGGCTCTCCTTCTGTTCGTTCTTCATTGCTAAGAGTTGTCGGTATTAAGGGGGTCTTACTGTTCATGTTTTTCAAACTTGCTACATTTTGCTGGAATATCTCAACGTTTTTATTTAAAAAATAGCAATTTTCTTCTGAGTTTGTTGATTGAAATATAATTATTACGCTGAATGGATTTTGAGTAGTAGAGCGAAATTGCTTTTGCTGACTTCAAAAGATGGATTTCATGGCATCATTTCGCAGGCGGGTTGGAAATTCCTAGCGATTGTTGTTGGCGGTGTTCTGTTGAGTGTCTTGAGGTTGTCATTGAGGACAAAATTTAAAATGTTCAACCCACGTTATAGCAAAATCATATAGGAAAATAAACAAAAGCTGAAAGAGCAGAAGATAATAAAACAAAAAAAACGTCAGTCTTCATAGAATGGGCCATGTCCTCGTATCGTAAGCCTATTCAATGTTTTCGCGTACTTTTATGATGTCAATGCAATTTCGTACTATCGTTCACAAAAGTCGGCAAAATGGCTGTGACTATACTGCCGCGAAAGCTATTCCATCGCATCGAGGAAATCTATCAATCCGGAGTGTATGTTGCACTAATAGCATTATTACTACTGGTAATACATATGGGGCTAATGGAATGTTTTATAGTCATATACGATGTTATCAGTGGAATTATGATAGATAATTGGTGCAATAATAAAATTGGATGATGCGAACAGCCGATACCATATTGCCGCATTTAGTGAACTCTAGAGATCGATAGGCTAAAGATTCTGATTACTAAAACCTTAGAGCGCCAATAAAAAACTTCCTCGACTTTGTGAAGCAAAACATCACTGCTGAAAATAAAGTGGCAACGGCCCCCAGATGTTCTTTTTTGGCTTCGTCGAAACAAGGTCGGCCTGCTATAATACACTTCCGGTCTCCCACGTCTCCTTTTTCCCTGCTGGAGTTATTTTAACGGTTTTGTAATATCCGCGATCAAAAGGCTTGCTAATACTAAATGCGGATTTCGAAATCGTGACGCGTATTAAAAGAAAACTTGAAGGAATACAGTGCGTCGATTAGAGCAATCATTCCCGGCATTCTGGGGTCGAATTAAACTACGACTGTTTCACTCAGGGATAGAATTGAACTATCATTGAGCAATGAAATCTCAAGAAATGCTGGTTGCTTTTCACAAGTTGCTTCCAACAAACACACACAAAAACTTTTGTTTCTAAAAGAACTTTGCAAAATAACATTTGCCAACTGACTACTATAAAATTCTTCTCTTTCTTGTTTCTATGATATGTACGTTTCCTTTCAAGTTGGTGCTTCGAATTTCATGAGCAAAAGGAAATACTACATGCGATAGTGTTTTTGTTTGTGCGATTACATGCAACAACAAAAAACTCTTCAGTTGTTTCTAGCATGAACTCTTGTTCAGATGCGCCCTCTGAGGTACAATGCTCAAGTGGTCATTCATTGTGTAATTTCCGTGACAGTATTGGTCATACTGTTCATTTATGTAGTGAAAGGAAATACGAACGTGAAAAAATGAAAAGAAAAAGATCGTCGCCCAACCATGCCAACGAATGAGGGGAAATGAACATTATGAGCAAAGAAATTGATTAAAAAGTTGAGGAGAAAAGGATAAAAAAGAAATGAAACAAGAGATCGCGTAAAAGCACATTTTGGCCATGAATTTTGACGATGTTTTCGCTGGCTACGGATGGATTTTCCATAGATAGCCATCCATATAGGATTTCTGTTTATTAACCTTGAGGTGCAATAACAAACTTTGCAAATGAAGTTCTATCCTCTTAAAGCAATAGGAAGAACGAATATATTGAAAAGAGGAAAATTGCGCATCAGATCACTTTTTCGAGCGGTAAAAAAATCATCACGAAAACATCCTTTATCAACGGACGAATTTGGGTTTTTTTTTTTATTAAGCGGCTATATTCGTCTGCAAATTGTGAAGCAAAATTGAATGCCTTTGAAGAATCATCGGAAAATAGCAAATTGAATGCATATCGGAGGCAATGCCTTTGTCTAATAAAATAAAGAGATGATAGTGGTTGCGATATTTAGATAGTTGGTATGCTCTTTAAATTGTTAGAAATGCTTTTGGCACAAAATATTGCTTCACAATACTCATTTCTGAACTCTTCTCGTACACTAAATTTCGCCGCCTTTTGTTGTATGGATTTCATATCCACTTTGCACTTCTTGGATTGACTCTCAAAAAAATCTTTGGTCTTTCAGAAGAAGGCGTGATTGTATGACGTACTTTAGCCATAGCTGAGGTAGTACTAACGCTCGCCACTAGTTTCGTCATTGGATACAGCCAACATACCTCACGTTTTCCTTGTAACAGGAGGCTTCCGTTCGTTGAATGTATCCCTTAAGCCCTGTGCGTTGTGATGAGGGAGGGTGGAGAGGGGAAAGAAATTCCAAAGTCGTTTGCAATGCGGTGTTTTTTAATTCTATAAACCTACTGAAGTACGCAGTTCTCCAATCGATTGCCGCCCGTGTTTGCATAGAAATTTATCTACGAGGATCTACTTCAATAATTTTACTAACTTTTCTATCTTCACTGCATCGATCAAATTCTGGACATTATGCAGCTGATATTGATGATGCAAGCTCTAGAAAGAGTTTGTTCGGTTATGCAAATGGAGAGATTAAATAATGCTAACTTCACACATAAGATGTTGTCACAGCCGCGATAATAGACAATTCCTCTTTTCGATGATGACATATCCAAAAAGAAACAATAGGCCATCGGGACACAATCTTCGTGATGTTCGGTTTCATGGACGTTCGCATGGCAGTGTATGGCGTTCAACGGTGGCAGTGATACAAGAATGAGAAACACTGACTGAAAACATTTATACAACATTTCTGTTATTATTCACCATCGGCGGTGAGTCCTTGTGCGTTTTTTGAGCTATTTCTAAAAGTATTGAGACTGTTCCTGCTCCTCTCCTAGGATTTGGCGCCGTGCTCTAAACTCGCATCTCAGGATAGGTACCTCAATGAATTTATATGAGGAACAACTCAATTTTTCTCTGCCTGGATGCTATGTGGTGTTTTTACGAATCCCAATGAGAGCAATCGACCAGGTTTTTAGAGACTGATATTTAGAACGTCCCCCCCCCTCCTCCCAAACCAATCTGTCAAGGATGAGGTTTTTGAGAAAAATAAAGCATCATGGTAACCCAATTTACAAACTCTTCTTCTTTCAAGGGAACGAACACAGTTGATTATCGACTGTCGTCTGTGCATCAGAAATGATTTCCCAGTGAGTCAATGTCAATCCAAAGAATTGCCTGTGCGTCAAATTTTTCCTCTTAGGTCTACGGTCACAGTATGTGCACACCGTGTTGCAGGTCTGAAAATTTAAAAGCACAGTATGAAAAATAGTGTAACCAGTGGAAACTGACATAATTTATTCAAATTCAGAAGGATTTCTTTAGGGGAAATTCTCCAAGTCCAAATAATTAATATTAGCATTCATGTGGTTGTTGATTTGTTTCGGTCATGGGGTTGATTCACTTAAGCCACAGTTTAGTTTGACCACAAGATCCTTTTACGAAGAAAACAGCGAAACTTTGCATAAAAATCTATCAGGCATAAATATTTTCAAGCATATGCTTTTTCAAGAGCATTTTCAAGAGTCAAATAAATAAAAGTGGAAAAATACTGTGTTATATGGATTCGATATCTTAACTGCTTGAGAAAATACAGTCACATTTTTAAATAATGCAAGCATATGCTTCATCAAGCTTTACCATAAGATGACATTTCCCATATACGTTTGGAAGCAACGTAAAACCTCCATAAGATGCTCCAAAGAGGACAAAAAGTACACTATAAGCAGTCTAAACAGTGTTCGTCTCACAGTATGAAAGAAGAAATAAACATAACCTGAATACCTTTATAGCCTGAACGATGGAGAGTAGACAGTACATCCTTGAATGAACGTCGAAGAGAAAATGATTCGAGAGTCACGAAAAAAAACGCCATAATTAGCGATTCCGTAGCTGTGAATCTTGCCTAATTTAGAAGGTAAATAATTTAAGAAATATTCAAGAATGGAAGCAATTTTTAAATAGCCGACAAAATCTGGTTTTTTTTTTCAAAAGCTAAAGGCGTTTATTTAAAATAATGGTTGCGAATCAAACTATCGACAAAATAACATTGCTACGACTATTATCGAAAATATTTTTGAATGGAATGACAAAAAGCCATCATCTCATAATTGTTGACAGTATCAAGCAGGCTGCTACTATTGCAGGATTGCATTCAGCGAATATTCTAAAAAAGGTGTTCTAACTCTTGAACAACAGGATAGCTGCCCAGACATTACTAAGTCATTGATTGTACGCTAAATCTGTTCACCATCGCTTTCCTTTCCCGTCGTCTTTTATGTCGTATTGCTTCACAGCGAAATGCCAGATGCAGATGCGCTCCCGTTGCTCCTTTGCGTACTTTATGAACGACAGGGAAGATTGTGACTGGCTCTCCACACTGATTTATTCACATATTTGTCAAGTTCACCTCATTTTTTTCCAGCCCGTTCAAATATGTGCCTTTCATTAACACAACGAGCTCCTTCATTTATGCACCCATCTCACGCAACCATTTTTTCCATTGGTTCATATAAAACGGGATTCCTTCTAGCAACATGTCATTGCATTTTTCGAACAACGAGGTAATGAAGGTCATAAATTGCAAAACAGCTCAAGAAAGGAACCGTGACGGATCCCAACTGCTGGACCCTGCTTCCCATGCGGGAATCGAACCCGGGCCGCGTGGGTGAAAGCCACGAATCCTAGCCACTAGACCACATGGATTCGGTTTTACGAGTATGTCAATGAGGTTTTCGGGAAGAAGAGGTAATCAATGTTCGTACACTGGAAAACCGTGGAGAAAAGACATTGTTAAGAGGTCCTGCTGCTGGACGTTCTTCCCATGCGGGAATCGAAGACCCCGTATGAGTGAAAGCCACGAAACCTAGCCACTAGACCATCTAGATTGCGCACTAGAAAAATGTCATTGAGTTTTTCCGAAGGAAGATATCAGCAAGCTCACAAAGCGGAGAATCTTGCAGGAAAAGACATTCTTAAACGAGTATTGCAGTTATATCGTCCTTCCGATGCTAGGAATCGAACCCCAGCCAACGTGGGTGAGAGCCCACGAAAGTCCGGCACACTGCATTAACGATGGTGCCCCATTGCGAACCGCGAACGGAGCTGCGCTCGTGCACCACATTGCCTATGCATCAATACCGTACTCTGCATCCAGCACCATAACAACAATAACGACAATAGCAACACAAAAACTGTAACAAGCATGCGGCAACAGTCGGGATTTTGGAGCCGATCGGCGGTTTCAAGCAGGCAAGGGAATTCGGCGTTTTTGGTTATGGCGGAAGAGGATCGGAGATGTAGGACTCGAAATTCGCTTCCGACGTCCTTAGCATTCAATTGATCATCCGCTTAGCGTGGCTCCATAGCCCGTTGATGGTGTTCATATAGATGCGGAGGGGCTCACCCTTGTGCTTAACCGTGTGAGGGAAATTTCTGCTGTGGTTCATGCAACAAGCATTTAGTGTGTATTCCTGCAGATGTTACATGGATGACACGTCTGGAAAATCCCGACTCACTAGGCCCAACTACACTTCAAACGAGAACATCCAACGGCGCATCCCGAAATCTTCAGCGGTAGCATGAACAAGTTAGTGTTGTGAAGGCTCAGTGATGAGCGTCAGCATGTATATGTTGTTGAACATCAGCACCCATCCTATACAAAGGATAATAGCGAAAGTGGTTTTTACGGTGTGAGGGGTCGTGGCATTGCAGTGAACGTTTCTACTGCACAACGCTGGTGCTTAAAGAAAAAGAAAACTGTGCGTGAAGAATAGGGTTCGCCTGTTCCTTGGTACCTTTGGCAATTTCCACATAGAAGCCGTTTTTCGATGCTACCGCCTAATACTAAATTATCACGTTGAGCATGATCAACGACAACGAAAAGAAACTCATGTATGATGGGGATACCCAAGGGCTGACAATCCGTTATAAGCGGCCCACATATCGATATTACGATAGTGCCTGGCCGGGAGCCATCGAGAAATCAACGCCTCTTGGTCGCTCTCGTCCTGTCTGGCACTTTGAAGAGAACTGCATTGGCGATCCCTCTTTCCACAGCACCAAACATCCATGTGTGTTCTCGCACCTACAACAAACGCACTTTACACACGCATGCACTGAACGGAGGCGATAACACCGAAACGTGTGGAAGAACTCCAGCATCATCTTCTGGTGAAATTTACGTGTAGAGGAAAATAAAGGAGCTTGCAAGAGAGATAGGTATAAGGCATATCCCGCGCCGCGAATGTACCTGAACCTGCAGAACACTGATTCGTCTACCTGTCCACTTTACCGGACCCCAAGTGGTGTCCTGCAAAAATGAATACTTCAGAAGCGTCATGTAGTGCTGCTGCCGGTTGCGACATTCGAAACGGAAGTGTTTGAATAATGTGCTCATACGTTGCACGACACTAGCCAGGGGATGCCATCACTAGTAACAACAACAAATGTATGCGTTGATTGTCAAGGATATAAAACTCTGACGTACCTGTACCTGCCTCCTCTCCACGTAATAGGCGCATATTTTCCCGTATGAACATCTCCCAGTCCACAGCGGTATGCTCAGCGATGCCCGTGGAGAAGCGGATGTTGTCTTTGGCGCACGCTGCGACGACAAGAACATCACCGATTGCACTGTCGCTATTGGCAGCCGCGACCTGTCGAAAACACTTCCGCGGGCGAATCGAAACGACGGCGCACGGGACCTTCTTCTTCTTTGCACGCAGCCTCTGTCGTCGTCGTGGCTCTGGCGCGGTCTTCATGCAGCGCCACTGCAACGATATGACATCATTCATCCAAAACAGACGATCACTCACAGTTCAACAAAGTGGACTGTATTACTCACCTCCATGGTATCGGAGCACTTGCATTTCCAGATCTTCATCCACGCACCGCATTTTGCGCAGCTCCGCTCGTTGGCAATGAGCCGATAACCTGTTGCAAACTCCACTGCCGAAGCGGCATCGCCGGACAACTGGGACATCTGGAAGTAGGCGATGTCCATCTTCCTCAGTGCACCCTGCACGCTCCCCACGGTTACAATCACGCAGGGTTGACAATGGTTAAGCGGCTCATGATCCCGAATGTGGCAGAGCCGTTTCGAGAAAGCTATATATGGCTCATGTCCCGTTGTAGACCCGCAAATCCGCGAAAGTTTTTATCTATTTTCGCGCGCACTGCACTATCCTGCACTTTTTTGCCCTTTTCAAATTTAAAGTGCAAAGCAATGAAAGTTTTATGCAAGTTTTATCTGTATTCGCGCGCACCGCAGTTTTGTCTGTTTTTGTGCACATTGCACTGTCTTCCCAAAATCGCATATTTCTATTACAACCCAGCAATTTCACTTTGCCAAAAAAAGCATGTTTCTATTACAAGTTTTCGAGTTCCTGCGATTGCGCCACTTCAAGATTGCAGAGAACGATGGGCATCTGCAAGTGCATTTCCACTCCATCAATTGAGCTGAAATTTTGCAGAGGGACATTACTTGACATTCTGAGTTCCAACGAGTGCAAAAAATCGTATGTTTCTATTACATGGTTTTCGAGTTGTTGGTGAGAGATGCGTTATTATTCGCACGCCAGAGTGCAGAATATTGGTAGTGATGCGTACGCAGGTGGATGCACGAGCTCAGCTCCGTTCGCGGGTCGCAACTGGAGTGCCACCTATTCATTCTTCCTTGAGCGCGGTGGTTGCACAACGCTAAAAAACTGTATTAGTAAACTAGCCGTATTTCGACTCGTCGTTTGCGGTTTTTTATTGAACCTGTGACATTCAAAACCTCATGTATTTAAGCTCTGGTGAAAATATGTCGGCCACTCTGCAATTCGTGTCAGCGGCACCTCATAATGAATAATGAAATTAGAAAATTTTTGATCTTATCATATGAAGGAATTTAATAGATAATTTAATGCATTTTTAATATGCCTGTCTACACTTTGAAAATCTCGTCTTATTCTGTATTTCTAGGTTTGGAGATCATCCATATCCAATTCTACTTCTTTAATTGTATGTTAACAAAATTATGTTTGTAAAAAAGTTTTGGTTTTCTCAGGATATTGTTGATTTTGACAAAGTTTCAGCGCTGTCTGAAATGTGTTGTTTCATCTTCAAAAATTTTACTTCTTTAGGATATATTACCATATTTACTGCTATACTTTTCATTCAAGCATGACTTTCGTCAGTGTCACTTGCTTAGAAGTATGTGCGCTCTCTTCTCTATCTCTCTTCCGTACGTGCCGTTATAGCATAGTTTTGTGCGTTGTTTCGCATCCCTGACGCGAGTGGGGAATATTTGTTGCTTTTAGGTTGTTGTGTTTTGTTTTCTTTCATATTAGTTGCTTTGTGTGTCTGTTGGATTTTGAACAATGTCAGTGTTTTTTTCTTCATTATTCGCAACAATAACTTCTGTTTCAGTTACGAAGAATGGGCAAGTAAGAGAAAGGGTACCCGAAGAAATCGCAACCGATGCAAATCGAAGGCCTTCAGAAACTGCGATGGTTACGGTTTTTTTGATTATGATTCTAGCAAACTGCAATACTGACAAAATCACTAGATAGTTTACATTTTCACCCAGAACCAGGGGATGTGTGCCAGAGCTATCATGATGCTTTTTTTCGGACCTCCTCTCATCCAGGGTGGCCTTCATTGGTCTCGATACACTAGCCCTAAAAGTTCAGTTAGACTGATGTGGAATGTTGGAATAGGACTTGAATAAGCCTTGATGTATCCAAACTCACGCAGCAGAACTCCTTTTGAAGTCGATGGATGGAGTGGAAATTGTTGTAAACAACGAGCATAGTATAAATTTAGGGCCATGAAGTTTCCTTATTCTTGCCTCCGTACTCTTGGGTTGAACTTATCGTGCAGAAAGAAACTCACACAAACAGGTATGAACATCAAGTCTTTAATATTTTTTGCATAAAGAATTTGCAGAACAGCTCTAAAAGCATCGGTTCTTGCGTAGGGTGTTTATTATAGCAGTATTTCTTTCCAGTGGTATATCAGAGATAGGTCACGTTCATGCCGTCAAAATTGCGCGTAAAAGTGATCTTTTTACGAGCAGGCTGGATGAATTGTTCAGCAATATACGCGAGACGCTATCATGTTAATGATTCAGGTGAGAGAAAACTTGAAAAACAACACACAACGTTAGGGCAAGTAGACGTTGCAAACAAAGTCACTCCGTTAAACGAAATCGGGATCTTATAAACACAAATTTTGCGATATTTCATAGGGATTTTTGAAAATAAGCAATTAAAGCTAAAAGGCTAGAAAATTTTTAGAGTTGCCAAGTGGAAATATGCAGTTAATTAGCTTTATCACGCTTTGCAACCAACATCATTGGGAATACAGCATTCGTACGTAATTCTCTTTCGATTTTCCACCGCTTTTTCATTACATTATATGTTATTTTCTTTGTTTGGTTTTCTTGCTCTCACAATTTTTGTTTTACTAATTTGATCGAGAAAGTAATCAGCTCAGCTTTTATTTGCTTTTTTTTTTTTGTAAACTTGAAAGGACGGTAATCACTCATGTCAGGCGTTCCATATTTTACATGTTGACTATAGCATTCGTTATAGGTTTTGTCAAATGTGTCAGAAGCAGTGTCGAGATCAGAATGGTTTCAAATGTCATCTAATGAGTGAAGCTCATCAACGACAATTATTACTCTTCGCTGAGAATCCATTACATATTTGAAAGAGTATAGCGAGCAATTCGAGAAGGCTTTCTTACCGTTAGTTTTACATTTACTTTCATTTCCCACTTTTTTGCCCTTTTCAAATACCTTATTTTTTTTACGATTTGAATTTTGCAACGTCGAGGTAGTGATGAAATGTTTAATTTCTGTTTTAGTAATTTTAGTCGTACATAAGGTAAATTTTATTGAATTTATTCATTTGTTGCTTTGTACTCCGTTGACTGCTGTTGACTGCTTTTTTTCACGAGTGTTTTCATGAAGTTAAACACTATGCTGCTACGCACGCAACGCTTCTAATATTTATTGCCTTGACAGAAACGTTCTTACCACATAGATGCCTGTTATTTTAGAACGTGCATTGATGAAGCATTGTGTTAGTTGAGTTCAGTTGTTTTGTGGTGATGGCTGGATGAGAGAACACTGTTATGGCAACAGTTAGGTAATAGATATTGGAATCTACAGTGATTTTTGACGTATGACGCCGAAGCGACACTGTTTTGTGAAAAAATGACAGCATATAGTTGTCTCCAATTTTCATTCAGTTTTTTTGACTACTTTTGCTCAGCTTTATATTTTCTTTTTTCAGCAATAGCTGCAGGTGGGGATGAGGAAAAGATACTTAAAAACCCCTATAGCGCAACTTGTGCCAGAGGATTTGTGCTGAGGTTTCCTTTCCTTTCCTTGCGCGATTAAGAGAAAGACCAGCTTCTGCTTACCTCCATTTCCTTGGAGAAGATTCCCGGTTTTTAATCAAGGTTCAATTAACGTGAGAAAAAAAACGTGACCTAATCAGAGTGCTTTTTTATTCGACGGTACCCACTGCGCGGCATGTTTGAGATTATAAAATTTCTTTGGAAAGTTGCAGAGTGGCATAGTAGTCAGGTTTTGCCTGGCAACAGGAGTGAGGGAGGTCACAAAGTATGGGAATAAAAAGGTTTCCGAAAGAATGAAAAGAAATTATTCCTTTTTCACAATAAAGGGGCGAACGCAGCCGTTCTGTCAGTAAATGAATGGATCCGAACTTCACCAACGATTGAACTAGTAAACATTGCTTAGGGTAGTGGCTGCCTTATTCTGTGGATAGCTAAAATGTCAGCGTCGACTGTTGTTCTGGTGACTTAGTGACTTTACATTCCAAAGAGTTTCTTGTTGAGCGCGACCTCCAACAAATGCCATGCAGGTTCAGACCGCTTGAACAGGTCACAGCGTCTGTGGACCTCCTTGCCATCCACAGAATATACTGCTTGCGGAAGTTGTTTGCGAAAATGCCGTTAGTAACTGGGATTTTCCGTTCCTTCATTAACCAGTTTGACTTTCGTCATTGCTGCAGCTGTTCTACCTCGTCTAGTACATGGGTATCTTCTATCTTCGCACCCAAGCGAAACCTCAGTGCCTAGGCAGATGATACAACATTTGAATCCTTGAAGGTCTTGACTGCTTTGGCCAGGAGCGGTCGTTCTCATGCGCCAATTGAGCAAAAGACATGTGATATCCGACAGGACAAGCTTGCTCAATATATCCGTTTCATGATGAGCGTGCTGTTACGCAAGGTTGCATCAGAGTGTTTGGATGATTCTGTTTAATAATAGTGCAGTTAATATATTGATTTCAAAGGTGCTGCGAAATACGTTTGGAACGAAGCGTGTTCGGGCAAATGAGGTTTATCAAGAGTACATCAGAGACAAGATGCATGTTCACATGAACTCGACAACTTGGCATACATTGACCAACTTCGTACTTTATCTTGGCTCATCGGGAAAATGCCGCATCGACCAAACAGAGAAAGGTCTGCACGAGAAAATTCCTTGTCTATATCCTTTAATATTTCCATCGCGCCGTCTAGGAATCCCTTGTACTTTCAATGATCTTTGCAAGGTATATGCGAATTCTTTATTTCCTTATTAAAAAGAAAGTAGTTATGTAATGTGTTGTAATGCTGGGAATGTGCTGTGCCCTCGACTGTTAACTGAGGATGTTATTTCGTATTTTCGATTACATCGCATGAAGTTTACTGTGACAGTGACAAAAGCTGTCAGGCATGGAGGAACGAGGCGAATTAATGAAATGGAAAGCAAGGTTTATCCCTGATGAGCTATATGCACCACTATATGGGTAATGTGGAATTTTGCAGTTTTTCATTAATGAAGTAACAAATTCAGTTTGAATTATTTCATCGCCGTTATGACTAAAGTGCGAAGTGATGTGGACAACTAGTCGAACTCCTTCAACTCCTCAATAATAACCAATACCTTTTGATTATATATACTTTCAGCGTATTACAGGTGACATCATTAATCCCACTGCTCGTATGTATATAGCTTATGAGCACCAAACGAAGCGTTTTCATATTGGTTGTTTATGTTTCCTTTCACTGAAAAATGCAATATTTTTAATAATAAGAGATGTTCGATTCAATATTGGCTATAAACGTAAAGGCATTGATGAAGATTAGTTGAGATAAGTGATGACGCTATGTAAGTATATTATTTAGTGTTGTCGAAAAAACGCGCTATTACTATAGGTTTAAGCAGAATCGAGCAGTCGAGAAGAACGAAGGGTACTGAAAGAAGAACAGTGTAGGAGAGTCGGTGGGCGAAAGCAAAATCTGATAGAGTTCTTTCTCCAATTCTTCGACCATTGCGGCATTAGATTGGTGAAAAATGAATTTGATATACTCAAAGGCGTATTCGATGTTTGCTCACTCGATGATATGAGGCCGTACTTTTAATGCTTTAACAGCTGCGAGAAAATTTTGGTTGAGAGTGTTCCCATTTGCAGGTTGGTTTATAGCGCTAGTGGATCAGGAAGAGGAGATGCGGAAGCAAGAAGCAGCACATAAGGCAAAAGCAGATCACGATGATGAAGAACGCCAACAGCAATTGCTCGAACAACGTTGAAAGGTCCTATGCTTACTAGTTTGTTTATTTTTGTCTATTTTTGTTGTCTCTCATTTAGAACTTATGAAGTTCAAATGTTTAGTGGAGTCAACATTATTTTGTTGATGATGTTGATCGTATAAGCCTTCGCTTTATTCAACTTTAATCTTCGATCATAAATTTCACATTTTCACTATTCCTTTCTCATTATTGAAATCACCTGTAAGGGATGCAATGATGACTTAAAATCTGCTGGAACTCATATGAGCTTTTGTGTTTTCATATGGATAAAAAATACGGACTTTCGATTACTCTTCTAGTTTGACAGATCCGACGAAGCAGAGTTACTATGCTCCTTTCACAAGATAATATGTAAACGTTGCGAGGAGGGTACTCGCGAATGGACGACAGTGGTATTAGCGAAAGATGTTTGCATTTGTTATTGCGGAATGAACTCATGTCGCATGTGAGGGGACTAGTCATGTCACCGTTGTATCACAGCGCATATTATTATGTTGTTAGGCTTACTCATGATCTCTACGAGATTCGAGAAGCATTAAGAAGGGCGCCACAGGGCTGAAACCTGCAGTCCAAGCAATATATATCCGACCAGAGCAAACTAAAAAACCTCGAGCACAGAGCATGAGGCTGTATGTCTGTGAACAGTGAAAGCTTAAGAAATCGGCGAACATTGAAAAATGTGAAGATGTAGAAGCTGAAGTGTGAAACGTATGCTAGCCACATCGGCTTCATCCATTCAGCTAGTTTTCTTGACATTTCAGTTCACTTTGCCATGTTCCATATATCGGCTTTCCACTCTTTTTCCCGGCTGTGTTCCGTTCCTTCCCACATCCCCCCTTCCCACTGAGTACGTGAATTCGGTGTTTCTGCTGTTTTTTTCCCCAATTATATATCAATTTCAAACCCTACTTTGCACTGTTCCATTTTGCGGTGCAGCTTATCATCTCTCCACCTATGCCTATAATTAAAGTGGGCTCTGTTTCCTATATAGGTTGCAAATCATGTTCGTTAGCACAGTTATCTGCAGAGCGCGAGAACGATTGCGTGACGAAGAAGGACACGAAAGCGGGCCATCAAAACTGCAACGCACCGACAATGACGATAAGATTGCCTTCTCCTTAGCTCCAAAAAAAGCGATCGCAACGGTATTGACATTTCTTATTATTCAAGGATTGTGTTTTCTGAGGTTATCCTGCCTCGGGTTATTCTTTGCTCGCAGGAAGGAAGGCTTTGCGATGTGTTGGAAAATTAGCTGGACATTAGAAATCGAAGGTGTATGTGCGCCTTCTTTGTTGCAGTTCAAAAATATTTATGTTCACTTTTTATCTTCTTCGAAACTTATATGCGAAAATTTGCAGCGCATTTGGCACTGACCTTTTACTTTTCATCTTGTCGTTCTGTAGATTTGGTCTTCTGTCGCGCCACAATAGGAATTAATAAACGAACTCATGTGGCCATCTGTATTTTACGTTACCATACATAGCAGCTAGCAGTTTTCAGCAAGCGGATGTGGTCATGTTGAATTTTGTAAGAGTTTATGAGCAGCTTTTTTTAATGTCGAACGAAAATTGGAAAGAATATGATTGAGATGAAGCCTGTTCAGATGGATTTTGTGAGCGAGAACGTAAATAGTAGCGAAAACTACTAGCGAGACACTTGCATCTAGTAATAAAAGCGGAGTCAATTAAGCATTCATATATCCAAAAGGAAATTGAAAAATTGCGGGCGTGGCAACCATATGAACGTTCATTAAACTTGTCCTATATAATGAGCAGCACAGCTGTGGTCAGCACTCGCTCGCAAAAACATCCTGTTCCTTCAGCGTGACCCTTGAAGGTGGCGCGCTGTTGAAATTGAAGGATGTTCGGACGAAAAGCAGAGGAGGGCTATTCGATAGGCATACGAAGCTGCCAAAGCTCTACCGCATTTCTTTGATGAAAGCGGATCTTTGAGTGTTGCTTGACAGTTGACAGTGGACATGGTCAACAGCGGATCTGTGTATTTTTATACTACCGGCACGGAATTCATAGTAGCTGTTTCAATCAATATTCTGGAAGGTCGTTTTCATATAATAAAGGCAAAACCTGATAAAAACACTGCTCCGGATATCCAGATCAAAGTGTTTTGAGAGGAGGGGGCGCATTCCCTATATTTTCTCTTCTGCATCCCTAACTGGCTTCTTTTGCATAACCGAGGCTATGAAAGATTTGGCGTCGAGATATTTATTCATTCATTATTTATTCATTTGCTACTGACACAGATAGTCTATAGTCGTTCACTTCCTTTTATTCCTTTTGCTTTTTCGTTGAGTCATTTTTTCTATGAAGTGTATACATGAAGGAGCTGGTGCGTCCAACAACTTCGGCAGCTGCATATTCATCGTCCATATTGGAAGTTAAGACGACGGTGAAGAAAGAAGAGATCGAATCGGATAAGCCCAGCAGTTCAAAGAAAATGAAATACTCGGATACGAGCGAAAAGAGAACCAGGTTTAATGATGATAATCGAATGCGAAGATCCGAAAAAGGTTTGTCTTATTTGTCTTTTTAACATTTGGTTTGTCTTATTAGTAGTTTGTTATTGCATCTGTTCACTTGTGACTTTGTCGATTGCGCTCAGCCAACGAAGGAGGACAATAGTTGTAGTCGCGGTAGAAGCATTTATTACTCTTGAGGCTTCTTATTTTCCTATTTCCGTCCGTTCTGTTCCATATCTTTTATTTTTCTGCTCCTATGGAGGCAGGATTTCCAATTGGAAGTTTTTCTGCAGAATTTGAGAACCCTCAGAGGTGGCTGTAAAGGGATTATGCTTTTTTTTCGTACGAATATTTCTAAGCGCTTGTTGCATGTTAAGCGCAGTCTCTATCGTGATTTTAAAAAGTGCTAGTATTGCGCTTTTTGACGCAGGCTGTTTGGCTTAGAGGCAAATGTGAAGCGGAAACTGCCGCGTAGCTTAGAGTTTCCAGTTTCTCTTTTATTCTCCACCGAGATTGATGCTTATCACTTGGATATTCCATCACATCCCTTCCTTTCACGTTATAACGACTGTGCTCTTCGGGATTGATTAAAACAGTTTCTTTTTTTTCAGTTATGATTTCTGCAAATTTGGAACTATGGTTGGATTATTCTCATGGAAGCTTTCCTCTTAGTAACTGTTTACATTTGGCACGATAGTTCTTTTGCTATTAAATCAAAAGCCTTCGTTATTTTGATATCTTCGAAGGTAGCCCGATTGCGTTTGTTATTCTCTTTGAGCGTTTCGAGTCTCACATCAAATGATATCTATGGAAACTCATAATTGCCATCTCTTCAGGTTATTTTACCCTTCCTTTGTCACAGGATTTAGATGTGGCATTTGCTGCGCATCCCGAGGATACGGGATGCATGTTCAAGGCCGGTAGTATGTTCGGACGATTTTAGTAACAGAATAGTTTAATCCAAATTTCCAAGAGCTAATCTTTTCTTTTTCCGATCCTGCAGAGAGCACTTAGTCGCCTAGGATAGTTTTTATTCGATCAGGCGAAATATCGTAGTTGTAGTAGCAGCATAAATTTGAGCGATACGACTGCAAACTTATTAGGAAGCTATTTGAAGAACAGGCGTGTTAGAAGGGTCGCCAGAATTTTCTTTCCTTTACGCGTTGTGCCAAATCAAATTACGCTTATGTCCACAAGGAGTCGCACTGTTCTCCCCGGTTTTCTCCTTTTTCGTATTTCTATTTCGGCTTTCAATATTGATGAGAAATTAGGGAGCAAAAGCGAATGAAGTTTGAAGTGATTAGCGGGTGCCTGAGAAAGAAGCTCGTGAAGCTAAGCTCGCTTTTTTGAATTTGCTTTGATTTTTTTTTTTTGCTCAAAAGCAGAATGTGGCTCTATATTAATATAATTATAAAACCGATCTATTTTTTCATGAAATGCTGTTTCCTCCTCTTGCCTTCTATCCCTCATGCTGTCTTCCCGTCTCCGCCCTCTAGTTGGATCATAATGGCAAGTTGGATGGCAGGGAACAGTATAATCGCCCTCTTTTCGGAAACTCCAAACATGCCGACGTTTAATAATAGATCAGTTACCACCTAACGTGCTTTTCAGAGGTTAGAAAAGAAATAAAGCCAGGAGCAGAAGGAAACTCAAAGCATGAGGAAACAAAGCAAAAAGGTCGGCTTTGGACGAAATTCGCGAAATGGAAGAACGTAAAAAAGAGCGACAAAACAGAAAAGATTACTGGCTGCATGAGGGATTATCGTAAAGGTAAGTTTACGTCTGACTCTGATGGCGCTATCCACTGTCCAAGCACCTACTCCATCCCTCTGCCTGCCTAACTTTCAACAATTTTTATGTGAGCCTATTTTTTGTCTTTCTGATCAAAAATATCCCTATTATTCTGGGCTATCAGTAAGGGTTGTGAGATTGTGAGATTTACATGTGCCATACCGTATGTTATAAGTAAAATCCAAAGTCATGTTAGTCACTTCTTGAATTGTAGTGCTACTGTCCTGAAGCTTCGGTGGCGGTATTCGGAGTATACGATGCACAATTTTCCTAAACATTCACCGCGCCAATCTTTTCAGAACAGCTGCTGCAAGTTGAGCGTGTTCTGTCGAATACCGCGCACTCTGCAGCGATGAATGTAATGAAGAGGAGTAGTGTCACTATTGTGGTGCTTTACAATTGTAAAAATTTTCTATTGTCTCCCCGCAGCAATCGAATGTCCATCAGTGCCGCGCCAATATTTTTTTTTCTTTTTTTTTTCCGGATTATCTGGGCATACCTATCAATATGTATGCCACCTTCGTTAATCTCCTTCTTCTCGATTAGGAGCGTGCGCGTATTTGGCTTTGATGTTCTCGTTTTTTTTTTCCACGGTCGTTTCGAAGCATGCTGCAGTGAAGGATGCATTTTGTTTGTGGGCACTTCATAAGACAAATAATTTGATGTGAATAGCAGTCATTTGGTTTGCTGAAATCACTAATTATACGCCTCAGTCTTGAGAAATTTCTCATTTTCGCATGAAACTCTGATTTTTTTCTAAAACAAATCGTGGTGGTATCTGACATACATAAAACTGAGCAGGTACGCAAAAGCCAAGTGAAGAGTGATAGTGCATCTTATTCTTGTGGTTTTAACTAACATAAATTAAACTTTTGCTTGACGCGTGGGAAAGATAAACTTCGAAATATTTTCTGGAGCAAAGAGTTCGTATAGATTTTTCCTGCGTTAAAGTTTTTTTGTTTAGGTGATGACCAAAAAGCTGGGTACCGACTTTTACAAGTCTAAAGGAGTGGTGAAGTCGCTCGTCGATGAATACACTGCGCTTGTTGATGTGGATGGTATGTTGCTTTTATTTAAGTACGTGTTGTGTTGCTTGCCCATTTTTGGATGCTCTTGATGTTCTGCACTCTACTTGCTTTATATAATCTGTTAGTGCATAGTTGATGTAAAATTTTGGAGAATTTTATTGGAACATCTTGTTATTAGCTGGAGGAGGTTTTCGTTGAGGCTGTACAAGAACTCGTAAAGTGTACGACTTTTTACATGATAGAGAACTCTTATATATAATTTTTTTTCCTGACATATTATATAAT
Organism: Ascaris suum; assembly: GCA_013433145.1. Taxonomy (NCBI): domain Eukaryota; kingdom Metazoa; phylum Nematoda; class Chromadorea; order Rhabditida; family Ascarididae; genus Ascaris; species Ascaris suum. The sequence continues at coordinate 3,127,774 of CM024175.1, forward strand.
CGTGAACCAATTCCACCTAAGTTTCTCCACACCCATAACTCGGAGAAAACTGAAGGCTTAAGGTTTGGTTTAGGACTTTCATACGCAGTGCCTTTGTCATCTGTATTAGTTTTGCAGGTGCTGTAGTGAAAGTTGATCAGGAGCACGTGGAGACGGTCATCCCAGCAGTGGGCAGACATATGCTTATTGTTAACGGTGCATATAGAAACACAAAAGCAGTTTTGGAATCGGTGAACGAACGCGACTTTTCCGTCACACTTCGGCTAGACGAGGGCCATGCGAAGGGCCGAGTGATATCTGTGCCCTATGAAGATGCGTCGAAATTGGCATAACTTTATGGCATTTCATAAACTTGAACAATTTTAGCCGGTTGCAAACAGAAGAGCTGCGGTGAGGGAGGAGGCTTGTATCGTAAATAAACTCTAATTAAGCTGTAAATGTTCTGCAACACAACACCAGATTGAAGGTCGTCTGCAGAGATTTTGTACTTAATGGAATAGAATCGGAATGAATTCAGTCGATTCTACGTCTCAAACACAATAGATAACTCTGTTATTCCACTAGAAGTTATGCGTTGCTGTGATGGAAGTGGATTTTTTTTTTCATCTTTGTGAAAACATGTATGCTCTGATGTTGTTTTATCGATTGGGTTGATTCACTCGTGTATTCAGTGTGTCACTATTTCATTTAGCGCTTTGTGGGGATGATGCTAGGGTATACATGGCAGATGTCGCTTAGTTCACTTTGACCGTTCATTTATGGAGGCTAATTTTAGGTATTCTCTTAAGGTTATGTATTATATAGACAATGTGCTATTGATGTTGATTTTTTGACATATATGTGCAGAATTTGGCGGCTGTCTTGAAAATTTGGCGGCGTCGCCGGCTAATTAGGTAAGTTCAAGAATGGTTTGAAAGTACTGGTTGCGTGGAAGGAGGAATTAGTCCTTTTTTATGCCACTTCATTCGTCTACCTTTTGTTTATCTTCGTGGCTATTGTTTGATATGTTTGTCATTGCTTTTGTACATAAAATATTGATTATAAAATATGGCAAGGTTATAATTTCTTTGTGCCGCTTGGTACACGCGTTTCGGGAAGGTCACCCTTCTGTATTCTCTTAATTATTTTAACGCTGGGAGCCACCAAAAAGGCTGCTTGGCATATATAGCATTTCTGGCCGGAGCATTGAGTGGGTTTGCTTAGGTAGTTTCGAGCATTGATTTGCGTTCTCAAGGTAATACATGCTGTACTCAAATTCTTATTCGTTGAAAATATTAGTGACTGTATGAGCATCGAACTGATTCAAGTCAACCAACCACGATAGGGAAATGATAAGTGGATAATGTATGTTTGAAGATGTTTGCACAGATTGAAGCGATCTTGTCGAATTGGATGTGATATCGCAGTTTGTTATACTCGGTTTCAGATGCCCGTAAATTGTCGTAGTTTTGTGGGCAACTTTTGATGCTTTGAGTAGCAATAAGGAATTGCAAAAAAGATATGTTCATGCGAAGGAGTGTTGGTCGTATATTCTGAATTGGACAACTAGATCAGAAAATGCTTTAATTTCGTTTAATGGGGGTTATAAAAATAGAAAAGTAATTCTGGGATGGATGATAAACGAGCGTCACCGCTTTGAGGAGAGGGTTAAAAATTTTCCAGTGATGGTGAGTGCGCTTCAGATGCATCATAATGAAAACGATATCAAGAGTCGAATGGTAATAATAGAAAGGAAAACTCTAATAAATTTCCTTTCTTGACGTTTCAAAAATTTTTTAAAGGTGAGAGCGTGTGATGCCTCCTAAGAAAGCAGGAAGTGCGAAAGCGGTAAGGCATCAGTGAATGCCGGGGATGCACCCAAAAAGGAGACAAAAGGCGGAACGGCTATCAAAGTGAGGCACATACTATGTGAAAAACAGGTAACTGAGTGTAACCGTGGCATTCATTACGAGCATCCGCCCAATTCTTTTGTGGAATAATTTCTCATTGTTCCTCAGTAACATTCACGGCGGTTCTTATATAGCAAATTTAAAACCAAAGCGGATTTTAAGCCATTTTATACTAACCAGTAGCTTGATAGAGGTAGAAGTTGGATCTCTCGAAAACATTTTATTAACTGCTTCAAATATTTTTTGATCTGGCTGACAAGTTAATGGTAATACCTGGTGCTCTTGACTTTCCAAACATAAAGGATAAAGCTCATGTCACGTGACTATTTTCAAGCAGGTATGGATTGCTTAGAATATTTTAATTTATATCTGTTGTAGCTTCAACGTGTACAAGGTATTTTGTAAAGTACATTTAAATACCTTGCTTTACTATGTGTAATTGAGAGTAAAACGTTTATATCTCTTCGGTTGTTGGTGATGGAGGATGAATTTTAGAGATCCTCTACAGTTGAAGGAAAATGCATGCTTTGGTATGCTTTCAAAATTTCTATCGGAGTGTGGAAATATTGTTTCATTCCATTGGTTTCTTTACATATTTATATGAGAAAAAGTTTCGAGTTAGTTTTCTTCAGAGAAATTCACGTGGTGTATGCTGATGTTGACTACACATTTGTGCATGAAGATTGTAAAAGAGCATGAGCAGAAAATTGAAACAATAAATGCACTATGAATTTTCACATGAATTCATTTTAAGTTTATGCTATTATTAATGAAAACGAATAAAAAGCTAAAGTATCAATTAGCTTGTTGAACAAATAATTCATAAAATCAAATTGAATGTCAAGAATTTGTATTGTTATGTGTTGTTGGAGAAAGTTAGATCTTCCCAACTAGTTTTTAACGCTTTGTACTTATAATGCAATTTAAGAGTAAGGCCCTCGAAGCTATGGAAAAGCTGAAATCGGGTATGAAGTTCAACGAGGTCGCTGCTAATTACAGCGAAGATAAAGCTAGATCTGGGGTATGTTTTTTTTTCTGTGCTCATCATGCATCACTCCTGATAGTTGTTCGATTAATGCACTATATTGTTGATAGATGTCGTTTTGCGTCGGAAAGTGCCTAATTCCAGTCAGCCATTTATTGAGTACATTCATAAATGATTTTTTTCTTCAGTTACTCTTCCCATCCTTTTTTCTGCTCTTTGTCGCCAAGCGTGTGAAAACATGTAGAGAGCATGGATCGGGAGTGTGTACGATAGATGGGTCTGCATTGCGAAGGTCTTTTTGTATTGGTATTTGGAATTGCTTGATGATTTGCCTGTTTGGAAAATTGAAAAGATGCTTCACTTTGGACATACGATACAATCCCTCATACGTGTGAAGTACTACCTGAGGTGGAATGCACAGGTGGCTAGTTACCTCGTGTCTCGTTTGCACATATATACTGTAACATATATTTCCTATTGCACCATAGCTTTACTTTATATTTGGTGAAAGTCTGTGCGGAAACAAAGAGAAGACCAGATGCTCAAGAACAGGTAAATTTTTTGTGCATTTGTCATTTCTAACTGGAAGGGCACTGTTTTAATGAAAATCTTGTCGACAGAATGACTGAATGACATGTAACCAACAAGGTAATGTAAATGAGGACTTTCTACACTTAATTACTTCATTGTTGCTTCAAAAGAAAAACATTTCCGGTAGGGTCTTCTACCAACCGATTGAAAGAACTGAAAAAGCAGGCAGCGTTTTGATATGCGAAATGCTTCTTTAGTATTGAAATATTAAGTACAGATTTTAAAGAGGGAATTGCGAAAAACTGAAACAACGAAAGCAGGCAGTGATAATGAAGAGGAGTTTACTTAATAGTAAGTGATAAAATTACTAGTAAAGTTGGTTATAGGAAGGGCAACTGAAGCTGCCTAAGCGCCGAGGAAATGCACGGTAAAAAAAAAAAGAAAAAAAACAAAATTAAAGAAGCTGTCCTGGCTGTTGATCCTTCTCTGTTCGATTTCGGCTCATTAACTTCTTGCATTTCCAATTTTCGAGCATTCCTTGAGGCGTAACCTTGATATGTGTGGCTTAGCGCTTTTTTCAAAGATGAAGAGTAGAAAACAGGAAGGAGCGGTGTTTTTCAAGTACAAATAAAGAATGATGGATGTAGCAAAAGCGTTTTAAAACGCACGAAGCTCCTAACGCTAAAATTACCACACCTTGTTGTTTTGAGTACGGGTAACTTAACTTAAATGAATAGAAAGATTGTGCGAATAAAGCAGTTGCTGATGCTGGTATGGATGGATACAAAGTGAAACCAGTTGTACGGAAATCCTTCGTCGTTTCAGGGTGACCTCGGCTGGATGACACGTGGTTCGATGGTTGGCGCTTTTCAAGATGCAGCGTTTGCATTGCCGACGAGTACAGTTGATAAGCCAGTTTATACAGACCCTCCAGTAAAGACGCAATTCGGCTATCATATTATTATGGTTGAAGGGAAAAAATGAAGCTTTTTTTGTGGACTGATCAACGCAGCACTAAATGAGCGCCTTTTAAGTTATTTTGAGGGCATCAGACTCAGCAGCTTCTCTGAGCCAGTTTCTGAGCCGTGTTAACTGCAGTAAGATGGCGAGAGCGTGAACACATTCTTTCAACACTGAGCGCAATTTACATACCATCGTACATGAAATACTTCTAGATCTAGGAGTTGGCAATTTCGGTAATCAACGACGGATACTGCCGGTGACCCATGTATCAGCTTTTCCCTTACTCTTTCTTCGACGTATTGTTGTTTCGTTTAGCTGTGAATTCGTTTCTTGTGAATTTTTCCAGCTTTGTCAACAACAGCTACTGCTATGTTTTTAACAACTTCCAAGGAAATGATATGTTCTCACCAGAAAAAAAACTCCTCATTGGCAAGTCAAGTCCGTCAAGTCATGCTATCTTTGTTGTGCTTTAAAATGCAGCTATCACTGAAGACGTTCTAGAGGGCGTTTTATTTTAGATATTTCAGGTATTTAGAGTTTCACTTGTCATTGAATCAAATTGTTGCGCCGCACGAGGGTTGCCGTGATTCCTCCTATCTGTCCGTCTTCGATTCAATGGTCGCCTCTCTTTTATAGGGTCGTTCAAATTCGTCGTTCCCATCCAGATTTGCCCTTAATCTTGATGGGAATGTTGTTGGTTAGCGCTTTGTAAAGTGTGTTGTGACAGTGTTCGAAGTCTTAGTCACGTTGTTTTGACTTGCGGCTTTCGTGAAATTGTGCATCGAAGATTGCTTCGACACAAGTATTGATGATAGGTAAAATCTGAAATAAATTACACATGAGAGGAATTCTCTCCTACAAAAGTAGAATCCTTTGTGCATCCTTCGAAGGATTTGAAGGAGGATGACATCGATCTTTGAATACGTTTGCTGTAGTCGAAACAAGCCAGCTGCTGTTGTCTTATTTTGTCTTATTTTCTTTGTTTACTGTTTGTGTCCTTTATACTGGAATAAGAATGTCGTCACCAGTGCTGAGCGAACGTGAATACAATCGAATTCGGCAATTTTTTTTTCTCACTTTCGATTTTTGAAGCACACACTTTTATGATTACGTTGACGTTTCGTCGTAGGGCAATTACAGCAGTACGCGCTTACATATAGCCTCTTGGTTGTCCACTGTGTAATACACAGTGCTTTTTTATGCCCGAATACTGCTTATATCTGTCTGTCCCGCAAGCCACGCTCCACATCACCTCCTTGATGTGCAGAGCAAAAAATGAGTTTTGGGGAATATACCCTCGGAGCGTTATGCCCTGTCAGGTCCTGTCATGCTGCAGAAGCCCCTAGTAGGTCGTGGGATGACGAAGCGTGCCCGAATGTCATTGATCATCCCGGCTAGGTGTGGGAAGCCAAACTGCGGCAATAGGGGCACGAGGGATAGCAACCCGAGACGTCACTGCTTCAAGCTTTAGTCGCTAAAAAGTTGAGTGGAAATAAACGGAATGATTCTTGGCTTCTGACCTTTGGACTGGATGTGAAACGAGTATTGAATCACGATTTGGGTGCAGACTTTTTCGTTAATTCGTATAACAAGTTCTGTTAACTGATATTCGCCTCATTCATCCAGATAAACATCCAAAATGAATGCTTCTCAATTGAAAATCTAATTAGATGAATTTTCAAGCTAATTTTCTAAATTCGTGCAGCTGATAAATTTGACGATCCAATTTTGCGCAGTGGTTGGAGTTTCCGACTCTCCGTACGCAGTATTTTGGTATAATTTCATCGATCAGAATTGTAATATGAAGGGCAAGATGGTTACGCTAGGTTTACAGTTAACTGTACAACAGTAAACAGTGCGTTGTTGGATTTGGTGTGCGGTCATAAGCAATGAGTCGTAAGGTAATAGGCAGCGGGCTGTGCGGTCGAGTGTAACGTGATAAACAGTGGGTTGTGAATTGGTCGGCAGGAGGACTGGAGAGAATGGAAATTTTCGATTCACAACGCCCTGAACGTTGCAGCTTTCCAGATAACTTGTAGCTCGTCAAGCTCCTGGGGTTTTGCAAATTCGTGGGTGCGCCATCAATTTGAGGTCTTCCTGGAAGACTCTAATCCTGCTCCGAGATTATCTAGGGCACCCCCTCTCCTCGTTCACCACGTACAAAGAAGGCTACACTCAAAAAATGTCTTATACTTTTCTCACACCTTCTCACAGAAAACCACTTTTACTTTCATTGCATTTTGCATCTGAAGAAAAATGAGGCATCAAATCGTCGCAAGCAAAATCAGAACGAGAAGGGTAGAATAAACCATCACAAGCAACTGCAGCAGAAGAAAAAACACCGTGTCATTTATGCGAAGGACGCAGAACTCTTTCCCGTGCAACAAAAACCCAACAACAAAACCAAAAGAACCAAAGATACATAGATATGTGCGAAGTTTAAACACTACGAGACTGAATCAAGTGGATGGATGCATTCCATAAAAATTCACCCACTGCAAATTTTTAGATAATCTGCTTTTCAAACTGTCGGAAAAGGTTCGACGGCAGCCTCATACCCGACTCACATAGAACGTTTCACATGTGCTTTTCATAGTTGTCATCCGATGAAGTCTTTTGACCGAATGGGCGGAACGGACATTCCTTTCCTCTCGGAAGCAGTCCGAACCTGAAGAACTCAGGCCAGATGAAGTCGGATGTTGGCCCTGTGGCCTAATGGATAAGGCGTCGGACTTCGGATCCGAAGATTGTAGGTTCGAGTCCTGCCAGGGTCGAGAAGATCGTGGGAAATTGTCGGACAAGGTTCGAGGGAGCCTCACGCCCGACTCACATACAATGTTTCACATGTGCTTTCCATAGTCGTCGTCCGATGAAGTCTTTTGACCGAATGGGCGGAATCCACGATGATTTCGTCTCGGAAGCAGTCCGAACCTGAAGAATTCAGGCAGATGAGGTCGGATGCTGGCCCTGTGGCCTAATGGATAAGGCGTCGGACTTCGGATCCGAAGATTGTAGGTTCGAGTCCTGCCAGGGTCGAGAAGATCGTGGGAAATTGTCGGACAAGGTTCGAGGGAGCCTCAGGCCCGACTCACATACAATGTTTCAGATGTGCTTTGATAATCGTCGTCCGATGAAGCCTTTTGACCGAATGGGCGAATCGACGATGATTTCCTCTCGGAAGCAGTCCGAACCTGAAGAACTCAGGCCAGATGAGGTCGGATGTTGGCCCTGTGGCCTAATGGATAAGGCGTCGGACTTCGGATCCGAAGATTGTAGGTTCGAGTCCTGCCAGGGTCGAGAAGATCGTGGGAAATTGTCGGACAAGGTTCGAGGAGCCTCAGGCCCGACTCACATAGAATGTTTCACATGTGCTTTCATAGTTGTCATCCGATGAAGCCTTTTGACCGAATGGGCCGAATCGGCGATGATTTCCTCTCGGAACCACTCCGAACCTGAAGAACTCAGGCCAGATGAAGTCAAATGTTGGCCCTGTGGCCTAATGGATAAGGCGTCGGACTTCGGATCCGAAGATTGTAGGTTCGAGTCCTGCCAGGGTCGAGAAGATCGTGGGAAATTGTCGGACAAGGTTCGAGGGAGCCTCAGGCCCGACTCACATACAATGTTTCAGATGTGCTTTCATAGTCGTCATCCGAAAAAGCCTTTTGACCGAATGGGCGGAATCGGCGATGATTTCGTCTCGGAACAGTCCGAACCTGAAGAATCAGGCCAGATGAGGTCGGATGCTGGCCCTGTGGCCTAATGGATAAGGCGTCGGACTTCGGATCCGAAGATTGTAGGTTCGAGTCCTGCCAGGGTCGAGAAGATCGTGGGAAATTGTCGGACAAGGTTCCAGGGAGCCTCAGCCCGACTCACATACAATGTTTCAGATGTGCTTTTCATAGTCGTCGTCCGATGAAACCTTTTGACCGAATGGGCGAATCGACGATGATTTCCTCTCGGAAGCAGTCCGAACCTGAAGAATTCAGGCCAGATGAGGTCGGATGCTGGCCCTGTGGCCTAATGGATAAGGCGTCGGACTTCGGATCCGAAGATTGTAGGTTCGAGTCCTGCCAGGGTCGAGAAGATCGTGGGAAATTGTCGGACAAGGTTCGAGGAGCCTCAGGCCCGACTCACATACAATGTTTCACATGTGCTTTGATAATCGTCGTCCGATGAAGCCTTTTGACCGAATGGGCGAATCGGCGATGATTTCCTCTCGGAACCACTCCGAACCTGAAGAACTCAGGCCAGATGAAGTCAAATGTTGCCCTGTGGCCTAATGGATAAGGCGTCGGACTTCGGATCCGAAGATTGTAGGTTCGAGTCCTGCCAGGGTCGAGAAGATCGTGGGAAATTGTCGGACAAGGTTCGAGGGAGCCTCAGGCCCGACTCACATAGAATGTTTCACATGTGCTTTTGATAGTTGTCATCCGATGAAGCCTTTTGACCGAATGGCCGAATCGGCGATGATTTCCTCTCGGAACCACTCCGAACCTGAAGAACTCAGGCCAGATGAAGTCAAATGTTGGCCCTGTGGCCTAATGGATAAGGCGTCGGACTTCGGATCCGAAGATTGTAGGTTCGAGTCCTGCCAGGGTCGAGAAGATCGTGGGAAATTGTCGGACAAGGTTCGAGGGAGCCTCACGCCCGACTCACATAGAATGTTTCACATGTGCTTTCCATAGTCGTCGTCCGAAAAAGCTTTTGACCGAATGGGCGGAATCGGCGATGATTTCCTCTCGGAAGCAGTCCGAACCTGAAGAATTCAGGCAGATGAGGTCGGATGCTGGCCCTGTGGCCTAATGGATAAGGCGTCGGACTTCGGATCCGAAGATTGTAGGTTCGAGTCCTGCCAGGGTCGAGAAGATCGTGGGAAATTGTCGGACAAGGTTCCAGGGAGCCTCAGCCCGACTCACATACAATGTTTCAGATGTGCTTTTGATAGTCGTCATCCGATGAAGCCTTTTGACCGAATGGGCGAATCGACGATGATTTCGTCTCGGAAGCAGTCCGAACCTGAAGAATTCAGGCCAGATGAGGTCGGATGTTGGCCCTGTGGCCTAATGGATAAGGCGTCGGACTTCGGATCCGAAGATTGTAGGTTCGAGTCCTGCCAGGGTCGAGAAGATCGTGGGAAATTGTCGGACAAGGTTCGAGGGAGCCTCAGGCCCGACTCACATAGAATGTTTCACATGTGCTTTTGATAGTCGTCATCCGATGAAGCCTTTTGACCGAATGGGCCGAATCGGCGATGATTTCCTCTCGGAACAGTCCGAACCTGAAGAACTCAGGCCAGATGAAGTCAAATGTTGGCCCTGTGGCCTAATGGATAAGGCGTCGGACTTCGGATCCGAAGATTGTAGGTTCGAGTCCTGCCAGGGTCGAGAAGATCGTGGGAAATTGTCGGACAAGGTTCGAGGGAGCCTCAGGCCCGACTCACATACAATGTTTCACATGTGCTTTTGATAGTCGTCATCCGATGAAGCCTTTTGACCGAATGGGCCGAATCGGCGATGATTTCCTCTCGGAACCACTCCGAACCTGAAGAACTCAGGCCAGATGAAGTCAAATGTTGGCCCTGTGGCCTAATGGATAAGGCGTCGGACTTCGGATCCGAAGATTGTAGGTTCGAGTCCTGCCAGGGTCGAGAAGATCGTGGGAAATTGTCGGACAAGGTTCGAGGGAGCCTCAGGCCCGACTCACATAGAATGTTTCACATGTGCTTTTCATAGTCGTCGTCCGATGAAGCCTTTTGACCGAATGGGCGGAATCGGCGATGATTTCGTCTCGGAAGCAGTCCGAACCTGAAGAATCAGGACAGATGAGGTCGGATGCTGGCCCTGTGGCCTAATGGATAAGGCGTCGGACTTCGGATCCGAAGATTGTAGGTTCGAGTCCTGCCAGGGTCGAGAAGATCGTGGGAAATTGTCGGACAAGGTTCCAGGGAGCCTCACGCCCGACTCACATAGAATGTTTCAGATGTGCTTTTGATAGTCGTCATCCGATGAAGCCTTTTGACCGAATGGGCCGAATCGGCGATGATTTCCTCTCGGAAGCAGTCCGAACCTGAAGAACTCAGGACAGATGAGGTCGGATGCTGGCCCTGTGGCCTAATGGATAAGGCGTCGGACTTCGGATCCGAAGATTGTAGGTTCGAGTCCTGCCAGGGTCGAGAAGATCGTGGGAAATTGTCGGACAAGGTTCGAGGGAGCCTCAGGCCCGACTCACATAGAATGTTTCACATGTGCTTTTCATAGTCGTCATCCGATGAAGCTTTTGACCGAATGGGCGGAATCGGCGATGATTTCCTCTCGAAGCAGTCCGAACCTGAAGAACTCAGGCCAGATGAGGTCGGATGCTGGCCCTGTGGCCTAATGGATAAGGCGTCGGACTTCGGATCCGAAGATTGTAGGTTCGAGTCCTGCCAGGGTCGAGAAGATCGTGGGAAATTGTCGGACAAGGTTCGAGGGAGCCTCAGGCCCGACTCACATACAATGTTTCAGATGTGCTTTTCATAATCGTCGTCCGATGAAGCCTTTTGACCGAATGGGCGAATCGACGATGATTTCGTCTCGGAAGCAGTCCGAACCTGAAGAATCAGGACAGATGAGGTCGGATGCTGGCCCTGTGGCCTAATGGATAAGGCGTCGGACTTCGGATCCGAAGATTGTAGGTTCGAGTCCTGCCAGGGTCGAGAAGATCGTGGGAAATTGTCGGACAAGGTTCGAGGGAGCCTCAGGCCCGACTCACATAGAATGTTTCACATGTGCTTTTGATAGTGTCGTCCGATGAAGCCTTTTGACCGAATGGGCCGAATCGACGATGATTTCCTCTCGGAAGCAGTCCGAACCTGAAGAACTCAGGCCAGATGAGGTCGGATGCTGGCCCTGTGGCCTAATGGATAAGGCGTCGGACTTCGGATCCGAAGATTGTAGGTTCGAGTCCTGCCAGGGTCGAGAAGATCGTGGGAAATTGTCGGACAAGGTTCGAGGGAGCCTCAGGCCCGACTCACATACAATGTTTCACATGTGCTTTCCATAATCGTCGTCCCGATGAAGCCTTTTGACCGAATGGGCGGAATCGACGATGATTTCGTCTCGGAAGCAGTCCGAACCTGAAGAACTCAGGCCAGATGAGTCGGATGCTGGCCCTGTGGCCTAATGGATAAGGCGTCGGACTTCGGATCCGAAGATTGTAGGTTCGAGTCCTGCCAGGGTCGAGAAGATCGTGGGAAATTGTCGGACAAGGTTCGAGGAGCCTCAGGCCCGACTCACATACAATGTTTCAGATGTGCTTTTCATAGTCGTCGTCCGATGAAGCCTTTTGACCGAATGGGCCGAATCGACGATGATTTCGTCTCGGAAGCAGTCCGAACCTGAAGAATTCAGGACAGATGAGGTCGGATGCTGGCCCTGTGGCCTAATGGATAAGGCGTCGGACTTCGGATCCGAAGATTGTAGGTTCGAGTCCTGCCAGGGTCGAGAAGATCGTGGGAAATTGTCGGACAAGGTTCGAGGGAGCCTCAGGCCCGACTCACATACAATGTTTCACATGTGCTTTCATAGTCGTCGTCCGATGAAGCCTTTTGACCGAATGGGCGAATCGGCGATGATTTCGTCTCGGAAGCAGTCCGAACCTGAAGAATTCAGGACAGATGAGGTCGGATGCTGGCCCTGTGGCCTAATGGATAAGGCGTCGGACTTCGGATCCGAAGATTGTAGGTTCGAGTCCTGCCAGGGTCGAGAAGATCGTGGGAAATTGTCGGACAAGGTTCGAGGGAGCCTCAGCCCGACTCACATAGAATGTTTCACATGTGCTTTTGATAGTTGTCATCCGATGAAGCCTTTTGACCGAATGGGCCGAATCGGCGATGATTTCTCTCGGAAGCAGTCCGAACCTGAAGAACTCAGGCCAGATGAAGTCAATGTTGGCCCTGTGGCCTAATGGATAAGGCGTCGGACTTCGGATCCGAAGATTGTAGGTTCGAGTCCTGCCAGGGTCGAGAAGATCGTGGGAAATTGTCGGACAAGGTTCGAGGGAGCCTCACGCCCGACTCACATAGAATGTTTCACATGTGCTTTTGATAGTTGTCATCCGATGAAGCCTTTTGACCGAATGGGCCGAATCGGCGATGATTTCCTCTCGGAAGCAGTCCGAACCTGAAGAACTCAGGCCAGATGAAGTCAAATGTTGGCCCTGTGGCCTAATGGATAAGGCGTCGGACTTCGGATCCGAAGATTGTAGGTTCGAGTCCTGCCAGGGTCGAGAAGATCGTGGGAAATTGTCGGACAAGGTTCGAGGGAGCCTCAGGCCCGACTCACATAGAATGTTTCACATGTGCTTTGCATAGTCGTCGTCCGATGAAGCCTTTTGACCGAATGGGCGGAATCGACGATGATTTCGTCTCGGAAGCAGTCCGAACCTGAAGAACTCAGGCCAGATGAGTCGGATGCTGGCCCTGTGGCCTAATGGATAAGGCGTCGGACTTCGGATCCGAAGATTGTAGGTTCGAGTCCTGCCAGGGTCGAGAAGATCGTGGGAAATTGTCGGACAAGGTTCGAGGGAGCCTCACGCCCGACTCACATAGAATGTTTCACATGTGCTTTTGATAGTCGTCATCCGATGAAGCCTTTTGACCGAATGGGCGGAATCGGCGATGATTTCTCTCGGAAGCAGTCCGAACCTGAAGAATTCAGGCCAGATGAAGTCGGATGTTGGCCCTGTGGCCTAATGGATAAGGCGTCGGACTTCGGATCCGAAGATTGTAGGTTCGAGTCCTGCCAGGGTCGAGAAGATCGTGGGAAATTGTCGGACAAGGTTCGAGGGAGCCTCACGCCCGACTCACATAGAATGTTTCACATGTGCTTTTGATAGTCGTCATCCGATGAAGCCTTTTGACCGAATGGGCGGAATCGGCGATGATTTCGTCTCGGAAGCAGTCCGAACCTGAAGAACTCAGGCAGATGAAGTCGGATGTTGGCCCTGTGGCCTAATGGATAAGGCGTCGGACTTCGGATCCGAAGATTGTAGGTTCGAGTCCTGCCAGGGTCGAGAAGATCGTGGGAAATTGTCGGACAAGGTTCGAGGGAGCCTCACGCCCGACTCACATAGAATGTTTCACATGTGCTTTTGATAGTTGTCATCCGATGAAGCCTTTTGACCGAATGGGCCGAATCGGCGATGATTTCCTCTCGGAAGCAGTCCGAACCTGAAGAACTCAGGCCAGATGAAGTCGGAATGTTGGCCCTGTGGCCTAATGGATAAGGCGTCGGACTTCGGATCCGAAGATTGTAGGTTCGAGTCCTGCCAGGGTCGAGAAGATCGTGGGAAATTGTCGGACAAGGTTCGAGGGAGCCTCACGCCCGACTCACATAGAATGTTTCACATGTGCTTTTGATAGTCGTCATCCGATGAAGCTTTTGACCGAATGGGCGGAATCGACGATGATTTCGTCTCGGAAGCAGTCCGAACCTGAAGAATTCAGGACAGATGAGGTCGGATGCTGGCCCTGTGGCCTAATGGATAAGGCGTCGGACTTCGGATCCGAAGATTGTAGGTTCGAGTCCTGCCAGGGTCGAGAAGATCGTGGGAAATTGTCGGACAAGGTTCGAGGGAGCCTCAGGCCCGACTCACATACAATGTTTCAGATGTGCTTTGCATAGTCGTCGTCCGATGAAGCCTTTTGACCGAATGGGCGGAATCGACGATGATTTCGTCTCGGAAGCAGTCCGAACCTGAAGAACTCAGGACAGATGAGGTCGGATGCTGGCCCTGTGGCCTAATGGATAAGGCGTCGGACTTCGGATCCGAAGATTGTAGGTTCGAGTCCTGCCAGGGTCGAGAAGATCGTGGGAAATTGTCGGACAAGGTTCGAGGGAGCCTCAGGCCCGACTCACATACAATGTTTCACATGTGCTTTGCATAGTTCGTCATCCGATGAAGCCTTTTGACCGAATGGGCGGAATCGACGATGATTTCGTCTCGGAAGCAGTCCGAACCTGAAGAATTCAGGACAGATGAGTCGGATGCTGGCCCTGTGGCCTAATGGATAAGGCGTCGGACTTCGGATCCGAAGATTGTAGGTTCGAGTCCTGCCAGGGTCGAGAAGATCGTGGGAAATTGTCGGACAAGGTTCGAGGGAGCCTCAGGCCCGACTCACATACAATGTTTCACATGTGCTTTTGATAGTCGTCATCCGATGAAGCCTTTTGACCGAATGGGCCGAATCGGCGATGATTTCGTCTCGGAAGCAGTCCGAACCTGAAGAATTCAGGACAGATGAGGTCGGATGCTGGCCCTGTGGCCTAATGGATAAGGCGTCGGACTTCGGATCCGAAGATTGTAGGTTCGAGTCCTGCCAGGGTCGAGAAGATCGTGGGAAATTGTCGGACAAGGTTCGAGGGAGCCTCAGCCCGACTCACATACAATGTTTCAGATGTGCTTTTGATAGTTGTCATCCGATGAAGCCTTTTGACCGAATGGGCCGAATCGGCGATGATTTCGTCTCGGAAGCAGTCCGAACCTGAAGAATTCAGGACAGATGAGGTCGGATGCTGGCCCTGTGGCCTAATGGATAAGGCGTCGGACTTCGGATCCGAAGATTGTAGGTTCGAGTCCTGCCAGGGTCGAGAAGATCGTGGGAAATTGTCGGACAAGGTTCGAGGGAGCCTCAGGCCCGACTCACATACAATGTTTCAGATGTGCTTTTGATAGTCGTCATCCGATGAAGCCTTTTGACCGAATGGGCGAATCGACGATGATTTCGTCTCGGAAGCAGTCCGAACCTGAAGAATTCAGGACAGATGAGGTCGGATGCTGGCCCTGTGGCCTAATGGATAAGGCGTCGGACTTCGGATCCGAAGATTGTAGGTTCGAGTCCTGCCAGGGTCGAGAAGATCGTGGGAAATTGTCGGACAAGGTTCGAGGGAGCCTCAGGCCCGACTCACATAGAATGTTTCACATGTGCTTTTGATAGTCGTCATCCGATGAAGCCTTTTGACCGAATGGGCGAATCGACGATGATTTCGTCTCGGAAGCAGTCCGAACCTGAAGAATCAGGACAGATGAGGTCGGATGCTGGCCCTGTGGCCTAATGGATAAGGCGTCGGACTTCGGATCCGAAGATTGTAGGTTCGAGTCCTGCCAGGGTCGAGAAGATCGTGGGAAATTGTCGGACAAGGTTCGAGGGAGCCTCAGGCCCGACTCACATAGAATGTTTCACATGTGCTTTTGATAGTCGTCATCCGATGAAGCTTTTGACCGAATGGGCGAATCGGCGATGATTTCGTCTCGGAAGCAGTCCGAACCTGAAGAATTCAGGACAGATGAGGTCGGATGCTGGCCCTGTGGCCTAATGGATAAGGCGTCGGACTTCGGATCCGAAGATTGTAGGTTCGAGTCCTGCCAGGGTCGAGAAGATCGTGGGAAATTGTCGGACAAGGTTCGAGGGAGCCTCAGCCCGACTCACATAGAATGTTTCACATGTGCTTTGATAGTCGTCATCCGATGAAGCCTTTTGACCGAATGGGCGAATCGGCGATGATTTCGTCTCGGAAGCAGTCCGAACCTGAAGAATTCAGGACAGATGAGGTCGGATGCTGGCCCTGTGGCCTAATGGATAAGGCGTCGGACTTCGGATCCGAAGATTGTAGGTTCGAGTCCTGCCAGGGTCGAGAAGATCGTGGGAAATTGTCGGACAAGGTTCGAGGGAGCCTCAGCCCGACTCACATACAATGTTTCACATGTGCTTTTGATAGTCGTCGTCCGATGAAGCCTTTTGACCGAATGGGCGGAATCGGCGATGATTTCGTCTCGGAAGCAGTCCGAACCTGAAGAATTCAGGCCAGATGAGGTCGGATGCTGGCCCTGTGGCCTAATGGATAAGGCGTCGGACTTCGGATCCGAAGATTGTAGGTTCGAGTCCTGCCAGGGTCGAGAAGATCGTGGGAAATTGTCGGACAAGGTTCGAGGGAGCCTCAGGCCCGACTCACATAGAATGTTTCACATGTGCTTTTCATAGTCGTCATCCGATGAAGCCTTTTGACCGAATGGGCGGAATCGGCGATGATTTCGTCTCGGAAGCAGTCCGAACCTGAAGAATTCAGGCCAGATGAGGTCGGATGCTGGCCCTGTGGCCTAATGGATAAGGCGTCGGACTTCGGATCCGAAGATTGTAGGTTCGAGTCCTGCCAGGGTCGAGAAGATCGTGGGAAATTGTCGGACAAGGTTCGAGGGAGCCTCACGCCCGACTCACATAGAATGTTTCACATGTGCTTTTGATAGTTGTCATCCGATGAAGCCTTTTGACCGAATGGGCCGAATCGGCGATGATTTCGTCTCGGAAGCAGTCCGAACCTGAAGAATTCAGGACAGATGAGGTCGGATGCTGGCCCTGTGGCCTAATGGATAAGGCGTCGGACTTCGGATCCGAAGATTGTAGGTTCGAGTCCTGCCAGGGTCGAGAAGATCGTGGGAAATTGTCGGACAAGGTTCGAGGGAGCCTCACGCCCGACTCACATACAATGTTTCACATGTGCTTTCCATAGTCGTCGTCCGATGAAGGCTTTTGACCGAATGGGCGGAATCGGCGATGATTTCGTCTCGGAAGCAGTCCGAACCTGAAGAATTCAGGACAGATGAGGTCGGATGCTGGCCCTGTGGCCTAATGGATAAGGCGTCGGACTTCGGATCCGAAGATTGTAGGTTCGAGTCCTGCCAGGGTCGAGAAGATCGTGGGAAATTGTCGGACAAGGTTCGAGGAGCCTCAGCCCGACTCACATACAATGTTTCAGATGTGCTTTTCATAATCGTCGTCCGATGAAGCCTTTTGACCGAATGGGCCGAATCGGCGATGATTTCGTCTCGGAAGCAGTCCGAACCTGAAGAATTCAGGACAGATGAGGTCGGATGCTGGCCCTGTGGCCTAATGGATAAGGCGTCGGACTTCGGATCCGAAGATTGTAGGTTCGAGTCCTGCCAGGGTCGAGAAGATCGTGGGAAATTGTCGGACAAGGTTCGAGGGAGCCTCACAGCCCGACTCACATACAATGTTTCAGATGTGCTTTTGATAGTTGTCATCCGATGAAGCCTTTTGACCGAATGGGCGGAATCGGCGATGATTTCGTCTCGGAAGCAGTCCGAACCTGAAGAATTCAGGACAGATGAGTCGGATGCTGGCCCTGTGGCCTAATGGATAAGGCGTCGGACTTCGGATCCGAAGATTGTAGGTTCGAGTCCTGCCAGGGTCGAGAAGATCGTGGGAAATTGTCGGACAAGGTTCGAGGGAGCCTCAGGCCCGACTCACATACAATGTTTCAGATGTGCTTTGATAATCGTCGTCCGATGAAGCCTTTTGACCGAATGGGCGGAATCGACGATGATTTCGTCTCGGAAGCAGTCCGAACCTGAAGAATTCAGGACAGATGAGGTCGGATGCTGGCCCTGTGGCCTAATGGATAAGGCGTCGGACTTCGGATCCGAAGATTGTAGGTTCGAGTCCTGCCAGGGTCGAGAAGATCGTGGGAAATTGTCGGACAAGGTTCGAGGGAGCCTCAGGCCCGACTCACATACAATGTTTCACATGTGCTTTTGATAGTTGTCATCCGATGAAGCCTTTTGACCGAATGGGCCGAATCGGCGATGATTTCGTCTCGGAAGCAGTCCGAACCTGAAGAACTCAGGACAGATGAGGTCGGATGCTGGCCCTGTGGCCTAATGGATAAGGCGTCGGACTTCGGATCCGAAGATTGTAGGTTCGAGTCCTGCCAGGGTCGAGAAGATCGTGGGAAATTGTCGGACAAGGTTCGAGGGAGCCTCAGCCCGACTCACATACAATGTTTCACATGTGCTTTTGATAGTTGTCATCCGATGAAGCCTTTTGACCGAATGGGCGGAATCGACGATGATTTCGTCTCGGAAGCAGTCCGAACCTGAAGAACTCAGGACAGATGAGGTCGGATGCTGGCCCTGTGGCCTAATGGATAAGGCGTCGGACTTCGGATCCGAAGATTGTAGGTTCGAGTCCTGCCAGGGTCGAGAAGATCGTGGGAAATTGTCGGACAAGGTTCCAGGGAGCCTCAGGCCCGACTCACATACAATGTTTCAGATGTGCTTTTGATAGTTGTCATCCGATGAAGCCTTTTGACCGAATGGGCCGAATCGGCGATGATTTCGTCTCGGAAGCAGTCCGAACCTGAAGAATTCAGGACAGATGAGGTCGGATGCTGGCCCTGTGGCCTAATGGATAAGGCGTCGGACTTCGGATCCGAAGATTGTAGGTTCGAGTCCTGCCAGGGTCGAGAAGATCGTGGGAAATTGTCGACAAGGTTCGAGGGAGCCTCAGGCCCGACTCACATACAATGTTTCACATGTGCTTTTGATAGTTGTCATCCGATGAAGCCTTTTGACCGAATGGGCGGAATCGGCGATGATTTCGTCTCGGAAGCAGTCCGAACCTGAAGAACTCAGGACAGATGAGGTCGGATGCTGGCCCTGTGGCCTAATGGATAAGGCGTCGGACTTCGGATCCGAAGATTGTAGGTTCGAGTCCTGCCAGGGTCGAGAAGATCGTGGGAAATTGTCGGACAAGGTTCGAGGGAGCCTCAGGCCCGACTCACATACAATGTTTCACATGTGCTTTTGATAGTTGTCATCCGATGAAGCCTTTTGACCGAATGGGCGGAATCGGCGATGATTTCGTCTCGGAAGCAGTCCGAACCTGAAGAATTCAGGACAGATGAGGTCGGATGCTGGCCCTGTGGCCTAATGGATAAGGCGTCGGACTTCGGATCCGAAGATTGTAGGTTCGAGTCCTGCCAGGGTCGAGAAGATCGTGGGAAATTGTCGGACAAGGTTCGAGGGAGCCTCAGGCCCGACTCACATACAATGTTTCACATGTGCTTTTGATAGTTGTCATCCGATGAAGCCTTTTGACCGAATGGGCGGAATCGGCGATGATTTCGTCTCGGAAGCAGTCCGAACCTGAAGAACTCAGGACAGATGAGGTCGGATGCTGGCCCTGTGGCCTAATGGATAAGGCGTCGGACTTCGGATCCGAAGATTGTAGGTTCGAGTCCTGCCAGGGTCGAGAAGATCGTGGGAAATTGTCGGACAAGGTTCGAGGGAGCCTCAGGCCCGACTCACATACAATGTTTCACATGTGCTTTTGATAGTTGTCATCCGATGAAGCCTTTTGACCGAATGGGCGGAATCGGCGATGATTTCGTCTCGGAAGCAGTCCGAACCTGAAGAACTCAGGTCAGATGAGGTCGGATGCTGGCCCTGTGGCCTAATGGATAAGGCGTCGGACTTCGGATCCGAAGATTGTAGGTTCGAGTCCTGCCAGGGTCGAGAAGATCGTGGGAAATTGTCGGACAAGGTTCGAGGGAGCCTCAGGCCGACTCACATACAATGTTTCACATGTGCTTTGATAGTTGTCATCCGATGAAGCCTTTTGACCGAATGGGCGGAATCGACGATGATTTCGTCTCGGAAGCAGTCCGAACCTGAAGAATTCAGGACAGATGAGGTCGGATGCTGGCCCTGTGGCCTAATGGATAAGGCGTCGGACTTCGGATCCGAAGATTGTAGGTTCGAGTCCTGCCAGGGTCGAGAAGATCGTGGGAAATTGTCAGACAAGGTTCGAGGGAGCCTCAGGCCGACTCACATACAATGTTTCACATGTGCTTTTGATAGTTGTCATCCGATGAAGCCTTTTGACCGAATGGGCCGAATCCACGATGATTTCGTCTCGGAAGCAGTCCGAACCTGAAGAACTCAGGTCAGATGAGGTCGGATGCTGGCCCTGTGGCCTAATGGATAAGGCGTCGGACTTCGGATCCGAAGATTGTAGGTTCGAGTCCTGCCAGGGTCGAGAAGATCGTGGGAAATTGTCGGACAAGGTTCGAGGGAGCCTCAGGCCCGACTCACATACAATGTTTCACATGTGCTTTTGATAGTTGTCATCCGATGAAGCCTTTTGACCGAATGGGCGGAATCCACGATGATTTCGTCTCGGAAGCAGTCCGAACCTGAAGAACTCAGGACAGATGAGGTCGGATGCTGGCCCTGTGGCCTAATGGATAAGGCGTCGGACTTCGGATCCGAAGATTGTAGGTTCGAGTCCTGCCAGGGTCGAGAAGATCGTGGGAAATTGTCGACAAGGTTCGAGGGAGCCTCAGGCCCGACTCACATACAATGTTTCACATGTGCTTTTGATAGTTGTCATCCGATGAAGCCTTTTGACCGAATGGGCGGAATCGGACGATGATTTCGTCTCGGAAGCAGTCCGAACCTGAAGAATTCAGGTCAGATGAGGTCGGATGCTGGCCCTGTGGCCTAATGGATAAGGCGTCGGACTTCGGATCCGAAGATTGTAGGTTCGAGTCCTGCCAGGGTCGAGAAGATCGTGGGAAATTGTCGACAAGGTTCGAGGGAGCCTCAGGCCCGACTCACATACAATGTTTCACATGTGCTTTTGATAGTTGTCATCCGATGAAGCCTTTTGACCGAATGGGCGGAATCGGCGATGATTTCCTCTCGGAAGCAGTCCGAACCTGAAGAATTCAGGACAGATGAGGTCGGATGCTGGCCCTGTGGCCTAATGGATAAGGCGTCGGACTTCGGATCCGAAGATTGTAGGTTCGAGTCCTGCCAGGGTCGAGAAGATCGTGGGAAATTGTCGACAAGGTTCGAGGGAGCCTCACGCCCGACTCACATACAATGT
Source organism: Ascaris suum (assembly GCA_013433145.1). Lineage (NCBI taxonomy): Eukaryota > Metazoa > Nematoda > Chromadorea > Rhabditida > Ascarididae > Ascaris > Ascaris suum. The sequence goes on from CM024175.1 coordinate 3,148,865, forward strand.
TTCACATGTGCTTTTGATAGTTGTCATCCGATGAAGCCTTTTGACCGAATGGGCGGAATCGGCGATGATTTCGTCTCGGAAGCAGTCCGAACCTGAAGAACTCAGGACAGATGAGGTCGGATGCTGGCCCTGTGGCCTAATGGATAAGGCGTCGGACTTCGGATCCGAAGATTGTAGGTTCGAGTCCTGCCAGGGTCGAGAAGATCGTGGGAAATTGTCGGACAAGGTTCGAGGGAGCCTCAGGCCCGACTCACATAGAATGTTTCAGATGTGCTTTTGATAGTCGTCATCCGATGAAGCCTTTTGACCGAATGGGCGAAATCGGCGATGATTTCGTCTCGGAAGCAGTCCGAACCTGAAGAATTCAGGACAGATGAGGTCGGATGCTGGCCCTGTGGCCTAATGGATAAGGCGTCGGACTTCGGATCCGAAGATTGTAGGTTCGAGTCCTGCCAGGGTCGAGAAGATCGTGGGAAATTGTCGACAAGGTTCGAGGGAGCCTCAGGCCCGACTCACATACAATGTTTCAGATGTGCTTTTGATAGTTGTCATCCGATGAAGCCTTTTGACCGAATGGGCCGAATCGGCGATGATTTCGTCTCGGAAGCAGTCCGAACCTGAAGAATTCAGGACAGATGAGGTCGGATGCTGGCCCTGTGGCCTAATGGATAAGGCGTCGGACTTCGGATCCGAAGATTGTAGGTTCGAGTCCTGCCAGGGTCGAGAAGATCGTGGGAAATTGTCGGACAAGGTTCGAGGGAGCCTCAGGCCCGACTCACATACAATGTTTCAGATGTGCTTTGCATAATCGTCGTCCGATGAAGCCTTTTGACCGAATGGGCGAATCGGCGATGATTTCGTCTCGGAAGCAGTCCGAACCTGAAGAACTCAGGACAGATGAGGTCGGATGCTGGCCCTGTGGCCTAATGGATAAGGCGTCGGACTTCGGATCCGAAGATTGTAGGTTCGAGTCCTGCCAGGGTCGAGAAGATCGTGGGAAATTGTCGGACAAGGTTCGAGGGAGCCTCAGGCCCGACTCACATACAATGTTTCAGATGTGCTTTGCATAATCGTCGTCCGATGAAGCCTTTTGACCGAATGGGCCGAATCGGCGATGATTTCGTCTCGGAAGCAGTCCGAACCTGAAGAATTCAGGACAGATGAGGTCGGATGCTGGCCCTGTGGCCTAATGGATAAGGCGTCGGACTTCGGATCCGAAGATTGTAGGTTCGAGTCCTGCCAGGGTCGAGAAGATCGTGGGAAATTGTCGGACAAGGTTCGAGGGAGCCTCAGGCCCGACTCACATACAATGTTTCAGATGTGCTTTTGATAGTTGTCATCCGATGAAGCCTTTTGACCGAATGGGCCGAATCGGCGATGATTTCGTCTCGGAAGCAGTCCGAACCTGAAGAATTCAGGACAGATGAGGTCGGATGCTGGCCCTGTGGCCTAATGGATAAGGCGTCGGACTTCGGATCCGAAGATTGTAGGTTCGAGTCCTGCCAGGGTCGAGAAGATCGTGGGAAATTGTCAGACAAGGTTCGAGGGAGCCTCAGGCCCGACTCACATACAATGTTTCAGATGTGCTTTTGATAGTTGTCATCCGATGAAGCCTTTTGACCGAATGGGCGGAATCGGCGATGATTTCGTCTCGGAAGCAGTCCGAACCTGAAGAACTCAGGACAGATGAGGTCGGATGCTGGCCCTGTGGCCTAATGGATAAGGCGTCGGACTTCGGATCCGAAGATTGTAGGTTCGAGTCCTGCCAGGGTCGAGAAGATCGTGGGAAATTGTCGGACAAGGTTCGAGGGAGCCTCAGGCCCGACTCACATACAATGTTTCAGATGTGCTTTTGATAGTTGTCATCCGATGAAGCCTTTTGACCGAATGGGCCGAATCGGCGATGATTTCGTCTCGGAAGCAGTCCGAACCTGAAGAATTCAGGACAGATGAGGTCGGATGCTGGCCCTGTGGCCTAATGGATAAGGCGTCGGACTTCGGATCCGAAGATTGTAGGTTCGAGTCCTGCCAGGGTCGAGAAGATCGTGGGAAATTGTCGGACAAGGTTCGAGGGAGCCTCAGGCCCGACTCACATACAATGTTTCACATGTGCTTTTGATAGTTGTCATCCGATGAAGCCTTTTGACCGAATGGGCGGAATCGGCGATGATTTCGTCTCGGAAGCAGTCCGAACCTGAAGAATTCAGGACAGATGAGGTCGGATGCTGGCCCTGTGGCCTAATGGATAAGGCGTCGGACTTCGGATCCGAAGATTGTAGGTTCGAGTCCTGCCAGGGTCGAGAAGATCGTGGGAAATTGTCGGACAAGGTTCGAGGGAGCCTCAGGCCCGACTCACATACAATGTTTCACATGTGCTTTGATAGTTGTCATCCGATGAAGCCTTTTGACCGAATGGGCCGAATCGGCGATGATTTCGTCTCGGAAGCAGTCCGAACCTGAAGAATTCAGGACAGATGAGGTCGGATGCTGGCCCTGTGGCCTAATGGATAAGGCGTCGGACTTCGGATCCGAAGATTGTAGGTTCGAGTCCTGCCAGGGTCGAGAAGATCGTGGGAAATTGTCAGACAAGGTTCGAGGGAGCCTCAGGATCGACTCACATAGAATGTTTCACATGTGCTTTTGATAGTTGTCATCCGATGAAGCCTTTTGACCGAATGGGCCGAATCGGCGATGATTTCGTCTCGGAAGCAGTCCGAACCTGAAGAATCAGGCCAGATGAGGTCGGATGCTGGCCCTGTGGCCTAATGGATAAGGCGTCGGACTTCGGATCCGAAGATTTTAGGTTCGAGTCCTGCCAGGGTCGAGAAGATCGTGGGAAATTGTCGGACAAGGTTCCAGGGAGCCCCAGGCCCGAGTCACATACAATGTTTCAGATGTGCCTTTGATAGTTGTCATCCGATGAAGCCTTTTGACCGAATGGGCCGAATAGACGATGATTTCCTCTCGGAAGGAGTCCGAACGTGAAGAATTCAGGCCAGATCAGGTCGGATGCTGGCCATTTGGACTAATGGATAAGGCGTCGGAGTTCGGACCCGAAGATTATAGCTTCTGGTCATTTTGGAGTTGAGAGAATTTTTGTGAAATGCTGAACAGGCTTGGCGGGAGTGTTAGACCTGACCGATGCAGTATGTTTCACAGTCTGTTCGCTGGTGGTTCTCGTAAGCAGGTTTTCGACAGAGTGGACGGAAGAGGACATTGAGTTGTGCTCGCCTATAGAATTAACGGAAAGAATATGATGCATGCTCTTGTAGGGGCAGATAAGGTGTTTTGGAATGCGGCAAATTTTTTATATCCTGCCTGTCCCAACGCTGAAGGGATTACGGGTATTATAATCAATTGAAACTAAGCCTGTTCAATTTGTAAAACAGTTACGAATGAAAGAAATGAGGAAGATAATTTGCATACCGAAGAATTACTGTAGGTTTTGCAAAAATTTATGTTCTAAAGAGAATTGCGCTATCAATGGAAGGCGCACGCTGAAAGAATGAAGATTAGTATGAAGTGGTGTTTGCCAACGAGTCATTAATTGATGAAATGAGAAAAGCACAATGAATAGGATATTTTCATGGAAACTTACGGGATTGTTCGGGAATTGGTTGATTTCCGTTGTCGCATTTGCAAAAACGAATTCATTTTTTCCACCATGAGTCAATTTCAACCGATGCTTCCGCCCGTCGTTTTCAAGTCTTCTTCCTTCGTTCTTCACCATTCCGTTTGAGTGTAATTCCTTGGGGATCCTGAATGAGAATTTCGGAATGCATGTATCTGGTAAAGAGATCTAGTAATGAATGAAACAACCGTGAGTTATATGAGATGAGACTGAATTTTAGGAAAACGAAGGACTCAAAAAGAAAGACAGAGGTTTCCACTCATGTAGAAAGTCAATTTTTTTGGAATGTTGAGAAGCAAAATCCCTGAATTTGTTTGCAAACTGTTGCAGAAATGATGAGAACGAAAAACAATCTATGAAGAGAATGCCTTACATGCGGGATAGAGACCACAGACTGATATCAATTCTCCAATCGCTGGAAATGCCCATCTAGTGGCTATGTGAGAGTGGTGTTAGTTATTTGCGCCAGATAATATCCGAGAAGGATGCCGACAGTGCATGGACTAATTGTATATTGTGGTTTGATCCGGTTATCCATGCCCAAAAATTCAAGAAGTGAAGAAATGGCACACACAATTTTTGACCGTGACTAAGGTTGTCAAAGAACCATGTGAGTTAATGCCGAAAGGCTGCAAACGGGGTTTAGGATAAAGTTTGGCTAGTGGGAGCGGTTGGCGGTTGTGGAAATAGTGGTCACATAGTGCGGCTACAGTACCTGTGATCACTGAGATAGATAGATAAACAAATGGGTGAATAAACGACCAAATAAATTAAAAAGTAGGCATATTTGAAATCTAAGTCCATGTCACCCTGCAATTTGAAAGGCTTCCAATTTTATCGCTTTTGCTCCCTTCGATTCCTGTGCGCCTGCAGTTGCATTCTTTCTAAGCATCGGACCATGACTTTTGCCCAGTTCAAGCCACTGCGATTAAGGCGGTTTCCACCAAGGAATCTCCACCTCGAAAGGTCTCGAAACAGCAGTCCCCGCTTTTCTCGAAACGGCTCAGTCCCGGGATCGACGGGCGGTGTGTACAAAGGGCACGGACGTAATCAACGTGAACTGATAACTCACACTTACTATGAATTCCTCGTTCAAGGGAGATAATTGCAATTCTTTACTATTTAAAGAGTCATTCTTTCGAGTAAAAATGTGATTGACATTCTATCAATGAATCTTTTTAATATAAAAACTTAGCTGTACAATTTTGACACAATGAAACGAATTTCATTTTGTTTTCAAATACATTCTTTACTTTTCTTCTCCTTCATTTTTCTCGTCCTTGACACAATGAAATCAACCACGCGATGATTTCAGACTTTCTTACAAATTGTCCTTTAAAAATGGCAGCGTGGTAGCATCGTGTAGGCGTATATCGTCTATTTACCCCACGTACCACAGTTGCAACTCAAGAAGTACTCAAGGTGAAGCTAGGGAATTTAACGGTTGTAATGAGTTGAAGTCGAATACTATATTTTATACTGATTTATAGTCCTCGAAAGAAATTGTGCACATTTAAAGATTCTTGAATAGGTTGAATGCATTTTGTGCTACTGAGGTTACAAAAAGCGAATTTTTTTGTAGAAAACAGGAGCGATCGAACTGAATTGAACATGAAAAAAAAGCAGTTTTCCGTGAACTTTGTTCCAACAACAGGACCGCAGCCGACTGGTAAAAATATGAGAAATGCTTGTTGATCAATATTTTTCATGATATTTTGACAGTTGAAAGTTCTCGTTCACAGCCGTCTCACTTCTTGAAAGTAATTTCTCACGTTCCACAAATTAAACTGGATTTCAAACACTGTCGAGCACCAGCGGTGAAATTTTCGCGATTTCCTTCATTCGTTACTTCTTTTATGGTTATTTAGTAATTGTGCCTTTGAGCATACTTTGTGTTGTTTCTTTATCCTCTTGCCTTTTTTTCTTCACTATTCATTGTTTATTCATTCAGTTCTGTAAACCGTGAGAGCTCTTATTAAAGGAGAATCTGTGAATGACTCAGAGATATACGAACCATGAATAGAAAGTACTCTGCTCCACTACCTTTTTTATTATACGCGCTTGCATCGTTTCCGTTTTCCCACTCAGGCATTTAAGTACATAAAAATGGAACTAAACACGTTAATAATAATAAATAAACAGAAGAATAAACAAACAAATAAGTAAGCAAAAGTAGCAATAGGCAGAATATATCTGAACTGTGGATCTAATGCCCAGTTTGAACGGCAGCCAGTTTTATGACATTGGGCCATGAAAGTACAATAATTTCAGCAGTTATCGTTAAATACTGTTTAAAAAATTTAATGCATTTTGTACTAGAGAGGTTACATGAAGCGAATTTTATTATTGAAAACTAGTGCAAGCGATTGGATTTTTCATTTATGATTATGAAATATGAAGATAGTGCACAATCAAAATTAGGTTACGAAAGGCCCACAAAAATGAAATATGAGTATAAATAGAAAGATGTAAAAAAGAACGATTTTCGCTGAACTTTGTTCCAACAAAAGGATGGCAACGCTCTTCAATAGCCGGCTGATAAAAAAGTGAGTAGTGCTTGATCGTCAATGTTTTTCACGATATTTCGACAGCTGAGTCTTTTTTCACGGGCCGCCTCACTTTTAGAAAATGGTTTTTCACATTCCACAAAATTGAACTAGTTTTCAGACACTGTCCATTCCCTCTGACGACATATTAAAGCCCGAACTGCAGCCTTACATTGTAGGCTTTATAGAGGATTGTTATGCAAGCACTCTTGATAGCAAATTGCGAACAGGAAAGAGGAGCTTGAGGCTTCAACGCCTATCCGAATCAAAAGAGTCGTGGAAGAAGCGGTTTCGCGAATCACCAACACATCGTCAAAAACGATACTCTGAAGTGTTAATAAAACAGATGAGAGAGAGACGCATGGATAACGGAAAATGCCATTAACACCTGAAGACGGTGTAGCATAAAAGTAGAGTGAAATGCACTGCCAATTATACGACATTCGCAACAATCATTTGAATATTCTCAGCAAACTTCGAGTGTTCGATCGATAGAAGGTGGTAGCAATGCAGCAATAAAATTGTCAGGTCTACATGGCGTGATCCGAATTTAGGTGGGTGAGCTATACCTCTTTCGCTTAGGATAACCTCTGCATCTTTCTTCCTCATCTTAAATTGTTGTGCAGACCCGTAATTGGGGCTTTTGTGGGGCTGTGGCCGATTGTAAATGTTGTGTGGCCCCTGGTCCTTTTCCTTTCTTTTCCATATTTTTCCAGTATTTAAAGATGTGTTAAATTCTTGTCGTACACCTTAACTGCTTGCAGACCTAAATGTTAAAAAGTTGGTCACCCGAATATTTTAGACCGCCTGCTTGCTGTTATATCATTCAGGGAAAGAAAGAACAGAAAGGGAAGTGAATAACGAGGGTTCAAAAGTCGAACCTTTTCTGACAAGTCAAAGACGCTTGTGGGTTGAGGCAGTGCCTAACACTAGCAATTTATCCCGGTGAACTCAGTAAAAAAAACGGCTAACGGTTTAAGTGTGGAGTTTGCGATGAATGCATTGCTTATGCGTATCGGTTGGTGTGTGTGTGTGTGCAAAAAGGGGAGGGCAGTATTATATAAAGCGTTCATTGCATAAGAGGTTTTTTCCTGGAACGTACTGATGAAAATGCGACAATGGGAAATTGTTGTGGAATTAACGCTTAGCAAGAAAAATGAAATAAATGATACAACCATATTTTACCTTTAAAAAACTACCGTTCTGTTCAGTAGCAGCAAATTCGTGTGATCAACCTCAACTGTAGGAAAGTGCCGTTGGAAACGACTAAGCAGCGACTCGTTTTTGCATATAGCTCAATGTTACATGTTTCTTTCTCTGCTGCATTATATTGCGCTCACTTCTCTGCTTCTCAAGCCGATAAACCCATATCATATTGCGTGTGCATCAGAGATAGTTCTTCCGCCTTCGAAATAAGTGTCCCGTCGCATAACAGCGGGGAAACCCTCCATGTTGGCATCTTTCCAGTGGTGACGAAGGGACCTCCGGGGCATGTCACGTAAAATAACGGTCGTGCATTGTATGTTTCGTTTCTTATGCGTGGATATCCACAACGAGGGAGCAAAAGAAGAGCATAGATGCATCTATGAATTGCATAAATGTGTATTCGAAATAAATAATTTGATTTCCTTTGAACATACTAGCGCAGTGATATTCCAACATACTAGCGCAATGGGTGTCTATGCGGTGCTTGCATGCATTTTTTTGTATATATGTGCGTGTTTGCGTGTGTGTGTCTTTCGTGTGTCTGTGTACGTGTGTTTGTGTTTGCATGTGCGTTTCGCCTGTTTGTGCGTGTGCGTGCGGTGTGCTTGCGCGTGTGTGTGTGTTTCTGTATGTGTATGTGTTTGCGCGTGTGTGTGTCTGCGTGCGCCTGTGTTTGTGTTTGCGTGTGTGTGGTGTTGTGTGTGTCTGTTAGGTTTCATTAAGTATGAGACGTAGATGAATATCACTGCAATTTCATCAAATCCGGGAAGCCGATTTGGCTTCCCGGATTTGATGAAATTTCAGTCGAGTTTTTTGACCTTGATTTGCTGGAGACATATATTTAGGCTTAGGCTTCTTTCAGTGAATATCCTCCAGAGGTTTTGTTTCTTTTTGTGAATATATATGAGGATGGTAACTGAGACAATGAACGCAACGCTTTGAAGAGATTTATGCGGATCGAAAACATAGTCGAAAACTGTGACAACCCTAGTATAAGCTACCGGGACATATAATGTCACACTGCAGTGCGTGATAGAAGTGCTTAGCTGCGACGTAAGTTAGTTAGGTTAAGAGGTGGAGGTACGATGGCACGCTGAGATCCATCGTCTGGTGGTGAAATGCTTCTCATCGTTAGGTTAAGAGGTGGAGGTACGATGGCACGCTGAGATCCATCGTCTGGTGCTGAAGTGCTTCTCCTCGGCCATCGACGATATTCTCGGCAAAACCCATAGGTACAGATTTCGTTGAACGAACAGTCATCTTTTGACTTGCCTACAGCATAGGATATCATTAAATGGATATCACCGTATGGCATACCCGCAGTCGAGTATCCATCACACTTACACTCAATGTTTTGGGTCGGAGCTTGGTCGTGGCTGAAGTCCTGCGGTGTGCTCCCTATGGTTTGCTCAAACATGGTGGCGTCTTTGAAACAACACGAATCCTTATTACAGTTCAGTGAGTGGCGGTTAACGAAGAAATTTGCTACAGTGACATATATCTTGTGAGGACAAACGTTAGTCAATAGCAATCGAGGGGTTTGCAAGCATATGAATTTCGTTATGAGGCGGTACTACCTGTCCTCATGTCTTCTCCACGTAACCATCAGGCGATCGTTGTTTCATCGATATAATCGCTATTTTTGAAGTCGTAGAAAATCAAATGAATAAGTTCAACAGTAGAATTCATGCAGAATGTTGAATATATTCCCATCACAGCTATATGAAAATTCCCAGTTTATGATGGGCTTACTGCCTAAAATTTATAAGTAAAAGGAGAGTGAGAAAACTGCGTACATTCACCAGAAGGCACTCTTTTCACATTGCATTCTCGTGCGCATCTACCGAAGCAGCAAACCCTTCCAACTCGGCAGTCCCATCCGTTGCGACCTTCAAATATACCGCATTATTCTCCTCTTAGGTCACGTGGAATTTTGCATACAGTCCAGTACACGTAGAGTATAAAATGTAGGATAGAACCAACTTCTAGGTGCCGAACACTTGGTGGAAGAGGGTGAGAATTGAAACAATCTTTTTAGGCAGAAGTTTTAGCGGCCGATGCTAGTTGAAATTTTTCATACGTTTTCGAGAACTTTAGGAAATGTCTGTTTCCATCGCCTCTTTATCTTGCTCAGAAATTACCTCTAGGCAAGCTAGCACGAGATTTTTCATATATGCGAGTCAAGCGGACCGAAGTGAGCAGAGAAAACTAACATACGTCAACACTGTGCTTTTCTTAATCGTGCCTCCCCATGCTGTAGCAAGTAAGGGGTTGAATATCCTATGTTCCACTTTCCAGATATTTGAAAAAAAAAAGGAAACACACGAAGAAAACAGCGAAGAGATGTGATAAACTTGTTGGGGGCAATCATTTGGTTTAAGGCTGACAGTGAGTGATTCATTAAATATGGCAACAAGTAATAGAATTAAATAACACATTGTGAATGGGCAGATTATTAGTAAGTTGAACAGTGAAAATTCTATGCTAGAAATAAGTTCTCATAAAATGTAAGATTATAGTATCGAAAAATTCTTTTCCCATTTCAAACTCGACATTTTTCTTGGAAGGGAACGTTGCCACAGGAGAATGCGCCCAGGTATCATGTCAAGCTGTTGAGCAATGCATAAGAGCGATCCTCATTGAGAGTATCATCGCTCGTCATAAATCAAACTGCCAACTTCTGCCAACAGGCTCATTTGAAAAACATCATCACGATACAGCTAAATCGTTCGATATGAGTTTGATTTCTTGTGATGCTGAGTAATAAGTGAACTAGTTTTCGACGGCTTTCGCGCCGTCTTGTTTTATTGTCCGTTCCAACTTCTTTGTTTACTCACTGTCTTTCACACAACTTCTGCTCTAACACCACATGAACATTTACTTATGTGTTTATCGAATCATATTGTTGATTACAAAAATTTTAGAGGTACGACTTCGAAAATATCGCTTGTGAACCTCGGATTCGCGATACCTGCATAACTCAATTAATGTGCCACGTTGAAAGGATCTTGATGATGTTACCTGTACTGAAACAACTTCTACTGCAGTAGACAAAGGTAGGCGAGGGTAATGGATGATGGTTCTCGCGTTTCTCGTGAAGCTCGGTTTCAACTGAATTGTTGCTTCTGGGTTGCCACGACACATTCTGCTCTAACCGAATTTCGGTTGTAAACCAACTCTTTCGACGTTTGCCGATGTAACGAAACTTCGTTTTACTATCACCGCTGTACTATAAAGGTAAAACTTACATGACGCACTGCATTCATAGACGAACATCGAGAGCAGCTGAAATCAATCCCTTGATTACCAAAATCTTCAAAACTGAAATACGATAAAGCGCTCATCAGTGAATCAGATGTTAAAACTACTGGTCAAAAAGAGGCTTTTATGGAAAGTTAAACGAACTATCCATCGCCAACGATGAACATCTTATATGATTTTATATAAAGAATAGGATGTTCTCATAGGTGGAAGGAAAAATTCTTAATCGTTATACGAATAACGAGATGCCAGACATTCAACGTGCACGTTACGAATAAAATACCCTCTCGTGGATGTACTGTGAATCTGAGTGCTGTGTAGACATAAATGTGCTCTCTGACGAATCAGCTGCGTCTTTTCACGAAACCCTAATGTCGTTTCATTCCTCCTTCCTTTCCTTCTTCCTTTTATATCCCCATTTCTTCTCATTCACTCGACAAAGCACTTCCTTCATCTCAGGTGAATATTGCTCATAATAACATCGTATGAATAGCATTGTACTATTTCATCATATTTTACAGGGTTTTAATCCTCACTGAGTTCAGAAAAAGCACTTGAAACTCGGCATGCGAAACCGAAGCTTCCACTGGGCATGGAGGAAACCGCCAAAACAGTAGGATAAAGAACATCCCTCCCAAATGCGCCAGCCATGCCAGCTATCTCACAACCGAACGCATTCTCAGAGCAAATTTCGACTCAAATTAATGAATGATAACACCGAATCACCTAAAAACCTTCTAATTTACCTCACCTCGGATGAACTTGTGAACTTTTAACTGGCTTATGCATCCCAAAGTTAGATGACACCCTTGGTGATTGTCCGTTTGCTTCGCTAATTGTGTCTCTCTATCCACTTGTCTCATTTTTCATAGGAATCTACACGAACGTCAGAATGGCGAAATGCACTCCGATGAGCGCATGTCCACATGATTTTCAGCTTTGAGTGATATTTTTCGAAACTCATCCCTACTAGGACCAAATCATCTGTAAGACCCACCAGTGAGAATAGCATCATTACTCGCTTCATTGTTGTTCTTTGTGGCGGAAGTGAAGAAATCGAAGCTGAAACTCTAAGAACGGTCATCGAATAGAAGGAAGGAACGAATCTCTATTCATAAAACAACTAAGGAGACTGCAACGAAGCGGTGGAATACGAGGACAACACAGAAGCGCATAATCAGAAAGGCGCCGTTCGAGAGTGTAACGTAAAGTTGCACTTCAAAACACCTGACAACGCTTCATGTACGATCGCCTAATATCTAGCACATCGCTGACGAATCTGCAGCAAACCGTTCTTAGAGTGGAACGCACATTGAAATGTTTTAGATGATGCATAAATACACTCAAATTCCTAGCCCCTACAACGTTTTCTGGAATGATATTCCAAACTGGCACCACTCTATTGTTGAAGCTGTGTAGAGCGCTACTTAAAGAGCATGTTTCGCTTCCCAATTGAAAACAGTGCTCACAACGAGTGTTATGGGGAGCAAAAGCGGTCAGACTATCGAACGATATGTTGGAAAACCTATTGGTACTTTTACAACATAAAGCCAAATCAAGCATTTCTCTTCGATATTCTAAACTCTCAAACTCAAAAATCTTAAAGTGCGCAACGTAATCGGGTTTATAGGCCGGGAAAAAGCTTGCAGAAAGCCATAGCGGTGAAGTATTTTTCAATTTTTGAATTTATGTCAGAAGTTATCATTTTGATAGTCTAAAATATGTACTAGGAAATCAACGATTGCAAGATAATTGGCAATGTTCTAGGTGAAATCATTTTCACGAATATTTTCTCATGGTTGATTTAATGAATGAACAGATCTTTCCGCATTTCTTAATCTACGCAGTCATTACTTATTCTCTGCATTAACGAAGGCAAAGAATGGATGCTCATTTTTGGATATTGCACAATACGCGACCTATTTTACCCCTCTTCCGAGATTATCTATATGAATATATCATTATGCCCCATAGCTTAATATCATTGACTTTGGTGATGGCTGAAGAGTTCCTAGTGGAGTAGGCTATTCAGCAAACGAAGATTTACAAGCTTTTTCAACCTATTCGGAGCATACTAATCACACTTTCGCCGAATTAGAGAAACATTTCTTTCTTACTTCAGAGAATTCTTCCTGCATCCCTGGATGTGCAGGCAAGTTCTTGTCAAATGACTGGATCAAAGCTCACGTACGTCAAAACATTTAAAATTCGGACTTTGTGCCTTGTTGGACCGCATGTTAGACAGACGTGCTGCTGCAACCGTGAAAGAATGATTGATGTTCGCTAGAGTAGGTATATGGGGAGAACGCAGCGCCTAAATGAAGGAAAAAGGCATATCGAAAGCTGTCTATGGGGAATTCGGTTACCAAAAAGCGCCAACCGGAAATCTCGGTGCATCACTGTTCACCGAAAGAGGAACGTCGCCTTTTAAGCAAAACGGACAGCGCTCGGGTGGTGCGATTGCAATAACTTTGACGAAAGAACCGTCAAAAACAGCAGTACATGCGTGGGTTCAAAATAGAAATTGAATAAAAACTCGATTGTGAACGTAAATCTTGGTGCATCGATATGAATGCTGTGTATAAAAGGAATACCATAGACCGAAACCGAAAACAGAAGCTTTATTGTTTGTTTGGCTGTATTGCTCAAACAATGAATCCAGCAGGTGTCCTGGTATCGATGATACCATTGTTCCTCTTGAACAAAATTCCTCGCCATGTAATACAACTTCCAAAACATCAAGCTTCTGCAATGCCAATGAAAAATCCTCTCCTTTTTGTATTTTAATGTAGATTTATAAGTCATTTTTTGTATATCACTTGGTGATTTAGTTGCGATCGTTTCGCTAAAGCGACAAATCGCTTTTATTCGAATAGTGTGCACGCTTAAATCACAATTACTTGTACATTTACACGCTCAGAATGTGGTCGTCGATGCTCATAGTAGTTTTGCATGGTCCCCACCGTAAAGTTTATTGAGGAGCTATTCCATGTCTTACCTGATTAATAACATATTGTTCTGGTGAAAAGTTGGGACTTGGAATACTATCCTCCACCCCGCTGACTTTTCCTCCGGGTTTTTGCACTGACGAAATCACTCTTCCTCGTCAAACCATCTAGGTTTTTTTTTTTTTCAATTGCCTTTCCGAAAATATAAAATGTAACTGACGGAATGTTCGAAGGCGGAATCTTAAAAACTGCGCCGATGTCATATTCAGTTGCAAACAACTTATTTCAGCAGTTGGGACGGGTGGATTTTATAGCATCATTTTTCGCTGATTATTGAAATCTGCAATGATAAGAGGTATGTCAAGGGATGCTACGGGGTTTTCTGACGTAAAACGCTACGCGCTCTTTAAAATTCTGGCTGCTGGTAAGTTATAAGGTGATATTAAAGGTGATTAGCAGCACATTGTACAGTGTGGAGGAAGGTGAAGGACTTAATGGCCTGTCACATCAAGTGTGGGGTGGTACACATTAGGTTATACAAATAAGTGCATACCTGTAAATCATAACTTGGACGCCTCCATTGAGCATGCGCTGGTAAATAGTGGGTTGACAAATCGCGCACAGTGAGGTCAGGAATGGGTTCAAGAGAGAACTGTCGGCTACGGATTAAGCGGGAATAGTGCGACTTGCAAGGTAAGTCAAGGAACGTCAAGAGCATAAAGGGAAATCAAATGACTGCCCAGCATTCGTCGAGAGACTGGCCTGAGGCAGAATCGAAAAGATAAGTAAGGGGCTGATGCCCTCATGTATCTATTCCAGGTTTTAGAACGGACTTAAGGAGAATGAGCCTACATGTCGCCGTTGGAATGCGCGAGGCGATCGGCGGTAGCTTGGAGTTCGCCGTGTGCGACTACGAGATTGTACCGATAATCAGCAGAGCCATCCTTGTGAATGAGTCGCTCTCTACTTGTTTGTCATCATATTCAATAAGTTATTCTGTTCCGTGCTAATTTATCTCCTTACTCTGCATCTTTTCTTTATTATTTGCATCAATGAAAAAGACGTTTCTACTACTACAACTAGCAGTAGTAATGGAACGTCTTATTTTGCAGCATATTTCTTTTAGGAAGCCATTTGCATCGGACGTTTTCTTTACGTTCTAATCTTTGCTCTAGTTAGCATAACTTTCTTGCTGTACATGTGGAGGGTCTTTCACTCAAATGTCGATAAAATACAAAAAGTTGTTCTTGTTCATTAGATTGCGTGAGAATTTCTTACTTTTAAAAACATTTCGACTGATATCGCCTCAACAAAAGCATTTTCTACGTATATCAACTTCGTCGAATCGATCTACAATGCCGTCAATGAAGATGCCATTAACATGTATCGTACGTTGTGAAATCATCGCCAAATATGAAGGCATCCTCTTGACATCCATTGGAAAAAACCGCAAAACTAAAGGCCTCACAAGGCGCTGAAGACTTATAGGACAAGTTAACGGAGGTCTCAGAAAAACATTCTTGGCGACTCGGAGGAAGCAGGGGATGGACGTTGATGTAATTTTCCTCTTCTCCATCGAGATCAGAGGTTTTATAATGCAGAAAGGGACAAGGATAGTGAATTGCGAAATGTTTGAGCGTTTTATGAATTCATTTTTCCTTCGTTATATGCGATTGGGTTGTGCGCACACGGCTATGTATTCTTTTCTTGTGTAACAAGGCAATGTACTCTTCCATGCAATCTCCACTCTCGTAGTCAAACGAATATGCAGTTGCAACGCCACGCATACTCAAGGCGCTGTTCAAACAGCCAAAGTAAAACATTTGCTGAAGTTAGTGAAACAAAGAAGTTGTTCGCCACAATTTCTTTCCTTTTTTAAGAAAACGTAACACAACATCAACGGTGATTGGAAGGGAAATTTCGAGGATCGCAGATGTCTCGGTTTTGTAAGAGAGTGATGCCCGATAATAAATTGTGTTCTGAGGACAATCGGAACAAACGTGAACTCTGAATCATTGAAGTGATAGAGCCACTGTCTTGCACGAAAATATCAAAGAATGTTCAGGCGACCTTGAACCACCTGCCATGTGCCATATACCTAATGGCTGTCACGAACTAAGCACTGAATATTGCTCTCAACTCGGACGTCTTCTAAACCGGATATTACGACAAGAAAGAGATAAATGATTTCGGTATTATCATTTCATCGCCACGACCTTCATTTAGAGAAGAAAGACTATGAGGTAAGCCAATGAGCGGAGAGATAGCACTTCTTAAGTACAAATCAAATTTTCCTCACGTCTCTTTGTACGACATTGTCAGCACAAATACTCAGTGTATCAATGAACAGGAAAATGAGATATGGAATTCTGTTTGGAAAGCGCACCATATTCCAATCAAACCGAATAAAGCCCGCACCAAGTTCGGAATATGCCAAGTCAGAGTTACAAAACAGCTGCATCTCTAGCACGTGCACCAGTTCATGGATCCCTCACACTACAGCCTACTAAGCCACCCATAGCGTTCAAAAATCCTCCAAGCCGCAATTTCCTTATCAGGGAAAGTGCTAAGGGAGCTAAATGCAAGCTCTGAACATTTTTGATCCAACTGAACATTTTCTAAGCATTCAAATAGCTCCACCAATTCCAGGATATACAGCCACGAGGTAAAGATAACAAGTACTTGCAAGAAGATACATAAGACGAAATGATGTGCACCACGGGTTCCCAAATCCGAGCCCTATTTCCTTTGCTAACAAAGAGGGACGGACAAAATTCGGTTTCATATAAAGTCGAACGCGTACGTTATACTCTTAAGAGACGACGCAAAAAAAAATCACTTATTAGCGGTTTACTCGAAAGCAGTACATTTACTCGGCATAGAGGTAATGATTTCACTACCACCTCTTACTCCGTTGTCCAATCAAATTCTTCACAAAAGTGAAAGACTGCACTTGCTGACCTAAAATATTGAAAGTTGCTTTTATTCATACCTCACTCGCGTTAATCCCCTTTGCCCCTAATTCCGCTCATTCAACAACAACGCCGCGATCAACCTCAACACTACATAAACATATCATCCAAAAAATCACTTAAATCCTCTTCCGCAACTTTCTGTGCACCTATCACGTCGACGGGTTTCGTCCAGATATTCAACATCCTTGCTGCTTCTATTGCTTGTACTTCACTGCTGCGCTTTTCATTGCCTTCAATGTCGTCCAATTGTGCACCTTTTGCAGCTTCCACTTCCGCCTCTTCTCCCCTAATCGATGTAGATGATTCATCTTCTTCATCTTCAACAGAATTTCGAAGAGATCTTGATCTAAAACATTACACCACATCAACGATTTGCTAGTTGCATTACATCGCTAAGACAAAGATCACTCACCTCGAAGTTTCTTTAACTAAAGTCGAAGCAGAAAGCTACTTACTTTTATCGGATAAATGGAGGGGGTGCACATATTGTGAGCAAAGTAATTACTAAAATAAACCGTCAAGTGGAAATATCCCCACCGTAGGCAACCATATAAATGCACAGTTCAAGGTTGAACTCATGTAGAAATTGCTCTAGAGCTGATGAAAAGATCGACTATTTGCCAGCTGTTATACCCTATCGCATACATTTGTGGGACAAGCATGGGCATACATACCAAAAACACAAAGAACAGGGTGCACATTCAAACCTCTTCATCGACTGCTTGCCTTTAGTCCTTTTCTGTTCACCCGTTTTTGCACGTCGTCTTTGGCTGTGATAGTTCAGCATCGATGAGCATTCGGGACAGTGTCAAAGTTTCATAGTGCGTTTTTCTTTGTTGCTTCTTCCTTATAACCGAAATTCACCTGAACATTATTTCGTATCCCCATTAAAGAAAAACAAGAATAACATACTACTGCCCGTTACCTATATTCTCCATAAATAAAACCACAAAGAATTGTAAATACCGACAGGTAAAAATTGAAGAGTGTTACTAAAATTTCTGATTAAGGACACATATTAATAACAACGTTTCGGACTTGTGGAAACAGTTTTATTGTGGAGGAGGGTTATTGATGTTAAGAAGGAAATCATTTATATTCTCCTCTTCGCTTTAGCGTAGACAACGGAAGTAACACTTATTCGAGACTGCACTCTGTACTGGTGAGTAGGAGACCATACTACAAAAGTACCATCCAAAAAGAAGTATTTAGCAACTCATTTCTCTCCGCTTAGTGGCTCACTTTATGGGCTTTCTTCTCTAAATGAAGGTTCTGGCGGTCAAATGATACTACCGAAATCATATATCACAGATCTTTGACGTGAAATGTGCCTGAAGAGCTGATCACTAACAAGAAAATATTACATATGCCGCAGAATCAGCTGAGCTTTTGAGCCATACGAGAACGCGGCATATCAAGAACCAAAAAAAAATCTTACCACTCTTGCTTAAAAATTAGTCCAAAAGAATTCCTCAAAAATTTCTTCATCAACAAATCAGAATTTCCGGAGGCATGGTGAAACAAGTAAACGCATCAGTATGGCCTTTAACATATTTGATGCTTGATGCTTCATGCCGTGGCATGGGCGACGGATAAGACTCCCAAACAGAAAAAAAAAGGTTATGATTCAAGTCCTGGCCGTTACCTGCAATTCTGATCTGGGTCTTCTGTTCTCACTAAGGATACCATACAGTATGCGGAACTGGAGAGATCGACCCTCTCAATCGGTGAGGTTGTCCCCGCGAGAACATCGTTTATCGCCGCAATTGAATTGCCCTTTTCCACTGCGCACCTCTTTTCCCATTCTCCACCGCACAACTACCCTTAAATGTATATTCCATGAACAAGCAAACAAATTGATATCAACCTAAATGAAAGTATTCAATATCACATATTTAGGATGAAGCACTACTATCCACTGAAACATCGCACTCTAGATGTATTTCTTCATTGCACAGTGCACATTCCTCAACATTTTGCCTTGATGTTACCAGTAACCGTTTGTATTTCGCTCTTTATCCTTCAAAATATGCGCTCGCTGAACCATTAAGGCTTTACCACTCAAAGCTATCCATCGCTCAACAATGAAACGAAATCTATTCAGTTAGCAAATATTCCTAACCTCAAATCTGTGGACTATTTATTTATATTGCATTTTGAAATATTTTCATGCCCAAAACATCCGATGAGAATCAAACATTTCAAAACTTGTCAACCCATAAAAGCTTCCACTGGAATTTGCACATCGTTTACCCACTTGAGTTGGTTAAGCCTTAATGATTTAATGGGCGCATATTTGGAAGCGATAGAAAGCGAACTATCAACGGCTACTCAAACTATTAATATCATACAAATGAGAGTTATAATGGCTTCTGAATTCCCGACATTGAAAGGTGACTATAAAATTGAGGATTCAACGTTCATTAAATTCTAGATTCATCAGGCATGAAATATTCTATCCGATTCATTAGGACATTTGCAGCACATCGTGCTCACAACACGGTATAAAACAACGGCGGAAATTTACCTGCTTTTCTTATAGTGAGTGAGATCTGCTATGCAGTACTCCTTGAAGATCTTCTCGTAATATTTCTTCTGCAATCTGAATTCCCATGACTTATCAGCCGCCTCTTTTGGCTGCAACAACCTCAATGCTCAACAATAACCATAAGTTCGTTCTTAAATATTAAATTCAAATATCAACTATCAGTTAACGAATGAATCAGCAAAAGCTAATAAATAGAAAATTACCTCTGAGCTGTTAAATATTCATCGCAATAATGAAAACCAATTAATGCATATTGAGTACCCCACAAATAGTATCTTTTATTCAAAACCAAATTTGCAAAAGCTTTCAGTCGGAAGCTTTTGAACAAAAAAAGTGAAATAAGGTAATACAGTCTTTAAATCAAAACAAGGAGAAATCCTCTGCTCTTTTAGTTTTCAAGCCAAAACATACTTTAAGCTACGAATAAGGCAACTCTTTTTCAAACCCGTAGCAATCGAAAAATAAAGTGTTGAAACAATTTTCTCTGATTTGTACGAAAGAAATTCATTGAAAGATCGCAACCCCACCCCCCCCCCCCCCCTCCCCCCCGCAGAAATGCTGCTCGTCAATGAACAAAATGTTCATCTGAGCGCAGAAAACGAATACAGAAAAAACGATTTTCTCAAGCAAAGTGTGGCTCCACCTAAACGGAAATGTCTCAATTCACTGAAGACGCATATGTCAGTCAAAGAGCGTCTAAGTGCAGTGCATCAAGTCATGCACACGTGTCAAGGACCGTGTGCACGACTTGATGAGATTTTTACAAATAAGGTGGATGAATCTCAGTCACAACTTGGCTATTTTCGGCAAGATGGCGTAAACTGTTGCACATGTACCTTCGATACAATTAGCATTCTCGGAGATAATGTAATCTCCAAAGGTCCTCCAAAGGCCATGAAACTCTTCACATCTCCATCCCTGGTTTTTTGTGGAACATATTTGAAAGCAAATGTCTACGTCAATAAATGAATTACACACTAACAACTGAAAGTGAACATCATCAGCGCAATTGATGAGTTAAATACAGCTAAGAGAGAAATCCGAAAACAAGGGCGGCTAGGCTGCTAAATTTCAGCAGGAAGGAGCAATCGCTAGGAAGGAATTTTTTGCTATGACATTTTGGATACCTCAAAGCTAGATAGTGAAGCAATTACGTTTGCTTGTCATGTCTATTAGTTTCGTAACAAACGACAACTTGCAGCCATCCTCTAAATGGTTGATTAAACGGTTGTTCTAATCGAAAGACAAGCCAGATTTCAGTTTTTTTTTTTCCTTAGAAAGTAGAAAATGGGCGGAAATATAGATGCATTAAAACGTGATGGAGTGAACGAAATGCATCTTATCATTTGTAATGCAATGAAATATGCGTCAACATTATCCATCTGAAGAGAAAAAAAACTATACTCACTTTAGAGTGGTTGATTTTGTCTAAACGATGAAATGAATCCTTAATTCTAGATCAAGCAAGCCTAATCATTAAGCCCGTTTCTTATGCGTATAGAAAGCAATTTATTAATTTCCAAAGAGCCAAGGATCGTGATGAATCTAAGTGAAGTGCTACTTCCGTACAAATCTGGAAAGAAAGCAAACTGTAACCACCTATCAAAAGTAACGTCGTTCTGCTCTGATTGTCGGATCCGGTTTGAAAAACTTACTAATGTGCACTTCATCGTAGTCTGCTCATAGTTTCTCCGGTCACTTCTGCTTCTGATCTTCCAATTCGGTAAGAAAAACCAAACAATAAATTTGGGGGTACTGTGATTGACAATAAATGAAGTATGACCTAGCTCTCAGGAACACCCGTTCTCTAGAAGTTTCCGGAATGAACGGAAAAGTCAAACAGATGAAGAACTTCTCGTCATGATAAGGAACGACTTAATGAAGTACACACAGCTGATAGGGACTACCACCAGGGACGGCGCAGTGGAAGTAGCGGTCGAGCAAGACAAGAAATGCCGAACGTCTGCTAGAAAAAATCTCACCGGTGAACCGCAGTGCACGTATGCATGCCTTGTGAAAGTCACTTAGGTAATAATGTTGATAAACTTACCTCTTTTTCATCTCAAAGGAAGCTATATCGCTCTTTCAGCACATCGTAATCAGTCCTGTCTTTCGATGTGTCCCTTTATAACCTCTTTGTTGCTCCAGGATAATAAAGGAAGTAATTGTTGATCAACTCTTTATGCCTCGAATAGACATCTAACGCCAACAGTCGACGTTTCTTTCTAAAATAAGATAAAGGATTAATAAAATGTATAGGAAACTTATCTGGGAGAAGGATGAGCAATGAAAAATGTTACGTCTTTCATACCGCACATCACAACAAACGTCCGCCGAAATGTGCATGATCTCGACGTTTTGGAAGGAAGTCAGCAGATGACATAGAAAATAATCGTTTGCCGGGAAGCGTAATTCTTTGTGCTGCCTACTGAAGTAGAAAATCTATTAAAGCACACTACGCAAGCAAAGCAAAGATTAGAATTTAAACAAAACGCCTTCAGCGCAAACAGCTTTCTGGAAAGAAATATGGCAGGTAACAAAACGCTTCACTAGCAATATCGGTTGAAATTAGCGATCCATTGCGCTTTATTTATCCTTTTCTGTATAACCATCAGTGCATGCCGGTGATCCTGCTCTATAAGGTGAAAACCACTCTACACTTCAAGAAATTTATACTATCGGTTTTGATCGCTGTATTATGAGACGATAGCTACGCTACGATACTATGAGACGACGTATTAAAGTTAGTTTATCTGAAACAAATGAATCTGTAAGAATTTTTCAGAGGGCAATTACCTTTCAATTCGAGAATGCTCTTCATCGAAGACTCCTTTTACCTCCGATCTGCTAACGGGTGCCAACTTGCCGGGTGTTTCTTTCCAGAATTCTCCTCTCGACTTCTTTTTCTCCACCATACTTCTATATTCGAATTCTGAGGTGAGGTTATCCAATCTGACTTCCGGATTCCATTTCGACATTCCCGTCACTCTCCCTTAGATTTATTCACTGAACGCAGAACGAAACAAAAAAACAATGCAACGATCGCATACAATCACGAGAAAACAACGGCGATGAGCAAACAACTGAACAAGACGAAAAAAAAAACGCTAAAGAGAAAAAAACTTCATCGATCAAATCTCTCCGCACCTCTGGAAACGAGCAAATTTTTGGGGCACTTTGATCATTAGTTTCTAAAACGTTACGAGTGAAGTATTCATTTAAGGAAGAAAGAAAGATAAATTTGGTATATTTTTAGGGCATGCACATTTATTGGGCTTCTCACTGACAAAACGCACCTCATACGTAGAGTTTTTAACAGAAGCGGTGCATATCATGGATCACCTAGAGTCTTGCAAATAGATTTGTCTAAGTTGTGTTTGTCTTCTGCAAACCCGCTAGGCATATTTTTCCGAGGAAAGGGTGGTCGAGAATATTCACTCGGAGAGGAAGTACTTTCCCCCGAGAAGTCATAACTTCTTGCCTGTTTCGTGAGTTGAGACAAAGATCAGTACGGATAAACAGGAAATGATGAGGCTACAATATAAAGTTTAGCCCGTTTGGAATAAACCTCTTGGGGTTGCTCGAAGGTGTTTGTGCACATATCACGCCAGCTTCAGGCAAACCGACTAGTGCATGATAAGGCAGCGGCTGCGCTGTAAAGTAGTGCAAATCCTCGAACCGGCGTCTCGAACAGCCCATACTCCATCTTGATCCCGGCTGGTACGATTTCGGCAAACCTCACACAATCGAGTGGACAGGATTTGGGAAGCGGTGTGATATATATCTCGCCTAGTCAAATGCTTGACTGAAAACGATACACCAGCACGGCAGACAATATAAATCTTGTATCTCATGGCGAAGAGAAAGGACAAAACAGCTCAACGTCCGCGCAGGTAATGACTCTGGATTAACAGCCTGGGGCAGAATGGAAATTTCGCTTACAGGAGCTTCTAGCTTCATATCCTTCTTGCAAATGGCCGAGATCGCTCGAGCTTCAATGGCTTTATGAAGTCTTCAGGTTGCGCGAACTTCGAGGCCAGAATTCGCCTGGTCCGAGTCGCAAGAATTTCCGACGTATACTAGCGTAAATGACAGATGTGGAAGAGCGGAAAGTTTAGTGCGTCTTTTAATGGCAATAATGTCATTTTAGGATCGCATGCCCTATTTTGAAGAGTGAGAGTCACACAAGAGGAAGTCGGCTCTCTGCGGAGACATTCCTCAAACGACAACCACCAGCTCTGCCAGCTTACGCACACCTTCACTTAGTAATGGTTTAGTATATGCACACTTGACAGCACAGCGCCACTTTTTTGTCAGCAATGTTTTTCTTTCCGTGCCCACATGCGCTAGTCCTCAAAGTCTTGTGCTCGCCAGTGCTGAAAGCGGATCAAGTATGAAAAATCCGCTAAAGTCTTGCAGCTAAAGGTTTGATCAATAGGTTAGCATCAGATAATTTTAGCTTCCACACTTGATGTGGGGTTGCGTAAAGATGTCCTCGATATTGAAGAGAAAGAAAGGGTTTTTGCGACTTTCTCGTCGTTACATTGTGCAAGCGTTGCTCCAGCATCTTCGTTTAAGAGATCTCCACCATTCTTGCAAAGTGCTGTTTCCGCAGTTTGCATAGTTGCCACAAAGTTCTCTATGTTTAGCTTCCATTAGCAGCTTGCCTGGCACCTTTCGCTGCATCCTTCTCCATATATAATCATATGTGGTTCCAACTGCCTACAGGTCATGTTCTCCTTCCCGTTTCGAGTACATGGTTGAATGTACTTAACAGTTTTCAACTGTCCTTGCGCAGACATTGCCGGAAGATATTTTACGCTTGTAAATATTGATCCAAAGATTTTTAGCCAACTCTTTCATGAAAAAGTTATCAAAAATGAAATGACTACTCGTTTCATATTAGAATATTCAATCATCATATACAGATGAAAGCTTATTAAAAACTCAAAAGCAGAAAAAACGCATCCCTGAGAATACGGTTCAAGATCAACCAATAAGATATATGGGTTTGCAATAAACATACTGTTGACAATATCTCCTTCAAAAAAAACAATCCAAAAAGCAAAGCTACCGACTTATCGAAGTGCAGCGCATAAAATACTGACCCTGAACGATTGCCCGTAGAGGAAAGGATGGGACTCAACTCCTGGCCTAAAAAACATACTGCGAAGGTGAAGTGTTTAGGCATAACCTTTTTTTTATACTTGAAACGTGCTAAGTACAAGCAACGTCCACAATAATGATGCCGCTTTACGTCGATCATGGCACAAATCAAGCAATCCGCTTGCTCACAGTCTGCGTACTAGCTTTGCTTCCCAGAATAGAGGGGAAAGGAATGAAGAGGGAGGTGCTATCTGATAAAGCCGGGCTCAAACCGGAAGGAAACCTTCAAAACCTCTACTATTGAAACAAAACACGATAACCATTAGAACAAGGACATCTAAGACAAGAAATTAAAGCCCTCAACAAAAGGAATTCCAGTTGGTACTTTCTTCTGATACCTCACGTATTGCGAGCCAAAGAACGAAATAAGGTATTGTTCCTCCCAGTATATGCGTTCATTGAAGAAGTTCCAAGCAACGACCGCATAGATTACAACACAAATTGGGTTGCATAGCACGAGTTGTGTGCCGATGCACCAAAGCATCCAACCTAGATAACCCGGATGTCGCACAAACGCGTACACCCCACTCGTCACTAGTACATGCTCCGGCCGTCGTTCTACTGCAACAAGATGAGTGAAACTTTCCCGTGCGTGTATCATGGCCAACTTTCGAAGCATCTCTCCCGCAGCCACCAGAACGAGTCCTAAACAGGTGATCCACAGTACCTTACACTGTGGGAATACGTAGCTTTCCACGAGAAACTCCACCCAGCTTGTCAAAGCTGCTATCCAATAGGCGAATGAGTGATTCAACAAATAAGATGACGAGGTGAGACTCTTTCGATTCGTCAGTGCAGTGGCTAGGAATTCACTGTAATGGAAAAATGCGATGGACGCCGCATAAATTGCAAAGATACTCGATGGGGTTGCACCTCGATTTTGATATGCATAATGCAGCGAAAACGAAAAGACCGAACCAAGCACTGAGGCCTGAAAAGTGTTCCAGAATTGCTGTCGGCCACAAAGTGCCACTGATAGCACTATGGAAAACAGTGTTGCCAATGAGAAATAGATCAACCATTGTTGCAGAAAAAGACTCGCCAGTGATACAATCGAACTCGAGGTGATCAGCCCCTTCAGCGAAGAACGCAGCGCAATATCGCCACTCAGCACAGTCATCACCGAACAAGAGTGAGTCAGCTTCGTTTAGCAGACCCCTGAAAGAGCTACAATCATCACAAAACATTGAATGGTTATTGCATGCACTCGCAAATGCGTTTGCGAAGGGTGTTATGGGGATGTCGTACATATGTGCATTTGTCCGTCTGTCCGGTAGATTCAAATTGGTGACTGTTAAAGCTAGAGGTGCAAAATTAGCTAGGAATTGTGTACCACAGCATTACCGCTATGCCAAAAATTAAGCCGACCAAATGAAACATTTATATTCACGAATAAAATGCCACCAAAGAAAGTTATAGCACTCTTGTCGAGTTATACCGAAAAAATTGAACTCCCTTCGTTCATTTTTCCATTTCGGCTATTTCTTAAATGAAAACCACTGAGGGAGAAAATGATCGATATCCCGAAGATATTATAGATTACCTTCTGTGACAGAAGCAATATTCGACCACGGCTAACGACCCTTATTGTTCGGTCTACGAAATGCCACCAACAGCTACATTTAGATTTGCCGCACCTAAAAAACGACCTAGATTTAAGATCAATAATAACCTTGACGCTGTTAGGCAGATTTATTTTCCGGATCGTCCTATAACTTCCGATCAGAACAACGACAACGAACTGCATCGAGCAATCGACAAAGCTCGTCTACCTATGCGACATTTCGACTCATGAGGCCTACAGTTAATGTATCTGTGAGCTGAAACAACACAACTATAAGCTGGCTTTAATCAGTTTTCGATGTCCCACCTTGAAGTTAATATCGTGCTGATCTGAACTCGGCCAAGTTTTTGTTAACACCCGTAAATTTTGTTTTTTTTAATGGTTTCATGTCATTTTTATGGGAAAGAGGCACCTGGAACAATCGCAACAGCTGAGTTGGAAAAGAGGACGGCTGAAAATTTTATGCGGTTTTTATCCTGTCGTGAAATTCATACGTAAAAGTCGAACGAATACGTTTATACCAAGGAAGCGTAACTGTCTTATAACGCTTGTTGTGCATGATAAATTGCTACCGTTGAAAGCAGCTCTTCACCGATATCGTAGATAAATAATGGTTTTGCGCGTACTTGACAAAATCAGAAGGTAGAAATATTGCTTAACACTTAGATAATCTTATTTCCAATGAGCTCTTGCATCTAAACCAAATATACCTTCAATATTTTATAAGGAAGCCATATGAAGCTGTAAAGGGAAAACACACATGACACAATTAATGGAACGAGAATAGGCTGAAGCAATGCGGTATAATTCTTTATCCTTTTGAGAAATGACCCAATATGCATATGTCAGCATGATTGGAATAATTGCAACTGCAGCCATCAATATGGACAAAGATAAGGAACAAATAGAAAAGAGTGGAAGAACGATAGGTGCAATATCCATTACCACATTCAACCATCAGAAGGAGGTCTTTAGTCTGGGCAATAAAGAGAAGAGAGAGGCGACAGCTCAATAAGACGCCGACAAATAATGAGTAAATAATAAAGAAATAAGCAATAATCAACACATATTTCGAGCAGATATTCCACAAAAATTGTTGCTTGTGCTTGCAAATTTGAAAGTACATTTTGAGCGTATAGCTTGATGGTGCAAATTAAAAATTTCCGGGGAAGGTCATTCTGTAGTCAATAGAAGAAACTAGCAAATTTCATGATCGCAGTTTTATTGGTCTTTGAGATGAAAGTCGAAAATATAAAACATACGCATTTAGCACTTATAGAATCATTGCTCATATATCGATTTAAGATAAATACCTCCTCCGTCGTTATACTCATTTGCATGAATACTACAAACGTAACATCAACGGCAGCTCATTACAAACGGGACAACTGAATTCGCCTTTATGCGTCAATAAGGAATTCGACGACCAAAGGCTGAATGTGAGAGGCCAAAGGATTAAAACGTTCAGAAGGGTTAAGAAGTTAGAAATTGGAAACAACAAAGAGCGTATTGAAGAGATTGTAAGAGTGCAAATAACAATTGCACAAGCAGAAAATGCATAAAGGTGAAGGCAATAAGTGACAAGGAAATGATAGAGAAGCAAATCTAACTATGCAGCAAGCTAGTAAAAAGTAATGGAAAGAGTAATACAAAATAAAAAGGAAAGTGGTTATAGTGAATGCGATAATAATAAAATGCTGGAAATAAGCGAAAGATGACGGAAAGTCATGAAAACACAGAAATAATTGACTTAGATGGTGAGCCTATACCATATCAGATCCGATTTATTGAATGCCCTGTGATATATGTTCAGCCAGCGAGTATCCTCACCCCCACCCTTTTCCTCGTCAGTATACAATTTCCTAGTGAATATCGTTACAAGCTTACCATAACACTCATTGTAATTGCAAATCTATGAAGGCGCGTTTAAGCGAAAACATCTGTAGCAAGCTTATTCAATAACAACCTGATGAGGTGACAGACGAGGTTCCTCGTAGTAAGTAAGGGAATATGATCGTCCACTCAAGTGTTAAGCTATGCGAACTGAGTGCCACCCACTCTGAATTAGACTCCACTAATAAAAGGAAAAGACTAGCGGACATCGTCACAACAGATAGTAGCCAAAGCATGCTTCGTCCGCAGCGAGTATTGTTCGCGCAACGAACCACAGCAATACTCATCGCCGTTGTTACCGTAATGGTCTGCGAATCGTTTTTTAACCGCCTATACTCATTGAAACCGTCGATTATAAATGCGCATGTGGTTGTTTGTGTATATGCAAATATGCAAATGTCTTCTCAGTGGGTAGTATAAAGGGTGATGGTGAAGGAAAATAAGTTTAATATTCAACCATGCAAGCATGAGGAAGAATACAAGCTCACTCATTTCATAAAAAGACAGTAATAAGCCAAAATAGACAACTATCGCGTCCTTATTCGGAGGGATTAATTTCCATTTTGTTGTCACTCAAATAAACAAGAGTTATGTGCATTGTTGGTTTGTTATTCGAAAATAACGCAAAAAATCTCGATAAAATTCCACATAATTCTAACGCACACGATATACGTCGAAGACGATTTCGTTGAGGCGATATCATCGCAAACTTTAAGGAATAAGGCACTTTTAAATCGTGCTGTTAGAATTCAAGGCTGCAATTGATTTTTAACTTATCATTGATGAAGGAAACCATTAGAAAACCATTCCCTGCTTACCTTTTGAATACTGTCCACCTCAGAGAAATTTCGTAGCCTTGAAGTTCATCCCTTTCCTCAATGCATGGTTTTTTTTTTCAATTGTTTTTAAAAATAATAACAAACTCGATGGAGTTCGCGCCAAGAGCTCAGATGTGGATATGTTTTCGTTTTGTTGCGCATTGCAGTATATGTTATATATATATATATATATATATATATATATATATATATATATATATATATATATATATATATATATATATATATATATATATATATATATATATATATATATATATATATATATATATATATATATATATATATGGTAGGAAATGACCTGATTAGTGATAAGTGATAGGAAATATGTCCTAAATATTAGCATTATTTAATAAAAGTGGTCCTGTCAATAAAACCGCCTATTCTATGAAGGTTGCGAACTTTCCTCAAAGGACAGTGGCGATTCCTCGGCACGGCTTCCTTCATAAAAGTCTAATTAATGGAAGCGACTAACACTCAAATTCGTTCCAAACACATGTTTTATGGCTCTGTTATACTATATTCGATAATCGTAGCAATCTCGATGAAAATGACACTCGAAAGCGCACAATTGCAGTGATGTCATCAAGCTGTGTGGTGTGCGGATGTGGACAGTTCAATTTAATCGATGGATTCTTCTACTGTGCAGTCTGTAATGCACAATCCCAGGTGATTCTTATGTGTTTCGTCTCTTTAAGGTCCATTATGTTCACATTTAACTGAAAAATGGGCGGTATGCATTTTTTTTCACAGCTGTTTTTTTTTCTGTCGTTTAATTACTTTCATCGTAAATATGCATTTGATGAGTTAAATTATTGGTTTCGAGTAAATTGAAATATTAATGATGACGTATTGATGGTTTTAAAGTCGTTCTTGTTATAAAAAAGTCCATTTTGCATATTTCGTCAAAGCGGAGCCTCTGCGGTCCTAAAGCGGCTCCACTTCTCGAGGAGGGAGCGAGGAAGACGGCGAAGGTAAAATCGTCGTGTGGCAGACTTCCTGTCTTCCCAATTGTATACCACGTCCTCCAATTGTGTATCACGTAATAAGTAATACGGCTGCGTTTCCTTCCGATGACTATCTCATACGCCTCCATTGCGATGCCCGGTGGTGGCAAGGAAAAGTCCCGTCGTATGCGTACTGCAAAATCTCAGTTTTTAAATTTCGTTTCCGCGTCATATCAGCTCTACCTTTCCGCTGACCGTTCCATAATACCGAGCGAAAATGATGAAGTGACTTCGATTTGGCGGTGTGCATACGCAGGAAACTTTCCTTTGAAGCCAGTCATCTTGAGGGAGCGAGTTTGAGCTAAGGACGGGTTGAATAGAAGGTAAATGACTTCGAGGGTGGTCTCCTGAGAAGTCCTTGTAAAGCTTTATATGCACTCGCTGTTTCCAAACATCAAAACTGAGCAGATAATGATATTTGTGGATGTTAAGCATTCAAGAAGACATTTTTCTTTTCTTTTCGGAGAGTGGTAAATTTATTGCGTCATATTTGCAACATTCGATGAAAACTGCTCGCATCAAAAACTTTATGCTTTACTTCCTTTCGATATTCATCGTAGGACAAATTGTGTCGGCATTTGAAGTATCTTAAGAAAATAACCTCAGGTGCGACGTGAGGTGGATCTCGAAGATGCGAACGTCTTAGGTAATATCGGTGCGGTTATGATGACCAAAATGAGGACAAATACTGCAGCCGATGGCAGGAAAAAAGGACGACAGAAGAAAAAAGTGGAGGTGATAGTTGTGTTTGAAGTTTATTTCATGTTGCGTTATGCCTGAGACTCGATTATCTTCCATGTTTCATTCCTCCCTCTGCATCGAGCAAAAACTTTTTGAAGCTCTATTGTCTTTGAAGATGTTAAAGGCCTCACTGTTATGCACTATTTTTGTTGAGGCATACTTGTCTGAGGAATCCTTCGCTAACAGTTACTTTCAGTAAAGCTTCTATGATGCTTCCGGATTAAGCTTATTCGCTTTAAGCATAGCGAGGAACAAATGGCGTCGTGGGCGGCAGTGGAAACTGAGGACTATCCACGTTTCCTGAAGAGAGCTGGTCTACGCATTGCCACCTTCACGAAGCTTCTTTCGCGTTATTCGAATATTTTAATTCGCGACTTCAACGTAGCACCTACGATTCGGGTTCGTCTCATCTTTGCATAGAGGGTCTATTGCCTTTAATAAGCAGCTTCAAAATAACTCTGACAGCATGGTGCAGTTGTTATCCGCCAACAGATCTCCTCCCTTCAATCGTTGCCCTCTCTTTCTTGCTGTCCCTCTTTCCTGCCCCTTCTTGTCTCTCTTTCCATCTCTGTCTTTTCCTTCTTTTCCCGTTGTCTTGCTTTCTGTCGTTGTTGGTGTTCCATACTTCAAATTACCTTCTGATCATAGCGATGTATATGTGCGGATACATTGAGGTATCATTTCGATAAATATATTTAATAGAATTTGATGATGAGTGGCGACAAGTCTGCACTCACATTTAATTCGTTGTCCAATGACTCTGATTTCAGGATCATGCGCTTACTATATTCCAACGTTATCTACGACATCTCAAAGTCGCATTTTGTGATGAAGAAATCAGCGAGGAAAATCCATATTGTCCACTCGTTCGAAATACTGATTAGTAAGTATTTGCTTTTGCACAGTTATATATTTCGCACAATCCACTTAATTCTTCTTTATTGTGGATTTTCACTATTTCACAAAAATGGCCGATGGCAAAGCATTTATCGTTGTTCAATGAAGTTATTCCCTCTGATTCCTCACTTTTTTTTGTGTGTTTAGCTCGGATAGACACCAATGGGCGGTGTTGATGGTCATGGCTGACCTTCTTCTTTTTCCCGTTTAGAATTTTCTATCGAAGATCATCGAAACAAAATCATTTCTCTCGTAAAAAATATCCCTCGCTACCTCATATCGAGATCCTTCTTCAAGATATCTGCTGTGATATCTTATCGATGAACCATAACTCATATCCTCATTGACAAATAGCGAATAGTTAATAGTGTCCTATTAGACGTGTCGACAGCAATCTATATGGTCCCACATTCTTCGTTAATTGTATGTATGTCGTCGCCATCGGTTTAATATGCTGAAATCGAACCGAGCCGCTGTTGTCGTCTCGTATTGGTCATTCATCATCAATAACGTCGTCTATCCAACCCATTCTTTCGCATTTTATCAATATAATGGAAATAATATTTTCAAGCATAACGAGTTCCATAATACTAATACGATCGAATTAATTTCATGTGATCATCGTTTATACGATTGATTTAATAGTTGACATTAGTGAACAGTGGAAATTTTTGTAAAGAGAAATAAATCAATTTTCTTTTTTTTTTTTCTGTTAATAGATGAATTATAGATGTTGATTTCTGAGAATTAAACTCTTTTTTTTTTCTTAAATATGATTTCGAATTTTTTTCAAAAATTTCAATGAGAAAAATGCGGCCATAAATTATGAAAATAGTGGAAATTCATCTTTTTTTTTTTTTTGGTTAAATGTTTGTGGGAATTTTTTTTTTTTTTTTGATAGACGTAAATCGATGAAATTGGTTATCTATTATGAAGAGTGTTTTATAATCTATAAATCTCCTCATGAATAATGAACATTTAATGTTTAGAGGGAAATTTGTATTTTACCTTATTGACTCCTTAGTTGTTGAGAATATTTTCATCAAAGAATGTTGAAGAATTCTCATAATTGCTTTTTAATTATTTAATCATAATTACAAAGAAATAAATATAATTAATTATTTAATTATATCTCATAATTTAATTATTAATTATTTATATGAAAGAGAAAACATTTTTTTTTTTGAATTTCTAAATTCCGTTTGAAATTCGATACTTAAATGGTGCTTTTTGAAAATGAACGATCCGTTACCCGTCTGGGAAAGTTTTATTAACCCGGGAAAATTCTTACATTTCAGTTGGTTTTACGGAAATTGTTTTTCTAGTATTGCATATAAAATTGATAGTTTACAGTTAAATTTTTGTGCCCAATGAAAGGGCAAAATTTAACTATCGTTAAATTTTCATCTTATTCATGCAATTTATAGAATGTTACGTTTTTCGTTATTTGTATGAGAGGGAAAATGAATCTTTGAAGGTCGTAAAAAAAACTTTCTTTAATTTCCTTTTCCGTGAAATCTATTTCAATGAAGCAAAACGGATTCGGAATTGCCAATTGAGCAAATTTATTGTCGATAAAATTGCTATTTGAATATTATTGAGATGAATATGGTTTGTTTTAAATTCTTTTTTTCTCGGTTATTCAAAAAAAAAAAAGAATTTTCTTTTTTCGACTCTTCGAATAATTCCTCAAGTAGGCAATCGTTGATTTAGATTGTTCACAGAAATGTTCGTCAAATTCTCAATTTTTTCTTGGATAACGAAGCTTAAGCAATCCATGTCAAATATCTCCTTATATTTGTCTGATATTTCGGCATAAAGCGGGTTGTATTTTCGTAGTTAATGTCATATACTAATCTAGAGAAAGTTGTGTTCCATCGCTGTTTGAAAAAATAAAATCTAATCTTGCCGAGCACTCTCGTTTCAGTGAAGCACAATTAAAAGAAAAGCAGCGGCAGGCTCAAATGGAAAGGGAGCGTAAATTACACAGCGGTAAGGATATTTTGACCCAGTTGACCGGTAACGATCTCGATGAAAATTTGACTGCTAAAGCAACAAGAGAAGAGGTATTTGAAATCTTTCATTCTTTCATCAATGCTTTTGTTGAGTTGAATAAGGAATTTAATACCTGCATTTGTTGGTAGGTATTATATGCTTATGAGCTTGGTGATTGAAAGGGTATTATTCGCTCTAGAGGAGGGCTCAGTGCAAACAGCTTTTGTTTTGTTACCTGCGAAAGAGGAATCCAGTTAGACGTAGCTCGTTCTCATCATGATGCCGCATAGGTTGCCTGTGGTGAGTTAGTCGTCATAACTGCATGCTTTTATGGTCGCGAATCATAAGACATGCTCTAGATTGACTATTGAACTCTTCAAGTCAGTGGAAAGGTAAACGAGTTTTTAACAGTAAGTCTTTTTCTACGCTCTCCCTTACAATGACCCACTTCGCAGTACTCTGATAAATGGCTGATAAATCTTCGCATCGAATGAGCTACCCAGACCTACAGGGTCGGAATATGCAAAAACATTTTCAATTGGGTTTGGGGGAAGGAGGGGGAGAGAGAATAAGAAGGAAATGGTAAGGGACTGATAGTCGTAACTAATTTAGGTTCTAACGAGATTTAATTCCTGAAAGCACCACCTAGAATGAAGCCAGATTGTGAAATGAACTCAATAAATATTTTAGTAATGAATTACTTTAGCGATGATTATTTTACTCGTCGGTTTAGAGTCGTGAGGAGTTATTTAGTCGTGGAATGATTATGGCGAACATGTGAAATTGTCATGAAAGAATTGCTGTTGATATTTTATTTGTTTGAGCTGTGATGATGGATGGAATATATCCCGTAAGGATCAACAGAGTTCATCCCAAGTGCCTATTAAATAATACGGCGGAGGTGAAAAACTCTCTAGAGAATTTTGGCTGAGTTAAGGTTATTTGCGTTTTCGGAGAGAAGCAAAAACGTATAAATGAAAAAAAAAAGTACTTTTATAAAGATCTCTACCGGTCGTTGTTAGTCTTTTAGAATATAGGTTCAATGTTGCTTATTTATCGACTAATTTTGCCACTTATCGAGGGCCATTTCTCTTATTACTTCTTTTATTGTACTAGAAGATTTGGGTCGTTTTTTCCCTTCTGCCCTTCTTCACGTTTTCTGCCTCTATATTCATGCTATCGCTCCTGACATTTACAAGTTTTGCTTGTAAGTCTCCAATTTTAACAGGAAGAGATATCAGACCACCTATCATTTCGGAATCACTTCTGATTAAAATTGCTAAACATGACAGATGTTCAAAGTGATGTCCTCGGTAGCCGGCAGCTTATATTCAAATTCAATTACGTTCGATTGCATCTTTAAGACATCTTCATTCTTCATTCATCAATTTCCTCACTTCGTTGCCCATCCTTCCCTCCTTCAATTGATCCCTTTTGTCGCTTATTTCTTTCCCTTCTCTTTTCCAAATGGTTGTTGTTCACCATTTATATAGTTTTGGGTCGTTTTTTTTTCAGGCAGTTGAACGTGGTGACGTGCAATTGGTGACGGAAGTTCGTACCAAACTATCATTAGAAGCTTTTCATCGTGTGCGTATTTTCCGTTTATTTCCTTTGGTTGATTTTTTGCGCGTTCTTAGATGTTCAATATCATTCACATATGAAGAAGGAGGAAGATCTAGGCAGAGAGTGAGAAGGTACGTTCTGATGTGGTTGGGAAAAGGGTGGAATCTCCTTTCGAAGCGACTTGAAAACGATGAGGCTATTGTGGGCTGTTGCATATGAAAGTAGCTTTTTCCTTTTTCCGTAAGCTTTTGATAGGCAATGAGCTCCACTCGAATTAGAATTCCACTGAAGAGCTTCGAAATTCTTTTCCGGTCAGTGTTCTAATCTAGAGATATCATTGTTCATAGTGTAAATTATCACCTTCAATAGGGAACCTGAGCTTCGCTAGCGATCGATTCGCCTCTTGAGAGGTCTTAATTTCAGTTGTTAATAATCCCTTTAACACATGAAATTCTGCTTGTTATCGTGTACTTGGCTTGCTTGTGTGCTGGAGCGAGATGGATTCTACTGTCGGATGTGACGAGGTTTGTCTCACTTTGTATTTCGTTGTTTACGCACAAAATGAGGACATATGTGATAGTAGGGCCTGAACATACGAGGAAATTGGTATTGTTCGCTAATGGGACATTAGAAAATACATAAAAATGAGTGACAAAAAACACAATAGCTGGCTTTCGCTTCATAGAAAATAAAAATGTTGGCTTTAGAAAAAACAATAGAAATGGTTGCAAATTGACTTTCGTTTCATATATGAGGGAGAGGAGCGTTCTAGTCAGTGCCGAAATCGTGTTATGAAGGTGAGTATGATTATGTGAAGCAACGACTCAAGTCAAACTGAATTGGGCTGCCAGTGGAGAGGGGCAAGCTGGCCACGCTTGCTCCCCACATGGTGAGGCGCAGGTGCTGAAAGAGCGTTGTACGGCTGCGATGGTATTGTTACAGAATCTTGGATTCAATCATAAAAGTAGAGTTTTTGATCCTCGAGGGAGAGAGACTTATGGGGAAGCAAATGTTCGGGCGTTAAGTTTATTTTTCAAAAAATATGATTCACAAAACCGCCAACTTGCCAGAGTGCGGAATTATGTTCCAGATTTGAGGAATCGGTAGGCGTCTAGGTTCTCCCAGCAGGAGATCGGCAAAATTTGCCTTTCAATTTCATACCTTTAGCTTTCTTTGTCATGCGATGTTTTTCATGTTATTTTATGTTTATTCGATATTGTTGCAGGTGGTATAGGGAAGGTCGTTTTCCTTTATCTTTTTCTCAGCGTTTTGCTTTGATACCAGTTGAACCAGGCGCTGATGACGATCGCCGACATTGTCATATTGTTTCCATTACTACACCAGTAAGTATGCCATTTGAAACTTGTGATTGATTATCTGACATTAAGTGAAGGGATTAGAAGGAGATGGAGGAGATTGCAGGGAGAGATGAGGTAGACCTGTTTTGCGATCGAGAAATGAGACAGTTGATTTATATCGGCAAGCGGCGGGGATGTTCTTTTGTTGATTATTTTCAGTATTGACGGACGCATTTAATATGTGCTGATTTTCTCACAAATACCTCGGTCGCCTGTTTGAGTGTCACTTCGAGAAATGAATAGTTTTGCCCAACGATTGCTTTATTAAATACTGTAATCCTTGAACTTTTTCATTCGAAACCTCCTCCCGTTCCATATCGTCGATCGTCAGTTCAGACCGAAGCGTTGTATACGGCTTTCATGGAAGGAGGGAGGATCAGGCCCTATCCACTAATGCTTCCTGGGTATTGGGATCTCTTATATTGTAGTGTACTTGGAAAGCATTAAATTCATGCACCTTAGACCCTTCTATTTCTACCTCAGAGGTGTGGTAGGTGCGCTTTTCACAGTCTGCACTCACCACTGCATTCGTTGCAGTCTTCTGAAATTGCATAACGGTTTACCTTTCCATAGGTGAACTTACGAATCTCATCATGAGGTGCAGGCCGATTTCGGGCCCAGTGGAATGAGAGTGTCGGAGCAGTGCTGAAAGGTTAAAAACCGATCGAGAAAACTTTTTATAATGCAATCTTCTCATTCTTTATTCATTCTCTGTGATTGCGACCACGTCCAGTTTCGAAAGGAGACGGGAATAGCTGCTTATCAGATCGTATCTATAGTATCGTAGTACCTATGGTTGTGGCCATGCCCACTCGTCTATGTGCCTCATTGTCAGGTTCTAGGTCCCTTATTGCAAATACTTCTGTGGATATAGGTATTTATCGTGTCACAGATGGGGATTCATGCTGAAACGAATATCCATTAGGAAATGAATTCGAACCTCTGTATAAGACATATCAAACCTAATGCAACAACGCCGTATGTTAATATACTGCACAGTGGAGATTGGCACTGCGTTTTTTGTGAGTTTACTAGTTGGCGTTGAATTCATTCATGTTCACAATGCTTTGCAGATATTATCACTGTTCGAGACGATGCGTGTGGTGTTAGCGGTTTCTCAGATGACAAATATTCCCATTCAGCCAATCACTGTTGACTTCGATCAGGTATCTTCCGACAAATAACGGGTCATAATGACATATTTTTTGCTGTGAAATCGTTTTTTTTAATCAAATTGACGTATTCGTTCAAAAAAAGCTTCAACTTATTTATCGAAGCATCTGCATATAAATTAGCGTTTACGGTTCGAACCGGTTGTTGTTGAGGAATCCTCTGTATAAGTTAATTAATATGCATAGATATCGCATCTAACTACATTTAATAGTGATTAGATATGTTTGAGACAGCGGTGTTATAATTGCATATTTTTTTAGTTAGTTTTATCGCTGCCCTATAACGATTTGTTGCCGCAGGAAGGTGAAGAGTGATTGAATGTATTTTCCTTTTCGATTTGCTTATGTTTCTTGTTGTATTCTCAAAGCAAAGGGCATTATTGCAGATTATTTGTCGGTTTTGTTTCAACCTCAATTTGCCATCAATATTCGTTGAGCGTGTGCGCGCTCTTTGCGCATATTTAACACCCAACTGTGACTTCTCTCAGGAACTAAGTCATCGATTCGGCGATTTTGATTCATCAGTGCTGTTAAAGTATGCAATGTCACCTTCCTCGTTCAATGTGGATATTGGCTTCGAAAACAGCCAAAACGATTCATCGCGATATTATACCGGCGAAAAGAATATGTAAGTTTCGATGAAGTGAGATATAATTCTTTAAAATTGCGAAGGAATTTCTGCATGAGGTATAGGGCAAGTTTTGGTTTGCGGAACGAGTGGATGTTGGGATGTTCGTGCTGGAGCGGAGCGGAGTGGGGTGGGGAGGGTGATTTGGAATGAATTAAAGAGAACAGTTTTAAGTGCCGAATGCTTTAAGGGGTATTTTTCATTTCGTTTCTATAATGTCAAGCCGAATATTCGATTCTTTTCAGCGACGTGGTTTCTGAACTCTTTCTCGAAATTTGTGTAACAGAGTTTTTCACGCAGTCATTAAAAATGCGAATTTTCAAATATCTTGCAATGCTTCATTTTATTTCATTTCTTTGTTTTGCTTCTCTCCTTATTCTTTACATGTAGACGATTCATAGTTTCCATTTTGGAGATCCTTTTAGGAGCGGAGTAGGATACTAAGGAGGACGTTTATGCGGAGGGAGTCACCTGAGTGCTTAAATGTCGATCTTTTTACCGGAATACAGGGAAGGATAAGTGCATTTTAGTGACCTCGAAGAAGAACAGCGGCAGAAGGGAAGTTGGTTCAATTACCCAATTTTGAAGTAGTTCTGTCTTTGATCTCAGTATGGCTTGAAAACAAAAGCCGGGATGAGGAAAGCTGAAATTCGAACTTCACTAACGAATATTTCCATTAACGCTATTTTTGATAAATTGTCGCGACTGATTCACTTGAGAGCACATTTATAAGTATGAATGATTCTCAAATTCAGCCCTTATGGGATGTAAACGTTCAGTACGACGTAGAGTAAGATTCGTTTTGAAAGAAGATTCTATTCCAAATATGGCTATATAAGATGGCATTTCAGAAAGACGGATGGAGGTACTAAGTTAAAAGTTTGTGGAAGGAGCACTACTCAAGAAAGGCTGTACGTGAGTAGGAGAACTGAAATTAAGAAGGCTTACATGAACTCTTATTTCCGAGAAAGTCCATTCTTAGTTTATCGAATCTTTTAGTCATCATTGTATGTTGCCGACTCCGGAGGTAAAAGCGATGGCGATTATTCTTTTCGCTCTAAAATTAATGTTTGGTTTGGACGATCGGCACGAATATGGCATGACTCAACGGGTTAGTGCCGAAGAGTTTTTTTGATATATGCGATTGCGTAATCCTAATGAACTTTGATTAAGAACGCCTCTTTGAATATGCTTGCTCTTATTTGAGATCGAACTTTCGGGTTTGAGCACTGCGATCTCACCTTTTGGTTTCTGTCATAGAACCTGAGGTACTCTTCGTAACAGGTCTTCTAGTTGTCGTTCACTTGTTTCTTTTTTTTTGCAGTTATTTAACTCTGCGCTTTGTTAATTGCAGTGATAGAATATTACATCGTAAAGCGATGCAATAATTTTTTCCCGGCTTTCCGGTGATTTGAACACATTATAGATTGCTGTGTGCATTGTTGGCGTGATTCATGTTCCCTTTTAGCAACACTTCCGCTGCTGCATAAGTTTTTTTTTGTTTTTGCAGCATCGTTTATTGTGCCTCAGTAGATGAATTACTTCAATCTTCAGTAAAAATTTATTAATTGATGAATGATACTTTGATATCAGTTGGCAAACGTTCCTGTTGAAATTGCTTTAGAAGGTTGCAAAGGAAATAGAGGAAAAACTGAGGCATCGTATATAACAATTCAAATTATTGACTAAATTTGCATAAATGGTGCTATTCAGTAGTAATTCTACAGGTCACGAATAATGTTGGATCCTCTCGAAGTTTTGAATTCCCGTTGTGGATGCATCAGCTGAGGATGCGTATGGATGTTTGGCGTGGACGGACATTGAAAAACGTATTGGAAAAAAGGTTATTATTTAGATTTTCTTGGATGTTTTATTTTGCTAAGGAAAATCGACACGATTATGGGATCGTTCACCTGTCTGTTATCGAAAGAATTAAATTTTATATTGATGCTCATACGAATTTCTGAGCTTTTAGACTTTATATATAGACTAAGATTTCATAATTTAATGCCGTTGTTTTCTTTAACTATATTTATATCCTATAATGTAGGTTGAATGTCTCATTCACTTGAATAAATCTCCCCTTCCATTTTTCTAATTCTCGAATTTACGCGAAATTTATCTCGTTAGAGGTGTGCTTGCCTCAATTAAATCAATACTCACCCTCTCTCATTTCGTGGAAAGTGTTGCATTGTTGTGGCAGCGGAATTGATCTGACATTCTGTATGTTGTATATGTGTGTGTTTTTCTTTTCAACAAGGAGGAATCTACCAAAATTGTGGAGCAATTTGTCTTTAAATGCGTTTATCAGCGTGGTATAAATGCTCTCAAGGCCTTATGTTGAGATGATAATCGTAGAGATAAGAAGTCCGTAATCGTTAGGCCATGCACCTTCACAGCTTCCTTATGCTTTTAGTGGTGAAACACATTCGGCATGACTGTCTTTTTTGAGAATGGTATCTAATATTTTCATATGCCTATCAGTAGGGATATCGCTTTCATATTTTCATTTCTGTCATATTATCCTAAGAGTTAGATTCAGCTGTTAGACATTCTCTCTCCTTCTTTCTTTTTTCTCTCTCTCTCTCTCCCCCCCCCCCCCTCTCTCTGTACCTAGCAGAATTTGCTGTAAGTCACTAACAAGGCGCTGTACTTCCACAGTAACAGTCCTTGCAAGTGCTTTAAGAGAGGCAAAAGGTTTGAGCATTCCTTGCTGCGTTGTTATCACAAATTCAGCAGCAGTGTTGTACGCTGAAACTTACACAGAGTTGGTGTACTGATATTAGTTAACGTGATCGGTATGCAGATTTTCAGGAAGCATCTTTCGGCCTCTTATCGCGGCGAAGAAACTTTGAAGAAAACAAAACTCACTGAGCTGTGTGATGGACGTAAAGTACCTTTCTTTCTTGGGAAGCCGTGCCCTTCGCAGGATAATTTCTTCAAGGTTTTGACTTCTTGTTTCGCTCTTTCTTTTAAAGGTTTTTTTTTTGGTTTTTGCGGGAAGTCGTTCATGTTTTCTTCAAAAATTTAAAAATATATGAAGCTGTATGACAGTATCTATGGATGACTATATTACAATATCTATCACCAGTCTAAGCACTCATTTAGTCATCCCCTTCTCTATGTTGCACACGCATGCAACTTCATTGCATTGAAACTTCAGGTTCTCAATTAGCCGTTTCATCGAAGCAGCTTGGTTCGCTGCCAATGATGGACCGTAGTTAACGCATGTAATATGAAACGGGTTTGGAGGCATGAGAAGCAGAGAAATATGCGCAATATAATGAAGCAGAGAAAATTACGTATCATTGAGCACCATGCAAAAGACAAGTTGCTGCGTTGTCATTTCCTGCAATATCTCTTATGAAATTTCAGAAACGGCCGTTGTAGAAAATGGGTGATTACTACTATGAGTGATATACATATTTTGTTATCCCCCACAATTTGTTATCTGTGAGCTTATATATTTGTTGTTCCCTCGCGAACCAATTTTTTTGCAGTAAATAAATCGCAATATGCAATAATGTTGCAGTTGTACAACATTTTTGATTATTGCATAAGTGAAATGTGATTGATGCCTTTTGACTTCGTTGTGATGTGTCAGAATAGAGACGTGGGCTAAGAGGCTCCGGTTCGTGGGTGAAAAAACTCAAGTTGTGATGAATCCTTCCGAAAAGTTTTTCATAACTGGTCAGTTATCGGATTTATTTCTCCTCCATGTCGATCGACGTCACTTTATTTCCCCATCTCTCGTATTCCAAAATCGAACCTGAAGTACGATTTGATTTCGATGTAGTTTATTGGGAGGTCTGTTGAATCAAGCTGATTAATTTAGTTCGTGCAACTTAGCCAAGATATTTTCAGCGGCTTCTTATTGATGTGGTGTTAAAGAGCCGATGAAATGTAGGTTATCGTTGCCTACTCATTACAGGGATGTGCGCCGAATTATGTGGTCAACGAAGCGAAGGAGTATGCATTTTATAGCACATTTGCAGATGACATTGAACCGAGACCAGCCGAGTATATTGATAGAGAAGCACTTATTGGTGAGTATTGATAGTGGAGAGATCTTGTTTCTGGTCCAAATAGGTTTGTTATTTATTGTGGACCGAACCTCTCGCAGATAAAACTCATATGAACTGATAGGCTGCAATATCACCTCAAGTTATTATTATCCTTAGCATCAAGGTTTAGTTTTATTCCTTCATTAGCATCCAACAAAAAACTGCATTCCTGATTTTATCCATCTCTCTCTTTCCTAACCGCCCTTTCATTCGCTGATATAATGAAATAGTGTGCACAGCTATATTTTTGTGCATTAACAATTGTTTTTATTTATCAATAAATACGTGTTTTCAGCACCATTACGATATCAAGCGACGAGAAATGATGAATGGTATAACGATTTGTTGGAAGAGGAACAAAGGGGTGGTATTGGGGAGCAAGCTGCAATGATAGATAGGTTGGTTGTTTAATTTATTATTTTGAGGCTGTACCGACAAACGAATGATTCAACCATTTCATTTGGTATTAATGAGGAATAGCGAACAACCGAACTGATGCGTGTTGGCTGGCATCAAATGTTAGGGTGTTGGCTCTTTTGCATCAAAGACCACCGGGTTTCGTTACCTTTTAATTAAATTCACCAAAATGATGGCGATAATATTGGTGGCTCTAGATAGCAGCGGAAAATATTGGTCTTTCAGGTACAATACTGATCTTTTCTTCAAGTCTTTCAAGGAGTATGAAATGAATTATGAAGAATGTGCGAAGGGAGGTTGTTGCCGAGAGGGTACGAAACGTGCTGAGGTATATTTTTTAAAATCTTATTTGAATTGTTTTGAAATAATAGCGTCTTTAGGAGGTTGCAGTAGACGTTGGTGTCTACTAATTGTGTTGTTGGGAATGCTTGCTGATTAAATGCTTCCATGGTGGTAAAGTTTAACTGCGAGCTTTGCATGTTCTGCTATTATCACATTTTATTGTTAAAAGCTCAACATGGTGATGTTTATTATTTGCAATTATAAATCAAATATTGCTCTATTAGAGGGAATTTCTTTGGCTTTTCTGCATATTACGTTTACTATCCTTCAGAGTTTCCAGGTCGGTGCAGATATTCTGACCTTAAGAGTCTCTCTTACATGGAGGTCGGCGATCACGTAAGGGGATCGATGACAAAGCTCAGAGTTCTTGATTTTTTCATAGGTGGCTTTTTTGGAGTCAATAAGCCTCGAAAGGA
This sequence comes from Ascaris suum, assembly GCA_013433145.1. Lineage (NCBI taxonomy): Eukaryota > Metazoa > Nematoda > Chromadorea > Rhabditida > Ascarididae > Ascaris > Ascaris suum. Next base: position 3,192,042 of record CM024175.1, read on the forward strand.
TAGCACCACGGAATCTACCAGCGACCTAACCTATTACGATAGCGAATCTTAATATACAATAGGGACATTCCTTGTTGAAAGTTTGAATAGCTCTTTCGAAAAGATTGCCTATATATCGATTGGTCTTATTGAATGTGGTATTTGTTTATGAAGTTGCAGCTAAGTGATATTGTCTTTAAAAATTAATTGTTAGCGGCAAATTCTTTGGCTAAATTTAAAGGGTCGACTCGAAACCGATGATGAGAGACTACGTTGGCGACATTTGTTCCCGTGCGCCGCTAATTATATCGTAAGTTCGATTGATTAATACTAACACTCAGTTGTTCTTAATGAAATTTTGAGATTATATTTGCTCCGCAAGCAATCGAATCTCCGGCTCTTCACCAAACGATACATGTGTTCTGCAAATGAATTCTCTATTCTAAAGAGAGAGTGGTTGGTTCTGAAACTGAGCGTATTTTGTAGACTATTAGGCGCACAGATCGATAGGCAAGATGAGCTCAAATCTGAGAGGGTGAACCGCTTGAATCTCCGGAGCAAAAATTGATCATCTGAAATTGAGAGTCGGATCGTTGGGAGGGTAACTCGCAAGAAATGGCGAAGCAGTGAAACAGTAGATGAACATCAGTTTGAAACAATCGAGAACATCAGCTCAAGGTTAATGATGGCTGATGCAAGGAGAATGGCTGATGGGACCGAAAAATATGAAATGAAAAAGAATGAAGCTTTCAGTCGTCATTCTCGAAGCGCAGAGAGGTTAGCGCTTGAAGAGATAGCGACGTTGCAGCTGAAATAGGCCGGGCAGGGACACATCGCCCGGTCAAAATTCCTTTCCCTAACGCAGTCAAATGCCTTCAATAAACTTTTGATGATACGTAAAAGAAGATCTCGTTGCAAAACTTGCCAAGTCGTCTCCATAATCACCAAGAGCTGACTTCACATAAAATGCAACAAGAATACGATCCTTGAGGTGTTCCAAGATGAGCGGAGGAAAAGGATGCTTCTGAACTGTGTGTACAAGGATATCAAATTCAATGAACTGCTGAGGATTGCTGTGGGATATTCTATTTTTGAATTTGACCGTTCTTTTTCAGAGCTATCCGCATCCGTTATTTGCAAGGCATTTGTTCAGATACCAGCGACGACGATCCATTGTCTGTGAACCAATAGTTTATGCAAGGGGTTTGTTTTCCTAATATTTCTTCTTAAGTTATTGTAGAATAGTTGTGAAAATCTCATTGCTGTCAAAGTTATCGGGTTTCCCTTTTCGGATTCCTTTTTTAATGTTAAAGCGATTCGACCAATGTTGATTTCGATGATAGTTCGATTCGAATTTTCTATTTATGTTTTTCGATCCTTGCTGACCAGTGGTCACTCATATGAGCAACAGAGATGACAATTTGGCACGAAAAATGCGTATGGATTCGTATTCCTGTTATATATATATATATATATATATATATATATATATATATATATATATATATATATATATATATATATATGTCGAAGGAGGCGATTTCCTCTAGAATCCGCCGTTTTTTTGAGGTCTGACAGTCGCGAGGACGAGGTTAAGTACCATTTTCCATCCCAAAGTGCAGCCTTAGTTTTTCCTATTTAAATTTCAGCATTGGACCTTATAATGCGAACAGCACGTATTGCGTTCAGTGAGTCGTTCACTTTTCTACTCGAGATGTTGTCGTTGATTATTGGTGAAGAGCAGAAGGTCGTCTACGCTTTCTTCCTCATGGTGGAAATGATGTACATCAATTGTCAAACGTGAGTGATATCGATTCGTCAGTCTGGTAAGCCGTAGGCGCAATACTGTCCTGAAGTGGGATAGTGTGAGGGCGCAGGGAGAGGTGAGTGACGGAAGTATGGTCCTCAAGAAGATTCTAACGTCCTCGAAGAATTAGTACAGAGAACAATACGTTTATATCGCCATATCGTTTCGTTCTTGCTGGCAAAAGAGTATCCTTTGAGGATAACGGACTCAATCAAAAAATCGACGCCTTTGTGCATTTAAATAACGAATTAAAACTGCAGTGCTTTCCATCCTTCAGGTGTTTGTTCGGTTGTTGCGGCTAAATCTGAGGTCGCGGAGATGTTTTATATAGAAATGCTAGTTGTGCTACTTTCAGGATCAGTGAGCTGAAAGAGCTAATAGAGGATCGGCAGGAGTTGATCACATGCGTGCAGGTGTGCACGCTGAACTGCCCTCCCGATCAGGCAGAGGTGAAATTGCGAAGGATAGACGAGGATGTGGATAGTGCTGATTACAGATATGAGGTCGCCACTTCTGGTGATATTCTTTATAGTTTCCATACCCATCAAACACTTATGGAATAGCAGTGGTAGGAATTGGTTGATGCTGCTTAGTTTATATGAGAACGGTCGTTGTGCTTCATCGGCCTTTTTTTGCGCTGAATGCCAGTTGTGAAGCAACGATGTTTGCAGCTTAATGGCTCGTTGTTAATGCGTTTAGTTTTTCGTTTCTTTTTACTTCATAATCGTTCACCCCTTTGAACATCAATTAGGGATCGTTTCTTGTGAACTGTGACGTCAAGTGATTTTACATAAGCAAAAGCGAAGTACGTTCGAGGCCTCTATTTTTATTTCTGCAAATAATTCCTACCGATTTTACTAAGATATCGAAGTTTCTATTCGTCTGATTTATATTTCAATGGTACACTACTGATGTTCAACTGGGATGAGATAAGATGCGCTTACTTAACTTCACATACCAAGTATCGAAGATTTTGGTCCGTTTTTTCTCCGGAATATCGGATTTTGTTTCCAGTTTTTCATGGAGAAGATTTATGGATTTCTTATATTCATATACAATGAAAATTTATCGGTTTTTATATGTATTGTTGAGTTTTACTGTAATTTCTGCGCTTTCTTCGAAGAATCGGACAGAGTAGCTGCAAAAAACCAGTAGCCAGCGTGATCTTTCTGGAGAGCCACGAGTTGGCACTTTAATACAACAAAGTGGAGGCTGTTTCAAGCGTTCTTCATCTCGTAGATTTCTTATACCACTTTTTCACACATTACGCTCAATTTTCTTAACTATTTCGTGAAAAGATTTGTACCGTTCATTTTTTGGTTGATGACCACAAAGACTCCCACCCACCCCCCCCCCCCCACCCCGCCTAGGCAGCAATCTTTTTTTCATCTGTTTATCTTCACTTTTATCAGCAGGTAGTACGAAGCGAAATTTTGTTGAAAATAAATCTTCTACGCTATAGAAATACGTATTTCATCTCGTAACAAAGGTTCAATATGTGGATATTTCCGTTGATTTCACCTCCCGATTGCAGAACATTTATGCTTAATTTTGATAGGCGATACTAAAATACTTGATGGAATAAATGATTGTGCTTGGATATTCGCTTTTGCAATACGGATTTGCTCATATAAGTAGTGAAGTAAAAATGATGAACTTTATCGTCAGCATAAATAAAACTATCGATATTTGGGCATGCGAGGTCGGAGTTTGCTACGAGATAAATGTGAGATGACGCATTGACATCTAAATAATTGTGCAGTACGTTGGGAATTAATCTTTTTTTTAAACAGTGGATGTCCATTATTGGGACAGTTTTGCATAGTATTGCTCTTTAGCGGTCAAGCCATATGCGGCTATCCGTTATTCCTTTCGACTTAAGAACCTCCCCACTAAAATTCGTTAGAAGCGTTGATTTATGTTAGATAATATGCTAAGTAGGCATTGCAAAATATCAAAGATAATTGATTGAAATTGAATTTTGAATTGTTTTTTTTTTTTTTTGAAATTGAGTGATGTTGAATTGAGCATAGTTTTGTTTGCAGATTCTCAAATTTGGCGATTTCATTCAGTGTGCAGCCAAACAACATGGAACATTTATGCTACACAATAGATATGCTGAAGGAAACAAACAGAGTAAGATTGATTTTTGGAAAACTTATTCTGTTTGGCGATTCCTTTATTGCTTTGGGGGTCGATTCTTTTAGATTGCAGCCTAGTGTATGGCCAAAGAATTGTGCATTGGGTTGTATTGTCTATAGAGAGGTGGGTAAGGGTGGAGGAGAGAACAGCGTAAAAAACTTGAATCCATTGCCAGTCTTTCGTCTCAGGTGGCCGAAAGAATATGCGAATTTCGTTTGAGGCGGAGCTACCGGCGCATTTCATTAGAAGTCAGCTTCTTCTTCTCTGAAAAAGTGAAAACATTTCTTTATAAATTTCCCATTCGAGATTATTGGTCATCTGGAAATTTCTTCCATAGACCATAAGCAACTGGTGCCTCGTCTATATACATACTCGGATCAGAGCATTTTAGTTGGCGGTTTTTGCAGTTCTATCTTTTGCCAATTGCACTCGAATTCCGACGTTTTGCGTCTTCCATTTACGTAAAGATTTTTGAGTGACAATGTTGTTCCCATAGACTTGCTTCGCCTGTCGTTGAGCTGGAGAGGTTAACGATAGACATTTTCGTTGAAAGTGCCGATCACTAAAGAAAAATGGCTAATTCATGTGCTTAGGATACAGTTTGAGGTTCGCTTGATATCTGTGATGTCCCCTTTGCGGTTTAAGGTCCGTTTTCGATGGACATTAAGATGCTTGGCAGCTGTCTGATTCCATTTGTTCGTCGCTGTAAAGATATTTTCACTATCAGGGACATGCTGCGATTGCTTTCAATCTGTTTTTATCTCTTTTTTTTTTCTATTTTCTTCAGCTGTCGTTACTTTTAACTACTGGTGTGCGTTATTCAGCAGTTAGAATTGCTCAAATTCATTGCTGTTTTTTCCATTCTAGGTCAAAGGAAACGGCGCGCAACGACGAGCATGGATGCAAAGGTACGAAGACTATACGGCCTGAGGCGAACAATTGTTTCGAGGCGTCAACGAGGTCCGACTACTACAAATGAAGCGCAAGGGCATAGGAGGGGTGAATCAGAAGGATCTCCACCGCGTTCAATACGTAAGATATTGCATAGTGAAGATGAAGGCGAAGGCGAGCAACAAACGAATCTCAAAAATACCACACATGCCCAGGTTTGCGTACTTTTCATTATTATACTGCAGTAAAATTTCTGGCGGAAATACATCTTTTACTAGTCGTGACGTCTGCGAAGATGTATAGGAAATTGTGGTTTGTTTTTGCTGTGACCTATGTGTAGAGGAGATATCTCTCTTCCTCCTCTTCAGTAAGGCGTTGAATTTCCTCAGCCGGGAAGTTGGGACTTCGAGTCGTTTAAAAACAGTTAACTTTGCTGCTTGTTTATACCATTTCCCAATTTTCTGTTCCCAAGAAGACTTGATATCTCCGGACCATTCGTATGTAAATTTCTGGTCGTATGCCTGTGGAGAAGTTGCAGCTCTCAAAAATGAGTGAATTTGGAGTTGGGGTATTTTATGAGCGCTCGATGATTCGTATGAACCGCTTCAAGTCGACCAATCAGCTCCGAAAGGGATTCTAGGTAGGATAATCAGTTAAATATCCCTGCAGGTTACAAGTATTTGCGGCAGATGGAATTGAGAAAATGATTCTTTTCGAACATTAGGAGAGGTGGATGATGGAAGATCCGTGAAGATCGAAATGTATCGTCGTGCTTTTTTTGTCTACTCCATTCTATTAATCATGTTACCAAGTTGATCGAGATTGCTAAAGCGCATCTCGTGCCAGTTTCGGTGATGCGTCTTTCCGTTTCTTTAGCAAGGTGTTCTTTTCTCGTAAGGCTCTTCAATTCTACAGCCACTTTTTTATCACCACCTATAAATGGAATCAATCTTCGCCATCCATCCTGAGAAGTTTTTCGTACTAATCGCCAGCAGCTTGCACAAACTACGGCAAATGAGTATCCAACAATATAGTTGGAATTAATTGAAATCATATTCAGCTATCGTTTAGAATCAAATTAATAATGCATATTTTCTTTTAAAAGTGCAAACAGAATGTAGAAAATTTTTGAGATATGATTTCTTTGTTGTTTTAGTGATAACCATTGGACCGAATAGCTGTGGCGTTTTCCGGAACCTCGAGAAGATTGTAATATTCAGAACCAACATTGCATCCGCCGTAGAATTTCGTGAAAATTTCTGCGCAGATTTCATATCCACCGAATTTCTGTGTAAATATCTGAGAACTGATGCTTCTTTTAGCTTCAAAAATTGTACTGAAATGCATTCATCACGAGCATTCTTAGCCTTCTTTTCGACTTTTTTTTTGTTTTCCTCAAAAGTTTCGTTATGATTGTTTTCGTCATTTTCATCATGCACCACGTTAATTTCTTGCTCATTTTGCCGGTGTCTTCCAGGATGTCTACGCAAATGTTTCATTTTTTTGCATTCGAAATTCTCTTCTTTTTTTTCTCACTTCATTTATTTAGGCGTGGGCGATATATTACTGCTATATGCAGTTGCTAGTTTGCTTTTGCTCATTTATGCCTGGTATATTTGCTAATTTTTGTCACTTGCAACTTTTCTCGCCGTTGAAAAGTGCTACTAGTGGATGTTTTCTTGATTAATCTTGTTTGAAGTAGTCATTAGACAGTCGTTCAAGTTAGGATGGCAAATGTGAACAAGAATATTTCAGGCAGTTGAATCTCGAATTGTCAATTCCGAATGCTGTGCGACTTCCGGATACACTCTTCAAGGTATTAGTTCGCAGTGCGCAAATGACCTTATCGGCATATTATTGACGACTTATTTGACGTAATTGTGTTCAGCGTACTAAGTGACTAATATCACTTAATTTTGGGATTTCCGTTCAAGAAGTTTTATGAGGAAATTACAGGTGCTGTTTTGACGTTCTTCTGCGCTAATGAAATGGATGGCTTGATCCACCTGATTTTTTCAATAAAGGGAACAGTGATATGTACTTAGAAAGATAGGTTACAGCCGTTGTGTTGTCTAGACAGTTTTTGTCTTATTCGCTCGATATTACATAAGAAAATGATATTCCTGATTAGGAATTTTGTTTGAATCACTTATATAGAATAATTTTTTTGTAGGGTAAAATGTTTTCGTTGGGAATTAGCGAGATGAGGTTATCATTGAGTGTACATAATCCAAGGTATTATAATGCACAAAGCAATTTAACATGCACATTGATGGCAAAGTGAGGGAAAGTTTGTGTGATCGCCAAGTTCTTTCCGCTGATTAAAAACCCTCAGCAAGAATATTGAAGTTTCAGAGGAAGGCGCTTCATCGAGTTCTGATGTGATTACGCAGGAGAACTCAAGCAGTGAAAACAACCTCATTAGTGGTATCGAAAGACTTATTGTGGACTCTGCTAAGCGCCCAGGTTTGTATATGATTTTTTTTTTTTTTTTGAAAAAAGCGAATAAATCAAAGAAGGAGCCAGTTATAAAAACCAAACATCAATGAATGCTGGTGATTTGAGGATCTCCGATGCTAAAATGCTAAAGTAGTGGCCTCCTGCAGTAAATTTTGAACGGGATTCTTCGATGAATTATTTTTTCGAACATTAAAATGCTTGATTGGCATTCATTTGCGCGAGGGAATTTACAATATGTTCCAATATTCCATCTCTCTCTCTCTCTATCTTTGCAGAATGCACCAAGGAAGCCTTCTTTCCTCTTTCCTCGCGTATATTGTCCTTAGATTTCATCTGCACTCTAACAATCTTGTGGCTCCTTTTTTTGCTGATTTTCTAGACTCTTATTTAATAATAGCGACTTCCTCATGTTGTTTTTTTGTTTTTTGATTTAGTGTGTTACAGTCATTTCAAATTGTGAAATTTTTAGAGCGGTATGGAGTAGACAAAAGAGTTGCAAGTCTGATAGAGTAGTCATTCGTTTAGTCGTTTAGCCGTTTGTGAATAGGGAAATCGCTTTTTTTGGAGTTATTTATTCATTGGCCAATAAACAGCACACTTGATGAATGTATTGCTGTGGATCAAGCACTTTTGGTGTGCAATCGAATTTTTGCCTACTTTTTTTTAACGCAGTTGTTTCGCTTCAATAAAACTACACTAAGCTTGAGTATTTCTTAAAAAATGAGCTGAAATGATCCAACATTTTAAAACTAACCGATAAAGAATTCGTTCTCATTCTGTTCAAGTATGCCACTGCTTTCGATAGAAAGTGCCTTTAATGCTTACTGCTTATGTTGTTATATGAGAAGGGATATGCAAATTTAGCTCGTGCATCATGCAGTCGTAGGCAGTCGGAACATGCAGACTCATCATCTCCGACCTCAGCAAGAAGACAACGAAAGCGAAAGAAGCCGTTGGATGTGGCACCGTATAGTGGTAAAGGGTTCAAAAGCAGTACCAAACTGAGGAGGAATCACCTCAAGAGGGTGAGCTGTATGCGATTTATCAGTGATAATGCTGTGGAATGCTTTTTAGCTTGCACTTTTCAACGACACACTGAAGTAGTCGTTTCAAATATATCATTTAAGCTCTCTACCAATATATGATATAGTCATCGTATCATCCGAATTAGTTGCGATTTCGGCAACTTCACGCAATCGTTTAAACGTTTGCGAATTGCATTTAAAAAAAATCATTGTTTTCGAACTTCATAGAGAAAATAGGGCATATTTAATCAACATTTTGTGAATTTGGAGAATACTCTTATCTTCAAAATGAGTTGCCCGATTGCAAAGAAATTGTGATTTTTGTATTATTCATAAATCTTGACGATATTTCATCGTATCGTGCGATCTCCGTACATTTAAGAGAACTATTGTTTGCTCCAAACATTTTTATGGAATTCATCGTAGTTTATTGCATCGTTTATCTGAAATTTATATTAGAATCAAATTTTCGTAAATGAACTTTTCATAAGATGCAGCATCGTTGTTCAATTGAATTAAATTCTTGTCCACTGAATGGTCACTGAATGGTCACCTTTTTTGAGTAATGTTTAACTGAATAATTGAATAAGCTGCCTTTGAGGGAGAAAAAAAATTTCTTAATTCCAAGGAGTAATGCGAACGAAATTTTTATAAATATTCAAAGAACGCATAGAAATTCTGACCTTTTATCGTTGATTCTTTGTTTAAAAAAAAAGCGAGCAACGCAATTTAGAGGTTCTTCTGGTCAGATGAATTAATCAAGACGAAAATTCTCGACCTGAGACGTTACTGCATGAGGTCATCGCGAGTTACCTCAGTCCCTTAATTCACTTACTGCAAAAATGAATCTTTGACGTGGATTAATGCACCTAGTCGATTGTATATGAAAATTTGGTATTAGGTGCACAACGATGATGTACATTTGCTCATGGGCTATTTTGATTCGCCTTAGGTCTTTATTCTTTGTTTATTTATATTGGACTAAGAAACGGATAAAGGCGTACATATACATACATTAAAACATACACGCATAATACCTTGAACCAAATTTCGACCGCTACTTCATAAAATTCTGCTGTTACGGCCGAGTAAAATAAGTGATTTGTTAATTTATAGGTGAAAGAACGCTTCATGGAACGTCTCGAATTTGAGTTCGAAACGGCTTTTACTTTGGCTCTACTTAAATATTGGTAGTCGGAGAACAAATATGCGAATAGGCCGCCACTTCAACCGTCTCTTATTGTAACCAAGAGGTTTCTTGGAAGATTATGGTCGTCGTTGTGTAGCTGTGGGTTTTTATTTAATTCTGAGTATATTAGGTAAAACCAGCCTACGCTGGTTTGATACCGCATGAATTCGAGCATTTTCAAATACGTGAACCCATTTCAAATAGATGAACCCATCATTTCATGAACACATGAGGTACGTTTATGATTTCTGCATGTAACGAATTTTTGGTGCCATAAAGTTTTGCGATGTAATCATCGAAGTCGGTGATTTGTGATATTGTGGATAAAGAAAAGAAAATTATAAGAGGAACTGACATTAGTGAATAAATGGACAAAGAATATAAAAGTTCGATGTATTTTTTAGGGATAAAAGTTCAGAGGGTGATCATTTGCCGATCCTTTTGAATGACGGTTAGTGCTTAGGAAATGCAGCTTGATTTGAATGCAGCATGATAGTAGAGTTAATATCTGCACTCCATCGGAATCTCTAACTTATGGTCATGGATATGCCTTATAACCAATACGGTTTAATGTGCTATTAATTGTTAGTTTCAACTTGAACCTAAACTCGGGTTATAATATCCTTAAATATCACTAATTTTATTGTGCATAAATGGTTTTGCAAAAAATTATTGCGAACATCGTATCTGAGATATGATTACAAGCAAAACTGTTGTAAAGATTGCTCGATTGGATATTTTTTTCTTATTACATTCAAACATTTTAGCAGCGATCTTCAGTTCAAGAAGTGTTGGGCTATAGCAAAAAAAAAGTTAAATAAGATGAACGCTCTGCAATAACGGTAGACAGAAGATACATAGCTAAATAAAAGTATAAACAGTTCATCAGTCCATAGCTAATTGGTTTTCTAGTTTGGGAGACCAAAGACGGCTGTGATGATAACGCTTGCTCAATGTTTATAGGTGGTCGGAGTATAATAAAGCGATGAAAATCGTCTAAAAGCTGGGTTGATATCACATTTTTCAAGCAAATCTACCAAAACATCGGCAGAGGAGGGTATCTGAGATCGTTACAAGTGTACGTCAGTCTATCATTTCACTTTCGAAAGCTTCGTTTGCAATATAACTGCCTCTGAGCATTCAATTCCGTGCTCTAGATATATTGCTTGCGATCAGAGTGTGTAAAATGACGAAAATAGTACTGATAAAATGATACGCATTTCAAAACTGCTAGGTAGACAGCTTTTATGAAAGATCTTTAGCCTATTTTAATCACACCCTAACTAACGCTTCATCGGACATTCAATTAAATGAGAGTGATGGCAACTCAAAGGCTGTATCATTTCGATCATTGTGGAATCTGACACTCGATCAGAGCTAAAAGACATAAACCAACTCGAATCATAACCGTACAAATTTCCGCATCAAGTTTTGATTACAGAAGGGTTAAATAGTATGCAGTTAACGGACATACTATTTTTACTTTTCAGGCAATTCGAAAATCGTTTCGCTAAGAGTTATAGCAAATATTTGCATTTCTCCTCAAATGTTATAGCATTTGGCATGTTGTCTAGATGATCAGAAAAATTGATACCTAATTTACTAGAAAACATGTCACACACAAAAGTATATCTACATTTCAACTACACAACTTCTACGAAATGCCTCTCTCTCTGGAGTTATTAACATCGAGTGTGTCTTGCACTTATGCTAATCTGAAGCAAATAAAATTATCCGTAACTCCTTCAGAGTAGGTAAAGCATCAATATGTGGCATAATTTAGATTATTTCCAGCAATTGCCGTTAGCTTCCATTTTATACTTTCTTGGGTTTAAATTATCGGAGAGACAAACTCTTTTCATGTTTTTAATGAATTTTTTCTCGTCGCACTCAGAAGAACCAACACCACCTCATAAACATTACGCTGGTGGAATGCAAAACTTGCAAAGGGCGTAATGACGCTACCGGTGTGCAAAAGCAGACAATTTATAACACCTGTCGATATTTTTCTCCATATATGCAATCGATGATTAGGACCGTCTTCTCAAAGATGGCTCAACGTCATCATGATTCCGGTACCTAAATCTGCCATCCGTCATAAATTTGACATTTGTTTACCCGGTAAAGGTCAAGTATTGTCATGAGAAAGCAAGCGTCTACTTGACACTATCTATCAACTAATCCTTCATTTAAGAGAGATTTTGGGGATAATTTCCATTGAAAGCATTACATATGAAAAAACACCTTTCGATATTTTTGCTTAGAAACCAATAAGATGGAAGTTACTTTTTTTTGAACGTCTAGAAAAGAAATTCTTGCAGAATACAAAGTTGGCTCTATATGTTGCAGACTTTGATGCGACTTTGAAATCTGATTGTAACTTGTGATTGAAATTCGTCGTTGCAAGATGTTTATGGTATGCGAATCACCTTAAAAGTCTCAAGGGAATGAATTCATCGGATTCAAAAAATGAAAAAAAAGAAAGAGCAATGCACTAAAATTTGTAGGTGTTTAAAAGAAATTTGGTCGGCTAGATGCGCAAACAATCATTTATTCACTAACTTGAAGAGAGAAAGCCTAAGGGTTGACACACTAAACAATAATACTTCGTTTAGAGTATTGATACCGTCATGAGAGATAAGATTGAGTAGATTTCGATGTGCTGAAATCTCAATCACATGTAAAGTCGCTTAAATTAACTAGTTACAAATAAGCGATTGAAGCGATAGAATTAGATAAAATGAAATTTAAATGAAGTGCTCATGATGCGAGAAAGGTTGGAATAAATTTTGCTATTTCATAATGTGCATTAATTAATGGAAAATGCATGCAGTTTTATTAATGGAAGGACTCCTTGCATAAATATTCCGCTTCCGCATGAAACTTTTGAAATATATTTGAAGTAGTGACCCACAATGTCAGGGTGGTGTCCCAAAGTAAGTTTTGACCCGGAATATTAGAGGGAAAAGGTCTTAGTTCAGCACAACGCTTTCCTTTATCATTCTCCATATATACGCCTAGTCCATCCTCTAGAGTTGAGCGTATGATGAGCGACTAATGTTGCAGAAAGTCATCGTACTCTTTGCCTTATATTTGGAAGCATTTATCCGCGAGGCCATCAGATGTTATTGAACAAAAGTTGTATTATACCGAGGAGTATTCTGAGGGGAGCCCACCGCACAGCGATCAAATTGGAAGATAATTTCATTCCATTTGACAGAGTTGAAGGAAAGCTGTTAGTTTGCCATATGACCGTATAATTACGACTGCCTAACGTTTTAGAAATCACAGCAGCAGGACTGACGACACAGTTTCGACTTGAATGAATTTCGTTGCAAAACACGAGGAGTTGGCTACGGCAAGCAACAGACATATGACGGATAATCGGACGTTTTGATCTTTTTAATACTGATATTTGAAAAGAAAATCGCTTCATTTCAAACCTACAAATAATCAACTTCCTACGACCTTCTCTCGACCATTCGCTTCCTATCTCTTTTTTGCCTTCTACCTAAATAAACTGCCGTCTGTGCAATGTAAACCATCGACCTCTCATACTCTGCCTCTCTCAGATCTGCCAGTTACGTATACGTACCCAAGATATATCTGCTAATGGCTGTGCCAACTGCATGCATCAACGACCGCACACTCATACGACTTGAGCATGCGAACCCTCCATATATTCCAGCCATTCCTCACTCCACATGTATCGATAGTGCTCCATATGCGCTAGCTGCAAAAAGTGCACTTCATCATCCGCATGACTTAAGCATTCCTTACTAAGAAGCCTCAGGCATGTAGGTGAAAGACCTGCGTTCAACGAGTTCATGTATGTCTGCATGCAGATCAGCTTGTCCTTTTATAGGGTCAGCGCTTGAGCGAAAATACGCGAATTATTCGGTTTCTTCAAAAGATTTCTGTTCACTGTGATCGTATTCTGTATGAGTACGGAAAAGTGAAGTTACAGTGAGTTCTACAAATCAAATCTGTCCAGTGATTTAAATGAATGACCGAACAGGAAGCATAAGCCGACGGGCTCACACAAGAAATTACATTATGGATTACCGCTACGAAAGCATTACTGAAAAGGTTCGATGGCAAAAAGCTGCGTGCAATATTATCTGAGCAGTATCGACTGATTTTTGCTCGGTTCCAAGATGTATTATCACTTGGAGATTTAACTGTGAGACTTCTGAGGGTTGCACCTACTGTTGTATAATAAAAGATTAACAAACGAAGCTAGCCTACTGGAACAAGACTCCAAAATTGATCACTATGAAGAACTTGTTTTCTTCGAGCCAACTGAAGTCGATATCAGGGAATTCTTTTTGCACTTAGTGGAATCGTTGTACTGCATTCAAGTCGACTCTCGAAAACGGCATGATAGTGTCTCGCAAGTAGTTATAATAATTAAACGACCTCATCGCAGTGTTATTTGCCGTAGAAATATAAGTGCGGTTCGAAGGACATTCTGAAAGAATATCAAATTCTTTTAAAGCACCTTCGTGAATTTTCATTTGCAGAGGGTGTTATCGGAACGCAATGACAGTACCGGTAATGGACGCGTATAGATTTGTGTGGTTATGCGTCTGATTGCTTGAAACAGCTCCCATCTGACTGCTCCAATAACAGTGTAAAGAGCCATTTGCTCCGTCCCTGATCTCTGGTGGAGTTTGGTTCCTGTTGTGGCTCTGCCCCTCCAACAGACGACTACTGCTCTGTCATTGGCAGCAAGCCTAAACGATGGGACGTAATAGCAATACGAAAGGGTACAGCTTTCTCAGTCGATCGTGAAAATCACTTTCTCAGCCAGTCGCGAAAAAGATCAATCCGAGCAACTGCGGAAAACTTCAACTCTCCGAAGCCATCCTATCATCGGTTAGAAGGCATCATACCATACCGCTGACTTCCTTCGGTTTGTGGAAATACTTATGGAAACGTTTTTTGTTTTAAAGTATGGGACACTCCACTATATGATATTGGAGAAGCAAGTGAAGAAGAAGAGAATCAAACTAACATTGGTCACGACTACTGACATAACGCTCCAAAAACTGTGTGCACACAAACTAGGATGATTCTACTGCTAAGCGGAAACCGAATGAAACAGTTCGCCTCTCCGAAAGTAAGCGGTGTGTCCTCCTGCAACATGTGAGTAAAAGTCCGTTTGTAAAATGACTAGAAGGGAATCCGTCGGTCCCTCCCCTCCCTCTCCATGTCGGTTAAACCCTTTCCCTATCTGGGTATGATGAAAGTCTGCACTTCTGATCTCTGCCTCACCATTGCAGTCTCCATTGCCCTTTTTGCGTTCTGTACCTTTTGAATACTCTCATGTCGTCGAATGTATCTTTTAAGTTTGTTTCCCGAATGGATTCTGTCCCCATTCGGAGGTAGTAGCTCATAGCAGCATCTCTAGCACTCTTGAAGCCAGGCCCACTTAATTTGTTTAGCTAACATGTCGCGTACATCTCCACAATAAACTTCTTGAATAGACTTCGGGGGTGTAAGATTTTTCGCAGCGAAAGAAATGGGTTGCATGACAATAACAGAGTAGCTGAGGAGAACTTGTTTGCATGCTGGAGTGAGTGTGTCGAGTTTTATACTCAAAAAGAGATAAGTTTGAAGAATGATTTCAAAAATGTCGACGGAAACAGGAATGGCCTCTGAGTACAGAAAGTTTCCCGCCTTCATGATGTAAACGAAGGCGTGAGTTTATCAGCAGGAACCCGGCTCACGAGGGAGATGGTTGGGGGAAGGGAAGAGGCACGAGATGATGGCCACAGTAGGCTAGGCGTAGGTGATGTGAACACATGTTCTCATTGATGTAGAGGTTGTAATTACTGGCGCAAGCTCCAGGACACCGTAAAGATTAATCAAGAGGAGGGTCGGAAACGATCGGCAGTTCGAATATTCCGTTGACTTTCCGCATCCAGTGGTTTTTTCCCAAGTGAGAAAAGAGTGGACGCATGGGTATGGATATCAGACGGATTCAGGTGAGAGGAAGGATGCAAATGCGCCCACTGCAGTTAGCGAAAACGATTTCTCTCAGAGAAGAACAGTGGAAATCGATAAGCTGATGCACTTTCAATCAGTTCATCTCTTCCTCTTCCTTCCCACGAAGAGATTATAGCTGTCTACTGCAGGAAGAACAAAAAAGCAACTTAGCATGAGCTGTACATAAGTTTTGAATTAAATGATGATGTCGTGATTGTTGCATGGGCATCAAAAAAAACATGGGGAGAAGTGTTTTTTGTTATGACGAATGCTTTTTTTTTTCAATTTTTGAGCCGTTTTTAGAGATACCGGTTTTTCTATCTGAAGAGTGCTGTGAACTTCCTCTTTTTCATTCCCGCTAGCAATACGTTTTGCATAATCCTCAAATTTCATTCGTTCTTGCGATCATTAAATGAAATGGCTCCTTAGAGCCATTTCATTCAATAGTTCTCCGCATTGCAGTGAATCAATTGCTTTGCCGTTCATAGTCATTGTTTCAAATGCCCAAGTTTTTTTACAAGGAGCTCAACTAAAAGTTATGGTGGAAGAAGGATTTGCTCGCTGCAAATAATCCTCGTCTAAGATGTCGTGACGTATGAAAATGAGTTGCAAGACGTTGTATAGAGCTGTATCGAGTTACATTTTAAAAAAAATCTCTGCGTGCTCCATCGCATGTATCAATACTTCCCGCATATTGAGGAAGCGGATTATCATGATTTTCCTATTCCTCCGCTGTACTTTGAAGCGCATACCAAAAAAAAGACCTACAGATGTGGGTTCCTCAAACTTTTCTTCATCCCCATCAGGCTGTTTTCGTGTTTTTTTTTTTAATCCGGGAAGTTTATGAGAATATGAAGATTTGCTGAGTGCACAAATGAAACTCAAATAAATTTTTCACTATTTTTCACTTCCTCCTTTCAGAAACAATGTCTAAATGAAGCTGTTTTTCTTACCGCATAATGTATGTGTGAACAGCACAAAGAAGATGAGCAGCCAAATGTACTAGCAAATTGTTGCGGTCATAGCTCTTAGAATCGTCGCGTCGGTCATTCTTTATATGTAAACACTAGTAGATGGATTGAGTCTCACTAAAGATAATTTCGGCACCAATAGGATGTAAGATCCTAGGAGCTGGTTTGTGTTGATAAAATTTCAGTCATTCATTACGCATGACACTTGCAGGAGAACATTTTCTTGAGAAAAACGTCTTCTTGAGAGAACGTTCTTCCAGAAGACTAATTTTTTTTTTTTGAGAGCTGAGAAAAACGGTTTTTCAAAATCGATTATGTTCTCTGACGAAAAAAATCGAATCTTTAAGTCCACTGAAAACTTAAAGACCTAAGAAGTTTAAACTGTTTGTGAAGCTCTGAACTTTGAAAAAAATCGAACTTTTTGAAATTAAAGCTTTTTTGCAATCGAAATAAACCGAGAGTGAGAGATCAGCAATTAAAAATCGGTTCGGGAGATTACAGCAAATAGTCACGTTTTGATAGCTAGGAGAGAATGACTTAATATCTCATAATATTTTATGCAGTTTGAGCAGGTTATGGAGAGGTGGCGTTTTTTTGTTGTTTGAAAAAGCTTATTCATTCCATATCTCTACTTTTTTCAACCGTTTTGAGCAGTAGCGACAGCTCCGACAGATTTGGCATGAATTGTGCCACCTCCGCGCCAACGAGCATTGGGCACTAATCACGCCCGAGGCACTTTGCTGCACGACTGCACACCACTACGGTCCGAACCACCCTCATGTGAAGCTAGAAGCACACTGATGTCTTGCGATCAAGCACGCTGTTCCCTTATAAGCATCGACCCGTGCGTCAAGGCGCTTGTAGAGATTTTGCTGTATCACATGACCATGACTTCTCTGCTCTGCACGACAGCAGACGATTTGCTGTTTATCGAAAATTCCTTACACAATCTGGATCATAGTGCTTTGAGGCCAATTGATGTTTCCAGCGTTATTCGTTTTTTCACTACCTTCGCAATTGAACTGACATCGGCTTAAGCAGCAATGCATGCGTTGGTGCATGGGTCATGATAGCGCTCAATCGCTAGTTCACTACACATAGCTCATTGCTATCAAGACCTCATTGCTATCGGGCTATTCATCGTCCCAGCTTCTGTAGCGTTAAGGAAAGAGTTCCTTAAGGTGTATCGTTCTAGCAAGAGCTTTAGTTTGACTGCTATAGTTCAATGAAAGTCTGACCCTCACGGCTTAAGACTTGCGAATCTATAGTGACTTCAGCACGAAATTAATTATTATCAATTATTTCGTCTGCTGCTCATCATTTCGTTCTAGCAAGATATGTCATTTGAGTGAGCGCTGTGGTATGCTCGTTCTACTTTTCTGTTCGCCCCACCCTCCCAGACAGACTAAGATTTCCGAGTTTGTTTTAGATTTTGCATCAACTAGTGCATATCAATCTCTCTTCTATTGCTCACTATATATTATTTCGAAAGATGCTTTTGTATATGCGTCATCAATTTTCGATACACCGTTTTGAGAAGCATTTTTGAGCAGTAATTTTTCGAATTGTTTGGCGCCTTATTTCTTGAGCAATCATTATGTTCGACACTATTTTCACTTCGAACATGAGATTAGTTACCTATTCGTTTTTGGCCTCTTATGTGGTGTTTCGTTCCGGTAAGATTTTGCAAGCGTTTCAGTGAAACGATTGCGCTTTGCTTTTATAAATCTTAGCATTCTTTCACACTTTAGAGTTGTATTTTTTTTTTTGCAATTTAATATGAGATCGGCACATATCAATTTCTCGCCTATTACTTGCGTTGCTATCTATTATTACGTTCAAAAATCACTTCAATAATAACACCATTCGCAAATGTTAACTTTATTTATAACGAAATCCTGAGTTATATCATTGAAATGGTCGCCTTTTATGTGTTGCCATTTTTTCGTATTTCTAACTATATTATCAATGAAATATTCATCAAAACTTCCAATGTTTCATTTGCTCGTTCTTTTCACTATTTTCTGAAGTGCAATGATATTCGAGCTCGTTAGTTCCTCGCGTAAAAAAATGTGCTGTATTAAAGAGTTTCTTGTGATTCATTGTAAAATGCTGTCAGCTTTAACTTTTTTCTTTCAACTATCAGATATTTTCAAACCTTCGTAATTCTTTGCAAAAAGCAAACAAATCTCTCAAATATTCACAGCTTATGAGTGAAAAGGAGTCGCTTTGAATTGCACAGCATCGTTAAAATTAAATCTCGCGACCGAAATCTTTTTACTGTCTTCGAAAAATCCGACTATTTCAAAATTTTAAAGAATTTATCCGAATTAAATCTGTTATTTGTGTGCTTTTTGGTCTTTCTCAAAGAAGAATCCAATTTTTCAAACGTTTTAATCGAAGCTTTTAATTGTTGCATAATTCTTCCTAATGTGGCTTCACTTCTTCATAAGATTCGAAACGAGACGATGCTCACTCAGTACGTTTAGCACATCGAGTGCAACTTCGTTGTTTTACCGCAATTAATGAGCAGAACCTGCCGCATGAAATTTTTCATGATCTACAGTGTACAGTTCTCGTGCGATCTAAATTTGGATTTTCTCGTGATAGTTTCCAGTGACCTCTTATCTCGGCGTAATATGCTGCCATAAGTTCGAAAACATTTGAGTTTAGTTCCACTTTGTCCCGTCCGAAAATCGATTTCGTTTGGAACTCTGCTTCGGTCGTGGTCCAGCGAAGTCGTTTCGATTTGGCTCGAAATTTGTGAAAGAGCTTCAGCTAAAAGCAGTAATCTTCGAATTCCCATGGAAGGATGCAGCTTTGATGTGCTTGATGCATGTGAAGGATTCTAGTGCATATGTACAAGACGAGTTCTAGCTTCACTAAGTGTGATGCTTTCTTAATTGAGCGACATCGTTACAAAACCATTATTTCTCCTGCTCCGGATGCTTCATACTCATCAAAGAGACTCAACTGCGAAGGAACTGGTATTATAAGTCAAAAAGTTTTAAATTTAGTGTTCTCTTTTGTACAGCATGAAGTAAATTAATGCATGCTGTTTACGCAACCAATTTTCATCAGAAGAACGCAGAAAGTGTGTAAACTCCTTATCGCTGACGATAATCTGTTGAGTAGCAGGTAACCAATCAGTGTTTCGCAATTCGCCATGAAATTCAATGTTTATTTGGTCCCCTCGGGGATCAGAGTTTTGCTCTTTATACCCATGTTCTGTAGGAACTGAATGGATTTTATGTAATTTCGAGTGACCCGTTTATCAAGCACTTAAAGAATACAGAAGCAATTTTACCACTGCTATTAAAAGCAGAATTCTTCTTGAGAACTGCCGTAAAGGTAGCTGAGCACGTTGTCCAATAAGTCTTCAGGAAATTAATGAGCATGCTATGAAAGTATTTGCGAAGCATCATATGCCTGCCGTTCATTAAGCAAATTAGGACTCGCGACCTTACATTCTTCTTTTTTTTTTTTCAACAACAACGATGCATCCATCAAACAGTGAAAGATATGCTCTAAGTATTCTGAGAAACAAATGGGCACTGATCATGAAGTCTAACAAAACATTAGCATGCGATAAATGCACAAAAATAAAGCGGCTGCCATAGAAACCCGCATGATGTGCGCGTCGCAACCCATTCATCAGGCCAACCGGTTTCACAAGCCGCAATAAAGATGGTACTTTCAAACTTTGATCGTACATTCATATCTTCCATAGAAGACTCGTTTCTCTATGACCTCACCGAAGTGTAACGAAGTTCAATCCGCGCAGTATTCATACTATTTTCGACCATCTTTGAATGCAAGAACTCCACTAGAAGTTGATGGACCAGCGTGAAACTAAATATAACGAGTACATTGTATAGATCGAATTTCGCAGTTCACGCTTCATTGGCTTCTGATTACTAAATACAGAGCCAACATACGTATACCTGCATATGCACAGACGTGAGACATTTCTTTAATATGCGTTCGAATGAAAATTTGGAAGACTGCAATGTAAATGAATAATTATAATGCAATTGTAAATTTATGCGTGAGAAACGATAATGCTTCTATTATCGAGACAGCCTTAATAGGCCGCTAATAAATCACAGCAGTGATAACTACTTATTGCTATCAACATCATGCTGTCTCTACAAAGGTATCCGAGAAATTTTGCTGTGAAATGATTTGAAAATCGATGAGAGGAGAAAGAAGCGAAGAAGAGAGAAGGGAACCTCAAAAAGTTAATGGAAATTGGCCTTATGAAGCAGTTTTCATTTTATTGTATTCTTTTGAAAATCTATGGTCCAAAACCTCTCAGTGTAATTTCGGCTTGAAATTTATTCACCAAAGTTTGCATCTGTGGGGAAATACCATCCTTCACTTCCATTACTTGCCTATTTCGAAACGCGACATAATTTGATTGACTGGAATTTTGGTCGATTTTTTGCTCCCGTTAATGCAGTAGTTTAGACTACCATCAGTCAGGATTAGCATATGTGATTGCTTCACTGCCTCGGTTCAAATTTGTCGCTCTGCGTACTATCTACGCTGTCAGTTTTGTCGACTATTAGATGCCTGTTTGACTTCCAACTTTTCTTAGTGTTTATTCTTTGGGGGCCTTCGTGCAAGTGACTAGCAGACTTCTGCCAATTCTAATGTGGTATTGAGATTGTAGTTATTTTGGGCCGCTACGTTGGCGCTGCTTTCTGAAGCATGGTTTCCTAAAGCTTCAAGACCTGAACGGTTTCTCCTTCATGTTCGTAACAGCTGTGCGTAGACTGCGTTTGAGCAATTCTATGATGTTTTCCGATACTGGTACATAGATCTTCCTTAGCATTCCCTTACGAATAATTTCATAACTGCTCTGGCTCATCACATGATTTCATTAAACTTTCAATAAATTGTTCAAAAGTGTCGGAGAACAACTCGCGAAAGCACATAAAAGAGCTAGATCAGTTCACGCCATGTAGACTCTCAGCTTGATAGATTTGCATACGCTCGAATCCACAGATAGTTGCTGAACGTTGCATTAGTGGACCTCACATTCCAAATGCGACCATCGAGCCTTCCTTCGTAATTTGAGAAACGAGGCAGCAGAGCGAACTGCTTTCTTCAATCTGCGACCAATCAATCGTGAAACAGGCTTATGCTTTGTAATGAGACGGCACATTGTTGACAGAAAAGAGCCAATGTACTCAGCATCTCCTGAAGTTTTTCTGCATTATCGGCTGATTGCGCAATAAACATTATCACAAGCGAAATCAGTGAGATTTCGCAATGAAGGACAGTGGCGGAACAAGAGGAAATTCTTGCTCGGGCATTCTGGTTTGCGGTCTTGCATATTGACGGCTGTGAGCAAATACATAGTGCCACTGATTTAATGGAATGCAGAGTATTGTACAATCGACAGTAGATTAGCCTTAGCATCTCTTCACGATGGGTTAAAGTACAAAGACCGAATAGACCTGAGGAAATGAAATTGCGTATGAGGGATGGACCAAATATCAATCCCTTCCCTGTCCCACTTCTGCAACCTTCATCGAGAACTGAAAAAAGTACGGACGCTTATGAATACCAGCGTCGCAGGTTATATCGCTCCAGTGACTTAGAATTTTCAATAACTGAGGAAAAGAAAAATGAAAAACGACGTTTTCATTGTACGTCAAAATTTTGCGGGAGGGCATAAGAAGTTTCTGACTTTTTCGTTGCATGACCGCAGATCGGATAAGAATGATGTGCTGTAAATGGCTTCGAGTCACTTCTCTTTGAATTTTTGCTTTCCTCGGTTAGTGTGACGAGCAATCAGGTGCCGATAAGAACGAATTCGAAAGCATCAGCATGAACCCACTGGAAATGAGAGAATGCTTACAAAGGCTCGAGTGGAATGCCTACATAAAATTTCTATACTCACTAATTGGGCATGCTATAACAAATGAAGAAGCACGAAAACGATTGATCGACTGATCATACTCGACCTGCTTACTTGAAATGAGCTCGATCAACAAGGCAGCTGTTTGCAGCAACATGCAGACAAGTATGGGGTATGCGTGCTCATCGAGTTGTATTGGCTGGAATACTAAAAAAGCAGAAAATTCAAGTCGCTTTGCTAGGTCGCAGAATATCGGCGTGGCAATCGGCGTTGTTGAACAAATGTGCCCTTAAAGAGCCAGATAGAGCCAGGCAAGTCCTGAGTGGAATTAATTACTTGAAAGAACTTCCAGAATAGACGAGATTATTTTATAGTTCATTGTGCAACTCATGCATGCATACGTATTCGAATCTGGAGCTGCCGAATTTAACTATTTAGCTCAGTTCAGCCGTCTTTATGACACCATTATTTGTGCCATTTGTCTAAATTATTAACGGCTATTCGACTGTTACAAAATGAAATGTTCATAGTGACGGGCAGTCCATTTTCCTTTGTTAGTGAGCGTGATAGCGATGCCGCCCTTCGAGTCATTTCTGATGAATGTGACATTCATATGATATTAAGTTTGCAAGACGCATTTGAGCAAATGTCAGGCTATCACCTCCAGCTGGAGGGAGGGATCCTGCAATAACAACTGATGAATTAAATGATCTCATCAGTACAGCGCAGTTTTTTTTAATCGATTGCTAATGGAAAATCATTCTTTCATGTTCTCGAACAATTCATAACTGTTTACTCTCAATTGCTGTTGCTGATTTCGATAGTGAGATTTCGCACTTTTCATGAAGTCTGACATGAACTAATTTCAGGCAAGTGATATTTGAAGATAGCAAACATATACTTCTTCACTTTTCATGGAAGCAAGACTGCGCACCATAGTCATTCAACACTAAGCGGCCGCATACGAAGTTTCCTTTACACTTTCGTTTAAGTCTTCCATTCGAGCGATCTCTTCATCACATTGGCGAGCGACTTTCCAGATCTCTTGACTTTTTACTGAAGACATAAATATGCGCAACTTTTTATATACGAATAAATAATCTTTGCGAACTTCGCCAGCAAAAAGTGGAAAATCAGAGGTGGTTTTCGTGAGTAGTCAACCTCTTCAACGAGGTAGAGAAAGCAGCGTCAATTCTGTACCAACTTCTATTAATTCCACGACTGATCTGAAGGTCATAACATAGCAGGAGTGATATAAAAAACAATAAAGTATTTGCTGTTTGTTTTATACAGCAGCAGCAAACAATATGTTGATTTAAGTGAGGTGTATGCACGATTTTAATTACAAGCATGCTATCCTCACTGTGGCTAAGAAGTTTCCATGCAAATAGTTTTGTGGACCGATACAGTTGAGCTCAAAGAATGGAAACGGCAATCGAATGCGCGTTTGCAATCTAAAATTCTGCAACATTGCAAAACTGAAGAGCAGCTACTATCACATCCTAAGAATTAAAAAAAAACGTCACTCCTTCGATTCAGGATATTTGCAGTTGCAAAGCAGTTGATATTCGAATAATTTGCGCCCAAATTATCTGATTTCATCTAATCATTAAGCAGTATTATCATGAAAAAAAAATCTGAATTCGCGACGTCTAAACTATTGTAGGCAATATGGCCCTGAGACGTTCGAACTGCTCGCAAGAAATACGTTCGGATTGTTATTTTGCGATGCATTAGTCGCAATTGCAGTAATGGAAATGTCATATGCTGCTAATATATCGGCGATGCCTGTGTCATTTTGACGATTAAAAAAAAATAGTTCCTCGGCCATACTTTCTTATTAAAGTTTATTCAGCACGTATGCATTTATTGTCTCATGTCTCTGATTGCTTATGTAAGCAATTCTAACAACATAAGCAGTGAAAATTCTAAGCAGAGTGTATATTGCACGTCTTTCTTGCTCATCATATTCTTTCTAATCGCTTTAGACTGGAATGTGGCACCGAAATTGCGAGACAATTTTTTGCCCCACCAAATATATGCGGCCGTGAAATGATTTGATTGACCCACCGGCTGATATAGCAAGAAGGAATATTCGAGACAAATTTTCATTACGATCTTACAAACGGCTGCAATGGTTTCTACAGCTGGGAAAGTCGCGAAGACGAGTGAGACACGAGTTTACGCCAACTGTAGCAAAATTTTGAAGAAGGGTATCAACGGTGTCTTTGCGGTAGCCGTGGAGAGCATGTGTCCCATGTTGGTTGCGCTTTCTTAAAATCATCTTCTAAAGGGCCAGACTTTTCTTGTCCTTCACAACGACTTTTCTTGTCCTACTGATATAGGACAGGAGCCCGAAAACGTAAAAAGACTAAGCTTCTTTAAATTGAGTCTCCGCCAAGGTTGATTACAGCGAGGCAAGAGGGAGGGATAAGATGAAATTGGAAGTAATACGCGGCTCAGAAGCTCTTATGTGGCAATTTCACGGCATCGCGCCTTCAGCAACTTTCAGCAATGACTCACAAATACAGTGCAACTCAGAAACACTCTGCTGTATTTCTCGCTGTTGCAATGCAGCGGTGATGCGCTTTTTGCATTATACCTCCACTTGTCAATACTTAAAAATTATATGAGTTGTTTCAAAAATGTGACGGTGATGTCATTCGCTAATGTTGCAATCTGTTTATTTGATCGCAAGGAAAATTTATCGATTCCTCTCGTGCGTCTTCTTTTATCGAATCTCATTCCAATTTAAATTCAAATTGAGCTGTCTTGATATATTATCGGGCACATCAATCTGCGGTGAAAAAAGTGGGACAGCTACAATCTGCAGCAAGTTTCTCTCGAGGTGATGAAATTTTCACTTATTTTCGAAATGGAGGAAAAAAAACCTGGAAGTTATATGCGCTCTAAAATTCCGTAAATTTTGCTCTCGGCCTGTCACGCCGTTTCCATCGAGAACTAGAAGGCAGAGCACTCTAAAGGTTAAGGACTATACGAGAAATGATCGCTGGTTTATTCGCAGCCGTTTAGTGAGGCGATTTTGCCGACTAGCAAAGGGCAGTTTAGATGCACAATGTAATTTTCTGCATCGGTGATTCCCACACTTTGTGCGTATCACGGGTGAAGATGAGACATCATTTACATTGCTCGATGAGATGAAAAAGGCTCTTTCTTCCGCATTATTTCTCCTTTTTTTGGTGCAATCCACGATGGTTTTCTAATGTAATTTCGAGAAAAGATTGAAAAGTTTTAAATCTTTCATATGAGAAGAATGTTACAGAAGGGTAATCGATAATGTTGATGCGCGCACGATTTAGCATAATCGGATCTATTTGTGTCTTCACCATCGTTTCACAGCACCAACGATGGGTGTATGGGTCCGCCATCACCGTTAAACGGTAAGCTTCATACACTGTTACCAATGAAACATTTCGTCCTCATCGGCACATGCAAATGCTACAGTTTTTGTGCATACTTCTGCAGTATTTCGTAAGAACCTTTTACGAAATGGAAACAAATAGACGAACTCATAAAGGAGCTGGCAAGATATGCGTCTTTACATCCTGTCAACCTGACCAACCGGTGTTCAGGTCAAGAAAGCAATGAATTCATGCGTTATCTGATCCGACAAACCGAACCAACCTTCGGCAAGAATTATTTTCCTAAGAAGAATGCGTGAGAAATGAAAGTTCATTATGTAGAAGCGCGGAAATTTTTAGCACATTTAAACGTCTAGAGCTCATTTGAAAGATGACGAAGCGGTTGAAAAGATTATACATGCGATGTGTGCGTAGAATGCGTTAAAATCGTCTTGCTGGAAAGATTTTACCGTTGATAAAGGTATTTTATCACATCGCACAGGTATTTTAAAATGTGGTATTGGCAGAAATTATTTTACCAGTTAGAAGACATAAAAAATTGTCGTTAGAAACAGTGCTGAGTGCTTATGAACCCCGCAACACAGCGCTGTCGCGTATTTGCCTATAAATTCCAGATCGCCTGTGAGAAGCTGCATCTTAGGCGATTGTGGTTCAGCAGATATATAGCACCTCTACCCAGAAGATGCAATCAGCAGTATTTACGTGGTAGAAAAAGAATAAACAGCAAGCGATTGGGTTTGATGCAGGGAGGAGAGGATCAAGTTAAGTACTGGCCGTGGATTAAGGCATCCTCGTGATTTCCAAAACATACAGAGTCGTTGCAGGGTTCAAGATAATGAGAAATTCACGCATAGTGTTGTGCTTTTGCTGTGACTGGCGGCGGCGGCGTAGAGGGGACTGAGTGTAGGCAGAGGGCATGAGGCGACAACCGTCTGCACATGTCGATATGCGAGGGCACAAGGAGGATGAAAGAAGCAGTTAATGAAGGGGGGGGGGGGGGAGTTGGCGAGGAGGGGGCACAAAAGCAAACGAGGGAGAATCGACTGTACAAGTAAATGTGATTATTGCATTGTTAGGTCATAAGTAGACAACATGGCCTGCCTTTTCGGTCTCATACCGCACAGCTTTCCGTCTTCATAGGCGCTGCGACCGGTAAGGCATTCTCAAGGTTCTCGAACTACAGTTTCATTGCTGAGAGTCGCAGGTCCCCATGGTGAAAACAGCGTCAATGATCTCGAAATGAGAGGCGTTAAGACTTTCGAGGCACATCGGCAGCAGAATGTTTTTGTCATGGTAGTGTTTTCCATCAACGAATGGGAGGCCGGCTCAGTCGCTTCAGAGCAGTCCAAGCAACCTTATTTTCAACTTTTGCAATAACAGTATTCAGCTCTTAATAAATGCGTGTGCTGCGCCTGAACAACAAACAAATTTACTTCTTTAAATGTATCTGAAGATGTAGACTGCGCAAATGTTCACAAAAAGATATGAACTGAAACATTTTACTAGGCTCAATAGTGCATTCAATATTTATTGGTAAAGTGGCCACGAATTCTATCTCGGAGCACCTTGTTTTCCAAAGGTATTTCTCGGATTTTGGAGCAGATTCGTGTTAGGACTACTCGACACGAGCATTTTAATGCATTTTGTTCCATCAAATGCAGCAGAAAAGCTCTTCGGAATGGAAAAACGCATATCATGCCAATTATGACGTCGCCGTTTTCCAGCATAACTCATACCCCTCCCCCGTTTCGCGCTAATATATATATATATATATATATATATATATATATATATATATATATATATATATATATATATATATATATATATATATATATATATATATATATATATATATATATGCATATCAATCAGACCGGTCGGTGGCTTTCTGTAAGAAGTCGCTCAATGCAGCTTAAAAGATAGGCCAGCGAGAACTTTTGTAGGTCTTCGACGCAAATGCCGATTTTCAGGACGTCGAAGGACAGTGCTATTGGCTAAGCTCTGATGGTTCTGGAGATGTCCAGGGGATCGGCTGAAAATGAATGTTTTCTAGTCTAATAGAGGGTTTAATGCAATGTTAACTGAACAAAATAATGTTCTCTGAAAACTTAGTGATGTTGACGATGGAAAACAATCACGCAATTCTACCGATATATTGCCTCATCATTGACGAGCGAATGCGAACATTACGTTGCTCTTTCTTGTT
This sequence comes from Ascaris suum, assembly GCA_013433145.1. NCBI lineage: Eukaryota > Metazoa > Nematoda > Chromadorea > Rhabditida > Ascarididae > Ascaris > Ascaris suum. The sequence continues at coordinate 3,219,958 of CM024175.1, forward strand.
TAAATTCCCCGCAGAAAACTTTCTCTTGTACTATCACCGACTGAATGGTTTTTTTCAGGACGTTTCTGCCATATCATCGCCTAAATCTGTCGATATCACCTAAATATTCGACGTATTTTCGAAAAGCATTGGATAGAATGCAAGCCCGTCCTATCGGTTATCTACGTGTCGGCGGCGACAATTTGTTGAAGCGTGATCAGCCAGACTTCGAAAAATCGAAGAGCCCACCCAATAAGAATGAAGAATTTCAAATTCGTAATAGGTTCTTTGCAAGGCTACGACAAGTTTGGCCAATTCAATGGTGACTGTGCAAGGAATCTTCCGTTCGAAGCAACATCACGAAACATGCCTCTATGAAAAATCAAGGCAGATAACTTCCTAGCTCATTTTAAGGCTTGCGCTGCTGGAAGAGAAAGCAGTTAACATGGAGCATGGTTTTTCAGACCCGCTTATCTATAATTCCATCAATATTGCAATGCAGCAGCACAATTAAGGCCGGTGGACATAGAAAAATATGTTGTTGCAATTGTTGCATTCACGTTTTTTGCATTTCATGTGTACAGTGAAATGGATGATGAATAATACAAGTATACAGGCTGTGTGAGAATAGTCGACTACTAGAGATCTGAATTATGCTTAACGAAAAATGTAGCAATAGCGCCAAACCGTGAGCTTGCGGCTGCTGCTTCATAGTGGCAGCACAACGGTAGTGTGCTGTATCGTTTATTTTGGTAGAAGATTCAACGTTCGGAGCCTTTTTGGAGCTGCTTGCCGACGTAAAAAAGTACTGCTGCCGCAGTGAATTTTTTGCGCAAGCATAATGTGACACGTTTGTAATGCATTGTGATGAAGCGATTGAAGGCTTTCTCAGCAGGATCGAAATCGCCTTTGATTTGCCTAAAACTGCGTCCATTAACTGCTTACTGGAACCATTCGTGGCAAACCTGCTCGTAGCTTGATGTGTAAAATTTTGGAAGAAGATTTTGCACCGCAAAGAACTCGTTGCATATCTCTTCATCGGCAAAACGTATAAGCAGCTATATTTGATGGGCTGCAGATTGTTGAGCAATTGTCAAGAAGCACTGAAAGAATGCATAGTTACGATAACATTTCTCGAGCAGGGGGGCCACATGCAGTTAAGCAAAAATTAACACAGCTTTTGTTGATGTTAACCACTAACCAACGCTCTTTCATGCTCTGTCAAAATGACATAGCTATAGATAGGTCTTAGACCGGAGAAGTCGACAATCGACTCCATCAGCATGTCTAATATACTGATCAGAAAAGCAAGAAGGTACCCTTTATTTCTTTATTTAAGGTTTTGAAGAAGGTACCCTTTATTTAAGGTATTACTATAGAGAAGCCCTTGGTTTTGAATACAGCGCAGTTTTGAGATCTATAAAATGCATCGCGATGCGATCTTTAATATTCTCCATCCTTCCAGAAATTTAACCGCAAATATGTCTCAGCAGTTTTCGTACACTGGAGGCAAATAGCCGCAGAGGTCGAGGGAGCAGTGCGATAGCGAGTATGCGCTTTCTCACATTTGTTCAACGTAAGTCCGCAACCTCGCATATGATGTACGACGTAGCATCGGGCAAATAAAAGGCTCAAAGCTGCAGGTTTTTTAAAAAGCACCCGCTATTGCATAGAGAAAATATTTGAAAACATTTTACGTCGAATGCTCGTCACTGCATCTAGGAAGGCCGTTCCTTCTATGCGCCGTTCCTGATCTATTCTAGCGACTTGATCTGTTCTTTCTCACTGACTAGAAAACGATTTATCCATGCATCATTGTTACCCTGTGAAGGTATATGCAATGAAAAATTTATAATGCTTCATGTTGTCGAATTATCGAAGATTGTGATTAGCCGCTCCTGTGTATCGTGAAATGTGACTTAGATGCTCTCGGATGGACCGACACCGCTCTGCTAAGATGATGTGATAGAACACACTTTTGAATTTCATAGAAGTGCGAAAGACGGTTGATGCCAATATCTCGATCAGGAAGCGACAACAATTTTATTGACGGCAGCATTCATAAAGCTCTTTTCACCCGTGACGACATTTGCAAAATGATGCATCAATAATCCGTATTTCACCGACATACAATCTGCATTCACGTTGAATTATTTCTAGCTGCACAAATATTTTACAAGATTGCCTGTCTATGTGAGCACTATACATCAACATGTAATGTAATGCTGAACCGATGCCACAAGTTCAAGAAGTGATTGAAACTTTGCAATATTTTTAAAAAAAACAGAGATGCTTTTAAATGTTCTTTTATCCAGGTTGCTGCCTGGAAACGAGGCAAACCGTTACCTTTCTTTGTTACGATTGTGTGTTTTCGATTGTTGTGCATATCGCCAATGCTATACGACGCCAATGCTATTCTGGTGGTAATTTTCGCAGCGCAATTCAAGGCTTCTTCTCGCTGCTTTGCTATCAGCGTTCAATAAACTTCAATGTTAAAGAAAATTTAATTACATGTGCATCGAAACTTGCAATAAACATGTCCAGTCGTAAGCAGAGAGTCCGAACCTCCAATGAAGAAGCTGAATCAAACGAAACTCATAGAATTTTCAAAAATTTGACCATCGTTTTGAGATTTTTCTCTCATTCTAGAGTAAAACGTTGGAAAGAACCGACATATGTGATCAGAATTTTTTGCCTAAACGTCGGTGAGTGCGAAAAGCGGCTGGCCTTTGTGCACCACGGGCAGTATTTATTATCTCGACAAAGTCAGTCTTAGGAGATGCGTCACATGAAAAATAAAGTGCATGAAGAATCACAGAAACCAGGAAAATTATTCGTTAAGCTGAGTGCGCATTCGAAGCAAGAGTTGCCATCAACCCAAAGTTCTTTCTGCTTCTCCGGACTCGGAAGGATTTCGTCGTCTTTTGAATTGTCCAATTAAGGAAACAGATGCAGCACTTGTTGCTTTTTCCTGAGCTTTATACCACATGTGGCATTGCAATCTTCTGCTCACCTACAAATAAAACCCGAGTGCCCAGCTGCTGTAGCATGCAACAGTATGGGTTATCCTGCCTAACTGAGCTCTGTGATATTGTCTGTACTGACCATTCGCCCACACTTCTTTCTACCTGCTAGTCCTGAATTTTGCTGTTGTGTTGCGGAATGCTGTGTTCGAACGGACATGCTAAGCATTCTTTTGATGCCTTCGTCTCGCTCGTTTGTGCCATCGGTTGAGCTCGGAGTCTAAACCTCAGGATGAAAATATAATGCCGATTTTCCTCAAACAGTTGGAAGTTGCTTCGTTTAATGTTTAATTACGAAATCACCGGAAATAATATTACAAGGATGAACAAAAGAGCTGAACAAAAGAGGAGATCATTCTATGGAAAACTCGTTTTTAATACTGTGGAAGGTCGGGCACAGGACGTGGCTTCGAGTTGGTGGTTCGAAGCTCCTCGACAAACGTGAATCTGCAAAATAAAATTTGAAGGAATAAAGCAGGCTGTCGGGAATTCTGATTTTTCTCACGCTGAACGCCGCAATGCGACTATGAGAATTAAACTTTAGACTAGTCTGATCAAATTGCTTGATGTGTTTTTTGGGGGAATAATATCTCAGGGATACTCAGGGCAAACTTTCCTCATTTTTGACAGAACTGTGGTTGCAAAATTCCCGAGCAAAAATTCACAGCTAGTAGAAATTTTCCTCGTCGAGATCTGCCGTAAATGACGACACTGCTGGGGAATTGTTCTACAGGAATATATTTATTAGATAGGCCCGACGGCGACTATTGCCAGCGCTGCTCCGAACAGCTGCAATTAACAATTCTTTGACGTGATTGTTCATTTTCATCGAAAAAATTTCGAGCTGGATCGGTGAAGCGTTCAATGTTCTGTCAGTTTGCTTCTTAATACGTCGGCGAAAGCATTGTCACTAGAAAATTTCTTAAGAACTGAAGGGGTTTCTTCTTTATAGTGCGTCGAAGTCACAAATAATGCAACAACACCAACAAACAAAGTTTGCAAAAATGGAATCGACCTGTCATTCATAGCCCATAAGATAACCGCTGTATCTCTTCTTAAAGGATGGGCTGTGATTGCCGAGCCCACCATAAAGCAGATAAGGTTTGTAGTGCGTTGAAGCATCGTCACCGAAATCTTTGTCTGAACGATGTCTGAAAAAGTTATTTCTCGATGTGATAGTATGGCTGTTTACCACCTTGTTATTTTCATGCTGACCACTTCAGCAATAGACATCGTTAACAAGAGTGCAAAGATTGAAGTGAAAGGTTCAGAGGTCAGCGACGAAGACTGAGCTTAGCGCCTTTCTAATTCCTCCACTTTTCTATATTTCATTTGTCCTCGTGTTAATGCTACATGGAACGTCGCTGATGCAGTTGTGGTGGAAACGGTGGACTTTATTCTCATGTGTACTATGCATTTTCACTCATTCGTTGAGAAAATTATTGACATGACGTGCAAATTTCTGGATGTTAACTACATTGGCAGTAGACGTCAGAATAGTGAGAACGCAGTGGTCATCGGTCAGTTTATCTTAAACTTTTATGTTTTCCCGGATTCAGAATTTTGTAAGTTACAAACTTCACGAATTAATATTTCACGGCATCATCAAAGTTCAGCTAGAATCAATGGAACTAACGGTGGAGTTGAAATATGCGAAGGGAACAATAAACGGTCCCTAGGGCGAGTTTCTTTATCTCACATGGACACAGTACCTTAAGGGTGAATGCTCCCATACGTCTGAATAGGTTAAGATTTCAGTAAGTAATTTTCAATCAGCCTCAATCACATATGTATTCAAGGTTTCAACCACGTTCGCACAATGAAACGAATAATGCGAACCCTCGTAGAAAGCTTTTGCCACTATCGAGGAATTCGTAACCGAACACGAGAGCTATCGACAGCAGAAGAACTGTGATGCATTTAAACCACATTGCCGCTAGCTGCTGCTGCTCGACTGAAACTTGCCGCAGTGAAGTCGAGCGCTCGACTGCAACTGAATGCGCAAATGCACATGAACTGAATGAAGCGGAGTTTCGAATAATGAGTGAAATTGGAGGACTATTTGACGTTGCTGCTGCTTTTTGCAATCAGTAAGCTGAGCTGTGCTTTGAGCCCGCCCCACACGTTACTCTTCAGAAGCTTCGTCTTTCTATCGGTAGAAAGCAGAAATGAAATTGAGCTTAGAGATTACTCAACAACATGAATTATGCATCGCATTCAGATTTCACAAACACACACACACCTCTTCTTCTCTGAGCGTTGGACTAGTTTGCGCAAATGCCGACGTGCAATCCATAGGTGCGCTAACCTTGCGTCGTCCAAAAAATGTTTCCCCCAAAAAAATACAGCAAAATGCACCTGATGTAAGTTTTTCAAATTTTCTAATAACGGGGATGCACACCAAGAAGAAGTATAGACATGCTTTAAACACATGTTGACTACAGAATTTCGACTACATGATGACCGGAAGTTAGGTAGGTACTCGCAAGGCAATCATCTCTTGCACGCGCATTCACTACCAGTAAAACTGTGTGTAGTGATGCATTCTTTATCAAAACCGACCGTTTACGTGGGCTAACACTTGGTCGCAATTGACCGATCGTGAGACAAAATTTACTTGCGCAAATTGTGCTATCTTCAAGTGTTCATGACTATGCGCAAATTTCGAAATGTGTTTCCAAAGACCAGGTTCGTACTCGGCAAATTCTGCGAACGGGAAATTTTATTCGTTTAAACGTGGAAGCCAAGAGCTCCCTAAACGGTACGTACGCGATGATGGAAATATTTCGAAGCAAATGCGAGCGACACTCTTTCAATTATGCGTCGCAGCTAATGAGGCGGAAGGCTTCATGTACTGAGCTGTTAATGAAGCGTTTTGCCCATGAAGAGAGATAAAATAGTCAATTGCAATGTGACAAGTCAAAACTGAAACGGAGCGAAATCAATGAAAAGTTTCTTTGTAGCAATTATTTAATCTATGTTAGTTTATCATGACGATGTATGGTTCAAATATAAATGCGAAACTAAATCTACATCAGCACAAAAATTGCAACGAGACGCAAATGGCGCTCCGAAGAGCGTCTTCGAAGCAAGCGGTTGGTAAATTTAAATAACAACACTCTTTCGGAAAATATTCCCTTAAGATATGAAAGAGCAAGTAAGCCAACAAAATTCCATCAGTGCAATCCATCCTGCGAATTTTCTTCCGAAACTTAGGACCCATTCCGACAATTAAGTTCACACGGTGATTAGTTGTTTTTTCTGTTCAATAACAGTGAAGTCTTTCTACCAAGCTTAGAGAATTCAGCCAAAAGTTATAAAAATTTTGAGCCTATTCTTTTAGGCGCATTATTATTGCATCTATAGTGTATGCAAGAGGCATAATGCTTGACGGATATGTGCAATATTGTTTTTCGTGGATGCTTTTTTTTTGAAGTTTTGTGCAAATCTACATATTGAAAATCTAGCAAGAAATAAGTGACAGCTTGAATATGTATCAGAATATTTCATGCAAAATAAATCCTCTGTTTGTTAAAATCTTCCTAGCTAGTAGGAAACGTGTGCAGTATAAGAGAGGGTCTCATTAACTTATTTGCAAGACAGTTTGCATCATGTGCAAGATTCCAAAGAAAATGAGCAGGACTTTTTGCACGTCGGCACTGATGTGCAAAAAATAAAGCCATGGCGGACTTCTATGTGGTTCATAGAAGTCCGCCAAGACCCTTACTGTTATTGATACAATACAAGGCGTGAATAGTATTAAGGCATTCTATGCTTTCTGTTTGCACCTGTCATGACAGGGGCAGAGGTCTGCAGTGAGAGACGCGCCAATTGGACATATGCTTGATCAATCGGCATATATTTATGTTTTATTCGCATATTCTTCGTGAGAATGTCGTTAATGCTTAAAGGAGGACACAATTGTTCTCGTTGCCATATGCATTGGAGGTGTACTCGAATGGTCTTGGTGCGCTCGGAGTGACACAGTCTCTCCATAGGGAAATGACGTTAAAGCACTGTAGCGTTGTTCTATCTCCATAGAGGGAAACGTTTCTGCTCTTTTGCTGGAAATTTTTAAGGTTTTTTTGTGTAGAATGATATAAACGGAGAACGACTTATTCGAACAACAACAAAATGTGCCAAAAATAGAGAGGGCAGCCTAGCGTGTGCTGACGAAACCAACAGCTCTTCTACACGCGGCAACACGGTGCTACAGGGCCCATCCAGCAGGTGAAGAGAAGTTGGAGGAAAGCTCGCAAAATGATACTTCGCTAAGTGGTTGCTGGACAAGAAACGGCCGAGGAATAAAAAGGACCTACTTTAGGATCCAGATGTGCCTGCGCAACGCACCAAGCAGTTATAGAATGCGTTCATACCCGATTGAGCACAAAATTGAACGCATCGGATTCTCCTTATATCGGAAATGGATACTCAGTCTCTTTTGTTAACGCATGGGAAAAGATTATTTAATAACTGTTGCAGTGCGAACATTAAGACAGTTAACGTGACATGCTTTCGAGTTAATCTGAGAAGGTTGTTCCGGAAATGTCCTTAGAAAACGTCGATGGAACACAAGCATGAGTAAAACGAAGCTGCCGCAAACGGCGACGGATGTGAATCGGTGTCTGTTATGGTGGATTGAGGCCATTGAAAGCTTAAATGATGGGCCAGGACACTGAAAGAAAGGTAAGATATATGTAGAAGGGTAAAATTCCGTTCAAACAGCCATCAAGAATTTCGGCTATCTGCGAGCATCTCCGAGGCTTGTGATGGTCAGTCAATAGCGCGAGTCCCTTTTCAGAGACAATTACTGAAACATTTTGTGATGAATATGTGAAATGTTTCGGTAGTATCGTTCGTAAATAAAATGTGATTTGCAAAGATCTGATTTATTTTTGCGTCTTGTTGAATGCAAACGTTATTCGCCGCAGTCAAGAAGAGGATTCCAGAAACGAAAAGCCTAAACGAAAAACTATTCAGGATACTATCTGTCGAGTCACCCTTTCACCGTAGCTGTGTGTGCTTGATACTTATGCCCCAAGGATTGAAGACCGAAAATCTGGAAGTGGCATAATGCGGGGTGAATGGTGCAGGAAAATCCTCCAAAAAATCAACCAGCTCCGCACATTTCAACCACTTTGGCATTCAAGACGGTGTGGATGAACAGATAAACATGCAGTATCCGCCGTATTTGCACACTATTGGCGAGAAATGCTTGGCGACAATAGTCAATTCGCTGCATATGCAAGGTAGATTTTGCAATTTGAAACCCTTTGCGCGTATTATTAAAAGTCCTGGCGAGATCATCGCCTATTCTTTGAATTATGTCCGTATTTCGCCGTCAAGCGAAGTATATTTTGCCCAATTCTGTCATTATCGATAGTCGATGAAGATGCATTTGAATAAGGAGCGCATGCTGAAGGTTTTTAGCGGAAATGTTTATTTAGTGTTTGACCAGTCTAGAGAATCTTTGAAAGTCGTCCTGCTTCATGTGAAAAACAGTATTGGCTGCAAAAGGGGGTTGGTGGATGTCGTATTTCATGCAAAAAAATAATACCAAGACAACAGAGGGAAAATGGATAATAAGGTAGGGTCGGTGGATGTATTTGATAGGTTATCACGAGCTGAACAGGTTAATATGTCTTGTAACTCTTATATATCAACAATCATTGTATCTTATCTATGCAAATCTACGCCTAGATGGACTTACTCTAAATAAGTGCACTGTAAAAAAGGAGCTTTAAGAAAGAACCAAATTCAACTGTACCTCACGTATAAACGACAAGCGAGCTCATTGAAAGGGGAGAAACAAAGCCTTCCGAAAAATTCATTCATAGGAACCAGTGAGCAGCGATATCATGCGGTTGTTTCATCGAATAGGATTCGTCAATTTGTCACCACTGTGCAAAGACGCGATGTGTTTCGGCCATAGCTGCTTGCGTAACGTTTTCAAATTTCTTCAGTTTTTAAGCAAAAATTGAGTCTCTTGATGAGGGCATCAAAAACAAGCCTCTACGTTTCTACTGATATGGAAGTGTGACCATTAGAAGTAGTCTTCTGCGTTGGAAGGAAGGGGCTTGCAGAGGGAACTATGTATAGGGGATTATACACTCTCATGGACGGCTACTCGGCAAAATATTAAATAAAAGCTCTCATGCCTACAGGGGATAAATAAGAGCTTCTGGGGAATAGATTCGAACTATTTCGCTCCTTCGAACTTGAAACTCATGAGCCGGCATATGAACTGTTGAAACTTCAGTGAAGAACGCTTAATTAGACTTGAAAGCGAACACTAGCGATATATGACACGAATTAATGAACTCCAACAGTGATGGCAAAAAAAGGTGTTTTGCATCATGGCGTAATATCTGAAAGCATATGGATGATTTATTCAATTATGATGATAATGATTGCATTTGGTAATGCAGCGATAAAATCTGCGAAACAGCAATGCAATCATATGATTAGAAATGATAAAAGTCGAACTTATTGCAGTAAAACGTAAGTCGATAGTGAATAGCTGTCAGATAAATTGCATATTTAGTCAGCACTGTCTTTTGAGATGTTCTTGTCATATTGCCTTCGTTTTCAAACATTTACAAAATTATTCGCGTTTTTCTTTCGCTGCTCAGTTATGTGCGGCATTTCGTCTCAAGACTGCGGCATATAGCACAATTTCGAGTCCTCACAAGCCTCGAAAGTTGCTTTACTTTACTTAATCAAAGAATTTCCTGCTCGTTGTCGAGATGGAAAACTTTTTGGTAGCGTCGTTTATTGCGCACCTATGACCATGACTCAATAACAGCAACATCGTTCGGAGATCCACTGAGATGCTGTTGGTATGAGTCGGTCACTCACTTCTCTAAGTTCACTAATCTTTCCAGACTTTATGACTGCTGTTTCTGCTGAACGGAAAGGAATGATAGCGCAAAAGTACCGAATCAGAAAGTGATGGTGTGCTGAAAAGGTGTTTATGCATACCCCTATCAAAATGCGCTTCCATCCACCTCTGCTATGCGTAAGGGATTCGCGCTCAGCGTAGTGATTACTGGTCCAAACCGCGGAGGTCTCACGAAGCTCACTATAGACAGCCTACCCAAGCATTCCGCGGTGGTTCTAACGATTCTTCGTCGTTGAAACGAAAATGGTGCTGTGTCCGCCTCCGTGAGCACCTCACTCAAGGTGGCGCTGCTAATCTGGCGACGGTGGGAGAAAGGACCTATGGGCAAGTGCTGGGGAGAAGATGAGAGTTTGAAATCTGGTTCATCTAGATTGCCATAACGAGACCGATATGCATGGATTCATATTAGTGCAGGTTTCCCTTGTTCATAATAGAATATCTCCGAAGGATTTTCGCACATAAATTATGCTACTTAAGTGTCATTGTCATTCGTAAAATGTGGGAAATGCTAGCCTTCCATGACGAAGCCAAGGTAAAGAACTTTAAGTGGGCTGCGCTTGCTTCCATCTGAGGATTGCCATCCTCACCACTGATATTTCCTCCATAATTTCCTTGACTGAACGTGAATTCCACAGAAAGGTCGACTGAGAAATACAACTTCTGCGAGCATCGCCCATAATCAGTGCCCAAACCATAGCATAGCCGATACAGCCTAATTATTTTAGTTCCATCATATCAGCAAGGCGACCCACTACTTGCATGGTGAAGTGATACGCTAAATAGAATCAGTTTTCTATATTTTCTCATGCCTCCACAGTGTTTTTGAATCGCATCGGTTGCATGGATTCATTGAATGAAACGTTTTTATGTTCGTGTCGTTTGACCAAAATAAGCGCGAACAGCTCACAACTAAAGAGGATATTCTGGCTTTTATCCGAGCAAATGTGGTGCACTCGATTATCTTTGAGATCGATGCATTTCAGAACATATAAATGCAAATTAGTACAACGTTCTCAGCTACTCATTGCGCAATTGAGTTTTAAGTGACTTCAAATTGCCTAGTTCCTCCAGGGCATTATTTCTTAAATAACTGGGTTTCTAAATGAAAGGCTCCTCTAAGTGATTCATGATTAAATGAAGTCGCGCTCAATGTAGAACGAAGACATTCCAGCAATTATTCCCACCTTTTTGTCTTTTTCCGGAAGTCTGTCGAGCCTTGTTCACTTTCGATTAGGCCACTGTTTGATATAGAACGATATTTTACGGGGTAAATAATGATATTTTAGAAAGTGATTGTTGCCTCACTCTGTGCAGTAAAGTGCTCGGGGCAATCTCATTGCGTTAGGTTTCGTCCTTGGCTGACTTTGACTCTTCATTGCGCGTATATTACATAATGAATCTTCTTTTATTTTACACACACCAACTTCCACATGCATTGAATATTACAGGAAAAAGCGAAATTCTTATGAAACAGCCAAATATTCTTCACTTTTATTTCAGCTTGATTAGTTCACACGACATTGTTTTGCATTCGCGCTGCTCACTGCCATGAACTCGAAGTCAGCCAAATTGCCTTGAAAAATTTAACTGCGTCTTTGAAGATGGATCATTAAAAAGTGGACCGAAGTGCAAACATTCACACCAAAAAATGTTCAGAGCCATGCTATTTCCATCTCGTCTGAAGCATTCAGGTTCATATCTCGTTAGAAGAGGTCAACCACGATCCATTCTTGTCAGAGCACGCATTGTGGTCGGTAACATATTCCACGCAGTCACACTCTCCTATGTTGGTGGAGATTGTTTCTTGCTGCTTCTCACATAGTCGGTTCAAGTAACTATTTTGCTCCGCTTGTACAATCATAAGAAAGAACCTATTGGTTAAGCAATGACAACTTACGGTCACGTGTAATGCGAATCTGCCTACGATTCGTACTCATGCATATCTGAGCACCACTTCTCCAGCGTTTTTTGGCAGCGAGAAGTTTTGCTAGGGACTCTGTGATGAATGAAATGAATAGGCGCGAGTTGAAAAAACTTTAACCATGTTTCAATCAATAGTAGCTGTGATGCTCATCTTCTTCTCCAGAATCCCCATGGCCGATAGAAAGTCGTCATGCCTGGTCCCATTCCCCATGCTCTCCCCATGCCCCAACCCCACGGCTGATGCATCCTGTTCCAAGTCATTCCCCATGGGCACCACGGCGGCAGGTAAAACCCGTCGAATCCCCAAGGCCGAACGATTTTGGAAACACTCGAAGCGGATAGCTTCATCGCATTGGTGGCGCTCCTGAAATGAGACCAGTTTAGAAATGATTATCTTTTCTCAAGTATAAAATCTCCACTTCCCATTGCATCATCGGTATTCATGATAACGCAATAGCAACAATGATTTGTCTTCGTTTGCTGGGAAAGTGAGCAAAAAATACGATGATGAGGATGTCGAAGGCTGATAGATTATCACTAAAAATCAAAATGCGAGTGGCAGTTGTTAAATAATTTTTGAGCTGATGCGACAAGTAGCTGCTCAATCGCAAACAACATATGAGAGGACTTCGTGCTCGAATTTGTGGGCAACAAGTATATGGCCAACAACAAAGAGAGCAATCGAACCAATACAAAGGAAAGGTTTCATGGTAGAAAACAACAATCGATCGCTCACTTCATTCATTCATGATGAGAATGCTTAATCCTTCTCTGCTCCTAAGGCCAGAGGTTAACAAAAATCTAGAGCCGGTTGGTATAATCCGTGGCATAAGGAATTCTCCTGAAAGCAACACTACCGGACCGGCCTTAACTATTTTTAGGTGTTTAAATATCTGCGACAGGGTAAAGCGATGAAGACTACATACAGTATACATTGCTGGACGACAGATTACAAGAAATGACTGGAAAAACTGATCAATTCAGTCATGTTAATGCACATATAAAGTGCATTTGGCTACTGGAATAGTTGTCTGTTTAGATAATGATAATTTCATTACAGATTCTAGGTTACTTCCGCATCCAAATCTCGCACTCGATCATCAGCTGAAGCGAAAACGATCTGATTTAATTGCATGTGATAATCGACGAAGGTTCATGTGAAGTGAGGGTCGCACACTTTAATGTTTCAGCAGAGACAATTTGTTGACAAGTCGCATTTCCTGAGCGTATTGCTCAAGAACTCCACCTATCTTTTCTTCTTGGAAATTGTTTGTGGTGCATATTGCGCACTAAAATCGAGCAAGACTGAAAAAAGGGGAATGAGTTAGTTGCATTTTCGATTCTAAGACAGACACTTATTCATTGGTTCCATCTGGGCTTTCATGATGCAGCTTTCAGCTTCAGATGCTGCAACAGTAAGAAGAAGAAAACGTTCTACGCCTTAGCAAGATGTCAGTTTCATGCCAAGATGTGTTTGGTTCTCTTATGTTTTCCAATTTTTCGTATCAACAGTTGCAATGGTTGAATCGAACGATCACTCCTGTTGTTTCCCTGCGCAATCGGTCTCACTTAATTCGATCGACGGCAGTATAAAAATGGGGACCAACTCGCATCGCAATTGAGACATCAAGTTACAGATGCTTCGAAATATGGCTACTGGGGACAGTTAAGAATCTGAACTCATTTCTGGGAGTGCAGTCTCATCAGTGGATGAGCATCTGCCCTGAGCACCTGCACATGAACATCTGCTCTGTTTAAAAGTCTAAGCGTCGAAAGTTGTAACAACATCTTCACCAGCAGAAGTTCCTATCTTCTGATGTAGTGCGTGAAATATTCACTGCAAAAAGTGGAGCAGCGCTTCAAAGACGTGAAATGGTACGCGCTTTTGATTTGCGAATACTCTTCTAAACGATTTCGAAAATCAGAAACAATAGTAAAACACGCAAAATGCCTTCATATCTCAATCAGAACAAGCGGCAGCACAGATCTTCCGCAAAAATAGGTGGCATAACTGAGTGAAGCGAAAATTAGAGGTGTAAAATATATGCTAACGTTCCCATCTTTTAGCACTTTAGTAGGTGCAAACTCTATTCAAACTTCATAGAAGGAAGCGGAATTTTGTGTATGAGCTGACCTGTTGTTATAGGTTATGTTCAGTTGATTCCACGACTCTGTTCCACTGGCAGATGCATTCAAAATGCCGGACATGCAGTGAGGTATACGTTTACATGCGCAAGCATATACGGAGTTATGACGATTTGGCGAAGATACTTACGGAGAGGAATTGAAAAAAAAAAAAGAATTGAACAAGAAACAACTGGTAAACTTATTTAGAGCGCGAAACGCATCTGCTAGCGTCCAGCCGATGTCGATGGATCCTTTACTACGGGTGTGTTTTCGGTTTTTCCGGAAAATTTCGCCTCCCTATCCGCTTAATGAGTTCATTACCAGGTTTTCACCATAGTTACATAGGAGTGGTGCTAAGACAAAACTTACTGGACAGAAGACTGTGTTGTGGTTTCCGATTCGTTAATTGCAAATGCGAGATTCATAAAAAGTGGTGCTGCAATCAGCGCTTTAAATAGGCCCGGCATCGCTTTTGAATCGGTCTGAACTGAAATACTTCAAAATTTCAAGTTAGACCACCATTTGTCTGCGTGATGCCCACACGTGAAAATCCACATGACATTGTGATGACAAAAATAAGCCTTTACTGATTATGAAGAAGTTCGCAACGTTCTAAAATTCACCAGCTTAGTGGGGAATGTCTTTTTTTTGCATTGTTGATTGAAAATAGTCAGTTATGGTCCATATTAAAAATAACGTATTCTTCGTGAAGTGGACCTCTCACTTCCCGTGAAGGTACTGTCGGGTTTCAGAGAACTATTTTCCATTTGAGAAGATGGAAGCATGACAGCATCATGAATTTTCCAACCTTGAGAGAGGAAAATGATGGCAGTGGAACAACGCAGACAGGCAGGAAAAGTGGTGGGGTAATAGTCAGCATCAATAGGGACCAATGGTTGACTCAAATATCCCTCATCTGGGCTTCGTCAGCATATTTTCCTCCCTCCTCAGAAAACATTGACTCCAGCAAAGAAGTACTGCTATTATTGTTCGCCATAACTTTGCCTGTCTTGGTTCTGTGAAGTTTTATGAACTACTAGTTTGTTTTGTGAAGGCCATCGAAACGCTATTCAAGTGCTAGTACAAGTTATGACGACAGGGGCAAGCTATGAACAGTTTGAAAAGCGTGTGAGGACAGCTGGCACGATATCAAGCTTTCCATTTTCCCTCTCTCATTGACGACTGTCATGAGCCACTTCGCCTATAGGAAATTGCAAGTGCAAAATAGTAGTCCGATGGCTCCATATTTTGGCCGGTCCGGCAGCCGAAACGAACGATTTCCAAATGATATGTTTCTTAGCAACTTGGCCGGCGTATGGTGAAAAGAAATTTATTCGACCAATCACTTCCGACGAGAATGAATCAGGTTGTAGGCCGAGGCAGTCACCCATTGTCCCAAGGAAGGAAGTTTTGCATGTCTAGCTTCAAAAATTCTCGGTATAAAATTGTTAAACATACATAGAGATATGCAAGTGCAACAAGGTACCATAATTTTTAACTAAGAACTAAGCGTGATACGACTTCAAATAGTTATATCACTGATATGACATAAAACGCGAGGTGAGGCCAGTTGAGGCATAGTCAACGCTAATGACATTTCTTCATTTATTGTGTCAGTAAATTCGCTTGATGTGAAGAGATTTGCTTCTGACATCACCGACAACTAAGTGGCAGTTGAGAAAAAGGAACATATCACGAGCAACCAAATAGAAAATTTGCGATTATATTTAGGCTATATTGTAAAAAGTGGAAGAGTTGTTGTTTATTTACTGATTGGTGCTTAAATGCACAATTTTAGCTACACATGTTGTGCTGGAAAAAAATTTCCCAAAGATTTTGGAATTCATTCATCATTGAATGACACTGTTGTTCCGTGGATTGATATATTCCATTAAAAATCGAAGCACTACCGCTCAATAGCATTTTTGATCTGAAATTTCCTCTCAAGAGTGAAAATTAGGTCACTTGCACAATCGTGAAGAGTACACTACATGACTTTGAAGTCCGACTTTTCTGGGCAGCTTTTAATATTTACTGTGGAGGTTCGGGATATTTCATTCTATCAGCTCTTATTTTGGGATACTTTGAAAGTATGGAAAAAAGTCGCTTTTCATCAGGAAATAACGAAAATGTGGCAAAATTCTGTAGACTGCACCATTTCGCTAGGAGTTGAATTCACTTCATGAGGAATCGACAACGTGATTGGTTGCCCTCGGAATCTGAAGTGCGTTTCTGGTTCTACTAGGCCACAAGAACCACGAACGCTCCTTCTTGCTGATAGAGGAAAACATTTTTTTTCAAACATACGTGATTTTGTATGCAACAAATATCGAGGTTGAAGCAGTGATCTTCGGGAAGTGCCACGTGCCACAATGCGACTGATGGAATTAATAAGCATTTGCGAGAATTTCCTTCTACAATTCATTGTTATCAATGGGCAGCTGCTCAACGCTATGTCATCGCTCGTTTATTCATGAGGCCTTCAAGTTTTTTCAGCACCCTGACAATTTTCAAGTGACGTCATCCCTACAAATCTGTTTCCATGAAAGTGAAACAAATATGGCCTGGAAAAAATCTTACGATGGCTTTGATGAAGTACAGCCATGGACAAGATCATGAATCACTGCAAAACTTCGCATTAGAATTAACGATGGGCGGTCGCCATCGAGATAAAGATCGGTGGATTCATATTTGCAAAAGTGTCCTTTACTACAACCACTTGAAAACATCGCAAATGAGATAGCAGTTAGAATTACTGTCAGGAAAGAATATCCACATCGATACTTCACACTGTATTTATCATGCAATACTCACACAAGTTCAATGCCCAAAGAGAGACAATAGCAGTAATCATCTCGCTATGAAAGTCATAAAATGCCACTATTTTGAAACATTTTAAGAGAACTGGAACCTAGTCGCAATACGGTTTCATATAGTCAATATCAAAGCCTTTCCATTGAATAAGCAAAAGTGACGACGTGCTGAAACAAAGATGCATCTCAACTGGCTCGACGAAGGATCAATACTGCGACGGCTATGCTATTTCGATGACGTGAAAAATAAATGTGCAGACGAGGGATTTGATGTGGCGCTCGTTCGAGGACAAGACTTCACTAAGAATATAGAAGCAATGTGACAGAAGTAAAAAATATTGGATATCGAGAGGCAGTAAAATGTGCCTGAGAAGAGCCAGATGTATTATTCAAAACTTCACTTTCTGCAATGCATCCCCGACCTGGAGCAAACAGAATTCTTCCCTGCCTCCGTGGCGAGCCTTTACTCTTTTCAGCCATCTCCTTCACTCCTCCGCCACATCCTTATCATGCCGGTCTTTTTGACGTACATTTGCATTATTTTATGGATAAAATAGCTTGATGGTACAAAGGAAAATGCTGATCGCAACTAGGATCTCAAACGTTTGCTCTCCGGATCAGCAAAGGATGCGGCGAATGGACTGAAAACATGGGTAACTACGGCAGTAGCAACTCTTCCTAGGTGCCCATAACAATGAATATGTTTGAGGTACAAACGATGAAGGAAACTGCTGCCATCAATGCTTTCTCAAAACCAGCATCTATTCAGCACGACTTCGTCAGCTATTTAATTCTTTGCCTGGTAAACATTCCAATATATTCCAAAAATTCACAAATCTGATTAGACGAATGATAAAGTCAAGAAATAAAAATACAGAACTGAAGCGAGCACACTGCATTAGCAATGCAATGCAATATCACCATCGATGACTCACTGTGAAGAAATTCCTCTCCCTATGCGTAGTTAAAGTCGCCTTCGCATCAGCATATCTCTTAGTTCTAATCTAATATACGTCGTATACGAGTAGTGAGGTCTCGAATATGCTGAATCTCTAAACAATCTTCAACCTTCTCCACTCTTGACTGCATAGTTCACACTTGGTCCAATGCATTCTCAATACTCTTCTCAGCAACACTGCAAAGGATAATGAACACAGCTTATTGGGTTTTCTGCTTACGTGATAGAGGAATTCGCAATATTTTCACAACCATTTTGATGAGCAAGAAAATAATCAAGGCAACCAAAAGAATGCAGAGCGCTAAGAAGGCAATCACATCAAGGCAATGATACTGGATGAAACCAAGTTGAACTGCATACGGTGTAAGGTTATCGAGAGGTTTAAATTCGACGACGAATTCGGTCCAAGCCAGCAGTCGATCCTCTACACTCTCAGGCCTTTTTTCTATCATATGCCGCATTCGTTCTGCGGCATCCTTATACCTGTAATGCACAAATCGAGCTGCCTGAACGAAAGGTTACACTCCATAAGCAGCATATCCAATCATACTATAATAATTGTGCATGACATAGCAATAAAACTGAAATCGAGTAGTATGCTTAAGAATGTATCCCATCAAACACATATCGCTTCTTTGAGTTTCACGAGAGATGTGAGCGAAGGCTTATGCTTGACACTGATCGAGACTCTAACGAGGCGGAGATTATTGCGTTCTAGAAAGCTTACAAAGGATGGCATATACATTCGTTTCTCCCTAATAAGCCTCTGGCAAAATAAATCTCTGAGATGTGATGTTGTTTTTTGTAATCAATTCATCACAGAACAATTTATCGAAAGTGATATTTTATGTGGGATTTTTCAGTAACCTGCCAATGAGTCCTATTGAACGAACAATAAAAAAAATGACTGGAAAAGCCAACTTTCGATCTCTCAGAAGATTGGTGAGAAGCTCAGTGATCCGCTGCTCGTCAATTTCGCTCTTTCTAAGTACGCGACCAATGCCATGCCTCTCCACAATTCGGCCGTTTGTGAACTGATCTCCGAATAGTGTCAATGCAATCAAGGGAACACCAGCATGTATCGCCTCTTGTACGCTATTGTATCCGCCGTGTGTGATTAAAAGCCGAGTTTTCGGATGTTCTGTAAGAATGCAACTAACAGAAGTAGCATGCTTGCAGTGTAAATAAATAAACTGTTATTTAGTATTAGAATGGGAAATCCAGGGCTCAGAGGATGAAACTCCATTCAGTTTTACAAATGAACAAGTTATGGAATCGCTTGGTATTGCTCCACTAGAAAAGCAAGGGAAGAAAAGCAACAACGTGTTGTACAGATTATTTTTAAAGCACTTTCGCAACCAGTTTTTCCCTGCGGAACAGCACTGCAGCAAATCACCTTCGTATGTGTGGATTTGTTGTCTCTGATCCTCTATCCCATGGGATCAAACAACCTAAGGTTATGAACATTAATGGGTTTTGATGCCCCACATGGTGATTTCCTGCACCATATTCGGTCGATCCATCAGCTTTACAGCAGTGATGAAAGTTTTATGCTGCCCTAAATTCACATCCGTTTTAAGTCATCGCGTTATTTCGGACACCAACCGAGTGCACAACGCACATGCCCAATAATAAAATTGCGAAATGTACCTTCAAAACAATTTCACCAATATAACTTTGGCGCTAAAAGAATACTTTTAATTCGGTCATCAACGGCCGATGATCGCAAGAACACTCGTAAGCGTAGCTGCAGCACCCTAATGGAGATTTCATCGTTTTTTTTCCTTTTGCAAGGCTTCTCGATTCGGCATTTCCATGCACCGAACCTTTACAAAGCGCCTGTGGTGCTCGTGAAACCCACCAAATTCACTGATCATCTTCAAAGTGAACGACAAAACTCGCAGCCAACTCGACTACAACAACATAGTGGCCTTTCGTATCTTGAGCTTTTCATGAAATTATACTGCTCAAAATGTCATCTGCCGTCTACTCTCATACGCTTTCCAATCAACACTTCTACGTACCCTTAAAGCCTGTAGTCGGATTAAGGGAATATGGGAATAGAGGTCGCTGCCGTCACTCCGTGCAATCTTGAGAGATCAACTTTACTGCCATAAATTTCTTGATTGCTCAACGATGCCATGCTTCAGAGCTGTGGGGTCTTCGATCATAATCGTTTTTTGATGTTCTTTGTGGCGTATCCTTAAACCACCCTGTGAACTTAGTTTTCCTGGACCATCGCTCGACAAAAGTTTCTATGAACATTTCGTAGAAATTTCATGAAGCATATTAAGTGACGTTTTGCTTACGTAGAAGATCGTTTTGTGGAATCCATTTACTGAAGTGAACATTGTTCGGCTTCTTCGCATTCAAATCGTCCGATTCATATCGAAGTATGAAGTGATGATCTTCGAACTTCCTAGAAATTTCTTTGAAATAAATCCGGCACATAGAATGCTTCAAACAAAGTAACTTTAATGCACAGCGATGCCTTTGAGTTTATCATATGAAAATTGATTCGATTCGCCACTTATTTCAGGTTTCACTCAAGCGATATCAAATACTCACGTACAGTATTGTGGGCCTTATGATGCTTATCTCAAAAAATCAGCTCCATCGTTAACCTAGTGCAGAGATAATGAAATCTGGGCTATCTCCTAGCAAAATTATGGAACCGAGAAATTCGAAGCGACAATCGCAAATATTTTCCTTTATGAAGTGGCTCAGAATAGACTTCTATGGTGCACTTATTTGATGCACTCGGAGTAGCCGATACTTACCATGTTCAAGGGAATACTTCTCATGTCTCATTTGTTTTCGTTATATGCTCAATAATAGAAACATGAACTCGGTACACTCCATTCTTTCTATTTTTCGTTTAAATGACGCAAATATGCCTAAATAAGCTATTGCAAAGGGGAACGAGGAAGTGAACGGCCAAACTCCTCATGTCATGAAATATTTGCAAGCGCAAAATTGTTCCCATAAAGATGGAAAAAATTTTCGCATTAAACAACTGATTTTTTTTCTCTGTTGCAGCAAATGGCAACGAAATTTGCACTCAGAAATTTAGTTGCTACCTCAGCGGAAAATCGCAATATGAATTTACATATACTGTAGAAATCATTGTGTCTGCAAGATCACTGCTCCTAGCGGCGTAGCAATGAAGACTTTGATGTGATAATGAAGAAAGTGATAGCACTGAAAATATGAATAGTGTAAAATATCACTAAAACAACCTGAATGCATTCATGAAAGCCAACTTCCATTTCTCTGGCATAGCGCTTAGCTGTGCATGTGATCCCATTGTCATTACAACAACATTCGACGCTTCATCGACAATCTTTTTGAATTCCTATAATATGAAACACTTATCATATTTTGAATACAATCTTGGAATATCGATTAGAAGTGGGATATTTCAAAATGGCTCTTATGTAACATCAATAGCTCATATTCAAAGACACCTATTATTGTGTCAAATAAACGAAAAGTAATGAACTCAGACCGTATTTAACGGCACAAGTTTTCAGCACCTTTTCAAACTGCACGTTATCTGCATTCTAAATAGACGATTGACTAAAAATATCTTCGATTAGAACATAGATAAAAAACATTAGTCGAATTTTTTTCAAAATATGTAAAAATTTACATATGCTCCCGCTTAACGTTCCGGCAGCAAAACTGAACGATGCATTTGTTGAAATAACTAAATAAGAAGAGCACAGCTGTGAATGCTTGTTGATCAGATGTTTCAAGCGGCATTCAGAAAGATTCAATGCTAAGTCGAATCAATGCGAGAAACTGCTTTGTGAGAATTCAAATGAAAAAACGCAAAGCAATAATTAAGTGAAAGATGTGTCAGTGAACAGATGAAAACGCACTCCCTCAAGAGGTTTTTGGTCTCCGTGCGTCATTCCAATTCCTCCGATATTGATAACCTTATGGAAGGTTGGTCTTGCCTGATCATATAATTCATCCGAGTTCACCATTACTAACGGACACATTCGCGCAACTTCAGTCAAGTCCGGAAAGTTCCTATCGATATACTTCCGGAAAAGGGCGTTTTCCTGGACAACGACTGATCTGAAATGAGAAAAGCGTGCGATAGGGCTTAACATAAATGAGCCTTTCCATCCCGCTCATCAAAAAAATCCATTTCACGGGTACCCAGCTGAAAAAGCAAGAGAATGATTTCATGTCTCATTTCAGCTGTTCCGACATTTCCTATAAGCATCCAACAAAAGATTTGCCTTTACATGACCCTACAGATGCAAAATGAAAGTCAATTCATGCAAAATTTTAAGGAGCAATGAATAATCGTAGATCACTTGCTTCCGGGAAGAGCGAAGACATGGCCGCAAGGGAAAGCAAACTCTCTACCAATACCTTGAGGCATGGGTCGGGTTTCGACAGAGCGTATTTGCTTACAGTAATCACCGCAATTCTCTCTGCATAAGTCACCGTCTTAGTGCGGGACGGGTTCAGACCATTGCGTTGTGCAGACTGGCCGCGAATTGGCTCGGATGTGGGGATTTCCCGGTGCTCGTTGGCTCGGAGACGGCACTATTAGTGTCAAGGTTCTGTCGGAGCGATGTCCTCCTGTCGTCGTCTTATCCCCTCTGCCGTTACTACTGTTGATTTTTTTAGGGCTGACAAAAAATTTCAACCTTCTGCCTTCTCGTTAAGTTACGCAGCGCTGATCAAGCTTCGGAATAGAGGGATTTGCGGGCCCTTCACGGACAATTTAAGCCCAAAACAGTGGCCGCATAGACTTACAAAATAATGCAAGCTTTTTTGAGAGCCGAATGTCTGCAGTTTTCTCAAATATTAACAGATGGACGTGAACTCCGAGAAAATAAGGTCATCCTATGGTGAGCATTATGTCCGTCAATTCTCCCAATCGCATTTAGCGTCTCTTCAATCGAAATTATTGTTAGACGGACGACTCCAATGCACAAGGACACACAGGCTAGGCATAGCACCGTCACAATACATTGCAAGACGAATCTGCAGTAGGGCATAAAAATGCCAAAACTTGTTGTTATTTAAATAGAAGCTGAAGGCCTGTGTAACGCCTCCTTTGCAGGGATTCACAGAAAAAGAAGCCACCTCGCGAACACAAATCGAATCGCGAATGGTATTGAAATTTCGAGCAAAAATATGCGGCAGTAACTCGTTGCTCAATTGCCCTAACATATTGCGAACGGAACAAATTATTGCAAAATGTGAATGAAACACTCTTCGAAAACTGCGCTGCCGGCAGCAATACCACATTGGATATTTCGATCTCAATCCACAACCCTCACTCGAACAACGCTATATAGTTTTGCAAGGCAAAGCGAAGAACTAACGGCTAAGGTCAAATCAGTAGTGATCACCTTTCATAGATTAACATCGTCATCGTCCAGCCAAGGAAACTTTTCACTCGCTGCAGAAATGTCATATTTCCAGGAAGGTCGGACATCATCGCTGAAAAGCAATGTTTATTTTCTTCAGGAGCTTTCAGTTATTTAAATTTTTTCATTGTCTTTCCCCCACAACGACTCACCTACGAGCAACAGTAAAATTTTCGAAAATCAAAAAAAAGTCCACTGACTCATTGAAAATTCAAAATGGGCAATTCAGACATGCCTCAAGATCTCCGATATTTCATGGCCTCCAACATAATACCTTCCAAATAAAGTAAACTCCAATATTCAGGACAACAAAGAGGTTCACTGGAGCACTCTATTACATAAGAAGACGTTGAAATGTGCGAGAAGACCTCATGAAGCTGCAGCACATCTCAGGACGGGTGCAAACTTCAAGAGGAGCAATCACACCTTGTGATATACGAGTAGACGATACGATGTGCTAGTACATCTTAGAATATGCACTTTGTTGGAGAAACGAAAAACTTTACGAGTTCATTATTTAAAGCAATGCGTGAGTTGCTTAAAACAAGAATGCATCATATATCGAATTCTGCTTGAGAGTTGTGACCGTTAATTTATAGAAAACAGTTTAATGGTGAAGCTCTCAATCGTTACGGACGAATTCCAAATGTCATCCATTCAGGAACTTTTCAACGTTTTCCAAACAAAAAGTCTAATTTAACTGCTTGTGCAGCTGTGATGTGGAATCTATTTTTGCATCAAAGAACTCTTTTAATTTTCTTGCCGATCATTCGAAACGTTTCTTTCAAAATTCCTCTCCGTAGACAACAGATGAAAACGACAACTAGAAAATATGCAGTTCTTAGTTTCACTTTTATTGAATGATGAGCAGAGATCGGAAATAAATTTAATTGACTTCGGAATTGTATCTCCCTGCTCTTTCAGCCGTCGAACTGGCAACTGATGTAGACAACCATCTCCCTTAAATTCATTTTTCCTTCTCATTTTCGTCGTCACTAGTAGAAAACAAAATGAGAAAGTTATATCAAAAGTGATATCATAAATTTCGTCGTCGCTAATGATATCAAGCCCCATAGGTTTTATCGGATGAGATAAATTTATGGAACCATCATTTATCGGCTAATCCTCGTTAGTTCTTCTAGATTTGATAGAATTCGGCTCATCGAGCTCTTTCGATGATATCCTATTCATCGAAAACGTAGATAAAGGCAATTATTTGAAACTTACTCGCTATGTTAGTATTTCGACGGATTGGAGACAACAGTGTATTTTAAATTTTCGGGTTAAATATTCACGTGGATCAATTCGATTAGTTCGGCACTCAATCCATCGACTCCTTGTATTGCTAATAAAACATGATCCGAAAAAGTGGGAAAGAGTGCTAGACGACCTCAGATTTCGCAGTTAGAAATATGAAGGCAACCAATTTTGAAACACCTCAGCAAATAATAAAAAATATTGATCACTTACTCACCTTATGCTTCATCAAATTTCCTTCATCCTCCCCCCTCCCCATTAAACCCTCTAGAGAGTTCTTCTGTTGCGACTGCTAGCAAATGAAATGAGACAGGTATTATGCGAAACGCAGGCACACTTCGAAAGGATATAATCTTTGCTGAAATTAACGGATTGCGTTGAATGTTGCTGAAGAGATTTAGTCATTCTATAACGTGGACCATATTTGCAAAACCGCTACTTAAGCCTCAGTAATTTGCAAATTGGAGCAACTCGCGTACACAAAATGCCACTAGTGTTGCCTTTACAGATGCCACCTTCGCGAACAGCATAAGAACTATGCAACTCCGCTCAATGATGAAGTAAGCACTCCGCAACGTCAAAATCGTACGTGGCACATAGCTCGGTGGGGATGGTAGTCCAATATAATATGCGACGTAGTCCATAAGTCTGCCCGTGTTCAACCATATCCACGCATCAATACCGATATGCTTCACGATTCCAACAGTACAAAGATCAAACATTGGTAAGAAGGCGACATCGAATTGCTCTGCTCTTAAACGCTCAATAAACTCTGCGTCTTTGAGCATCTCTGAAATTATTGTGTTATCACTGCAGATACACCTCGGAAACCGTGGTATCATGTAAAGACAGAAAAGTTACAGTGAAGAAGTAGAATTAAAGCTTAAATTATTCCATAACATGAAATCCCATCAAATGAACCCGAATTGCTGTCGCTGTTCGGGGATGGCGGGAGCACATTCCGACGCCAGCAAATTCCATGTTCCGGGTGTTTGTGCGATAGCCCGCGATGTGGCATTGGAATGCGTACACCGGACAAATCCAGAGCTGATCTCTTTCTACGCAGGTATTTAAAATGGCTCGATTGATCTAAGGGACCAAACTCTTCGTCCACAGTAGCGGTTCTATTTCAAAAATGATTAAACACCGTTGAGGTTCGACGAAAAGACTATACGACCGCGCTCCAGCATAGTGCTAGAAACATCGAAAGGAAGCGCCATCTTTTTAGTGTTGTTTAAGGGCAGTGCTGCATCTGCTTCATGGCTGGATTCAGCCTGTGGCTACTTCTTTTTATTTCAAGAACAAGACTGGTGCTGTAGATATGGCGTTCCGCTAGGGCTGATTAAATCGAGGACGAATAGGTATGACTTGCTTGCAGTTACTTGAGTCAAACATTTCGAGAAAGCGTTTGAGGCATAGCAGAAGCGATAAAAGAGCTGCATAAATGCAGAACGTAATCATTCCGAAGAATGGGGACCAGAATTGAAGTACCCAAATTTCGAGAATTTTAGACATCTGCTCCATTTCCTTCTGGCAGCATCCTGCTTGTCGTGTCATATGCGTACTCCTCAATTTCTTGGGAAAGGACGACGTTTGGAAATTGAAATTGAGGATCGAGTGTGGAATCCTTCAGAAGATCCCGTTTAACGCAAAGAAAATTTCAGTAATGTCACTTAAATCGACAACGAATATTTCTGTAAGACAGTAAGCGCAGTTCCTTGAACGTATGAGAAAAGTTGCTCACATTCTAATGTCTAATCGATAAATTAATAAGAAAGATTCGTTGACATATAGGAAAAAGACCGAAAGTATTTTTTGCTTTCCACAGTGAAAGCAGCAGATGAGAGGAAGTGGCTAGTGATGCTAGTGCCAGAGACATATTGCAGAACTGCGCTAAAGAATCTGGACGTAAATGAAAACTTCAACAAGTTTGAAGAGAAAAGCAAGGAAAAATTACTCACTTTCACAGGATGCTGGAAAAATACCAAGTTTCTGCGCCAATAACGTGCGCGCTTCCCAAACCGATAGTTCCTAAAGAAAGGAATATTCTTTACCATCACAAAGGAATACTTCCATCACACACAGGGAAGAGTGGGAGAAGCAAAGGTGAAAGTTGAACGGTTATGTCTCAATGATTCGACATCCATCGTAAGTATTGGCTCCATGCTGCAAAGACTAACAAATACTCAACCAGAATAGAGCGGCATCGATGAAAGATATATATATATATATATATATATATATATATATATATATATATATATATATATATATATATATATATATATATATATATATATATATATATATATATATATATATATATATATATATATATATATATAGCAGCATTCTAGGAACCATTAGGGATTTGTTGCCAGCATGTTAAATAAACATCACATAGCGTAAATGACTAGGTTTTGTAGCTGCCGAAAACAGCTATAGAAAAGTGGAAAGCGTTGAACGAGATGATGCTGTGCACAAAAAGACAACGTAAGGACGCGATCTCGCGACGTCTCGACTTTCCTCACATCGAGTCAATATACTTTGAGTTGAAAGTAGAGCATTTGGAGGTAGGCAGAAGACACACGCATTTTCAACCAGTCCGATTCACGTTTTACGTCAATCAACATGCGAGAAAATCCAAGCTTTTGTTATAGCCTCGAACAAGCAACTGGTCGATTTTGGCGAATGGACACAGTACCGCGGATACTCTATTCGTTGCTCGTTGTTCATGCAGCCGATTGCTTCGGTGAAGGAATTGCCATAATGCACTTCAAGCCAGCTCCTCCGATATGTCTCTCATTTACTGCATTACCCCGGTGTGCTATGTTAAAACAAGCATGACATCAGGTTCCCCCGACTTACCGTTATAAGACCACTACAACCTCCCAACCAAACGTGAAAAATAAGTGTGTAATTAGAATTGTTTATAATGGTAAGATCTGATTCTGCGGTTAGGTTTTGTGCGTTTGAGAGAACATACAGTGCAAAGACGTTTACTAGACGGTGGCTCCGTTGTTTCTCATTCTTCGTAGAGGTTCATTTGCAATCCAGTCAGTCCCACCGAAAAATCCGATCATGGATACCGCTGCGTACCGGTAATTTGCATCCTGTATGGTTGCAGCTGATCTTCATCCCTCCTCTCACAATTCAACCGCCCTCTCACAAAAATGCATTTCATCGCTCGACTGCTAAACGATTGTTTGAGCAGAACACAGTTACTGTAACAATCTGTTATGGTTTGAAGTGAAAAACGCCAACCTTGAAGTTGATTTCAGGATGACTTTCCTTTTCCCAATCCATTACGTACATCTCCCATGGCAAGACTGAAAAAGGTGCATTCGTATACCTCGGTCAAATACAGATTAGCAGACCCTCTTCCCACCATTTCTCGACTCTTGTTTAGTTCGAGATATGAAGTGAGAAAGAGAGGAAAAGGATGATAAGATGATAAACATGTGGTCGCAAAAATCACTGGGTGGCGGATCTCATCTGAAACCTACTCCCTGTCTTCAAATCTTGAATTTCTGTTCGCTCAATTCCATTTTCTCGCAGAACTCTTTTTTATATCCAACTATGGCACCTCATCGCTACTACATGCCTTAGGTCTCAGCTCTCAAACAGATCATCGCAATCAAATGTGCAATTTTTTGCAAGCCCTTTCCGTGTTTTTGAAAAATCTCTCGAATCCGGCTACTACGTTCTGCTGCTATTCATTAATGTTTGTTGCCTGCGTTCAAACCTGTTGACGTAAGATGAAATGTTTTTCGTACGGCTCCCGAAACGCATTATTATTTCTGCTGAATATCCATTGAGGCCTGCAACGTCTCTTTTTCCCTTCTGCCTTCTCTCCTCTCCCCCTCCACCATTGGATTTATTCATTTTTCATGCTGTGTGGTTGAGTTGACGACAATTCCGGAAAACCTATTGTGGAAAGCACTACGATCTTTTTCAAGACATGGAGGTCATAAACAGTTACGTCCAACAGATAGCAAATTCATTCGCAACAAGCCTAGTACTACTGCAAATCTTGTTCGAAAAAAGTTTGTCTATAGATAGCAACGTTTCGCCTTTGAGAAATACCGTTACAAACTGCACGCTAGGCTCAGTAACTGTCTCCAACTGTTAGATGATGTATTACATCGCACAAAAATCCTCTTATCCATTTCAGCTATCGCGTATTATAATTGTTCACGTATCACACTTTTCCACACCTTGGGCGGAGCACTTTGCAGAAAAAACCGGATGAAAATTCGTCCACCCAGGGTTGAGATATCACTTAGGAGAAACCAGGGATGCGTACAACAACGCACGCGCCGCTGCGCCACACCCGCACATCTTTTCTCACAGACCACATCACTCAGTAATCACAAGTGGGCCAAGTAATGCAAAAGAGATTCGCGCCTTCGGCGATCAGAAAGACAGCAGACGAAGATATCGATAACAGACCTGCGCCTTCGGCGCTGGAGAAAAAGAAAACGAGGAAATGGATAAGAGACTCTCGCCTTCGGCGCGATAACGTGAACGAAAGGGTAAAATACCATACGATTTTCTGTATTGAATAGAAAATAGAAAATAGATTCCTGTTACCTTTGTAAACGTTCATAACAAAGTTAACATCATTCGAAGAAAGAGTGATGCACAAGGAAGCTGCCGCCCTCTTGAACCCCCTGCTTTCTTCCGCGTGCCGTTGGGAATTATGGAAAAAATAATACTTAGTTTATTACTCGAAGACTGCACGGAGCCACAGAGTTTGCATTGTAATTAACTATGGGAAAAAAATATTTCAAAAAGTTTCCCGGTTCTCCTCGCCGAGTTCTGCCCACCAAGAAACCTTGCCCGCGAATAGGGCCATGCTACCTAACGGAAAGAAAAATTCCTGGAAAATGGAAGTTTTAACAGAATCAGAATGTCTGCAATGGTACATAACAATGGGAGAAAAACATTTCGAAAGTCACCCGGTTCCCATTCCCCGATTTTGCCCACCAACAAACCCAGCCTAGACAACCGACCATATGATCTTATGAAAGAAAAATTTCCTCAGAACTTATTTGTGAAAACAAATGATGAAACAGTGACCATTTTGCTTTATAGCGTTATTTTTCGCGCCATGTCATTGTTCGTATTCGCGCCATGCCACTGATCGACTTATGTGCTTTTGATCTGCCTGAAGCCTATATAAGGCGGGCCTCAGCCCATCGAGTCAGTCTTCTCCATCGACGGCTCGCAGACCGGCAGCTCTCTTGTCTCCTCGCGTCTACCTCGATCTCCTCTCAACGATATAGCGGCCAGAGATACAACACGGGTTTTTGCCACCAATGAAGCCTTTTCTAATCACCGTGTCATGTTATGTAATCGAAGAAAAATCTCCCCGAAAGTTGAAGTCTGAAGGAAGTAAGAGTGTCTGCAGTGGTACTTATCTATGGGAAAAAATATTTCAAAAATTTTCGACGTTGCCGCCCCCGGTTTGGCCCTCCAACGAACTTTGCCTAGGCACCGGGCCATGTCATCTAATGAAAAAAAAAATTCCCCTAAACTGGAAGATGAACAGGGTCATAGTGTCTGCACTGGTACTTAACCATGGAAGAAAAATATTCCAAAAATTTTCCAGGTTCCCTTCCCCGGGTTTTGCCCACCGACGAACCTGCCTAGACACGGGGCCATGCTATATAATGAAAAAAAATTTCCAAGAAAGTTGAAGATTGAAGAAAGTTAGAGTGTCTATAAGCCCACTGGTCATTAGTGAACTAGTGGAAGAAAAATATTTCAAAAATTTTCCAGGTTCCCTTCTCCGGTTTTGTCCAGCAATGAATTTTGTCTAGACAGGTAACCATGGTATGTAATGCAAAAAAAATTTCAGAGAAAGTTCAAGTTTGAAGAAAGTTAGAATGTCTACAGTTGTCATTAGTGATCTTCTGCATACTAAAATTGTATATAGACAAACACCTTACAAGCCTTTTAAAGTTTACCGTTACCTTTCCACGGCAGATGACCTTAAAAATCATGGAAGCCATTGCATAATCGTTATACATGGATATTGGTTTGGAATAATAGAATGACACAGTTGTCTCGACAGGAAATTAGTTGAGCCAGTGTAAATCTATAGTCAAAGAAACCGGACACGGCAGGATGATGCAGAGTGTTCTATAGTCAAACGTTTGAAATGGTCTAAATTAAAGCAGTTTTACATATGAACGATCGAAAGCTTTTCAGACCTGAGTGGGACAAACGCAAACTCCCATAGCTATAGAAGGCAGCAAGATGATATGCTATGCAAAAGAACGGTAATTATAGGCGACGATAGGTTTATGAACATCGACGGAGCTCCGCCTAGAAAGGCGAAGGTTTACTATAGATTTACCAAGAGCATTCGCAAGGGCACCTCCACACAATTTCACCGAACCTCCGCGTCGATTACACAGGGCAGGAAGGAAACTGTGGTACTCAATGCTATTTCACATGAAAACTATGGAAGCATTTTACATTTTTGTAAACGTATAGCATTTTATCTGGCCCAAACGCTTAACATTACTATCATTTGAGTGTTGCACTGCTAACATGATGACGGGCTTTTTAATAAGACACAGAGTATGAACTGGTTGTCGTTTACTGAATGATTTGCTAAGGACAGTCAAAATAATTCAAATAAATAGAATTAAGAAAGGATACTGCTTGAGAAGTTCTCTGGGGGCAGATAACACTAATAAAACCGGATTCTGTACAAATTTGAACGATTCAATGAAAGTTGTGCGTGCATTACTTCGGGAATTTTAGGAAGAGGTGAGCATTGATAGACTGAACGCCGAGACATTGAAGGCTCCTCTTTGTCACGCTTTATCCGAACAAACCCCACCGCCGTATGTACATCACCCCCTCCCCATTCCTGAAAAAAAGAATTTTCGCTAACCAATGCCCACTATGTAACAACAAAATGGTATGAATCTTCCGGCTTCAAATGAACATTGCCATCGATAGAATATTAGTTATACCGATTAATGAACAGATCAGTAAGATTTTCAAGACTTTCGACCGATTCTTATAATCAATACAAACATATGAAGAGCAGTGTTAACAAGTGTTGAGATCATTTGGTGTACACCAATTCAATATCAGTCGGTGGTATATCTTCCAACACAATACGGCGTCGAATTCAACATGCTTTACTTTCCAGGCACATTTTTCTAAAGGCGCCTTATCATGGCAGCATTTCTGTATGCATGCTTGTCATTTCTATGGCTTCAACAGCGAGTCGTGCAAATTGCCACATTCGAACTTAAAATGCTAAAATGCTATCGACATGATAGGTCATATCCATGCGTTTTCTCTGCTACACGAATCGATCGTCATCACTATCAGTGAAGTTCGCCATTTATAGTGATGAAAAAATGTAGTAACCCTTCGGAGCGAAAGAATCATAATTTCTGCAGACACTGAGAGATTTCATACACTATAATAATTTCAAAAAGATTTTAAGTTCTGAAGGCATGGGAAGAAATGTGAGTGATTGTCACCTGTCATGTTCGTCTGCAGTTGTCTCTCCTTCTCGAACTTGAACATCTTGAGAAGAACCAATGTGACGTTATGGCCAGCCGCGGTAAGCTTTTCGGCGACTCTCACATTGAAGATAACCTCAATGTTTGATCATTATCTCCGTTATCTATTGCTGCTTTCTATCGAGAACGATAATGGCAGCTTCGACTTTCTGTAGTTGTCGTTTCTGATGCATCCTAATTAGAATCCATCATTCTGAGGTCCCTTGCTTACGACTTGCGTCAGAGAACTTTCTGAGGACAAAATTTGGCAACCTTTTTGCGACGAAAGACAAAGGTGCGTCATAAGAACGGCATCCTCCAAAATTCGGTCGCTGAAGCCGCTTTGAAACGATGACTTTTTCACTCCAAATTTCACAACCAAACTTTGGTGAATTCTCATTGATTGAAGTTGAATCACAGAATTTTCACAAGTACTTTGAGGTGTGTGAGGGCAAACAATCGAACTGTGGTAACTGCGCCCACCGTTCGATCAAACCAACAAGTGAGCAAAAAAGTGCAAAAAATTTCGAGGTGATTTCGCACATCTTACGTGGTCAAACTGACGATATACCGTTGTCCGAATTTTCTCTTACCAGGATCGCACAACGCATATAAATTACTATGCCTTCGAGAAAGCGCTCCAAATTGACACGAAAAGGAATAGGTGAACTATGAAGAATCTTCACTCATGAGAACGCCCCATGAAGGATATGGTTTTGTGAGATCCATTGCATTGTTAACCTTGCAGTCGTTCCTAGTTTTACTGACTATCATCTTCTGCTTCTTTCTAGTACTCAGAGAGCGGCTTAAATATAGAAAGGCGCCAATCTCATTTGTAACAAAACGCGGAAATGTTCACAGCATCTATAATGAAGTCTCGTTTATCATCGCGGAAAAGCAAAGATAAATACTGATTAATTAGAACAATTAATAAGTGGAGAATTGTGCTGGAGTAATCAGTGTGATTCCAGCAACAATCTTGGTCCCTAAACAATCTTGCTTACTGTGTTGGAGCAACCTTGAACAAAACTGTACATAGATGTCGGTGATGGAAGTTTCTTTTTGCATCAGGTAACCTGCTCAAGTAGGGGATAAGCAAAATCACATAAAATGACTATGATGATGGCAATACCTG
Organism: Ascaris suum; assembly: GCA_013433145.1. NCBI lineage: Eukaryota > Metazoa > Nematoda > Chromadorea > Rhabditida > Ascarididae > Ascaris > Ascaris suum. Next base: position 3,253,008 of record CM024175.1, read on the forward strand.
GCTCTGGGCAATGGTTGGAACAAACATGACGACCTTGTATGAATGCGCCATATGAGCAAAACAGAATACTGTAGCCAACCACAGGAGGAACATTGTGCAGACCATGGGAGAACAGCGCGAGAAGATTTCTGAAACAGATTGCTGCTATGAATTCTGTGGATACCGAAATCACATTATCCCGTGCAGTAGGCCAAGCCAAATGTTCTGATGATCCTCTCAATGATGTACTTTTTGTTCAACAGCTGCGACCTAAGAGAACAGTGTGCCTCTTAAGGAAAGCCGTATATAAGGCAATTAATTGTACGATTGAACTTAACTGAGTACGCAAATTTCATAACGACTTAATTAAATGGGCAACCGACTGGATGAGCACTAATGCACTGAAGGAATTTTAATGCGGTGCCTGTAGCAACAATAGAAATGATAAATCGAATGGTGCAAGGGAGGAAATGGCTAACGTGTAGCAAAAGAGGATATAATACGTTGTATTCCAGTCCGCTCGCCAAGAGCCCGACGAAATATGCAGAAACAATGGTAAAATGCACAACAGTGTGCTTTTCACATGGAAAGGAAGGGCTGCACAAACACGCAATCAATGCACTTGTTTTTATGCCCGCATCACATAGGTGGCGTGATAAAATTTGCAGCAGCAAAATATTCCTCATGTCCAATTGGCAATAACTCATCCCGATAACCAGAACTAGCAATCGAATGTGTCTAGAGGGTCACGCTTTGGCTGAAACGGATGGAAATTATTCATCGGATGCCGCTTTCTTTATGGAAAGGCTATCAGGCGACGATCTGACTGGAACGCGTTAGGGAGCATAGCGGGAAAATTTGAGTGGAAGCACAAAAAGGAAGGCATCGAATCTACACAGGAAAAAAAGGATGCGGAAGAAGGAGACATGATGGTAACGAATTCGCAAAGAGGATCTATGGCACAATCCCTGAACATTAAGAGAACACTTCCAAAATCGGAGATAAAGTGAAAAATTTTAGTGGCGATATGCTTCATGATACAGACCGAGAAAATTGAATCCTTTCCGCTGGAAAGCGTAAGAGACCGCGTAGTCGAGTGCAACGGTTTGGAAAGAACAACATATAAGCAAGTTCTGGCGTGTGCACACTCGTTTACAGCCAAATTCGAAACAATTGCGAAGAGCCTCGCGTCTTACGATGGAACCATCAGGAAACCATTTGTACGTGGTTCTTGTTCTTTCCATTGCGTTTACTATTAGCTATATGAACAAGCTTATCAAATGTATTAAATAAAGAATCAAGTACGCGTAAAGTGCACGAATATCTTTCAGCAGTCTGCAACGATCATTGCTTCATTCAAAGTTGGTCTACTGCTGCTGGATGGTAGAGAAGAGACGATGCGAGTCGAAGTGAACTTTACTCAAGCAACTGGGTAAATACTCAGGCATATATGAAAAACCACCAATAGCACTGAGTGAACACGCATCATGGCTAAAGGGTTTGAGTTACGCAAGCACGGAAATAGAGAAACAGCGAAATATTATGTGGCAGAGAAGAACAGATACCACCGAAGTCGATCAATGGAAAATTGAATGGCAGCACGGTCGTTCACCACAACAGATGTTGATGGATCAATCTAATACGAAGGGGAATGTCGACTTATGTCCTCTCCACTAAATTTCACAATTCTTCGTGCAAGCAGTTCCTGAGCTTGAGCCGTGGAACAGACCGACAGACAAAGAACATACATATTTTGCGTGCGAGAAAGAATGCAGGATTAATTTGATGAATTCTATGTCAATCAGGCAAATTTTGTAGCCTGCCACCGCCTCAGAATTTGATAGAAAAGCGCGAGCACGCTCATGAAGACAACAAAGCCAAAATGACGTTTTCAAATGTCAGCAATGCCGAGTAGCAATGCTGTGTTATTTAGAGGCTGAATTCGCTGAACATTACATTTGCAGGTGATCACCACAGAATGTGAAGAAAAGGTATCTCACGCGCTGGATGACGCTGCTAGAGTACTTGCCCAAACTAGTTCGCTTCAGCCCACCTTCACCGCGTTGTTCATAGTTTACAACCAGTTCACACTGGCCTGCCATTGTCACTCTCATATGTTTTCTACGGAGGATTTCTCTTGCTGAAGTTGCCTCGCTGCAACAGAAATAGAGTCCCAGACAACATAGCTGCGGAAGTTTTCAGTAGCCAACGTGTGCAGCAGCAAACGATTTACAAAAGCGACTGTTGAAACAAAATGAGGTGGACAGGCATGCCCACAATGTAATTCATTCCATAAACAACAAAAGAAAAAAACAGATTCCGGTGTTTCAGAAGATGCCCAATGTTGGTGGCGATGACCGAATTCTCCATTCCCCTTCAGGTGCTTTCTTAGAACGAAACTGAGGTGTGAAGCTATCAATATTTTTCTGTGTAATAGTAATATCATCACCATATGGCCACAGTGCCGAAGATTCGCTGCATTTACACATCTCAATCTGACTCCATCTAAACCAAGCTAGCTCGTGATGCTCGCCAAAGGCGAAATTAATCTTTGACTTTTGAACTTCCGAGTGGATGCTGATTCGCTCCACCATGCAGTGGGTATTTGCATCTGAATTGCCTCTGATATTTATATCTGTAGGCTATAATCAATGTGAGCACAATGTGTAGTGAATCTTTATGCAACTTTGTGCACAACAATGAAGATACTATTCAGATGAAAAAGGTTACCGTCTTGTTGAATGCTCAAAGTAACTGGAGTTAGTGGTCGCACTTCAGGCGTGCCGTCACGTCTCCTTGCTTCCTGTTGTCGTTTTCCTCAAAACTGTTTTGCTGGCTTTCGGATGTGTTTATGGCTGAAACGCAGAACACTCAAGCTATGTTTTTATGGTCAACAATAGCATAGAGATCAAGAAGACGCTGTCGACATCTGAAAGTTGGAGGGTTCGCTGCATCAAAGACGCTATCGGGAAGCCCATTCCGAGAATGCAGGACACAGAATGGAAACCGCAGAACACATTTTGGTGGTTACAATAACTTCAGACTAACTAACAGTTATGCTCACGACAAGTATGACCGATCAAAAGCACGCAGGAACAAATCCAGAAGAGAGGTTTCCGGATAGATGCGCATTAGAATGAGTGAAGATGCACATGAGCTTGAATCGTCAGTAGGATGTTTTCGGCCAAAAGCTTTCATTTTGGTTATATAATCAGTCCAGTGCAGGCTTTGGAAAACCTGATTAAAAACCAGACCAGCAAAGCGTTTTGAATACGCTGGATGAGATCAGCAATGTGAAATTAAGGCCTCTAGATAATGTCACTTGTATCTATCTCGCAAATCACGAAAAACATAGCAAATTTCGAAGCACATATAAAACGCACAAAGGAAATGACATAGCCAAACTATTTCGTTTTCTTCTACAACAAAAAACAAAGCAACAGAAAAGAACAAAAAATGAAATGAACTCGAGCAAATAATGAACGAAAACATGATGTTTAAACATGTGATTGCAATTCGTGCAGCTAGGAACCAGCCGCGTTTCGCTTATCACACGCGAACGCGTTGTTTTCGCTCTGCCTCAGTTCTGTACTACATTTGCCAGTGGTGCACTCAATGTTTGCGTATGTGCTGTGAGTGGGATGTTCACTATTCCTGTTTGTTTAAAAAAAAAAAAAAATTTCACCTTCGTATCCTTTGAAACGCTCTTACCGGTCGTCATCCACGATTGAGTTTGATTATCTGCTGCAACGCTAGTGGACAAGTTTTGTGAACTTCCAACGACCCTTTGTAAATGTGCACGATTTCAATGAATATCAACGCTGGGACTTCTTGCTTCTTGACATATCAATATGAATAACTCGGCTGCGCTGTTCTTGCAAAAGGCGAGAAGTTTGCAGCTAAGGCTTGCCGTATGTGCGTCATGCCACACTCCTCTTTCTGCTTCCACAGTTGTCGGCATCGAATTAGTACGTACCCACTCGTAAATACAACGCTGATCCATACCGGATTCATCTCTACCTGTCCGATGTTTCCTACTTATGGAGCAGAAAATCGTGGTGCAGGCTGACAACAGAGACAAGCATATTTCAAAACCAAATCAAAATGAGTAGAATGTCTGTGATCTTTTCACCCTTCAAAAAGAGGCATATATTTTCGCCGGACCATAAAGTTATAAACCTAACTGGCGTTGAGAGATTGAAGACCGGTGCTTAATCATGATACCGCTATAGTCCAGAAATGTGGTGACCTTTACTTTCAAACTGCACGAGAGGTGATACGAAATCACTCGTTTTGGTACTCCGATATAGCCCATAACGAATTTATCGCAGCGTTTTTGATTCACATAGCTATTGCTTTGGATTTATATTTCTTGACGAGGTGTGCAATATTTCAGCGCGGAAAGCGAGTGTTTAGTGGTGCAAGGTCGTTACATGGCAGAAAAGACTGCTAACCAATTGTGAACTCGGAGATCCACATCCTGTTGAAGGCCTTCAGAAAGTCACTTTATTTAGTGAATCAACGCTACAATTTTGCAGAGGTGGTTGACTCTCTTCGCCTTATGCCTAACGAAAATTGTTAGCGGTTTTTCGCGCAAATACATCTCCCAGAAAGCCAGACATCACCGCTGCTACGAAAATCTCCATATCGAACGATATATAAATAGCTTAATATCAAAATAGACCCTTCCAACTTAAATATCTTCACCACCTCTTTCATCTCAAAGGTTTGTAATTGAAGTCACAGAATAGAATAACATAAGGAAGTATGAACTTCATTTCGTGCGAAATGTGACCTATATCGTATTTTATCAAAAAAAAAAACGGTTTATTTCTTATAAAATGATATTTTCTTTTTTCCTCAGAATTTGCACCTTCAGTTACATATTGCGAGGATTGCAAAGAACGAAACTGTTCATTTCGAAAGTGCGCCGAGAATGATGTTCACTCTATTCACTCTATACGCCACTGGGATCCCCTCTATCTGTTTTGATCACAAACGAATTAATTTTAACTGCACTGTCACATTTCTTTGCTAACTGTAGACAGTTGATGCCATTAGTTCAGTTGCGATTTGAATGCGACTGACCTCCTCACCTCGAAATTACAGAGAGTGCTGCTGTGAATATTGTCTTGCATATCATTATATATGCAAAAACCATTTCCGAGATTCCGGCAAGAAGATTTGAATAGATTCAGATAGGCAGTTGTGGCCCTGAAATGCGCTCTGAATTACAATACATCTGAAATTGCTATGGTCATTGCAGGCACTGTGACGAAAAGATAGGCAAATTTCGCTAAACATTTGCAGACATGAAGTGGACCATCAATTCATTCAACCTGAGGTTGCTCACATATGATGAGAGTTTCAAGGAGAACTTGTCGGAGCTTACGGTTGTGCACTGTGACCTGTCGTATTGGCAAATACAACTTGACCAGTGGCTGGCCACGATTTACACAACGTAAAGAGCACGACGATTGCTTAGCACACCCCGCGAATTTCTAAATTGTGCACTGAACTTCCCCCTTTCTCTACCAACCTCAAATCAGGAGAACGGTACAAAAGTTTCAGTCGATGAACAACTCGACCGAAGTAATTCAGTATTCCAATCATTCACAAATAAAGAAGAACACATCAAAGTTCATAAAAGCGTCGGCTTGAAAACAACTTTTAAGCCAATAATCGCTTAGTAAAATGAATTTTTATTTCTTCTCTTCAGTGGAATTTGGTGATTTTTCAGTCGCCTCTCATTGTTCAGTTTGCTTATGGCCGCAATAGCTCTAAGTAAGAAATATGCACCCATGATTTTTATTGTTATCATTATTAACAGCTCTACATCCCAACTTGTCAATCGCACATGCGCGAATGTGAACTGGACGCACGGAAGTTGTGTTCTTTCAGATTTCTCCGTTCCGAAGCAAATATCGATGCAAGTTCCAGTTCTTTCTGGTAGCATTCATTACATAAAATTATGAATTCAATATGTTGAAGTGATCAGCACAGAAATACTTCTTGAAGCCAAGTAGTAAAGCACATGAGTCCCTGTACTTACGCCTTTACTGCGTTTAAAGTGCTGGTCTGAAGGGATGTTTAGATCATAATGGGCAACTGCGTCTAATGATGTGAAAACTCAGCTAACATAATGTTACACCTTTCCATGATGCTGATATGTGCAAAGAGTACCCTCTCTTAATTGTGGAGCAACACTTATTGTAACTTAAGTCACTGCTAGGCTGCCTCAGCCCGGTCCTCTCAAAGCAACTTATACTTACGCTATCAACGGAAACTAGTAATGAAGTAAGTTTGCGTACAGTGGGCCGCCTCATTTCATCGATTGGAGGCTCATTGCGGCAATTCGTCTGATAAGCAGAATGGATTTTTCATGCACGTAAGCAAAAAAATGTTCTATCAACGGAAGAAAAACAGCAAGTATATAGCATGGTTGCATAGCTCGATTCCGCAAAACCGTAATCACAGCAGAAACTGGCAGTTAAGAACGGTGTCGTTAGGATATTTATGACTGCCGTTTGCCATTTACAGTCGTTCGTTAAAGGGCGCTGATGTACTATGCTATGTGAGTAGTTGTACTACGATCTACGGACCATCGAGAACGGTCTTCTTCATAGGAAATGTACGTGGATGAAAAAATCGAGGAATGAATCATTAGAATGGCATCGCACACCAGTGCAAATTGTCTAAGGTGATGCTGCGGAGGGTAAGCGGGAAACAAGGACGTACATCACAATGCAAATGGTCTTGCGAGCGCAAGAGGCTTTTTCTATCTGTGGAGGGGGGGAGGAAAAAAAACGGATAAAGGATAGAAAAAATGACAGAGAAAGAGGATTATACAAAGCGGAAATGGTACGGATGAAAAGTGTAAGAATTGGCTAAATTCTGATCCCTCAGCTAGACCCTGTCACCATCGAACTTCGTGCGGAAATTTCAATGAACCACGAGCGCCATGCAATACACGAATTGCTCAACGCTTTCGTTCTTAAAAGTCAGTTGGAGATAATGTCGTTGAATACCTATGCATTTACTCAACCTTAGCTAACAAAATTTGTCTTTTTTGTGCGCGTGGCTTGTCCAGTCCTGAATATCTCGATGCAACAACATCTTGTCCTGCATCTCTCATATTTTCCCCAAATATTTACGACTGTTACTTTTTTCGTTTTTCACGTTTGTAAAATCTTTCAGCGATCAACTCAGGGAACTGAGGATCAGGCCGCTTGTGCGGATCAGAAAAGACGTCGGAAAACAGCAAAATAGAGCTCAATCAGAATTTTCTTCTCTTCAATGCTTCTTCGTGTAAAATTCTCGAGTAATTGAAATAGAGCAATCTCAACATCGTACTTTCAACTTTACACCGTAAAATAGAGTTTTAACGGCTTGCTAGTAAATGAGGCTCAAGTTATGATTAAGGACGGAAGCCACCTATCAAAAACAACTGAGCTGTCGTCTTGCCTAGAAAACAACAAATCGCAAATTTCGACTACAAATAATCATCGACCGACTTATAATTTTTCAACTACAAATTAATTTTTCTCGAGCAGCAAAATTTGCGCATATACTCATACGTGATTCGGACCATATGGATGCTTTCTGTGGTATTCTCAAAAAAAAAAAAAAATCAAAACCTCCGCGGTACGTCAGCAACAACCGTTGACGATTCAGTGATTCAGCGTTTGCGCATGTTCTATCATGGATATCTGTTTTCAGTGAAGTTTATTTCACTACCCTTCACAAAAATTTATTTACAACGCATTGGATTTCATTCGAAAAAAAATCGCTTATAAACCAACTGCTGCACACAACAACACCTCCTTTGTTACTGGTTGGCATCCCATACGTTGTGCCTCGAATGGAGCTGGTCTTCTCACTTCCACTGCCGTTAACAATCTTGCCATCTGTATACCAAATTTTAATGCACGGTGAACTGGCTCCATTTCCTCCGAATTTGGCACCGCGCCTATCACATCGAGCTGTTTCCCGTCGTCGCAAAATGAAGTGACGTGAAGTCGCTTCTTTTCAAGCTCGGCAATTCTTATTAGCTTCTTTGAAAGAATGACTGTTGTAGTTTTGTTTAAATTTCTGAAAATCCACTATCGTAGCGACTTGGGCTTTGTGCATAGTATGGTAGGCTTTTTCAGCCATTGTCAGATGGCTCGCAATCCCATGGCAACTCGATTATCCTTGCAGGCCATCGTCATTTGTTTGTTTGAGTTTGTATATTTCTTGGTGGAAGGTCCGTTCCGCATTGTACTTTTCGTCATAATTTTAGCACTGCAGCAACCATTCCAAATCGAAGTTCGAGATGGAAGATGGAAATTATGCCTCGCTCTCTAACGGCTTCATCACTGTTCGTATGCACCGATGGAGAAGATTGATGGCTGTTATGCTCGCTGCTGCGCTCATTGTTGCCGCCGTGTTTGCTGTTCCGCTACTTGTCCTCCTACAGAAATCTCCACAGCCTCAAACTGGTACGACATTCGTAGTTGCTATGTGCCTGAGCAGTTCGTCTGATTTAAAAACCGTGTTATCACCCTCTCTCCCTCCTGTTCATTTTCCACGCATTCTTCTCCTCCCAAATGGCTTGAGCCTTAATCGGTGGATCAAAACGATTATCTCTAATGGTGCTAAAATGTCACGAAAATCGTATTAGCCAGTATGATGGAAAAACCTGGCATCCTTGCAGGAAATGAACCTCTTGCTTCAGACGCTGAAACTTACGTTAGCAACAGTTAACCAAATTTTTGCAGTAGCACATGTCTTCATCAACCACGTTGCTCTCCCTCAACAGCGTCGATAAATTTTCGAAGATTTGTTTGGAACAACAGGTCATGATGTTACGCATAGAAAGATCTCAGTGATAAATCCTATCGTCATCGCTGTTTTATGCATTACTTCGCCTCTAAAACAGTCACATTTGTTTTCAATCAGCTACAGTTAATCGTAGGCTGTTCATGTAAGATTTATAATATCATCGAGTCTGCGAACAGCTTTCCGTTCTAAATGCTCCTCTCGAATTAGCAGAATTCTGTCACTGTAATTCTGATGCACGAAACACCTGAAGGATTTGAAAAGCAGATTTCCTGCAGCTCTACTTCTTCGCCAAGTGCTCTACCCCTCCAAACGTATTTGGTATTGAGCAAAAGCGACTGCAATTTTGCAGTTTCTCTATTAGCAGGTGCATTTTTTAACCAATCTGATGAGCTCAACAATATTCGATGGAAAAACTGAAAAAAATTATATAATTTTACTCAGTGCAGCAATTTCGAATGCAGCAATCAATTGAATAATTCGAAATACCACAACGACAAACATCGCAATATTTTCACCTTCCTTCATCAGTTGAAATTTGTAGAATGATGTTCACTGGAGCCAAAAGAGTTCGAGTTAAAGCTGAGGTTACTTCAGTCACTTATAGTTAAAACGCAATTCAGGCGTCAAATAAACATGTCATTGCAGAGTGACTGCAGCTCTTAATTGGTGCCGAATACATCATTTGGTTTCCATTGCTTCTTGAAGCATCTTTATTACGCGCAAAGAAAATGTCTATTGGACATTATTATGGTCCTTAAATAGGCCATCTCTAACAGCCCAATAGGTGGTTTTTATCTTTCATCTATTACACCACTGATAAACTTCAGTAACCATAGTAACCAATCTCTTAACCAAAGCTGATACAAATAATACAAGTAAGGCTGGAAGAATAAATTTTTTTTCTTTTTCAGCAGCAAAGGAAGAAAACAGGACGTCAATGACTCGAAAGGAAAACGATTTGCCTTTAGCCAATTCGACATCGTCGCTTGCATCGAGCTTAATATCTGTTCAGCTCCAGAATACTACTCTGAATGAGATGATGATGAACAGCTCAGGATCGACTAATGTGCCTGAGAGAAACGAAACGACTGTGGGTCCTCCCATTGCCACGACGATCGGATCTGGTAACTGGACGGATACCAGGGATTTAAGTACTGCATCGGAAAATTCGAATAATGAGGATTTTACATCCGAAATCTCGCCAGAAATCCTCGCAACCAATTTGCCACCATTGCGGCTTGCCTCGACACCACTCGCGACTCATACGAATGGCGAATTTCCTGCGCTTTCACCAACGGGCCAGAAAAAAGAGGCCGTAGAAGGAAACCTGAGAAGCGCATCGGCTCGTTTTTCAACGGAGTTTCTACCATTCGTTGGTCCAACTAGTTCGCATTTCAACACAGTGTTGAGTTATGGAGTTGGTGCTCGTTTGAATAAAACCTCAATTTCAGGAATAATTTCCACTGCCTGCCCGAAAACATCTAAAACAACCATAGAGCACGTAGCAGCACAAATCACCTTCTTGACGTCAAAAGGGCTTATGCCGAATTATGAAGAAGACGCTACTGTTATGGTAACGGGAGCAACAACGATAGAACCATCATCGCTAACCTTTGAGACGGACGACGCGACAGCAATTTACAACACAACTGCTGCAACAACAATCTATAAAACTGCTCAAATCACCACTTCTTCCAATACAACGCGAACCATTACCCCCTCGTTGCTGCTGTCGACGCTGGTTATGCAGCGACCAACTAGACCGACTGTATCCACCACAGCGACAACCAAAGTGAAAAATCGGCAATCTTCTGGGCACGGCTTTCGAAAAAACCAAATCGACCGCCGTCTTCCCTCACATGTTCGCAATCAATTGCGGCGCCATCGTTTACAACAGAGGCTTCGAGAATTGTTTCTAAGGCGGCAAAGTCCTCGCACGACATCTGCACTCATGACCGATATATGAACACTGTAATCCGATATCTTGTGAGAGCATTACGAGAAACTAAAACGACGGGTTTTTTTTAGTTTTCTTGAAAAACTGCAAGAATATTTTCCGCGCGATGGATGAAAGAAGAAGGATTGACTGGGGCGACAAAAGTTTGTGATGGTTACGCCTGCTCTCCCCTTCGGATCGTTGCGCGAAACGCTTAAATATGACCTTTCTTGTGTGTCTCAAGTGGTATATGTCATTTTTTAATGACACTTCGCCGAACTTGAAGGAACAGAAATGTTCTAATCCAATCCCATAAAAATGCTTTCACGAATATTCTGCATTAAATTTAGCAGAAAGTGTATAATGATGCAGTGAAATCATCCTGATATGTATTTTCCATATATGTCAGTTTATCCGTCATGTGAGACTAAATGCAACCAAAGACGTGTTTGCCTTTCATCCATTCTACGCGTTATTGGCGAAACAATCTTTTTGCATATCATTGAAATGTAAGTTGTGAACACAGTTGCGATTTTATAGCGCACAACCTTTGTCTACAGTTTCAACTCTGTATGAAAGCGAATTCCGATCGCCCTTTTCAGCGGATGAGCGGTAAGACAGCAGTAGCTCAGCAGATGATGCCATAATAACAACCAAAATAACTCCTAGGCCACGTACAGCGACACAACTTACACCAATGGAGAGGCTGGGATGGGGGAGGGGGCAGGGGTGCAGTGAACAATGGGTTGGTAAGGAGCAGACGCACCTGCTTCCCCTCCCTCCTCCTCACTGGTTATCTCCGAGCGGAATGTGGTCTGTTCTTTGTGGTCTTTTCTCTGGAATCATTGAGATAAAGAAATTATACAATGTGGTCTTTTCGATCGAATGGAATCATTAATGACTGTAAGAGACAAGGAAATTATACATCCTTGCTGCAAGCGTTAAGAAATTAATCATAGGAGTATGCTTTGAGCCTCCGAAAAAATTTAAAAAAAAGAATGCTCTCTAAGGTACAGTGTTTTTCAAATCAGGAAGGGAGGTTTTCTAGATCCCACTCGAAGCATCTCCCTTCCGATCGGTCTGTCATAGTCGTTGTCAATGGTTTATTGTTGCTTTGTGGTAGAGATTATCGAATTTAACTTACATCAGAGGCCATCAGCCAGAATCCTTCTAAAACGCTGCAATTTTGCTATTGTCCAGAAAAACCTAACGACCTGCATGTGTCCCGCCTATTTATTTGTGTCTGGGATTGATTTGTTCCTCATAGTCGCTTCAATCCTAACATTCATTTATGACTGCACAGCACGTTACATCTGCAGCAGAAAGACGACAATGCGGTGTGCATGCATTATGAAGCAACGATTTCTGCTGTTTATATGCATCTAATTTTAGCAAAGCGATAATTTTTCTGCGCAATCGAATAGTCAGGAATAAATATAGAGAAGAAAGAATAGCAGAATATAAATGCAGTGAAAATGAAAACAAGCGTTAAAGTGAAGTGATATCAACATACATGTTATACACGATTGACAACGTATAAGGGAATGCATTACGAAGCAGTTCAAGTCGAAAAGCAAATGCATAATCAAAATCCACCTCCATAGACTGGAAAATCCAAATGACAAAACTGGAGCATCCTCTCCATTCTTCCTTCTTATCTTCTAAATATCGATCGGTGAATATTCCAACCATTACCCAGTGAAATAACGGACCGTGCATTATGCATCTCTGGCCGGGATAACCGGTTGGTGAATGCAAAATGTATCGGCCGAGCCGCTTCAACTACTTGAATTTCATACGCCTTTCAGAAAGAAAAGTAGGTGGTGCTGAAAAACGGCATTTCAATTGACAGTCTCTACGACGAATTTTGCATACACTCATCTGACAAAGCGGTTGTACATGTTTCTTGCACAAAAAGTGCCCGGAAAGACTGGCCGAATATTTCAACCGACGAACCCCCTCCCTCTTCCATTCAAGAAAATCTTGGGCAAGTGCTAATCAAGCATGCAGTAAGCTTATGGGGAGAGCTATCCTTCTCTGCAACATGGCCTCCGTAAAACGATACTCCTCCATGTTTCTAAAGCTACAAAATTCCTAGCACCTCAAAATGTCTATCGCTGTCTTAGCAAATGATGCATCAGTGCGCATCAATGTGTGACAGCCGGTTTCACCCACCTTGTACTTCCTGCCAAACGTTGTTAGATACATAATTAAACTAGATTTTGCAAAGGCACATGGCAAGTAAATGAACCCATGAATGAAGGAGGCCCGGATGTCGCTTGCGGTCAACTCGTCCGACTTTATTAATTGCCAATGATATCGGGGATGTGGAAACCAATGCTTCTTTACCTCATCTGATCCAGCAGTGAGCACAAACCTTCCGAAGCACGTTCACTTCTCCCTAATGCAACAAGCGCAACCGGAAATCAAACCAGCCCAAGGGGCAGGTTGGATCAGTTGATGTATGAAAGCATTTTCATTTGACTCTATAAGAAAATTGTCTGAAACTTTTAATCCCCCGCAGATCGCTCCGAGTTGATGGGTCAACATGAAACGCAGAATGGGATATTTCCTGGCGCATTCATTCTACCTAACTGTTTCCCTAATTTTAGTATCGGCACTGTTGCGAATATGGTGTTGCCATGAAGCGCTTTTGTAAATCAGCTTCACTGCAAAAACGCATGAGGAACTGTTACCGTTCTTCCTGGAATTTATTGCTCATTGCAAGTCTCTTATCATATTCATGAGTAGAAACCTTTTAGGTCTTACAACATCATACTATATATGTACTCACGGCATACAATGTGTAGTACTCACGGCAGCAAATTTTGTAGTTCAGAATATAAATAGCTAAAATGAACTCTTTTTTTGGAAAATCTGAATAGCGGAGAACAGTAAATCGGTTTTTTTTTTGTTCTTTCGAGACAGAAAGCTCTTCTTATCTCTTCTTCATTCAGAATCCGGACGTATTTTCGTTTATTCCTCATAAAAGCAAATTCTAATCTCTGGCCGTTCGCAAATTCCACGTTTCTTCTCAAACGATCGCAGCGAAATTGTTCTAAGTACCAATCCTTATAAGTTGAATTTAACTGCAATGCTCAAATTGTAGATGGAACTCACCGAAAATCGTTTGCATCGTCCTGGTGCGCAAAATTTTGAGTGAGAGGTAACAGATATGTTTCATGAGTACACTACTGCAATAATATGTCACATTGCTGTATGCACTGATGTCTTTACTAGAGGTGAGAAAAAAACGAGATAAATGGGAAAATGAGCTTCGATCCCTTGATTATTCTTTCGCCGAGCAAAACTTTCAAATCTGCAGGTTATGGACGAAACAATTTCTTGGTGCCTTTGGACACAAATTCTTTGAATCGCCCGTATAAATTTCCTTTGACAGTGAAAACTTTTTCTGTACGACGAATGCATTCCATATTTGCATTTTCAGAGGCCAACATCGCTTTTTTGATTTCGTCGCCGAAGTCTCCCATCGCAAAAAGTTCATTTTTCATGCTGTAGACATCCTGCAGCGTTATGTCCTCCTTGATGCCATCCTTTATACTTTGTTGCAGAATAGCTATTTCTTTTTTGTAGCTGTTCAAATACCTGTAAATTGAAATGCCCATCAAATGCATCAAAAAAGTAACATCAACTTTTTTCTTCGGGAATTTTTTGCTTTATTTCGCAAGCGCTACGAGCAAACATCGCCGTTCGTTTCCGCCAGACAATCACTAAGGCCGACTAAAACGTTTTCATTGTGCTCTAGAAAAGAAACTCAAATTTCACTGTCGACGATGCAAATATACCAAAAGTTTGCACATCGTTAAGGCAAGAGGCAAATATAGCATGCCCGAACGACGCAAAAGGTAACTGCATTAAAGGTCCATATGGTGCTTCGTCGCGTGCAGAAAAAGACATCGTATATGTATCTCTCAGTGCCACGGAGAGTGTCTACATCTAAAATGCGGTTTGCAGCCCACCTTATTTATGCACATCGTTTCCTCATTTCTGACTTTACGAGGATTGCCATGTTATCTATCATGACTTAGGTTGGTTCCTGCAAATTTCACTCTGTTCAAGCTGGAATTCTTCAGCATTTTGCGGCCTATGCTCGAAATACTGAAGAACTTCCAGATGGCTTCAATGTTTAGAAGCATGCATCTGGATACAAGTCTATGGGCTACGGATTTGTCAAATATTCCTCCTGAGATCCACTATTGTCGATAATCGCCTAACGAAACAATATGGATATGGTAATTGCATAAAATGGAACCTCTCAAACTAACCTCTGCAGTCGATCGACTCTACTACGATCACTGGAGACTTCTGCCTCCTGCTTGGCTAACTTGATCTCGTAGTTCAGATAGTCAATGAGAGCATCATTGTAAACGATAATACAGTTGTTTCGTAAGAATGTGCCAAATTTCGCTGATATTTTCGTAATACGCTCCTGTTGTGCGCGTAGTTCGAGCACACGACGATCGCATTGGCCAAGCAAGATTTCTTTTTGCTCTTTACGATCCCGAGTCTCGCTTAAAAGGCGTTGCGTAGTCTCGTCAATTACGGAAGTTTCTTCCAGCTGCTGATTGTAGTTGATATGAAGGTGAACATCCCAAACACAGCCACAATTTTTGCACCTTCCTTTCTTCATGGCATCACAATTCATCAAACCGGGCTGCGGGTATTTGCCTAATTCAATATTGCTCAAATAGCAATGTGCATGGCAAATTTTCTCATAATGTACAACGTTCTCCTTTGTATTTGGCAATAATTTCATCGAAATACAGTTTTTACTTGCACAAACGGTACGCGGATAATGTAATGGAATAACGTTGAGTGTCACTGTCTTAATCCTCAGGTGACTCTCAAGATCGGCAGTCTTTTCGTTCAGACTTTCACATTCCTTCTTGTGACTTAGAGCCAAGCGAATATTTGTCTCAATATTCTCGCTAATAGAAGCCAAAATGGGCGAAATGGTGATGATAACACGACGTGCCTCACTCAGCGAGAGCATCTCTCTGGTTCGATGCGGTTCTAAATCCATCACATATTCAAGAAACCGTAACGTTTCTTTACTAGATATATTCCAACTCTCATTATAAGCATTCTTCCTTTGTTGATCGAATTCGATACCATTCTTCTCGGCACAAAGGAACTTGAATGCCTCGTTGTCAAAATAGTACATGTTATTCTCACTCAGCATGATTTCTACGTTGCGTTCCATCTTGAACTTTGCCAGGTATGACTTCAGCGTGCTGAGCGTTTGGCCGGCTCTGTAGAAAGTCTGACGTGTTTTCGTAAAACAGAATATAATATTTTTAGCAGCATTCTTATGCAAATGAGTGAGCAACTCACTGAGACAATACTTGAAGGATACTGTCAAACGTGGTGAGTCAGGTGTCAATAAAATGCAAATCGCGCTCAAATTTTGGAAATGCTGGAGCTCTTGAAGTATTAGGTCGAAATTCTTCTTGTCCTGCTCTGGACCACGTGTGTCTCCGATTCCAGGCCCATCGATGAAACGAATGAGCTTGTTACCATGTACAAGTGAATATGTGCTCGGTTTTTGTGTAGCCGACTGTCCTGCATGGAAAACCTCGTTTGTGCTTTCTCCAATTCGTATGCTTTTCATATCAGCACCTTTTGTTTGAATGGAAAACGCCGATGGAATTAAATATTTCAGCTCATGCTCCGATGCCTCCTCGAGAGTCTCGTATGAAAGATAATTCATTATCGAGTTGATCCATGTGGACTTGCCTGATCCAGTTTCGCCAATCAACAGAATGTTGCACTCTGAGTAGGGCTTTATTGCTTCAAGCTCAACTTGCAACTGATACTCATTGAAGGACTCGAAAGAGAGCCCATGCCGATTGTCACTGCAGCGGTATGTGGCAGCGATAGCAGGAGTTCGGCCACAAGCACAGTAGAAGTTTTCGTCGAATCCGTATTTCACAGGCATCCTGCAGTCGTAGCACATCCACTGACGCTTTTTGTGCGCACACCGACCCCTTCTGAAACTTGTTGGGCAATCGACTTCAGCCATTCCTTCCTCTAATGGTTTCGCTGTCGCTCCAGTCGAATAAGAGGTGAATCTGATCACGTTAAAATTTTGAAGCAATTTATTCAGCTCCAATAAGTCCCACTCTGTTTGAACACCATCCACATACTCAGACACACTGCTCTGACTGTGCCTACCGAATTCTTCCGAGACGTCCAAGTCGACAACCGCACACTGGACGTTTTCTTGACGACGAAGATTGTCAAAAAGAAGCCGATTGGCTAAGCTTTCATCGTCGCCCGCCATCAAGCTGCAAAACAGCACATATTGCTTACCCGAAGCAGTGAATTCGTCAACATCTGATCGGTTCAGCAAAACTTTTACGCCATCTGCTTTCAAACGTTCCACGTACGAAATTTTCCTTTGGATCCCTGTGAAATCATCTAGAAACTGATGAACGTTTGATGCTCTCAAGGTATGTGGATCTTCAAGGATTGCGTTGATGTCTGCAACAGCTATCTGACCTTTTCTGTAGGACACAATTGCGTCGCCAAGACTCCTTCGAAGACTAGCCTCTTTCATTCTTGATTCTTCCAGTTTGTGGCCGATATCGACCTTTATAGACTTGGTGAACAACGCATTGTTCCTCCTGACATCTTCGTATAAGTCGTTCAACTCTTGGACCCCTTTGTGAAGCTGCTCAAGGAAGTTCAATATGGTCATTGAGGTGTATTGGTCGACCATATTACACAAACGACTCATATCGGGCTCTATTCCACAGGCCAGTCGAAGCACTGGGATAGACACCAGTGTATAGGCGATCGGTCTTCCTTTACCATCGTTTCCTGCAATAAACACAAAATTTCCAACGTTCATTCACTGCGCATGAATACACACATCCCAAACAAACCTCAACCTACCGCTGTTATCTCTCTCAAGCAACGGTGTTGGCCTCCCACATATACGATGCTATTGTGAACCAATTGTCGCAAGTCTTCGCGAAGAAGCGACGATTCCCTACACCGAAGTGAACGAAGGTAGGCATCGCTAGAAACTGGCACCGCCGGAAGTTCCATTCGTGGTGCAACTGGTGGCTTTCATCTATACTCAAATGCTGTCATCGAAAGCAAGCATCGAGCATGTGATCTGCCTCACACCGTCAAAAAATATGTGCTGCCTCAACAGCGCGGAAAAAGCTAACACACCCGATCGAATGAATCGCGTAGTCGATAGTGCGGAGCTAAAGGCTGCTTGATATAGCCGTTCGTTCTTCGTTGGCAACATCGTGAACATCAACAACTCTCAACCCCTTAAACGAAGAGTGAGCGAGAGACTTGCCGCTCCACTCGGAACGTCTCGACGAGCTGAGAGCGAAGGACTCGCCGGCTACGATCAATCACCGATTTGGATTTTCGGGCATGTTGCCAACATCGGACAAGACGACCCATGGCAGCTGTCTTTCCGATGCATGGTCCATATTTTCTTCTTCTGGCAATCGCGATAACCATTGGCGGAAGTGAAACTGCGAGCGTCGAAAAAAAAAGAAGTAAGAATTCAAAGAAATTCATATCCCAAGAGTTTTTTTTTTTTTTTCATTTTCCGTCACATCAGTGGAAGTTTTGAAGAAACGCTAAACAGTATGATCATTTGAGCACTGCCGTTTCCTATAGAGAAGCATTTTGCTGAAACGTTGTGTAATCGAACAATTGGGAAATTCAGAGGGCAAATAACATCAATTTCTATATGTTGAAATACAATTGAGTTTGTTGGTTTGGTAATCGTCCTATTATGAAGTGATTTCGATAAGTGATACATTTGAAAGTGGTAAAAGAAATAGGGATGCGAGAAGAGGTTACACTATATGTTCTTCCGCAGTTCTCTTATCAAGCCAATTATCATCAAAAATTGACATTATGCTACAAAAAAATGAGCAAAAAATATATCGCCAGTTCTTATACAAGCGCTGCTTCATTTGAACGTTACTGCGATAAGGATGGACTGGAAAATGCCAATGTAGGCAGAAATTTTTTTCCATCTCTAAATGTGTGCAGTTCCACTCACATATGACGGTAATTCTTATCAGTTGCCAATCTAAGACATGAATAAAACCTCCCGATTATGCAGCTCCAGCTTCGGTGTTTCACAAAGTGACTACTGAGCTGAGCGAAGCATAGCGCTTCACTGGGTGAAATCTGCGAGGCACACAAAAGTGGAGCGAAGAAGTTCTAGAACGTCAAAACGGAATAAAATGAGTTTGGAATGCCCACCTTTAATAAGTGAAGGAATCCTCCTGATAGATGCAATACATTCGTCATAGGTGCGTGGGATCGGTTCATTTGGTTCGCTGACGTCGGTGAAGAAATGCAAATCGAAATCTTCCTTAGTCACTGAGACGCAGTTATCGCAATCGACAGCTGCACTGCCGTTGACCTTCGCCACAAGAAGCTTCAGTGCTGCCTTAATCCCGTTCTTGATATTATTAAATTCTCTGTGCTCATACATTCATATAGCGTACATTTTGCTGCGCCACCATGGTGGATCAACCACGCATCGACGTGTCAGCAGCAATGAAGGAGGATTTAAAGGAACATTTTACCGAGACGGGTACTTGTGAAATTCCAATGATCCGATCTCTCTCTTGCTCTCCCTCGCGCTCTCTCCTCCTTTCTCCTTCTCCTCCTCTCTCTCTTTCAAAAATCCAGGCGATTTAGAAGTTCGATTTTGTTCCTTGAGAAAAAACATAAAGTTTCGATTTTTCTACGGAAGTGCAATAGTGAATTATGTTATTCATTGGAGACTTCTTTCTTCTTTTGAAAAAATTTCTCTACTTTCCAACATCGCCGGATCCGAATCCATTTTTCTAGGGTGCTTTCAAGGCGTACTTTACCTTTTCTTGGCGTTCAAAGCGCGCAAACTTCTCCGGAAACTTCCCACTAACTGCCCGTTCCAAGTTCCGGTGATCGCCATCCACTTGCTAGCATCGAATAGACATGATGGCCGATGCTAGCAAGTGGGGGTAATGTTCTCACATGTCTAGGGCAACATTCTACCTTCGCTGAAACTGGTGCTGGGGGCCTGAAACACCATAATCCTCATATGATCCTCGGGAACTGTCGAGAATCCGGGTATTTCTTTCAAAACATCACCTCCCGCTGAAAGCATGGTCCTTCTCTGCCGGATTCGCTCATCTGTCTTCCGTGAGCGGGAGAGCCGTCAATTTTACTCATGTTCAAAAAAAAACTTCACGTTTTACGTTTAGAAGCATCGGGAAATCGCCCAGCTGTTTGACTTTGAGACAGGCTGTGACCTCGTCAGCATCACTGAAGAAGCCCTCTACACCAGCTTTTTATGGGTTGTGTCCGTAATCTCTACCGATTTTACAGTTTTTGTCAAATTTTTCGACAGTTCAAGAGAATGGGCATGTGTGGACTTTGGCAGTCTCGGATTCGAAACCAAGGAATCGTAGGCCTACGAGATAGTTCGCACTTCCTGGATTTCGAAGTATGTGGACTATTCAGGCCCTCCTGAACGATTCTTTCTTGGCATTCTTGGCATTAGAACATTAGTTGGCATTCATCCCCAGTAGAAAACAAATTGCTCGAATGCTTGAGGCAACGTGATTTTCACCGTAATCAGAACAATCAACAATTGATTCTTACCACTGCTCAAGGATGCGGATTATCTTCTCGTAGCTAGAGAAAAATATAACATAAACTTTGCTTTTGGTAGGAAGGAATCGGTGAACATAACTAACAAGATGCATTTTGGAAGAACTTCAAGAAAGAACAGGTGTAAGATTAGCAAACTCTGGTCTTCAGAAGTTTCAGTCACAGGTAAAATTTTGTACAATTAGTCGAAAGCTGGAAGAAATTGCAAAATTGCAAATTTCTGGTAACCTGCATTTCGCCGGCGGCGTTTGTATTTTTGCTTTCTTCGATTGACGAAAAATTCATCGTCATGGTGGCGTTAGCTCCCCATTCGACTTCAGTGACAACATGGGTCGCTTCCACATTCTCGAGAACGTCCGTCGAAATCAGCTTTCGCACTTCTTCGCCGAAAACGTTCAATTTCTCCACCTGAAGTCGCCAAACTTTCAGTTGCTCCCTGACTGATGTCAATACTTGGGTGAGGAATTCTTTCTCAGGACCATAGCGAATGTGGGAAAATGACGAACGAATTTGCTCCATAAATATAAACTATCAAAAAAAGTTGGGACACAGCAAAAGTTGGGCAAAGCGGTGTGCTGCAACAGAATTGAAGATCTAGGAATACGTTTTCCTCTGGCAACGAAAGTTTGAACGGAAAAGAGGCGAAGAGGAAATTCGTCTCTATATAATAATGGAAAATAAACGTGGCTGTATTTGAGTGTGACAAAAGTTCACGACGATCATACTCTATTATTTCAAGCTTAGCCTTCTTGAAAGACGGCGCTTTTTTTGCATCAACAGAAAATTCTCACCACCTTTTTCCATCGCACGACTCATTCAAAATATCCCTCTCTTTCTGTTGCACTCTTTGCTTAAAAGCATGTTTATCGCAATTGTACTCTTCCTTCCCAGTGATGTGCGCTGTGCATCAGTTCGTTATCTCAACCATAGTACGCATGAAGTTTTAATCAAATTTCCCATCAAATTCATCGTAACCGATTAAATTTGTGTTTAATTAAATAACAATTTATAGAGCATGCGTTGAGCATCACATCGTTTGCAGATTACGCATGATGAAAGAAAACTGACTCGATCGATAAGGAAACACCTGAAAGTGAGAAACATGTGCCGGAAGAGCATCCAATTTTTTCTGTGCTATGCTTTTCGTTACTCATTTTGGTGGGTTCATATTGCATATGGATATTTTCAATTAGCGCTGGCAGAATACTAAAATCGACAAATGATTTTAACATAATCAGAATTGACACATGAGTTAACCTCAACATTTACTGATGCGACAGTCTCTACTGCATTAAAAATCGTTTACAACCTCGCTCCGCATAGTATAGGAGTACCTCTCTTTATATATCCTGTGAGCCAAAAAAAAACCAATTGACTCAGGTCGTACTGACCGTTCAAATTACAACAGAATTGAGCTACACAATATCCACTTTGAAATACGAATATTCTACTAAGAGCTACACAGCTACACAATACCATGAGATTTTCACGGTTTCGGTGCCAATGTTGTGGAATATTTGTTACCCGTTCAAGTTCCGTATGCACTGCGGCGGGGTAGTATTTTGCATCAAAAAGACTATGACCTTTATAATAAATTCATTGTACTATGGTAATTACATTTATTTATATTGCTCAGTTATGGGTCGTACATCCCCCACCGATCATCCACTTATTATTGGAAGATCCACGCATACGTACATGCGCGCAAGTTTAGCCGTTGAATGTAAAGGCAAAACTACGCGATACGATAACATTGTTCCCGTGTATGCTCGTCATGTAACTGGAATCATCTTGATTTTTCCTGTGGCAAATTTGAAATGAGTCAGTATAGAATTCCTGGAGTAGGCAACAACTAAAATTCGGATGAAGGCGACTGAGATCTAACGCAGTTTTTAACAACGTGGCATACATTGGTGACTGTTTTTGCTAACTCTTCCTGCTGTAATGTAGTTTTCTTCTCTTCTCAGCAAATACTTCTTCAATTACAGATTTCGTTCTTTTATTCATATGAAGAGAAATATGAAATTGCAAACAGCCGTCAAAAAGAAGTTCTGAAAAACAGCTTGACATTAATTCTATAGCTGCGTAATACTTCAGGAAGTGTTTTTTTTTCAACGTGCCTGTGCAGATATGCTTCAAAAATAGATTGGCGTCCTCTCTTTACCTATTTGTGTGTCCGTCATTCTCTTCAGTAGTTTCGCACTATGCACCACTCAACAGTTTTTATCGTACACACTATCGAATTCAATCATATAATATATACTAAAGAATAACTTCTCATGCAGTATTTTACTTTAGTCTAACCGGGTGAAAAGAGTTACAGCCATTTGAAGAGACCGAATAAGTGCATGCTGTCATATTGGTCTAACTTTCACTTTACAACGACTTCATATCGCAGAATATTGAAAGGTTTTGCGGAACGTATGTGCGGTCGATTGGATCGTTGAAAGTTAAAGCCCTTATGCTGCCTCTATTTATTTCTTGTTATTAACGTGTAAAACTCGATTATTTGAATGAACGAGCTGCAAAAGCGTAAAGCATGCCAAATCCCCCATCAAATTTCTTCATTTGATTCACTATGATGCTTTGCGTATTCTAATAATAAAATTTCTGGACGCATTCCAGCAATGTGTAATTAGTCGCCGATGAGTATAGCCCGCCGCAGTAAGGACGTTTTAGTATTTGCTTCATTCAAAAGTGTATTTTGCGTTGCTCTCTCTCTCTGAACTCATCCGTTTATAATATCAATCGTCTAGTTTATCGCCATATCAGAAATATTTCTTCTCTTATCTTTTAATTCGTTTCACTTCAATAGTTTCAAATGAAATCTTCAATTTCCAATTCAACCAATCCATTAATTCAGAATTCGCATTTAAAAATTTCGAAAAAAAAAACATTCATTGCAAAAGTTATTTATGTTAGAATTCACTTCGTGGCGTTCATCATTTTTCAGTTTTTTTTTTTGAGCGACGAATTAAGACGATCTCACTCTCTTTTAAGGAGAGAAATTATCGCCTCATTCACATTGCTGATCAGTTTGATAAAAACACTGGAAAGATTTTTTCGACCCTTACGTAAGAAAGAGCAATTCAATTGCTTTATTATGGAACGATTTTTCAGAGAATAATCACATTCATGAACAAAATCAGAGGAAATATTTGGGAGAATTACGAAGATAATAACTTCAAAAGTTCGAGAGTCCATTCTCAGTGCATCATAGCATAGATATTTGCATATCTATATTCAACATTACGCATTTGCATATTGATAAATATGCTCGTGCATACAATCATATTTGAATGAATTATGTAACCGATAAACTCATTGATATATTGGTGCAGAAGCACAAAAATGATTACTAAGAACCAAACCTTTGTTCTGCTTTGATAGAGAAGGGCAATACTGCACGATCGCGCACTCTTCGAATCTTCAAGAACGTATTTTCCACTACCGTCCAATGAGATTAGTCCAGAAAAAATGCTCAACTAAAACTTCAGCGAATATTTACTTGCAAATTTCGAGAAGAACATTGCAAAAAAATCATGCACACTGAGGAGAGATAGCTCATGGAGGCTTCTCAATCTGGGGAGAACTTTCAACAGGCTAACTGAACATATAAAATTTTCTAATGTTTTTTGCACTTGATATTGAATTTTTCCGTTCTCAAGTTACAAGCGAGCTACCGCGGCTAATGATCTAAAGTTAGACGCTCGGCGAATTGATCAGTTACATCGAATAACTTTCCTGCAAATGCATTGCTTAATTGTATAATAATCAGTCATTAGATATCATGACTACCGCCTCTTCTGAGATCTTGAAAAGTTCTGCGAGAAAGCTTTTGCCCAAAACATTTCCCGCGAATATCACTAAATTTATTGGCGATTATATACTTCCAACCAGTTTTGAGCTGTTCACAGTTCACAATTTCGTACGGTTTATGTTTTATGATGCACATTTTTGTGTTGTTTTGTGGTATTCCTCTTGTGATCGTCATCGTCTATCTACGGTCACTGTAATCCCCTCTGCTCTTTGTAAAAAAAATGTTCCTTATGCTTAAATTAAATTACGATTCACCAGCACTCGTTCAATAAATACCTCAATTAATCAGCAACAGTTCTAAATTGATGGAGGCGATCGAATAAGTTTGATTAAACTGCAAAGAACTGAACCTTAAGTTCGCCTTGAACACCGAGGTTGTCACATCTTTGCGAAAGCGAATTGGAGTATTTCACATCGCATTTCACGAAATCGTCGTCAATCGTTCGTAGAACATGTGCAGGAAGAGGCTCCCTAAATATCGATATGCCTCCAAGGAATTGATCTGTGTGAGCGTTGTAGAGTTCACCGTGCAAAGCAATCCGACCAAGTGCAGCACGATGCAACAGATCCATCCTGAAGATGTACAGGTAATAACAAGATTTACCTTCGTAAATTATCGGATTGACTACAAGCAATGCAAAAATGCGAAATAATAAATTTTCCTTGCGCTTTTCCTCTACTTATCGGGTAGACGATTGGCATTTTACGAACACGTCCATTACCTTTTTAGTAATTTACACATCTCTACCATTTTCTGAACATACTGGAATGCGCGAAATGCCAATGACACAATACCGACGTTTCGTAACAGTACAAGTTTTCAAACATGGAGAGGAAGAAAGGATGGGACCGAATGTAGGTTAAAAAAAAATTTTTTTTTTTTGCCCATAGATGTGAGTGACCCTTCGAGTAGCTGTTGAAACGTTTCACATTTCTGAACGGGTTAAGTAACATCCTGTCGAAGCAATAAATTCACACTTTCGACGATATCACGTATTTAATGCCTTGGAAGGAAATTTGCAATTATTTTGGAGACTAGAGAGCGTTAATCTCCGAATTTCATATAAATGGAGGATGGAAATGGAACAACAATTTAATTGGCATTTTGGAGCGCGTCGCACTGTAACTGAACGGAGGATACCACGTTCAGTTATAGGTAATGCTGTGATTACAACTGATAAACTAGTGACCATAGTCGTCACTGTCAGCGTCACTTAACTTTCATACGGCTAAACTATTTGTCCCGTTCATTTCATCGCAAAAATTAATGCATCTAATGCACTCTCTGTGTTATCATCAACACGATTACTCATTTATGTTGCAATCAGTTTTTCGCTCATTGCTTCATGCCACTATTTTTTGCATCCTTGATGTCCTTCTTCCCATCTTCTTAGTTGCGTTCATCACGTCAATGTTTCCACCGAAACGTTCATACGTTTTCCGTTTTTATAGCCGATCACTTAAGTTAAGAAAGGAATGAATAAATGTTACATGAACAGTGCATTAGCGAATTTAAAACATTAGCATATGACACCATCAAATGGGGACTACAACTAGAACTTATTCGCTATGATGCAAGAATCGTTCAAGAGATCCTCCTCCTTTCCCCTTAAATGGAAGAAGAAAACTCGAGATGCCTAGCTAAAAAACGAAATGCTTGAAGTCGAGTGGTCGAAACAGTTCGGCTGGCTAATTTTCCACCACATACTCACGATCATCGGTTGTTCGACGATAGAACCAACTCGAGGTGCAACCTTTCGCCACGTACGAACAACGGTATCGACTGAATGAACGATGGGAGTAAGATGAGCCAGGCTAGCTGTTATCAACTCGTCCACTTTTACTCTGATAGCTGATGATAAGAAAAAGTTGTATATCGACAAAACTTCAATAACGTTGGGAGCTCTTGGTAGATAAACTAGTAGAAACGTGATACGGCGTCGTTTATATCGTTGTTGATGATTCATTAATGTCGAGCTTTGCAGACAATGCACTTGCAAAAGTGAGAGCCCACCTTCCTTATCGTTGTTTATACATGAAGCGCCTGATGAAGTTATGGTGGAAAACTGCTTTAGATGAAGAATAAATGTGAACATTCCCTTTGTCCAATCACTAGAGCTCCTTGTAGTCCAGTCGGTAGTTCTGCTCTGATAAGAAGAATGATGCGAAATGCCTATTTGCCAACAGAAAGAAGGTCATCGTTGCATACGTCGATTATTGAATGTTCTGTTGAGTTCGTTCTTCCAGATATTACTCGCATTTATGTGTATATGGACAAAAGCTGCAGTCCAAAAAAATAGAATCCACTGTTTAATGTTTTCAACCTATGATCCATCTCTCCGTAAGACGCCCGTTGATATGAAATAATACCGAATTTTGTATGCATTAAGATATCCGCTTTGTAGTTCCCATCAAAATAGCACTATTATTGTCGATGCTTCTTTGAGCCAAACGCAAGAAAATTGATTAAAATCTCTTAGTTTGTTTTTTTTTTGATCCTCACAATAATTCCTATAGTGAACATTCGACTTCAAAGTCAATAAGATGTGGGTTTTTTTAGTCAGTATCAATGACACAAATGCTGGAAATTTACACATTTACGCCCAACTATCTCTATCCGCCGACCAAATTCATCGGATGATAACGTGCTTCCTGATGCCGTCACAATATCTGCTTCATCAGTGCTCAGGTCACACCGTCCAATTTTACAATTGGTGGTTTTCGAGCGTGAAAATATCCCATGTGATATTTTCTTAAAGGCAAATTACGAAGGGATAGTAATGCTGTGGGATTTTGTTGCTGAAAAATTTTTAAATGACCGCGGGTGCACATGCCTAGAACATGTTCGTTTAGAAGTCGCACATTTCCGCTCCGTTGACCAGTGATGTGCTCTACGATTAATTGCCATTTTAATGACGTTTGACCACTTGCCGAATGGCTTTCGGCGCACCGTAGAAGCTTGAAAACTTGTTATCTTCCTCTATCAAAAACAACAGAATGCAATTTCGTGACAACAATGACGGACGCACAAAGTTTGCAGCTGTATGATGTACGCAGAAAAAACGGTAAAATCCCTTCTTCAAAAATGCACTCAAATGATAGACTAGAAGAGTGTAAAATAGACAATTTTAGGATACAGCAGCATGGACTGTTATATTTGAGAGCTTATAGCAAGGAGAACGAGATAAGCGTTATCAATAAAGGCCATAAAATGTTCATTGTGAAATGATTCCTTTCCTTCAAATTTTGTTGCACACCTACTCGTTAAATGTACGCAAAAGTTGTTCATACTTAGTAAAGCGATTATCGAAGAACATTACTGAGAAGAAATAAATTTAAGTGAACCTACATGCAATTTAAAATTGCATAGAAATAAATTCAAGTGAAAATAAATTCAAGTAAATTCAAGAGAACACACGGTTGTGCACTTGCTTTGGATCGATTCCAGTGCGCTTGGAGTGCGTAGCACAATCAATTCCGATCGATTGCAGTGCCTATTCAACAAAAAAAAAAATTTAAACAGCTATAGACGCGTCGGCATCGGGCCTTTCAAAATTTTCCTTATGACGCTCCTTTGAAGCTTTTCTTCCTCTTAATTTCTGGGAAACTCTCCTGAGGATTTCTGGAACAAAATTCTGTTCCGATTTCATAGCCTCATTTCTACTTAAGCGTGTGAATTCGTCATTATTAAGTTCATGTAGTAACGACGAAAGCAGATGATTTTTGAACGAACATCGAGTCGATGAATCGTGACTGCACACAAAGCACAGAAAACAGTTGCTGCAGCCGTCAACTGTATCAAAAAGCAGGCCATATAAACGCAACCCAAAGGTTCGGCTAAAAATAAAAACATGAATTCGACTGCTGAAATGTGACTTGGTTCTTGGTGGTTATACCTCGTCGTCTACGGGTTGGTACTGTTCATCAACGCAGATTTTGTTGTTCGGTAATAATATCCAAGCATAACATAGTTTTAACTGCTGATTTGAAGTTCCCTCTGTGCGAAATTTATGTCACATACAAAGTCGCTTCTTTTTTTTTTCTCTTGAACTTTTTTTGCGCATCAGTGTTTGCTGCTATGTATATGCGCGTTTATTTTGCCGTTGTTCTTGTATGTTAATGTTAGAGATGATAATATGCGTGGTTCCAAGTTTTCCAAAAGCAAGTTTTCAATAACATAAGGAACGAAATCTGAGAAAAAAAAACGTATTTATTCATCATTAATTACAACACCAAGGAATGTCACTTCGAAAGGATCTTCGTCTTTCCGTTCCTGAAAACAAAAATATCTATTACCTTCTCCTTCAGAGCACTGAAAATAAAACATGTAGGTATCTAAGAGTTGCGAGTCGCTTATACTTGTCAAATAATCGGAAAGTTTTCGTCTACTTGTACTTCACAAAAAAGAAAATTATGTGAACAAAAGACATAAGATTTCGGGCATAACGATGATGATGATAACGTAAATCTTTGGAGTTTCCACTTCTTTCAAGAATATTTCTTTCACATCATTGGGGAGTTAGAATTTATCAACGAAACACTTTTATCCGAAAAACTTCCAACCCTTCGTTGGCAATTTTTTCCCCCTATTCTATTCGACCAATTCTTCTTCTTCACTTATTTTGAAGAAAACCCCTTGCGATCATATCCATTAATCACAAGAACTACACATGGCAGAACTGTGATAATTAGCAGCGATGAAGAAAATAGCGCTCAAAATCGCGAGAAATTTAACGTGTAGAAGGCGTAACAATTGCTTTGTTAAGTGATTCATCTTATATCAGCTTTTCTGCATCGTTTACTCGGCACTTTTCAACTTTACACTTACAACTCGTCTGATGTGTGCATGTGTCTATGTACTTGATACTTTTTCATCTCGTGAGCACTAACGAATGACTTTCACTATTTGCATCGAATTTTGAGTGATTAACTTTGAAATCGGTCGCATTTGTTAAAAAGTGGAAATAAAAATTTACTCCCTTTTCGTATGGCTTGATTTTCCACTCGGCTCACAAAAAGAAGCCGCCTCTTTATAGTAAGTTCATATAAATGAGCT
The DNA here is from genome assembly GCA_013433145.1 of Ascaris suum. Taxonomy (NCBI): domain Eukaryota; kingdom Metazoa; phylum Nematoda; class Chromadorea; order Rhabditida; family Ascarididae; genus Ascaris; species Ascaris suum. Next base: position 3,282,287 of record CM024175.1, read on the forward strand.
TATTTAAATAATAACATGAAAGCTAATATTTGTCATTTGTTGATAACATATGAGAATGCTTGGATAGATTGATAAACGCAAAGATGTATGTCACATAAGCTTCATTGATACGATTATCAACTTGTTTTGCAATTTTATAGTATTTCCAAATAATGCATAAACTCTATTGCACTAAAAGGGTAAATAAATGATCACTCCATTGTAAACCAGAAAACTGATAAGAATTTTAAGCATTTTCGTTTGATCTTTAGAAAGAGAGATGTATGTCAATTCCGAGCAAAAATATTTTTAATGGGAACAACGGAAGCTTTTTTTTTTAATTCAGTGTATTTATTTTCACAGATTTCCTCTTAAACTTCTTCCCGATCGCATGTATATCAATACATGCGAATTAGGTACATCTTCTCAAAAATGAATTTTGCGGATTGCCGCTGTCCTGTCTTCATATATTTCCGGGACGACAAACACAAATTATGAAGAAGTAGCAACAAAAGCATAAAGACAAGCGCCAAAAAAAACTCGCGAAGGGCAAGCACGAAATAGAGAATGTGCATATTGGTCTGGTGAAAAAAAAAACCATGAGATATAATGCTTACAAACGAAACGCAATGTAGTCCATCAATGGTGCACAATGCACGGCGTTATGCGCCTAAGGCAGCACGTCACGCGCAAACAGTTACATTTCCGTTCATTTTATGAGTGAACTAGAAACACATGGATTTGTATCGATGTCATGGAAGTTCATTCGAGCAGTTGAATTTTCATCTTCTTCCTGAAGATTGATTCGCAATGCTGCACTTCATATACGCCTTTTGTACCCGCACCGTCATGCAATATTGCCCCTCCTCACAGATACGAATACTTGCAACTTTGTTTTCGGTAATCTGCATGTGCCTTAGGATGGTACTTTGCTTCAGCAATCTTTTCCAATCAAAGAATTTAGATTCCATAGGAAATAAGTCAGTAACTACCGCAGCATCGAAAAATTGTCTCGGAGGCAAATATCAGTGAAAAAAGAGGGCCAAAGCCAGTGTTGAGGACGGCTTCGGACATGAAATGACTGAGTAACCAAAGGAATTTATATTGCAAATGGAGCTGCCATGAACGCTATTTTCCAAAGTTCGCACAAGAATTGGAAAATTTTCTCTGCTTTCGCACCTCTGATTATTGACAACTTTTATCTTAGGCATCAAATTTATCCGCCTGCATAGTTGCTATTCATGGAGCGAAAGTGACTAGTGTTTTCAACGGAATAGAACCAATGCATTTCAGTGGTTGTGCTCGCTACTCTCTACTGCTTCTCACGCTGTCCGCCATTTTCTTCATCGGAATAAGAGAGTGAAGTGAATTACGGAGTTTCGTGATATGATTCGATTAGTTTCTCATTATTTTGCATACGAAAAAAAAGCTTACTCGAAGGTGGAGCGTTGTTGGACTCAATTCGAACATGCATCGTAAAGAATTTTTTTGGAATTAAACTCGTATCAAAAGAAATAACAAAACTGAAGAATACTCACGATCGGTTCCGGATGAGTGCATGAATCAATTCGATCGGAAACGGAAATATGATTGTCGAATTCTTTTCGGCGCTGAAATAAACGAAAACCTCAGAGCGATAGATTTCGCAAGTACCAATAACTAGCAGCATGCATGAGAGGATTTGCCTTCTTAAACGTTTAGATAGTGATAACAAATGGCAATCTTCTAAAAAAAGGAGTTTTGAGACATTTCTCTTTACAACAATCTGCTGTTTTCTCCATCGGGCTCCTATCGTACTCGGTGCGGTCATTTTATTTCTACCCGATCAAAAAACTTTGCTCGATAAAAAAACAAAACGTTTTTACTAGTTCGCTTATGCAAAGCCCTTCTCAAAGCGTTATCGAAGCATAGAATATTCCATTCTTCACCTCGAGATCTGAAGGCTTTCAAATGTCCTTTGTTGCAATAGCGTTTAATTAAATTCTTTGTGCCACTGAGAATATGTTATATAATTACTTTCGCGCACCACCCTATTGCATCATTTCTTTATTCTAAGATATAATCCTCATATTTTCATTGTTGAGAGAAAACATAATCCTGCAATACGGCAGAGTGATGCTATGGAATGGGATATGTCAGCATTATTTCTGCAAAAACATCAAAAATACTTTTGTCACACATTACACGCACACGCACAACTTTTTGTAAGTGTTATGCGTTTCAGCCATAAACACATATCCGAAAGCCAGCAAAAAGTTTTGAGGAAAACGACAACAGGAAGCAAGGAGACGTGACGGCACGCCTGGAGTGCGACCACTAAATCCAGTTACTTTGAGCATTCAACAAGACGGTAACCTTTTTCATCTGAATATTATCTTCATTGTTGTGCACAAAGTTGCATAAAGATTCACTACACATTGTGCTCACATTGATTATAGCCTACAGATATAAATATCAGAGGCAATTCAGATGCAAATACCCACTGCATGGTGGAGCGAATCAGCATCCACTCGGAAGTTCAAAAGTCAAGGATTAATTTCGCCTTTGGCGAGCATCACGAGCTAGCTTGGTTTAGATGGAGTCAGATTGAGATGTGTAAATGCAGCGAATCTTCGGCGCTGTGGCCATATGATGATGATATTACTCTTACATAGAAAAATATTGGTAATTTTACACCTCAGTTTCGTTCTAAGAAAGCACCTGAAGGGGAATGGAGAATTCGGTCATCGCCACCAACATTGGGCATCTTCTGAAACACCCAAATCTGTTTTTTTCTTTTGTTGTTTATGGAAAGGCCTATCACATTCTGGGCAAGCCTCTGCAACCCATTTTGCTCCAACAGTCGCCTTCGTAAATAGTTTGCTGCTGCACCCTTCGGTTACTGGAACCTTGCGCAGCTATATCATATGGGACATTTATGATTGCTCCATCGAAGCAAATTCGGTAAGAGAAATCCTGCGTGGAAAACAAGGGCAGAATGAGAATGGCATGGCGTTGCCAAATGGTGGTTGCCAAATACCATTATTGGCGCTGAGGAATAAGTTGTACTCAACGATGGATTTACCTGATAGAGCTGAGCGTTTGCAAGTATCGTAGTTGTATGGCTGAAGGCGACTCAGCAATTACCCTAGCAGCTTCACTCAGTGCGTGAGATGCCTTCTGTTCACCTTCTGCGGCGATTACCTGCAAAAGACAAAATTTAGCAACGGCTTTTCAACAGCGTGCGTTCGTTAGGCGAAATTAGGGTTATGTCCATAAATGCACCCAGTGGATTTGCCTATGTGTTTTCTCGGTTGCTCAGAATCCGAATCCACCGAAACTGAGGTTATGAAGGTTCGCAGGTACACTATACCTGTAATCACCTCAGAATGATCAACCACCTCCCGAACGAAACGAACAGCAAAACATGCTTCTCGGTGTAAGATATGTGCAACAATTTTCGGATTTCATGAATGAATGTGAAATATGTGGTGCACTTTCAATCTCTAATTTCATAACGTGTGTAGGTAGTTCTCGTCTTGATAATACCGAATAAACAAGCAGGCACATATAAGCTATAATCGCTTATATGTGCCTGCTTGTTTATTCGGTATTATCAAGACGAGAACTACCTACACACGTTATGAAATTAGAGATTGAAATCGTATCTATAATGACATCGCCATGACATGCTTGCTGAAAGCGTTCATGAGAATACATAAATCTATTTATAGAGGCCTTTTGTCAGAGATTTCCTGGGTGGTGCGATTGGTTAAATGTGACTACGTTGCTGTCTTTCTTCTTTCGTAGTTGATATCTTCTGAAATTTGTTGGCGGCTAGCGGAATAACAGAGCGCTCAACTCCTTTGATATACTTCTCCGCTTGTTGCCGTCGAGTTTTAAATATAACACAAGATATAAAAACGATTTTTTGCAGCGAATTTTTTCACAGATTGAGCTCATTTACCTTGGCTCGTGCTTCTCGTGCCGCCTCAGCTTCAGCTGCCATTGCTCTCTGTAATTGCAGCGGAAGCCTGACATCTTTCACTTCTACTCGCTCGACTTTTACTCCCCACGGATCAGTTGCTTCATCGAGTGTTGTCTGCAATAGAAAATATGCAATGCATCATGCCGTGACAGATATAGGTGCGATATTTGATTTGCAGGCCAGTTAGTAGAATTGACGGCAGTGCAACATTTTTCGATGCCAGAGTATGATTAAAGAGCCAACAAAGAGGTATTGCAACCCCCCAGAAACCTTTCAATTTCTGAGTGTTTTTATGCGCTTCTGCAAAATTGCACTTTTCCATTACGGCAACGTCATGGTTATGCGTACACGCACGTGTGAGTGCGTTTGCTTACCTGGAGTAACACCTTTAACTACGGATGCATAAAGAAGAGTTTTGACGCTTGGTAAATATGATATTCATTCTTGGGTGGTATTTACATCCATCACTTCTTCCACTTTAATCCATCAGTTTCCAAGCAGGCTATAAACATTAGACAGCTTCAAAAATTTGAACGCACTTGGAGAAAAAGCTCGTTGCTTTGCTAAAAAAACGTTAGGCAGGTGAGTGAAATGCAGAAGTGTATACCGCAGCAGCAGCTCTGAAATGTTTCTTACTTGCTGAACTAATTGCCTGTAGCATTGGATTACTGGAAGTGCGTTCTCATTTGAATGCACGAAAATTTTAGTAGGTATGGAGGGCGTTGTTGTGTTTCGAAGGAATTCCCAGAAGGGACAAGCTAGAGCCAATATCGCACCGTGTTGATTCCACTTTAAGCTTAAACAAGCTCAAGTCGGTTAGAATATATAGCAGCACCTGCATCTGAAGTGATATAGCCTCCCTGTCACTGAGCATCTCAGCTAGAGTCCGTGTTCCGAGCACATTACGAAGGGTCGTTTGCGCCAGAAGTTTCGTCGAACGACTCGCATCCTCGACATTCGTCACGGATATTGTTGCGTTTGATATCCGGAAATAAACAACTGCATCGACAGCCACCGTCACAGAATCCTTTGACAGCACCTTCAAATACATACATTATTTCAATCTTTTTGCTCTTTTTTTAAAATTTCTGCCTCTAATGCTTTTCCCTGCAAGCACTATTCTGCTGTACACTCCGAATGAATGCTGTTCTAAATCCCCGGAAGTGGTTAACTGCTAACTGTTGCTCTTGACGGAATATTCATGTAATTCAAGCAATAAATATTCCTTTCACAGTCTGGAGCGTTGTCGACGAATGCCAAGAAGAATCATGGTGATGCCTCTCATAATGAATGAGGCGGCCATGTGACAAACAATATCGCTTTATGGCTCAATTATTTTTGATGGAGGCTTTGCTTCTTGCTTCAACGAGAAAAAAAAACGATGTAACCACGATGAGTGGAACAACGTTAACACGACAAGGAATAGCACAAGCTTGAATTCTAGTAGGCCATTCATTCTCTTGCTTATGTTAAACAACTTCGACGTAGATTTCGCATTCAATTTTTGGAAATGAATTATGAGGGTATGATCTTGATGAGTCGCATTTAGTAGCAAATTGATATAACACTGCATACGTTATCATTCATAATGTATGCATCAATTTCAGTAGGTGCCGAATTGCCACTCACATGTTGGCCAATAACGATGTGTTTATTCGACTGAATCTAGTTCAAATGAGTTCAATTCATTGCTGCAAGATGGCAAATTGTAACGCTGCTTTGAATAAAGAACGCTGTTGAATATTTATGCTACGAGAGAGTCGAACAATCTCAGAAATTAGATTTAGCTAATGTGTACAATGAAAAGACGAAATGTTCTCTTGGAGAAACGAACCGTCGAGTTTAATGGCAATATTATTTGAGAAAATTTCCGAGGAATAAAAATTCGTCACCCAAACAGTTATGCTGTTTTCGTATCTCCTCCGGGTCATACTCGTTATTATTCACTACTGCAAATATAATTTCCAGAAAGTGCTCATAAGCGATGCCCTATATCCATCCGACAACTCTATGATGTAACTCTGCAAAGAATATGTACTCGTGTCTGTCTGTGTCTGTCTGTCTATTAATGCAATAATTTCGACCTGAGAATGTCTGAAGCAATTGTTATCAAAATTGATATTAATAATGCATGCAACTTGTTGGCCCACATGCCGCCTTCTATACTGATCCATGAAATTTTACATTCCTAGCATTCAAGGACGAAAAAATTGTTTACATTCTACCGCAGTATCCGTTCATTCTATGCCGGCCAAAGACGAAAGAAAACATCAAAGGATTATTTTACGCACTCTAATTTCTTTGGCAGTTTGTGACGCCGATAATGCTGGTCGGTCAGATAACATTGATGCGAAAACGCATATCGTACCGTCTTCCTTCGCATGTCTTCCCATGCCTTCTTTCATTACCTCACCTTGTGTGATGAAGGTGTTTTTTCCTCGAAGCAGTTGGTCATTTCGTCATGAATTTGGAATGAAGTAAAGGGAGAACGAAGGGGAAGGAAGGCGACAGGTGATGGTTCACTGTGGAGTAGGATAAAGAGTCACCTAATCGTGCATACTGCAGTGACAAAATTTAATTGCAGTCTCGGTGGTTCTGGAATTTAAGTGTCCGGACACACAGAAACATATACCAGCCAGTTACTCTCATAAGTCAGTATCAATACTACAGTTATAGCTATTTATTGAAATAGCTCCTTCACAACGCGAATGAATGCAAACATGCGGCCATTCTACGACCATTTTCTGGATATTCACTCCCCAAAACGGCAAAAAATTATTCAATTGTGATTAAAAAATCGTCATAAATTGATCCTCTGTTGAGCCGGTTGATATCTTGGCGTATTGGCCGTATGCTTCATATAACAACTATGCGAATGTTTCTCTCCCCACTAGAATTCTTGATACGTATACCGCCTACTGGCCATGGAACTAGAAATAGTGTAGCATATTGACAGTGTAGTCCGCCATACGCTCTCGCCCAGCTAAATGGCCAAGACAAATTTGTAAAAGATAATGGCCAAGAAAAAAACATTTCACTGCAGTCCACGAAAAAACTTTGCCCCTGCATGAAAAATGTTGTTTATGGTAGATGCAAATATATGCCCATTATTGAGCACTGATTGCTAAAATATTATCGACTATAAGCGTGAAATGAGTACAAAGCATGATGCCATAAACTGCACTCACTTCTTGAGGAGGTACATCGAATGATACGACGCGTAGATCAACTTTTTATATGAATCGATACAAGGAATAATAAAAAATATGCCTGAAAATAAATATAAAATAAACACTCATCTAATTCAAACATTTTCCATTGTTATTTTCTCTTATTATCGATAAAAGCGATTCGTTTATAAAAGGTAAGGAAAACTCGAAAATTACTTCAACAGTAAGGTGAAATGATGCATTTGAAGGGAAATATTGCAATATGATAGAACTGATAGGAAATGGATTAGCGACACATTTCATAGCATTATTTTAAAGTTGTTTGGCTGTTCTTCTTTAGAGGATTTCAATGTTTAGAGCTGAATAAGTTGCTCATCAAAATGACTTAATGTTCGAGTGAATTGTATAATGAGTGAGCGCTTATGTGTGTCTATAATGAAATGTGCATTTGTTTTTCGTAGTTGCCTTCTTTTGGGAATGAATTGAAAAAATTTGTGAGAAAATTATAGCAATTTCAACGGCAATATATATTTTCTTCATTGATTCTCTAATGCTCTTCTGTAATCTCGTTTTGAATAAATTCGTCTCCTCTCATGTCATTTTAGAATTAAATAATCTGATTAATGCCATGGATTCATAAATGTAACAGAAGCATTGTGCTTATCTAGAAATGAAGTTAGATTCTTTTTTCACGTTTGATCCCTTCGATAGCTTCTACTATCACATCACAAATCTGAACAAATTACCCACGTTCAATGGACTGTGCTCTTCTTTTTTTTTCAAACATCGTTATAGGGCACATGCCCTTCAAATCATTGTCGTCACCCACTTTGGATCCCTTCATTACCACATAGGACGTCACCCATCGAAATGTGCGTCCTAGAATCGTGAATGATTGCGGTACGCCTCTTAGGCAAAGCCTACATCCCATAGTCCTGCTAAATATGTGACACTAGACTACTATTTTTGCCTTCATCACATCCATACCCTGTAACATTCGTTACGCAGTACAAACGCAGCGTTGCAATATTTGTACTTGCAGCCAGAATTATTTGCATTGTAATGCGATCAACTGCCTCACCTGGACCTCGTGCTCCTCCACTCATCAACCTCCCTAAACGAAATATCACAGCCCTTTCGTACTCCTGCACAACCTTAAATTAAATTTCATTGGCTAACAAGCAGTGAATGGACACCACAGATTGCATGACCATTTCGTTCACCGCCCAAGGAAAACATACCTCGCTAGAAGGGTTATCTCAGAATTTGAGCACTGAGAATGAATTCGTCAATCATGAAGACAGAATTTCAGAGGAAAACTTGAGCTCTTCCGAAAGGTTGACAACAACAAGGAAATTTTAACGCGAAGATGAGGCACAATGCAGGCTGATTTTCTCGCTGCATTATAGAGAGGGAACAAATAAAAAGGCCTGCGAAAAGTTCCGATAGATGATTTCCTCTTGCTGCTCCGTCCAACACATCTATCGGTTTCTCCAACTATGAATAAATAATAAAGCACAAATCACAGGAGATTCATATTCTAACCGAATCGGTCGCTCATGAAAATTTTCTGAAAGTTTCAGTTTCACATGCAGTCGGTTTTGAAAAGTACACGCACTATGGACTCACTGAAGTGGCGCTTATTTCGTTCGGAGTTAATAGGCACAGAAGGAAATGGAATGTGGGATTAAACAGTCGCGTTGATGAAGCAATAATGTTTGATGCTCTGACTTCGGCGGATTTAAGGTTCGGGTTCGCGGGGTCCACACGCTCAGACTTGATCCCACTTTTGCATGCTTGAGAAGAAATACTTGTTAAAGGAAAGTTAAAATGTTGTCTTGAAAAAAAAAGGCAGAATTCAATGTAGCTATGGAGGCCGATAGATAGAGATCTTGCAAAGACCCCTTAGACTCATTCTAAGGGAAAATTTGCAGTGCGATATCAAAATATTAAAAAACCTTAGGAGCCTACCATTTATCATTTGAATCAAAAAAGGGCGTCATTCCATTCCCCATACTCAGTTGCTGAACTTTTGAACTCGCAACTTTCTCATTTTCACTAAAGACTTGATAACAATGATTGCAATGAAGGGAACTTTCAAGCGAGGAAAATTTATCGCTATGATGGGGAATTTTGCTTTCAGATAAACTCTCCTCGAAATTTCCTCATAGATAATGAATTTCCGCAAAACTGTCAGAATTACGGATTATTTTCATTTGTTAACAAAATCTGCATGTTTCACCATTGACGGAAAAAAGCGCCTTAGCTTTCGTTCTATTTGATTAAAAATGGAATAAGAGAATCATAAATTGGATTAGAGATATGTTTTACTCGTTAGTATTGCCAACGTTGCAACAATTTTAGTGCATAAGTTGCTTCGGATTTTTGAATAAGGGAAGGAAATATACGGAAGAAAAATGTAAATCATTCAAAACTTAATGCTTTTTATAAATTTCAATTCAAGCATTGAAGTGTAAGTATCTTCAGAAGCATTTCATCAGCTATAGAGAATATACTCTTTGCAGTTCAAATCTGTTATTGGACACGGATAAAATGGCGAAAAAGTTAATGCTATTACCTTTATGCAAGCACATGCTGAGAATGGAAGCGTTAAAATGATCACAATGCACGATATTATTGTAAGAATCCATCCACATATACCGAATTCCAAAGCAGGAGTCGCTGAAAATTATGCTAATTCTGAGTATTTGCAAAACGATTTTAACATACCGAGGAAAAACCGAGTTTTTACTTTGGAAATGAGTGCAAGTTTGTGTTATCTTTGCCACGATTCTGAGTGGCAATCTCAAATTCAGCTAAAGATGCTTCAGATTTGGGTTTCTGTTGTTTGCTGGTCCAAAGTTTGAAAACTTCATGATCAGGGTGATGCCGAAGCTTCAATATATATATATATATATATATATATATATATATATATATATATATATATATATATATATATATATATATATATATATATATATATATATATATATATATATATATATATATATATATATATATATATATATATATATATATATATATATATATATATATATATAGCAGCAAATACTATTTTAGATTTTCCCAACTCATCTCAAATTACCATTGGAGAATTTTCTCTCCAATATTTTCGCCACCAATTATGAACAACGCATCAGTTTCCCAGCATTAATAGAATATAAAAAATTCATAAGTTGTGGGGCGGCAATCTTTTTTAAAAGTTGTTTTTGTTTTAAAGAACGCTTCCCAATTTGCTCGATGTTGGAGTAATTATGAACTTTGAATTCAGCTAATCGAGCGATTTTAGTAAATATCAAGATAATCTAGAAGAACAAGAAAAATTATTGAAAATTCCCGAATATGGGGGTTTCTGATGGCTGCAAAAAGGTGCGTTAATATTTCTGTCTTAAAATCTAGATGCGTTAGGGAGGGATAACTGGCAATGGTAGTCAGATCAGAGATCAACAGAATATTCAAAATTCATCTGTTTGCTCTTCTCTTCGTTTCCGCCCCTCCTATGGTCTATTTATGTCAAGTGAACGTTAATAAAATTCCAGATGACTAACCTTTATGAGTTCTAGGTGGCCAGAACCTAAAAGTGAAATGCCTCTCCCATCAGAGCGATAAACTCTTTGCTAGATTCTTCTATGTCTCAGGGTACTAATTTATTTCACGTTTGATTCAGCGCTTCGTTCAGATTCTCGTAGCTACGAATACAACGACAACGATGAGATTGCCGCAGCTATAGCGAATGAATTTCCCGAAAATGTCAACAGTCCACTCTAATGGAGCAAGTGTCATGTTGTCTGCGCATTCCGCACGTTGCCGCATCTGATGCATAGTATATTTTCATCTTGTTTTGGCACTCTTAATCACTGTGGCTGTCATCATTAAGATTTATTCCTTCCTCACTTCAGTGTAGAATGAATTATTGTGTTATGCCATCATCAAATATCTTCACTTATTGCTTCTTCGCGTGACTGTCCCTCATTACTCTTAAACAACCGTATAGGTATTCATTTTTACAACTGCTACAGAGTTTGAGTCAGCGCCAAACGGAAGTTATTTCTGAGCAGTGTGCTTTCATGTCCCCTGACGTAATCAAAGCCACGGTATTCATTCGAAGGCTTCGTCTATAGGATAATGATGTCTTCCATTTTCCCACCGAAAATTAGTGAGTTTTTGAGTACCCTTCCTCACATAAAGAACCGTTGGGCTTAGCTCTCCGCCCACTGATCTATCTGTTCCTCCAAAAAAAAAAATGTAGAGGTCGGTTCCGCAAAAAGGTACTCCCTTTTATCAGCAGAACGCAACTTCCACTCCTTTAATCCAACACTTAGCTGTGTTCTACACTTACGTTCAAAATTCAGTGATGGACGACGCTGTGGCCTCGGCGAATTGGCGCTTCGATGGCGCAACGACATATGACTGCTCATTGTTGCAACGCCATGCAATTACCGCAGTTGCGTGATCAGCTTTTGTCGAGCAGCTAGCTGCCACGTGGCCAAACAAATAGATTTGTGCGTTCTTCAAAGAAATCCGAATCGAACTGCAGCAAAAATGCAGTAGCTACAGCCGGAAAGCGACATTTCAGATAATGAATTGTTGATATTCGTTGGCGATCACAAATCGATGACGATATTCGGAGCCTGCTCACGGAAACCGCTCAAAACAATTCATTGTAAACATCGTTATTTTGAGTATAACAACAAAGTAATATTACTTCATAGTAATATACTTCAAGAAAACGATAAATGAAAGGTTATCGCTCGTTTGTTGATGTGAGAAGCAATGAAGTGTAGCGATGAAGCATTTGAGTGACGACTGCAATGGGCGGCAGCGTAAGGCACCATTATAAAGAATGCTTTGCGGCAGTCGCAAACAAATTGAAATCAAAAGCATATCTTGACATATAGAACGCACCAACTGACTATAGAGGATTTTCAACAAAACAACAGCGCAAGCAAATTTGTTAATAACCGTGTAAAGGTAAGTAACCGTTTGTGGCAATAGTATAGAAAAGTATAAAGAAACTGGCACTCACCCTCATTATGTGTAAGACTTTCATTCGATATACGACAGCTAATGTAAACTAGAGTATTTTCCCGCATAAGTCTGACGAGTTCATTAATGATCCGGAGAAATCGAGCTCAAGAAATTTTTCTTGCAAGAGCGGCCTCAAATAGGTCAATGCAACAGGGATGTTAAGATAATAGGAAGTTCACTAAAATCCACTCGGTCAAAAAGGTCGGTTGCACAAATACTCAAGAAAGCCTAATAATATGTATTCGTACAGTAATGCGCATCTTTAAAAGATTGTTTTGCAAGAAATGTTATTGCAAAAAAAAAGTTGTGTTTTCCTCCACACTTGACACAAAGAAACTCTCATCTCCGGTATCGCTTTGGCTTTTGTGGCTGAGAACGTAGTGGCCGAATGGCAAGGAGTTCTATTTGTAAACAACTTTTATTGTTCTAAATTTGCATATGTGACTTGGCTGTCATGCTATACATATGTGGAGGCATGGCAGAAAATGCTTTCCTAGAATTCGTGAGCAGTAAATAAAAATAAAATATTCAAATCGTTTACTCTTTGCGTTCGCTATAAAGTTGCGATTTTTGCTATGAAGGGTTTCATGCATATTCCACGCTGAATTAGCAATATGTATGTATTGCAACGTTAATAGACATCTATCATTTCTTGTATAACTGCTAAAGGCTAAGCTCATTTAATTTCGATACACAATTCAAGAAAGCGTATCTTTGATGCACCAAATTACGTGATTTTGTTTTATGCTTTAAAAAATGCGAATGCAATAACTCCACGACAAGCGACTATTATGTGAGAATAAAGTTCGCATTAACGACTATTATTCGTCTTTAAAATATGAACTAACATATGAATGAAAGAATGAAATGGAATGTGTGCGCACATATAGGTGGGAAGATATAGATTGAGTGAAGTTTGCTACGATGCAGGAAATGCTTCTCGACAGGATGGGTGAATGGGTTAGACCACATGCTGCATTCGTTGCTAACTGAAAAGTGCAAGCTGTCAATCTCCGCAGTTAAGTCAAATTTGTTCCTAATTTCTGTCTTCAACACATCACAATGCTTTAGATTGTGTGTCATCGTGTTTTTCATATAGTCAGAACGTTTATTGCTGCAATTGCTGCGATCGCTCTGAACCAAATTTGAAAAACAAACGCAATTTCGACAAGAAATGCGAAATTTTGAATGACCACTGTCATACAGCAATAATGAACCGGCATCAATCAAATAGGTTGAAAATTACCTCAACAAGCAAAAAAATTGCTAGAAAATATAAGTTTGAACGATTCAAAAGAGGCAAATTGAATTTCTCTGCGCAGTGAAGTGATTTTATGGCTCCTCATAATTTAAGATTTATTTCGCTTCATCATTTTCGTTCCCTTTGTTGAAATCTGGGAACTGCTTTTGTTCAGATTCACTCAATCAGCACAAAAACAACGCTAAAAACAGGGATCGATTTTCCTTCCAAAGTATAGATTCAGCAGAATTGAACGTATAAAAAAAATGAATAGGTACTTATATCACTCTGCTGCTTTCTTTCTGATCGAACTTATCCATCCAAGAATGAGCAATCAATACACTTTGATGCTGATGGGCGCTTGCCATCTTCCACACAAAACAGCGCTAACTCCTTCCGCATTCCAAATCTCTGCTTTAAAAGGGTGTCACGCCGATTTTGGTTCAAAAGTACATCTCCAGCATTAGTCAATAGATATGAGAAATCGCCAAGACCACAAAGTGACCCTAACAGTGCGTAAAATCGATAAGCAAAGTCATACTTGGCTAACGAACCAATTTCATTAACTTCTTTTTCTTTCGTTCATCAAATTTCGTTCACTTCCGTTGACTGGGGCTCATTTCACTTAACGAGATTCATTTTTTGAACTTTGCACGTCTCCTACTTAATACGGCAACTAAGCACTATGCATCTTACACCAAAGATTTTAAGTTTATAGAGAATAGGACAATTCCGATTGGTGACTTTTATTTACAGCATTGCAATAATTATGATTGATTTTCCTATTATTCGTTTCCGGAAGGAATGTTTTAGTTCTAAGGTGAAGTTGTAAATCGCATCGATGAGAGATATTCGGATATTACGAAAATTTAAACGAAGGAAAAAAAAAGAGGAATGAAAAAGCATTACGCAATCTGCGCCTCCAATGAAGCTTATCTGATTAGAAGATCAACACATATCAAAAATATATTTTCAAAACGAAGAAAAATAAATAAACGGATAGTTGTTAATCGCGTTTTCAACACATTTGAGTTAGGTTAACATATGATCGCAGATTGCTCAATGCTTATATGGTTCGAAGTTTCCACACGTTTATCAGTCGACGTTTATCGTATCGAACTTTTAAATTAGAATAAACACCACAAAAATAGAGGAGAACCCGATTCTGCAATTGTTTTGAAATGGCGAAAATGCAAAAATTGAGACATTTATGAGTTTATGGTCATAAATGAAAGCAGGATGAATTGATGAGGTATTTTGTAACCTGATGCAATTATAAGAATTTCAATAGATATGCACTTCACTAGAATGACTCATGAATGGATAATTGACACCTTCTTGGGTAAATCTCTGGAGATTTTGATGTCATATACCAGACCCCATGAAATTAACTATGTTTTTATCTTTTGGATGTTGCATGCGCACACTGCTGAGAGTGTTTCAAAGAATATTAGGAGTCCGGCGTGAGAAACTCGAAAGTGAAACTCATTCTTGCTAATAATGCAAGAGGCTTCAGAGGGAGACTATGTGAGAAGACGAATAGAATAATGCCGACGATGAATAGGTTCTTAGCATCTAATTAACATTTCGAATACGGCTACTGTGAGTTTGTTCGAATGCATGAATCCCACAGTTCTCGTGGTCTCTAACAAGCATATTTCTAGCGTTGTAGCGTAGAAGTGTGTGCGTGTGTGTTAGGAACAGATAAAAATCCCGATTTCGCTTTTTCGAAAATATCTTCCGTTACATCTCTTGTATGCAAAACAAAGGCCGACCAGGAAGCATCTTTGCATTTTTGCAGTCTTTCTGATGAAATTTCAGTTTATGTAGCATGACGTATTATGAAAAACGTATATGACGAATCATGCAATATAATGCAATCACTATTTTATGGTATCAACCAATGTTATTCATCCGACAGGTGAACGAGTCCTGAACTACAATACAGCAATCTCATTTACAACAATGTATAGGGGTTATTTTGGCATAAACATTTCATGACGCGTGCACGATTAACATCAAACAAAAAAAAATGCAAGGGGACTATGAATACCAGACTAATGGAGATAAATGCCAGAAAGAACGGCACGTTCTACGTGCTTTTTGCATTTCGCTCATCTGATCATCACTTTCAAAAGTCATTAACATGAGTTCAGAAAAAAACTTGCAGTTATGAGTTCATATCTCAAGTGAACAGACAACTCGTGCAAATCATTCAAAAGCAACTCATTTTTCCACGACCCTACAGCTATGAATGAAAAACTTGATAGTGTAAAAATATGCAAATTTTTCCACACATTAAAATCTCTGAATTAAACCTTTCAAGTTAACGGATCAATGAAGATCATCGCTATGATTGTTATGCACGACGTAAATGCAAACGGTTTGATAGACAAGTAACAAAGGCATTCAGACATGAGCAGACAAACGGCAATCAGACATACGAATACCAACGTACAAGCGCACGCTAACCCACAGGTGAACGGACAAGGAGACTGACAGACAAGGAGGCAGGCAGCATATAAGCACTTGCATATACGATTTCACCATAATGAGCGTTTGGAGGTTGCGACGCGACGGAAATTTGTTTGGAGGTTGCTTTGGCACTATTACGTCAGAAATAACGGCTGATCGAAATCAAGAGTGATGGTGCACACAATCGAAGCGCGGCTGCGTCAGCGGAAATCACACCGCGCGTTGTTTACTTGGAGCAACAGCAAGAGGTGCATCAACAATAAACGCCACGTTACATGCTCCAACGGTTTGCGTTAAACCACATTCGTATGCTAACCGATGCTCCTTAGCCGACGAGTCGTCAATAAAGCGTCCAAACCCACCCACTAGTACTCAACAGCGGCTATTGCCTCACTATGCTTGCTTCCTCACACACAAATCGAATGAAGCACTTAGGTGTTATTTCGATCGAGACAAACAAATCATTTCTTCAATAGGCACTCAGTGTACAACCGAAATAAAAGTAGGTGATTATGTTAGAAAGAAAGGCAAAAGTGTTTGTTATTCGCTTGCCCAAATTTCCACTGCAAAAACATATCATAGCATCACCGCGGCTGTGTTTATTTATGTGTGTATTTGTGCCTGTCCGTTGTCGAGTGCTTTCAGCTTTGTAGTTCCCAACGGTGAGGTTTCGGAATTGTATAGGTATTCTATAGGCCATAGGCTGACATCTATCATATTTGACCTAACAACTTTGAAAGAAGCCATAGACATTTAAATTTGGAAAACATTTGCATTTCGATTACGCAAAACGATCAAGCAGCAAAAAAAAGAACCCTTTGTGGAAGATTTACGGAGGCGGAAGTATTTGTTAATATATGATGATATCATATTACACATTCATTATTAGTCATTAATTCATAAAGAGTGACTGACCAAGTGAGTGCAATCCAAATCTGACATACTTGTAGCTGGTCTGAAACGCTTCTACGTTTATTCACCCTTCTTCAGTTACAACACCTCATAAGGTGGAACTAAAACTTATCAATTCATATGGACTTATTTTGAGGAAAACTTTTATAAGTCAATATTATATGAGTGAAGAAATAATAAACGGAAGAATGCATTACAAGATAACATAAATTCTACTAGACATCATTATTTATTTTCTGGCAATTGCTCTCTCGTTGACATTCTTATTGAACATATTTGAACAATATTCTTCCTGATATCGAATGCTTAATTATATCATCATAGGTCATTGATGATGAGAACTTTTGAGCGCATAAATATTTTATTATCTTTTAACGAGGGAATTCATCTTTTATGCGCATTTATGGCGAAATTCGCTCATCCTACTTCCTTCCAGCGATTATGATTGCATCATCAAATGTTATGAAGGTGACAGTCCTTTTAAACCTCTAAATGTTCGCTTTTGAAATCTTATTAACTCCGCAATATATGTGAAGTATTCTTTGGTTTTTCTAACGGTTATAAAATGACCTGAAAGAAAAGTAAATAATCGTTGTAAAATGTTGTAACAACTCGAAATAGCAATCTTCAATGAAATCAGTATTCCGCAATTTAGCGATATACCGCCACTGAATTCATAATGCCGCCGTTTAATTGATCACCTCAAAGTGAAAAATACTAGTGCTTCAAGTTAATTAAGTGGATCTACCGAAAAGCAATACTCGCACCCTTCATATCCGCTCCAGCAATGCATTTATCCTCTTGCTATTATCTGATGTATGATTAGATGGGAGCCAATATTTGCACTCATGTAGAATCCACATTATTAATCAACGAAAAGCTAAACGGCTAAATAAATGACAATAAATGCAATATATGTGTCAGAATCACTGGACGTAATAGTGAATAAATGAAACACGACATTTGTGTCATAGAATGGAGACGATAATTGGGTAGAAGCAACTGGCACAAAAGAATAACGCAGATTGACTACGAATTTAACGAAGGCGAGTGATTTAGCTTAAAATGTAGGAAGAATGAAGCAGCAGTGGACAAAGAAGAGCGTGCTAGTAGGCAACGATAGCGTGATCTGAGTGTCTAACGGATGGAAACTGGACCATAGGGAAAACAACAACGCAAAGCGAATGCGCCAATCAACAAGCAAACAAATGCGTGAAAGGTTCATGCGGATATATCTCTGAGCTGATTTCGTACATCGTCATGTCATTCGTGTCATTCATCGTTAAATAATAAAACCAAGCATGTCGAACGAAGGATACTTAAACATCAAAAGATCCACGATATCCGTTCTAATTCCAATTATGCTATCAAAATAACGTTAATTATGGAATCATGGGAAGCACGAAAGTCATACTTGCATTGAATCAAGTTAGATTTAGTTCTGATTTGACGATAACCTTCCGGAAATGACTGCGCAAGTGGATCAGCTGGCATCCACTGAAGCGAGCAATCCCTAAGTGTGATATTGAGTAGGGCCAAAAATGAGTTTACCCCCTTTAGCACGTGGAATGGTGTTACGTTAAAGAGTTCCAAGTTGTTCTCTGCATCAATTTATAGGCTCTGGCGGGTTCATGGTTGGAAGTGAATTCAACTTCTCATTCGGTTTTGGAGCTCATGAAGTGCCGATCTCATGACAACTTCGTGAATTCACTCGTGCAAGACGTCTGGAAATTTGAAAATTTCCAAAATAACAGTATCTCCACTAGTTTGTTTGTTTGTCACTTTGTCAAGTCACTTGTTCAACAAAAAAGTAAAGCTGTGCATATCAAGATAAAAACAAAATTATAAACGTTACGCGTAAACACAAGAAAACAACGACGTTCTCTAAGTTGAAGTGATGAGGTTTCTCTCCGCATTTTCGAGAATACTTATGAAGAGATATTCATATGAATTTAATGATTACCTCCAATTATGAAAGGAAGTGAATATACTAAAATATTTTACCCCATTGGAAATATTTTGAGTCCTTTTTATCATCTATGTGAGGAAACTACTCTACTACAGATATGAGGCATGTTAAATTAAACGACAACTCGAGCAGAAGTGCCCCATCGAGGAGGGGATTGCGACGATTTGCATCGCAGAGAAACGTTTGTCAAAAATTATTCTCTCTCATCGAATATCGTTCAAATGAAAAATCCTTCATGCAGAAAGATTTTAAAATTTTCTTTCATCAATTCATTGCTAAAATTAATTTTTCATGCAAGTTTCTCCACAGCAGCACTTATTAGAGTCGCATTCTCCTTCAGCATGACGTCATCTGTAACAGAACATTTCGTCAGAATTTCAAGCAAGTTTCCGTAAGCGAAATTTCCTCCTGAATTCATTGACTTGAGCCAACTTAGATCGTAGAACTAGTGTAAAGCACAGCGTCGAGCCTGAACCTAAGTCTAAACCCAGGCTTGGCTTTCGATGAAAAAAAAAGTGAGCGGCTAAATCTTCGGCCAGTTGAAGTTTTCAACATGCTCTTGATTCGATTCGGCTGTGTTTAAGAAGTTTTCACCTATCATTTAAAATGACGGCAACTATTTGTCAGCTTCACACTCAAAATGCAAATAATGTGAAAATCATCAACAACTGTGCCATTTAGTAAAGCCAATCTACGATGCGTCGAGGAGGGCTCAAATCAGCGAGCATCCAATTTGCTTCTCTCAATTGCAGCATCCACTCACTTATGTTCGACGCAATAGACTACTCTAATTAGCCTTAAGCAACAATGCTTCGCAGATAATTCGTTTCACGACAAATGATCAATTTTCTCGAATAAACTAATTGCTTTAATGGTCTCTGCTGATTGATTATTCAAAACTCTTGGAACATTGCACTTAATTTTTGCACACATGAAGATCGATAGAAGACATCTCCAAAACGTGGGAAATGGACCTCACATATACGATTGAAAGTTTTCAATGTTTTCGCTGTTCGCTTCAAAGCGTCAAAAGTAAGTGTACGTGTCGGAAAAGGTCAGCCGCTTCGCGATATCAATGGCGCTCTGATTAATTGTTTCGCTGATTAATGCGTGCATCCTCAGCGCAACGCTAATTACGCATATTCAAGAATCCGTGAAATTAGTCATATTTTACGCCTTCTCATGCATTCGATTTGATGTTACTATTACTTATTTACTGATGTTAGGACTACTAGTACGCCGAGTTCTCTTCTCAGGTATGGAAACAGGCAATAAATATGCAATTGATAAACCTATGAAAATTTCCTCTACCTCGTATCGATGTACGACGACGCTTTAGCCCACCTACTTTATTCTGATCAATATAGAAATACAGACAAAACAAACTGAATCTTGCTGACTGTCAACGAATGGAGTATCAAGGTTAATCCGTGCAAAAAAAAGTGTATTAAAAACCAAAAAGCAGAAGGAGATCGCTGGGCTTCTCAGCGTGAAAGAAATATAACACTGTGATGTCTTTTGTGATGCTTATTGGAAATGCCGAAATTCCAACAGAAGGTGATCAAATATGTTCACTTTATTTGAGAGAGGTAGGCTGCTGTTCATACATCAACGAATGGAAGCCTGCTGATAGCAATATTCCACGCAACAGTGCCAATAACTCAGAACTTGAGCTTTAACGATATCTTATAGCAGTGCAGAGGTGCACAGTTTGGTAATTGTCGCAAATATTTTGCTAGAAATTTTGAGAATCTAGGAACAGAAGTGTATAATGTAATAGACGGTTTTATCGCGACATAATATGAAATAGCCCACGAATATTTCCATATAAATGTCTTCAACACTATTGCATAATTTGTGAAACTTCTGTTGCTTGATGGTCGAAAGTGATATGGCTTAAAAAACTTCTCAGCTGATAAAATATAGCAACAGGTAATTTTCTATATTCTGGAAGGCGCAAAGCACCAGGCAGTAGCGAATTGACACTAGTGGTTCTCGAAACATCTGCTGTTCTTCATTGCCCAAACAGTGATCGAGCTTTGTTCCTCTCATTGTCTCCTTTTGCTGTTAGCTTTTTGAATTGAAGATGGGATGCATATCGTTCGCACGCAGGCCTAATCTTTCACCAAGTGGAATTTTTTCAAGGCCAAGTATGCAAAGGATAAATACCAAGGGAAGAGGAGACCAGCACTATGATGGGTTTTTCTTCAGATAGCGTGTGGTTTGTGCAGGTCTTCATTATCACGATCGGTCAGATAGCTACTCGATAAGCTGGTGAGGATGAGAGGTGGGAGAAGTCTTTTGATCCACTCAAAACGTGTCTACCTTTACTCAATGCATCATATATAGGTTGATGATGTCGCAAGCCTTCTTCATATCTAGCTGAATATGCATTCTATACACCGTTTTTTCTTTTGCGATATTGATTTCGAATAAATTTGTTTGTATTTGATGGTTCTTGAGAAACGTCTGCTTGAAACACGGAGCTTAAGATTCCACGGCTGTGCCAAATTGTGCGTCAACACGAAATTCAAGAATTTTTGCTTGTAATTTGGCGCATTTTCCACTATGCTCTTTACTCTAAATGTGGTGTTTACATTTGCAACTTTCCATTTCTCAGCTTATTTTCGCACTGAAATGATGCACTCAAAAACAGCGCATAGTTCAAGTACTACCTGACGTTTTCGTAATATTAGGATTTCATTTGCCGCAAACCCCGAGTACTATTCCACGCAGACCAATCCTGTCACTGAAAGCTTTAAAATGAGCACTACAAAGAAGCAATGAAAGAAGTTGATTGATAGTTTAAGCTACCAGGTCTAAATGGATCTTTAGCTACCATTTCATCAGTCAAACAAATTTTACTTATAACGATGACGAGAAATCGACAATGAGAGGACAACAGTCGTGCTGAAGCTATGTGAAGAATTGATATAATACGGTCGAAAAAAGCGTTTTTTTCGACAATGAAACATGACACATCAAAATGGGAAGAAAAATCATCGTGGTCACCAGTAACATCGATAATCGGACGGTGTACTTCCCGATGCAATTTCATCACACTAGCTGGCATAAATAATAAAATTTTGTGATCTTTACGCGGATAGGCGACTGGAAAATGAGACTTTCTTTGCTGCTCTTTTATGGAAGAAGCACGCCCATTGGTAGTAAAGTGAACAGTTGAGGAAGAAAGCTGTTCGAAAAAGAGAGCAAAGCGATTGATAATGAAAGAATTCAACCAAATAAATTGCGCAGCTGCTCCCTTTTGCAAGTTGCCCATTTTCAGCGATTTGTGGCGTTACTCCAGTGAAATGTGACCAATGATAACATACGGCAGGAAGTAAACTCGGAAGAAGGGCCTTCGAGACAGTGGAAATTCCTTCCAAAAGTTTAGCGATGACTTTGTTAGAGGGAAGGGGTTCATTGAGGAAAGGTTCAATTAGTAAGGTTTATCAGCAATAAGCAATGGGCATAAAAATAGATCTCATGCAAATAAGTGCGTACCAAGCCCGCATACCTACGCAGCATCTGTGCAGATAGAGGCTTATGCATCCCCCACTCCACATTTCAAGGATCCATGTATAAAAATGTTCGTAGAATGAACGAGGCTATTTGATGTGAGAACTAGGGAAGAATTCCATATATTTGGAAAGGTGTCAGAACATCTATACCCTGCCGCTCAATAATCGCATCGAAATATGCCTGGCATAACTATATTCAGTAATGTGAATCTCAGGTGATTAACAGGTTGCATAAATTACCAACGAAGAACAATTCGCTTTTCTTCGCTCCCAGCAAGTCAAAAAAATGTAAACATAAATCTGCCGCGCCTCTTTAAGTGATCGCAAGCCGTCGGGGAGACGGAAGAAAGCAGATGCGAGGTTCGTTCATAAAGAGTATATTGAGGACTAACACAAAGTTTTCTGACAGGGAGTCGAATTCCATTAACTCAAACAAATCCACTAGAGGAATAAAGTTTTCGGACTCCCTTTTTGAAGGTTCAAGTTTAGACCGGTGGAGGAAAGCCGGAAAAGCCAAGTTAAATCGAAAAAGCCAAGTGCAAGAGTTTACCTTTCGAAGAGTCCGCATCTAATTCCTCCTCATAGAGTAGCTCTCAAGTCTTGCGTATCTAAATTTCATTGTCTTTATTTCACTGTTTGGTAATTTGACACTGTTGAAGAGTGGATATGTGCACTTATATGCGTGGATACCGTATAAACACAAAATCGACATAGCATGTCTCGAAATATTTCTAGAACTGATATCAAAGAATGACGACATATTTTCTTTCAAACGGATTCCTCCGACGAGTTGATTGCGACCAATGGTAATAGACTGGTGGCATCAAATTACAATTTTTTGCAACACAAATGCACTACGTACGATAACAATTGAGAGTCATTTAAGTCATAACAAAGTGATAAATAATGCTGAAGCTTCTAAAGAGACGATAAATGACTAGGGAATATTTTCGTATGCGATTTAAGATTGGCGAATACGAACGAGCTGCATGACATTTCGTGAAGAGGCTGAAGTGATGGGCGTTTTTGCATTGATGATTGCTGCAATACAACAATCGAAGAGTGAATGAGCAATCAGTCATATGCGCTAATCGGATGTGCATTTAGCCTTTTTTTTTCTGCGTACGGAAACGTTTTTTTTTTCTGACGATTAAAATTCCATGTGAAATTACTGTTCGACAATCAAGCACGTGATGACTTGCATAAAGTTTTTATGCATATGCTTCCACTCTATGATGAATTAAATTTGCTCGAATCCTCATTGGTGCATTCATCCGGAATGAGGAAAAAAAATTTATGTCGCATTATTAAGAAATTCTATTCGCCGCAAATCGTCAGTTTACTCCATTGTAGCTATTTCGAATTGAATTAACGAGCAGAAAACGAGCATCTGCACCCTCGCTAACGTTACATATCAATCGTCGTATGAATAGATGAGGTTTGTATTGATGATGTTATTATCATTCGCCTATAATTCTTAACAGCTATCGGGTATCACATGCTTAACGAAGATTCCTAAGTATGCTCAAAATTAATGTACTTGTAATGCAATATGCATTCAACTGTAATTGACTTACATTCACTGTGGTTGTTTTTTCATGTTTATGTTCCTGTACAACATATCAACTGATAGCTTGATAAATTTGAATCCATATACTTCGAATACCTATTCATCGGAGGAAACGCTCAGAAGAAACATAAAACCCTACAAGCAGATTCGTACAGGTGGACTGATGAATCGAATGATCGAGGATGCCGAATCACACCTGACTCAAAATTAGACGAAAATAGTTTATATTTGCTCGAGTTCACTCCCATTGGAATTCTTTCCAGTATTAGTGTAATGAAAATGTCCTAAGCGTCTTGCTATAGTCATGAAGCTAAAGAAGGTTCCTCAACTTCATTAGTTCTCATTCTTTTGCACTAGTGACTTCGCAGCATAATATTTGGCTCATATGGTCAAATGCCCCACTAAAAAGTGCTTTCAAAATGCCCTTTTCCAGAAAATTGAACTGATGGTGCCAGTTTAATTGTCTCTCAAATACCCTAAAACGGTTAATGAAAAAAACGCGAGCATTTCTTCAGCGAAATGTTGGGCACGATCGCTCTGCTATCGGTCTATTAGCAGATAAACCAGTGACATTAAGAAATCTAGCTCGTTCTGCTAATATCATCTAATCTGATTTTAACGAATCCTAGATGTAAAGAAGGAATTGGGCGCTGCTAAATGTGAATTCCAAGGATTAAAGTGCAATGGATGATCTGGGAAGTAGGCACCACTCCACTTTTGAGCTTCCAATTTGAGCTTCCGCAGCCCATCAATACGATTTTGGCTAATCGCACCGCTATATCACTAGTTTTAAGGTCATAAGAAGGAAGGAGTTTGTCTCATTAGTAAAAACGAGCTAAAAGTAAATTTCTCTCACATGTGAGCTAAACGTTTCATGTAATCGATTAAACGACTGCAATTCTGAATCATTATGCATTGATAGATCACATTTGAAGAATGAACAGAAAATAATATAGGCACCTTCAATGGATCTGTTGCTATCTTCTCTTATTTTGTCTCATTTGGCTCGACATTATTTGGTAATTCGTTTAGGCGATCGGTGTAGAAGGAAAGGATGAAAGAAGAGAGCGACAAAAATGCTTTTCTCACTCAATAAGGTCCACTGTGTTTTTTTCCAAACACTTAAAGTATGTGCGAATTTTGGTTGGACGTCATTGCGAGTTGATTGAATGAAAAAAAAAACATTACTGTGCATTTCCCATTAAACAACTATTGCACACTCGGAGAACTTCCCACGCAAGCGTTTATCTCTGCTAAGATTGCATTCTAATTACCAAAGTTAATCATCACACTCTCGTGACGCATATCTTCATTTCCTTCAAAGTGCTCCTAAAGGAGACGAGGTTTTTCTTTCAGCAGCGTGGCATCTTTGTAACTTCCTCCGTTCACTTGTCTTCTCCCATAGCAATGCACAAAATGCACTACAAAACAATAAAAATTATCCGATAAAGCCATTTTCTTCTTTTTACATGTTTCTGCAAGTTTTTCTCACAAAATAAGCGCGTTTTGGTAATATCGAGTCTGTGCGATGTCCCCATTTATGTTTTCTTGTATGCATATGCGGGTCAAAATTTCTGTCAGATTGTTTCGTTCCAACTCGGATGCCAACAAAGTGGAGTTATGAACTTTGTTCTGTTGGACATATCCCGTGCAATCACCTTCTACACTATTACTCATATTGATTTTCGCACATGAAAAAAAGTTAGAAGTGTTTTAAAAAAAAAAAGAGAAAAGCATTTGCAATCATTATACCTCAGCCTGTTTCAATTTTGCACTGCTTAATTCATGAAAAAAAATGGAGGTGTATATAAGAGGAGTTAGCGATACAGGTGCTTCCTCACTGCCCTCACTCGACTAACGATAGCCTATGCTATCAATAGCTGATGAAATATGCAGAATAACGCTTTCATTTTTTAAGCTATCCGAGCACCCACGTATATTTTAACCAAAGATCGACTTTTTGCAACCCCATCAGTGCACAATGAAAGTGCAACAGGTAAGTGAAAAAAAAAGTGAAAATTTCTAACATTATCCAATACCTATGAATTTCAAATTTGATGGATCAACTCAATAATTTCTTATTAGGTCAGCATAAGATTTCCATTACATCCAAAAAATTTTCTCTCCTAGCTTAATTGGTTCACGAGTTGAAAGTATCAGACAGGCAGGTAGACACATATATATGTGCACACGAAAATACAATGCCATTATAAAGCGTTTTGGCAAAAGAAATTAGCCAACTATTCCTTCATAGAAGAATTCGGCGATCGATGTGGACAATTGAAATGCGAAGGCGTTATGTCAAATATTTGTTACTTGTTGGCAAGCTATATACATGCTTAGCTAGACGAGCGGGATGCAAATAGCGCGTACTGTGCAGCCTCTCCAGCACGCTCCTCAACGTGCAGGCCTTTCAGGACTCGACCACAATGATATGCGCTAAACGACGTATAAAAGTTACTTCAGGAGGTCACATCTCAACATGTTGCATTTGAGCATATTGCTTATAATTTCTTCATGAAAAGTGGAAATCAAGAGCTTATTTGTAATCGTCTTAGCAGAAAAATTTTCCTCTTTCATGAAGAAAACGTGGAAATAAAACTTTCCTCTTCATCAGAATAAGCACTTTTAAGGTTTGTATCCATAAATCCATAATCTTGCCCACAAAACCCTCTCCGTCGGAAGAGTCTATCGCTAGCTCCACCTCAGCCTCAAGTGGCAAATTTCAGCATTGGTGACGACATTGGGACCGATCGTTTCTGATGCAACTGCTCTGCCTGCTTTCAGTCTAGCACGCATTTGCATATGATTGCATCGTAACAATCGCAAAACGACATTCAGAGATATGATTCCTTCAAACATAGGCGACCGCCAACGTAGATACATTTTGCACCTTAAACTGCTCTCAGGAATTCAATAAATTCTTATAGCACCATGCCGAAACTTGTTCTAAACAGCTGCCAGATTGTATGGTCCTGTTCCTGTGGAAGGATGCATATGGGTATTTATAAGTGGGGCGTGTTTTTTCAACTAAATGCGGGTGCCGGCGTTTGCATAATGCCCAACTTGAAAAAACCTGCTGATATTAAAGGAGAACGAATCAATGGGTAGCAGTGAGTATCAGATGAAAATAATTTATGAGTGGAATTTATAGAACCGAAATGCCATTTTCAGCTAGCATCAACCAGCGTTCAGATCCCCAGGGAGTCTCAGTAAACAGGCGTCCCAAGAATCGCTGATGCCATCTTCGGAGCATAATATCTGTTTATCGAGCGGCTTTTTCTTCTACGAAACATTACTAACATACAAGTTACTTTTTTCACAGGTATGGAATTGTCCGCGATGATTTCATTTTTCGTTTATTTTTCCTTCGTCGATAAGCGACTCCATGCTTCCTTTTTGAATAGCGAAAATTCTTTGAATGACCAAATTTTGAGCAGAAATTGTCAACTCCCTAGATGGCTTTTTCTTTTCGAGGAAAAAATCAAAGGCAGTTTTTTTAGCTCTTCGGAAGTTTTTCTCGGAAAAGATCACCGATTTTGAATTTGGATGGGTTTTCCCATATAAAATTATTGGCCGACTCGACGACTCTTTCAGCAAACGTCGTTCAGAGTCTCAGCACATTGGTGTACAAGACTGCTTTTACACTTCATCACGTAACGATGGAAAAGTGAAATGTTTCATTCATGAAGTTGTCATTTTGCAGCATCCTCAAATAAAAGGCTGTCTAAAGTGTGTATGCCATCGCTAGTAAACTCCAAAAATTTATCGCATGTTCAGTACCCTTCCATGATGATGGATGAAGGCACGGCTGATCGCACTTGTAAGTAGGTGTCTGCAGCACTTGAAAGTCAAACTTTTGGAGCTTGAAAATGAGCCTTTGCAGCAGATCCTTCGCTTTCCATGACAGATGTCATCTTCAAACTGTGTGACATTTTGTAACTGTAGACGTGCTCTATATGGATTTGCTCTTTCGATTACAATCTACTAACGTAGAATGTATCGATTTATTACTCTTAGGCTGTAGACTGTACGCGTAGTGGTATTTATAATCCATGCGCTTCTAAAAAATAGTTCATTTATACTCCATTTATAGTCGAAATGATAAAGGTAGTAAATGTAGGTTATAACATAATAAATGGACAAGCTGTCCATCCACTAGAGACTGTTTATCTTATGCTTAGTATTAGCATCGTATCATTTGATTCAGTCGTTATGCAACTCTTCAATAACTTTGACGAGTTTTTTTCCTTTTTGGATAGAAATCATAACTAGCTGCAAACATTTTCCTCTTTTTCCAACAAATCTTCAGCGTTTTACATATCACGTAAAGTTTCTCTTAGTAACAACCTCGAATTCTTCATAAAATTTTACTAACAGTTTCGGCAGCTTGATTTATCCAATTGCACTATAGCTTAGTTAAGCAATCCACAAAGAATACAACGTTCGCATATTCCAGCCTTTCTTCGCACTTGCTTGCAGACGTCTCCATTGTTGATGAGTCTCGTCTTTTGTTCGATAAACCAATTAGGAAATTGTCAAAACTGATTGGAATAGACTGCTGCGAAATTCCAGTTATTTGAATTGGTTAAATGGTTGCTGTGCTTCTGAAAGGAAGCTGAGGTGTAAAGATCACTCGCCGAATTTACGTCTGAAGAAGTTCTTTCCAGATTTTTTCCGCTTCATGATCACGATTGAAACAAGCGCAACAAATTGGCCTTCTTACATATGAAGAAGTGTTCACCGATGAAGAGTAGTTAGGCAACGTTCAAGAGCAGACGACCTCCTCTCTTTGTTCGCATGCAGTTCGTTGATGAGGCTAACCATCGCTTAATATCTACGCAGCTTGATGAAAGTGAAAAGACAGCAGTTTAAAAGCAATTCGCAACGAATGCACTTTGCCCTTTTTGTACAGATGAATTAGATATGCGTCTCCATAGCTAACCGTCCGAAAATATTACTTCATCCTAATGGCTGACGTTTTGCAATGCACACCTTTTTCAGCATCCGTCTTTGTGGTGATCCAACACCTTCTTTTCATTGTTATTTCCACTTAGTTAACCAACTGCTGCGTACATTTCGAAACAAATTCATACTTCGCCCTCTTTTCTGCAGCTCATTTGATGGGAAGATGACAGTCGTATTTTTTGGCTTTCTCTTGGCTCGTCTTGGTGTGTTGATGTTTATATGTAGATATGCAAGAAATTCTTCTTTCATATTACCGCCATTAATATTGGCATTACTTCAGCTAACTTATCCATCGGACATACGTGCAATTAACAACATCTTCATCCCTTGATGAATTTTTTAATCAACGTAACCGAAATCCACCGCGATCGAAAGCACTTGCAGCGTACCGGGCGCCAGTTTAACCAACATGGATCAGGACGGTAGCGCAAAGACCAGAGAATACATGAAGAGAAGCCGTAATTCAGTCAATCGCCTTCATGTTTAAACGACAGGAGAACGAACTTAGTACATCACTCGAAGTGGGGAAGGAACAATCCAATCTCAAATAATGTAAAAACGCATAAAATGGTCATTGCTGAAGGGGAAAGCTATAAGCCTTTTGCGCGTTCAACATAGAAACACTGTCTAACGACCTAGCATAGACGTTGACTTACTTGGAAGTTTTCTCCTAAAAAGCGAAGAGCAGCTTTGAAACATCAAAGGTGTTGCAAACGGTGTCTGACGCTTCAACATCAGATCAAGACAAATTTTGTTTTTGTTGGGTATCGCGCTGAAGAGCCAACCCAAGATATCTACTTGTGATCTAAATCTATTTGTGATCTAACATTGCAGTGATCACTTTGCTCGTATAGGCGGTTCTCGTTCATTGTTGTTCGCGCAGTGCCATTGATCGACTTAGGTGCTTTTGGCCTACCTCAGGTCCATATTAGTCGGACTACAGCCATTCGGAGTCAGTCTTCTCCAGTCGGCAGCTCTCCGATCGGCAGCCCTTCTTCGTACCTCTCGCCTCTCGCCGTTTCTACTCG
Organism: Ascaris suum; assembly: GCA_013433145.1. NCBI lineage: Eukaryota > Metazoa > Nematoda > Chromadorea > Rhabditida > Ascarididae > Ascaris > Ascaris suum. The sequence goes on from CM024175.1 coordinate 3,312,138, forward strand.
TTCTTGGGAGTGTGGTGCTCTCCAACAAACCACTTCGTTTGGCCCCGTGTCCCTTAACGTTCAACTCGGCCTCCCTCTTCACATTACCGCTGCCAGAATTACAACAGTTTTAACTTATTGCTTGGTACGGACAATTTTGAACCATGGCGTTCGATGCATATCCCGCTCCTTCTTTTGAAGATCACATTCACCTGATCTCCGCCCAAGCTGTATTCCTTCGCGTACTGCAAATTCTGCTGATTTATATTTGCCCAACACTGGTCCCTGGATAGTAAGTGCAGACTCCATGCACTGCAGCACTGTCTTTTCAGCGCTGACCATTGAGCCCTGGGAAAGAAACTTGGTATATGTGCGGTTCATCAGAGGCTTCTCATCGACCCTCAACTCTGATAGAACAACATTGACCTGTTGCCGGTCAAAGGAATTTTATTGCAAATGAGCTTCGATTGAAATGGAACGTGTTTTGAAAACTTCGATCTGCCAGGAAGCGAACGCGTTTAGCTGAAACCAAATTTTGGCTGCAGCTAAGTGAATAGAGATATATCTCTCCCATCCGTTAAAGGCTGCAGGCAAAAAATGGTTTTCACTGCAACTGAAATGTGCAAAGGAAATTCACGCTGACCGGGGTTCCGTTGATGAAAATTAGTTACTATCGAATAGCTTGATAAATGAAAACAAAATGACATTCAGTGAAACTGTGCAATAGACTAGCAAGTACACCACACTGGAAGTCGCATTGTCCTTGAAGCGCTCTATCAGTATTGCCTCTTGAATGTGTGATTCTACCACCAAGGTATTACATTTCTTTCGTGTCACTTATGCTTGATTAAAACAAACTCAACAGATTTATGCACCATTCACCGCGTAGACCACAAAATGCAGAATAATTAAAATCAATAATATTTCTTATTTTGGAAATCGTTTAGCGAAAATATGCAGCTTTTGTTCCATTGATCATAGATTTCGCTGAGAACAGCAACCAATCGACGTGAAATTCGAAATGCTTTTCGCGTAGCTTGCGAAATAATATCTTATGAGAATGGAGATAGTGAAATAGGCAGCAATCAGAAGAAGGGAACCGCAGCTGATCGAAAGCAAACAACTAGAAAACAATGCCGAAAGATCAGGCACGATATATATATATATATATATATATATATATATATATATATATATATATATATATATATATATATATATATATATATATATATATATATATATATATATATATATATATATATATATATATATATATATATATATATATATATATGCAGAAGTGTGATAGTAACATAATGAGTATTACAAGTGTGCATTTGCAGAAGATGCATGGCCTAAGAATATATTCTATATTTTCGAGGGCAATAAATACGCACTGAAAATGGATTACGCTTTATTCGTTGATGCACGAAAAACCCAGACAAATTACTCACAAGGGTCTTCAAAGATAGTTTCGCCGTTCATCTCTCCACTAGCTAACAAAAACAAGCGTTCTCGCAAGACGACATCTCTTTCCTCTTGGTCGTTGAAGTCGTAAGCAACCTGTTACTACCTAAGTTATCGCATGTAATCCTGCTCCAACAAACAGTAATAATCTGCAGCGCCGGGAACAGGCTGAAAACAGCGATGATAAAAGATATATTTCCACCTCACACTTGTGGTGGTGTCCACCTCAATAGCAACAGTTCCTAAACTGCTAACTGCTAATTGCGAGAAACGACCGAACGTTACCAGGATCATTTGCTTAAAACTCCGATTGTTACAAAAGTGTTTTAGAAAGCGTTGAAACGTAACAAACGAAAGCTTCATGGCAGAGGATTTTGAAAAGAGGATAACAACGACGGGAATCCGCTGCATTTTCTAGCGCTTCTCTCCCCTCCTGAATTTCACATTCCCAGCCATCGTTAAACTCAGACTTTGGCTTGTCTGTGGCTATTTATCAAACGGATTTCCTCGCGCGTTGTCTCTTCTAGTGCGCATTGAGGAACGCATGTATACAATTCCGCCCGCCACTGAAAGATAGTTTCAAGGTTCACGTACTCAACGAATTTTAATTTCTGGAAAGTTCAGGAAATAAGGTCAATGCATCCTAAGTGAAGAAGAGCAAGCACACGCATATACATACGCAGATGGAAATTTGATCGCCACATGTGTCCTTCCTACAGTCGAGGTGAATGCTTACCGTAAGAACAAGGGATAGAGTGACTGCGGCGATTATGGTTGCGTAGGTTAGCTCAGTTCTTTCTTCGAATGACCTCATTTATCATTTAAACTGTACGATGAATCATTTAAACTAGAGAAAAGAAGATGCTATCACAAGCATTAGCAGGCTTGGAAGTGAGCGATCGGAAATTATGACGTACAAAAAGTAGATTGTCAATTATAAATGCGTCTTGCCAATTAAATGCCAAAGTGGAACAGGCATTACAGTGATATCATTGCCAATTAACCTACTATAAATGCGTCTTCTGGCATAGTTTTTTGTGCATAATGTCTGCAACACAAAAAAAAACCCTTTTCATTGTGGAAATGACTATGTTGTTTTCATTGGAAATATATTGACAACGAGTAGTGGAAATAACTATGTTGGCGTACTTCATTAGTGCAATTTGATGAAGTTTAGACACGCTGAATGTTACAATTTATAATTGCATTTGTTGTTCATAAGCGAAATACAGATGAGCAAACTCAGTGAGATGCTTATTTTGCAGTTCTGTGAGCCGTGCTACACGGTTGACTAAATATGCAAGATGCAAGGGCATAGCTTCTAAACTTCATTCTCTTACATAGCCGGTCGGTTGTCTTAATTCTCCATTAAAAGATTGCTTTCCCATAAGTTCGAATAATTCAGCAAGAAAACTCTCGCCTACAAGTTTCATGCTGTCATCAAATTTGCGAAATTTGTGTACAGGTGATTGAGAAGTAAGTGAGACGAGGCACAGGACTAAGATAGAGCGTTGAGCTGTAAATCTTATCAAAAGAGCTTGGCACGTCAAGCTCCTGCGGTCTCTGGAGGAGGTGCCGTCAAAGGAGGAACACCTATACACATATCTTAGCACCACTGAAGAATATAAAAATGAGCGCTTCCTGTTATCACGCTGCAAACCAAATGGAAAATTGCAAAGGCGCACAAAAATGAACATGCGGTATCCCGTCAAATATGAGGAAGGACTTCGATACTCACTGATGCATTCACTATGAAACAGCCGCCTACTCCTGTAACACGTCATACATAGCATCAGCCAAGTCAGTAAAAGCGGAGAAGCAACAGGTAAAAGGCGGAGATAACCACATAAAAGGACGTTGGTATGTGTAACGATGGGCTATCGTTCGACGTATTGAGCAACTTTTGGCCGCAATATAATTGGCAGTGTCTTCCGATTTGTTTTTGAGTGCGGCGAATACATTTGTTTACGCTTCCCTTAGTAAAGCTTGTAATTACTAAGGGAGCAGCCATCATGTTGTTATCGGCTAATGGTGCGCAGAATACGTAATAAACGCAGCACTTTGGATAACATAATGTGCATAAGCTGTAGACCGGACAGTTCGTTCCAAGTTTTCCTGTTTCATCAAATTCAAATAAGTTTTATCTTTTTTTCGGTGATGGATATCTTTGCCAACTAAAAGCGCTGAGAACAAATCGAACGGGTTATCGTCAAATCTCAATTATGCAAAAGACAATATATCAACGATGAAGCAACCACCGTGAGCATTCTTTTAAGAACCTTTCGATTTTGTACAAATCGATCTGAATTTCTCGCGCATTCTTTATCGTTCAGTGAACAAATTCGCAGTTATCGCTCGAGCCGAAAAATGGATGTTGTTAGCTATTGTTCTCTTCTCCTTGGGCCCGTGCTAACAATTGCCTATTTGGTGCGTCATCTGGATAAAAGTCAAGCTTCGCCAATATTACGTCTGTAATAATGTTGTCCAATCTAAGTATTTTATTGTTTCAATTTATTTTGAATATTTATCCATTATTTTATTTTTGTTTGTCTTTGCACGAATTTTTGCACTGCTTCGATACATTTCCAGTACACTAACGCTGATATATGTACCACATAGAGTAATCTAAAAGCCGCAGTAATTTCATGAAATTAGGAATTTCTTAGCGGTGTTTTTGCGTGCAAGATCTCAAATTATTCCTCTACTCTCCAAGCAATAAAAAGGAAGATTTCTCTTCGATAAACATTTTCGTTATTTCTAAGCATCTGTCGAAAGCAATGAGTGCGAATGTATTGCTGATGCGTGTACCCTAGCGAGCGAGCGATTCGCCTCTCACAACGTCAATCAACTCTGCCATATGTATAGCGCCAATTTAACAAATATGCATGCACAACACACAATAAAATAGCAGGATGTCAAGTAGCAGATGCTTCATTGTGACACTTTTTAAGAACTCTTCTGGAATGACTGATCGCTTTCATCAGCATATTCAGATATTGAGCAAAAAGTGAGATTTGAGCATGTTTGCGTTCTCTCAACGATCTTTGAAATGCATTTCACTTCACGTAACATCACTTATGTATATACAACTGTTTCATTGTAAGCATCAGTGATATTTTTGCAACACTCATACTGCTCTATCGCTAATAATTCTAGCGATAATAGACAGTGAAAGCAGTCATTGCTTGTATAGATACATATTTACTATGCAACCATGCAAACTTGTTTCCTTTCTAGAGCGCTTTATGTGCTCATATATGGATATTGTAGCCATTTGTTTAATAGTTTCAAACTAGTCAAGTGTAGATTGAAAATCGCAAAATTTGGCCACTAAAGTAATCACATAATGATGTTTCCAGAGCCACTTTCAACTCTCTCATCAAAGTTGAAAATCAATGGATCAGCTGAAGGAAATCAATGGAAAAGAATAATCATTAGACGATGAGTTGTGCCTATGGCTCGGATTAACGAAAGCGTTGGTTTCAACATACACTGATCCATCGTTCACAAATTATGAAAGTTATCGATGTCGACAACGTAATAGTGTGCATATCATGCCATCATGTCACGTTTCCAGCGAGCTAGTCTTAACAGAAAGGAATGGTCATTTTTTTGCGACTGAAGCAGGAAGCCGAATGATTCAGCCGTCTCAGAAAGGGTGAGTGAATGCATTCAGTGAAAGCGAAGTGCCATTGAGATCACCCAAATGTGCGATACTGTTATCTTCGTTTTTCATATAATTTTCCTCCATTCGCATCTTTTATTTTTCGTTCCTATCGTTTGCTGATGGCAACACATTTCATTGCTCATTGATACCACCCAAACAGCAATGAGAGAGTGAAGCGAAAGAATAGATTGACAAATGCCTAAAGAAATTGGGATAAAGCACCACCCTGTCGAATTCGCGGAGTCAAAGCTTAGGAAGACTTACGAGCAGAAATGACTTAGTTGTGCTAAAACATTAAAAAAGACCACCCAAAAAAAACACATAATTGTACAGCAATCTCAAATAAACACGAAACCTCAGACTGATTTTCGATGAAAAAGCGCCATCCCAAATGGTTTTCATAATCGTGAACATGTGTATTCATCTAATCTTTGCACGAACTGCACTTGATGGGAAGATCAAGACGAACTTTTAGTGACTGCTTCATATATTTGAAAAAAAAAAGAAAATATTTTCGGCATTGTTTTATAAAAGGACACCAAAAGTGTCACATATTTGATCAGTCTCAACCACTGCCTGGAATAGAAGAGGAGGAAATGAGTGCATGTTGAAGCGCTTTGAACAAAATATAGTTCCAGGCTAATGCAGCAGGCTGATAGAAAATGACTTCGAAAGCCTCATAAAGAGAATAGTACTCAAGAGCCATGTATGTTCACATGTGTTTGTGCATAATCCGGTTGAGAAACAATGTAAACGAGATGTCAGATGCAGCCTATTTTCGTTAAATTCTGAATGAAGTGGGGAGAGTTCTCGTTTAAACGTTTGAATTTCATTGATATAAAATAACAAGTATAGAAGTAGAAAAGAAAATTTGCTATGAAACACATGTTCAAACACTTATTGAGGCGCTTGTTTGCATAGCAATTCAACCAACTATGCATACGTTTAATCGGGTCATCTAAACTTGCATAGTGAACATGCAAATGATATGCATCTTGTGAATATTATCTGAAATAGGATGATATCATGTGAACCGTTTGTGGAGTGACTTGGCATAAAGCGATTAACTGCGCATGATCCCACTGCGAAAAATGAATTACTTAACAGGGGGAAGAAGCACTGCTCGCCGATATGATTTAGAAATCAGAACGGCAGTGAAATTTTTTAAATAATAAAATGGTAGATATTAAGTATGCGACATTAAAATTCGGATAAAAATTAAAAACGTGTTGTAGGTGAACTGAAAGAACTCTTGGTTATGCGTGTTTCCAAAACCTCCCTGTATATCACACTGGTAAGATCCTACTAACTGCTGGGAGTTTGACGCTTTAATAACGCGTTCTAACCGCCCTCCAGTACGTGGCATAATGCAATAGCGATGATTCAGCAATAATCGTTTGCGCAGAAGAGAGCCAAGGGAATCAGATTTGATGCTCAAAGCATGGCCGTATAGAGTAAAAAATAGATAAGGCACAAAATAGAAGCTATCGAGATTCTGTTAATGATTGGCGGCATAATATAAAAATGTTGTAAAGGAGGATGTTTTGGGTGAAGGACAATAGCAGTGAATAATTCTTTCAACAACAACAAGAAATTTTCTCCATCGATCGCAAAGATGCGGATATAGAATGCGGAGGAGCATTCGTTTCATTGAGTTAATCAAGAAAAGAGACAAATCTGTGTCGCTTCACTTTATATGTATTCAAGAAATCGCCAAATCGGAAATGCTATATGCTTCGTTCCCGTCGTATTTATGCAGAATTCCTATTGCCGGTTTTTATTACCACTCCATTTTCTCCATCCATACAACAAATCTCAACTGCATTTGAGAAAATCAAAATGGTGAAATTATTTTTCATATAATGTCGATCAATATATTTACGTTATATAAGTTAATACGCAATATGATGCAGCGAATCGTGATCGAATCTATCATGGCGCACTTAAAGACGTTAAGCTTTAACGACAAGCTTAAGCCACGTGCTTTTTGCAGTGAGAATATCCACAGTCAAATGTCTTCTTTCCTAACTAATATGAAGTATTTACATAATTTATAATTCAATGCTTCTTTAATATTAGGCGCCCCCATATTTCGGGCTCTATCACTTACGTTAAACTTTTGAGGTGGCTATTTTTGTGTCTACTTTTAAAGAAGAAGAAATATTTGCGTTACGGAATTGGCACACTAAGATATGCTGAGCGCCTGCGCTGCTAGAATTACGACTCAAATATACACCAAAAAATATGCTAAATGAGAGTCGTCGCATGGGGAGGTTATGCGTTATTAAAGCACTTGGAACCATCGATTCACAAGCGCAACGGCCAATAACAGGGCTAAATAGAAAGGGCTAGAGAGGGCGCAACCACACTTGCAACAACTTTTCATTTCTAATGGAAGTATAATGTAATTATATATATATATATATATATATATATATATATATATATATATATATATATATATATATATATATATATATATATATATATATATATATATATATATATATATATATATATATATATATATATATATATATGATATATATATATATATATATATATATATATATATATATATATATATATATATATATATATATATATATATATATATATATATATATATATATATATATATATATATGAAATAGAGAATAATTCAGAAGGCTTATTTTTTCGTCGAAATTCGGTTCAGTATAGGCGGTACGTTTATTATCAAAGTATCTCAAACATTTTATGAGATATAGTGTTTAGGGCAAACAAGCGTTGAGGTTTCACACTAAACAGTGCACTAATCGTTCGCAGTTTCTCCTTGAAAGAAATGCAAATATGATGGCAGCATTAATAAATTCTCCGTTCTATGAAATTTGTTTCAGAAAATACGTCGGATCACAACATCTTCATTATCACGACCATTTGCACATATTTTCTTTGTTCGAAGATGAGCGAAGAAAAAAAGGATGAATTAGGAAGCAAAACAGGAAGCACATATGTAGCAAAAACGAGCTGCTTGCTTGCCTTGGATCTTATCTCGAAAATTACCTTGTCTCGGCGTTCCTTTTATTTCGCTTAGGCCATTGTTAAGCCCTCAAAGGACGAAATAGAGCAGTGATATCATTCCGCCAACCTATAGACGCTTTGTATGCAGCAGTTTTTTGTTATCCGTCTTCACCTTGAAAATTTCACGGACTTTTTTTATTCAATTCAAGGCCATTCATTCCTGCCAAAAAGAAGATGAAAACTATTTATGCAGAGGTATTTAACTAAATATTCATCATATGTTTTTGTTGCGAGCAATAGACAGCAAGAATACTCACTTGGTTGCGCAGTTTTGAGTGCTCTGATGAGGATTTTGTAGTCGAAATATCAGCACAATCATAAAGTCATCATTTCTGTTCTTTGCTCGCAACATCACAGTGACAAAACACACAACGCATACCTGCTCGAACCTGCAACTCTTCCTTATAAATACTACTATTTTATCATGCGTCTTCGGAGCTATCGACCGTTGCATATATCACCTGGCCATCCTTCCATTCGCCAAGTGTCGGCGCTGATCTGTCGAGTTCCATTCGGTCTGCTTTTGCGCCTTCTGCTTCCAGCGTTAACCACTGCATATAATATGATAAGTGGTTTTAGTAACTTGTAGTGGCAGTCTATCAGCATTTATAATGGTCAATTTATCGGCTTTTCTGGATGCAGATGTTTCACTTCGTTAGTCCGACAATTTCACAAAGCGGTTTGCAGTGATATCGCAAAGTTTTAGCTAGTATGAAGCTGTAAATTAGCGATGTGTTCGTATATGGGTTTCAAATATCACCTACGACAACACAAATATTCTCATATTTTCATGACTACATCAGTACTTCACGCTTAATAGTACGTTTCATTGAGCACCCCCATGTTCCACTCTATTCATAACACGGTTATCTCGATTACAAATTAGCAATTATTTTGAAACTCAAAATGTGCATAAGTTAGAAAATTGTAAGCTATTTCGACACTAATGAGCATACAAGATTCTATCAGTATTTCGACTTTATGAAACTTCTTCAATGGCTTTTCAACAAAGAATGGGATGTGAGGCTGTATAAATTTCTATGTAATTAACGATATGATCATTAGCTCCAACGGTTGGCTTCTCATGACAGTATGTGTCAATTCGGCCAAGTGCATCATATTAGAGATTACTAAGATAATCGCTCATCGCTATTCTCCCAGCCAAACGATCGTATAGAAAGTCGCTCTTACGTCACACCGTCGCGTTGAGGGACAAAGATTAGTGTGCAAATTTTATGGGATGTTGAACTGCGAAGATATACGCAGAATTACAGCGACATTGAGTGAGAAGGTCAGCATATAATGGAACGCACTTATTGCTGCTGCTACTGTGATCGGAGAATTGAAGATGCTGGCAGGGAATGAGGAAAGACCTACATGTGTGTATGTGTCTATGCATACACAGTGATAAAGAGAGAGGGAAAAAGGAGAAAAAAGATAGAGAGGGGGGCAGGGGAGGGAGCGAGGGAGAGCCAGAGAGGAGAAGAAGAAAAAGAAGAGAAAGCACAAGGGAAAGAAAGAAGAAAAGATTAAGCATAGCACCGTTGCGACCCGTTTTCGTAAGCATGTAAAGCAAATAAAAATAAAGCAACGCATTCTTGAGGGATTCTAAAATGTTCAAATGCAAGGAGTGCCTCACAGTATATTTGAAAAGCGGTTTGCACACATATGTCGCAATGCTTCAGCTTCCTCTTATCTCTTATTTCTGCCTCGATGAAACTGAATTCCTTTTCAAATGATCGCTTCCCAAATATGTGCTATGCAAGCATAGTGTTACCAGTAATCTAGTATAGATAGCATGTGCTAAAAATCGGTCAGAATTGTTTCTTTTCTTGAAACGCATCCTGCAAATTGAAGTTAAGGACAAAACTGCAAGATCGAAGCAGATAACGTACGATCAACACAATTATTTCAGCGAGGTACTGCCGGGATCTAGGCTCGCTAACGTTGAGGCCAACAGCCGTGAAACCAAAGTCGCGTGGAAACCCATCGCACCGATATGACAAGAGTGCAGAGTTGCACTAGAACATGGAGTCGCAAACTGCTCATGTTCGTAGGGAAGTCGAGCGGATCAACATCTATTAGGCGGCGGGACTGGACCAACCAACTGAATGTTGACACCGCTTGGCTGTTATTCGAAGCGGCTAGCAACAACTATCCCTTCTTTTGGCACTTCGATTTCAAAAATAATGGTGCTAATTCAGGCTCAATAGTGGCAAAGTTATATAGATTATGGAGCCACAGCAAAACCCACCCGCGATGGGAAAGAAGAGTACGATTATTTGATGCAATGAGGTTATGTCTTCCAAGGTCAGAATTATGAATGAAAAAATTTGTGGTAGGCATCAGAATTAACTCAGAAAACAACATATGATACCAGCAGATATCAGCTCTTTAAAGGACTTTATTTGAAAGGGAAACTAATACGCATTTCGTAGCAGTCAGTGTGGTTATGTGATAATATACATGTGGGAACGTTTAAAAACTCGCTAGTGACTTTTGCATATTCTCATCAAGTGACCATAGTCTGTACAACAAGAGCGCTCTCATCCCGCGCTACGAAACCACTGGTTAGGAGATCCCGTTCATCTGTCAACGCAAAATCTCTGAGGGAAACACTCATTCGAACGACCAACGTAGTTCGCCCATGAGGTGCCAGCGTTTCTCCTTGACCTTGTTCCGAGGCATCCACTCTCGAAAAACAAAAAAAAAACGCAGCGTCTCTCTCTGGACTGGCTAGCATTGCCGAGATTTTTGAGAACACCTCCAGCGGCAAAATCGTACCAATTCCAACGAGCTATCACCATGCAGGAATGCTGCTTCTCGGTGGCAGATCACAGGACTCACACACTGAACCATCCAAAACGCTGAACCCACTATGATGCTTTTTTACTCAAAATGTCTCCTGCTCTAGGGATTTCCCCGCCATCACGCGATGGCCGCCTCAACCTCTTCAACCCTCGATTCTAACAGATTCCATCAGGGAGACTATCTAGGCTTGGAGAGAAGGAGGTGGGCTCAGACCAGGCAAACCCGAAATGGATCAAACTGCATTTTGTGCTCCGCTACACTTGGCTACGTCTATTTGTTACAAGTAGTCTTTTCTGCATTCATCGACCACTGATCGGCAGTAGATCAGTTCTCAGCTTCGCATCCTGTCCGCTAGGCTCTAATTTACTTGGTAGCAAGAGCAGCATAGTCCAGAACAAATTGCCAGAACTTTTTGTAAGCTAAAACCTTGTCCGAACATTTGTGTCCCTCTTTGCATATGATAAACTAATTATTGAGGCTTTAAATGGATATGTCAAGCAGTACATTTTTATGGCACTTGAGCAAAAACTCACTTGTTAAGATCACATTTGCGAATAAGAAAATGCTTCATCAAATATATCGCCTCAACCTTGATTGCACTAACGGAAACTCATGCACTAATGTAACCTTTGTGCATCCTATATGCGAGATCAAGCTTATGATCAAATGAAGTCATTACTGACACTTTTCGGGCGCTGATTTTGTGTGTTTTGTTTATTGCATAACTGTGAAGAGAAGGAGTGGAACGCCGAAAATGAACGCACTATAAAGCGATGAAGCCCTAGCCGTTTCGAGGGCTGTTTATATAGCCCTCGAAACATCATATGTATGTTCATTTACAATCACGATCGGAAACGAATATCTTCTTTTCGCTGCACTTGGTCGTCACCGGAAACTGGGCGATTCGTCGGTGGAGACGAATATCTTGATCTAGCGGCGCCTACTTGGCACCGGAAGTCCGACCGATTCATCGTCGACGTTTTCTTCGCTGTCGCGACAATAACTGTTTTCCCGTGCATTGCAAAATATGGCCAAACCAAATGTTTTCCAAAAAAAAAAAACAGAACTCTTGGCGTTTCTTGGCTCAACTGGTCTTTCACTTCAACACTGTGGCTAGCTTTCTAAAGAAGTGCGGCACTTCCTTCTCCGCCAAGAACCACTGCTGTCCTCTTACTGGATAGGAGTAGAGATGAGTAGGGGATGAATTTTTTTCAATGATCAGTACTCAGCAGCTGAGCTCTATTCGTTAATGAACTATGTTAGCGACGAACGCAGCCTTAATGCCGCCTAAAAGCTGGAATGATCTTTCAAGTATTCACACTATGCGCGATTAGGAGAGGAACGTCGCAAGGGTACAGTGCATGGAAAAATTGTATTCTGCCGTGCAGCTCTTGTTTGCAACTTGGCGTTGTCTTGTGAGTCACATCTCAAACGGGTAATTAAGCGTTTATTGTAGTAATTAGACAATAAAAACGACGGCAAGAATGCACATAACAAAACGCGTGAACATCAGCTCACCCCAACAACGAAGGCGCACACCGGCACAAAGCAGACGCCCAGCATTAGCAGAGAATGACAACGAGGAAGTACGCGCGCACATATACAGCAGGAAACATTGACGGTTACAAAAATTCAAGAGAAGAAAGGTGGTACTTTGTATGTGACACAACTCTTCCACAAGGACAACTTCAACATCAGCAGTTAAAACGACTTGACGCTAGGCTATTACTATCGAACAACAAAATCCACTTTAATGATTCACTACCTTCTCGCTTTCAATCTACAGAAGGCAAGCGCAACCACAAAGAACAAATCCGCATTCCAACAGCTGAAGTCACGGTCTAACAGTCGCCGAACCCTTGGGGTGCCTTTCTATATCCTAGTTGTTGGAGCAGTTGACGCCTGTGGCAACTTGCCGCCTACCGCTTTTTTGCGCGCCAGTTGCATATGCAAATGCGACATCTTTATGGGATTCATTCCTGATCGGGTCGATGAGCAATTTCTTCGCTTTCTTTGCATCCTTGCGCATTCGCGACAATGATTGATGCAGTGTGGGGTACAGGATGATCTCCTGAAACTCGTGAATTCCGCTTGTCGATCAAAATCGGAAGAAATTATACATTCATACTAAAAAAAATATATATACATTCAATAAGGCATTCACTCTATTTACTCGGTAGGTAAACGGTGCTCAGTCGCAAGTACTTCGCGGCCTTTTCAAAATCTGCGCCAAAGCCATAATCTCCTCAATGATTATCTTATGCCTCTAAACCTCTCCAAGACTTTTAAGACTCTGCCAGTGCCAGTCACAGAGGGCTGCAGTTTCTCTTTGCGGTACTTAGTTAACTGTTGTCTTGCATCTCACTTTATAAGTGTAATTTTGGAATGACTGTGCTTCACTGATCAGTGATAACACAGTGTGAAATAGATGCCAGTTTCGTGCGCAAAGTTTGTTAAGGCAAACGCATCATTACTGGTACAAGGATCAAGCATTTCTAAGTAAATCCGGGAGGTCACCGCGATCAACAGGTGAAAAATGCTATCGTGAATCGGACAACCGCGATAAATTGAGCCAATTCCCTGCTTTCCCCAATCTCTTATTCTAACCCCGCTCAGGTACTTTGCGTCCCTAACCTGTGTCTGTATCAGTTTCAACCCAAGATCTCACAATACAGCAAACCAATGCCACCGCGCACACTCGTTACGCCAACACTCAATGCTGCGACAAAAAACCCATTTTGCCTAAGCCACGCATCATAATACACTCCCGTGCTTCACAACTTGAAACGATTGGTGCTCCTGCCGGGATCGACGCACTTAGCCATAAGCGCAAACGTACGAGAGAGACGGAGAGCGCGTCTCCAGCGAACGATGCGGTCCTGGTCACTCAGTAATGAAAACGTCTCAACAAATGTGGAAATATACCGTAAGGAATCAAGATTCGAAAAAAAGTTAAAACACATTTCAAAGAGCATTGAATGCTCTATCAGAATCACTAATAAGCTGAGACAAAAACAAGAACTTTTTATAAGATCAGTTTCTTATATGACGCGCAAATGACATAATTTGCAGAGTGCAAGTACATGCGTTAAAGAGATTGACGTATGCGGACACTGTTGACATATGCGAGCGATTTAAGAAAGCAATCGCTCGACGAATCACCGAAACCCCATCACTGACTCGAAGTGGCAACAGATGTCGTTTCTCAACAAGATCGTGGGTCTCTGCTAGAGATGTGAAGCAAACATCTGAAATCTCAGATATGATAGTGACCGTGGCAAAAAGACATTACATAAGTAGTGCAAGTCTTGTGTTGCTCAGTTAAGAACACAACAAATGATCCTCTTTCGTTCTTAAATCTTCTTGAGTTTGGTGCTACTTCAACTGATAGCTTGTTGTGGAAGAAATCAGAGATGTGCTGTTTATGTTTGACGAGATGGCGAGGAAAAGGATGTAAGGAATATAGCCTATGGAGCCAGATGTAGCTATTTCTTCGAAATATCCTTGTCAGTCGCAAGAGGTATAAAACGAGGAGACATTTGCTCTCCGAAATCCTTATCAGGTCTCGAAGGACTCTTGAGAAAGATGGAGACTGCAGATGGTTTCAACGTAGACGGCAAAGAACCCCAGATGCTTCTTTCTGCGGATGACGTGGTACTCATTGCCGATGTCCTAAAAAACTTGCAGTATTCACTGAACGAGCTCAACAAGAATGCCAAGAAAATTAGGCTTAGCATTCACAACGGCAAAACGAAGTGGATGAAGAATGCATTTTGTCCTTAGTTTCCCATGAGTTTCGATAGTGAGAACATCGAACTCGTGAAACAGTATGTATACTTAGGACAGACCATGCAAATGAGCGATGATTTGGGTCAGGAGCTAAATAGAAGAAAAAGAGCGGGTTGGCTAACCTTCACACCAAGCTCAACGATATCTATTACGACACAAAGATAAAAATGACCGTCACGGGGGAATTGTTCATTTCCACGGCGAACCCTGTTCTGTGAGGATGCGAAACGGGAATACCACACTCGCTGAAGAAAACAAACTAGCAACGACTCAGCAAGCAACGGAAAGGCGAATGTAAATTATCAACGAATCGCAACACACCACAAACGAAGAGTTACGTTCTGGATCCGCTTTGAAGGACACCGTTGAAGAAATGTACAAAAGAAGAAAACAAAGGTGGCTGGTCTCATAGCCAGGTTAAATACTATAGATGAACTAAGTATTTCCTTGAGTGGTAACCAAGAGACGTAAAGCGAATATGCGGCAGACCGCAACAAGATGGGAAGACCTGCTGCGGCGTCTATATGGAGTCACTTGGATGCGGAGGACTCAGGATCGTGATAGATGGAAGAGTTGCCAGCTACATCGATGGAAGGAACGATGAAATCGACGAAATCATGGGTGTTTAAAGTACTCGAAGTGAAGCATCCTTGCCAGACTCCATCCGTCGCAGTGCACATGTAGATGTCTAAGTCGAAGCAGAGTGCTGCAGCCATTAAGTCAATGTCATCTATCCAACAAAGAGTATTCACAGCGTTCAGCTCTGTGTTCCGTTTCCATTACAGCATTTCGTCCACACTGTTACACGTGGCCGTGAATACGAACATCTCTGAAATCTACTCACACTCATTTATGATCTGAACTCTTATTTTAAAGCATTGTTTAGGGATTCCTCTGAAGCAGTGAATTGTTTTATTACATTCAAAACGATAATTATCCAAAGCTCACTCTTCTGCGATATGGTGAAGATGATGAGAGTCGATGGGATTTCTGGGTGATGATGCTCCGTTCCCTCGATGCAACACGCGAGTCTCTGAAAGACCGAAATGAATCGCATGCTTTCTAAAGCAAACGCCACCATGGAGTAGTCCTTAACGTTCTAACGGCACTGTGCAATAGTGGCTGCCCAGTGACATTCTGAAGGCTGAGCAGTGCACGCCGCTTGTGCCGTTAACAAGCTTCCGGTCCGCTTTAGCTGACTAAATTAATAGGTCGCGTTGTCGAAAGCGCAAATTTTGTTTCGACAAGCTGTCTCTTGGACTGTTTCGGGTGCGAGAAACTGCTTACCATGATGCTGGGTGTAAAAACAGTTGCAATGATCTCTGACCGCAACCGTCGCTCATTCGCCTGGTTTCTTGATCGACTTGGAATGAACACGAGTCGGTGGACAGGTAACTTGCATATGAGGCAAGTACTTCTTCCAAACGTTATTCAGCCATTCTAGACTGGTAGCTCGAAACAAGTGTTCTTGATAGCCCCATCTTCTTTATTATCTCCTCCACATCTTCTTAAGAACTGGCTTCTTTGGCTAGAGTTGTGCACTTCAGATGACTGCTTACCAACGTAAGATTTCCTGCTTTGTAATCACTTGTGGTCGCGTGCCATCAAAATCGCAAATCTTCCAACTGGGAGCAAGTCCGTTTGAGTCGTTTGTCTCTTCTCAGTCCCGATGGGTCTATGTCGGAAAACAATTGCTGCATGCAATCAAGGTATGACAATGCAAATTAACCATACGCTGAACGCGTCGGTTGGCTTTTTTACCATCAAGCGAACTTAGAATGCCCATTATCAGCATGCCCTTACGGGAAAGAAATGAAATGAACGAAACCCGCAACTGTCGAACTGAAGAATTCCTAACTGGTGCATATAACAATCGCATGAAAGATCCATTCATGAAGAGCTACAGCGAGTTTAATGCAACTTATGAGCGATTTGGTCATTTCATTAAACCGTCGACGGTCATTTCATGAATTCAGTTCTCTGTTAAGAACACAATGTCATGAATGCACAAGGATAACGCATAAGGCAATGCATAAGGCGACACTGCAATTTATGTCAATTGTACGTCGTGTAAGAAATTGATCTTATAGAAAAGTTCTTGTTTTTGTCTCAGATTATTAATGATTCTGATAGAGTTTTTAATGCTCTTTAAAATGTGCTGGAACTTTTTTTCGAATCTTGATTCCTTACGGTATATTTCCACATTTGTTGAGACGTTTTCATTACTGAGTGACCAGGACCGCATCGCTCGCTGGGGGCGCACGCGGCCTCTCTCCGTCTTTCTCGTGCGACTGCGCTTGTGGCTCTCTCCGGCATAATTAATACCCCCACTGTTCCTGTCTCCATCCCAATCTACCCCATCTCTCCAACTCTCAGCATCGGCCTTCCGGACATTTTTCGATTCTCGCTTCAACTTTGGATCCCAGCTGCTTATAAAATTTACGTGCGATAGTTCTTACTATAGAATTATCTATCATAGTGGCTCTTTTCTTTAAACGATTTAATCTCGTATTTTATATAATTCCGTGAGTGAGTACCCTATGTTCATATCTATCTTCGCGCGTGCCCACTCACTTTTCATCATTTAGCAGCAAACATCATTTATACGAGATAACGCCTCAAAGCCTCTAAATTTTTATTAACCCAATCGCTCAGAAAATCTCAAGAGATTTCGCCTCTTACAAGGAGGTCGACGCAGCTGAGATTCCAAATGATTGGTGTCTGCACGCAAAATTTCAACACCTTCGAATATCTATAGTTTCTTTTGAAATTGGTCGGTGGAGGTGAACAGCGACAAAATGAACGGATCTTAGACTGCGCATTATTCCATTAACTTCATGTGCAGCTTCCATACTTCCCGAGTTGAAACTATTGAAAAGATGAAAGAAAGTGGACGCACACGTGTGCATATACACATTCACATTGGCACGGCTGCCACTGAAATTCGAGTTTTGTAATAGCAGTGTATGGAACGAGAATCAAGCATCGGTGCTGCAACGAAAATCGTTGTAAATTGTATGCTTCAATTTCAGTGACATTGTGGGCTAATAATACTAAATTTATTCAGGAGACACAAAGTAAGAGTCTCATAAGTCAACACCGTTCTAAAGAAAATTACGAGAAACAGGCATGTCTGGAGAATTTTCTACGAATAAACCTGTCAACAAAAAAATAGCAACAAAAGTAACATTCACATATTTGATTAAAAAAGATATATGAGAACTATAAATGCTGCACGAATCAACGATATAAAACAAATACACTGACAATGGAATTGACAACTGTTCATTTTTCTCAGTATTTGTAGAAGCCCTCACCAGCCTTTTTGCCATACTTCCCATTTGCGACCAATTGGTTCAATATTTCGCATGGCTTGAATAGCGTCTCATTGGGGTACGCCTTATGCCAACCTGTAAACATCGGAATGAAGATTTTTTAACATGAGAAAATACTAATATCTTATAGAACCAAAAGATACTCAAAGCATTATATTTCTTCGATAAATGTCCAACGAAACAACGTTGGCCCTCCAAGAAGCGACCAAGGACATCATTCCCATGTTAGAAACGATAACCACCCAAGAAGATGAAGAAGGCTGAACGTTTTATTTTGCACAATTGTTTTTGCATGGTTAATAATTCAGTCGATGTAGAAGAATAAAAACCCTCTTCAGCGCGCCCACTCAATCAGAATATAGAATCTGATTTCCTCTTTTGTTGCATTTTCAGTATCATCTCGCTGCTCGAAAATGAAATGAATTTTATGGAACGGTAATAAGGAAAACAGTAAGTAGGCAAATAGCATTATGACTTTTTCGTAATGAATCCATAGATCAGTGCATTTTCTCCTATAATGACGGCTATGAAGAGAACTGAGGCGAGTGACAATGGTTCTCGTTTGATGTGAAATACTCGTTTGAACGTTGCGCACTTCCTGGTTGATATCACAGCTCATTTTCCGCCTAGAGGATTAGCTGAATGCTCTGAATGAGAAGGATAAGTGAAATTTTCTCGGAAGACTATGCTAAAATTTTTGGCATGATTTACATTGAAATGCTATGAAGTAGTCGACCGTTTGTCTAAACGGATTGATCAATTTTTATTGCCGAGGTTTGCAAGTTAAAATTGCAGACAATCACCCAAATCCACATCCGTTCTGAGCGGCGTGCTTCAGGGAATTATTTTAGGTCCAGCTTAACTCCTATATGTTGACAGCACCTGTGACAACCTACGCTGCCATAGCACGCTCTTTTCCACGGTCTCAAAATTTATCACACATTGCACGACTTCTATATGACGTAAAATGATCTGTTATGTGGTCAAAATTGTGACAATCGAATATTTTATGCGAAAGACATGGGTCTTATAAATATCAGCGTGAATTCATTTTCAGGCTGGTTGGTGAAGTTCCTCCCTTCTATTTGCGACCTCGGGATCATAACTGAAGCCTTCCTTAATTGAAGGCTGCAGTGCAGTCAATGCTTCGAATATTGTTGACTGTATTTTCTATGCCTCGCAACATTACGTAAAATTATTATTAGGCCCTCACTATAGATCACCAACGTTTTCGAGAATATTGTGCTCCTATATGGTCACCTCATCTTGCATCTGGTACCAAATCAATAAAAAATTTCCATCACTTCACTCCGTCTGTTTCTGAGGTATGCACCAGCTGCTTTATAGAACCGAGCCAAGTTTTCGACGTGAGACTTCAGAATCGACTCATTTTTTTGTCCAGTGGTCGTACGCAACCCTTGAGGAGTCTTGTTTTGGCTGATTGTAGGCGTAACTGTCAGCTACTTCAAAGATATAGCACATCCGAAAATGTGCTATAAATCTCCCGCTTAAAGCGCATGTGGATTCCGCTTCCTGGTAATGCCATTGGTACACGAACTCTTTTAACTTTCATGCTTCGGCTAATCACTTCGATCTTCCTGCTGATTTCGTACTCCGAATTCTCTGCTCATTGTCATGCTTCCCTCGGTTTCGTTTTCTCAGCCTTCTCTCACTCTCGTAACTTTTTTTCTTGTATCTTCGTCTTCCTACACTGATCGATTTTCTCAGTTTCTTTTCACATACTTTGTATGTGTCTTCGCTTTCTGCGACGTTAAAATAAGTAAATAATGAAGAGGTGAAAAGTTAGAATGAATTAAGTTAGTAGGTCAGTTTATGCATAGAGAATATTTTCAATACGAGTAGACAAAAGTATACGTAGGGCACATGAAGGTGACTTCGTCATGATGTCCTATTGGAAATTTGTAAATGAAAAACGTCTAAAGGCAGACCATCGAGGATGAATTTGCAAGTGTCAAGTCCGACATAATCGGCCAATTCGAATGGTCCCATCGGGTAACCTGCGCCGAGTTTCATGGCTGTATCGATGTCGGCCATCTTCGCATCATCTCGCTCAAGCAGTCGGATTGCCTCGAAGAGGTACGGCACCAGCAAGCGGTTCACTATGAAGCCTGGCGTGTCCTTAAACATATTTTTTCACAATTGAGTTGAACACTCTTCGTGAATCGCTTCTTTCTGCACGAAATATGAACTGAGGGAAAAGGTAAAGGGAAGTGGAGCAGAAGAGAAAACGACCATGCTAAAAAATGATTGCCGTTATCCAATAGGGGTTCCTACAATGAAGTTACTTTCTTCGTAATTGCATTAAACTTTTATTTCCGTAACTTTTGCTTTCCTCGTGTACATAATCGGTGGAATTCAGTGAATCAGCGTTTCTAATGAAAAATATATCTCTGATGTGAGCTTTGAAATCAGAATGACATTGGTTAGGTTTATTATTTCCGGAAATTTATTCCGTGACCATTTCAAAACGGCCGATATTCGGAATGATTCCGATGTGATTCAAATATAAACGCAAATAACCTTCAATCTCTTCAAGGCGTTCTGAGAACAACGCTCTAAGCTAATTAACCTTTAATTATGCGAATACTTTGAAATCGAACCTTGCAGCACACTGTCTCTTTGCCGACTGCTTTGCCAAATTGCAGCAGGCTCTCAAACGTTTCGTCTGAGGTGTCTTGTGATCGTACAACCTGTCAAATATTAACGTAATCAAAAAGCGCTTTCAAACTGAATTTAATAGGCACCTCTCCAACTTCGCTCGTTCTCTATGCGGCTGCCTTAAAACTTTATAACACTGCAAATTATACATGCCATACTCGTTGTTGTGCCACCCGGTGGATCCAATCATGAATGAACTTTTAGCAACAATCTCTTTCCTATTCGGTGTAAAGTTTCCGTTGTTCTCGAAGCGAAATAAGGACATCAACATAGATTCAATGTATTATTTCATAAAAGATTCGATCAACGAGAAAATGACAAGTTGAATAAACTCTTTGATTCTCACTAAAATTGCAACGACAATCTCTTCCTCTTTTTCTTCATCTACATTTTCTCCGAGGTTGTCTCTCTTTTGTTATTAATACGCTGAAACGGTACACATTACATTTATTACTTGGATGGTCATGCTTCTTATAATGTTGTTTCACGTGTATCAATCTTAACTTTTGATTTTTTTTTTAAGGCAACAAAAGTTTCGAAAAACATTTGCAAATTATAACCATTTTTACAAGTACCAGCTTAGAATAAAAAACGATTTCGTTTCATTTTATCTCGACGATAAATAAATAAATCATCGATAAATCTCGCATTTAATATTTACACTAGTGCTTATTACATATCTTAGATACTGTATGAAATTTATGCAGTCAAATGAGTTTCTTCGGAAATCACATAATTTCTTGTTGTGTAATTGTTTCTGAATGATAGTGGAAGCGGTCGGTCGAATTCATGAAAGTGCAAAATATCAAAATAAATTCGACCTGTTGGTTGTATTTCTTCACTATGATTGAAAATTGTCAAATGTTGAGAATAGGAATTTCCGATGGGAGTGTTTTGTTGAATGGTATGTTTCAAATGCTAGACACATTCGATAGAGGCTTTTCTCTTGAACGTTGAAATTACTTTCGACGTATTTTGCTCCGATTTTTGTACTCATTTGATTCATTTTGAAATGATTGCATTTTGAGATTATTTTCTATACTTTACTTATCCGAAAAGATCCTCCAAAATTTTTTGAAATTTTGATCATTATTTGTTTTCTTCACTCAAAATTCTAAGTTTTATATACTTCCATCCAACATGTCTTAGACGTCGAACTTATTGGATCGGACTATTTCTTGAATGTTTTTGGTTAATTTCCGATTTTTTTTTGTCTTCTATAAGATGAGCAAAGACCTCCTGCACAAGCTAAATAATTAAGCGATCGAATCAAGCCCTTAGTTAGCAATCTTTACGAAATCCCTATTATTTTCCATAGGGCAGATTTAAGAACGCTTTCCTATTTATGTTCTATTTGCTGTCGGATGATATCCGATAGCTGCCATTCCGATTTGCTTCCGATCCAGTTGTATCCCTAGTGAAAAGTGACCTACAAAAGTGATGAATTATGAGAGGGATCACCTCGAGTAGCTTCATCATAGGGACCGGATTGAAGAAATGCAGTCCACCGAAGTTCTCCTTTCTTTTTAGGTTTGAGGCGACATCGCTTAGGCGCAGAGACGACGTATTCGTGGTCAATATAGTATGACTATAATCGCTTTTGTAAAAAACACAATATTTCATCAACCATATTTTCAAACTTTATGAGTGTGACAATTACTTTCAACTATTTGCAAAACAAAGAAAATGTAGTATCTGCTCTCCTATCTGCTCTCTTGGAATGACCACTATCCTTGATGTTGTTACCCACTCTACGATATCATCTCAGACTTAAACCTCTTCGCTCTGGTAAGGATGCTTTTAATGCCCTGGATGCAAGATCTGTGTTTCGTAGCCGAGCTCACATATGAATTGAAATGGCGATGGTTTTATACATCGGATAAAACAATTCTTTTTTGTATAAATTCCATATAAATTCCACTTACGACAAATAATTTTATTCATCGACGAAATTACTGTCTTCGAAAGAGGTGAGAAAGACCTATTTCTGCGGACAAAAAAAGATTTGTCCCATAAAAATACTTTATAAACGGTGAAATCCATTTGAGAGTAGAATTTTTTCATCCGTTGTTGTTATTTGCAAAGCGGTTGCCAAAGGATGCTATCATGTGACGATTATGGTCGCTGTCTACCAGTCCCTTCGTAGCATACTCGTTTATGGCTCAACGCCTCAATGCCAAATGTCGGCTGATTTGCAATTGCAGAGATTTCTATAAGACCTGAATTACACCAGTCACATGCAACGGATAAAAATGTACATTTAGTTGCCGTTACTTATTGTGAGTGATGTACGACACTGCATGAATGCTCACACTTGCGAGTTTTATCTTCCGTACAGTGAGCGTATTTTGCAATATCGTTGCATGCAAATACGCATAATTGCGCTATTTTATATGCAAAAAACTCGCTTCAGATTGATCGTTTTCACAAATGAGCCGAGTTGAAACTTTGTTCTTTAATCAGCCCTTTCCCCCGTCGATCCTCAATTCGAAATAGTTGAAATGGCGATATTGCGAAGAAATACTGTGATCGGAATTGTTGTTCTATTGATAAGAAAGTTTTTCTTTTATGAGCGTTTGCCGAAATTTCTCTCTCCGTAAATTATCATTAAAATCGACCGAGTTGAGAAAGTGCATGAGAGCCAATCTTTTCTCGTACCCCTTCTCCCTCTCCGTGCTTCCTATATCTTATTTCATAAAGAATGAGAAGAGTGGTCTTACAAAATCATGCTTCAACAAAAGCAAATGCATTTCGGCTTGGTGGTAACGAAAAATCATCAGAAGAATGAACTTTGTGCAATATTCTTTATAACATCATAAAGCTCGTCATCTCTCAGCAATTCTTGTAATAAAATAGGAATAACTTAAGGCATTGATCAGCCGTACCATCAGTTAGAGATGTTTTCTGAAAATAGTGAAACGCATAAATATCAAACTATAAACCTGGGAGCTGCAGATTCGATTTGCTCGAAGAGTTTTTGTTTAATTTCAAGATTCTCGACGATTGCTTCAATGACAAGATCTGCTCCTTTCACGGCTTCCGCAATGTTAGTTGTTGTTGTTATATGCTTAAATACATCCGATACCATCGATTCTTGTGCCTGAAACCCAAAATGTTAACTCCGTAGGGGTGACGGTGATTAGCAGTTAAATGAATGGCCGCGTAAGTGAGGGAATTTCAGCAAATAAGACAGTTAGACAAAGCGACAGTCACACCACAGAGAAATCGACTGAACATTGGAACATCACCACAAATATGATTCCATGGTGATATTGGCATGCGATGCAATATTAGGAAAGATATTGTTTGTGAAGTAAATATTGAAAGAGTAGTTATCACCTGCTTGTCTTCGGCAAACTTCTTCTTGGCAATTTTTCTCAGATTCTTTTCGATGCTAGCGTGACCTTTCTTCAAAATCTCGTCGGACTGATCCACCAGCGTGACATTTATCTTTGCTTGTGCACTCACCTGCAGCATTACTATACCCTTAAAACATGTTGCAAAGTTGTTTATAGGTAAGGTAGGATGCAGGGTTTTTTTTTTGAAGGATAATCCAATCTATGTTGAAAGTTTCGTCTCGAATCATTTCTGTGGGAGAAAATGGCCGATCTGGCCAACAGACCACGAATTCTCAATTGTCTAATCTTTTTAGCATTTTTATAAAGTAATTTGACGGCGACCAGGTACTTCTAAGGCCGTCGGCCACACGGACAACAACCATTCCCCATCGTTTGGTTCGAAGCAACGAATTTCTTTGGTTCTTTCTCGAAAGTGCTCATTTCCATAATATTGTGATTACCTGCGTTGTTCTGAGACCAACTTCGAGAGCATTTCATCCCTTTTTAGAACTAGTGGTGTGCCAAAAGATCATCATGTTCCCTTTGATTCTATTTTTCTTAAAGTAACTACCGCCGTAAAATGTTGAGTTTGCTTCAGCCCTTATTTATGCAAAGAATTTTATCCTTTACTTAACTGGAATATGTATCATTGTACGGAAATTTGAAAAGTAATAAAACGATGGAGTCAGAAATTTGGAGCTGATTTTGGAGAATAATCAAAAATAAGCTTGTTCCGTTACACATTTTGTTCACATCGATGAATAAAGTTATAGTTTGGAAGATGAGAAAATATAAGGAGAAAATGTGATACATCGCAACTTATATTTTGCTGCAATGGAAAGAAAGAAATATGGAAATGGAAGAAAAAACAAACCGCAAAGATTTACCTCCCATAAAGGCAGAAATCCGTAGAATATTTAACGAATATCAGGCACTTGCAAATAATTGCTAGAATGCTGATTCAAGGCGATCTTTCTTGCTCTTGCAGGAAGTTTTGTGAGAGTATTTAACATGAATCACAAGCGAACAAGCATTCCACCCGCTTGCAAACGGATGATAATTGATGCATTTCTGATCAACCTGATGGGTCTTTCAGACTCCAAGTGTTCTAATCGCATTAAACATATTGTATATCACTTAAGAACTACGAAAAAATGCCCCTCACTAATTGTTTTACAGTTTGATGCTGAGCGCACGCCTAGTGCATTAACAAACTACCTGCTCATGTGTTGGTGATGCAAAACGATTCCTAGACGACAAAGCAGAGAATAGTATAGTTTCTGTAAAATTCAAGTTGTTGAAGTGTAGCACCTCCATGAGTCTAGGTGCATACATTAGTTAAAAAAGTACGGTCGAAAATTTGTTCTTAACCTCATTTGCAAATTTGCTTTGCATCAGCTTCAACAACTCACATCCATGCGTAATATGTGTGTGCATCTGACTGGTAGTTTCAACTTGGAAACCGTGGGAAATATATTACGAAATTTGATGGTATAATATACACCGGAAGGTTGATATATCTATCACTTCCTACACCATACACATTGGCCAGCTTCGCGAAGAATAAAGGTCATTTTAATGTGTATGCATTTTGCGGCCAATCAAAAAAACGCACGGGGATACATCAACGTTTTAACAGCAGTTTTACATCCATTCAAAATCATACTCTATCGTTGTTTAACATATCCGACTAAACAGACGCTCAACAGAGGCTACGGAGCACATATGCGAATTAAAAGGCTCGCTGTTTTGTCAAGATCTTTTTTTTTAATTGTTAACCATTGTTGTACTGCTGCCGGTGTGGTCGACAAGAGATGAGGTGAGTGGAAGTAAAGTTTACTGGAGCAACCCAACTGGGTGACTGAACATCACAGCGCGTTACAAACCACCAATATCACTAAGTAAAAACGCATCATGGTCGATGGGTTTGAAATACGCAACTACAGAAACAGAGAAACAGCGAAATATGATGGGGCAGAGAAGAACAGATATCACCGAGGTCGATCTATGCAAAATTAAGTTGAAGCGCGGTCGTTCATCACAACAACGACTGTCTGAGAGCTTTTTCAATCTCATTTGGTGTTGCAATATGGCAAAATAAGCGAGCTAATTCGACAGTAGGAAACCAACTCCTCCAAATAACAGGAAAAAAAACGGCTATGTCTTAAATTGCTGCAGATTAGAAACACAAGACCGAGAACAGCCAAATATCCTATGTAATCCTTGCAGAACACTAATATCAAGATAAAGTGATACCAATAACTTTCCATTTCCACAACTAGCAAACTAACGCATCCTCCATGCTCCACTTTAGAGGAACCATCTAGCCAGATGAGTTCACTTTCGAGGTACTTATCTCTTCTGAAATAATTCTCGGAAAAAAAAAGTAGAAGGTGCGATGGGCGGTCTTCAGAAGTCGTGCTCGCCTTTGGCCATCAAGCAATCTGGTCACCTGAGTGATTGATCACTCTTCATCCATAAAGCCTAAGGGTGGCGATGAGACATTCCGTGAGTTCTATGAAAGAATGAAGAAAATAGGAATGTTTGTATGCAGAAGCTCGAAACTACATCGGAAAGGATGAACTGTTAATTCTTCCTAAAACGGAAAAAAAACACGAATGATGTGTGGAAGCAAAATAACGTTTCGACAAAACCTCTGGATTTGCTGATGGCACTACTTGATTGTGAAGCGAGCTGCATATTGCAAGGAATCTATTAGGTAGAGCATGTGGTGCACCAAAACTCAATTCACCTTTTGCAGGTTAGTGGCTGACTCTCCCCGCACTCCAAAAACTCCGAAATAATCCCGCACTTCATTCGTCATTCATGCATATCCACTAACTGGAATGATATGTCAAGTCTTTTGCTTCTGTTTTCTATTTAATTTCCACATCTACTCTAGTCGATCTTGTATTCTGAAGCAATCTCCTCACTGCCAGAACCGCCAGTGATGTGGTCACAACTTTCGCCAGTTCGTCCATCCGGTACACTTATGGTGTGTTCAAAATCTTCGCCTTCTTCGACAGCTATTTCATGGGCGCAAGTGAAGTCCGTAAAGATCGCGGTAACATTCAAGACATTAATATCCTTTCAATATTCAGCCTAGGCTCTATGGATCAAAATGATATAAGCTGCTTCCAAATTTGAATATACGAGTATATCAACGAAAGAAATGTGAATCGAATTCTCACCAGAAGATGCAAACAGTAATGCAAAAAAAAGCGGTTTGGTGAGAAAGACAATAACCGCTATTAGAACGTAGTGCATAGAATTTGTGAAAGAATGTGGATTACTTGAAGTAAATAGCCTTTTGCCAACGAGGTGGACGCTATTCCTACGAGTATCACTTCTGAAGTCTTTTATGTAAATGACAGCACGAAGTAAAATGAAGTCGCACTAAACAATCGTGATTGATTAATGTAGTCGCACCACTGTGTTTTCACTTCTCCACATTAGCTAAAGAATATTTTGCAATGAAATGCGATAGAAAGATTTGGCTCCTCCGGAGCGGATCTGTTTTCTTAAAATAAATTCTCAATAACTGTTCTCGTAGCGTAATAAGACGAAAGTGCAACGATAGAAATGAAGATATATATATATATATATATATATATATATATATATATATATATATATATATATATATATATATATATATATATATATATATATATATATATATATATATATATATATATATATATATATATATATATATATATATATATATATATATATATATATATATATATATATATATATATATATATATATATATTATATATATATATATATATATATATATATATATATATGCAAATGCAGCTTTTCACTAGTAAATAACAACATAGAAAAAAGAAAGCAACTTAAATTGCACGAGAAACATCTCCACCTGAGAGGTGCTAAATTTGAAATTCAACATATCATTATATATGATAATAATAATAAGCAACAAAAAGAAATAAACACCTATTTCGTAATGGAAACGATGAAGCTACAATTATTATATGAGCATCGTAGCGGAAGTTTATATTGAGTAATGGTGAGGTGAAAAATATTTATCGACGTAAATAATTATTTAAAAAATGCCTCAATGAAAATGACGCTCAAAAGGATTGATTTCCATATGAGAAATCTCGAATGATTTCTCATAACTTGAAAGCAAATGCTGCATTAACTCATTTGCATATTATTAACTATTTTAGAAAGTGATATTATATGCACGATACTCTTTTCCCTCGATCCCTTTCGGTATTCACTTCCAATTGAGCATATATTTCCACATGGATTTCTCTCAGATAATATCAATTTGCATTTCAATAAATTACGTTAAATTCTGCTAGTAAACTAATCAAATATCAAAAAGTGTGGAAGTTGCACTCAGATCGCTTTTTTAAATTTCAAATGCTCCAGGAGAGTGCATTTTGCATTGATTTTTGGGCGTTCGAGACTTTACTTATAAATTCTTTTCGGATAGAAAGCAAGCATTTGCCAATAGATAGAAGCCATTCGATTGCAAACCGAAGTTAGCGACTTTAACCGATACAGTTCAGAAATTTCCATCAGTCAAAGAACGAATGCGTGTGTGAAAAGTGAATTTCGGCTGCAACCGATAAAAACGAGTAGTCTAAACCGTACTTCCATGGGCAAAAACCTATCGAAATCTCGGTTACCGAGTGAAATTTGGTTTGCCGACTACCATCGCTAAGCTAAATGACTCCGAGAGGATGCGCTCAAGGTATTCAGAGATTTCATGACGTTGCCGGCTTAGCTGAGTTCGTTCAACTCTACCTTAAAAAATGAACCGGAAACTTCATTTGTTGCTCTGATTACAGTTTTTCGAAAAGTTTAGGATCTTTTAATAGCAAAATCAGCACATTTTGAATTATGGTATTCTGATTTCCGATCTCCATATTCGCAGTTCCTTTTTTTGAACAAAATCAGAGATTTTCCACTTGGAAATTATTAGCGTTCGAGAGCGGCTCGATGATTTGCAGGAAAAAGTTGCAAGTATTTTTCAAGCTGCCTTGTCTTTAATTTGCACTTCCAGAAAAAAATTTAGCAATACCGACTTTTTGTTGAATTGATAGTTATATCGTTATTAACAGTTGGCGCCTCTGTCCGAGCAACAGAACAGCCGTCCGTCTTGCGGCCAATAAATTCGTTGCAATTACAGCATTTTTTGCGAGGCTGCAGGTTCGAGAGCGTGAAAAACACCCTACACTCTATTTGCTTTAAATGCCCATTTTATGCAGCATTATCTCATCTAGGATTGGTTAGCCGACGATCGAAGGCCTGCCAGAACTCCGTATTTGAAGAATATGCATAGCTGCTTTGAATAAAATAATATCTTGCAGTTATCGTGTCAAAGGACCAAAAAAAACTCGAAATTTTCCAGCTAGCATCAATAACGTCTGATAGAATCATCAGCGCCAACCCTCCTCGCCATCTTAGTAAGGAGAACACACGGCTTTTAAAGCAATATGGATCTAAGGCGTGTTCTAAACTTTTAAAGGATTATAGGTGTAGATTTATGCATAAAACAATACAGCGATTACGTCGAAAAAACCGAGCAAGTGAAGTTTATTTCGGACGGCAAAAAGCGCGGAAAAAGAAATAAATGAAAAAACGACGAGCGGAGAACTGGCAGGATGTGCGTGCGCATTTGCATCACGCTCAGTTTGACGGCCACCTTCAGAAGTTCGCATCAATGCATCAATGCCATTACTTTTTTGTGCACATATGATGTTTCAATAAAAAAATTCGCTTCGCATCGATTCGATCGGCATAAAATGAAAATCGGAACAGTTATAATGGATACAGTTTTTGGAATCCGTGAATATGTTCAACTTTTTTCAAAGTTAATGAATCACATGAGATATCATATAGGAAGCAAGTGTCGACCAATGTTTCCCCAATGAGTGTTGTGGTTTGAGTCTTGTGGTTTTGGATTCAACAGTTTCCGAACTGAAATTAGCGGATAGATATAAGAGCATCGTGCACAAATGCATTAGCACAGACGAATCAAAACAGAATCACCTCCCATGGTCCTCAGACTTCTCTGATGCTTTCATAGATATACTTGTGACAAGGACCGCCAAGATAGTAAGATACGAGCATACAGTTAGCTGACACAAACTAAGTATATGGATTCGTCTTTGCTACATACCTTCTGCAATAAAACAGTGATCCTCGCTAATGAGCTATATACCTCCCACTGTTCCCCAGTCCTCTTCCCTTTGAGGCAAATCTGGACATTCCTCACCGATGAACAACCTCCGATTACCTCTTCAACTCTTTCCTTTCATAATTTCCGACAGTTCTGACTACAGACGACTCCGTAACCCAGCACTGAACAGTGAATGAAATCTGTGCTATATCTCATCTTTGCTTTATTACTATACAGTTTCCTTACGAAATTCCCTCCACCTTGCTCCCTCCACCTCTGTTACAGGTTCTGAAGGAAGATACCACAAACATTTTAGCACATATAGTCATTATGACGTATACAGTTTGCACAAAGTACACGTATCTATATGCACATATATACAAACTATATGAAGATATATGTGATTTATACGCTAAGACATACATTTTTTTAAATTCAAAGCACCTCGTTCATGACCTCCTCTTTCCACAACTCTTAGGTCGCCTCATTCCCTGATTAAAACTAAAAGTGGACCCTACTCGATCCATGAAGTCGAATGACTCTTTGAGCAGTTACCATTTAAATTGCACTAAATGCAAGAATCATATATTTTATTGGTACATTTTGAGTGTTGAAGAAATTGCAAATTACAAATGAAGAAAAACCTGTGCAATGCCAGCGCCCATGATGCCCGATCCAATGATTGTGAGGTTTTTGATTTGCGCTCTCATCGACGTCGAAACGCTGAATTCGCGAGTGGCGATCGACGTTGCAGTAGTGAGAGATCGACTCAAAAGAGACATGCCTGTCACTGAAAGAAACACTAAGCAGTCATATCGTTTCTTAATCAACTTTCAACGTATTACTTTCAAAGCATATTGATGAGTCCAAATATTGTAGTAAAATGCAAAAATAACGAACGGAAGTTGTGAAAATGCATAAATATGAAAAAGAACTTATTGCGTGGCGCAATTTTGGCGTAATTTTTATGCAACTTTGTTTGATCAAATTTCTAGTAAGAAATATTTTCAACGTGCGTAGCATATCTAATCATGCTAGTTTCAAGCACGATGACTCGATAATGATTGTAAATATACCTTACTACATAACAAGTAGCTATACTAGTAAAGAAAAGCACCGCAATGTTTGTGTAATATTTCACGTTATGATATTTTGCATACTATCGTATTGATATCAGAATTACTTTTTAAAAAAATTCATCGCAATCACGTTATGTGATTGAAATTTTTTCCACTCATAACAGCCACTGTCGTTCCCACTAAAGAAAAAAGTCAACTAGAAAGAAACTTCAGCATCATAGTGTTGCGTTAAATCTAATAAGTGAACGTATTGGAATAATTGCCATAGTAGATCCTTTTGTCGTTCCACTTATCGCAGCATACCCACTTCTATGAACTGCTTATCAATGATAAAGCACATAATAATGCATTTGTAGTTGCTTGATCTAATCACCTTATCGGATCAAACACTTAATCAAATGATTTATTTTTTTGCTAATCTCTCAGCTATGGAAAACGATCTAAGTGATCTTAAATGCGATCCAACTAGTGTAAATGAAATGCAAGTTTTTAACGCATACAACTGTTAATAACTGCTATTGAGGTTGACAGATTAATTTGGAAAGCTGATGCAAGCAATAGATCAGGTGAGGAAATTGCACTACATACTTGTATACTATCGGACAAACGCCATAACGCTTACAACAATTCATGTCGCCGTTTTCTCACTGTAAGAGTATGGTCATCTAATAAAACTCTGAGTGGAACAGCCAAGTAAAAGTGAGAGCACTTTGCGACATATCACCGCATATGCACACCACATTCGGCCTTCCTACCGGTCCTTTCATCATGGTAGCCGATAGCAGTGTGGACTACCGCCCTCCGAACGTTAAGCTAAACAGGTACTGAACGGCAGGATGACTTGTTTTGAAGAAAGGGTTATCTGTGCCACGCAAGCAAAATGCAGATGCACCCTGAAATGAGCGAGCAGCTGCGATTTGTTCACTAGAACTTTATCGCAAAATAAAGACTGCACACTCAGCGAAAGTTGAGTTTCAGTGCACTAGTTTAAAAAATATTGCTCACAGAAAGGACGTTTTTGCAATTGCAGCAAGAGTTTAAAAAAACAACAGCTGCTACTCATTTTTCATAGACTTATTTTTTTACGAACGGAGAATCGTTTCAAATGAGATGGCACGATATGCGCTTTCCGCATACTCCTCACCTGACCAACCGCTTTCAGAAATTCTCAATATAAAGACATGCTTGGGGATTTTTGAAGAAGAGCGATATGGGGAATAATATACTTATACCTCATGTGATTCGACATCCTCTGCAAAAAAGCGGTTTTTTTTTGCTCCATGATTGGGGCCGGATGCATGTAGACCTATAATCAAAGGAGCACAACCGCTTCTGAAGTAAACAGACTGATTTCAAAGTTTTGTGAATAGGTCAACCAGCGCCATACATTATATCATCAAATGTCCTAATTCTAGCTTCAGTGGATCTTAGGCGAAAGCTATCGAAAAGACAGATAAGCACACTTACGTACGTGTAGGCACGACTTCATCGTAGTAAACTCGCACAAAGCAAATTTGAGAAGGTGCATAAAAACGTAGCAGGCAAACTGTCTGACATACTGCTTGACTGACTCCTAGAACTGTATTGGAATTCGGATCCGAGCTCTAAAAGCTCAGGAGTTTAGTGTTTACTTTTTACAGATCGCAGAAGCAAGCAAGAAAAGAGTAATGTTTTGATTATTTCGTTCTACAAACTTGAGCGAATCTGAAGCAGTCGCTTCTGAAACTGAATGATATCCACCGCTGCTATCTAATATCACCACGTTCAAAAATTTCAGTTATAAGTGAAGTGTGAAGTGGAAAACAATAAAGAGAAATATTAGGTAATAATAGGTTCGGGCAATCCTTCAAATGCATGTTAAATGCAAAAGAGGAACTGTTGTGTCATCCAACGATATCGCCAATGTGTGAAAAAAAAAAACCAATTAGCAAATATTGTTGCTCGGAACGATTGAACCACCGCTTTCTGAGGCAACGAATAAATAAAGCTCTCGACTCATTGATTTGTCTTTGATTGTTCAAAACGTATTCATTGACGTTTTTTAGCATATCGGCTTAAAAAGCAACTTTTACACATTGCCCGACGTATTCTCTTTTTCATACCAGCGACTCTTTGATTTTTTTTTTTTTTTTTGAGAAGCATTACAATTCTTATGTAACGTCACTCATCAAAAACTCTTTTTCGTTTGAGATTCGATAACAATGATAGCCTATAAGTCGCCAGATTATTGGGAAAATCTCCATGTTAAGAAGTGTTCAAATACAAAAATAATAATTTTAATCGACAAAATTAGTGCTGATGTTGAGAGCTCACTGCTATGCGAGCATCTCTTTTTAAAAAATCTCTTAAATCGGAAGAAAGCATCAACTAAGCATTCGTGAACAATCCATATTTGCATATTCCTCAGTAATCTCAATTTTTGCTATACTCTGGTGATGATATTCTAATTTATATTAGCGTGAAATAAACTTCTCATCAAATAAGATTTCATTAGGTTGAAATTTATAAAAGAACTGGAATAAATTTGCTGTCGAAAACTTTAGCACTAGAATCGATCGTAGATAAAAAATGCGACCAATTTCATCTCCAGGTTTCACAAAGCATATAGAAACCGGGAATTAACGAAATGAACAGCATATTCTGTTAAGGAATATTCAATAATATCGTTCATACTATCCTCAGAAAGAAAAACGCGCCGAGGAAACACTATATATCCTTATAAAAAAGCAAATTAATTGAGGAAAAAAGTCGTAATTGACTGATGCTCTCATATATTCCTCATTCACATACTTAAGAAATGAAATTGCATATTGCAGCAGCAATCTTTATTCTTCGAAGAGTACTTCTTACTGTCCTCTTCGAATTCCTACCTGCACCAAATGACTGCTGCGAAATGCGTCTTTCTTCACACAAAAATCTTTTCACCTCTTATCGATGATGTGTCGTATATATTGAACAATTTCATGTCACCTGATTCAGGCTCAAAGCTTAGAATGTTTGACTACTTAGTAACATCTGTTCAGTTTAACAAGAAATCTTTTCGATTTTTTCATCATTCTCTCTCTGTTAATATTATACTTTCGCATTCTCAATGGTAGCTTAGGAAGATTGCCCGATTTCGACAGAATATTAATCTCGGCATATAAGACTAAATTTATCGACACCTGGAACTGAAATAGAATTAAACTGTAATA
The DNA here is from genome assembly GCA_013433145.1 of Ascaris suum. Lineage (NCBI taxonomy): Eukaryota > Metazoa > Nematoda > Chromadorea > Rhabditida > Ascarididae > Ascaris > Ascaris suum. Next base: position 3,346,711 of record CM024175.1, read on the forward strand.
CTTTGTGATAAATGTGTGCTGGATGAGACTCGAAAACAAGAACGAGTGTGCTGTTCTTATCTGAGTTGATTCCACCTCCCAGCTGCTGCTTCACCGGATTGATGCAAATGCACTTTCAGAAATGGGTACATAGCCTGCTGCTTCTGCGCTTGAATTTGGACTTCTCGTATTTTGGCGAATGTAGTGTATCTCTGAGACTAATAGCGAAGCTAAGTATGAGATAATTTGTCTATAAGAATCGAAAGTGGTCACCTCGACGGTCTTATTATGTTTTAGCGATGGATTGCAGGAAAGAAAGGAATGCGAGGATGATAGAGTTTCGATCATGGAATAGTATCAGGACGCGCAAAAAGGAGTTATAGATCTCACTTTTACACTTATGGTGTTGTAAATTGCATAATGTGCTACGATAAAAGCACTGTTTAATTTCTATCGTTGCCACATCTGTGATAAAACAGTTTTTGATGCAGCCATGAAGTTGATCTTTGTCACTCCAAAGTAACACTGGTGGAATCTCGTCTTCTCTAGTTTATATTTCTCTGATCTGAATCCATCTCACAGAGAATCGAATAGGTACTGAAAAAATGCTGGACCACTTATGAGCGCCACAAAATGAGCCATGCATTGCATATCGCACATCGAGAGCTCATAAATACAGATAGCCGTATTTTGCCCGCAAATGCGGGAACTCATCCAACTACCCTCTCCTATCCTCAAATAGGCAAATTCAAAGTGATAGCGATGCCATTGGTTTTGCATAAATTTTTGCAATTTTAAGAAGCGATTTCCAGTTAGGCGGGTAAACAAGTACCGGATTCAATTGAAACTTTTAACGGCGGCAGAGAAATATTAGAAATTTTGAAAGATGCGTGAATAAGAAAACAAACAATGTGAAAGCATGGATTCCTATTTCTTCGCCATTGAACATCATTCTTCGTAGCATATTCACTAAAACTTCAAATTTCCTACTGATGAAATTTTCAATTCTTTCAACGCATTTTTAAACTCATCTAATTTTGACTAAAAATAGCGAAACGGAAAACTAAATGAAAATCACACGTGGAACAACCCTTATTTATATATTCTCTTCATAACATTTTGTGAAAACGGCAATTTTTGAGGTCAACTTTAAGAGGTAACTGAAACATTTTGATCTGTACTATATATTGTCCTTAATTTTTCAATACCTCTTCACCTAAACTGTTGCGTTGAAAATGTTTTTCATATGTTTGCACATTTCGGAATACTGAAATAAAATAAAATCCTCTGACGCAATGCCAACCCCTTGAAACCTACCACGGGCATAGGAGACATTCGGTGATTTATTGAACGCAGAACAGTTTTCATATGAATCGAACTACTTCATCAAAGAGCACACATAACTCTACACTTGTGCACAGCGCATCTCAAATTTATCATTCATCATAGAAAAAAATAAAAGAAAAAATTGATACTATAAAGGTTGATAATTCATCGACGCTCAAAATAATCGCAATAAATGAGAATTGATTAAAATTATTGACGATTGTTTAGCGAGTAAAAAGTCGCTAAATAATATTTGCCTTCTAGATATTCAACAATAAAAAATAATTCAAGTGATTATTTAAAAAATTCGGAAAACTATATAAGCAATTTCTCGCTTCGACCTAAAAATGAACGTTGAAATAAATGAAGAAAAATGATAAAATATAAAAAAAGTCGAGGAGAGTAACAACCTTTTACAGAGGTGAAAAAAACTTTCAAAACAAATTGCAATAAAGATTTATAAAGAACAATAGGTATCAAGTCAACAAAATCAAGTAATGAAATGATGAATATTCAAACTGATTTTAATACAAGCGAATGTTTAATTTTAGGACATCTACCATTACAATATTGTTATTCAATATTCGTAGAAACCTTGGCCCGTCTTCCTGCCATATTTACCTTCGGCTACCAGTTTGTTCAGCAATTCGCTTGGCTTGAACAATGCCTCATCAGGAAACGCCTCATGCCAACCTGTAAAGGTGGACATAAAAATTGCAGATTAATTAAAATACGTGAAATCATCACAATTTTGCGGCTGCTAGAGCTGATAACTAAGGAAGGTCAGTTCGAGATGGATCTTAACGAACTGAGAGTAGTCTGACATTGATTAAGGTACGACATGCTTCCTTAAGGGAACGAAAGAAAAGGCTTATCGAAGTTGAGAATAGCATTCGATGCAAAACCGCCTAAGCTATAATCACAAATTTTCGAGCATTTCAAGCACTTAGATTTTAGCTGTTTTGAAGGTGATGAAATCATTTCGAAAAGTACACAGCTCAGCTAAACCGTTCACTTATTGTTCGGCGATGTTCGTTTTGTGTACAAGCAATTTTGCCTTCTTCTTTCATACTAAGATTGGTTGTATTCTACCTTTCAACAAGCAGAAAATATTAACGACGCGAAAACAGTTGGGCGAATATAGATTAAACAGCTAAAGAAAAAGCCGATGTATTCTACTCATTATTGAGATCTGCTAACTGGTTCAACTGTGTAAATACAAAAATCACGTGATTGCAGCAATAAACACCCAACCATCCTAAGAGATTCGTAACGCGCGCTGCTATAAAATCCACAGTTATATGGAACAGTGTCAGCAGGCAAAAACATGTTCGAAAAAATACAGGATATTGTAATGAGGAAAATTGCGACAAACCATCCTGGATAAATTTGGTAGTATCGAGGCCAACATAGTCGGCCAATTCGAACGGTCCCATTGGATATCCGGCGCCCAATTTCATTGCCGTATCGATATCTTTCATCGATGCATCACCACGTTCTGCCATGCGCAGTGCCTCAAATATATACGGCACAAGCAGACGATTCACTATAAATCCTGGTGTATCCTGAAAATCAAACTGTTAGTTTGCAACATTACCCTGCAATATAAACAGGTGTTGATATCTAACTACAATAATTAAACACAAACAAAAGATCCAATTGTTACAATAAATGAAACTGTTGTATTATTCAGTGATATCTTACGAGCCTGATGGATGAGATGAACTGAACGGAAAGCACACATTACGTCAACTCTTTTGACATGCTTCTAGATTCATCGTTTTCTGGCGAATGAAACCAGGTCTTTGATGGCAACAATTTCACACCTCAGCGGAAATCATAGATCTGCTTTATCCTGGTCTATTCTATTCGTGAAAAAAAAAACACATGCCGATGATGTTTAGCTACTCCCCACTACAAAAAAGGCCATTATCTGTATTACTGACTGCTATCTGGCATTGATCTGCTCCAAAGGAGGATCAAATTTCCAATCACATGCAGAACATCGATTTGAAAGCTCATAAAAACGATTGTAACTGGAATCATTATAAGAAATGCGGCATAATAATGAACAGCGATACTCCACACTGAATTGTTTATAAGCGTTCATCGAGAACGTTGAATGTAGTTCTAGCCTGCACTTCCCACATCGCATATACGGAAAATGCGAACCCTTATCATTATTACGGCTTTCGCTTCGGCGATCTATGCGGCGCCTCAATCTCTGGATGGGTCGGACGGAACACTTCAAAAGGCATCGTTTACTCAACTGGGCCTAATGCCGAAATTTCTGAAGGAAGCGTCCGAGAATGCTCGCAAGGAATTCTGGCAAATACTCAAAAATAATTCCAACACGATTGCTGAAACTCAGTTAAAGCTGCAAGCTTGGGCTGCCGAGCAAGGAGATGAGGTGCAGGTCAGCAAATAATTGCATTTGCCCTTTGAAACCAATGTATTACTATTGATCACTTTCTTAACGAAGCGTATTGGACGATCGATCTGAAGAAAAGAGGAATGGAATGCGCATGTGGTTACTGGTTTAAATTCGAGCTCGAAATTAGGGAAACATAGCGATCCCTCACTTCCATAGCGTTTTATTAGGCGCCTTCTATGGTTCCATAAGAAATAAGTGAATAAAACGGAACCGAGTAGAGGAGTCAATTTTCAGATTTGCAAACGACATTATTGTTATCGCAATTGTTATCTGATTTTTCACAGCATTCTTTCTTCTTAGGTTTTTCGCTTTTCCCTTATTAGCAAAGGATGTAAAGAAATATATAAGTTTCTTCCTCTTCAAAAGGTTTCATGTAACTTCGACTTAAGCTTCTCAGGAATCTCTTTCCTTCGCTACAAGACCTCCTTTTCTCCAAAAATCATTTAGAAGCCCTCAGAAGACATCATTCCTCTCCTCATTCAATGGATAGTGTTAATACGGCTATCAGAATTATATCGGTCGGATAATTACATATCACTGGTTCCATTCTACTGCTATGAGCATCCGTTCCTATACATTGCCATCAGATGCCTTCCCCACATTCAAAAACTTACACTGAACGATCGTTTCAACTAGAAATTATAATTATATGAGTGTTCTCGAACCAAGAGAGAAGCCTACCATATTTGGAAAGGCGGGCTTTTACTCTAGCATTTACTCATCGCACTACCGCTCAAGGTGATACGCTATCCTTGGGTAAGAGTTTGTAAAAATCCTTTTCCTTCCTCAGCAAACATTTTAAGCTTTTAGAAAAAAAAATTCCTACTCTGGAAAGTTCATAATTCTCAGGTGTTCTTATCGAAGTCGATGTAATAGAGACTTTATCCGTTACCTATCGATGAATTTCTAAAAGACAAGAAATGCTTTCAGAAAGACTTCGAGAGTGCGGGTGAAAAGCTAAAGGAAATGATCGAATCTCTCAATGAAGCGATATCTCAATCTTCGCTGTCTACAGAAGCAAAAGATGCGTTCAATCATCTCGATGAAATTGCATCCGATCAGAGTCAAACATTCGGTGACGAGATGCAGAAGATCGCGAGTTATATGCAATCACTTCCCGATGAAACGCGTCAAGAAATGCACGAATTCGCGGTTAATACTATTAAATCTGCTATCCATAATGACAATTAAACAGCGAATATTTTCACTCAATAAACATCATTTCCATCTATATTGTCATTCGCACTCATAACTTCACAGGGTGATAGTGCCAAAAAAAAGTTTATTGTTATGCAAATGATAAGAAGAAACTATGGAAATGAATCGTTTAAACAGTTGGAATATTTTGATAGAAACGTTGAATTCTTCGACATTTTCATAATTTCTAAAAAAGCGAAATTTTAAATTATTCCACAAAGTAAATATTAACATCTTATTTTCTAGACTAAAGATCAAAGCCAAGTTTATTGCCATCAATGATTTTAATTCCCATTAAATTGAGCGTATATGATGAAGTGTCTTATATATTCATAGGACTATATGTCACATCTCAATGAAGAAAACGAAAAATGTAAATATAAGAAAGTGGAAAAAATAAGAAAAAATTAATTTAAGGAAAGTGAATTTCAAAAATATGATGAGAATAAAGATATTGATAGATTTTCACAATATAGAGAGCTCTCAGTTGATAATTGTTGAAGATTTTAAATACGAAAAATCGTCATCGGGATGAAATATTTCAAAGAAGCAAATAAAATTTACAACAATATTGGCCTCATAATTTGAATGTCTCAAACAAAATCTCATTGAAATTTTCCTCTCTCATTTCTGTGATATTCTTTTTTTTCTCATTTTTGATTACACTCTTCCACATTTTAGTGATATTTCTTCCTCTTTTTTTTCCAGTAGTATACTTTAACTTCATTTCCCCAAACATTCCCTCTGTTCATTTCATCAATATGCAAGAAATAAAGTGCTGAAGCAATTCAAAATAAACAGAAAGAAATCTCGCTAGCTGAAAAAAAAAAATTGAATGACGAACCTTACAAGAGACGGTCACTTTGCCAACGGCTTTGCCGAACGCTAACAGACTGTTAAAAGTTTCATCTGAAGTGTCGCGATATCGCACTACCTGTTAAATGATTACGCCTTTAATAATTAAAGTGATAGGTGATATTAGTAACAATGATAACAAAAAATTCATTGAAGACATCGTTGTAGTTTCGCGTCGTAATAAATAAAAGAAATGAGAAAAACAAGAGAAACTATGGATAATATCTTTTCGTTATCTCGGAATCAAATACTCTCAGATTTACTTATGCTATATGCTAACTTTCTCTAATAAAACAGCTGAAGAATATTCCATTCGATGTGAATTCCCATAACAAAGCCATAAAAAGTCAACCCATCTAATAAAATCTCATTGAGCGCCAATGAAGAATGATTAGCGCTGAGTAGCATTTCCATAGTGACATTTGGGGGATCAAGGAACCCAAATGAAATTAAGTTTCCTCCCCCTTCCCCGCCCAAACTGGAGAGTTCCTAAAATATATGAGGCTTCAAAATGAATTTTATTCGATATTAGTGCTAATTATGGGAAGCTTGCATTAAATTTTCCAACCAGCAAAATACGCAATAAATGAAGTAATCAAAAAGCTTCGTCGTCCGATAAGTGCATAAATGAGTTTACACAGAGATTTATATTGGCCGATTGCTTCTCGCAGATAGCTCACAATAAAACTTTTACACCGATAAACAAGAATATCATTGAATAGTGCAAACCTCGAGTAATTTCATAACGGGAACTGGATTAAAGAAATGCAATCCACCGAAATTCGATTTCCTCTTTAAATTAACTGCAATGTCGCCTAAACGAAGTGATGATGTGTTAGTCGCAAGAAGTGTACTGCTGAAATTTGATTTTGTTGAAGAATTATAAACACTGAAAGTTGATTATTTTCATAATGTGTTTTCGTTGCCCCTACTATGGAACTCATATTTCAACGTAACATAGTGGACGTTTTGGATATGGCACCGAAGAGCCAACTCAAAGATATCTACATGTGACCTATCACTGCAGTGATCACATTAACTAGTACAGTCGATTCTCGTTTATTGTTCTTCACCTAACGACACTGACCCGCTGACCTGCCCTTGTGCCGCCCTAGGCGATATCTGTGGCCTATATAAGTCAGGCTTCGGCCCGTTTATAAGTCTTTGATTCTATTTGTGTTTGCGGGCCGTGGTGCTCCCATACAAACTATTATCTTGCTCGTGCTTTTCTATGTCGGTATCGACAGACGCTTATCGGCTTCTCCCCTCTGTCTATACTCGTTCCCCGCAGGCCGCCGCCGTCAATCACGACAGCGCGGAAACGAAAGAGGAGGAAAGAAGCCGCAGAATATGTGAAGATCCTCAGATGAAGCTGAACTCCTCAAACGTAAGGAAGAGTTAGCAGCTATTGTGTTGCCATTAGAATAGATAATAAAAAGAGCGATTAGTCTACAGTCACGTAACGAGGGCACCGTTGAGAAAAAAATCAACGGCAAAGTAAGAGATGTGCTATCGTCCTGATAAGATAAGCGCGTGAACGCAATTTCTGCCAAATTGTGGCGTGGCGAAACGGTGAGCGGCGAATATTAGGTGGAGAACTCTTCTCCAACTCTTCGGTGAAACTTGCTCCATTGATTCCATGCAGCAAGCGTTGAAACGACTTGTGCTTAAATTGTGCAAAATGAAAGAAAAAAGCCATTGAAAATGCAGATCGAAGTTGCATGGACGTAGAGAGAGAAGCGGACTTGTATAGATGTGGATTGTAGCTGTACAAAGAATAAGGCATATATGGCGAGGAGGATTAATGATTAAAATAGTAATGCTGTTGGAGTCGGACTATCCACATCACAACATCCCGACTCCGGCAACATCTTATGATTTCTTATTAAAGAGCGAAGATGAATGCAACCTTGGACATGCGGCCTCGATTTGCTCGAAAACTTTCTGCTTCAAATCAAGATTTTCGACAATCGCTTCAATGACAAGATCGGCCTCCTTGACAGCCTTCTGGATATCTGTTGTCACTGAGATACGCTTCATTACGTCACCGACCAGTGTCTCTTGAGCCTAAGTTAAGTTTTACGACTGCGAGGTCTTTCGTTTAATATGCAAATCCTTCGTGATCGATGAGTTTTTCTAATATACACAAATGTTCCGTTAACATTTACATAAATCCGAATACTCGCCTTGAAGAAATTAGTGATAATTAATTAAATGCCTTGCTCTCATGGAAGCCAAGTTCTACTTAAAACAGCTCTTGAGTATGTTTTCTTGCAAATTTTTGCAAACATACTACAGCGAAGTAATTAATACCTGTCAACATAAAGGATGTTTGCTTATTGGTCCCTCTGGTAGTTCTAACTCGCAACTTTCAGCCACTATGAGGACAAATTTTGGTGAACATAACAAACACCATGCAATAGAATCGTATTTCCTCCCTATTGATCATCTTCTGCATAAGTGATATCTTTTGATGGTGCTGCAAAAGCAGCAAATTATTTCAACAATTAATCGAAAGCAGACTTATATATATATATATATATATATATATATATATATATATATATATATATATATATATATATATATATATATATATATATATATATATATATATATATATATATATACGCATTCTGCCGTAACGCGCCTTGCAAATGTGGATTTGCAAAATGCTACGAAGGTGTAAGGTAGTGGTCGCTTTTCATAATTGGCCTAAGTGGTCTGTTTGACAGGTGAAGATGTAAAAGCGCTGTCATATTATTCTCGCTGCAAATTCTTCCCGCATGCTTCTCCATTCCCCATAGCTAATCAGTGCGAACGCCTACAACGCTCGCAGTAAAAATGGAAAAACAGAGATCGAGATAGCTATTCTAGTAGTCAAACAATTCAGAACTGAAGGCGTATGAGAATCGGTTTAATTCACCCTGTTATTAATCTTCCATTCAGTTTTCATCGCAAAATATAAAACAACAAAACGACAGTACTTGAAGTTAAATAAGTCAACTCACCTGTTTATCATCAGCAAGCTTTTTCTTGGCAATTCTCCTAATGCTTTTATCAATCTCAATACGAGCTTTCTCGAGTATCGCATCCGTTCTATCAACGAGTGTTACGTTCATTTGCGCTTGTGCTGTCACCTGCGATTTCATTCATTTATGTGCAAACTCCAATCTCCAACTTACAACAAAATGTTCTAAAGTTATAAAAATTGCAGTGGGAAATAAAGACAGAATCACTGCCACATATATAAAAATTCTATCGAGATTGAGTCAAACAGCGTCCTCAGTACCACTTTCAAATACTATAATTCATAACATCTGCTTATAAATCACAACCTACTTATTGTTACTTCATAACCTCTATTCATAGACTTGAAACATATGAGAGCTGTCATTTTCTTTAACGAATAATATTCGTTTATTCCTATATCATTCTATCTTACATATCACTTAAGTAATTCTCTATTAGAAGTGGGCTTATTTTATCGGATTACTTCATTACTTCATTTACGGATGAATACTGCATTCAGATTAGTTAGTAAAAGACTTTAAGATATGCCCCTAATCGCTAAATACAACCAATTGGCTTAAAAGTTAGAAAACTCTAATCAACAAGTATGAATTCTAATGAGAAAAATGGAAGTAAAACTTGAAACTATGCAAGTTTGAAGTTAAACTGCCTTAGAAGTACATAGGCGATCAGATGACATTAATGCCTGCTTAGAAAAAAAATGCGTTCATAAAAGTGATCCTCTTAAATAGATCAATGGAAGGTTCAAACGAATGGGAAATCACATTGCTCATCAGAGCAACAATTGACGATCACATTTTTGACAATAGAACCTTACTTCCATCTTTCCCTTCTCTCTCTCTATAGTGCCTAATGAATGGGTCAAGGAGAGGTAGTTACTCTTGAGACGTAAACATATTACTTGCACCTGAACAATAGAATAATGCCTGATTTGTTCGAAATTTTAGAGAATCTTCTCATTTCATTGCTTTTCGTCAGAAAAATGTTCACTTCCTTCTTGAATATGATAAAGCTTACTCCGTTCTAATTTTCGCATATATCTTACGCGAGAGATAATTTATTTTTATAAGTAATTCACAACGCGTTATCACTTAACTCCTCCCCCCTTAAACTCTCCTCTCCACTGCTCCCCCACCTCACCCCCTCCTCCTTTCTTCTGTGCAACTCGTTTTGTGAAAGGACCGTCGGAGCGAATGCGGAATTAAACTCATTTGGCGGATATGAAACAATGAATGTTAGAAAAGCGGAAATTTGAAAGATAAACCTGAGCAATGCCAGATCCCATAAGTCCTGAGCCGATTACGGCAACGTTTTTGATGGGTGCACTGGCTGATACCGACGTGCTGAGTTCACGAGCGGCGATCGTTGCCAACGTAGTGAACGAACGATTCAGAACGGACATATCCCCTTCGGCTTAAAGTAAAACTTAACAAAATTAATGCTTAACGATCAACGATAAAGCAAAAATTATTGAGAATCGATAAGGTGACAGCACAAGCGTGAACGGTAAATATCAATCTAAATCTAAGAGATCAAATCTAAGAGAACGGACAACTGGAAAATATCAATATCCAGTAGAATGGCAGAGCCTATTCAATCAAGAAAAGTCAGTTCTAATTTCCAATATGTTTCTTTTAAATGCGATTTAATTCAGGCAAAATTACCAGTTTCCATTCAACCTCGTCAAATGAATTGGTATAGACCTGGATTGGAAAATAGACCGGATTCAACTAGACTGGATCGAAAAGTTGGATTCGATCCAACCAAAGGTTGGAAAGTAGAGACGCATTATCGAAAACAATGGACTATTATAACGGGAATTGATCGCTGTGGAACTATCCAGAGAGCAAAGATGATCATCTGTGGTTGTATCTTTGTGAACGCCATTAAAGTGCTAATGTTTATGATTGAAATACAACATAAAACAATCAAAATAGTTTCAAATGCATCATCAGATTTATTGCAGAGCAGATAGCTTAGTAGCAGAGCACTCGCCCAGCAAGCCAGTGGTATTGAGATCATCTCCGCCTACGGACAAGACATTTTATTTAGTCGTCAGAACACGCTTATCGTTATCTCAGTTTGAACTGGAATATATTTGGCTTCTACACAAACACCTCAATAATATTACTACAAACATAGCTGAAGAAATAAACGAAATAAATGACTTATAGCCCATTGTTACTGACGTTATTCCTTGGTTTAGTCATCTATCACGAAAAATTAGAAATATTTGTTGAAAGTAATTCTTTGATAAATGACACTAACCTGAAGGATCGCTGCTAGAGAGAGTACCACTCATCACTACTCTTGAAATGTTGTATTGCGTTATTTGATGATCCCATTAGTGTTTTATCAGTAAATTGCACCTAATCACGCCATTTTGAATCAAACGACAAAACACCACTCTCTCATCTCCTCTTGCAATAATAAACCACTCTGATAACAAATATTCCTTGTTTATAAGCCGGTGAAGTTATATTGCTCAAAACATTTCATACTTATTATACATTCGAGAGAAGTTTACCTAGCTGACAAAGAACAGCGATAAGAGTGGAACACTTAAACGAATCATGGATTTTATGATGTGTGCTTATTCGAGAGATGTGTAATGATTTTACGATATTCACTAAGAAATGATTTCCGCTTAAGGTGGAAGTTAATATCTGAGGCAAACTCATATGTGCACCATTTTCGGAAATCTACAACTGCTTCAAGGTGAGTGAGAGATGAGGGGAGAAAAGAGAAACGTGGCTATGAAAAAAAAAACAGCGAAAAAAAAACGACGGAATATGATATCGACCTTTAAATTGCATTACGCGATCGATCGGTGGAAGAAAAAAAAAGCAATGAAACAATGTGCTAATAATTATAGAAAATTATAGGATTTCGTTCCTATTATTATAATAGAAGAAGTCTCATCAATGAATATTAATTCAATCATATTCTAAATGAAAATTATTCGATGATCAACTTTAAAAATCACTTATAAACTATTATGAACCATTCAGCAAATATTTATCTATCAAATGCCCTATCAATAAACTATTGCGATCATTTCATTTAGCGATATTTTTCCACAATTCCGCTGAGTGTTCTAGTTCATATATATATATATATATATATATATATATATATATATATATATATATATATATATATATATATATATATATATATATATATATATATATATATATATATATATATATATATATATATATATATATATATATATATATATATATATATATATATATATATATATATATATATATATATATATATATATATATATATATATATATATATATATATATATATACTGCCGATTTAAATTTACATATATGTGTGCATATAGGATTGTTATTTAAATATCATTTCGTATTGAGGATATTTCTAGGCGTGTATGAAGTCGTTTTTTATGAATCAACACTTCATAACTCACCAACCCACTAATAAAACGCTTGATAAGACGACTATCGAATGGTCATTCGTTTATTTACACATTACTTTGGGAAAGGCAGTGGGGCGAAGGTGGAGAGTGGGGGGGGGGGGGGGGGAGAGGGTGGGGGGAGGCGAACGTAGGACATCGAAGAAGCGTTTGATCACGGAAGTAAATGAAGACAGGAACTTGCCAAGATGAAACTTCATCAAGAAGCAGTTAAGTTAGATATGCTGATGGCAACCTAGACGGATAAAAATGTCGGCTTGCAACATAACAACCAGGATGCAAATGAAAAAGTTTTGTTGCCACTATTACTGCAAGGAAAAGAGGGGCGACCTTTTCTCAAAAGTGGTTCCAACGTAAGAGCACGCTGATATGGAAAAACGAGTTTGACGAAGAGGAAGGTGCTGTACAACAAAGCTTCATCGATCAAATAAAAAAGAGACTAAAAAGACACTGTTGGTGGAATTACCGAAGATCAGTAAATGAAATTTCGAGCGAACGAATGCCATTTCCCTATCTGCGTGGGTGAGCGTGAATAGGCTTAATCTGCGACAATAAGAAGACAAGTTAGATGAAGGCATAACCAAAACCGCCTTTAACTACCTGGACATGTGTTAACCCACTATCGGTTCTAATCGCAATGAGGACAGACGCTTCGTTTAATCAAGAAAATAGAACTTAGGTGCGCTTGACTTGTATAATTTTGTTCGTATATATACGATATGTTTCTGCGAATTCGCAAGTTTATAGCTCATTACATTAATGTCGGGTGTGAGTACTGTCTGTGGAAAAGAAGCTCAACCTCGAAGACTACCTGAATAAGCGTTGCAACATCTCTAAGGGGTGATCAGTCAATCGTAGATCAAAGATCTTCATATAGCCCACAAAGGTAGTGACCATAAGACACAGGCCTTAATGCACGGGTCGGTACATATAAAATGAAAGTATGATTGCCTATATGCAATCAAAGTGCTTCTAGCTGTCGAGTGTGGTGTCATCTTACCGAAGGTCGATCCTGACCTTAGTGGTTCGTACCGGACCGCGAAATGGCTCGGGCGTGAGGGCTGTCCGGTGCTGGTTGGTGCGAGGATAGCACTATTAGTGCTAACGCTCTGTCGAAGCGACAACCCCCTCCCCAACCATCGTGTTGTCTCCGCCGCCGTTATTACTATCAAGTTTTTAAAACTTAATGAAAACATTAACTTCGTGTCTTATTGCCAGGTTAACAGCATCTGGTCGAGCATCGAGAGAGAAGGGATTTGTGGATCGTTCGGGGGCAAATTAATGGCAGGGAGCAAAGAAAATGAGCCTCGAAACCCTTACATATCAATGCGGAACGATAGAAAGTAACTGTTGGATGAGAGAATTGCAAATTTTAACGCGTATAATGCACTCATCAGGGCGACTACCTGCGTTATAATTTAAAACGACTGAGTTGTCAAGATGGCTAAGAGTTATCGCCATCTAAAGGCGCTATACGTTTCACACCGGTCGAAACAAACAAAATGAATCTTTTGTAAAAGCTTTACATGAGGGAACGAATCATAGAGAAAATGCAAGTATTATTATACACATTCGATTGTTTATTGATAATTTATGAAGTTGGATGACCAGATGTGCTGAATGTAAACTCGTGCCAGCCTCTTTGTATGTTTCATCGCATATTTCAAAAAATCAACACAAACTTTGCATCAACTCGTTAACAACATTAAAATATAACTACATCATGAAGTGGAAATGCTTTCCGATCTACCTTATTGAATGGTGATGGATGACTATGTAATTCTCGAGCTTCGACAATTCACATCGTGAAATTCTAATCAAACCAAAAGCTGAATCTTTAAATTTCTTTTTTCAGCAATATTTCTTTAGGTGCTAAAAAATATTTACTTCTAAGAAACTAAAATGAGCATACTCTATATCAATCACATCGAAAATGAAACATAACATGGCGAGGTAAGTGTAATCACCCATTCTGTGTCGAAGTCAATGCGTTGAATAGGCGGAAATCCTGTGTATTGTATTGTGAATCAAAGTTCACCATACAACAACGCATGCGTTTATTGTACCTTGTAGGACAATACCAAACTTTGATACGCACAACACGAAGAAAACATTTGCAAAATGCGTTTATTTTGCAATAAAATTAGCAATAAATCGTTGATACAATTTTTGCAATTTGCAATTTTATTTTTATAGAAATAAAATTGCAATTTTTCAATTAAGTAATTTTTATAATTTTTGAAGTAAATTAAATATTATTTATTTTTATTTGATTTTGTTTTTTTATTTCATCGAAGAAAAGAATGTTTACAATATGAACAACCATTTTTCGTAATCATTTCGACGGCTGAAATGTATATAAACGGGGCTAAAACCGTTAATTGATCGCTTCCAATGTAAAATGTCTAATATTATACACCTCTGAATCAGTCTATGGTTTTGACGCTATTATTGAGACTTGAAACGTTATCAATACGGATGTGTTTAAAATGGTCAGCAAAAAAGTACATCACTTATGAGAAAAAAAACGGTGTTTCAAGAGCAACGATTAGAGCGAATTGAGATATTTACTTCAATATTTACTTAAATCGACAAAGCATTCGTTACGAATAATTGTCTCTTCATATCACCACCACTTCCGTTTAACTGAAGTTGTTAGATAGCGTGAAGGTGAGGGCTTAGGCTCGTCTCCTGCCCATCGGATACTGACGAGTCGATTCATCGTTGTTCCGAATTGAGATAACATTCCGGCAAATGATTCGTTCACAGGAAACCGGAAACCGGAGATCTATGCATCATAAACCTCACATCATTTATTGTTTGAGATAAATCTCAAATAAAATAGAGCATCAATATTTGCGAAATTTTGCTAATTTCCGACGCAAAGTGATATGCTCAACATATCTCCGTAAAAAAAAAAAAAACTCTCGCAATTGGGTTTAGCAGCATTGAATTTCGTTACTGAATACTGTCGAATGCAAAAAAAAAAAGATGAAAAGAATATGTGGAAATTGAAGGAAATTCTCTAATGAACTAGTTCAATCATCATTTCAAACGTGTGAATCTGTACGGATATCTTAGAGGCAACAATTTTCTAAGGATTCATCCATGGGGCAAAAAAAAGTGATTTCCAAGTTCCTTTTTTTCAGGCGAGCACAGCGGTTTACTGACGTTTAACACAGCATATATAAATAAGAATAATGTATGAGTATGAGAGTACAAAAGCCTTCCGATGAAATGCCTTTTTCTTTCACGTTGAGAGAAAAACATGAAACACAAATAGACTTCCTAATTTGCTATTACTAATTTCAATAAACAACCATAAGCAATATTTTTATTTATTTATTTACTTCTTTATTTCAACGTTCACGAACTGGGAAACACACAAAAAAAAAAAGTGAACTTGAGCAGTAAAGAATATCAACATGACCACAAAGCTGGAATCCGAGCGAGGAGACATTCAATACGTAAGAGGTGCAATAGAATGTGGAACGATAAGACTTGGCCGCGGTTTCAAATATGAATAAATTGGCTGATTAACGATACTGGTAAGTAGAAGATTCTAGGCTCATTTAATGCAACATATGAAATTACATCGAAATTTGTTTATATTGTAAAATTTTTTTTTCAGCGCATTGGAATTAATGTTCGCATTAACTACCGGAATGGATAAATTGAAGTATTAACATTGAGCGTGCTATACTCTATTGATTTCAAGTTATGAAGATTTCCACTCTGATAATACCATTCGAGCGATTTAGCATCGTTATGCTCGCTCTTGCCTTTTTTTTTTGCCATTCCAAAACTCTGAGTAAAAATAAACGGGTAGCTATGACAAGAAAAAAGGTTTATTGAGATTGGAAGGAAAAATCGAATATATGAGTGATTTTTTTTTTCGTGGAAAACAATTAAATTTCAAGTTCCATATCCGTCTAGACTTTCAACATTGTGGGCTGTGAAAGAGGCTTTAGTAATTCCGCAGTGCTCTGAGTCTTGCAACGAAAAAGAAAGAATTAGAAGTAAGAGTGAGGCATAACGCTGCTAATAAATATAACAGACGAATTTCAGCACGTTACAATCACAACGCTTTGATATCTCTTTCGACGCTCGCCAAAACTTGATTGTCATTTCGTGCAAACGCCAAAGAATCTGCAAACTTCAACGCATCAGTCTTTAAGCGGTTGACGAAAACGTTCAAATCAGGAAAGGGGCACTTGAGGTGTGGTTGCAGTAATTAGGTCTATTGCAATCCGGTGCGATATATACGAGGTTTCTCTTGAAGTCATGAGACTTACCGGAACTAACTCAAATGTGTAAAAGGCTTGCGATATAGGACACTGCGGAATGAGAAACTCCAAACCGGGAAGTGGATCGTATGCGGGTAATTTCTCGAAGAAGTGAAACTTGAGACAGCACATGATCGCGCTCACCCTGAATTTCCTGCTCTTTTTTCGTTTCAAGAATCACACTGGCTCCAAGCTTGCTAAGTGGGACAACTCACCTCACTTCTGAATCATATGTTTAGTCAGTGCAATGTCTCCGCACCACAGTTCAAGAAAGTCAAGAAAGACTCCCGTCCTTTCTCTCGCCAACGACAACAAGCAGAAGAAAATGCTTGCGCCTGTGCATAGGATAATTAGCGCGGTTAAAGAAACGGTATGAATTTTTGCTGCTTTTTCTCCTTTCTTCATTGACCAAGGAAGTGCTCTTGAATTTTCGCTCGTGTTGATTGACGGGGTAATGCGCTCTGAACTTCCGGAAAATTTAATGACGGCTGAGTTTTCCCTCGAACATTTCCAGAACCGGCATTACCAACCTCGAAGATGACATGAGCTGGGGAAAAAGTGGATGGGAGTAAAAAATGGGCAAATCTCGTTTGCTATCACTACGAAAGATATTGCCATAATTGCCTCAAAAGGGTAGATCTATAAATTTGCTTTGCATCAATTCCATCACTATGTGCAGTATATCGGCATTTGAGAGGATTTTCGAAGTGGTCCTTAGCGTTAAGAAATTGAAATGCTGCACACAATGAGGTTCCGTTTAACATTACGATGTTAAATCTTCATTTCATTCAACAAATAAATAGAGTGTTCGCCATATATTTCCATAATCTATCGGTTAGCAGATAATTCTCAACATATCCTAGATTTCATCCGGTAGAAAGGACACACGTAAAACTAGCTGAAACCCTTAAGGAAATATTTTTACCGCATATGTTATTCGAATTGACAAAACTGTTGAAAAAATTATTGAAATCCCAATAGAGTGTTTTCAGCAAATACCATATTCGTAAATAAATTCTTTTTTTTCAAAGAATCTCTTAGGTTTTTTTTTCATATTGGAGGAAATATGCAAATTATAGAATGCAAATATATATTAGTCATCCATAAAGCATAAAATTTGTGAATTGAGGGGGGGAATGTGGTAAAACGCGGCACGAAACTTAGCTCGTTTGCGTATTACACCAAGTGCTGTGTGGTATTTTACAGGTGTGAGTTGCTGGTCTGTAGTCTTTTTGTTGGTATATTTTTGTGTAGTGTTGGAGTTGATGTATAAAAAGTCAAGGGTAGAACTTGATGATAGAGAAGCGGTGTTTCTATCGTCGACTAATCCCGTAAAGCACTTAGGAAAGAATCCAATAAAAGATACGTGCAAATGTATTTTTTGCTGCGTTGATCACCAAGACATAAATACTCAATTTGCACGTACCTTTTATGTTTGCTTTTATGAAACTTCTATAGAATATTGGCCAAATATCAACACAGTTAAATGCCGCAGGGCAATATTCTTGTGCATAGTCTATTTTTGTCCTGTTAGGATGATACCTTCCGATCAGTCAACTTAGCTCTTGCAAATTTAGCTGACATTGTAAAGGTATATAAACCTATTGTTGAGTTGCAGTTTGATTAAAGAGTACTATATCGAGATTTATTTTCATTGAAAATGTAATCACAGCTTTAACAGCTTGACATGAAATGCCTACCTCTATGTGGCATCGATCTTTTCACACCGATAAAGGATTTCGATGTTTACCTGAGTGTCGACCTCAGGTAGCATAGTTGATATGTGGAAATTTCACGAGAATCTACTCAAGTGGTAAAGTGTAGTCTTCATATTTTACAGTTGCATAGAAAATTATCGCAATAATTCCTTTACTTTGTTATATCTCATTTAAGAATTCGATACTACTTGATTACTCGTTCGTACTTTTAAATTGCAGATTTCGCGATATTCGCAGAAATCACTTCTATTTACATTAATACTCGAAAATTATTCTGTATTCTCATTCGAGATTATTTTCCAGTCTAAGAGTTAAATTTCGCTTGAATAACGTCAGTTTTTAATCGAATCAACGATATTATATCGAACTCATATTTAATTCATTTGCACCTCGTATTGAATATCTTAGTATATCATGTACGTATGTCTTATCAATTATTATATTCTAAGTGGGACTTGAATCGTCTTAGCTTCTTGTGATGATTTCCTTCTTCCAAGAAAAAAAACTTGGTGATACGGGGGAAGGTGAGGGGGAGGGGAATGAACACAATCATTTCGTTATCTCTGTTATTAAAAAGTATCGTTGTTTTGTGCTATTCTTAACGCTTTTCCTATGCGCAATCTCATTCGTGCAAAAAACGGAAAGAGGATCCGCCGACCTCCGCTAGTCTCACCTCTAGAAAATAGGTATGATACTTTTTATGGGAGCGCGACTTAAAAAAAAAGGAAAGGCTAACTGATCATATCGTTTATGCAGAAGCACTTAACATGCTCCGACTACATAGAAAACTATTCTGAAGCTTTAATCTCAATAATATGACGTGAGATGACGCAACACTAATTGTTGGCAGTAGTGAAATATTGCGAAATTCAAAGGCATCCACAAACACCATCGCTGTGGGTATGCCAATGATGGCGTGGATGCAGTACTCCACCCGCTGATAACAGTGTGATCAGCGTTAAATCAATTTCGCTATGGCTATTTCTTATATGTTCTTTTCTCTTGAGATGTTAGGAAACCCCCATGAGGCTCCTGTCATTCGATTTTATCCTCCTCATCTGCGCGTGAGATTTCCACCCCCCCCCCCCCACCTCCTCTCTGCTTCTCCCCATCCTTCTGCCCTTTCAGGTTCATGCTCTTCTTAAATTCAGTTTGCTTTCTTTATGGGAGCTGTTAACTTCAATTCGTTCTCACAGTTATTCATCCGTGTTTTATAAGAGAAAATTTTGCACACACTTCTTTTGGAATTCACTCACTCGCTAAAGTTTAGTTACCTTCTCTCCGGTGAGTTTAAGTTTTTCTCTTTTTTTGTGACTGAACCCGAGTTTTATGATATTATGCTGTCATTTGTGTTACATTTCCGTTATCTTTTCCACAGACTGTTGCCGTTCAAAAAATCGAGGTGTACTCTTTGTTGAGGGTATTGGACGGAGGCGAATGGTGCGTCGTCAGCTGTACGCATTTGGGTACGGAGGTGACGGTCAACTCGGCAACCGCGGTTTCCTTAACGGAGACGATGGAAATATAGTTAAAACGCCGCAAGTGGTCGTCGGTGCACCCACCTCTCATGATGGAGTTAGCGTTAGGGCGATTGCCACTGGCGAAAGACATACACTCTTCCTTGCCGACGATGGAAAGGTGCTCCTTGGTTCATTTTAATGCTCCCATACAGGTTTACTTTTTCAAGTGTGCTATGAGAACATCATTTCTGTGTGTATGTCTCTCTTATATGGGTCCGGACGTCCGACTTGCCCTTGGTACAATTAATATACGATTATTAGTATCCTGGAACTTCACTAGGAATATATGCACTTCAGAATATCTCGTTATGTTAACTTCAAAGGTGATTCACCACTTCGAAAAAAAAAACGTCTGAGACACCTAAGTGTGCCGAAAATTTTTTACGTTCCAAAGGCATTTAGCAATTAGTTAGATAAGGAAGGGAATATTTATGGGTAAATTGTGCAATCAGAATGCTTTCGTAGAATTATGAAGAAGTTTCTAATTCTAGTTGAGGAGTTATGATGGTATCTGATCCAAACTTATCGTAGTTAAGGTTCAAATAAAAACAATGACGCTGTCCTAGTTCGTTAATCATTGTCTGTTAGGCTGTTTATCCTGATTTCTGCTTCTCTGCAAGTCGACACACTGCATTTGCCGCAGCGTTTTTCACTCATTCCCTTGCTTCGCGTACGATGGATGCAGTCTTGAAATTTCGTTTTCCATGACATTCTCATCGAAGAGAGACTAAAGAAACGGTGGGGCTTGCGAACAACTTCAAGTCAAACTTGGTTGGCTTGAAGTAGCGTAGTCTGTAATAGTTGGCTCCGCTTGACTAGTCTAGTCGTCCAGGTCTCTTTGAGGACCTGCACCTCTATCGAGATGCGGTCTAGTAAACTCCCAAACGACACAGGTGTAAGGGCGAACAGTTTTGTCACAGTTATACGATAAGGTGACACACAAGTAGAGACTTGTTCACAGGGATGGCTTCGATCGCCGACATGATCCCCTAGCCGCACCCGCCGATCTCCTCACTCACGCACTCCAACAGCCACACGTAGACCCACTTGGCCTTAAGAACAGTCTGGGAGCTGGAATGAATACATGAGCATACCAACCCTTTTCATATGCTGATTCTTCCTCAGGCTAGCCTCACGACGGATGCTAGGCACTCGTTTGATCTGCCTGCGTGCTCTTGACCTTTTTTCACTTATCTTGCACGGAGCATTATACTTATCTTACCAGTGCTATGAACATTTCAGGTGTGGTCCTGCGGGAGTAATGAAAATGGTGAGTTGGGTCGTGGAGGATGCCAAGAGGGTTCATTTACGATCTATCCGGTACTACTCTCAGGCGGAGTGAATATCGTACAGATAGCGGCCGGACGTGCGCACAATATGGCTGTTGCCGATGATGGCCGTCTCTTCGCATGGGGAAGCAATTCCCACGGGCAGCTTGCATTACCATCAAATATTACTTCCACTGATATCCCCAAGTATGCTAGGATTTCAACTTTGCATTGTCGTCTCATTGGAAGCTTTCATTGATTTTGGGCACCATATTTTAACGATCTTCCACTGAAAATTCTGCCCACCGGTTTTCGTCAGCATTCGTCAAACTGGGGCCAATTATTAGCTTCACATGTAGTAATTGCGTCGACGGTGACAGAGCATCTCATAGAAAGCGACTTAGGGTATTGATCAGACAGCTGCCATGGTAGTAGCTGTTATATCGTGTTATGCCCCTCTCCTCACTTTTCATTTATTTCATCAACTTGGGTTTTGCCCTGAAATGAAAATACCGAAAATCTGTCAGGAATTCAATTATTTTCCTTTCTAAAGTTTTGTTCTTTTCCCCAAGGATGAAAGGAAGTTGGAAAGTGTCCCACAAACTTTTTTAAGGCTTATTTTCCCCTCAAAGCTTTACTGCATGTATCTCATCGCTCGCTTAGGAGGTTAAACTGAGTTTCATCATTAGAGACTATTCGGTTTTATAACTCTGGCCAGCGGCCGAAGCCTAAAAATCCTACCTTCATAGTAATATTGTAGCTCTACAATATATGTCGCCAACTGACCGTTTTTCTGAAAGTTGCTTCAAAATATATTTCTTTCAGGCGTGTTGTGTCGCTAACCGAGACGGTGCAAGTCGCATGTGGAACCGATCATACGATCGCAATTGTTGAGAGTTAAGTATCACTTTCAGTCATTTAGTGTTTTATTGTATTGGATTTCAGGTGGTCGTATTTTCGTGTGGGGGCTGCAACCCGATGGTCGAGTGCTGTACGCACCGAAAGAGATCGAATTCTTCATGGCGCTACCCGTTGTTCAGGGTGAGTTCAATTTCTTTTATTAGTTCCCACTCTCATCATATCGGTTGGAACTTTTGTTGATGTGAAAGAAAATATTGCTCAGGATTGAGTTATATTGGAGTATATTATGATAAACAGAATGTAAATTCACATTCACTAAAGAAGTCAACGCTAAGTGCATCATAGAAACCTTCTTATGCGAGAGAATCGCATTCATTTCGGGGGAATTAGTGAAAACTCGTATTGCGTGATGCATTACTAATTTTAACGGTACGTTTGAAGTGCTTTATTGTGCTCTTTAGTGCACATCGTTATATCATGAAGTGCATCATTCTGTATATTCGAAAATTTCCGCTTTTCTCGTTTTCCGTTTCAAATTGAAATTGCGAATTAATAAGCTTGTCAACGGAAGTATTAAGAGATTTTACGTTAAGAGATTCTGTTTGAAGATGACTTCGGTTGAATTGATGCTGCGTTGTTCTTCCTTTCTAGTTTACATTAGACACTGTGACTTAATTCTAATGAATTCCGTTGATTACCACTCTTAAGCCCCGTTGAGATGGTATGGCAGTATAATTGAAACCTGGACACCTGTGGAATGAAAGGTGATCAGCAGAAGCGTTCGATCCCAGTCACCTCAGCATTAACCGCTTGAGTGGAGTTGTTGTGGCATTCATTGATTGAGCTCCCTCTGATATGAGCCCATCATTGGAGGTGTTGGATTTAGATGTTTGATCACTGATCACTTAAACGACGTATTGAATTTTAGAGCTCATTGTGGCAAATCATCAGTTTCTTTTTAGTAGTTGCACAGTTGTGAGTAGAGGGACTCATTTTGAGACCCTGTCTATTAGGTCTTTGCTGTGCGTATGTGAACTTTTAGTTTCATCTCAATTTTTGTTCTGTAGCCGCATTTATGCATTGAAAGAATTCATTTAATAATTTCAAGTGTTGCGGCAATTCACATATAGAGCAAACGAATAAATAGAAAGTTTCATTTACAAAAATGTGATTAAATTGTCGCCATTTTTGGACTGGGCCCTCGTAGGCGTTTCACTTAATAAATGAATCTTTGTTTTTGTCGCTTTGTGAGCAAAACAATTCCGTCCGTTCGATTTGCTATCTGTGTGCATTTTTGAATTGAAATATGGGATCGTTACTCATTGCTCATGGGACTTTACCAGTCACCAAAGAAAAATGCTTCGATGTAAAAGTGCACTTATGATTGTTCAGTATTCAGCTTCGTTTGATCACAGAAAGATATCATTTATTGTCGAGAGCAATCCTTTGGGAGCTCGATAAACCACCGCAGCTTTGTGAAGCTTCCGTTAAGTCGGAGAATTTTCTAAGAATCGCTGTTTCTTACAACGTAGTAATGCTGACAAACACGCATCGCTTTGTGCCATACAGAGTTCAATAAATGGATGTGAGGAAAGAAGGGAGAGGAAGAAGGAGGGGGTTGAATGGGGGGAGAATAACCGCAATATTATAGTATTGTTGATATGATGTTTGCAGTGAACGCAGGTTCCGATTACTATGTCGCTCTGACTGTAAGTGGTGCGATGTTTGTTTGGGGCAGTAACGAATACGGCCAACTCGGAACATCCGACAACAAAGGTGATGTGAAAATCTTGCTCTTCTCATTCCTTTCACCTTCCA
The DNA here is from genome assembly GCA_013433145.1 of Ascaris suum. Classification (NCBI taxonomy): domain Eukaryota; kingdom Metazoa; phylum Nematoda; class Chromadorea; order Rhabditida; family Ascarididae; genus Ascaris; species Ascaris suum. The sequence continues at coordinate 3,370,460 of CM024175.1, forward strand.
TTTTTCTCCTTACTCTTTCATTTTCTTCCTTTTCAAGCTCATCGTTGATAACTCTTGGTTCTGCGGGTTCTGTCGTCATTTGCTTCCACGCTCATATCTCTCCTTTTCTGTCCTCCCCCTTTTCTCTCCCTTATGCTTGCCTCCCTTGCTCCCTTCCTCCTCCTCTGTCCTTGCAAAAGTCAAAAGTGTTTGGATGTTTTAAGCCGTTCAATTAGCGGGGTTTTATGATTTTTGCCGCAATGAAAAAGAGAGAATATGCGTGTACATGTGAGCATTTCATTGATGAGTTTGCTGTGCTCGCTTTTGCCGTCATGGTAGAGGTAGGTCGAGGTGCAATAACTAAATGGACGTTATAAGCAGCATTTCCACTTCGCTAAAACTATATCGGATGGCTATTAGTCACAGCACATGCCCGCTCCTTGCTTGCAATATAGTCACTTGTTATTATGCTTTGATGTGATGTTGGCATTCCTAGTTTCTTTACAAATCAGCGATTTTATAACGGAATGGGTGGGGATGCGTACTATCTTGTGCATGTCGATGAGACTATTTCCGCTTTTTATTTGAAACGACGAGACCCGTTTGCTTAAATAATTGAAGAACCGGTGAAAAAGTTTCTTGAACTGACAGGAGTGGGCGAGCAGAAAAATTTGCATATGTAAATTCACAAATATATTCAGATATTTGCAATCTTTCGTTGTCATTTAAAAAGAAACTCAGCAAGATATGTGCACGATGTGGATTATCCCCCTAAATTCTATCGCTTTTAATTTTGAGATTCGTTCGTTGAAATTCTCTGTTAAACAATCAGACGGGCATAGGCAAATATTTATTCGATAGCAAATAGAACAGAAAAAAGCAAAAAAATTGCAGTGTTTGAATTAAAGGGCTGACATGTGCAATGAAGAATAACCAAATCGTAAGACAAATGTATCAAACGTTGCCAACAGAAAGATTTTCTGGAAGTTGAAGAAAAAAGATGGAAGCGAATTTTTTCGGATCTTTAGTGAAGGATGGCAAGAATCACTGAGCTAATGAATGCCTCATCCCTTAATAACTCTACTTCAAGTGAAGCATTTAGTGGCAGTGGCAAAACGAGCTGAGAGCAGTAAATAAGCGAGCGATATTTTTGCGAGAGATACTAGCGAACAAACAGCAAGCATCGTTTTCTATTTTTTTTTTTTTTTTTTTTTGCGATAATGCGGCAGGTCTTCTATCAACTTCAACTTTTATGCCTAGCTTCAAACCGGAATTTTGCATCGTTCTAGAGCCGTAAATCTAAATAACCTTTGCTCATTCTCAACTTGAGAGCAGCCCCTTTCAAATACGTTTACCTGATCTATCGACCAACTCCGAGTCTTAAAGAGCTGACGGTTTGGCATTATGGTACCCGATTGGCTTTGAAGTCTGAAAGCTTTTAAAACTCATAAAAGGAAAATAAGCTTCACGGTATGTACTCTTACGTGTAGTGTGAAGTCGTGGGAGCGATCAATCACGAATCCTCTGTTATTAGTGCTCTTAGCGGTTACTGTAAGTTCATTAAAGAGGTAATACCAGCGTCTCGAGCTACCAGTATGAATCACAGAAAATTTATGAATAGATTTCTTGAGTTGCGGTTCAGTCGACGATTGCAGTAACAGTTAGAGTACTTTGCCGGTTAAGAACTCAATATAGAGCTTTATGATATCAGCGCACATCTTTATATGCAAGAATGGAGACATATAATCAGGCGTATCGTTTATGTCGAAATGAAAGAGGAGAAGACTAAACAGGCAGCTTTGCGGAAAGGCGTTTTAAGAAGCACTTCCACTAATATGTGAAATTTATGCTTTGAATTTAGAGACATTGCCACCAGTTTTCCTCTCAAATCGTATGCAGTTCACAGTTAGCTCTATAGCTATTTATCTTCAAAATAGCGACAGATATCATATAAAATCGGCGTAGACATAGTTTGTTAAGAAGGTATTCTGATGTTTATTTCGAAAGGGTTTAGCTAGTTAGTTCCATTGCTTTTGACTGGGTGGAATATTTTTTATTTAGGCTTTAGTTTATTTTCTACTAGGTGATTGAGTAATTTTTTTACGACAAAGTCGTTTTAAGCAGTGAAAGTATTATTACTGCTTGCATTAGTTTAAAATTTGCTTTACAAAGGCACATAATGGTGATTTCATGCCTTTACATACGTGTATCTCTATCCATTCTTCTGTTTGTTTGCCTGTCCGTCTGTCACTTTCTTAGGTGAAATTTTAGTTTATTTTTAAAACGAGATTTACGAAATTTAGTGGGCATAATGTACGATGTAAATTGACTTCTTTCGCCACATTTCACATCCTCTACACCATTTTTTTCCATACTACATCCTTCTATCTGCACTAAAAACGCATTTATGAAAGAGTTATGCGAGCGATTTGCTTAAATAAATATGATGGCATCTCGCCTATTTATTGTTTGTTGTTGTTTCATGAAAAGGACTGATGAATTGAGAGGAATAAGAAGTACATACTTTGGCAGCCGCCTTCTCGTGCTTCTCTGTATAGTTTCCTCTTTGTTGTCTTGCGATGTTTCTGCTCTGCTGCGATTGTCTGATGGATGATTATAAGCGCTTTTTATGGTATTTATCGACTTCATTTGTCTAAGAGAAATGCGCTCATAATTTCTCTCTGTAGTTGCTAAGATCTGAAATGTTGTCTTAATGGTTTTTTTTTAATCGCTAAAATTATTTTACAGATTCTTCCAATTTTTAATCTCATGCAGTTGAAATTTACCCTCAATATCGTGTCTATCCACTCATTTCCTCGCTGCTTTTTTTTTCCATTTGATATGAACTCTTGAGTTACTTGTGTTTATAAGCGAGGTACAGGTTTTTTTCTTCTTATTTATAGGCGCTTTCCTGTTTTCCCTCCTGGATATACTCGTATGTTGGGAGTAGGTGGGGTGCTTCATGTTTATGATCTTACAAGCAGGGGGGAAGGGGGAAGGGATTGGATAGGGGAAACATTTATTCTTCACTACCCTTGCGTCTCTGTTAATTTTAAGCATTATGAGGGAGCTCGATTAGTGAGATTTGTTTAGATAAGCGAAGTTAGTTATGTCTAATAAAGAAAATTAGAGACATCAATATGAGGGCAGCCATCCTTGTGCAGAGTTGTTGGTGACGTCTCTTAAAGCGAAAAATGCAGCTGCAACAATTGAAAATATCTTTCAGAAAGGACAACACCAGCGGAAGTGACCACTCTGCATTCACTGAACGTCGTCCACGTTGCATGCGGTCACAGCCATACAGTGGCACTCACTCACGAGGGTCGACTTTTCGTATGTGGCAGTGATTCTTGTGGACAACTGGGAAGTGGTCGTAAAGTCCCATCTCAGAATACGATGCTAGCGGTCACTGAAATGTTGGGAACTCATGTGACAAGGGTTGCATGTGGAAGGTACTAATTTCATTTAATTCCTGCTAATTGATCTTATTTTTACGGTTCTTTGCTAGTGTTTAGGTATATTTCAGCTCCAAACATTTTATTCATTGTTAACAGCAATGAGTCTGGAAATTAGAGCCGCGATTAATAGAGTTAAGTTGCTTATCATTTATCGTATGAAATTAGATGACTTTTGAGGTTTGAAGAGTGGTGTGGATAGGCTAGAGAAGTGCCGAGGGGGGATAAATCTGAGCAAATTTGGAAGGTGTGTTGTGAAATGAGCAACCATTGTTTCGCTATAAATTACGTACTTTATATGCTAAATGAACTAGGTTTTATGCTTGCCACGCTCATGGAGAACCCAGTTAGCTCTTGATTTCTTTAGAATATCGAATGATTTTCTCGTAGCTCTTAACTTTCGTTTTCTTCCCAGTTTGTTTTAAAATGCCGCAGTGGTTATGTTATAAAGTATAACACAAAAATGTGTGCAGTGATTCGCTGCCGACTTCTTAAGCACGTGGATTTGCTAACAACAATTGCGATGTTCCCAGTAAGCCTAAGGGACATAAAACAGCTGTCTGACATGCAGATTCCATTCTCTCTAAAGGGTTTAGTTGGAGAGAGGAATATCAGTCTACCTCTCATCCTTTTCAGGTCAGAGCAACAAAATGAATGTTTGCTTTTGTTTCAACAATGTCTGGATATGTCGACAAAATTTATACTGATCCTAAGAGGTTAAATAATATGGCCGCAGTTTTAATCGTTGAGTTACTCGATCAGGTTCGCAACCGGGAGTTTTTAGATGCGATGGAGAAATTCCATTAGGAACTTGTCAACTATATTTTATTTGTAATTCACTCCTATTTTTATTCATGAAGGTGTCACACACTGGCTCTCGCTGGCGGTAAAATGTACGCATTCGGATTGAACAGTAGTGGGCAATTGGGGTCGGGTAACGTTCGCAGCCAAGTAACACCACGTCCCATCGACGCGTTGACGGATGTGGTTTCGGTGTTCGCCGGATGGGATCAGAGTTTTTGCATTCAATCCAAAAATGAAGAAGTAAGTGCATTTTATTATTTTGAAATTGAAACAAGGAATGAGCAGTTTACTGATGAAGTGACCGGATTGGGGGTGTGGGGGAGTCAGCAAATACGCTGAATTTAATTTGCATTTTGAAACTGGTACAATCAGGTAGACGGCTGATTTGATTCTGTTTCTATAGGCTATGAATTTAGTCAGTGGGCATTTTCTATTGCGTTTGTGAAGTCGCTTTTTTGGCATTATTCCTTTCCATTTGTGCCTCTCCTTATATATACGGCATTTTCTCCTTCTTACTATCGATTTTTGGGTAGTTTTATTTTATTTATTCTATTTTTGTTTATGTGATATCGAAGCAAAGAAGAACGAACGAGATTTCCTTATCAGTATGCTCCATGAGTTCGAGCTTGACCGTTACGTTGCCGAAGCATCAAAACTGCTTGAGGGTAACAATAACCTGAAGAAGGGGCTGTTTATTGTTAGCTCGAAAATTCGGTTCTGGGAATCTCGGCTTTCAAAATGAGCTTAACTATGGTCCTGAATTGTCGGTCGAAAACGAAGAATTGAGGACAACCGTGAGGCCCATCCAAAAACGAACATTCGAGCGTTGGTGCAAAAAGTTGCAGAGGGGTGGCCATAATTTGACCAATGGTCAGCAGCTTGCGTGTTTCGATGCTTACTTAAGTTTGCTTTCTAGTTTCAGTAGTGAGACTTTTGTTGTTTAAGTTAGTAGACTTAGCCCTCTTCCGCCATTTTTTTCAACCTTTCCAGAACCAAAAGAGATCCTCTCCACCGCTTGGTGATTCTGTAATGGAATATCGATTCACACCCTCCAGCAACCATTTTAACTATCACGGGAGAATTCTGTTCTCGTGATCTAGAACTGATGCGTCAAAAGTCGCAAACGTTTTAGCCAAGGATGGTCAAATAAAATGGATCTGTGCGGTTGTAGGATAAGACAAGACCCTCAAAAACCATCCGGCAGAAGTTGACGCAGCTGCACTTAAATGCTGCCCCACCTCTCATCTTAAGGGCCCTGTTACCTTCCGACTACCACTTTCCTGGGTTTTCGAGGCACTTAGGCCCCAGCAAGTATACTCCAACATGAAACAAGTCGAAGACTCATGCTTTCGGTTAGTTTGTCGACTTCGATGAACCCTGTGTTGATGGTGATCGAATTTACTGATATCCGCATGGTTACGATGATTTTAACGACGTCAGCTCATCAATATACTTGTGATTGAGCAGAACTATATCATTTAAAATATACCAGACCAAAACAGTCATTTATTTTGTTGCAGCCCAAAAAACAGCATTTGAGGATGCTTTCATTGGAGAAGAACAGGGTATGACAATTTATTGTTTGAAGCAGTGGATATGGGTGCCGTTCCTGGCATTTCTGTGTGTTCCTATCCTGCCATTGTTTTAGGCTTTCTTATAAGATTCGTTTCGCTCCTATTTCTCGTCCGTTTTTAAATGTTTTATCGCCTCTCCCCCCATTGGATGCACATGAGCAGGAGCCGCCACAAGCGTTCCGAAAGCATTCGATGCTTCGGCGTGCAAAAAACAAAGAATTGCAAAATACGATCCGCTTTACTCGATGCAATTTTTTTTGAACGAATTTATCACTGCGTTGTAGGGAAAAAAAATGCCTTGAAAATATTCCACGCAATGAAATTATAATATATAGTTTTCTTCAATACTATCCAAAAATTGGCAGTTTTTTTTTTTGCGCTAATTAAAAAATTTCTCATTTTCATTGAAAAATTTTTTGTATTCATGGTTTTCATTTGATCTATGATAGCAGTTTTGTTTTATATTCCAGAAGAATTCGTTTCGATATCAGCCCCAATTTGGGCAATAGTGCAAACTTCATTGAACATAGTGAAGACGCAACGTTTCACTGTTCGCTCTCTCCAGTTCTTTTGTTCACCGTTCACCGTTCACCGTTTATATCTATTTATTTATTCTACTCGTTAATTTTCCGATTCGCTGAATGGCTTAATGCAACATTTCTGCGAATGTTTGTGATATTCAGGAATTAAGTTCGGCTACCAGCTATGCTTTACAAACACCAAAGTTTCTTTCGTTACGACGCTTACAGGAGGTATTCAATTCCGGTGACAAACTTTCTGTTATTGGGTTAGTCGCTGATTTCTTCGTTTTCGTTCATACCGTGTATGGTGAAATCATTTCCTATGAGAGCCAGGAGGGGAAGGGACGGAAAAGGGACAATGAGGTGAGTGATACGATGAATTCAGATGGTTTGGGCTGGGCCTTAAACAATGTATTTGTGGTGTGGTTTGCGCCTTCTGATTCTTAGGCTCACGTTTGCAATGTTAGCTGAAAATGAGCACATTGGAAATATTTTCGATGAGAATCAGAAGAGAAATCAGAAGTGTTCCCAACAATTACGAGATAGGGTGAAGGGAAGCGACGTGTTTTAGCACGAGCGCGTGCATTCATGCAAGGAATTACGAAATCATATAGGGTAGGCAACCCTTTCGTCGTTCACATCGTCGCCATTGATCGGAGAGTCCAAGTTGGTGACGTGGGTTGGTGGATCGATGTGGTTCGATCCTCGCGTGGATCTCTTGATGTGCTTTCGACAAAATTGCTTAAAAAATCGTCGAGACTAGATTTCCTGTGACAGCTCCTTAAAGTAATTATCGATCCGCACGAGGAGGACGTTTATCACTTTTTGCAACAGCACTCAATATTCAGGTGTACAGAAGACCTCTTAGCAGTAATCATGTTGCTCAGGAGAAATCCTGTAATCCATATAATAATAGTCAGAGAGGCTGAGCGATGGCCTGTGGCAGTCTTCATTGAACTGTGCAGTCTCATTTACACTGCTGGCTATAGGTTGACAGCTGCTGCCACAGCTACGAGTACTCGGCTTGTTAATGATGAATTAACGAATAAGAGAGTTTATATGACGCAGTACGCATATGCAACAAATACTGAATGATGGTAAATGGGGGAGGGGGGGGGGGTCAATGACCTAAGCCTTATATCTTTGGTGAAATTGATGTTCTATCTCTGGCAGTGGATGGCGCTTTATTAAGGATAGAAACCGAGGAAGCATTCATTGGGAGGCTTTCCACTTGTAAGATTCATCTGCTTTGAGCCAATTTCCATAGCACTGCATTTTGAAGGTAGATATATTCTCTTTTAGCTCCACAGTGGCATTTCATTCTGATACTTCAATTTTTTACAGCAGTTCTTAGCTTATTTTTTCACCTGTAGTACTACACAGATAGAGCATTATGCGCCATATTTGGGAGTCATTTCGACCATCTGGAGGGTATTTTGCTCAGGGCGTCAGATGTTATTATACGCTTCCACTGCTCCAGATCCTGCTATCTCCTTTGTCTTCCACAACAACGCCTTAGGGTCCGTTTACAGTATATACCCCTATTTTGCGCATGAACCACAGTAGATCATCTTGGGTGAAAGGTCACTTATCACCATATAATCTGCAATTTCTGGTAAGTTTAGATCCTTTCAGCTCAGTTCGATTCACGTTCCTGTGCCTCATTTTCGCCTCATGCGCTGATATAGTCGATTTCCACAAATTCTATGCAGTTCTGTTCACGTGTCCTTCTATTGGGAAGGACTGTCTGCGTTGTGGCGGATTTTGCCTTTAGTTGTTTCAAATTCTCTCCACTTACTAAACATTTTAAAGCCATTGGCATGTTATGCACCTCATCGGTTTTTATTTTCTAACTTGCAATAATGTTAACAATGATTGGCGTATATAATGATGTGATGTCTCATTTAGAGAGTTGGAGACAGCGTTTTCTTCTTTGGCCACCCTAAATGGGTCATTTCTATACGAGAATGAGCGCAGGTTTCGCTGTAGTGCTCAAAACAGTTGCCTCGATATGGATAGTATTGTGGATGCGTCGAACATCATCTGTGAGAGTGCTGACGCCGAACAATACACCGAACTTGTTAGTATTACACTTCACATCTATGAGTAACTCTTTCTCAGATATCTTCTTAGCCTACTGTACTTATACCACTTTTGAATTTTAAATTCTCCTGGCCGATTATTGCCGTTCAATTACGGAATTTATAGAATTATCAGCGAACATGCGAACAGTATCAGGTGAACGAAATGGAAGCTAGCATGATATAGAGCTTACTTATCGTTGATTTACTTACGGTGGTTACACCCGCATCATGCTTGACGCATGCTCGAGAAGACAAAAAAAAATTCACATCTTTTGGATGGGTGTTAGTTGTATCAGCAGGAAATACATCTGTACATCATGAGATCTTTTCTGAACATATGCTGCCATTGTGGACTAGAGATGTGTACGCTTTCGTCTTTTACGAAAACCTTGCAATTAACATATTCGTGGTGCGCGACCTCCAAATACATCAGTGGTATGGTCTTCAGTCCTACATCTGAATCTATGCATCTGAATGCTCTACGTTTTGTTTAGCTACGAAGAAGCAGAAATGAGCCGAAGTGGTTCCGGGGAGGGGGAGGGGAATGGAGGAGTTTTTCACTTTCTAAGGACATATAAGGACACATTGCTGGAAATAACCTGAAGTTAGAGGAGTAAACGGGTCGTATTACAGTACACTAGCAGCAGAGTCTGTCTTGTGTTTTTCGTATTTTTCCAAAAACACTTGAAATGTTTGCCACTTTCTACTGTGGCATTGCAGTAATTCTGGTCATCAATTTGTTTCCTACTCAACATTCCTTTCGATTTCACAGTGTCTCCTCTTAACGACCTAGTGAAATCGAAAGAGTTGTTTTGGTTAGCAAATCCGAGCATCAAAACGATCTTAACGATCAGCCGGCGTTGATGTGCCAGCGAGAGATGACTTCTATGTAGGCCACTCGATCATGGGGTCGCCTTTGTAATTTCTAAAACTAGACTTCAATGGGAATAAGTTTTTAGTGTTTTGCGTTGCGTGTCGTTATGTTATTTTGCTCGTTAAATAGATATTCAATTTTTAAGTCTTACAATATGATCGTATTGAAGATCCTCAACGCAGTAGAGTTGTCGGGTATATGGGACGTTCAGTGGGAGAAACCACAACCGATCGAATCATTACGTATATTCCTCATAATCCCTTCTCTTTATTTCTTCTCATCGCCCACATTGAAACTTGTTAAAGCATTTCATCTGCCGTTCGTTCGAGCGACGCATCTACTTACTGCTTTTAGTCGCTCTACATTAGGTTTGTTTTCTTCGTTTACGTTTGATTTCTCCCGTTTTTTTCATTTCTTGCGCAGCAGGTTTATTTTGCAGAAATCTTTTTCATGTGTAGAACGTGAAGTTATCCACGCCTTTGCCAAGCATATCTCCAGCCTAATGGCGAGAAGGGATCGAGTCCATAGTCGAGGCAAGAGGAAGTTTTAGGTCGTTAAAAAATTGAAATGGGTAGAGGAATAGAAGGAAGGATGTAAAAATTGTATTTCTTATGTGAAAAAAAGGTCGTTTTTTATTGAAAACTGTGACTTTGCTACTCCTAAAAGTATTAATTTAATATTCGGGATATGGATGTCAGTCTATATCTGGCTTGCGAGAAATGTCGATAATGAGTAAATGCGCAAGAGGAGGGGGAGAGGAAGTATACTATATTCAGTCTTTCATTTTCCTCATCTTGAGATGTTTTGGAGTCATTTGTTATGTACTTGCTGTGCCAGTGGTTTACCTGCTTTCAGAAGGATGGTGGAGTGCATTAGAGCCACGTCACTTTAACCGCTTGGTTTGTTCGCTGGTATCTGCTCTGCACCAACTCGTTGACCAGGAACCAACCAATGATGCTGCTGCGTTGACGTTATGTCAGATTTTGGCGACGTTGAATCGTATAAACAACGAATACAAGAAGATCGCGTTGGATAAATTCTATTTGACTATCCTAAAGGAGAAAGTCGATATCTCCAACGATTACGCGAGATGGGCGTTCGGTGTAAGCGGTTTGATTTGTTTCCGATCAATATTGGTGCACGCGAATTTTTGTGTCTGATTCGTGCGCACACCGATGTCGAACCGAGTGCTACAACTTGGCCAGTGAGCTGGTCAGTGCCGTACTGCTCGAACTGGATAGTGGTATTTGGTATTTAGTAGTGTATACTGAGTACAGTACTGTCGATCAACTCTTCGTTTTTTATCGCATTTCATTTTAAGCAATTGTAGTTGCTATAAGTTGTTCTTGGCTGAGGTCACGATGAGAACCATCTCAACAAGTGAAAATTTTTTGAGCTTAGGTAGCCCGGTGAAACTCGTTTTTTTTTTTCGTTCGCAATTTTATAGGCCTTTGTTTATGCAAGTGTTCGTGTATGTTCATCTATCTGTTTGTTCAAATTCTGTGAGGTAAATTAGCTGGATGTGGTCGAAACTCTAGATTGATTTTAAGTTTTCGTTGCCTTAATGGTTGCATCATTTTCTATACGCACATTGTTGACATTTAAATGGGTATTCAAATTTATTTATTTCGTTTCATTACTAATTGAGTGTTAGCGATAAACGAATTTTTCATCAACATTTTATTCAATTATAGGAAAGCGCATTATCAGTTTCTGCTTGTGTTTGTTTTGAAGGAAAGTGATCACTGAGGAATCGCTTCCCACTTGATTTCTTAAAGCGACTTTATTTGTTTGCATGGGCGCATATTTTGGAGCAGTTTTTCGGTTGTTGGTTTTTTCACTACAACCTGAAAGCGTTTCAGCCTGAAGGACGTTGTTTTCGTATGTTAATGGAAAATATGATCTGTGCTGTGGTAAATATAGTTGAGTTTTATTTCGAATTATCATTTTTGTATATGAATTTCTAACGCGATTTGAAGCAAACTGCATCGAATAGTTGCTGCTTTAAAATGTTTTCATCACTGGGACAAAGGATGTTCCGAGCGCACTAGATTACTCGGCTAAACTTAATTAGCTCAATTATCTCTAAGTTCAGTTACTTCTACGTTTTATTAGTGTGGTGGTTTTTGTTTTCACTCGTAGAAGTGCCCTTCCAATGTGCTCTCATTGAAAATCCTCTGTTTTAAGGAAGTACATGGTGTATTTGCTTGGTCGAACTATCCGTTTCTCATGGATGCGGAGGTTAAAACAATGTTGCTTCATTTGGAAGCGGCAATTCAAATGCAGGTTGGTTGCAGACGTAATTTTACAGCGTTATTTGTGCTCCCGGTTGACCGGATATGAAAAGGATTCCCTATTGCGCTTTTTTTTTGTTTTCAGAGTGCGCAGGTTTGTCCTTTGCACCTCCCTTCAACTCTTTAATTGGATGTTTTTTGAGGCTTAGCTTGTATACGTCTCTGTATTTCTTTGCTCTTCATTATCAGGAGCTTTATTCGTTCAGATGTAATTTTGCTTATATGTAAATTTAGTAGGTTTTCCAGGATGCGTGACTGATGCCTTTAATGTTGGTGTTCATATATTTTTATGGTCGACAGCTTTTGTAATGTTGAGGAATTCTGAAAATTTAAGTGATATTTAGTGTAGTGTAGTGGTACCATCTTTTAGCAGTTACTTGACTCTTAACTCCTCTTGCGCAGTTTTTTCCAGATTGTTATCCCACTTGATTCAGCTCTCGCAGTCGTACAACTCGTATTAAACGAGTTTTAAAATTTCAGCTCTCGATGACAGCTGGTGCTACGGTGATATTTCCGTTCAATTTGTTCGTTCAGTCAGATCCATTCTTCATAATCAGAGTGTCGAGGGAGAATATTGTTGACGATGCTATGGTGGCGTTGTTATCTTCGAAGAGCATCGATCTGAAGAAGCCACTGAAGGTTAATTGATTTACACAGAACAATAACGGACAACGGTGGCAGTTGATGGGACCGGTCATTAGCTTTAGTTTCATGAGGAATTTCCAAATTACTGGGCTCAGTTTATCTTCTGTCTGTTGTTGTCGGTCGTTTGTGATGAGTTGTTATCCTCAGTGAACAAGGAAAGATTTGTGGATCCGTTGTTGCGATTGCAGTCAACGATGTACAGGAAAAGCGTTTCCATTAAGTGAGTCCCAAAAGATCGTTATATTTTAACTTTTTGAAGTTCTTTCGAGAAGGAAGGAAAGAATTTATTTTCCTTCTTTATATAAAATAATGCTTTAGTGAATCTGTTGATATGTTCATCCTGATTGTACGCTATGGTTAAATGTGCTTATCAAATTACAGGTAATATTTCGGGGTGAAGAAGGTGATGACGCGGGTGGTGTGAAGAAGGAGTTCTTTATGCTTCTATTTCAGGAACTTCTTCAACCAACGTACGTCTCTTTCCTTTCCATTAACAGCTACTCATTTTCAAAGAGTTATTGATGCGGTTGAGCTAATAGGAAGACGATCCCTTCTGTTTTTTTTTCTGCGCTTCTGCATGCAAATATCTTGGTAGCCCTATAGCATCCATCCATTGTACACAGCATGTTCGCACACTGTGCGCAAATTCACCCTCTCTGACTAATTAATGCATAGATGGGACTGAATGAAAGAGGACGATGGAGGTAAGTGAAAATTATGAGCTGGAAGGAACTTCGGCGTTGTCCGCGCTAACGATTGGTCTAAAGCAGGGGAGGATGTTTTTTCGAGAGGTGGAAGCTGGTCGTAGGCTGGCAGTCTTATAACCATTCGAATCATTTTTTTTCTATCCCTTCCATTACTCTCTGCACTAATTTTTACACATTTTTGAAATTTTCCGTGTATGATGTTTATCTTAGCTCCCTCTCCAAAGCACTTTCAATTTATGTAGTTTATTGACGAGTGTGAGTGCGATTTGTTAATAAAAACACCGCTCAGTGAACAGGAATGCACTAATTGAATCATGTTTTGGTCATAACAGCAATGCTGCTTCATCCCTCTTCTATTCTGAAAAATTCGGGGCCTCTCGATTTTTGTTGCTGTAAACGCCAGCAGTAGCCGGAAGTAGTACTGATTCGAAAAGAATGAGGTCTTTCCTTTTTGAATGAGAACATTTCTCTCCCCCACCACCCCCCTCCTCCATCGAGTCCATACTAATTCATTCTTTTTGGCGAGAATTCGTGTCATACAAGTATCCACTGGTTTTTGAGCTGTGATTCATTAAATGCTGTAGTATTATGATGTCTTTGCCGTGACTCAAAGGAGCAGTGACGCAAACACTGTACTGGAATGATATGATCTTTTAATCAAATTGAACGTAACCAACGTCCACGCTGTCGATGTTGGGCACTCTACCTTGATACATCGTTCTTCAGGTATGGGATGTTCACAGAAAATGAAGAATCCCATCTGATTTGGTTCTCCGGTGTTGAAACGGATCAGTTGAGCTTCAAGCTGACGGGTATTCTATGTGCTTTGGCCATTTACAACAATGTGCTCGTCGACTTCCCATTCCCATTAGCACTATACAAGAAGATACTCAATCAGTCGCTTTTATTGGAAGATCTCAACGAGTTGAGTCCGACAGAAGCAAGGTTTTGTTCCTCTTCGAATTCCTGCTTTTTTGTAAAATCCTACGGAAATTTTCACCTTCAAATTTTCTTTCTGTTTCTTTGGAAGTGTGTGAATTGCGGTCAGTATGAAATATTTAGGACTTTGTGTGCCTTGCGTTTTGTGATGTTCATCTTCCGTGGTTGTTGGATCGTCGTCCAGCTGCAAGAACCGTTGTTTTTGAGAATCGAAAGTCTTCAATTCAGAGAATTTTTCTTCATGTTGGAGAGAGAAGTATCATCATATAAACGTAAACGAGAATTCATAAATGGAATGCCATTGAAATGCGACACGTAAAGCAGTTTTCATAGAATTCATGTTCAGTGCAAATTCAGCTGATGCGACATTGACTAAGGTTCTACAATTAGATTTTACTCGCTGAATAATAGATAGCAACGGGAATTGGTTGATATAACGCCATCGCCATCGTTATTTATTATGTAATAGGTTATTTGCCATAGTAAGAAATGAGTCCGATGAACTCCTTTCACTTGATGCAGTCACGTTGCCTTCGATATAGCCTTCCGAGCCTATAGGCTTTTCAGTGCTATTGGCGAAATGAAGATGCGGATCTACAATCAAATTTGATCCCGTTTTCTTGATCCTTGGTTCTCCTCTGTACCTCTTGAGCCGTTGCCTCTTTCATCTGTGGTTGCTTGTTACGACAACTGCTGACCTTTCTTCGTTATTCCATTGTTCCACGAAGTGATTGTAAGAAGACTGCTGTCGCTGCTGCCGTGTGGTCAAGAACGGACGAGGCGAATGGAAGCGAAGTTTACTGAAGCAACCGAACTGAGTAACTGGACACCACAGCGAGTAGAAACCACCAGTATAACTGAGTATGCGGGCACAATGGCTGACGAGTTTGAAATACACAGCTACAGAAGTAGAGAAACAGCGAAATATAATGGGGCGGAGAAGAATAGATATCACCGAGCTCGATCTATGCAAAATTCAGTTGCAGCGCGGTCGTTCATCACAACAATTGCATTCCAAAGATATTCGATATGCAAGCGTGTAATTTTAAAAGATTGCTTTCCAGGTCATTACAAGCGATCCTAGACTATGATGGTGACGATTTAGAGGAAGTGTTTGCATTAACATTTGTGATCACACTTTCACTATTCGGCTACTCGAAGGAAGTGGAACTGAAAGAGAATGGCGCTCAAATAGCAGTAACTCAAGAAAATAAAGCCGAATTTGTGCGGGTATATTTAGTTTCAATTATCTTTCACTTCCTTCAACGTAAGGAGGTTCTGAAGCAAGTAATTATTTTGAATTTATTCTTTTCTTCGCGGAAAAAAAATTAGCGGATTTTCGTTTTTATCTGTGCATGAAATTCGCCGATACAACGTATTATTCGCATTGCCAATCTACCAGTTCCACACTATATAAAGGGTCCTATAATGGTTTCCAAAGATTTGCTAAGACGAAGAGCGAAAATAAATGAAGGTTAAAATAACTTATGCAACCTTCTGCCTCCGTCGTTTTTCAAAGAACATTGATAAGAGCGCTCTCCATATAGAGACTTATCTACCGTTTGTACAAACTGCAAAGCTGCCATGAGATGCATTTGGAGAAAAGATTTCCCTTTCGGACCTGGGAAAGGGAAGAA
The DNA here is from genome assembly GCA_013433145.1 of Ascaris suum. Classification (NCBI taxonomy): domain Eukaryota; kingdom Metazoa; phylum Nematoda; class Chromadorea; order Rhabditida; family Ascarididae; genus Ascaris; species Ascaris suum. Next base: position 3,385,973 of record CM024175.1, read on the forward strand.
TTGATTTCTGCTCGCTTAACCTGCAAAATCTATTTCGCAGTTTTGCCGCTTTTGCTTTGTTTAATGGTGCGCTGTTAGTTCCCTTTGTTTTTTTCGTAGCTGTCACCGTTTTCATTTCTTTTCTGAAATCTTTGTGAGTAAAAGTATCTGTCGTTTGAATAACTCATGGCAAAGTATAAATGGTGACCAGTTATCTGCATTGTCTAGGCGGTAATCTCCATTGTTCTCTTGCGCAGAGTGGGGAGTTTCTTGCTATGTTGATGCCTACTGGAAGAGAGGATGGGTGTTGGGCGAATGTTGTGTCTGGCGGCAGCGGCATACGAAGACCGAGTAGAGACAGAGAGCAGGATGCGATAACCGTCTGTCAATGCCGATATCTGAGAGCACAAACGGGATAGAAGTAGTTTATGTTGGAGCGCCATGGCCTCCAAGCACGAATAAAACTATTTACACTTTGCCATGAGACACGCAAGCTGACCGAAGCCCGATTAATATATGCCCCGATATCGCTTGGAATGGAACAGGAGTTCATAAGTGGATCAATGACATTATGTGAAGAATTTACTGTACGAGTAAATGTGATCACTGCGCTTTTAGATTATAAGTACATATCTCGGGTTGTACCCAGCAGCGAGTGAGGAAGAATTCTTGAGAGGTGCGATTTTCATAGTGAAGCGATTTCACTTCCCTTTGTTTGTTCAGGTGATTCCCGCTGCCCCCATATTTTTTGACTCAGTTAACTTTGCGGTTTGGTTTTATAACTGCGAAATGCTTTAAGCTGTATGTGGCGAAAAGATTAGAAGAAGGAAATGACGGTGAAATCGCTAAACAGTTGAAGTCATTCGATGCGGGATTCCGAACTGTAATCCATTCGCGTATTCTGCAATTCTTCCAGCCACAGGAATTGATGGAAATGATCATCGGAAATGAGAATTACGATTGGAGTGTATTCCGAAAGGTTGCATATTTTAATCGATTTATTCGTATTTTTCATTCATTGTCATATATCTAGCAAGTATTCTATGCTTATGCCCCGTTAGGAAAGGATTCGAAATTGTTATTAATTAAGTTTCATTATTTACATCTGCTGTAAGGATTACGGCTATTTAAATTTATCATTTTTAAGCCAAAAATAGAAATTACTTTAAAATATCATCTGAAGACGAGAAGTATTTCATTTTGTTTTTTTTTTTTGACAGTGCAAAATGAAGTCATGATCCCTCAGCAGGAATGTTTCATCTCTCAGCATTGTTCCCCTAAAGGAAAACTTTGATAATTTCTTGTTTGTTTTTGTTTGCCCCTAGCACAATGTTTGTTATTTACCTTCTTATTTACTTGCATTGTCATGAGATAGTTGGTTGAACGTGTCATATCGACAACACTAGGCAATCGAAAGCGTTCACAGCAGTTAACCATTGTGGTATTAAATACGATGTTATTCGTCATTTGCAAATGACTTGGCGACGAGTATTTTTACAAGATTGATCCTTGATTTTTATCATGAAAAATGAGAGAGATAACTGTCGATTTTGTTCTACTTAGTTTTCGTACCGTGTTGTGTTTTTAATACTCATTCCTACACGCATTTCCAGTTTTATCGAATCAGCTCACATTTTTAAGTAACTTCATTTAGGTATTGCTTAGTTGTAACGAAAAAGTTCATGCACATTAGTCATTGTTAGGCGGCCGTACATGATATTATCGGTGCTTCAGAGGTTTCTTTTGCAGAATACAGAGTACAAAGGAGTGTATTATGCGGATCATGAGGCAATCCGTTGCTTCTGGGATGTATTTTTCGAATTTAGTCTCGATCAAAAAAAGAAATTTCTTCAGTTTCTTATGGGCACTACACGAATACCTCTGCAGGTTATTTTACTCATCATCTTAACGCCTGTGACGAGATTAGATAGCTGAAGCATTTCCCATTTCGTGCATGATTTTTTCGTCAGTCCTTGTTCATCACAGCATGCAATTTAGGATCAGTCGCTTGCTACTTAAAGAGATGCGGAAGTGCGTCGTACAACTTTCATGACTTAAGTCGACTGCGTCAATTAATGCATAATGAGGTGTGACTGCGGAGTCACTCATTGTTTTTGGTTGCGATCATATGTCATCTTGAACTTATGGGAGAAATATTTGTGCTGTTGGGCTTTCCGCTGAGTGATTCTGCAGCCATAGTATGGCTGTGAAAAATTTCCGATGTAAACGAAGCATCCACATTGCTTCAATGGATGCTTGCTTGCATTTCTTCAAATTCATGACGTGCACAGTGATACCCATTTGCTGTTACTCGAGGAATGAATTGTTTTCATTTCCGCCCAAGGGCAATAAGAGGGGAAGAAATATAACGAGAAGCAACATGATGAAACCGTTTATAGGGAATGTCGGCAGTGAAAATGACCGTACAGCCATGCGATGAGATGTCGATACCGGTGGCGCATACATGCTTCAATCTGCTTGATTTACCACCAATCACAGATCGAGAGGAGATGCGAAGACGACTGTTGATTTGCCTGGAGAACACTCATGGGTTCACTCTCGCCTAATTTCGTATTTCTCTTTTAATATTCTCTTATGGGAGCAAGGGTTGTTTGAGAAGTGAAAGGTTGCATTTGTTGTTGAGTGGAGAAAGGAGCGGATAACCATATCAAGCGGGCATCTAGTCATTGCATCTAGTGGTTAATCTTTTAAGTGTTATAATGCGATAAACACGTTATTTTGCTTATCGTTGGATGAGTTAAAACAAGTCGGATTATAACTTTATTACTCTTTGATAGATTTGAAGAAAATCAGCGGGTTTTTGAACGTTTGTGCAAATTGAGTTTTCAGTGTCATCGCGAAATTAATGAAAATTGCTGCTTGGAGTTGAGACTCTTTGGAGCTCAAGCTCGCAACTGTTAATAAATCGTCGTCCGTCCTTAGCGCACTCCCTCGAGAGGAGAGAATGCGCGAGGCTGGGCGCTGAAGTAAAATTTAAGAGAGGGGGTGCGGGAACCGAACAGCTGAAGGGAGCGGCTTTCTTTTGTTGGCTTTGTTTTCGCATCGAGATAATTGAAACCCCTCTCGGTATCCGTTTTAAAATGTAAGTTTCCTATCTCTCCTTCACTTTGCCATGACGTTCGTTGTTCCACAGTTGACATTTTATGTGCCAGCATATCAACTATGCGGCCTTACATTATAGCTGAGTGCCGATGTGAGGGTGGAAGTGGCGGTTGATTTGTAAGAGCCGAGGAATTTAAACGCTGAAAATAAAAGCGATATTATCTTTTTCGCTTTCTGTGCGGTTCTTTTCACATCTGGCAGTGGAGTGAGCTGCGGTGATGCTTAGCTCATTGCCTGCTAATACGTAATTTATCGTGATTAACCTGTACGGATCTATAAGTTATCATGGTTGCAAAAGAGTGATTATGTGCGGTTCATCACTGGCATCTAGTGAGATGGCTCATTCAGGATCCCTATAGGGGTTAGAAATAATCTGGAAAAAGTATATCATGGGAACTGATTTTCGAAACTGTTCAAAATCTTGACTTTCATATGTCTATCTCCGAGGCTAAATGCTAAGTTTCAAATAGCTTTGCAAAAAGCATTTGTTCTTCTTATGTTGCCGAGTATTAGTACGTTCTCCTTACTCAACGATCAGCCACGTCAGCTTAATTTTAACCACATGGAGTGGTGTGGTTTCCAAATTCACGCGCTATGGCAAATGTTTGTGCCAGTTTTCCCGTGGTTATAAGATGGTGTTTGTATCTTCGTTCTGGTATGCTGTTATTCGATATGGCTGTGATGTATAGCTCGCATCATAGCGGTGAACACATCTGTACTTGTGTTCATGCGATTTTCATCCATTTTTTTTTATAATTTTTCAACCCAGTGATCCCACCTGTGAAAAGTATGTTGTTATTGGCGAATATAGCTGTTTATTTTATAGGTATGATTTTGCTGATGATACACTCTGAAAATGAATTTTATATGCACGTAAAGTCTAAAAGTTGATGATACATATATGAATTTTAAGCAGGTGTATGCTCAAATAAATCTATGATAGGGTACGTTTTTCTTGCCGTTTGAATTATTTACTTGCTTTGCCAATATTGCATAGGAGTGGAGCGTTTTTCTTATGAATCGGTATAGTTTTACGCTTTCTTATTAAATGATGTTCTTCTGTATTTAAGAATTTTTAACAGTTTTGCTAGGAATTTCTATGCTTACTGCAAGCCTGGCAAAGGGATTTCGAAAATGGATTCCAATGCGGTCCACCATATCGCATGAATGAGGAAAAAAGTGGCGTTTTTGCATAGTTTTATGGACAATTTTGTTCATAAGTGAATTGTTCAAAGGCTATATTGATTTATGCATATAATAAGTTTGTCGTTTCGCGATCGTTTGTTAAGTGGATGTTGTGCAGACAATTACATTATCACAGTCCATATTGAATGATATAGAGGTATTTTGTAAATCGTTTTATTGCTGTGGTGGAGGTGAAATCAACTGATATAACTTGAATGCGTTTCATGGACACAGTTTTTGAAATATGATAACGCTCGATTGGTATTTTCATCAAAAGGGGATTGTGTTATTCGCAGAAGAGGTTTATATGTTTTAAATGTTCACAAATATTGGATAGAGTATTTTCCGTGAGTTAATTTGGTACTATTTCTTGCAGCGATGGAAACTTTCAGGGCAAATGATTAATCGGGATTTATATTGCATTTTGGTGATGCTTTTTATATGTATATTCATCGTACTGAGTGATTATACGAACTAGAGCAGTTCTTAGTTTTTTTAATCGGCAATTTATTCGGTTGTGAATATTGGAAAATTTGAATGGAAATGCTGTGAAGGGAGGGGGAGGGGGGGACATCGTACAGATTGAGCGCAAATATCACATTTGTGTTTCGAGTGAATCACAAAGTTCGCGGTCTTTACGTGCTGTCAAGTTAAAGTAATGATATTCGTGCCATCGACAAATGATGTTTGATGCTGTTTTCCGCCAATGCAAATATAGCAAGGGACAGTAAGGCAATCGCCAACACACGCACACACACATATGCACATTCACAGTAAGCTTGTGCATGTTTAAACAATCCGTTATTGACTCATCGATAAACGGTGGATGAGTCACTCTAGTTTTTAGACGATCGATTGTGTGCGCAGATGTATTTCACAGTGGCATAATTGTATGAACCAGGAAGTGACACTGATGATAAATTGCTAAGCAGAGTAACATCAAACGATGTGTTGCCCCAAAAATATGAATAAACCCTTCGCGGAAGCATGGAAACTGTTGTAACTCTAGCAGCGACAACGTTGAGAGGGAGGCCGAGTGGGGCGCGAAGAGACACGGAGATATTCGAAGTCGTTTGTCGGAGGGGTACCACAGCTCATAAAGAACAAACTGGAGAAGGCGAGATGGACCAAGAGAGCTGCCGGTCCGAGAGCCGTCGACGGAGAAGACTGACTCCAGCGGGTTGAGGCCCGATTTATATAGGCTTCAGGCAGATCAAAAACACAAGTCGATCAATGACACCGCGCGGAGAACAATGAATGAGAACCGCCATAGGAGCGAAATGGTCGCTGTTAGATCACAAATAGATTTTGATCACAAGTAGATATCTTGGGTTGGCTCTTTAGCGCCATGCCCAACAGAAACGTATGTACTTGTTTTTATATGTGTGGGTCATCGAAGGGTCAATCGAAGCAAAACGTCAGAGTGGCTAGTCGACATATACTAAACGCCCACTTTGATGATTTTTCCCAGTAAAGTTGATGGCCAACTTTAATATCTAGCGCTTAATGATAATGCCCTGACTGGACCGCCTTATTTGCGCAAACTGTTCAAAGTAATTCTTTAAACAAGCACTCCTGTAGAAATGATGAAGTCTGTGACGTAGAATATTTGCTGACGTCCTAACGCATAATAAGAGCTTGGTGGCCGGCGAAGGCAGTGGTTATTAACTTTATTCAAGGTGTATCGCGAAGATGGGTTATAAAATGTGAGCACATTCCTTCGCGTCGGCCCTCCATCTCTGTTGGACCGGCAAATGCTAGCACTGAGCTTAATTGTAAACAATACCGGTATTACCAGCAACACATGTGTTTATGACTAGTAATACCGATACTACTTCTGCTAGTTAAAAAACCAGCTAAACCATCTTCGCCTGCAAAAACATCGCGGTTGTGCGGCTTATAGCCAGCCTGTGGACTTTTGGAGAAGGCCAGCAAAGAAAACGTGGGAGGCGCGTCACCGGCATCGCTGACATCAGTTTCATGCGGAGCTCGTAACGTCACTGAGGATTCAAGCCCATCATTCCAGACCTGAAAATCATTTTCCGCACAACCTCATTTAATTCGTTTTCGATTGTGCAAGACGGCAGATGCAACCACTACAATTGGAATATCGCAAAACTAACATATGTGACATTCGTCTGCATATAATTTGAATGGGCTTCTAAAAGTCAGAGTTTGAGTATTTCCGCACTCATATGATTTCGAGCGATTCTGCATACATACTTTTAAACACCGCATACAACATCACCGGCTTCTACTCTAGCCTAAAACAGCTTCAAGTGCATTTAATCCAATCTCCGCTTCAAATTTTGGAACTCGATAACCGTCTCCCCACGAGATACGTCGCAATTTCTAAAATCATTTAGCTTTTCCGGTGAAATGTTTCAGTTTTTCAAACGTTACGAAGTGGGAATTTACGATCAGAGTGATCGCAAAAATAACATAAAGTTTTGCCCTGCTATTATCGATAAAACAAACGATCGAAAGAGAACATCTCATAGTTGTCTCGAAATCTTAGAGATCGCATCTACTCTTATATTCCTGAGATGAGTGAATTCTCGAATGTTGAATTTCAAAGCAATCTTACCACATTCTCCAATTATTAGCATCAACTCTCATTTCTCATCATTCTTATATGAGATCATGCCATTTCCATGCATCTTAATGCACTATTGCAATGTCATTTATCAATAAAATGTACTGTCGCGTTTCTGTATGTTTCGACCTGTCCATATCGTGCAAAATTTCAGCTCCAAAAGTTGCGATATTTTAGGGCCACAGGCGGATCTCGCATATAATTCTCAACTAATCATTTGTTCAACATTGATTATGAACACTTGAATGCATAAAAAAGTAAAATTAATGAAGATCTAGTAAGTCAATTGGTCTATTAATTTCACAGAACAATTATGACTAATTTTCTTATGAAATCATTTGACCTGATAATCGGATTACAAAGAGCACAAATTGTGCTCGCTCGTTTGGCATGTTTTTCCACGTTTTAATGTTTTAACTATTTTATTGCTGATGTTTACTGCATCTGCTTCGCTTTTTCGAATAGCTACGGTGCGATGAAACGATGAAATGAGATTTTTAGTTGTGAGATTATTAGCTGCAGTTGACGATTGCGAAGCGCTTTCATTATTTTCTGGTCGAAGACAACAATAAAATGCTACAGCAACATTTAAGCAACAACAATAAAGTAATGCACAACAAGCTCACTTACGTCAATGAGGTTATTATAATCAACACAACATAAAACATATCCACGGGAACCTCATAACTCGAAAAGCCTCAAACTCATCATTTGGATACTTCTCTGAATTCATAGATGAAATCATGGAGTCGTAGGCCTATCGGATATGGTTATAAAAGCCCCAGGTGTTTAAAAGCTAAAACAAGAAAGCAACAACGGTTAAGAACTACATCTTCCGGAAGAGTGACCAACGTATACAGAGGTGAACAATCGGTTTCGGAAAGTGTTGAAATAAACACATATAAAGAATTATTCTATGCCACCGGATACGTGAAAAAACCGATTTTAAAACATGCAAACAAAGAAACCCCATCCGTAAGATCGGCATTGCATCTAACTCATTTGTCCGGAGAAGCCTACATAGCAACGCATTGCTCTGCCTAGCTTAGACAATGCAACGTATCGCTTTACAAAGCATCGCCACTCACAGTATTTCTGCAAAAAAAAAAAACGACAAAACACTATGTCGCCCATTCAACACATGACCTGTATTACACTATCGGATATGGTTGAAGACAACAGCAAAGTGCCACAACAACATTTAAGTTGCAGCGATTTTTGTGTCTGTTTTAGGAAATGATCAAGCAACGACTCCTCCTTTGCATATAGTGATGGGTGTTTTTCTCTGTTCCATTATATTATGCAGCATATCTATGCTTCTCATGCTGACAAACCCATTTATTTTTCATATGATATTACTTATTCCAAAAATCATTGTAAAAAGGACTCAGCGCTTTCTACTTTCCGATCTGACAGGTACATATCGCATATAAACTGTTTCAAGTAATGAGAAAACTTCTTATAAATAAGGCTGATGAGGCCTATAAGGTTGCATAAAACACACAGCTGGAGCTTATAAAAGGTCCCTTCTTAACTGCAAAACGACCCTCTTCAGCTCAGTTCAGAATGCTGCCAATGCTTAATAATACGTATTCTCAGCAAATGCTGAGCAAGTGATCCAATGCAATCGGTGCCCATTGCTGTGTCTCAACATTGAATGCGAAGATGACATTACGATCCAGATAGATCGACATCCTTCCGAATGTGAACACCCGTTTGCCATCATAGAACTTATTACCTTGCGGCGCATAGACAATACCTGCCTCGCGTGCGCGCATCTCCACCACATCCTGCAAAGCAATTACATCTCATTCATCAAATATTGCGTCGTTTTATCAATCGGCTCCTCGCAATTGTTTAAAATCGACAGTTCCACTGAACCGAACAAATTATTAAGATAACGCTCACAACAGTATATTGGCAAAAGATGGCTTTTCATTATTACCTCTCATGTCGTTTTAGTATATTATTACCTCAGTGTTTAGTGAGAATTCATCTTCTTTTCATAAACGATAGGTCGCTTCAACTCTCAACTCTTTATATCACATGAAATTCTCTTCAATTCCGACTGATTAGAAAATAGCAATCAATGCTCACATTTTATACTTCAGTACCACGATGATGCCTTTCAAACATTCCAGGAACATTTCCTTTAACAAAAGACCTATACAAACAATAATAACGGCAAAAGGTACATCTTGCTGATATCATCCTAGGGTACTTGTCATGACGTCTGCTTTTGCAATCACGCCCATTTCACCAAGCAATTCAGTGAAAAAGTGCGCAAAAACACACGTACATCCCACTTTACTAGACAGCTTACATTAATCTTCAAAAAAAAAAAGAACTCGCGTTTGGGATCTGACTGGCTGTAATGCGACCCGATCGTTCCAAGAGACAAATTTTCATATGTTTTTAAACGTCTACAACTTCTTTCAGAGTTAAAGAGCCAAGACGAATATTTTCATAGAGGTCAACCTGCGAGGAGCATTCGAATCATCAAAACTGATAACTCGATTTCTGATGATCTTCGGATTGAAATTAAAAAATAGCCAAATAAAGAGATACATCAAGCATATGCATTCTGCAAGCACGCATTTGCAAAAGCACACAAGAATGAAGGCGTGCAAAATGTGTTGAAAGTTGAAATATTCTGAGAGTGAAGAAAAGCTCACCTTGAAAGACAAATGTGAGAGTGACGGTGGGGGAGGACGGGGTGGCAATGGTGCACCTGGAATGAGTGGCATCGGTGGTACAGGAGGTGGTGGGGTGCTGGCTGTCTGTTGACACGCATACCCTGTTGAGCCTCATTCATCGCCAGTAGGGCGCGCATTAGTTGCTCTGAAAAGATGCAAATAGTCACCTAAGGAAGTGTTAGAATGCAGTTCTTGTTGTTCCCCTGTTACTTAGCGGCTGATGCAATAAATCGTCACTTAAGAGACAAAAGTGGGTAGCGAAGAGGACAAACCAACATTTTAAACTATTCATAAGTTTCTTATTGAAAAGACGAATGCAATTAGCATTCGGTTTACAAACCGTTATGCAATGCAATTAGCATTCGGTTATGCAATGCAGTCAGAATCCGGTTGTCTCACTTCAACTGAACAACTGAGAAACAGTGTCAAGTGAGTTGTCGATATAAGAATTTATTAAACACCAGTTTCACCGGATGGCTGACTCTTTGTCTTCAATTCGTGCCAGTCAATTAGATGGTGTTTAAAAAAATCTTATAGGTTATTATAACGAGGAAGGTTTTCACTAAAAATTGCTTCAACGCAAGGGTCATGAAAAAAAAAAGAAAACCGTTCTGAATTCAGCCTCAAGACCAAATTACTAGGCGTACGCTGTATAGAACTATTATCCATTACACTATAAAACTATTAAGTTTTTTGCAATCTAAACCGCATTAGACATATTAACTAATTGTTTCCTAAAGCCTCAGATCAAAATCAACCCAAACTCAGGTCATGGTGCACGGAGTGAAATTCCCTATGAAAAGTCCACTTAGCAAGGTACAGCGCCACTCCGCCTGTCATTTCTAATTTTTAAAGACCCTAAATACAAAGATGTGCGCTGATCCAATATAAAGTTGAAAAATGGAGACAAAAAAAATGCAAACCTCGAACAACATGAAGCGATGATATCTCGATAGGAAACCTGCCTTTCCATTCATTGTACCACATTGCAACCTCTTCCATTACAACACCTGGTGCTTCTAACCACACACACAGCGTTTCGTACCACTGCAACACGCATACATTTCTGCACAGTATTCCCATGAAAGGAAGTTGGTGCTCAAAATATGAGAAAGAGGTAGCACCTAAGGTACGGCTGATGTCGCTGTGACTACCTCTGCATTCCAACATATTACTTTTCTTAGTTCACGTTCCATTCAGAGAGACTTACTAGCGGAGCATACGGCCATTTTAATGGAACAGTATATTTCAATCTCATGTATGTTCAACGTTATCACTAAACGCAGTAAACAACAATGTTCTAGCGAAATCGAAATCTCCTCTAATAGAATTTGAGAATCTCATAACAACTTAACCATTCAGAGAACACCGAAAGCTAAAGTCACTTTCGAGACGAGTAACATAAAAATATTATTTAATAATTCGGCTCAAAACAACAATTTCATGTTCAATACCAAAAAACCAAAAATCAAAAGAAGGGAATGGTACCTTCGGGAAGAAGCTTCTTACGAATATAGCAGCAACACCTTCATTGCCTAACATCTCCACCCAAGCCAACGTTGCATAAAACTCATCGTACCGCTGAAATGTTATATATCATTAAAATAGATTTGAAGCGCCAGTTTATATTTATAGAAAATCGTCCTAATAAAAACTCCAACTCACTTCTAATACTTCGAAGTGACCTCTCAAATACAAAAAATACCCGTAAATCCCCGTCAATAAAATATTTCTTAGACGATGGGTAACTACCTTCAGTGACTACTTGCGAATGAAATGGCATTAATACGGTCAAAAACGAACGATACCAAACCAATGACCATTGATATGAGTTGAACAGACTCACAAGTCACTGTGAGCGCAATCAACTATACGATTATGACTAAATGATGGGAAACGACATTGTGCGGATCCGTTTGACCGCTAGTTTGAATTCGTGAACCGCTTACGCTCAAAATATGAAAATTGGCGAGCACAATCTACGTCGCAGAAAATCTTTCTATAAAAGGTAGACTACAGTGAATGTTAACCTTGCATGCATTATACGACCAGATTTCACTCCACAGTGCTTGGGCTGCGTTTTACAAAAGTGAGCACGAGCATCGTTCACGTTTAAGTATCAATAAATATTGGACGAATCAACGATCTCTCAAATAAAACGATAAAGGAAACAACTTTGAAAAGCGAAAGGTTAAGCTGCGAAGGTGAATTTCGAGATCAACTCAACGAACAAAGTATTCGCATGTGGTCTCATATGCCAGCATTTCAGGACACTGAGGAAAACTGAAAGCTTCAAGAAATGGTGCAGCGCATTGGTTCATCTTACATGATATGCGCTTTTCGCAAATTTCGTGAAAGAAAACAGAGCAAGGCCGCCCAACTAGGAAGAAATGCCAAGCAGCCACTATTCATCAAGAACATGAACAGTGGAAGGGAATTCTGAGGTACTGGCTTAGCGGATGCATTGAGTGAGCAAAACAATAAGCTAAAAATCAATTCAGAGCACATGGCATAAAATGCACTTCAGCAATACATACATACATACAATAAAATGCACACATATGACTTCCTCATACTGTATTTCTGAAGTGCATAAATGTAAAAGCGCATAGGAACTGCAGAAAGACGGCCTTTTCCGTGCAAAAACATGGCTGCACAAATCAACAAAAGCAAAACAAAGGTTCTGAAAAAAAAAGAGGAAGGAAACCTTGTTTTTCGTTGGATCGTAGTTCATTTCTTTCAAAGCCTTCTCCAGTTTGGGTGTTATGTTCTGCGCAAGGAAGGCGGACATAGTCGCCGCCGCAAAGACACCCTTCCATGGCCGAAGCATCAATACTGCGCTGCAATTGTAATTGCATTTGTTAGATTCAGCAAAACGCAAAAAAAAGAGATGCATCGACTATCCCCTATAGAATTACTTCGCCCATTTAGAAATTTCCTTTCATAATAAAAATAAATAACGACTTTGTTACGATGATCCTTGAGAATTGATTTATAACGGAATCAGTGAAGTTGCTGCAATGTACTATAAGCTCATCGAAGCAAAACCTCGAGAAAAAGTTCACCAACAAGACCCGTAAGTTACAAAACTTAGTATAAAACAACTCCACCGAAACACTCCACATGATATCGCATAGTTACATTTCACTCGCAAAACTTCACTTAAGACTACGTAAGCCATTAGAAAAAATTTACCTGTGATCGGTAGGGTTCCACTCCCTAAGTGCCTTCGCTAATTTCTGTCGTATCGGTGAGAAGACGGGCTGCAGACGGTCACCCATAATGTCAAGCCAAGGATGCATCCACGTATGAATCGGTACATGATCCACAAGTGGGTTCCATTCGTCCACTTGCGAAGAAATGCGTGGTATTATCACCTTAACACATAACCGTCAATTATAAAAACCTCTTTTTTTACTCGCTTGATAATCATTTGAATGAACACATCTGCCAGCTTAGACATGAACCCTTCATTATATGGTGCTGCAAATCGAAGAGTACTACTCGTTGGCGCTTCGAACATAGAACGGGGATAGGAATAGAAGAGTTATATTTCATTTCTACAACTATCCATTTTCGGTTATCCTCAAAATTCCATGCACAACTCGTATCAGCATCCACCTTGAATCAAACATAGATGAGTTAATGAATCGCAAAGTCAAAATCTTGGAAAATATGCAACGCCTGCTTATCATGAAATTTGTTTTAATGCCAAACAAAAACCCTAGCTGAGGCCTTCGCATACTGAACGTGGAAAGTGGAATCACGCTTATGATATACAATGAAATATTGCAAATGTGCTTAATGAATAACTTTCGAAGGAAACAATTTCATTAATCTCCTTCTTGTTTTCTGCTCAACATCGAAGTTGAAAGTTCGCTCCTTCAAAACACTAATGAAGTTCATAAAAAAGCTACATCAATTATTAATGACGGAAAATTTTAACAAGAGAACTTTTCTCTTTACCTATCCTGCTATGCAGTTTCCGAAGAACGACGCACAACAAGCCACAGAACGTGCAGAAGTGAGTTCAGTCCAATAAAAAAAAAGAAGTTTGAGGGTACTCCTAGGCAAATGCCCGGATATCTGTCTCTATCATTGTCAATTAGCCGAAGCAATTTATTAAAATAAAAGAGAGATAGGATATAAACTTCGATTCGAACGTTCAAGGTTATCCAGAATGACGTATACGGAGAACGCGAGAAAAGTGAATCCTCAATCACCTTATATGACCACAATTAAACTTTAGTAGTACTCTTTTCCGAATGAGATATGCTTTCAACTGCACCACTCCAGAGTTTATTAAGCCTAGTTGTACTCATCTGCTGAGCAAACAATTTTATATGCGAGCGAAGTCGTTTTAAAAGTTTACAAACAATGATTAGTTACTGGATAAAATAAAAAACCACTAAGGTAAAAAGTATCTCTTTTTTCCTCATTAAAAAATCACCCCCCCCCCCACCTCTCCCAAATTCTAACATAAAATGTACCGTACCTGTTCAAGAAGATTTTCGCGCATCCAAATAGGCAATAGAGGAAGCCATTTATCGACAACCGACAGCATTGAATGCGTATCGTCTCGCGGATTCCACTTCAACGCCGCCCTTCTAATGCTCGGCATCCAACCATCCCAAAGAAGTCTCTCGAATGGTGTTAGATTCTCTGCAAATTGATATTTTCATTTCAGAAGTGCACAGATTCAATGTCAAAATAAGGAACGTTGTTTTACTTCACAAAATCATCGCAACAAATCTTCAGCACTAAATCCAAAAAGCACCGTAGCATTTAGTAAGCAGTCTCAACGGTAGTGAAAATAGCAGGGAAGATAATATAAGAGAACAAAGTGTCTACATATGATGACGTTTCATGAATTAATCAAATTTTAACAATTAGCAAATACTGCCTGTCAAATAGAGGCTTCAAGATGCTCAAACATCCCAGAATCCACCATCTCTATGAAAACTTCAAATCGGGGAGTTAATCCGCATCGAAAGAAAACGTTAAATCCATCACGTTTCAAACGAGATATGAAACTGACCTAAACTTCTGGTCATCCCAAGCACACAACGATCCTCACTTTCGAGTATTTTCTTCCATTCTGCCATTAGCGTAAAGCCATAGTCAACTTGGCTCTTGTCCAGTGGATCCCACGATGAAAAATGCTTCTGTATCTGAAAAAAAAAAAAGAATAAAGTCGAGATTCTTCGAAAACTAGAAACAACATGGAATCTCCTTGATAGGGCGACGATAATATAAACTAAGTAATGACTGTAATCATTCCAATTATGAAATGCATAAAAAATATTCCCATATGACTTTCACGAGAATGAAATCGCATTTTCAGGATGGAACGGTCCCTGCTGACTGCAAATGAAATTTCTAATTCTTCTTTGAGCTCTTTTGAGCGTTTTCTCTAAACAACCGGACAGATTTGCTCTGCAAAAGCGGATGATATCAACGCTGTGTTTGTGTCCATAGGTGTCTTTCCATTTTCTGCTCAGTATTTCCACCTTGCCAATCGCTCAAAGTAGAGCAACAAAATGTAAGGGGGAGGGGGGGGGGGGGGAGAATAATTTGATATTCCCATTCACAAAGGGTTGCAAAAACCGAAGCTTTCTTTTCCACATGCAACTCTTCTATTGATCAACTGTATTTTAACTTTGTTAAATTCGCTGTATATTCCTGATGGCTATGGTTTCGAACGTTTTTCTCTATCCCCTCCCCTGTTCTGTCACCACCCCTGATTCCCCATCACTCTTTCTTTCTGACAGCCTCTATCTTCCCATCCAATCGCATCTATTATCCCCAGCTCTTATTCCCGTTTTCTGTTTTCCTTCCAATCCCTTCTGTCATTTGTTGTGATTTTTGACGTCGGCACGTAAGTTTCTTCGTCAGTGATAGTAGCGAAGTGTCAAAACGCCGTGGAATTCTGAACAAATGTCGCGCAGAATCGTTGTTTTCATCGATATATACAAAGATTTATTTATATATTTATTATCTGAGGGCAACAAGTGAAATTACTTATCGATGCGAACAAAATATAAAGGCGCCTATCCTGTCACCTCCTATGACACTCTTCCTGGAATGATCTAAACCTCGAAAAGTGTTTGATTTTTCGAGCCTACAATCGAAATTGCATCTGCAAACCGAATCTATAATCTTCAAATCAGATACGCTTTTTTGCCGCGATATATTAAATGATAAACGAAAAAGCTCACCAAAGGCAAAACGCTAGCAACGGCAACTTCCTCCAAATTGAAAAGTCGGTACTCCTCGAGGTAATCTTTCTGCAGTTTTTCGAATAGCTCTCGGCATTTTTCCAATGTCAGCTCAAAATAATTGTCACCTGCAGAAAACCTGCAAGGAACATTGCCATCAATTAAGGTTTATATTCCACCAACATGGGCAAACAATCGCTTCCATAATGCCTATAAGATTTTTATCTCGCAATCATTCACAACAACTTAGACGTTTTTCTGGTCGATTACGAACACATTTAACTAAAGGCATCAAATGACATAACACATTGTATCGACGAAGGTATACGGCTTAAAAACTTTGAATTTCATCGAAGAGCGCATTCTAAGCGAAGTATAAAATTTAATTCAAAACATTTCGTTCTTTTTCCTTCCATTTTTAATTCCATTACGATCGACAATCCTCTACGTCTCATTTATAATATATCTACAAAATAATTAGACTAAGAGAGGAGGTCTTCATCAGTTATACACTTTGAAGCACAAATTGTGCTAGTGAACAACACGACATTAAACAGCTGCATCACAGCCGATACTGAACTCATCCTATCTCATATGTTTGTTTCCTTCGAAATTCGATCCACAAAACATTTTGTTAGGGCATATAGGTTCTAAGTTCGGTGGAAGCACATGAAAAGTTTGAAAGTCATGCATGTTCCAAATTTTACTGCCTTGATGTGAATATACGAGCATATCATTATGCTACTGATTAGGGCGATCGGTACTAGGCAAGCAATGAAACAAGTAAATATGGCAACCCCCCCCCCCTCCTTTTCCCGTCATAATTTAAGGTTTGAACTCACCCTTCTAGAAGTGCGAGCACCTCCTTCATCCTCTTCTGCTCATCGCGCTCCTTCATCAACGCTAAGTTAAGCTGATTTCTATCATTTTCCAATGCCGTTGTCTGATCCTGCAAACAACAACCGGAAATCCATCAGAAAGTGCCTACATATCTGTTAGATGTCAAAGTAGTGACTTGCCGTATTGAAATATGGCAAATCATTACTTTATAGAGCAATAGTAACTCCTGCACCAATACATCATGTTGATTAGATCGACGTGAACATCATACGGATCTTATATTCATCCGAATCATCAGGAAGTGATTACCAGTGAATGCTTTCGCATACTAATATTGCAATCTTAAGCCATAACGCCGTAATGATGCAATAATCTGATGTCCTCAAGTCTGAATCAAACATAATAACCAACAATATGAGGTCCTCTTTGCTTGAATAAACTCGCCTTCCCATTTACAAAATATCATCTACCTTGCCGTGTCAACTAACCAACCAATGCACCACAATTATGAGTTTATGAATAAAATCGATGCAAAGAATCACATAATATTAAACACATAAACGGGTGCATCCATTTGTATCATTTATTATTGTTAATCTTTAAGATAATAATCTCAATAAATTTTGTGATCACCTGCAAATGAATCCTTCCTAATTTACTTATACCTCTCAATATCTTTAAATCTCCACCTTCCCACCATATCTATCATCAAGGCAATAATTTATGACTAACAAACAATGCGAACAATATGCGTGCCAAGCAGTAGTATGCAAGTGCTTAGTTAACACTAACAAAAAGTAGTTGTATTTCATAAACCTGGTTCACCTCTTTCAATAAATCACCTGACACCACTAAAGTATCATCATTATTTCAGCTACTACCAAACTAACCTCTAAGAAACGTCTTTGATGATTATTCCTTCTGATAGTTTCTTCGGTCATATCCAACAACGCATTCAAATTATAAGTTAGTTCAGGCACATCGAACGCACGATGTTCTTTCTCACTTTCCGCTACTGCTCTGCAATTAAGTTTCAGTGAAAACAATAATAACTGAAACGGAAATTGCTTACACTAGCCCATTTGACTGGAGGAACCGCCTGGAAAGTAATTTTTACAACTCACTGACAACAGCTCGGTGAATTGTTCGTCGCTCCTTTTGCTCGAATTCAAAGCTTTCATAGGCCATCAAACTATGGTTGTTACTAAAGCCTAAGCCGGACTAAACTAGCTTAACCGCAAACAATAATTAAAATCATAAATACTCTCCTTAACAATGCTCTCATTCATTATGACCTGATTTAACAGCAGAATATGAGTAAGGGATAGTGTGCAAATGAAAGTTCAAAACTTTGCATAGTTTTGAACAAAGGCATTCTTTCAATGCTGGAATCTCTATACTATAAACCTTGGAGCATTCAGTGTCATTGGTAGGAGCAATACCATTCAATTCACATCCAAACATTTTCCATATTCCAGCATTCATCTACTTTCCAAGTCCACCTCCTCTCTATTCGGCTACTACCAGCATTAAAAGCGAAATAAGTAATTATGCTTGCAACTTTTCGAATCAGCTTCGAATTCGAATGCTTGCAAAGTGCAAATATAAGCTCTAATTAAGAAGTTATTTCAGAACGCACCTTGTTTTAGCAGCATATGCTTCATAGCCCGAATAAACTTTCTGCTCTTTTCCAGTCATATCGATTACCTGAAAGTAATTAAATAGGTATAAAACAATGGGCAGCATTATAAAAGAAGAGGTGACGCATCGATTAACTTCACGAAAACTATCGGACTAAAGGTAATGATAGAAAATATAGAATCGTTGCAGGTATTTTGCATTCACGCTAACAAAACAATACGATGATATGCTTATCTTCTATCAGTAAAATTGAGAACTCATTTTTAGTAGACATAAATTCATACTTTGATAGCATTGCCAGCTACTTCGAGTCGTTTCTTCAAGACACCACCTTCGGCGATTACCTCATCGAAGGTTTTAAATTGATAGGCAACACCCTTCTTTGTGCCTGATTTCCTCCAATTTCCCTTTCGAGTAGCATCAAATGATGATTCTTCCTTCGTTTCTGTTCGTCTTTGTGCATCTGCGGCCCACTCTAAAAGTTCATCGATTGAAATACTACAGCAACGTTGAGATGGAAAATAGATCGCTAAAAGCTTTAGATATTGCGAACAGAAAAGTGTAGAAACACGAAAAGATATCGTATACAGAAAAGTATATCGCATAAAGTGTACATGCAATTTGCGGTTATGAACTATTGCAACTGGAGACCCTTCGGCAAGTTTGTCACACATTCATAAAGCAACATTAAAATCTAAGGTAGCTTGCATTCTCATCGAATGCTGCTTGCATAAAAAACCGTTCGGCTTTTCTTTAGAGACCATCACCTAACACAGGTGTCATCTGTATTGTTTTTTTTTTTTTTAAGGAGAAATGCGCTGCGCTGCCCAATAAATGTCTTGAGGGATGGGCCCATTGATACAATCGGACATGACATATGGAAAATAATATATTACCTCCGAATTTAGGGCCTTTCGCTTCCTTGCCATAGGCACCAATAGCGGCACGTCCTGGCCTCAATACGGCCTGTACTGGTTCGACGATACCTTGCTTGTTTGCGCCGAGACCTTGACCAGGTACGTAACCCATATTACGCATCATCTTCATAATTACATCACTTTTCGAATATTTCGCCCAGTCGGCAAACTTTTCCGGATCGACCGTACTATGAACTGCCCTTCAAATATCCTTTATAATGCTTTTACATGAAGTATTCCCTCCTCTTAGCCTCCAATCACGAACACGTTATAAACATTACTGCGATGAGAACATGATGAGGATAAAATAACGATGTAAACCTACGAAATATAGCCCTCATCTGTGGATCAATTTAAAGCTATACACCACAGCAGTTTAGTAAAAGCAGGCGATGGATGCCGTAAAAGTGTTGAAAAGAACAACAATAAAGGGGATCACATGATTAAACGCACATAGGAAAGTCATCATGAAATCTTATTTGTTCATCAAAGAAGAAGCTTTCGGATTTACAATTTTGGGGGATACGCATTGAACAATAAGAGTAACTCCACCTCATCAATGAACTAACAGATCTTTTCATTGCGGAACATGAGGAATGCATTGACTTTAAATAAATGCAACTACATTTCCATATACTACAAACAAAACTTTATGTAATTGAAGTGCATCGATGAACAATGCAACAATAAAAGAGCACATAAAAAATAAACTAACGACGTTCTGAATCCGGCAAAGACATTGGCGCCCATTTGTGGGCGAGCTGGGCGCGATCGTCGTTCGATACGAATTGGTTCCTCTTCTTTATCCGAATCTTTGCGCTTAAAAAAACAGCATCTTTAAAAAATAAGAGAAAAATTAGTGAACAAGCAAGTTACAAAAATATAATAAACAAATAAACACATCAAAAAGCACTTTAGAAATAAAGAGCTCGAAAATAATTTCGTTTAACTGATTATATAAAATATGCAAGACAATAGTTTTTCCATTACATTCAGTCGTAGCTTCCAAAATGTTAATTAAGTGGTACACAAAATTAGGTGTTGCCGAATCCGCATTTAGCAAACGAGAAAATGTTAGATTAAACTGCATTCGTTTCAATCACTTCTTATTCAGCAAGGTGTCAGCTGCATCCTCATACAACACGCAAAATTCGGTAACCCAAAAAGCTCTTGAAAAAAAAATGCCTCATTAAAATTGGTACCCACATAGTTTTACCGAATCGAGTGGTTTTGGAAAGGAAAGATTGCTCATAAAGTCGAAGCCATCAATTCAAATCCACCTCGCTGCAACTTCAAAGCTTAAAAAACTCGAATATTTATTTCAACTTTCTACTCCAAGAAGTGAGAAAATGGCTTTATTCGTCATACATTCTGTTGATGAATTATATTACATTTGTATTCCCTCTCCATTCAACACTATTCGAACTTGACAATAGCGTATGATAAGCTTCTTAGCAAATGGTGCTATTTTGGTACTCGGTTTAGGATTGAAGAGAATCGCTCCTATCTATGAATAGGAATGAATAGACTCAACATAAAACAAACTTAATTATAAGAAAAATCTGAACGAAGTTGAACTAACCTCGCCCTCAATGCGATTTCCATGTTTAACACCACCACTTACGAATGCGACCGGTGCCGAATAGTTCTTGGATCGTTTACGTGATGAAGATGATCCAAATCCTGCACGCAGATCCTCTTCATCTTCACTTTCCTCACGATCACCCCAAATACCTTAATAAAATCAATTGCATCTTTCAAATATTTCGTACAAAGAAATAAATAAAAAAACATTGCAACTGCTAAACGTTCTGCGTTGCAAACGGATTCACAATAAATCACATGAATATCCACGGCGACTTTTATAAAAGGAAAAGCACTCTGCTCGAGTTTGTTAATCCCCTCAAGCTGTGAGAATGATATTCCGATCCTATACCTCGGTTTCATGCTATACATCCTATATACCACTTTCCTTTCGGAAAAAAAGCTTTTTTAACCTTCATCATTCATAAAAGAAACTCATGAACGCTGATTCATATTTCCACAGGCTTCCACTGAAGTGGGTGCATGCAGCGTTATTTCTTATGAGGAGAGCAGCGAAAGCGACGAGGGCTGAGAGGTAGGGAAAGGGCCAAGTTCTGCATGATGTTTCTAATAATTTCCTTTCTATGTGTTTTTACTTCGTGAAAATTACATTGCGGGTGTCCTATCTACTTATCAGCCTGCATATTTCTATATCATCATTCAGCTTTATCTTTTTATGAATAGAACTAATAAGACGGATGTCTAAACCGATTTTCGGCTAAAGCTCTAAAACTTCATCCCTATGCGCCCCAATTTCACCTGTTTCAAAGCACAAAATTTGCTCAATTACTGGATCACTCGGATTCGAGACCCTCACTGAGCGGAGAAAACCCTGAGAGGGGTGAGTTTTTAGCAAGAAATTTCGACACGATAAATCATATGAATCTTGTGGACTGCAAATACGTTCTTTCTTGTGGGCCTCTCCTTTTTTAGGTGATCGGTGGTCTGCTGACTCGACAATAATAAGAATATCCCTCTCGCTTCCTAGTGCATCTCTTCACCTGGTGCTGGAAGGCGTAAAAAGTTTCGAATGAACTCAAAACTTTATACCGTTTACCATTGTGCGCTTACTGTCATGTAATTTGGTTTTTCAAAGGAAGCAAATGTCTTTTCACTTCCGCTGTAAGTGAATATTCGCATTTTCTAAACGGTGCCTTAAAGCTCGAAAGCACCGCAATATCATAGGAGTTTATGAAATTTGACCTTAGGAATTTATCGAAAGCCCTCACTGCAAGGCGTAGATAGTACCGCCTCATTTGCAGTGCCGCCAACAACGTCGGTTTCTTTGCATGTTCCCTTGCATCGGCTGGAATCGGACAGTGCTCATAAAAAAGAGCTATGAGATTGTCCGATATACAGCTGGTATTAGCTGATTCTTTGCGCTCCGAGGTTTTTATCTATGCAAGCGTAGAAAGCTATTTGGGAGCACCTCAAAGCCATAATTTTGTCTCCTCAACTCCTCATTCGGTAACGACACACTAAACCATGCGCTGCAAGGAGATTCTTAACTTTTTTTGGAGGTAAAGCAAGGATTAGTGTTCCAACAAAGCGCGCATCAGTGAAATACAATGAACTAGCATTAGTGTGCTCTAAAAGCAACAATTCGATCAAATATTCACCATATAATTGTTGGCTTTTGGTGAGTCCACGACGTGCACCCGGATTGATGGCGAATTCGATGTCACGGTCATCGATCTCGAAACGTTCCATATCTTCTTCCTCATCCGGATCGATCATCATTTTCACTAGAGTTGCCGTTCGATGCGCAAAATATTTCAATTCACGCTTCAATTTACACAGAATGTGAAACTGTATAACGAAATAAATGAATGCGACAAATTCGACGTTTCGTAAACAAGGGTTGACCTATGAATGTGCATAATATGACATGAAGGGGGGGGGGGGGGGGTGGAAGCATGGAAAGAAACTTCTATAATCTGTATGCTTCAGCGCTCAGTAATGGTGTAGTGGAAAATTATTGCCGAAAAATTATAAATGGGGACGGTATCTTAGTTTATAGGAATTGATCACATCAAAGGTGTACCGATCATATTAAAGGTGTATTTCCTTCTCGAAGGTTAATTAGAGTTTATTCACATTCCTTTCACGGCAAAATATTTTTGACGTTATTTTGCGCATCCAAAAAAAATGCCCATGAAATGCTTTATATCGAATCTTCATAGCGTTTTAATTAAACCTCAATCATAGCGATCGAATTTTATGAGAAAGTCGATGGATGTAACTCATATCGGAAGGGAAAGAACTGCACCTCTCACGTCTCAAATAATGCGCTAAATATCGCGTTAAACCTATTAAATTCAATATTACAAAGGATACACATTAAAGCACACCATTTTGAATCAACTTTTCATAATTCTCTTCAGTAATTTTTATCCCTTCCATCGTTCACTTTACCACTCTTGCCTCATCTCAAAGCTTAACATTCATATGCATAAATAAAATATAATATATATATATATATATATATATATATATATATATATATATATATATATATATATATATATATATATATATATATATATATATATATATATATATATATATATATATATATATATATATATATATATATATATATCACAATATAAATTATTATAGCTTTACGGTAAGAGTGAAATATGCTCGATCGTCGCTATTAAAGTAGTGAAAACTTTTTCGGAAGCTTAACTTCAGTTTACACTTCCAAATATAATGAATACAGCAACAATCGACTCTATCCGGTATTTGATATGACGAACAACAGTCCAGAGTGAGCTCACTGCCTCGAGATATGTCATCAGTAATTAAAGGACGATGCGATGGATAAGTGGCGCAAATGTCTGTTCTTAGAGGAGAGCAATCGCTGTTAAGCTGTCAGAGAGTAATGAACAACGCTGTTGCACATCTAACGTGTTCGGTTTGTTTCGAAAATATTTCTCCCATCGAATCAGAGACGCCGGAAATAGTCGGACCTCTTTTTATTAATTTAAACCTCCTGTTTTCTTTTCTGCTCTAATGGGCGCATCCCACAGCAGCCAACTATCCCAGTTTACATACTCCATTTGCAATTCAGTTCACAGCACCTGTTGGATGATTCCTGTTTTAAGGTTCGATTCCCATCAATTCACGTCTGTTTATGATAAAATATGAATTATATAGTTGAGGATGAGAAAAGAATGACGTGAACCTCTGTAGAACTTGAAGGAAACGGAAGTTCCCTGCAACTTAGAAAAATAATCAACGAGAGGAAGCGGAAGCTCTTCAAAAATTTTGACAGAAGGGAAGCGGAACGACGGAAAAGAAGCTCGCTGCAACGTGAAGAGAGTGAGAGAGAGAGAGGCAATTCTCCCACCTAAGAGGAAGAGATCCCAGGAAGGTGTGGGACACAGTTTGCACAATGCTTGGTTAAGCATGCAACCAACACATCAGCTTGAAGTTAATATTCAAGTGAGGAGTTTCACCTTCATATTTCAATTGCACAATCAAAGAACTTTTAATGATTATATTCGGTGTGCCAAATTCAAAAATAAAAATCGAATACGCCCGATCTATCCATAATCAAAAAAAAAAAAAAACCTTGAGACGTTGAAATAAAAGAATGATACTACAACAAGAGTGATAAGGGTGGAATTTGTGGGTGAAGGTCAATTATTTCTACCTATTCGATGGTGGGAATATCGCAAAAGTTACCAGCGGCTTAGGGTTTATCAAGTTAGAACTCGACGATTAAACAAGCAAAATCTTTCAACCAATTTCTACACGTATCTTCGACCTCTCCAGAAATCACCGCCCCCACCTGATGTTTTTACCAGAGAGCGATGCCATCTCGCTGCTACCTTCGAAAGAGGTCTCAATAGGACTAGCCTTTGCGGGAAATCCCGCATTTTTGAAAGATGTTTTTGTTCGCTGCGTTCACATCATCGTTCCATAGTTCTGCTTTTTCCTTTCGTAGTATATATGTTTTTTTCGTATTGCTTGTGCGCTTTTGTGAGACAGTTGTGGCATGAGGTGTTGAACATTGGTCACCTGCGCGGACGATTGCACCTTTGTTTGTGTGTTTATCCGTCAGGTGGTCTTGTCTGAATTTTAGTTACTAGTACCACCCAACTACAACGATTTGCTTTTTGAAGAAGTTTGAGAGAAGCGATACTGCATATTAGGCGCCCACCCTTCAGAGTTGATGCCGTACTTTAATCATCCTATGGGTCACCCTTATGTGATGGCAGCCACCACACAACGATGACTGCTAGGATCAGTATTTTACAGCTTCCAAACCGTGTTTAAGGATCGGTGGCATTATATAAAGTAGTGTTGTTTCACCTTCAGACCTTAATGATCAGCGATGCCGAAGCTTGAAAGGTATTATTTAAACCACGAGGTTGTCTGTCTACCAACATTTCCTTTCCTCCATTTACCCCTCGCAAAGCTTTTCACACTTACCGATGCTGTAAATTATAAGGTTCACCGTTGACCGTTTAGGGTTTCTACCACTGGACAGTTTCATGTAGAAAACAGCCATATTGATGAAAAGTTCTTAAATTGAAATCAAAGTTCTTAAATTGTCACCTCAACTACCTTGATGTGTTTTTGCATAATAATAATAAATTTACTCTCACTGTTTTGTTATCGTTGCAATCTATCTCGTAGCGAATATTGTTTTCGCGAGAGGGGGGGGGGGGGGGAGGAGAAGAGGGGAGGACAGAGAGAAGCAATTGGCGGTTTTTCGTCCTTTCCCTGGAAAGACGCACAGTATAGTGAAAATAATTTGGTTTTTTTTTTTAGCGAAGTCGTGTCCTTTCAGTTTATGCTCGCTGAGAAATTTTGAAAAATTCACTAATATTAAAACGGAGTAAACTCTGAGATCGGAGATTTACCTTTCAAGAAAAGCACCTTCTGAATGCAAAGGTACTGCTTATATAGGTTCATTCAGGCATTCGTAAATCAAAAAATAGCCACCGTTTTGAATCGTTAGAGCATAATTTTATAGCTGTTTAGCCTTTAAAGACGCCGGAAACGTATTCTATGTGCACTAATTTCACCAGTCAATCATATCTTCAAGGAATACCGCTTAGAAGCCTTTTATACAATGAAAGTCATCACCAGAACCGGAAGATGTTGCGTTGAGAGTCGCCGTTGGTAAAAAAAAAAGTCCGAAACACTGTCAAAGTAGTGTCAAGGAGTGCCGAAGAAATTTTTTAAGACAATAAAGCCTCAGAAAAAGTTTCTGTTGTTCGAGGTTTGGGGCAGTTCTCGTAGGCTTCATTGAGGTTTGTATTGGAAGGAGGGGCGGTTTGCTTCCTTCCCATCCCTCTTCCCTCCTTAGATAAGCGCTTAACTGTTGATGAATCCCTCTTGATACTTAACGGCGATCTAAGACTTTGGGTCGCATATGCGTTCACATAACTAAGAGATATCCACGATTGCATACTGCTTTTCATACTTGTAATATCCCCTTTTTTTGCTGTTTTAGGGGCAATATACAGTTACTGTAGGTAGATATTAGTAGTGAGACAGTATTTGCAATTCGCTTTCATTCACCGTCTCACTGAAGCAACGAGGTCGTTTATTACGAGGAGCAACGACCATGAGATGACAAGGAAGCACACAGTGATTAGCAAGCAAGTCCGCAGCCTGTTCATGTCCTCGGCTACGACTCCTAAAGGAAACCATAACCTAACCGGGGAAAGATCAACACCAAGATCAATGAAATGTGAGCAAAACAACTGATTACACAAAATGAGGGTCACCACGATCTCAGACTCACAAGAAATCATCTGATCAAATAGATCACTCGTCAACAAGTATCTTGCGCGTTATCCGATTGGAAGGCGTACTGTTGATAGCTACCTGCCACTATCAGTCAGGATGTATATTTCCTTTCCTTGCACCTCCCGTTGGCTCTCTATCAAAGAAATCAGTGTCCAGTACAGGTGTTCGCCTTTACAACCGTCTTATGAAGGAATGTTTTAACCAAACCTTTATCTACTTATTAATGCTCAATAAGAAAGCAGTTGTGGAGTGTATCTGTATTACTTTCACTACTTCATAACCGTTTCATCAATTGTATCATAGTAGTATTATTTGTATCTATGATTAAATTAAAGGACGAAACGGTGCAGCTGTAATTAAAGAATTACTGCAATTCCTCTAATCGTTTTTGGTATCAGAAATCAGCGTAGCGATGGGCCACTTGTTTATATTCACAAAAAATTGGAATATAAGTGAACTGCTGGCGAGCATCCGAAAGTTTCCAGAAGACATCAATACTCAGTTTTATAGTATTCACAAATATGCATTAATTAATCGAACTATTTTTAACGCCTAAAGAAAAATGGCTTTAATGAAAAGAAAAAATTCCATAATCGATTATATGCTATTCTTCTTCGATGATATGTTGTTAATAATCGAAAAAGTTTCTTCATTTAGAGTGGTTTTCCTCTTATAATAAAGGAGAAGGGATATTCATTTGAGGTTTAATGGCAATTGTTTTTTGCGTAGAAATTTATATGAATTGATCAATTTCTCAATTGATCAATTGATCAGTTCGTTTGAGGCAATTTTGTTTATGAGAAATTGAATATATCGTATTACATTCTCATTTACAATCTTTAATGGTTTCGATTAGTACGTTATGAAATGATTTATTAAGCTCCTTCATTTGTTACTTCAGAGATGTCATCGACGTTCGTTAACGATGCAAAACGACTTTTCGGCACAAACAATTTATATGCCATTTTACAGTTGCCATCTAAAAGAATGCCACGAAGTAAACTATCACAGGATGAAAGTATGTTTCATTTGTTCTTAGCTATTAGTAGTTGGTTGATATGGTGTGAGCTGTAAATTTGTAACTGATCGAATTCTTGATATTGTAAGTATCCCATTCTCATTTCTTCGATGTTATGTTTGCTTCTTGGGGTAAAAGCGAGAGGGCTATTATTTACGTCCTAACTTTCAAGTTTTTAGTAACTCTTAACTGATGATCCTGAAATTGAACAATGAAAATAAACCAAATTGAGACTGTCATATCGAATCCGACCAACCAAATGCCTTCCCACGTCGTCGACATTATAGAAAAAGATTAAGCAAATTTTCTAACTGTAAGTGGAAGGCGCGGATAATGTTGTGTTCAGCTTCATTGGTACATATTCCATTTCAAAACGGGGCAATTGCATCTCGTTCCACAGAATGGGCTGATGTTCCCTTGGATTATAGATGGCGCAAGCGCTTGTTGTAAACACAGTTAGGATTTTACTGTTACTTTTCAATACCAAGTATTCAGAATATTGTCCTTTCCATGAGGCATTTTTGCTGAAAAAGAGATCAGATCTTCGAACCCGATCTGTTCGATCGATCTGGATAGCTTAAGGTGGGACAGCACGGAACTGCAATTCAGTCGATCGGTTCGATAAGCCTTTACGAAATAACTTTTGCTATAAACCACTTTTCTTTCTGATTTATTCACACGAATTGAACACCACATGTTGCTAGCATGATTCTGGTACTAATATTAAGATTTGGCAGTGAGGAAAAACTATACCAGAAGCTAACTGGCACTTCTCATCATAGACCTAATACTGGAGTGAACAATTTTTGGTTTCTTTGTCCGACCCTCTTCTGATTTTCTTTCTATCCTTCGTCAGTGTAGTCCTTTTTCTCATGGATAATTTTTATCTCGCATTCAAATATTTCTGATTTAGCTGCGATCGCCACTGTCGTCGTCTATTTTCTATTGTTTTCAACCGTTGTTGTTTTCAATTGGCTGCTTTTTCTATATTGGAACAAAATGTTATGGTTGCAGCTGTCAAAATCTATGCCCACGCTCTCTTTAAGGCGACTGCCTTTTAAAAAAAATAATCGGGAAATGAAATTCTGCTCAAGTTCGGCTTTGATATTTTTGCTTGCGTGATTACGGCCTAAGTGTGGTCTCTAACGATTGAACTTCGTTCTGTAATTAATCGAAATTCTATTTCAAGGTTTATTTTCTCATCTTAATATAACAATATAAATAATACCTCCATTTGTACCTCTATTTGGATTTGCATATATAACGTGCTGAAGAATTATTCAATTTATTTCGGCGGTTATTCCACTGAAGTGATACACAAAAATCCGTTATCATTGAGCGTAAATCTCTCTTTTCTTTTCTCCATTGACTCTTTTCCTCGAAAAAAACCACGCAATCGCGGCTGGTAATATGGTATTTTGAAACCAAATATGGTATTTAGAAATAATAAAGGTCATTTTAAGGTCATACATCTTTCCTTGTTTTTCTATTATTTCAGTAAAGAAGGCATTTTTCAAGCAATCACTTCGCTGTCATCCTGATCGATGCGTAGAGGAGTCCGCGAAGAAGGAGGCGACAGAGAAGTTTCAAATCATAAGCCGTGCATACGCTATTCTTAGTGATGAGGAGAAGCGTAAAGTCTATGACGAGACTGGTTAGTTGGCTTCACTGAGGTTTTAATTTGTGAGTTGGTTTGTTTTCTGAGTGATAGATATTTCTTGTTGGGTGGAACTTATTATTATTAAACAAGCTGAAGTTATCCTCATGATGCTTGTTGAAGTTTGCAAGTTTTGAGGGATGATGGATGACGCCGAACTTTG
Organism: Ascaris suum; assembly: GCA_013433145.1. Taxonomy (NCBI): domain Eukaryota; kingdom Metazoa; phylum Nematoda; class Chromadorea; order Rhabditida; family Ascarididae; genus Ascaris; species Ascaris suum. The sequence continues at coordinate 3,415,362 of CM024175.1, forward strand.
TGGTGACGATGTGAATTGGGAGGAGAGATGGAGAGCTATGTTCAAAAAGGTCACCAAAGAAGATATCCAATCGTTCGTCGAACAATACAAAGGTGATTTGCATTTAATTAGAGCTGCCGTTCAGGTTTTGACCATTGTTAAAGAGTCGCTTGAAGGCGTTGCAATGTATGCTATATTGCATTATATTGTGAAAAGCGTTCGAGGAGATCGAGATATTGCATCGCAACGCAGCGGAAAGTCGAGCGAATGATTGAAGCAAAAGTTGGATGGATAGGATGTGAAAATGTTGGCACATAAAGTACGAGGACATAGGGGATAGAGTTTTGTTGAGAATTCATTGGTAAGTTCACTTCACCGTTTCAACCTTTTAACAAAGGTTCTAAGGAGTTTGGCATACGTTCGTAGAATTGCATAGCTTATTTTTCTTTTAAACTTTCTCACTCAAAATGTTGTAGACGAGTTGGAGTAATATCGTGCAAAATACTTTGACGACAAGAATTCATGGAAATTTGCACTCGAGCTTTACATGGATAACCGTGTGGGTTATTAGGGTTTTATTTATGGTTTCAGCGTGCAACATCTTTAAAGTAAATGGTCTTCTAAAAGTTCGGACTGAAATTCGCTTGAGAAGTGCATTGCTAACTTTGGTGTTATGATCGATGAATGTAGCAACAGTGATGCGTGTTTTTTATTTCATAGAATGTAAGGTTATAGAGTCGGGTGAAGAACGCGAAGCTATAAAAGAGTCGTATATCAAGAACAAAGGCGATGTTGGCAAAATAATGATGGATGTGATTGGCTTGACATATGAGGATGAGGATCGTGTACGTGAAATCATCGATGAAATGATTGAGAAGGGCGAGCTGAAGGCCACCAAGCGCTACGTGGCGGAGCCTGCGGCACGCAGGGAGAAACGACGAAAGGCGGGCGAGAAGGAAGCAAAGGCAATAATTCATTTTAATTTTATCCTTTCGCTTTTTGGAAACGAGATTTAAAAGGAAAACTTTTTATTGATAATAATAAACAGTAAACTGATGCCTATATATATATATATATATATATATATATATATATATATATATATATATATATATATATATATATATATATATAGATACATTTTCTTCTTATAAATATATACGTATGCATATGTAAATTGGCACTGTAAGTCGACATCATGTACCATCTTCCACGTTGATCCGTCGATTTCGAATGAAATTATGAGCAGTTAAAAAGGCTGAAAGGTTTGCATGCACTGCAAGTCGAGTAACACTAATCATCGGTGAAAGGTTTGCGTGGGTGGGCGGTTTGGCTAAAGTACGTAGGCATTACTGAGCATATTTTACTCGATAGGTTGTGGAAGTGATGAGTATGTTGAGCGTAGTGCAAAAGAGCATGTCGTGCCAGTTGCTATGGTACGCCTCTCCGCTTCTTTTGTTTATCTGTCAAATGGGTTGTTCAAATCCATTTTGAGAATTATTGTTGGAGAATTAAAAAGGGAAATTTTTTAATTGATATTGATAAGCAGTAAATTGCAGCTTATCGATTATAGCAACTAAAGGTGAAGTTATTCGACATAACTATGATTCGAATTCCACTTCCTTTTTAAGCAATTTTACGTATTTGCATCTGAGAAGTGAATTATTTTACCCTCATATCTGTCTGCTTATACTTGTTTTTCGAAATTCAACTCGGAAAATATTTCTTCTGTAATGTGATATCTTGCACATCCCTCCCCCTCCCAGCCCTAAGTTGATCCATAAACTTTATAAGCGCCTATGGAAGCCAAATGGTAAGAATAAACGTCATCGGTATTTATTTGTGCACTTGATCGTGACTGCAGTTCGCGCACTCAGTCGCCACTTCTTTGTTGGCTGTTGCGACGGAAATGTGGACAAAAATGATTTTGGTCGATAAGCTTGAGACTTTATTAACAGCATTTGAGACGCTTATCTATGCACAGCGTTTAGCTTTCGCTTAATTTGATTGAAAGCCTCATCTCTGGATTGATTATAGGAGGCGGAGGAAGCGTTACGTGAAATAGCAGCAAAAGAAAACACTGGAGATTTGAGGACAATGATAATGAAGCGACAGTTGGATAGAGAGTCGTTTTTCGATGAACTTGCGGCAAAATATGCAAAGCCGACTGCAGCGAAGAGAAAGAAGAAGGCTGGCAAATGATTGTTTCCTCCGCTCACTTCACATTTTATTTATTCATTTAAATGATGTTGTATATGGTTGTTACTCATTCCGTGTGGTTTTATTAGAAATTAAAATGCACATGTTGCTTAGAATTTATAATCAGGCAAATGGTAGGGTATACGTATTTTCTTTCCTTACTTTTTTGCAACGATAAGGTATGCCGAAGTCAGTTCGTCGTGAGTATGCAGCGGTCTGCAATCGGACAAAACTATTTTAGAGATAAATATAGGTAAGAAACGTTTTGACATCATATTAGCAATCATGGAAATGAGGAATCACATACAATTTTAGAATTTGTTATAAATTGTTTTTTTAGGTCCTATCATTTGCACTTTTGCAACTTGTTCACTTAGACACAACCGAAATATATTCAAATCGTCCTCAGTCTGACCTCCGTTTGCACTGGTCGTTCAGAAAATTTAATCCTTGCAGGCAGTTGTTACAACACACTACCAGGAAAAGAGGGGGAGATCGGGGAGGAGGGAAGCGTTTCATATCTAATCTCAAGTCAGCCAGTTATACTTTTTTACTTTAGATGCAAATTAGCTTATTTTTGATATGCTTTTCGCATACGTGCGTTTGGTACAAGATGCTGGTAATCGTGGCTCTGGGAAAGCTTGCATTTTCTTTCTCCTTGAATATACTTCTTGTGCAGAAAGGAACCGTGATTTGCCACCGCAAGCTTCCTTGCCACGAGATACTGGTGACGTCTTATGCCCTCATAGTTCCCTCAGTGGCTACGAAGATTCCTCTCTGCAAAGCTGTAGCATTGCTGGCTGTCTTCTCAGTGATTTGTTTCGAAAATTCCTTAGCTAGCCGTCACAGGTGAAGGCATCTTTTATTGTGCTTCTCGTCTTTCTGTGGTCGGAGGTTGTGGCGAAATGTTAAGCGGTCATTCGCTGCTATCGTATCAACCATGATTTAGAAGGTGGACACTGATTACCTTATGATAGCCCACTTCGATGAATATACTCCTGCCATTTGATCTGTTACAACATCTCGTTTTGTCTTATTACAGTATAAATTTACGACGGAATTCTTTTTGCGATTATTATAAGAAGCGGTTGTTGCCTCGGAGTTCTGAGTCGATAAGAATTCCATCTTGCGTCAAATAACCTGTTGTGTAGTTAATGGAGGATTGGTGGAATGGGGACTCGTGAAAGCAGGTTCAATACAGTAGAGTTCCCTGTGAGAGCAGACACAGCTCGTAGTTCTTCAGCAATGTGTCTCTTATTCGCTGCAAGATATCCAAGAGAGAGAAAGAGGCTTTGCTTATTCCACAATTCCGGAGCCAGGCTTGCAGGCATATAGAACCTAGGACGTTACTTCTTTTCTGAAAAGCGTTTAGGTGTTTTACAACATTTGCTCTCGGCTTTGCATTATTTTGTCTTAATAAATGCAATATTATTGAATTTTCGGAATAGGAATACAGCGATTGTTAAAACAAACATAGAGTGTAATATGTTTAGGATGTAAGGCGGCACTATGAAAGAGCTATTTTCATAATATTCCTTGGTTTATTCCGCATATCCTGGTGTGGTATAGGGTTGAGTGGAGAGAAAAGAGTGTTTAACCTAGAGAGCGGAAAAAAGATCGACATATTCTAAACGAATTCAGGTAATTTTGATTTAAAAGAGCACGAAATAGTAATTTTTGTTCTGCTACCACCCGATTCAATTTTGCTAACGGCGCTTACAACCGAGAAGATTGATCCATCGTAATTCAGAAGGTTCATTGAATTGGTTTCGGTTTTCGAGCCGCGGATTTGATTTATTTATTTGTTTCGAAAGTGACTAAGATTATATGGAAAGCTTAATACGGAGAGTTACGAAGTTATTTTGCATTCTCGTGATTTGTTAGACAGAGCTTTATCCAAATGGGTGAAATAGAAATCTGGTGACCTTTTTTTCGAATTGGTCATAAACATATGAAGGGAAGGAAAGTCTTTCGAAAAAAATGTACTGACCATGCTTGAGTCGTATATCATATAAGACCAGAAACGGGTTTTTTGTTCATTGCAGGCTAAATCAACAACGTACAGATGTCTGTATTTTTACTCCCCTTCCAACATAGAGGCGTTAACCCTAAGAGAGACTAGCTTATGATCGTGCTGAACATTGTAAGCTTCGGACGAGGCTGGAGAGGATGGGTTAGAATGAGTTGCGCGACCTTTCCATCGTTGTGGACCTTGGGACTGGCGGATATATGCTTGCAGCGGGGCAGTGTTTTTTTGTGTGGTTGAAGAAGCACAGCTACTTCGGATGGCATTCTATCTTTTATTGCCTCTAAAGTGGCTTTGCGTTTTTCCTTGCCATCATGTTAGGTGTTGAGTAAAAAGTAAGTTCACTGTGCTTTTCACAACCTATCGAATCACATTATGTAATGCCCTTGCCATTGAGGAATACACTTGTTTCATTATACACACTTCAAAATACACTATTTACACCCATGTGGCATTTAAACTGATGTCGATGGATCTATCGTATGGTTGATGCTGTATCCGTCATAGTTTTGGTGTTGTTCCATTGGTTACACTGCTCCTCTTTTCATTAATCTGATTAGTTTTTGTTTCTTCTTTTAAAATCCATAGTCCTGAAAAATTTATTATTGTTGTCTGTTCTTCTTTCTCTATTCTTCATTATTTGGAAGTTTTTTATTCGTTTTTCATGGAATGAATCACAAAAATTCCTGGATTTTTATGGTTCAGGTAATGATCGATATGCAAAAATGTTTAAACAAATGACACTATCTTGGTGATATCATGATCCTCACGTGTTATTGGCATGTTCCACGGTTAGGTTATCCTTAATGCTCACATGTTCCTCACATGTCATTGATTTGCTTCAGAGTTAGATCGATTTCATGCAGTTGTGTTTGATGATGTTGGCGTGTTGGATAATTTTCTCATCGTCTTTTTGTTTGATGCCTATGTCTATGTATTTTTTATTGTCATAAACATGCAAAGAGGCCAATTTCGGTTTGTCAAACATTTCAACTTCCTTACTGATTCTACTAATTTGGACGGTTTATTTTAATATTAATTTAAAAGTTTATACGAGTTTAATCGATATACAAGTTTATTCGGTTTATCGTATCGGATGGTATTCAAATCACTTTTGAGCATCGGCTGCAAAAGTCGATCCTTTTCTAATAAAACCAACGAGCCGAACTTCTGTTTGGAATCTCGAATTTCGACTCCGGTTGTTGTCAAGATTCAATTGTGGCCAAATAGTGCGTTTATCAATGATCCAGAGCAATTCGATTTAAGCGAGTATTGTCGACCGTTTGCCGATCTTGGCCGCAGTTAGTGGCACTCATTGAACATCTGCTTTTAGAAATAAATATGAATATCTAGTTGCGAACATTGGAGTCTGTTTGCTTTATGGACCAAAGTGAAGGAGGAAGCTAGATCTGGTAACTGCAACCGATCAAGATTTCTTCCGATCGGTGACCGAACAGAAGCGTTGGCTTGCAAGCAAGGTTCAGTTGAAAGATTCAAAAATTTTGGTGCCACCCTTCCTGTTAGAATCCTGTCTTAGGTCTGTGAACGCGTTCGACCCATCATCGTTCCCCTGATATCGCATTCATGTAGATCTTTCTTATCGTGTATTGGTGCTTCCGCGCCATCAGACATTCATGTCTTGTTTCCTCCCACGGACTGCAGTGGGATGATTGCTGCATACCAATAGCATGACCAAAGGTAACTGCAGTCTTTTTGCATGACCTTCCCATAGGCGTCTGAGACATAATTTCAATTCTTCCGGTCGATCGGTTCTGTCGTCAAATCTGGAGATCCGGATGAACAATCCTTTGCATATTCCGCACAGTTCGCACCGGTCAATTACAGGATCCGCGTTGATTCGATAACCTAGCGCCGAATGAATTTCCACATCGATGAGTGCCTCGCCGCTTGAGCAACGCTGAAAGCATCTCACAGCAATAGAGTATTCGATGGCACTTGTATTAGTCATGTGACAGGAAGGTCAACAAAAAAGGTCTCAATGTCCCCAAAGGTTCGCGAACGAATAGTGAAGGTGAATAAAAAAGGACAAAATCCTTTTAAAAGAAGACCTGCATTATTGCTGTTCGATGTCGGCTGTGCTGCTGCTCGCCCTCCGCTGCCAGCCGTCATCGCCCCTGAGCTGCTATGCTGCGTTCTCGATTCATCGCCAGATGATGACGCCCTCCATGCACCAGTGACCACCATTCGCCTCTGCCAGCTACCCAATAATATACTGCTATACTGCATATCTTTGAGGAGATTCGCCTTCCGATCCCAACACCGTGTTCCGCCGTACACGTATCTCCTTGCATCTTGGCGCTGCATTGGGAATCACACCTCAGAATTTGGTAACTTAACCTCTGTTATTGATATTTAGACATAAAAAACGATGGTAAGCGCGCACATTAAAAAAACGCACATCATCCGACAACGACAGCGATACCATCAGAAATAAAATGCCGAACATTAGCATATAGTGACAACGACAACATACGCACATACACAACAGCAAACATTGACGCCCAAAAAAGTTCAAGAGGAAAAAGGCAGCGACTTTTTATGTGACACAAATCTCGCACAGAGCTCAAATCAACAGCTAAAACCGCGTTACGCTAGGCTATTATTATTGAACAACAAAATCTACTCTATCAACCCATAGACGGCGGCGTACAACAACAAAAAACGAAGTCGTATCCAATAGTCAAGTCACGGTTTAACAGTCGTCGAACCTTTGGGATGCGTTTATATAGCCTGCTTGTTGACGGGGTTGACGACTACGGGAACTTACGACTTGCCACTTCTTTGCTCGCCAGTTGGATGTGCAACTTTGATATCTCTGTAAGGTATATTTGTGATCGAATAGCAACCTCTTTGTTTTGAGGGCATTCACACGCGTTTGCGACAGCACTCTTTGATGCTATTATCGTTCGTGTCACGGTATGACTCTCTCAACTTCAATCACAAGCATTTGCTTCGCGCTGAGGAATGAAACCACTCGTTTAGGTTCCTCATTGAGATTTCAAAGGTGTCTAGACGCCTTGTCGAGCTCATCTCTGAATTCTCCACGATCGCGAACGTTTGTCACATATTTTGGCGTTACTTAAATCCATCCATCCTTGCGACGTTAGTCATATTATGTTAGCCTCCTCAACCTCCGTCTGTAATCATAGAGGGGAAGCATTGGTGATCATAAAGAGCAGTCATTTTTGCCTCATTTTATCTAATAGGCAGCCTCTATACTGCATTTTATATTGGGGGATGTTCAAGAATGAATAATGTCGCCTTGCACCGTTCATACATACATATAACTGAAAGGAAAGGATTTAATCCCCTTAATTTGAGGTTGGATAAGATCGATATTCTTGGAAATGCTATCAGAGTGATGCGAAATACGTTGAGGAAGGTCTCTAAACTAAAGAATGAAAACAAATTGACCGTCGTTGCATCAAATAGTAATTCATCTTTTATTGTTATCGGATCGACACAACATTCGAAGAATTATCAATTCCAAAAATTGAAGATTTTGGGAAATTCAATACCTCAACCTTTCTCTCCTTTCATTTTTTGACCCTCTTAGTCACACATATTAAATTTTAGCTGTTTTTAATTTTGAGTAAAATAGAATAAATTTTGATAAGAGGAAAATTTTTTGTGTTAAAGGTTTTTTTGATGATAGAGATCTATGCGACGATTCACTTTTGAGCTTCGCATTTATCTTTCTCCGATGGATTCACTTCATAGGAGACTGCACACAATTTTTGTCTGAGTCAGTTCAGTTGCCGTTCACTTTCGCTATTCGCAGAACGCAGAATCTTCTAGAAAACGTCAGCGCTGTTGCTTTTCATTAATTCTTTAGTTTTTTTTTTAATTATGAAGATTTTTTCACCACTAGGTTAGTGCAATCTAATAAGGCTTTTAGAGCGAATATTTTCGGCCTATGAATTTGCTGTTATGTGCTAGTAAGCCTCAAAACGTGCCTCAACATTTTTTCCGGCGAACTGGTAATATTTAAGAATCGCTTCTGTATACTGCAATGGAAACATAAAAAAGCTCATGTGAGAGGAGAGGATTTCGACTCTCGAAGTTTCATTTCTCGAGTTAAAATCTCACAAAAACGTGGAACAATGTTTGCAAATTTCGCAAAACGAATCATATATAATCTGTGCGTTTGTAAATTAGTTCGACGATTGTTTTTTGCTCATTCACCGTATGGACAATGTTGAAAGTATCATAATTCTTATCGGATGCGAAATGCGGACATATACGATTGTGTACCCTCCAAATCCACATTCACTAGGCAAATATCTTGTGAACAACGCAAGATTGTCGAATCGTTCACTCAACAATACTAATGAAATTGTGCTCAACTATTCAAAACTTCATCGTCAAATGACATATTTCAAAATTTATCTCTCTTATAAACTAATTTCTTTCTTAATGTTTTCTTGTAGTGTATATTACGTTTCATTACGTTGAATATTCCCCAACTTTTTGATCATCCCTACGTTGATCGTTGATCGTTGATTTTCACTTTGATATTGAAATAAGTGAGAAAACTTTGCGACAACACAGCCACAATCATTTATAGAGTAATTGTTGAAGCATGAAATAAGAACAGTGAAGTCTCTATTATAGCGACGGTTAAGTCTGTGTTAACACAACTAAATCTAAAAGCGATATCGATAAGGCGATGAATTCACGTCTCAATAGCAGTCATCAATTGGTCGTCGTCAATGAAGCATCCTTCCGTTCGCTTTTCACCTTTCATTAGTACCGTTTGCGAACTCTGCAATATCAGCCCACTAATTATACATCGTACCACATATACTATTGCTTTGTGAGCTGTGAGCTGCAAAAAATTTGACGTTCGCATTAAGACTTTTCTCCGGATGCAGTCATATTCTTCTCGTTCTTCCGCCCATCAACACTCTAGAAATGTGCAGTATGTTCGTGAATTGGTATATGTACTGTATGCTAGGCTTCCATATTCACTTATCTTTTAGAGTGTTCTCGGGGACCCAAAACTTTTCTAGGAGAATAATTTTTGAACTGATAGGCAATGGAAATGGAATGAAAACCCGATTCACAGTGACTTTTCACTTTTCAGTTCTTATCAGCGAGATTACGGTCGACATCATCACATATGGCTGTTAAGAAACAAACTTGACTTCCTCACTACTTGCTTTATTTACTTATTAATAAAGTAATATAGAAGCAAAGCGTGAAGCATTATAGAGAATTTGAATCCGACTTCAGCGATAACTCAGAATATTGTTGAAGTGAACTTCGAGGTTTTTATGGAACGAATAGGGTGAACTATACTCAAATCACATAAATGGCATATAGAGCTAATCAGATTGACATATTGCATGCCGTCTTCTACGACATAGGGTATCAGAGGTTAGCCTTTCCTTTCAAAAAAAACATGAGCGGCAAATAGTGTTTTTATACCGGAAAATTTCGTTTTTATATGCATCAGCTACAAAATAATTTAGATTTTCTGAAAGCTTTGAAGTTTTTCAATGGAGTGATGGAAAGGTTAGACTCCTCTTGCCTTGAAAGTTTCTTATTGCCTTCCAAAAGCGAAGATATCGTAACGCATATTCGAGTGAAAGAAATTCAAAACTTTGAGGAATATTTATTAAAGCGAAGACAATTCGTCAATTGTAGATGTCGCCGTTTATAAAGCGACAAAGTCGTCAATTGTAGTGTCGTTCGTTGTATACAGTGTTAAGTTATGAGTCAAATAAAGGTTTGTTGTTTTTTTCCTAACATTGCAAAAGCGAATAAAAAAATTATTTGTCGTCACCGTCCAGGATCTCCTCACACCGCTTAAATTGTATTTTTAACCCCCTTATTTCGTGATCCCAACGCTTCGTTACAACGACTTTCTGTAGCTATTTCTGTTGAAGAGATTTCATTAATATTTTTCCCGAAGGGCCAATCAGAAAGAAAACAAAGGTAAGTTGAGGTGAAGATCCCATAATAAGAATGGTGGGAAAGAAGTTCCCCTTCAAGGTTTTTTTTCACTACCTTCTTGTGAATTTTTCTATACGCCGTATAATTTTATCAGGTCAGACTGTCAAGCACTCAACAACCAAATCTCCGACTTCAACATCGGCTGCAGTTGTTTTCTGGGATAAATGGTCTAGTCTGCGAAAGTACTAACTGATGATCCTTCATAATATGAACTGCGACCAGAAATCAGACTCTAGTTAAACCGCAAATGACCTCATTGTACTTGCCATTCAAGTCAGAATCACGCAGAACATCCTCCTATTACTCTTTCGATTGTATCCGTATACGATTCAAATATTTGTGTGCTCGGTTATGTTACCGTCACATAGCACGTTCTTAGGATGGAAATTTCTCGTTGAAACAAAATTGAAAAACTCGAAAGGATTTTAGAGTTGGAGACTCCGACCATTTGTATGGCATATAAAACCCCATATCAGATAGCTCTTTCTCGCAAAATTTAAGCGGAAAACAACATGAACTTCTACATCACTGTGTATGTGAGCTTACTTCTTATTCTTCATTATAAGTTTTTTTTTAATTGAAGGAGCAAATAAAATTATTATCAAATACTGGCAATGAGTGAGATTGAACGAACCTTGGGGGTTGTTGTGGGTGATATGATCGTCTCACATATGTCAGCTGCAGCACGAAGCGCAGCCGGTTTGTTTAGCTGATGTAATCGTAACAACTGATCTTTCATATCTCTCTTCGATGCTTCATAGTTGAAATATGCAAAATTTGACGAACTACCTGAACATTTTTTTCTCATGTTGAATCAGAAGGCAAGTAGAGTTACCATGATGCAGAGCTCCGGTCACTCCGGAATCTGAGAGTCTCCAGTCCAAAACTTGAGATCTTCCGAAGATTTTCAGAAAGCTCAAATGCTTGCAGCCAAGGCTATGAACGCCTCAATAAGATTTATGGAGCATATACCCTCAAGGGGCCTGGAAAGCTCCAACAAGATTCTATAATCCCAAGCATCCCAAAGATATAGTATGACTTATCTTTTTAGGCTGTAACGCTTCGTTCTTCCATATAGGTCCTGCATTGCTTTCTGTTGTATCAGCGTAATTTTCTATCTACATTGGATTACTTGTTAGAGTCCTCTTGACCGGTCACTTTACTCGCTGCTCAAAAATTATTGGAGTTCAGAACTCAATAAAAGTCGAAACCGATTCTCAACTTCGCCTCCATTGACAGTTTCCTTTTGCCAGCAAACTACAATTCTTTTCGTATGTCACCTTTTATGCTCTTTTCAATAGGCAACGTTGTTTTCTGCAATTTCCTATCGTCAATGTTTCATTCAATAAGCTGTTAACCGCTATAATTTAACGCCAACGTTTCGTATAAATATCGATCATCTCGCGCATCATGCTTACTGCAATCTTATATTGCTTATTTCTTAAAACATTCAGTCAAAATTGTTAAAATATAGCTATCACCCTTATTGCACATTTTCTCGAATTAGATTGCCCCTGAAAGTTACTCGTAAATTCAATTTTCTTTTTTTAAACTGCGAAATTATTTTCTAATAGCTTCACTTATTTTTTTTTAGTCAAATTTTCTAACGTAAGGCTTTTTCTTGCAATTTGAATTGCAAATAGCATTTTTATTCTCGAAAAATGCGCTTCATCACTAATAGCCTTCAATAGCGTTTTTCCAAGTTAAAAAAAAATTGTTTTTGTTCAAGTAAGCTTCTAGTCTTGCAGATCTTCTCATTTTTTTACAGAATAATGGGGAATATAGTAAAGATGAGTATAAGTACAAAACGAATAAAGTAAAGATGAGTACAATGAAGCAGTAAGAGGCTGTAAGGAAAAAATAGTAGATTGAGATCGCTAGATTGTAACCAAATTCTAAATTTGGCTATTCTTTGCCACAAACCTATTGTTTTCTTGGGTGAAGGTTCAGCAGTAAAAATGCTCCTGTACCGTTTAATCATCTCCTAAATACCTGCCACCTTGCAACATGTTAACTACCTCTCTAGAGGCAATAAAACGACTTCAGGATCATTGGAATAAGAAACATCCAGCTCTAGCCGTGGAAACTCGAACTACCCTTCGCTTGTTCCCATTATGACCTGCAACAGCTTCAAGAGATCGCACGGTCCTTGGGTCTAGCGTGTTTCCAGAATTTTTACGCAACCCTTGAAGTCAGGGTGGCAAGAGTTCATCAGTATCCTCTGCTTTTCTACTCCACCGATTTTTTTGCACAAAGTCTTCACTTATGTGGCATCCCGAGAATTTTCAGAATGGTCCTGGCGATATTCAGAAAGTCACGAAACTCGAGGCGCTCTACAATCCGAGCGATCCGACTCTTCGGTCTCTCAACGGGTAACCAGAAAGCCTGGAAGCTGGGGCTCCTAACTCCTAAATCTTTATATGCAGGAAGTTTTTTCCGACAAGTGGAGGAAGCCTGAGATTGCCATGCTCGGGGAGTGTTCAGAAAGGCTTTGCGCAAGAGGAAGAGATTATTGGCTCAAGACGGAGTACGTGAAGGAATTATGAAACCCTGTGATTCTCAGTTTTTTTACACTGAAGCCGTTTAGCCGCATAAGCCATTCTCCACTGCCACTGCCACCTATAATAGAGCCGAAAGAAAGGGCGCCACCTGCAGACTTACCCATACTACGTATAGACACAACATTTCCATAACTTGCTATCACAGGAGTGAACATTCAGGAGTAGTATTGCTAGCCACGTCTTGTTTTGCTTATATTCGTACCCTCAACGAGACAGCACTGTAATGGAGCTATCCTACAAGTAGTCATCAAAATTTTGCGATGTATGACAACTTACTGAAATTGGTATGCGGTAGCGAAAACGCTATTGGTTGCTCGCCTTCGATAACTGCCGTCATTCGCTCGCCATCTGCGCAATAAATTATACCACATAAAATTATGGTCAAAATATTAATAAAATGTCTTAACATTGGCACATTTCAGAGAACTACTAGAATGCTCAAAAACAATTCTTTATACTCTCATTTCTGAAAGTTTTACTTGAGGAATCAACTATGATTTTATAATAATGTCTTTAGTTCGGATATTTCCTATATTGGAAATTAGCCGCTATGAACGGATGCGATCACAACTTACTATGAATGAAAATTTCCGCACTAAATATAATAAAATATTAGTGTTATTCCACTTGATTGAACTGCATTTAAAATTCGGACAACGATAAAACTATTCTTTCTTGACAGACCGTTCTTTAACAATTTGTGTAGAAAGTTCTCAACTCTCTCCTATGACAAACTTTGTGTCATAGCCGAAAGTTTAGACTTTTGAGCGAGGAATTGATAGGATTTAATTATGTATCGTTCCTATAACCTTCTTTATAGATTCTTGCATTATGGCCCCATGTCTAATGTTTTAAACGTTATGGCTCCATATAATTTGTGTTTTTATAGACATATGTGAAAACTTTTTCAGTGATTTAGACGTGGATTATTTTAATAATACCGCTGATTTCCTATACGTTTATCGATGGATGCGAAAAAGTAACTAACGGGCGATTCGTATCGGCTCAATCATGAGCGTATCATCGCTTGACATATCCGATGAATTCGATGCGTTACTTTCCAGCGCTCCAATTAACGAATATTTATTTACTCTAAAATAAAACACGAGCGAATCTTTTCAGAGATAACAGAAATCCAGTTGCTCTCATTGAACAGATACTGAGAATTGCTCTATTTAATTATATCTTCAGCAATCTAGATGTTAAGAACCTTAGTGAGCACTGTAACGTCGAGTATGCTTCATTATTGCAAAATGTTTGTTCCGATAATAATATTTCGCTCACCCTTCTTGCAAGTATTTCTCTTTAGGGGGTGGCTGACTCCCTTCTGCATTCGTGCATTTGGAAGGATGTTATCAGTTGCTTTCGTTTCTTCATTTTTCTTCATATTATCCTGAAAGTAACCATTCTTTATCTATCGATCAAACGATCATTAACTCGGTAGCAATGAGGACCGATTATCATTAATCATCTGCAACAATTACAGCCTCCTATGTCACTGATATCTGAAGAGATTAATGCCTATTTGAATTGCAGAGAACTGAAATGACTTTTAACAATTAGATTATCACTGGTTAAATTCATTTTAATGTTTTAATTTTTACATCTTTTTACTGGGGTCACTGAAGATCTTCCCTCATCTCATGACGACTGCAAATGTATTAGAGGGCACTAAGGAAATGCATCATGGCACTATAAACAAAAAGCTTCGTGAAGCATTTCCTAGTGAAGGCAAAGTTTTCTAAGGCTCACTCAATTAATTTCTCTCCATTAAATTTCTATTCCACCAATGTTTACAGTGCCGCTCAATTTTGGATGGGTATTATGGAACGAAAATCATTTGCTCACACAAACTCTTAACTTTGAGATTCTCTGAAATCGAAAAACCACAAATGCTCTCATACTATTCTTACACCATCTTAAAACCCCTTCTCTAACATTAAAAAAAAATATTTGCATAGTGCGCGAACAGCCGCATCAAGAGAGCGAACTCCTCAGTTCGGTGCCAAGAAAGAGAGATAAAAAACTAAATGGGAATGTCGACCTCACGCAGCATGTTGTGGCGCACCATCAACATCATGCTACATAAAACTGAACCTATATTAATCAACTTTTAGCACCTCATTTTTAAAGAATTTTTAGTGCTGTGGATTATTACAGAGGAAAACGGAAGGAATGAAGTAGAACATAAAGTACGGATATGTAGAACGAATTTCGCTTCTTCTGCTCATTATTTCCCACACAATCACCTACAACATAATCCTCGTTGCAAAATGATGTGGGGCAAATTTCCGCAATTTGTTTTCCAGTTGTGAACAAAAAATATGCAGCACCCTCATCACAATGCAATAACAATTGTTATGCTCTCTAGTCATAGGCAAACAATCGCTCGTAATGCATCGTGCAGTGGATCCTCAGCATAAAATTTACTTTGTACCATTCAAGTGGACGGTCTTATCGAAATTTGCAATTCGAAGATCCGACTAAAAGATTTGAGGGCAGAATATCGATATTCCGTAAAGGTTCCATACTGAGATTTCTCATAAGCGTTCGAGATTTATAAAAGTATAGCGATTTAAGCAAGAAATCGAATCTTCTCACAATATATCAAATCTGAATTTGATATGAAAATTTTGCCTTTCTTTTCAACAATTTCATTATCTATTCACAATAAATGCACATAAGTCATATATTATCTATTTGCGTTTATTCGATTGCAAAGTTTATTTTTTAATTCCACCGAAAAATTCTATTTAATGTTAAACTATAGTGAGATATTAAATGAACGAATTAATTTACCAATTTATCGTCACTTTTCTCAGTTGATTTCTTCGTTGCCTTAGAAGTATTCATTTGCTTTGTATGAGTTTCCTATAAACAATTATCCGTCAGGTTCGCTAAGAAATTTTCTCAGTGTGGAAATCGCTCGAATGCAACTTAGGTGTATTTTAAAGCGGCAACTGCAAAAACAAAAGCTTTATATAAGCATTAATCAATGTCGTTATCGGTACGTATGTGTTTGTGATTCTAGCTTTAAATATTTACATACGCATTTAGCGTTCGTTTCTATATTATACACTTATACGTCATTGCAATCAAAGCCAACCAATGTCTCCCCATTCCTCCCCCTCTCTCCCTCACCCAACTTGGAAGAGCCAGTTGGTGAAAGAACACTTCAATGGCTTCAGCTCCAACTTCTACTTCTTATGAATAGACAGTAATTGACGATAACGTTTATGCCAATGAGTTAGGTTAATCAGTAAAAATATAAAGCTGCTATAGACCAGTACTTACAAAATGATTCAAGACCTTCGACTGTCCACCTGTACGGAATGCTAGCTTTGCACTCTTATTCGACGAACTTTTAGCTTTACATGCGAGCACAATGCACGGAACTATTAAGGCCGCAACCGCGCAACAAAACGACACACAGCCAAACAGTGACATAACAAAAAATAGCAATGAGTTGAATCCGTTCCGTCACTTGCTGCAACAGAGTAGTCGCTTCGAGATATTTTATTCAAATTTCAGATAATATTCAAATTTTCAAAGATATACTTTTGTGTGCTTTTCATGAGTTGTTTTCTAACCGATTGGCAAACATTTTGCAGGAAAATGATATTTGTGGCCATCAAGAAATGCTCCAGCAAGGGGCAATGTGGTTAATAATGAAGCGACAAAAAGGTCAAGAAGTGATTTCGTCAAAAGAGGGATGCACTACGATGAGAAATTCGTAAAGAAAAAGGTCGAGTTGCAGCTCATGCTAGCATTAGAAGTATTCGAGGCATTAGGACACTGATAAATCCTTGAGGCCCACAAAAATTAGTTCGATGCTCTCGAATACGATTCAGCGAGTTGCGAATAAATTTGCATCTCACAAAACACAAAACGAAATTTCAATCCTCATTTCCGAATTATCGATATCAGCGTTACACGTCGCAAACAGAGCAAAATAATTCCATTACTATTCTATGCGTAGTGGTCGAACTATTGAGTATATTTCTCGCAAATTCTGATTGATCGTTGTGCTCCTCATTTTGCATCATTTTATTCGCTCTTTATCATCATTTCCTCAGTTATTTGTGTTCATTAGTTGCCTATGATAGCATCGATTAATAAACGCCCTCATTTTCTCTCGTTTAAAGATGTCTCGCAACTATCGACAACTCTTGTACGTTTGAACACGTATATGCATTTATATAAATTCAATACGAAATAGTCATCTACAAATGAATATATGTGATGATCGACGAGTCTCGAAGACGCATAGCGGTAAGGTAGCATTCGTGCAGTTGCAGGTTTTATATGATTATGCACCAGGTGATGTTGTTGCTGTGGTGTTGCGGTATTGCGAGCGGCCGACAACAATAATAGTAATAATAATAATAATGACAGGTGTACCTGTCACGTTGACATTTTAATCCATAAAATTATCGTTAGAGAATTATAGAAGTGAAGAAAGTTGCATGAATATAACGAGTCGTATGGAATATACAACGTGAATGTGCACAATTATTAAAAGTCAAATTGGAATCAATTGATGAAGATGTCACACTTCAACTAAATATGGAGGAGACTGTGAGGTGTCGACAGTTCCGCATAATCGTTTACCTAAAGTGACTGTCAGGTGTGTTGCTCTGATTTTACAAGAATGGTATACCTTAATCTCGTGCCCTAGAGGCGGACGGAAATGCCCCGACCGCTTTATTGCTATGACACTGTTTCAGGCAGCTAGCTGAGGATCAGAGCTCACTGTGCTCAAGAAAACTAGAGATAAGAAATCACCATGCTGGATATATCCAAGCCCATTATCTCTTCCGATGAAGTCGATCACATCCAACATGATCGCTTCTGATGTGAACTTGTTTGCGAAATATTAAAGGTGGTCCTTCTGCGAGAGGCTAAGCTCGTCTTATGCAAACTTCGGCTCTATACTTGTGGGATACGGCACCGACAAGCCAACTCGAGATGATCTAACGTACAGTGATCAAATTTATTCGTATGGTCGATTCTCGTTTATTGTTGTTCATTTAACGCAATTGACCGATTTATGTGCTGTGCTTCTGCTCGTTTGTATGTCTTTGGTTCTACTGGTATTTGGGGAGTGCTCGCACGTAAACTATTTCCATCTTCTTTGTATTCTCGCATACCGGTATCGACAGACGGTTGTCTGCTCCTGCCATCTGCGTACACTCGGGGTCCCTTCAATGCCGCCGCTGCCAGCCACTGCAGTACCCTTACGATTAATTTCAGCACATTTGTGCTGATTCGCGACATACCAACCCGAGTGCAATAACACTTCACAAGGTGATTGCTTGTTCCCTTCGTTTTATATCCTGACCCACATTCAGTGCTAATCAAAGACCCGGTAGCATCTGCATGATGTTAAAGAAATATTACTTAACATGTTCGGAGGTACAGTTACTCTATATTACTCGGATACTTCGGCATATATCGTTCTCTGAAATGTTCGGATCGGTTCGCAGTTGTTCAGAGAGAAGGTGCGTCGTCTTTCGTGCATCGGCTTGATTGGTGGTTTGCCGATTGCTGTTTATTGAATAATATTAAATAACAGTGTGTTGATGTTTCTTTTAGATGAAAAGTTTGTTGTTTATTCTTTCGTTGCTGAGGGGTACATCCAGTTCGATTTCGACTATGAAATTGCAGGTAACATTTCTTTGTGCAGTGGCACGATGTCTGTTATAATAACAGGACCGCTGCAGTCATTCCCTTCACAACTTATCGATAGCGAGAAGGTTGCTGATGAAAAGTTGGTCGTTCCTGGTGCGAAGGTCAGCTCTGCCCTCAATTTTATGAGGTGATTCATTTCTCAAATAATTCCAAGTTCAAACCATTTCCAGTCGTTATCCGGACAGATCGACCATGTATGACTCGAAAGACTTTACGTTATCCTTGTGGATTTATGTGAATTATTTGTATGTCTCTCCTTTCGGTAATTGATATTTGAAGTGAGCTGAAGTATTTTTTGGACACAGTTTGATGAAAAATTTCTCATGTAAAAGTATTTCATGCGGATCGTTATTTGTTGGCAAAGTATAGGTATTGTTTTCTGGTTGTTTCGTTTTAAAGGTAACAAATCAAAGTATTTCAGGCTTTAAAACAAGTCGGAGTAATTTGGTTTGCTTCGATAGCCTGAAAGACGTTTGGGATCTTTCAGGAAAAACTACACGTTTAACCTAAACGAGTTATCACTGAGTAGTCAATTGTTATTGCTATTAATCTTCGGTTGAAAATTTCCGCACTCTAGCTATTGGTAAAGCTTCAAGGCAGGTGAGGGGAACGGACAGTGTGGGGAGGGGAGGGGGAGGTGTTTTTGAATCGACCAAGTATGGAAGGTGTTTATGCTGAGCACAGGACAGTTCGTCGTAATAAATGCGATAGCGATGTGTTGTTGAAGTTAATTACAACATTGCTTCTAAGCAGGGCTTGAGCCAGTTCCCATAACCTTCGGTCTAGGTTAATCGCTGCTTAACATACTAAGTAGTTTTTCTTCAAAACTTTCAACTCAGTCAAGAAAAGTACATGTAATGAGACTTGTGTCAAATCCACTGTCGGTCTGCAAGGGGATCAGGATTGGATTTCACCTATGATCGTATAGGGATCGACCAAGCACGGTCCGAGTTCTAGGTAGTTGCAACTTATCGTCCGTACCGAGCCGCTTTTAACTCATTTATGCATAGTCATGAATCGAATACGGCTCTAGTTTCAACAATGACAGAGCCCAAGTCAGAACCTAAACGAATGTGTTGCTGATGTTGGCTGCAATCTGTTAGCCACTTATTGCCGTCGTGCCATATATACTGTCGATTGTACTCTCTTCACTGAGGTAGTCACTTGAAGACAGTTTCTTTTGCTTGGCTTCGCAGTAGCAACGTTGTGGAAAGAGAGGGATGCCTCATATCGTCGGTTTAAAAGAAGTCTTGGGAATGAGAGGAAAAAAGCAGCATAAAAGTTAGTCATGAAATTTAGTCACCTGGGTTTTTATGGATGGCTGCATCACTGATGTCTATGTTTCAGGTGAAGGGTCTATTCTGATTTCCCATTTCAGCCGTCAAAAATTTCACTTTCAGTGCTTGTATTCACAAGGATAGTAATCATTTTTGAGATGCGCTCTCACTTCCGGTCATTTGGATCCCCAAATTCTGTCTTTTCGAATGTCATTCATTTGCTTATGAGTATGGTGTAATGTTGGGATGTTTGCAGAGGGCATGGGACGTATCTAAGCGGAGAAGAGTTGATAGCGTCGGTGGCAGGTGCAGTAGAACAGGTCAACAAATTGCTCACCGTTAAACCAATTAAAAGCAGGTATTCCCGTCAAAACTCTTATTTGATCGCTGTTAACAATTGTGTTATCTGACTGGTATGTGCGTGCATTCTTCTATAATTGAAAGATCGTTGGCAATAAAATCGCAGTACTCAGAATATCGTTTAGAAATTTATCCGATATTTGGAAGGAAGGGAAAGATGGATGATTTGATTGTCATCGTATGTTGATCCTTTTAAGTTCCAATGTCTGATTCATTGCTATCTTACACTTCATAAAATTTATGAAGTTCAATTATTCCGTATGTCTGAATTATAGTTTAAATAAAACCTTCAAATAAAGATGCTCTTTCAGTTCATAAAAATTCATTTCAATTAAACAATTTTGCTTCCCTCACCTTTCTTTGAGGGTAACTAATCCTAAAGGTAAGTGATTCTGTAATAGTTCTTAATGAAATTTTTACGTCTAGTTTTTGCTGTTGAAATTTGGAGTGTTCCAACAGGTGTACTAAAGAACGAGTTCAAAAGTGTCGCAGATGAGCTGCCACGATGTCTGCTTTTCTGTCTTGCTAACCTCACCGACCAGTTCCACAAATTACTAATTTAAAAATGGAACAACATCATCCACAAATAACAACCTCATAGTTTAGTTTGTTTGCTTGTCTCTGCAGATCTGTAAAAGGTTTCGCCTTCCTTGGCCCGACCGTTATTGTTACCTGCTAATGGGAGATATTTTTTAACACTCATAATTTTTTCGATATAGGTTAGTCAGCTCAAGGTGAGGTATAGAAGGCTTCATCATGGCGTATAGTAGAGCCCCCAAATTTTATAAGCCTCAGCTTTATTTGTTCGCTGATTGGAACGATTAGACAGACAGATTTATATACATAGACATACAGACACGGCGCGCAATAGCCTGCGTCTTGCAAGCCATGCAAATTTGTAGAGGCGCACAAGGTGATACTTAAACGAATGCAGTGAGGAAAATAACAAATCGCGTACAATTTTGCTCCTTCATACGCATTGGCAAACTTGCTGAGCATAAAATGACAAGATTGTGTCTGTGTCTGTGTTTATGTATCTGCTTGTCCGATGGTGTCGGATGTGGAAGGACTGAGATACAAAATTTGGTGACCTCCTTTACTGCCTTGTAGTTCATCATCCACTTCTAAAAGAGTGAGAGATACTTAATTCTATCCAGAATTTCACAGATATTCTGAGGTCAATCAGTCTCGCACCTGACAACAGATGTGCTTTGGGGACGTATCTTTTGCGGGCCGGTGTAAGTGATAGAAATAGTTATTAAGATATACGTATTATTGTACATATTGTAGTCATTTAAGGCACTCATTGGTTTATGAATGGGGAAGGCTACAAGAGCGCATATCGTGCCAGTTCCTTTACCGCGCTTTTTCAGTTTTCTTTCTCGATAATTTTATCACAATTTGGTGGCAGAGATATGAGGCCTACATTTGGAGATATTTGAATGAAATGATTTGCGAGGATATATGAGCAACATGTCGATATGAGAGCCTTTCTGTGGGCAGTAGTAAGCTTGGAAGTTCTTTCCTTTCAGTAAGTAACAGGTAAAACGTTGTT
This sequence comes from Ascaris suum, assembly GCA_013433145.1. NCBI lineage: Eukaryota > Metazoa > Nematoda > Chromadorea > Rhabditida > Ascarididae > Ascaris > Ascaris suum. The sequence continues at coordinate 3,436,989 of CM024175.1, forward strand.
AATCTCGTGCCGTTTGAATACCCGCGCCGAGCTACCGAGAATGTCATAATTTCTTTTCATAGATACAATGGAGAGATAGGCGACGTAGTTGTGGGTCGTATTACCGAAGTTCAGCAGAAGAGATGGAAGGTGGAGACATACGCACGACTTGATTCTACGCTAATGCTCTCCAGCGTTAATTTGCCCGGAGGAGAACTGGTATTTTGCTTGCTTGTTTGGAATTTTTGGTTGGTTGAGTGGACAGAAGTAAGTTGTCTTTGTTGTCTTTACAACCTGCGGTTGACAGGAGCTTGAACTATCTTATCGTCCATATCCGCCCCTTTCTATCCATCCGCTTCATGCACTTCGATAATTTTATTGTGCGTAATTTTTTTTTTAATGCAGAACTTCTCTTCTATTATCCACCGTATAAAAGATGTTTTTGTTTTAACATCTTGTAGACTTGCTTTGCAAAATGCATAGTTGCAGCGTCATATATGTGCTTATCTGCATCTATTCAGGTAGTTTTAACAAGGGAACCACTGAAATGAAGTTTCAAGATTTAGTACGTTTGGTGTGCTCCGTATAGAGTAACTTTATGTCACAGGTTACAGCTTCGAAAAAAGAAATAGACATTAAGACTTCAAAAAATTTGTGTGCGTTATACAGCGATCAGATCAAAAAAGCCAGCACCTTCTGCGAAAGATTTATATGATTCCACATAGTTTTTACTCCTTCCTAGCTATTTGTGAAACTCATTGATCGAATGAGTGAAATCCGAGAGCGCATATCACGTTATCCCTTTTTTGCCACGTTTTTGCATCTGTTTAAAATGCAGAAGAGGAGTGGGAGGGGGTGCGGGGCTTTATTTGGCACAGTTCTTAAGGGGAGAGCCGCAGAGAGCGATGTGCGGCTGCAGAGACGGACTTCTTTGTGAACTCATTTGCGGAAGATTGTTATGGGTGTCTAATCAGTCAAACTGTGAACTTCCCATAGTTCACATATAATGAATAGGACACTCACTGTTTACGAAAGACTGAAATACATTTAAGACGGGAGAAGTCGAATTAGTTAGGCAAATGAGTATATAAAAGAATTTCGCCCTGGGATGGTCCATCTGTTGATTTATTTATTTACTTACTTTTTGTTGAAGACAGAACTTCAACTATTGAAATAATATCTTCTTTTTTTGAGAAGAGTGTAGGAGGTGATTATTATCCATGAATGAGACGGAGAGACGAATACTGTTTTTTTTTCCAGAGACGCAAATCAGTCGAGGATGAGTTGATGATGCGTGAGTATTTAAAGAAGGCGATCTCATCAGCGTATGTTTTCATTAGCTTATTTGAATATCGATTTCTCTCTTACTCCTATTATTTTGATAGACGATATCGTTCATTTCTAATAGGGGTGCTTTTTTAAATCAAATTAAATTATAAATTGCTCTTAAACATGGTAGTTTTCGTAAGAAGCACCTTTTTTTTAAATCAGCATACTATCTTTTTGCTTATTGAATGCTTCTAATAGAAGACATGCAGTATTATTCGATGAAAATGTCATTAATACGACGAGGGAAAGGTCAGCACTTTAATCGTGATAACCCGCGTTCCCGCTTTAGTGATATGTTGCACAAGAATATTCCATTCCCTTCATTTCCATTGTGTAAAAGTCAAATACCTAGCGTTAAGTTGTGTGAATGAAACATGTGCGTGTAATGCATCGTATGCAAAGTGGCTGTCTTTTGCATAAATCGTGCAGTTGGAAAGCTGAACTTTGCAGATGACCTTTGTGCAGTAGAGGATGAAAAACAATAAAAGAAGGACTTTGTTGCGCGTTGAGTTTTTATATCCTAAACCCTAAAAGTGAACTGGTCAGAGAGGAAAGTAGCTTAGCATATGGGCTAGTCTCCCTTACAGATGGGCCCTGCGAACGATGCTATCTGTTAACTTGTTGTGTCTGGCAGTAGCGACATGCGGGGACCGAGTATAGGCAGAGGGCAGGAGCCGATAACCGTCTGGCGATGCCGGTATGCAGGGGCAGAAGAGAGATAGAAGTAGTTCATGAGGCCAAAGCCCGACTCAGATAGGCCCTAGATAATGCCTGGGACAGCATAAGAACATTATGTGAAGGACTACAAACGAGAATCGACTATGCGAGTAAATGTGACCACTGCAGTGTCAAATCACAAGCAGATATCTTGTGTTGGCTCTTTGTTGCCATACCCAACATAACTGTTCGTAATATCACATGAACTGACGGTCTGTTAACTCTCCACATAAAAAATTTAGGTCTGATTTGATTATTTTGTTTGTCATTTTGACTTACGCTCTAGAAAGTGGGATCGCTTTTGATGACGTATTGCATTCTGTTTGTTGCATTGAATGCAAAATGCAATGTAAACTTGATGCAAGGATGCAATAATGCAAAAAGTTTGCAAAAATACAAAACCAGAATTGCTAAATGGGTCATTCGAAGCTGTTGAACAGAATGCACAGCAGGTGTCGGCAACAGTTCTGATACCTGTGGTAAACTTTTCTTTAACCTTTCTTGAATTGCAACTTACTGAACTATTAACAAAAGTGTTTAATCTTCTTTCTTTCTTGGGATATTTTTCTAAGGTTAAACTGTTGTTTTTGTTTACTTGAGGTGATCCTCACGATTGCAAAAAGAGCGCATGCAATGTTTTGCTGTTTACTTAGTGATAATAGCGTCGACGTATTTGCAGGCAGAGGTTCAGAAGGTGCACAACGATGGTCAACTCTCATTACACACCAGGAATCTGAAATACGGAAAAGTGAGCGCATCCTTCAAAACTTTCTTTTTCATCTTTTTGAAGCTTTTCTTTTTACTTCTTACTTGTCTATGTGTTAAATGTAGCTTATGAAGAGATGAATAGCAAAGATAGGAGGATTGGCTGACGGAAACGTTTGAAAAAGTTATCTTGACTGTGTTTGACTAAAGTTCTTGTTATCAGAGAATAGTATTTAGTAATGTTGGGTTGATTCGTCGTTTTGCATTGGCTACTGCGCGGTCGATTATAAGTAGGCTCCGACTAGACTTGTTGGCTCCGCTTGACCGAGCCACCCGACCCAACACCCTCATTGGGACGAACGAGGCGGAATTAGTCTCTACGGTCATAAGAGGAATAGTGTGAATCGACTCATCAGCATCAGATGGGCAGGAGACGAGGCCAAACCCTAGCTTTTATGCAACCGACCTGCAAGAAGTAGAGGTCGGCCTGCGGTGAGGTAGGGGGCTAGTGAAAAAGCGCAGGAGTAAACTGTACGAGGGGGCATTGGGTTAGGATAATAGAAGGATATGAAGAGGCATTAATTCGTAACAAGCACTCTGTTGATTGAAATAAAATTTAAAAGAATAAGGAAACGAGCGATTTTGTACACTGCGGGCGATTTTGACGTAATGCTTTAATTTGTTTTAAAGAATTTATTTGAAGGCAATCACGTAGCTCATCCACACTGTTTGAATTGACTTTTCAAAATGAAGCAAATAATGATGGTTTGTGGTGATGTCTGAACTAGCCAGGTGTGGTGTTTTAGCTCTCTCAAGGGACTCTCGTGAAAGTATCTCCATACTTGGTGAAACGGCGCAAATCACATTTTCATACGCTTCCTTGTGGTGCATCAATAATATTGGGTTGCAATGGTAATATATGGATATCACCAGTGGCTAGTGAAGAGCAGACAGCAACCGGTGGTTATGCACAGAACCTGGATGAGGTATACTTTTCTTTTGGCTCCTAATTAAGGAGGGTGGAAGTGATATCTGCTGAATTCTGAAGGAGGAGTGAATAATTGAAGGAAGTCGTTTTTTTTTTCTACCTTTTTTGCCTTTTTTATTCTGTTCAGTTTATTTCACTGTTCAAGTCCCACTCGCAAGGTTTTGCTTCCGTAATCGTTATGATGCACTACCTGTGCTCAAGCGATGAATTCACATGAACAGAGATTAATGAAACGTTTCCTATCAAAATATTTGACAGCAAACGGAACTGAACTGGGAATGTATGAGCGGTGGTCAAGTGCATGATACATATGATTGGCAATACTGACATTCAACAATTTCGCTCTTTAAATTACATCTTAAACACATATGCCAAAGTAGTATCATATACCAATGCAGTCATGCTTTTTATTGCTAATATGCCCAAACAATGTGTTCAGTCAAGTCAGATCTTGAGACATTTGTTGATGGCAGGTATAGAAAATGTAACATGAGCATTTCTAGGTGATACCAATGGAAACGAGAGCGGTGATCGCCCGACTTGCGAACTGTGTGAATGTGTTGGCGAAACATCACATACCTCTCTATGACACAACTGTTATGCTTGCACATGAAGCATCCTCCAATTATGAGGTTATCATTCACGCTTTTTTAAATGCTCGATCAAAAATTTGGTCAGTCATGATTGCACCCATCCAACATCTGCATTCACAACTCCATTTCCTTAATTTTTTCTCCTTCTTTCTGAAATGTAATATTTTTTTTTGCATGAAAAATTTATTTAATATTTATTTACGATATGAGCGAACTAAATATTTGCAATTCCATCGTATCATATTAAAAAAAATCATTTTGCAGAATTTGCACATTCGATATAAGCGATAAATTCGTGTTAACTTCCAGCGCTTTCCCTCATTTTCTATGATCCATCTTTTAGCAACTTTGATTTGTTTTATAGAAGAGGCAGTGGTTGGGGGAGGGGTGGGAGGGAAGGAGATGGGATACCAAGGTGAACATCCATTCTTTTCGGTACCAGCTCTCAGTTCTCTGTGTTCTTCTGAAAATACTTCGTTTCATAGTAATGTTACTTTGAAAGCAGGTTATTGCCACCTGTTTTGAAAGCTTCTACTGCATTCAGTTACTTTGTTCCATTGTTGAGAGTCATATAATTACACGTAGTATTCATGAAAAGCATGAAAATAAGTTTGTATTCTCGTAATCATTCTGTGGTGTCGTTTTGATGTTTTTTGTAATTTAGGTGAAAGATCTTCTGAAACCCGCAGTGGCAACTGAGGTCGCAGCTGAAGTTGCGGATCGTTTAGAGAAGAGATTGCAAGAATCGTGATCTTTCCTTTGCGTTACAACAGTAGAAATTCTATATAACTGCGTAATGAATGGTCGTTTTTTGTTTAACTATTTTTTTTTTCTTCTTGTGATTTGAATATTATCACAAAAGTTTTTAAACCTCCATTTTGTTTATTTATGAGTTCTTGTGGCCTTACCTCTTAATTTCAAGCCGTGATCCTCGCTAACCCATTAAGTGAAGTCGTTTAGTTAGGGTGGGAGACGAATGCAAGCTGCTTCCAGTGATTGCAATCACTGACTTTTACCAGTACCTAGGTCCGCATGGTATTTCTTCATGCATACGTTGTGCGTCGAATATTATCATCCTATATGACTGACAGCTGTTTACTTCGGTTTCAACGGATTATTAATTATAAGAATATTTGAATTTAACTAGCTTGCAGTATGTGCACCTTTTTCTTGGAATTGTGGAGACCACTTCAAATAAAAAGGAATATGGGCAGTTTCTATTCTTTCTTAGCAGGTAGACATATAAAAATGTCACCGATTGGTTTTGACCAGTGTCACTTCGCAGATGCGATGTCGTCTTATATGTTGATCTGTGATCTCGCCCGGATATTATCTCTTCATTAATTATGATGTTTGTTGCGTCGATGTTTTACTTTATTATTTATTACTCTTATTCATTGTCGATTGTCATAAATTTACTTGTTTGTAGATTTTTATTTTATAAAATGAATTCAATAAAACCTTGCAATAATTCCTTTATTATTGAAATCGATTATTTTATATTCGTTGAAGGGTGTATTCCCCTGTTTATATCGTTTTTAATAGTCTTCTCTTGATCATTGTTTTAAGTTCCTTTTTTTCTCTCTTAACTTCGATTTGATTTCGTTCAAAATCTCTTTTTCTTATCACTCAAAAAATGTCGATCTTTTCCATTGTTTGGAAAAGGATTTTCGCATTTTGAGGCGACATTTTGCAAGAACTCTGCTGAAGGAGATCTCCTTGAATTGAGTCCTCTCTATTCTTTCAGGGATATTTGTCATCATGTTGGCGCAACCTTTCTGTTTTTCATTTTCGATATTGTTTTGTTATCGGGGTATCTATGATATGGATTTCATGATAACATGCGTCGTTTTAGTGGGGATTAACCTTAACGCCATTGAACAAAAAACGATAGTGTCAGCGGATGCATTTTCCAGCTGTAAGCAAGAGATGCCCTATAGCTCGAATTAAATTACGCTGACGCATTTGATTGTGATACAGATAATCGGAAAAGTGTTGTTTTATTCTTTCCTTTGATGAACTCAAATATTACAAGGAATTTGGATCTTTCGTTATTGCATAAAATTACTTTAATTGATTATACTTTTAACATATTGATAAATGGTCGATAAGGGTGTAGACGTCATTAAAGAATTTCTAGTTGATTAAAAATGTTCTTCAATTTGCATTGTGTTAATTAATAGGAGATGATTTTTATTTCAGCAATGGTCAATCCAGTAGTAATTGTGGAAGAGTCACTGGAAAGTTTGCAGCATCAGCTTAGTGATTATATCAAAGAAATAATCGAGGATGCGTTACACGAGAGGAAATGTGCCACTGTTGGGTTGTCAGGTGGAGCTTCATGCTTATGTACCTTATGCTGAAGTTAATACGAGTTGTCGATCATTAATTGCTTTCCTTATGTAAATCTAATGAGCACTGTTCTTTACTAAGTTCTGTGCTGAAGAGATTATTTGACCTAAGAGATGGAAAGGTGCTTTCTGGTCTCGGCCTCAGGATCCTAACCCACTGTCTTTGTTGAGGATGCTTTTGTCTGTGATAGAACGTCTACTCAGTAGTAGACATTCTTTTATTCGGCGACATATTCCTTGTCAGTCGATAGTTTTAACGTCTTTTCATAAGAAGGCTATAGGATTTCAAGAGGGGGTCATAGTCATTTTATTAGATCCACGAAAAAATTCACCACTATAACGAGAAAGATTCAACTTACAAACAGATTTTCGGTAAGCATTCCGAAGGAGACGCAACATTTTCGATGAGGTCGCACAACTATATACTGAAAAAATTGCAATTAAAAAGCAATTTACTCTTCGTAAGTCTCAATAAGCAAGCAGACCGCAGAGGTCAAGAGTAGTGAAAGAAAGAAATACGTTCACTTTCTAATGATTCGATTCGAAATTCTGCCTATAAGTTATCGCCTACGTTCCGGAAGGGATGGAAACCAGGAAGGGGAGGGGCTTTTGTTGCTTGAGTCAAGAGGGTTTTCCCGCTTTCGCTTGTCCTTTTGAAAGGACTATTCTCATTATGAGTTGTTTTTTGTATGATATCCGTTCGCAGCTATCAATATTAGTGTGGAGAGAAAGAAACCTGCGTAATGGTCAGGTCCGTTAACTTTTTTTTTTTTGCATAATTGAGTTCTTATTCTTTTGAAATTTCAGATATTTGCCAAATTCGCCAAGGGATATATCTTGAAGCTTGAAGACTCCATTGATTTATTTTCGAGGAATGAAAGTTTTTACTTCGATAGTGTTCTCTTCTGAGAATTCATTTCAAATAGAAATTTTCTTCTTTGAGAAAAGAGAATTTTTCTTCGCATTGCGATTTCAAACGATGGCGAAAGTCGATTTGAGAGTTTTGAAAAGTGTCTATTCATTTATACAAAAAAAAACGAAGAACTTCTCCAATTTTGCAATGGCAATAATATGAGATTTCCAATTTTAGTGAATATTTTCAGAGGTTTTCAATCGGACAATGCGCAGAATGGCGTCGTTTTATCGTTGTCATTAAAGCTGAACTTTGTTCCCCATGGAATTTCTAGGTTTCCATCTATCAGCCTTCATTTGTGTTGTGGATGATTAAGGCATTTGCACTGCTGTTTGGGTAAAGCGGCGTGCTAAAAAAATTTTCGCCTTCTTGCAGTTTATGTTGAAAGGAGTTGATCGCAAATGCCCTATACAAAAAGACTGGAAGTTCAACTTTAAGGTGGTTCAATGCCGAAGATGGTGGCTCCACTTTTGGCGAATATGCACACGGTGAAGTGGGGGCAGGTTCGGCTTTTTGCAGCTGACGAGAGAATGGAGCCTTTAACGGATCCGGAATCGAACACGGGAGCATATCTGGCACTTCTGCCTGCGTCATTTAAACAGTCTTTCCTCGAAGTTGGCCCAATCAATGACAGTATGTTTTTATCACCTCTTTGCCACATTTTTGCCTTTTTTCAAATACTCTTTAAAAAACTCTAAGCTGAAGTTTACTTCCGTCAGGGAATGTAAAACTATTTGAAGCGATGTTGATGATTAACGCAAGAACAGTTTATAGGTTGCGAATGGGAAACAAAACAACGACCAATATTTGCAAACGATTTGAGCGGAATCCGTATAGATTAAGCAATTATTCATTTGTTTTTAATTGTTGGAAAATGGCAAGAGAACTAGGATTTAGGTGGGAAACTTGTGAAGGGCAAATAAAGGATCGCTGTTTTGTTTTAATAAGTTGATATTTGCAGTTATAAATAATACTTCCAAAAATTGTTTCTGAGTGGTCTGTTCTTTCGATTATAGGTGACGACTGTAAAACTATTCATTGTGCACCATTTTCTTCACTGCTATAATATTTGCAAAGTTTTTCCAATTAAACGAATTAACTCGCGGCATGATTCATTTTCAAAGGGTAATTACTGCACATTATGAATTCCTTCGCTGGTTTTAATTTAGGTGAACGTATAAAAAGCGCAATTTTGCAACCGATATCGTTCCCACAGGAATTCCCACTGGGATTCGAAGAATTTCCTCAGTTTTGGGGATTGGAAGAGTTTCCTGTGTGGTTAGAATAGAAAGTGCGTACGATAAGAAGGGTAAGCGCTTTACCTCCATCCTCAATGCTCAGCAAAGATCGAAACGACCATAATGGCGATGTCGTCCGTAATATCTCCAACCTTTTTTGCCAAAATTTTTTGAGAGGAAGGAATATATTTACAGTGAACTAAATGTCTAGTGCTCTACATGTACAGAAGTCACGTTTATAATCCGTCTGTCACAATATAAAACACTCCAACGCACAATTTGAGTGATATATATCTGTGACCTGAGGAAGGTAATGGTTTGTCTGAGAGGTGCTCTCATCGATGAACGATAAAGAAAGAAAGAAGAGCGGCAGAAGTCAATTGAAATTGAGAAGGCTTTTGATTGCATATTGTTGTGAAATGTTTGCAGCTGCAAAATGTGCGATAAACTATGCGGAATTATTGCGCAATTGTGAACCAACAATAAAGGATGGATGGCCGGTATTGGATTTATTATTGCTCGGCATTGGCCCCGATGGTCATACCTGTTCACTTTTCCCTGGTCACCCCCTTTTAAAGGTATTATACTTTTATTTGCATAAAGCTATTTTTATTGTTCTGCTGAATATTTCTCATCGATGTGATTAGGGATAATTATAATAGAGGCCGTATTTGTGCATTGATGCCATCAGTTCTTTTGTATTTTACAGCATTGAAATAGGCGTGGGAACACTTAGCCATGAGCATTAGAGAAAGATGCAGCCATGATCATTCAGTAATGAAAACGTCACAATAAATCTGGGACTATATCGTAAGAATGCAAGATATGATAAAGAGCTTAACGACTCTTGGAGAGCATTAAAAACTCTATCAGAGTCATTAATAATCTGGGATAGAAGCAAGAACTTCTATAAAGTCAATTTTTTATGTGATGTGCAATTGATAAAAAGAAATTAATGGTCTTGTTTTTATCTCAGCTTATGAACGAATCTGGTTGAGTTTTTAATACTCATCAAAATGTTTTCAACTCGTTTATCAAATCTTGCTTCCTAACGAAATATTTTCAGATTTATTGCGAAGATTTTTATTACTAAGTGAGCAAGATCACGTCGCTCGTTGGCATAATGCTGTGGTCACTTCATTAACATTACAATTTTCACCACTTTTGGTAATGACCATTTTTCGATTGGGAAAAGAAAAAGTTGTTAAAAGCAAATTTATTTCTTTTCAAGAGTGATACGGATTGGGTCGCCGCGATAAATGACTCACCGAAGCCTCCTCCTCGAAGAATAACGCTGACATTGCCCGTATTGAATCATGCCCGACATGTCGCATTCATATGCACTGGCGAAGGAAAAGCTGACACTGTTAAGGTAACTGTTACGGCTCTATATGATATTTGGCGTGCTCACAGATGGAGTGACTAGTTGATCTGGCGACGATTACAAGGTATCGCTATGTGCTTAGAAATGTTTCTTGAAGAACACAATGATCGCCAGGTTGAGGTTGATCAAAGGTATAGACTCGACGTTTCAATTCAGCCATTCGTGAAGCAAGTATGCCACTTCAAAACTTATTTTGTTCATAAGACGTTGCCAGAACACAACTGTAGATTGCTATCGGCGTTGGCGCACTTCTGCAACCTTGCAACCACGGCATCGCATTAATCGACACCTTTCGAAATTTAATCCGCCGAACCTGCAACCACGGCATTAATCGATTTTCGAAACTTGTCGTTGAAGCATATAACAGCACTAAGTTTGACTCTTGGCGCTGCGTTTTTCACTACCTTCAATGAAAGTGAAGCTTCGTGGCATGGCATTCGACGACCATCTTTCCCGCGGACCCGTGGCAGTTGGCGGTTGGGTCATGATCGGATGCAAGTGGAATTGCGACGTCAGGTGCTGGAAATATGTCCGTATTGCTTACTGAGTCGTTTTCGAATCGATGGAGGAAAAGAGAGGCAACGCTGGCACCGAAAGCATGAAGAAATCATGCGATCTAAATTCATCTGGGTTTTGCGTCGAATAACGAGAGGAAATTCTCGATGAACGATGGCGCAGATTCCTCGATCAGAGCAGAACCTCGTCTGACTTACCCACCGTCTAAGAAGTAGATCACTCTAGGGGATATGCGGATGTATAGCCAGCCTCAGTAGTTATATAAGGCAGAAAGCTCCGGAGATGGTTCCAGTTTTCGAGGAAAAGACTCATGCTGCCATGATATGTCTTGCGCAGGAACGGCGTTAGAAACCATGCTCGGGTTATTACTAGATTATGAGCTTGGCAGGAGCAGGACGAGGATCTGTTGGATGGATATTGTCAAGGTTGGTTCTCAAAACGGAGAGATGGATGGCATCTTCAAAAAGATGGCAATGTTTGGCTATCTAATCAACCCAAGCCGACGTGGTGCTAATGCATATCGATAGTTGTGGTGCTGATTTCTGTTAGAGAAGAATGGAAAAGTACCTTCGGTCGTATATTGTCACGGAAAATTGGTAGTTTGGCTGTGGCAGCAAAGGTATTTAAAGAGAAGCTTTTCTAATAATAAGCAAACATCATAGCTCTATAACGATTGTGTATTTTCCTTCAAAATTTTCGTAGACCAAATTTTTCATCACTTTCAGATGGGTCTATGCCGACTCTTCTTTACAGCAAAGAGAGGACCAAATTATTTCGGGTGAACAATATTTAGTCACCGTTCGGTGCCGTTATGTAACTTTACCATCACTCCATTTTTGATATATGGCACTGATGGGGACCGTGGGCTAATTAAGAACATTATGAATCCAGAAAATAGCGTCGTGCATTTGGATCAACTCTGAAAACTAAAGGAGTCTATCGATGGCTGTGTTCTTTTCCATTCTGTCGTTGTTCCTTTAAATACTCATGCGTTATTCTTATGTTTTCTAATATGAATAAATAAATAAATAAATAAAACGCTTTTTTTTCGAATGAGGATTAAGCGCACATTTAGTTCTCCTTTTTAGCATATCGTTCTTGTGTAATTTTTTGCCATGGGAAGCATTAAGTTTTTATAAGCATTATAAGGATTGAAAAAGTTTGCGATGCAAACACCGATATATGATAGTTTTAGCAATCTTATTTAATTCATTTTTCGTTTGATAGAAATCTTCTAATTTATTGCAATCAGAATTCATAGATAATGATTGGGGCATTTTGAAATGAATCCTAACTATCATTTACTTATATATCAAATTATATTTGATATTTCAGGCAATTATTAATGATCGTGATACACGTTTACCTGCAACACTTGTTCAACCGACCTCAGGCACTTTGCATTGGTTTCTGGATAAGGGTGCCGCATCGAAATTGTAGTGATAGAGGTATTATTTCTTCACTTATATGAAATACTTTATGTCGGAATTTTAATGTGTTTTTTGTAGTTTCTTAGGTTTTCATGTGAAATCGTTTGTTATTTATGTTGCTCAACTATTATCAGCACTTTTATTCTTTATTTCTTAGCAATTGTGATTTTATTTTGATAGAAATCACTATCATTTAGAAATTGTTAATTGTGTTTTTTTTTTCATAGTGGCAGTTTTTTTTATTGTTTGATTTCGTTTTATTGAACGTTTAAGTTATTTTTTTAAAACTTTTATTGCTTAATTTTATTTTATTTATTTATTTATTTTTGCGGATCGCATGTTTAAGAGATTCGAGTTAACAATTGATATTTGCACAATACGCTTTACAACGGTTCTGTTGTTCTATAAAGTGAGCATTATTCTCAAATCTTGTGAACACTAGAAAAATGATGCAGTTATAATTTTGCTGAAGTTTAATTTTAAATCATCAGAACACGCTATTTGATTCTTCGTTTGCATAAGGATGAAAGGCCTTTCAATGAGCAATTATTAGTAAGGCATCTAATAGGGCCTGGTCGATCGATCAAAATATTGCTTGTAAATTGGCCGACGTTTATTTGAGCGAAGTTTCGTTCTATTTTTTCTTTCACGTTATTCTTTGTTTCCATTGTAATTGAAAAGAAGCGAAATTCGTGTTTGCTTGTTGCTGCGGGCTTGTCTGAATGACGCCATCATTGTGGATGTGAGACGGGCAGGAGAGATTCAATGATCGTCTCGTTTCTTTCCTATGATAGTACCAGAGGTCGTTCTGATTTTCCGTTATCTCGATATTTGTGTTTTCTTTTATCCGGCGCTGTCGTGACTTCCTTAGTTGGACGTATATCGTTTCGAGAAGTGCAGGCTGTTGCCTGAAACAAAATTCTTGCTCAGGTTTAATGTTCTATTTTGAAGATTTGTGGCTTTTCTGTGAGGTCTTCGAGGTACATATAACGTAATGTTATGCCTACATAGGCTACCCGGAGAAGAAAGGCGCCTTGCTCGTTAATTTTCACGAAAGGTAGTGTACAACTTTTCATAGAACTCTCATTTATTATAACTCTCATAGTGGATATGGGAAGGGTTGTATTAAAAAAAAATATAAGATTGGAAAGGCTGCGATAAAAATTCTAGTATTTTCTGCAGTTCTTTCATCTCTGGGCACCACTGGGAATTATAGAGAGTTTATCCTGTAGTTTTTCAGCAGTCTGTGTTTTGCTAAATCTACGTTTCACCGCATTCCGCCTGAGTCTTTGTGGTGGGGGGGGGGGGGGGGGGGAGGTTATAGGATTTGCAAGCACAATTTGGTTTAAAAGTGATCAGGTGTGGTCTAAGAACGAGTTCGTGAGAGAGAATTTGTGCGGCTATCAACTGCTGCATGATTGTGTATTACTAAAGCTCATTTTTTTGCTGAATATTGGGGCAATCTGTTGGTCTGATGAGTGCAGCGACACTCTTTAGATCAGCTCCTATGGCATGTTTTTCCACTTGTTGTTGCACACTCTTGCAAATTTGCATTCACGAAACATGTTATAATGAAGGCATGCATGTATATGTGTATGTTCGTTTCTGTTTGTTGGTTCCGTGATTTCACTTCGGAAACAGGTGAAGTTAGAGCTACGAAATTCAGCAATGTTTTCTATACTATAGGGGCTTATCATTGTTAGCGCCGTTACCGAGTTTCGGATGAACCTATTAACCTCTAGGCGATTTGTGGACGTTTTGGTGGTTAAAAATTTGCATTGCTGCTGTAACTAGTCTAATCTGGTTTTAAGCCACTCAGATAGCAATTGTACATCGTGTGTAATTTTATAAGCGAATCTCTTGTAGGATGTTTGCATGATTCGATGGAAGTATGAATGCATCATCACTATGTGTTTCGTTATTTTGTGACAATTTATTCAGCTGAATTGTTTTATTGAATGAGCGAGAATGTGGGGCTTCATATTATATCAGTGTGTCCGACGCGCTTTTCCAGTTGTTTTTTTTTACCTCTTCTGAAGTGATTTTCGTGAGGTTCTTGCAGATGACCATTTGTTATTCAGTATGACAGTGTGGCACATGTTTATGAGTATGCATGTTTGTCCTTATGTTCTTGCAACTGAGGAAGCGCTAGAAATAATGAATAGAATACGCATTACTGGATAAACGTTTCTTGCAACATTCGTATCGATCCACCAGCTGTGAAGGTAGTCATCGGCATTTAGAGAAGTCGAAGATTTGCGCAAAGCTAAGATTGTTCACGTTAGTGTGCTCGGTTCGAGCTATTTGCAGAATTAGTTTGTTTAAAGATTCCGCATTGTCCACGTTAAATGTTACCCGCAAAGGTGTCATTTCAAACGTGTACGATAAGACGGAAGATTTTAATTTTGCAGTGAACAAGTATACTCAGTTAGACAGTAATATTCCAGCGTTCATACACAAAAACCTTATAATTTCTCAGGTCTTCCGATTTAGCAAAATATGTTCAATTAGGACAGCTTTTATTAATAAATGTAAAGGTCTGCTTAAAAAATTATAAAGAAAAAGGTCTATGTGTTACACTAATGGGAAAATACTTATTTAAGGCATTAGTTAGCAAACCAGAATTAGTTTATAAGTTCGCCTATCCCAGTAGGCAAAGTATTAAAAGTTTAATCAAAGAAATGTTTCAAACACTTTAGTAAGTGTTGATTCCTTTCTTGCCAACTAAGGGGAATATCCACCCTCACCCCACCTACGTATTACACATTTAAGAACTTATATATGTGTTTTATATGTGTATGGTTTCGTTTTTCTATTGTACATATGTATATATACAATATTTCTTATTTTATAGTGTGACATCTCGGTTTTATTGATCTACAATGCCATTTTTTTGAGTTGCTTGAGATTGGTAGCACACGGTATATAAATATTGATCTACATGGGAGGATACTTTGACGGTGTTGATCTCAACATAGATGTTTTCGCGTATAGAAAATACGTGATTACTGGTATCTTATGTTTATGTGGCGCATTCGGACGACTTGAATACGAGGGGTTTGGTTTTATTTCATTTTGATGGTACTTTATAGATGTGAACATGTTTTTTCCATAGTATATTTGGACATACTAAAACGGTTAAGACTATCTGCATTTCTGAACCCTAGCTGTATGATTATCTTTTATTAAAGCTTTTAGGTTATAATCCCTTACTTGAGTAATTACGTATATCATCTTATAATATTCTCCGCTTATTATACCTAGCGTTTTCAATCCAAAAAATTTTTGTTAGAATTTCATTCTAATTCAGCATTATCATTGTTGTCATTTGAAAAAGATCGTAAGAACGAACATTGCACATATCTGTTGTCCTATTTCCATGTATCATATTAGAAAATTGCTTTCATAAATTTTTCGTCCAACCGTTAAAATTTTTTGCAATTTCTAGAAGAATTCAATGTATCCCACATCTGTTATTTCGTGATTTGCGTCCTCTATCACGTTTACTATTTGGTCGCTACCATAAAAATTTCGTTGTCTTGTGAACATTAATTTCGTTTCGTCTCAAACAAATTGGTGATAACCGACGCTGAATGTCACACTTCGATGAGGGGATACATGCACTTTTACAGCTGAGGTGAATATAGTTCTGTGCTAGCGAGATTGCTGCTCAACTCGATCATATCCTTCTTGATTCATTTGCATAGACATAAACGGCCAGATATGTTGAAGGTGATAATTTGATGATTCACTTTCTCACTTTTTAATTATTTAGCTTCATGATATCGTTTACGTAAGAGTGTTTTTATAATTTGCGCAGAAATAATCCAATAATGAATAGACGTCACACTTCTCTCTCACAAACAATTACCTCAGCTAGGCAGATAATCTTGAGGTTTTCTCGTACATAAAGGTAAGATGGTCTTAAAGAACACATGAAGGTATGCTTTGCAAAACCATTCTTTCGTAGAGCTTCCATTTCAATGACAATGCTTCTCTCATCCACATAATAAAGAAGCAACAACCGGCGGAGGCAAAGCATCGTTTGCCATCTTAGGCCTGGCAATGTTTCCCATAAATTTGATAATTTGATTTCTTCTCACCAATGGCGATAGTTTTTTTATCTTTTTTGGTGGCTTTTTTTTTCTTTAAACATTCGAATTTTGCCGAATTAAATTTCATCAGAAAGTTGAGATTTAATTAGCGAATCATTGTTGTCGAAATATAAATGTGGAAAATGTTCTGAGTGAAGTGCGACATGCCAATGAAGGAAATTATTGCCTTCGAAAAATTGTGCAAATCCATGAGAAAGGTTAATTGATAATCTTCTCTAGTACATTTAATGTTGTATGTAACATTCATAGAGATTTTCATTGATCCACTTAAAAATCGCAAAATTTGCGCATTTGTGTATTTAAAATCGAGGTAGAATTTTGCGATTAAATCTCAGACGAGTTATTGCGATCATTGTGTGAAAATATGAGTGTCACCGTTCGAAGTAATACTCTGAGCAAAGTTGAATGGGAACAAAACTTCATTAATGGAAGTTATGAAGGCTGCTCGCTACTCGTAGACATCACCAGTGTGTTAATTAGCCTATGAATGCTGATCGTCCATTGTATCATTGAGATAGGCTGCACTTCAAAAGAAAAGCGGAGTAGCGTACATGTGTTTAATCCAGAAACGTAGTGCCACCTTTCTGATAAAGATCAGTAGCCACATCTGCTCTTAGTAACGTTAGTGGCTACTTTATATAGAAGAATAGTGTTTTCGTTCAAAGTAAGAGGCGAAATTTATATGCGCTTATGTATTTCGATTGAAGAACGTATGCTTCATGCGTCTTCTTTAATATAGCTTGTATAAGATGCACAAGAGCGTATAACTTTGCTGCTATGAACAGGTATGAACTCACCATACGCCGGTCTAATCCCGAAGCAAGACAGAATTGAAAATATAAGCGATCAACGGTGCAGGATTGTAGTGGAACAAACTTTAGTTGTGATAGGATAAACGGGGCTAGAGGAATGGGCAATATAGCTGGCTATAATAGCGTTCCTATCGATCTTAATGAATCATACTAAAGGTATGTTGATGTGTGATTTTAAAATTTACCACAGCAATAATAGAGCTTTGCTATGGCAATTATGACATTGTTCGAATAAAACCTCAGTAATCGCTTGAATATTAGCGCGTGTCTAGAATTTCCACTTGATTTTCGTGATTCCCATATTGAATGCACGGAAGCTATTTGGCGCAAATGACGCAATACACTTTTTAATGCAGTAGCGTTTAGCGTATATGAGGCTCGCCAAAGTGAAGCGTTATAAGGTGAGCGTGAATTTAATTCAAATAAATTGCATGCAGCAATTTTTTTTTCATTCATTTCGTTAGCCTCAAAAAATTTCGTCTCGTCTCGCTTTTATTAATTTTTTTTCTTCTTTAATTCCACACCTTTTTTTTTTTCGTTGGTCTAAATGGACTTTTGTTTCATTTCATTTATCTCTGTATTTTTAGCGTTGAATTATTCCACATATTATAATAATACGTCAACTATATTATTTTGAAGTGTGATCTCACTTCTTTGCTTAACCTTTATCTGAAGTCAAATCAAGTGCTTACCATATAAAAAAATCTCTTGAAAATCTATTTATGAATGCGCTAATGTTTTCTCGCTCAGAATAACATCGCAAACGCGCTGCTCTTTATGTAAAATCTACTCGCATTTGAAAACGTAATTTACAAGGAAGAAATTTTCCTCCTCGAAGACAAACAAAATCGAGGCATAAAGGCTTTTCTTGATGATCTGCTTTTGGGGCTACCTAAGATACTTTGAAGCATGGTCAGATATACTGCTAGCCGGCATAGTCATAGGGAATAAACTTTTAACATATTTCGAAGGATAAAGCAATAGCAAAAAGGTGGGCAAGGGGGGGGGGGAAGAAATGAAAGATAAGGAAAGCACCAGATAGTCCTTATCCTAGGATACCACGCGGCGGGTATCAAGATGTTGCATTTGCGACCGCATAGCCACGTTGAAGACCTCGCACCTCCCAATGACGGCAGCTCGCTGCTCCCTAGCTCGATTGCGAGTTGCGAAGTTCCATCCTCGAACCTGAGTTCTATGAAGCACCTCAGACTACATCTCGAAATTTTCTCGGAGTGATCTATAAGTACCAGAAATTCATTTTATGCTGTTTTCGTTACATTCGATTTCCCCTGGAATCATTTATTGAGCAATCGGTCTATTAGGAATGCATATGTTTCCTGAGAGTGCTTCACTCATCGTGCTCTGTGCTCGTCTAATCGGCTGATCTACATCACAGACGGATCTGCTGCATTTTGCAGGGAGGATATTCTTCTATTTTTGGGGTTTCAATATTGCCTGCACTGAAATATTCAAATATTTTTCCCCAATCGAGTCGTCGTTTCGCGAGTTGCGATACTTATAGTTTCTTCGTTCGAACTAAAGCAGATTTAAACCAATGTCATCAGCACATATCTTCTAAGTTGCTTGCCCCCAAAAAACAGAGTTGCGTAGAAATTTTTGAGCTTTCAGAGATGCGCATAAAAATGCACTCAAGTATTGGAGGAAATGGGGAAGAGGCTCCCGATATGTGAGGTGCACCGAAGTATCGTACAGCTGTGTTCTACAGAATTCGTTATTTTGCAAGCTTCAATATGAATTATCGAAAGCTTTCTGCTTCAAATATTGTAAATATTGCGGAATATAAGTGCTGGAGAATGTGAAAAATAAAGTCGTTAGGAGGGATGAAGTTTAACATTCACGTAAAACCGCATTTCTGCATCCCAATTCTTTAATTTTTTTTTCTGCATTCTTTATTATTTCTATGTGTAATTTTCTTGTTTATAAATTTTCGATCATTCTTTGTCTGTAATTTTGTAATTCTTATCTGACTACTCGAGCTATGGAATCTTTTCGCAGCATTTGAGCTTCTGGCCTTAGAAGCCGATAGGGCCGCCTATGGATCGACGCAAGTTTGCAGACGTTTTTAGCCCAATATCACCTCTAATCTATGCCATTCAGTGATCAACTAGACGTTTGATATCGTGGATATAATATATAATCAAAAAGAACCATGCGAATTAAATAATCCGTCCCCAATTTGTACAGTAATAATGGCACACCTTTGTTTGCATATGCCTTCTCATGTACTTGTTGATTCATTATTTAATCTAACAGTTGCGCTTTCACTGATATGTAATGACTCATTGACATATAGTGCCAGCTAGTAAATTTACCTTCTTCCTACCTGTACACCTTCCATCTGAATTTCCTGAATAATGGAAACCTCCGGTATGGGCTCCTGTTGGCAAGTTTTGCGAGGATGGAGTGCAAAAACTGAAAAGAGCAGTAACATATCCACATTTTATATACATTTCCACCCAGATAAATCGTACTATTGAATAAAGATTGCATTGCATTGCATTATTGCACTATTGCATTGCTTAATAGAGCAACTCCATTTTAGTCGTTCCATCCAGGGTTTTCAAGCGGTTCACTCAAGTGCCCTTCGTTAAAACATTCATCAGACACTCAAGCAGTCAGCAATTAAATGCTCTCATTTTTTATTCAAAAAAAAAGCCGTTAAGCAGCTGAAATGCTGATTTGAGCGTTAGAAGGTAAACTCTACGCGAGGAACCTTTCGCCTAGAGGCTAGCAGGTAAATTTACCAGTCGCTTAAATATGAAATGGAAATTTGCGCAAAAGGGACTTCAATGTTCATTTTTTTCACTCCCATTTCTGAGGTTATATTTCCTGAAATAAATTTTAATCTTTTTTTATTGCAGCGAGAGCTTCGATGGAAGAGTTGTTGATTTGTTTCAGTACATTTGTAGAAATGTTTTTTGATTTGATTTGATTTGAATTAGGCGTCAAAAACCTCTTCCCATCCTCTCCCTCTCCTAATTCGATTCTTTCCCTCTACTATAAGCCTCCTTAAAAAGAGAGCAAAATTGTGAGCACTTTCTTGGCACAAAGCCGTGCTTGATTTTTAAAGCCTTTTGAACGATTCAAAGAGATTGAGGTCATAAAAGATATATTCGGAATTCGACAATAATTTTCATTCTCATCGGATCTTTATAGCAATAGTATTCAAGTGAAATTCGAAACTAGTTTTTCCCTTTTCTCGAAATGTGACATTTTTTATATCTTTGACGTTGTTTTCTTTCACGATGCATTAATTTAAAAATTGCATTTCCTCACCCATAATATGGTTTATTGCCGTTGCTAATCAACCACAGCTGCATTTATCGCCCCCAATTGATCGATAATTTGGAATGTGGCTTGCGTCTGTCATTTGCATACACAAGCACTTTACATCTGCAAGAACAATCATATTTGAAGGCGGCTACCTCGTCCTTCACCTCCTCCTGTCTGCTTTCCCCCGCGTCCCCATTTTGATGAGCTTCGCGCTCAATTATGTTGTCACTGTTATTTAATAACTATTAGTGTTGTTTTGAACATCCATTTTGTTACTGCTGTAAGTTTGCTGAATTGATTTTGTGCCTTCTGCTCTCTATTTTGTGTTTTCCCCTTTTATGTGTTTGGTGTGCCGATGTTTCTGCTGGCAAATATCGGAAACGCAACAACGAAGGTAAAAAGTTCATCGTCAGTTTTCTTCGCTTGCATGAAAAAGTTTATGTGGCTGGGAGGGGGCAGCCGTTACATGTCCATATTGGCGAACATATGTGGGCTTTGTACAAACCCGACTCAGGTTCTATGTGGATATGCCGATGGCTGGCTATCGCAAAGAAAAACAGATGTGCTTATCATAACGGTGAAAAATCTTCCCAGTTCAAATATCACAGTACTGAGATGCGCATTAGAAGAAGCAACACGCAAGCGAAAAATCCTTTTATTGATAAATGAGGTGAATAGAAGTTTGTAGTTTTTTGGGGAAACCCACATATTATTTTTATTTTATTTTCTTCACTTCCGGTCCTCCATCTGTATTTGTATCCTTTTTTCGCTTCCGATAATCTCATCTAGTTAATGGAAGGTTTTGTCCTCCTGTTATGCCACCATCAGAAAGATTTTACGAAGGATACAGCGACATATTTATGCCATCTGCTTATGCAGACCACAATGCATCAGAAACGAGGGATATTTGCAGAAGTTTATGTGCGTCAAAGCATTTGTGGTTTACTATGAACATATAAAGCGCCATTATTATAACACGCACAGTGGGGTAATACATAATTGTGCGCTCTTAGTGATAAAATAATAAAATACGCTCAATAAAGCCGTTATGTTTTACAGCTGTTGTCATCAAGCATTTTGTTGTCGTGTGACTGCCAAAGGCTATTGTCAGATAACGACGGAGGAGAAAACCAGTCGAGGACACTCTAACTTTGATGCCTAGTCCCTCTTTCGCTTATTGTTAAGTTGTTGATTGCCTTAAGAGCATTTCCTTAGAACTTCGAATGTTTTGAAATAAAAGTTTTTACTCATTGACTGACACGAGTTCGTGGTTCGCTTCACGCTATCACTCACTTCTTATGCTTTCAATAAATTTTGAATTGGTACTTGACTACGACTTTATTGTAGAATGAGACCGTTTAATAGAGAAGTTTTCGTCAAGATAGCTGTGCCAGCTGCTGTTTATGAGATTAATTTGTCGGCGTTTGGCGATCACGCAATTCAGAACTCACTGAATTTCCTCGTTTCCGAAAGTGGATGGTTCCCCATCGATTCTCGTGATCAATGCTTCTAGCAACAGTATAGTAATCAGAAGTTGCAACTCTTTCATGGGCACGTTTCATCCTTTAGGGTTTTATGCGACAACAGAAGCCCACATCGACCACTTTTTTACTGCTTGAAACTATCGAATGACATTTGATAAAGCACCCGGTTTCTAAGCGACCGAAATATAATCCACAAATTTAAATGAATTTCAAAGTGTTGTTCATAGCATATTTGGAAGGGAAGTGAACGAGTGCAGCGTTCCATTTAGATACGAATGCGGGGTTTGTATAATGTTTACAAAATTTTAGTACTGCATTTCTTTATCTTATGAAATAAAATCGTCGAACGAATAAATATAAATGTAATAAAGATATTTCGAATTGAAAAATCGCAACATTAATTGCAAAAGAAAAAAAAAACGCTCCAAAATATTTGCAAAATCATTGTTTTTAACTTCGAGTGCATCGAAGAGATTTTGAAGTAATTCGTTGTTGAAATACAAATAAAGAATGACTTTTATTCCATCTTAATATTGCTTTATAGCAGCAACAACGTTGAATTATTGAAACATTTGCTCTTAAAATATAATTGATTGCTGAAATGATTGGCAAATATCATTTGCAATTTCATTAAGTGAATAATTTCATTGTTGGTCTTGTTCAATTGTTTAATCCTATCGAATTTCTTTCACATTTCTGCGATGTGAATTGCCACAAATGCGAGATTTACTATTTTGCTACAAAGGCACTTTGATGAGGTTTTCTATTAATAGGGCGATCCTCAAATTATCGTTCTTTCACTATCAACACAGTGAAATGCTACCTTCGACTGTAACATTTAATAAAGTTGTTCGATGATCAATGTAATGGATTAATTAAGATTAGCGAATGCTTTAAGCTTGAAATTTGCCAATGCCAAATATTTTTCACTTTCAATTTCTAATTTATTTGTGATTAAAAAATTCTATGAGTCCATCTTCTTTAGATTAAACTCTTTTCATTGGCCGAAGTTTTTGAATCAAATATTTGCATTTTATTCATCATATTCGATGATCAAACAATGCGATCACTAATTCGCCAGTTTATCATATGTGTTTTAAAAAAAAGATGGAAATATATACCATACCACATTGCAAATATTACTTCAACTCCAATTTAGATGAAAATTAAATTGCAATAAAGTTTGATAGAAAAATAGAGAGAAATTCGAACGATATTTTTCTTTTCAGTAAATAAGTTCTTCCGGTTTGCGCTACACAGTAGACTTGAATGTTTTCCCATATGAATATCGTTTTATAGCATATTGCAGGTGTTTCAGGTAGCATATTAATGAAATTCAAATTATTCACCTGTGAGAAATTTTCTAACGTTTTTATGCGAATTTGCGAATCTTCAAAGAAGTGCACGTTGATGGCGTCATTTCTGCGTATTATGCATGTCTGTGTTTTGTATGAATAATGATATCAGTTGTATGGAAGCCTCAGATTAATTACGAATCTGCGTTTGCTATCAATTTTTAACGCTTTTGAACACTTTTGAAGTTGAAAGTCAGATTTCTTATACATTGCTCGTATTTTGAATAATAAATCGATTATTGGGAACGATTTCTACGATCAATGAATCGATAAATAAGACACTATTAGCGCTTGAATATTTGTTTGGCCGATCGATCTGATGGGTTCCTTTATTAACTTCATTGTTAAATTTTCATCGAAAGTCTTATGTAATCCAAGCTAACTGATGTATATAAATATTTGTACAATTTTGTTGCCGTAATTTATTCTTATTGACTACCGAATAAGTCCAACATTATTCGAGCATTTTTCAATTTCTGCTTTAGCTTCCGTTATGCTTGTTTTAGCTTCAGTGTTCAGTCTCTGAATATTTCCGGCAGGTACAATATTTTAACCCTTGGAGAATTTATTTTCACGAATGAATATTTCATTTATTGGCCTCTCACGAAGAGATGTATACGCTAATGAGAGATGCGCAAATGATATCTTGGCCATCGAAGTCGATAGCCATAAAATGAAGAAATGTACAGTCGTTCATTGATATGATAATTTAAGCTAAGCCAGATAAAACTCGACTTGCAAGCGATAGTTTCGAGAAGCAAAGTTTTCACTAGGATTATGCGCAATAGTTATTTAGAAAAGTGAGATGGACGATGAAAGCGCATATTGTGCCAACAAATGCGGCTATTGTTTCACATTGCTACCATGGCTACTTTTTATATTCTAAGCGAATTCCCAATGTCACCTTTATGTTTTTGCACTAGAAAATAGCAATCGATGACATTCCTTTCATAGAAATTTCTTCATCGGTGAAATGAATTGCAAGAAATAAATTTTGGAATGATTCTGAACGAAGAAATTAATTACTCTTCAGGCAGCAACGAAACGTTTATTCACGACAATCTGAAAGATCACTGACTCAATTCGAACGCATGGAATCAGCAATGAAGAAAGTCTCAATCACCGAAGGCACTCCACCTGAGCTCGTCTACATGAATAAAATTTTGGTAATATCGTTCTTTCTTCCATAAATGATATTTATGAGAGATCTGAGTACGATAATAATAGTTCATAGCATAATAGCAACTAATAGTAATAATAATAATGATATAATAGCAGTGGTAATAAATATATGAATAAATAGATAAATAAACAAACAAATGAATGAATAAACGAATAAATAAATAAATAGTAATTAAATGAATAAATAAATAAATAATTAATTAATCATAAAAAATGAGGGCTAATAACAATCACAAAAATAACTAAATAACGAACGATAATAACAATAACAGATACAATTTCCTAGTTTTTAATTAAATAGCACATGGTATTATTTATAGTCTCCTCTCATGACATTGTTTTGTCTACGGTTTTCATTATATAGTAGTTTGTTTGGTTCTTGATCATAATTTATTATGCAGATCGGGTAATGCTCATAAGAGTTTCGAAGGTTTCATGAGAATATGAGAAAGGTTGAAATTTGTTCTCGACCTCATATTCATGCTGATGTTGTTGGATGTTGCTCAATGATCTCATTGTAACTATTCTGTATGATGTCGTACTCGTTAAATAACAATAATAAATGAGCACAATAACAATAGTAATAGTAAGGTAAACTTTATTTTCGTTATATTGTGAATGTGGGCAAATTCCTCTGATGTATCAACATAATCATATCAATAGACGCTTCCATTTATGCTTAAAAATAAGGTAATAAAGACGTCATCTTGTTAGTGGCATATCAAAAATTTTAGCCTATACAAATAAATTATATCTCTGCTTAGTTTTCAAATTCTTATCTATTTGTTATTTATGTGCGAATTTCTTCCCCCCCCCCCCCCCCAAAAAAAAAAATATTGTATTCCACATAGGGGATCGATTAGAATTTTGAAGATTTTTGATGATTTTAAAAGAGCACCCACAAATAAACCATATAGAAAAATACGAAAAATTTGAATAGAAATATAGAAAAAAAACTTTATATATATCACTCATATGTAAATTATACGGAGGTATTATTCAATTGTATGAGTTAATTTTCTCATATATTTATGCAATTCTTTTGCTCCTCGTAGAATAGCATTCGATTTGAGAATGAATGCAAAAATTCAGCCAATTTAGTTATTCATTAGTCAACCATACAAAACTGTTCATCCATCTTATCAGCTCTCTTGACGCATTTGTATAATTATTTAAACGGAGAAATATACTTACCGAAAGATTATTTACTACAATAAAGTAGAGAAGAAAAATGAGCGTACGATATGATATTATCAAAAAGAAGCATTTATTTTTTTTCAATCGAACTCATTGATGCGTTATCATTGCAGATTGCACCGGTTGTAGACGCTCAAAAGGTTCGTGAATGTTGGACAACAGTGGTGCCAGCATCAGATTCTCCAGATGAAGAGCAAATAGAAGCAAGCAACCGAATTGACGAGAAGATACGATCCTGTGATGAACTCACAACAAATGAATCACTAACGAAAAAATCTTGAACGTATTTAGGCGAATATTTATATTTAAGTGAAATATATCTCTTATAATAATTGTGAGATGCCATAATTGCTTCTTTTCTTTCTTTGAAGCCTTTCGCCGCTGAAAGTTCTCCTCGAATGAAAAGAATTTCTCTGTTAAATTCCATAAAATCCATCCCAAAAATAAATCACCTTTCTTGAGTTGAAAAAATTATCAATTAAATTGAAAATATTATCAGAACAATTCTGCTTGTAGAAGTAATATAAACTTGTAAAAAATATTTCATCCGGATCGAATGTGATGTGCAACCTTGTGTAATGCGTGGCGCGACTTGAATCTACCACAGGTGATACTGAAGTACAACAAATGATACAGTAATAAGGAAGAATACTAAGCAGTGATAAGGGTGTGGAATGTTTTGAATGCAAATGTTTGAATGCAAACAGTGCTAGAAATTAAGTAAGACTAGTAATAAAAATGAAGAGAAAATGGAATGGAGGATTCCAGGTACTCATTGATTCGAACAGGTGGACCAGGTAGAAGAAACCATTGAAGGTATTGTGCAAGACTTTGTACAGTTTGGTTCATTATGACGATAGAAGAACGAGAAAAAAGAAGCGATAGTAAAAAGACAAAGGAAAGCGGTAGCAAAGGGCAAAATACGTCTACAAAGGACGCTGAAAAAACAACAGTAATGGTGGTTTAGCGTCTGCTAAAATTATACCAGAATTAAGGGGGAAATAAGAAAAACTTTCAACGAATGAACATCGGTTTTGTACTCGAAATACTCGAATGTCAACTTTTTCAACTAATCTCCGATGGTTTCCATTGCGAAGCTTTTTAAAATTGAACTGCACAAATGTAATTAAAGCAGATGGAAAATTGCAGAAATCGACGAAGTTTCTTTGTTTCATCAAAAACAAAGATTATCTAATGAACAATTGTATCCGTTATCGTTTCTTTCGTTTTATGAAGTTGTCAGCTTTAGTTAAAAGTTTTATAGCAGCAGTTTCTTCTATTAGCATAACTCATGCTATAGAATCTGAAATTGCTTAAAGATGGCAGTCTAGCTGCAAAACAAGTGCAATCCCATCATAAAGTAGTGAATAGATGTAATGGAGACAAGCCGACATGAGGATAAACTTCTAGAAATAAAGGATATTTGAAGGACTTCTGAGGATGCGGATATAAGGAAGGACTGACATGGGTATAAGCAATCTTAACTATAAAAACTCATCAAGTCAAGATATTGACACGGGAATACGAAAGAATTTCACGTCACCCGTTTTTTGCTTCCCGAATATCATAAAAACGTTTCATTGTATTTGTGGCAGCGATCAGCACCGGAATTTGTTGAAAGTCGTTTCCGAAAACAATGAATATGAATATCATTTTTATTTCTGCATGCATCCACTTTAAATGAATAATAGTTATAATTGTGTAAACAATTGTTCTCAAGGTGTCTTTTTGCCCAGGAAAAAAAAAGGTGGGAAAGTGGCATATAGGGAGCGGGGAGTGATCTGCCATAAAGGACGAAGCGCGAGTGAAAAAGGATGGCGCTTTCTCAAAATAAGCAGAAAGTTAATGAAAACATTAGCAACTATTAGCAAAATTATGAAAACAAGACGTGGTGGAAAATCCTTGCGAGAATTTTAAGAAATTTGGCATCCACACCGAGAAGGGTCTATAAGTGATGTTTTAACGGTAATGGTCAAGATGGCAGCTCAAAATAAATTCCCAGTATGTTCGGGAACAACTTCTTGCGTAAATCTTTGACCTCTTAGGTTAAACCCAAACGCTGCTTGGAGGCCTTTCTTACGTTCGCTTCACTTCATATTCCTGCTCCGTTGCATTTTCGTGGCACTAGACAATATTTCAATTATCCGTCGCGTATCGCTCCCGACAATCAGAAAAGCAGCTAAATCATCGCAACGTTTGGATTAGATGAGATGAGGGCGAGTG
Organism: Ascaris suum; assembly: GCA_013433145.1. NCBI lineage: Eukaryota > Metazoa > Nematoda > Chromadorea > Rhabditida > Ascarididae > Ascaris > Ascaris suum. The sequence goes on from CM024175.1 coordinate 3,464,794, forward strand.
TCTAAATCGCCGGGAATTTCAACTCTGATCGCTTCTGCGATCGTTAGACGCAATAAATGCGACCCATGTGAAAACACTCACCTGATATCCCGGAACAATAACAAAGGATATACGGAGACATTGCGATTGGGAGACGGTGGCCGTAGGTATTCAGCAACTCATATTTAAGATTTGCGCGATCAGGACTAATTCTCAATTGCCTTAAAACGTGGCATAAATTGTGCCTCGATAGAGAGCATTAGGTAATATTAGCGCACTGCTCTAGAACTGTATCTGATTACGCCGTATCGGCATAGCTGAAAGACATTTATAGTCGACGTAAGCGCGTCGGTTCTTTCTTTATCGAAATTTTCATCTTTAACCATCGTCATCTTATGATAGCTAAATTGCTTTCATGATGATGCATAAATAAAGCAAATATGCAGCGTCTGCAACATTTTCTGGAAGGCTATTCCAAATCCGCATCGTTCTACGGTTGAAACTGTGTAGAATGTTGTTTTATGCACTAAATTTAATTATACGCGTTCATATATTGTTGTACGTAACTTTTATTGATCTCATCTACATATTGCGGTTCATATTTTTTTATTGATCAAATAGTAATGCACCACTCTGAAATTGCATTCTCTTATTCCATTATTTCATCAACGAAATCTTTTATTGATATTTAATTATTAATCGTGAAATTGTCACTGTAAGCGTTTGAAAATTCATATTCTCTATTTGCCGTTTTCGATAGATAATCGATAGTTTTTGAAGTAATCAGTGCATCCCATATTCTCTATATATCAACGAGGAATGCATCTTGCAACGAGCGTTAAGCGGTCACGAACGCAACTGATGATTCCGCTCAATCGTTGCCTTCAGTTATGACGGTAAAGTGTTTCTGTTGTTTTGATTCTGTATATATATAAAAGGCATGTGGAATGTAACATCAATATGGCAGCGTAGAACGGCTATCAGAAGAAGAGAGACTCACAAATCGCATCGAACTGGGGCAGTAAGACCTATCTGGCTCCTCGAAGAAATCAGGCTCCTAACTGGCTCCTATTTGAAATCACTTTTTTGAATTTCTCCCCTTTTGCACATCCATAATCGGCCGCATTTGTATCTACTATCAATGGCTTCATTTCGTGATAACTGCAATACTTTGGATCACAGTGTAATCGTTTCTTGTCGAGCCTTTAAGCAACCATTGCAGCTGACGCTGAACAACCAATGAAGTGCACCGATGCCACGTCAGTTAATTGTACGAAGGCATGCTACCAGGTTACAGTCATGACTGGGTGCATTTACTGGCTCGTTGTTCGTTGTGGAAACCGTTGGTCGGTTCGCTGCCAATCAGATTAAATTCCATCACTTGTGCAGGTAGCGCTACTAAATAAGCTAGTCATGTTTTGAGCTTGAGTTGGTGGAGTTGGTTTAAACCTTCCAGTGCGGGGCAAATGGGTGGTCTGATCCAGGCGGAAATGAGAGAGAGCTAACAAGGTGCCCATATGTGCTTTCGTCAAAGTACGATCGAACTATTCTTAACATCGTAAATCGCACAACAAGTTCGCTATTTGTATATTGCACCCAAGATAACCTATGTTTGACCAAGTCTTTTTTTTGAGTTACCCTTGCACTATTTTTTACACGAGGTTATTATCTCTCTTATGCATTATCAAATACCGCACCATTAACGCTAATTATACCCATCTGCTTGAAAAAATTAGTATGAGTTTCTCTTAAATGGGCTTGTGATATTTGCTAGACCCTGATTGCTCAAGTGCTTGGGATAGCAGTGCACCTACGGAACGGAACCAAACTTTCCCTCAGAGCTCGTAAAGTCTGTGTATTGTTACTTTGAAGAGTGATTGTGTTTCTTTAGAATATAGCCCTGGACTTTGTAGGTGACCTTTCCCGTGCCATCGTTTACCCAGTTCTCACATTTTTTGGAAGCAAAAATTTTGCGCTATGGAACACACGTCGCATTTTCTGAAGATGCATGCGCTATTTTCCATGAACGTTGTATCGGCTTCTGTGGATTTGCTCGTATGTGAGATTGTTTGTCTGTCTGCTTGTTGGATGGCTTGAGTTCGTGAGCCAAATCAACTTCGAAAGGAGTTCTGAACGTTTTAAGTGTACAGAAAATAGCTTGACACATTTCTCATCATTAGGTCATCAAGGAAGGCCATCCTTTTGTAAAGTGTATGTAAGGTCGATTTGATAAGTTAGAAGATGAAATACTATTAGAGATGTTTTGTTTATTTACTTAGAAATCGTGCGGGTGATTACGCTAGATGCGAAAACATTCATCATACCAGCCACTGCTTCGATATTCTTCGTTTTTTTTAATGTTTTATTATTCCTTAGTGGATGATATGATTAATGTGCAGTAAAATGCATATTATGACCACTTCTTCTATCGTCTAGATATAGTTAACGAGAGGAAATTTCCCCAAATGTGGTTATTTTCAAGACGAAGAAAGATGTGTGCCTTGTAGGGTGACTTTCCTCATGTATAAGTAATAAAAATTTGATTGATGGTTAAAGCTGAAATGTGTAATATTAGTAAAAATAGTGTTGGTAGGCACTGTCCACTTATCGGATACTTAATGATTGGTATGAGTGTTCGACGTCATTTAACCGCTATCGTGATTGCAACAGCGAATGATTTGCTTATAATTGCAGGTTGTTTATGGTTGAATGGGTGAAACAGGTGGTCACGGTGTGGAACGTTGCAAATCAAAGCGCGTTATTAAAGCGATCGTTTATGGTAATACAGCGAGCTATTTGGGCAAGAAATTAGAGAATGACCACACTCACGAGTGGACAGTCTTCGTGAGACCATATCACAATGAAGATCCGGCTAAATTTATTCGTAAGGTGCAATTCAAATTGCATGACTCATATGCAAATCCAACAAGAGGTAAGTTCATATATCGTGATTGCAAGCATTTATTCCCTCTCTATTTGCTTTCTGAGCTGTTCAAAGAGAGAGAATTCACTTTACAAAGAGCATTCATGCAATAATAAAAACGGGTAGGTCTCTTCTAGGTTAGCCAAATTTGTTGATGCAAGTTATGGTAACGGTTGAATTATGAGACGTCTGATCCGCAGAATCCCAAAGGAGTCTTGAATTGAATTGTTGGGGAGTTCATAACCTGCTTTAGTGGATCAGGTTTTAGCACTTTTTCAATGCTTCCTTCTCCTAATCTTCTCCCCCTGCCCCTCCCTCCTCCGCCCCTTCTTTGTTGGACGATGTCCGGGTCAATGTGGAACAGTCTTCCGATCACAGTTTTTGTTTTAATCATTGATATATTTGCATTAGCTATGAGCAGATTTCTTTCAGTGGTTGAGAAGCCGCCTTATGAGGTGACCGAGACAGGCTGGGGTGAATTTGAGGTGCAGATACGTATTTACTTCGTTGATGTGAACGAGAAGCCGGTAAGATATCCTGCAGTTGTTGTTATGTTTCCCCAAATGTTTATTAGTTGTTCCTGTTATCTTTCCACGGTTTATCCTTCAGATGCTTTGCCTCTGCATAACGGTTAAATGGTAGGCGGTAATATAACGTAATAGTGGGCAGGTGCTGCTTCAGTGCATCAACTGTAAGAAGAAAGAATTGCTTACTTTTATTTCTTGAAATTCTTAACTGCCTAAATTCATCTCATTGATCGAAGTAGTACCCGTTTATTAGCGGAAATAAGAATGGGGGAACGCCTAACATTTAAAAGTTATGTCTCATTATTTGCGATCACTATAGCCTTTCGTTTCTTGTTCATAGCATGTCATGCTTTTTTATTGAATCATATCTCCTTTTCCATTTTTTCCGGCTCAGCGATTGTTGTTCGATTGTTTTTTTTTTTCGGGCTGAATACAACGGCGCAAATCATATTATCAAATGGACAATGAAATTCCAGGAACTCTCACCCTATAGGTGGACTAAAAAGGAGGATGTTTAATATATTTTGCTGCTAGCTTCTAAAATATCAGCCGGATTCCTCAATTCTTTTATTTTATTTCTAGTGCCTGAGTTGTTTCTATTCTGCCCTTCTCCACAAGCACAATTTGGATCCGTGTTTTCCTTTATCTAAGGTTAAAACTGCCTCGAAGTATGCAGACAATTTCGGATTTTACGGTTTAGCAATTGAACACAAGAACTATAGCTGTGTGGAAATTCTGTGGTTTACTGCGTCTAAACTCGTCCATCGCAATAAACATTTGTAAAGCGTTACAGCATGGATCATTATCAACTGTTGAGCGAGGTTTTTGATTTAGAGCTAGTTATATCTAGCGGTAAGAATTGGCGGCTAAGTGAAATGCTCTTTGATTTATTTTTTTAATCGTCCCAAATGTTGATATCCGGAATGCTTTCAGATAACAGCCTTTTCACTACCTCCGCCTCTTTCATCCTCAGGCAACACTTCCGAATGGAAAAATGATCGTTGCAGCGGAATATTATGATGAAATTGTTAGTTCTTCTATACGATTATTGTACATGGCAGGATAAAATCAAGAACAGATAAGTTGTATGTGAAGCCGATATTTCTTTGAAATAAGTAGAACATCGGTTTCTAGTGGTTTTAATGGAGCGAACTGAAACTCACCGCTCCCTCTTCCTCCGCCTTGGTCCCTTCATCTGACAGGTGACAAGCAACTAATTACTACTGAGTTCCTCTTCGTCGTATTTCTTTCTGATAATTAACTGATACAATTTCTTGCATTTTAGTCACCTTGCAGTGATTGTGATCGGCGGATGCAATATTTTTTTCCTCGTGGTTTTTTTGTATTTGTTTCTTTTTTCCTGTGCATAGTGTTACTTCAGCCGAATTGTTCAGGACTACAGCTTTGGTAACTCTTCCCATACGTGGGGCATGGATTTTTTATCGTGGCGGCATAAAGTAATAGTTTCAGCGCCAATTTAAAATTATGAACATTCCGACATTGCAGCATAATAACGGGCTCAAGTTTGATGGCACAACAACGAATTTAGAAGTTCTGTTTTATAGGAATGATATGTCATAGATTTGCCGTCATTTTAGTGAATGACGAAAAGTTATTTCGAAATACCATGTAAACATAGCTTTGAATTATTGAATCATCAAACGTTTTCTGTTAGGAAAAATGTTAGTCGACTGAAGAGTCATCGAAAGTTTTCATAATTGGGTAGAGGCTACTGAATCATTATTAGAAGGAAAGATCAACGCGAAAGTGACAATTTCGATGTAACAGAATTGCGTAGTAGGTGGAAAACATTTGATGGGATTTGAAAGCCTCAAGAAACTGTTACTTTTGACTGGTTAAGAAATTGTGCACATGCAAAGATATTCAATTACAATCATCGTTCGCTTGCAGCCATGAGGTCGATTTCAGTTTCATTATAATTTCTGAAGGGTTGTTTCTTCGAGTCGTAGAAAACGATTTCTAGACGAAGTGTATGATTTCCACAACGATGAGGTCCAAACCTATTGTGTTTGAGTTTCTAATTTGCTGTTGTTGTGTTGTGTGGATTTCGTGGAATCAGATTCCCTCAACGAACATATGTTTTACCTCGTCCAACCGTCAGATTTTATCAGTGCTATCTGTGAGGTAAATTTCCTTGCGTTCGGATGTGCATAACAATTAAGGTTTTGAAGGTTTTTCAAGAACCGACCGTCACGATGTATAAAGCGTTGGTGGGCTCCGAGGGAAGGAAGTGTGACCCGAAAAGGTTTTATACCGATTGTAAGTTTATTTACAGGCAGCTTTTTTACCGATGCTAAAGAAAGGCTAAAAAGGAAAGAGGGATTTCAAGATGCGAAAGCGGTGCTCATCAAGATAGATGACAACCAGGAAGTGGATATGCCTTTGGAGTTCGGAAAAGGAAGGGCGAAAGTTACATAAAAGAGAAGGACGGAAAGATGCAGATTAACTTTTCAAACCTCCATCTGTTCATATATAAATATTGCGATGACTTTCTGCTTCTGCAGAGTGCTTCTATATGATAAAATAACAGTAAAATAAGCAAATTTCGGCTATTAGTTGTTAGAAGGTCGACTGAATTTTTGACTTGGAAAGTGAGGAAGACTAAGAAGCCGACTGAATTTTTCTTCGATAAGGAATCCTTGATGTTCTTTTCAGCCATTCTAATCATTAAAAAATAATTCAATTTTTAGTTGTGCATGTGCGCAAGCGTACTTTGGAGATGATAACGAATGCAAGGACGGAAATCGGCAAGGAAATTGATGATCTGAGGGATTCTTTGAAGGAGGCGCACAAGCTCATTCAGAAGTACCGGGCCGAAGTGGAGAGTCTGGAAGCTGCAGCGACCAATCCGCCGACTGTTTCATTTTCTGTTGGTGATGGTAAACCCGAATAGGCAGTCTTAGATTGATGGTTGATCTATGTGCTGCAGCAAAGTTGATCTCGAGGTCGATATTCTAGAGAGTTCATTAGTACGCTGCAAAGGAAACGAGAAACGCGCATTTTGGATTTGATTGAAGTGTTGAGAAAGACGAGATGATGTATATAAAAAGTTTTTCTTTGAATATTATCTGTTTAGTCGTTCGTTTCTTACGCTTCTGGTTTACATCCTCTTCACTAATATCACCGTTATTTTTGGCACAATTCTTGATAATTTAATGTTCTAGACCAAATGCAACGTTTCGTCTTTTATTCGTGTTCACTTGGTGAGATGAGAAGGGAAGGAGGAGATGTGCTATAGCACAGTTTTTCCTCTTTTAGAGGTAAGGAATTACCCGTGACGTAATTTCTATCCTTTAGGAAGCCACTCGATTGGTTATCGCTGGGAAAGAAAGCCACTGCGTTGGAGATAGGGTCGGCTCATAAGAGTGTTACGCACAGATTGCTTTAACCTGCAGCATCGGCCGTGTTCATGTTTCGATGGTATCGTTCTATACAGGGATCGATTGACCTAATGCCCATAATAGTGCCGTCGGTTTATCAGCAGACTAAGATTTCCATTCGTGAATTTAAAACATAGTTCATCAGATCACAACAAATTGGCGATACTGGTTGCACCCACTCTGCTGATGGTGTTTTGTTTCAGAAGTTAGAGCTGATATTGTGGATGAAAAAGGGTTGGGGGGAGGGGAGGTGGAGGTGTAGGTGTAGAGTTGCTTCTTTCTTGTGGCTAATCCACTTATGTTGTTGCCGATCCCTCGCATTGGCCAATCTGTTTTCTATAATTGGCGAGTTGTGACGAATATTCTGCAAGTTTGAAAAATGCCTGCTGAGGTTCAATAAAAATGGGAACGCATAATGAATGATTGTGAAATTCCGCCAGAACCAGTTTTGTTAGTGACGTCAGAGATCTCTGAGATGATCTGTCTCGCTGTATTCGCTTTCGTCCGTTCGTGGAGAGAGCGGTGGATTTTCGCCTCTTCAACCCTTCCATCACATATGTGACTTGCCCTCCTCCTCCCAGTCAAGTGTCCTTTCGCAGTATCTCGTTATCCTTTCTTTCCCTTTTCACAGGGGACGCAACCGGAAATTTAACACTGTATGATATTGTGCAATTTTCACTGCCCATTTTTTCAGTGAAAAAGAACAAATCATAGCCTCGAATACAGCATTATTTGAACACGCCTGGCAACTTCCTCCTCTTTTTTTAAGGCAAGCGGAAATAAGCTAGAGTCGAACTTAACAGGCTGTATAGTCTCAGATTCCTTGGAGAGTTTAAACTCGAATAATATCGTGCACTTTTAAATTTCCAGCTGCATCAGCGATTTTTTTTTCTCTCATTTGGCGCTCATCTGCTTAACATTTCACTTATGTTTTAAACAAGTGTTTCATCTCGCCTATAAAAGTAAATGAATTGATGGGTTTTTTTTTTCATTGACAGTTTTCATAATAGAGGTACCCTATTTTAAGAAAATTCCGCTGATATGAGAAACTGGTGAAATTGATGGAGGATAAATCGCCAACTATGCAGAAGTATACAATATTGCAGCGGCAATAGTTAATTATGAAACCTTTATTTGACGATTAAAGAATACCTCAAAAAGGAAGAAAATATTGTCTCTAATCACTTTTTGCGCCAACAATTCAGGTCATCGTCATCGATTCTTTGAGGAGAAGCAAACAAACAAGCAAATTTAAAGAATATTACACTATCGAGTGTATTGCACCCCTTCGAATAGGATTCTATCGATATTTCATTGAATAAATCGCCTAACGGAAATATAAAACTGCCGAATATATCCAATTAGAAAATATAGTGAAAAGTATAGAATTGTACGCATTCATTTTAAATTGAGCCCTTGTGGAAGTGTGAGCCTCACAATAAGCCATTTGAGTGCTTTTGACGATGCGGAAAGGGAGGAGCGATACACCTCCCACTTTCCCACTTGTTGCCTCTTACGACGGTCTCTTGCTTGTGTCTGATATGTCGCACGTTTGCAACGACACCTCTTGTAGCCTATAGGCGTTAAGTTTTTATTCCTTTAAAGTGCTTGTTTCCAGCGATTTTTGTTATATATGTGGGGCGTTCTTGAAGTGTACTGTCGTAAATTTGCAGCACACATCTTTTATTCTCTAGAGGCACTCTGTTGTACAAGATGTCTGCGCGTACTTGTGCTTACGTATGTGTTAGGCCTTATCGGCTTATCAAATGCATCTTGGCAAGTATCGAAACAACGAAATTTAATCACTGTGACTCAAACATGCACGTACCTACACGCAAACGCATATTTGCATAAAGCAAACACACATGCATATAAATGCGCACGCTCATCGAGGATCACGACCTCGGCATAATGCGTTTTTTTTTTTCAAAAAGTGCGGAATAAATTCAGCCAGGATTACTCTCATGCAAAGTTATTCTGAATGAAGTTTATATGAGAGATGGATTTGCATATATGAGCACGGCATGCATGACACAAAGCACTAAACGAGCATGATAAATGGCCGCAATGGGAAACACCCAACGATATATTTCCCTCAATTAAGGGCTCTAAGAATCGTTGAAGCGGTGGCTTTACGCCATGGTCGGCAAATTTCCATTCCTTTATTTCATAGGTGGGTCGATTGCTTGCTTTAGAAAGAAAATAAATAAGATGGATTATATGATATGGATGATTTATTTGCATATTTCAAAAATTCGTATCACCTTTAAAAGAATTATACCGTCGAATAGGCAATCGGGTTTATATATTTCCCAATCTTCTCAGGTCTTATCTTTTCCATTGAGGGGTTTCTTAGAACCCACTTGTTTATGTTTTCAAGACTAAAAATCCCAAATTATTCTTGACAGTTTTGTCTTCTCCTCTACGGTTTCCTACCATTGGGTCCATGAATACCGCTAAGTGGAGCAGCCTCGTTGCATCCGGAAAACCTAAATGCACTAGTGAGCATAAGCGGAGAAGAATTTCGTAAAGTCATTTATTCTATCGCAATATTACGCTTCATATGAAAACCTTCATTTAAAAGGCGTACCGCTGAAAGTGAGAAGAAGGGTGAAGAATGTTTGAGGTTTCAGCCACTTCAAATCGAGCCATTTTTGCGTTAATTTCTAGGTCATCAATGGAATGTTGCGATATGGCGCGGAAGTCTTTGAAGACCACCTCACAAAGTGGACGATCACGGAAGCCTAGTGCATATAGCCTAGTTGCAGAATTTAATCCACACAGTACCGTCTTGCTCGATTAGAACCCCCCTGTCGGATGTTGCGAAACAGATCACCAGCGTTGCGTTCTCACTCAAATTTTATCCCTTCCGTCATTTTCGGCGTTGGCGATTTTTGCATTATTTTACACATCGAAAGGAAATACGTGTTTAGATGTTTTGCATATTTCCTTAAGGAAGACTTAATATGGTCGCCTCATGTCTGTGTGAATAAATGTGTCTGCCAATTTATCCATCAAGCTACTAAAGTTCATGAAGTTTTGACAAATATATTAGGGTCACCCTCTATGTCATAGTACAATGATCAGTGAATTCGGGAAGGAATTGCAGAAAATCGAAAGCGTCGAAGAATTCGCATGCATTTCATACCGGTCGCATTTCCAATTTCATCCGCCAGGTCCCCCCACCCTCTAAAAAAGCGAACGTTCACAGGAACTTTTCACGAGGTGTCGATTCACTTAAAATATAGAATCATTGTACTGCCTGTTTTACTCTCTTTTGGTTAAGGTATAAAACAATTTGGTCAAATGGAAGTGATGCGAAAGCATATCTCTTTGAATTGGCTCTGGCGTGTTTCTTAATTTGTTCAATATTCCGGTAGATTGCACCCTCTCCCCCAATTCCCTTCACATTGCTCCCTTTTTGTTGACAGTCGGATTTATCCGAGCCCTCATTTCACCTATTCCTTTCGACTACATTTGAACGGACTACCTATAAAATCACCGTTATTGAAAGCATCGTTCCTTCCCCCCCCCCCCCCCCCCCCGTTCACGATGGGCAGGCTCCGCTTAAACTTGATGTTAGTGAAGGCGCACTTTTTTGCCTTCCATCCTTTCTGCCAGCAATTTAAGCGAAATAAAGTGACAGAGGCTTTATCGAGGCTATGCGGTATCCACTTTATCGATCGTTTTCACTTATGCGCTGCGCAAAGACCGTTGTGAAGGCTCACTTCACAGTCCCCATCCTGAGTTTCAGTCGGCATTACAGTTACAGCTCAACATGCGTAGGCTTATTTTCGATACAAGTTCAGAAAGCAGGCTTGTCTTCTTTGATGATGCCATTTTACATGTCTTCCAGTTTTCTCCATAACTGCAGCCATATTCGAGACTGAGCAGGAAATACGTCTCGATGTTGATTGTCAAAGCTACTATGACGATGGTGTAGGGGGCTAAGACGTCGACATTCATGACCCGGGAAAGCAAATCCCCGGGCAGGAGTTGAAAGTGGGAAGGCTTGCTCCTTAGCACATTTCAAAGTCGACCTTGAAAGTTCTGAGGTCGCCGCAAAATTTCACAAATCTTTAAGTCTTTTCCAATATGGAGATGGCAAAGTTTTTTATCAGGCGAACTCTTCGAAGAGAAAGGGTTTTGCCCGTTTTCATGGAATCCCTTTCACGAGCACATGGACTCTCTATCGATTTTCCCAGTTGACGGTCTAAAATTGCTTCCGTTGAAAATGCTGATGATGAAAATGATTTTCGTCGAGAAAGTTGAGTTTCTCCACAATCTGATTGATATTATCATTTATATTGGCTAGACTTATACAAAGATACACACTATATACCCGTCGTATGAAGCATTTCACGATTGTTTATTTTATACGCACATTTGCTTAGATGGATAATAGAAGAGTAAAATGTACATGTGCAAGTATTGTTTACAAAGGAAATTTCTGTCATTAAAATTAGAAGCATAAATTGAATAAGAGTTGGAAATAATGATTTATAATTATTCATAGCAATAATTGTTAATGATGGCGAAGGTATAATGCGTCAACGTGTGATCGCAGTAAACATCTAATTAATCTCTACTCTAATCATTAATGCGCACATACTCAGGTTTCAGCAGTAATACAGCATTTCTATTTTCCATTATTTTTCTTTTTTACACTCTCGCAATTCATTCGATCCAGTAGAGAGAATACATCAACGATTCGGCGCCTATGAGTGGATATGACAATGGGAATCGATTGCTTTTCTATAGTGCTATTGGATTAATATCGCCCATCACTTCCCTGTTTCTATGAACGCCATTCAGTTCTTTCCACACTGTTTGCTATTCGCAGTAGTTCTTGCTCACCAATAATTTAATTAATCAATTGTTGTTGTGCTATTCCCATTCCCCAAGAAATAAAAGGGACACGCGTATGCAATGCTATATCCTCGAAATATCTGAAGGTGAATGCTCCAATAAAGCTCTATAAAGGTGCATTGACTAAAAACTAAGTTTTGCTTGAATTTCTCTTCACGTCTGACATATCTTACACCAAAACAGAAATGAGGTATGCTCGTATGAGAAGGGTTATTGCATTCATTGAAGAGTCAACAACGATGACGTAATGTTTGGCGTCGTTTTTGCATATTTTCTAGAGAGGGCAACGTTAAATGCATTGCGTGGAATATTGCCGATCGATTCGGGTATGTGATCGACACTTCTTTGCATGTGATCGGTCGTTGAGAGTCGGCATTCGAGGTCGCAACCTCACGGCGATCGGTGGTTGTGTCACAACAATACGCCTACACATTCTAATCTCATATATTCATCAATGTGCATCGCATATGTCATTACTGTTTAACGTGTCTCATCTGTGTTGTTAGATTGTTTTGTTCGGTGCTTAGAATGTAGGATAATGGAAGCAGGTGAAACATTGCAGGTAAGCGGGAAGCAATAACTCTCCTCGTATTCTGTTAGTGCCCATATGTCCTTACCGTGCGTTTTTCGTGGAGCATTTAAACAGTTTTATGTAAAAGTTAGTTAATTGTACTGTAATCTAATTTCTGAAGGTTTGTTTAGTTGGCATCTGTGCCGCTAATCCCGAGTGTAGATGTGCCCAACATTTCAAGAGTGGTTTATTCATAGGTTATTGAGTTATTAAGTGACCTGATATTGAAGTATCTATTGATAGTTTTGTGAAAGTGGATACTCATCATTTCATTGGCAGCTGTCTATTCACTAATTCTCCCTACTATTGAAATCTAATTGAATTCTTTAAATTTATACATTTTTCTTATTGCATTACATATTTATCATTTTTTGCAATATTTTTAATTAATTTATTGTTATTGTTGTGGACAAAATTACTAATGACAATTGCAAACTTCCTAGACAACAAGACTTTGCAATCGGTTTAGTATTTTCCTTAATAAATAAGTAAGAAAATTTCAACTTGTATAGATTCAGCAATAAAATCGAATAACTCCGAGAAATATTGCCTATAGGATAACATTTCATCAAACAGGGAGGATTAAAGTTTCATCGAGTCAGACGTTTTTATGGAGTTGATTGACCAACTTTCTTACGACTGTCACGAAGAGAGTTGTTTGTTCTGTTGGCATTGCGCAAACTGCTGATGGGCTACGTACCAGCTAATCATCGTCTTTGTTCGATTCAATCTTCATCCATAGAACTATTCAAAAAAAAGCATTTCCTTGCATCGTTTCATTGTTCACGATTTTTTCGATCCACATTTGTTTTTCAAGGCTATCGAGTAAATCGTTTACATATGTTATGCATATATGATTATTCATCTAACAGAGGAGTTTTTCCCCAAAATTGAAGAAAAGGCTGATAAAATGGACGGCGTGGGGGAGGCGGAGTGGAAGAGGAAGAAAGAATGATACCATATGGAATCCTTATAGATGTCTATTTGCCGTGATACCTTATTCCGATTCGATTCAGATATTTGCATTGAACACAATCCTTAAGTATAGAAAATACTTTCTCTCATTTGAAATATCTTCCATTAAGCTTAAAAGTATTTACACGTTGATGATGTGAGAGATGTTTTTGGTTTCATATTTTGAATGGAACTGTTGAGATTGATTGCTCTTCAAATCGGTCTCATCTCTGTGATTTTGGATTAAATCAGTCTATATTAAATGTTTCCCCCTCTCCTCCTCTCCCCTCCTACCCCCTCCCCTCCCTTCTCCCACAAAAAAGTTATGTTGAATGTATGGAATCTCTATTTTCCGTTGCAAGTTAAACTCGAATGTAGATGTAACATTGAAATAATTTTGAGAAGCAAACAAATAGCGATAATAGAGGTGTTTTATTTTATTACTCGTTCAAATAATGCAGTTAAAAAAAGGTGACAATTTTTTGTACAATCTAATTGGTTGCTTTTGCAAGTTGAACATTTTGTTTATAATCTCATCAAGATCAATTGCTTTGCTTGACTATATGCAGGCGGATATAGCCGAAAAAAAGCCCAGCAGTCTCTGGAAGACTTATTCAGCCTCATATGTAGACACACACTCATATGTCAATGAGTTGGGGAAGGGGGGGGGGGGGGGGAGAATGAGGCGATGAAGCTACATACATAAAGAAAAACGATATTTAAACAAATAGAACTAAAAATTACTCATGGTACACTTTCATTTTTTTTCTACGAGAGAAACTTTGAGGGATTTTCAAAAGTCTGCTTATCCGTTTGTTCTTCTTTTATAAGACTCTAATGCCTAATAAATCCTATCAATACATTTGTTTTTTATCTTCATAAAACTTTCAAGCATTTTATAAAATTCTCCATACAAATTGGTTTTTTCTTCAATAAAACCATAAATTTTAATAAAAGTCTATATATATATATATATATATATATATATATATATATATATATATATATATATATATATATATATATATATATATATATATATATATATATATATGCTTTTTTTCTCCTTTATAAGACCTTGAAAATTGAAGTATTTCTAGAAATGGGATATTTCAACTATCAAGCTTCTTTTACGTTTAGAAATCTCGTAAAAGAGCGCAAATGTCGTCTTCAGTTTTTGGGAGAAGTTGTTGAGATTGAGAAGGTTTTCAACTAAGTGCAGCAGCAATAAATAACGTTTCAGACGCATAAAAATAGAATTCGTTGCGATTATTTAATTAAAGAAGGAGGGGAGTGAGTGGAAGGGAAATGTTACGTCGAGATCAACGTTACATACAACAGTGGGCATTTTTTGAGGGAATGAATTTGCATGAAGTTTTTCCACAAAAATCTGTTGAATTCATTTTAAATTAGCTATTCTTTTCAGCTATTCTCGTTTTCAACTCTCATCTATGTGATGGTCTAAGTGAGCAAAATTATTGCGAAGTAAGCGGAAATATCCCCAATATGTCACAGTCACCCTCTTTCTACCCAAACGCGGTTTGAGATGACCTACTGTTAGCACTCATCTTCGAACTTTGTTATGTTTTTTCGGCATGACATATCCATTACATATTTGAGTAACGCTCATAGATTGCATACCTGTGCTAAGATTTTGAAAAACTTGAATGCATGCTTACGTAAAAGCGGAAACCAGTTAAAAGCGACGCAGAAATAATCGCCTTATGGTGTTAGCATAGGTAGGCTCTACTTCGGTAACTACCGGTTGCGTTATCCGTATTCACCTTGCTTCTCTATGAATGCCTGATTTCTGAGGATGAGCTGAATCATCTCTTTTCAACCACCAGTATGTTAAGCAGCAGTCTCGCTTTTTAAATTAGTAAAACGAATTTGCTGAACGAAAAACAGAGTAACAGATCACTTCTGGAGAATTTGCAGGTGAGCTAGGTAACGTTGACGTTTTTTGCCACCTTTACTTTATTGTACATATGAGAGGTGGAGAATAGTATATTGTGTGAACGATAGCCATATTCAGGTAGATTATATATATATATATATATATATATATATATATATATATATATATATATATATATATATATATATATATATATATATATAATATCAAATTTTGGTCGTTGTGCATTGGTGTTTGTCACGTTAAACGAAACCGTTCGCATCAGAGACGCATACGTCGTTATGGATTAGCGCTTTCGCTATTTCGGGAAGGCACTTGGTTGCGTGTAACAGCGAGCACCCGCATTTCGGCATGATTCAACCAGCACATACGGCTTGCCCTTCTATCAACTCTATTTCAGTACTATGCTTCAATTCCATATATGCACTTTTGCACTGAAAGAACTCTTTTCTGACCAATAATAGCGCTTGGCTGTTATAAGGATCTCATCGTGAACCATCCGCTCTACATTAAGGGAAAATCTGTTTTTTTTCCGCCACTCGAGTGTTAATATCGAATTTTTCCTTTCTGAGAATTTCAATGATATTTTAATTCCTCTTATTTCCGTACTTTTTTTATTAGATGAATATTTTAATATTCGTCGTTCTCTACTCAAATGTTATTATTATTTAATTATGTCTATAGTTGGTGCTAATCTTAGTTTTTGACAATTGGGTGTTTGTTTTGTTTCTTCACCGATATTTTCCCCTCGAACGATAGCTCATTTATTGTGATATCATTTCCATTTTATCAATTCTAGAATATTTATCCCTAATAATTTAGCTGTCTTCAACAATAAGCGACAATTTCCGCTCTTTTATTCTTCGAATATTTTTTTTCCCCGACTACCATATCGGTATTGCATTCTTTTCAATATATCTGTTTGATCGCTTATTGAAATACAATGTGACGTCATCAAATAGTTATGTATGCATTCAACTCGTTGTAAAAATGCCTTAAGCAATTTTCTCTCAATTAGCTTTTAATCAGAATTCATAGAGTATTCGGAACTATTTCCATCATGTAGTATAAAAATTTTCACTTATTGTAATGAATTTTTTGAGATTTTTTGCTTATTTTTTCAAAGTCCAGCTTGAAGAGGTTGAATG
The DNA here is from genome assembly GCA_013433145.1 of Ascaris suum. Lineage (NCBI taxonomy): Eukaryota > Metazoa > Nematoda > Chromadorea > Rhabditida > Ascarididae > Ascaris > Ascaris suum. The sequence continues at coordinate 3,481,084 of CM024175.1, forward strand.
TTTGTTCCGCCTTCGATGAAAGGTCAATGCTGAATTCCTCAATTCATGCTCGCCATCTCATTTTTTTTTCGGCAACAAAATTTTTGCTCTAAGTTCTATTATAAAAATCGTCAACGCTGCTCATTCCTTCGAAGCTAATAGCAAATGAATGGGGGAGGGGATATAATTTTGGCATTAAGCAATAATATGACGCTTTTTTTTCAAAAGGACATGTGGGAAACAGCAAAAAAAGCATTTAAAAATATATCTATCGGCACTTATTTGCTTATTTGTTATATCGCAACAAGCACTAAATTCAGCCTCTATTCGAATTTTGTTCAAATCAGCATTGAGGTTCTTGGTCTACTTCTTATAGGACTCATTGAACATAAAGAAACATTTCCCCTTCCTGTTAGAGCAGCTTCTTTTCAAGCCCAATTATAAGAAACTTTAGCATTCGAGCGTCCACCATCAATAACACTTAGGTTGATTAGTTGTTACGCATGTAATTTGCATTTATATATATCGGAAATTTTCGCATAATCATCGGTGGCATAAGAAAGAAACCGATTAAAAAAATACAAACTTCTCCCTCTAAAGTGATATAATTCTTGCAAATAAGCTGCTTTTCGGAAATCCAGAAAATCAAGACTGTGGGCTTCTATTCAAATAAGGATGATAGTCGTGGGCTGACCTCTTCCAAGTGAATGCACTTAAAGTGTGTGCTGTGAATGTTCTAGCGTATAGTCTTTATTGTGTTTTTATCTTGGCCACTAATAAGAACGTTATTGTGGTTTGTTCGGTTCATCAGTCACCGTAGAAGTAGGTAATTTAATTTCTCGATTATTGATCATCCCAAGTGAGTTCATCGCTGACTTTCCTCTGTGGTATTATCCGGTTTTCTTCGGTAAACAATATCGAAGTAGTAATGAAACTCACTGGAACAACGATTTTTGTTGAGTGATGTCTCATATACCACTGTAAATTTCGGTTTTTTTTTTCACAGCTGTTCTAACAATCGCATCAATGAATCACATTGCGCTCATAGCAGCAATGGAAGAGCACTGTAAATGTGAACCTTATTCGATTTTTCTCTCATCGTAGCATCTTTTTCGTTTAATCTCTTCTATTGTATTCGTTGTCTGTGAATCTTTATTTCTCTATCAATATTTCTTTGATTAGAAGCGTTTTTTGGCTTCTCTTAACTGATATTACCCACTTCCGTTCAATCTCCTTTCAAAAAATGTTCTCTTATTTGTTTATTAACTTAGAATAGATATTAAAAGTATTGTAACATTTAAAGAGATTCTGTTTATTTGTATATAGAAGATCCATAATTGTATCTATTTTAGTTTTCCAATATTTACTAATAATTTAATAAATATGTTTTTATTTATTCACAAATTATCCGTTGCATTTTATTTATTTATAAATATATAATTTTATGTTCAGTATCGAATCTCAATGTTTTTTACAATGTTCTAACGCAACTGCGATCTTTTTCTTCCATTCGTCTTCAGGTTGTTTATCAATGAAGCCTGTTGTGTAATTAATCGTAGGGCATTTGCTCATTAACGCAGCATTTCGTGTGAGTGCTAAATTATTTCAAAGTGAGCAATTTCACTGTCTTAGTTGTAAAAGTCGCCTACTGAGTCGACAAATTGATGCGCAATTGTGTTTGTGGATGTGCTTTGAGTGCTAAGGCAACCGGAGGGCACTGCCTCGGCGATCGGAGCTCTGCTTAATTATTTTGAGCACTTTTCTTGCACAAAATTAGTTAGATGTATCAAATTTCAGCGATTAAAGCATCTTTGCAGCGCAACAAATAAAGTTTTTAATTGCTGTACAATTAAAAGTGAGATCTTACTTTCTTTTTTTTGCACTATTTTTCGTCAAATATTTCTCCACTTATTCAAATTAATGTCATAGGCACAAAAATTTGCATATATGTGTCGCGCGAATTCATCACCGCTGTCTGGTCTACCTGTAATAAGCCATGCTGAATTTATTTAGGTCATTTGTTGCAAACGTTCTCCTGATGGCAGTAATGCTTGATCGTTTCTCTAAAATGAATGTAATAGGTGTGTGCTGCAGATGTATATATATTGCTGTCGAGAAATGACATTGTTCGTATTGCTATGAATAACTCCCACTAGATTCAGAAACCACCTCATACATAGACAACCTTCTTACCATCTTCCCTAATTCGAAACATCCTGTGTACGGTTTTGAGAGGTTTTTTTTGGGGGGGGGGGGCGGATGCTGGCAGGTATTTGCAAATTTAGGTGAAGGAGTATGAAGAGAAACAGAGTACATATGAAGGTTTACAACGAAACGCAGAAGTTTCGTTGAAAAGTGGGATGATGAGGAAATAGGTGGCAGGATGATATTGGTATGTGTGCATCGCTTTTTCATGAAATGAGTCGTCCTATGAATCACGTGCGCCATTTTAAATTCTTTTATTCAATCGTTATGATTAAGGCCGACTGCTTTTTTTTTTTGATGCTCGAGTTTTATCGATTTTCACTTGCACTATTCCAGCTATTTTCATTATTATTATTATTGTTTTTTGCAGAGTTTCCTATTTATTACTCGAGTTGAGGTGATAGAATCGCAATAACGCAATGCCACTAACCTGCAGTGATTGTCCCAAAATCTGCTGCTCTGTCATTATTCCGGTTTGTTTCAATTATAGTTGGAAATATTGTGTTTGTAATCTCTAAGTATGACCTGCCAAAACTTTAGAAGGATGGCAGGAAAGTAACTTAACTCTAATCCGCGAAAGGTTCTTTTCTAAGCGCGTTTCACTTTGCTGGAAAAGAAAGCGATATTTTCAGCGATACAAACAAATCAATTCAACGATTTTGCCTTTCGTTATATTGACGAAGTTTCCTTTAATAAATGTGCTTTAATTGGTTATTCGTATTTTAAATTTCTTATTTTCCACCGATCGTTGTCTATTTGAATGAACCCTATTTTGTAGTGACTGTGAAATGTCCGGCTGATATGAAATCATTCCTCTTCCCTTCCCCCCCCCCCCCCCCCCCCCCCCCCAATTAAAAGAATGTTCGATTTACGATTTCGTATGCAATGAATTCATGATGATTTTTGCAGCTATATTTGAAAAAAAAAAGAAAAAATATAAGTGAAAGGATATTTCTATTTTGTGATTGCACCGATCAAATTATCCATTTTCATGAATATTTGAAAATAATGGAACCTTCTCGCACGTGTCTTGCTTATTCGTATAAATTCTCGGCTAAAAATTCATTTTAATTCGTTTTCGACCGATTTAAAAAAAGGCTGACTTTCATCGAGTAAAAAATGACCAATGAAATTGAAATTTGCTCTAGCATTTCTCATTTTACCTCGATTATGTCAACAAATTTCATCGCTGCGACCTTCACCGTTCATGAATTGAACCCATAGACCGACAGATAAATACGCACATTCGTGCATTAAAATTTGCCATTAAGCAGTTCCTATTAAAATATGCAAATTGTGCATTTTGCCAAATCGACGTCTAAAAGGAGGGATGTTCTCTGTGATCAGGAAATATTTGCAAGAAAAGTTGCAACTGAAAGAAAATTGTCGCAAATAAGAAAAAGGAAGAGAATTGCTGATATTTTTCGAACGCCATAGTATTCGACATTTCATTTATTATTTTGTTCTTTTTGACAATAGACAAATTGAGTTATATAATATTAACTAGTAATAACTCGCTGGCAACTCGCCAATAGGCGATTATCCAAATTGAATGCATCATTCATCATATGAAAAGAACACGGCTTTCTTCATGAAGTAAACTTTATCCTAATTGAAGTAGCTTTACTAGCAACAGCGAATAAATACTTGAAAAGAAGTTTCATATTCTTATAGAAGTCATTTTCGAGCATTTTATGGCTGCCAATTGATGAGTTATTCGATATTCTTTTGGGGCTAGATGTATCATCAAAATATTTGCCCCAATTGTTGAGTTCAACGATATGAATGGAAAACTTTTAACGAAAGCAGTCTGAGAGAGTGATATTTTTATTGTTTGAGAGTAAATTTAAACAATGTTGCCGCAAATTTTAAATTCTTCTCGCACTCTATGATTTGCTTCGATTTCAAATATGCAAATTGATTGCAATGATTGATTGCTTATCGTTAAAGTGCTAAGTGTAAAATGAGGCAAATCGTTCATTCATTTACACCGAATACTTTTATCAATGATATTTGATGCAGAAATCATCTCATAAATTCCTCACATTCAATGGAAACGAAAATGAGAGAATAACAAAAAAATGAAGTAAACTTTTTCAAAATTCACCAAGGGATTACTTCATAGCTTTTCGTTAGCTATCTGTCAACAATAAATTTTCATTGTAATTTCTATTTTTAGCCTGTTGGCGTATTTGTGGAGAAAGGATGCAGTATTCATCTACTCATCAATATACTTCTCACTCTATTGGGCTATATACCAGGACTTATTCACGCATGCTTCATCATCGTGAAGTATTGATCGATGATCGATGTTCATTCACTATGTCCTCTTATCACATTATATCCTCTTCCGGATGTTGTGCCGTCTGATTGTATGTTATTTCGATGTACAAACGGCTTCATTCTTCACTTTAAACGTTGTTCATTCGTGATGTGAATTACATAGAGAAAAGACAGATGAATAATTGGGGATGTTGAGAAGCATTGCATAATTTTATCACAAATTCGGCATTAGTGGATTCATAGATTGTCATTTCACTAAATACATTGAAATGTGCTATAAAATTTTAGTCGAGATTTTATGCAATATTGAAAAATTTTCTTTATTATTCAAATTTTTTTTAATCGCTTCTTTAATGTTTTTTTTTTCGACTCGAATTGTATTTCCTTTTTATCATTATTGCGTTATCATAATTGAACCTTGAAAAAGTCGAAATTTCCAATATTCGTTGGTTTTTATGAAACAATTTCTTTTTCTTGAATAATTTCCTGTAAACGATATTTATCATCTGATCTTTAAACTTCTTGGTTTACTCTTCGTTATGCAGCCTATCTAAAGCACAATATTGTGTTGTTTTGTACGAGTAAATTGCTTCTTTTAATGGTTATCGAAGTCGCACAAATTTTGGTATATGGAAATGCTCATGTAATTAGTTTATAACCGTTTATTGGTTTAGTGGTACGTTCATAGTTGCCGATATGAGAAGAGAAATCGTTTACATGTAAGAATTTCAAATGGCTTAACAACTGATGAGTAATAGTTTAAAATGGCTGATCGATACTCATGTAGGCCAATTGAGGGCAAGAAGAATTCTCCAAATAATAATGAGGGGGGGCTTTCTTCAAAGGTAGAGTGGGATTTCGAACACTAGGAGAGGAGGAGAGCTGAGGGGGTTGAGATGAGGAAAGAGACAAAGGTCAACAAGGCCTTCGTCGCTCTCAAAAAAGCACAAACGGCGGTGAGAAGCCATTCGTCGAATGGTGTTGGTGGCTGAGTTGCGAATTGTCAGGCGCGAAGGGCGGAGAAGGGGTGCAATATGAATATGGCTTCTGTAATGTCAGTTTGGCTTCTGCTTCGCACCAGTGCTCTTTATGATGTTCAGCAAAGGGCGCATCGATGGTACAATATGAGGAATACAGTGGTTTAGGATCTGCAGCAAAGTATTTGAAGCGATCGTACGCGTTTATTATGTATACTTTTCTTCTGAAATAAAAGTTGCGAATTGGCGCTGAACGGTAAAAAAAATGTCAAAGAGAACTATTATATGGTACAATGTTTTGTATTCGGTTACCCGAAATTCTTGACTTCAAAGGAGGAAAACAACGGAAGTTGTAATGTTGGATGCACAGACTTGCACAAAGGTGCAAGTCTGTGCAAATTAGACGTTCAGAGGTATTATGCTCATTTTTCTTTTTCGACTATAAGGAGACCTTAGAGTTATAAGTTGCTTGTGTCTGTCTTTGTGACTGCAATAGCTGTGTTTCGTTGTCGGTCGGACCAATAAAAGTGCTCTAGATTCGTCTCGAGCGAAGAAGTGCCACTTAGAATATTAAATTTTTTGGAGGATCAGGTGGAACTCCCAGAGGTGGATTTTGAAGATATCGACAGTTGATACTTCGTGACTTCTGCGAGCAAACATTATGTTTGTTACTAAGTTTCACTGAGTGTCTTTGTTCTGGGCGTATGCCCATAATTAGCCTAGTGATATACGCCTTTCCATTGCTTCTCTGCACGCATATCTTCGAACCCACTCTATCTTTTGTTGAATTAAGCGTGGCTATTGCAAGTGCGGACAAGTCTGTAACGCGGCTGAGTGATTGTTTAAGCTGGCCGGTGAGATGTCAATGTTGCACAACTGCCTGGTGTGACATCGTGCAAGTAAGGGTGTGGGAGGATGAAGTGTTATTGACCTCTACACAAATTGAGTAATTGCTTATATCTTCTTATCTACTGTTGTATGGTACTCCTTGCAGTTGGAAGGATGCATATTACAACATCTCGTCGGCACCGTATACAGAAACCTTTATATGAGGAGAGGGTGTTAAGAGGTACCATATGCATTGGGATGTAGGAGAGATGAACCACATGAGTAACCATCAGCTCCACAATAGCACGTCAATTGTAGTCCTTCGTTCTCCCCTCTTTTCCTACCCTTTTCCTCATCGATTTATTCTCTTCCCACCGATTTTTTCACGCTTCTCAAATCACATTTGCCCTTTTTTACTTATTCTTTTCATACAACGAGATGTGCAAATTCTTTAAAACTAACTGATCGCTGATCGCATCTTCAAGGGACTCCGTATGCGTTTATCGGGGCCACGCTGATAATAATCCTCTAGTCAGGTTAATGAAACACATGTAAACCATTAGTTTATTATATACACAAGCAGAGTAGACATTCCAATTCGATTCCACTGTAAAGGTGATCTTGCATTTGAAAAAGGTGGGCTGGAAAGTGAAATGGAAGCAAAAAAACTCATTATTTACTGATCGTAAGTCAATCTGCTTTGCAGCATAGCTGTCAGTTTCGCTCTTTCAGCTTGGAAAATAATGAATGCGATATATATATATATATATATATATATATATATATATATATATATATATATATATATATATATATATATATATATATATATATATATATATATATATATATATATATATATATATATATATATATATATATACCTAATAAATAAATAAATAAGTATATATACACTTATTTATTTATTTATTTATTTATTAGGTTATATCTATATACTGATGAAACTTGAAGAGCAACGAGGAATTTTGTTGGAATACGCTTAAAGCTGCCCGTCAGACGGTTGCCAATAGAAACGCACACAGGTTTTTCCATCAATTTTCTTTAGTCTTTTAGACAAGAAAGAGCTCTGCGAGCTTCATTGATGCTCTTCATGAGAATCAGACGGTTGTAATATACTTTTCACTTATATTCGCTAAAATGTTTCAAGCTTTAGCTTGGATAATGTTAGCAGATGTTAATTGCGCTGATATTTCAATTTAATACCTAATAGTGAATCTTTGTTATGCTGAACGTCAACTTTTTTTATGTGAACACTAGAGCGTATTCTCTTCCTCATGAGTGTTTCATCAATGTGGGATGTCTATGATTTTTTGTCTTTCACGAGCGACAATGTGGATATTCATTTCGTGATGGTGCAGCCGCATTAAATGATTATTGTGCTCGAGACATAAGGTGTTAGAATCTGTCTAATGTGCGTTAAAGACGATGTTATTCTTTCCTCAGGAGATCCGATTGATTGAAGTTGCTTAGCTAGTTCGAATGTACGCCTAAAATAGTGGCCAACTAAATTTCACTATAGACTCACTTAAAATTCACCTAAATTAAGCAACACTAACAACTTCGCATTGGCTGTCGTACGCGTCGACTAGATCACTTTGGAATATTATCCTGTCACGTTAAGAGCATGAAATGACAATCTCAGATGAACGCATGTCCGCAAAAATAGCGCGAATGCCATAACTGAAACAACGACTAGCGAAGTCATATTGAGGCATTCTATGTATCCGTATTTTGCCTCAGGGCACGGATATGAAATGGTCAAACTCATGTCAAACACAAAGTGGAAGCTGTTGAAAAAAAGTATTCCGGTTGCTGCGCTTGTGTGTAGCTAATACGTGTCTTCCTATCCGATTAACTTCAACTTGGGAATCCTTGAAGTTGGCGTTATCAAACTTAGGGGATAAGATGCAGCACATAGGATGAACAGCTAACTATATAATATTTTTTATTGATTTTTCGACTTCGGATGCAATTATAGAAAATTAAAAACAAAAAAAATTGCATGCATTTTATATCGACTGGTGTTTTATCAATCGAGCTGCAAAAAAACCTCTCATAGGTTTAGGTGATGGAGAGGTCGACCTAGCTCAGATAAGAAAGGAGGCTCTATGCTGAATAGTTGCTATTTGTTGGCGATTCATGAAATCGGTTCATGATTCGAGGAAAATATAAGAGCGCTTATTATCCCAACTCCGGTGGAACTCTCCCTCCGTATTATCTATGAACGGTGACAAATGTTGAAATTACTGATTACACAAATTGTTGCATATCTAATCCAATAGTGTTTTTTCCCTTCCAATGATGATACCACTGAAATGCCGGAAAAATTCACTACCTTTGAGATGGAACGGAAAATTAAGAGATCTCTCATTCTTCTTACGATCTTTGAAGTTTTTCGATTGTTTTCTATAGAGTGCTTTATCATTATATTTATTATTCTAAACCAGATACCTGAGCGCGAAACTTGCCATAGCGTAGAAATGACGAAATGTTGTCAAAGGAAAGTGGCCTCTCCAACGAAAGCACTTCATATTATTGTGCACCGATAGCATTAAGGACGTCTCCATAGCAGTGGATGTACCAACTACGTATTGCGCAGTTAGGAAGTTGGCAAATAGTTTGATATTCGACATTGTTTAAGGTAAACAGAGTGCACTTTTGGTATTCTCAATGCAACCATCTTTCCACCAGTTAAATATAACCGACTACGTTTGCAAGCGGAGTCTATGTTGATTTCGATATCAATTATCGGAGTCGACTTTGAAGAAGTTTCATTTTTTTCTCTTGTGGAACATATAGATGCAGTGCTTCGTTGTTGCCGGTTATTGAAGATTGCTTAGTGATTGCTTAGTGATTATTCAAGAATGTTTCAAGGAGGTGATCAAAAGTCCTCACAAATTTTAGGCATCACTTCAATAGTGATTTTTGATTTAGTAGATCTGAAAGAAATCATTTCTATATGCATAATTATATGGGAATTTTAATGTCATATGAAGGTGGCATAGACCAAAAAGAAATGGAATAATTATGGCATATTACCCTACTCACATTCAAGAACACATTGCATCGGAGAATATATACGACAAACGGTACGAGTGTATAAAACGCAGATTGGCCGACGCAAATATTTGACTGAATCACATCGTTGCTGAGATGAATTTCGGTTAGCTCTGAGCGACTGCTGCGATTAAAAGGTCTGAGAGACATTTTGGATGCTTCAAGGAATGAATATTTACCTAGTATGAAAAGTAATACCTCCTGCAGGTCTAGCACAATTCTTAGCCAATTAAAATTCACGTAGATATGAAGGCTGACAATCATTCACCATAATCCAGAAATGCTCCTTCATTCAACCTTTGTCCCACAATGAATTTTCATTCGTCGTGCAACCTAATAGAGAGCCACCACCAAATGTTTTCTCTTCGAAGAGCATAAATAGTACAAATCTTTACGAGTGATGTGACCATATTGGCCACTTCTTTGTTGATCAATCGCTGAGGCGTGCAAAGAGTTTCTACATATTCGGCCAATGCTCAATGATTGTTCAAAGCGCCTTTTCGTTAGTTACGTTGCACATGCCGGCACCAAGCGACACTAGCCGACAAAGAAGTCTGCTCGCTTGACCGGAAACGATTTATGGCTCCATACGTGGCCGTTTCAGCGTATGACTTGAGAACTCACATGGTTGGCTTTATATGTCGAAGTATTGCTCGTTGTGATAACAGTGCAACATCGTTCTAGTATGTTCTTTTTCCATGACGATGAGAGGATTGTGTCACTCATATTTTTTACCGTTATGATATCAAGAATAACCATTAGCTCATATAGTAATGCAACAATTCGTATTTTCTAAGCTAAGTTGTTGCATTTCTAGTGGAATAAAATGCGATTAAAGGACGTACACATTTGACGACAATTAATTTCTGATCTTTCTCTCATTCGATTTTTTCTGCTTTCGACATGAAGAAATGCGATTCAAATTATTCATCGACACCTTCGTTTCCATCAGAATTATGGGTCTTCATTTGCAGAATGCAAAATGCCAATGAGGGAGGAGGGGAAGAGGGAAAGGAAAGGTATGAGAGTCCACAAATTACATATCGGATCGTTACAGCTTTGCTTTGCGACTATGAATTTCTTGATTTTGTCACCTCATTCATTGATAAAATATACCATAATATTTTGTTCACTTTATGCTTATGACGGGCACTCTATGCGATATTTCTGCTAAATTCTCCAACATTACTGCCATGACGATATATCGGCATTTGAATGATGTAATGGCGAATCGCCGCAAATTTCAAACTTTCATCGAAGGAAGTGCATATGCGCTATAGATTTTCAAATGCGGAAACGTTTAAATCGCGGCCGAATATCTTCCTAGCAGCGATAGAGAATTTGGATCGATTAACGCATAGGAGAGTTTCAGAATGCAACTGATTGCGTCTGAAATAAAGTTTTCAAATGAAAAAAAATGCAGCCGACTGCGATGAATGTGAACTTCACTTATCAATTTGATTAAATTGCAGCGAGGAAAGCACTTTTTCGTTTATGCGAGATAAGGAGAACAGAAGGTTATTAGAGTAAAATTACATGCGAACGGATCGATCAGAGGGAGATTAGTCTTAAAAATCATATAATGGGAAATTAATCGGAAGATCTGCGAGGATGAAACTAAAGTTTTATCTGCAAATGTCTTTGGTTCCGCAGTTTTTTAATGTCCTTTTCGATAAATCAGCTTTGCACGTCCAAAGAAAGAACTTTAAGCGACGAATTGCATAAATAACATGAAATTTTGAGCGGAAATTTCCTAAAACCATCGTATCTTAATTTTTCCCGCAAGCTAGCGTCTATTTATAGTCGAGTAGGTGACCGATTCAAAAGAACGCTGTGAGAGGAAAGAATGAGGGGAAAAAAGTGGAGAGTCGAAAAAAAAAAGAGAAAATTCTGCAGGAAGTGAGGTCTAAAGCAAATTCTCTTTGGGAATTGGGACAGAAACGGAGAAAAATTTGTGCAAACTTGTATAAACATTTATTTTTCATGTGGATTCATTAATAAGGAAACGAATAAAAATAACGTGTTGGATATGGCATCGATGGGCCATTCCAAGAATAATTGTGTCTAACACTGCAGTGATTAATATACTCGTAGAGTCGATTCTCGTTTATTGTTCTTCACATAATGTCATTGATCGGCTTATGTACTCTTGTGCGGCCCCAGGCGATATCTGGGGCCTATACAAGTCGGGCTTCAGGCCGTCGGGATGTTTTGTTTTTACTCGTGTTTGTGGGTGTTGTTGCTCCCCATAAACTGCTTCTTCTATCTCCCTTGTGCTGTCAACAATTATCGGCAGACAATTATCGGCTCCTACCCTTTGCCTATACTCGGTCTCCTCTATGCGACTGCTGCCAGTCACAACACAATGGTACAGAGCAAAATTCCATCTGGGTGATACACTTTTCGTAATACTAGGAAACTATAACGGGTCCTCTTCGGAATTTGTCTATAAATTGAAATCATTGGTCGATCTCTATTTAAAGATTAAGGGTCGACGATCGTTAATGGAGTCCTATTAAGTGTGATTTAAGACAACTGGACCAGTTGAATACTACTTCATTACGTAATAAACGTTCATATGGATAGGTGCTATTGTCCCTTTCGTTGCATTTATATTTCGTTTGCGTGAATATTTGTTGCTTTGCACCTTCTTTTCCGCACCAAGATACCTATTGCTTTTGTGCTTATTCCTCAAAAATATTGCGTTTTGGTATAGTCTATATGTTTCAAGAGAAGTGGAATATTTTCATACATGAGGTGATGCTGAATGCTGAAATTGCACAACGCTAAATCTCATTCTACTGCACTTCAGTTGAGGATTCGGGAAAGCGATTATCTTCGCTGCACGATGAGTGTATCGCTAATTGCGGAAGTTCAAAGTTTTTCCTCCAGCAATTTTTCTGTTTCCGTATTCTTTACCTTCATTTTGTTTCATTTATGGTTGTAAAGGAAATAATGGAGCAAGGTGATCTATTTTAGCACATATATATGCAAAAAGGTCGAAATGCACACATCAGCAATGCGTAGATCGTCAGACTCATATTGTCGGTTTGTTTTCGCCAAATGTGTCAATATGATATAGATGTTGGGAATCGATATGTTCTTTTCGTGAAAGGCTTGAATTTCGGATGTTTGTGGAAAGTGCACGCCTCATTCTTTTTGACTGCTCTATTTTCCTTGGATGCCGCATTCATCTTCATATGTTAATTTGAGTGCAAACGCGCTTTTGTGCTCTTTTATAGAGTACAACAAGCAATTTTTCGTTTGCTAAGTATAAAAATCGCATTCGATCGAATTTGTGTGAAGCATTCCGATGCGAATTATTCTTGTTGTGTGATTTTTTAAACTGTGGGTTATGCTCGTTTCAAGTTGCAATTTATTTCAAGCATAACCTAATCATACGTAGAGTACGCGTTCATCACCATATATGCTGGCTTTGACAGGTCTCTAATGAATAAAATGCTCCACTCTTTTTTCAACTTTTTATCCCAACTTTTTCATCGTTGCTCTTTAAAATAGGGTGATGTAATCCCATACATGAATAACTTCATTTAATTTATTTTGTGTAACCAGTTGTTTTGCTCACATTTGTGTTTCTCTTGATACCGATCTCTCTCCAAGTGGGTTACAGTTTGCCTTAGGGGCTGTAGCCGAGGGCATAAATATGCTCCTGTTTTGCTTGCTAATCAGTATGTGCTTCTTACCGTTTCGTTGTGTTGCTGCTTGCAATAAACGACCTCGTTGTTTCGTTGAGATTCTTCACATTGCAAGAGCGCTCGCAGTGAAGTGGTTTGCAGACTTTTACCGGATAGGCCCATTTGTTTTTGCGGTTTTTCCTAATTAGTTCTTTATTCATGATTATTGACGCCTTTATAACTTCTTGCTGATTATGTTGTAACCATTGCAAAGAATACTCCGCACATCCAACAATGCAAATGGTACTTTAAAAAAGGTTTTCAAGACCCTAAGTGGAGAAAAAAGTTTTTTGGCCGATCTCCTCTTTGTGAATGTCGTTCGATGATGGATGCCGTGGAAATAGCCAGGAAGGTGAAGCATGCGTTTGGTGAGGACTCATAAAAAGGCACAAAATGCAAAATTGGTTCTTGAAGTTCTGATCCAGAAACGGCAGCCATCTTTAATGATCATAGTCGCTGTACTTGTGGCAATAGCAGCAGACAATCTAGTCGAGGAGCAGTTATAGAATTAAGCCCTAAGGTTTCTATGAGAGAGTACAAGCATGTGCTGAATAGCTATTAGATGTAGGCAAGAAGAGAGTTAGTAAACACGTGTTCTAGCGTACTTGTTTATAATTTACCTCACAGTTGCTGTAATCGCTCCTTTGTCTTCTTCGGTCGATGCTGTTTCCTCTCCTACTTTCATATAAAATGATGCTTCGTTCGCTTCCCACTTCCTATTTCAACGAGATTACTAACCCAATTCGGTTCGACGCTATTCACTGGACATCGTAGACAAAGAAAAACATTAATTACCTGAATGAAAAAGAACACCTTCGACTGACGGTGCCTCCTGATTTTAAATATCTTTTGACGTGATAGAAATAAATCTTGCCACATTTGTGAAATGTTCCTAGTTGACATTTCAGTGTTTTCGCAGCTCTTTTGTGACGATATCATGTCTATGCTAAAGCTACAATAATGAAATTCCAATGTGTTATTTTATGCACTTGAGGACCGAGCTGCTTAAATTTCACCGTCTCTATGAGCTTTTACAGGTCATCTTCATTTTTACAAGTATATTGGCGTTAACTAATTGGAAAATATTTTTGACGATAAGAAAATATTTTCGACATTTTCGCTGTTTTGTGAATGACAAACCGACTGACTCAGTTGACGAATATGACAGAGAGTTTTTAATTACAGCTTCTCATTCATACCTTCTCAATTATATTTTTTTGTACAGTGTTCAAATAGCTTCAAATATCTTCAAATATTCGTACCAATAACGATGATGGTTGAGACAGCATTTCGTTAGGTGCTTAGGTCACCTGACGACATTTACGCTGATAAGGCTTATGGGGAAATTCCAACGTTTCGCTTCAGTTTCTCTCGAATGATTCGAAGGAAGTGATCACGATTCGGCTTTTTCACTTCCTACAACGTTCACTCTTCTTCAAATCACTCAAACAAAGCCCTGCACATGAAAATTCCAATCGTTTAAGGTCGTCACGATAGCTCCGACTTGCGTCTCGAACTCCTTCTTTTTTTTAAAGAGTAGAGTATGAATACTTTGACATGAAAAAAAAAACTTCCTCCTCTTTTAAGCCTTCTCAATTCTCTCGATCGCCGCTTCACTTGCAATTATCTCTATTGAATTTGGCTGTTCCTCGTCTCGCTAAATGACTTCTATCCGTATGTATATAGCCAATATTTTGCTTCATCATCTCCAACGTTCAAAAAGTTGACTATGGAAATTTTTATGACGATCCTATGAAGACGTTTCTTAGCGGAAAGCGGGGAAAACTCATGTGATGCATTTTTTGCATTTCGTTCATGGAGCTTTTCTGCATTCGCATAACCGTTCACGAAAAATATCTGCTCGTTGTATTTGCTCTCCCTCGTTGTTTATTTCTTGCATTATGAACCCGTAGGAAATTGTTTAACAAAGTCAGTGCACGAGCGTATTTCATTTTGCAAACGAACAAACGAATCAATTTCATTTCTTCGAACTCAGTTTCGAGCCGTGTGCGAAAGATGCCGATCAAAATGTATGGGTTGTGCTATTTCAAATATTCAGTCGCGATATACCGATGGTACCTTTCTTGAACAGTCTGCGAAGCTCACCAATACTATCGATGTGCTGCCGTATTCACCACCGACTGAACCTGTCGCCTTTATGGAGAAGCAAAAATCGGAACTTACAGTAGATAACAGGTGATTTAACTTGACACCCTTACGCCTCTTTGTTTGCTTTCAAGCTTTTTCCTGTGTAACTTAAATTACATGCGTTATCAAGTTTGCATTCGCGAAGAACGTTGCCTGGTGTCCACGCTGTTCGCCTATTTTTGACCGTCTAAAATTTTCTTCAGCTAGGAATTCACTGAAGCTGTAATTAGGGAACTTGATGAGTGTGATCTACAGAGGACGACCCTTCATTAACATTGAGTTGATTTATTGACTTCAAAAGGTGTCATAAACCATAAGAAAGTTGGGAAAAATCTGCTCATACTGTGCAATCGGTTTTTGCAAAAAATTATCTTTTGCAGAAGATATACAACACCTTTTGGCTCGGTAAGAATGTGAATGCATTAGTGCACATGTTTTTGATATTTATTGGATGTTTATAAAGTGATCTGTTTGACAAGGTGACTTGCTAGAACGTACATCTCCAACCCTTCTAGTACGATTTTCCACTCATTTTCCTCACATTATTATACAGATGTGAGGAAATACTTTTTGAGACACTCTGCGTTGCCCTTGAATCACATTGCATCTTAATTTTCGACGAAGCGTCATCATCTGAAACGATTTTTTGATCGCTGGAGGCCCAGCGACGGGAGCGTTCGCGGTCCAGAATTATCGCGGGAGCCAATTCAATTTATGCGGGGACCCTGTTGAAGAGGGAGAGGGATGGCATTGAACTGCGAACAGTGATTTGTGCGACGGGATGTGTTCTCACGTTTTTCAGTTTGCAAAAAATGAGACTGCTGTGAAAAATTTTTGTCAGTGGTCCTCTCGCTAGATTTTTTCTACCACTCTGAGCTTATCGTTTTCCTCCTCTTTCAATCGGAAATTCTATTGCACTATTATGGCTATATGCGGAAGTTGTCATACAATAGATGTTTTTTGCCGTGCGATATGGAATATCAAACATACTAGTTTCATATCTGTTGAATCAGTGCATGAGATCTTCGTAACTATTCAAAAGCCTTGTTCTATGCAGAAGGGAATCCATTACAGAGGATCCTGGCAGGGTGCCTTTATGTCGCATTCTATTGCGCGGACGTTCTCAATCGACACTTCACGGGCGAAACTAATGCACAGGTTGTTTCATTATGCGCGCAACAACTTGGTCTTCAAGAGGTATTATTCCTTTTTTTCATGATTCGGCACTTATTTCAACATGCTGTTTGATGGGAATACTATTCTTATGAAGGTGCCCCCCGCCATAGTATATTAACTTCAATTGTTGAAGAGAAATGCGTTATATGTAATAGTGTTGATAGAACTGACCACTGAGCATCGTGATCAGAGTCTCTCCTCAGTGTCAACGATACTTCGGGGACAAGCAGAATTGTGGAGGGAGGGGGATAGGCAGAATTTCTGTTGCCATCCAAAGGTCGGATCTGGTTTTCATCCGAAATTTCGGCTTCCCTTAGATTCATTCTTCTCTGAACCATATTTACAACAGAGTACGTCACATTCGATTGGGCCACGCTTCGAAGAAACAGGTGGGTCGTGTTTCAAACTGGCTGTATTATCGGCTGGGCCATATAGCACGCCTGGGACTCAGCATTTCACAAACGGGTAGACGACATTTCACGATTAGTTCGATTGCCTGCAAAACTGGGCAGGTCGCATTCTGCAATTGATCGAGCTGAGACGGGAAACCTTTGGGAAATTTCTGCAAACAGCCGATCATCTCCGATGTATATTTGAACTCTTAATAATGCTACTCTCTCATCTCTCTTACAATAAAAAATACCATATCCAGAAGGCCTGCCCTTCCTCAACACCAATGTTTTCCGTTCTAAGGGTAAATTCTGCTCCGTCTGATATACCAAAACATCTTCTTCAACTATTCTTGTTAATGCAAGCTCTGCTCATCCAACCAACATCAAATGTAACGTTGTATCCCAATTCATAAAAGCTGTCCACATGGTCACCTCAATGTAGACCGCAGCAGCGTGGAAACCCCCTCTTCGTCGCGCCCACTCCATTCTTGCCATCAACTGTTACCACCTTAATTTTTCATCCGATTACAAGCGACAGCATCTTGTCAGTCCCTCTCTTGTTCCTCAAACATGTATTAAATACGAACGGAATGCACAAGCCTCACTTTCCATCCCCCACGTAACTTTCCGTAACTTTCCGTTCCGGACGAGCCTTCCCTTTCCTCAACAAACATTTCCGCTCTCTTAGATTAAACGTCACCCCACCTCCCGTACTCCGAAAAATTCTCGTTTGCAACCGATTACATGTTCATCTGTGTTACAATCCTTCCAGATTTGTTACCTGTCCCACGAACAGTTCGAATGGTTGTTGCATTTAGAATATTGTTTATTCTATTCGTCGTCGCGCATGTGAACCCATCTGTGCCGTTTTCTGCACGAGCGATTAGAGAGCACGTGCTAAGCATGTCCTCACCACTATAGCGGTCGTATACTACAAGCCCACTAAGCAAGGACGCTGCCGAATTCGACATCCTTCAGCCTACAACATTGTCGTAAAAATACTTGCATGAGGCAAGGATACACTAATCGGCGAGATAAGGGAAGCTCACCACACAAGCTCTCTGAAATCAACGATGAACGGCTGTGTCGAATTATTCACGCTTACTGGCATTTTATCTCACGATCTTTGAATTCAGTCTTTATTCTTCTTCTTCTCCTCTCTTGAATAAACGCGGCAATTTTCATAATTTTATGAGATAATTCTAAGAGATGTGGTGAAGTTTTCAGCTTCAGCTAAAAGCAGCACATAATGAAAGTTTCTCAGCTTGATATGCTATGATTATGGCTCATAGAGCCGAAAGGTTAGCTTCAAGTATTATTCCATCTCTATTCGACGCATTACAATGCTCACAACTATAAACTATCAAACAATCATTGCCAAAGTAATTTGCTCATAGAAATTCCATGCGCGGTAAACAATAAGCTTTTTTTGATTCGTGTTTGCGAGAAAGATGACTTCTCTATGATATGTCATTTAGTATTGTTCAACATCGATGATGAGTTGTACAAAATGCGTCTAATGCCTTAATGCGTTATGCGATTTGGCTGCTTCCCCGAAGAGTAGTAGTAGTATTTATGCCGCAAGCAGAGTTAAGACATCTAGTGTCAAGGCCGATTTCAGTATCCGGAAGGTAGGAGTGATGGAAAGCCTTGCGACATCTATTGGCATAATGTCGTATATCAAGATATGAAGGCAATCGTCGCGGATGTCAACGCCAGAGTCAACAAATTCCCAGGTATCCGCTTGATTATTTCCGCACGTCACTTGATAATGGCATCTATATAGCCATTTATGCATGAAAATAAGCGGCCAATTTTCCAATACCTCTTCATTTCAATTTTATGAACCAATTGTTGCAAATATGCTAATCGAATCATATATTAAACAAACGAAAAACTTATCAGAGGGTTGGTGCGATAGCAACTTTCCATATCTGTTCATAAAACTATCGGATACCGTAACCTACAAAAACAAAACATATACAATGATGATGCTTTAGCCTAAGCGCCTAGGCACGCAAACTTTTTACAAGCGATTCGGTTTCTCGAACCGATCATTCGCGAATTGTGATGCGAGCGGAATCGATGCTCTAAGACTGATTCAGTTTTTATGCGCGCTTGACTCTCTAGCATCGCCCTCGAAGTTATTGGATCTGTCTGAAGGTCGGTAAAAAAAATCAGGGTTTCCCATTGTGTAGAATATGTCCGCGAAGTTCAGTGACGCTAGCTTGGCTGATTCCGGAGTTGAAGTCATCGGGCACATATAGGCATACGCGTAGAAGTGCATCTAGGCATAATCTGGCCACAATGCGCTTGCCAAATGCACATGCAGATATTTCGTTCATTACCTCTTCCTTCGCAAAATTCATTTGGGTCGGCGATTACTTCAAACTTAAATATCGAATGATGAGTGAAATAGATTAATTGCAAAACGATCTCTCGACGTACACACATCATCGATTGTTCGCTTAACGATCACGACTGATTCGTTGACGCATCAGGAATGACTGATTTGTCGAAGAAAATTTCGTTATCGCGAGCGATCGCCTCGATGAGAAGACTTTTCCCAGATGAATATGAGTTCTACCCGAAAAGTTGGTTCTTACCTGCACAACTTGACGAATTTATTGACTATTGCGATAGCATATATGTGAGCGCTGATGAGGAGGACTGTGCTGAGCCGCAACCGAAATGGTTTATCGTCAAGCCTGATGATGGTTTTCTTTCTTTAATGCTTGTCTTTTATATTCATATTTTAATTTATTATCGGTTTCTGTAATGAAAGAAATAAGTTGTTTTTTTTAGTTCAAACACTCCTCCACTAGTTAATGTTCTTGGCAGCAAAAGAAGTAACTTCTTTTCATCGTTCTGCACAAATTGATATTTCCCGTTTCTAGAGCTCAATTTCGCATTACAATAGAAATACCGTATTTCCCTCAATATAAGCTTCGTTGAACAGAAACCGCTTCCAATATGATGTTCTGAAAAGAAGTTCAGGCGAAAATGGTTTCGTGCTCAAAGAACAATTTCGCATAAATGCTTAAAAATATTAGGCTATCAAGCTGTTCAATTTAATATGCACATTATTTCATATGTGTAGTATTTGGAAACTACTGAAAGAACAAAGAAATGAAAGTAACAATTCATAGAAAATAAACTTCCCATCTCGCTTTCAATAATAGCTTCATACTGGGCAGTAGCTCATCTTCTAGTTAAGATCCACTTATTTTAATCCCTCATCTACCTTTGTATTAATTTGCTATATTTGCACAGGTATGTCACGATTTTGCACGGAGAAATATTCGAAGGCAAGCATTTTTTTAAAGGAAAACAAATGTAACGAAACTATTGAAAAGTACATTCGCTAATATCGTAAAGGAACTATAAAACGGCAAAGGAAACATCAACGCTGAAATGGGATCATTTTCTCATTCTGCAGTAAAGGAAAAGAAACGTTTAGGCTTCATATATCTTAAAGGTGACAAATGAATCAATCAAATTTAGGTCTCTTTGAATATTTCCATTTTTTTTTTAACTGAAATATTGCAGGTGCTCAAGGTACGGGTATTTATTTGATTAATTCACCGAGCCAGCTGAAGGATACATCAGCTAAGCAGCTGATTCAGGAATATATCGCCGATCCGTTCTTAATGGGTGACGGTCTGAAATTCGATTTCAGAGTTTATGCGGTCATCAAAAGCATCAATCCGCTTTCGTTACATGTCGCCAGGGAAGGTGCCCTTCAACATCACTTTATTTATTTTTCATATTGAGCACTTTTACTTTTGAATGGCATTATCGATTTTGCTAGGCAAATAAAGTGGAAACAAGGAGAAGAGGGAAAAGAGAATAAGAAATAAAGTTGAGACAGAAGTCTCCAAAAGATGCATGAGATACTGTTTAGAAAATTGTTCATAAAAGCGTACAAAGCTGAAAGCAGAGAGTTTTTTACGAGAGAGTTTCTTGCAGAAATCAAATGAATTACATTAGAATGATCCACTTATTTTAATCCCTCATCTACCTTTGTATTAATTTGCTATATTTGCACAGGTATGGCACGATTTTGCACGGAGAAATATTCAAAGCCAAGCACATCGAATTTCGATAATTTGTATGCACATTTAACGAATTACTCGCTAAACAAGGCGAACAATCATTACGTTCATAGCAATTCGCTTCAAGATCAACTCAAGGGTAGCATTTTATTGTTGGCCTTTCGTACCAGTGCTGGATTTAGTTAGTTCTAACATTCCGGCGTTTGAATGCTGTGATCTGCATTATTCGGCCGAAGCTTTCAACACGCAGTTTCATGAGAATGTTTATTTTTGCAGCGGTATATTATTGATATTGTTAGGAATTCACTTAGAAATAACTTTATTATCTGTGATAAACCATGTGAGTTCATTCACAGATCATAGCATACTGGGGCAAAAGGGATGCGAAGCGAGAGCGTACAATTCGACCCCGTAGGAAAACGGCCATAACGGTGTTATTCAATAATCATTCACATTAAAATGCATAAATAAATTAGATATGAGCTCCCGATAAGCACTATATGGAGCGAATCTATCATACAATGTGGAAGGAAATAAACTTGAACTTACACGACAACGTCTTCATGATCGATCCTTCTGAACTACAGAAAATGGCAAAAATTATAGATGGAAATAACTTCATTAACCATAATTCTTACTTGCTATTCTATAGTAGTAGTCTCTGTGATGCCGCATTTCCCCAACTTATGCTACACCATCTCGACTAATTCTTCGTTACGTGCTTATATAGGCTTTATTTATTTGTGGCTATCGATATACCATTAAATAGGAAATATGCAAATATTTTAGCTGCTAATTTTAAGGAAGTAAGCGTCTTCTATCAACGGTTTTTCATCAGATGGAAGCAAGAGGCGTTAAAACAAAGCGTTTATGGCATAATATTAAATTGATTATCGTAAAGACAATATTAGCGATGGTACCGGAAATAATGCTCTCTTACGAACATTATTTTTATGATGCACCTGGTCCACAATGCTTTCAGGTAGGAAACTTTTTTTTTTTTTGCAAAATCTAGTTTGGCGTAAAAATTTTGGATAAAAACGATAAATATTTTAACACTGAT
This sequence comes from Ascaris suum, assembly GCA_013433145.1. NCBI lineage: Eukaryota > Metazoa > Nematoda > Chromadorea > Rhabditida > Ascarididae > Ascaris > Ascaris suum. Next base: position 3,502,963 of record CM024175.1, read on the forward strand.
ATGATAATGATATGATGTGGAGAAGCTCATGTCCTATATTTGATGCCTACAGTTCTCAGGAAACTCTTTGACAATTCGAGAAATTTCTATCTTCCTGGGTATTTAAATCGAAAAGACCGAAGAACTATTTGGGACTTAAATTTTGCGCTAATTTTCATCGAATATTTTCTAGCTTATACGGCATTTTAATTTCCGGATAGAGTGATAAAATTTTCAAAAATTTCCACTCAGAATTTTTTCATTCATGCTTGCGCTGAGCTGTTGAAATGAGTTCATTGCTTCATAACACTTCAGCAGTTAATATCATAGCTTTGATTTCTCTTGTGATAAGCTTTTGCGCTCGCTCATTGTTACGCAATTTCTATTAAAAGCGATCAAGGCGTCATTATCAGTGCATAGTTACGATGTTTCGAACCCGGGAATCATAAAAACCTCTTTGGTGGAATTCGTTAAATGTGTAGCCAAAAAATCACATTTCATCTCGATGAACTCTCAAACCAATTAAATTATCAAGTTCTTTTTGTGTTATTCACAATTAAGAAATTTGGATGGCATTTCTTCCTTGCGGTAGAAGTGAGCGGCGATATCGTAAGGAAAAAAAAATCTGCTTTGAAAAAGTGCGCAGTTACGAGAGGAAAGGAGGGAGAAATATGGACAGTACGATTTTACTTTTTATTTTATTTTATTTTATTTTTTATTTTTTGCAAGAGAGTATATCTATATTGCGTATATCTGTCTGCCTTCTATAGTTACGAAGCTTGATTGGTACAGCACACGCCATTATGATATAGCTGTATAATGTAGGCTCCCTCAGCGTATTCCACGTTCGCATATCAACTTTGAACGGAGATATATAGATCTAAAGGTTTCACAAAATATGTTCGTACCCGACTGTTTTTCGTTTTATTCCGGACAGCTCGTTAAGATTGATTTTTATTCGGGAAGAGTTTTAAGAGCGGTCAGACTGATCATAATATCGAAGTATTATTCTCCACATTTTCATACCTATATGTAACTGATGGGCGTCATTCGACGCATCCTTCTCGTACTGTGTCACTCAAATGAGCGTAATGCACAACAGCAAATTCCATCAGGCGTTCCGGTATGAAAATCTGAAAAGATATGTTATCACTCCTATGTGGTACTTAGTGATAAAACAAAATTAATAAAAGTTCCATAATCGTAAAATATTTTGTAAAAATGCGATGAGTTTATTAGATATACTTCATTCAATATGCAAAATTTTAATGCCTTAAAGCAAAAAAAAAACGTGATTAGCACGTCAATCATTTGTGACCACAATGCGATCTTGATACGATTAAACCGATCTTCGTTGGATTTAAAAAAAAATCGATATTTGAATATGGAAATTCATCCATATTTCAAATTCTGTATTTCGGATAAGAGTTATTTGAATATGGAAACTTCTTTATACAGATAATGGGATTCGACATTTTGGTAACGAAGGAACTGAAACCGATTCTTCTCGAAGTAAATTCAGCACCTAGTCTCACCATCGACCACACGCTTCCTATGCCTAATGAAGAGGAGATAGAAAACGTTGAACCGCCAAGAATTCGATCGGTCGTTGATGAGGTTCATTTATCTCTCTCGAGCAACAAATTAATATTCATTTCTCATGCGGTCCTGAATGAATTATCCTTGAAATCCATCATATAAGCCAATCCTTGGATGTACAACTACGACAGTCTACGGTTGCAAGGATAGGTTGAACCAGGCCAGTAAGCAAAAAGGGGAAAAGAGAGAATGTAGTATTAGTTTATTTGTCAAAACACCTTGCGGGAATTAAGAGAACTACCCTCCGCTCCTCCGGAACCTGCGTGGATGAAGAAATTAATATTACAAGGTTGCCATACGGCAAAAGACAAATCTAGGATGCATGGGGCCGCTCAATTTGCAAATATGAGCTGTATAGCCTAACAAATTTCGGCCACCACCTGATAAGCAACTTACTTCGGTCGAGCAAATGTCTGTCCTCAAAAAGCCTAATGTACAACTTTGAGTCGGACACTGACCGGAAGAAAATAGATCTGCGAAGACAGTGGTGACAATTCGCCAAAATCAACCTCATTTTACCTCTGATTTCGCAATCGTCCTTTACCTCCGCTTAAATTATCCATAACTTACATGCGTTGCGACGTGTATATTGTGTGAATTTTATATTCGTTTATTTAAGCATCACAATAATATAAAGTGAAGTTTTTTCATGATATTTTGCTTGGTGGATATTTATGTGGGCGCTCTGAACCCGCTTATATAAACCTTACATAAACCAGTTTTCATGGTATCCCTTATGCAGAAAAATTAACACCACATTGCCGAAACTTTTTCAAATCTGCATTTCATTGTAATCGAGATGAATATTGGCGATGATCTAAACCTTTTGATTGGATGAAGTCATATGTAAATTTCTCATCAATTTAAGGAAAAATTGGGTCATCTTTTCCCCTAAATTTCCTTAAATCAATTCCCCCGATTGATGTGATCATGAATTTCTTTACTATTTAATGCCTTGAAATTCTATGCGTATGGCAAGTTACTTCTTTAGTATAGTTGCTAAATTGTAATCAAGTGGAAACTAATTCGGCTCCATTTCTCGCCTAGAAATCCTCCACATAGCACATGTTTAAGACGTGTGAAACACTTTGCAATATGGCTTATTCATTGTTTTACTTTTTGGAAATACATCATATTATTTGCAGGTTATAAAGATTCCACTTGTTATGGATACTATACTTCTCGTTCTCGACTTGATAGACGATGTATATAGTGCAAGATCTATTAGGTTTGTTTGAGTTTTGTCTATTGTTCTCGTCATGAATCGCCTCCTTTATTCAATAAGTATGCTTTATTATAATTCAAAAAAATGAGATTTTAATGTATTCAAAATATGCATTGAAACTTTGAAAAAATTTTATAAATAGAATCTTATAGTTGAAATTTAAAAATTTCTAAGCCGTAAATTTTTATCTCTTTACCCTTTCGATGGAGATAATAATGCATTGAAAGACATGATATTGAAAACGGAAATAACATTAAATAATGATTAAAAACTAATTTCCTGTTTTAGTTTTTGAGAGTTGCGAATTTATAAGTGGAGTTGATTTTATTGTGAATGCTGATGGTTTCATTAATTGCTTATCAAAAACATTTTCAATAGAGCGTTCGCTTCATTCAATGGGAATCATTCCCCGTTAATCGCATCGAATAATCTCCTTTATCGTTCTCTTCGAACGCCATTCTACTTGGAAAATTCTCTTAAAGGGAAATATCTCTTAGATTATTGTGAATTTGCGATAAAATATCCTTTAAATGAATACGTTCAATTTGAATGACGCAAATTTATTAATGAGCGCATTCAGTTTTTCAGCACGATGAGTGTCCTATCCGATAGAGGAAATTCGGCTAAGAAAGCAGCTGACGATATGATCGCATTATCTATAAAGAGAAAATCGCATCTTTCTGAAGTTAGCGAAGTTTTTTTTTAAATGATAGTTCGTCGAGAAGTTTTGGGTATATAGAACTGATAAAAATGATAAAAGACTGGAAAAATAAAAATTTATCATTCTCAGAGGTAAATTATCATCGAATTGAATAATAGACGTCCTACGGACTGTGTAAATATTAGAAAATATATTAATTTTGAAATGAATTTCATTTCTGTATGAATTGAATTTCATTTCACTTCTGAACGTTTAGGCAATGAAACGCCATTTATCACGGCATTAATAAATGCATTCTGAGAATTATATTGCTATAAAATATTGCAAGTGAATGCAAAATAAATCCATAATATGCCTCTTAGTCATAATCCTAAAACTGCTTGGGTGTTTTATATTTTGATTTATTTCAACGAGTTATGCAAATAGCACAAATCTATCAAATCATTTAAAGAATCAGATTGCATTGCGACATCTCACAAACAATTTGAAAGTGCATAGGAATTCGCTAACGAAGTTGAACTTAAAGAAGTCATTTGAACATCACAGCTGGTAATAATTAAGGTTGCATATAAAGGCTGCAAACGCTGACAATTGAAAATGAGCAACGTGATGCTTGTCTTTTTGACATCGTACTTTATTGACCACCCCACTCAGTTGAAAGAAAAGAGTTGAGTTTGATTGCTTGTGTAGTGTGTGTAATTATGTGCTATGTGTATGGAGAGAAGTGAAGGTGAAGATGGTCAATAATTTGACTGTACAACAGTTTCTCCCCAAAGATTCATGAACAAGCAATATAAATGAAGAAAGAAAAAAGAAGAAAATTCATCACTGTTAAAATAAGGCCTACGTCCTTGTTGTTGTTCGATGTCGACTGAACCGGCGCCCGTTGTCCGCTGTCTGCGGTAGTCAGCTCTGAGTTGATGCGTAGCGTTCCTGATCCAGCGTCGATTGGAGTCGACGGTCCTGAGCCCTGAGCTCCCGTCCGCTATGACTGGCCTAGATATCGCGCTACTCCAAATATTGACGCTTTCCACTCGTCAATGATCACCTTTATCCTCTGACAGTTACCCAAGAGTACACTTTTGACGTTGAGGTGGTTCGTCTTACAATACCAATATCAGATTCTGCTGTGCAACTACCTGATGCACCTTTCCACTGCTTTGTGAACTACACTCTCAAACTTGGGTAATTAAACCAATAAACGATTTAACATTTAATTACCAATGACACAGTGGGATGATAAATTACACCTGAAGAAATTCAAGTGATATTCTGTAATATTACAACCCGACTAAAAGAAAGGCTTACCTGTCAGACATGCACTGAACACGAAAGGGCACAAACACCTCTAAGCCAAACGTCGGAGTCGCAACTCCGATCCAAGTCACTGCGTTACCGAACCTTTGGGCTCATTTAATAGCTCTCTTGTTAACACCTTCTGATGCTTTTGTGTTGTTAGTTGACCCCAAAGGTTGTTTGTGCTGTTCTGACGCCCGTCATAACATATATGATTAGCCACAACCCCAATCTTTGTTGCCTTGATCCCATCACTACGCACTCCTGCAAAAACATTCTGCACCTTTAAAGCAACTCTCACTTTGTTTACTCATTCGCGCATAACTTTTATGATGCGCTTATGCCAGCTTTATGCCTTCATGCAGTTTGAAGACAAATCACTGACACACCCTCTTTGTGCAACTTTTGCGCGCAGCCGCAACACACACTGATGTTAATCATGCTAAGTGAAGTTCATGTCTTTTTTAATGTATGGTTTGATATCATACTAATGTTCTCTTATGCTAATCTTAAATGAAGACATATAAGTATAAAAAATTCCCATTTTTACTGCTTTCGGGAAATGTAGAGCGATATATTTTCCTTATAATTGAGTATAACAATTTTTTTTTTGATATTAGAACGCTTTCCATATCAATTCAAAGAGCTTCCATCAAACTAGTCGAAGTGAATTTTCAACTGCCAACGGTAGCTCATTTCATTGTTCTATAGTTAGATTCTTCTAAACTGATTCTTTTGATTTTCGAAAAGAATATCATTGCATTCGATTTTCTTCAGACAGTTTTCTCCTTCCGGAAAATTTGAAACAAAAATCCAAAAAAGCATCATAGAGGATCGTAATTCAGGGACGAAGACGAGGTCATATATACGAATGTTTTTCAACGACTTAAAAATTTCGTAAACTGGATTGCTCTGAGAGTGATATTACTTCACATTTGATAATAAGATTTTGTTGTTGTAAATCTTCCGGAAGCGGTTAAGGCTGGGAATGCCTGGATACTCTATAACATCCTGTTTGACCAGTCATTTCCGGCTAGATCATAGCAAAATGGAATTTTATCGCCAGATCATGCTTCAAAATTTCATAGAAAATGATCGCAGGTAACCATTAGGATGAGGTTTGATTCATCCCAATTTTTAGTATTTAATTGATATATGAAAGCACCGCAATTTTTAAAGTGGACAATGGGCGGAATTAGAGAAAGACACATTTGCAATATATGAATAAAGATATTCAAGGTAACAAATGATCCGTTTGTCCAATATTGCCAATAATTCAAGCTTATTTTTCAGTATAATCTAATAACACAGAGAGAGTATTTGATCCGTTTAAATTTTTATGCGATATTTGTTCACAACACTCAGTCTAATTCAGTTCATTTCTGCTATGTGTTGCTTATATGAGAGCATCAAATCCTCTTCCACATGTAATATTGTTGATGTGAGAAGTTTATTGCTGTATGAATAATTTGAGGTAATGAAATGAAACAAATGTAATTATTTAAGAATATTGTTGGGTGTGGCGTTAAAGAGCCAACCCAAGATATCTCTGTGTGATGAAACAGTGACCTTTTGCTTTTATAGCGTTGTGTTTGTGCGCCATGCCATTGTTCGTGTTCGCGTCATGTCTTTGTTTCAACTTGTACTTTGGGTCGGCCGAAGCCTATATAAGGCGGGCCCCAGCCCGTCGAAGTCAGTCTTATCCCTCGACTGTCCGCAGGCCGGCACCTCTTGCTCCTCGCTTCTACCCTCGGTCTCCTCTCAGCGATCTCGCGGCTAGGGATACAACAAATATAGCTTAATCGTGAAAAGAGAAATAATAACATCTGATACACTATCACTGAGATATTTAATTGTAGTGAGCTCACTCGTCAACATGAAAAACGCATGAAACACCACAAGTTGGATTGATCAAGAGAACGCATCACTCAATATATGACAAGAATTTTTGAAGACCGAATATTAGAGCGACGCAAATAAGAAGAATCACTGAAATGCTTTGAGAAATTGTTATAAGATCAATGCATTAATAGTGATAGCAAGGCATTTGTAACAATGGGAAGATTATGGAAACCACATTATACGAATATTTTTTATCGAATCATATGGCAGTTAAATAGATCATCACCTATAATAGTCAAAGCAGCGTCTATCGTTATATTTAGTGGTATTCTTTGGTGATATTCTCAAAGCATTTCGAATTTGATAACGATGTTGAAATTTTCTATGAAAGGCGGGTTCTTAAGAAATTTTTGAGCGTTGCATTTAGAAATTACCGTGTAAAAATGTGTAATTTATTTATTTCATAGATATTTCCATGCCGCTACGGACAGTGCAGTGGACATTTACTTTTCCTTGATAAGGCTGTATATTTATTTATGCAATTCGTCAACTTGAAGCAAACGTCATTTATGACGATTTCCGGTGCTCGAACGTTCGTCAGGTAAGCTCCACTTTGAAATGCGTTAATTGCCCTTGTTTCTCAGTACGCACTACCAGCTTGCAAGGCAAATGATAGCACCTTGAATACAAAAATTGTCTTTTCTTGTCGGTTGCAATTTTTTTTTCGATCTCTTCAAGTTTATTATTGGGCAAAGTCGTTCGTAAAGGAACAACTGAGTGGTGCATTTAATTAGGAGGGAAGGAGGAATGGGAGGGGGAGGGGTCACTTATGAAAGGATGATTGTTGGAAGAAAATTTAACTATTCTGCTTTCATTTCATCTCATATATTTTATTCTTCATTATTTAAATAGTAAGCAGTCAGGCTTTTTTAAAATACATTCGATAAAAATCGAATATTTACTCTGCGATGAATATTCGATGAAAAAATTTTAAAATTATCGAAGTTATGAAAAAAGTTGTTATGCTAATTGCAGTAATTTCCTAGAGATTATTCAAAAATTTCATTCGATAGAATCAGCGAAAAAGACTTTTTTTTTCCAGGAAATGTAATTTAATGAATGTGATCACTATACCAGATCTAGAACGAAAATTCTCTGAAATATATTGCCACTTTACCGGTGAACAATACACATCGTTCACTTCGGGCAAGTTGAATATTTTCCTTCCACATTTCCACTTATTATATTTCAATTTTATTTTTAAATTTATTTGCATATTTGTATTACAATTTACTAAACACTTTCCATCAGTGCAATTTATCTTCTTTTGCACTTCATTTTTTTTTATTTCTTTCATATTTAGGCATTATTGGAGAGAGAGAGAGAGAGAGAGGAAAGTGATGGTGCACCTTCAACGATAAATTGAAATGTTTGAAAATTTCTCATAAATATTCCTGCAGAAAAAATGCTACATATGTCGATTGCTCTCCAAAGGGCGTATCCGATAGAGAGAAATTTTCTCTTCAAATTCGAAAAAAGCGCAATAACGCGAATAAAATTTTCTCACATTCAATATGCAAAAGTCAAATCAGAAGTGATGAAATAATCGGACAAAAATGAGGAAAAATAATGAATTTATCACCAAAACTGTGAATTTGCTGGAGAATTGGTAGCAAAGAATATCTTTTATCTATTTAGAAAACAAAATTCAACAAGAAATCATATGAAGGACGTCAACAGTGCTATTCCTTCCTCTCCCTCCCTCCCCCCCCCCCCCCCCCCTCCCTTCCTCTGCTCCTAAATTTGAAGACGTCCTAAGTCCGGGAACACAAACACAAATAATTGAATAACGAGTTTTTCACCGTGCAAAACCCTATCACGCGTGCACAAAAAACAGACGAATAATATCATCTCGCAAAAAAAGCTAACAAAAACCTCACTTACAGGCAAAAGTGATATTCGCAAACTCATGTTCTTCATCTTTCCTTTTTCTGAGAAGGATAATTGTTTTTTACTGAATAACTTCATGCACCCTAGAATCATTAATTCAGTCAATAATTTCCTTAAATACTCGAAATTAAAACCGTACTATTACTAAGAATGCAAAATTCTGTTAATTCGTATATAAAACGAATATTTACCAAAAGGTAGAATTCATTTCCAATATACATTACTGTTACTTTTCATAATGAGCGTTATACTTTATAACCCGTATGAATTATTTAAGGATTGACATTCCACGGTTTTCTCACTCTTATTTATGAAATTGCACAATTCAAATTTCCGTTGTGCGACGATCTTCTTGGTAGTGTGCAACGTTTACTTGCATATTGCGATGTCAGTCTTCGGCATTACGGTGTTCGATCGGCACGTCTACGACGCACTCAGATCGATAACGATAAAGAAAAGTAGGCGTTTGATTTAGCAACTCAACAGCATTAGCAGTGAAATGATAACATCCGACAGATTTCAGCCGGATGGATCGTTATGTTCTCGAATTGCATGTCTTCACTTAACGACGAGAATGTCTTGACTAGGTTGTCGGTTGTATCGAGCGCTGTAAGAAAAAGTCGATAACAACGATTTTGTGAATTACAATTTTTCGCCATTAAGACTAAAACGTTCATATGAACCAAATAATCTGATTTAAAAGAGGAAACTGATGAGGAAGTGCCTCACAGGAAGTAATTAGCACGATAAGCGCTTTTGTGTTCCGCTAACCTCATCAGGCAGTTTTAAATATTATCAACATATAATAAAAGATCCAGATCAGTGTAAATTTTTTCTCATCGATCACATTCATTTCCAAATTTCTAGTACGATGGTCGGGTAGTTTTAGCTGGACAGTCAATGGAGTCACAGCTAATAAAAACTAGGAAAATACATAACCTATATTCTATTCATGAACCCTCATGTTCGTCTATCAATTTCGAATAATAGTTTACGAGCAATGAAACTTAAGATTTGCTTATATCTTAGGTTTGGTCAAATCACAACGAGTTTGGGAAACATGCAAGAAGAATTGGCACTACATACGTTTCAGCATCCCATTGAATTGGCTAATCATATTCATAACTCCCCAATGAAAATTAAAATATGATGAAAAATGTCTTCATATCGTCGCTAATCAGATCGACGATAGAAACCTTCCGTAAAGGATTCATGTTTTCGTCAGACTTGAAGCGAGCAGCAGACAAATTTTTTTCTCTGTGATACGATCGGCGTAAAATGCACATAAATTGCGCCTTTTAATATGTGTTGACGTCTTCGAAAATTGATGAAACAGACAGGATATATTATTATAAGTCATCAACGACGCATTTTATATTCACACAATTTGTAATTCTACTTCGCTTGCTTCCGGTTTGAAGCTAAAGAACATATTTGGACATTTGTACATTTGGACATACTAGAACGGTTAAGACTATCTGCATTTCTAAACATAAGACCTTAGCTGTATGATTATCTTTTATTAAAGCTTTTAGATTATAATCCCTTACTTGAGTAATTACGTATACCGTCTTATAATGTTCTCCGCTTATTGTACCTAGTGTTTTCAACCCAAAAACTTTTGTTAGAAACTTTCTAATACGTTTCCTTCAGTACGAGGTAGGCCCCATATTTAAGATTCTCTTGTTCATCCCACAATCCCACAATCATAACAAACATTGTATCTATATATTTGTTTGCTACTTCACTTCTTTATCATGTTCACAACACATGCTTACAAGGTCTATTTTATTTTCCTCTACTAACAGGGTTATGCTTTTCATTCTGACGATGATCCGCGCATAACTCAGGTGTACACATCAACGGATAAGGGCCGAAATGTGTTCACCTTTTATTTGCATATTTATTTCATTCATGTCTAAAACCTACTTTGTTAACGTTTTATCTTTTAACATCGGTCTATTAATGCTATCTTTATGTTTTAGGCTTCTGATAATCTCATCTTTCTTTGTAAAACCATAAAGAAACATAGACAGATGGATGCCTAGATACGCAAATGATGCATACCCACAGATACGATATCGCAATAACCGCGCGTTTATGAAATAGATTTCCGGAAACTCATATGAAGAATTTTTTGCGGAAGATTGCCACGAGTAATTGGTCTCAATGGAAGATGAATGTATCATCCCTCATGCTTTATTTTATTTTGTTTCGTTTTTGGTTTGCGGATTGTGAAGCAATTCGGTTCGATGTGCGTAATTGCAGAAGCGCATGCCGTGTCAATTCATTTGGCTCATTTTTAACTTTGTGATTTCCTAGTTTTGCGTATTAGCCTTATCCATAGGGTTAATAAATCTCTAAATTTTAATTATTGGCTCTTTTAAAGAAAACTCTTCTCCAACATCTTTATAGGCACATATGTAAAAGAAAAGAAAATTCCATTCTATTGTATTTCCTTTAGCATTTAATGAGACAATTTTCGCTATATTTACATTGAAGAATAGATTCTCTTAAATATTCTTATTCGCTAAATACTTAAATATTCTTAAATACAGGTAAACTCTTCTATTGTCTTCTAGACATGCAACAGATCAAAATTATAGTGCAGAATGTTACGTGCATGTGATGTTAGGTTATAAAACACAAAATATATTTCATATCGGAAACAGAATGAGATTGCCAATATAGGCACTAAATATCAACTAGGCGAAATGGCATTTTATAATCTAAGTTTTACGAGCATTTTATAATAGAATTGCAAGACGACATGGATGTCATTCTTATATAAGCGTGACATTTAAGTCACTCGGAAAAATTAAATTCGCAAATGTGTTTCTGCTAAGAGTGAGTCGCTTTAAAATTTTCCACTGAGATGATTAAATTGTACCTTAGGCTCCAAACGTATGGCTAACTTTCGCACATTTTGTAGACGATATGTCGTTTTTTTTTTTCACCCCTGGTTATATGCTGTATAATTTTGGTGTGGTATATTCAGTGATCGTGTTCGTTTCAGTTCGGTTGAGATCTACCTGTTACCCACACGATTGAAGGAGAAACGGACTAGTCGTACTCAAATACGCTCGAAAAGTGACGGCAATAGGAAAGGACGTTCGAGATATGGACGGTCTCTGCCGAGGACGATTAACATCAATACTCCGACGGCACTCAGTGAGGAGATGAGTACCGGGAAGATAGCAAACAACAAACATAATAGTCGCCTTGTTCTGCCAAAAATTAAGCCTCCCTTTCTTGTGTGATATATATTCGGGCTTCGAAATCGAACCGTCAACTTGGGTTGGAATCTCCTTAATTGACAAGGATGGTATTAAGACATAATGGATAGCGAGTTGTTCCGTCCTCACCGAAATACTTGACGATTAAAGGGACATATATCATTCGCGTGGTGCATTTTGTAACAACTTTTGCTATGCCAGTTGCAAGAATAAAGTGCTGAGTTAATAATGAATAGGGGAGAATGCCAAAGGAGCTGGCACAATGTGCATTTAGGCACTCTACCCATCTGAGTAACCACACGAAACTAATATTCGAAGTAATGCCTTCATATTTTGATCGATCTGATCACTTGTAGAAATCTGCAGGAAATATGTTTTTTTTAACATCAAGAACGGTCTCGAATAGAAGTTCGAGCAGTATAAAATGCACACAACTTTTTTGCACCTCTAAATCCTGAAAGTTTTTTGATTTCGGTGGATCAGCGTGAAAGGCAGTATTTAGGATTGTCTTGTATGATCAAATTTCGTGGATTTAGTTTCAGTGTTTTTTGAATTGTAAGTAATGAACGGACATATATATTAGATACGGATAGATATTAGGTAACAATGATCCCCCATATAAATGTGAATTTGCATAAGCACATTTAAAGAGTTTGATAGAAGAAGAGAACTATGAATCTTTCATTAGAGAAACGATTATTATGGAAATTTGAATAGAAAACTGAGAGCTTGTCATTTTGGATGGTTTGGTAACTTCGAATGTGTTAATGATGTTGCATCTTTTATAGCATCCCTTTGGAAATTCCAGTGAGAATATTGCATGTGTAATAGACAATGCTGTATCATCATCATATTTTAGTTTGTTTTTTAAGTGGCAATATGGATGAGGTCAATTTATCGAACGTGTAAGTTAAGGTTGCACTGAAAACGATGCCTCGAATAGAAATTCCATCAAAGATAAATGAAGTAAAAAAAAATTTGATTTGAATGGTATTGATATGTGGATATAGTTTGGGAAAGCTGCCTTGGGGAGATTGCAGATATGGGACAGGAAGAAGGTCTCGTGTGGGGGGAGGGGACACGATCTAGGCAGGTGAATGAGTGTCATTTGAAAGCACCCAAGAGCTGAAACCAAGGTCTCGTGTGGGGGGAGGGGACACGATCTAGGCAGGTGAATGAGTGTCATTTGAAAGCACCCAAGAGCTGAAACCACAGCTGTAGCTTCGAAGATTTATTCGAAATGCAGAGTTAGGTTATTTTGACGAGCCCCTCATATAACATTTCATTTGTGTGAAACACTTTTGATGTGATTTTGTAAATTTACGACCGAAACCCGAAAGCATTCAAAAGAAATACACGTCGGTTACGAAGTTCGAGCTGTGGAGGACCTAAAGCTCGAGTTAAATTGGTGGGTGTAATTTACGCCAGAGGCTGATCTCCTACGCCACGTTCTATGTTGATCTCTCCGTTTCGAAATGAGACAGCTACAGACGATAATATCTGCAAGAAATTTTGCATATTATATCAGTGGGATTTTCATTTGATCACTGATTGGATTACAAAAAGGCAAATCTTCCGTGGAAAATTCGAGCGATCGGTCGAATCAATTAGATCATGAAGGCGGATTCTGTCTACCTCACCTTTTATTAGCAACTTCGGAACTTGATCGGATGAGCTGGATGCAAAAGCGCATATTGTGCCGATTCATCTGGCGTGCTTCTCCACCTATTTTAATGTTTTGAATATTTGAGAGGGTTTTGCTCAATTTTTTGCAGTATTGATCAAAAATAAATCTTCATGGAATTTGTTGAAAGTGATGTGCGTTCATTAATTTGTTTTCTACGAGAATTTTTTTATCGATGCATTCAGTGTGATTCGCTTTCAGTCTGTGCATATGCTCAAATCGTGCTTTATAGCTAAAGTACAATAATTACCCTTAATGAGCGATTGATTCGCGTATCCTCTACCTCGGCGAAAACAAAAACCATTTGGATTTTACAAATTGGAAACGCTTGAAATTTGAAATTTAGAATTGAAACAATTGAAAGTTAAACTGCGTTATGTTTCCCTGCTTATAGATTTCCCCTCCCTCATTGTCACACCCCCGTCCTAAAATAAACGCCAATTATATGAAGTTGCGAACGCTACGCCCATTCTTGAGAATTGCGGTCATCGAAAATCACTATATGGAGAAGGAAATATAATCGCTTTTTAAAACACTGGTTAATTTCATTGATTTCGCAACGCTATCACTGCATGTTGCACGAAGACCCGACCCATTTTAGACGGCTTTTCAATACCGTTAAAGAACTCTTAACAGTATTTTTCTCTGCAAAGTCGACGGATCGAACCATTTATCGGTCTAAGAAACTCGTTTTCGAGCCGTCCGTGAGTGGTTCTGCAGAACAAAATGTCTGTAGCTAACAGAGAAGATGACGTCATGCGGGAGCTTATGTGTTCACATTTACTGTGTACTGTTTAATACACCGGAGTTTTTTTTTTCAGTAGTAGGTACTGTTAGAATACAACGCAGGTGGGCTCAAATCTTTGGGAAAAAGAAGAGAACAGAGAAACCGTTTGATCGGCTTGCAGTAAAACTCAATGAAATATACGTTCAAAATGTTTTTGAGTGTATGTTACAATAATATAGTAAAGTTTGCGAGTTTATTTCAGTGCTCCACTACGTTGTACACGAAAATTTCAAATGACTTAATGACATAATATGTTGCAATTTGCTGAGGAGATTGTAAATTCTGCGGTGTCAAACTGCGACCAAAATACATCGTTTGAAATACTGAAGTAGATAGTAGGTTGGATGGCAAATGATGATCGATCGTATACTCATTGAGCTTTATTTTTCTCCTTGTTTTTTAGATTTAGCTTTTATGGTTTGATGGAGGGGGGGAGGGGGGAGGAGGAGGACTGGGGGAGCAGGACAACGATGCATAAAGAAAATGGAAAAAGTTTTAAGACAACTGAGGTTTTTCGAATAGGCAAATCAAAGCAAAACTAATGTTGTATTTAAGGCAATGCGTTTTAAAGGTATTTTGCTTTTCATATGAATTGCAGTAAGCCGGTATATCCAAAAACGGTACTAAAGTGAGGGTACGTAGCTGGACGAGTTGCAGGTAGTAAGCGAACGACGAAAGTGGTAACAATGGCTATGTAAGAGAGCAAACATATTTGTGCTAATTTTCGCTGTTGCACGAGAAATGTTGACCGCCATGTCTTTTAACTCGGTGATACATCTGAAACTGTTGCTAAGGTTGAAGGCTAATGGAATAGATGATACTTTCTCAGGCAGATTGAGAAATTATTTCTGCCGAAGAGGTTCTTGGTGAAAGCAGGGAATGCCTCTCTAAAAGTGACCAATGACCGAGCACTGACCACAGTAAATTCCGACGCTTTATAACCCTATTTGAAAAGAAATATTTGAATCGTCGAGCAGGCAAATGTTTAAGGGCCTTATTGGAACAGATGTGACCGATAGTGATGTCGTATTTCAAAAAGTTCTCCAAATTGTACGTGATTTCGTTTCTACAGATGTTGCTAAGGGTAGCAAACAGTTCATATTCAAATAACTGTCTCCGGGTGTTGTAAGGAGTTTTCTTAATATCTGAAGAGCGAGCGCCTTTGAACACCGTCGACCGCGTTTGCATAAAGGTTATTGTTGTATGGGTTCGATGGGCGCCACGTCTAGGACATCTCATCGGGAAATGATCCGATGCGAAGTATGAATAATCTATTGGGCAAGAAGAGATTCCTCGAGCTAAAATTATGCAAAACGATGGGTACCATTGCATCGGCATTTTTACCACAAATATGCTGAAGGAAAGGTGTTGTTTAAACAGTGCCGATAAATGCGGTTTGAATCATCTATCCGATGATTGCATAATTAAGGTTGTATAAACAGATTTCTCTTGTTTACATAATTGGCATGTTGCAGAATTCGGGTCATTTGCATAATTAGCATAGCCGAGGTGACACATTGCAACCGACGGAAGTGATTTTTTTTCAAAGGGAAAGCATGCAGGTAGATGGTAATCTTGCAACTGGAACAAAGTCGTGACGATGGGCAACTTGGCTCGTTTTTATATTCTTTTTAATTTCATTTCCTTTTATTATTTATTTCCTTATTTGAAGAGTATTATAATGTCAGTTTTGGATATGTGGAGTGGTCATCAATATAAGTCAAGGTTATGCATATTTTCACCTCAGTGATTTTCCCTCTCTTTTATCCCACCCAATTTTTTCCCGCAGTGAAATTTATTCTTCATAGTGGTCACAAAAATAGAACACTTCTCTATCGCCTGCATACCTTGCACTTCCAATATTACTTCTCATCAGTGCGTCCATATTGCTTCTCAAGAGCGATTAAAAGGAAGGTCATTAGGGTGCTTCTAATGACGCCTTATTATGGCTTGCGTAAAAAACATACGTCATCGTTCACGACCACGAAATATTTCTCGCCGTCCACCTTTTCATTCCTTAGCATTGTTTTCTTTTCGATTTCTCATCATATCCTCTCTTCATAGGTGATCTTTTCGTTACACCTATTGCTGCATTAATCTGTGACTTACTCTTTCTGCGAAATTAGCATCCTTCCTTGCACACCTGGATTGGTGACTCACAGGTGTATTGCACAACATTGCGCTGACGTATTCGCGAGTCAACAGCGAAAACGTTTGTGTGTGCGCCACTAATCGAAGCTGTCAGTCACACATGCACACGCCCGCTTGCTAACTGTTGGTGCAAAGTGTGCGTTGTTGCTCGCTAGCTGAATTTACCGTTCGCTGCTATGATGCGTCGAAGGCGTAAGCTGTGCACTCGTGGCATTCTGATGCCAAATTCTCGCTTCCCGCAACAGGTCGCTCAGGTGTTTTATTGAAATGTTTTCATTTAGGCTTTCAGAGACCACTGTGTCAGTTTGCGTGAGCCGTCTAGTCTTTATTTTCATCCCATCGAAGAGCAGAAAACCCAAATAGACAGGTGGATAGGAAGAAGGTCACTATGCTTCGGTCTAGAGACAGCTGTATTCGTATGCAAGTGTGAGGTGCGGTATTTTCATAGTGACGGCATGAAGCACCAGGTAAGCGAAGACGCGGTACAATCCCACATCAGTCCAGCAGCCTCTCACTTCTTACACTAATTTATACTGCTTCTGAGAGTACCAACCAATGGTGTAGTTTTTCATGAACTGCTTAAGTTCGGGAACTTTGTGACATCACCTCGCCCACCCTTTCTAATTAAATTCGGTTTCTAGCTGGTTGACATGAATGAAAAGAATTGTCTTAGCAGGGGTTCGCATATTGGGAAATATCTAAGCAAGATCTATTAAAGGTAATCGAAGTTCGCATAGATGAACTAATCCGTCACAGTTCTGTCTCTACCTGAAGCTCATCTTTCGATTTTATGCGGTCCCATGCATATATCCTTACTTCCGTTCCGTCTATCCATCTTTATTCATTTCTCTAATGGAAGCACATTTACATGTTCTTTAATTTAACGCATTTGTGTAGAGTGCTTGATATTTTTCAAAAGCACCTCCACTGTAAACACTTTTCATGTAATGTGTCACTCCTGTAAATGAACTTTTGTTTGATTTGTTCCTGTTGCAGAGCACATCGAGCGCTGTTAATGTTGAGGTGGATACGACCACATCTTTGCTCGGGCCTGGCACTAGTGGACCTGGAGGTGAAAATAAACTTGCATATTTAAACAAGGGCAAGAATAATCTGTAGACGATAATCTTATTTCTTGAGCACGAGCTAGAGTATTGCAGTTGAATAATTGATCAATGTGGATGGCTTCCTTCAAAGGTTTGTTTTCGTTATTGCCTATGCCGACAGGGAGTTCGTTTTGTTCGTTGAAAAAATGTCAGATGATTTTCGTATGTCGACTTCAACTAGAGGTGTTTTTCATTTTTCCTTCGTCGTCCAACTCCTCCCCTCCCCTCATTGGTCTTTATAGAAATTGGATTGCCTCCTTTTAAGGTTTACTTCCTTCAACGCCGAGTCACCGAGTAGAATGTTATATCTCACACCGTCTTGTTTTCGGAAATTTTTTTGCACTTTGCAAGTGTTTCTCAGAAGTTCTGCTCGAATGTTTGCAAGGGGAAGTTAGTCGTTCTTTGCTTCAACTCTCGTTTCTTTTGCAGAGGTCCTTGCACAATAAATGTTTGAGGATGTCTCGTCCTCTTCCGTGATCCCAAAATGACGTCACTTTCTGATACAGGTTTGACCAGCTGTTAGTTGGGGGACGGTGACCAACTCATTTGATCGCTTCGCTGAAACCAGAGCATCGTTGTTTTTTGGGATAGTACTTTGGAATTTCATATTTATATGATTTTATAATGTATGTTGTTTTTAGGTGACAATGAGGATATTATGGTGCATGGCGAACCAATCCCACCTCAAATCCTTGCCGAAATATTTATGAGGATCGATCGCAAGATGACCGTTGGCTGTATTTGCCCAATGGTTAGTCTTTTTATTCCAGCTCCATCCTAGTTCACCTTTATGATCGTCGTGTTATTGCTCAGACATGAATCGTTGTTTCGATACTCGTTCAGGATACCACTCTTCGTAAGTTTGTCAAAGATGCCTAAAACGCAGTTATTACTTTCAATAGGATGTGTCAGTACTCCTATCTAGTAGCTTGTTGTAGTTGTTTCTGATGCCAAAAGCAGAATGGTGTCCATAAATTACATGAAGACTTACCAAGGATCTGTAGACGGTGGTCCGATGGGCGGTGGGCGAAGGCCAACTGCGGACTATCATTAATTGCTATTGGAGGCAAGTATATCTAATATAATATTTGAGCCGTATACTCGTTGCGCAGTTACACGCCCATCTTACTCTCTCCTTTTTTTCGGCCTCTGTCACATGCCATCGAGTTATATTCGGTGAATTTTACAAGTTTTCGGCGCCCACGTGCAGAACTGGCGTTGCTTCATACGTGACATACCTTGGCATCGGATCTAATCAAAATCCGTTCGAAGTAGTTAAGATGGGATCACTCTACGACTCCTTGCCTTCTCATCCGATGGATCACAACTCTATGAACCTGCTTCAAGTTCACATCATTTTTTTTCCATTCTACTCTGCATCTCACATGATGAACTCTTGCTGGTTGTGTTATCGGCATCATAAGTGCTCATAATTATTCTTGTGAGGTGTAGAGAGAAGATTTCTGATTTCAGTAGTATGATCTTAAATTTTGAATAAGCACCTCATCTCGTTTGATGGTTGAAATTTAAGCTTTCGATTGGGTTGATCGGCCTTCAAATGTTTACAGGTGTGTCGTCGATGGCACAATGTTTTGTCAGCGGCGGGCTTCTGGATCGATTACATGAGACGTCGTTCTCGAATCATTCCTCCTCCTGCACTACGTTCTGAGCAACTGCTCAATATGAAGAAGGTGTGCCTTAAGCAGCCCTTCGAAAGGAATCTAATCGGCAATCCAAGCGGAGAAAAGAATTTCCATGGCTGGACAGTCCTGGATAACGGTGGCGATCGGTGGGCTTGCTATTGAAATTTCTTGTTTAGTTCTTAGCATTTTCAAGTTCACGTTAAATTCGTTTGATTTCTTCAGCGAAATGTCAGTGTTCAAGGATATCTTATGCGATAGTGAAGGGGATGATGAAAATGACACCTATTTTTAATTGTGGATTTATTCAGCGGGATACAGTATTGAGGTATAGTTTATGCTAAGCTTGGTCATACGTATGACTTCATATAAGAATGATTCATTTGCTGAACCGTTTTTGTTGCCATTTTATTTCCGTTGAAATTCATCATAATTTAAGAGGAGGTTTTCGGCGAATAGCGCCTTTTTAATTTGCGTTGAGAAAATGCTCCGGATTTTTGTTTCCGGCCAAATGGAATACATTGCTCTGTCATAATTAGGTGTTGCACTTATGTCTTTATTCTAGTATACACCATCCAGATTCTTTCATAGAAATTGTCTCTATTTTATGCTCCAGTTAATCAACAAATTTAGGATCATAATTGAGAGACCGCCGTTGAACTGTTCCGCAAATTTGCATGATGAAATTCCTGTAGCGTTTGTTACGAGTTACGGTTGGGGAACTATGCGTTATGTGGTCGATCTTTGGGAAGAAGGTATTGAGGTAAGAACTTGCCTTTCTTTCCGAGTAATTACTCTGCCGTATTCGCGATCGCTGATCAGTTAAGTAATAATATTTTTTTTGTATAGACTACTTCCCAGCTACTTTAATGTCCTTTTCGCAGGTTGTTTGTTTGAAGGGTGCGGGTCTTTTTTCTCTTTCTGTTTCTGCATCTGTGCACATATGCGCATTTATATCAGTTCGGCGTTGCCACACTATGAGCAAATTCACTTGTTCCATAATTTATGCTTCGTTTCTTCCGTAATTGTAAACAATCCTGTTTCAAAGGATCGTTAATAAACTTGAGTTCGATTCAGTGGTTTCTAGAGGTATACGATGATATGCGAGTAGTTTTCTGTTGGTGATCACGCGAAATGCTGAAGACTCCATAGAAATCGGCAGTTTTTGCAAACTTTTCTTCGATAGAACAGTTTGTTTGTTAAAGCGGTGACGTTCGTTCATTCTGCATGTTAACTAGATGAGGTCAGTCTCGAGTTTTCGTAGATTGGGTCAGGCGTTCGAAAAGTTTTTTTCGTTCACTATGAGAGAACTTTGCAACTTGACTGCAAAGAGGCCAGAACCAATTTCTTTTGCACAGAAAAAAAGGGCCGAAGAGAGTGATGGAAACATAATGTTTTGGATCCTCAGCGAGTGTGACACTTTGTCGGAGGAGAATTTTGCTAAAAGATTATGATATCCTGGAGTTTCGTGAGAATCAGGACATCAAATTATTAGAGGCATAACATTTAAGGATAGCCTGAGGTAATGTAGTACATGTTACAGTTGGCAAGCGAGGAATGCTAACGAAAGATCAGTTGAGATCTTTCTGGGTACATGATTGATATTTAATGCTTTTCATGCGTAGAAATATTCTTACGTCTATTAAGCTGTCTTATTGCGTAGCAAAATTGTATAGTCAGATTTTCAGTATTTTCACGCACCTCACAAATTTTTTTAAAAACACTTTTATAATATCTCTGAGTATATAGGAAATGCTTTTCACGAAGATAGAATCTATTGCGCTGAAGTTTGGCGATGCGTAATTAACATTATAGTTGTTTAGACACACTTTACAGTTTCATTTCTTTGAATCGTATTGTGCTGGACTGTCGTCATTCAGAAGTGCCCTAAACCCACAGGTAGTCTTGTTATGCGACCGATAGTATGATGCTGGTAATGAATTGTCTTTTATTTTTCGAAGAATTTATGCCATTTTTTGATTGTTCTTTGAAACGCAAACTGAGGATAATACCTGACGCTAGAATCACCTTCATTTCGCCAACACCAAAGCTTATTTTATGGAATTTCGCTCGGCTGAAAAATATGCATAACTAGTGTCCTAAGAAAACCCTTTTGTTACAAATATAACTGGCGCAACCTGCATGAACCTTATTTGCCTAGACTATTCGCTTAACTCGTGCTCGCAGTTGAGATGAGACTGACAGCAGCACCTCAGAGGTTGCCCAGGTCTTACATAGGTAAGTACTGTGCATATTGCATAGATTTTCGCGCAAAAGTAAGGTCGGCGCATCCTGTAGCCAGTCGCTTTGCCCATCTTGCTTTTCTTTAATTTTTGAGCTTATTTTCTCCCACAGCGCTGCGCACCACTCGGGCATATTGTTTTCGTTTCCGGAGTATTGACGAGAGGGAGCACATAGTTCTCGGAGTCACACATCTGTTGGCAGTAAAATGGTCTCATTTTCTTATAATTTATGAAGTTTGCAAGAGTGTCTCTTGCGGTGGATTCATGCGGAGTTCATCTGTGCGAACATTTCAGGCAGCGTTCTTGGATACCTATCGTCCTCCGATCACAGTTTCCGAATATTTCACTTGTCGACGAGACTGTGCGGCGGTTTATGCGCTGCAGGTAGAATTGGTGCCAGACGGGCAAGAAAAGCGTATCAGCAATAACGTTGTGCCGAGGGATCATTGGGGAGACGATTTGCCAGAACAGCAGGATGTAACAACCAATAAATCGGTCGCGCAAATTCACCGTATGGAGCAGTGGTCAAGCAAGTTTTATTCATTATTGCGCAGCCTAATAATTAGGGAAAAAGCTGAGCAAATCGAATTGGTCATTCGTGCCTTAGAGTTGATATTCATCTCGTTGTCGTCGTCCCATTTTTTGATTTGTGGAATCTATAACGAAGATTAATGTTTAAGTGGAGGGATGTAGAAAGTATCAGGCGAAAATTTAACGGCACTCACGTTTGTGGAGAACAGCTTAAAGACCAGACTTTAATTCCTTTTTGCAGCCTCTCTACACAGATATTTTTATCTGCACAAAAATTGTCTGCTTGCACGGTCGTATCATCCTTACTTTCATTAAATTATTCGATGCCTCATTTTCACTCGTCACCTGCATAGATTATTTCACTCTAAGGGATCCGAGACACATGAAAAACAAAACCATTGGGGAAGCTTATCCATGCAATTACGACCAACAAGAGTTTGATCAGCGAAAAACGATTCATTTACGCTTTCAAGATCTGTGATCGAGTTGTTATTTATGCAGTTGTGATAAATATAATTTCTTCATTTCTGAAGTGATTTTTTGGCACCCGCCCAAAAGGCCCACAGGCAACGTTTAATCTTCACATATATGGTGTTTTTAATTCCAGAGGACCCAAATTTCTAAACATCGTCCAAAGATACAGTTCTAAATACTTTCAAATAAAGTAACATGCGCTAAAAAAGCTCGTGAAATTTCTTTGGGCTTTAGGATTATAACTGTCGAAATTCATGCTTTTGGGCGCAATTACTTGCCCACTAACCGACAGGGTAACAAGGCTGATTTTTAGTGTTGATGTTGCCTCGCGAACTGGCAACGCTGATTATATATGCGTATTCGTAGTTCCTTTCGGTCCAGGGATTACTGATAACAAAAGTCATCCCTTAGGTGTGATTTTTTATCATTTTCTAATAAGCTGACAGACCTTATCATTTTGTGATATTTGGTTTTAAAAATTAAGGTATTTTGCGTGGAAAATCGCGCCTGCCGAGCTCCGTCTTCGGCAATTTGTACAGCTTGCTGGGAAAAATTCTGCAAGCAAGCGGAAACATATAACTAGGGCAAATAGGCCGAAAGCATAGTGTGTTTATAATAAAAAACGATAATTCCCTTCGCAGGAGAAGAGTTCATCTAGTTTCCCTTCATTCTTGATGAATCTTTCTACATTCATTATCCAGTAAAGGTGATAAAACGTTTGCAGTCAGCTTATTTTGAGGAGGTCATTTTATGCTTTTTTTGCCTCTCAATGCAGTGATCTTTGCAACAAATTATGGACAAAGTAATGAATGTAAACGTGGCATAAGTGATTGCTGATCCTCAGGGAACTGTTTTTTAACATCCGTCCTTATCGTCTTCTTAGTCGATAAATCCTGTCAGCTTTTAAGGTGATGGACAAACAGTTGTATCCTGATGCTGTGAGATTTATTCCTCCAATCCAGAATAAGCACTTCTGGCCTGAAACACCCGAAGACTTGGCCTAGTGACCGTTACAACATATCACTTGGCCGTCAAGAATCGTATGCTTGGTGTCGTATTTGCTATATCCTAAAGCAAGCCCACCGAGCCCGGAACGGCCCTGTTTTGTATACAAATAAATCTTTGTCAGCTTGCCATGTTCTAAAACAAAATTGCACCTTAGCGGCCTGATCCACTTTCTTAGCACTTTTGGGGTTTAAAACAACGATTCTGCTTTTACAGAATTCCGTTCATCAGCCATTACCAGTTTTTAAGTTTTTATGCAAGAAGCTATGATCTCAATGTGTAAAACGTGCTGTTTATCATCCATAGACTCAAAATAGCTTCGGTTAAATTTGTCTGCTCATCTGTTCACGTTTTTCTCATCTAGGTAAGAATCCAATCTTATTTGCCTTTGCCGATTTGTCAGCGAAAAACCAGAAGTTATTTCAGGTGCTGAATGGCAACGCGTTGAACATACCTTCGAGGATTATCCAGTCGGGATCCGTTTTGTTGTTTTCGAGCATTCGGGCAAGGATCTACAATTCTGGGCTGGTCATTATGGCTCAAAGATGGCCAAAGCTAGCGTAATTGTGCACTTCGGTGATGGCCATAAAAGGACGTCAACAACTATAAAAGAAGGTGAATGTTGAGCTTTTGGTTTTACTTCAAACAAATTAAGGGGTGGTATGTTTCACAGTGGGCGAAAAACCTGTTGCATGAAATCGAAAAATGCGGTGCGCCTGTACTAATAACTTTATGGCATAAAAAGCATAGATAAAACGAAGTATAGGATACTTTAAGCTGTGTATCGCATAACATTTCATAAAAACCTGTCTTTCGCAATTTCAAGAAATAGAGAACGCGGTCGTTCTGTTGAAGGAAATACCGCAGGTTAGTTCTCGATTTACTTTCACTCTATGCAAATTTAGCATTTGTAAAAGATTTACATTAAGGGACAACAAAAAAGGGGAAAATATTTGAAAGAGATTTTGATTTGCAGTCGATATCGTTGCAGATGCTATCAGTGATAAAAGTTGGGAGGTTGGATGAAGCGTATCCTGCTATACGATGCGATCACCATACTGTTTCCTGTCATGTGAAATATAATGAAATCATGCATCAACGTTTTGCCGTTTTGTTTCAAAGCAACAGAAAGATATAACCTATTCTTTGACGCCATCCTAGGCGACTGAATCATTGGTGGCATACTATAGTCATCGCTCCCTCCCTCCCCTCATCCCCCCCTCCCTCAAAAACCTAAGTTCCAAATCTCTGATATCCCTTTTCTATTCGGTTTGTGTGTAATCATTTCCACCTAATAATCACTCATATTCGTCCTGACTGTGTGAACGAACTTTCCTTGTACATTGCTATATTTGAAACGGGTTGCAGCAGCATTGAGATAACATGCTATCACTTGTTGCTACCTACGCAGTATGTAAAGAAAGCGCTAAATGAGGCATTAAAATAAGGGCATTAATATGGAAAAGAGCTCGATTAAGTTCAACTTTCTGGTTCATCAAAAATGATTGCTCCGTCTTTCATGTGAGTAAGGGTTAGCCGTTTGACTCGCAGAAAATATTGAAGAGCGCATCTCGTGTACGTATCAATGAGATGCGCTCTCTACTGTAATGCTTTGTGCGATTGTGTTGATTTATATGGCACCAGAGATATGCAAATGCAATATGAGGTATGTAGACATCAAAAGTGGGTGGATAATTGCGTAGCCAATTTTAATTCTCACCGAGGACTTTTTGCTCTGACAAGGAGGTAGTCCAGGGTCCGTGATTGATGGGTATCATCAATATCACTCAATACTTTGGTGAACGTCAGCTATTGAAGGGATCACTCTCATCGGAAGACCCTTTGAGAGGTAAATATACTGTATGTCGGGTGCTGTTTGATACTGTTTGTCTCTTCTGTAACTTCTTTATTCTCAGTAACGTTTGTAAGCTGATTCTGGAAATGGGAGAAAATGTTGTTGGTGACATGAAGGATGTTTTCGTCGCACAAGGCTTCACCTGGAATTGGGAGAGGAGTATGCAGCTGAAGACTGTGGAGACACTCAATATCATAGGGTCGATATTGACTTAAGAAATTGCGTAAGATTACGTAGGATTTAGCAATTTTTTTATTGCCATATGTGATGACCGATAGATATGGATTTGTTTTACGAGTTGTTCCAGCAGTTCTTTTAATTTCTCAAATAAAGACCATTTTCAGAGGAGATTTCAAGGTCATATCATTTTGCCTCAGTTTTTTATCACTGAAATTACTCGGTTTTGCTCTCTAAAAATGCTTTTTTGTTTTAATTTAGATTCGCTTCCGACTATTTTCGATGAAATTATAAATTCGATGAAATTAATATTTCAAATGAGTGATTCGAACGAATAACGACTCACATATGTTAGTGAGTTGAAATTCTTTATATCCGAAATAAGATTTCAGGTTGCGGGGGGGGGGGGAGGGAGGAGGGTATTTCTGTAGCGCAAAATTGTTTCCACTTGGATGGTCACAACTTTTGTTTTTTTTTTGTCGGAAAAGATCATTTTCTTTAGGTTTTCTGGTGAGCCTTATTTACGCAGTTATTACACTGTTTTTCAGTTCTGATTGCTTTATTGTATTATATCCACTTTTCCGTTACATTGATCACTGATAAACTATTTATCACGAAGTCCATTGTATAACAATTGATTGATATCGAACAATGTGCCTATATTGGTGTGTTTTTGAAACTTTGCAATGGAGGGGGGACTTAAATCACTTGGGGAAGGGGGGGGGGAGGGTGTAGGGGTAATGTTCCTTTCGTTGCGTTCTCGTATTATCGGCTTAGGTGGTCGGTGCTTCGTGTTTCTGTCCCAAATGCGCTTATCATCTGTGTTGTTGCACTTATGTTCAACGCCACATGCTGCTCAAATCAGCTCGAGCCGGTTGGTGTCTTTCAGTTCGTCATCTACTACCGGTTCATTCACGCCTGCACTCTTATTAATCTTGCTGGTTATGCTTATTGTTGACTTTAAAGGTAAGAAATATTTTTGATTTACTTTGAGGTATGGATCGAGCTTTGAACGAGGCGGCTTCTGCGCAGGTTGAGGACATTGTTCAAACTGAGGTGCTCCATGAAATGAGAACTGATATTCGGGCCGAGGTGGTGTCTGAAATACGCGATGAAGTGAGACAAATTCGGGAGATGATGGCAGATATTGTATCTGAGTTCAATGCAAGCGTGCAACAAGTACTCGAGGAAACGATGACAATGATCAGATCGATAAAAGAGATGATCATTTCGACCCAATCTACGTCAGCTCCAAAAGAAGAGGCGGAACAAGACTTTGAGGAACGCAAACTGTGTTAACGGTCAGTGGTTTTGGCTGGCGTAGGTGAGATTTCTTGTCCCGCTCGCCTTTACCAAGCAAGTGCTTTGAACAGAGGATAGAAGGGATTTGGGACAGTTCGGTACAGATGGTGCTCCCGAGTAGGTGTTGAGGGATGGGGAGCATAGATAGGGAGAGTTATTGGGAGAGTGCAGGAAAAACTTATCGTCGTGGAATGTCCATCTATCTTTTCCTCGGGAAAGAAAGCAGCAGACTCGTTACTTGCTGAGCTCAGAGACGTACGGAAGATTGACCGTTGTGGCGAAATTATGGAGCGAACAAAAGCAACGGTGCATATCACTATACGCTGCAATTTGTGCTATATCTGCTGGATGCTCATACTGTTGCAATTTAGGAGTCTGCCACAACTAACAGCTCCAAGAAGTTGAGGCTTGTGGCATCCGAGCAGAAATTCTAGCATGGCTAAAGGACTACTTTAGTGGTCGGTGCTTCGAAGCTCGGACTGGCGACGACACTTCTGAAATACGGGATGAAATCAACGGTGTGCTATAGAGAAACGTCCTTAAAACGTTTCTGTTCGCATTCTGTAAATAAAATGTCTGATAAATTGCATGGCCCGTGCATACTTTTTGCAGATGACCTCAAAACCTAGAGGGCAAGTCGAGGAAACTGCGACTGATTGCGATGTATTGCTTACTGACCTTCTGGCCCGTGAACAACTGATTTTGTGCCTAACAACTGGATATATCTGCAAAAAGTGCCATAATTGCACGTTAATTTCATGTACGACTTTCCTCTTCGACTACGTCATACTCTTCTGCAGTCGATAAATATTCATGATTTAGGTGTTTGTATATATGCAGATATATATGGTTGCCACCAGTACTGCTTAAGGACTCTGCAAAAAGTATCGAAATAAATAATGGATGGTATCTTATGCTTCCTTCAAAAAAATGCTTGAAACACTGTCTACCGATCCTGAGTGCTGTAGTTCGAGCCGTTCCACATCGGCTGGTTAGCGATTGCGGAGGCATCATTCCGTAAGACATTTTCTGTCTTTTCCAACCGTTTTATGAATAGAAGTTCGAAGTATTTTGTCTTGAATTCTTTCAGAATAGAAAAAAAGTTCAAATCGGCTCTATACCTTTATTAGAATATTTTCAAGCTGTGTCTTGTTAGCATCCTCTTCCGCGATATGTCTTACTTCCATCCGTCGTAGCATACTTTGCTTGCAACTAATTCCTGGATTAAGTTGGTTTTCGTTCGCAGAATAAAGACGGCGGCAAATGGAAGAAGAGTTGGAACGACGTGCCTTTCGCCCTCTTACCAGTAATTCCATTAGCTGTCAACAAATCTTAACTTGCGAACGAGAGCATTGAAATCAAGGTAAACCTGACCGTGCACACGCACTGTCTGCAAAACATCCACCCTCTGTTGCTCGGCCAAGAAAAGGGAAAACGGGTCGTTATCCAATGCATTCAGATTGCTTCCACGTTTAAATGCCTTTGAAGCGATTGTGTTGTGTCTATAGTAGGTATGTGAGGTGAGGTAGAGTGGATGGAGTGTTGACGAGGACGGTGAGCTGAGCAGGAGGCTTCCCTGAACATTCACATACACGAAAACAGTGGGAAAAAGGCATAGATTATATAGTGTAATCATGTGACAGTTCATGTTGAAATATGATCGCCGTGCTAAGCAGCCACGCGATCTCCATCACATCACTGCGCCTCGTCATAACGTGGCCATTGTATGTCGCAATGCTTGCCACGTGATCGTATGTTTTGCAGTACCACCGGATGTGCTGAATCATGACCACATATCTAACAGGCTGCTTATCTGATTTCTCTGGAGGGCAGTATTACATCTTCTATTCCTGTCAGCAAATTGCTACAACAGATAGAAAATGGGCAGGTCTTCGTTTACACCTGGTCCATTGATTTGTTTTATTCGTCATGCGAACGGTGGTTCGTGTGCTTCTACGTCTTTTATTGTTCTGTAACACATGTGTGGTCCATTTGGAAAGGGTAGTTAGTTTTCACAGAGCTTTACCAAACGGTACTTCACTCGGTTGTTCCGTCCTCAAAAACCGAGCGTTGTGATTGCGGTTTCGTTTGCTTTAAACTATCGTGTCATTACTTTCACATCTGCCATGAAGGTGCAGTATTATAAAATTAAAAGAATATCGTCTTTTTAGAAGCATCGTGCAGTTGACAGCATTCGGGAAATCGAAATAGAGGGAGCGTAATTGCCGAGGTGAATATCAGCGAGTCTTTCATGAAATTATGGAGAATGAGTCAGAAAGCTACTGAATGAAACCAGTGGGCAACAGATTTTCTATTATATAAGGGAAATATACTTCGTTATCACGGAAAAACTCCGACTTGTTGTCC
The DNA here is from genome assembly GCA_013433145.1 of Ascaris suum. Taxonomy (NCBI): domain Eukaryota; kingdom Metazoa; phylum Nematoda; class Chromadorea; order Rhabditida; family Ascarididae; genus Ascaris; species Ascaris suum. The sequence continues at coordinate 3,532,073 of CM024175.1, forward strand.
ATTAAGATACCCATCTTGACCCGAGCATTTCTGAATAATGGATAGAAGATGGCAAGCAAATGGAGGCAATGATATAGACCACACCCAAGCCATCAGTTAACTTTACTTTCTGAGCGCCAAAGTCGACAGCCAAACGATTATACAAGATTTACTTCAAAGCCAAGCGATTAGTCAACTCTGATTGTCAATTATGATAGTGAACTAACTGATTCATCCACTTCTTTACATACTTGCATCTGCCTCTGCCGATTGCAGCTTACGTACACCGCTATTGATGACTCAGAGTAGGTTTGCACAATATTGCCCTATGATCGAAGAGCGCGCACGAACACGCTTTGGTGGAGCGCACAGAGGAGCCGTTTAATGCCTAGTTGCAGTTCATCACTACGTGATAACTACACGTTTCTTCTTGCTAATGTTTCTTTGATTCGGCGTTCAACAGTATGGCAAGCCGAGAGAAACTTCGCAAGCCGCGTTTCCGTCGCTTCCCTGTGACAATCCCACATCATCCAGAAACGGTTAGTTGTGTGTTTTATTAAAGCCGCTCGTGTTGGAGTAGTGTTTTTTGGTTGCAGCCAGCCGGCTTATGTTGACTGCAGAAAGAACGCAGAAAAAAGGCAACCCCTTGAATCAGTTAAGTAAGTTCGACCTTCATATTCGAGATGGTCGCACTACTTTTTTTTTCGCATCGTTTTGCAAACTTTGAGTGGGGTTGGCCATGCAATTGTACAGAAAGAAATGGAGAAGAAACGATCTCTGCGAGCCGTTGTACAAACCAAGCCAGACACAAATGTAGGACGATACAGGCTGCATAGAAGAAGGTATTCTGTTACAGGAGGTATTATCCGAACTGAAGGAACCATTGTCCAGAGAATTCCGCGCATTAGTAATTTCCATTGTTACTTTGGTGATCATGAAGTTTGCGGCAAGAACTCGTGCTAATAACTCAGGTTTCAAAATTGCCAATCTATCTGAGACTATTTAAATCTATCTGAGACTATATTTTTGACGATTCGAGAAACGTCTCGCTTATCCTATAAAAAAAAAAAACGAGCCAAAGCAGAGAACTACGCAGCGTCCACTAAATTAGGTTGTTTGCTCTAGTAAAAAAGATATCTGCTTTGAGACTCACTACTATGTTCTTTCTCGATATTGAGTGAATAATTGAGTCATTTCGAGTATCAGATGAGGAATTCCGTTTTGCCTTAGTGAAGAGCAAGCGAAACCAACCCCCACACAATAACAGCAACCATACTTTTAGCTTGTAATGAAGAAAATGAAACAAAAAAAAAGAGATAAATATAGAAATGAAAACTGTAAAACTGCAGTGAACTGAAATTATTCAAATAACTAGAACTATCGTACGTTAGACGCATCCTACTACATTAAACGCCGCTCAAGACATAATGATTCGTTCACCATTATCACATTGTGTGGTAAATTGTCTCCTGTTCATGTGTAGATGAGATGCTCAAATCGCAGAAGTAGAATCAGCAATTCGCCTAACTTACTTGGTGGGCGTGCTCGACACCGAAGGTGCCGAAAATACGGTTCTTTTAAGCAGTGATATTCTCAATCCCACCGGGGAAGTTGTTTCATTGTCGTCTTCCACAGTGTTGAGGATGTTGCTGAATGCGGCTATAGTAGGTGTCGCTGATGTAAATGTTGAATGTAATTGTTTATTATTCCCGTGCGTTGACGTTGTTCCCGGAGTCGGAGTAATTACCAAACCGGGGTGCTGAGATTGTGGACGTCTTCCTGGTTTCTTTGAACTTTGTCCAGAGCGACTTGAATTTATAATTTATGAAGAACACTACTTTCATCATCTGTGTGGTCGAAAACATCTGATGATGAAGTATGCGACCATTTCAGCAATTTTCGAATTCTCGACTTCATCTTAATGACTGGAGCACACCTTCGCTATTAGAACTAATCGTTCGAAAGAGAGATAATAAGAAGAATGAGTCATGCCTATTACTTCCTCTTGATTTGAATGTGATGCTATCTAGGACACAACGCAAGTCTTGAAAAAGAAAAAATACTATCAAAAGGGATTCGGCAAGAACATTAAACGATGTTCAACTAAAGTTATAAACCGATCTGGACTCTATGATACCAAAGAAAACACCCGAAGCCGTCACTCGTAGTCCAGAAAATGTTTCCTGTTTCATCCAGAAAGCTTTCTTTTTAGCCGTTGCACTTTCCTCGATCAACTCGACATCCTTTCATAAAGACACTGAGCAAATTTGAAAATGCCAACAACTTTCAACGCAGCTGTTATTTGAGCTGCGAAGAACGCAATTTGCAATTCGATGAGCCATTCCTTCGTTGGCCCTGAACATGATGAATTCTTCGCGGGTGCTGAACAGCTCATACGAAGATATGCGGGACGAACACATAAGAGGGGTTGAGGTGAAAGGATAACGCGTAGAAAGAAGCACCTGCGAATGGATACAATAGTCCGTCGAAGGTGCGAATACGCTTCCGATGAGAACAAATCATGAGGTCGTCGCACCTCCAACAGAAGGGCACAACAATCAGCAGAAGGTCAACGATGAGGCTGTAAATTCTCAAATTATCCGCAGCGTTGCACCAACTCTCAAGTTTCTCTGAGAAGTCTTTTCATGGAACAGAAAACGCTCTAAAAAAACTTCCGCGGTTCCTACTTTGGACGATAAGAAAGAACTGAAAAACTTATCTCTCTTTTACCTTCGAAACCTGCTAATAAAAAGATTCTCAAAGGGGCTAAGGCAATGCGACTTATTCCAAGCTTAAGCAATTGTTCTGAATGGTTTACTGAGTGGAAAGTGCCCCTATCCGTATCCGAATCAAATTTGTCCTAATCACTTCTATTTGGTAGCGGCCATTGAAGACTGTATCTTACCTTGGTAAGTTGCCGTCAGCTTCTTTAGGCAGGCATTCCTTCAAGAAAGCTGATTCTCCATGACGATATTATAAAGGCTGAGATGATCTGAAATCGTTTTTCTCATGAATTTAACGCGACAGGTGGGTATAGGTCGAAACATTCCTTGAGGTTTTTTCTGCAGCAGCACCTCAGTTCGCAGTTTTCCAAACGTTCAGAGTAATGCCCGTGCAAAAAACTGCCCAAACGAAAGACAAAATATACAATATGTGCTGCTTTCTTGATGATAGGCCAATGTGCATTATTTTTATGAATATATATATATATATATATATATATATATATATATATATATATATATATATATATATATATATATATATATATATATATATATATATATATATATATATATATATAAAAGCAGTTGTTTCGTAGAAGCATGATAAACAAATATGACTCTATGATAGTTTAAAATTATGAGCACGTAAAGAAATCGAACAATACGTTCTGCTGATGTTTCTCCTCTTTGAGCCATAACTATCGCACACCAAGCTCAAACTTGGTAACTAAACCTTTAAGTGCCAAAACCTCATGCTGACGTTTTGACTCAAAGGGTTAAAACATCCAGCATAAGATATTATTTCCTCTCTATTCGACGCGTTACATGCTCACAACTAGAAACTATCATATAATCACTCTTCGTTGTTAACAGTGTTTTCCCATGCGGAGGAAACATTCGCCCTAAATGCATTGCCCGCTAGCACGCAAGAAAAGTGAGCGGAGGCACAAAGCGGGTGGGATTTTTCCAGGTACATTTAAGCAGAGTCGTTGCGAATGTCGTCAGAGGAAGGCGATGCGGGATTGGCACCAAGATTCTTGCTCTAACTTGTTCTGAAGGTTGGTTTGTAATTCCTCCTTCTTTGAAACAGAGTGCAGCCAAATGTTCCCATCACTCCATCCCCTTACCTGCATTTTCATGAAAGTGAAGCTCTTGAAAGCGGTTAAATGGTTCCAAATCAGCACTTATGTTAATTGATTTGTGCCGTTTCAGAGTATGCCGAATCCGTTGAACGTCGTAATTGACAAGGCAGCCTCATTTCTAGGACTTGCAACGTACGCTAGTGGACCTGGAGGTGAGTCAAAAACTTTTGAACTCTCAAGCAGTTGATAGTTGATGCCGTTTCTTCAGCAGCCTTATTGAATTCTTGTTTTTCTACCACATGACCCCCTCCCCCCCCCTCATCCTGCCCCCTATCCCTTCATTCACATCAAACTTTGATCAAATGCTGGAATCGTTGCCATGTTAAATTTGTCTTCCTGTTTACTCTGTTATTAAATTTTTTCACCAACTTTGAATATTTCTGCTGTGCTTTTATTGTTATCAATGGCAGCTTGGTTTATCAATGACATCACTTTGTTTCGGTGGGCAATGTATGTTTAACAAATGAGTCGATTGTATCTCTTTTCCTTGCAACATTTTTGCTGCTGTTGCTCATTAAAGTGAAGTTATCTCTAGCAAATATATGAAATTTCGATCTAATTCGCTTTTGTTTTCTTCGTTATACACCGCTTTGTGCTAAATTTTTCAAATATTCCGATGTGCTCGGGCATACTCGCACCACTGATCACTTCACTTAGCTGTCACTACATGTCGACTGAATAGCCTCAAATATTTCGTTCCAAAGAGGAGTGTGGATATGTGGAACCTTCAGCAGCAGATTGCGAATGTGTCCCCTTTGATTGCACTCAAAGAGGACTTATCGCTTCCAGCTCACTCGGCTAAGCTTCTTTCAAAGGTGATTTAATGAAATTTATCTGTCCTATTCAATGAGCCTTGCCTAGCCAAAATAAACCACATTTATCATCCTATCGGCGCACTTCATTTACGAATATTTCGACATGGTGTTCTTTCTCATTTCCGTTCATCGCTGTCTTTCTTATATATTGTTGCTGTACTTTTTCCCTCCCGATCTGCATTCTTAACGGATCGCATATTTGTCACTTCATTAAGTGATAATTAATTTATCACTAGTTTGTCGCCATGTTTATTTGGATTATTTCCTTCACCCATTTCTTCTAGAATAACGAATTCCCCCCTCCCCCCCCCCCCCCACCCCCCCCCCCAACAATCATCCCTTTCTGTGTAATTTGGGAGTATAGACAGACGCCCAACTGTCGACGGTCCTTTGACATATCATTTTAACGAAGAAACAGCATCGCTATTTTTAAAAAATCTTCAGTGCCTCTCGAGACTGTTATCTCTAACTGAAATTTGCTTAAGGTGAGAATGAAGACATTATGGTAAATGGTGAGCCAATTGCCCCACAAATTCTCGCTGAGGTATTCCTGAGGATCGACAACAGTGTAACCGTTGGCTACATCTGTCCACTGGTTGGTTGCATCTTTGCTTATATCAGAAAAGGAATACCGAACGTTCCCCATTTGAAAAGATATTGCAACTAATCAGCGGGACACTATAACCATCCGTGGATCACCTTTCCGATAACAAAACCCAGATGTCTCAATGGTTGTCGGCCGATCCATCTTCAAGGTCGTGGATATGCCTCGCGGGTGACTTTATTGCTGATCGAGCTGTTTCCGCGAATTGAAATCATATACTTCAGTGACAGGCTCCGTGGTTTCAGAGTTGAACCCCAAAGGAATATATCTGAGGGATAACCGGCCGCCGTTACTGTTCAGGAAACAACTCCCCCTCCTCCACTTGTTCCTCATATAAAAATGGCGACGTGTAGTTATTCTTGTTTTTGCGAGTGACATTTTCTTGCACCTTTTCACAGACGGCGGTGAATCTTTCTTTCATCGGCTTTTTCTCTCCCTCTTCTTGGCAGATGTCCTTTTTGGGTCTCTCACTAGAATGTATCCTCCTGTGCACGTCCTATTTCCTTGCAGTTCACTAGAGGCCTTAAATCTTTACTCAAATAATATTTAAACTGTTGTTGTTTACATTTCTGAACTGTCATAGATAAGTCTAAAGTTTTTTTTTGGCCATCGAACTTCTGGATGACACTAATGGATGCGATACAGGTGTGTCGTCGATGGCACAATGTTTTGTCAGCGGCGGGCTTCTGGATCGATTATATGAGACGTCGTTCTCGAATCATTCCTCCTCCAGCACTGCGTTCTGAGCAACTGCTCAATATGAAGAAGGTGTGCCTTAAGCAGCCCTTCGAAAGGAATCTAATCGGCAATCCAAGCGGCGAAAAGAATTTCGATGGATGGACAATCCGAGAAAACGGTGGCAATCGGTATTATTCTTATGCACCATAAATTTATTATATTTATATTATAAAGTTGCTGTAATTATCAGTTAAAGTCACTCGGAATTTATTTTTAAACGCAGAAAGTGAATTCCAGTATAGTGAAATATAAACAAAAGTTTTTTGCAGTCCTTCTTTATTTAAAAATTTCTGGAAATATGCCAAATAATTCGTTAATTTCTCACTAGGTTGTGCTCCTTTTCGCAAATATCATGTTCTATGAATCGTACGAAGAAAATACACCACATTACGAGGCAACAAGAGATTCCTTACCGTAGATTATGTGGACGGTTGGTTGCAGCATTTCAGTTGCAAGCGCTTTCCGCTTTTTTTGGTTCATTTTGCAGCAAATGTGACGCACAAGAGCGGACAGTTGATGCTTTAATGGCGATATAAGGATATTGTTTTGTTGAGGATCATAATTGAAAACCCACCGCTGGGCTGTGCCACGAAACTCGACGACGATATTGCGGTCTGTTTCGCGACGAGTTTCGGATGGGGCAAAATGTGCTATGTTGTTGATCTGTGGAAAGAAGGCATCGAGGTAGAATATTTCTCTGCAATTTTATTTTGGCTTCTAATCCCACGTGTCGTTTGAGTCTTCGACTGCGGAGAACAATATATCGATTCTTAGAGAGAGAGAGAGTACAAGAAAACGAGGGCTATTGAGGTGAATAAGAGCACACATACATATCTTTCTATGCTCTTTTGCAAGTTGCATTTGCAAAGGGAGTTATAATAACATCATGTGTGCGCATGAGTATTTGTGTATTGTGCGAGTTTGAAAGTTTTCCACCGTTCGAAATCGAAGTCTCACAGTATGCGCCGTTTTCGTTGCCTTATAACTGTTTAGAGCTACTTTGCCGCGAAAGATGGGGGAATTGAGGACAGATTTGCGGGGAAAGTTGAGAGAGAGCTTATATTTCCTTTCTGGAATGCAATTTGATGTTGCAGATGTAAGTGTTGTTGCGGAAGCAATAAATAGATTGGCCTAATCGATGCCATATAAACTAAGCAGAAAGTTGTCGTTCTTTTTTTTGAAAAAACCGTTACAGATTAGGTGATTAAATATCGCATCAGTATCGACGAACTGGATAATTGGGATTTGATTTTTCGACTTATTTGCAAGCAAAGAGTGGCCTTTTGGAAAATCTCGAAACTCCTGGTGCCTCACTTCCACTCGATCATTCGGAAAATATTGCATTATGGATAATTGCTGTTGCAAATATATATGAAAAGGGAGATAAAAGCGAAAAGTGCAGAAGAATCTTTCAGTTTTATGGCTAATGAAACTTTGATCTTTCACTACTGGGATGAGAAATCGAATTCGTTGTCGTGCCGTCACTCAGGATCACTCTTTCCTCTGAACTTTCTTTGCCAGCAACCATAAGAGGCATAAGAGGTCAATGCCGGCGGCCAAAATTGATCAATGCTTGCGGTTATAAGAAATCAGTGTCCCTCAGTGAGTGTTATGTGCAAAATAAACGTTGGAACAACTGAATACGTTCATTCGAATGTAGGCATATCCGAAAGCCGCCGTCTTTCATTGTGGTTTTGACACATTCTAGTTCTGTAAATCTTAGTAGTGGCAACCAACGCTAAAGGAATGACAAAACAATGCGCTTTTATGATGCCGCGGTTGAAGGGAGTTCACTTGGATGCCGTTGGAAGTGTTTTAGTACTGCGTTCAGCCCCTCATTATGTGCCCTTCTAGTCCATTTCTCTTACTTCTTTCCTTTTGTGGACGAAAAAATTGAAATCGTCGCTTCGCATTTAGTTTATGGCGTGGTATTTTAACGCTAAGCGGTGCAAGTGTTTGTATGAGAAGAGCTGGCAGGGTGGAAGGCATTGTGGAATTCAGGTGATCCGCTTGAGCGTAATGCCCATATTGTCATTGATAACTCAATAACTAAGCTTTGTTATGTCTGTTTTTATGCTTCGTACGTTGGCTTATTGATTGCCGAGGTGTGTAGCGGTTGGCTATTATTCCGTCCAATTTGTAGCTGAAGACATCATTTGCAGAATTTTTCAAAGCACAACGGGGGATGTGAGCGCCATTCCCTTTCATTTTTTATGAGGCGAGGGGCACAGAGGGCTATTAAAGGAACGGTAGTAGGCGTATGCTTTCGTCTCGTCAGTTTTAGTCGTGTTTGTGTTTTAGCCAGCCTTTTTGGATGCATATCGTCCGCCCATCACAGTTTCCGAGTATTTCACTTGTCGAACCGACTGTGCGGCTACATACGTGTTGGATGTGGAGTTGGTGCCGGATGGGCAGGAAACGTGTATCAGCACCGAGAGACCGGTGATGACGCGGAGAGATCGGTTTGGTAGGCCGGTGATGGTGCGCAGGCAAAGGCCCGAGGGTGATGCCACAACTAACTTCTCTATCACAAGGGTTCGAAATATGGAGCAGTGGTCAAGCAAGTTTCATTCATCTCCTTTGCAGTTTGAAAGTGAGACTGACTGCAGTGATCGGTCGCGCATGGTTATAGAGATTTTATCCCACCAGTCTTCGAGGCGAAGTGTATTTTTGAGTTTTGTCATGAGTCTGACATTCGGCAGAGTGAGTTAGTGAGACGATTAATGAGTGGCACTTCATCATTGAACAGGTGAAGAAGCGTACAAGAGGAGCTGTCACGGTCTTTGCACGTTTGCAGTCCAACTCGCTAAAGTTGGCAGTATCGTGATTTATTAAAATGCAAAACGTGTGCAGCAGTGCATCCATGTTTCAGCGAAACATGGATGCATTGCTGCACGAAAATGACCAATGTCCAATGACCAATGACCAACGACCAATGACCAATCGTGTGAATACTGTTGGCGAAAAATTCGCTTTTCCAATGCAATTGCTTGTGAAATGCGATTTGACTAACTTGTAATGCAATAAGGCCAACCATAAAATGCATACGAATTTTTTGGCGTATTTAATTATATGTAACTTACAAATGCTTTAGAAATTGTTAAATTAACTTGAAAATTGAGTATGGAAGGTCAGCGTATGACGTGGATTATAATTGCCAAATTGGGCAACTCGCTTAATTGTCTTCCGATATGAAACTATCGGACAGACAAATACAAAAATACATGTGCCAATCCAGGTAATGCCTATGCATTACCTGGGTTGGTAAATGCAAGCTTGCATGAAAGTGCGTAAAAGTTGACGGTTATGACGGAGCAGCTGCCTCTGTACTCAACAATTTTCTCTTTAAAAAGTGGATGAAAGATTTTAGATCTCAACGCAGCCTTTAAGAATTTCATAAGAGTATTGGACGCGCGCGCTTGATGGTGTTCGTGAGATTTAAGAAGTTTCCAAGTACCTCTTGACCTTCCTTGCTATGGTTAGGGGTCACTAAAAACTGATTCGAGGGCAAATTTAAGTTCTTCTGTTATATTAAGCTTTTCGTCTAAGAAGACATGAAGATATTATCTAGTTTATTATTTCTGCTGAATTAGATTAGGATCTCGTTGCTGTACTCAAGAATACCACTCTGAAATTTCAGGTGCTGAGTGGCAGTACGTGGAACATACCTTCAACGATTATCCAGTGGGAATTCGTTTTGTTGTTTTCGAGCATTCGGGCAAGGATCTTCAATTCTGGGCTGGACATTATGGTTCAAAGATGACCAAAGCTAGCGTAATTGTGAATTATGGTGATGGCCGTAGGGCGGCAACCGTGAAAACATCTCCCGTCGAAAGTAAAAGTCCCAAGGAAGGCGAAAGCTGATTTGTATATTTGCTTCGAACGGTTTTAATGGCGTTTTGTTTTTAGAATATGGAGATATTAACGGAGGTACATTGAGCCTTAGCTGAGCAGAAAGGATTAGGAAGGGGAGAGAGTTCTATTGTCTGAAGGTGCGGCTAACGATAAAATCTTGTTAGTTGTTCGATGTGAAAAGAAGCTTTTCTTATTTGTATGATGCCCAGCTGTTGAGATACATTGTTTCAGTTTTTATTTCCTCTCCTAAATGCAAATCATCGCTTCATTCGTGAATACGACGAAAAGCTGACTAACTTTCTATGGCTGTAAATGCACCTTGGTGAGTTCATTCAGTGGGCACACTTCGACTTTTATTTGAATTGTTTCAATAATTCAGTGAATCAATAGGTAGACACGGTTTTTTCAGGTCTGGAAACAGGTGGAATTTTAACTGAAAGCCTTAATAATTTAAGAACTGAAAGAGGTAACATTTCAAAGTGCCGTTAAAACTTCGAAAACAAGAAAGAAAACAAAGCTTTAAGTGAAGATGTGGGCGTTGCGATGCGGCTTGTGTTTCATTGCCATTACAATGCATTAGAATTGCAAAGAGTAAAGCTCAATGAACATAATCCGTTCTGCGACATTATAGTTTTGTTTGATGTGCAATAATATGGAAGTTTACCACCGACTCGCCAATGATGTACACTTGCTTGCTTAAATATTCGCTTTTCTGTCGACATGAGTCAAACGGCAGGAAGAATCTGAATTTCTGACCTCTCACCAGCTAGCATTATCCACGAAAATGCGCTCTGCAGTATAAACTTTATCCTATGGTAAAATAGTTTGACAGAGATTAAACTATTTTTCATCTTCCTCTTCGCTTTCACGACAGAAGGAGTTAAAATTGGTTCAGAAAAAAGCCTCGCTGCTGCAAATATCTGGCGTTTTCGAGAAGTAGTAGGGGACGGTTAAGGAAGTGCCTTACAGGCCAGGACAATTGTTTCTGCGAGATGTCTGTAAGAGCAGTCCCGGGGATCGCTTCGCGCAAGTGCGCCGCCACCGTCGACGAAGTGAGGCATTTTTTGTAAAATGTCGGTTGTGGTGGACCTAACAATCTGGTATAAAGAAAACATTTGTTCGATCCGAGCATTCCATTTGACGTGAGAGGCAACGCAGAATTTATGAAAACTTCGAAAATAACATTAGTTTCACATGCATCAACACCCCCCCCCACTTTCTTCCTATGGTCACCTGCTAACGTGTTCTGCAGATCAGTTTTACATCGAAATATTGCAACCAAGTGATAAGCGCAGTATTCAAAGAGTGCGAACATTTTCCAATGGTCCCTGGATCACCATCCTGTTGCTTCAGAAGGCTTCGTCGCGTTCAGCCACCTACCATGATAGCCACAACTTATGAGAGGAATAAAAAACGCTTAAGGACAACTTTTCGCGTTCTCCCATGTTATTTTTTAAATCTCATCTGATGAAGACCAGAAGACGCTGAAAATCATGCGAAAAAGCACAGTGTTAGATCTTATAAGGAAGAAGAAAATTGCACATGGAATAAAAATGAGTACAACGTTACTCATATATGAAAAGAGAAAACGTTCCGTGAAAACGTCGGCTAAACTTCGCTTCAAATAAAAGAAGCAATTTATCGTGAAGAAAAGAGATGACATTTGTTCGTTCACTGAAAACAGCAATATCATTTTGGTAAACAATAAATCAAAGAACTGCTCATGTGAATAAGTTACTTCAATAAGGATTTCCTCCAAAAAGCGATTCAGTTTAAAAATAATCGTACCGAATAAAAAGTAGTGAGAGATTAGCGCAATCATGAGAGCTCAGCGGGGTACCTATGGCATTAAACAGTTTATTGCACATAGCCGAAAACGCTGGCTTAGTTAGTAAGCATTGCTGAAAGAATGGAGAAAAAATGCGAGCGATTAGAGATGAAATCGCTTCTGTGCGAATATCAGATGACATTCATATCCAGTGGTCGATTAGACCAAACCGGAAGAGGGAATCAAGAGATTTTCAAATACAAGGAATCACGTCCATAAGGATTTCACTTTACGTCCATGATAGACACATGCAATTATCCCTCGACCACAACGGTGTTTTGTGCGCGAGGAAACCTCAGCCTTCCGTTAAGTTCTCTATTCGAAGCCCCCAGCGAGATAAATTTTGTTTTTTTAAGGAATAGCCTTAAAGCTTAATGGGCGAAGGGAGGCTTCAGATTAGTCCCGCAAAAATTTGGTACTAGAAAGGCTTCCGTCGATTAGCGAATCCATTGTGCTCTTTATCCACTCAAGAGACTAAAAAATAAATGAAGGCAGTCGTCACCAAAATACAGGAAGATCTTATTCTTACGGTAAAGCAGCGAAAGGAATTCAAACATAAAAAGCGAAGTTAGTCTTAAGAGCGAATGCAAGAAAGACTGAATAAAATAAGAGGAGCAAATCCTTCAACATATTCCTTTATTCTATTATGCTATCAGCGCCTCATTTCCTTCACTAAATAATGCAATTTAGTTCAAGTAATTGAATTCGATCACAGCTAACTTAAAATAATCATCAAGTCTCGTATCTATATTAACTGTTACAAATGTCAACCACATCTTGGCCAATTACTTGTGCGTCCAACTACGAGCGTCTCAGAATCTGCAGTAATTTAATACTTGAGATAAGTACCGTTTGCGCTAAGAACGATATATGGCGCAAAATAGTTTTAGCGTTAGCTCTAACTTCCGCAAAATTCTGGAAGGAATAATCACCAATTCGATTGCAATTTCCTTCAAGCTTGCGATGAAATGTCCATAAAAATTGCTCGCCTCATGAAATAATTTGCAACAAATGAATAATTTCATGGAAATAATTTCGAGGTAATTTACAAGGCTAAAAGTTCCCTTCAAAGGCAACGTAATCAATGTAATAACTACTGAAACAGTTTAGCAAAACTTTGCAATCAACAAATAACTGCTTGAAAAATCTGAAACGTAGCTTAAAATTTAAAAATGAAATGCTAATATCTGCGAGCACCTCAAGAAAGATGAACCGATTAATAATAGCATGAAGGATTTCTTCATTCATCGCCAATAAGAGTCTTTCAAGTAACAGAGAACCTCTTCGAAGATCCCCTCCACATTCAGATTATCAACACAGAGAGGCGGAAGAACTACACGGGGGCGTTTCATATATTCCGCAACATCTGTCTCCGGAGCTGATTGATGACTTTTCGTTGAATAATCACTCGCTCCTTTTCGCGCAAGTGCCATACAATTCGCTAAATGATTCTGCTGAAGACATTCACGATGCCCGTTATAACTTCGCTCTTCATCCTGAAAGTTAAACTACAAAAGCGGCGTTCATAATAAACACTAAATGAGGCATTCTTTGTCTGGAATTAAATTCTTCGATGCTCACTCATCAAATCGCCAGAACAAAACAATTAAACACCACTAAACAGTAAACTGACTCGACCAGTGCACTAGGAAGGATGTTGGGTTCGTAAAACTGCTTAGGTCTCGTTCTCAACGATCAACATCTCTGTCTCCCTGTATCATCCGTCAATATTGACTCGTGCACTATACACTTGTTATCTTCTGCTTTATTTAAGCTTTTCTTTTTGTCTGCATATCAGCCTGTTCCGCATCATGCAATAAATGACTCCAATCAATCGATATGCACGAAATACCTGTCCCTCTCTCCCCCATAACATTCCTTCTTGGAATGTATGGAACACCTGTCCACGGCTGAGGGCAGGTGAATCAACACGAGATGCAACTCCAGAATCCATTGAAAAAACTGGTGAAGGAGCTTCCGATGTCTCCTCACATGTGTCATTGCACTCATCGCTCGACGGTGTTGAAGGCTTCACATCTTGCAGCAAAGATATCGCTGAGCTGCTGCAACATGTGCTCTAACATCATAACATGCTAACAAAGACTCATCACATACAACCTTCTGTCCACTGCCCTAAATATATCCATCTTCTCACTGTCCACCTCCCCCCCCCCCCCCCCCAACTCTTCTAACTGATTCACTCAAAAATTTTGAAAGGGTTACTCGCTCCTTCTATCGCAAAATATGCAATTATTCTGTAGACCGCTATAGTCTTTGGTATAACGCTCTCCATCTCAGTAGATGCTCACCTTCCCCGTGAATCTTCGATAGAACAAAAAACCTCCGGCTCTCATCCGAGTGATCGTGTACATCCATCACGATGAAGCTATACAGGAAAAGTTGGCCATTCGAAATTTCGCTCCGTTTTTCGTCCTCTTCCTCGCAATAAAAAACCCATCCTTTACCCTCCCCCATATATATATAATTATTTGGAAAGTCTCATTCGCGCACGCCTTCCTTAAACAATTTAAGATGCAATATGGAGACTAGCCACTTCCTTTCTATCGAAATGCTTTCAGCGCTACAACATCGCTTGGTGCAGTAGGGGCTCAGTCAGCAGTTTATTCCCACTGATAATTAACGTAAAGTCCGAATGATTCAACATGATAACGGCCAACCAAATTATGGATATTTTTCTCCCCGTCAAATGCTCTGTCTAAAACAACGAATTCCCTCAAGATATTCAAGCACGCTGAGTTTATTTAATGACAGCCATTTAACCGCGCATGGTTAATTAATATATAGCCATATGGCCAACACACCCATGCTTTCGAATCGAGCCAATCATGAAGTTTGGGATAATCGAAGTGCGCAAAGAGTATTTTCGAGACAATGTTCTGACCATCCTTCCGCCAATATGATCAGTGTTAAGGCGACTTCCATCAGGTGTAGTAAGCCCCAAGGTGGTTCTGCTTGCAGTACTCAACTCAAGTGACGTGCTCGCTCCTAATGTTGCACGTGACGAGCTGTTTATCAAACGGTGCATCAATGCGTGTTGCGATAGTGCACGATAAATTTTTGGTGACGTCATCTGCTTGCCTGCAGCCGGATTATCTGCAAACACAATTATATTTGACATCTGTGAATTTACTATGCAGAAAGATTTAAATTAAAGACCGATACACAATGGCGACGATTGAATCGCACCTATTATAGCTCATAGTTATGTGGAATATCGGGCTCAATCCACATCTATTGGATATCAGCTAAGGACGTTGATCTGTTTCTACATAACAGTCCCTCTGGTTGTCTCTGTGGCGCCACGGCCTAGAGATGCTTTCAACTTGTAAACGACTGAGGCAAACTATAGAAATGTTGAATGTTACGACCGAGCTGTCTTCTTTCCAGTTGTTTCAGTTCCATAGATATCTGTGCAAAATGTGGGCCACTTCACTCATTTCAAATTTATTGCCTTCCACTAAGCTGTGTTCTACCGCAGTCCTTAAGAATGAATTATTCTAGAAGACCTGCACCTCCACTCATCCACCTACAGATTTCCGCTTTATAATTCAAAAAAGAACATAACATAGAATGAAAGCTAACTCCAGTAATCCACATCGCCGGGATCAACTGGCGTAGATACGGGAATGTTTGTCTCGTCGAGTCGTTTATGTGACGTAAATTGCTCTCCTCGTCTACTGATATCCGTTTCTGTGTTCTGAAACTTTATGGTGAAAGTTTTTAATAAGGCAGTGTTGATAAGTGCATTGAATCTTTTTCAACGAAAGAAGCACAAATGGAAGTAAGCTATTTTAATAACGACACTTGAAATTGAGATTATTGCATAGTTCTAAACGCATTGATTTCTCCAACTCTTCGCTCCGTTCAACGCACCTGTCGCAATCTAATATGTCGATATCATCTGCTGAATTCGTCATTGCTGAAATCGCATTTCGAGTAGCTTTAGGATGCTTCTGAGTTCAAGAGAGAAAAAAAGACACCTGATCGTTGAACTGAATAATGCTGCAAATAGCGCATCTCCATTTCGCGATTTCGTTCTTGCCTCGAATACACATTACAATCGAATCGCCACATTTGTGGCGAAGTGTAATTAGACACCGTGACTGAAATTTTGTTGCATTCAAGAAAGCAAATATCAAAACTACGAAAATAGAAATGAAACAATCTTTGTCAAGTTATTACTACTTGAAAAACTTTAGTGCATCAAGGAAATCACAGTCATTTTCAGTAGCCAGTCGTAAAGGAATTAAAAATGACTCCTTAATGTCAAGCTATTTTGTATGCACAGATATATAATTCTATTCGCTCCAAGAATTATGTAGTGGTGAACAAATAGTTTGCATATACAATTTGAGATTTATAATACTCAAAAAATAAAATAACGAAACGATCATAATTTCACGAAAAAAAACAAACCGTTACGGTTCCGTTGACCTTTTTTTCGGCGATATTTGAATGGACGGCAAGTAAACTTTTCAAATCGATCGCCAGTCCTATAACATTCAATACTCTCAACTTAAACGACAGAAGGAAGAAGAGCAAGACGATGAAAAATCATAGTTGCCAGCATTCATAAAGAGAATGCGAAGCGAAGCTTCTATGGGATCGGATTCAAAATTAATTCCATCAAGGACGTTGAATAAATGCTAGCGATCTCTCTATGCACCTTATTTCCCTCAAGCATCAGGTTTAAAAACAACGATAGTGACAAGTGCCAACTAGCAACTCTTCGTCTAATGAAGAAAATTGGCGAATAAAAATTGCGAAAATACCTTTTTCGGTTTCACCGTAAATGAGTAGGAAACCTTGATCGGTGATCGCACAAAAACGAGTGCTTGCTCTCGTCCAAAAGAACGCCACCGAACGACGGATCTCCACATTACCATAAGCAACGGCACCGGATTCCGGAAAACGCCAATCGGAACGAAGCGGAAGCAACTGCTCCTAAGAACAAAGATAGATGTCGGTGTGGAATCCTAAGTTTTAAGAATATCGATTTTTTTAATGAATTGCTAGGAAATTTGAAGAAAAAAAAATCAATTTGTTTCTAATGACGCAAAGAATTTTGAAATCCGGAAATCGATGCCTTCGGGACGGATATTTTTTTGATATTGGCGTTAATGTGCAGGAAGAGAGTGGCAAAACTAACAGAAACCCAGTAGCGAATTGACAAAATAAAATCAGCAGCATTCTTTATTGAGTTCTGTGGTGTGAGAGATGATAACACAGTGAAGAAATCGGACATACACCAAGTGTGCAAGCAATTGACACAGTTTGGAGCAGATCGTTAAAGATGAGATCAGAGCAAAAAAAAAAAACATTTGCAACAATAGAAAATAACGATAAAATTGATTGCCTTCCAATAGTTTTATCGATTCTTCACCAATGAAATAATATGCATGATGGGAAGAATGAATGCGCAAAAAGCTCATATATGGGAGATGTCCGAGACTCCGCAATGGCACGGAGTCGGAATTTGGAAATATTGACGAAGCATATCAAAACACTGTGAAAATAATGTTGTTCGAGAATGCTATCGAAGTAGTGATACAACTTGGCAACTTAACAGCGCATAATGGAAATGGTAGCTATACCAAACAAGCTATACTGTAACAGAAATCTCAATAATAATGTGGCATATAGTACCCCATTACCCATATACGTGCTAATGCACCATCGTTTCGGCGTTTTTCACCTCTTCCCCACCGTTCAAGGTGTTCCGTTTCTGATATGCCTCTCCCTTCATCTGTTCGTATTGCGCGTTGCTGTGCTTTATACACGCCAAGAAATCTTTTAGGTGAATCTGATGAAACTGTCAACACTGACACGGTAATGCGCCTTCTGACAACCATTCGACATAGCTGCAGACCATAGAATATGCTGCGCAGCTTTCACTGCCAGAACCTTCCAACGTTATAACACTATATGAGTGATTAGGAACACTGGCAGATGGGAGCAGAAAGATCCCACTGACGTAAATAATCGAAGGTGTTTAATGGGAAGTGAAGTAAGAGGAAAATGAGGACGATGGACGACTATAATTTATGAATTGCATGGCCTTGGATATTTGCTAACGAACATTCACACGGAGCTCAAATCGTCAACAGGCAATGCTTCTTTGATGATGCCTCATTGAATGCTGCGCTTGTGCGCGAGAATATCAACACCAAACCTGTACAGAGTGACCTGCACGCCTAGTGATTCATATAGGTAAGGTGTCGTTCGAATAGGAAAAAAATTGCGCAATATTCGACCCTATGCATCGTCATTTTTTGCACCGGAAACGCGGTTTGTTATCACAAACTTCATTACTGTTTTTGTTGCACTCATAGTCATGAATCCTCGATCACACAGCCATGCTCTCCAATGGAAGGGAAAGCTTGCTGCCATTTACAGTACCTCTCATTTAACGAACATCTTTCGCAGTTAACGAGTAAATGAATTACTAATAAAACAGTTCTGAAATGAGGAAGTCTGAATGAAAATTTGTTATTGAAGATTGGAGATAGCAGAGAATCATAACTGGCCCGCTCTCGCACTCAGCATTCCTTACATTCTTCCGTAGAAACTCTCCCAGCATTTCGAATAAAGTTGCGCTGACTAGATGCTTCAGCGCCTTTAGATGAGCAGAATCACTGCGGGATGTAAAGCTGTTTGCGGTACCATCCGCGTCCAAGCCGCGGTCGCTCACAGCGATTCAACGCTCACACACTGGTTGGAATTCGAATTTCGCTGTTCTTCACGTGCCCCTTCCAGCTCATGAATAAATGCGCAGTTTTCATGGCATCTTCTTCTCCAGGCCCATGCCCTTTCAAACGAAGACGATAATCGAATGTTGCCAATGTCCTTCATTCTACGTCGGCGAGACCGGTTAGTGAATTTTTTGCCTGTTCGAACAGTACCCTGCCTATATGAATCACGCAGAGCACGCGGATCACCCTGTACAGGTGTGATGTTGATATTCTCGCCCACAAGCGCAACATTCAATGAAGGATCCTCCAAGAAGCATTGCCAGTTGGCGATCTCAGCTCCGATGTGAGCGTTCATTAGCAAATGGCAGGGCCACTAGGAGAATCGGTGGCCCTGCTATGCAAAACGTTAGCTAGCATTACAGAACGAATTCAAATGCGCACATTCAAGCTCTGTAAGCCTTCGACAGACTCTTATATGCCATTCTCCCGCTATAATGGCATTCTGTTTCGTATTTGCAATAAGACCCACATTGCTCAACCATTCATTCCATCAAGAGACAACAGCAAGTTCAGCATTTCGATTTACAGCACGGCATCTCCAATTTCGCATCAACTTCTACTAGATCGCCTTGCTTCCGAGGATGTTTCCAATGGCAAGCTGCTGTGTCGCGACACCCCTACCCATTTCATTCCTGCTCTTCTCTCCACAGTTGATAAGATGCAATTGGAACATTGACACCTGGAACGCAATCGTGCACGAATCCCGCTTTCATGTGCTGCTGCAATTTCCTTTCTTACCAGCCCCCTCCCTCATCTCCTCTCCCCATCATTCGTTGCTCAAGAATATAGAGGACATAAAAGCGACCCACCTTACGGAAGTTACGGCACGGTACTAGACAACGTTTCATGAAGAACCACTTCTTCTTATCCATCGAGTAGTGACGATACCGCTCGAGGTCTTCTATCCAACACTTCGCTCTACTACAAAACGATAAAATAACGCATTCATCATAAACACGGTGAATCCTTCCTCATACATACAATTGCCGATGCATGTGTTAGCCCTGCGGATACCGCAAAAGTGCTTGCCCAGCGTCGCATCAAAAGCAGCGATCCTGGGCCATGCCTGTTTAATTCGTTATTTATATATTCCATCCATACGAATTCGCCTTTTGCGGCGCTGCCCTTGCAATGCCCATTATAAGGGCGCCTTATCTATATGTGAGTGTCTGACTGGTTGATAGCTTCAATAGTGAGGTATTTTGAGCAAAAACCACTAAAAATCACAGACCCGGAAATATAAAGTTTTCACGTGCACCTGTTGGTAACAAACAAAGAAAAAAAGGTATCCTCTGAAAAAACATTTGACTAGATTATCAAGATAATGCTAGTAGGATAAGGTGGTCTGTGTTCCAGCCATAGAGTAGTTTCGTGGCTGAGCCATAAACAGGGGAATCCGTTATAAGCCTTGGGCGGGGACCTGCGTGGCCTTCTGGCCACGTGAGTTGGGGGATCCGTAGCCTCGCTGGGCCAAGGATTTCCCACTCTCGCGACCCGATCGCGGGAGCGCGCCGTTGCTTGACCATTGA
Organism: Ascaris suum; assembly: GCA_013433145.1. Classification (NCBI taxonomy): domain Eukaryota; kingdom Metazoa; phylum Nematoda; class Chromadorea; order Rhabditida; family Ascarididae; genus Ascaris; species Ascaris suum. The sequence continues at coordinate 3,552,062 of CM024175.1, forward strand.
CTACCCATTCACGAAAGCCATATGCGCAGAAATTTTCGTCCAGAGGAAGAGGGCAAACTTAGGTTTTAATACCCAGTCACAAGAAGTATGCATCACATCTGCTGGTTAAAGCCATTTTTAGCATGCGGACATTTCCGCCTACTTCAACGCATTGGTTACCATAACCCACGAGCATATGCCGTTATTCGGGGCTATAAAGTACCCTAACTACGCTACCTAAATCAACGCATAAAACCTTTCCAAACAAAAAAACAACCACACCGTTACAATTCAAGCAAACATCAACACTTCTCGACACACGTGTTCAAAATGAGCAACGAAGCGCCACATCGCTATCATTTATGGCAGAAACGAACAATGATGCTTCCAGCTCTGAGGGTGTTGATTGCCTCCCCACACAGTTGTGATCAAGAGCGAGCGTTCAAACTGTCAGATCGCCGCCATTGCTGTCATTTCCCTCTAATGTAAAGTGGTCATTTGTTCGGATATTGACTAGTCTTGTTTTTTATGACGCTTATTGTATGATGACGACGAGTGATTTCCATCCGAATTTGTGAAAGTGTCATTTAAAATCAACGTTTTTCGGCATTTTCGTCGAAAAAGGAGTACCTACCTACATAAGCATCTAAAGAGGATCGTCCCACAAGGTAGGAATGATCACAGATCTCAGGAAGATGCTCACAGACATCCTTTTGTTGTTGTGGAGGAAAAAAAATGAAACATCAAACCAAGTGCTGTAGCTATTGCATGAATGCACAAGAATTTCCCGCTGTTGCCACATGGCGATCTTCGTCCCCTTCCCTCCTCATTGCTCTCCCTTCCCTCCAATGGAGTGCAAACATGTTTTTCTTTATTGTCATTTAGTCTTTCATGTGCCGCTGCATATATCCTTTGCAAATGTGCACCGCGAAAATTTCATGTCTGCGCAAGTAATATATAGTTTTGTCTGTTTGTATGGTCGATAGTCTCAGTTTGGGGATCATGCTTACGAGATTTGGTGACCATAAAACACATCATCAGAAATTGCCCCTATCCGACGATCCACAGTGACTCACCACTCTCGTGAAGAGTTACATACATTCTAAAGTGTGAAAAAATTTACGGATATTTTGTGCTGACCATATTTTCCTTACACGTGAATCGGGGATCGGAAAAGGCGCGTCTTTTGTAGAGGACCTGTATCGACTAAAATATGAAACTGTCACTGTGTGTTCTTTGTTGTTAATTTCTGAATTTATGATGGTGAGGTGGAAAAATATAAAAGCACGTATCGTGGATACTCACCTGATATGATTCTCCATTTGTTGTTTTTTTTTTTTCAACACGGTGTTAGAAGTTTCTTCATCAGTCACCTATTTATTCTTCAGCTGAATTTCGAAGTACTCAGCAAAACGTCATCACCTCTAATGTAAAGACATACTCAACAGTTTATAGTAATATAGAACTCGCGACGTGATGTTGCGACTGTTCAATACGACCCTAATAAAATGTTGCACAGCGTATCCATGCACAACCATTCGAATGTCGCATCCGACGGTTTGTGCCATATCATGCACATCCCTCGAGCACTTCGTCGACTTTGGCTTCGTCAAAGACTGAGAACTTCCATCTTTTTGTGTTTATTGGAAATGAAAAACGATGTTAATAATTTGAAGAAAGCGAACGATGCGCTTAAAAGTTATCACGAGATGGTTTATAAATGGTTCACACCTAATATAATTCGCAACGGCGAAAATATTGTATAATTGAGGTTAGCATAGTAATGTACATTGAAACGATGCGAGGATATAGGGATTGCACAGAGAGCTGATATTCCTTCATATATTTCATGTCATTTAACATATAATCTATTAGCTACTCTATGTCAGATGACCTATTACATTTGTACTGTTGTAAATAATGGGACTAGAGAGTTGAGTTACTCAACTCTGAATTACCGAACGAGGTCAACGTTAAGTATCTTGTGCATGGACTTATTACTCTAAAGTAGCACAACACGAACTACATCATTTTCAAAAAAAATGTCACTGATTTATTCCACCATGCTTTCATATGGCGAAGGAAGTTGACAGTTGAGTCACAATGAGAATAAAACGAGAACATATCTATGTTCGAAAAGAGATTCATAGGCGTAACGACAAGATGGTGATGCTCTTATATAACTCTACCGACATATTCTTCACTCAGAATTACGGCAATTACGGCATTGTTTGTATAGGTGAAACTTTTGTTAGTGGAAGAGGGGAGGAGGTGGAGAATTTTATTTAACGCATATTTTATTTTTTTTCCCTTCAATAAAATCAGCGTTGTTTTCATGCTTGTTATCAATTTCTCATGCTTTCTCTTTCATTTGATACAATCTAAACTAAAATGTGGGGGGGGGGGGGGGGGGGAAAGCGAGGGGCTGATGAAATGGACTATCGAAAATGGCAGAGACTTCGTTTAATATTCTTGGTCAAAAATTGATGCGAATTAGTCTGAGATGAAAGAATAGGCGAAAGCTAAGCAACATAGAGAAAATTTAAAACTTCGATTTTTTTTTCCACCAGAATCCGTTTTCCTCTATCCATTCAATGTCATCATCAAATGTTGCGCATGTTATCTTTTGTCGTTATCGAATAAGAGAACCTCAACGTTTAGTTTTTACTATACCAGCAAATCTCATCGTCGCGCTATCAATGTGGTGTACTTTCTCAGTTAGCCAACTTGGGCATAGTCAACTTTTCAGCCTAGACACAATCTAATCGCATCATCAATACGCGTACAATCACATAATCAACTTGAGCCCGTTATCGTTACTATGTTATGCTTGGGATGGCCAAGTACCAACGATATACAACAACGTATGTGAAAAATCTTAGGCATTTAAAGGTTAATTAGACAAGAAGAAGAATGCTTGTCAGAAAACCATTTGAACGATTGAAAAAAAAAAGAGAAAAGCTGCACAGAAGTTTTCAGTTTAAATAGAATATGCACATGTATCCGATGAGTGCCCTGATTGTGATGAATTGAAGTACCTATATGAATAGGCGAGCACTTAAACGAAACTTAAATATCGACGTGTTAGCCAATCAAGTGACCAATTTTTGAAAGATGATTAGAAATGGCAAAAAGCACTTCGGAGATTTTGCTGCAAACGAAACAACAACAACAACAACAACAACAACAAACCTTTGAGAAGTAGATTTCATTGGCAAATTTAATTAGACATTCTCTATGTCAAACTACGTCGACAATGCTATTTGTGCGATGATTTACGGGTATTCTCCTCTAAACTCTAGTGAAATTTTCGTGAATATTTCAAAGTCGATAGTTTGGGTCGGTTTATTTTAATTAAACCGGTGCATAAAACTTTAATCAACCTGATACAATCGTACTAGTATAAAAAAGTATTATTTTCACAGTTGTATTAAAAAAAAATTAACACACGTCTTCTTGATTATTTGCTCTCTTATATTACATAGGTGTCAATATTGAAAAATTATCGCAAAATGTAAATGTAAGCGTGGAAATGTTTTAGGCGATAATATGCAAATCAAATGTGAAAGAGGAATTGATAATCGCATCAAGTCGGCAATAAAAATTTCCAAATTGCAAAATTTAGAAGTTCAATTATTTCTAGACATTATCTCAGAGGTGCACGATTCCTCCCACTGCACTAACTCGTTCATATTACGTCATATATCGATATAATTCTCTATCGTATAAATATAAATCAATGAAAATACTGTATATAATAGTAAAATAATCATATAAAATACTAAAAAAATACATAAAATTATTTGGAATAGAATATTAGAAGCTAGAATAATATATTGAGGTAAATAACTATGAAATGAAAGAAATAACCTCAATGGACGCATGTGTATTTCTTTTTTGCATTGATTGGTTATGCATTCAAAAGGGCGGATCATACGTATAAAATAAGCAAAAAAAAGAGACATCTTGAACATGCAGCTGTGAATGCACAAAAGCATTTCAATTGCACATAGTGAGATGATGCCGATAGCCATTCCACAGAGCAAAATAAATCGAGAAATATTGGCAAATGTTGGGGTGATTGTATGAAGGATCTATTTGTGATTCGTGCTATCTCTTTATGATCAATATTTTTTCAATGATCATTATGCAACTACGAAAATTATGACAACAACACTGTTGTGGAATAAATAATTCAAGCACACAAATCGCAAAGAATAACCCACCTTAGCCGGAAATCAGAATAAAGTTTATGATTGAAATTATCCACTGAATTCATTTATATTTTTATTTGGTTGAAATAGTTTCCAAAAAATCCTAAATTTAATTACACAAAATGATATGTGAAGCGATAATGTCAATATCTAAGCAGCCGTATATTTCGATCTCAAACTCGATGTCTGAGTTGGGTACGCTGAACATAATAACTCCCCTCTTTTAGTGGACTTTTCGGTTCATAAATTTTATAGATAGCTAATCGAGTTTCGCGAACTCGAATAGAAATTTTGAAATTTTCTGGTCTGTTGTATTGCAAACACAAAATTAGTCAATGAAATCTCGGAAAGCAAGAGGTTTATAGCATAAGATATCTTCGCGAGGAAAATTACTCGTTCATTTGAGTTGTACGAGATGTTTGGGAATAGTCAGCTAGACACACCGAATCCACTTTTGTAAAGCGCACCATTTCGTTTAGGCACTAAGTTTTCAATTTCACGCTACTCTGACCTATAGGTTCCTCAACATTTCCCTATGACCATTTCAAGCTTGTGGAAAATTTCGAGAGCTTTCATAGATATATTTATCGATATCTTTTCTTTCTGTATAGGTATTGGAGGTGTGAAGGACAACTGTTCGTTGTCTTTGGCAATTCCCCTTTTGATATCATCTCTATACAGTCACACTTTTCTTGAGGTAAAGATTATCGCTATCGTTAAGGCCTCAGTTCTCTCATTGCTTCTTCGACGCATCGAGCATTCTATATCAGCAAAAAGCAAAAATTGCTTCTTCTAAAAACTGCAATATAGGTAATTTGGCATAATCTGAAGAGTTTTCAAAGAAGAAGTAAAACATTGGGCATTTTAAAAGCGATTCAGAACCTCTCTAATTTTCATATTTCACGATCGTGGAACGTTGACAATTTTGAAGAAATTTTTACGGAATTTGTTGAATACATCCCCTCCCCACCACGGAAACATTCTGCTCCTACTTATACCTATAAAAGTTTCATTGAATGTGGTATTTTTATCAGCTATCATAAAATTATACGGTGTATTGCTGCTTTGCGATATCGACAGCATTTTTCGTGTATATATGCATTTGTTATCTGTGTTATACTTGTTTCTTTATCGATGCTTATGAACCATAAAGCCTATCGCAATTGATAATTTTCACTCATCTTAAGACCCAAGAATCGAATGTGGATTTGGCCATATATGGAAAAAATTTCTTCCGTTGAGGGTTTAAAAGATTTACCGATTTTTGATTATTATGCCGGATATCTTAATTCGTTTTCTTATTCGTTCTTTAGAGCACTAATTTTTAGAAGTTTTCTAATTATTTACGTGATAGATATTATTTTCGAGTCGAAATATTCAAATTTTATTCATTATTCACTTCAAAAATTTTTGCTCAACGTAATTGAGATGACGACCAATAATAAACACTTTTATATTCAAAGAAATAGAACGAATACGAACGACAATGAGAGAAATAGAGAAAAGAAATAGAACGACACAACCGCTTTTGCTGTTGAAATTCTCCTAAGCACAACTATGGATAGATGAGAAAATAATTGCTCAAAACTTTTGCTTTTATAGATGAGATTTTTAAGGTGCGTTTTTTTCTTTCTTTGAGTCTTTCTGCCTTTAAAGTTTTTTAATGCAAAAATAACGACTGTATTATTCATAGAAGCTATCAAATTATCTGAGAACTCTGAGTTGTACAATCGAAAAAAAAAAAGATATCGAGGAGCAGTTTGCTGCGGAGAGAATTTAGCTAGATCACAAGATTCTCGAGCAAGTCTCCTATTTGTTGCGTTACCTTATCTCTTAGCAATCTGAAGGTGAATGTACAAGGTTCGCTGCGTTGTAAACAATTCCCTCAATATAACACCCAAACAACATTCTTTTATGTTTCGTTTACGATCATTTCGTTTCGCTTGAAATCATCTTTAATCTCGCTATGTAATTCATTGCCTTTGTAGATGGCTTAGAGAGATTCCTACAGGATTATACCTTTGTTTACCGATTAAATGCCCTATACGCGTTTATTTCATAGCGACTGTTCGATTCCTTTCATAAAACAACCTAAATATCGACATTGACTTCTCCGCTGTTTAATTTCATAATTAGCTGTAATGCTTCAAAGAGTTTGATGTCGTCTTCTTTGAAAATTCCGTAATCATCATACAGCCATACCAATGTATATATGTCATCCCATACGGTCAAAGTTTATCCACAAAATTTTTGCAACTCCGAGCCAGTCAAGTGAGTTGGTTTCATCTAGAAAACGTTGGGTACCTCATGCACCAATCATATATGTGTGCGTTAACTTCTATAGGATTATGATCATTTGAAGTGGAAATTTCGTGCAATGAATATCAACTAGTGCGTAGTCGGGTTCGCAGAGTGAAATCCAGAAATGCGTCCAAACTCTGAACTGCAGCGCTGTTAAGTTTTGCCGTAAAATTCCACTGATCACCATGAGTTCGTATCATTTCTACTTCGTTCTGGCATTAATAGAGCGTTGAGTTTAGAGCTGTGTAAATTTGAAATCAGCTATCGGAGAGAGACACTTAAGGCGAAAAATTGGATGCTTTCATGGACCGCCTTTATCCTCGTGTTCTCGCCAATTACCTCTAATGAATGAAGCGTATTTTCAAACGCAGCTAATGATTACGTTACGTGAATGCACTTTAACGCTGTGTCGCCTTTGACTGCTTGTATTTGTGCATGTATGCTTTTTCCTTAACTGACCTTCTTATTGCATTATACGCATTTTTTTATTTGTTATGAACAAAGAGCTCATAATAACAAGAACAACGACAAGAATAAGCAAAAGAACAAGAAGAAGAGGAAGAAGAGGAACGAAGAACAGGAATAAGAAGAGGAATGAATGAAAAAATCGGAACAAGAGCAAGCGCATTAACGGGCGTAGATTTGTATCGATGCGAATGCTCGAGTTGAACTTTCTCTTGCCTGAATTTTTTCCAACGCAGGTAGGAAATGTTTGATATCACTTTGTCGGGAATTTTTTACTACTATAAAGTTAGAAATCAAAAAATGTTACTCACATTTATTCTCAAATATGAGAAGATAGTTTAGGTTACCTGTTTCTGCAAACATAGACAAAATTGACGAAGACAGATTTGAGCCGAAATGACCGCAACTTGGCTGACTCAAACATAAATGATCCGAGCGACAATGACCGTGGAGAAAGCGAATGGGCTGAAATATCTGCCGCATGCAGCCACAGCGGATCTTTCGATGCACTAATAATACAGTATTGTTATTTGTTGCATGAAGTTTTTAGAACAATAAGTTGCATGAAAAAACATGAGATGTATACAGGGTGAATTATTACATATACTTTTCAGTTGTTAGGTTGAATTTAGAGATATAATGACCGCTATAATGGCCGAGATATAATGATAATGACCACAATATCGTTGAGTGGTCACTGTGTTGTATTAGCATCACTCTACAAATATATTGAAGATATTACTTGTGCTTTCATAGAAATGATTCGTTTATTTCACTATCAATCCAATGTAATTTACTTTCTATAGTGAAATGTTCTTAAAAGTATAGATGCGCTTCAATATCTCAACTATACGCTCCATTTGTATGCATAGTGAACTTTTATATGTGGTGAATGTTAAATTCCAATGATATCAATACATTCATTTCTTGCTGTATAGAGTATGACTGCAAAACAAAACCGCTTTACTGAAATATCGGCCATCATTAATCTGATTTGAAGAAAGAGGAAACGAATTTCGGCGCTAATGTTTGCTCTTCGATCACTCTTTTAATGCTATGTTTAGGTGCTCTTCAAACACCACTTTTTTTGTTCATATCAACACACACAAGTGATCATTTTGATGACAGAGGAATTGAAATACGAGTAATTTGCCACCAGAATACTTCCAAAAAAGAGTAGTAAAGGGTAATGTAAAGGGTTTGTAAAGCGCATTTGATATCATATTTGAGCGTTTGTGTATGTTGGGTGTGTGTTTATTTATGCATCACTCGAAAAATATCAGTCAGAATTCAGTGATTTTGTTTGCTTGATGGGGTCATAGGAAAGCAAAGCTTTCTTACAAGGTGCGGCTATCATCTAAAAATATGAAAGTATTATGTGTGCTTTGTTATTTGTTGGTGATTTATAAAAATGTCTCATCGACTTACACAACGGAATGCAAAAGTGGATCTATTTTTTATCTGCAGTGAAACTATCAATTTAAGCTTCACTATTATTTGAATAGTGAGATTAATCTGATGAAATGTTCTAATGTTCATGATGATTGCAACTAGACGATAGTCATCAAAGATTGTATATTCGCATTTTCAATTTATTGACAACTCATTCAATTATTGCGACTTCATTTGTGCACTTGTGTGTATGCTGCTTTTCAAGAAATTTGCAGCATTAGGTTTTCCTACTTATGCGGTGACTTTAATTTCCCTTGTGCAAAATCCGGCCTTAAATTTTAAGAGATATAATCGCAATCACAAGATGACCTCATAGCTTGAATTCTATCACAATTGGTAGAATTGCTTATGAATTTAGGCATTGGGTAAGTTTGAAGAGAAAAGAGAATTTTTTCCGAACATTTACTAAATCGGTTGACCGTACAGTTCAGACAAAAAAAGAAGAATCTTGAAAGAGAAATTTTGATGCGCTCTCCCATTCTCTTAAAACTCTAGTTGCCCCATTTCTAAGCATAAAGAAGGCATTCTCAACATTATCAGATTTATGTGAACTGTTGGCGAACGTGACATTGCCGTTGCCTCGATGCATACTTCCAGCAAAGTCACATCTTCTTTGAAATTTTCATCGCAAACTAATTCCGCGCCTTCATTTCCACATTTTTTTGCGATGTGAAATTTGAATTTGCATATTGCTGCGCAATGAATTTTGATTCTCTTATTGTAATTTTCTTCGGAGATACACGATTGCATTCTTACAGTAAGAGGAGGGGAGGAGGAGGAGGGGGGGGGGGGGTGGCAGAAGAGTAAATGAAAGTTGAAGTCGAGTCATTGCTAAATAAAGAAGCGAGAATATTGAGATGGCAAGTTGTGTGGACGGTCGAAGTGCAACTCTAGTGCAGATCTGAGAGGACTATAATTGCATCCAGAGTTGCGTCCAGTGCTGAGAAATCGTTGACGCTTGACGTCTTTTTCAATTGATATTCCTTCTGCCTTCTTGTATAACTATTACTTACTGTATAGGGACTTGTTAGTACCTAACAGCCAGTTTCAGAAAACAGAGTGCAATGTGACGAAGCCTTTCTGGTAGAATGCAATCAATAAATGGAGTATGAGCATTGAACTTCAACTTGAACTCCAACTTCTTCGTTGTTCTTGAGCTCCTCCAACTTATTCGCTATTTACTCTTGTATTCCCATCGTTCATTCTTCTCATAAAACACATGTGCATAGTGATCATTACTCACATTATAGCATTTGTTTTCTTTTTATATTATTTCTGTACTCTTCTATGTATTACTTACACTTGAATGCGTAATGTTTTTTTTTTGGGCAATTTTCCATTCCATTTCATTTTCCTTATGTTTTCTTCGCTCATTTCTCTTTTCTTTCCTCCTCTTTCCTCCTTTTTTTTTTTTTTTACACATAAAGAGCAACTTTTACGCAAGGTATGCGGTTATATATGTTGTTTTCTGCATTTGTGTCGTTCAGTCTAGTTTCTACCAATGGCCAATATAAGCTAAAAATTTAACTTCTGCATTTGATATTATTAAATTATTATGGTTACTTAGATATTCCAATTATCTCTTCGTTCACTTACTCTGTTATCCGCCCTTCCAAATTTAGTAAATTCGTTTCAGTAGGTGAATGCATGATGAATTTAACCTCAGATTGACTTTGCATACGTTATCACAGTGCATTCAAGAACGAGATGTTGGCTATGAAAAATATCGGAGTGATGTTGCTTAGCTACGTATACTCTGAATGATCCACAACTTCCACCAGTTTGATGGCGACATTTATCAGCTGAGTTCAAGTCGTCCATCTCGATGTTCTCAAACGATGTGCCATTTATTATCGAGAATAAATCGCTTCGATAATTCCGCACTCTCTTTTACTCAAATAGAATCGCCGACATCGGAAGTCGTGAAGAAAGAATTGCAGCTTCCGTTCGAAGCAATCCTGCTCGAACGCATATTGCAGCTAGCTATGTTGATGTTTTCTCGATTCCTTTGTTTGCTCTTTTCAATAACAATTTTGCACAAACTGTGCTTGGTTTACTGGTTTAATTCAGAAGACCAAATTTTATATCCCTAACCTCTTCGCCTTCCGAGCTGAAACTATAGAACAAAGTGGTATAGAGTCGATATACATATGTGTAAACAACCATAATACCGTCGTAATGAGTTTTGCAGATAGAAGTTTATAAAAGCGAATGAAAGAATGGGCGGCATTTTTTTTTTTTGCTTTTCTCTGATTTGCATCGCGGTTTTTCTTTTAGAACTCCTAAACGAGTATGTGCTGTTCAACAAAATGATAGCTAATTGGAAACTATTTACCGTTTCCCCACTTGTTTTATCGTTCAGCAGAAAGCAGTTCACCGATGTGCCGGTCACCGCCGTATGCCTTTTCCTGTTCGAAAGTATTGAGACTTCCGCAATACTCGTCGAGATTACTGCAATATTTGTTGCATTTTTCGGCATGGTGTGAAATAGTTTTATTTGAAGCGTTTATATAGACCAATGAAAGTGCCTGAGATTATTATGAGACGATAAGATACCTCGAGATTTTTGGTGAGTTTGTATTCTCAATCAAACGTAAGCAATTTGCGTTAATGACTGTCGGAAGAAGGAGTGATTGGAGCTAGTGTTGCACAAAGTCTTCATTCTCAGATTTCTTCCTTCCCGAATTTTCCGTTAAGGTCTCTGCCCCGACAAAGTACTCTTCGACCTTCCTGTCCTCTCCCCTCCCTCAGAGAGAAATCTTCTTTCCGCCCTTCCCCCTCTTCCTACACACAACACACTAAATGGACCTGGTATCCGCTCAAATTCTCTCTAAATTCGTTTCTTTTTTTCAAGCTCGCCCTCTCCTCTGTGATACTGCTTCATACAGTCCCCATCTAAATCACTCGAGTTTGGTTATATCCCTCACTGACGAGTGAAAATACATAAAGCAAGAGTGGAACTCTTACGGTTTGCTGTTGAGCAGTGGCGATCAGGAAAGCGTTGAGGGAACTCTTCTGCTTACCTGCTGAAGCTTGTTTGCTTGTTTCGCTGATCTTGCAGGCAAGTGAAGGATCGTGACAAAGGACCCGTCATGCGATATGTTTTGCAGCTGCGCCGATAAAATAAACTTTCATAAATTGATATATATTTTCATCAACTCGATCATCGAGTTTTGAATGCTGATGCATCGATGTGGTATGTAAAGCCGATCGGCTGCAAAAGCGTGCACTTTTTAAACGCTTTTCAATTGATAGATCAATTTGAACATTGCATTATAGGAGCTCACTTAGGAGGTTGTGTAATAAGCTCATAAGGCTCCATAATTCCAGCTTCAGTGGACAGATGGAGCTGAAAATTAAGCTGAAAATTACCATATGAACAGATGGGAAGACATAGACGCATTTATAAACATGCAAATTCATATAGATAAAATGAGGTGTATTGCAATGGTGAACTCTGTAAGTGCAGCTTTGCGGAAACACCGCAAAGCTAATAAAAATGGTAGAAAATAATTGTGCGAACAACCAGATAGGAAGTAAATTGTATATTCGACGAGTAGAAACGATAAGGCTCTCGTAATTGAGGAAATGCATTTATTGGTCGCTTGTTGTAAAATTTTAACAAGTCCTTCATATATAGTGTGCTCCTTTGATTGTAGAGGTTTTATGTGAAGTTGGCGAAAAATTTCCACAACTGAGATCTCTTTTAATATAGACGTTGAATCAAAAATATCACTCCTCTTCCTCACTGCAACGCTCGATAACGCCTCAATGCCCATCTCCATGCATGGAGCGAAGGGACTATGTTTATTTCGTCTTTTATTGCATATGAAAGATGTAAAGAGGAGGATGCACATATAATGCTCGAAATATAGTGTGTCTGCTAAAAATTATTACAGAAAGGAAATGCCTGTACGTGTGATATGAGGTATATAGCAACGAGGAGAAACAGATTGTTCATATGTTATAAGGGGAATGATCTCTCTGACTTGCCTTTTCCAGAAGATATTAATTTGCGTATTCAAAAGCTGAGAGAAAAGCATGAAACGATATGTGAAATGCATAATATGCGAAATGTTTGTGCTTAACATGCGCCCGCATTTTTTGCTCCAGCAGCTGTGAAATCTCAAAAGAGATTACACTAATTTGCATTTTATGACTGAACGACAATTTCCGTAGACTCAAATGCCCTAACTTTGTTGGATAAACTGAGCAATATATGCATGTAATGTTCACGACGCAGCATTATGCACTCGCGCTTTTGCCTCATGGTATGAGTATTTTCATGCGTTCTTTATGTGCTTGATTATGTGTGTCCGCGCATGTATATGTGTGTATGTGCGTGCATATGCATTCGTGTGCGTCGTGTATGTGTGTATATGTGTATATATATGTGTATGTTTGCAAGCAATGGGATGCTTGCAACCAATTCATTTAATTTTTTAGTCAGCATTTAACCGGCAGAGGTTGCTTATACGTTTCATCTGCTAAACATGTATGCTTATATGATAAGATGTCAATGGCTTTCCGGAATTGTTGTGCAGCGGTCTCGGACAACCTGTGGTTACTTCGAAGATGTGAATTCGCCATAGGGGTACTAGTTGTTTAGTTTAAATCGTGACTTTCTATTCGATTCCAATTGATGTTTTTTTGTTCGTATTCCGTGCATTGAAGGTGAGCTTTTTATATTTTCGCCACACACAATCAAACCGATATACTGTATTTGAGGAGTACCATGTCCGTAATAATTGCAGTGATTTGTTCCACATGAAATGGATTTATTTATATGGTATTTATTTTAGACCTGTGTTAAGTCTAGCACATAACTGTACGCTTTTTTTGTTTTTCTTGCAAAAATAAAGCGGCTAAATTTTCTATTCCTATGAAAGCCAGTAAAAATATCAATTTTATCCAATAAACGTTACAAAACAAATCAGAAAATTCGACAAAACTATCGAACTTCTCAGGTTTGTCGTCGACCACGCAAAAAATATGAGAAGTGTTCTTCTTTGAAATATTATTTGCAAGAAACTTATGCAAAAATCTTTCCATGAGAGAGACAGTCACTGTTCGTAAATGATTTGCATTTATACTAGCTAAAAATGAAAGTCTTAAAATTAATAGGGAAGCCTCAAATGCATGCAAATTGCATAAAAAAAGCGAAAATCCTTGCGCGCATATTGCATCGTGCTGGATTTTTGCATAATTCGTATCAAAAAAGGAGAAATCACTTAAAAAGTTTTCTATCCTAGCGCTTCGTGCAATTTTCTATGCTGACTCTTAGGCCGATTACGTAGCGACAAGCGAAGCTCGGATTCATATCTATGCTTTAAGATGTTAGTTCCACTCGTCACCACAAACTTTTGCAATTTCATTTTGCAATACTTGTATCACTTCATTTTACAATACTATGTTAGTCCATATATGAAAATGTATAAAGAATTATTGTTCGATTTTACAAAGGAATTTTTGAAAGAGACGTATAAAGCTGAAAGTTACCTAACTCGTTATTGCTGCGCATGTATGCCGATCATTAATATCATCAGAAGTAGCGATTTTTGATGCAAAATCTCCGCTTTTTTTTTCATCAGATTCTAGCATATTTATCAGCTTTCATTAAATTTATCTTATCAGATATTTTATCAGATGAGAAATCAAAGGTATGTATATCATATTTTAGGTGCAAAGTTTCAAATTTTAAATTGAAAGACTGCGTGAAAAACTTTCAAATGAAAGCATTTTCTAAAGTTCGCGTCTTTTCTCAAAATGCTTCTTGCAAATTTATGAAGTTTTCGATACATTGCCAATATTTTCATCGAGATATCAGTGCCAAAATGCGCAATAGATGATAATATTACGCTGGATGCAGGTAATGCATATTTGCAAACTCATTCATGGGGCTTTTACTTGCTGTTAATTGCGGCTTAATTATGGTAGTTTTTTTTTTAGCATATCTGATTTCGATATTCGATTATGGCCAAATAAAAAAATATATGTAGGCTTCGGTCAAAATGTGTGGTAATGATCCTACATAGCAGGCAGATACCATTTATCTCGAGAAACCTTTTTTCTTTCCTTATCTAGCGTTGCTCAGTAAACAAGACTCCAATTTTAAAATATTTGATGAAAGTGAATAAGATCCTTAACAACTTAACGGATGAATGCATAGCGTCGAAGTGTAAAAGGGTTCACTGTACGGTGAGACCAATTACAGACCGCATAAAATTTACGAATAATAGGTTGTTATCGGATAGCATCAGAAACTAATTTAAGAATCGATCGGCTCAATGCAACGAAGAGCAACCGAAATTGTTTTGTTCTTTAACGTTTTGTCTGCGACACTCTTCCACATTTCATTAATGCAATTCTCTGAAAGGTTCGTCATTAGATGATGTGTTTTCCTGGATGAGTTTTATTTCAGTTTCTTCAATTTCATTGTAAGAGATTTGATTATACAATTTGATAAATATAATTCTTAGCGGGCAACAACCATACTTTTCTATGATTTGTTTAGAGATGTTTTTTTTTCTGGAAAGCTCATAGACTGCACTTGTTGATAGCTATGAATTGCTGCCAACAAGTGCCAAGTCTGTGCAGTCGAAAAATTCACCGTCTGGATGAATGCAATAAATACGTGATTGAAATCACTATCCATTGCAATTAAACCGTCTAAAATTGTCTACGCAAATGAACAGTCTTTGCAATAAATGCAAAAACCCTCAGAAAGAATGTAAATAGATTGAATACGAAGAGGGAGGGGGCAATTAAAAATTAAAATACCCCCATAGGAAGAGAATCCATATTCAAAAACTTGCTATTCATTTCCTATTTATATGCTTCCTTGATATTTAAAAATTGCAATTTTGCAAACAATGTTGAAGAGTCTCAAAAGGCGATTTCGAATGACAATAAATTTTTTCGAGAATTTGGCTTTTGGATAGTTTTTTCGCTTCTATAATATAATTCCGCTTTTTGACCACTGACCACTGTCCACTGTCGTGTTTTTTCCCACTAGTTTATACAACATCTACACTATTCATTTCTCGGATCCCAATAGTTATTAAGGTAATTTGCTCTAGAAGAAAGATTTTCTGAGCAACTTTATAAACCAAAGCGTAAGCATTGACAAATGCACTGAATGAGAGAAAGCAGAAGGTGTTTATCGACGTATTGGCGATGAAAGAGCGATGAGAAATCAATTGTGCTGATTGCTGAATTTTATTGAAGAAAATTTTTGCAATTACACTCGAAATAAAGAGTGCAATCAAAAGCTCTAGTACAGTTTTCAACAATAGGAATTATAAGTGGCGAATAACGAAGAGAATTCTCAAATATTCTCGATAAATTTTGCTATCATTTTCTACTAGTCGTTAATTAATAATATGCAATTTAATTTCCAACACTATCTTGCATCGTTGATTTTCTGCTCATTTTTTCTTATACATCGCTCATCAATCAAATTTTGAATATTGAGTAATTTTTCCGAAGTAATGGGAGTGTAGAATTGCATAATAAGTGAACCAATGTGCTTGCGTATCATATTCTTGAAATAATAACCCATAATAGAGTGTACTTTTCTAAATTTATAATGGATATCCATAAATTCTTTTTTTTTGGAATATTGTGCCTGAGTGTATGCGGCTGTGTTTGCTGTGTCTACCCGTTCAGTTGTTTCAAGTAAACGCATGATAATGGCGCTGTGGAATTAGATGAGCATAATGTAAATCCATAATAAGCTCCTCCTTGTTGCATGCATTATCACCCGGTGAGATTTTTATTTTACCTCCACTAAGTTGAAAAAGAAACAATGAATCAACTATTAAAGGCTTGAACAAGTAATCCGATCATCTAAAGTAGCGGTCGCATCACTGAATATATTCATGACAGCTCGTACAACCGCAGCAGTGCGTAATGTGCTGACCCTTGCAATACTCTTCCTCATTTTTTTTTCTAAACCAACTTACTCAGCATATCTTTTTATCGGGAGAAGAGGGGAGGGGATTTCAACGACAGAAAGCAAATTACGAAGTTAGAAAAGGCAACGTAATGGTGCGTGCCGGTCTGGTCGTCGATATTCCATGGGAAGTAATTTCGCCGCAGGCTCGATGTGCTGTTAAAACGCCATCTGCAACCTCCATCTCGCCGAATGCCTTTCCAACATATTGCTCGTTGAGTGGAATGCAAACGCTTATCGATCGATATTCAGTTTATTCATTTCATTTCTTGTGATGTTTAACAACGAAACAAAATTTGCAACAAGAAACTCTCATAGTTCACCTTTTTATGCGTTTTTGCACAATTGTTTTGTAAAAGTGTCATACGTTGATCTATTTATATGAATGTCTATGCTTACTTGCAAATATGTTTGTCTGTCTACCTGGCGGTTTCAGTTTGGAAGGGCACTTTCAAATTTCGTTGTTGCAATGAACACCGCAGAATGATCCTTAATACGATAACTTATGTTAGATCACTGAATTCGGACAACGTTGCAATTATTTAAATTTATCATAATTTACTTGCGTTTTTCCTTTATCGATGTTTTGCACTTTTCATTCACAAAACAAGTTATTGCAAATCGGTCGATTTCTAATCTTGCATTTGCAAGGTTGCAAGAAACGAACTTTTTTTTTTCTTTCAGCGGTTGAGTTAATTAAAATATGAAGATATCATTCACATATCTTTAATTTTCTGCTCAATGAAGAAATTGCTCAGTCAAGAAGGGGAAATGCAAAAGCACGAATTGCTTTCTCACTTATTTTTCTGCGTATACTTAGCACACATTCTAAACGAGCATTTTAAGAGAAAGTTGCAATTTCTAACACTTCTTTCGATAATGCTTCAACGGATGAAATATTTACAAGGAAAGAAAATTCCATCAACAATCGTTGAGTGTTTAGCAAAGAAGAAGAGCAATTTGTGATATATGATAGAGAATAATGACTGAGAGCCTCGTATATAAATATAACACTCATAGAACGTTATTATAGATGCACCTGTTGCTCATATCGATATTGAATTGCGAATGCATTTCATTAGTTGATTTACGAACGAATTGAGAACTTAAATGCTAAATAGATTTCTAATATTTAAAAAAAAGTTTTTTTTTTCAAAGATTAGCCTTCCAAACGCATTTCTATAGCAACGATGAAGCAAATCGCCACGTAATAAATTTATACGCATCAACGTTGTTTTCCACTTATGAGGCGTTAATTTTTTTTGGGAGACAAATATCTTATTTAGGTGAGGAAAATTTTCTACTCTTTATTTCTATAAGTTTTGAGTTTTAATGACCTATTTGGTTGTGATCAATTTTTCATTTGAAACATACAATAGGAAATAAAATTTGATTAAATATTCATCTATTATTTATCATGGATCGACGATCATTAAAATGTGATGTTCTCTAGAACACATACACATCAGTGGCATCGAAATTGGTCGACAAGTATCGAATGTTGGAATAAATTTGCAATAAAGCTGATTCCATCGTGTGAAATGAGCAAATTTTTATTTCAGGATGCGAGAGGTTAAGTTACCTAGAAGAGCGTTCAGCGTTCTCTTCTAATCAACAATCAATGTCGAGATAATTCACTAGTTCCAATGAATGAACTTCATTTTTATCCTATTCTATAACTTTTATTCATATGGCCTAAGAAATGAATACTCTATATTATCATTGCTTACTAGATGTATTAATTTGTTTTTTTGATCCATCTATGGATGAATATATCTCATTAGATGTACTTCATTTCTGGTACAAACATTTTCATCGTTCGAAATTTTTCTTTCTATTGCAGGTGTCTTTTTTTAACCGTATCATTACCGTAGCCATGGAATTTCATTTCCTTATGCTTTTCCAATTGTCTTCAACATTCGATTGGGGATAAGGAATTAAGTTGGCAAACTTCTCGAATCAACTCATCTGTCGTCCTTTTCCGGATGGATAATGTGAAATGCATAAATTTTTGATTGAACTGATCGTTGAACGATTACGATAGGTTTGCAATTGAAATGAGATAGTCACTTAAGCGATCCACTCACCGCTTCCTCCCTTCTTTAATTGAATTCTTCGAATGGGGTCACATTCGTTTACTTTTTCTCTCCTATAAATTGGCCAATTCTTCATATTCACTATATAAAGCGTCCAGAATAAAAAACTCCTTTCTATACTATTCATCTTCTTCATAAAATTTCTGGCTTCGTTTTACGCAAGTTCATTTGTCTTTCTATGATCACTTCTTTCTTCTAAATCTAGCAAGGTGGCTCATGTAAGTTACCGAGTCATAAGTTACTAAATATATAAATCTATACAAGCGTCTATTTATAAATATTGCTCATAAATATAAAATAAGGAGATATCATGTTTCAGCGAACTGTCGGAATTAAAGATTGCAAGGATATTAGGGAGAATCAACATCCTTCGATAAATTCTTTTTTTTTCTCCATGGATGCTTATATTTAGAGATGAATTATTGTTTTATGAATTGCTCCTAGTGTAGCAATTGGAAGCTGAGCATTCGTCTCATGAAAAGTGTCGTTTTCGCGAATAAAATATAATTGCAAAGGAAAAACGATTGTTTTCTATTAGCATTAGGCTAATCGAATGAAATGTTTTCTGCGGTAAACTTTCTGAACTAAGCTCATTGATGAACGATAGCCATTCTAACCTATAATGCATTTTGCTAGCAATGGTGTTTTAGGCAGTTAATGGCTGTAACAATTACCTGAGCGCACCTTTTCTTTAAAGCAAATTCAAGTATATTACCTGTAGGACAAGTGAAGCTGAACCTCAAATTTTATATCATATGAAGTGCACAGTTTGCTAAATGCTTATTGAAATATTGTGATGCAATGCGCATTATGAATAACAAATTGGTTGTTCAAATTAACCTCTGAATTAGTAATATTCCGAGAGATTTAGATTGCTTTCACAAAGTGGCTCAAATACATCCATTAGAAATGTGTTTAATAGCTTGGCTAGAACGGCGTCTCAACGAATTCGACGGTTGAAGTTCTCTTATTTTCTATTTGATTATCACGGAAGTATTATCGAATACCCTTTCTATTTGATATAACAGATCAAAATTCTTCTTCCTTAAAGAAACCCATTATTTACAAAAAGTTCCTTGAACTGCATTATTCCTTAAAATCCGTTAAAGAATTAAGTTTTCGATTTAACATTATTCGAAATCAACGAAGTATTTTTTACGCACAAGATAAATTTGTTAAAACAAGAGTTTTGCAAGTGTACTATGGTCAGTTCGTTTACGCATTAGAAAGATCTGACGATATTCTACCGGAAATTGGTTAGCACTAATGGTATTTTTGAAACAAAATAAAAGTACGAGAGAGGAAAAAAAAAATCGAAGCATTGAATGGAAAATTTATTAGCCTATCGAATTCTCCGACCTCTTCGTCTAGTTTCTATAATTAGCCAAAAAGAAATTCCGCTTCGAGTTGATCATATAATATTTTTTTGCACTTTACTACAGCTATTTCTTATGTGCCAAAACGGATATTTACTATTCTATAAGGTTTTATCGATTTGCTTCACAAAATTTTGCTCATTGTTCCAACGTCTGCTTTATAGTTTCAACTGAGGCAAGAATTCTGAAATTTGCTCAGTATAATATTCCTTATTGAAGGATCATCTCTATGGTAATTCATATCGATCCATCGCTTTCAAAACGTAACGAATACAAAGGAATTGCACATTTCTCCCTTCATCCGGATTTTATTTAGCATTTCTCAAGTCATAGAAAAATAGTTCTAAAAAAGATTTTACCATTGTTGAGGTGAAGTTTTAATGGCGATTTTAATGCTTTGCATATTTTACATTTCTGCTGATAATTTGTGAAATTGATTGCCCAGATGAGCATAATGAAATTTGCATATCAAGGAATAATCAGTCAGCTATGACACATCTCTTCACTCTTTTTTTTTCGCTGAAGTGTACTCTATTTGTGTTGAACAATTCATTGCTTTTCGATGTGACAAGTGCTTCGATATGGCGGTAACTCATAGCGTTTCAGCACGACTGCTGAGATAACGTCGTTTGCAAATATTCATGTCATGTTCGATCACTCAAAACAGTTGATGCGAAGTTCTCTTCGATTAGAAATGAAGTAAAAGGGTGGAGCAAACATCCCTGAGCGACTTTCTCACATTCGTTCCACACGACTAAACAATTTCATAATTCACCAATAAAATGATGCCCTCTTTTAACTATCTCTACGGTTCCTACAGATCTTCTATAAAAGATTCGTTTTTTTTTTTGCAAATCCACCGTTGTAGGTGAGAAAGTGACCGATTTCTTGGATGTAAATGAATGTAATCTTTTTCCCTCTTTAAATATCCATAAATTCTTCTCAAACTTAATGGTGCACCGTGAATAGTATGCATAGAATGTCGCCATACTCACCAAATCTCGGAAATCTAGCTCTGGTGACTCTCAACTAGAAGCTACTGGAGAGACAAACAACACAAACAGAGATATGCATGTACATAGACAGACTTGACCACAATACGTTTACAGAAGAAAATTTTCGAAAGCACCTAGAAACTATTTTCGCAATTTATGCTAAGTTCAGATCACATTTCTTGATATTTCGGCAGTTTCTCATTTAATAGTGGAATGCAAATTTCATTTATTTTATTCTTCTTTTATATCAGAGTATACAGAAAAATTAAGGAGGACGCCGTTCCCTGGCTGGCTATTGCATTCACGTATAAAAGTTTTCATATTTCTTCAGTAATCTTCAGATTCGTTATCCGAAGCACTGAAATTGCAAAATAGCCAGGAAGTAAATGCGGATAATTATCGACTCATAAGCTAACTCATCATAAATTACTTTGATGTTGTGAGCAACAAAGTTGCATAATTATTGCATTTTAGAGAGACTTTTGCAATATATGCTACGAACATTGCATTAGGCTTCCTTCACTTTTTTGCTTGCAAATTATTTTAAAAATTGCAGAATGCACTCGTTGTTCGTTCAGTATTATTTTATCTTTCGCCTTCTTCTCTTTCCTTATGCATGTATTTTTTGCGTATTCATACTTTTAAGAATGAACTCACTTCTATAAATCACATCTCGTTCTCGAGGGTTAATCGAAGTATGAAGGCTTTAATAGCGTGCTATTGATCATCTCTTAGATGCAAATGAAAGCGTTGAGTTTTTGCGATGAAAATTTATTTATTTGTAATGTGATTCAGGTGAAATGGAAGGCGCACTCAGCACCGATTCAAACTCCGATAGCGACTCCGACCTTTTGCTGAGTGCACCTGTACCACCACTTCAGGTTCATATGCTAGTTATTATTTATTACCTGCTTGTCTTCACAAGTTTCGTCACGACTCTTTTTTCTAAAGCGCATCCAAAAATGAGAACTTTCCGTTCGTCGGATATGTTTAAGGAAGCTGCAAGGTGGAACACTAGAGGTGAGATGAAGGGCAAGGGGGAGGATGGTAGGGAAATGGTGCAACGAGGCATTTTCTGCAATGCAACCATAAACCATTGAATTCGTTTGACGGCCTATGGTCAGCCACTGACCGGCTGACCGGCTGAATAAGTCGACTCATTTTGTTCCGTTTTAGACTCATAAGTTTTAGAACTATTTACCGTCCTCTCTCTCTCAGGATTGAGCACACGCAATGTAAATAATGAATCATAAAAAATGATAAAATAAGTACCGAGTACTATACGAGTACAGAGCAGTCTCGCTGTCTTATTTCTGTACAAAGCCACATCATCCGTTGATTAGTGATGACGCATCTGCAAAAATTTCGTCCAAAAAGTTCGATCCATGTAACGAACTCCAGCGACATTTGTGAAATATTCAAATGGCGAGTCAAATTCAGAATAAGTTCGTTAAAATTTTCAATGATATAATGAAACTCGGCAAAATTCTTAAAAACATCAAGTAAATTTATGCAAATTTACTTATGTTCACTTTTTTCGAGTTTACTGGTGAATGCACTTCCTTCAATCCTACGACATGAGTGCGTCAACAAACTGAGAAAATCAATGAGTTTCTCATGAAATAAGTTGAAGCTTGAAAAACGATGCATCGACGTTTATAACACCAGCTGATCCAATGATGCTCGAGTTTTTGAATTTCGCTCGTAACGGCATTTTGAACCCAGAGTAGACCTGCTCGGTCCACCTTATGCGTATGACTTCCAAACTGTCTCACTTTTACAATGCGATAGTATGATATAAATATATAGCCATTTGAAATTTTGCTCAGTCCTTTTCTCGGTGCAAAATCTTCAGCACGAATCTATAATTAGCAGCGTATAACTTTCCACTCAACATAACATCTTCTCGCCAAATATAACATTGCATGTCATCCAAAATTTAACCGATTCATCATCGGCGATTAAGTGCAAATCGATCGTTGTAAATGGTTCTTGCCTAGAAACCTAACTGACGCTTCGAGGAGATAATGAAAATGGCTCATTACTCTCGAAACTGTAATATGGTTTTTTAATTTGAATGGTTTAATTTAATTAAGTGTAAATCTTAATGTAATATGGTTTAATTCAACTGCCCATCGATTACTATATAAGTGGAGGGGAAATATACGTTACAAATTCGTATTCGGCATGTTCAAATTCGAAGTTTATGCCCACTGGATTCAACTGCCCATCGATTACTATATATTGGAATCATACCGAGTTCTTATTTTTCAATATTTCCTGTAATTCGGAATTTTGGGCGCTTTTATTGCCGACCACTGAAACGCGGCTCCATTATTCCAGCGTAGATAAGTGCATCTTTATGCAGTAAGAAACGTTTATCAAGCACTCAAAATGTGGAAGGAATCAATTCGCGTTCAAGTTTTCCAAGATTTCCTGTTATTCCTTATTGTGCGGTATAGCAAATACAGGAAAAAGGGATGGTGGTAAAAAAATCAACGAGCATTCAACAAAGCAGCGATGTGCTTGATGGAAGTCCAGTGATGAGAGAAAACAGCATTAATTGCTGCACTCACCAGCACACATTAATGCTACTCCAATTTCGTAATGCTACTCGCAACCAGGTAACGTTTAACGAAAGAAACAGAAAAGGAAACCGATGCCAAAGCTAGCAGGATGTGGGCTTTTAAATTCGGCTTACTTAATCGCTAAGTCTCGCAATTTGCAAAGAAGAAACAAAATATGCAAAGTAATACTTTCATCACTTTAATGATCACATCGCTTCTACAAATTATCTATACAAGATTCATTTTGCTATGAACCGATCGGTTTAAAATTTGTCTCATTTATTTCGAAATTGAAGGATCTACTCAAAAATGGGATCATGTCTATCTTTTAGTCTAAATTTTATAATGTGCCCATCAAATTTTAAGCATCAAATTTTGGTGGCTCCCGAGTT
The DNA here is from genome assembly GCA_013433145.1 of Ascaris suum. Classification (NCBI taxonomy): domain Eukaryota; kingdom Metazoa; phylum Nematoda; class Chromadorea; order Rhabditida; family Ascarididae; genus Ascaris; species Ascaris suum. The sequence goes on from CM024175.1 coordinate 3,575,853, forward strand.
GCAACCACTGAACAGACCAACAAATATACCAGCTACTATATGTACGGACATGATTTGCAGTAATGTCGTTCAACGGTAAAATTTATGAAATTGCGCTAAGAAAACATATTCCGATCATTGAGGCGACTATCATTTTATCATTGCTCACCGCTATTTCAAGTTTGATTTGTGTTTTGAGCATCGATTCTTGCGGATCGTAAAATGTTTCGCTGGAGTGACAGGAGTAGAGCTTGATGGGGTTGGGGAGGGGAGTAGGCAGAAGAGGGAAGCGAGTTAAATTTGACAATCACATATAGAAATACTGCCCACTGCCAGTGCATATAGCCGCGAGTTAAAGCTCATAACAGCAGCGGTACATATTTGAATGTGGCATGAGTTATGTTCTCCTCCTATTGATGTGGCCTGCCTTTCCACCAGTCAACGCCCTGCAAAAATGCAATGTGTACTGCAATTAGCAAAAGATCCAAAAAGAAAACAACGAGTTAAGCGTGTTAGATTAGTTGACATGATATCATTTTTTGGGTTTTCTCAGTTGAGCAACAAGATCTAAGGGTTGCCAAGGAGTAGCAAATATGCGACATAACCTCTTTGGTTAAACCTTTTACCACTTAGCCGCAAGTTAACTACCAATCAGCCTCAATTAATATTTCAGCTCACAGAAATCTTCCAAAAAAGATTCCTTTTTGTGGCCAATCGGTTTGAAACGAAGTGCTTTAACAGCGTGAAATGTTGCATAGTTTTAATTATACTTCTAAAGCTTCGCAGCTACGGTTTTAGCGGTTTTTGAGTCGAAATTATCACGCGGTTGCATTGCACGTTTGCAGAAGTCCATATAACAAGGTTTTTAGGAAGTTTTAATGAGCATTTGAGGCGCCCTTCTTCATTCTCCGTTTTTTTCATGACTTTTATTTTTCAGGCGGCTATCGTCCCCACACTGGTGTCAGAGGGCAAGTTAATAAGAGTATCTGCCCATGCTGTCGTACAGATGCCTCGAGTTTAACATCTCACAACTTTGTTGAAATGTGGCAGCAGCACTTTCCTTCAATGTTTAGTGGTCGATGTTACCCATAGTTCTTTTTTTTTTGCCGAAACGTGGTGCGCGCAAACCTGGAAAGTACGCTGAAGTGCGCAAAAGCTTACTCGACTAGAATGGTGTGAAGTGCGCATTCCTCCCAAAACCCTTCACTAACATTCTCTATGACATCAATGCAAAGTATGGATTAACACAGAAAAATCGGGTCAGATGCTTCATTTTTGGCTGAAAGAAGCGAGCGATTTATCCAACTTTACCCGTTTATTTGACTCGTTCAGTGAAAGCCATCGAAGAAACTACAGTGCAGATCAAATTCCAAAAATCGGACCATAAGAACTTTATAATATGCATTGAATATTGGGCTATTTTTAGCACAAGTTATTGTCGACAGTGCAACGTTCACTAACATCATTAACACAGCAGTTCACTTAAACAGATGTTTTACTAATCTCATCAACTGTGTTGTCATATACTCGACTATATTTAAGTCGATTCGAAAGCATGACGCAGTAGTACATTTTATGGAAAGCAATAAGCACATAATTTTATACTCAACGCAACCGGATGAAACGTTTCAAGTCGAGATCGTCATCTCAGTGGGATTGAGGCGTATGGGTTAACGCCGCTTTTGAAAGGAAACGATGAAATACTGAAATGCTTTTCGAATTAGAATACATTTTTTGCAGACTATTTGCATTTACAGCATGAAATACTTGTCGTGATTTTAATCGAGTTTTTTGGAATAATATCTTGTGGAAAACTACAGTAATTTGTATAAATATTTTGTCGAATTTTTCTTTTCATTTTAGGGAATCTCTTAAATTGTTGCTGAAATCATAAAAGGAGTGTTTAGTAATAAAATCTCATGTTTGGTAAACCTTTAGTGAATGCTTGAGGAGACCCAACTTCTTCCGATGAAATTAAGGAAAAAAATAATCGCTTTTTTTTCTCGAGGAATCGGTAACGATTTGAAAGATTCCATCCTTAAATGACCGAAATCGATTGATAGTTCGAACAGTTCTTTGTTCAAATGAAGATTCTAAATCCACTGTTAAAGACAAATTTAAATTTTCGTCAAATTTTTTTGGGTTGGTGAAGAATTTAGACGTGAAAAAATTCAGCACCATTTTCTTTCCGGTTAGTTGGGATATTCTGGCTGTTCGACGATTAGTGGCTATCGAGTAGTTTTATGGGATGAGCTAAGTACGCACTCGAAGAACGCATCCCACAGAACGATGCATTTCGTCGTGGAAAATTGAAGTGCAAAATGAGCGAAGCAAAGTGTATCGAGCTCATAAATGAAGAAGGAACCATTGCACCATTGCTATTTGCGTTATCTTTACGCTTACTTTCATGCAGCCACAATCGCTCTCCGTCAATATGCACAAAACTTGTTTGTATTGTCGGAGCCACGCACAACGAAGTTACTCCTGAGCCCCCAAGTAGGAGTAGATGAGAGCGCAACTAGTTTAGGCATGACAGATATTATCGAAACAAATGGGTGACTCAACGCCTCTAGCATTGTCTTCAGATTGTGGATGACGATAGCGAGTACGGTATGACGACATCACAAGCGCTACCGAATTCAGCGAAAACACCACGAAATCGTTCCATTTTGAAAACGAGCAGAGAACTAAGTGGATGCGAAGTGCAGGTAGTATCGCTTGGTTGTCTTCCATAATTATGACGTCATTTCCACCAAGTGACTGTCAGAAAACCTTTATGCACAATCTCCTTTCCATCCTCTCCATTATCTTCTGTCGATATGTGATATTTATGAGCTGATCTACAATGTCAACAAAATATGCGTCGTTTGAAATATATATTTATATATATATATATATATATATATATATATATATATATATATATATATATATATATATATATATATATATATATATATATATATATATATATATATATATATATATATATATATATATATATATATATATATATATATATATATATATATATATATATATATGCAAATTCATCGGTTTCAATATCAGACCGCCAAATATATGACAATGAAACACAAGCCGACATGGGCAGTGTTTAGGCAGTAATCAGTTGAAGCATGAATCGTTGCATATCAAAACATTATTGTTTATTTACGTGAGTTTTAGAGTCACCAATAGTGAAACTGTGCATTATTGCAACTAATAACGTGCTTCCCGTGACTATGTCAAAAGTTGTTAACTGAAAGCCGGATGGATTCTGTGGAAATAGCGATGTTGGGGAACCACGATTAGGAATTCCGTCGCATTCGGAAGAAAAGTTCAGAAGCTTGCAAACCGAAACTCGGGTCGGAATATCGAAACAGCACTTTTAAACAATGGGTGAATCTGTCGTATTAAGTTTTTAGGCGATGCATTTCATTTTTGCATTGCTTGCCGAACTGCTTATTCCTATTTATTTTGGGCGTACATTTTGAATTGATGCAGCAGTTAAGCATCCATTCAGCTATGGAACGCATTATGGCGAAAGTGATTTTCCATTAGAATTAATTCTTCAAGGACCTCTTCCAAATCTCTAAATATAGGAATTAGATAGGTGGGTTGAATTGACCAGCAGAATAAACATATCTGCAAATTTAAATAGTAGCCGAGGGTCGGTCCTTGGAGGAATTTTTTATGTTTTTATGTAATATTAGCAAAATTTATGTGCCAAACTGGCAAAATAAAGAATAGTTTGTATTTCTATGAAAACAGCAGACGTCGGCTCTATCAACGGAAACTCTTGTCGACGGCTGCCATCGCGTAATTTGTCACGGGCGCTTTCCGTTGAATGAGAATACTACGGCGTTTGTGTTGACCTGATGGTAAGGAGATCAACAGAAAGTTTGGTGTGCTCCAAAAGGTTCGCAAACAAACGCTGAAAATGAACAAAATAGAACAAATTCTTTTCAAAAACAAGGCTTGTGTCAATTGTTGCTCGACGTCAACTCTGTTACTACTCTCCTCCGCTGTCTGCCTTAGTTGTTATTCGAGCTGATGTGCTGGCATCCGGTCCACCGTCGACCTCTCTCCATCCTCCACGGGCGCTGAAAAATCCGCGGCCATCGCTGGAGCCGACGATCACGTCCAATGGTCTTTCGCCCGTGACCGACTTGGGTTGTGCGCTGCTGCGAATGACGGCGTCTTCCGTATGCCAATGACTACTTATTCCATCCGCCAGTTACCCAGTAATATATCGTACGATGTTGAGGTGGTTCGCCTTCCAGTAACAATACAGTATTGCGCTGTGCACAGACTTCTTTTCTTGGAGCTTCCTTGTGAACCACACCTCAGACTTGGGTAGTTACATTTTCATTACGATATTAAGACATCAAAAATGACGATAGCCAACCCCATCAACGAATGCATACACCATCACAAACAAGACGCCCAACATTAGCGTAGAATGGCAACAAGAAAGTACACAGCAGCAGCAAACAATGAAGCTTATAAAAATCAAGAGGAGAAAGGTGGTTACTTTGTATGTGACACAACTCTTGCATGAGGACAACCTCAACATCAGCAATTAAAAGGACGTTACGCTAGGCCATTATTATCGAACAACAAAATCTACGCTGATGATATACCATCAACCGATGGATGGCGAGATACAACCACAAAGAACGAACTCAAATTTCAACAGTCGAATTCATAGTTTATGTGTAGGCGAACAACTGGGATGCGTTCATGTAGTTTGCTTGTTGACGCAGTTGACGACTGCGCCAACTCACGGTGCGCCGCTTCTTTGCGCACCAGTTGGATGTGCAATTTTGATATCTTTATATGCTATATGTCCGATCAGCAAATCCTTGTTTTCTTTGCTATCACGCGCAGTGGTGACATGTCCAACATATCACCAGCTGACCAATTCCGTTATCTGTTTTCCGACTAGACATTAGGTGATTTGGGGATGCGCAAGAAATTCAGCAAACATTTATTTTGAACTTGATAACTGTTGTACATTTGATTAACAATCGAAACGTCACGAATAAATCTTTGTGCTTCGTAATCGACTGGACGAAGGAAATAATTTCCGCAGAAAAATTTCCCCACGGCATCTAAGATCGTTTATTTATGCTAATTGCTTTTAAAAACTCTCTTATTGAAAATTGCTGCTCAACTTTTTGTTGATGGCTGTGTGGATCTTGCCAGAAAAAAACCTGCTTTCGACCTCTATTTTTTTGACCAAAGATAGGGGAATTTAGAGTTATAAAAGGGCACATATTGGGGAACGAGATAGGAAAGGGGAATGGTGTTGCACTGGGTGCCCACGCTTCATTTGACATGATATAGGCATTGGCTATATGTGGTACAATTTTCAGGCACGGTCGAGTCGCTCGAAATCCGTTACATTTTCTGTGCCGGGCGATACGCCTCGTAAACGAAAGGAGCGTAATCCACTTTTAAAGGTTTTTTTTTCATATAATTTATCGGCATTTCTGCGATGAAAGAAAACTTCGCACATAATTTTTTTAATTAACTATTCGTATACTTTTTGCATATCGCAGTTGTGCTGCTCAACGAAAATGTTCGCCACAATGACGAAATATTTGTACTTTTTCTCAAGCAATCTAATTCAACTAATATATGACGCTGAACCAATATATTTTTTTCGAGTGGCCAGCTGATCATTAATATAGTGAGACGTTTTCTCAAACACAGTGAAACTTTCCGACAACGTAAGAAGCCTGATCGGGGCTGATCGTTGCAAAAATTTCAAAAAATTTCATTCACGAAAAAGTCGCCGAGCAGCTAAAGTTAACATCGCATAAAAAATTTCTTCTGAAGTCTTTCATGCCATTTTTTCTACATCTTTGTCAGACGTTCCGAGACAATCGAGAATAAAAACAGTCCGGGACGCAAATTTCCTTGAAATTTCAAAAACAGTCTTCAACTTGGAAGCTGCGTCATTTCGAAAATGGCAACTTGAAAATCGCAAATGCATATCAATAACTCTTCCTTGTTGAGATAAGGAAGTCATCAGAGAAGATATGTGATTGTCCATCTATAGAGTGCTGAAAATTTATGCCGAAGTTTAATATTCTTCTCATAGTTTTTTTTTAAATCAATGAAGGCGGTACCACAAACTCTGAGATTCTTCTACTGTTCAGGTGCTTGAAGCATTTGATCGCAAATTCTCGCACGACTATGAGATCTCTCCATCGAAGCCGAAAGTGGGAATAATCGAAATGAAACATGAAGAGAAAAGCGGATCGCCAAACAAATGTTAGTTCCTCTCCGGCATATCGTTTCGAAAAAAAGCCTCTATAGCCGTAAATTCACCAATGTCTTAGATAGAACGATAGTTGGAGGAGCAATCCTAAGCAAGATATGGCTAACACTTTAAGATATCCTAAAACAGAAACTATGTAATATTTTCAGCATTTTGCTCATCACTGTTTTTTTGTGTTATTGCATTGATGCAAACGCAGGACAATAACGAAATGAAATCGTTTCCAGCATTGCACTGTGCATCACAGATCTATCAGTTTCATCCGTACATTCCACGTTAAACAGCTGGTAAAGGAATAGATTAGTTTTGCTGTTTCAGCAGAAAGTAATTTGCCCTATTGGATCACCTATCTGCAAATGAACCAAAAACGGCGGCACAACCAAATCGAACGAGGGCGACGCGCAGACTTTAAACGTGAGTCGGGTCATGTCTTCACGTGTCGCTCCAGCTCACTGAATTCGGAGAGGAGTGTGGAGTCTACTCGAAGACGCAGCGGTCATCCTTTCTGGAGCAATGGTGACCACATCGACTATAGATGTAAGCATAGATTTTCCTAGATTTGACCTTTCAAAGTAATATCGTCTGCGCGATGACTTTTTGAGCTCAAAAGAGATTTCCATACTGCATTACTCAAAATGGAAGTCTTTGTTGCTCGTCATGGCTAAAGTTTTTCATCTCCTCAACTCCCTCATGGGAAGTTTGTCTTTTATTTTCTGAAATTACCTATTCGCATGTAAATCTGGAGAATTGGAGCGTACTGTTTATGGTAGAATTTGTCCGTGGAAAGGTTGAACATACTACCGATCAAACATTGATTGTCATTTTGATTCAGAGTAAACATTTGGGAAATCAGATTTTCGACGGCGCGGTAATTTTAGGAATGAGATTAATGCCTCGCTCTAATATGGAGAATGTAGTGGCGCTCTCATTCGTAAAAGACCCAGCTGCAAGAGACAGATTACAACGGTGCCGGTCATTGCACATGTGTATCTCCTTGTCTGTTGTTTAATTTGAACACGAAAAACACTGCAATTAGATCATAAAACTTCACATATGCATTGTAGAATGATCTCCACAGCGTCCACCAAACTAATCCGCATATTTTAAAGAAATTATGAACATTGGGCAATACCAAAAATTTCGCACATATTTTGCACTTGATGGGTTATAAGATGAGTAGAAAAGTTTTCCAATGGTGATGACACATAATGCGCCTTTGCTTCCCATCTAACTAAGCATCCAGCTTCAGAAGCCGAGCACAGCAATATAAATGTTGATTATTGCCTTCCGATTTCAGTTGATACGATCAGTGTTATAAACCATCTCCAAATTATTTTCTATTTTTTCTGTGACATTTTTGGCATTACGGTGCAAAATACTTGCACTTTATAAGAAATATTATACATCGACGTGAAACATGGCAATAGCATACTACCAAATATATTATGTCATTAAATTTCAAATCTTGACTTCGATTGTCCGGGGATTGAAATCATCAGGAAGGCAGATATAGCAGATATTCGTGTAGGCATATTCTAAGCGATAGCATCATCCTAGTGCACTTTCGCAGATGATTTTTCGAAAAGTGCACAAAAATGATTTACGCAGAGGGCTTCGGCGAACGGATTGGTCACTTAAAGTGCAAAAGCGTTATTCCGTATATTTTATTATTTGTTGAAAACTTATGGAACTGCAAGGTCTGATGGACGGAATTGCCAAAGCGATTATGATGAGATCATATTTGTCGCTTATTGAATGCAATTTTACTCACACTGCTGATGGCAATTACTGCCTTTCGTGCAATGTGTACTATTCTAAGATGGAATGAAATTTTCTATGTTTGAGAAATATGTCTCGAAAAAAATCCGAGCAATGGTTCCCTATGAAAAGTAATCTGTTATGAAAATTATCTGCACGAGAAAAGTCCTGTACATGCTGACGTACGATAATGTATGAATATTTGAAGGCGATTCACATATATAAATGACCTGAGTGGCAACGACGAAGCTTCGCTGAGAAGTCATTAGATGTGTTCTATAACTGTTCAGCAATAGTACTACTCATTCAGGCACGTGTCGGCAATGCATGAGATATTCCACCTCATCGCAGAAACAGATTGATATCGACAACAATACGGTACCTCGAGTGGCTGATAACAGTAACAACAACAACAGCAGCAGCAGCAACAACAACAACAACAACAACAACAACAGCGATAACGTCGTGGTTCCCACCAAAAGTAAGCCGATAGACTCTCGAAGAAGATGGTTCTGCTCACCTTCACAATAATGCAGCTGTTTATAGCAGGCATTGTTCTGTGCACTTGTTTTTCTACACGCATATCTTAGAAGTTCAATAGGCTAGTTCAACAATTCCGAATTTTATGTTTATCAAAAATAGCATTAAGTCTCGTCGCACCCCTCCTAATTTCTCATTTATTTTCCCCACTTCCCTTCTCATGTTGCTAATGTAATCAAGAACAGTTCAAAAGTATATAGGAAGCCCTGGCTTATGATGTTTAGTGCCGCATTCTGGACAGTCACCGGGCGTTTAAGTATGCGAAAGGCAAGAACACTCTTCCAAGTTTCTTTACATTTGTCTGCGCAGCGTCTTCGTAAATTTTCATGAAAAACGCGGTGTACAGTTAGAAGGAGCATTTTTTTCACGCAAAAGAGGTCTGTGTCAACAAGGAATTCCTGCTCAAGTGTAAGAGTTAGGTCCTCTTGGCTGGTCTGGTCGTAAGTCTCCGCCAGGATCTGCATCTGTTGTCCAGTCATGATCGCATGCCCTGCTAGCCGAACAGGTAACAAGGCATCATACGATCGCGTTTATACAATGCCTGTACAAACAAAAGAAGCCTGGTCAGTAGGATGGCTCCTGTCGTCGGCTCGATCCTGCCGCGATCGCATTCAGCGAGCTCCATGCCATCTTTCGATCTCTTCACGGCATGATGCCGCCGTAATACGTCCTCGCAAAATTACGGGTGGGCTTATTTTAAAAAAAAGAGAGAGAGAAAAATACACAGAAGGCGCTGTTGCTGCACTTCTATGTGAGATTAAGAGGAGTTTTTCAGATACTGTTTCTAGCAATCACCTGGAGAGGAAGCATCAGTACTGGACAGAAGGCAGAAGAGGTACGTGTACCGCATCCAACTGATAACTACTATTGACCACGAAGGTCGTCACTATTTTACGAGATGTGATTTTGCTAACCAAAAGCGTCGGATTGCATTCTTTTTTAAACCGCTTAAAATACTTTTCGTTTAGAGTTTTGACGTTGAAAGTGGTGAATACCAAACTTTTCGCATATTATCTCTTTGTAACGAATACATTCGATGATTTTATCTTCGATATTTCTTTCAAAAATTCCATCACAATAAACTAGCATTGAATTTTTGTGAAATTTTTTATTCTTTCCTACATCAAATGTAAATATTAGGAAGGAAATATAATAAAAATTTGCATAGGTCATTGTAAAATAAAAATTTGCATAGCTCATTGTAACCATCTATGATGCATGCGGTTATTTGTGTTAAACTTTGATGTTGTTTGCTATACGTGTTAGCTGTTATGATTGCACTACTTTAATCGATTTCTCGAACGTCGACGTATTTTATATAATGTCATCGTTATGTTAGAATATTTTTCTTTCGGGTAAAATACACGTTCTTTACTGTAGCACCTATTATGCTTTAAACGCTTGTGTGTATGAGAAGAAAATGAGAATTTAAATGTTTGCTCATGCAATATTTGGCTAAGTTTTAATGGATTTTCCTTTTCTTCTTTTTTTTTCTATTCGCCCAAATCATCAATCGAATCGAATATCCGTGTCGCTGTGCACTGTAAATTCTCTCATTGTTTTTACGCCTTTTTCCTTTGCAAATAAACGCATCGCGATGACTCTGCTATCTTTATGTCTGTGTGTCCTCATGTTTCATCGCGAGATCCTCGATACAATATTAACGGAATTTTCAGCATATGTATCAAGACCGATTTCGTGATTAGAAGTGCTAAAATCACAATTTGTAGTGACTCGGAGCGTTAGACAAGTGCTCACTCCTGACCACAACTCCCAGTTTTAAATCGCGCAAACGACAAAAATTCTCGTGAAATTCAACGATGAAAATGGGGAACACCTTAAATTCGAACATCAAATATCCTCAACTTTGTCATAGTAGCCCTCATTACGAAGAGTAAAGAGGTGGGACGGGATGTTTCGTCGTAAATCTCACATTTTGCGTACTGCACAAAGTTTTATAATTTCATATTTTTCGTTGTAATCTGTCTGTCGTGAAATTAGTTTCTGGCAACTAAATACTTGTAAGCTTTCCTGCAGAGAATCATTCGAAATCTCTGTTTTTGCCGCATTGCCAATAGGCTGAAAACCGCCGCCTACCTGCTCTGAACAGGTTTAATTTAAGTGGATCAGCCAGGAAGTGCTTTTACTCGCGAGGCCAAACGACAATCCATTTTCGAAATTCGTAAAAGCAATCAAAGTTTAAGTAGTGCAGATGAAGCTTTTTTTTTAAAGGAATGTAACAGAGCTTTATTCCATAAACAGCATTATCCACTCTCATCAGTTAAATGAAATACGACTCTAAATCTCATGAACTTATCAAAAGCACATCTAAGAATATCTTTGAGAGAAACGATGGGAATTTATCAATTTCTGAAATTCTTCACTTTAATCATAATTTTAAGGATCTGAAAGAATTTTACTTCCTTGCACATCGCATTTCGAAACAATTAGCAACCCGGTGACCACTCTACAAAACAATTGATTTCGCGAAGATCTGGTTGCATATGTTTATGCGTCTATATGTTATCTTTACCTACATGAGTTCAATATATATGTTGTCTATAGTTCGGTTATGAACTAGTGTAGGTATAAGATGGCGATGAATTCCATAAGATAGCGATCTACACTAATGTTGAATGAAAAAAATGCCATAATGGTTTATAAACAGGTTAAATATGCCAAAATGGCACAACTTTTTTGCAACTTATCGGGCTGCAATCATTCGGGTGTTGCATTTAGCCTTAAATCGTCGCTGAGTGGCCCGATCTTTTGTGGCCACTCGCACAAGCGGTTCTAATTGTTAAATATGCATGCATTATTCTGCAGATGTAGGCAGCCTACGAGACTGACTGATTTAGTGAGCGGAATGTAAAAGTACACGTTATGGTGGCTCCTATTTAGTGGGGTGGGCTTTGCCACTTTACAATCCGACCGATTGTAAACAGATAAAAATTTTTAATCGCATTCGATTTCTTATGACTCTTTATAGGTCGTTAAATGAGCTTAAAGGCTTTTACAAATTGATCATCCTGTGTTTATGCCGTCTGATGAATTCCATGACTTTATTCACTATGATGGATGAAATTATGGAAAAAACCTCTCAGATCGAACTATCAGACAGACAGATGTACGAACCGCAAACAGCCGCATGCATTTGCAGATATACCACGTAGCCTCAACATTTTTCGCAAGCGTAATTTTACAAAAGCACAAAAAGTGTTTCAACTGGAGGACAACACTTCATCTCTGCATATTTATAAGCTTTTGCAAATTTCCAGTGCAATAACACATCAGAATAACGTCTCTATGGGTATTTGTATTTGTCTGCCGTCTATGCGAGTGTTTTTGCTCACGAACTAGCCAAGCTAAAGTTATGGATTTTGTTGTTAATATGCACGCCATAGGATAAACCCCTGTTACCTAACTAACCGGCGCATCCAACAGCTTTGAAAGAAGTTACAGGCATTTGAAGGCGGAATGAATTCATGCATAGTTTGCATCATCCAGTTTCTTATTTTGCACCAGCCGGGTTACCAAAAAGTAGCCTTTTATAGTTCTATGGGAGTGGTTGTGTTTATTAAAATATGTGGTATTAGTTCACGTATTTACTGCTTGTTATTAACTCATCGACCTGCTTGGCAGTGAGTGGAATATAAAACAGCGTGTTATGCGAGCGGCAAGCCTCGCCACTTGTTGCGATAAATGTGACACTTGTTGTGTCTAAAATAATTCGGCCAATGCTCCTAAATGATGAATAGCTTTCCCGTCAGCCATAAAGTGGAAGTGGAAGTTTTTATAGAGAGTTCTTTTTTTCGATTCTTATTTTTGAAGTCAATTTCGACTCAACAGCTCAAATTACGAAATTGAATCGATGCTTAATAAATCTTACATTAAATGAAGTTTTTTTTTTCAAGGCAAGGTCAGCCAGCTGGTAATATCACCCGAAAACAGCGCCTTCATTACACTATATTTGCTTTGCTCTCAATAGCGAAATGGGTCATGCTGTTTGACGCATCCCACTTTTAGGTGCCGAGTGTTATGCTCTCGCAAATGCATTTCCTCAATCGCCTTTTGTTTCACTGCTTAATTGTTGATTTTTATCTGTCGTCTGAAGATTTCAAGTCCTCCCAAGAAGCTTATTATAGTGGCATTATTTTTTTGCATAGATATGAGAATTACCTTCAGCTCGTTAATGAAGGAAGTTATGTTGCTGAAATTCGTCATATATAGGTGTATCGCGCAAGTGCGACGATGGAACCTAAAAATGGACGTTTCAATTTGAAACTCTTTCACGCGGCATGCTTTGCACTAGAGAACGTAAGCTGGGCAATGTCTTATTGCTGTTTTTTTTACTGTCTGCTATGGAGTTTTGTCATGCGGATGAAACGCAAAACGCTCATATTGTGCCAGTCTTTCTGCCACTTCTTTCCAGTGCTCATTTCCTCTTACAATGACGATAACCTACTCCTTGTTTACGTATTACTCTTTTCTTCAAACCCTTCAACTGATATTTTTACTCAAGTTACTTCACCTGTGGGTAAAAAACGCTTCATAATTGCGCCCGAAGCTGATCTTACGAATATGAAAGAAGAGAAAGGGAAGAGGAGGGGCAGGCGGGGGAAGGTGGGAGATGTTAGAGGCACCACTTTTCCTCTCGCAAATTTTGTTCTCTCGTGCGGTTTTTTCATCAGTCATGAAAATACCTGCGCTCATCTTTAGGGCATCTTCGAGCCCTTGATTACAGGTGGATTTTATTGAGATGAGCAGAACTTCAACGCTGGAAATTTCCAGAAAATGTTATATGAGGCGGCAGCTGGTGGCACAATCGTTGTGTGCACTATAACGATAATCGCACAGTTGACCTTGGTGTGTTTGCTGCTGCGACATAACGACATCGTTAAATTGAATGTTCAAAAGCGAATGAACACTTTTCAGGTAACACATTTTTACCTTTTTTCTTAAGCAAACCGTATTTTTCCATCAGTTTTTCCTGTCGCGACACCGGTTGAATTATTGATAAAATTTGAATGAAAATTAATTTTTGATAATATGAACAGGTATTTGCTACTAAATATAAATTATATTCGTCTACCTGTTGCATTTTTGCGGTAAAACGATGTTTGGTTACCTGCAACAATTTATTATGAATAATTAAATCATCGGTCCTCATGTCACTAGGTATATGCCTCAGTGAACTCGGCTTACGCAAGTCAAGTCATCGCGAATACTTTTTTTTTCCAGCGAGTTGTCCATGACATTTGGGCACTCGTCTACTCCGGAATCCGGTTTCTTGAGTGCGTGAATTTCAGTAAGATTACGTAGATGATCGAGAAAGCGTTAATATCCCTAACTGATGTTGCATGAGGTCGACAGGAGTCGTATTCAGTTAGAGTGAGCTAGCATAGCGTTGGCTTCCTTCTGGTAGCAACTGACAACACTCTACCCCATTTCCGTCATAGTTTTTCAAATAATGTTTGTATTACATAGAGGACGCTCGCGTGAACGTTGTTTCAGTTCACTGCTACTGCATTCTATGAGCTAGGCATCAATAGCTTGCGAGTACGAGCAATTTTTTATAATCGCCGGCAAATTCTTGGATTAGAGTAACATACTTCGTGTTCGGAAGAAGTATCACTGTAAATAGTCACTCATTTCTGACTGCAACGCTGAGCTTGATCGAGGCTGCTAGATTCAGTATACAATAATCCGAAATCCTACCGGGGAATTCTTCAGAAACACAGGTAAAACTGTCAGCGTTTAGGCAGAACAAGTTCAAGCCAAGCGAAACATTTTAACGACACAAAGTAAAGTTACAATGATTCACATTCGAAGCGTTTGGAGGTGGCAGCAGCTACGCTTATTCATGAGAACTCCTGCTCGATCACGCCTCATATATAAAATCGATTTCACTATAATAGATAAATAGTCGTTAATCTGGGTTTATTGAGGATTAGATTAAGTAATGAAAGTGACAGCTGCATCTTTGATGACTAACTCCTATTTCCTGTACGTCTACCTCAACTTCGATATTTCGGAGTGGCCAACGACATGTGCTTAGAGATGACGAACCAGTGTTTAAGCGAGCGGTTTCTCAAACAACTCATCAGGACACAATAAGACGAGCAAACGAAATAAGAATTACCGCGAAGAATTTATTAGCCATTTATTGATCTCAGTAGCACTGCAAACTTGAATCGATGTTATTATTATCGGACGGTGCACACTGTGGTCATGCACACTCACATAAAATAATTTTCACGATAGATATCTTCCCTAAGTAAATAACATACACATTTTCCGCTTTTTATATTCCTCGACTACCGAACTCATTCAGCCTTCGGGAATGCTTGAAGTGACACCAAGTGGAGAGCATTCCGAAGAGCTGTAATGAACTAAGTTTTAGCAGCAACCCCCGTCATGAAATAATAAAACGTGCGCTATAGTATGTTTTAGAAAACTCTAAGTGCGCTTTTGCCTAAGACTTATTTTTGCACCCTGATCATTACGAAACGAGAATCCGACAGTTTGAGAATACCCACAAGTTTTTAAGTACGGTTAAATGCTCGTCACTTCTTTCGAACTTGATAAGTCAAAGTGAAAGATAATAGAGAAGACCAGGAAAGCTGACGCTATGAACCTGATCTATCGATGTGCTTGAACTGTGCCAAAACAGGCGTACTGTAGCGGTGTCGTTGTGTATATCGGTGGCTTAAAAGCTTTTTAAATCACCCGTAAGCGTGGCGTTATCTTACTGCATACTGTAAGCTGTATAAAAGTACGGTACTTATATGAGTTATCTATCACAGCTGCCTTCTATCCTTGCTGCATCGCAGATCGCTCAAGTTCTGTTTTATGCCTTCCCTGGAGGTCACCCGATGGTTCACAATATACTGCTAAACTTTCATAACGTTCCTTTCAGCTCTGTCCATACTGAAACTAACGAACAGACAGGCAAGCACATATACGTATGTACAAACATGACGCTACAATAAGATGCTTTTGCAAAGCAATTTGCGCGTAAATATGGAACGAAAATGAAAGCGTTCCGGTTTCTGGGTAAATCCTTCAAATGTTTGAAGGTTTTCTTTTTATTCGGGCCAAATAGAGGACGGACACAGAGTCCTTAACGAGAGATAGTATCATTTCTTTTGTGGCTGTGATTAACGACGGATGGTACTTATCGTGTCTAGAGCAGAAACAGTAAACAGAGTTAAAGTAAACGAGCGCGGATATTCTTGCCCAGCTGTCCGTACCGCAAAAGTGCCTCTATCGCTTCTTGTAGGAACGATCGTTCAGCTGCGTAAATGCCTCAAAAAAACTTTAATTACTGCCTTCGCAATGATTATCACAAAGTTTACTAATTAAATATCATTCAATAATTATCCATAAATATATAAATATCCAATTATCCAATTATGCACATAAATATATAAATATACTGACTGAACAAGTGTGCCAATAAAATATGCAAAGGTGCGTATGCGGTAAATCATCGCCTAATGCGACAAAAGATGCGTTAAGTCACATAGCAGTGACAAGTCACGTCCACAGAAATCTTTGGCAACAGCTTTTATATGACAACAATTTCACCACATTCGACGGAGCAAGTGCAGGCCGGCGATCTTTAGAGCTGCCACGACAGCCCATTGCGGCAAATACCAACCATCTGTTTTTACGGCTGAAGCTCCCTTAGCTCTTCTTGCGGGAACAATTCTCCGCCCGGGTAACTATCGATCATACGTTATGACGTAAATTCTATAATTATCAGCCGCTTGGAAATTTTTATCCGTCTCTATAAAGGAATTCTGCATATTCGTTTTGCAGATTCTGTCAGAGCAAGCAAACGCTCAACTCGCCGCAATGCGTCGCTATTCCCAACGAACTAGACGAGAAATCAAACTGTGCAATCCGTATGAACCTGGCCCACCTGGACCACCTGGTAATGTTACTTCTCTCATCAACAATTTACTTTACTTTTAAAATACCATAATTTAAAACGCGGTCGCGATTGCTCAGTTGTTTCCTGTGAGATCGCCTTTTAACTTTCACAAATGAGCTAAACAATAGATACATATCCCATCCTGCTAATAAATATATCTGTAGGTCTGTAATGTTTGATGAAAGTTTATCCGCAAATATCCGAACCTTCATATATTTTCGTGATCATGTTGGAAGTTATTCAACGAAACAAACAGTTTTCATGCTGCTGTTTTGACAGCTCGCGATGAATTAGAGAATTCCTCAGAAATAACGCGATTTTTAGAAAATAGCTGCAAGATAGCAACATAGCAATTTTAAAAAAATCATATTTATAGCAAAGATCTTGCATTTCCACAATTGTATGTTTAAATTGAGGGTTGGACACTACCACAATTTCGTTGCCTTATTTCCGATAGTAACCCACCTATAAAGGCCACCATCTCTTTTAGGGGCTCTAATTCGCTAGCCTGCAGATCAGTCCAACCTTCGTTCCCTCATTCCTTCTCCCCTCAAAGGTGACAATCATATTCAAAACTTCATCTCAACTAATCCATCTGCTTCCTCTACCCAAGCCAGGCTGAATTTATCTATTTTGGAATACTCATAGCTTTACACGCCTGAGCCTCCCTCTTTACTCATTCCATTGCTTATTAAGTATTATAGATTGACCTCAGTTTATAAAATATTATTCACCACCAGGTATTTTTTTGAGTATTTCAACTTTTGATGCTGCAAGGTTGCTGCTTGCGCAAGAATTTTTTGTTAGTGCAAGCCTGCACACACGGAGAAAGATTCCAAAACGGTTTTGAAACAGGCATTGGTTTCATTGCCCGATTTAGGCAATTGTCAGATGGTGATATTGCCGAAGAAGTCATTATAGAGTGGTTTTCCATGCGGGATGAAAGGCTTTCTAAACTATACGGAATCAACGGTCTGATTTATTCGTGATTGTAGATGGAATTGAAAAAGTCGATGATCGCGATGATTCGATAAGATGCCAAATTTTCTATAATAACACAGCAGCAGCACTCATTCGCCTACTGTATTGATTGGCTATTCATCGCGTGGCTAGAAAATGACAATGGCCAAGCATTTGCCACACGGGCTCTTGAAGGATGTCTGGAAATGTATTTCCTTCAATTTCTAGGTGGAAAGTTGGGATGATTTGGTAAAAAATGGACATTTCGTGGCCAAATCCGACCGCTGAGGGGTTCTATGTGTTGTTTGATACGCGTATTTGTAGGAAGCAGCTTTTGTACTAATGTCTCAAGTTTATACTAATAAAGTAACGATTGAACGACGTATTGTCACATTCATCGACACCTAATATTTGCATATTTACTTTGATATTATTTCATTGATTAATCATTCACGATGTAATTGAACAACAAAGTACTGAAAGTGATCGCCGGTCAAAATTTGCATGTGATAGAGAACGCATGTAACAATTCAATAGCAAAGAAAATTTTCCAAGAAGAACAGGTTGGAGCTTTTTGGGTTTAAAAAGAAAAAATAAATGAAGTAGTGATTGGGTCAATGAATACATTATTTGAAGAAGTTATGAAGTTAATTATTACTTTATAGTCAATGGAAACATCACCTGTTGACGAGTTCGAACTCGCCACAGTCCGCTGAAACAACGTTTTCAAAGATTCAAACTCGTCTATGGACGATCTTTTCATTACTTATGAAACAATTGCTGTAATCTGAGTCTGAGCCATAGTAAAGTTGGATGCAGTATAAGAAATTAACCATACTATGAGCGCAACTCAGACTTATTGCCAGTATGGTAATTTTCGGATGTGAATTGTGAACGAGTTGGTGTAGATTTTTATAAGGAGATGTGAAGTGATATTTTGTTTGGACGAAGTGAATTTTTAGGAGACGACGCTGAAGATGGTGAACAGGGCGAAGATGGTCCTGATGGCCCTCGAGGTATGGACGCACGTGAAATTATGCAAGAAATGGGAGAAAAATGTATTGTATGTCCACGTGGTGCTGTTGGGCCTATGGGGCCACCAGGTAACCCAGGACCACCAGGAGCTAAAGGCGATAAGGGTCCACCTGGCATACCTGCCATCGATGGTCGTGACGGTAAGCCAAAATTTTTCGCGAAATCACAGAGAGAGAGAAGCCGCTAAATTTCTCTGAAGGCAGTATCAATTGCATGAAGTGCATACCCGACTTCCTGTGCAAAAACTAACGGATTTCCCTATAATTCTTGGCCGGTGACGAGTAACAGATAATGTGCATACCGAACAGACATGTAAAGCATATGTACGTTTGTATAAAAAGTTTTTCATAGTGTTTCTCTGAAAGTATGTGAAATTGTGGAAATTCAGGTACCATGAACAGTGGCTCTTAAATTTCGACCTTTTTTTGTCGGAAAAATCATTCTTCCAAGCATTTTCATGTGTTCACTACGATAATCACGCTAAAAGTTTCTTTTGTGGTCAAGTTTTCCCGAAATGTTCGTTTAAAAAAAACTTGCAAAGTGCATTTTTAGTCACGTGTTGAGGAAGCTGGAAATTCTTTTTTGGATTTTGGTGGAATTGTGGTGTTTTTGGGGATATTTCCATGACGAATCAATTGCAATTCTTGCTGGCTTGGTAAATTTGTTCTGAGCTCAGAAATCCCTTCCGAAAAGAAAAATTCCTCTGGATCAATAAAAACGGCCACTTTAATCAGCTCATACTTAGAGTTTTCATCACTATCAACACCTTGGAAATTCAGGCCAGTGGAAGTAGTGCTAATATTTCTGGTCAGGATCTGCCTCCCAAGAGTTTTATGAAAGCATCCTGGGAAGATTATTAATTCATACATCAGAGAAAACTATTCGTAAAATTTGCAGTACCTTAGAAAACGATGGCCATTGGGCACCAGAAAGACTTCTCCATGGTGAGTCGGAGGGATGGTACTATAAATTTTTGGTTTTGAGAAAATTAACAGTGTCGTAGTTGATCGACCAAGAAGGTGTATACTGAAAATCCAAGACGAAATTTTTGGACCCGGCACAGTAGTAATTCTTTCAAATTGCCACAGAAACGGTTCTTGTACACTCAATTTTCATCGAAACGCTGCCCTTTTCAAAATTGTTCGGTATGATTTTAGACAGCTAAACATAAATTCTACCGAAGAGTTTTGAACATAAAAGCATAAGTTCCACGTTGTTGTATTCATAGCAAAAATCTAGCGATCGAAACTCATAACTATGGAGTGACAAAACCAATTTTTTCTACTCATCCAGAAAAAGCGATTTTTTTTCTTACTATGAAAGAAATTTGTGAATCCGGAGTTAATTTCCGAACTGGCAATAATTCCTACTTGACTGGTCGTGGAAACAACCCCTAGGCTCTCAATTTTGACGGGAATCAATGGTGACTTTCGAATATGGTGCATTTTCCGATAAATTCTCTTAATAATTTAAAGAAAGCTATGCATGAATAGAAAATTTTCACCAGATTTTCGCAGTATACATCGCAATTCTATCAGAAACGAGTTTTTTCGATCCTGCGATATTGAAAGGTCATCGGTCCGTCCGCGTATCCGCTTGTATATCTGAGGCAACCGCCAATACGGGCTTGTCTTCGAATTTATGCTCCCACTTAGCCTGTTCTTTTCATCGGATCATCCATCTTCTTGAATCCCCAACAGTTTAGCATGAAAAAGTCTGCTGCTGAGATTCAGTTTAAGCCATCATTCGTTCCCATCACTTCCAATACTGTTGGCATTTGCGGCGTCAAAAACTTAGTACCAGCGAATTTCCCGGCCTCAGTTTTTCGGAACTTCTAAAGAGAATTCAGAGGCTCCCAATGTTCGGAGGAGGCATAAAAAGTGTCGGGTTCCGGCAATATATTAGTATCACTTACATTGAGGCAACCAAATATGCCTTTACTTTTCTCGTTTCTTATTTCTTTTCCAAATAGATGGCCGTTAGTAAAAGAACGATTTAGAATGCTGAAATATGATGCATGATTAATCAGCAATAGTTGGTTGAAGTTTTCGATCCACTCCAACGGATATCCTTGTCAGGATCGTATTCTAAGAGATTTCTACTCCAGAGAATCATTCTTGAATTTTCACTTGAGGTCTGTCCTTTCTATAAAATCGTTTTCCAAATAGTTTAGGTTATCTTTCCGAACAGAATCACCTCCATGAAATCGAACAACGTAATACTCGCTTTTTAATGCCTCAGCATTACGAAAACATTTTTCGAATTACTGCAATTCTTTTTTGCAGGATCTTCAAAATATCCGCTTATCTGATTTCCACTGGAAACAGTTGTTGTTACAGGTGAAATGGGACCAGAAGGGCCTCCGGGAATCAATGGTACTGCTGGTCGACCAGGACCAAAGGGACCACCAGGAAGGCCTGCTCCTGGTGGAACTGGCGCTCCTGGTCCAAAAGGATTACCTGGACCAATTGGAAGAACAGGTCCACAAGGAGAAAGAGGTTATTTCCAAACCATTCTCTTCCATTATTCACTGACCCATGTTCTTCTCTCTTTCTTCTGTGGGATAATCCCGATAAAACGCATCGAACCACTTTCATATGTTTTACCTTCTATGTGAAGTTGCTCTTTTATTGTTGCTTATATATAGGAAAAACAGAGAGGTATAGAACATGGGAAATGCCGCAGTAATTAAGGATACACAATTTACGGAACACCTTGAGAAATTTGTTATAGAGTTTTGATTTGCACCTGTTGTTTAGCAAGTACTTACATTGCTTTCAAGAAGTATTTTTCATGACGCCAGGATAAACTGTTCAGGTAAGCGAAACTTTGTTTATGGGCCGCCAGGACCAGATGGAAAGCCAGGTGTCAACGGAATGGATGGTCTGGTCGGTAGTTTTGGTCGTCGTGGCGAGAAAGGAATGGTTGGTGAACCTGGTGCTAACGCCAAATTTTGTCCATGTCCTATCGAGCTGCAGTTGATCAATGCTCACAATCAATTTAGTGAGGTAAGCAGTCATAAAAGCGCTGCAAAAAATATTTTGTTCTTAAACTTCTATGAAATTTACTTTTGTTTCAAATTTCATCGATTTTCCACTATAAAGCAATCACATTCAGTTTGTAATGCTCACACTGTTTTCGCTGTCAAATTTTCATGTGAGCAGATTCTCTAGCTGGACGCATAGATTTAAAAAGCGTTAGCAATGTACAGCCGTTTAAAAGAGCACCACCTCCCGCTGAAAAAAAAAGCCTGTAGATAGACATGGTTCTGAATTTTTTTGCCATGCGGCTATTTTTATTGCTTATTGAGCTGCATAATAAATCATTTATGTCATATCTGAGCTAAACGTTATATAATGCAGTTTATATGCATATTGCTTGACGCGTGCATATTGCTTAACCCAAAGATGCGCTAATAGATCGAAGTTTACGCAACAATTGTATACATTTCTATAGTGAGACCATTTAATCATTCAAAAAATACAAGAAAATTATCGAAATATAAGCGAAAACGAAGCAGTTTTTGCACTCAAATATATTCGTACTTGCACTTTTCATGCATCCGCACATTTTTTCCCGTCAACTTCAACTAGAAGTTCATTTAAAAACTTATTTACATCATTTGAAATAAAAGTTTTTTATGAGACATTGCAGTATAGCGATCTAATCACTTTATTTTTAGGGAAATAAAGCGACCGATGAATTGCTGAATAAAGTGACTATTCCTCAAGGCAAAAATGGATATTCGTCGAAAAGCGTCGTCATCTCTGGAAAAGATGAGGACGCTATACTAGATAATAAAGTGGAATATGAAACAAGACGAGTACAGCATCATCTAAATGAAAACACCGTATGTGCTAATATTATCCTGGGATGTGCCAAGCCATACGATCTTTTCCTCGAACCATAGGAAGTTCTAAGCAACTTACCTTTTGTTCCTAACAGATTACGTGATATAAAGGTTAATTACATTTCAGCAATAAATCTAGAGTATAGAGTGCTATAAATAACTTATTGCGGAAGTTCTCTTACCTTTCCAACAATAAATTTTGTGCATCACTTCTTTGCGATGAAAAAATTTTAGATATTCAAAAAATGATAGAACTTGTGGAATATTTCAGTCCAGTATTAGGTATTTAAATTAACGATGTTAGTGCCTAAATGTTTTAATTTGCCGCCTGTTTTTCTCGAGTACTTAGCTGCTTTTCAAGCTTGACTAGTTAAGAGATTATTATTACACGGATTTTGATAGTTCATTAAGAATTAACCGTTCCATTGCAAATTCATTCATGAAGGTAAAGAACACCTGAGGTGTTGGATGAAACATTTTGGAAAATCCACTTTTTTCTCCAGCAGAATCTATAATAAGAAAAGACCATTTGAATAGTTTTAGCGGTTTGTTGAGAGAATGAAATAGTATAACGAAGTTAACTACACTTGCTAGCATAAAGAAATTTTGCTGCAAATAGCGGCCTTTTTGCATTTTTACTACACATTAGAATTGTGCACTCAATGTTCCAGCCATAATTCACTGCATTTCGTCGTATCTGTTCAGGTTCCGGGTGTATCCGAGAGGTTCATGGATTTCACTATCCCGCAAACTCTGCCCACTGTTCCTCCTCTCCCTGAAGAGTTTCGCCATGTGGAAAGAGGTGAAGCCAACTACCCTACCGCATCAGTGACGATCGAGAAGTTGACTAACGCAGAACCACCCACTTCGTCAGGGACTCAGTTTACACCTATAGTCAGTATCCCAGATTTATCATCTATACTACCAGACCAAAATTATAAAATTCGGCCACTACCAACTTCCCTCGCTTTCTCATCCAGACCTCTCAAGGCTACCGGATTGCCAATACTGCCTATTCGAAGAACCGTTACGGAGAAAACTACTCCCTTTGTGACCGCATCAACAACATCCATAACCACAGAGGATCCAGTGAAAGCACATCCGCTTCGAGGGACTGAGGACCTGAGCTCACAAAACCTAAGAACTTTCACTCAGCCAAGTGCTCCGACAGAATTCGATGGTCTGGACGAGGATGTAGCAGGTCTTGCTGTTAGAGTACGCGAATTTCTAAATAATGAGAACATGGCGGATATCACATTGGATGTTCTTGAAAAAGATGAAGAAAATGAAATGGAAGAAGAACGACCGACGACGATCGGTGTTGATACAACGATAGACGAGAACGAATTGATAAGCGACGAAACTCGGAGCTTCTCTGGAGTTGAAGTGAATAGAGATACAAACGAAGGAACTCAATTGTTTCAGGCAACCTCAGATATCCTCCAGGTTTTTATTTCCTTTCATATTTTGAATTTTATGATTTCTTTTAGTATCTTTAGGGCATCACATAGTTTGATATTCGAACATGACCAAAAAGTACCATTTAAACGTACTCAGAGCGTTACAACTCCCATTTTTCTGCTGGATGAAACGAGAGAAAATGCAATATTTCTGAGAGTATACTTTGTAAAGTCGGTGGAGATAGTTTATGAATTCTAAAGCAGTGTAAATATTTCTACAAAAACGCTAAAGCCAATTTGACGTAAGTATTTCTTTGTAATTAGCATACCTCGGAATTATGTTAGGTGATTGATCTTTATGCAAAATCAATTATATTTTAGTTGTGGGTGGTTTTTCTCTAAAATTATTTATTGCCTTAGGGAAAGTTTTTTCGTTCACTTGAAGCTTTCCATGACTTTCCTCTCGAGTATTCAAATGTTTGATTTCAGATAGCCCAGACTTCTTCATTCGATGTCAATTATAACGTCACGTACTCAAGCGACGATGGGGAAACTAAAAACATGAATATGGCAACAACTAATATTCCAGTTCGAGTGATAACCAATGAAGATGTTAAGCAAATGCAACAAGATTCTACTTATGTCAATACACAAGGAGGTGTAACACCAGCAAAGCACAAGCTCGAGAGCGAGCTTGCTGTGGAATCTGAAAAGCTAAAGGATATAACCTTTCCCAGTGATGAGACAAGCTTCCCTACTGAAGATGAAGGTTCGTCACATATATCTAGTAAAACTGTGGAGTGCAAAAAGAATACAAAATAAAACAATCGATCCACTGGCTGACTTCGCATTCAAAAAGAATTCTGCAAACCATTTAAATGAATCTCTATTTCATTCAATCGTTAAACTGTTCTACCTGTCGTGAACCATACAAAAACGGCTTATGTAAATTGAGCGTTATGCTGTATTGATTATATGCTTAAGAAATCGTCTATGTAGACCCCAGTGGAATTTTTGAATAATCAAATTTTACGGACGTAACTTTGTGTATTTTGTGGAAGATATTTGCTTTATATTGCCTATAGGTATGTTTTATAAAATATAAATCTGCTATAGGTGTAACCGTTACCACAGGTAATCCAACCACTAGTATTTTCCTTTTCATACATCATCTACCTAAGTCATTAATTACTGGACGAGAAAGTGCCTACAGATGATTGCATATTTTGATGGCACTTCCTTGCCAACATCTGTGCTGAAGTTCTTATATAATTCTTGATAATTTTCTTTGGAAACCAACTGAGTTCTATTACTGTTGCAAATTCACATATTTGAACAGCAATCATTTCAGCCAGACATCTCTCTCAAGGTACTACAAATGATGCGATTGCCTTTGATGGTACAAGTACAACAGGTGCTTCCGCTGGGTTGAGTGAATATTCAGATGATAGAGAGAGCACCACAAATGGACCGAAAGAGATTATCACTGGATATATAGAAGAAACGGCATTGCCGACTCGACGACGTTTTATTTACGTTACAAAACGACCGATAAAATCCAATGAGTGATTAATTGTGTTTGATTATGTCTAATGAATTTGTATTATTGCATTCAAACTTGATACTCAATCAGTTTGTGTTTTTCTATGAAGCATTTCAATAATTATACATTACATTACCGTTGAATATTCGAGTATTTAAGAGCGAAATTAGTGATTGTAACGCATTGCAATCTTTAGGAACTGTTACCTTGCACTCGATTGTTACCTAATAATTAGTGCCAGGTATGAGTAGGTGCTGAATTTCATTTATAATTCTTGATTGTTCAAATATAAATTCAAAAATGAAAAGAAAAATCAGTCATAAAAAGAAATAATCGCATTTAGAAACCATATATTCAATGAAAACGAAAATTTTCACGACGAAACAACTTTCACTCTGTCGAAATTTAGCATAGAGATTATAAATTCATCACCATTAATAGCATTTCAATTTGCATAGAGATTTCAAGCATCATTAATGTTAATCCTCTTGAGGGAATATTTCTTCCCATTCCTTTCTAATAGATTTTCTCTTTTTTTTTTGCATCGCATTTTTCATGAAAGGAAAGAAATCTGACGTAAAAAAAGGAAATAGCTCTCACCATTATGCTATCCGATTATCATCACCGTATAATGTTTAAAATGTTGTGGTATATAATGAAAACATTTTTTTCAATATTTGCTAAACAGATCTCAATATTAAAAGTTTCCCATTCATTTACACAGCTATCCCTTTACATCCATTTACACTCTATATTATTTTGTTCAATTAACGATCAAAAATGATAGATGGAGGCGAAATTCCAAAATTCATTAATCAATAATTCTCGAATTCTATATTTTATTTAATTTCGATTCATGATCAATGACCACCACTTTCATTTAATTTGCATTAGTTTATATTCGTATGAATTTTTTTTTTTTGCATTAATTGCGAATGATGACGGTCATAAGGATGAAAAATTTTTCTCACTTCCAAAAAAAAAATAGTGAAAAAGATTGCTCTAAAACATAACAATTGATATCCTTTATCGATTAGAAAAACAGTGAGGTGAATCTACTTGGAAGCAATATGGGAAGTATAGGATAAATCTTGTAAGAGTGCTTTCATAGAAAGCTTGATATCCCACGAGCCGAAATATATAAGTCATTCTTAGAACACCTAACACTCCTCAAGGGCATTTCCCAAAACAGTTAACTCTTCTTCTTAGTCAACATTGTTATTTCTTTCAGGAAGTTTTTTTCTCTCAGGAAGACAGCATTCTCATAATGTCGGTTATCTTTGAATCGATTTGCACCTTTAGAGGTATATATTAGTTTGATGTGGAGTTCTTCTTTCATCCCTGTATATTCGAACCCTTAATCTTAATAAAGCAGTAAAAAGTCTTTGAAGGTGGTCGAGAATAATAATAGGACAATAAAACACTTCAAGTGTTCTGGATTGCAGTCACTATTAGCTCGAGTTTTTAAGAAGCTTCAGATAAATCATCTCTGTCATGATAATTTCATTTGCATGTCATTAAAGAAAATCGTATGCGTTTACGTACTAACCATTTATGATCACCACAGACAACTTCGGACGACATACAACTGAATACTTGGAAATAGAAGGCAGGCGGTAGGCTGCTACAAACGGATGATACATTGACAAGTCTTCTGTCGTTGAGGAAAATACATTAAGATGAACGCCCATTAAGTCGGCGCGCTTGAATACGAAACACACCTGAGTATGAAATTCTTTCCAAACTGAAACTTTTTTTGAATTTTGGGAGTGGATTTTGAATTTGAATTTCTAAGAGAAATTTTTGATCGGTATTAGAGAAACATCGAATTAGCTGAAACTTTCAAGATTAATGGTGCTAGTTCATTATGATTCTTAACTACTATGAGATTTAAGTTGCTTTCATCGAAAATTCAAAAACTATACTAAGAGATGCTTTAACACCTTGGAAGTCTCGTAAGCTCCATTACACGGCATCATAGGACATCAAAATTTCTTTCATTATGCAATAATATTCTTTGTTGAGTCAGACCTTCGTGAATTGTATTGCATTATACTTTACCATCAGAAAAATTTCTCTAAATATGGTATATTATGTTCTATAACAGCCAATAAGCTCATAAGTTGTTCTCTCTTTCACACTTGTGGCATGAAACATCAAGCCTTCAGCTCTTACTTCGCCCGTAGGCTTAAAATCAATGTCATTTTCATTTTCATCACTTTCGTAACAAAACTTCATCTCTAGAAGTGCTCGATCCCCCTTCGCACATCTGTTATAACGTCATTGCAGCTTACCTGCTCTTAAAAATATGCCATTACTACAGTCATTTCTTGCATCATCTCTAAAGTGAATTCTCTTCATTTGCAACTTGTTCTTAAAAATCCTATACGACCGAGACTGAGCCCATGCATATCAATGCATCTAACACAAATAAACGTTTCGGACTTCAGCCACACTTGCTGCTACGAACAGGATGCAATGATACGTTATGATCATAGCTTCTCAAAAATAGCTAATCCACTGCAGTTTTATGCAGACATGACATATGCGCTTCGAATATACTCCCTTTAACGTTTATTGCACCAACCTCCTTGCATACTGTAGTCGAACTGTGCAGCCACACAGGTAGAGCGCAGTACGCGAAATACTAGAAAAAAATTTTTTTCTTTGCAAACAACGTCACTTGCATATATGCATGTTGTGGTTTTTCAACGTTCCTGTGTTTTGATGATCACGTCAGATCTCTGCACTGGTCCATAAGAAAGGTGGACCTGCAACGTCTTTGACAAGATCCTTTTTTTTCCTGGATGGGTTTCCTGAGTTTTTTCCTGAATGGACGTTTCCTGAATAGATAGCTCCCTCTGTACGCACATCTCCCAGATGTTCATTTGCAGCAAGAGCGAAAACCATTGTGGTCTTTTCTTTATGCGCCGAACCCAGCATGCATCGTGTCCGGCGTAAATATGCAAATTGGATGTTAGCAGCAACTATCGTAACAAATCAACTTCATTGAAAGCAAAGGTACGGCAAAACGCAAGTTTTCAAAAACTGCTGATCCACCACAATTCCATGCGAAGACAGTAGAGTGCAATAGCATGAACAACATGAAGATGGCCTGTAGATAAAAGCAGACGCTTTTAAAGCTGCATCCCCGCGGGGGCACCGAATATCCCCCGCCTTCGCAGATGACATGATTTACCATGTCAGATGACGCCCACCTGCGGGGTCCTCCTTCAGTACACTAGATTAAGCGCATTCAGCTGCCATTACGACGTCTGTCGTTTGTGTGCACTGCATCCAGGCTATTATTTGGTACCCTACAAGAAAGAGAAATGAAACAGCCTGAAAATAACAGAAATTCCAACTAGAGCAAGGTGAAAATAAACTGGAAATAAACCATAGGCCGCACGAATTGACTTCCTTTTAACGAATTAGGATGGCTAACTGCTCACTGCACTGCTTTCCAACCCCTTCCACGGGGCCAAAGCCCGAACTCAGATAGCAGCCAACCCAACTGCTACTCCTCAGCCGTGTTTCGCGAAAGGTAGCAAAAAATTTGTCACGGATACTACTCTTTGCGTTTTAATGGAACACACATGGAAGAGCTTAATTTTGTTTTAGATCACTCCACTTCTATCAGCCAAAATTTTCTGCAAAAGTAATGCTTGGAAACAACGCTAATTTCTAGGGCTGACCTTCCCCGTTCCCTTCAGTTCTTTACGCGCCTGCCCGCGTGCATCTCCACTCAAAATCCAGCGTTACAGAGCAATGGTTTCCTGCTCAACTTAAGGGGTATGAAGTTTCACTGAGTTTAACAGCACTTTCCCGCTTTCCCCTCCATCTGCCCACCCATCTGCCCATCCCCCCCCCCCCCCCACCTGAAAGAGCGAAGGAGAGAGGAAAGTCATTAAACGGCAAACACCTTGTGGAAAAGAGTATACCATTTTGCGATCGTTGCCAACCGTTCATAAGTTGATTTATTGAAATTTTCAACCAATATTAGGAATACTGATAAATGATTCGATGTCATTCGAAGTGCGTAGCTGCAGAAAAAAAAAACAGAAACGCTTTATTTCGTGAATGCATTCATTTAACAGTAAGATGTGCAACAGTGCAATGGGATAGCGAATAACCGGGAAAAATCTGCAAAGACTATCGGTTGATGGAATGCTAAAACGAGAGGATGAAAACAAATACGTACAACAAGCCCGGTGAATAATGAGCATAATACCTAACGAGAGATCCGAAAACGAGCGACGACGAAATTTGTATTTATCGTCAGAATATAACAAATCGTTAAAAGGATCAGTGAGTGCTATCCAAGAACACTGCAAATGAAGCGTTAAAGGATTTACGCCCCGAGATGAGAGCTAAATGCGGCGAACACACTTCTTCTTATCATTACATAAGTTGATATTTTGCAAGCATCATTGTAATCTGATGCTTATGACTTTTGCAGATATCCCTAGAAGTCCTCAATTTCCCCTCCCTCCTTGTCACGGTCGTTTTTAATAGTTTCAGCTCCTTTTAGTGGATCGTTAACCACGGGAAGACATAATCGTGGAATAGAAGAGGAGGATTTGCACGTATAATTGTTTAACATTCATAGGGATTCAAGGCAAGCAAAGTTAGTTTTGGAATTCCAAGGAAAAAACATTGAGAAACTGAATGACCTCTGCAGTTCTAATCATAATTTCGATGAAAAATGTGCCCTCGCAAGAAGAAATTGCCATAAATATGGTCATTTGGTCTCAGATAATTACCAACGGAATCATTAATTACTCTGTTCGTATAAATTAATCATTTGTCGGGACTAATTTTGAGTAAAGTAGTGAATGTTGCGGGTAAATTTACAAGTGGAGCTCATCCCTCACATTATTGGCATACGAGCAAAAATCTTAGAACACTTTTATCTAATGTTGAAACTTTTTAAATATGAGAAAATTTCGCAAGCTTCCGGTTATATTGGGATTTAAAGGTGGCACTCTTGTTATATTCATCAAGTACATGAGTGCTGCTTTTGGTAATTCCTCGAAGCACTATTAGTCCCTTCCCAAATGACTCGAGCTTCCCCCAAGGGCAGGTAAATTCCCGTCAATAAATCATTATAGTTCGCTATTCTAAATCTAAAATATAGCCGGAGCTGGACTTTCTAGCAGAAATATATACAGTTTTTCAACAACTTCATCGAATAACAAGCTCTTCGTTGTTGGATTAAGAATGCTCGTGCTGCTAAAAGGTTTTCGTGCATGAAAAGAATCGGCACTAGTCATGTGTCGTGCTGTCAGCTCTCATTTCGGGGGGATGAGGGCAGTTTTCCCGATATCGCCCTCAATCTATCTTAAAATGCGTCTAAGTACCAATTATTTCATGAAATAGTGTATTAAACGATGTAAGTGGGGTGCTGATCATCGCAAAGAAGACAACATTGAAGTGTGAATTGCAGTGATGAATTTTTAACGTTGAGGGCAGAAATGGGAAAACAGCTAAAGTGGGATTTAAATAAACCGAATGATAGGAAAGAGGTCAGTTGCTGGCATCAACTCAAGAGCGATTTGTATCAGCGCGGACGCTTCAGCATATTTCCTGGTCCGCTGGTTGGACATGGTGCCCCATCCAGCATCGCAGCCGCTGTCAAGTAGCCTTGCATATTGATTGGTCGCTCCTGCATACTGCTCGTCACCGCCGTTCCTGACGTGACTCCCGTTCCCAATCCTCCATTTGTCATTGTGGTATACAGATTCAAGCTGAAAGGTTTTCGGCAATTAGCCAATTTCTTTGAACTTTTGCTCATAGAAACTGGGATAACATCACTCCAACCATAGTCATTTGAAAGCGACATATATTATTCAACTCCAGCTCACGCCTCTATCTTCAGCAACGCTCCGCCCACAGTGGGTCTTTGATCTGCGCAAATTAGTGATTCTCTATAGGCCTCTCTGCCGATAGTACGGATTACAAAGGAACGAGATCATTTTATCAATACCTTGGAAAAATTGGCCACTTCTTCACGATCAGCCAAGGAATTATTTGCGCCGAAACAAAGAACAACTCCAGCGTCGAAACACCTTCAGCAAGACATGCCATGAAACCATCGAAACAGAGCATTTTTTGTCAGATCATCGAACGGTTTAAAGTACACTTTATGATTAAACAAACGAATATACCTGGCTACAATTTGCTTGTAGTACTCCTTAGCTAGAATACTGGGAGAGTTTGCAAGAGTGTTGAGGAGTGCCGAAGCAAGTTGCGGGTTCCACATATTCGAAATTGTCGTCTGGTCCATCAGCTGAGGGCTAAAAACTGATGATGACATAAGAGGACTCGGCTGTGTACCCCCACACCTAAAATTATCCAATATTATAAATATTTTACTCTAAATACCCTATTTGCCATCATGACAACGGAAATAGACAAAAATGCTGAGAAAAGAAATTCCTAGCGGCAATGAACATAAGACATTAAGAGGTTGAGCACAAGTAGTAGAAGGGAAAAGATACACAGATCTCCACACTAAAAGTTTTTCCTCAACCAACAAAAACTACATTACGATGAATTGAAATGTTTCCACAAATAGCATAACTCGTAGCACCATAAGATATATTCAATGATGTGCTTTTTTAATGAAACATTTTTATAGATTCAGCGACAATTATTGTTCGATTCTGAATAACAAATATTCCATTGTAGTTTTTTGCAGCATAAACGAACCACATTTCTCTGCAAGCATTTTGCATTGCAAGCAATTAAATGCCGAACAATACCACACCCACACAGATGCTATTAGATCTTTGCATTAAAAGACATATAAGCATATTGTTGACTATAGGTAGAGGAGGAAGTAAATTATGCAAAAATAGAATTGAAAGGGATTTTGCATAAAAACAACCTTTTTTTCACTAAAAAGTGCCTCCACTTACATTGGAGTCATCATAGCAGCCGTATTATTTGTCTTAACGAAGTGATTTGTTGCATCATTCCCCACAAGAGAGCTGCTGCCGATTCTAAATGTTGGGGTGCAACCGGTTGGTGTACTGTTTGCTCTGTAAATAGCAAAAATTCCAGCCATTATTAGATGTATTCAAGTGGAGCGATTTCTTTTAGTGAATTACACCAACTCATGGAAGCGAAACACCTAGATCACGGCTCTATCATAAGGTATTAACAGATAACAGCTGAAGATTTTGCAGAGATTTGATGGCGATCGTTGACATCGCCAATGAAAACGTTTGAAAACGTGTAAAAATGTGGAAAGATCGGAAGAAAGTGATGCTGAAAACGTCTCAATGTGGCTATAATTTCTTTGGTTACTTTTTACGTCAAGCATTCCTTCATTCTCCATTTTACTGCT
The DNA here is from genome assembly GCA_013433145.1 of Ascaris suum. NCBI lineage: Eukaryota > Metazoa > Nematoda > Chromadorea > Rhabditida > Ascarididae > Ascaris > Ascaris suum. Next base: position 3,608,497 of record CM024175.1, read on the forward strand.
CCGCCTAATTAGTGTCTGACGTCATTCAAGTGAATCCGGTGAGCGCAAAATGCAAGCAGCATCGAATAATGGGATGTTGGGTGGAGGGAAGTGATTTAAGAGATCCGAAAAGTTTCATCGGTTCTCTTTTGTGGCAACTTCGAGCTCCAGAAGCTCCCCTACTTCATGGCGTCATTTGAAGCAACGAACTAAGGATGGAATTGTGCTAGCGATTTTTTAATTCTATTTCAACAAAGTGCTTCAAAAAGCGAATACATCGAAGAGATTCCATCCAAGTTGTGGATTGTAATCCCTGCAGTTGTCTTAAGCATCCAGCACTAAGACTGCATATGGCGTTTCAATGTTTTTCACGAAGTTCTGAATCCAAGGCACTGCACCTGAAGTCCGACATATTCTGAGGTGAAGTCCGACAGTAACCGGAACGATGGCAAAAACTGCCCGTTGTTTCTCATCAATGGCATCGTTTTAAGTGATTTCATTTGCACAGTGGTCACAAAAAGGAAGGGTTTTTTTCTTTCAGTCGATAATAAGTTCGACGGTCAAATTCTCTATGCCCTCTTCGCAAATTTTCATTTCCGGAGGACATTATGAAGAAATCATCCCTATCTATCATCTGCTCGGTAGCTTCCGTTAGGAAAGCAGCGCTGAAATTAGTCGATCAACTTCGGAAGGAGTTCTAATGCACTACAGGTAAGATCAAGCTGTAATTATAGTCGCCCAATTACGGAATAATTGGGGAAGCACATTATAAGATGCATTTCTGCATTTCCATTGCCACTACCAATCAATCGCAAAAACTTCCTACAAACTATGAAATAAACGAAATAACGCATTCTTAATGCAAGTGATATGATCATTCAGGCATATTCACTTTGAAGGATTCAGTTTTTTGTCACCCAATTGCTGTGAGAAGGAATCTCATCGAGGGCAATTTTTTCGCATCTTTCAATGCCTAAATTATCTTTGTAGGCGCGATAAAACTATTTATGAAAGGAAATGCGCAATTTCACAACCTCTGGCTGCATTAGCATATGAGTTGAAAACGCTAAAGAGTGAGATCAGCATGCCATATATGCCACCGTGTTATCGTAATATGATGTGCGAAATTCAAATTTGTCAAAGCGAATTTCGGGAGGAAGAATCATACGAGCGGTCGGATCAAATAAAAATTGAATTCACTATTGCGTATATTTTTTTTATTGCTTAGTAACAAAGTATGAGACCGGTCAATCGGGTGAATGGAACGCAACAAGCCATATGCCTCTCCATCTCAGTTTAATCGAAAAATCTGAGTTGCTTTTAGTTTTCAGGATAGTGTTTGCTAAAATGTATTGTGGCTTATTATAAGCTGATTTTTTATCACTTTTACAGTGGAAAACTTTTTAAATGATGGGATTTAGAGATTTCGGCGACCGAAAAGATATAGGAGCTGTTTCATGCGTACATGATCCAGGGGGAAGGAACAAGAAATGCATCATGTACAAAAGAAGGTGCGACAAATACGTGATAGCGCTCAAGAGAAGCATCTAAGTAATAAAGCTATAGCTTCATTTACATGCTAAGGCATATTCCGGGAATTTAAGTGCCGTAAATATTCAAGGCGCCCAACATCCTTATGCGTTCCACGTTAGTACGCTTGTTTTGCAAAATTGGAGGAAACAATTTGCGCTATGTGCGGGTCATGGGAGCCCGTTTACTAGCGATTGAGTGCGATTACGTGAAACTCACTTTAACGGGCGCTTCGAGTCTATTCGGGTACCGGTGAGCTTTCAAGCTCCTCTTTCTTAAGTCACACACATGATGAGCAGCTGAATTTTTTTAAAACTTGATATGAGGACAGCGTTTCGGTTTATATTCTTGTAGACAAGTGAAAAAACCATGAAAGCAATATAAGGGAAGCGCATGAAATAGATTTTTTTTTTCGGTGCATGATGCAATGCAATCGCGAAAGAAGTTGTGTTGGCGAAAGTTTAATAATTGATTAAAGCAATTCAGAAGTGATTACCTAAGTAAAATGACAAACAAAGTGAATCAAATTTTATAGATTTTGTTTTGAAGAGCGGTTCTTTCTTGAAGAAATACACTTCCATCAGAAACAGTTTTGAAAAATCAAATCGAACTCACCGAAAATGCTTGCAAACTTTTGTTGCATAGAGTAAACTATTCATTAATTTACTTCTTTTCTCAATAAAACAATTGATATGCGGACTAAAAACGGGGCAAAAAATTTATAAAATAAAACGACATAAGACAAAACAACAGAATTGAAAGAGAATTTGGCAAAAATGAAATATGATGAGACAAGAGTTTATGAAGGAGTTTTGCCACTTCTAATCTGTTCAGGTTTCAGTTCTCCTCTAACTTCCCGCTGTCCGCTATTTGGAGAGGCGTTTCCGGTTAACGCTACGCTTTGCAGAGTTTTTTACAGGGAATCGCTTGCAAAACATCTAAAGGGACAACCACAAATGTCAAGGTTTTGAATGTAGCCACCGAAGAGAGAGACAGAAAAAGGAAGGATGAGCAAGACATTGCCACAGAAGGAATATCTCTGAACATAAAAGGGATTTTCAAGCAGTTACCCTTAGGATGAATACATCCTCAGCTTGTATTTGATTTTCTACGACAAAAGTGGATGAGACACTGCTGAAATTTATTGCTCTTTAAATCTTTCAGCAACAATTTCTATGCTATGATCATAGCTGTTGTGATATAGTAAAATAAAATTGAAAAGAAGAAAATTAAATAAGCATACCTAGCAGAGTTGTTGAATGGCATTCGCATATTATGTGACTCCTAAAATATCCTTTTGGTATAATGCATATAGAATAAAGTGCATTTCTGAGCAGTTTGGAGTTGATAGCGTCCTATCTGATGTTTTCCATGACACTTCGACTATACTTTATAAAAGTATAGTAGCATGGATTATTTAAGTTGAGTTGGAGTGCGGTATTGCAAGCTATTGTTGCATGGAAACCTGGCATAGCATAAGAAGAATTTGACATGAAAAATTTTATACAATATAAGGAGGCCGTAGATGAAAATTGATATAATACGATATATTTTATTTTGAGGATGGAAGAAAGCAGCAAAATATACTCAGATTATTTTCTCTGGAAGCATCGAAAAGTCTGCGAGTATATCAATGCGATAGCGATTAAGAATTATTAAGGCAACTATTAAGCAAAGGTAAATTTGTTTTATTAAATCACTTCATAGGGGTGAAGGTTATCGGTATGGCATGTTTGATATGCGTTATAATTACTCTTTTAATATATTGTATATGTCATTTGAGATGCAGGGACATGCTGAGATTAGTCCTTCTCGTTAGCAAACATAAGATGCGAGACGATCACTCACATTGTCATCAGTAACCATATATAAATTCACAAATCGATTTCTCAGACAATATGATGAAAGCGATGCTGATAATCTGTGAGGGAAATTTTTGCGCCAAAGTATATAATATAGGCACCAGTAGCGTACAGTGTATTTTCATAGTCATTTTCTTTGTTTCGTTCCTCTCTGCACCTTTTGTCACCTTATCGACGTATGTATACGTATTCTTCATGGCCCTCAGTGCTGCTGTTTGCGTATGAACAGTTATCTTACCGAAAAATGAATCCTCTTATCTTGCCCAAGCATACATCCGCATTGTTCTGAGATGGGGTTTAAACTAGAGTAGGCATATTCTCGGCTTAAAATATTTTCACTTGGATTTTTTCTTTCAACTACCGGAAATTTCTTTCAAGAGCAATAAACCTGTATAGCTCGCAGTATTGCAACATAACGGAATTTATGCATTACACTAAACTTTCAATTACGAATGTGCACTTAGTGCAATTGCCTCCGAGTATGACTTTTAGTATTTTGAGTGTTGACTATTTAAGTTGCTTTTGAGTATTAGAATATTGTTGCTAGTATACACTCTGCAGAATATCATGCAGATTTCAACTGCTGCTAGACGATAGGTAAATTTATGCTTTCATAGCGTCACACATTGAACCACAAAAAATGTAATGAATTTGATGTTTCTCAGTTGTGAAAAATGATGCAGCCGATTAACGATGATCCTTATTAATGCGCAATATATTTATTCAAATGGCGGAATCCAAGAAGTTTCTCTTAATCACCCCATGTTCCAAATTTTCGTATATTTCACCTTGAAGCCATAAATTCACCGATATTTACTAGCAATTCGACTTGACGGGAATTCAAAGCCGTCCAATATTTTTACGGCGAATAATCTTGTAGGGATAATTTAAAACTGTCGGATATTTTTCGACGTTTTCCTATGCCGTTCCGTTCGAGAAATCAATTTAGTGCATAAACGAAATAAATGCACTCTTGCACTTATCTTATTTCCATAGGGTCATCTAGTGACTTTTGTTAACTGCTTGCTGAATGGGCGTAGAAAGCGCTTTTTCGATTAAACATAGTGAGCAATAGTGGGCGACAGTTGAGAGCTATCAATAACTTTTCATTAAAAATAACTAATAAATGACCAGATTGTGTGGCTCATTGCAGGTCACTCTATTCAGTGGTGTTCTTCGATCATTTTCATAAGCACATCTCTCACTTTTGAGTGATCATTATCGCCGTTATAATTTTCAATGATAGACTGAATATCGATATCGATAATGCAAATTAAATATGTTTTCTTTCAGATTAGTGCAAATGCTTTTGATAAATTCAAGCATGGTTTAGAGGTATACTCTAAGTGAATGCAATAAAATCAACTATCAAAGAGATAAAATGCATTTCAGCTAATAACTTAAATAATGAGAAGTAAAATCGATTAGTTAGGAGAATGGAATTTGACAAATATGCAAACCAAATAGAAAAAAAAAGTTAACAACAAGTCGAAACGATGAAGATATAAAGTTGAATAGGGTGGAAAACTTTTTGCATGATCACTCACGTTATTTGTCCCATTTCCGAATGCACCATTATTAGGTGTCGTCATTGCAAACGTCGCATTTTTCGATGCGGTTGTTGACAGTCCACACAATGACAATGGGGATGGAGTGTTTTGATTTTCTGCAAAAAAAACGCACCTTTCTATTTTTTTAGTGATACTTATGACCTATATGTCTCCTTTCTTTCCTTCTTTCTTTCTTTCTTTTTTGCTTTTCTCTCTACTCTTCTATGTGATTTTTCCGTTTACGATAATCTCTCAAATTATCAACACAATATGGTACTGCTATCAACTAAGTTCCGAACAAAATGCTTCTTCATCCTTGCATAAGATAATGCGTTGTTTCCGATTTGCATGTAAAAACACATTCCGCGAAAACTATATTTTGCCGCTTTCAGCTTGGGGTTATTACGTTTGAAATAAATGCATGTTGCATATTCATGACGATTTCTATTGCTATATGCATTTTCTTTATTCTTCATTCATCTTATGGAATTTTTGAGATGTTATTGGTTTCAATCATTTTTATACGGTATATTTTTTGTTATTTTAGTAAAGCGCTACTATTAAGCAACAAAAAATACGCACATTGTTAGACGGTTATCATATACAATATGCTTAATTATATCATTGAAAACGATGGTAAGTTCTGTGAGTTACTTATAGTCATAAAATTCGATTAAAAGAACACATAGAAGTTTATTTCAGTTTAACACTATTACAAATTGGATGTATTCTTTGAAATATCGTTTTATGAAGAAAAAGAGATAAAAAGCAATGAGATAATATTTTTGAATTACAATAAATCGTTCGATTCAATTGAATTGTTTTCATTGTTAAGGAAAAATTTTGTATGAAAAAGTTGAACCATTTCATTGGTTAATTAAGTTTTTTGTGGATGAACAAAAAATTTGCTTAAATTGATTGCTGCTTTAATAAAAATGAAACGGATCGAAGCCGTTAAAGTTTGTGATGAAAGTGAAGCATTTATACTCTTATGAAGAAATATTCAACATGATATACAATTGAAAGTAAAACAGGAAGCGAGAAAAATTGCGAATACCTACATTGAATTAAATAATTTCAGGAAAGTGGAGCTCGGAAGGAGTAAAATCCGTTAGAATCTTTAATATGATACACGTGAAAAATATGCACTACGATTGAAAATTATGCTAACGGTACCGACTAAAAGAGTAATCCCCACTCTCTGTGATAGGGAAATCTCTAAACTATGTGAGGCATTCTATAATCGAAATGCATAATTCAATCTAAGCACTTAGAAGATTGCTGATGTGAACATCTCGCGTGGTTGCTTGAGAGAAATTTCGTGGAAATAAATTCAACGTTCAGAGTTAACAAAAGAAAAGGTATAGATGTTTTTTCACGGTCCCGCCAACCAGCCAATCGGTTGTGCGCATGCTAAAAAGAACCACTATAACACTTAGCAGTACGGTTTTCTCATAAATATAGTCGAGTAAGCAAAAATCGGCCAAAGATTTTTTTTTGGCTTGCATACAATCGCGCAGTAGCGCAAAAAAATCATTTGCAAAATCCTCTTCCCGTTGACTTCAAAAAGTACTCTGCAAATAAGAAAACTGTGTCGAAAATGTTGTGGAGTTTACCAGATTTTATCAATCTGACTGCTTGATTTCGCAAGCGCAGATACCTGATGGACACTTATGCACACACACACACAAGCACGCAAACAACCCTGCATATACATGCGCACGTACACATACACACATGTTCATATCTGCATCCGCACAACTGATGGCAAAGCAATGAGCTGTCGAAAATTTTCCCATGAGCATTGAAATTCTCATGCGACAATGCTCTGATGTTCGTGTGTTTGTTACGTGCGTTCTTATCATCATTTTTGATGTCTAAAAGTCACAATAAAGGTTCAATTGCCCAAGTTTGAGGTGTGGGTCACAAGGCACGCCAAAATGCAAACAAAAATTCTTCGCACAGTGGGACACGGTGCCGGTATATGAAAACGAACCACCTCAACAATATGGCATATTATTGGGTAACTGGAAGAGGCGAGGGGTGGTCATTGGTGCACGGAGGGCGTCATCATGTGGATCAGCGCGCAACTCAGGTCGGCAGTGAATTGTGAACGCGGTATATCAGCTCAGGCGCGACGGCGGCAGGCAGTGGATGGGATCTTGCTTTCAAAATGATTTTATCTTATCTTATCCATCATCACTTTCTGTTCGTGAGCCTTTCGGTGTGACAGACCTTTTTCTTGGCCTGCCTATCAGAGGATCAATACACTCATATGTAGTTAAAGAACGATGCGCAAAATTTACAGCCTGAATCTGAACACACCTTAAATTTTAAAAATGGACCACAGATGCATTTCCTCCTGTGCATTTCCTCCAAAACAAAATGCTTATTTATTGCTGCACATTAGGATGTTTTGATCCTTTCACAGAAATGAACTTTGTGCACAACTTTGTTAATGGATACTTGTTGTTAGTCTATCACTAACAGGAAATGACTCGTTACCTTCTGATTATTTAAAAACTACAAGCAGGTACACATTGAGCCATTTGAGTACTGGTAGATTCGCCGAAGTTGATTCTAGAATCTATGAAACTTTATTCAGGTTGTTATTTTTATATCTTAGACATCGTAGTTACACCTTTATTATATCGTGGGTCAAAAGCGTCAGGAAGTTCTATTCTATTCAAGCATATGTGTTCGAATATATCGAGTGACTGTGGAAAATATGAAATGACATAGAAAGCGCTAACGAAGCGTCATTTTCAATGTGTTCATCGGGCGATAAGTGCCATTGATGATGGCAAGTTGCATCAACTGTTGCCGCTTCAATTCATCCTCTCCATCAGGCTGTAATTTCATTTATATGTAAGTTTGCAATCGATGAGAAATTCTTTCAGTCATTAAAATTCTGCATTGTTACGAGAACTCATATACTTAGGTTATACGCGTTTATAAGCGTAAAGGTTCAGTGAGTGGGCTTCCTTGACTAGTTGCTTCATATAATTTGTTAACACTTGCCGCATATTTAATGGTCCATCATTGTAAGTGACCATTTATTTCACGGTCCATTATTGTAAATTGCCACATTTTCTACGGTCCATTCACATAAGTGGTGACATATTTTGCGGTCTGTCATTCAGGGACACCACAATGGGTAAATGTTCGGATATCAGAGACATTCAAAGTTAACGTGTCAAATATTCAGAGAGACGTTAACTCGAAATGTAACACACGAGCTCAGTTTTTTGGGGAGGGAAGTTCGGAGGGAAAAAACAGAAGCGCCTCCAGAAGACTACTCGTTAAAATAGAGCAGGAGAGTGTTGGGTATGGTGCTAAAGAGCCAACCCAAGATATCTATTTGTGACCATTTTTTGGTCTTCGTCATACCCTCGCCATCTCCAGGCGCCTCTATGAGCTGTGGTGCTCCCCAGTAGACCACATCGGCTCTCCCGCGTTTCTTCGCTTCCACTCGGTCTCCCTCTCAACGGTGTCACCGCCAGAGTTACAGCAGAGAGAAAAAGGAGCTGTCTCTTACAGGTGGTTTGAGCATGACACGGATGTAATCGACGGCATACTTCAGCTTTCTTCTTGCTACGGATTCAAAATCCTCGCACTGTATCAGCACGTGCAATTCTTCTTTAGGACATCCACTTGCGCTCTTTTGAACATCCGCAGCCTCCTTCAATGAGCAGAACAGGCGTTATATGAATTTGCAAGCATTACTTTCTAAGATTTCACTTTTATTTCTCCAGAGTTCTTTTCCTCGAGCTTCCCGTGAAGTTAACATACATAGCACTATGTGATGCAGTACACCTCTCACCACTGTAATCTACCAACATTCTACGTCCAACTAAAAACCAACGTATGCCAAGACCCTAGGCTCGAAAAGATTATAAATCCGAGCAATCTACGTTCCAAACGAAATTTTTTGAATGATACGAAAGTTAAGCGCCAAAAAACCGAAGAGCTCAGCACTCATTTACCATGTTGACAAAATGTACTTGGAGTCCGGATATACCGAAGTCAACAATAGGCACCAGTCAAAAGAACAATAGGTTTGTTTATTAATTTGCCCGACTTTTGCAAAACTCTTCCATCGCAGCTTCTTTGTGTTTGGATATTCTTTTAGTGAAGCGAAAACGTGTTAGCTTATTTAGCGCAGACTCTATTCATAATTTTATGTGGTTGTTGCAATTTTTTACCGACACGTCTTTTGGAAATGCATGAAATTTACGAACTACCGTGGAGCAAGTGGACGAAAACTGTGAAAAGCGCCTGATTTTTCCCGGTAGTCGCAATGCGTCCTTTAGATGAATGAATAGTGTGGTAACCAAAGATTGGTGACACGGTGAGGTCGAGATGAAGACACGACCTATGAATGCATTGAGGAAATATTCTCTTCATGAAACTGAATGAAAACTCTTATAAAAAATATGCGGAAACGTACATCACGGGTAGAACCACGCCCTCTAATCATAATGCGACATCCGGTCTCTTCTTCCAGCTGTTTCGCCGTCATACCTCGTGGACCGAGAATGCGACCCACAAAATTGTACTGGAAGATACTTTGCTATTCCCATTCTGATATTCCGTTGCTTCCTATTTCTTGCAACCTGATTTCTCTGGACCCATACAGGTCGATAACTACTGATAAGAAAGGAAATTGAAGATATTAGTCTTAGGTTATATGAGGAATTAGATTTCTAAAGCAAAGAGATGAGTTCTTCGTCAACGGCATTCTAATCGACTGATAAACTTGGTCGAACATCGAAATTCCAAATCCAGAAACTTCCTATTAAAACGCTTTTCTGGTCTTATCAGCAATTATTAATTATTTCTCAGCAGTTCTTGAATATTTCGCTATCTATTCCTTTTCGATTATTTTCTGCAAAGTGGGATGTGTGAGTAGATGAGAATTGATGTATGACAAGTAACAAATGGGAGTAACTCAAATTATACAGCAAAAGTTATTACAGTCAATAAGCAGTAAGGGAATTACATCAGGATATTCGTGTACGGGAACGAACACCTTCTCCTGAAGCAGCACTCTTCGATCCACTTTTGGGGTGCTTGCATCACCACACGCCTGAACTCGTCCCACCCTGCCATCCACAAAGCGAGGCGTTTGTTCCTGCGTCGGCATCTCACCCAACGCCGTACGCACTTTTAGAATCTCTGAAAGCATGAATCGTTTAACGCCTTAAGCAAAAACCTGTAAAATTTAAAATCCAACAAACTTTTTTCATAGCTTTGTGATCATCAAAAACTATCCTAGATAGATTCAAAGAAACAAGAAAGGGAGCGCAGGAAATGGGAAGGGCGAGGGAGGGAGACAGAAATCGATGCATTTCACCGTCTGATCGAAACCCTTTAGAGTACGATATGAGCCATTATGCGATAAGTGAGTACCAAGATCACTTTCCTTCTCCGATTCTTTTCAATCGTTATATTACTGTAAACACAATCAGCTATACTCGTTGAATATGCATCAAAAGCTCACAACGCATACCTTCTCTCTTCATTTTTGTATAATATATAAACTCAAGATGTGAATTATTTTACTATACAGTTTTATTATTTGTTCCTATGTTCTATTCATTAAAAATATGGCCAAAATAAAGCTACCTCTCTTAAAGAAAAAAAAAGATTTTAAGCTAAACTCTCTCTTTCTGCAATTTACTCTCTAATTCGTCTATCGATTCTTGTTTTATCTTCATATGTTATACTCTCTACGCAATAATTGCATCTTAATTTCAAAAATCAAGTTTTTTATCACTGAATTCTCTTTTTCTTCAAGTAATTCGTCTACGTTATAATCATTTCCTTTTTTCACTGTAATGTCATCATTTTCATCTGATTTTTTTTTGATTATTTTCTAATGTTTTTTGGCTACTTTTGCATATGGCAACTATTAATCTGCCAAAATCAATGATGCACGCTGCATAGTTGTTCACCTTCTTCGACAAGACGAGTTAAATGCTTGAAGTCGAATGAGTTGGGCAATGCAGTGAGACCACGTTTCTCCTCTAAGAGACGTGCCAGATATTCAGGACTTGGCTGAAACTTTCATGCGTAATACAAAATGAGCTTAATGCATTGACAACCGTTTGTCAATATATTAAGCTCATTTTATGGCATATTTCCGCAATCATAGAATGGTTCGTGAACCAAGATGAGTTTCAACATTCAAAAATACGAACTAATATCTCATCCCAAGTTGTTCTCATGTCGTTTATTATTTTAATGTAATACATTTTAGTTGACTTGCTAATTGTATATTATACTCTTATAAACTTTTATTTCATCAAAAAATTTCCTTCTTTATGCACCGTTTTATGTTCATTTTTCTTATATTTCCGTTAGAACCGTTGAGAATACAGTATTTACCTATTTATATTTACATTAGTAATTATGGATATACGAAATTGAAATTTACATTCCATAAAAATTTGCTGAGATAAGCACAAATATTTGAATTTTTTGCATAATCAAATGGGATTATATTTGCAAAATTTAAGCAATTCAAGTATCATTCTCTATATATGTCGAAAATTTCGTCGGAATACTCAAAATTTCCAAATCGTGAGATATGGCAACAACGCGATTTGGAAGTTTGTAATAACAATTGAAGAACAAAAAGTTTTTTAAAGTAAGGTCTCCTGAAATGATCACATTGAATTGTAATATAATAATTGAATATAAAACACCATCGTAAGTGGTGAGACACATTTGCAGTGAATTCAGCTTTCATCAAAAGATCGTTAGTTGCTTCCATGATTGCCATTTTGTTTATGTTGATATCAGTGGTCAAAAAAGTCCTAACGCGTTGTTTCAGTCTATCCCACTGAATCAAATTATGGTGGAAAAATTATTTAAACTCGTGGCAGCTACTCTTTTATAATGTTTCCGCAATTATATCAACTGCAAGACATTTTCATTTTTCGGAAAAACGAGAATTTCAATGGCTTATTGGATATTTAGTATGGAATAAAAAATTTCGCTCAGCTAAGAGAGATTTCATTTGCATCGACGATAAGCGATCATCGCTTCGACACAATGGATATTAGGTTCAACGAAGGATATCTGCGTTGCTTGCCTTACTTTAGTACGTACGTGCCGATAACAGTGTAAGTAAAAGTATTTGAGAGGACTTTTCTAAGAGGAGACTTCAAATATTTATTCCCAAGTTTGCCATCTTCGCTATTCGGAAAATAATGGAAACAATTGCAGTTTGGAACTGCTTTTTCAGAGGATCCAAGTCCGATCGATGCTTCAAGTTGGCTCTAAAAATGCTATTTAGAATTGTCCAGATATCTGACAGAGCTAGCCCTCCGTATTTGAGCAACCAAGTGGAGTGCGATTGTGCGTTTCGGCGATGATCTTTTCGATATGCCACTTTACAATTTTACTATAATTCGACTGCAGTGTATATTTCATGTACTCAGTAAGCCTATATTTACTTAAATATTTACACGAATACTTCTCTACTGCGACAATTCTTCACGAAAAAAAAGAATTTGAGACATTCTTGGCAAGAAAAAAAACAACTAAAACTGTACTCCCAAGTTGTATACACAACCTGAGGCTTGGAAGAAGATTGAATGTTTCTAGTACACTTGGTACTACGACAATGAATTTAGTGGCTGTCAGCAATCAACAAGATTTTTAAAATAAGACCAATGACACGTGAATACAGAGATATCAAAAACAATGCAGCAATCAAATTGGTTTTGATAAGTTCTCGGTGAAATTTTTTCCGTTCTTTTACCACTTTCGCCCCTCGCAGATGAGTTAATCATAACAGTCCGGCTATCTTTACCATCTGTGCATCCATAAGCTGTGAACTTTATGAACTTTATGATCTGTGACCTTCTAAATGGATAGAAAAAACTCATACGAATGAATTTTCATAGCGAATTGTTCTCGGGTGGTTGTTTGATATATACCACAAACTCTATCAGAAACATTTCAAAGCGACCACAAAGCCGATGCTTCCCTATAGAATAAACGCAACAATCGAGCAATTTAGTTGGTCAAAACTAAGTCAAACCTTCTTCTGGATTTCAGTGTTAAATGTTGCAGGAACGATGAAACGAGATATCATCCCGAAATTTTTCTTGGGACTCCGTGCCGAGTTTGACTCAGCGCCATTCAAAGCATCAGCTTCGGCTCGTACTTGCTTACAGCCGGTTACCTTGTGGCTCTCCTCATGATGCTTCGTCTCTCCTATAAATTCCGTTGATTAAATTGCAGTTCAAACTAATTGAGTACAGCAACTAGAGATGCCAACTACTTGTGCTTTTTCTTGGCTTCTATGGATTCAATCCTTGCTCCGAGTCAATAACCATGAAATGTCATTCAATAAGATGACTAGTAACTGTAAAAGATCTATGGGGAGGAGAAAAAAGTATGGGGAAACAGGACGGAGGGGAAGGGGGAAAATGGCAAAATTTCAAGCAGCCCGACTTAACGACGGTTGGCTAAATCATGGAATTTTTGAGTGCTTGGGCATAAAATGAATAAAATATCAGCACAATGGGTTGTAAATGTTAGTGCCTTCAAAACTCATCAACCACATCAAATTGATGCTAATTGTTATTGCAGCTGTTCCATGAACACATCTTTTTTTTCGCTAATATTGACGTATTTCGCGCTTTTTCATGAGGAATTAACTAATTGTTCTTTACTATGACAGGTGAATTTAAACCTAAAATGGTTTTTATAGATTTGACATATTTTTCGGGATATGCTGACTTCGGGTTCCAGTTCCAGGCTTTCATGTTTTTAGGATATACTGGCTGAATATGAATTACCTGTGAAAATTCGACACAAATTAGCCAGGTGAGCAGAACGAATTGAAGTTCGAGTTCGACTCAGCGCCATTCAAAGCATCAGCTAATTGAATACAGCAACTAGAGATACCAACTACTTATGCTTCGTAACATTCAATGAATTTCTTGTTTTCTTGATTCAGTTATTCGATTGTTCAGATGATATAAGCAGAATGCTTCGAAATACTCAAGATGAGGCAAATGAAGTAAACAAGTACTATCTGAGGCATGCAAGATGGAAAACGAATTTTTAGGAAGCAGCACTCTTGGATGAAAAAATACTGGCTTTAAGCTGGAAATCATTATGTTTGCTAAGGCGCTTTAACAAAGGTTGGGGGGGGGGGGGAAGGGAAGGCGGAATTTTCTGTGCCTTCTTCTCCGGAATGTAAATTTTACGGTCAGGATTGCTAACTTTCCGGCGATGATCTACAAAACTTCCAGATGAGAACACAACTAGCTTGCCTATAAAATGTTCAATGGATGTTCAAAACCTTATTTAGCCTATTACCTTTCCGCTGAACCTGTTAGCGTTTCCATTTATGAATGAAATGCTTCAGACTGACGCAGTAGGTATCTCCAAGTTCATATCTACGTAATTGTTTTGCACATCAGGAAACAAATGACAAGCCAAGAGATGAGAATCGCTGAAATCTTTGGTGCGCTCATAATGCACCTGTTAATGTTACTGTTGAAATGCAAATGTCTAAGAAACCTTTTTTTAAATCGATAGCTGCGCCTCTATCACCGCCTCCTTCTGCGGTGAACTCCGACGATGTATCGATGGGGGGACTGTCCTGTAGGTTAATATTTTACCGCAAATGATTTAGAACAGTAGCCGCCATTCTCATCACAGAACATCTTGACGCTCAAGCTTATTTCAGGTTTGGCAACACTCTAGGCTCTTTTTATAAGGTTAGAGGAACGTTTGGAAATTTTTTTCATGTCCTTCTGAGCGTTCAATACGGCAGAGGAAATTGCCCATGAGATCAGGAGCGATATCTGTAATATGATGAGGTGGTGAATGAATACGGATCATGCATTGGGCGAAGAAGTGAAAACGAGCCGCTCGTCATCGGCCGATGTCGCAGCACTATTGATAATTAAGATATCTCTAAGAATTCATAGGAATAACACCACCTGAAGGAATTACACTATATTGAAGCATGATAATCCAGAAAAAGCACTATCTCTTAAAGAGCGATTATCGAACCACTGTTGCGGTTGTTTTGCGTTTGCCCCAATGACACCAAAGGATAAGAAGCACCTTGCTATTGCATGTATGCTAGAAGCACCCTCTGTCTTGCTTTAATACTGCATGGAGCATTTGTCCACGCACTTATCAGATCGTATCGCAATCTTTTCTTTATATTTAATCATTCGTTACATAGAAAAAACTGTATAAAAATTTATGAAGTAATACACTAGTGAGCTAATATGCGTACTTTTGCTGCACAGATTTCATAATTGGCAAGAGAAATAACAATAGAAATTTAGAAATGAACCATAGAAGATGTCGTGAATGGTGAAGGTGAAATTGACGAGATAAGGTGAAGTCGTCGAGTTCGAGAAGTTCTATTCACTTCTGGAATGAGAATAAAATATTAATCAAATGAATGTTTGATTTTGCATTGAACAAACGTTCATTTATTTGAGAATATAACTTAGAGTATTTTCAACGTTATTTCTCTAGCAACCAAATGAAGTGAATAAACAAGCTAATGCTGAATTGAATCAAGAGCATCCATTATCTTTACTGATATTTGAATATTAATGACGATTATATTGAAGTATTCACGAATCGAACCGTTTTATTCGAATGATTTACGCTTTCAATAAAACAAAAAAAAATCTTCTTTCTAACCAAACTATTAACGAATTCAATTAGAAAAAGAAACTGAAGAAAATATTATCTCAAAGAAAAAAAAAACTGTCAGAAACTTTTTGTAAGGTCAGTTTTTTTGAAAAAAACTGAAAATAATTGATACTTTGGAAAATTATTCTAAAGAACTTTTTTTATAGAGCAATTGTTGTCTCATAAATAATCAATGTGGAAGAACGATGCAGATTTCAACGAAATTCTCAAATAAATTTCTATTCAAGCGTCCATTTGTTTCGAGTAATCCCCGGCAATGTTTTGAACGTTTCACTGGCAAATTCGCGGAATGAGCGCCTATCCACCACTTCATATAATGTTCGCATAGTTGATAATGAGGAGTCATTCTCCGAAAGTAAAAACCCACATCCCCACAGAGCGCATCAACAAAAAGTTCGGCCACGAATACTTATATCCTCTTTCCATCTTGCCTTCCGTATAGAATCGATGACAAACCTTGCAAGACGAAACGCCCGCCCACCGAAATCAACAAATTGCTAATATTGGAACTGACTGAATGAGTGTCTGGAAAAGCAAACCCAAAAATTGATTACGCGTCATGAAAGCTGAGTAGAATTGCATAGTATGACTCATTAGAAAAGCTTGAGCCGAGTGGTTGAAAAAATATTTCATATTCATCGATCGGCTCGAAATGAAAACAGTTAAATAATGCGATGAATTGAGTTGCACCGTGCAAATTAAATCGCTGAGAAGATTGTATAGTTGATGCACAAGTGAGCACATAGCTGCAGTAACACCTATATTTGACAACCAACTAGAGCAGTGCTGTTCAATTTTGCATCGAAAGCACTGAAACGACTCGACGAAATCGACATCGAAGAAGAAAGCATCCACTCACCAAAGCCCTCGAAGTGGCTATGAATCCGATGAATCGATTCATTTTCTATTCAGCACGAAAAGAAATTCAAAAATTTTAAATCTTGCAAAATTATACAAATAATGATCGAAATGTGCCAAAAATTGCAAATGGTATAGAAACAAATATTCAAAAATTTTTGCACTTTTCGGTTTGCATAAATGAGCGCACGTTGCAATCATAATAAGTGTCTAAATATGCTAAAGAAGCTGTCACGATATGGCCTTCGCATTTCGCATTTCTTCCTTCTCTCATTCATTTTCATAAATTATCAACAGGTGATCAATATATGAAATAATTCCCTCAAGTTTTAGTTAACCTGTCCACTGATAGAAATCGTCTGCAGAAGACACATCGCTTCGCAACTCGATTGATTTTTAACAAAAAAGGACGCCCACTATAAAAGGCATATAAAATCCTGGCAATTTGATACTCTACAATTTACACTGAGTATGACATGGTATGGAAGATGATCTTGTGATGTATAGTATACCCTTCGAATTTGGTAATTCTAACTCGTGTTTTTGAATGGAAGCTAAGAGAAGTACAGACAGACACATACAGATACATGCGTACAGACATAATGGTGCCAGCATGCGCATTGCAATCAATCTTTCAAATGCACATAATAATAAGCTTTCTCTCATTTACATCTCAGTTGCTATTATGACGGTAACATAGAGTATAGAAATAGTAAACTTTTTTGATAAGATCTTTCCGCCTAGCACTAGGTACTTGATAGGACGTGAACTTCATCTTTCGAGCATAGATGGATCCCCACACATCATAATCACTTATGCAGATGTATTTATATTTGATAGAGGGTCAGAATTCATGTACGATGTTTGCCCGTTCATGTCGGCAAAAAGACATATTCGTTGAATTTTGCATATTTGATTGGCTGGCCAGACGGCTGAATCACTGGCTAAGAATCCTAATTATGACGTATGAATAAATTAGTACAGACAAAAATCGATCTCCATAGTCAAATACATATAAACGTCAATAAATATTCAGAAATGTTTGCATTGCAATGCACATAATTGCAATGTTACACTTTATTGCAATTCACAGAGTTTGAGCG
Organism: Ascaris suum; assembly: GCA_013433145.1. NCBI lineage: Eukaryota > Metazoa > Nematoda > Chromadorea > Rhabditida > Ascarididae > Ascaris > Ascaris suum. The sequence continues at coordinate 3,626,086 of CM024175.1, forward strand.
TTTTTCTACGCGAGTGACACGAAGTTCTTCAGCATTGCTATAAAATACGAAGTGAACGATCAATTTGATAGTGTGCATAAGTGTGAATCAAATTTGTTTTCCGCTTATTCGAATAAATTTATCGATTTTTCGATGTTATTTATTTACCGTTTACTCTAATGTAATAAGTATTTTTAGAAGTTTTCTATGCAAGAGTCCATATTTACGAAATATATTATGAATTTGTTGAAAATTTTCTAGCATTTTAAATGAAATACGATGGGATAAAATGATTGTTATGGTATCAGAATGTTGTTTTTTATTGGAATAAATTTCTCTTATTTAGTTGATTTTTATGCATTCTAGTGCTCTAAATAGTGCTACGATTGCATCCTATTATATTAGATCATAGGAAAAAACTACAATATTCTTGCAGTCAAGTTGAAAGCAATTTATGAAGTAATGCATTATACTTTAAGTAGTTTGCATTGCTCATCTAGTTGCAATTTGGCAATTTTTACACATATGGCATTCATTTTATCAAAAGCATTTCAAAGATCTCCCTAATTGCCAACTTATTTTCGCGTCTATTTATTGAAACATGATGCATTTCTTGAGAATAGGTGGAAGAAAGTCAGCTATGATTTATAGTAGGTCCTGAAAAGTTTTCCCATTATAGAACAAGGAGAGGATAATTGCAAATAGTTGCATCTACCTATTCATATACGTATCTTGACCCAATATATGGTTTAATATTTAGTTGTTTTCGTCCAAATTTGTCTCGAAGCGAAAGCAAACGCTACGGTAGATTGTATGAGTTGGCTTGCTGTTTGTGTGCCATAGTGCCACTATTTGTAAACATCGACGTTGTTACTCAACGTTTGCAGTGGTGTGTTTGTGTGCGTGTGTTACGGGCGTGTTGCTAAGCGCTAACACTGTCAACGAGTTGGTGGGCGTGCGGTCGCGTTTTCATCTAGGCATCCCCCCTCTGAAATCGTCTCGATTTTGATTGGGGAAGTTGGATTGATTAGCGGTGAGTGTTTCTATAATTGTTTGTTTTTGTGATTATTGTTTTTTATATTTAGGAGCTGTTTTATATTATGATTATTTCTGGGCACATTAAACAAATGCGATTATTAAGCTTCGAGCAGCTTCGAGTAAATGGGATGACAAACTTAGAAGAAAGGTGAGGCGATTGGTTGAGAGAATGCAGTAGTCGGAAGTTTGAGTTATACTTGGCCCAATTCTCGGTTGTGACCGAGTCCATGATCTAGCTGAAGCATTTATCGACGATTTTTTTCGCCAAATTGATGAGGTAATGCAGTTGATGTTGTTCTGAGAGTTTGACGATCGCATTTGGTTTTACTTACTGATTCAGCTGAATGTACTTCTCAAAGATGGTAGGTAAAAAGTTCAGCTGAGCTCCCTTTTTCCTTTGCTGACTTCTGTATTTAGTTGTAATCTCAAATAGTCAAAAGATGATATGCGTTTTTTATAACGGAAGGGAGCCTTTTTTGGACCACTTCAACCTCGACGAAGCAATGTTGTTTCGGAATGAGCGTTTAGTTTCACCTCATGCTTGAGAATAATTCGGTTCATCTATAAATTCCTAGAACATATCGAATTGCGATCTCATCGACTAATAGCTAAACGGATTCTAGTTTCATTTCCTGCATGTTTCGTCTTTCCCAATTTCTGCAACACGTGCAGTTCAGCGAGATCAATGTCGGGAAGGGACGCTGCTGTAATATATGCATATTGTGCAGAGGGCAATACCACATTTGAGCGCAGCTGAGGTGTAATTCCAGGTTGGGCTTCAAAAACCTTCAGCCCGTTCGAGTGGCCGCCTTCAATTTGCACGAGCATTAAAATTTCTTCTGATTGTTATTCTTTTTTCTGAACCTTCTGCCACATTGGCCTGAAATGTTGCGATTCGGTAGGGCCAAGCAGTAGTGATGAGACGTGGCAAAGCTCTCTGGTAAGGGTGGGAAGGAGGGAGCCTAACCTGAAGCATGTGAAGAGGAGCGTCTCCAGGCCATGTCGAAGGTGAAAGCACGGACATGTCCATTGTCTTGGTTTTTTGCTCACTCAAAAATGTTGCGTAAATCTTGTATAGCTGTGATTGTCTAATATTTGTATTGAAGAACATCTGCGTCAGAGGTGGTACGTGGCTGTTAGCTTACAGGTAGAAATATCATCTCATTGGTATTGGCTCGATTGCCAGTGTGAAATATTGTTTTATCGATGCCAACTAAATTTTAAAAAAAAACAACCTTTTTGCATTTTTGCGCGTTTAAGAGTACTTCTATGGATTAGTACTGATGCACAAAAAAGGTTACTGCGTGCTCAGTAAAAGTTGAGATGAGAGTATCACTTAGCTGAAGTAAACAAAGAATGAACGTTATATGCAAAGTCACATTTTCTAATCGATATTCCCATCGCAATCCGTTAAGAGTTCCTCTCACTAATAATACGTGATTCAGCTATAGTTTTTTCCATTCTGCATATTAAACGAGCAATCGCATATGAGGGCTTGACGATGTTGTTCGTCCCTGATAGCAACTGTTTAATCGGCTGTTGAGTTGATTGTTTCGTAATAGTGCTAGAGTTTTGAGCATTAAATTATGGGAATTAAGTTTGCTGTTAACATTGATTAAATCCTGTATGAAATCTTAGATGGGTGTTTGTTGATGGGAATAAGCGCAAAGTGTTCTTAACTTTTTTTTTTAGCTCCAACCTTTTTTTTGCTACCACCGTTGCGATTAACCCATAGTTAATTGCTGTAGTTGAAACGAATTATTGAGCTCAATATCCTGTTGATGATAAGCATGTTGCAGGTGAAGCATTTTCACCTGAAGAGGCTCCATTATGGCGTGTGGTGTGGCATTGAAACGCCCATATGACTACGACGAATATTTGAGTGCAGAGGGTGCAGGAGAGGCGAAGCGGGCACGCCATACCCAAGCGCATTGCTCACCGTTCCGCGCTCAAATAGGCACTATTGCTGCCTCGCTGCCTGTAGGGAGCAGTTCTTCGTCTGCGCTTCTTCAGCTCAGAGATACCAAGGTTAGCATGCTACTCTTCTCTTCTACAAATTAGAATTACATATACAATGCATATCTCACAAATTGGCGCATCATGCAACAGTAACTCTGAGCCTTTATACCAATATTGGTCATGTGGTTCTTTCATAGTTTGAAGGCGGCAAGGAATAGAAAATATTGGAAAGCAGTACTAATAAATATGTTGTGCATTTTGCGTCATGAATATCTCAAACTTGCCATGTTTATCAAAAAAAAGCATTATCTTTGGACAGGTATGTTCATTTGCGACCAGCTGTGTGCATTTTTCAACCGAGGGCTCAAAGTTGGCAACGGCAATTCAAAGCAAAAAATTGACACGTGAAAGCACGAGATGCATAAAAGCGAAAGTAGCGGTTAATTGTGCACTCGTTTGGATCGTTCCGTAATCATAGATGGAAGTTTCGGATTCCTAATTATATTTGCGTATTTCACTCGATTTTGGTGGCTTGTTAGATTCGCATAAGGACGCATAGTGGATGTGTCTGTTGGCCTGCATTGCAAAAAAATTAACGTTTGCACAATAATATCTTATTTATATGATAGACGCTGCATTATATCAACATTTCATATGCTATTCTTCAATGGCCAAAATTTATCGTACTGTTGCATTTCAGGTGGAGCCTAGCGTTACATTCTCTTACAATATTATTTTTGAATCATTGCATATCAGATCCTATCATTTCATGTGATACCATTTGCTATCAGATCAGATCAGCCATGTCTTTTAGCCACTTGATCACATCGCGTTTTATTTTCGAAACTGGGCTCTCACTAATTAAATTATTCGCAATATGCGAATAGCTGTTGAGCGGTGGCAGTATTCAGCATATCGAAGCACATTGCCATTAGCCAGCAAATGTTGTCTAACTTTCTTTGAGTCAAATGATCGAAGTTGTTTGATTCAGTTGTAGCAATTCTCTTCATGTTGCAACCGGGGGAGGGGAAAGAGGGAAGGTAACGTAGCTGCCGTTTCTTCTCTTCTGTCATTCTTTTCCACTCTCCTTTCAAGACGGCAAGATCACCAATATCTAGAGAGGATAGTGCAAGAGGATGACATGCAGGTACATATAAATAGTTCCGATATACGAACTGAATTCCTTTCTGGTCTACCATCTACGATCTTTCTTTTCTTGGGGTTTTCGCGAGAATCAAATATATGCTGAATTTCATCGATCAGTAGGTGAACACAAATGTTTAGGATGTCGTTTGTTAGGATTGAGGCTACGTTTAATCTATCATTGCTTAGCGTGATTCTTCAGCGGTAATTCTCATTTTGACTTCTATATAATGAACTTTGATCTGTGATCTATAATGATGCACTTATCCACTAGTGTTATTTCTTTTTGAGACAATGAAGAAGGCACATAACTTTTTGCATATAGAAGTGATTATTTGTGTTGTTGAACTCGCTAATAGGCGTTGAGGATTCATTTCACGGCAAAGTTCTCTGCACGGTATTCCTACGCCTGCCGTACATGCACTAGTGATTGACAATGATCTCTCATCTTTGATCAACGCTATCTTTGTTTTCCTTTTCTTTTTAAATTGCAGTTTGTGAATATACACATATATCTCTTTCTTCGTACCTCATTCGTTTGCAACTGATAGCCTTCATTAATTAGGTTCTTAGATGATAGGAATCTCGCTAATTTGCTTGTTGTTTCACTTTACACGATTCGTTTAAGGTCGTCGAATGTTTTATGCGATACCAGCTGATCCCATTGATATTCAGCGAGCATTGAATTTGCAAAAATGTTCCTTCACATTGGCCGTCTGAAAGAATCGCTTATCGAAATTGGTATTTGGCGGGCATGCTCTTATTAAGTATTACACAACTTCGGTTATTCACAACTGCGAATTGCTTTATTCACTCTTCTTTTGATTCGTTGTTGGGGGAAGGGGGGGGGCGAGGGGAGCTGCGTCTTTTCTCTTGCTTCCCTGCCATTTTCCCCACACCGATCGGTTAAAGAATATTATTTGGGATTGGAGGTGGTGCTGCTGATTCAGATACGGGGAAAATCTAGATGCATTGCATTACAAATCGCATTTTGCGGGCAAAAAAAGTGAGGAAAAGCATGAATTTTTCCCGACAAAAGGGGGAAGCGCAATAATGATTAGTTAGGATGTGAACACGTTTAACGAGATCAACAAGCGAATGGCACATGACAAGGTTAGATGAGCTTTCGTGAGAGAGATGCTTCGAGGCGATGTTGGCTCCCTCTCTAAAAAAAAAAAAAAGAAAGACGTATCGCTTATCGCACATTGGAATCATTCCATGATTTCGCCACAATATTGTGCTCTTCGATAGCCATCATTATTCAGCCTTATGCATTGCGTTCGTCTTTGTTATTGCAATATCTAATATGTCACAGCTAAAGCACAATAGCTGAGATTTGGTAATGACCGTGAAAGAAATTTTGTGGGAGGCGGAAGAAGTCGTACTTATTTGGCTGTAAATTTGATAGAGTGAATTCAGATTAGGTGAGAATTGGAAGATTTTAAAAAAATAAAGAGAAATAGCGTAGCAAGGATGAGCATTTGAGTACAATCATTGATAAACCAGCTAGATGAGAAATTTTCACAATCCTTGCTGCTTATAGCCGAAAGCAAGGTGTGTTGGCGTCAGATGCTGTATTGATGTCATATCTGTGGAGGAAATGTTTGCTTGATTTATTTCTTTAATGGTACATTTTGAGTCAATTTTCTAGAGCCACTCGCGAAACATTTTGTAATAATTTTATAGCTGCGATGGAAACAAAATTTTCATAGGCGAATGGGTTGAGCCGGGATTTTTCTCTCATTTTTATTTTTATTTATTTATTTATTTTTATTTTTTTTGAAGATGAAAGAGAAAAACTACGGAAGCAATGTGCAGCTCCGAACTGTTAATTTCTGGGAGCCGTTTGGTCGCTTCTTTGTGTTATGCTTTGCGCAGATTGCAGCCAGGATATTAAAATAGTAGTCCATAGACGATGCGAAACAGTTTCGTCGAGATCATCAAAATTGTGCTTTCGTTTTAGAGAGAACCCACACAGACTGAGTTGAATCTTACTTGCAGTAGCAATTTTGATATTGCGCGATCTGCATGGATATTGCGCGATTGCATGGCCTTTTTAGGCCTTTTTCTTCAAATCGATGTGAGTATACAAGAAAGCATTTGTGAATTCTTCATCGAGTTACTTAATAAAAGAAGCTGTGTGCATAAGTAATTACTTTATAAAATACGCAGCTGTCAATGGAGCTTTTTTTATATTGCTGGCTGGTCAGTGTTGATTTTCACCAATTTCTTTAAGTTTACAAGAACGCGTGCCTATTTATAACGCCTCAAATACTGACGAACTACGAAATCGAGTTTGCATCGGCGGCCGTCGTCTCCTGTCTCTCGGGATTGAGATATCGTAATTATCAAAGACAAAATGTTTCAAGCCATTTTCATATGGTTTCCCATTCTACGTTCACAGAAACGAATAGAAAATTTGCGCGTGAATACGTGCAACTGTTTATGCGCATTTGTGTTTATGATGTCTACGATCGTGATGGATATACGCAGCAACATTCTTTATTAATGCTTTGTTTGTGAAAAATGGCAGATTCGTGAAACAACAGTATTCATCGATGTATTATAGTTGCAATGACAATTGATCAGCAGTATTTTGAGATAAATAAACGTGTAGTAAGATTATTTTTGTGCTCTTTAATAGCAGAATGATCACTGTTTATTAATATGGGTGTTGTTATTCGTATCGCGAAGCATTGATTATCGAAATCCGACGTCAGTGTTTTCATCTGAATTTCTGTGTCTGCCAATAGCAATATTTTCGTTTCTGTGAAGCTAGCGGAGTTAAAGTCTACCTAATGCATCCACTTTTAATAGTCTCTCAGCAAGCATTCAAGGTAGATGTTAACATTGATTTTTGAAGTTAATTGGCAGGACATGATTTTTTCAACTTAAGTACCGGGACGCAAAGTACTTCATGCAGCGGGTGATAAGAAGTGCAATTAAGTATGCAAAGGTACTTGCTTAGAAGTAATCTCTTGATGGAGTTGTACTTCACATGCGAATTGGTTGGTCAGATAGCTGAAGGACAAGTGATCCGGTTTGGTGCTAATTATGCTTTCAAATGATCGGCCAGGAAACACGGATGCATAAGGGCCTTATTATCATGACCACAACTGATTCCACAATATGGTGGTGAGGTTCAGATAATTTGCGTTAGCCAAGCTGGCTTTATCGTCTCGACTGTGCTTTCTGATATGGAGCCGTTGGATATTCTGGGTACCTCAGCCCTTTAGGAGGTATGAAGCAAAAACAACATATGTCCCTCATTGTATAGATTGCGGATCAGAGTAGTTTATTAATAGTAATGAGTGGAATTTAGGAACGTGAAGATAACGACGTTTCGCCGTTCGCTTCAATCGCTGGTCGATCACAGCTATCATCCGGCCAACTGGAATCATATCTGCGGGCTGAGGTGCGTTTCATTTGACTGTTCCACTCACGAGAGTAACACTAGGCATTTTTTTGGCCAGTGATGTTTGACCTAATGTAGTACAAACCGTGGCTTGCCACCATTGTAATCTTAATTCCACTACTTTATTTTGAAGCATACATTTGCGTATTATCGTCGAAATTGCAATACAATTTGACGATATATAGAGGGACATTATGCAAAGTTTGTGTCACCCAAAGTTACCCACAATGATTACTGAAAAGGATTTCCATGAGACAAGTCAACAAACATCAAAACATCGTGATTTTATATGTGTATGGCAGTGTATCGTATGAGGCTCTGCGAGTGGCTGGGAGGGAGGGGCGTACTGACGTTAAAAGGTTACATGCATCGGCAGCACAGCGCAGCATTGCATTCCTAAGATCTAATGTCCCATCTGCAAAAATTAGCCGCCTTATAAAAAATCGAGGTTTTTTTATTTGGAGAATTGAGAGGGGAGGTTTATTATAATTGCGTGCCTAATTTCTTAACCAGAGTGGTCTACCACTCTTTTCTCTTCCCACCTTCCATGGAGGTAATCAAACGCAAACACGCTGGTTGCGTTCGCAGAGCTCCAAAAAATGTAGGCAGTTCTATAATCACAAGACGTCAAGTCCAGGTAAAGGAGCCGCAAAACATGGGATCTTCGAAATTTATTTGCTTGAAGAATACGCTCAGAAAAGTGGTGATTAGCGGAAGAATTTTTTAAAAGTATATCTGAGATCGCATTAGGCACAGCGATTATTAAGAATTAGTGTGCGTGGCCATAAAATCGTTTCATGCACAGTATAGAACACGTTATGCTTTGACTGATGTCTTCCTTTCACTTTTTATCAGCCGGAAGTAGTTCGACAAGGAACGAGAAGAGAATAAACGAAAAGAGAGGAGGTGATAATAGCTAAGAAGGGATGGAAGAATAATATATAATAACCGAGCAGTTTTTTAAATTAATATCAGCAAAATATATTCTACGAATTTTATTGTGTTATTCAAAGAAACTTTTCACTAAGAAAATGAATTTAAAATATTGGAGAGTGAATCGAGCGTGAGCCGTTAACATCTCCATTAAGAGATTATTGATGGTGAGTGTGCGATGTTTGAAATTGTTCGTGGTGCCGATCGTTGATCCCGGCTAGATTAATGTAGTTTGTAAAGGATAAATTAGCACTTATTCAACGATCGAAATTGTATGCAAAGCGATCAGCGCATGACGGTTCGGGTTTGTTTCACTTTGCGTTTGTGTGAAATAACATTCAAAGACTAGAAAAATGGCTTGATACCTCTGGAGCAAGTTACTCATCCACATATATTTCCAAGATTTTAAGTCTTCACCCCTTATTTCCGGTCATCTCATCCCGAAATATGCATTACGAGCTTAACGTCTTTTTCATCGATCTGTCCATGCGGAATGTCTAAGTCTTTGCCATAAATATACCAAATAATGAAAAGTAATTGTTTGCAGATTCGCTACTTAAAGCGACGTCATCTTATTCCGCATCGTAAGTTGAGCGATTCAACTTCCCGAGATGAGATAGGTGTTATGGCAGGCGATAACGATGGTTCACCTCCTGCGAAGCAGATTGTCCTGTCTGGTGTTCGAGCTGGTGGAATTAAACCTGCCGACACAACGGCATATCGCGTTGCGCCGAATTCACCTGCCGCCAACGTAGGTCGTTTCTGCCGTTAGCAAAATGTGGCTACCTTCTCGTACTAGGTGACCGATACATGTCTGAAAAACTGATCATTCAATTTTGTTTTTCTCGGCCGTGTGTAAATGAAATGGAGCTATTGGGAATTCGTAAAGGAAAGAGGGGCAGCTTTGTGTTCATTTCTCCTGACCAATCAGTTTTTTAGGAATTTGATTTCACTCAATAAAATTCGTGGAATATGGTCATGCTTTGTTCGATCCATCGGCTCGTACAGATCTTTTATGAAAGATACATTCTTCTTGACCAGGCCGGCGTGGAATGCCGCTTGACTGGTTAGAGAATGTTTGCAAAATTTTAGGCATATGTATCAAAAAATTCTTTCGGTGTTAGTGGATCAGCATGAGGTATATTATAAGAGATCACCTGACGGTGTACATAAACCCATTAGCTATCGTACTTCTAACTTTAACGGCTACAGAGTTGAAACTACCGAACAAATACGTAAACGTGGGTGCCCACAAACGCAACCTCACCTTTTTTTTCGGTGAGGAGCACAATTGCAGAAGCACCTATTTGGCACTTCTCCGCACTTTTTTGCTGCTTATAATTTTCTTGCATTCAACAGTTTTGTCGGATGAAATCAGTTTTTTTTGCTTTGTCGTGAATCGTTTTGCTGAAGAATGTTCAATTCACGCCATTAAATCAAGCCGCATTAAATTTTTCGCGAATTGTTGGTCAATATTAAATGGGGTAATTGCAGTCGGGGAGTGACTCAGATGGAGAGAGCTCAACTACGGTTACTGAATCAACGAGTAGTCAGAAGATCGCCGCTTCACTCAATCTCTATGATAGACCGCAATTCTCACTCAAACAGGTTTGTATTATTCGTTCTTCTTCGTCTATTTCAGTCGAATTGTTGTTTTCTGCCAATAAACCAGTAGATTTTAATAAAGATTTGAATTTGGTAAAACAGTTAATTTATAAAACTCAAGCATATTAAGGCATTTAGCACAGAAGACTGGTGCTTTGCAAACATCGAGACGGCCAGTCAACCAAGGGAGGTTTATTGAGGGATTTGCGAATGAAGTATGTGATCACCTGACATGTGATTTTTTTGCGCAAGGGCAGTTATTCATGCTAAACATTAAATGCTTAGGCGGTGGTTGCTAATTTAAGGGATGCAGAATCGATGGATTGGTTGGTCTTAAGTGCTCCTTCTTTGTTAGGTCGGTCTACGGTGATTTCTTATCCCGGGGGAACGAGCGGTATTGATTATTGCACTTGCAGGTGCAAATGATCTGTGAGAGGCTGTTGAAGCAGCAGGAAGTGCGTCTGAGATACGAGTATGAGACGGTGCTCAACCAACGCCTAGAAGGTATGCCTTTTTGGGCTTTTGCTTTTGCATCAGCTTTACTTATCACAAATTTACCTTTTTAAGTGCGTATTTCCTATTTGCAAAATGCGTTATGGTAACGTTGCTCTCGTGTATCTGCATGTCTCTGTCCATTAATATCAGTTTGGCAACGGGTGAAGTTAGGAGGTTGCGAATGCTGCCGTTGAATATTGCTTGGATCGTTTGTTGACCTTTTCTGCGCATTTTCTAGTTGATCTATCGACTTTGGAGTGGGTCATATGATCTTAAATGTGTCTTAGAACTGCGCACGAAAGAGTTTTTTTTACAGTGAATGAGGCCACAGATTTGTAAAAAGTGAAGTTCATGCAGTGCTCGCTGAAGCTGAAATATGAGTCATTTTGGCGCATATTGTACTAAGCGCTCTCGCAAAAATACCTTGAGCTACCTAATCTAAAACAACGAAACCTGGCAGGTATAACGTAGATTGTTGGGTGGCCTCATGCTCATGTTCTGCTCTAGTCTGTCTATTTCGAAAAAGTCGTAGCTATCTAGAGGTTGGAAGAACTCTCATAAGGTCACTCGTAAGCTATTTTTTGAATAGGTTAGTTTAAGTTTAAATCTGGCCCGCTTTTTTTTAAACGGACATATTCAAGGCTTGAAAACATATCGAATAAAAGGATATTGCCGCATATGTGACGTAGTATTGGCCCGAACGAAATATTTGAAGCGCCATTTTACTCAGCTCGTTAAGAGCTTTTATATAGCTTACTTTTAGCTATATATAGCAAGGGATACTTTTAGCTATATATTTATATATATATTATATATATATATATATATATATATATATATATATATATATATATATATACAGCGCCATTTTACTATAGTTTATGTAGCTATATAGCTAAACATCAAGGGAAATCAAAATTGGCTGACTTTTACTTGAAGAAATGAAAGGTCATGTGGAAAAAACTAATGGACTTGCGTGTGAATCTGCGCTGTGGTAGAAGAGTGTTGGGAGAGAGGCGAGGGTGTAAAGATGTGGGGGTTCTGCACAACTGCAAATAAAGCTTTTAGATGGAAGCCCTCACCTACATCGATTAGGAAAGCTACTAGTGAGCTAAGTTGAATAAAGTCTCAAATCTCTCATCGCCCTTTATTTCATGGAAGAGATGGCGCTGCCGACCTTTGAGCATATTTTTTACTGTGTAAACTTCATTCATTAATCTCTTGTGAAGTAAGTTTTTGTCCAAAAAGTCTTTTTTTTGTAAATGCTACGGACATTTAAAGGAGCAAAAGCAGCATAGATTTCTAAGCTGGCAGGGTTGCAAAAAAGACCTTTTATTGAACGTTTATAGGAGCAGATGAGCTAATTCAGTTATGAGGATATTCATTGGTGTATCCGTTGCCCGTTGTCAGCTTATGAAAATGATTGGTCGGGTGAGTGGAATGCAAAAGCGCATATCGCGCCAACTTCTGTAATACATCTTGGCACTTGTCATGGTAGTTGTTGGCGCTTCATGAGGGCGATAGACTTCTTGAGATTTGTTTGTGTGTTGTAGATTGCGAACTGTTGATGTTATATTTTGTCTTAGCTTCACGCTATAAATTGCTTATTCGTAATCTAATCCACGAGATGTTAGGAATTTCTTAACGTCAGAAGCGTATAATTTGTGATTTGCATGCTCTCGATTTGGTACTAGCTGTAGGTTAATACTGGTTGTATTGGTCAAGATCACTATTCGGTCTTATTGCTTATATATCGACAAGTCATGATTAAGAAAGCTTCTAGGCTTAAGTAGAAGTAAAAAGTAGGTTTTCACCACGCATTTCTTGATCGCGATGATGAATTTATGTTTGTTTAAAAACCATCTCTCATCTTCACATATCTAAGAGGGTAAATGCTGACGACCAGATGTGCAGCTAGTGCTGGATTGCTGTACTTGTGTGACCGGAAATTTTTTGAGTTCTAATGTATGTTTGATTGCAGAACAGCATGAGCAATATGTGCAGTTTGCACGCGAACAGCTTGAGCGACAACATCAGGACAACAACGCAGATATTTCTTATCTCTCTTAGAGGGTCGGTCACTCGAACGCGCACATCCTGATTCCAGTTGCAATTCTTCTTCTGTACAATCAAATATTTTCAGTACCTTTAACAGTAATCATCGTTTTGAAGACGCCAACCGACATTGGTATTTTTTCATTTGTGCTTCCTTTTTTATGTTCGTTGGTATATGTGCGAGAGATGTTTTTATTATAATACAAGGTTGCTGAAGATGATATGCTAATTGAATCGTTTTCGAAGTAAGAGGAAGCTGGTGGATCGCTGCGGTTATTTTTTCTTTGTAGGATAAGAAGGAAGGGTAGTAGGGTTTTCCGTTGCTATCTCCTCTTAATCTACACCTGTATTTCGTATTCATGCAGGTAGCTGTTTTCTTTCTATAATGCATCGTTTTAAAGCAGTAAGAGAAATTGCTGCAAAGTGATCGAGAACTGGTTTGTCGATATGACGGCAAGACTGTTATTTTGTGCCAGTTTGCAAATTTTTGCCACAAACCCTTCCCAACGCTTCAAGTAGTAATCTTCTGTTTGGAGAGATATCTGGGACTTATGGAGTAAATTATGGTATGAGAAATATTTTACTGATTTTTTTTTGTGGACATCAGTTGGCTGTTTGCATTCTTTTATGCTGAAGTCCTGGAATTTATTGTCACTGATGAAGCGTTTTTTTTTTTTTAATGACGAAGGACAACCGTTTATATGTTGTAAACGAGGAGAGTTTAGGTTTTCATTTTGATGAGGCTGTCGACATGTTTTTTGTATTGGCTCCCTTTATGTATACCTTAAACACTGACGACTGCGTAGCCTCATGTGTTATATAATGGGGACAAGAGGAGGGTTCCGACAAGCTGACTATTGGAAAGAACTTCCACGCCGAATTGGAACGTCCAGGAGAGGGAGTTTCTTGAACTTCGAAGTGAGGCATTTTGTGATGTTTCGCATGCTGCCGTATTGCTGAGTTGGCACTTCTTGTAAGATTTTGGGTGAGATTTATTCTTTTTTTGGTTCATTTTTGTGTTATTTGTATTTCTTTTCTTCAGCACTGCGTTTTTCATGTTGTTCATGTTTTTGTCGCTATAGATTGTTTTTGCTAATGTGTTAAACAAAGCTGAGTTCATTCGAGCGTTCAATTTTTCGCTTTACCCGACTATCACATCAGTCATCATCCCCCATGCGTTATTTTTTTGGAGGGGGGGGGGGACGAAGTGATAGATGGTGGGGAAAGAACGTCATATCGGTTGAATTTGCTGGCCATGCTGCATCTTGCTGTGCAGCAACTTTCGTTTTTTTGCTCTGAAATGTTCCGCATCATTCTGATATCGTTCGCTCTCCTGTTGCTTAGTGTTGTGCTTGCTGCAGTTTCTTCCGTATAATTATTTTTTAGTCCAATAAAACTCATTCCAGGTAGTATTGTTTGCGTAGACTACAGGGGAGGGGTGAAGATAGACAGATTCCGGCGTATATTTCAGTATCTACGTGTCGCAAGTGGTGACTGATTGGTGATTACGGAGGCACCAACTTTGGATATGTGGAAGCCGGACGAGTGAAGGTGACGTTCTGATCGTTGCATTTTCTGGAAAGCATCCAGTAAAGCGCTTCATAAGAAGTGAGCGTTGGGACTTAAAGTCGGAGAGAAAAGTAGAACCAGTCGTGCTTTGTACCATTGTGGCGTACTAGCACACATTTTGCACGATAGAATAGCTGCAATCGCCATCGGCGACATGGTGAATTCATGACAATGTTTCTGCATCTGCTTATGAACTACAGTGTGAGGAACACCCCAAGCAGATTCATGTTAGGAAAATGGATGTTATAGTGCGATGTTTTTAATGTTCTCATCAATTCTATATTTTTTTCCTTGTCCTTTCACTAGTGGTCAATGTGGATAGTTTGATAAAGGTGGCACGACTATTTTTACGTTTTTTCCACGAGACGCATCATTCAACGACATAACATATTTAGCGCAAAATAAAGCATGTTAACATTTTGTAATGTATTATGCCGGACTGGTTTGACTTGCTGGGTGGTGATTATGATATTGACAGCCTCACGTTAGGTTTGAAAAAAGTGCTAATGTGATCGCTATCCGAGAAGTTATCGCCACCAATGGTACGCTCTTTGATCAACTTTAATAAGCCACTTTACGGACGCTTTAGGAGGATAGTTAGCGTGTGCGTGTTGTTTTGAACACAACGGACGATTAAAGCCATCATGAACAACAACTGAGAAGTGACCGCTCATCAGTGTTCGTGGACGGATTTAAACAAGTTTATCCACGTCAAAAAAGTAACTACCTGGGCAGTGGTAAAGGGCAGATAAATGCGAACCTGTGTCACACATAAAATCAAAGTTATTAGACTCGCAGCCTAGCCGGTGTGTTTTTACGCAAGTAAATGCATACAGCGGTCAGCTGCTGATGTGCAAGAACAGCTTCTGATCCACTACCTCGCCTGTCGATACAACAGTGGCTGCAGCTGTGAAACCTTGAAGACAGAACCGCTGGAGAGCAACAGATCAAGAAAAGTGGGAGTTAGTGAGGTTTCGGAGATAGCAGTTACATTGACGTTGTATTTTCCAGCTGAAAGTCATTTGCTGAGCACCAAGCATTAAACTGGTGGTTCTTCTGTGATACGCGAGTGCTCTTGACGGTGCCAGTGCTTGATACAGCTATCTGTGGCATAAATTAGCCTCAAATTCGAAGCCATTGCGTAAATCTCCATCATTCGTTATGTGCGTTTTGCATATTTCTTCAAAAATTATGCAAGGACTTGCAAATTTTCATTCAAAGATGCAACAACCTGGTTTATAAAAGAAGAACACAGCTCTTACTCTCATTCATTGTTTAGTTTGTTATTAATTTTGGCGCTTTGGTCCGTGATCACCGCCAAAGTCGATGGTTTGCGGGCTGTTGTTGCTCTTGATGCACACGCTTGGGGTTAGTCAGATTTCTCGTAGTGAGTCGAATATGTTATAAGTGGATATATACGAATACCTCTAAATAAGCAGAGAGCTTTTTTCGACGTGTGACTTTGCAATGAGTCTTAGAATCTACAGGGCTGTCCTGGCTTTTCACTCTTTTATCATAGGCACATTGAAACACTGATATGTTTTGAAAGGATTACAACGTTATCTTTGCGTGGGGACGTTATCTGTTCCCTTTATAATCCAAAACTGCGTTCCCAATAGGTTGCGGTAATCCTATGTATTTTATCATAATAATACAGGTACCATAGGTACGATCGCTGCATTTCCATCCCATCTCTGTATAGATGGATTCTGTCAGCTGGTCGTACCTGATCCAAAATGAAGCCATAGTACAAGGTCTAAGTTTAGACGCAAATGACAGTTTAAAAAAACGAGTAGTCCTGCTTGTCTTATTTTACAGATTTAGCTCAATAGGTCATGCTTTTTGGACGAATAAACGAATCAGTGGCAAATTAGAGTACGCAATCGCAATAGAATAAATCACCGGAAAGTCATCTCAATGCTGATAAACTGTGCAGTTTTCGGGAGAAAAAGCGCACCGGAGATAGTAGCAATGTTAAAAGAGAAGATTTTTAGATGAGCGTATGCGTAGCAGTTGTATGGATTGTCACGTGTGTTAGAAAGAAAGCGGATCCACCCTCACCACCTCCCACTGGACTAACGCCGAAGCTTCCCCCGTTAATTTCATTACCTGAGGTAAGTGCTTTTTTGCTTTCCTCATCCATAAAGGAAGCCCCATCGAACGTTTTATCTTTGTTCTCTTTTACTGAAGGGATCAATTGAGATAGCCGATGAATGAAGGATACCTGATTAAAGACAACATGCAAAAAAAGCGAAGCAGTAATTAGGAAATGGTTCTTTCTCGTCGACTGCCTCAGATGCCTTCATATAAATATATTTTCTAGTTTCCCTTTGCGAATTACTCAATTTTGAAGTGACGGTTTTATGACGTCGGGAAGCTATTTGCGGCACCACGAGATGACCTGGCAATGGCAAAAGTGGTCGAGCCGTTGATGTAATCGGCTTTCCCGTCATGTCTCGAGCAGATCTCACCGCAGAAAGGGATCACTGTACTGTAAAATAACCTTTGGGGGAAGACATCTCACATCCGGGACGAGCAGTTCAACGGAGCGACAACTCGGCCTCCTGTTTTCCTCTCAGCAGCGCTATATTGGGGTCAGAGGAGGAGAATAAGCGCCAGTGCTTGTCGACCAGTCTAGTGTTGAGGGGTGTGCTCTGCTTTCCAGTCACCGCCGCATGGACGCTGAATCTGGTTCTTGGACGGAAACAGATAACAGATTCACGTCGAGAGTTATCACAGCTACTTGAAAAGGGCAAAAAAGATTCTTGTGGTTATATATATATATATATATATATATATATATATATATATATATATATATATATATATATATATATATATATATATATATATATATATATATATATATATATATATATATATATATATATATATATATATATATATATATATATATATATATATATATAACAACCGCACTATTTTAAAGTATATGTAGCATGGACTGACATTCACGATCCAGAAGTCAATGACGAGGAGATTGCAATAAAAATTTTGCTATTTATTTTCGAAAAGCTTCTTATGGAGAGTTTTCTGCCCATCGGAACCTCATGCGACTGCCTTGATTTCCCCAACTTAGCAAGACCGTATATTCGTTCTCCATTTTGGACATATCCAGAAGCATACCTGTCGTTTTCTTTTGCTTCGTAATGGTTGTAGTTTGTGGCTTCCAAGCTTCCTGTGGGCGTACTCACAAATGCGCGCGGAAGGCATCTAAAAGAGCACGTCGGAAGGAGAAAAACGGCTGCAAGACATTTGATTCCTGAGAAATTGCTTCTTGGGATTCAGACGTGTATGTGGGATGCGTTTGGCTTCTGTACGCAGGAACACTAAGGGGAATAATTTGCAGCAAAGTGGCCACTTGCGGCTTGCAGCAGTTTTCTTTTTGCACTGAAAAAAAAAATGTTTGATTACTGTTAAACGAGCGACTCAGAGGAAGGATTTTGCAGATGAACGACATATTTAGTTAATGCATTGACGAAAATATATAAATAATTTAAAATCACTAGGAGGTATAAGTGTTCATTTATTTACCCGGTAGAAAGAAATAACTGTAAAATGTGTTGATTTATCGAGTTCACTAATGAAATATTAAAAAACTAATTCGGAATCGTCGAAAATGACCGATCCAAGTGAAAGTTTGAGTTGAATGAAGAAAACATTTTCCGAGTTCAACGGGGAAATTTCTATGTTGCTCCCGCCGCTGTGGGAACTCAGTCTTTTATAATGAACAGCTGTCTTCAGAACGAATTGATTATCAACAACTCACATTTGCAACATCTTTTTCTCTCTTTATAAAAAATTTCGCATACTTGAAGTGACTGTAAAAATCAATTATCGCGTTTTAAGTTATCACCACTGTTGCACTTAGCTGAATATCTTGGCGAGAACGCTGTCATTTTAAAGAAGCATCTTTCGCAACATTGCGATATGAATTTTGAGGAATTTGACTTATAACGACCAATATTGGAATATCCTATTTTCTGGTGCTTCTTTCTTTAATATGGATTTAAAGCAACAGTTTGTGCAGTTTCGAAGTATGCGGATACGTTTATTCCACATTATGTTTCGTTTTCCAAATCTACATTTCTGGCAAACTATGCCCGCACATTGTTCTTGCTCATGAAGCTCTAATCGCTTCATATTCTGCAGTTTTGGCGACAACAACTTGAATGGCTATGAAAAATTTTGGTGATAACTTTGCGCGTCATATCATTTCTCATGCCTCCGGAAGTAACCTCCATCTTCACATCCAAACACACTCCATTTTTTCTTATTTCATCCGCAAAAGCGTATTCCTTTACAATCTGTCATTAATCTTTGTGAATCACTGGATTCTGGCATTGTCTAATCTAAGGGAGACTTCCTTTATCATACCTATTCATGAAAAGGATCTCAGGAGTGAATTGAATGACCGTAGTTCAACTTTCCTTATCTGACCTCTGTCTCAAATTTCTAGAACTTTCATCTCTTAGAGAAGTTCATCCTTTCTGACTCGTTTATCGTTCTAGTTCGAGTTTCGAGTTTTCTCATCTTGTTTAGCATCAATTTCCGAAGAATTCAAGTTTTCAATATTAGACTGCACTTATATTAATTTTGCTGAAGTTTTCGATTCAGCGCCTTGACGTTACCTTGTGGCTAAATTGTATCATCCCCGTGGGTTTTGCTAAGAGGGGCCGAGGCTTTTTCTCAAACGGAAGATGAAAGGTTGAGGTTGGATTTCCGCAGATTCTATAAATTTTTGTAGTAATGATAAAAATATGAGCCTTTCTTCGCTCTGATAATATTTATACAGCGATAAAATCGGGAAAGAGGATAGGAAGTCATCGACGTCTGCAACACATCAAAATCTGCCATTATCGGCAAGCAATTGTTGCAGAATCCGGCATTTCCCTTCGCCGATTCGACAAGAGGCAGTGAAACTGACGTTGAGCCTAATATAACAGGAGGAGACCTTTCACCAAAAATGCCATCACAGTTACAAAGAAACTCGCCTAAATCATTGCCCATTATCGAAGTCAACACCAATGCGATAGCCGAAGATAAGGTTATCATTCTGTTTGCAAGATAAGGTTATGATTCAAATAACATCCGATGAGGCGAACGTTTAAAAAGCTAGAATATATCCTCCTTTATTTCCTTTTCTGAAGCTTACAACGTTTGAAAAGCCACGCCATTTGGGAGCTGAGTAATTTCGTACTGAGATCGCAAGAATCGAGGACCTCCGGGATTCAGAACGTTGGAAATTGAAGATGCCCCAGATGGTTTTGAACTGCCGAGTATAGAGGGAAGTCAAGATAGGAGGGTTTTCGAATTCGGGACTTAGTCTTTTAATAGAAATGAGAGAAACGGCGGGCAATTATCGAGAGATCCCAAAGGTTAGGAGCATCGAACGAATTTCGGAGAGCTGAACAATTTTTTTTAGGCGAAAGGGAAGAAGGGATGCCAACAGATCACTGTCTAGTCTAGAAGATGTATCCGTTATCTCAGCTCAAATTTCGTGCTCATTAAATGATGTGAGGTTACCCTTGTACCATCTCCTTTTCACTGTCTTATTTCATCTCGCCCAACACCTTCAACCTCGTTCATTTCGTCTCAAGCCTGTACCTCTTACGATGTTATCGAAGGTTTTTGAGGTGTTCACTTCAAAACATTGATTAGCACAGGAATTAAAATGATGTCGTTTTAGAAGGACGATCTGAAAACTGCATGCATTTTCATCGTGAAACAATCGAAAAAAACTTTCACAGAGAAAAAGAAAGAGAAAGTGAAGAAAGCGCCAAAGGAAGAAATGACCGATAAAACACAATCGAGCGATGGACCATTGCAAGGCGCTCATCAAAAAACGGTATTCCTTATATTTAACAAAAATGATAGCATCTCATCTGTGGAATTGTTTTTCATTGCTTGCTAGTTGCGAGAGAAAGAGGAAGTGGAAAGAGCAAGAGCGTGGAGATGTCAAAATGGGAAACATTCTCTCATAGGATGTAAATCCAGTTTGTCACTCGATGCCGAACGCATGTGCACAGATACTTATGATATTTCATATGCATGACATGGTTGAATGTCCTATGCCTAGCATAGGCATCTATGCATTTCGCTCCCTTGCGCATCGCGTATTTCTTCGGTCGCAGTATGCAACATTTATTTTGCTGTGGTCATAGAACTCCTATACTTTGCTGTCGGACGTTTATGGAGAAATCAAAGATAGACACTTAAAAATTAGTGTCGGTAAAAACAGACTCTTTTCAATATATTGCATTCGACAACTGAGTGAGGAGGTATTGCTGATGAAAACTGAGTCACCAACAGAAATGACGAAAGAATTAACACCAGGCTAAGAAAGAAAGCAAACGAAAGGGATTACACGTGCTTTGTTTAAAAAAGAAATAAAATAAAACGCTTTCCTCTTTGAAGAGATATATTCCATTCTAAAAATCGAATAATTTTTGCACTTTTATTCATTTATTCACTAGTTTATCGGTGTAACATAAATACAGTCTCTAAAAAAGTCGAGAAGATAAAAAGAGAACTGAAAAAAAAAACATAAATAACTGAAGAGAAAGATAATTTGACAGGAAATAAAAGTAAATGATAAAAAAGATATTGCGGTGATTTCTATTTCGGCAGTTCAAGTTTCTTATGGTCATCACTTTTCAAAAATCTCGATTAGCTCCAGATTCATACGCAAAAATCGCTCACTGAAGCCCATCGAAGAATATTCATCTGCGTTTAGCGAAATGAACAGTGCACATAATCTTCAAGATGACTTTTAAGCCTTGTGATTTTTGCTTTAAACACTTCTTTTCTATCCGATGTTGTCTGCCGACATCGACGGTCTATACCTACAAAGAAACGCTGCTGCAAATGTGGCTGGAATCACGTGAGTTAAACATATTAGTGCATAGGCTTATTGTAGTGAGTAAACTTCGACCTTCCAAAGAGTCGGCCGGTCTGACTGCTCAAAAACTGCGGATTGTTAAGGAGCTCGATTGCAGGTGGCAACAGTTCGGAGTATTCCGGAACGGAATGAAAAGAAACTAACTGGCCAGATGGGTAAACTGGTATTGATGAAAAATAAAGACGCAAGAATAGTGAAAAATATATTTCGAATGGGTACCAAAGATGGATCGCAAAGTGCCGTTGAGTTCCTTAAGAGTAAAGCTCTCAGCAGTAGTGATTCTCAACAATTAATAACTGCAAAAGCAGTGAAAGTTGTCAAGAGGAACGAAGAACAAACAGTAAATATCAAGCCATTAAATGCAAATTTCGAAGCGATCCCAGCCGAGAGTGGTGGATTTGTCATGACTAAGAATGACGTCAAAAATGAACCTGTAAAGATGATCGAGAAAACAGCAGAAAGTATTGAGAGAGACAAAGCAGATCCAACACAATCGCCAATAATCACACCTGAAACAACGCAGTCAACGAAAATTATGAAGGAATAAATCTGTTATTGATAAGGTTTGTTGAGTTATTCAAATTATTTGCTTTTTCTAGAAAGGAATTTATTTGTTCATTTATGAATAAGGACAATAAAAATCACTAGATGCAATTGAATAATGTAATGCTACAGTCGATGTTAGGTAACTGCAGTAATGAATTGCTGATACCTATATGAGAAAGTTGGAAATTAGCTAAAGGCGATGGGTGCATCCTTCATATCATGGTCCAGAGGTCTTCACTTAGACAGCATTTATTGAATCGCTATCTCATAAAGCATTGAAAGAACGTGTTGTCTATGTTCTGACATAGTACAGCGGACCAAGGGCCGGATGGAAAGGAACTAAGCGGTAAGAAAAATTGCAAAGTTAAAGGCAGTAAGCTGCCATGTGCATCTGGGGTTTCTCGTGAACGGAGTTTTTAGCGTCTAGTTTAGGTGTTTCGGGAAAGATGAAAACAGCCTAAAGAGCATTACAACCATATGGAAGTTTTGTGATGTCTCTGTATGATGCTTTCCGGTCTCAATCATGTCTTAATGCTTTTCATCGTGCATGAATGAACGCTGTGGAATCGATCAAGGCGGAAAAAAGCATGAAATGAAATTTCCCTCTCACATGAGATCAAAGCTTTGTTAATAGCGATTAGTTAGAAGCGATCAGCTGAAGGTGTCCTTTTTTTCTAGTAAGCTAGTTTCCGTTGATAAAATTGCTGTGCTTTGCTGGAAATGGTTTTTATAAGATTCTTGTTGATATGGATAAACCAAATATACCATTCCATGTGAAGTTCATCTAAATTATTTTCAGATTCAGAAGGCAGTGAAAGATTTGTGAAACGGTGATTTAACCTCAAAAATAAACGAAACATTCATTATTTTGGTTTATTTTGCAATCATTTCATTAAAAATTTATCTCTTTGCGTATAACAAAACAATTAAAACATTGCATTGTCTATGATAGTGATGAGATGCGTTATCATTAGAAAGTTCTTTTTCCGATGATCAAAATATTAGAGCGCAAGAATCCTTGAGATGGATCAATAAGCAAAGAAATAAGCTGAGCGCTTTCGTGGAATTTTTATTGCTCAAGAATTTGGGAATTTTCAAAAGGATACCATAAGAAAATATTTCTAAATTATCGACGATAAATAGAGCATTTTTAATCGACATTCAAATTTTTTCGCATTGGAACGGATGTGAAATTGTCTAATCATTGAAATCCGGTTATTATGAATGGATTTTTATGTTATTAGAGAATCTCACATATTACTGCTTTAACAACGAAATTTATTTATGAGTAGTCAGCTGATATAGAAGCATATCATGAACGCCGATATCTATATGCGCTTTCGCATTTACAACATGAACATCCGCAATAGTATGTGCAAACGAGCGCCTATCGAATTCAAGCGATCAGAGTAGGCTTATTTTACGTCTATAATTTAAATAAGCGGAAATGTTTAACTATAGACGTTGCGGAAACTGAATTTTGGCCCCTCCCTTTTCGAAATTTTTTCTTTGCGTCGCAAATAATATGATTTATAGGGATGGATGAGGGTATTTTATATGTAAGTAGTTACTTTGGACCTCGCGATTTGAACAAACAGTGATGGAGTTTATCTATGAGTATTTAGCTAGTGGAGAAGTGCATCATGAACGCCGATCTACATACGCGCTTTTGCAGTTACGATGATCGCGTTTAGGAACAATTTTCGATTGATCAGCTGAAATATACTGATAAGTTGAAACTGATAAGCTCGATAATTTCTTCGGTGGTTTTTGCGAGTGCAAAAGAAGCTTACAAATCTAAACAACCATGTAGACAACATACATTTCACCTATTCAGCAAATAAGTGATTTTCTGTGGCATAGCTTTATACAAGCTTCGGCATCCGTTTAATTGGTGCGTTGCAAAGAAAAAAGAGAGAGAAATGAAATAACTATTGAATAAATTTTTGCATATAACTGAGAACATTGCAAAATTTACTCGATGCTTATGCGAGTGAAAAAGTTCACAAAGCCATATATTAGTTTTTATTCAGAAGGTTTCATCCATCTTCGAAAATGAATCGAATTTCAAACGTCTTCATTTTCTATTTTATCTTTCTTAGCCGCATGATACTTTTTAACAACAAAAGTAGGAAAAATTCTTTGTGCTAATTTTTCCTCAGATATCTTTTTTGAAGAGAACATTGTAAAGAATTGATATTGGCACATTAAATAGTTTTTCAATTATAGTAACTAAGAACGAATATAATAAATGAATAGAATTATTAATCGCAATTGTTATCCAACATCGCCAAACAAAAAAAAAAATTCAAATTTCTCCCTCTAATCTAAATTGAGCATTTACGATAAACAATAAATAGAGTGGAAATAATTCCATTGAGGTTTATTTTCGACTTTTTTAGCCACTTATAATTAACGATTTCCTTGAGATATCTAGTTATCAAGAATTGAACACTAATAACACTATTCAAATTATGCATCATTGTGTGGAAATATTTGTTGCCATTACAAGAATGCATTTATTAGTGTCGAATATTCACTCAATGCTTCTTTTCTTCGATTACATATTTGCGTTCACATTCAATAATCACTTCATAGTCACAAGTAGTTTTCAACTACGCAATCGAATGTCATTTCGATTATACGATTCGTTCTGAATTTCCTAAACGAACGATTCGTCTCGATAAAAAATTCATCTCAATTATATCCTCCGAGAGGAAAGAGAGGGGGATTTATAAGGAAACTAAAGATTGTAGTGTGGCAACGTAGGTGCGAGACTTATATTACCTGGATTCACCTGGAAGCGACACTAACTCACATTCTGACTCTCATATACAAAATCACTACTTTTCAATATCTCCCACCTACTAAAGCCTATAACTTTTACTGGCTGGCAGACCGAGCAAATCTCTGCACCTGAATTTGACGCAATGAATAAAATCGTCTGAATTTTTCAAATTTTTACTGCTACTCGATTATTCAGAGATACGATTCGACACTTGCACTGACCCGAAATCCACCCCAGACGATTCTATGCGCTGCTTGGAAGAGGCATTTTAACAATTTAATACAGCTACAGCAGATATACTAGGTGCGTTGCTCACGTCTAGATTCCCCTCATCTTCCCACCCACACTCCTCACGCCCCTTCCCCCTTCATAAATGCCACCCATTGAAATGTCGATTCTTGTAACCTGAAATTAATCAATTAAATAAGCATGTGTTGTGTTTTTAAGGGATATCGGACAACAGCAATTAACTTCAATCGCCTTAGCAATTGTTTTTTGATTGTGCACAAAAATTATATTTATTCTTTTAAATTATCAGGTTTAATCTATAATGAAATAATTGAATAACTCTGCTAAATGTGCCATTGTTTTCTAAATTATATTCGACGAAATCGAACTTCTACATACATATGAAACTGTTACATAATAGTTGCTGTATGACTACATTCTAAGTGCATAGGCGAAATAATGACGGTAGATTTGCATTTAAAGGATCGCAATAGCTGCTTCAGTTTACTCTTTCAGCACTATCGCTATGGTTGAATGCAGGCAATTGGAGATTTTTTTTTTTTTTTTTTTGAAGACAGCATTTGCAAACGATTTGTTTTATGACAGCGCTACATACATTTTTTCTCCTCTAAACAAGGAGACAAACATAAAGGGAATAAGAAAGAAAGGGAGAGAGAGAGGAAGAGAGTATGAATGAATGGAACGGATATAGAGAGAAAGGAAAATAGCCGATTTCGTTATTGTTGATTTTTATGAAGAATCAAACGAATCTAAAAATGCAACGCATAATCGTCATCAAGTTCAACAAATCGCAAATCCCATCAAACGACTCAATAGGGGAGCTCATTTGATCGGATTTCCGTTTCTTCAACTCCTTCATTTTTTATTCTTTTCTTTTTATTTTTATTCACTTGTTTCATTCGTCGTTAAATTTTTCTATTTTATGTACTTTTATGTACTTAAGATGCAAGTTGTTATTTGTAGTCACAAACCGAATGGGGGGGGGGGGGGTTACGTGAAGAAATGAATTTTGAATGCAAATTTGGCAATGTGCCAATTTTTAGAAAAAGTGAAACTGCATTAAATTTGAAACAATCGACCTCGCCATAGTGAAATTTTCAATCAAGAATAAATGGGGACGAGAGATTTTGTAACAAAATTGCTATTCGATATTTTATCGTTATCGTGCAAAAAAAAAACTCTCTAAAAACGCATTCGAGCGATGTTATATTTGCACTTAGATACATGTATGTCCCGCTTGTTTGTGGTCGTAAATGGTGAGCTAATCGATGGGATTTATGAAGTGCGCTTCGGTAATATCAAATATTTTAGTAGAATTAATCATACTCCATATGAATTATTCACTTTTGAAGATAAGATAAAACTTATAAAATCAATTTTGCAATTGATTTTATGAGTTTTATCTTATCTTTAAATTTATGAGTCTTATCTTTAAATTTAAATTCAATTTTATTCAATTGATTTATGAGTTTTAATTTATGAGTTTTAAAACTCATAAATTAATTTTCAATTGATCGCATAAATCATTTGAGATGTTCGATCATTGCTTCTAAACATTTGTGTAATCCTAGAATACCTAACGCTGGAGTTGAAATTCAAAAGCGCATTTATATATATAGACTGATATTTTTCATTTTTTTGGGGAGCTGATTTTATGACTAACTTTGAGATTAGTACCATTGAAATACACTCAGTAAAAATTGTAAAGAATCGCTTATTTTGCTTTTATACAGTAACGATATTCTCAAATATTCCAAGTAATAGTGGGCTTTTTGCTGACGACATTTTTTTCGTTGATTGTATGGTATTGTCCATGACTATCAAATGCTGCAAACGACCTTCACGTATTTACCAACCGGTTAAAACTATGATAAAATACCATATAAAATACTATCAAATCCTGCAAAGATATTTCTGTGATAAAATACCATGTGATCTATGTCAATTTATGATTTCTATGTTTTCTCAGATTAAACGATTCGGTTCTTTCTTCTATAGATGAAATTCATCGCATTTGATATTGTAAACTGATCCTGATCTTCATTCGAAGATGCAATGTTTCAATTTCAATGAAAACTCATCGAAAATTGTAAGTTATATCTTCGCAGTTTATAACGTTGGTATAGCAATATTATTGAAAGCCTTCCACTGTTTACTAACTGAATACTCGTTATGGTTCCCTTCTTTATTTTCTGATATCATAATAACTGTTTCAGAATATGTAAAAACTCTCTATCGTTATTTATTTTAGCAAAGTCTGTTGGTTCATAGCAAAGTAGGGTTGAAACCTGGAATCACTGGACCTGGAATCCTGCAATCACTGCAATATCAAAGACTCATATTTAATTTAATTTTGCTCATATTTAATTTAATTTTATGTTATTAAATTGTAGAGGCGGAAGTTCTCAAAATCCTCTAATGTTTCGCGAATATTTCATTCTGTTATCACCTTGCTTCGAATAAAATTTCAACGATATAGGGATTGTTGAGCTTTTGAGGCGGTTTTCTTCGAAAAAAAAAATCCTATTGATCGATTTATTGCAAACATCATAAAAATTTGTTTCGATCTAGTACGGTGAATTTTTATTTATTTATTTATTTGTTTATTTATTTATTTATTTATTTGTTCATTTATTTATTTATTTATTATTTATTTGTTCACTTATTTATTTATTTATTTATTTATTTATTTATTTATTTATTTATTTATTTTTTTGAGGATATACGTGTAAAGTTTGAACTCAACTGAGAGAACTTTATTTCATAATCAGGTTTTTTTTTTCCCCGATAGGCGGGGCTAACGTGAATTCGTTGGCACAAAACGTAGTCGCACTTGCACAACGTTGACGCTAAGCAATGCGGGTGTCTACATATAGCAGCTACAGCTACGCACGCATTCATTGTTATCATTCACTCATTCTAGCAACGTTGTGTTGTATGGCATCAATGCTTTGTATTGTGCTGATTCATCGATCTGTTTCATAGGGCATGCTGATCAGCAAATATTCGGCTGTAAATTGAAGCGATGAGGGATGTTTCACGTTGACTAACTTTGCAAACAAAACTTCACAATAATTAAACTTGAGAACTGTTTCGGTAAAATTTGCCGGTATTGACCACCTCTCGTAGCCTATAGATTCACTCGAATCCTCATATCATTCTGCTATCTGCAGTATCTAATAAATTGACGCAAAGATTTATTGGAGGTTGGAACGTTGCGAAGTGACTTGATGCCGTAGTGACGTTGTTTCCTTTTTCTTTGCAGAATTGCTGTCAACGAAACATTTTCGACCTTTACCTACCTTCACCTTCAGCGTATTATTCTCGCAGTTTTTTTTCTCCCACCTGATAAACGTTCATCTGTCTGTCAGAAACGTCCGCAATCAAACACTTTCTATGCAGCAACTCGATTCTTTCTTGCAATTTCTTATGCGCTTTCGCCAGTTTTCTTTGCAGAAAGTATTATAGTGAGGTCATGTTTGTGCGCATAACTGCGCGCATCTATCTGTCCGTTTGTGTATCACTCTTGCAGCACAACGTTGGGAAGTGGTATAGTTGGAGTAACCGCAATTTCGGTGGATGTAAAGCACACCCGCAAGACGACCAGTCCACTAGTGCGCTTTTGGACCCATCAGATTCAAAACTGATAAAGTTTTAGGCATGGTGGAACATCATGAATTTTGCAGCGGTCAGCGCGGAAACAAAGGCCAAACGGCCTAGGAGGGAGGAGGGCTAGAACGATATGACCGTTTGGACTGCGCTCACCTGACAGTGGTTTCTGAATTTATCAACCGAAATTAAGGTATACATCCGGCTGCTAATGCGGATTTTCCAAGGATGATCCATTTCTTCGTAGTTCAGCAGATGCAAAGTCAAAATACTAACAACTCTAATGTGAAGGCAAATTTTCACTCACCTTTAAATGCCCGAAACCTGATGAACCACCTGAGTAACGAATCAGACATCATCATATTGCATGTGTTATAATGCGCAAATCTTCTAACTCTTACTCTAATAGCTTTCAAACTCAAGTTCCCGCGCAGGCAGGCAAATATATATGTGGGCATATTCGCGACGTTGCTAGGATGCACTTCACGAACGCAAATTTTCCAAGGTAGAAGTCCTTCGGAAGTTTGCACTGACGGCCGGGAATATATGCAACCTGTACTAAAGCATTCCTTCAAAATTTGGTATTTTTCGGTTTCTCATTTATGAAGATTGAAAAGGAAATTTCAGGGGCTACTTATTTGCCGTGCCTTGTCAGGTGCTCATTTAAAATAGAAATTAGCAAAAAGAGTATATAATGTTGCGTTGTATAAATTGTGCCAATTGAACTGCTTATTAACCTGGCCGAGTATGACAGGTATGCGCTAAGCAGTAATTTGGCGAATCGAATCAGTGGACAGTATGGCATTAATCAAATTCAACCAGTACCTTCCTTCTCTCTTAGAATGATGTTTCTCCATGGCAGGTATTTTAAGGTGTGTTCAGCTAAGGTGAGGAGAAGGGGAATGGGTGCGCTCAGAATGAATATTCGTCGCATTTCACTATTCCCATCGATAATACAGCAAGCTTTTAAAAATTGAAGGGAAGGGATGAATTGTTTCAATTCGTCACTTTCGAAGACATATTCCACATATACTTTTGTAGCCGTACGAAGAGAACATGAAATGATCGAAGAACGCTTTTGTCGAATAATCTTGTGGTTTTTCTCGCAAAAAACGAACGAGATTCATGTTTGAATTTTCTCCATTGATTGTCGATCAGTTTGGTCAGTGCTTTAGTGTGGTTTTTTTATGGCAGGTTCTGATGTTTTTGCTTGTCCAGTTTTTCCTCACCACGTATCTAGGTGGTCCCTCTATGCATACCTTACATACCATGTATATAGTGCGTGTGCGCACACTTCCGTCTGTATCTTGACTCAGCGTTGTGAACCACACCTCAAACTTGGGTAATTGAACCCTTATTATGTATTTGGACGTTAAAAACGATGGTAAACAAACGCACGAACATCAGCCCACCCCAACTGTTGACGCAGTTGACGCCTGTGGCACTTTATGCGCGCTGTGTTAATGAGTGGCTGATAAGCAACCTCTGTGTTTTCCTTTCATTTGCGGGCAGTCGCGATATGTACAATTTCGACCTGCATGCAATATTAATCCACCACCTTGTATAGAAAAAAACCACTAATAAACATACGTAAGGCACACGGCTAATGCACCGAATATTAGAAAAAAAAATTTCGAGGTGAAATGAGTAAAAAGAAAGGGCGAAACGACGGAATATTAGCAATGAGGACGTTTTAAAACATGAGAGTTGCAATAAGACGAAGATCACAACGTTTTATGCGTCTCATCAAACCCCTTCAATGCTGCGCGCTGTCGAAGAGAATTTTCCATACTTACACAATACTTTGTTCAGAATGTTATTTGTGGTACATGTTTTCCTTGTTTTTCTGGCTCGCTCGAACTTTTATTCAGTTTATATTGAGAGAGAGAGAGAGAGATTCAGGTCGAGCTGAAGCATTTTATGGTGTTTCAATGATTTCAAGCCAAAGATTTCGGTTTATTAGAAATCTTGATAGGCTTTAGTGAGCATAGCATGAGTGAAATGTTTTTGAATTTCCTTAAGCGGTGCAGTATCAGAAATGAGATATTCGTGGAAGTAATATTCGTCGATATGTCAACAGTACGCAATGAAACGTTTATGCTAACGTTGAAAGTTCCTATAGGAATGTAGTTTGCACTTCTCGATTAAATGAAAACGAGAGAGTTCGGCTCGACTTTCATGCCAAATTTAACGAGGACGGAAGTCGCTCACTAAAGCAACAGCCGATACATTCGTGGTGATGCGTTGTAGAAAACCGTTAAGCATCCAATGTATTGCACGAGTTGAATTATATGTGCGCATAGGCGACTTAATTATTGTCGATGTTTTTATTTGAAGTAATATTTAAAAAGTATTCAGGTATGGCATCCGATAGTTTAAAGGAGTTGTTAATTGGCCAATCCGCAGATGCTGAATTGGAGAGGGAAATAAATAACTTCGAAAGGCTCGCCTCATTCATTGAGACCGAAAATCAAATTATAGATGGCGAAGGTTTCAAACCGAGTGAAATTCCAGGACAGATGCAAAAGATCCGTGAAGATCAGGTAAACTTTTTTGATCGTAAGTGGATTTTTTCCACTTTCAATATTTTTTGTTTTTTTATTGATAACGGAAAATAAAGTACTATGTAATTTCATTTTCAAGTACTAAAGTTTTAAGAAAATCGTTGATAATAACAAAGTTCATTGCTAAAATAATAGCCCTGAAATCCTCCCCCCTCCCCCCCCCCCCACTCCCCTCTCATCACTCCAATAGGCCATTCAAATTACGATGACCGTTTGCGTTTAGCGAAGCAATATGATTAAGTTGAAACGAATAAAATAATTGGATATGTTTGTTCTTTTGAAATGTGGTCGTTCTCAGCGGAATGAAAATTCATCGGTCGCCATAGATTTATAATATCGACGTTGCAACTAGTTGACGCAGTGACGTTACCGATAGTCTCATATGCAAGAAGAAATCAGATTGAAATGCGAATAGTACATATAGGGGATGGTGACATCTGCTGTCGCATATAATGCCCATGAATTCCAAATCGAAGAATCTCTTTTCCAATTCAGAAAAAATGCAAAGAAATCGGTTATTTTTGATAAGTTCTGATAATCATTCGTTGATGTGATTCGTATATGGGAGATATCCTCTCCATAACGCTCATTAAATGGTTTTAAAAAATGTAACAGACCTGTTCTTATCAAATGGGGATTACCGGAATTTGTAGGTTTCTTTTTTTGCATCGTTACCAATGAAATTCGAAGGTTTTTGGATTTTTTCCCAAGATCTTTTATGAATGCAGCCTTTATCATATGAAAATTAGAAATGAAGTATACTCTTTGAGGGCATAAAATCCATGTGGTGTTCGATAGTAATGCAGTATTGTTGAGAGTGTTTTAAAGGAGAAGGAATTGATGGGCAAAATTAGGCAGAAGGAGGTTTCTATTGCTGTCGTGCTAATAGCGAATACTACGCTGAACTAAACTTGTCTTATAATTAGAGTTGATAGGCGTCAATCAACTTTCATATTATTAACGCCCTAATGACTCATTACGAATATGGTAAATATCCGTTGATGAATACGATTTGAGGTTCGAAACACAGCTGGGGGATACGTGTTCAAGGTGAACGATTTGAATCGGATTCGACGTTTTCTTATTCTTGGCACAGAAGGCGGCACCTACTATAGCTCGGAGAAGCAACTAACGATGGACAACGTGAAGGCGATGTGCGAGATAATCGAAAAAGGTGTGCAACTTGTTCCGCTGAATTTCCCATCTCTTAGCCATAAATTTGTAATGCGGAATATCTAATAATAATTTTGATTTTTCTGCTCAATAATAGTAAATATTTCATTATTTACTGTAGTATATCATCCGATCACCTGCCGACCCTTCATTCGCCAGGATTCGACGCAAATCTGTCGAGTTCCATGCTCGTCTTTTTAGCGATTGAGGTTTATGGCAGTGACGTTCGGGTTGCTAACGCTCGTGCCCCTATAGACGTGGAGGCTAACAACCCGGACGTCACTGCCGCAAACTTCGAAGACCCGCGCCGAGTCTTGGCAAATGGACGGATCGTTAGCTGATCAGGTGATATCATATTTGCTGTAGACCAAGGTTCGGCGCGGATCTATTGAGTCCGATACTTAACTTTTTACCGATTGAGGTTTGCGGCAGTGATGTTGTGATTGCTAGCCCTCGTGCCCTTTAGCCGCAAGAATTTTGATTTTTCTGATATTTTTTGCGGCAGTGATCTTTTCTGTAATAGAAAATCTTTCATTATTTCCTGTCATATTTAGCCAGTAAAAATTTCTGCAATAAAAATCATTCATATGTTGGTTAACAGCAAGGTTACTGTTATACTAGACGTTTAGCACAAAGCATTTCATATTTAATATTGCAGATTTATCCCATCCACGACGATAAAACCTTATAGGAATGGGACTTTAATTTTTAATATTCTTTGATTTAATGATACAATCTGAGTGGAAAAATTCGATACGATTGCGATGATTTGTCGAATGATAGGTAGTATTATTCTCTGAACGATATCAAACGTTTTATAGGCAAAGGGCCTTTGCTTCTTCGAGAGATAATTCGAATCTCATTGGAAGGACGTGCACCTAAACAAGATCCAACCTTGTTTGCGTTAGCATTGTGCGCACGTTATAAGGTATATTTCTCACTAATTTTTTTAAACCGTATAGACAGATGTTGATTGCAGATTTAACAGCGATGATATGGGTGGAAAATATACGTTAGTTGGTAATAAAAGAACTCATGGAATTCAGCAGTGTAGATTTTTTTTTTGCAGTTTACGGTTTTTACAGTTTATGAAATAAATGGCATTCAAATGATACTAACAATCGTGACGTTGAGCTTCCGTTAGTGATCAAGCTTTAACGATTTTAAATATCCTAGAAGAGAAGTGTTTATTAGAGTCTATTTTGGGTTGGTACCGGTGAAGAATTAGTAATATGATGCTTAGGATCTCAAGTGTGTAATTATGATACGAGTCACAATCGATGATTTTCATCGAATTTTGTACAATTTAAGGTTTTAAGTTGTTTTGAAGGTGCGCGATACGACACGACCAAACATACATAATCAAGTAATGAAGAAATACAAAGGTAAGACGCTAACACAGGAAGATTGCGAAGCGATCGTAAATGAAGTGCAAGAACGTACCAAAGAATCGTTATTGGCGAATGAAAGATCTAAGGTTGCTGGAGACGGTTTCGAGCAACAAGCGCCTCAAGAGGCATACGACGATTATCAGAAGGCACTTCAGAATATGGCATTTCGCGCCGTTCTCAAGGTATATTCCTATATTTGCCCCTATTCTTGTTTAATAAACAATTAGCATTTTTTTCTTGTGGAGGGTGAAAGCAATAATATAATCATCCTGAGAGATGAGTCCGTCCTCTTTCCTTTGCCTTTCCCCACCGATATTGAAGTGCCTGTCGATTGAAAAATTAGCCACTGAAATCCGCAAGTTTTTCTTTGCGTAGCTGATATTTATTTTTCTGAGTGAGGGGTTATTTTATTGAGATGCATATTTCTAATGAAGTGGATTTTCTTCGGAAATTTTTTAGTTCTCGTATATTAACAAACAGTAACGCGTTCATCGGAAGTGGTGTTTCTATGGTTGGACAGTGTATAATAACAGGATGAGTCACAGTAATTATTGCATTGACTACCAAATGACTACTAAAAGATGACCATTAAAAGAGTTTAATTCTAAAAATGGCACCGATACGTGTCTGTTGGTCGTTATATTGCCATCAGATATATATTTTTGCACAAATGCTTTTGATTTCTCTTAATGAAATTCGTTAGTATCAATTGTTTAAGTTTTATTCGATTTTTTAAAGTACTTCCATAGTGAATAATTTTTTTCTGTTTTATGAAGGGTCGAATTGGTTGCAGTGCTCATTTGTGATGGTTTATTTTGTTTAGATAGGAATATTATGAAGTTACAATTTTATTGCTTGAAATTGTAACCCGTTCTTAACACTTAGGAAAAATTGGGAGATTTCCGTTGAAGTCGATTTTCTACCTCTAACTTGACCGGAAATTAAAAAAAATCGTCGATCCTCTATTCAGAGAATAAATTTCACTTTTTAAGGTGTGTCGTATCCCAACACATCTCTTTG
This sequence comes from Ascaris suum, assembly GCA_013433145.1. NCBI lineage: Eukaryota > Metazoa > Nematoda > Chromadorea > Rhabditida > Ascarididae > Ascaris > Ascaris suum. The sequence goes on from CM024175.1 coordinate 3,660,539, forward strand.
CGTTTGTCGGTTATTGTCAGAAAATTTCTGCGGAAACTGGCGCGAAGCAAAATTCGAAGGGATGGGGTCGAGGTTTGCGCACTGCAATTGCTTACTGGTTCGTATTTCATAGATTCTTTCCTATAAAGTTAAAGCGATTCATAAATTTTCATTCAGTTCTATTTTCATTTTCATAGCAATTTTTGCTTTTGGAGAAAATGCAAAATGTTGGATATTTCTGATTTGCTGTTGTGGAAATCGTTCTTCTGCGTGGAAGGAATGGGGAATGATTCTTTTAAGTACGTGGATAATGAAAGGGCAGTTAGAGGGGCGGCTTCCTGCTTAGAATTTCAGGCAGTGCGTAGAGAGAAGCTAGCCCAAACAACCAAGAAAGAAGAAAAACAGTGAAACCGATTTGCATCTGCCTCTGCCTCTCTCCATCGTTTCCTCTTCTCCCTCCCCTCGACTATGATTTATATTATGTCTTGAACTTCTTGAAATATGTTCATAATGGTTATCGTTTTAATGTGAAATTAGTTCTCAAGATTGGTAGAAGGATTATACTTTCATGTTTTGGTGTCGTTTCTTTTAAATTAGCTCATATGTTTCAGACACGTTTTCATGGTCGATCATCGCTCCATTGATATTGTATTTTTCTTTCTTACCATAATCTCTCTTTGAAGTTAAAGTCGATGACTCGTCTGGGCATCAAAAGTTCTACCTATGATGGTACTATGTACATTTATTTCAGGTATTTCAACCAAACACCTGAGCGCCTTGCTATGTTAATCACCAAGTATCAGCAACGCAATAAATTCTGCCATCGTGACCTATTGCGCCTTTGCCATCTCCGTCCGAAGACGTCATTTCCAAAGAGTCACAAATATTGGCACCATCATAAAGAGTTCGACTTCATCTTCGCATATATTGCTGGAGGTATTGAGTTGATTCTAAACTGTTCATTAGTTGACGAGCTGTTCAGATTCTCCACTCGGAAAGGGGATGGAAATTTCAAACGTTGATGTCTCGAAAGTAATACTTCACTTCTGATTTTGCTCCGATGTTTGAATAAAATTGTGCTGTAAGGTAGTTAATGATTCTACTATAACGTAGAAAATGATATTATTTCTTGTGGTGCAAAAATGATGTCAATTTTAGTATACTCAAATTCACTCCTAAGCTGAATGTCTCTCTACGTAGTCGCATTATGTTTTTCATTTCGTCAAATATCAGCTCATTATTTCGAAACTCATTGAATTCGGCAATTGTATCACAGCGATGGGAGGGATTTTTAGTTATATCAATTCACAAAGGAAGTTCCTTCAGTGGCTTAGTGAATTATAGGTCAGTAATGGATATCGTTTTGTACCTTCTAAATTATTCCCTATAAACAAATTCTTTCATATCCGCTTTTCAGTATTCATATGTTTTAAAAAATCAGTTTGATTTCTTCCCCACTACTATCAGCTATCACATAGAGTTTTTTACGTCTGTGTTGATTTCATGAAAGGTTTTAATTGGGTTCCTCTTCATAATAAATTTCGTGCACAGTAGTTCAGTAAAGTTTGATAATTGGGCGATGATTCGACAAGGTGATTTCCCACTTGGTCTTGGCTGTGATCGTGGATCGATACGACGAGATGTGATCGGAATTAATGCATATGATTGATAACATGTCGTTCAGTCGTCACGTCTATTTGTATTATTGAGGGTCCCTTCAGGAATAAGTATATGGTTATGTATCACTATGTGAAGTGACCTTTTTAGATACCGGAGACGGACATAAACGTAAAGCGGAACCAGAAGGGAATGGAATTAAAAAAGCCAAGAATGAAAATAGGAAGGATGAGACAGACGAACAACGTAAGAAGAGAGAAGAAAAAGAAAGAGAGCGAGTGGAAAAGCAAATGGCTAGAATGAAATTGCGTGAAGAGAAAGTAAAGATATTCAGTGAATTGAAGTTACCGGAAGCGCCCGACGCAGAGGGTTCTCCGGCGGCGAAACTCATCCGGGCCTTCGAAGAGATGAAAACTGTTACTGAGCCGGAGAAGGCAGCTAGTCTTATTAGAGAATATGGTGAGCTCTTTTTTCTATATCGCCTAGAGACTTGATTAGTTTGAGGCAGGGAAGCAGATGCCTTAGATTTGGGAGGAATTATTTTAGATCACGGTTGTTATCAGTTCTTCATATTTGAAATCGAGGTTAACAACGGTATCATTTATCAGAAGTTTTCGGATGAATGAGCTGAACGCATTTCAGTCGATTCACATTCGTTGAGTAGAAGTTTTTGAAAGGACGACTTCAAAAGGTGTTAGATACACCTTCGTTTGTTTCCTTACTAAAGATAATTCGGCGACTTTCTAAGGTCTACCTTTTCATTTGTTTTTCAACATTATAATACCTCATTAAATAAATAAATAAATAAATAAATAAATAAATAAATAAATAAATATATATATTATATATATATATATATATATATATATATATATAATATATATATATATATATATAATTAGTTATAAAACGTTTCAATATTTTACAAAAGTTCCTTTGCATTTCTTTCTTATACTTTGTTCTTTTCTTTTATAAATCATCAAAAATTGAGATTTTGGAGGGATATTCTTAATTTTTCTATTTAGGGGGGTGAGCGCAACGAGAAGAGCGAAAGCCAGCGTTGGTTTGTTTAACAAAAGGCAATCTTATCAGGTTTATTTTCGGTCACGCTAGTAAATTCGATGTTGACTAGTTCGTCAATTGTTAGGATGGAAATCGAAATAATTCTGAAGTGTTTCGGTCACCGATAGTTTTTTTTTTTTTTTTTAAATTGCAACGGGTCCATACTGCTGTGATATGGAAGGGGTTTCAGGACTTGTCCGTGAGCATGTTCCATCTCATCTACTCAACTCAAAATCGGTATGGGAGGCACTACTTGTGGATATGCCAATGACGGCACTTATCAGAAATTTGGGCAAATTGGCATCAATTGATATGATAACTGATAAGGAAGAAAACAAGTGAGTTTTATATTCGTCTCCTATATTACGTGTTACTTGGCTTTGTTCTTTTTCCGGCGATGGACTCTTGCTAGATGACTAAAATTTGTTTTAGTTTTACTGTTTGTTAGAAACGATGTGCCTCGTTTCTTCCTGATGCAATAAGGGATGAAGTATGATCCATATGTTTGCGTATTGTGCACTTTATGAACAGAAACTTGAAGTAATCTTGAACTGTTTTCAGTTATTATTTTTAGTGATAGATGTTTTTCCGAAGTCGATCGCCGATTTGACTCATTTTTCTCCTCCATTGGTCCAAAATTTTTGAAACAGATATTATAATATTCCTAGGCCTTGAAGGCGACCTAAGTGTATAATGTGCCTAGGCGGTCGAACTATAACTTTGCGACGCATCTGAATTAGATGCTTGTTTTCATTGTCTGAGCGTTGGCTGAATGCGGCATTCGCTTGTTCGGTAATCCCTTATTGCTCTGGATTCTGGATGATGGTTAGCGAATTGCAATGATTTCGGGTGTTGTTCTTTATAGGCGGCAATATTTTATTAAATTTTGTACTGTCTTGTATGATAGTTTGTCACTTGCAGAAGGCATGTTCAGAAGGTCGTCTCTCAACTCACTGATGAGCAAGCTCTACAAGATGCCAGAGTGCACCCGGTAAGCGTCCTTTTGGCATCAGCGGTGTATAAATCAGGTGGTGGATACAGAGGCAAACTCCATTGGAAAACGAATCCAGAAATTACGGCCGCCTTGGAGAAGGCTTTTCTTCTTGCTTTCAAGAATGTGACGCCCACCAACAAACGCTATTGTCTCGCCCTTGATGTCTCCGGTAGGTGATATTTTGAGCTGATCACTTCTTTTTTTTTTTCATCCCGGTGCAGTGAATTTTCATAGCACAAGTTTCAAAAAAATCTTTACGCTCTATTGTACTCGTTATTTTTAGGAATGAGCTAACTGACCACTGTGTATGTTGTTACAGAGTTTTAAATTGAACCATCCCCGTCCTCCCGTATTACTCGCAGTAAGCCATCGCAGAAAACAGTGGAAATAATAGAGGTGGAAAACATCCGGTCGGAGTGTTTATAATCAATTTTTGCAGAACGTTTGCTGTTTGGATTTTTTTTTAAAATTATAAACAGCTACAACAATTGCTATATGGAGTGAACATAGTCAAGAATTTTGAAATGAAATTTATCTCCAGTCAAGCATAATGGCGGTTAAATTCAAATTATCGTACTATTTTGTGTCTCTTTGTTGCTAACAATCCAGGAGAATGAATCTATTGAAGTTTTTATTAGAATTTCAGCAGTACATGCGAATGCACTATTACTTGTTGAGTAGAGAGTTGTATATTTTTAGGCAGTATGTCATCGAACGTTCTAAATTCGTTCTTAACATGTCGTGAAGCAGCGGCCGGGATGTCGATGGTTTTGCTCAAAACTGAACCAAAGGTTTTCTAATTAAAGAATTTTTTTTAAAATTGCAAGTGTCCTCTGTATTTGTTATTTTCAGTTTTTCTTAAAATCAAATTGCTTGGCTATTGTGCATAATTTTCTCCCATAGGAAAGGTGTATTAAAATATTGGATAATTGCTTTTGCGATTGTAATATAAATATCAGCAGATTTGATAGTATTGTGATTCTGCACTGTCATTCTAATCAAATTTGAAACGTTCATAACTTTCAATTTTTTCCCTCATAGCCTTTTTTTTTGGTTAGTTAGGGGAAGGAGGGGGGGAAGTTGGAGCAAAAATTTCTATGTTTTGATATTTTTATTAGTTTGTCTGATTGATGCGCGGAATTTGCGGTATACAACAAGCTTTCAGCGATTAAAATAGTTTAGGTGAAAGATTTTTTGTGTATGTATATGTGATTTCGTGATGTTTTGAACGCTGTGTAAGCAAGAATGGATTGAGTTATAGGTTGAGTCGGTTGCTTTCTCGGATGGACTCACCGAGCTGCACTTCGATTACTCGACAACCATGGATCAGATGTTGGAGAGAGTAAATGATATGGAATTTTCAAACACTGACTGTGCCTTGCCAATGTTATGGGCTACAGAGAAGAAAAAGCAATTCGATGTATTCGTCGTCTACACCGATTGTGAGACGTGGTTCGGAGATGTAAGAGCTTTCTAAATTTCCACGCTTGTCCTTTAGGTATATTCTTAGGCATTAGCACTCATAATAAACACTCTGAAAAGAATAAGGATCGCGAGGAAGGATACTCTGCTCTCCGTTGGCCTCTTTAATCTGAGGGGCGTCTAATACACAGGTATGCCTCACCATAATATACCTGTTTAACCGTTATGTTTAGGAATTGCATTACAAAACTTCATTTGAGTTTATTATTGCAGCAGACGTAAAGCCTAAGGGCTCATTCGTTTTTTTTTCTTCATTTTTTCCCCGTTTATTTTATTGTTAGTGCTCTCGCTATTCATTGAGTTAGTCCATTTTTGCCCGTGAGACGATATTAGGCTGAGTGATCATAATCCTTGCAGGTACATCCGTTCAAAGCGTTACAACAGTATCGTGAGCAGATGAATATTCCGGACGCGAAGTTGGTCGTTATGGGAATGGCATCTACAGGTTTTACCATCGCCGATCCAACCGATCCTGGAATGTTGGATATCTGTGGATTTGATTCAGCGGTACCTGAGCTGCTCAAGGAATTCGTCTTGGGAAACATCTGAATTTTTTTCTCATCATATCTCTGTTTCATTGCTAATACTAGAATGGCTTTTTTTCTATTATAAGCTCGTTCGACCAGTGACGTTCACTTTTAAGTGCAATACTTTCAAGTGGCAGATACCTTAGAATTAAGAATGTTACCCCCACAGAGCTTTTTCTATTGGCAGTGATGTATTTGTGAGCTTGTTGTTGTTGTTTGAAGTGGTCATTTGCACGTGAACTTCATTAGAGTGTTCAGTATTTTTTTAGGAAAATGTTGTCCTCTAAAACGTAACAGTGAGCTAGGAACTGGATACCACCACTGACCATTCTTTCGATGTGGAGGCTTATGCAAGACCGATCAGAGGAGAGGGGGGGGGGCCTCAGACCGGACAATTGGACGTCACTGTTTTCGTGGCCGCGTGTCTTCTTATGTGCATTCCTTCTGTAAATATTTTTTCAACTTCAGTTCTATTTTATAGGTCTATTCCTGTTGTTCTTTTGCTCCTTCTATCGTTAAGTCCAGTCGGTTTTGTGCATCCGTGATATGCCAGTTCGTTGAAATTTTTCTATGGCGTATCCTTTTTCGGTGTTTCTTTTCAAAATAAACTTCTGTATAGGGGTTTCTTAACGTACCACGCGACAGACGTTACACTGATGCACTCTGCTTGAGACTTCTGATCGAGGTGCGCTCCTAGCAACCACGTGCAAACTGTTCAGCTTCGACCACAGTTCAAGAAATTATAGCAATTCCGATATCAAAGAAATGCCACCTCTGAGGTTCCAACAGTGTTATGCGGTGGCTGGTGCCCTGCTTACACGAAAGAGAACCAACGTTCGGCTTTTGCATGCATAGTGATGAAAAGTTTTAGTCGGAGGATGTTTGACGGTGAACATCTTTTGGTCATCGAATTGGACGATCTCTTTCCAAGTCCCGAAAGTGATTGCGCTCTGCAGCATGCAATTTAGGTCCCAATTGCGGCCCATCTCAATGATATCCACTTATCCCTCTTCTTAAGCGCTCAGCTGGTTCGAAGAGAACATTACTGCCCTTCGAACGACGACTGCTCGCAGCAACAATGTCTGCCACAGCCCGACAAGTCTGTCGTTTCAAAGTCACGAAAAAAATTTTTTGCAGTACTTGGTACTTTTCAATTCTATGAAGCGAACATGAAGCTCTCCGCTTATTTCATATATATATATATATATATATATATATATATATATATATATATATATATATATATATATATATATATATATATATATATATATATATATATATATATATATATATATATATATATATATATATATATATATATATATATATATATATATAGATGTCGTACAGCCATTTGTAAGCACTATCAGGTACGGAAATCACACTGATCTAGGCATAACCCATCGGTGGATAACAGGGACAATTATTGGTATATTATCGACACGAGAGGAATGAATAAACACTTAGGTGACTTTCCATGCTATCGCTTAACATAGGCAATATCACACTGTAATGTCGAGATATACAGATGCCTACACAGATGCCAATGAAAAGCATCAATTTATTCACACTGTTAACACAGCTGAAGTAGAGCACTTCGGTTATAGCAGACAGGCGATGAAATGAACAGACGACAAATGCGACATGTTCGTCGCAATCCCTGGCGAACGAAGTTAGAATAAATGTTGCACGATCGTATGCTAATATTGGCACTGCTCATTGACAGAAGACAAGCAACCGGTTACACAATGCTTTCTAGGAATGACATGTTCAGACCAGAACCTTTCTTCCTCTCCCTCCCTTTCCTTTTCCCCCAACATACGTTTTATTAAATGCTCAATAATATGAACTGAAAGGAAACAACTGCTGGATCGGATGTGCCAACGATAACAGCGATATCAATCAGAAAGACTTTCTTTCCAAGTGTTTTTCCTGCACCGTCTGTGATAGAGAATTTTTATTTCAGCGTCATTCCGGTTGTTTCAATATATCCGTTTGCCGAATCAAATCAAATAATTCTGATCCAAGATCATTTCATTCAACTCTAATAATGACTGCGAAATGAACGCGGCACTATACGTGCTTTCAAATCATTTCCGCGTTCCTTCACACAAATTGCAAAATGTGGAACTTTCTGCACAAAGCTTGCACAAATGACCCTGCTACATTTAAGTCAAGTTTAAACAGTATGATCACTATGTGCACTACTGATAAGAGAGTGGGATTTGCAAAAGAAATTTACGAAATCAGGGAGAAGAGTGCTGCATTAGACGTCAACAATTCCTACATCTTTAGCTGGATCAGCTAATGTTCTCGAGCACAACTTCATGTGTAAGAGGCATATCTTCAACTCGTGCATTATTCAGCCCGATTGTTTTGGAAGGTGTCTTCGACATCCGTGCAGCCGCTCGCTGCATATGCGGCGGAAGGTTTGATCGCGCGCGATTCCATGTTCCAACCATATGTGCACTCCTCGATCGACGTCGAAATCCTTTCCCTCCACCCTCACGACGATCCATCTACAATTATTTCCTTCTTGGCTATCTTAGCTTAAATTTCCATCCGGCAAAACACTACATAAAATTGTAATTATTTCTGTACCTGACAAAAACTGGAAAATTTTCTAAGGTACTGCCTGTAGAACTCCTCGTCTGCACCAGTTCCAACGAACTAATATCCATCCTTAATTCATCTATTCGGAAAAGTTCGTATGTGCAAAGAAAAGTTTAGCTCAGAACAGCGCACAGAGTTTTAAAAACGAATTTTGCGAATCTGAGCTAAGGAGATGGGAGGAAGAATCTGACAGCATTCATCGTGGCTTTCAAGAAGAACATCCAGAAGGAGGAAGAAAGCCAGCAAACAGAAGCATTGAGGACAAACATGGTAGAGAGAGGTGAAAAGACAGAAAAAGAGCTATTAATGTGTATTATAATACTTCCGTTTGATAAGATACTTTCAGTCAAGCATAACCACGCTTGAAAAGTTGCTCTTAGGTATGCAAATAATGAACTCCTGTGCAGTCGCTAAATTCTGCATATACGAGGCACACATCCTTCTACTAAATCAATAAAAAAGCAATTTTTAATGCCACATTTGGACATGCATCAAGGATCGAACACAGATTGTAAAAGCTCTTCTTAAGCGGTTCTGCCGCTGAATTTTATTAGTGATGAATATCGCAGATGTGTGTTTCCTAGACAAAAGAAATAATGAAAAAAAAGAACACTGCAACTCCACGCCATCTACATTCCAGAATCATTATACTCATTCAAGAAACTGAACATCTACAGACAGAAATCACGAATGCAACGAACTTACAACAGCAAAGCCGTTGACTACCCTTGGAGTCGCACAACGCTCAACAACATCTCCCCTTTGAGCACCGCTAGAAGCCGACGACGACGAAAACGATGCGTCATTTGATGTCACTGTATCGGACTGAAACTTTCCAAGTTCACAAAAAACAATTCAGCATTACTCGCAGTTCAAGCGAGCACTATCACCTCTACTGATTAGCTCTCTACGTTGAGGTCTAAAAAAGAAACATACAAAGCGCAACAGAATTATTAAGTCAGTTTCCAGATGTCTTGAAAACAGATAATACCCGCTATTTAGATCACTTTCATCACTCAAATCATATTTGCGTATATTATGTGAACCACACCGTACGATTTGCAACGGTGATGATCGCTGAGTGATAAAGAACCACACGAATTGCACATCATAAGTGTCAAGGAAATATCAAGTGAAAAACCTTCTGTGATGAAGATCGCTGAGGATGAATTCTTTCTCGCATAACTTTTCTGCTGTCATGCGATGCGACAATCTGTCGTACCTACAAATCACTCCAAAGAAGTGGTAAGGTAGTTTCACTCCACAATTCTCAATCTGCTTTCTGTTATTTAACTTACACCACAGACAATCCACCTTCCGATACCCACCTGAGCTAGAGTACTCCACTTTCTGTGCCTTTGCAGTTGCAGCTACCAACGGAAACGTACTGTTCCGTCGAAAAAAAAAACGCACAGCTATATGTGTAAAGGATTCCACTGGCACTTTATGGACACGGCCAAACATGCGACAGCTATTTCTCGGATTATCCTGGGAGGGGCGGTGTTAGCCTGCGCCGCAACATACAAACATAACAAAGCCCCTTCCTCTTTCCTCACGGATAGTTTCGTTCCCTCACTAAGCTATTACAGCAATGCATACACAAAATTTGCAGATACAGTACATACGGTAGGCATCAACTGCAAAAGCTAACATCCAAAACGGAATGATAAACTTCCACGGTTACCTATGCAGCAATCCAGCATATCTTCTTTTCCAGCCGTCGCATGACCTGATACCAATTTCGCTGGACACTCTTTACTAGATCAATTTCAAGTGGGACGAAAACAACAAGACCTCCGAGAAACATCTGCCCATCAATGCGTTCCACCACATCAACTGCAATTCCCTTTCAAAAAATTGCCCATTTTTGCAGAGAGAGTATGCAATTGAATAGCGACAGTCAACTTTGAGCACATTTACGTATCAATCTTCTGCGACGTGACTTTGAGTATAGCTAAAATACCGGAGGTGCCAAAAGTTCTCATACCTCCCTTTCGTAGCAGTCACATAAGTTTTAAGGCATCTTTATGCAACAGCAATCGAACACGTTCTATTAAATTTGCTCGCGAAAAGTAATGCAATAAGGTAGCAACAAACCCGACTAATAGCCTCTTCCTTGCCCCGAAGACGTTGAGCGTAATCGCCTTCTCGTAGTCGACTCTTTTTGGATTCACTGGTTTGTTGAATATCACGACGACGAAGTTCTTGCTTCAATTTGGTGTTTTCATGCTGAAAACTCATTCAAAACTTTTGTTTCAGGTGTCGCTTAAGAAATTCTTTTCAGTAATCGTTGAAATTATACTAATATGTCCGCTAATTAAACTCTCAGTGACAACAGTCGCTTAAGAAACAATTTTCATCTGCTTGTGCCGTTCTATGCGATAAAATACAAGTTTCAACTGTCACCAACATCTATGGAACCATATAACTCTCCACGATAAACCCCTCATTTTGGGATATTTGGAACGCGTTATCCACCAGGCCTATCATCTCTCAATTGCACTTATGCCGATCTTACCTCACGAACCAAGACTAAAGTTAAGCTTCAATCCAGTTCACTGACGTGCCTCACCGATATTTTCTAAACTTCATCGACATGTTCTGAGAAACACACCCATCCCATATACTAACCATTGCACGCGTAACCAGAAAATAAAATCACTCGAGTTAACAGTCGAGAAACCCATTAAATACTAATGAAATTTAAACTCTGCCAAAATTGCTACCCGAATCTGTCGTAATTGCATGCTCAAAGACATGATCATCTCATTGGCATCCTGCAATTCACTCTGCGTTTTTTCCAATTGCACACACTTCATGTCACATCGATACAACACTTTCCTTAGATCGAGCTCAAAGTTTCCTTCTGAAAGATGCAGCTTGAGTTAATTCTCTTAATCTGTGAAACTTTATTTCGAGCATATTTCCTTATGATTAATTTGTTTAATTGTGGCCTGCAAAAAACTAACTGACGAAGTTTCATAAGTGGGCTGAGATATAGTAACGCATGATTTCAACTTCAATCTTATGTGCAATCACCAATGGTAACATCACAAAGTGACTTTGTCAAGACCTTTTCCCTAAAAGAAACCGGTAGATAACAGTACAGATGACAGTCGACTGGCGCAACGGTTAATCATTTTCACCTTCTCATCTCCTGTGCACCACAGAGGAGCTTCCTCTCATGACCTTATTATGGACGAAATGACAACCACGCGTCATCTGACGTCTAAATGTTCCACTTTCCATCACTGATTCATGAATTCTTACTTCAACATTAGCTTAAGACTTCAATCCTTATGATGCAATACCAACCCCTTCGTTCCAGCTCATTCAAACTTTCTTTGCGCCTTCGATCGGCCATCTGATAATAGGCTCGCAACCGTTCCAAACTTTCCGTATCACATGATGATTTCAGTTTGAACAAAGCAGCAGAATCACATTCCTGTGACCATTCCTGGAGTAAACAACCGGTAGGTCAATTTGAGCGATAAACAAATAACCTCCACGATCAAATTGCAGCCCATTGCAGATTAAACAAATTGAAGAACCCCAAGGTTTCCGGATGCATGCTTAGATATATTTCTCTATTTCGAGCACTAAGACAGCAACCATTTTAGTAGGAGTGAGCTCATATTCATTAACTGGTAGCTGCAAGTAAATGGAAAAGCTATTGCCATATTCTAGGATAGATCCATTAAAAAACGACAGACAAGAAAAGGCCTCAATGATTGGCATCCTACTGCACGTCGGAAATTATCTGCCGCTCGAATGATCAAATCAGCGTTTCGCTAAATGAAGTCTTACCGAAGATACGAATTCATTTGAAAAAGCAATAAAAGGCATTCTGATTGCTTAGGCTAATTCGGTATGTAAACCGTTGTTCAGGCGACAACGCAAGCAAACACAATGGGACATTTTATTAGACGGACAGAAGATTGAAAGAAGAAATATTGGCCAAGCAAGCAAAAAACGATTCAACAGGGGACACTCATATGTGCAGGAATAACAACACTACTTATACACAGACTGGCGAAATAAAAAAGCCTCAGAAAGTTGCTTTGAATTAACACACTGATACACATATACGTAGAAATATATATTAACACATTCTCTGCTTCATTAATCCTTTTCTACAAACCTTCCTTCACTTATCGTTTTCCACTACGTTAGTGCACGATTAATGATACTTTTCGTGTTTCATTACCTATCTATGGCAAATAAATTAATAAACAAATAAACAAATAAATAAACAAATAAATATGCAAGTATATGCATAAGCAATAAATAAATGAATACCCAAACATAAATCTAAAAACAACTTCTTGAAATTACTAATGAAAAATGGCGGAATGCGATTCACAAGCAATAAATTTGTGGATGTGAACGTGAAGAAATAAAGTAACTGCATGAAAGAATTATACCCTTTTAAAGTCAATAAAGAAACCAATAAAAATTCACTTCCAAAGTTTACAAGAAAACGTTTCCAATCAAAAAAAATCTAATAATAAATTCACGATCCGCCAAATACCTAAAAGCAAAAACCTTGAAAAAAGTTAGCGATCTCCCTCCACTATAATACTGAGCACCCATGTTTTCGGTAATGCTATCTACAGCAAATTTGAGAAGAGACGTGCCTCAAAGAGGGCTCGAATGCATGAGTCTTCATAAATTGTTTTATTTGATTTTGAAATCTAATAAGAAAGATGATCCAGATGATCGCTTATGTCCGCATTCTTCTTCCTTTGGATCTCGTTCTACCGCAAATAAAATGACGTCCATTCCTCAGTTATTCTCACGTTGAAAAACAAAAGTACTTACAACACTATCATCGCTGTCGACTTCACTTATCCACTGCAGGAATTGACGACGATCGATGACGTTACAAAGTGGCACTCTAACTTTTTCACTGCGGGTGACGAGTACCTCCTGCGAGACCTCCGCGAAACTCATCACAGCCTTAACAAATAAGAATTTTTTAACACCATCTTATATCATTCTCTTTATCCTGAACAGCTATCACTACTGTCGGCATGCATGCGAGGTGGCGAACTTCGAGATCCTTCGAGCGACTTTCGAGGCTACGAATAAAATCCTTTTGAGGTGAACACTACTGTAGGCATTGGAGATCATGAACCTTGGGGCACCCACGAAATGCCTTCAGATGTCAGCACCATTTGCCATACATTTACTGTCTGATTAACTCTCGCAGTATCTCAAGTGTATATTACGTAGGCATTTATTAGTGGGACTCCAAGCACGATGTTAAAAAATACCCTTCAAAGATGGAAATAATCACACATGCAGATTCAGCTAGCCGGCCAGTGAATAATCAAGGTGAACGCAAATCAATGAAGCAAAAACATACTGAACACAGCGAGAATTATAACGCGATTTTGCAATTTTAGCTTGTAAGGCATCGCTTCGATGCTGTATGTGCGTATGTATGTGTCTGTTCGTCTGCCTGTCTGCCGACTTGGTAGAGTTCAGGGAAGCTGAAGTTGCGATCACAAAATTTATCGGCTATGAAATACACCTTGACGTCCATCAACTTCGGATAAAGTTGAAGATCTTTAATGGCGTGAAAAAGAATTGCATTCATTGTACACCAGTCAGGTTATTAAAAAAAAACAGTCCTTTCATTCGCAGGTGTCCTATGCGAGCTGCCGAGCTGATTAAAATATGAACGCGTTGCTCTGCGTATTTTATATTTTGAGGTGATTTATGAAAGTAGTGCTCAGGTAAGCGAGGTGCAAACGCTCATATCGTGAAGTTTGTTCGACACGATTATCCATTTGCTATATACTACGCCCATATTATCTGCTATATTCTTATACTACCCATTACGACGACACTTTTCTGTGCTTTTCCAGATGAAATACTTCAAACTGACCAAATTTTCAGGATAATCTTCGGGACGTGGATTGACGCATACGATCATGCGTACTTTGCCAGATCCTTCGAAGAAGTTCTTAAAGAGATAGGTTAATTTCGATTCGCGGTAAGGAACAGGTAAGAGAGTCGTTGCTCCTTGCTGATTGGCCCTGCAAAATGCAGCGCCACATTTCAAAACATGAGCTAATAATCTCATGAAGCAAACAGACAACTAATGCAACTGGCGTGGCATAAAAACAGAATCTTCTGACGTCTCTAATCACACTCCACTAACCTATCATTAAAAAACTTCAAATGTTAGTAAAAATGACTATGATGACCGAGCTATCACAAGATGAAGTCCAACAGGGAATGCAAGCAAAGCGAAGGCGGTTAATCTGACGGATTCAACCTACTCCGCCTTTTCTATAATAGACTTAAGATTCACGTATAAAGTTTACGAAAGTTACTGGGACCAGCCTTCAGCTTTACCTCTCTTCCTCGCTTCTCTTCTTGCTATATTTGCGATATGGACATTCCATAACACAATTATTATACGCAAGACATTAAAAATGTTGCCAATTTAGACTGTACTCAAGACAGAAACAACACACTTAGTTACATGAGAAGACGAGATTTAGCAAAAGAGGATCTGAGGAAATTAACCGAAGCTTATCGAAGCACTGTCGCAAAACTAGCAAACTCTGGTTGATTTTACTTGTCTCAGCGAGACGCGCCCCCATATTACCAGTTCGCTTACTTCGTTCCGATCCTGCCAAGTCAACCAACGATAATTGACTTGTGTTGATCTTCAATAAACTTTATTATGCGCTAAAGAAAATGCTTCGAAATTGCATCTCAGAACGAAAGCACATTTCCTATTTCTATCGGAAACAACAACGCCCCACATTTCATTTTGCCCTTTGTATCGGTCTAGAGATTTGCACTCTCTACTCGTTCCCTCTCGCCCCCAATATCGAACAAATCATACCACTGTGCACATTACTAAGGATAAAATGATCCCCTTTGCAATGCTCAACAACCCCCACCTAGCTGAGGTCATTATCTCTGCTCGTTTATGTGGCAATTCATGATATTATGCTCTGAACCTCTATATAATCGCATAAGTTATTCCTAAAATACTTCGAAGTCAATGTTTTATAGACTAATATTTTCATAATCGCGTTGTTAAAACTGCGCTCAACGACAACATTCAACATGAATATTCCTCTACTAAATGTCTGCAACAAAAAAAGCTATTTTAATGAATATTATTTGAAAAACTTTTCCTCCATTGCCCACAATTCAAAATATACGCTCCCTACTTGCATTTCATTATATATATATATATATATATATATATATATATATATATATATATATATATATATATATGATAAAAACTGTTCAAATTTAAAGGAAACATACTTGTCGAGGATCTGATTGAGGATAAAAAAGATTAGCTTGGCGAGGTGCCATTACAACACGAATGCTGAATATCGAATGCGAACGACTGCTGCTTTTATTGAGCAATGTATCAGCCACACTGCGCCGCTGTTCCCCTAAATATTATTCCCAAATGCGTAAAAAACAGTCGTCAGTATTGCCAAATCTTGATTTATTAGCAAAGAAGGAAAGAAAACAAAGAAAGAAAAAAGGGAAGCAAAAATTTCTTGAAAGGATTCCTTCTCGTGGAAATATGGAATTTTTTTTTGCCCGAAATTCGGCAAAACCGTGGGAATTCATCTTCAAGGGTACCGGAGGGAAAACAAATTTTCCTACCCGCAGCCCCCTTTCCCACCAGCGAATGAAGACTTCTTTTAATCAATCGGACAACAGATATTTGCATGCAAATACCAAACAGAGATAAATCTCTAAAATAAAAAAAGACGACCTCAAAGATATAAATCTGCGTGAAGGGGAATGTTTCGTATGCAATGGCTTCACTATAAAACTGCAAAGTGATCATGTGACCATAAGATAACACTGTGGCCTCACACAATGTTTTTGCAATGACATCAATTATAATACACTCCCAATATATTGGTTATTTATTCACAAGAAGTGACAGCAATGACTTTAAATTCCTTAATTCAAGAAACCATTAATTTCCATATTAACTGATAATCTATAAACGATATATGTTCTTCATGATAGCGAAAAAGATCGTGTAGACGATGCTTCTGTTCCTATACCATACTATATAAGCAAATCGTAACGACCAATAAAGATAGCATTGGAGAGGAATTCATATAATCAGATTGTTCCTGTAATGTGACTAATCGAGCACCAATGAGCAAATACCTTTGAAAAATTGTTTCAATGCCTCATCACTCGAATCGACTTCTACCTCGACAATATCGTCCACATAAATTGTATTCTTTGCACCCATACGTAAATCTTTCGATTGCAACACTCTGAAATAAGCGGATCACAATTAAGGAGACTTCTTCAAGTATAGAAAATTCCGAACATTTTTTTTTCGCATTAGAACAGTGACTCAAATAAATATACAGGACATCGCCTAATAATTCAGTAATAATTACAGAAATAAGAAAAAAAGTAGCCAACAAAACAATATGGAAAAATAGTTATTTCATTGCAGTCAATATCACATTTTTAAAAAAATGCATAAATGCGATTATGGAAATAGTAATTGAAACAAAAAACTTAATAAAAGAATTAAACCTAAATTGAGAATACTTAACTCATCAAAACAATAGGGGAACTATATAAAGCAAATTTTTAATTATTCACGACGAAAATATCACTAATACGAAGCAAATATTTTGATTTTCGATTTCAAACATGCAAATTCTACCTTATTCCATCACTTCTTGTAACTGGATCAGCAAGTAAATCATAACAAACGTCGTTATAGATCTCGATATATGATACGAAAACCGCGTAGATCATCTCAATGCTAGCACCACTTACCTAAAACATCATTAACCATAAGACATTCCATAAGACACAATTCGTCGTTCGTCCATTTCAATAATTTCGCCCCATATTATTATATCACTTCATTTTGATCAATTTCAAAAAAAAAAAAATGCTATTTTCCACTTAACTTCAACAACTCTAAATCCTTAACTAAGCGGCGTCGAAATTTGCAATAGCCAATATTAAAATCTTTTTTTCTGATCTTTTACTCGACAATAACGAATAAAAAGCGATCGTTACTTCGGCGAACGCATTTTAAATATGAAGACGACACCCGCATATACTTTATTTAAATTCGTAATAGCATTAATCCTTTTCTCTTTTCCCAAGCGAAGAAGGGTCACTCCCCTTCCTCGGTGGGATAATAACCAAATGCACGAAAATTCTCACAGTGGGCACGTCTTACGAGAATTTATCCCAGCACACCGTAAAGTTTCGTCTTGCAACACAAATCAGATAAAATCCAAGTATGCACGGATAAAGATTGCGAGAAAAACGAATATGAGTTGCAACATAGAAGTCCTTTGTTTCAGCCGAATACGATACAACACGTGATACGATATTCGGCGACGGATGAGAGGGATATGGGAAGACCTTACCGAGATAACTTTTCATTGCAGCACTCACAATTGTGGTTGTACGATAGCATAGAAAGGTTTAGAAAGCCTCTAATGCAGGAAATATATAAGCAGCACTACTAAGTATTGAAATCTAAGACTCGACGCATAAACATCC
Source organism: Ascaris suum (assembly GCA_013433145.1). Lineage (NCBI taxonomy): Eukaryota > Metazoa > Nematoda > Chromadorea > Rhabditida > Ascarididae > Ascaris > Ascaris suum. The sequence goes on from CM024175.1 coordinate 3,678,371, forward strand.
TCATACTTTGTTCAACTATTTTCCACGACAGTACAACTTTGAATATCATCAAATCGGCAAAAGGTCAGATCGAAATCTCAGCTGCAGATATATTTCAATCAGTGACCTTAAAAAACGAAGCGACAACGACGAACTCACTCACTGACAAACTCAGAGTGTCGACAAAAGCAAATTCGGTAACAAGGGCGAATTCACTTCTACGATATGCGATGAGTTCATCAATATCGAAGCTTTGGCAAAAAAGTTGAAAGATTTACGATTACAGAACGATGTGGGGAAAACAAGAGAAAGCTCATTATGCAATCATCGAAACAACCCCGATCGAATAAACCTGCCCTCTCTTCCAAGAATCCACAAGTGTTTCTATCGTTTCTTTGCTTCATAATGAATGCAATTAGCTTCAAGCAGAACTATCTTTAATCAGCAATGATTTACTGCTTAATCAGGTCCAATCACCTATTATTATTATCACTCAACCAATAGCAATAACTGATCATCGATCTACTACAAATAGCGCTCCTCGTCCGCTTGATGCATATTTCTAATGCCCTCAGTGGGCAAGTGTGGAAAAGCTTACTGGGTACGCGGAGAACTTTGCATGCGAATATTCGAAGAATGTTTACAAAACCCGCGCCTATAAACAGTTCAGGGCAGGCTTGGAGAAAGCCCTCGTGCTAAGTCTCGGCTAATGCATTCAACACCCTCGAGTGCTCAGTTTCTTCTGCGCCATTTAAACAGTTTCGCGCGTTCTGAAGGCTTTCGTATGGTTTGCCTCATTTAAGAGCGAACGAGGAATAATCCCTATAGTAATCCCTCGGTGGAAAATGCGAATCGTCTACGAAACGAACTCTAATCCTACCAACGACGACTCTATTTCTTGAACCATTTGACTATGAAATCTCAATAAAAAAGACAAGGCTAACCCGTCTATGCTCCACATATCGAGTAAGATGTTCAACATCGTCGGATGGCTGTGAAGCGATCATTCTACGCGAAAGAGCAGATTCCAATTCCGACATAACCACAAAACCGTTTTTGTGGTCTGAACGGAAAACACACCTGTCCGCAAGATTTGGTAGAGAATTAAACAACACATCAAGTGTACGCGGTAAAATCCCCATAGTTGCCTCCTGTAAAAAAACGGGAAAGTTGAGGACGTGCAAAGATGAGAGATGTTCAGCAGAATGCTCTAGCTCAACTATTTTCGAGTAGTGAAATTAATTAACTGTGCGAAGCAAAAGCAAAGGAAAGACAACAACAACAAGAGCGGAAAACTCACTGTAACATCGCCGGTCATTGTATAAGTCTTCCCGCTCCCGCTAACACCATAGGTGAAGAGAAGTGAATTCTTGCCACGAACAACATCTTCTATAAGATCCAATGCAGCGCGTTCGAATATTGCGCTTTGAGTGTCGTTCTCATTGAAAACATGCGTAAATTTATATACCGCTATATTCTGCAAATAAATTCATACTCATGACTGAACAAAGCAATCAATGCAATTTGAATAATGAGAGACAAAGAAAACACAGTGAGTGTAGCACTTCGAGTTGAAATTAGTAGCGAATATACGGGATTAGAATGTAGAGAAAAAAATAACTGATGGATTTTCTTACTTCTTTATTTCTTAAAGTTTTCGTAAAATATGAGAGCGCCGTATAAAATAACATCTGAGCTAATATAGCTGTTAACGATATTAATAGTAATATTAATAGTAATGTGGTAGTAAACAATACTAACAATAACAATGAAAGTAAGAAAAACAATAGTGTACATCAATATCACTACAAATGATAAGAAACAAAAGGAAGTGATAACAACAATGAGAGTAAATAACAACAGCAGTGGTAAATAATAAATAATAATAGTAATAATAATAATGACAATTATTAGCGACATTCAAATAATCAGAAGCAATAATATCTAAAATTTTTACAACTCACTTGAATTCATCGCTTCATCATTTCTCGAGACTTCTTCCCCTCAAAAACGCAGCGAGCGGAAAATGAATGAGAGCTCTGGAAGTCTAAAGAGAGAAATTTCCCTTATGCGGTGAGCGAAGTCGGCTTCAGTCTTCTCACTTGAACGCGGTTGTGCTTCCCCCCCCCCCCCCCCCTCCCCTCCTCTGTGGTGCTTCGACGGCATCACAATTCTCTCATCTGCGGTGTCCCTCACGTTGGGTCTGTCTGACATGCCCAACACAACGTCGCTGGGCCGGAGCTGCAGTGCTGACCTGTTCCATAACATGACTTATGCCTCGCTAAGAGCTTTCGCCGCAACAGCTTTGTTATATCAGCGTAGGCTCAGTTAATGGAGCCTGGCAGCACGCAGCAAGCCAAGACAGCTCTCCCTTTTTTTGACGTGCTCAGTTTCGTTTCGCTATGGCGGTGATGCAAAGAATTGCTTATTTCTTTTGCCATATGCAATTTGGATGTTCCTGTCCCGAAACACGCTTCCTTGCGATTTTACGTACGCCGATAGATCCTGTAGCCGTATCGCAACTTTATTTCCGTTCATTTTCGCTTCAGAATTGAGGTACTTCATACGACATCAAAAGAATACGATCACAATCGCAGTCCAAATTTGTATCAAAAATCCGCTGAATGACACAAAGAGTGTAAACTGTCATCCAATGAAGTTCCTAGGTTCTTTCACAGACGACATAGCCACGACTCACAATCAAAGAGGACCTCAGTAGATCATTAGCTGACGCTGATGCCCCACAGTGAACATTTCTGCGAAGCTCTTTGATCACTCGAAGAAAAGCTGAGGACCTTCGGAAAACGGTTGTTCATAAGAAGATCGACATCGATGAGATCATTCTCAAAAAAAGAGGCATAAATCACTATCAACATGTCTCAGCCATTCCAAATTACTCATAAACATGCTGTTTTCCTTGCAGCAACAGATGAAAATAAGAATTATTCATTGCTGAAAATCACGCCGAGATTTGTACTATTTAGGAAGTGCGAGAGGATTCCAAGGTGATGAAGGAGGCGCTGAATGACTAGAGCCATCAACGACAGCGGTAGCTAGGACAAGAGATCCCAACCAACTGCACTCTTCGTTGCAAGCAATTCGAGATCATGAACGATATTTTGAGCATGCGTTATGTTTGATACAGAGAGTGGAGGAGAACCACGTTTACCTGCGTGTTGAAAGCACACCTTTTCGCCACAATAAATAATCCAAGTACTAGTCGTGAATCTTACTGTTTTGGGCCAAATGTGAAGAAATAATGAGAATCTTTCCCGAATCCAAGAAAGCGGATAAATTTTGAACTGTACGATGCCGAAAAACTAAAGAAATCTCGATTTTCTTAATGTCAGAGAGCCGCCAATTTGAGATTTAGAAAACGACGGCCTTTTAGAAAAATTGGTGCCTGCATTTCGATATCCGACACTGTGCACAGATGCCACAAAATGGTCGGCTCCGTCCCAACTGTCAAATTCGCTTAGTGTTCAATTCCAATTACATTACTGCCAGATATATATCGATCATAAAGGAACCATGCAAACAAGGAGACTTAAAGAGACTTGATGATTCTAAGAGAAACAACGAGTATCGGTGGAGATTTATCTGCTCACCGGCACTTGGTGTGATGACGATGGCGCAATCAGCTTGACGCGTTCGTCGTCCGTTGCGACAGCACACGGCACACCTCCTTGAGTGGATGAGAACGGACAAATACGACATAACACTTCGACGGCTTCTTTTGTGTCCACACGTTTCGGCTTACTCGCTGATCCAGGGTTGCAGCCACCCTCCTATAATGACTGCTTATTTACGCAGGCCTAATACCTATATAATACGGAAACTGACTCGAAGTCCGACGAAACAAACGTGCGTGCGATGACGAAATGACAGGAGACGAACGATCACAGTTCACGGTAACAAAAACAACGACAACTGAGAGGGTTTAATGATTCAAAACGGGGCGAAGAAGGCTTGCAATGCACACAGCAGTGAGTAGAACGTGTGCGGCAAACGGATTCAGATGTCTTTCCGTGTCGTTCGATATATTTGTGAAGCGACTTTCAATCTATGAAGTGAAAAAAGAAATCGGGTCGAAGAGGATGCATGGGAGGGGTCAAATAAAAGTTGAAATAGACTTGCTATCAAAGTGGGAGACCTAGATTAACAGTCTTCTACTAATCATAGTCCATGACGTTATAGTGGTGAGGCCACTGGAAGCTGATAAGCTGGCATCTTGACATACGAATACACTGAAGTAGTCTCCTAAATCAGCATGATACTGATGCCCGACAACGGGGCCAAATATATTACACACGTGTAAGCAAAACAATCTGGAAAAATGAAATACTGATTTCAATCCATTTCATCGATGATTTTTTGTTTACAAATGATTTTTTTTTTAGTTCTCCAATGCCTCAGTATAACAAGTTGCATTTATAGAAGAAATACCACTGACAAGGCATATAACTGAAGAAACATAAGCGAAAAGCTTCAAATTAAATTGCTCCTTAACTAAGAAAAGACAAAGAACCGAGCCGTTCCCTTTGAAAAAAGATGACTGGAATTAGTGATTTTCAATGATTTTCTCAAAATACCGTTGATCTTGAGTTACTTATGCGTGCCATTCCCTAAAAGATGTCAAACGCTGTTTATATCTTAAATGGAGTAAAGCTGCCAATATCTGTACAACTTCCATGTATCGAAGCGATCGCGCTAAAGTACTTTAGTATGCAGCGCCTTCTCTCGACACTCACAGCGCTTGCAAAGTAACAATATATCCTGAATGAAAAATTCTATCACCTCTAAGCGAGACGTTTCCTTATTTGTAAAAAGATTTGTGGATAACAAATTTGCGGCAGCACTTTAGAGATTAGCGGTACTATTAGTTATGACTTTATGCAACTAACACGACAACTATCCCACATAATGCAACTACACAGCTATCTAAAAGACGCACTAACGTTCTTCTGTTGCTCATTCTTCTTTCATATCCGATAAACACGGGATGGATACAAATATAAAAGTTGTGGAAAGATAAGGCGTTTATGATATGTATAATTCATTTCGCACATTAATCCGACAAATGGCACCTATTAAACACAGCTGCTATATGTGAACGCTGTCCGGTAACGACTACTGAATATGGGGAGGAATGTAGTCACTGTTGGTTTTTAGCGATAATGACGGCGATTTAATTCGGTGACAATGGCGGCAATCGGTATCACTAATCACTAATCTAAAAGTGTCCAAATCTGAACAATTGTGCTTTTAGCTTTAAATGCTTATGAGAACGTTACTGCATGAAACTTAACAAAAAAAAACCAAAAATCCATGATGACGTAATGATACGTCATGCATATTTATGAGCATACAAAAACTTGTGTACGCTTTGGTATATAACAGGACAGGAATGATTGAACCGATCGCCGAATTCATGAATATTAATATGAAATTTGGCGAATACTTTAGAGGAATTTTGCACCTAATCAGCGAAAGATTTCGATGAAACAAAAGAAAGTCGAAAACTTCTTCAGAGCAAAATCTTTTGCTGGGAAATTATGGACTTGCATATATTTCCAAATTTAGTACGACAAAATTAGCTCCTCGTAGCGAAAGAAATTTTACCCTCCACCATCCTTTCTACCTTCTCGTCGTTCTCGGCCGTTCGGTATATTTGCGTCCTGCTCTCAGAAGGATGCATGTAAATTGATAGGATGAATGTGACAGTACTCGGATTTTGCGAAATGAAATATAACTACTACGTGAAAAGCGGAAAATTGTTGTGGAACACTGCATCAGCAATTTCAACTACCTTGAAATATTTAAACCAACAGACGTGAAATGATCTTATTCGCTTATATAAAGAAACCCTCCCCCCCCCCCCCCCCAAACACACACATTCTACATTCGTAGTACTTTTTGCAATATAAAATTGGAACCACTGCAGATCGACAACTCCTCAGAAACTGTTGCGACGTGAGAAACTTTTACACATTCGTTCATTCCAGATAACCTTTATGTGCCAATAAGGCATAAAACTATCCTAAATTCTCATTTGTATCATCTTGTAAATTCGTTCCAACACCAGACTGTGAAGCATCCGATGAAAAATACGCATGTATACCGTTCAGGCTATGCAAAAATCTGATTGAATAGTTCCTTACAGTGGCCCTACCAGTTGCACATAATCGATTACCTTTCCGAATATAGGTAGTGTTTTACCTTAATTCATATCACCTTGCCTTGCTCATCTGAATAAACAATTTCCCCACTTAAATACCCATAGTAAATTTGGAACAAACTGCTCGATATTCTGAATGCGAAGAGAAGGAAAGAAGTGGACAATGGTCAAAATGTGCATGCACGAGAGAAATATCATCGTGTGGGCGCAGAGCAAAACTGGTCACTTGCTTTCAGTACCGGTCATTTGTTTTCAGCATTCCCACAACAGCATCCGACACGTGGCATTCAAATGAGCCTGAACTTATGGTCTTCAGATAGTATTCGGAAGTTTGGCACACCTCTTTATAATTTTGAGAAATTGCACAAATAAATTCAATTGGCTACGCGCTGAAAATGTGAAGCTTCAGATGAGGTCCACTAAAATTTTTGATTGCCGAAGAAATTGTATCAAGAGAAGAAGCAATTTCTATAAACAAATAAACAAAATCCATAAAACAAAACAAACTTACTTTCTAGATTTCATTGGTGTTCGCATATCCAAAATATGACCACTCCAAAATCGATTTTCTTCCGTTGAAGTTTCTTCGATCCGATAATTGAAATAAATGAACTCTGCAATAATCAACCAACGAATACAGCTGTCACAAAAACAAAAAGCGACGATCGCTATATTTGCCATACAAAGGAATTCCGAGACAGATTCAAATTTATGCACTACTTTCCGCTTATAGTGGGTTAAGTTCTCTCTTTTCTCTATTCAGATCAACTAATTACTTAGATAATTCAGTAATCTCTAAACTCCATTTATCTATCGACGATCAGCTAATTTAATATCGCAAATTATTTCATCGAAGAAATAAGGCAAACGATTCGGAAGGATATATTCAATCGAATTAAGCACCATACGAATCAGTTCTTTAATGGACGTTGAATACAACAATTGCAGTCTTTATATCTTTATCGCTATTAGGTGAAGAAAAAACCTTTAATAAAGCATTTTGATAACAATAGTACCACAAAAATTCTCGTATTAATTTGTTTAATCCTAATTGAGATTTTTTTCGATTCGATACTTCATTCTCATCGTTTACTCGATTCAAATTCCACATAAAACTTACGAAGATTGCGTTATTCGCACAAAATTGCAATTGCTTCAATGAATCTAAAAAAAAAATATACAATATGTAGTTAGCAAAGAAACTGAATGAAATCCTTACCGGCAAGTATGATCGTTGATATATCTGAAGCTTTGCAAGAATCAATAGCAACTTTCACGGATTTATTAAATAATGGAGGAGACAATGAACATAAAATAATGAACGTATAGAATCTCAAATAAACCGCTTCTAAAAGTGAAAATAAATATCAAAAAGCGAATTTTATAAATACTCCTCTCAGCTAGTTTTCCAGTAAGTCCAATCTTGAGAGATAAACAAACGATAGCATTCGCAACGGAAATTAAATCATTCCGCGCTAGAAATTAAATATTCCCCTACCGCTATAAACCATTAAAAACGTTCATCGATGGGATATTAGATGAAAAATTCGAAACTACATCACTTTTATGACTAAGCATTTGAATGTAATATGCAACGCAAAATGTTCCATTGATTAAGCGTTGTAGCACTTTTAAAGTAAACGGTGAAGAGTGGTTTTGATTGAAAAAAGCCTTATTATTCACTGGTACAGAAATCAGGCATAGTTGAAAGTCATTGACCGGCCTATATCCTGTGAGATCTATAATGTTGTTCTGGTTATTCCTTCACTCCGGAAAAAGAGAGTAAGGCAACAATGGCAGTAGCATGTATTTATTTGAGCGTAATACCCGAAAACATCTTTGCTTTCTCCTCAACAAATCCCCATCGCTGTTGCAAGATTAAGGATCGCCGTAGTTGTTTTACGACCCCTTCCAATACGACGAAAAGGCAACATCTCGCACCCTCAATAAAACAACACAAACTACGCGAAACTTCTAATTAAAAACCGAGTATTTCCATGAAGTGCTGTTAATTTTATAACCGATTGAAAAATGAAACAATTTAAGCATTTTTTTGTGTTAAATTGAAAAGCACAAATTGAGCATAGAATATGAAGTGATGCAATACAAAGCTAGAACTTAGTGTTAGAACAATAACAAATTCTTTTCAATTCATCAAATAATATCGCTCACATATAAGTCTAAAATCCAAAGGTTAACATCGCCAATACTAGAAATCCATTGAGGAAATTTAACTGGTTGTAAGTCACCCCACGTGGTACAAATATTACCACAAATCAAAACCAACAACAGCCATATCACTAAAGCAAACGAAGCATACTTAATTTCAAGATAAAACGAATGATCACTCCATGCGAACCGTTCCTTTTTTTGAATTATGCGGTTTCCCGCACAAAGGAAGTCGTCGCAAGATCAATTCCGCAACCGCACACACCCAAAACAAGACTGTCAATGAGGAATTGATGTGAGCATAAAGTTGTTTATATAGGCGTTTGGAATATGCTGATTTTGTGGATAGGCATTTAACGCGTAGGATCGACGATAGATCGGAAGACTCAGGTGCAGCTTAAAAGCTGAAAGAGCGGATGCACTGAAGATATCGGCGGGGAGCAGATTGCAGTCTTGCGCAACGTGAAATTGAACGCTATGCAGAAAATTGTTAGTGCTGCTGCATGCTTTGGAGAGCTGGAACCGATGCCCACGTCGGCTACGCGGACCGCCGTATCTCCATAATGCTCAGTACATCCTTACTATACATAAGAAAAATACGGTATCCAGTTTTTGACGACATATGAGCAAAAGTTGACTGCTCTACACTCCAGGGAAATTCGGAGTCGATTATAAACCGGGTGTCGAAAGTGGAGCGTCCGTAGTACAGTGGAGCACGGAATCGGAGTCAAAGTTGTGAAAATCGTTGGCAGTAGAATGAACCTTATCTTTCCGCTTCAAGGAAATATTCATGCTGCCGAAAACTGATATTAAAATGTATAGGAAATATCTCAAGTTGCAATTTTCTCGACTATTTATGATGACAGTTTAATGCATCCTGGAGTTAGCGTCTAAACCCCCATTCGCTGGATAAGTGCTGAGTTTAGAACCTCATACTATCAACATACATTCTTATATACGGCTGAACCCGGTTGCGGAAATCGTTTATAAATAGAAGGAAGAGTATAGCGGGAACTACACTGTTCTGGTGAATGCTATCTAGAAGAACAACTCATCCGCATAGCCCCTTATAATATTTCAAATAAAACTCTAAAATTGCCGGCTTTAGTGACAAAAGCTGCAGAATATTGAAGGCTAATCTTGCGACCAAAAAAGAGTACGTCAACTAAAACATTGCGCAACAAATATGAATCTTTTCCTTAAAAAAACATTCGGTGCCATATATAATGTGATTTTGAAAAATGTTCACAGATTTCATCGTGAATTTATAAATAAATAAATAAATAAATAAATAAATAAATATATATATATATAATATATATATATATATATATATATATATAATATATATATATATATATATATATATATATATATATATATATATATATATATATATATATATATATATATATATATATATATATATATATATATATATATATATATATATATATATATATGATTTGAATTGTTCACAATGATGTGGCTTGATGTTCATAACCCGAAACGCCTTGTTTGTAAAATGCAATGTACACAGAACTTATCGGTGTGGGTTGTCTCCACGTTGCTAACACATAAATACGCGTTGCTAGCATGATGGCATCAGTATGAAGCAGCCTCACGCAAACAACTCATCTCGTCTTCTATTTCAGTTATTCGCTCTCCGCCTAAACTAATTACCGTACGGTGGATTGAGTTTGTTTTCTTATATGGGAATGTTGAAGGCTTTTAGATATTGTAGATGATCACGGTATTCTTTTTTTTTCGCTGAATAATTTTGAGGGTCGTTTAAGAAGTTCGCCATCGACTTTCAGAAGGAATGCACTGCATATCTTAGTAATTTGTATACAGTGAATAGAGAAATGTATACCGAAAATAAAAATCGACGTTTCAATATGCATAATTCGCCGATGTGCTCTGGTTTATCGTGAAAAAAACGTGAATGGTTTAGAAAAAACCTCTAGGATTCGATGAGTCTGGTAAAAAAAACCTATTTGCTCTTACAAGAAACCCTTAGATCCCGTGAATAGGTGACATTTTCCAATGCGGCGGGTCAAGATCACCCATACAGTTCAAACTGGGCATTGCACATACCATAACATCTATGGCGACAGAGAAAGTCTTGCTCCGACTACCCTTTCTTCTCGAGGAAAGAGGCCGTTCAACCATTGTAGTTTACCCTTTACGGCAACGAAGAAGGATGCCAACCCTCTTAGGACCCGTTGTGCATCACCAGTCTGAAAGAATTTTTCATCGAGACTCTTCACCGCTGTCTAAAATTTTCAGTATAAAGTATGAATATTGCACTGATCTATGCTTGCCATGAATTTTCTGCATCTCCCATTTTAGCATCTTATCGTTTCCGCTCAAAGAGCTCCCGAAACCTTCAAATATACAATTTTCAATAATTTTTCCCCAGTATATTACCTAAGTAGAAGTCAGGTAAGTAGAAGTTACATAAGAAATTCGCACAATTCGACCAATTTCTCAACTGTTCACAGTCAAAATGACATGCTTAAGGTGCTAGAATACATCCGATCAGATGCCATCTTCTGTCTTGAAAGTTTGTCGCTTATATGAGAGTCTCCTGATTATTTCCTCCATGAAATCTGCCAAATATTAACTTGTAAATGCACAGGAGGTTCCTTTCTAAATTTGCTAAGTGCTTTCTAAATACTACTGATTTATATTTCCCCTTAAAATTTGCTTATCACTAATTTGGTTGTGCTATAATAGCAATGCATTGTTACTGATATAAAGGGGCGGTTAGACGTTCAATTTCCCGGTCCCTTCCGCTTTCCCTAGCACAAACTTGTCACCCTTATGGAGACCCAAAGCATCCGGAAATGAGTGAGGGCCGCTGATGGCCAACAACTTTTTTGCTCACTTCGTTCTCTTTAACTTGGAGATATTTGATTCGCTTTGCGCCTTAATAAAAATAAAATTCCAACTAATTTCATTCGACTTTAAACAATTGATTCACTTCGGGTATTAAAGAAATTCGTATCAAAAACAATATCAGAAATGCCGTTTTCTCTCGCCATAGAAGCTCTTATCAGTTGCAACTTTATAGCGATAAAAAGCTTCTCCACTTTTGTGGCAATCGTTCAATTCTCAATTGTGAAAACTTTCGAAGGACGCCACTATTTCGATTATAAGTGAAGTGATCTTCAATATCACAGCTTTTGTTGCTCGTCACGATAAATCCATCGCCATTTGGTGATTTTTTTTTTTTGACGACGAGCCGTGCGAGAATTTCAAGCATCAGACACCGGCCAGAAATTTGCCTAGACGTGAAATGAGGCCAAGAGAAAGGCAGAGGGAGAGGGGTCCATTCCATTTCTGTGGTCAATCAAATTTCAAATCTTATACCTTAAACTTCTGGCAGCCAGCAATTTCAAGTTCTAATGCCTCTGGATGTTGCCAAAGTTTGGCGGTGTAGTCGAATATTCCTCTCGTAAAAAATATTAATGTATGCTAACATATTGCATAGACTATTACAAACTGTTGTAAGTTGTATTTTAATGCTGTAAATTGCGCAAATTATGCGTTGAAATATTATATATGTATTTCTGTAAACGTAAATTGTTGATAAATGAAAGGCCGCAAAGAATACTTGATTGCTGTAAAGATAGCTCTAAAGATTTGTGTGCTTGCGACGAGTGATAATGATTAAACATCATTTAAAAAAAAGGGTATTTATTGAAGGGAGTGTGATACACCAAAGAGCATTTCTTCCGATATGATATTATGATAGTGTAGATGATTACTTTGGGGTATACTTGCTGGTTCCAATGAGCTTGATGGAAGGGCAATTGTACGTTGATTAGAGGTGCTAAATTTTTATAATCGTATAGTGCGATTTGAGAAGATCAAATAAAATAGTGTCTTAATTATTTCAATATTTTTCTTATATTTCGATAACCCGCTGACTTGTAGTGTTTCCAATTTTTCGTGCTGATTTTTGCGTACTTTTTTTGCTTATGATATGTCATCAGTATTATTTTAGTGCTTATGCTTATATCACCGACTGACGATATCTCATTTTATAATATGATCTTTTTTTGTTTAGTTTTTTCTTCGAGGAAATAAGTGATATAGTTCTTTTCCAATAATATTTTTCATTTCAGTAACTTCATGTCTGGTGTTGATTTTATCATATCTATCATGTCTGACGTTTTCTGCCATCTGGTAGTCTTAAATTGCGAGCAACTGAAGCTAGAACTAGAATTATGATAATTTTTTCACCTATTTAGTAGGAATATACGGCATCGTGGCGGTGACCCTTAAAAGGTTTCATTCAAATATACTCCAAATGGGCTCGGAGTGCTTGAGATTCGAAGGCGACCATCCTTTTCTTAAGTATATCCTATGCGTCCTGCACAATATTCCTTTCAGAGAGGTGACAGCGGTAGAAGAAAGCATTCATTTTGTGGCATAAAACTATGTTTATGAGTGTATTCGGGTCCTTCATATATCTTCCTTTGACTTTGCTTCACATGAGAATTTGACCTGAAATTGAACCAACGTCCGCTTATCATGATAGCAAGCTGGAATGTGCCAGCCTCCTTTGTGATAATATAAGGATGAGGGTCGGTTGTAGTCGCTTTGCCGAGTTTCATAGGCTTTCGTCCTTTCCTTGTAGATGGATGCTGTTTCTTTTCCAACAGTGCTGTCTCCAAATGGCCGCACAGTAGTCTCTTCCGTAAGCCGTCTAAACCTTGAATATTATCAGGCCTTGAATAGGGCCCTGATTACTATCATCACTCTGTCGATTACTCGTTTTGCTGCCTATGCAACCAGACAACATCTAAGAATGTATTAGAGAACCCAATCTGCGCTTCTGTAAACTGAGAGGGTTTACAAGATCATCGAACTCTATTCAATACGACAAAATTAGTGAAACAATTATAAAATTTATAAAAATATAACATATGTGGTTGTGAAACCGGTTGTGGTTGATGTTTATCAACGCATCTAACAATTCCGAGGTGTCCTATTCAAGCCACACAATGTTTCGCCTCATAAAACGTTCATGAAAGTGCTCTGTAAATATGAACACCACCCTATTGGGAGACTTATTTGAAATCACTGCGAGCATATTTGAGAAATTCTGTGAAATAAATACAGGATTACTCACCTTCTACAAACGCGTCGTTCCCAAAGACCGCTCGTTGCAAGGCCACCATAGTCTCGCATACTATTCGAGAACTCGAGAATTCCGCTCCGAGCAGCTCTTAACGTCAGGGCTTTTCAGTTTGCTCCAGGATCTTGAGACATGCTGGAAATCCTCGAAATGAGCTAAGCTTAGAGGTTTTCGGCAATTCTCCAAGCTTATCCGGATATCTTCGGAAAATTCTTCGAGCACTTGGGGGAGAAAAATAAGGATTTTCACACATATGAGTGCGACTATAAAGAGCCTCATGAGGTGATCCTCAAATAAGAGTCACAGTGCGCTAAGATGAAGGCACTACTAATGAAAAGCACAAAACCATAAGGAAACGACCAGAAAAGCTGCAAAATAAGCCCATCTATCACGCACCAACCAATTCACATCTTTATTCTCACCACCCCAAATACATCAGATTACCACCAAAGCGGAAAATTTCTTCCTTAGGTGCGTGATTCTGCCATCAAAACGTTCCATTTGTCACGCTCATATTTGAGTGGAGAGAACGCAAACGCCTTGTAACCCACCCACAATGCAAATATTCAAATGCAAATTGTGCATTTCTCTATTCCAACCACCCCCTCCCCCCTTCCCCCTCCGCTTCCAAAATACCAAAATTTCCGTTTCCATAATCTAACCAGCAGAATAACAAAAGCCGGCAAACTGCAATAGTATCTCCATGCATCAGTTTGTTATGCTGCGCGATCTTCCACGTGTTTAGTAGCTGTTTGAAGTATTTTAATGCTTCGTTTATTTTGAGTGTGCGAAGAATTTTTCGTGAAAAGTTTCATGTTTGAGAGAGACAGTTGAAGTTGTGAGTCGATGTTTCGGACAGCATATGATCGCCAGAACTCAAAATGCCCTATTTGGGGTTGTGATTCTACCGCTAGACGGCTTATTCTAGAATATTTGTGCTTAACAATACTGAATATCCCCTTTTGCTTATTCCATTATCTTAGAAATATGTTCTTAAAAGTATAATGCGTATCTTTTCGGTCTCTCCAAAAAGCGCATTTTCCGTTCATCGATTATTTTATAGCTGAACGGAAATATAATATCAAATCATTAGGTAATGCGAGAAAAGGTGAGCAGCGCAACAAAAATGTGATTACAGTGCTGAGAAAAAAGGAAATATGCGTGGGAGTATTTCACTTTCAGCACCGTTAACATTGCCATGCATTCACCAATAAACTGATAAGAAAAGAGTAAACATCGATAGCATACAAAAGATAGAATACAACAACGAAACTCTATAAATACAAATGCACTATGGCAAGTAAAACAACTGATGTATAAAATTGGTTCTGCTATAATGTAAGCGGAATATATACATGAGCCACTTAACTATGAGGCGCTATAGCACAAATAGACAAAATAATGCTATATATATGGGATGCTATGATTGTTGAGTCGTAACAAATGTCTTCGGATCGCCTCGAATCTCATGGGGCTTCTGAAAATCCTTGCATCATCCTGCGTTTAAACATCACCTCAGACTCAATGATTTTCAAAGCTTCCAAGCTTTTCGAAGATTTTTAAAAGACTACAATCTCGGGATGAGCCAGCGCTATGAATACTGCATAGAGACGCAATATTCTTACGCTTAATGGTTTAAAAAATTCGGACTATGAGGATTATATGCGTCTTCACTTTATTTATTTACTTATTTACTTCGATATTCTGAAGCGGAAAAATATAAAAATGCGTTTAGACTTTCAATGTGATGTAAACTTCCGAGAGTTTCTTGAGCATTTTGGGCTCATATGTTGGAATTGAAACGTTCTTAATTTATTCGCATGGAATCCGATAAAACTGCAAAGCATTCCAACATGACACCACACGACTAGTACTCTTTCACATTTTCATCTTCAATCAAATCCTTCTAATAACTCTTAGCACTTAAGCGCCACAGTTTAGACAAGACATAAAGCTTTACGCAAACAATGTGCTCTAAAGGCAATAGAGTGCACAGAAAGAGGTTTGTGACCGTGTCATGTCTTTGCAAACATGCATGCGTTCTCGTCTATTCGATGATTTCGGCCAATAAAACAACATTCGAGACTCAGTTACAAAAGTTAATAAGGTAACATTTGGTATAAATTCAATTAAGCGATTATTGAAAGCAGTGAGTCATTACGAATTCGAATATTTTTGCAGGGAGTGATTTCCTCATAACTTTTATACGTTGCTTGTTAAACGTGCTGTCTAAGCGGCTCAACGAAAAAAAAGAGCCTTTTTTATAGCACTACAACACCATATAATATTAGCTAATAATTTCACACTGCTGCAATATTTCTGATGCCACATTAGTTAGTTAACCTCATATATACATTCATGCTAATCTGTTGATTTCGATAGCATTGATACGTGTTTAAATCACCTGTAATCTGCAAACGAACTCACCTTTTGCAAGCAATCCAATCAAAAAGCACGCAGAAATCGAATTTCTTATGAGGACTTGTTTGAGCAATCAAGCTGAATAGAACAAATTGTGTCATTGTTCATTTTTTACAATATCATCTATTAGCGATATATGCGATGCTTTATGACTTGATGAATGGAAGAAAATAAAAAAGAGCAAACCGTGCCATCCCATCGGTCACTTGTTCCCACTTTGGTTTCGTTGTTTCTTCGGTCTCCTTCAGTGATATTATATGAGGTAACACCATCGCTCAGATTAAAGCAATATATTTTCAGTATTCCGTTGAAATCATTATTTTCTTTTAGCCTAGGCTATGCATTGTTGCACCAACAAACTATTCTCTAGTCATAGTTTCAACACCTTGAATTCGGCTTGGCTCATAAGATTCACATTGAATGTGTATTTTTTAAAAACTTTTCCTGTCAATTTTTTCTTCTGGAACTTACTTCTTCTCATTGAAAACTTCTAACTTATGTGTTTCTCTCGCAACGTTAGGCGCATATTTAGTGATAAGCATTTTGTGATATTTCTGATAGTGATATTTAGTGATAACACATGAAAAAACGTTTTTTTTTTTGCCACATGTGTATATTTCTTATTGCAACTTCAATGCTCATTAGCAGTTTTGCATATTGCAGAATTCTGCAAATCGACAATCGAATTTCGTGTGAGGATTTGCAATCACAATGCCGCTCACTTGCTCCGATTGTCCAAAATTCTGCTGCTCAATTATTCTACCAGTAAATAATTTTCACTTTTCATTATTAATGCATTTAATTGATATTATTATTGCATAATTGTGAAAGTTTTGCATCGTCGAAAAATTAAATTCGTTAATTTAAAAGAGTGGGACGCATTAGAATTTGCTCGAATAATTTTTCCTACATTCTAAAGTGCACTCCCTTGGAAAGACCTGATTGTTATCCTCTGTGTATGAAGGATATTACGTCAAATAATTGGAAAACACACCCACTTAGGTTATACATATAATTTTAGTTGCTTTTTTGTAAAGTTTTTTTTTTTCATTCCTTGTAGTATTTAGTAATAAATGAAATTTAAATTTAAACTGGCAGAAGTTAGTTAAAATTTCTAAGTAAAAGGTTGTTTTTTTGGAATCAGCGCATATTTGTTTGCTTGCTGAACGATTAGATCATTGATAGCTGAAAATAACTTCACTAAAGTGTTACTTCAAGGTAGATTTGAATAATTCGAGCTGTTTCATGCTACCTCACCTTAAAAATAAGCGGCAAACGAAACCCATACATATAAGGATGCAGACACTGTTCACCTCTAAATTATTCGACTACAAGTAATTATAAACTATTAAATGGAGGATTTCGCGCAATGTTACTCTCTGAATTTGAATTTGAATTTTTGGTGTAATGATACGGGTTTATCGTTTCTGAATCAAAAAAAAAATGAAATAATTTGCCTAAGAATGTATTGGATACCCTCAAAATTTCTTATCCCTCTCCTCTATTTCTCGTCCATACTATTAAAAACTGCTGGCAAGAAAATTGGACACAAATATTTGTTGAACAAATAGAGAGGAAGGCGGCAAAAAAAGCCGAAAGGTAATGAAAACATTCGCTATTGGCTATCGAATGACGCATCTTTTTTTGCTTGTGTTTTCTCGCAAAATATAAACCCTCATACTATATCGCAGCGATTCATAGAGACAATGAATAGTTTTCATTGTTGGTAATCATCAGTTAAATTCGATCGTAGCGTCATCATGAGTCAACCGATGTGAGTGATAACCTATTAAGAAATTTGAATCACAAAAATAAGCAGAGATGCCCATCAGGAAGTGCACGATATGCGCTTTTTACAGCGTGTTCGCCAAGCTCAATCACTAGCTTAAGAAAGTTGAGAAGATGGGCAACGAATGGTTTTGTATGTGATCGGCCGGTTGGTTGTAGAATTTATCCAAAAATTGGCTTTTACTTCCGCTCGGCCGACCAGGAAGCAAATTGATACATGCCAGCTTCTAAGTGCTCTATATTCAATGCTGTAGATGGCCCTGGGAACAGGATTAGATTTAGAGGAAATGCGCAACATGGAGGCTAATCTGCAGCCATCAAGTTCCATCTCTGGTTGGAAACATACACCCTTTCGTGGTAAATTCTGCTCTGCAGTACACCCTCTTTGTTGGTAAATTCTGCTGATCTGTAGACAAATCGACAGATATGTATTCCGTGTCATTCAAAGATTCGTTTTAAAGCTCAACATTTTTTTTCGCATTATTGCATGCCTATGCAAATTTGCAATAAAAAAGTGCTTTATCACAACATGGTATCTTTGCCGATGTATGTCTGCATGTCTGTTCGATGATGTCATTTCTTGAGTGAATGGAGCTAGAATTGCGAAATTTTGTTAATACAATCTTTTCATCAGGCTGGCCTTCTAATCATCTTTCCCACTGCTCGATCATATTAGAAAAGAGTTATCGGCATTTAATAGTATTCAAAATCTGCAGGTAGTTTTCGCTGGGCCCTTCTTTCTTTTATGCAATCGGGCAACAAGATCAGTCTTTTTTAGCCAATTTTTATTAGCTAAAATGGATGAACTAAAACTTAAGCGCATTGTTTTGCGTAAGGTTTTGTTTATTAGTGGCACGGCAAATTGCTGGGTCAAATTAGCGTGATACAAAAAGCGCATGTCGTAAAAAGCTCTTCTGGCCTGCTTCTGTAAGAATGCAGGATCCATGTTTTGGCCCTCTACCCTCAAATTGCCCCTGAAGGATCCGTGAATCTCTTCTCTTTCGAGGCTCGACCTATTTCTGGGAAGTCTGGCAACAGCACAAGAGGTCAAGACTTTTTGAAAAGCCTTTAAAAGAATCAACAATAGTAACGGGAGAGTGGATAACACGACGTGAAGGAGGGACGTAGGGGTCATCGCTCTATCAGAGTCCTGGCAGCAACAGCGCCACCTCCACACCAACCACCATCGAACAGTCCTCACCTCCAGTCACTTCGCGGTTCGACTGCTAACCGCTAAGGTCAGAATCGGCCCTCCTTAAGACGACATCTCACGTATACAACTATGAGCATACTCCTCCTGTAACAAATATCCTTTCATACGCATCAACCCTTGCCTCAGAGAATTTTAGAGAGTTCGCTCTGTCTTGTGGTCATCGCTTCTCTGCTGTGTCCGAAAGCAGTTGATGTGCAATTTATTGACCATCCTTCACGCTTCTCCACTTACCGCTATTTGCAGACATTTGTTTGCCGCTTGCAAGTAGTCTACTGAAGTGATGAAATCAATAAATTATTACCAACAAGAGTGATTTGTCAACTAAATATCACTGTGTTGTATTTCATCAAGCTGAATGCATAGAGAAGAGCTGTAAAAAAACGTTGTAATTTTGTTCACTTTTGATATTAGATCAAGCAGTAAGCAGTAGAAATATTTATCGACTTATAGTCAAAAATTCCTTTAAATTGAAAGAATTTACACCGTTTAATTTCAGCCGGTCGGAGTGTTTGTTGAGAAAGGTTGCAGTGTTCACTTGGCTATCAATATTCTTTTGACCATTCTCGGCTATATCCCTGGACTTATACACGCAATTATAATCATTTGTTATTATTAATCGATTGGCTCGATTATCGCCCGATATGATATGATGCACACTTGATGGTTGCTTTGTTTGGGAGTGATTTTTGTTAATGTTGCTTATATTTTTCGCTTATCATATTATTATGTCTTCAATTCTTATATAATGAAAAGTTGAGAGAACAATATTGCGTCAATCATCTCGCATTGCATAGCCATTCCGCAGCCATTTCATAGTTAAATGAGTTTCAAAATTTGGGCAGGAAAATATTCATATAGTAGAGGAAAAGAAATAATTTATTGAACAATGGGAAATTTGTTTGAAAAACGAATATTACGTTTATTTGATATTAAGTTTATGTTTTTAAAAGCTTTGATAACGGAAAAATACAATTCTTTGGCATTTTCTTTCCGAATTGACAAAGCTAGCAAGTTGCTTCCATCGATAAATTATAGATTATTTCCGTTTATTCCAGAATTCTGCACGTTAAATCGGTGTTATCCTTTTGAGCTTCCATTTTTTTTTGCATTACGTTTAACTGATAATAAATTCTATTGCCGATTTATCAAAACAACACACCAATTTGTGCTTTTTATCTCCGAATTTTTGTTTACAATAGATATCTTTTTGATTTCGATTGATTTCTTGTAAGGAATTGTCTACCCACATATAAAGCGTTAAAAAGTGCAATTTTTTTTTGAGAAATAAAGTTGGGACACATAATCTTTCTGCAAATAGCAGTAAAAATTTTTTACCAACTGATAGCATTTTTATTGCTGTTGAGAATCGACTCCACTCGACTCATTTGGTGATATTTGATTTCGATGGCGACTCATAAAAACGCATTGGAGGAGTTTTATATTCGAACGAGTAATGATGATTACAGGAAATGTGGAAATTCTATAGATATTGAATTTCTCTTCACAGTGATAGACACATCCTTTGAAAAGAAGCTTCTTCTATGAAGCATTGCTGCTTTGATTTTGCATTCGAATTTATCACTCCTCTCAATTGTTGGAGTTCACCTGGCAATAATGTGGGCATGGATTCATGTGGACACCTGGATTTATTAGGTTTGATTGACATTGATGACATCACGCCATCGAATCACGCATTTTAGTTTCATTACATGGAACTTTGCACATTTCAACAAAATGCAACACTACAGTTATCCAGTTTGTTTCTCGTTTAACTTAATACTGCAGTTGCATTTTATATTATCTGCATAGTTCGAACGATTATTGTCGACAACTATGCCAATTACTTTTTGCATTTTATTAAAATTTATCATCGTTGTCGAATATTTTGTTGCTCACTTCTCCAACCCTTCCCCCCATGCAACCACTTATCTATTTCAGATTCACTTCCGCTTTAGTTGCGAGAGCCAATTTGCAACGTCTTTTCTCCTCTCATTCTATTTTAGACCGTAGTTAAAGGATTACGGTGACGAGTATTCCGAGCTCTTCTTTCAAAAAAAAAAGAAAAGTCCGGCTGGAACTTTCTTCTCTCAAAGCAACACAACATAAATGGCAGCGAAGAACTATTTACGCATATATTCGACAAAAGTTTCGCTGCTTTTTTGACATTCTAATATGAGAAATATATGAGAAACAAAAATAAAGAGGAAACAAAAACAACAAAGAAGAATATTTGAAAATTTCCTTATAATGCCTCAACAATTGCAATATCAGAAATATTGCCGAAGGTTCAATAGGTGAAATTGAGAATAGTGTGGAGATCGAGACGAATCAATTAACATTTGAGCGATAACACAACGATGCTTTAACGGTATTACAAGGTAACCACATTCTACACATGCAAAACAATTGTCAATTATATAGGAATTTGTTTATGGTGGAATAATTTTCTGACGAATTGAAAGTGAACTATGGGGAAATGTCGAACGTCGTAAAATTCTATGGAAATTGTTGGGAAATAATATCTCTGAGAACGTCGAAAGGCGTTCCCCTGAGAGTGGAGCGTTCAAAGAAACAAGCATAACTTCATAATAAAGAGACAAACGAAATTCAAATGCGCGTTATCTCTTGGGTGATAAGTTGAAGATTTGCAAATCTTGTCGCATAGTCTGGTTTGTATTCTGCCAAAAGTGGTAAAATTCAGCGGAAGCAGCACTAATGAAGCGATTTTGAACGTTTGCTTTCGAAGTGATAAGAGAAACGAACGAGATTTGGAACGAGGAACTCGTAGAAATGATCGCATAATGATCAATAAATCTTGAGATCGCCAGCAAAGAGCCTGATATCACCATTCAGAATATTGTCTTATTATTGTGTGGGAGAAGAAGAACATTACACAAAGTATTTCCTTGTGAAACGTTGTTGCAAATTGTCTCTACGAGGCAACCGCTCGCAATGTTCATTTAAAAGCCTCAATCAAATAAAAAAGCTTCGACTGTTGCTGCAATACTCTCGTAGCTTTAAGAGGAATTTTCCGTGTCAAACATCAAAACTTCCATATCGGATGTCTCTCCACTTCATCGTTATCATAACATTGAAGACTTTTTCGTGATCACAAAAAAGATAACATCGGTCTGAAGTTTCATACGCAACGCAGACACTCGGGTCCCTTAGCGAAAAATTAATTTGCGACGTCGGCCGCAGTTCATTGATTAGATCGAACGCTGCAATAGAATGATCCAAGATCGCACCTCTGGCGATTATCTAGATGAACCTTACAAACAGAAAAGTTTGAGCTAGCAGAGGATAGTTTTTTGCTATCGTCATCGCAAACTTAGTCAATAACGATGAAACGGAAACACATTTCCGAGGTGTGAAAGGACAGAAAAAAACTGCATTGCAACATAGAATAAATTTGTTATCGCTTTGAGCTTAGGGAATGCAGCTAGAATAATATTTAATATACGTGAAATCTTGCTACGGTTTTTGGAATAACGTTGAGAATAGACGCAAAACTAACATCAATAAATCCAAAATGTTTGATGCATGTACAAAGAGATCGCTGAAGTTACTATTAGTTTCAGCGAAAAGCATTAAAAAAAAACAATCGTCGAGCATTCGATTTCATTCGTTTAGGACATTTCACTCGACTATTAGCCAATAGGCTGGGGACAACTTTATTTTTGAGGGAGTTTACTTTATAACAAACTTCCACACCGAGATTATCTTAGGAAAAGTTTTCGCTTTTCTATCATAAAACGTTTTTTTTTTGTTGTGATTTTTAGCAAATTTCACAAAATGAATTCTATATTCACTAGATTATTGTTAGCGAGTAAATATCTTCAGTATGCTGCCAGGGTTTACGCTGATGAAATCGCAGAAAGTGTTTTTTCTTCAGCCAAGATGAAATCGTCGTCCGCTGTTTGGGATCTCTTTTTTTTTTTTTTCCGATGCGGATGTCTCAATAGTACAATATACGTCAGGAAAATACCGTCGATACATTTCATTGGTGGTGATGAATGAGCTTGACGAGTAATTTGTTCACAAAATGTCAAGCATTGTAGACAGTATGCGTAATATCTCGGTAGTTCGAGTGTCACTATTTGTCTGACGCAAAAGCGGAAACGATGAAGTGGCGCATTTTCATTGCTAAGAGAGAAGGCGATAATGTTTTTGTGCCCGAAATGTAATCAAAGCTTTACGATACGCTTTATGCTTGAATACTTCTCACACTTTTATTTCACTTATAGTTAATGTTGACTTTATGACTGAGCAATTTGCCTCATGCGTAATACGTACAGCTCGAGTAAATATATTAGATGTTTGGCGATGAAATCATACGATCATCGAACGAAATTAAAGTTTTATTGAAGGTCTTATTCAATGATTCAAAGCCTGCTGAAAGAGCACAGATATTTCTTTAGTTACGCCTAATGGGAATGGGAAGATCACAAATGATTATCACAAGTTCTATCAATTTCTTTAGTTCAATTAAATGTTCGAAATCTGTCTCTCTCCATTCCCCATTCCAAAAAAAAGATCAAACACAACGCAGCTAAACCATTATGTATAGGATTGTGCTTATAATTTTTCTCTTCTCTCAGTATTTATGGCCGTAATTCCTTCATTAATATTCATAAGATGAAAACATTGCAGGAATTTCGCCATTTTCGATTCAAAAAAAAACTGAAATCTCTTAAATACTATCAGCAAAATTATTGGACAATTTTATTTCTACTATATTATAATAGTGTGAATATTTCATAGTATCATGTAATGAGTTTATTTATATAAATATTCATAATAAAATGAGAGTATAAGTGTGCATTAATATTACATACAAAATATCTATTTATATAATAGTTGTAAGTAACGAATTTATTATCAACAATAAAAGAATCTCATAGAAATATTCGAAATGAATATGATCGTATATTCAAATTACAGTCGCTTGAGGAAATATCATACCGATAATTTTGCACATTGTTATACAATTGAATAATCACTTCGAGTTAATCTGAAAGAGAAAAAAGAAACAGTTTTAAGGAATATATCCATTTGAATAGAGTTTTTTTTTTTACTTCAGAACTTTTTCCACCACATATTGAATTTTTTGGCTTTCTAAAACTTCGATAGAGTTCTAAGAAAGTAATACGAATGCTGATTACTCTTGTTTGGCATCAGAAATACTCTAACTTCATTTATGTGAATAACAAATATTTCATGATTTTAGCTTACATTTATATAGTGAAATAATCGTGATTTATAGAACGCAATTTTGTAAAGCGTAAAAACTTTGCGAAACGTATAAAACTTATCCTTTTATAATCAGTCATCATAAACGTAAACTGCATGATCACATTAAAACTGAAAGAGAAACCATACTGTCATATTTTTTTTTACTGCATTCAAGGTAAACGACGGCTTGCGTTCTCCTCATTTCCTTTATAATTTAAGAGCCATTTACTCGTATCTATCGATTGCTCTGAATTGATCGATGAGTCATGATTGTTGAACGACAACAATGAACGAGTTGTGGAATATGAGGAAATATGTGAATCCACCTCATGACGTCATCTGGTAGAAATAAAGTATACCTACGTCCCGATCAATCATAGACTAAGGGATATCAGTAGTGGCCGTCAGACCGTTTGAATGAACGATCGAGATGGTGATGGATAATCGAATCGAATAAACTTACATCATTTCGAGCATATCACCCAAACTGCGTGGATAATTCCCGGGATATAGCCAAGCAGAGTGAGAAGGATATTGATGGCCAACTGCGCTGTGCATCCTACCTCAAGAAATACTCCAAGTGGCTGCAAAACAATATCCGCCGTCACAAAAACAATAATTAAAGGGCCGTTTGTGCAAAATCAGTGCATCAGGAGCGAATGAGCAGTAGAAAGTTTTGATGTAAAGATGACAGAAATGAAGTACGATGATATTCAATGATCCTCAAAGCACATCAGTGATTCCAGGATTGTCTTTGAAAAAAAACAAGTGCCATTATTCCTTTCATCTGCATTGTGTTTTACACACCGTTCATACCATCCAGCATACAAAATGCAGAAAGCCGATACTACCAAACCGTTCAATGAAATCGAATTTTTGCGATCCATTGAAAATCCAGTCCTATAAACAAAAAATAAACTAGAACAATGAGATATAACTACTGATATAATTGTAGCGGAAATGTTCAACTTACTGGGAATATGATAGCGAAAATAAGTTTGCAAATATCGGTACAGGTGAAGGGCATCTTTCAAATGGATCTGAAATAGTACAACTCAATTACTAATTATTCAGTGGGAATTAGCATTTATTTTTCACTAAGCGTTCGACAGTCTAACTAAAATTGTATGTGATATTGATAAACATTTTGAAATATAAAACGAACGATACGATTAAAGTAATAGTGAGAGCAATGAATGAAAGATTTATAGGGCTGTTCCGTTCACCTCCGCTGCTTTATAAAACTTTCTCGTGAGTCATGATGCGTTGAGTTGTTGAGAGGAAAGCGCTATGAATCATAAAACAAATAAACTACTCTCTGCTGTAGAAACTTGTAAAATATTTTCACAAGCTTCAGTGTTAGTTGTGTCACAAAGTGAAACGCAATTCGTCACTCGGTTGTGAACACAACTCACCGAGATCACTTTACATTCCTATAATAACACTGCTTTCCGAATTATTTTTAGTTAATCAGTTGTTGAAATCGATTCGACTTAACGCATTTAAGTCGCACAAAGTGCTGATCGAAATAAGATCACAAAGTGCTATATGGTTTTGTGTGCTTTTGCAAGTTTACATCGCAAAACCTCATTATGTCTATGTCGTGCATATATGCTTGCAGTCGTATATTTCTATATCTGTATGAGGGGCAGTTTCAACTCGAAAACTTGTAGTTATAGCCTACCAGATTTGATCCCTTTAAGTTACACTACAGGAAAACTTCCCATAATTTCTGAATGCTGGAAGAATTTAGCATTGGATTTACAAGCCAATAAAATTGCTCCAGGTCTATTTTAAAGTACAGTTCGGGTGGATTTTTATTTTTTATCAATCGTGTCAAAAAATATATGAAAAAGAGTGCAAACGATGCGAATACGATATATGCGTTTCAATGCTCATTCGAACGACCAATTTTATACGTTGCTAACAAATAGTAAATACGGATAAAACGATTTCATATTTAAATAAACTCGATCACTTGCACGATCTTTGGGGGAAAAAATCGGTCAAAATAAGGTGCATGCAAACTCTTTTTCAAATTTTAATGTCTATAAGTTATATCGCTAGTGGTTGACCAATATGAACAATGATATAGGATATCAGTCTATAGCCTTTATCATGATTAGCCAATTTTGTTGATTGTAGATTTAGTGATTCTCGAGTTGAAACCATCAAACAGATAAACACGTTCAAATATATATATATATATATATATATATATATATATATATATATATATATATATATATATATATATATATATATATATATATATATATATATATATATATATATATATATATATATATATGAATGTGAAGCTAGAAAAGAGCTAGAAAGAAGGCGCAGAGAGAATGAAATGATGACGAAAAGTCGCAGAAAGTTTTTTGGTACTAAACTGTGAGCAGTTAAGAAAATTATTCTCGTGCTAAACGATTCTCGCTTATCTATTTCTTATTTTCTTTTGCAAAAATTCTAACCTGAATTGATCAATTCACCTCCATAATAAACAAACAATCAATCATAGGAAAAATATGTATCAAAAAATAACGCATGTATGCTGTGGAAGGTCGCTAAGTGCATCATATTAGGCTACAAGTATGTTTCATTTCGAAGTGGAATTGTTTATTGACATGAATGTCGAAAAAAAAAATGCTGAACGCATATATATATATGTGAAAATACGCATCGAATTTGTGAACATTCTTGTGAATTTTTTTTTCTTACTTTATAAAAATTATTTTACTTAGATGCAAAATGCAGTAAAAGTATTATTTTATTGAGTAGTTACTCTATGCATAAATTTGAAGTAATTTCAGAGAAATGAAAGGAAAATAACGGCAAAAAGGGAAACGTTGAAAACATCGCTACTCTTAAGAACATCGAGTGCCTGCAATTTAATAGTTTTGTATCCATGGAAGCGTATCATTCAAATAAGACATGAGCAATGTTGAAGTCGGATTTTTTAATACACTATTAGTTGCTAGGCGACAAAAATATACTTTTATATTGG
This sequence comes from Ascaris suum, assembly GCA_013433145.1. Taxonomy (NCBI): domain Eukaryota; kingdom Metazoa; phylum Nematoda; class Chromadorea; order Rhabditida; family Ascarididae; genus Ascaris; species Ascaris suum. The sequence continues at coordinate 3,705,516 of CM024175.1, forward strand.
TGAAAATGATTACCACATCGATAATGGCATGAACGGTATTGTTTCATTTCAGCAGTTCCATTTTTTTTTTCGGAATGAAGAAAACTCTTCTCAGTTTCGGGGAAATAAATTTCCGAAATTAAGCGGTTTTTTCTCAATTCAAAAAATTGTTTTTAAACGTAAGTGCATCCTTTGTATTATAAACTAAAAAAAGAAATTGTAACGCTATTTACCACGAAAAATTCATCGACTTTCTAGATATAATCCTTGCACATATTTATTTGTCCCCCCCCCCTACCCCCCCCCCCAAAAAAAATAATAGAACCCTTTGTTGATTGAAGGTAATTTTACCAGTTTGTTGACGTTTCAGAGCACCGTCCAACTACGCAAATAAAATATCGCAGAAACTTTATTAAGTTCAATGTGACTTCGAACGTGTGTCTTATGCAATTCTAATAAAACCGGTTTCCAATCATTGTGCGATAACTAAGGAGCAAAGGTTTCAGTCAGCATTCCCAGAACTCATCGAATCGATCATATTTTGCTGCAATCAGAGATGAAATTGTTGCTTACTAAAACATTTGTCCTATGCATCAATTCAAAGTAATCTAAGATGTTGATAGAATATTTCACGGATTAAAAAAATATATTCCAAAAATATATTCAAAATATATTTTAGTGCAATAAGAATATTAAAGAACCCTTCTATGCTCAGCCAACAATTGAAAATTGCTCAAAGGCGCGAATTTTTGTGGAATCAACGAAGTAAATTCGTGCAACAAAGGCAAGAAAAAATCAAGCATCGTCACGGCTATTATGAGTAAAGATTTGTGGAAACGCTTTCGTGTGAGATAAGTAACTGCTTTTTTTAGTGTCAGATTTTAAGGATAATTTGCCATGTGCACCAATTGTGCGTATTTGAATAGAAGCTCTGAACTTCTTCTGTTCCTAGACCTTGATGATTTGGCTTCCGTTGTAAAGGGGCATCGATGTGTCGAGTAGAAGGAGGTTAAATTGTATTTTTGATGGTTTCTGCTTTCTCATTTCAATCGTTGTTAATAGAAGTATTTTAATGTTGTTTGATAGCTTGTTGGAACTAAATGCGTTGATGCTTTATATGGCTACGCGATCTTTCGATTCCTTTAAGTGAACTCACACATGAACCCTTCAAAATGACCACTCGTTCAAGGTGGACATTTATTGGCATCCTTTAGTGCTCGGTAGACTGGACATGTTGGATGTCCACATTCGTTCAGTGAGCTCTACAAAAGCGAGCAAAGTTGCAATATTTTTATATAAATCTGCAATTTAGGGATATCATTGTCCAATATAAGAAAAACTAAAAAAAACGTCTAAAATACTGACTAGTTTTTGCATACACTTAATAGGGATCGAGCACATCCGAGCCTAGTCGGGCAGTAAAAGTTGTCCGATATTCAAGAATGAAGACGTGTGAAATATTCAACAGAAGTTTCCATGATCACAATTATCCAGCATGCGTCTGAAGTTAAGAGGGTAAGCTTGCAAGCAGAACGGTCCTTTCTTCATGGACGTATGACAGTTGGGATCTCTACAAAACCATATATATTCGAGCGATTTTTTCTTTACAACTTAATTTGAAAACAACGTAACAGGAACTCCGTTTGGAAATAGTGAATTTTAAAAGAGATCCATAGTGAAATCAGTCGTAATGATAAGGAAATATTTCGTCACACTTTCGAAGAGAGCAGAAAGCGCGAGAAATCAGGTAGGCGTATGAGGGGTCCATTGAATATTTGAACGCTTCTCCCTGTTGCAATGTAAACTGTACTCGACGCACTAGAAGCATCGTCACACCCAAAGCAAACATAACGACGAAACCGGCGGACATATTTTACTACAACAATAGAAATCAAGACTGCCGCCGCAAACATCGACTGATTTTTTCTTCAATCGATAGCCATTCACTTTTTATGATCGTTTCAATGATTAGGAATAGATACGAAATGAAATCCTAATGCCACGATCGATGACATCATTTACGTATCGCCATAATGCACTAGAAAAACGCATAAGAATGAAATTAAATGTAATGATATATGAGTAGACAAAAATTATGAGGTGAAACTTTTTGGTTCAATCTTTGGAGGGTAATACCTCAAACGTGGATATCGGTAATATTTGTGTTGACTTGCCAGTCGCATTTTAAGAAAAAATTAAAGGCCGAAAGAGTGATTCGTCTGGAGGAATAATCTCGTCAAATGTCGCTAAACCTTGCGAGAACAAATTTTGAACATGATAACACCGGGAAATTATTTCCAAAACAATGAAAATTTTCTTCGCCAATTCAATAGCAAGTAGAAGCCGAGCGAAGAGGGAACCAGCGCAAAACTTTATACTTTCCAGGGTACTTTTTTCCCAGCATTTAAACTCTGTTCGTGAAGTTTTTCGGCGATGTGAACACTTTTTCAGTGCATCGCCACTGGTCTAAAGGTGGTCGTAACACTTTTGGTCGAGTAAGAGGTCTTAAATGTGAAGAGACCACAATGAAAATCACATCAAAAGCTTTGTCGAAAAGGACAAATTTAGCTGCATAACTGTAGCTGTAAGACTAAGCTGATGACTTTTGCAGCCGTTCGTAGCTTTTCCTTCAGGTTTGGCTTTCCAGTCTGAATAGGCTTGTAATGAAGAAAGCTTTAATGAATGAAGCTTTAAACGATGAAAGCTTTAATGAAGCTAAAGGCAATGAAAAAAACTTTAATTTAAACTCATATTCGCTTCATTACCCTCTCCCCCTATGATTTCGACGTCATCGTGGCTTAAAAATAGGCCTAGATGGTCTGAGCCATTACGAACTTAGGGCATGAACCCACTCCGCTCAATCGACCTTAGAGGATAGTCAAATAAGGGGAAGAATTATGGGTGAAAGTATTAGTTAGTAGAAGAAACCCACATCCTGAATTTGGTTCCATTCGGTTCATTAATAAGACCACAAGTGAGACATATGTTCTCTCCTCGCCTTTCACCTCACCATTGCAAAGGACAACCGACTACCCTTGTTACATCCGATAGTTTAAGTGAAAACTATATCTCTTTTCACGCAAATTGCTCAAATAACCCTATCGGCAATCTTAACTGGTGTGTATAAACGATAAGGAAGGGAGTGGGAGGTAATGGGAAGTGGGGATCCTCGAGGAAGATAGACGGTCTAGGATCACTTCACCGCCGACAGAGCGATGCTGCATTTTTGGAACAATCACACTGTCAGCAATAAATGTACATTCCATTATGTTTGAAATGTTCGTGAAAATTCCACGGGGAAGTGCAGTCAAAGGGGATGACATCCGACATAGGTAAAGAGGCCAACAGAAGGTACCACTAAAAATCACCTGAGCAACACTGACAACTATTCTATTTCACGTTGCTCATCTGCACATCGATATTTAAGTAATCCAAACTAGCCCTATTATAGCCGACTTTGGAAGAATCCAGAGTACACGCTGCCGGTACCTTCCGAAATGTTCTTCCCTTGATCAGTGTTAACATTTTATTGACTGGAATTTGATCAAATCCCTTGATCAGTCGATATAAACATCAAATTTGATCACTGAATTATCAGCTAATGATGTTTGCATACACTGTGAGTAATGAATAGAGTGTTATCGGCAAAATTTGGATTAACGGATAAGCGACAGGTTAAAAAGTTGTGTTAATCCGCAATGGCTTCAAGATTGCGACTCTCGTAAATCGAGTACTCTTCAGTCGAGATCCGAATTCCATTCCACAGAAGCGATGTTTCGGCAAGATATTTGATTAAAATTATTCATAAACGTTGACATATAACCAATAATGAATTTCCTAAAGAGACAAATATTTAAGTGAACAGCACAACAAATGCAGCATAAGTTTTTACCGACAATACTTTGAAGAAAAGAAGAAAATTGACGTCTCGAGCGGTGCTCATCGAAGTGCAAGCGCTCATAACTCGCAAACGACGAACAACAACGAGCGTTATTTCAACGAAAACCGGCTACAGAAAGTACTAACAGCGTTCATGCAAACAACCTCATGAAAGAGAGAAAAAAAATGTGAGTGCCAGAAATGTGAAATACTCACAGTTCATCTATGCTAAAGTGCAATTATACTTCGTCTAGTGCATAATAGAGAGCTTCTATTTATAATTTATATTTACAGTCAACGATAATCCAGCATTACTAGTTTAGAATTTTGCAATTCGTGATCAGGGCCAAGAAATAAAACATACGAAGAGCCTCTAAGACAGCGACTATTGTATCCAACAGTTTCGAATGAAACGCATTTATATTTTCTTCCAACGTTTGTAGCTTATCTTAAACTATCAAAGATAATAAACACAATTAAAATTAAAAGGAACTAAGCCCAGATTTATTTCGAGTATTTGTCGATGCAACAACATGCGGCTATTGCGATGATGTTTATAACGTTGATGCAATTAGTTCTTTCTCGACAGAGAGAGAACATGCACTTTTGCATCATTTGTGCTGCAAATAATAAAAACTCGTGTTATCAGATGTGGTGGTAAAAGACACAGCAAACGATGAAATAAAATGGAGTAACTGATTTAGGTAAGAGGGGATACGAGTAAAATGCGGCATGTGCAATGAAAAAAGCCATTATTGCGTTAATTACATTTATAGTTTGGCTGTCAGCGCAAAGTCCGGGACGCTTAGGCTGCATTCATTCTACTGAAATAATGACATCAATCAACACTATTCGTGTATGCTTTATTAAAAATAGCATCACCATAGTACTACTCTACAGCCTACTAGATTCCCCTCAAAGTAAAGCACCAACATTTCATTGGTAAATAATATAAGCTTATTTGAAAATTTACAGGAAGGTACTCATTGATATTTATTGTTTACTAGGGATGTATCGTCTTAGGAACAATACGTATAAATGTACACATATCAAATATGATATGAGTTTAGAAATGATAATGAAAACATCTTCATTTTATTAATGAATAAATTTCAACAAATATCAAAGTGAATGATATTACTGAAATTAACTATAATTAATAAATATTATCAACAAATAATTGCAAAGAAAATAGTCAGCAATATAATCATAGGAAAAAAAATTGAATATTTAAATTTACTGATTTTTTAATTAGTGAATTCGATGGGAATACTCGATTGAATAAAGAATACATCTTACTCTTGAACAGTTTTACTTCGTTATCGATTTCATTAGTGACACTACTCGTTGTTCTATTTCAACAGTTTGACTTACTTATGAGTTACAATTTGACTTACTTATGCGTTGTTATAAGAAAATTCCCATACTTTACGTTTAGGCTATATATTTTTTAAACTTTCTCTCTTCCTCGTTTTCCCGATTGCCGTTCCCTCCTCTCCCATCCACTCCCCTTTCCCCCTCCCCACGCTCAGTATAACGTCTCACGATATTAGCAGAATTTTCCAGCAACTTTTGAAGCGTTTAGTATGCGATTCACTAATTCCAATAATTTCGTAAGCATAAAGAATTATCGCGTCCAAGCATCTATTTATTGATAATTTACATTTGCCCTTCTACTGCTATCGAAACTGCAGTATTGCCTCTTTGATCACACTGTCTAAAATTAATTTGCAGCGCTATATTAAACTTTAAAATCATTCCGATATGCAAAAACAAAGCAAAAAACGTTCAGTTTTTAAGCGCCTGACAGCGTGAATACCTTTATTAGATAAGCGCACAACTTAACTACACAAAAAAGCATCGAGCAATCACAGCAGCTACAGTTGGCGTGTAATCTTTGGATAGGTGCCTCTGTAGTATACAGTTAATTGCTCGGCAAAATTAATAGACATAGCCTCAGGTATGAGCATGCACGAACACATTATCGGGGATTACTACTATTCTCAGCACACAATTTGCATATCGAATTGACCACAAATCATCGTTTATTGAGAGTATTTCGTGGAACAATCGTCAAAAAACGAATATTTTCTAATATAGGCGATCGCTTCCATCAAATCTCATCATTTTATGGGACAGTAGCGCTCACTGAAGTAACAATAACACTGTTTGAAGTAAAATAGCAATAGTCTTTTTCACGTCGTTCTGTGAAGTCGCACCTGTCAACCATATTATGAGGACGTCATATACCTGTGTGCAGTTAAATAAGAAAATTTTCCATCTATGAGGTGTTCGCAACTCAATAAAATTTTGTGCGAGGGTATGGAATTTTATGATATGAACTGCGTCAGCGAGTTATTGACACACCGGCTTCACAAAGAAAACATTCACACAGAATTCACATTGCTCTAATCAAGTTGTATCTTGTAAACAATTAAATCTGAGAAACGAATCGATTTCCATCCTCTTTTTAGCAAATAATGGAAATAGAAATGAATGTAAAAGATGATGAACTGCTGCTTTTATTGGTACATTTTTCCAATTGTTCCACTTTTCAAACTCATTTCAAAGGGTTTGTCGAAATCAATTTATACTATTTATAGTATAAACTGATTTATGCGGAATGATAATATTTATAGAACTTAAATTAATGAAGGTATTGTTCCGATCCATAAAGTTTTGACTCTATAGAAAGAATATTTGTGTTTTCGTTGCACTGAAATGGCTTTTTGACCATACAGAATTTAATGATTTTATTTCATTGAGTGTTATTGTCGCATAAAATGATGAGATTTGATGGAAGCGATCGCCTATATTAGAAAATATTCGTTTTTTGTCGATTGTTCTACGAAATACTCTCCTCAATAAACGATGATTTGTGATTAGTTGGAGTACTTAAATCAGTTTGCATTACAGTTTGCATTATTTAAGTGGTTAAATGCTCAAGTCGACTTCAATCGTGTACACTTTCGCGATTAAAAATAGCGAATAAGAGAGTTCGTTAGCATGAATAACAATTTCATCGACGTCTTCTTTGAATTTACTCAATGTGCTTTCCTGCGAACTTCGCTTTTATTCAAACTCTTGACTTTCGTTATCGAAAGAGCAACTTTTTACTTGCGCGATTGTATATTAGCTCAAAAGGCCATCAACTTTTAAAATTTTCAATAAATGGCGAACATTTGGTGAAGAATCGTGCGCATGCATTCTTTTGCAAAGTAATGAGGAAAGAGGATGTTTCAAGATCGCCTCTAAAGAGGCAATAACTAAAAAGGGGGTATTGTCCGAGAGAGCGAACTATAATGCACTCTTTGGACTGTCTCAATGAAAGAGATTTTATGAGGATTGCTGCATTCAGCAAAGAGTTGAAAAGCTTTAAAAATTTGCCATCGTTCTAAAAATGGGATGCTATGAATGGAGGCATACAACTACACATCTCTCGAACCAACTTTCAGCGAAAATGCAATATTGCAACAACAATATAAAATTGCAAAGTTACATGCAAGTTTCCGAAAATCAAGGTTAAGTCTAAGACTCATCCTAACTAATCTCTGATGGCCAAGTTCCACGTTCATCAAATCGTTGGAAGAAAATCTACAAGGGTTTTTGATTCGTGAAAGCGATGCAAGAAATGTGTAGCTGTGCAATCCGGCAAGCGAAACCACTTCGTCTTCGAATTCTTATATAAGGCTCGTGTTGGCCAACGATCACAACAGGATTCCGATTTTTCGACGATTTTTCAATTCGAGGGCTGAAAATGAGGGATTCTAAGCAATCAATTTTTTATCCCTTAAGGTTATGAGAAAAAAAAGAATCATCCTGAAGCACTGAGTTCGCCATTATGCTCAATACATCTTCAAAATATTGTCTTAAGGATGCTTGAGAATTTGAATGCTCACTTCGACCGAGTCATTCCACCATGTAGGATTATGGGCGCTTTTCAGCGTCTACAGCCATAACGTTAGCTTAAGTGCTCACAATGCTGCCGGATAACCTATTATGAGTTAAGGTGGCTCATCACATTGTTGAGCTGATTCTTCAAACAGCAAGTTCAGCATTCTTACATAATATTCTCATCCTTGCAATATGGAATTTTAAAAGGAGGCCCATCTCGGTCACTTGGAATAACTCGCACTTGCATCGTAAACGTTCTTTCCGAGAGCAAGTTTGTACACGACAGTACTCTCTAAGGCAATCGCATACTGCATAGCGAGCGGTATCCAACATGAGCACATTCACCAGTCGTTCTTTGATGATATAGGACCTCTAAGGAACGTATGAGAGATTTCTTCATTACATGTCAAGGATTTTGAGATGCACTCATATGCTTCAATTGAATTAATTGCGATGTCTGAAGCTATAATTGGAAGAAAAATTTCGCTCAGCACTAGCTGTTTTTTTTTTTTTCACAGAAGAAGAAGACAAAAGAAGAAGCAAACATAGAAATGAATATGATGAATTATTGCATTCTTCGCCGAACTTATTATATTACGCAAAGCATTCGAAATAATTTTTTAAGCAATGATTCATGAAATCTTTAGTGGATATCATCCAAAATATTTCCTGGTTCCTTTTTTTTCCTTTTATCTCATCTACATCAACCTCATTCCGCGGCAAAAAAAATATACCATTAATATTATTTATAGAATCATTTGTGAAACGTTTAGTAGGATTGCACAAGAATGGTGGTGGTTAAACCGTGCAAAACGTATTGCAAAAAAAAAGTGCAAAACACATTGCACAAAGATGTGCAATTTCGCTCGTCTCAGGCGTATTATCGAGTGGAAAGGGAAGGCATAGCGGCAACGAAACACTCGACGGAGCGAAGAAAATATGACACAGCGATAATCGGCGTTTTTTTTTAATGCAACAGAATCTTATAAAAACTCCCTTCGAATATTATTCTTTTAATAGCGCGCATAAAATCTTTAAAAAAATCTATAAAATACAAAAATAATGAAATTTTTTAATGAAATGAAAATTTATTCAAAGGAAAATCTTTTCAATATTACTCTCTCAAAGCGCCCTATGAAATCTAAGAGAACGACCTTTGATAAAAAATATATATTTGAATGAAAAAGTGATAAAACGGTAATTTCTGCGAGTATTTATGCATTTATTTATGGTAATATATAATAATATAAGCGTTAATATTATCAAAAAAAAAAAATGGTTGATGAATTATAATAGCGAAATTATTTGCAAAAATATTTCGAATTGTTTGGAAAATATGCATGAAAAACAACGCAGAAATTAGTTTCACGAATAGAAATCGCCATCTTTCAAATTTATTTGCTTATAAAATGATGCGTTTATGTGCTGCGAGCAAATCTGCATATGAAAATCATTACTACTCTTTTATGCGATATTTCCTGAAGTGATATAATATCGAAATTTGAGTATTTCTCTCAAAGAAATATCTTTAACATATAGGCTTTTATCTTCAAGAAAGAAAGGTTAGTACGAAAGAGTATGTTACGCAAAGCAAAGAAAAAAAAAACGTTTGAAGGAAGATGTAAGCGCATTAGACAATTGCCGATGAAAACAAGCAACGTACTCTACGAGGGGATTGGCCGCTGAGAAAGCATTCGATTGGCAAAGCACAAAGATCACGAGAGAGCCGTGTGCCACGGATACGCAGATGTCTTTCAGCGACAAGGGCTTACGATGTTTCGTGTTCTCCACAAAATGCATACAACAATTTCAACTGCCTCGTCAATATAACTCTATTATGACTAAAATTTATTCACTTCAAAAAAAAAATTCTCAAAGTCTTGGGTGAAAATTTGTTAATTTTGTTTTGTTGATTTCCATTTGCAAAACTTCTCCTGGCAGCGTTCTATTTATGCTATTATATATCTATATGTAATCTCTCAACCTATCTATACTTTCACTTCAGGAATTATTGAGGCTTGGCTGAGGAAAATTGATATCTCTTATGCAAATTGTACATTGATCTTCTTTATCGTATTTCGTTTTCATTGATCAACTTTGTCGGCAATTGCAAAAATTTCGTTGTATTAAAGAGAAATTGCAAGCATTTTAGGTCGATAAAATTTTCATTTATGTACATCGGATCGTGAGAAAATGATTCAACATTCATTGAATCATTTATACAAATAGCTAGGCGAATTAAAATATAACGATAGTAATTTGTATATTTCATATTTTAAATCGATAATTTGTGAAACCGGTTGGCTAGATTGAGCATAAAACGGCTATCGTTTCTTTAGCAATTCTCATATATTTATTGCAAAATAATATTAGAAATTGCATTATATATATAACGCACATACCATATAGGTATATAAAATGTTTTGAAAAAGGAAAAATGCTTATTTGCTAATATGAATTCTAAACTATATCTTTCAGCGCTGCAGTCATCAGAAATTCAATGCGCATCGAATTGTTTTATAGGCAATCTTATATCAATCCAAAATGCAATGTGCCTCTTGTATTACTTATATTCTTAGTGAAGCACACATTGAGCATGAAAAAAAAGACACTCTGAAAGAGCCTATATTGAAAATCTCATCACCTACCATAGAGTAATGTCCGCTCATCGACAGTGAATCCGACGAGCAATATGTGAGACAATCGTTAATTAGTCAGATCGATGAACGAGACATCGGCTCGTAGTGTTATATCCGCTTTCTTTAATTAGCTGTTTATTCACTCTTGGCTAGAAGAACGAGCGATCAAGGAAGAGGTGCTTGTTCTTTCTTTTAATAATCTGCAGTACTTTTAAAAGGGCGTAAAAGTATTGGTTGCTAAGCGAAATGCCAACTGCTAGTGAGCGCATTTGCTATTTCAATTCACAGGTGGAACAACTGAGGTGCTTTAATAAAGGTAATTTGCAAATGAATTCTCCAATAATGATAATTAGTGAGCAATTTCTCATCGATATGGTGGTTAACTTCATCGTTAATTCACCTGGACAGGTGAAAAGAGATGCTGTGCAATTAACACATCATAGTTAATAATAATATTGAGCAAATAAGCGGATATTGCTCGATGTTAGGGTATAGCTTGCAAGTTCTTTTTTGGTAATGAATGAACATTCAACATCATGGAGTAGTAATCTAATCTCCTCCCACCTCCTTCACTATTGGTGCACCTTGTCTAAACCTCAGTTAAAGGCAATGGAAGAAGAGTGGCTAAAAACGGTCACAGCAGATTATTCAGTTATCATCCAGAGAAAATAACATTTGTTGGAGACTTCACTTCACTCTCAGTCGAATGAGATCATTCGTGATGTTAACAACAAATATTTATTGCCACCTTGTTCTCAATATTAACTGCAAAAATTCTAAAATCAAGTTGAAATTGGCTTCAGCCCCCGGTCTTCAGCAAAGCGTATGATTGGATCTCGATTTTCAAGTGACCATTGCTTTGAGATGACCATCTAAACTACAATTCAGTTGACCACTTTCAAATGACCATCATAGCAGGTTTTTTTTACTCGTTCAGTTTCCTATTCCCGTTTCTTTTGAGTTGCATTTCTTTCTTTCTTTCCCAATTTTCCACTGTTTTTTTCATCGCCATATCTTTTATGGACTCCGGCTACAATTTTATTTCAAAGTATGAGTGTGACTTGTGTGTGCACCTTCCATTTAAAGGAAGGCGATGATGCTCATATACCTTAGATGTTCAATTTAGAGTGTACTAACATCAAAAGTGCCACATAAATATTCATTCATGAACGGTAAATTTTAATCATTTTATGCGTTTTATACGTAGTGGACAACTCGATGATCTATTTTGAATTTGAAATATTTTGCATATATTCGCTCGACGAACGACAATAAATTTGTTCCGTTTATTGCAGCAATTAGAACGAATGTGTTCTTTATCAGAAATTTTCTCTTAGTTTCTTCCCTCTTGCTTTATCTCGCTTTAATATTTCATCAACTCGATTTAATTTTCAGTGAAGAATTTAAACGCGTAGAACTTTATCCACGCTCAACGATCTCTTTCAATATGAAAGTCGCTCCTCTGAAACGCCTAGAATGTTATGTGTAGCTGTTTTGAGTAACACATTTAAACACAATTATGTGGAAAGTTTGCTTGTTTGTTTGCTATAATAAATCGAATTTCTGTAATTTTCAATTTAAAGTACACAAGAATTTTTTTTTTTTTGCTTATGTGGGCGCTAACTTGCTCTCTTATGGAGCACACTATGGTCACTCTTTTTCATTCTTTTTATTGTGAGAGAGATTCGTGAATTACGGATGAAAATATGAACTGACTTTTATTGCTACGTTGTTTGGAAATTTCACTAATAGCCTTAGAATATGGAACTCTTTTCGAAGAGGTTGCGTATATAACAGCTTTGAAGATTGATGATAAACTTATATTGCTATTATCGCTTATGCTTGAGCATTGATAGGTTGTTTGACGGCATGCTCTCGAAAATGCCACTCGAAAAAAAAGCACCATTCACAATACGTCTCAAAGATTTTTCCGAGCGCTATCATCGTGGCTATTGAAGCCGCTCGTTGATCTTCGATCTTGAGTCACTAAGATATGGCCACCTTCGAGCTGTTTCCGTTCTACTATTGAACTTCATATGTGACGAGGAGACGATGCTCCTACTACTTACACATTCAAAGAAGAGGTTATGCTATAAACTTTGATTAAACACTCAAACATTTACAGTATGAGTTTTTAGAATGATCAACGGACAGTTGTTGAGATAGAAAAAAAATCCCAATTTTCAAAGACTCTTACGATAGCTTCGAGCTTCATGTCACAACCGGCCTACTCGGTTATGAAACGTACTGCTATGATTTATGATTTCTGCTATAAGTCACACTTATTTTCCTCACATTTATTTGCCTAAGAAAACCTCAGCATGATCTATGGGGTCTCTTTTTTTTGTTCACCCATTACTGAGGCGAACGTAACGTATATTATTTTCGAGCTTATTTTATTTAGTCATTAGTCTTTCAAAATACATATGATTCAAATTTTATGCCATTTATTGCTCAAAATTTTCCATATTGTATGTTCGTCAAGAATTGATGAAAGTCTAATTTCTGAGAATTATACAATATTGTTTTTTAAAATCAAATTGCAGAAACGATTGCTTTAAAATGTGTTGCTAGAGAAAAGCAATTAATGAATTCTGCTCGCAAAAGTTCATTACTTACATTCGCATTTCATTCATGAGCTTTTTTTTTTTCAATATAAATGAGACTCATTCAATAGAAGTGTCTCGGAAATGAAATATTTTTAATTGAACTCGATGAATTGAGTTGAATGATCATTCATTGTCAAAGAAATGTTTTATCATCAATAGCACCGGAAGCAATCAATGTGCCTCCAGTTATTTTTGTAGAGTGCATCAATTTCATCGTCGTAATGCAATTGGTTAAATTCGCAGAATTCTTCTACTAAAGTTGAGAATGTTGTTAGCATTTTGATGGAAATGTTTTCGCTTATAAAAATCGATCATTCACGAAATCGCCTATATTTAGGACATATGGAAAAGTCAGACTTATATTCGCTCGATGATAACTTATGCATATTTCATTGAAAAATTTACTTCTTATTATTGAATGAAATGCTCAATTGAACGAGCTTTTCGTGTTTCACTCAAACTTTTTGAATTTTCGCCAAAGCAAAAGGCATCATCAGTTTAGATATATTTCAGTGATTTGCCCACGTTCGCCTTCGAAAACGATTGCAATTTGTGTGTTTTCGATGAATATCATTGTTCAACTACACGTTGGATCAATTCGTTAGCAACGTTTAGTATTTTGCATTTCTGAAGTGAACAGTAAAAATTTGCGAAGAAATATTAATATTTCAGTGAACATGAATGTTTGGCGAATATGTATCAAAAAAGAATTCATCAAATATGTGCCGCAGATGAATTCTTTCTTGCAGTTTATAAAATTGCCTTTATCAGTAAAAAGTTTTCCATAATTAAATCGAGCGATTAGGAATAAAATAGAAAAATGGTGAAATTTTTGCCACAGTATCAATTGTTGTCGATCATATGGGCATGTTTGGAATAAAGGATCTTCTCCATATCGGTTTTCGCCTTCAGATACCTCATCCGATGTATCTTCATTGTTGAACACAATAGCCACTAACGCATTGCAAACCAGGTGTGCAATCGAGAAAGTTTTTGCACTGTTCAACAACACCTGAAAAGTTGATGAAACGATGTCTCAAAGAAAGCGTGACAATATGCACTATTGCTACAACATCTCACTTACGGTAACGATCTGCCACAAGTTGCCAAAAAATAATAAATATGCGCTTGGATCATAAAAAACAACGAATCCATCAGTGATCCAATCATATCTGAGCAATACCACCAATGGAACAGTTTTTTCTTTTTCGACCGGATCAAGCGTGAAATAGATTTCTAATGATTGCAGAATAATGATCATTATTAGGAACTACAAATATCTGCGACTTCTTTGTATACCAATCACACTTGTAAGCTCCAGCTTTTATATTGGTCCTTGCCGATTTTACTGAAGTGCAATTAAGAAAATAAGACACTGTATCACTACACATTACGAACTGTTGCTTCAGAACTGAACTATGTGAGGCATGAAGCACATCATCATGTAATGAAAGTCTCAGTTCGCTGTCTCTTCTTTTCCTCAGATACATATGAAACATAGCTCAAATGTCATAAAATATAAGCAGCTGCTCAGTTTCCGTATTAGAAAATGCCGAAACTTGAAATTAGAGTGCCATCTATAAGCAAACGTTCCAGATGTTCGTACTCAATATGTCAGTGAAATCGCATCAACATGAGGCAACAACATGTTTTTAGCATCGAAAACAATTCGTTTCGTTGCGTTATGCTTATTTTAGAGTATTTTAGAGTGCTGCAGTTCTAAGCCGTTAATCTCTCAATCTAAACTTCTGAACTGTTCGAAATTATAAGACTCCTAAATTCTGCATTCCACTACTCACATTGCATAAAGTATAGAACTACGAATAAGAGGGCTTGGGGCCTGCGGACGCAGATAAGCGACCAGAGAGGCAATTAACTAAGTAGATAGGTAGGCGGATAATGCGATAAACAAGAAGACGGATGATAAGCAAGAAAGAGATACGCACGTATGAGCGATATGAACGCACTCAGGCTCACCATCACTGCAGTACGATCTAGCAAGCTTGAAATTACGAAAATTCGTAGCTAGATTTTAAAAAACCGTTCGAAACTATTGTTATCTCCCGCAAGTTTCTGCTGAGCAGTACCATTCACTTGTCTTCGTCATGAAACATAGCGGAGAAGAGTATACCTTATGGTTAAGTATGAGATGGTGCACTGGGCATGGCAATGCTCATAGATGAAACTTGCGGAAAATTATTACCAGGTGGCTGGCACTATCGTCAAAGTACGCATGTTCTTTTAAAATACCGATGCAATTGATATAGAGAACCGCTTTTTTCAATATCGGTTCTTTGCGAACTTTATAGGGTCCGGCTAGACTCCTTAGCTCTACCCAGCCCAGTCACTTTACCCAATTTCCTCATAGGGACAAGAGCGGAGGAGTAGATCTTTGCATTACATCGGAGGCGAACAGCGGTGAATCGACTGGTGAGCATCCCGCGAGCAAAGGACGAGCCCCATAACCTTCACGCGATTTTGCAATATCTCAAAAGCGGAGGCGGAAACAAGATGAAGAGACAATTATTCGCAACGATTCCATCATTGCATAAAGGAAAGTAAAGCAAAATATGATAATGGGGTGTGTACGAAGCCCTTCAATATTGAATCTTCACAACATTTAAAAACATCATTTCATTTATTCGAGTCGAGGGCACTAGGAAAACTGCGAGAGGTGACTAATTGGTCATGGATGTTGTTGGAGATCTATAGGTAAGAATTATTATCTCGTGACGGTTGCTTTAAAACCCTTTTGCGAAAGCAGTCAAGATTCAATGAACGATGGACGGCATGGAACCTTTCGATTTGTGCTTTTGCTTCTTCACTTCGTCCATCGACTTACACTGCCCTTGAATGCAAACATGCGGTGTGTTTTGATCACAGTCCAATGGAGTGCCGCATTTCGTTGGTACTGTATTCACTGAAACTCGGGATGCATCAAGCGCTGACAAATATTGACTAGGATTTTTTTTGACTCTATGAAATATCCACAATTTCTATTCGCATGAGCCTATTTTTCATTAATCTAGCTGATAGCAATCATCCATCATTTTTTATTTCTCAGTGTGCTTAATATAATCGCTGAACACATCAAAACGTGCCGAATTTATCTGTTGGCAACGTATTGGCTACCAATCCTCATCAATAGAGAGCTTTAAACAACATATAAGCAAACATGGAGAAATGTTATTTCGGAGATACAACACCAAAGGAAATGATAAAGTTGTCTTCGATATTTTCCAACTATATTTGCCATAAACTATTGAATAATATAGGAGATTCTCGTTTAATTCATCTGGCAAGTTGATTACAATATTTGTTCCTCCAAGTTATCAATAAAAGAAATAGAATTTTAAAAAGAATAACTTATTGCAATTATGGGAGCTCTAAAGTAGAATTACTATATATGATCACAATAATTGCAACTAGATAACCGAATAAATGCACTCATGTATCTGAATAAGTGCATTGATCAATTTTAGAAAAGATGAAGCACTAATCCATTTACTCTATAATTCATGTGATTACCATTCACGATCTTGTTTCTTCCACGCAACTCTTACAACGAAAATAGTCTTTTCCTGCAATGATTTATATCATCTGACAATGGAACAAATTAAACATCAATCTACAAACCTTTTCTCCTTGGCATGCAAGCGTATGTGAGCGTTATTGTCAATAGAAGGAGTATCAATATTCCATAATGCAGTGCCATTGTTTCGATCTTCATAAGGTTTTCCTTCAATGAATGATTTCGTTATATTCCACATTTGTAGTTATAGTTTGTTGAGCACATCATTCACAATAATTTCGTTTTGTCTCGCTTGAAATGAGCTATTGAGTAGTGCTCAAATGGCAAACGATTATGTCAGTACAGTTCAATATGATGAATTGAAGTGGATAATATAAGCGAAGGATTGGCAGGACGTTTCTTCTTGCAACGTGCGCGATATAAATAATTTGCACGATAACGTGCATAAGATGCGCGTAAGAGGAATGAGGTGTATCTCGAAGCTGTTTTGCAACGATTTGCATACTAATAAAGTGACTCAGAAAATCATTGAAATGCTGAAAAACGGTTCACAAAATTCTACAAGCATGAATGAAGGAATCACTTCGACGATTTCTCCAATGGAAATACGTTTGGCAATGAAAAAGGCTGCATTCGAGGAGCTGACTGTAAAATTTTCAGCAGTAGGCTGTCCTCGTTTGGCACAGAACGTTGAAGTGTTTTCTTGAAGCATTGCCGAAATTGCACCATATGTTGCCGATTATGTAGCCATCGTGCAATGTTTTTGATTTTATTTCGCACCATTCACTCAACGTGAATAGCGTCTTTCAACGATAAATAGCGATTATGAGGGCGTATTTTCTTCTCAATTAAAAGAAGAAATTTTGAAATGTGAACTGTGTGTTGTTGATAAAACGAACAACATATGCAAAGATTTTAGATTCTGCTATTTTTTTTTCTGTGCATTATGCTGATGATGGTTCCTTTTCTAGCGAAGAAGTAAATGGATTCGGTATTGTTGTCGATACGTCACAATGCGCGAAAACGGTGATGAATCGTTTTCGATGCAATTTTGGAATATCGGATCTTTAGTGGATTATTATTGTTGCCCATTCTTTGATTGAAAGCAATCACCAAAAGGGACACTCTTCCTTCTTGTGCATTTTAACAGGAACCATACCTTCTCAGGTGTTTCTAGAGGTTCAGAAGAAAAAAAAAACCCACTGGAAATCACTTATGTGCATTTCTGGCAAAACAGCAATATAGAGCTGCATGTACCAAATTAACGATATGGAAACAAACTTTTCGGTGACTACATAAATAATACTCCCTCATCCTTCATCACTGTGCCTCTATGCAGAACCCTTCTCGTTGCCTCTATAGAAAGAATCTTGGCATCTCACCGTCGCAATCAGCATCCAACATTTTTTGGATTCGCTGTTCAAAAGTTTGTAG
Source organism: Ascaris suum (assembly GCA_013433145.1). Taxonomy (NCBI): domain Eukaryota; kingdom Metazoa; phylum Nematoda; class Chromadorea; order Rhabditida; family Ascarididae; genus Ascaris; species Ascaris suum. The sequence goes on from CM024175.1 coordinate 3,723,482, forward strand.
TGCAGTAGTGATAAATTGCATTCAGTTAGAGGTGTTTGCGCTATCTTAAGCTAGGCTTCTGATTCACTAGAAACGACTCAAAACAAATAAACGAGGCTATATTACATCTTGTTGTGACTAAAAGATATGCTATTATAAAAACGTTCGCACCTTAGCAAATTAATTTGGTCGGTGTCTTTTCCAACTATTATCTACAGATCGTTTCCCTAGAAACAAATTCGGACGAGGTCTTCCATACTGATACATTGGCAGCATAACATTATGCATATCACTTGAGTAGACACCACTGAAAGAGGAGATGAATTGCGGCAAAGCTTGTATATTTGTGGATCTATTTGCCTTGTTTCGATCTGTGTGTAGGTCCGCCAAGTCTGTGTATCCTAACAGACACATTTTCTGCAAAATTTAGGATCGATTTATCAACGCAGAGGATGGCGTACCAGGTGAGCTAATCAAGTAATAGCATATTTTAACACCCAAGTTCTGTGAAATTAGCTTTCCCGGTGATGAGCACACGTATAAACATGGGATTGAAATAACGAAAAATGCACCCAGAATTTTTTCTTGAAGTTTTCTTGAAGTTGCTGTATATATGACTGCGTTTCGCAATTGTATGAACGGATGCGCTTAACAATTTACTACTAGAGAACTAATTCCATAGATATCATATAATTGTAAGCGCTTCTATCATTGAACCTAATTAAAATGTTCCAGAAAATGGCTACTTTTTGGCAGTGTTATTGTAGATTGAAATGTTGCGGTATTCATTTATCACATCGTGACGAAAACAGAAGATATGCGCTCATTTCCCTAAATCCACTATGTTCTCTTAGCGAAATCTTACAGAATAGTTCAAAGAACTATTCTTGGCGTATTCGACCTCAAGAGCTTCGGGAATGCTCGAAAATGTGATGGCATGAAGCCAAGAAGTTGCAGATAAGTGAGCAGTTCTCTTGAACCATGGCTGGAAACAATCCACATACAGGGACTGGGCCTATGAATTTGATCGCAGTCGGCGCAACTCATTCCGACTGGAAAATGCGGATGAACGGGCAGATAGACAAGGTATTCGTGGTCAATGGCTTCTATTATGCGGAAAAAGCATTGGAACTTACTGAAAATCACGTAGGAAAGCACATGAGGAAATTCGCTTCGGGTCATTGAAATTGCATGAACCACTAAAAGTGGTAGAAATAACCAGTTTCATGAGTTACTAACAACGATGAAATATCCACAATAAGGCATTCACATGTTTATTGAGGCGAACGCCACCAGAAAGTCATCAAATGATGCTCCCATTTTTTGCGACCCATTTAATGTAAAACAAAGGGCGATCGGTTATAATAATTGCATCAAATTCATAGCTGCTCAAGCTTCTTTGGAAGTTAGTGGATGAGCTTAGAGTTTTTATATGCGAGTCATCCGACAGCGTAGATCTAACCGCCATGTCGTCTACTTCTATTTTCATTGATTTCCACGCCGGAATAGCTCAACGAATTAACGTCGATGCATATACTCATATACGCACATGCACAATGTCGGTATAACGCGTTCTACGAGTGAAAACTTTTGAGGGTAAGAAAAGGACATCAGAGTGAAATCAAAAGAAAAAAGAAACTGTATCAGTTGCATGTTGCTAGCACAATTGAGTATCACAAAAAAAAAACAACTCGTAATGGTTCATAATTAAATAAACAAATGAGATTTTCTCGGCGCCTAAGTGAAGTTCGAGTGATTCGCAATGTTTCGGTCGAAGAGCGTGACGAAATCAAGGAAACACTAAAGCATTTGCAAAAAAAAAAGCGAAAAACGAGTTTCGGCGAAGACTACATACTAGAGATTATTTTTATTGGCGATTCGCAGAAGTTACCACAAGCTCACATATGCGTCCCTTTCGAGCTTTATTCTCTACCATATGGCTCAACTTCCCTCTGCATTGATCACATCTGCTTCTTATCTTGCTTCGTTGCTATTTTTCCTTGCAATGAAAGTGGGCAAAATATTCATGCTTATGTCAACTTGGTGATCTCTTCAATTCATGAGTATCTACATAGATTCTGGCGATTAGTTGCCGTATTTATGTATTCAGATCGGGTAATGTCGAGACAGGCTCCTGATCAAATCCGATGCACTTTTGTCGTAAGATCCAGAAAGCAGACTTCTAAAAATACAACAAAGAGTGAGGCTGACAACGGAACCACGCTCTACGATCGAATCACACAGAACTGCGACTTTTTGTAAACATGAATTTGTATACTCCATACCTCAAGTGCGTTGTAATGAAATTGCTTTCGATGATCGTTTTTAATCACTCTACCAGTGTTTTGGCCCCTTGGCCATCCCCTCACTGGTTCTTACAATAAATGCCATATTTCCTCTAGAACATGCTTATAAAATGCCCTTCTTCGCTAGAACTTGTAGAAGGCCCAAGAGATTGCGTAAGTGTGTAAATTTCTGTAATAATGTGCCAGTAGGTGGCCGTCCGTAGCGATGGGCTGAAAAGCTGGAACATAAGAAAATTTCTTGCTTCTTCTGTTAATAGCCGCCTCAGCTTTTCTAAATCAACATATTTTCATGATTTTCCGCTTCGTTGCATTCGGACGTGTCAGATCACTGTGACATCTGAATCCGATCTTCAGCTAGCCTAGCATTTGCTTTGACCATAGGCGATGTCACAGACTTTTCACACTGCAATTCCCCACGCAGAGCGGACTTTTTAGGCTTCCTCACTTGACCCTTGATCCCTCCCTTCAAAAGTCTGCTTAATTCCGTGATGCGAAAGATCCTAAAAAAGTCATAGTGCAGTTTATATTCGCAAATTTTCCCCGTATATTCATTGTCGGGTTTCTAAAGACAAAAATTTGCCTGTTTCCTCGTTGCAGATAGAAACATCGTTGCGATTATTATATCGGATAGTCTTGCAATGCCTGCTGGATATTGATGATAAATCCCATCTAACTGGCGATATCTGCACATTTTTTTAACAACATCACTGATAATGTTTATAAGAACATTTGAAAATAGCAAGATGTTACTTTGTTGTGCTCAGCAACAAATTGATCAATAAAATTATCGCCATAATGGTACATCATATTCACTGGGGTTGGTTGTTCAATTTTATGCATGAAAACTTGACGGGAACAGACGTCAACTTACTCCTCTATTTTCCACAGCTTACTCAGAGATCCACTGAGATAACGCCTCCGACAACATGGAAAATTACAGGTCAAGTCTATTGCCGGACGAAAAATTATGTCGTCAACAGTGGAACCTCAAGTTCGATTTCTTTCGAGGACAATCTTCACCTCAGAGTACTTTAACTGCCTGTGTTTTGGAGGAGGGTTGCTGCAGTAGTGGTTGCCACATTCGTTCGTGGTGATGGAACATCAAATGCTCTTATTAAAGGTGGGCAAGTCCTAGTATGAATTTCTTTGAGGGTTCTCCTGAATGGCCAACTCACCCTATTCGCCAGATTGTCAACTGGCCTGAATTATTTATTTTATGTCTGTCGCCTAACAATGGCACCTCAAGCAATGTTAGTCGGTGTTCAACAGATATAGGACATGAGTTCGTTGTTGTGAATACTTTTCTCAAAAAACTCGTTGTGCTGCTCAAATGTGTGCTGACTTCTGTGTGCTATTAATATTTCGAAGGTAATCAGGCTTTCATCTGTGTGCTCCTATATATAACATGACAACGATATGCAGTAAAAGGTGGTGTGATCCACAGTGTAGTTGTGACTTTCCATGATGAAGCTAATGACCATAATTTGATCTGGAAGCTTAGAACATAATTGAGCGAACCTAAATTAGAGAGGGATCTATAATCGGAGAGAGAATGCAGCATTTGTGAATTTATTAGGTTTTAAATGTGCAACAGTGTTAACTGATTTATTCGATAATTACTAGCACATTAATGATTCCATTATTCGCTCTTAAAATCATTTCAAATATGTTCTGAGAGATCCTACCAAGCGAAATGCGGTGCAACAGATCACAGTATGTAATAAAAACCTTGGATTGTTAATCAAAAAGCATTGGCTCAAAATTTTGCAAATTGCATTCTGCCAGTGGAAACGAATGTCTAAGAAGAATGGCGGGGCATGCGCTTTAAAGCTCCACTCTTCCGAACAACAACTTCTATAAGCTAAGAACAAATGATAGAATACAAGGATTTTGTTTGGTTCGATTGCTGGCGCAAATCCTTTACAAAAGATTCATTTTGTTTCCATTTTGGAGAAACGCAAATTGCAAAAACCGAGGGTGGAAAGGCGACTTTTAACGCATTTTAAACGCAACTTCTTACCGTCCTATTTTAAACGCAGCAACTTCTTTTGAAGTCGATGAATTAACGCTAAATATCGTAAGGGAAATTATCTTGCGGTGCCTGTTATTTATTCCCGCTAAATTTCATGATCCTAGCTTTATCGTTTCCGAGTTAAAAGTGCCCGAGGCAGAGAAAAATGCATATATGTGCAGGAACATGCGCAAACACACACACACACACGCAGATACATCTGCGCATGCACGTGCGACGTCACTATGAAACGCTTCTACAAAAGGCGCAAGAAAATGAGGCAAACACTTCTGAAATAGTTTTAAAAGAACGCATTCATACTACACTTATTTATGACACATTGAGGTGACGGTTTCTCATTAGGTGGTGCAAACTTTTTTTTTCGGTAATGAGCGCTAAGGTACCATAGTAATTCCGAATTCAGAGCAATAATCCATCTCGGTGTTCCGTGAAGGAAAAAAGCAAATAAACGAGGCCGCTACGGTCTAATTTACTGTCACAACCACAGAGCTATATTTCTTGCAAATATCTGATCCAATCTGTCTTCTGCACCTAAAATCAGCTGCTTTTAACTAGAACGTTGTCGCATGGTGCTTTCTGTTGCAGCTGAAACGAGTAACATGCTGATATGGTGTGGATTATTTGTTGCCTCAAAAAACTCTGATGAGATTTTTCGGATTTGCAGATGTTACCAGCAGTTGATGAAATGATTTCAGTAGCAATCAGCCTTGCAACCTAGTTCCCTCATCCTCACGTTCAGCATTCTTCTTATATTCATTTACGTAATATTCGATTGTCTTCGCAAGGCCAACATTGAAATCTGTTGTGCATCGCCAGTTCATCTCGGAATTGATCTTCGAGAAATCGATATAGTAACGGCGATCATGATATGGCCGATCGGGGATATGTCGAAATTGGGGTGAAGACTTTTCCCTGAAAACTTTGCTTGTGTATTCTTTAAAATTACACGTGAAGATGTGGATGAAACCTCATCGCGATCTTCTATTTTTTGCGACATAAAACGAATGTATAGTATGGCGCCAAGCTGAAACTTATGAACCTTGACCTTTCGACAGCACCAGTAGCCTAGATAAATGAAACGGTTTCTTCGAGTAAAATCGGTCCCTTTGAGTGATAACTTAAATCACTATATACTATACACAAAGCAAAACAAGTAGGATGATAGAAGCCTATAATAGCCCTTATCAATGATAAGAATCCCGTTGAGAATTGAATCACGGTTAATGCTGTAAGTTGGACAATAAACGAATAAAAATGCGCAAAGAGTGCATGTCGAGATTAACAGTGCACCTCAGTATTCGCTATGAACCCTCTGCACCTAAGCATTGCATGGAGCAAGTGAAACGTTCTTTCTTTATTGGTATACTCAAAATGGTTGCTATTTAATTTTTCTTGGAAGTCAACGGTCTGCAAGAAAAGCAATTCTGCAACAATCAATGAGAGTATTAATATTCAAGCGATTATCATTACAATTTACCTGTCCAAAAGTTTTGCGACGGTGTCATGAATTTGAAGTGTGAGATCGTAATTGCGTTTTTCGAAATCGGTGCCAATATTGTATGTTTCGCCTAGTCGTCCATTTTCTGTTACTTTTAGAATTGCTTCAGCACAGTCGTCGACGTACATCCAACTTCTGTTAAAAAAAACCAAACTAAACTTGTTTTGAGCACAAAAGACATCCTTCATTGTTCCCTTTTGATAATTTTAATCTCATTTTATGATTTAGAATATATAAATATTATTACCAAATTTTCTTTGTATTTTTTCTCTTTGATAATTTATTAATGATAATTCATTGTTATTACAAATTTGTGACGACTTAGAGATGAAGATTTAAACATCGAAGAATTTTTGCTCTCTTCACATGCCGACTAGTTGAATATAAGAACGTTGGAAGAAGTGAGTGCACCATTCGATGCCTATAAAATGAAAGAACGACGATCGCTTCACTTTCGCTCAGTTTTCTCTAACAACCCGGCTTCAGCTCACATCTACGTGGATGTAATAATGGAATTTCGAATCATCTGATGTGGGCGGATTACATGCAACTCATATGCAGCTGGTTGGTCATATCCAGCATAGCTCTACGGAGGTGGACCTTTCGCGCCTAGGTTACCATATCTTCTTCGGCAATCAATTTCTTTCTACCAGCAGCATTTAGACGCGAAAGGTGGCGTGAATGTTGACTAAAGGTAATGCACCCTTAGAGTACCGGAAGCAATCGTTGGCGCCGGAACTGTTTACACACGTTGTAAAACGATGGCTAAGAAAAATTCGAGCCTTACCGCGTATGTTGGCCATCACCCATAAGTGGGTATGGTTTTCCTTCAATAGCGAGAGTTGTAAATTTGGGGATGAGTTTCGAACGTGCTTGCCTTGGTCCATAGACATTGTTCATTCGAACCATCACATACGGCACCTTATAGGAGTGCTGAAGCAGACTACAGTTATTAATACCACCACTTCTATTTAGTTCGTAAGAGTGATATTGAATGCGTGATGCTTCGCTGTATACGACTTAATGAAGACCATCCGCGATCTGTTCGATAATGGTGCGCTTGCATTATCGAAAAATCGGAGGCTAACGAGCTGATGAGTCGATGTAAGGTAATGAAAGCCATCACTCGGACGCTGTGTCACCCTTGTAAACAAAGCGAGAGCATGGAAAGGATTTGAATTGCATAAACACTTGCTCTGCAGTGGACGATTCCAACCCCTTTGGTACCAACCGAGTAAGTTAAGCGATTTCAGGTGTGCAGGAGGAATGATGCTGCAGCGTAACTCTTCACACCGCAAGCGGTGATATATTCAATGATTGTGAAATTTCGAAGGAATGCTGAAGCGAAAAGTGCGGACATTGAGCGACTGCGGTGGGCTGATGTTCCATTGAGGACTGCAGGAAAGCGTGAAATTAGTTTATCAATATAGAGCATATGTTCGCTATAATCTCCTCGTTGTTAGTGACAGAAAACTGAAAAAGAGATCAAAAACAACTGAAAAAAGATATACACTCGAAACGCAGATTCTATTGTTGTGAAGAAATCCGAAACGACAAACGTCCTCACCGAATAACATGCTAGAGAGATTGATAAAACGGGCTTGAATAAACTTAAATATTCACATACACGTATATAAATATTATGAAGTGAACAGGAATGCGAGACTGAAGATTAGGATGAAGTAAGAAGGAATTTGGAGCACTGAGAAATTGTAGTTGAGGTAGTGAAGTTGCATTTCGCTCACTTTGAAATTGTTAGCAAAAATGTGCAAAAGAAATAAAAATATGCAGAACGACGTCTTCACATTTCATCTGACCGCAAGATAAATTCCCAAAAGAAGACTACATTTTTGCGACCGAAATATAAAATAGAAATCAACAAAATGCATGCAAATTTCCGGCCTCTTTAAATATCGATGAAACTTGATGAATCAACGCAAAGTACAAATTCCTCAGTGAGACGGGTATGAAAGTATTAATCAAAGAAACGCTTAGTTGGTTTTATATGCGCTGACGCAATTTTGCTAATAACATGCTCTGCACATGTAAATCTGCAAGAGCACAAGATCAGATAGCATCTGAGAACTTTGGTTGATTGGAATCGGTGGGTAAATGTGCCAAAAGGCACTGGAATGATCTCATCACACCATCTATTTTAATGAGTTGTCGGCAACTGAAAAAATTTGGGCAATAGTGCAATCATTTTTTCGAACAAATGATCCCCTATCTATAGGAATCTAACAGCTCTTTATCCAAATGCTTCTGCAGGCAGCAGTGCGGCATCACTTACTTGACAGCTGCAAAATGTTCCGGAATTCATAGCCACAGTTAGGTGCTCAAGACCATAGAAAAGCTGATAGACCTGTACTCTGCATCGGCCTACCGAAGGGACCCCGTGAATGATGGCCTTCATTAACGGATAACGTGAAACCCGAGCACAACTCTAAATCACACCTTCCAAGCTTTGTTAGCCGTAATGCCAACCATATGGTACGCGCCGAAGGCACTGCATTTTGCACAGGTATGATCGGCCGCAACATCAACCGATCCCGAGTTCTGCTTAGCAGACAGGTAGATGCACAATCTCATACGCTCAAAGATGATGCCACGTGTGCAGGATTTTGAGGACTAAGAAATTTGTTGATTGGAAAATGGTTACTGCATTCTAGAGATGCAAGCCGATAATGGAAAAAAGAGCATTTTGACGGAAAATTAGGACGAAAATGACAATTGCCATGAAATCGACTTCAAGATTGTGCAATCTGGAAATCTTCAAGCAAAGTATAATTAAAAAAAGGCAATGTGCTCAGAATATTTGTGTCATTTCTGATAGAAAGAAAGAACTGAATTTTCCGGATGCAAACCTGTGTGCTCCAGAAAATAATCTTTTAACTGAAAATATCTAAGAGAAGCCTAAAGAAGCAATAAAGGTCGATAAGTGCTTCTGATCGTCGATAGAAGGCGAGTTAGAAATGCTTGGCAAACAACTATCGCCCCACTAAGCATTAGTGCTAGGATTTGCAATCATCGAAGAACATGTCTGTTCCGCGGAAAATTCGATTTAATTGTGAGCAACGAACCCAATATGCGTTGAGGATAAGTTCACATGCGCCTTTGCTTGCTGCGTAGGGATTTGTCGGATTCAGCAGTGACTTCTCGTTCTTCGGTGCGATATCATTCTTTGAATCGCCATACACTTCATCTAAAACATTTCAATATGTTATAGTTGAAAATCGCCGAACAGAGGTCACTTTGGTGATCATGGTCAATACTTGCAGTTCTTTGCTTTGTTGTTTCAAACAAAATCATTAATTCAAGTTGTAAAACATTTTTGCTGGTAATGAGTAGAAACCTAATGAACACTGCCCGAATTCGAAATGCACTGGTTCCTGTGATGGAATATGGATCAGCATAGTCGTGTTTGACAGCCACAGTCGCAAACACTGAACCTAAACCGATCACTTCTTATTTGCGATTTGCGATATTCGTGATGTGCAGTGGTTAGAAACGACGGACAGCCACAGTATTTTCATTTGAGCCGAGATTGCCACTTTTATTTATTTCTTTCATTTGTTATTTTGTAAATATATTGCTTAGCAGGATACCTGTACTGATGTGAACGAATCGTCGCAAGTTCTGGTAATGGAAAGTGACCGCTTCGAGAAGTGTCGTTGTTGAGAGTACATTCTCGACAATTGTCCCCACTCGATCATTGTACGACTCGTCGACATGCGTTATCGCAGCAAAATGGATTACTGTGTCAATCTGCAACCTCTGATGATTCACTTCCTTAAAATTAATCAATTTCAGCTTCACTTCAGTTGTGTCCATTCTCACCATCTCGATATCAGCCATAGTCTGAACTGCTGACCAATCATTGGAGACACTTCTTGCTCGCTGATATCTGCATACTTATACATAGACTGCAAACTTTCAGAGTCCATCAGTTGCCGCTTATTGACAGCCGAGTGCGCACTAAATGATAGAAGTGTTTTTAAGGCTTCGAAATTGTTCGTATTAAGTGATTTGCATAATTCCCAGAAGGATAAGAAATGAGCAGCACGATTTGCGATGCCAATAATTTCGCCGTCGGAGCATAAGATGGATGCTCTTTTCAAAGGTATACGAGATTTGAGAATATCTGATTAAAAAACAGCTGCAAAATGCGCACTGAATCCTTGTTCGTAAGGGATTCGAATTTCATTCGAAAGATGCTGGAAACTATACACAAGAGCACAAAGACGAGAGCTGCGTAAAGAAGCCGAGGATATTTCTCCGTTTTGATGAGCACCAATCTCAGAATGGCATGCCTAAAAATCTTTGTGAAGTCTGCAAGAGTGAAATATGCAGGCTTTATTTTACTGCTGACCTGCGTATACTCAGAAGCCCTAATTGAGAGGATGCTCCGTTTCTCAAGCATTTCTAGGACTGACTCCGAAACTATTGAAAAACAGCTACAGAACTTAATCCGTTGGATGACTCTGAAGCTGTCAGCAAGACATCTTCCGATGGCTTGGCCCCACACAGCGTCTACCAATTTATAGGTTCCATTTACTGCAGCCCTCTCTATAAAAGAATCAGTTGCTGCGAGAAACATTTCCTAAAGTGCTTGCTGAAAGCAGTGTTAGAAGTAGTCAAAGATTGCAACTGTTATCAATCCCCACCCCCACCCTTCCCCCCCCCCCCCCCCCTCACAAAAATCAGAAAAATGGCTGCACATTACAATTGCTGATAAGTAGAAAAGAGCCAACTATAACGACTGAGTTTATCACAACCAACGTTTCGGAATGCAATTTTCCGGAATTTACAACACCCTTCATGCCAATTGTGTTGGGAGAAATGACTCGTTGCGAAAACTGAGGTTCCTGTTCTCGCTTTTTTTTTCTTGCAGAACAAGTCGCGTCATCCAATTTCAGAAATCCCTTGCGATCAGTGAAATTCCGTTGAATGTGGAGGTGGTTTTTCTGCGCATTAGGCATTCTTGCTTGCGAATGTCTGCGCACACGCGTTCGCTATCACTTAACGAGTCGTAAATCACTTTATCGTCGCGACAATATCCAACATTTGCACCGCATTTAGAGCATTTATCTGCACGACGAACTTTCTGAGCATTTTTTGCAAATTTATTGCGCAAACGTGCACTATTTCAATGTGAAAAGTATGCATTTAGAAACGTACGTGCAGTATCTATGTGCGACCCGATCGAACTTTACAAACACCACGGCTATAGTTAAGAAATTTCATGTATTAATGCACGTCACTCATAACCTCATGCATGGTTGCCGCATGCAGGTTTTTCCAATTCTACGGAGATGATAATATTCAAAAATTCCAAGAAATTAAATGCATTTTATATTGACCCAATTTTCGACTACCATCGCTCAGCTCCGAGAATCTTGTGTAATAGATGTGCACATTGCTCAACATGTTTCATGTTGTGTTCACATTGTTTATTCATATTTCCCCTCAAATTTCACTTCAAATTTCATTCCTTGTTTTTTTTTTACTGCTTATCAACCCGTTAGTCAGTATCAAACCAGTCAGTGAGTTGAGTGTGATAGGAAATTACATCCTTTTTCCACTTGCTCAAAATCCGCTCAGAACAGCTGACGTTTTTCGAGGCGAAAATGGTGGCAGAGATACTTGAATGGAGGAGGACCTTTGATGGCCATGAAAAACTCTAAATATCAATTTTCGGCCCGAATGGAAGAGAAATATTGTAATTTCACCTTTGCTAGAAATGAAAAACTTTATTTTGGGGGGAAAACTGCAATTATGTAGACTGTTTTTTGCAGTAGAGGCTGTTAGGTCTTTAGATAAAGGAGCAGGGCCTTATGCTCTTATGCCGACGTGTTGCGAGGAAATGTTCGACAGACGTGAAAAGTACTTGAGTTTGTGCTACCTGTTGTGAACAATAGGTCAGTATATGAAAGCCAGAGATGTGAACAAAAGAGGAAGAGCTTCCGTTGATCGAACTAAGTTATGCAGAATTAAATGAAAATATGAAGTATGCGAGAGATACCAGCGAAGAGATAGATGGAGTCACGCATGCACACGGACGGAGGAGACTTTGCCATGGTGCAACCTTGTAAAATAAGTCTGCAGAAGCAAATAAAACAGTGGGAGGATGAATATACGTTAGGAAACTGAGGCAACTTGCTAACGCGAAAAACAGCATGTTTAACATTTACGTTCCTTTGCAAAAACAATTATTTTGTCTCGTAAGTTACTCAAAGATATGTGAGAAGACGAGAGTTCATTCTATGATGGAATCTGTGAGAAGGATACGCAACGCAGGAACACTGATAGATTTCCACCCGGATTGCTGGCTTATATAGATATGTGGGTTCCTAAATTACCTGCTGCACTACGGTAGCAAATATTTAATTATATGCAGTTTTAGAGTAAAGCGAGGTTATGCTTCTTGCCGAGACCACTTTGATGGATTCCCTTCTTTAGGTAGAAGGCGGAAAGTGAACCCTTAACAGAGGGAGAGAACGAGGACGGTGGATTCTTCGGGGAGGGACTGAAAATTCGCTCCCTTTTTCTCTTTTTTTGGGCTGGAGCACAGGAGATATGTAAGCTGCTTCAACTACTGGGAGGACTGAAACAGTGAACGCTAATGCGAGTGGTCAATAATATATGGAAAAGCAGTGAAGAAAACTTGGCATGAGGAAAGCATTGTTAAAGCATCTTCGAGGTGGTCGGATTTTCGTGTAAAATAAGGTAGTAATGGTATATGCAACAAACACCGTTTGCAGTTAACTTTGAATTGAAAATTTTAACGGTTTAATTTGAGGCAACAAATTTTGAAGTGATTTGTTGAGTTCGCATCTTTCTGATCGAGAAAGACAATGTGACATTTGAAGTTTTTTCTTAATTTTTGGCAAACTTACTTTATACTCTCGAAGTGTGCGCAAGAGAAGTTCGAGATTCTGCACATTTCCGCATATGAATTTGTACCTTTCTGATTTCGTCACCTTTGATTCTACATTCTCCTCGGATGCTCCGAATTCCAGCTTGTCTATGTTCACAAAACTGCAAAAATAGCATGTTTTCCCAGTCACGAGCTGCACTACGGCAATTTTTCATGCTCGTCAACCGCAAGAAGTAGGCGTTCAGTCGAAAATTTTGTAACGATAAGCCCCAAAATAACACGTAGTTCAGTTAACGCTGCAGCAGCATATACGATCGGCGATGTAAAGCACTCCTTCAGAAAAGACTTGTGTAGTGCTGATTGTTGATTACATGAAGAAGACTTCAAATCAGCATGATTGAAACAACTACTTTCGGTGATTGCATCTACGGCGCTGATTAAAACTAGCGAACAATTGATTTCCCTTTTGAACTGAATGTCTTACTGTCGGTAATTGGTAGCGAAATAATGTTGTCACAATTCGTTGAAGGCCATATGTCTATGATTACAGAATTCTTTAAATTTCAAGACTATCGTTTGCACCGTAGTTCTGCTAATAGATGATGATCTGGACACTGGACAAGTACAATATGGTCTCGTTTTCTTATCTTATAAATATCCCCGATTGTTCCTATTGTGTTGATTTCAAAGAAGTAACATCTACATGGAGAGAGACCACTTTCATAGTATGTCTAGAGCATTTTAAAGGCACACGAGAGTGATTTAACACGATGTTCAATAAAACGTGCAATTCTACAAGAAATAAAAAACTCTACCGACCTAGTTGAAGGCCATCTGTCGAAAACATAATTGATGAAGTTAGAGCCGATGAAACCACAGCCTCCAGTGATAAGTACTGCATGCGGCTGCATCGTCATCACTAAAATCAATTGTTTTAAATCGCGCGACCTAAAGAACATCAACGCAGTTGCATTCATCAGTTGCAGATTGGCGCAATATTAATGAGTTCTGACAACAGCTCTGTTTCAAGTGACGATTGCTGAGAGTCGATATGTTGGACATGTTTGGCCTAGAAACGGATATTATAATTCAACGCTACGAGCTGTCTAGTTGTTGCTTCTATTTTTGCTTTTTTTCAATCAAGGTGTTCTACAAGGAAAAACATGCAACAGCAGGCGAAGATGAAGAACAAAAAAAAAAAAACAAAATAAGCTATCATAAAGGGATATTCAGGTAGAGAGTCATCAAACGTCACCTAATTCGACAAGTTTGAGCAGCAATGGTGAGAAGGTGGAAACAGCTCAATAACATTTTGGAAGCGGGAGGAACTGAATGCATCGACAATATTGGAGAAAGCAGATTTTATTCTTGTTTCTAAGGAAATTGGAAAATGCACAAAACGCTTCAATAATTTTTTCGCGTTCTGAAACTGATTTTCGCAACGAACAAAAGAAGGAAAAAACTAGAATTCATCTCAGAGATGGGTTCTGCTAAAGGGCACACATTTCTTTCAGGTATTAATTTTGATCATTGTGAAATGAACACGTCAATATCATAAACTGGGATAGTTTGGAGAATTTAGATCCTTCTGCCATACGAGTCACTCCCAAACGTGAAGGTAAACTTTTATTGTGCTAAATAAAACTTATCCGTTCAATACTAGAATACAGAATATTTTATGACCTCGGAGAAAACGGTTGTCGAATAATCGCTAAGAGATTGATACTATCGAACTCCAGTAAAAACCATCGCTTACTGCGTGTTCACAAACCTAGTACGTGCACTTCTATGCACTAAGTGAAAATTTAGATAGACACTTTCCCACTCAAATGAACTAATTAAAAGAATTCACTGCGATGGTCTTCGGTGGGTAACATCGCGCAGAAACTCCATGGTTGAAGCATAAATGAGGCCTCCATTGTTGATGAAATCATTTTCGGAGATGCTCTAATGAGTAGAAGCGATTTTGAGCCAGGACTATTTATTCACAAATTTCATCTACTCTTTGCGTTGCATCATAATCTTACCTATGTTTCTTTGCGGAAACAAATATGACGGCACACTGATAGATGCAGACAGAATAAGCGATATTGCTTAAAGGAGTGACAGTATAAAAATTAATGCAATCAACATTTGTGCTTCCAATATGAATTTTCAGGACTTTCTTTGACGAATGCACTTTGAAGTCAGTAAAGGGGAATATAGTGGACATCATATTATTTGTCCCCGTTGCCTCTCTTTGCCTGTAAAGTATATGGCTTAAATTTTTGAAGAAGATTCAAGGACACGTGTTTCATATTAAGTACCGCTATAACAACTCTCTCTAAGGTGGTATTGCTGCGGCAGAACAATGAAAAATTCTATTTCTATTTAGAGCTGCAGCTTTTCAAGACAATTATTTTCTTGCAACCACATAAAGGAACAAAAATCTCTACCTTTTAAGATGTCGACGAATTATTAAATTAATGAAGCGGAGCAAACATTTTGCGTTACACCAAAGATTCATCGCATTCAAGGAAGCTAAACGCGCTCTTTTTGGTTAAGGTCGAAAAAAATTTCTCCGATTTCGATC
The DNA here is from genome assembly GCA_013433145.1 of Ascaris suum. Classification (NCBI taxonomy): domain Eukaryota; kingdom Metazoa; phylum Nematoda; class Chromadorea; order Rhabditida; family Ascarididae; genus Ascaris; species Ascaris suum. Next base: position 3,738,746 of record CM024175.1, read on the forward strand.
GAATCCTCCCGTAAATTTCTCCACGAAGAAGATTTTAAAAAATCGAGAGACCTAACGTGAAGTTTAGATAATCTAGCATAACGAATTAATAGAATTACGATTCGAATCGGAATATCTTCTTGATTTGAGGGTAGCCTTTCATCTCACGCAAAATTCTTTCGCAGCTTCAAAGCAACAACCAATAAATGACTTTCACGGCCTCATTCCATAAACTTTTCATCGCCTATATATTATCATGACAAATAAAAACATTCACACTTGATTTTGATACTCAAGAAGAATATAGAATTATATTCGATGATGGAGGTGAAGTGTTTCTAATTGATAGACATCAGCACCACTATATCATCGCCAATGAAGTCGTGTTCGACTAGCGGATGAGCATTATCTTCAGCGTTCATCATTGCAGTGAAATCGTAATCAAATCGCAGCGCCAATTAACAGTGGCAAATGTGCACCGCAACTGAACGAGCACTCAAATGAAAGAAAAACGTTCTCGATGCGTGCGATAGGTATGCCGGTCATCACAATGTTCCGAGGAATATTTCTAGGTATCGAAGTCGACATACAATTGACCTGAATACATCAACGTCACAATGTACGTACGCCCGCGGCAAATATCCCGTGAAATCTTTCAGCAACTTGTTTCAAGAACTCAAATACTTCTATTGACTATAGCAACATTACGAGAATACTGAAATCGGTGAAATGATGTTGGTACTTAAGCTTATAAGAATTAAAATCGGTTTATAAATATTCGGGAAAGTATTTCAGTAAATTCTTTGATGAACAGTCAGTTCTTTTTCTTCAGTGACTACGCGCTTTTGCCAGTTAAATGTACCTGCTCAAAGTGACTCTCACAAAAATTCTACCGTTTCCAAACTAGACTCTGCACTAGAATCTTTCATTAGCTCAAACCCTCTAAACATCACATTAAGAAAAACTTTTCATGCATAAAGATCCCACTGCTGATCATCTGTGAAGAAGAAAGAGCTATTTGCGCAATGAAAGCATTCAAGGGAAAGAGCAGCTTATTCCTTTAGAAAGGATTCCGTCTCTGCAAAAGAAAAGACACTCCTAATTCCCCGGTTATTATGTTTGCAGCGATTATCATTAGAATGTCGTTATTTTTAACGAAGGGTTTTTTCTCGATTAAAAAAAGTTTACAAAATCAAGTTGAGGAAGTTATGGAACCGTATGAATGCAATGGGTTGAAGTTCTTGCATAAAGTCACGATGATGCAAACTGTTAAGCATGCGAGGCCCTCAAACGTACGAGATCATCCACAGGCTCAGGAATGCACATACACACAGACACATGAATATATATGTGATGAAGGCTTATGGTCGAAGTCTGACGGGGAGCTGACCTCTGCACAGCGATGGGTTCCCCTTATCCGGTCAATCAATTTACAGGTATCTCAAGAAACTAAAAACTGCTCGAGTGGCTTTCCTTTCGATCTCTGAGCTTGGCCTTGCTGATCGTTGCTTCGTTTTTGTTACCTACCGCTCAGAGGTACCAAGTACTGCTCCGTTGCATTGGGCGCTTATTTATTCGTCTTAGAGCTTGAATCTCGCTCTTCTCGAACGCTGAGGGTGTTCTACCCGTCGTGCCAGAAAAGACTTAGTCATTTTCTCGCTATTAGGGCCGAAACGTGCCGAATCTGATTTGATGTGGACCTTTGTCAGCGTAATTTGTACTACGGGACCGTAAGAGATTGCTTGCTCATGTTCCAGGGCTCTCCGTCACAACGGCGCTGATGGGTTCGTCTTTCAGGAGGCCCAGCTTACCAGTCTGTTTTTAGAAACATCTGAAAATCGTAAGCAGCAAGCGGAAAGTCATGGATTTTGTCTATTATACCGGACAGCGCCATGTTCAATGGGAGCTAGATTGTTTTAAGGGGAGAATATTTTTTCTTTCTATAGTATGTCACAATTTCCTCATCTATAAAATCTAGCCTGGTGTTTGAAACCTCGAGAAGTGTACGTTGGGAAGGGCAACATTTGATAGAAGAGAAAGGATTGAAGTGCCATAAGCTGGTGGGGCTACGCACTGCTTGGAATCACACTAACTAGAAATTCAGTCAAACCAGAGCTGTAATAAAGTAATTGTCGTGCGTACTGATTTAACTTTGAGTTAACATTGAAGCAGTGGAATTGCTCTCGACTCCCTTAGCAGTTGAGTTTCCATGTTCAATAAAACTTCATCCGAGCATTCACTGCATGAATCGGCAAGTAATCGAGCAATTCTTACTTGTGAAGGTACCCACTGACTAGCCGTTCAATTAGCTGCATATCACTGTTAATGGCTTTTTATAAATGCTTCATAACAGTGTTACTAAGTGATAGATGCTTGTGAACTGGGCGCAGTTCAGTCACTATTTGTTGATGAGACGGCTACTTCTAGGTGGGAATGGGCAGCGACAGGAAAGAGGGCTGACAGAGCAAATGTTTTTGCACACCTCTCTATTGAGTCTGAGTGCTCCATTGGCTTAACATTGAAGCAGTGGAAGACGTACCAGAGAGGTCGGATTAAAGCGCATTTATGCAAGCCTCTCTATGAGAGCAATTTCGATGTCAATCCGTCAGAAAACGCGAGCAGAAGCAGAACTGATAGGCTTTTGAAATACCAGCGTAAGGTTTACTTTTGTCCAAGTGTTTCCGAGCCTAGCAATAGTAAATTGTGTGCAGCTTCTGTGCGCACCTGTGTGTCTACAACTGGTTCGGAAGTGAGTGAATTAATTCGAAAGCTTGTGCCAGATATCATCTACGTATGATAAGCTGAACTGTTCTTGCAACTTCGGCTTCAGTGTTTCCAAAATGAACCTATCGGCCATTTAGAAGCAAGCATATACCTACACACATAAATAGCTAAGGGCGATGACACCTCATAATGCACTCTGCAAGTGGCGTTTTCCGCGATCTGCAAAAGCGCTCAAAACCGACGAGCCATAAGTGTTTTCCCAGGTGATCCGTCGATGCCACTAATCGATGTTTCCTTTCGCCTGGCGAAATGCAAAGCAGTTCAGCATAGGCAAATTTTTCGGATGCACCATCGAAGAAGGCAGATTTTAAGGCTTGTGACTGTTGGATGCATAGGATACAATCGCCAAATTTCTTCGCATTTTACTTTTTTAGGCAGCATGGTTTGGATCGTATTTTTATGCATATTTTCACGCACTGTTTCACAGATGTGCCTGATTATTTCAACCATAGCCCACAATTCATCAAAAAGCTAAACGCTTCAGTGAAGTCTAGCCACAGGAAGGCATGAAATTGCATGCACTGAAGTCCGTAACGCTTTTATGCCAACCTCAGATCACCTCTAGCATCGCACAGTATTTGCATTTAGATTCCACGTTTTAAATCTCAACTCCTTCGTTGTGCAATCAGAATTCTTCATATACGAGTGAGTACTTAACTACGCGATAACGATGTTGTTGGCCAAATAAAAAGCATACCAAAGAGGGTCATTCTACCGATGAAACAAGCAACAGGCAGTCTGTTGTTTGTTATTTCACAAGTCTTAAGAAGCAACTTTAACTGGACGATTACATCCATCTCTTAGCTGAGTTGGTATCCCAGTCTCCTTAAAAAAATGGATTTAATACTGTTGACGGAAGCTCAAGGCACTATGAGGTAAATGTATATATAGATATAAGTCGTAACAAGAAATGAGAAAGGAAAGCGGAACAGGAAACGAAGGGAAGCAAGTGAAAGTTTTACGCGACCGACTTAGACAGAACATCGACAAATTACGCGCAGTGGCGGCGATGTACATCGGTTGTCTAGTGTTCTCATTAAATGAAAAATGTTTGCAACTCGATTGTCTCTAAGGCGACGAACAATGAACAAGTTGCGAGTGTGACTTATTGTTTTCGATGTTGAGAATTCACTCCAACGTTTTTCCGCTCCAAAACATCTCAACGATGAAAGAGTTGAGCTTGTGTCTTCGAAAACAACACTCACATTAGTAAATCAGAGATGCGTGTTCCTTTAAGTCTCATATGATTTCCACTTGTCTAAACAGTATGCTGCATACAACTCTCTTAGCAGAGGAATTCGAATCTAAAAAAATACATGGGTATCAATAGTAAGCTTAATCTAATACCCCTGAAAAATCAACTATTCGCTCTTTTGTAGAACTACTTTCATCAAGCTGGTTGTGGCAACATCATATCTGTGTATATGCATGTGGATGTTTGGCGGTCGATCCGGCATCTTCAACTATCGAACATGGACGCTGGCATTACAATATTCGGTGAGCATGAATAAGCTCCAGATAATCCCCAACACCTGTAAGAGTCCTTTGTCCCTACGAAACCTCCAGAATTTATAGTCTGGAAAGTGGTTAGCTTTGATGGGCAGTTTTCTTTCTGCCTGTAAGCTTTTGACTTCCTCTGATTTAGCTTGCAAGGCATCTAATGTCTTTTGATTTGAGATCGAAATGTCTACCTTACATGTTGGCGAAGTACTTATGGCAGTAAATTCTATAAAAGTTGCAAACATTACGACGAAGTGAAAGAAGTTGAAATCGACACGAATGAAGCAGTCCGGCTGTTCAACTTCACTCTTTGAAGTAAAAAAAGAACCTATTTGTGTCAACACTGCGTTTCGGTGCATTCACAATAGCTGACAAGCTAAGTGCCAAATAAAATAAAAACAAAAAAACATGTTCCCGACATAGTCTGATTAGTACCTAGATTCGTTGCCGACGCGCTCTCGACACAGAGTTCTAAACGGAACGACAAGCCTTGTAAAGGTGGGCGCTTTAATGTTGCGGTGATTGTGTTCCACCATGTTCAAATTTAAAAGAGCGACAAAGTACTACAGTGAGGTTATGTTCCTGTATGGAACAGGGAGGATAGCTTAACTGAAAAAAATGATAAGTATGTAGTGCAGCTGCTGATGTGATGTCACAAAATTGGATGGTGTATTGAACGAAGAAAAATTCTCTCAATTTAAGAGTATAAGAAATTACTTTCAGTAATTCGTTCGGTCGATGCAGCCAGAATTTTTGCAGAATCAGCGACGTGAATAGGCGAGATGTGAGGGGGATTGGCAGAAAATACAATATTGCAAATAAGGGAGGAAGGCAATAGTATAGATGAAATGAGCACAGTTACGGTCAGCTATTTCGACGAAAAGGGAGCTCCCTTGAGCTCCTGACGAGGGCTACTCCCCGATCCGATTCAGCATGGGAATGGCGGAGTTCGGTTCGAGGGGCTGGGACGGGTAACTTCCGTTGCCCGTCCCAGCTCCGCCTTCAATTTCTTCTGAGGCATTTGATGCCATCTTCTTTCCATTGAGGCGTCTCGTTTATACGTTGCTATTTCCGCTTGATGCACCTCGATTTCCGTTCCTCGCTGGCGCCGATGAGCCGGCTATCCTCTTTTTGCCGTGCGACGGCTGCAGCGAGCAGCTATGAAGCGATTCGCGAGTAGCGATATCAGGATGGTAGATCGTACGATATTATTAGGAAGTGAAGGGACATTGCAATCCGATGGAAAAAAGTATTCAAGCCCTCCGCCTTTAGCTGTCGTTCAGCCGCACGTTTCGTATCAAAAACTTTAAACGGATGAACGCCGTTTTCTTGCTTAAAAAGCGCCAGCTACCACCGATGGCACTAGATACAACGGTTTATGCATGGCGGGGAGGAGAAAAAAACGCGCGCAATAGCACACATATGCCATGCACGCATAATTCCCCTCACTGTGAAAGTGAACAGCTCTCGAACTCAGACCTGACCCAAAGTTTTTCAACGGGCGCACCAAATTGATCATGCAGTGCAAGTATATTATGGCATGAAAGCAAAAGAGTACACTTATATCTCTCCCTCAAAAACAGGATGCTGTTTTACTTATGGAAATTCCTCGAAGAACAACTGCAGTCTCAGCATACTATATTTGCATTCCTTGGTTTAGTGCAAAGCTAAACGAAGAATTTAGTACGAGAAGAGATATATTATATTTCCACCATGATTTTCGTACCATTGTTTTTTATAAGCACTAAAATATGATAGTGATCAATTAACTAATCTACGTGCATCACATCGCGGAAACGCCTATGTTTCTTTTTATTTCAAACATCCACAAAATGTACTTTAGAAACGCAACTCTCAACGCGTGGATAGCGCAGCATAACGTTACAGAGACAGTTCCAAAGAGTACTGCAGATATCACTCAAATTTTGCATGAGAATGTTCTGCAGATTGCTGTGTCTTCTTAAATTTTCACATCAGCGTCACCATTACACCGACTCACATAGGGCATTCGCCTGCCAGCAGACCGTCTGCCAGCGCCAATTGCAGTGTGTTGACACAAAGAAACACCTGAGAACGATATATGGGTCCACTTGAGGTGCATGCAGATGAACATTTCTCCAGCAACACTCCAGCACATAGAGCCACCAAGGAGATGTCCGGAATTGTTTATCACAGCTATGTAAATCATTCTTCCACAGTCAAGACTTTTCTTTCAAGGACACTTCCAAAACCTCTCCTATGTTCGCTACATGCTGATATTGCAGATTATGTAAAGGTCCCTGTAATACAACACAGCCTGAGTTCGACATGCCATCTTTAACAAATGGCAACACACCAACTCTTTCTCAGGCATTTCCCCACTTATTGTAAATCGAGTTAGTTTGTTTCTTGGAATCGTTCAATGAGCCGAGCGATTGCACAGGCAACGATGAAAGTCAAGCAAGAGGATGTCTTAATAAGAAAAAAATGTTTTACTTTATGGTATGTCTGTCTGTACAATAATCAATACAACAAATAACGTTGAAGTAATCTTATAGAATTTCCAATGCATAGCTGCACAACAAACAATATGAGATATGTTCCTCAATCAAAGAATTCGTAAAGCGGAATACAATTCACCGCCACTACAACAGTCACTGCTTATACGGTGGAAAAGAAAGACGCAAATCCTGCTTGATGTTGCTCATTTTCTTTTTGTAGAACTCGTTAGTTTACTGAAGGAAGGTAAGAAAATTGGAGCTGAAAGTTTTTAATATGTCGATGGTATTCTGAACGCGGATTTCTGCCAATATATGTTTAGCGTGTCGCCATTATGAGTTTAGCTATTTGATAATATAAACTGCTTCGCGTTATCAATGTCTTGCAAATATTTCGAGAATGCAGTCGCATATTTCATTTTCATTTCTAGCCTTTGTAGAGCGACTAAAAGCACAAACGTTTTTTGCAAGCGCTCCCAGGTTTCCGGATAAACTTTCTTTTCTCAGAAATGGTCCCTCTCTCTACTTATGGAAAATCATAAACCTAGACTCATAGTCCTGCTTCCAATGTTCCCGTCATAGGCGCTCGAAGTACTATTTTCTCGCTATCCGGTGAGTCCGCCTCGGAGACAATAATTTAATACTCCTGAAAGATCCTCAGAAATCTCCTTTTTTTCTTTCATTGAAAAACTGCCAGAAACAAATGTCCACTGTTGATTTAGTTCCTGCTCACATTTTATGAAATTGAAGTGTTTTCCAACGCAACATTTTATTCAGCCGTCAATGCAAGTAGCTAGCTCTTCGATTATCACTTGCTGAAAACGATAGTTGTTGTGTCGCCCAAAAGATCGCTTTAAGGCCGTACACTTCTGGACTGATGACTCTACGAGTAAATAACCAAGCGGATATCACACATTCATTTTCTAGGATTCATTAACATCTGTGTAGATCAATTTTTCAGCTGGAATAAGAAAGTTTCCAACTTGAAGGTACTTCTGAGAAGACACAAGAGTTAAAGCCATTCGAAGGAAGCACATTTCCAATGACGGGGAAAAAGCATTTCTTTGAAATATACTATTGAATAACAAGGAAGATGCAATTTTCATGTATCTCGCAACTAGCATTTTGAGTTCCGCTGAATGAATCGGTGTCAGAAAACGGATGTTCTTTGGCCTTGGCGAGGCATTCTGCGCTAAATTCTTAGTGTTTTCTCAATCAACATTGGTCATCAGATAGGTCGATGTGCACATCATGGGACGTCCATTTCTCAGGAGGAAGTAGTGGCTCCGTTTCTGCAGTCCTTGTTGGGGAGGTGGATGGATGCAACGTCGTGCGTCCTGAAGGCTGTAGGGAAGTTGACAGATGCGTTCGAGCTGTCATCAAGTCTAGCGATAGATCCGATGCACCTATAAAAATGGATTTGCAACGAAAAGAAGGGATATGAAACATCACACTGCAGACACTTCAAACACAAACAGAACAATGGGGGTACAGATTTAACGCGGTCTCATTAAAAAGACCGCATTATACCTATGAAGACTGCTGCTTATGTCGCCATAAGTTTGATTCGTCGACATGCAAATGAAATATCAAAATAGTCGCAGCTAAAAATATTCGAATTTGCTACAGATATTACCTCGCACTACAATTCCTCATCAAATATAATGCAAACTCTGAATGAAGTAAATGTTGCTTCAGGTGATGGATAGAATTATAGCGCAAAATTTGAGCATTCAAACTCAAAAAATTTAAAGAGATCATATCGACGACGATATTCGCCACTTTCGCATATGTTTTAGCAAATTCGCGAATATTGCTGAAGCATTGACGACGAGTCTTCTTTGTGTGGTATACGTGTTTCATTAAATTCTTGCTTAAAGATTATGCTTTGTTTTCACTCGTTTTGCTGCTCGTTATCTTTCACATAGTCCCATAGCATGAGCGGCGTTGAAATGGCCGTCTACTTGCTAGAGAAGTATGTACAAAAGGAGATGTTTTGCACATCTACATTGAAGTGTAGTGCACAATCGATTAGTCTCCATGAAAAGGTCGTTTCGCATCTTCCATGCTTTTCGTCTCAAACATCCTTGTGCAGTCTATATACTAGCAACCGTGCGCATTTCTGTATTCTTGCACTTTATTGCCTCTTTACAGCGGTTCTGTGCGGGATATTGTATTTGTGCATACGTTTCCTTCGTGTGAACTTAGCCGTCTTTTGGTCTGGTAGGTTCAGCTGTGGAAACAGTGAGATGAGAGACATGAAATCAGTGTAGACAAACGTGTTCAGCATAAAGCGACTACTTTCCAAATGGCAAAATGGCAAAATGGTGGATGGCAAAATGGACACTATAGTGATCTGAAAATCTGGATGCGTTCCGTGATTTGTCCGATCACGTTTCAGAGGCGGTTGAGTCGGAAAAACGGATGCGAGTTTTTGTTGGCATGTGAAACGGGATAACCTAATCAGCAGCACAGATAGATTGCATGCGGTGGCAGCCCGTTTGATCCTGCTCCCAGTTGTTCGTCAAATGACATATGGAGGCATTGCATACTGATTACCTATGTGACATAATTAGCGTCATCTCCCCACTACACGATCAACAGAAACCATCAAAAGTTAACGTTCCATTTCGAAAATAATCAATAGTAAGTCCTCAATGAATCGAACCTAAAGAAATGCGCATTTGAACGGCTCTAAGCAATCATTTCTGCTGGCAGTTCGTGCCACATTGATAACGCAAAATTAACCGGAAGAAATGGAAGCATTTTGCGTCTGTAGTCCACCTGCTGAGCTGCGAGGTTCAGTGTCAGCACTTTCGGCCGTCGCAGATGAATCTCCCTGAGTAGTCGCTGCAGATGGCGGCAGGCGAGGGGACAACGCAGTTGAGCACTGTCGAGGTGGTGCAGCACGGCTAACGCGGCTCTGCGGCACATCCACCGATTGTGTCCTAAATAACGCAGTGAAGTGGTAGTCACTAATAATGTCGACATTGAAGTGGGCTCAATTATTACGACAGCGTAAAGGATTCTTTTGATGTTTTGGATATAATTAACAAATATAATAGGCGCATTAAAACCGTTTTGGCAGCGGATTTCTCCTCTTTTTTTGCGGCATGACGTCATCATTAAAGCAATGGAATTTTTAACACACATGTGCTTTGAAAATTCTAAAAAGGCTCACCTTAAAGTTTGTGATAACAAAACCCTGTTCTATACGGACAATTACGAGTCGAAAGTGCATTCGCTTGTCTTGGATAGGGCACAAATCATTTGAGTAATTAAGTTTATTTTAAATGAAAGCTTTGTTACCTTTGCTGGCTTTATTTTCACATAGTCTAAAGGACTAACCATGGGAGGTAATGCCAGTCCCGATATAGCTGATCTCATCTTGTCCATTATGGAATATAAGTATGCCAAGATTTCATGTTTTAGTGCTATTTGTTGTAGGCATGATGATGATTTACTGATATTTAATACTGATAACTTTCAAAGTATTGCTAAATTAATTTACGGAGATTCGTTGCAGACTGAGGTTAAATAAGCTGAGACTAAAGCTAATTTTTTGGACTTAACCTTATTTGTTACTTCCAAATGTATTGTTTCAAACTTCTACGATAAGACGGATCAATTTAACTTTTCAATTAACAAATGCACTCAATTGGACGGTAACGTCCCACTGTTCATACAATAGTCTCATAAGTTTTTAGATTTAGTAAACTGTGCTCATTTAAAACAAACTTTATTACTAAATATAAAGGGCTGGCTAAAAATTACAAAAAGAAAGGTCTTAGTGTGGTGTTAATGAAGAAGTACTTACAATAATGCATCAATGAGTGAACTAGAATTTGTGTATAAGTTCGTCTATCTCAATAGACGGGGTATTAAAATTTTAATTAACGAAAAATTTTATGGACTTTAGTATGTTTCGTTTATTTACCCTTGCAAACTAAAGGGAATGATCTATGCACGTCTCGTCTCTTCACGGTGAATATATACAAAGATTTATTGATTACTGCTTCCTAGCATTAGATTAGCATTTATGCGGTAGTGCATTTACAAATTATATGCATACAATGCCTTAAACTAGCTTTTATTTTGTATATTGGCATGCGACATCTCAACGTTAGTTTCTCTAATTTATTCAAATATTATAATAATATTACTTCTTTGTTAATATCTTACAGTGAACGTTGAATTTTATTCACTTTAGTCGATAGGTTCAACACTAGCAGACAGCATATGAATATTCACGTCGATAGCGACGGCGTCGTTCAGTCGACTTCGACGTCGACACTGACGTTTCTCGATCACTAATCACTATTGCTGTTGTCTTCGTTTGCTCATCGTTGCCTCATTTATTCTCTATATGACTTTCCAGAATTATTTGGGTATACTTTGTCTCCTAATTACATTTTCAATATGCCACTATTTAACACTACATTTTATATAAGCTTCTGATGGTAATTATTTTTACGCAAAGCAATACTTCATAAAATTGTGTTTTTTATAACAATTTAGCCTCTAGGGTACTTATGTCTTAACAACCAGGTAGGTTTATATAGTGAACGTTTGTTTACCGTACTGGATTTATTAATTGCTGCCTTCATGCACTTTGTTCCACATTCACCTTTGATGCCTTATTGTTGCTCTTCGTACGTAGCTTTCTCTTTAGTTTCTTGGGCTAAAACTTTACTTGTAGAACTAGGTGATGGAGATAGGTGCTAAAAGAGGCGCAAGCCTCACCTCTGAAACGGCTATTTTCAAAAAAAAAAGGAACACAGCGGACCTTCACGATGAGGTAGGTGCTACACTTGTAATTTCTGTGTGCATTATCCACCTTTAACATACATTTCAACTACACTTTTTCCATTTCTCGTCTTTTCTACTTCATTTTCTCTACGCGTAATTAAGTTCTCTTTACACTTCTCATACTAATAGGGTTATGCGTATCGTTGTGACGATGACGCGCGCATAACTCAGGTGCACACGTCAACGGATAAGGGGCGAATCGTGTTCACCTTTTATTCTAATAGATAATTTCTCCACGTCTTAATCCGACATTTTTAACATCTAGTCTTCTGATAGTGATTTGTTGCCTCTATGTTTGCATTCGTGAAAATTTCCTTAATTTTGTTTCTCATAAACCGGCATTTTGCAATTGTTTTCTACGCAAGTTTTATATATATCTATATAACGGTCTCTTCAAATATTTGTGCAAACCTATTTAATTACTAGTTTACGAGCTTACCTACTATTATATTTTGATAACCTTTTGGATAGACTTTATTTAGTTTTGGATGTTTTATTTAATTAAATACACAACTATTAGTATTGTTAGGCATGTGTTCATTTGTCTCCTAATGAAAGATAATTCGGCAAATTCCAAGGTCTCTCTATTCATTTGTTTTTCAACGTTATAATACCTCTTTAAACACTTATTTATTTGTTTTTTATTGTTTTCAAAACGTTTAAATATTTTGCGAAAATTTCTTTGTGTTTTCTATACTATGTTCTTTTTTCTTTTATAAAACATCGAAAACTGCTTGAAATGAATCTCTTAATATCGAACTCATAGCCTGATTGGAATTGACCACTATAACCTCTTGGAAGTTCGGAGAAATGTTTTAGTCAATCAGCTCATTCATTCCCACAGAAAAGTTTCAGCACTATTGAAATAGTTAACATTTCGTGTAACAATGAGGAACTTCTGAACCGTAGACCTATTTTATTTCAGAGTTCAGTGTCAAACGAAATAGATAATAAACGGTGTAACAACTCACCTTGCTAAGGTTTTGGAAGGGATGAAACCGGTTGCATGTTGCCTTCCCCTCGCGCTGTGGGGAGGAGACGGCAGCGTTGAATTGCCGAATTGTCGTCTGTGTTGTTTTTGTTCGAGGAACATTTCAACTAGTAGATCGAGTTTCTTATCAATTTTTTCCATCTGGAAAATTCTCACCGTCGTTCAGTAATCAAATAGTAGATGTACGGTAGCTTATAAGTTTGCTCCTAACAGACTCCTCTAATTCGTCCAACCAATTCACTTCCACAACACCCTGATCGGGATATGGACAGAGGAATATGTCTCGACACTCTCCCGATTGGGAAAACCGTAAACTGACTAGGATGCCATCAAAAGATGAGCATAAGCCTTGATTTTTGAATGACCATATCGAGCCTTTGGAAAAAAAGGGTGAACACATCGACCGGTTAGAGAAATCGGAAGACGAGGTGTCGGCAATTGAATTGCATATCTTCGACAATCTTCGAAGCGGAAAATTTCTTGAAAGATTTCTCAGAAAGGTATAGGATATACTTGCAGGCTCAGCACAGATTGGGGGTTCAAGCAGCCATATAACTAGGCAACATGCGCCAACTGTTTCCTTGTTGTCATCAAGGTAACAGGTGAAGCACGTAAATCAAGAAATTGGGACATGAAATCATGAAATAACGATATGAAGTTCACCTTCCCTTGGTAAAACGATACGTGATTGGCTCACCTGCCTTTCCATCACGATCACACGATGAGTTAGCGATACCTTTGACTCCTCTTTTGGCTTCCCAACAATTTGGTCCAACCTATAAAAATAGCGCTTTAGATTTTCAGGGATTCCCGCTTGTTTGCTGTATTATCAGTGATCCTCACTATGTGCATCACCAAATTCTACGCACCTGAAATGAGTGAAGCTGCTGCACATATGGCAACGTAAAAAGTTACTTGAATATGTGAGATAAAGAAATGCTCCCCGTTATCGAAAATCAATTCGTCGCACAAAGTAACAAAGTTCCACATAACTGCGGAAATACGTGCCGATATAGTGCCTACTTCATTCCATAGCTGTTCCAGAAATGATACAGGTTAAGTGAATACAATAGGAAATATATTACTGCAGTGCCGAATACCGGTAGAGTTGATTGGTTGATTAATAGTTGTAAAGGTGAAAGCAGTTAATAAAAAAAGGATATGCAACATTGGAATCGACTGTGATGACGTGGAGATTTGTCTTTGATAAAGTTTGCAAACAGGTGTGGAGATTTTATGAAATATATTTGAAATGGCTCAATAAAGCGCAGTGACGACTGAATTGAAAATTTAATTAAATGCCCAATATGTGACTTTCAACGAGATGTTGTTAATTCGAGTGTTGTGTATAAGTATGTGAGCGTGGAAGCGTAAAATTCAATAGCCGTTCAATACGCGACGATAACTATCGAAATGCAAATATCCAAGGGCAAAAAAAAGTCGGCTGTTACGTGGAGAACGAATTATGCCTTTGACCTCAGAAGCTACTGTAAAGCTCAGGCACATTCGCCTCACGACGTATAGGCTAATAAAATGATTCGCATTGATTTTCACGCTCACCAGTCGGCTGGAATCATGTACGCTGAGACGGTACAGCATGAACGTCAGTGCCTAAAGCACTACGATAATCAGTCATCCTGAAGAGATTTTTTGAAGTGTAGAAGAGGTATATGCTGTTTCATTTCCTTTGCGAAAATTGTACGATGTGTTTGTTATTTGGAAAGGAGTTGTTGCCTTCTAAAAGACGTTCTATATTTTGGGAATACAAAATATCTGGATATCGCAGTGACACCGTCCACATATATCTCACTATTTCTTGTGGGTTTACACCGAAGGAATTCGTTAAAGAATCATTGCCTAAACTTTCATCCATTTCTTGCTCACTTTATTGACTTCTTCTCTGTGACAGAAATTCTAGAGCAATGAATTGAAGATAGCTGTTAGGAACGCATTGAGGAAAGTAACGAAATATTTCACTGTTAAGACTAACCTCTGCTGAACGCATTTAACTCGTGCTTGGAGGTCTACATGACCGGCTGAATACTGCTCAATGACGTCTTTCACATCATACGGCTTCAAAGCCTCCTTGAACTTTCGCCTTGCAACCAGCAGCTGTATCCGCCGTATTGCTCTTATAACGTTTTTCAGCAACGGTGTGAAATCTTCCAAATTTTTTGGTTGTAGCGATGGAAGCTCGTCATCTGAAGCATAGATCAGTTAGGCGAAATGCTAGCGTTTCTACGGTATCTAGGTAGGCAGAGTTGCGAGCACTGCTGACGAAAATCTCACGAAATGAGCACCATTCGATGGCACCACCAACAGATAGATGGCATGCGTGCGAACTTCAGACATTTCTTGAAATAAAACTACATTCTTCACCCACTAAATTATGGGGGTGGTATACAGCAAAGGGATAATTTCATACTGCACTTGAAGAAAGACAATGATGTCAAAGGGATAGACGCGCTTGAGATTTCCAAGAATGGAAAATAGAGGGGACTCTTTTATTCCACAAAAAATGTTCTTCGGCATTAATAACAAGAATATTTGCTACTTTTTTAAGAAAATAGTCATTGAAAAGTGCCGTTGTGGGCAGTAGTTGCGTAGTTGCTGGAAGTCCACGACGACTGCATATAAATTCCAATACTCCCCATGGGAATTTGTTTTCAAGAAACAGGCTCCATGTGACTGGCGATCATGATCTCAATGAGGATAAAATTGTATAATACTAGAACGAGTTGTAAGAGCCGATTTTAGCATAAAACACGTTAAAAATGCCTATTTTATTCTCTAAAGTTTAGATATTTAGTGAAAGGCGCATAGAACGCAGATGAATGAATGCCTTCGATATGAAGCATCTCTTAGTCGCATAGCTAAAGTATGTTGTGAATGTTTTCTGCGATGACATTGTGCAGATTTCGGTTCCGCAGTTCTCTCTCAATTCCACTCTGTAGTCTCAGCCAATGACTAATTTTTGTTATTGCTACGAAAAGCTGGGCAGCAGGACCGACAAAACCATTCTAAGTGGTCAAAATTTACGTATCACCAGCGGCATGATCGCCTGCAAAATGCCTTGAAGATCTTGAGATTTCTTAGAGCGAACGCCAAAGCTACGAGAAATCCAACGATTCGTCGGATTGAAAAAGCTCGGCCCGTCAATACTGATAGGAAGATTCACAGTACACCGTTAGCAGCATGCCACATCGACATAATACGGAGGCGTAAGGACTATGAAGCATAAGGCTATCATTCAGCGCTTTGAAGAGATCCAGCTCATTAGACGACGGCTAGGTCGTGTGGAAATCTTGCCCAATGACAGCCTCGCCAAGAGCTCAAGCTCAAAGCGCAAGGTGACTGCTGTGGAAAATTCTCCTACTCGTTGGTGTTGACTAGATTTCAACAGGAGAAATGCTCCGTATTGGAATTACCCGGCAACACTCGGCTATCCCGTCAAGGATATGTAACACAATGGCTAGATCTCATCTACCCCCTTGGTAAATGTTCGGCTTATCAGAACTCATCATTTACTGCAAGGAAACTGGTCATGTGTACTCCACGTTTTCCAGTGAAATGTGAGAGTGATGATGCTGACGATCATTCAGAGCGATTTTTTTGCCACATTGATTAACAATCCGCAACTGTCTTTTAATTTACATTCACAGTTTGTTTAGTTCAGAGGAAGGAGTACACGAACTTTAAATTTGCTATCAGCTCAACAGCGTCGTTTTCTTTTGTTTGCCACCTATGTATCTTACGGGTATGCATGATGTGAAAAGAACGAATTAAGTTAATGATTACTAATGGAACATAATGCAGGAGTTTGCAGAAATTACCTATCGATTTTACCAGTAAACTCCAGCAGCTGCGAACAATAGTTGAGTAGGATTAAGGGTGGAAAAAGATGACTAAGAGACAATACGCTTTCCCACCTAAGACGGTATAGCATGAGGAAAAAAGCAGCTGCTAGTTGTGTTCCACATTTCTTTCACAACACAGAATTTGTGCCATGCAATGGTGGATAATGAAAACAACGACTCGAGCAAATGACATGCATCGACTTAGAATTTCAGGCACTACTCAAACAGATGAAAAATTGCCGCGAAACATGAGTGTTTTATTGACGAATTCAGCGGCGAACAATTATCGTGCTGGCGATTGGCGATTGAGATTTTCGAGCTAGCTGCTAGCAGTTTACATTCTCCTTTGCTGAAGATAATATACTTCGATGATTTTTGCAACGGTGATAATAACAACAAAACAGCGCAGTCTTCACCGTAACATTTTCCCGTTGATTCGATATCAGCCTTTTTTTATGCTGTTAGAAGATAAACGTGTTCCTTGAGAAATCTGTAATTTCTCTCGTGTAAAAGAACAGGTGAAAAATGCGAACCTAGCATTACTTAGGTAAAAACGACAGCGACATAGAATCGAAACGGATTAGAAAACGGCTCTTCGGAGATGAGGTTTGTTTCCGTTCTTCTGGAGCTATTTTTACGCTCCTTCAGCGACAATGTTATTCTTCTCTTGTCCTTCTTGCATAAGAAAAAAAGTGAAAAATGCTCATAACGATCAATTTGTTCCAAAATGAAAGTAATGGACGGTAGTCCTATAGATCCTATAGATCTCATGCTTCGCGACTTGAACAGAATGAACGGTTCAATGGATGAGCGTGCAGGAGTGAAGGCAGTGTAGTACAGGTGGGGTACTTAGAAGAAGAGCGAGAGGAGAGAGGCCAGTCAATACCGATCGTGTAGTCAAACGAGGGCTTCCGCCGTTGCTGCGGTGCACACGAGCCTAACTGACCCCACACGGAGGTGTCGGCCTCCGTCTCCTGTTGTTGTTTGCGACGCATTCGTTCACACCACTGATAGAGCGGGGCCATCATAAGGTTGTAGTCACCGATCATCTCTCCATCCTCGGTCAGATATTTGCATAGCGAGAGGGAACGCCGCTGCCGCAGTGTTTCTAAACCGGTTTCACTATGCTTTTTGCAGCTGGGCGCACCGCTCATCTGCACTATATTTATGTATAAATGCACTTTTTTAATTTAAATTAGCCTTATCGTTGATTTCAACTACCTTCAAGATAACACATTACAAACATTGCAATTAGAGACTTAATCAATTCAGGTATAAACGTGGGAAATGAGACGAGCATATTTTGAATGACGTGGTAAAAACAAATTTCCGCTGTGCGCATTATAGCGCGGTCCCACTCGGAAATCTATGGAGATAATTTTCGGTGCAGTATTGTTTGGTGGGAGAGAGCATCTCAAAGTTATACCGACGAATGCCAAATTCATCTGATCATTTAAGTTTTATTTTTATTGAAGTTCTACTCAGCGATGCGCCCTCTTATCAGATTGAAATGCACACAATAAAGATGTGCAAGTGAAAAGCAGCGATAGCATTAATATAAATGCTTTCAGGGGAACTTCCGCATCGTCTCCACTGTGAGAAGGTGACTATGAAGCGTACACAACAAACTCACAACAAACTGCTGCTAAGCATTACAAGCGAAAACTATTTTTTAATGGAGAATTAAATTCGAATGAAGAGGAGTCTAAAGAAATCGAATCGACGCATGCACCACAATGTGGCAAACGGTTGCCACTCTTAAGCCGGCAGGCCACGAAAACAGTACAGGAGAACCGAAGAGGCACATCTCATGACAACTTAAAACAGGCCACTCAACATTCCTATCATTATTTCACACTTGCATACTAACTTCTGCGGTTTTACATTTGCGTAATTTCCGCAAAGAACTTGAACGCAAATCACCAGGAAATATGCTTTTCCTCCTTCCACTTTTACTTTCTAACTCCATATACAAATGTCACTATCAGCATGCACAGCACTGCACCTGTAAAATTTGTATAACCGATAACGAAACACCTGTGCCGTCCACAAAATGTGCACCTTTGATTTGGATAAATGACTGCCCTATGGCAGATTGTCGCATAGTTAAAAGGCAAAAACGGAGTAAAAGCTTCTGGAAAAATAAAAGAGTGACGTGATTGGATGGCCTCAATCTCGGTGTCCCTATACAGAAAATTTGTCGTTTTATAAGAAATTTTATAGGGCATTTCTATGTCGGTTTTTTTTTTGCGATAATTAACTGGTATAATGGAGGAAATCTTCTACATCAAAGCAAGAGAAGGCTTTTTTCTCAGTTATTCTGAAGTGTGTAGGTGGAAAAATTTAATGGAAGATACGATGATTGTTCCAGAATGAAATATATTCATGAAGCAAAACCTTAGACATTGCGCTAAATAAACGCGAGGCAACAAAACTATGCGAATTAAATGGAGTGCTGAAGGCGCTCAACATTTGCTCATTGATTAATCAACGCGAGTCCTTCGTTTGTATATGGAGAATTTCATCGCTAAAATTTTCAACTTCGCACTCGCTGTATCGTCATCGTCAACACTCTTGAAAAATTATTCATTAAAAGTTGCTTCGAAAGAGATTCAGAGGTCAGCATATTAACCGCCGAAACGGTTTTATTTCCTCTTAACCTGCATTAGAGGATTTAGCGGAAATTACTGAGCTCTAAAACAGAATAGGAACAAATCGAGACGAAGAGCGATGCCTAGTGATTGATCAACATATGAAGCCAACTGTTTATTGCATACCGATGTCGACGGTTCCTAGCGAGGAACTATTAGCAACGGTTCGGTGTTGAATGGCCGAATCATCATGTGACTTCTTCACCGTTCCACCACTTTTGCTTCTCGATTTCCAACCACCCAAACTGAACCCAAGTGTACCAAGACTCTCCACTTCGCTATAGTCGGACGTAGAAATGAAACTGAAATCGAACGCACCTGTTCTGAACTCTTTAGCGCATTCTGCACATTCATTGAAAATTCGGTCGTTACAAGAAGTAGCCACTGAGTGGATTCTTGCGCAACAAGACGAGAAATCACTAGATGTATTGCGTCATCTGTAGCGCTTAGAGACTTTGAATCCACCGCTGATCGTTGATGGTGCGGATTCCGCAGTCAGGGATTGCTACGTGGTTTTTGCTTCATTCATAATTGTGCTGGCAACTGGTGTATTGTGAAAGTGTTCCCTGATGGGATTCGTTGACATGATAAAATTGCCGCAAAGAATAGTCATCTTTATGACGCATTAGATTTTCAGGATATAATACTTCAGCAGTGCGTTTGGTACTTTTGGAAAGGTAAACGGAGTTTTTTTTTTGTATTTTTCTGTTTGCAAAAAGAGTATCGAAGGAGGAGAGTGCCACTTGAGAGCCGTTACAAGCACCAAAGGAGCAAAGGAAGGAGAAGTACTGTGCACAAATTGCCTTCTGCCTAAGACAAACCGGCCTATTAAAGTTTTCATTCGTTTAGAACGAAAAAAGGCAAATTATTTAAGGCGACCGATTTGTTCTCCGCCGGATATGTAACTGTCTGCATAGTTTTTATAGGCTGCTCTCTGAAAGTTTCCATAAAAAGAAAGTAGCACACTCTATTGCTGAACGCTGCATACGTCGAGTGAGTAAATCAGTAACGAGGTCTTACTAATGTATCTGCATTTACAGCTAGGTATGTTCACTCTCGTCCAAGTTGATATGAAAGAGTCATTAGCAAATAGAAGATACCTTATATTGTCGCTTTGTTTAGGGACAAGAAGAGTTTTAACAAATGAATTGGCAGTATTTGCAGCCGCCAATCCTGTCGTACTGCAAATCACCGTGTCGGAGTGAGTAGTAGCGCTCGAACCACTCCTTCGTTTTGTGCTTTGTCGAATGCGATTGATTAAGCTAATTTGGCTGACATTTTGCCCATTACCCGCCGCACCACTACGACCCCTGAAAACAACGAGCACTTTAAAACAGAAGCTTATCTATCATTCATTATGGCCGCACAGTGATTTGCTTCGCTTAGTCGCACCAAAGCAAATAATCACTCATACCGTCTGATTTGAAAGCGAGAAATCAAGCTGCAAATTCTTTTTATGTGCGCAAGCAATTTTAGATTTCAGAAATCATTAAGATGGTGTAAAGTCTTCTTAATCTGTTATAGTGCTAAGCAAAATACTGTTAAATTTCTTGTTCACTTGCAACTATTGCAAATTAGCGGGAGTGGTATGTCAGTGCTACGTAAAACGGTGCAAATAAATTTTCGATGAACCAAACGACTGAATGCAGTAAAATTAGCGTTGCATTCATGCTCCCCCCTGGGGATAGCAACAGTGGCCTGCTGTCATTCACTTCTATGATAATCCGATAAGGTAGATTCCCGCTTTATTTGTGAAGGAAAATTTCATTGACCGATGATTTTATATCTGCAGCATCCTGTACTGGTCCTAACACTGGTTTTCCCGTTCGGAAGGAGTGAAAAGTGCGAAGCCAGATCATTGACGAGCGAAGGAGCGCTGCTCCGCCCACCAAAAAGTGTAACAGTAGCCCGTCGTCGTCAGTTTTCCCCAGAAGAATGAACGAATGAGAAATTTCTTCCTGCATAGCGTGCTTACAGAACTCCTGTTTGCTGCAGACCTATCATAGGCGCTAACAAAACAGCTACACAGCTATCTCCAAACGCTGATTATGACAAGGAACACTAATAACTAAGTGAACCCCTGTATTGAGGATTATATGTGTGGAAGATGCGGCGATGCCATGCGAAATTTCTTTGGAGTACAATAAGCAGCACGTGTGTACAACGATCTGAATCACCAATCAGCAAGAACTCTGAAGTGGGGGCAAAAATGTCGACGGAAGACCCACTCTGCATTCGCAGGCATTCATCGCTGGAAAGCTCTCTGGTCATACTCAATTTTGTGCACTCAGTGCAGTCAGTTGATGCTCATTTCGCATTAAGTTTGATGGAATTTAGAGTCACTCCTTTGTACGCAACAAAAAGAGAGCAAAAAAGCGCAAGATATTTGTTGGAGTCCTTGAGTGTGATACCTGAGAGATATAGAGCGACCGTGCAGCAGACTGTGAATAAGATGGGAAGGCTAGCTGCAGCGTCTATATGGAGTTACTTGGATCGTGATAGGAGCGCTGAGGATCGTGATAGATGGAAGAGTTGCCGGCTGCATCGATGGGGGAAATGATGGAATCGATGAAATCACGTCTGTTCAAAGCTTTCAAAGTATTTGTTGCAGTGCGTAAATGCAAAAGTGTATGGCTTTTGCGTAAGCAGGTATTGCGGCGACATCATATCTTCGTTTGCTTGTATGCTTATATGTTTGTTTTTTTTTAAAATTCCTGTGCTTGATTCGTCCCCATAATTGCATGGTGCAGGCTTTAGGCTTTTTGCGTGCGTGTTTACTTTTGTGCTTTTTTTGTGCGCTTGTGTTTTTGAGCATTGCTCTTTCCGTTTGTGTGTCTGCAGGTGTCTGTCTGCTTGTTGGTCTGTGGGGTTGTGCGCTGGTGTTTGCGTACTCGTATGTGTGAATGTCCATGTGTTCGGCATATTAAACTCGCGAGTCCTGAGGGCTATCGAGATGAATATCACTAGTGTGAGCAACACCGTAAGCCGCAATCCACTTGGATGATCTGTTGACGGTTACAAGCTCGAGAAGTTTAATGCGTGAGGTCTATTTGGCTACTGGTCAGGTAAGCAAAAAGGTCTGTTATATTGTTCTGTCAGGCGCACATACCCACTCGTTGCTATTCGGTGCTTTCGCAAAATGACCGCTTTCATGGTCGGCATCTAAAAGGACGAGCTCTTCAATGTACATGGGTATCGGACAAATCTCTAGTGGCAGCGCACTTCAACCTATTGGATTCATTTAGTAGAACAATGGAACACCCAGAACGTCGAAAAAGCTTCTTGGAGAGAGCGTTAAACTTACGTTTGATAGTATTGCGGGCTAACAATGTGAGGCGGAAGTGGAATGTCCCCTCCCCACTCCCAAAGTTCCATGGTTATCGCAGCAATGGTGACTGAATAATTTTGCTCATGCCTGCCTGTTCTGAGCGGTGTGTGTAGTGCACTATCTAAACCAACCAACTAATTGCATTTTCGCATGCGCGGAAGAGTCAGTGTTATCTGTAGATGCCTCGCAGGCAGCAACAACATTGGCGTATGATGTTACTCTTACAGTTTCCACTCCACAACTTATACCTGGCACAGGGTCCGGTTGATACTAACTAACACCAAGGACTATGGGGAAAATAAGAAAACCAATCTAGGCTATGCGAGGAATGCTGGGGAAGAAAGTGTCACTAAAATTTCAGTTGAGGCATGATTTTAGAGGGTCCTAGGAAATTTTTTTTTCACTTCGATCCATGACTGCTCAGAGACAATGCCATAGCTTCTCCATTCTTAGCCATTAGCAATCAGAAGAGGGAGGGGTGGTTGCGATGGGGAATAGCTCGAAAGATTAGCCATCCATTACAAATACTTAGAGAAATGGAGATTCGCCCGGGGAATACTTTGAACTCTTCGAGAAGAATTTGTGAAACATGCGGAATTTTGAAAACGCCTTTCTTTTAATTGTGCGATTGAAAAAGCATAAAGATTTCGATGGAACGAACAGATTTACAATAAGTTTTCATTAAGAAGGTCATTTTTGTGACCATGGAAAACGCTTCTTCATGAAACTGTTAGATTATAAAAATCCGGCTGTCGAAAAAATCGAAATCTGACAGAAATTCTCGTCTCATTTTTATTTTCAGTGCATCAAACACTATTGAGTTATTTCATTACAGCTGTCGCAAGAAAACAGCTGAAAGTTTGCTGATAAATGTGACTGATGGCAACGTTGCTTCGCTACGCATGGGCTCTCTGCAATTCCTTCCTTATCTTACTAGAGATGCGACCTGTTCTAATAAAACATGGCGTATCACAGTAAGCAAGAATGCAGCATGCATGCACACGTGCACATGCAAATCATAGGTGCTAGCAAGCAAAAAGACGCACAATCGCCGATGGTATTTGTTGAACGTGCGAATCATCCTACAAGATCGATGTCTAGCCGCACCTGGCTCGTGCTATTCCTCTCTTCCGATCGTCGTTCGATGTTTTCGCAGGACGTTTCTCGAGCAGATTATCACCACCTCTGTTCCCTTTTGTGCGCGGATGCCAATGCATTGGTAGCGTATACTTCTTTATGTTTACGTAGTGACGAATAGGGTTGCACGATAGACTGAAATCATTGCCCACTCGCATGCAGATATACACGACTGGATAACACTGATGTGCATTTCGATTTGAAAAGAAAAGTTGAACAAGTTCACATTAAACAACTGCAGGTTATATGATGATCAGCATATTGCGGCCCACCCCTACAAATTGCAACGCCACCTTCGAACTGGTATTAAAATGTAATCTTCTTGATCGAAGGCAAAATTGTGCAACCACTAGCAGAACATATTGCGCCAACAAGAAATCCTCTAAATCCCATCGCTGTTGCGTGGCTCGACTTCTGCTAAAGGAATGTTTTTCTGTCAATGCGCAATGGGCCCTAAACGATGAAGAATCTCGGACGCGCGGGGAGATTGGACAATGTTGGATACGCTTCACATTAAGCCAATGGCGAAAGCGGGCCTCATAGAAGAGAAGTCAGCACGCAGTGGAGATTATATAAAGTTCGGTGTGCATCGCTTAACGGGTTGCGCCCTTATGCATGCACTGGCTGTCGGTGTGTTGTTTTGTGACCACATCTCACCTTCACTCATGCTAATATTGACTATTTAATCTTGACCTCCTCGAGATAGGAAGCTGTTGTGAGATTTTCGAAGAGAATGAATAGGAAGGAACTAAAATCGGTTTTTTCGCAATATAACCACTCACAAAGCGGAATCAAGGAAGACGCAAGCTTCGTCACAAAATGTGCGGCAAGTAACGACAGCATGTAAGTAACATGTGGCTAAAACAGCGCTGAGAATGGGACTGCTGCAATATTCCTATAGGTGGCCCAAGGGCAGATGACAGTGACGTCGATGCTTCGATGCATGTGGAGGAAGAGGGATGCCAGAAGTAAAGCCCCGAACGAGGGAGGAAGCTAGGGCAGCTTTTCTGGTGAAGAAAGGCTCGTTAAAATACCGAACAAGACGAATTTTGGGACTTCAAAAAGGTTGTATTATCAGGAAGCTCGAAATGGTTCTTGAAACACGTGGACGATGAGCTGAATGTGGGGACATTTTTGCAAAAGATAGGGGAAAAATAAAACGATGGAGGGGTGAACCGCACGATGAGGACAATATATTTACGATAAAAGGCATACCGATGCGTCTAAAAATACGCTAATAGCAATAGCTGTGAAGGTATCATAAGCTGTGTAGACGTTATTTGTCACAATAAACAACAGCCCGTCTTTTCATTACCTGCTCATCGAAATTTCAAGGCCATTACGATCTCATGCTGCATTAAAGCTGAAGCTATAAGGCTATGAAATTCTTGATGTTTCAGAGACAGAGGTGCTGCATATCTCGTGCCAATCACTAGAGAACAACTTTGGTGCTAAGCGCTCAGTTACTATGGAATTTATGGGACTGTATTCAACGATGTTTAAAGGTTTTTTGATCTAATGCAAAAATTGTAACAACTTGTGGCAAACTTTATGAAAGTGGAGACGTCGCCTGATCCCCTTAAAGGAGACCCTTCCTGATATAATTCCCCATCCCCCTCCACACCTGGGGCCTCTTCTTCACTGTGGGGGCGTTTAAGAGATGTTGAAATTTTCGGCAAAATTCGAAATTTCCTATCGTAAGCTATGCTGGCCCTGTCCTCGACTTGGTCAAAAGCTAAAGAGATTTAGTTTCAGGCCTAGATACTGATCGAGGAGCAATGTGATGTTGCAAGATCCCGAAGGCATGAATTGTTTCTGTTTGAGCCATTCGAGCTTCCGAGCAGGATGTCGCGGGCAACCTGCTGGGTTGAGTTGAGAAAGGTGAATCGAGCACGGGACGCAGAGAGTAAGAAAAAGAGCAGTTCCCCTATGTACAGAGTGTATCCCAGAGAGTGCCAGGATGTGGTTATCAAAGGTGAATGGTCCCGATCAATCATCAACAGCGATGAGATCAATCTTCAAGACTTCGTAGGTTTAGCTCCCAGGCCTCCTGCACAAAGGCAGAATTTTTTTCTTCGCCTACAAACGACTTTGACACATGAACATTTACGTTCTAAGAAACTTGCTTTTTATTCTAAGTACTTACTATTAATATGCAACGCTTCTCTTGTAGATAAGAGGTGGCTGGGGTATTGAAGAAAACTTCATGCAGAAAATGCGTTCA
This sequence comes from Ascaris suum, assembly GCA_013433145.1. Lineage (NCBI taxonomy): Eukaryota > Metazoa > Nematoda > Chromadorea > Rhabditida > Ascarididae > Ascaris > Ascaris suum. Next base: position 3,764,483 of record CM024175.1, read on the forward strand.
CTTTTCAGCAGTCCAGAGACATAAATTTGCATATTTTACGCTTGTACTGAGTTGCGTATTTTGAGTTGTGCCAAGATGTCAGTCTAAAAGGTTGAGAGCGCCTGTACTAAAATATGAAACGTTTACATATTCAAGTCATGAAACGTGAAGTCCTTCACTTCTCACTTGATGAAGTCAATCAGAAATTGATGTGAACACAGAAAATCACATAGCTGTTGGCATTTAAGGTTCAGAATACAACGTCCCTCCTATGGACATCCTTCTTATCTTCAACAATTTAAGTCTCTAAGTACAAACATTAAGTGAATAATGAGGATGGCGTTTAAACGTTACTCCTCTAGATGTAGAGTATCTGAAGTTCCGTAAGAAGCATTTGAAAAAAAACAATTCTTCTCAAAGAATATCCAATGCTGATGGAATTTGGACCAGCAAGTTCTAGTAACGAGAATTTTGAGGCCTTAGAACAACGAATTCATACAGCCACAGAAATTCATTGTGACCAGTATTGTGAATTTTGCTTTTTATATCCGGACAAGCTGCTACATGGAAGGAAACACAGAGGAAGTCGTTTTGATAATCGAGAGGGTTAGGCGGTCTTTTTTTGCCTACGAAGAAGCGACCCGATGACGATCATGGGAAGAGGCGCAGCCTTCAAATGCATTTCAGTGGCATACCAGGGGTTTTGCTATTTCTTGCCTGAACAACTCTAACCGATTGAACAGAAGAAGGTGTTGAAGGATGCCAAAAGAAATTTGTGATCATAAAAGCGAAAGCTTTTTCGCAAATGAGCATGCACACGTCTGCTGGATTCGTTGATTCGATGAGCAAGTTGGCCTTAAGAAATTTGTTGGTTATTGATGGGGATAGTGCGTACCATTTGAAATTTACCTCATAAAATGCTCGTTCGAACAGGAAATAAAAGAAGGCGGGCAATAATTTTCCAATAATGATGCATGGAAAGGCTTTTGATATCAAATCTTCCTAATTCGAAGAAATATATAAACGAATCGTGCCGCCTCTTGCAACGAGTAGTTGTGCATTCCGCACTTCAGTGCAGAGTGCATAATTTTGAAAAAAAGAAGAAAAGAAAAAGGTTACAAATATGCAGAAGTGTTGTTCTTTCTATCACGTGACAAAATGCAGAGACAATTTAAACAAGCTTTATACGGGCGCGACTCAGTAAATTTGCACAGAAAAGTTCGTTTTATTAGAAATGTAACGGTCGTTCGCCCAAAGGAACCGGTCAATTTTGGACAATATTTGTATATTTATTTATAGCAGTCGTCGAGGAAGCATTCTGATCGTACTCGGTGTGTGTACTACCGGATGGAATTCCATACGTCGGCCAAAATTCTTGGTGTGGAATTTTCTACCTCAATGATCGATACGCTACGGTATTATAATATAACTACGAAATAAATGCATCATTTGAAGTGGTATCGAATCGATCCTCTCTTGCTTCTCGGTTGAAATTAGAGGAAAAATTGATGTATATGTTTGCTTTGGCCCACTTTGCAATTTGCTATCAGGAGAACAAAATTAATGACTGTTGAAGCAGAGCTGACAGAAGCGATACTTTAGCTAGCAGCATGACTCACATATCACGAGACATTTTTTCAGCCTCTTAAATTATGAGCAATAGCAAGATGTGACGCGTTGAGAAGAAATATGAAATTTCACTCCGCAGAATAGAGACAGAGAGCGCTTGAGAGGATGAAAATAGGGCATGCTGTGTACAACGTAATAAATGCTTGATACTCTTAGCGAGGCATTGCGAACGAGGTGCTAATAGCGGACATTGATGCACTCACTTTTTGTGGTGGCGCCTGCTGCAACGAAAAACTATTTCGATGAGCATACATGATGAACCTGTACACAAAAGTGCTTTTGCAATGATTGTGATATGCTTCTATCATTACACCTAGAAAGACTTTCCTTGAAACTTCTTTCCAAACTGAGGTCATCTCTTTAAGGATCATCATCGACATTTCCTGTGAATTCCTCCTTTTAAATCGACATAAATTATAGTTTGTGGTCGCGAAGACCAAGACCACTTCTACCACTGATGGTGAAGCGGAAGCTTTCAAATCTACCATCCTGAGAAGTTATTGCAAAAGTTCATTGTAGTGAAGGCGATGGTAATGAGAATAATTGTAATGGAGGGGTTATTGTCAAAACCATCGCAGTGAACCTGTCGACTTTGCAATACTGCGCGCTCATTCGTCTGGACTATCAGCTGCAATCGTTGCACAATGCTATTTGACGAAGACATTTATGCAAACTTGCAAAGAAGAAACTAAACGAAACGTGATTCATCTTCTAATGAATAATATGTGCCGCCTAATGATATCTCTGAGCTGGTTGGTTGCAATCTAAACCTGACTGAACTGATTTTGATAAATCCCATCAGTACAATTCAGGAACAACTGCTTTCTTGCTACCGTCACCACCTTTGCAGATGCAGGCCGTTAGAGGTTACATATTTCAGACTTTCTGCATTGAATGCCCCACAGAGAGTTTAAACGAAACCTAGTGCGTGAACTGAAAAACGGCTGAAAACCGTTCAGAAAACATCAAAAATGGCCGATCTCATCCAACATTCAAAACTTTCAGCGTTTATCAGTATGCTACGACTTTGATCGCATAAGCGCTTTGACAACAAATCATTACTATTTCATGGAATATATGCAGGAAGCTTAGTTCCTTCAAAATCCTTCCGAATACCACGATTTAACGGATTTTAGTGAAGTTAATCAAATAACAGCGGCATTGTTTATTCGACTGGTTCCTATTTCAAACAACTCTTAACATCTGATCAGTTTTTGCTTATGCAATGCCACGATCAGCAAATTTGTTTGCCATAAAGCCTTCGTAAGGAGGTCAGCGCCATTCAAGGACAGTGCGTGCTTTGAAGGAAGTGAACGGACTCTAAGCATACCTCTGTTTAAGAACATTCAGTTCGCGAACATTCTAGACAGGTGAAAGATGCGCAGTAGTAAAGGCATAATGAGTGGAACGCATGCATCTACTCTTAGTTAACATTCACAACGCTCATCAAGTGCTGAATGGTTTGTAAATTGATTCATTTTGTAACGTTAAATGAAGTTATATATAGTATCGGCATGCAAACGAGCAATGCAGACTACTAAGAAACATACATTTAGGCGGTATTCGGCCTTCTGTGAAGTACCAAGTCATGAACCTCTCTTTCGCACGAATTTTAAACGCAACGGACGATATGCACATATTCACGACGGCGCCGAGTTGGATGACAGCGCTTTGCTAAGTGTTGCAGTGCGCTAATACCACCACCCCTCTTCCCCTTTTCTTCACCGACTTCTCGGTCGAGTTTTCCGTGCCACATTAATTTCATCGTCCTTGCTCCCCCCTCCCTCTCGCGGATTCCTCTTCCGCTTGAAAGTGTTCCTCAGCACCACGCCGTGCTATGTAACAGAGTGCATTGCAACAGCATTATATATGAGGCCTCCTGCGCTGTAATGGTCTAGAACGTTACACAGGGAAATAAGTTTTGTTGCATTTAGTGCTTGAGAGCTGCATCAATGCTGGAGGGCTTTATGAGGGACATACCCATAGATCAAGGAAACGCTCTTGATTTTTGCTTTGTCCTGGCACTGTCCTAAAAAGAATTTGTGAACACTGTACTTTTAACGACCAAATGGCTTTCTGATTAGTGGTAGCAATGTGGCGCAAGAGTGACGATGTTTTGGACCACCTAGTATCAACGTTTCTCTTGCTTGTATCAGCCGAGTGGCGGAAACATGGATGTCCTGTTTGTCGTATTCACGAAGTATCGTGAGATACGAATTATGTGAAGCAAGAAACACTTTGCTGCCACTAGCAATTTGCAACAATTCAAGGTTCATCAATGCTCTGGAGCAATCCGTACTGGCATATGCCTGTAGATCTAATCCCAAAGAATTTGCTCCTCTGTAATAAAGTGATTTTAGCACTACAAAGGAAACGTTTGATCTTAGTCAGCATGCAAAACGAAATGCAGGCAAATGCGACATTTGCAACACAATGGGGAAACATTCAAACCTCGAAAGGCTTCTTAGGGCCAACAAAAGAGTGAAACTCACTCAGTAGTTTGTTGAGGTGCTAAATGCACCTTCCATGTGGCAACTGAGCAGCTCTCAGGTATGGCCGCATAATGCCGCCATAAACACTGAATAAGGCGAGCCGCAGGAACGCGTCGGCGTATGAGATGCTTTTGCCTTTGGTGCTGCTGCACCTTCAGTGCAAAGCCACTGCCCAGAATACCCTGAATATTGATACGTTCGTTAAAAGGTCTGAAACGTATGAAACGACGAATGCTTTATTTATCTGCGTGCATTGCACATCCCTCTAAATTTGCATGCTACATCAAAGCCAACCCGACAAAGGTACAAATCTTCTGCAAGGATTTGGACCTCTTTAGATCCTATCGGTCTAAAATAAGGCTCGAAGTAGACTCAATAATATTTAGAAAACGACATAAACATCACATTATACCGTTTTGACCTGTTCATAAAAATAATCTGACTCAGTTTTTTAGAGTTTTGGCATACAATGAATGTATCCTAGCATAAATAATTTGAAACATCGTGTTTCAGGTCTTCAAAGTTTGCAGTGATAATGATGGAATTTGCAGGAAGTTATAAGACAAAATTTGCTTAACATATCAAGGTAAAGCAATTTTCATCAATCTTTTTGCGCTGCAAAGCTGAATTATGATCGCCACATTGCATTTCTCATACGTAATAGTCCTGTCGATGACTGTTCCTTGTAGTTTCCACTGAGAAACCATTGACTATGAAGCTATGAAATTGAATTTAAATAATATACCTCATATAACGGTCTGCAGAATTTTAAAGAAGTTATAGGCGTTAAAGGTGCGAGAAAAATCGCAGACACTTTAGACCAGTCGGAACATCACTTCATGCCAACTATGAAAACAAAGGAAAACAGTCAGCTGCTGAAGATAACCATGATCTATCGGATTAGTTATGATAAGCGATATTATTGTGAAAATTTCGTTGTTTTAGCTAGGAAAGATGCTAGGTCCGATCACGTCGATGCAAAAGAGCCAATAATGACTGCTGTTTGCGCATGCTTCCAAGCTCTTCCTTTAACATGATAGACCATCAGAAAGTTCGCAAGAGAAGACTATCTAGAACGGATTTATAATATTTGTTAACGATGATCCCGTATACAAGTGTAGCGCTCAGCCCTGAGCAGTTGTTGTGCATCAGTATAGAAATTATTATTCGATCGCTGAATAAATCTTTCGGAGTTCGATACCACAGGATGACCAAATGTTTTTCGTAAACCTTTCACTCATCGTCCAGCATATGGTAAGTCTTCCTTAGAAATAGAGATAACAGCGAATCAGTTTTTATGGAGCAGCTATATAGAGCATTAATTATTGGGAGGTCATAGATGGGTAGAGTTTTTGGTCTTTCTTCCACGAAGATTGAAAGAGGGACGAATATTCAAATGTTGCTCGTTCACATGACCAAAAATGGGTCAGGAAAGATTCTGCATACCACAGCGCTTTAGCGAAAAGTCTAGAACATAGACAAATCAGTGAAATTTTTCGATTGCTGAAAGATTGTACCATTCTCACTTCCACATAGGTAAAACATTGTTTTATCTAATCATTTTGCACTCATTACATGTTCAAGATCGACTAATGAACAGTACTCCGAATTCGCATGGTACTTCAGACTATCTTGTTTTCTTCTTCTTTTTTTAAAAATTAGCAATGATCAGCTGTAAAGATTTTTTCGAATCGCTTCGAGCGTTTTTACTAATTGTCACAAATAACTCCTGAAGTCTTTCTTTTGCGAATATGTCGTCGAAACATTTGCATCTCGATCGATGCTCGCATTTATTTCGCCATAATTGCATTTTATGCGCTTTAGCAGAAGCTTGTCATTCTTTGAAATGTGTTAACGTTTGCATTATCACCAGGAAGAAACACTTACAGCAGGAAGTGCAAAAAATGAAATTCCCAGAAGCGCACAACAAGCACCAATAATTTTCCCAGGCCACGTCTCTGGTGTTTTATCACCATATCCCACAGTCGACAACGTTATCTGAAAATGAGCTTTCTTGCAGTAATATCAAGCTCTATATTCATTGCTATATAAATTTGCTAAACATTTCATGTTCGCACAGACAAGAATTTTTTCAGCGCTCAGCCTGCCGAACAGTGAGATGACAGGTACAACATTCGCAACCCAACTATCATGTGATCTCGATTAAAGGTCACACTTATTGGCGATTACGACTAAATTTTTGTGCAAAGATATAATCCTGCCACAAACTCCACCTTTTTTCGTTAAGAGCAGAGACCAGTTGATAACCAAGTGTTTCATTTAAGGTTATATGAACAGCCTCATGAATTTTTGTTTCTGACAGATATTTCCCAATCAACCATCACTAATTAGGGCGGTTTTCACCATTTTTCTAGATGCATTCAATGAAAATCACAAGGTAAATTAGCAAGGTTAGAACTACTTTTGGCTTAAGAAACATTTTTATTGGTTCCTATTAATTTACTCGAATGCATTACTTTCCAAAAAGAGAAGTTGTTTGTGAGTGGTGCAATGTTCATAATGAAAAGAATCTAAGGGAATTGTTCACTACGAATGCATTACATCGCTTTTTCTTATCACTAGAAAGTGACGACGAGTGAGCATTAACGCTGTGATGTTGAATTCACTTGCTGCGAGAGGTCACAATAACGCACTTTAAAAGCAAATTGAAATATGAACTAGCGATTGCTGTGAAATTTGATTAGTTGCATTTGATATTCAAGCCTGTTGCTTTATTTGATGAGGAAGTCGTTAGTGACCGTTCGGTGTAGCAGCGTGGAGCCAACATGTCCATTTGTGATCTAACACTTCAGTGATCACATTTACTCGTATGGTCTATTCTTGTACACTGTTCTGCACATAATGTCATTAATCGACTTCAGATGTAACGTGGGGTGGTCTTATGCCACCTCACGCGATATTTGGGCCTGTATCTATAAATCGGGCTCCGGCCAGTTTTTATATCTACGGTGTTTGGCTCAACTCGTATTTGGTGGTCGCGGTGCTCCCCCATAAACACCTTCTATTAACTCGCTTGTGCTTTTGTGTACGCACGTCGAGAGATGGTTATCGCCTTTTACCCACTGCCTAACGATCATAAGAATGAGAAAAGTGATGAAGAATATGAAAATCAAAGAAGAAAACATACGACACCCCACCACAACGCATCGGCGAACGTCGAATATTTCTCATTAGTGCTCTTTTCGCATAAATACACTAGGAACGAGGAAAAAATCAAACCCAGAAAACCAATATACAACGTTGTGAGCAATTCCTGCAAGTAAATTGTTGAAAAATCTCTGCAGTTTCCAATATATTGCTCAGAGCAATTATTTGACACCATTGTATGGGAAAATGAAAATGAAATTATAATGCGTTTCGAGATTGACGGCTGAAAGGGGATGCGCTTGACTTAAAATGTAATATGGCGATGGCTTGCGAAGCGACGACTTTTTAGAGCGAATATGCTAAACTCGAGCCATTCTAATGTAGTGGACATCGAACGAAGTTGTGATAAAGATGGACGGTATCACTGTGATTGGGTATGGGGCATTCTTTGCCACTTGATCCATATTAAAATTGCATGCTGATGGCAATGAATCATTGACCAGCGCGTGTCCATGACAAACCTGAATGTCATTGTACAGGCATTGAAAGAAGGAAGTTTCTGTCATGGCAGGCGAAAACAGTTTTGATTGTAGACAGATACAACATAATAATATCTCCTGCTCGATTTTAAAATTTAGAAACGAGAGGAGCTGCTACACTCCGGTACAAGTGCGCAACAATGTTTTACCAGACTAATAATGTGTTTTACCAGAAGCCTCTTGGCACAGCAGGTTCGGCTTACAGGTTTTTTGAAGTCATTATGTGTTAACAACCAATACAGGGCTCAAACGATTTCCATGACGTTGTCAATAAAATGTCGCTGTGAGCTTAACTTCATGCTAGCCAAATTTATTGCCATCTCTTTTGCAGTTCGTGAAGCGAAATCGAAATGCTTGCGTGAACACATAATGCGAATAACACGCAAAAATTACGTCGTGCCAGTTCGCCGTTGCAAAAGTTCGCAAAGGCGGAAAGATGTGCTAGCAGTAAGCAAGCAGAAAATCATAGGCAAATTCACTGAAATACCTGTCGATGAGCCCATACAACAGAGCCAAGAAGCTTCCATGTGCCTGCACGCCGATCGATACGAAGCATGCGCAATATTTGGAAGAACCGTAACCCACGTATTGCAGACGCAGCGAACACCTGTCAAATATCAATCATATTATTTCTAATGGTTTAAATATGCGGACTTAGTTGCTAAATGAAGTAGTTTCTATCGTTCAATTATTCCACATAATGCGCGATTTATGAACGAGTAATAGAAAGTAAACCGCACTCTTCGCTAAACACTATCTTGCTTCACACCTTCGGCGACCATCTTTCCTTCTCATCGCATAACAGTGCCAACATCTGCAGAAAATTTATAATCAAAAGCGTTCGTTATTCTACTTGTGATGGGTATAGAAACTATTATCGCGATAGACAAAGGTTAAACGGAATTGGCGCCAACTTCAGAGGTGAACCTCAAAAAGGAGAAGCTAAATGAATGACATGCTATGAATCACTTTTGCTGCTTGACGATGCTAATATGTCCGCAAAAGCTTGTCTGCGAACTTCGGATAAAGAATGATTCAGCAATATTTTACGCTTGTGGGGTGTGTTCGAAATGATAATTGCGCCAATTTCATGCACCCGGACAATTCAGCGGATCATAAGCAGTCAACAATGTCTGCTAGCATGCACAACGCTTAGCATATTGTTCAGCCTTGTCTCCTATTTAAGAATGGTTTTTTTTGGATTCGAGGGAAATGTTCGCATCAGTGACCTCTAATCGAGAAAGTGATCCCAACCACATTATTAGCCATTCCGGTCATTCCACGGTGCAAATACTATTTGTGCTTTCAGAAAGATCGAAGGATGATAGGGAAGGTTTATATAATGCAGAAACCTAAGTCAAATTTTCCTAGAGGATACTAGAAGTAGGCCGAAGAGGATTTTCTACGTTCGGAAGAAGACATTAAGCTGAAGGACAATCAGCTAAAAAATCCGAATTATTTTCCCGGAAGTTCCAAACGAATGACTAAAGCATTTCTGCACTGCAAACTGAAATTTCCCATTCAGAAATTGCGGTGCAGCTTCTTCCTTCCTTCCTACTCTTTCCTCTTACCACCGCCCCTACGTCACAGCCCATTTACGCCGTTGATTCCAGATGGGACCAGAGAATCGAATACACGTGTGGTGAAAACTAAGACGCAGACGAGAAGGACCTGACTGAGTGTGCAACATGAAATTGGTTTGAGAAATAAGACGCAGGAAGCATGCTCATAAGGACTGTTGGAGCACGCTGCTCACTTTCAAGCATGCCCCAGTCACGGAGACCGGCGATTTATTCCGGTTTCCTCTCAGTCTTGCTACACTAGATGTTTTTTTGAAATCTCAGCATCAGTGAGGATATTCGTTAACATACTAGTCCTAGCAACCACCTCCAAAGAATAAAATCCGTTCGATACAGCAACAATGAATAGAGTAATAGACGCAAGCTGCCTCCTTGCGTGATGGCGCCTTAGCTCTGTTCTCTTGAGAACTAATACTAATTTGCAAGCGCCGTGAGAACGGACAGGCACTTAGTCAAAGCGAGATCGCCCACTCGAAACGTTTCGTTCGTCAACCAAAAACAGAGGAAAACAGACACGAAAGCAAAACTGATGTCTCTTTTCATTTTCTCCTCCTAAGCACAGGAATCATTTTAGCTTATAAATTTTCATTTCACATTGAAAGCATCCAAAACTCAACCGAACTCCGTTTTTAGAGTTAAATATTACACATCATCACAACATTATCACTGTAATTTTTGCATAGTTAAAAAACTATTTTATACTCGGAATAATTTTTACACGCTTAAATTCTATGACGAACAATCGCATAGCCTAAATCTATGCGAAGAAGGCCGAAGACATATGTCGCCTAAGCACTAGCCAATATTGAAGACGCAGCGAGCGTTTCTCCAATCCCTTGACAACCACTGTAGATTTCTAGAGCAAGAGCATTTACTGCGTTATATATATAATGTTTGAAAAGTATCGTCGAAAGATACCTGTCCGGTTGCTCCAATACACAGAACAATTATTGAAGCCATTATGACGATAATATCTGAAATGCAAACAAGGGACTTTAATAAACTTCACACTTCTGTTGGTTTATTTTTTTTATTGCAATAAACTAATGGCACATAGACTGTTGGAGTATTTATCAACAAACATGTTTGGAGAACACTTTCCGGCAAAACGAGAAATCATCACCTTTAGAGCACGGAGCCCTGCATGTAATTTATGCCTAACACTATTACTAACCTGGGGTCAGTGATGGTAGAACTTGGGAGATAATATTTGGAAAAGTATACTCATAACGAGACGGTCTAGTTCTTCCTGCAACTTCAGTCAGATCCGACTCATGAATTTTATTGTTCCGACTCCTCATCTGTCTTCTTCCCTCTTTCAAAGCTGGCAACGGATTAGCTTGAAATTCTCGATAGTTTTCAATGCAGAGCCCCATCGATGGTCAGTATATATATATATATATATATATATATATATATATATATATATATATATATATATATATATATATATATATATATATATATACGGCAATGATCGGATATTTACGTGCTGTAACATATGCCTTATCGTTGTTCGCTTTTTTCTTTGCGTGATTAGAATTTATGAAGGCAGAGTTGAAAATGCACAACACAGACGACTGAAGAAGAACACTTTTCCTAGTTAAGAAAACACGAGAAGCTCAGCGTAGCGTTGTTCAATCTCCAGTGAGGTCGGTTCTACTCAGATCAATGCAAAGGGAGCCCTGAGCAAGCAAACACTGCTAAAGCGGCGGATTCTGTTCCGTTTAACGAATGCTCTCCTCTGCAAACGTACTTGCGTACGTATCACGTCGCTAAGGCGTTTCTCATCAGGTTCGGAAATGTGCGATCCTAGGACAGCTATCACGGCACAATGTCGCAATGAAGCATGAGGTGCTCGCATTCGAATGCAAGTAAAGCTTAGAAATCAGTTATGGGAGTCTCAATTCTGGATTTGCAGGGGCGGTCCACTCGAAATCTTATTTAGAGACGGATCGGAAGGCGGAATTTCAGGGCTCATTGGAGTCACGGCCGCCTACCGCTGATGGCTTATGACAGAAATGGGTGCCGTCATATGCTCACGTGGTCGCAGACATATATGTACACACATGTGACTGCGCAGTTACTTAGCACTACATTAATTTCACTCCACGGTGGGAGGCATACGTGATAGTAAACTCGTCGGGTACGTTTAGCATGGGTTAAACTACTAAAGGTATGACGTGTATTCTTGAATGTCGTTTTATGCATGCAAAGAAATAAACACTATTCTAGTGCAGGATATCTGCAAGTGTTCTAATATTGTGGAATTTTGACCGAAACGACAATGCTAAGTGAGAATTCGCTGCAACGGATAACTGCAATATTAGGGACTCACCTATAATACAGTATGCGGAGGTAGCAAAGCGTATTCTTCCTGATAAACCTCTATAACGAGATCGGCAGCCCGCAGACCAAACGCGGCAGATATATTCAACGGCTAACCAAAATACGAATAAAATTTCCTGAAAAGAATGCTCATCGTTACAGTTATTGTTTGGGTATCTAATACTGCCAGATTTCCCAATGCATGGAGCTGCAGCAGGATCCTTTTCTCTTTCAATTTCGAGCTCATCAAATGCACTTGTTTTCAGTCACCTCTGATGTTCAGCCCGAGATACTGAACCAAGCCACGAGAATTATTCTTTCAAAAACAATAGCCAATGGCATAAGAAAACGTTTTGAATTTGGAACGAAATCAACTTCTTCAATGTACTTTTCCTATGCAACACATAACATAAGCAACAAAAATTGACAACGTCATCGCACGGGAGAAAGAGATGAACCTTTTTTTTTCTTTCGACATCAGGTGAGATTTCGGGAGCATCGGACAAAAAGAATACGTAAATTTTATGCTTTGCAAACGCTGCCATTTTTTGATTAAATTAGTTAAATTGACCACATTATATAACGTTGTAAATTGCAAGCATTTTGCGGTAGTAATGTGTATGTGCATATGTTTATCTATATCTGTCTTTGTGCTAATTTCGACTCAAAAACTATTGAAGGAGGAGTTCTGAAATTTGATAAGCGTAACCCGTGCGATCTTTGCACCGAAGCTCAAGTTCATCCGTCACTCTTTGCGAATTGCATTCATATGCTGCTGCAAAACTAGATGTCTCTACGCTGATGTATTGAATTTCACAACTTATTCAGTCCGAAGATGAACTCTTTTTAGGAGGATTGTACTGGCCAGTGGACTAGCTAAAAGAGTCTGGATGATAGTACATGTTTTATCATTTGTTGACACTATGGAAAATTGATTCGATGGAAGACCTAATAGCAAAAGCATAAAATATGTCAACTTATCCGGTGGGCTTTTCTACCTGCTCTAAAGTTGGTGTCGAAAGTTTCCAGACCCTTGCTGAATTGAATAAATGGGCATCGCACCACCAGCAGACAAGAAGAATCATCCCATTTTTGATTCTGCGTTGCAAATTTTTGTTGCGGAATCATTACAATTGCAATGAACATCTCCATAATAGCCTTTGTTGAGGAAAACGTCGAAACACCACAGAACGTGAAGAAAATGTTACGCGGTTCATTATGTCAATATATCTGGCGCGTATTGCATTGCGGTGAAAAATTTTATCAGAGTTGCCACTACAAAAAGGAGTGCTTTATATTGCTTCAAAAATTCAAAAATTACAAAAAAATGCAATAGGTTTGCGCATAGCTCTTTAACCATGGCAACGCAGCTTGCTCGTTCGTAAAAACATTGGGAGAGTAGACTAAAAGTGAAAATAATCACACACAATGATTGAGAAATTTCTAAACCTTATAAAAGCTTAATGGTGGCGAGAAAGCGCAATAACATCTCCTCAAAAATTTGTCGCTACAAATATGCGACAACATGGTGAACTCATGACGAATTTCCTGTGATGGTGGATTTTAGAGGAAAAAAAATTGCAAGAAGTTGTGAGTGCACAAGAAAAAAACAACTTACAATATAGTACAAAATTAGAGTAGCTTGTTCCTCGAAATCTGGCATCGTCGAGAAGACACTTAGCGCGAGGCACATTAAAACCATTATTAGACTGAAATATTCGACAAATTAGCTTAGCAGAGAACTGCATTCCTATGAGTTAACCTATGACCGATGTGTATATATGCGCTTTCGGATATCAGTGCTGTCCTCTCAACATAACAGCCATGAAAGGCGAGTGTGGAGGAGCTGGATGCATTATTCGGCTATACAAATGCCTCCAAGCTGATATCGTCGAAGTGGTCGATGTTCCACGTAGGTTGTAGAATTTAAAACAGCATGAGCTCTACAAGATGCACCCTCGCTTCGACGACCTTTCGAATGCTAGCCATTTGTGCGAAGAGAGACATGCGCGTGATTTCATTGCTCTTCTTTTGCTTATTTATGCTCCAAGCTGTTTTGGAAATTTCAGTTCAAAAAGAGGAAAATAGGCCTAATAAATCACTATGATACAACCATAAAAATCACCACATTGTATCGGCAGTTTCAAGAAAAAACACTAAAAATGCTTCATGCACATACACAATACAAATAAGCAAAAAAAAACACACACAAAATAGAAAAGAATAAAACTGTTTCGCATATTTTTGTCTTTATGGAAGCTACTATCCACCACTGAAAAAGGTCTGTTGATTTGGAAATAAGCGGAAAGGATTGTGTAAACTGCGCTCAGGAAAGTTCATCTCATGCTTTTTTTGCCTGTTCAGTTGAAATTTTGTACAAACAGACACCAAATCTACGCACAGATAGGGAATCGCCAGGAGGCAACTTCAGAAACTCCTCCAACTGCTTCACAATATCTCTTTTAGAAATTCAACAAAGAAAATGTCAAGAATGATAGATTTTCCGTTGCTCTGAGAATGTCGTACCACAATGTAAAAATTGTTTCAAATAAACAAATGCATGCATACTTAAATAGCTCGCCGTTTTGATGGAATTACAGTAGTATTATATTCCTCAAGAAAGCTTATATAAATGCTTCAGTTACGACGCGTTTCAATAATTTTATTGCCGCAATCATTCTCTGGCAAATTCATATAAGCGATGTGTCTCCACTGCAATAGTTTCGGAGCGGTCGCTCGTTATTTATACTTCCACGTATAAAACAAATGCTATTCTGTGCTTGTGAATACGAATTTTATGGGTGCACTGAAAAACTGTTCAAAGGGTATTTCGCAATTTGCACGATTTTCAAGCCTAAACTCTGCGTTACTATGTCACGCACTGTAGCGATGGTTCGTAAGGATCCAATATAGTCAACGAATTAATCAAGCGGATGGACGCTGAAAGATGGCTTTTGAGCTTTAGAATAGCGCTAATAGGCATCCTATTGCTGCACTCATGAGTGGATTGCCGATTGTCGCAGGCAGCTAGCTGAATGTTCTCATGAATCAGGTGAGGAAGTAAATTCACCTACGACAAACGTATCGTTAGTAAACAATTTCAACCAGCGCGCAGAAAATGCTGAGCTCGGTGATGGCACCGCTTTTGCCTAAAAAGGATTTTCATTCGTTGCAATCCCATATGACATTGAAATGGTGGATGCCATCTAACTCCATCGAAGTGTTGTTCCATACTCGTCATTAGCTCCTCCATATCATTCTGTACGATAGCATCACATATTGCGACTTTCGCATGCAAGTGCTCTTAACGTAAAATTTCAATACTCATATTTCTCATATTGGGATAGAAAAATCTCGAAACTATTGAAACTTCCTTTTGAAGATTTTTTTTTCAAGAGAACTTTTCGTAGACACTGGGATTAGATGAGTAAGACATATACTAACTTTATTTAGAAACTACTTTTTTAAAGCTTGTGAGCTATAATCATCCACTGTTCTTATTTTTCTTTACAACATTTACACATGCTTTCTTTGAATTAACAATGAATGATAACTAACACAGCTAAGTGATATCCAGCCGCCTTCCAGCCACGTGGGCGCTCTAGAAAATTGTGCATTTTACTTTGCACTCGACGGAACCTTTGATCGGTCCGATAGTTCTTATAAAGTAGCGGCTTTCCGACCAGCGACATCTTGCGAGTCGTATACGGCGAACAGTGCTGAAAAAAATAGTCGCCAGATTAGCCACGATGCTTAAATTACCGCATATTTCCTAAATTTCCACAACCAAGAAACAAAATAGCTATCTTATGACAAACTAATCTCAGTGCTAATAAGTCAAATCACAGCCCGTCTTTCCCTCCCCTATACCTGGCCCACAGTTCAAAAGTTGGATGGAACACCAAGGAAATTTATGAGGCGATATGCCATACGCTTTCGACCCTAAGTTAAGCAGGTGATGCATATATCGTCGGTGGAAGGGAACATGATCTGCCAGTGTGTACCACATCTATGACTCCGAGTAACAAAATAAACCTCCTGAGCATTTATAGACCTAAACTCGCTAAATTTCAGAACTGAATTTGCTGAATGTTAGAAAAAAGTTATACTGCAACCTAAGAGTTTCGACGTATTAAGCTGTGTTATGACGTAGCTAGAGCAATGAAGATTGTACAGGTGGTCAAAAATTCGCCTTGGAGGAGGCGACAATACACATTTATGGGTGAGAAGTGTTCTCCTTCAGGAATGTTACATTCCTGCTACCTTCCTTCACTATGCACATAATCAGATTCTTCAGCCTCGTTTCACATATACATGACGCCCCACGAGAGCCCGCCTCCCCTCCTGAACTGCTCGAAGAATTTTTTCGGTACCACCTACATAGTTGCAGGTATTCCAGGAAATGAGATCCTTATTTCTATCCGTGCACGCTTCGAGAAGGACGCCGTGGGAAAATCTCTGAAAGCAGTGCATATCCGATCGGAAGCTTACGTAGAAGATATGTTTGGTCGCATTAAGCATGTAAATAATTCAACAGTGCAAGCATGTCGTTGGATGTGCATCCTCTGCATATGAAAATAATGTGCGAAATCATCAGAAATATGTGGGAGATATTCTTGAGAAGTAAAATAAGAATGCGGAACTCTTTGTACCGTTCAGGTCTCTCTAAGAGAAGCGTTACAATTACGATTTTTGTTCATCATATTCTTCGAACAAGTCCATAGGGAGCATTCTCTTTGTATAAAAGGATAAATATAATCCTAAAAGGATAATCCTAAGTCTAGATGCAATAGCGTAGCTAAATGTAGAATTAAGCACAGGAAAAGACTTCGTGTCCATTATACGCAAATATAATTTATGGAATGATGAGTGGATTTTCTGGAAGAATGCAGAAAATAATAACACTAAAGCGGTCTTGCTATGAACCAAATGCATCAGAATGGACAATAGATTAAATGAATATTTGCTGAGTGACCCTTTAAGAGTGCTCAACAAGTATTCAGTTTCACTTCCAACAAACCATGCGATGAGCCCCATGCACGTTGAAGTTTTAGCGGACACTGGTTATCATTTTGTCGTATTTTCTCGCTCATACTTTTATTTCCAACGTGTTCTCTAAATAAGGATTATATGGCCCTCAGAGTGAATGCGGCCACAGGCAATATGATAGATGTGCGCCCTCTTCCTCGATCTTGTTGAAAGAGGGCGGCCGCCACAACGATAATTGGTAAAATTCAGCGAAAAGCCTATGAAAAAAAAATATTCGAAGAGAGTGATTTACACAAGCGCTGAGGTAGCGATTCACACAAGCGTTCATTGCATACTTCTTTCATCCCCATGACTTATTCATTCGAGTATTGCCTCAAGGAAAGTAGGGAAACTAAAAACACCCAGAAGCGTGCTACAGCAACTAGGATGATAGGCGAGCTTCTTTATGTTCTTGAGACTAATCGATTCATAGGCCACAAGCTGGTAATAGAATATGTGGATGGAGCAGGAGATCATCTCCGCTACAGCATAGTTTATACTTGCCGGATTCCATAACTTTGACTGCAATAGCTCTCGAGGTGAAATTACCTTCAATTTTCCTCTATGAGCCGTTTTGCCGTCCGATGTGCGCATAACACACCGTCCTCATCACTCTGCACAACTGATTAGTGTATTCGAATATTGCAGTAACTTCGATTATTGTTTTATCGCAATTGGTTGTTGGAATTTCGCTTATGAAAGAGATTCGAAACTCAGAAAGGCAGAATGATGGAAAAATAATGCGCGCTTACGCAAAACGGATATATAACTAAAAATATATCGAACTTTTGATTTTTTAACGATACGCATTCGGTCATAAGTGAGGCAAACACAAACACTCCGATAACGATAAAAAATGAATGAACGTCATGATTACAGAGCCAATATATTTTAAAGTATATGAATAAGAAGCAAAAATTGTGACCATCCAATCTTCCGTCGGTTGAATATGGTGGTAAAAGGGCTTTGTCGTTTAATCGCTAACAATAACTGTTATTTTATTTGCTTTCTTTGTTTTCTTTCTACGTGTCGTTTGTATGTTTTTAATTGACGTCATTTTTTTGCAGAGGAACGTTTCGATTATACGTTGTTCGATGTATAAGTACCTTATTATCATACACTGAGTCTGCTTTTTGGTTAACGTGAGAAATTTTGAGAGTTGCATTATGCGTTATTCCAGGAAGTCGAAAGTGGCTTTTTTAGAGCTTCTCTGTCAACAATGAGCTCAATAACGATAACCTCTGCTGATATTTAGTGCTTTGGAAACGTTATATTCTGAGGTGAACGCATTGTTACAAGGAATACTGCCAAAAATCGATGAAGTACCACAGTGCGCGTTCTTACAAACCCCTGCAATAGCCATTTTGTAGAACGTTGTGCTCTGCCGGAATCTTCACTGGGTCGCGAGGGTACAGCACAAATTAGCACGATGCAGAAGTACAAAGGGCGTAGGCACTAGATTTTGCTCGTAGCAATGAGACAAAATTCGGCAGCTGAAGTTCCCTAAATGATGCAAACATGTCAAGAAAGTGATGCATTTATGTGGGATGATCACGAATACAGGAGAATTCTTCTGAATAACATGAACAGTTTTTGATTATGCAGAATTTCAGTTATGAACGTTTGGTATGCAAATATATATGAACTTATAATTAGCCCGTGAAAACTCATTACTGCGCCGTGAGCAAACACATACATATATAGCGATACCTGTTCATATTTCAGCGGCAGACTGCAAGGAGCAGCGCACCTGTACTATAACTCTCATCAGCAAAGCAAAATTTTTTTCGGCAGCACGGTCAACAGTAGTGACAGTACTGAAATGATCGCATGATTTCAGCAGTAAAATGATTCCTCCATTTAAGCCTTTCTCGACGAATTTTTGTCTTCTTATGACAGTGGCTCGTAATTAAATGCATTTAGAACGAGTGCAGCAATTTCACCTAGCGTCTGACTCAAATACACTGAAATTCACTGAATATGCTCTTGTTTCTATCCGAGCAGCATCTTAGCTATTCTGCACTCATACTGCGGTAGGTATTACTAATTAAAGATATCAATGCTTCTCCATCGAACGATGTACGAAATCTCGCATTCAGAATTTAGAGAGCTAATTGTACAGCCATGTGCTTCTTTCTCATTTTGGCAGATTAGTTATTTGTGTTTTGCGGTGAAAATTTTGTGGATTCACTACGCATTCACTTGGGCCATTGCATATTCCCAGGAATAGTATTCGAATGACTGAAGGAATTTATCATGTGAGAAAGCTGCGCTGATCCTCCGCTGCAAAATATCATACCTACGAAATGCAAAGTCTATTGCGGTCGACAGCGAAAACGTCGCTGGCATAGATAAGCCTAAGTTTTCCAGACAATTACTATCGCGAACGGCGACCGCAAATGGCAGCGTCCTTTTGATCACTGAACCTATTGAAAAGAAGGGCGCAAAACGAAGGAGCGATCTCAGCTACGTTCCAGCCAAAAAAAATGTCGGAAGGCGAAACAGCTAGAAGGTTAGGCTGGAGTTCATCTTCCAGCTGGAATCTGAACGCGCAAGTAATCTGCGAAGTACTATAATGCAACGTTGGCTGCAATATTCAGGAACGACCAACCCATTCACAAATGTGCAGCAAAGCAAAAATTTTTATGCTCTTAATTGCGCCTTTATAGAGCCACATTCGGTTTCAAGAGTTTTCCTTCTATGCGATGCGTGGACGTCTTGTTCGAACCTTTCCGTTTGACAGTCTCCTGCCTTTACCTCACCCTCACTGCTGATATCTCCAAGGCGTGTTTCGGGTTCTTATAGGTGTACTTTCTTCTACAGTGAATACCCATATGCTCAATGGTGATAGACATTCATCTTCCAATGGCTTTCATTCTCCTGAGGCGAGTAAATTCATCGCGGAGAATGTTGATGCAAATAATCATAGTGAACTTCTTTTAATATATTCTGATATGAGAGCGGTAGAGGGATTAAGGAAGACGGCTGTCAAGTTTTTCTGCGGTCAGTGAGGCGTTCCATTCATAAGTCTTTACAATTTTCCTAACTCAGCGATTGCTTCACATTAAATTTACTACGATATACTACTTATTGCAGTCATCATAAAAAATCGAAGCACGCATCAATTATGTATAAATATAATTCACTATGCCGTCGTAGTGTTCTTTTCTGTCACCTGGCAACGATCGCATATGCTTAAAAATTAAACTATGAACAACGCAGCCACAGTAGCCTTCGCATGATGGACTTTACCTAAGCTCAGTTCCCTCGAGAGCCCTCTTGTGGCATTTGAGAATCAACTCTCATTCTTGCATTCCGTTGCAAGCGACATGAGACTGAAAAGACGCCATTTGATTTATTTATTTATTTATTTTTTTTGCTGCATTATGCGCCCGATGAGTACGAAAGAGCTGTCCCGGAAATACATGTGTCATTAGGAAGGGGATCTAGTACGACATGCGGACTCGGTCTTTTATTTGTTCTATGTGGATAACAACAGCATTTTATTCATCGAGAAATAGGTAGTAACGATGTACTCTGTAACGATATGGATAACAATGGGAGTTTTCTATAAAAATGTACTTTGCCTACCTGAACGTTTTCTTCTGTCGCAGAGAAAGTGTATTTTGCACTTGAAAATTTTGATGGAAGACATTAACGCTGAGCAATGCATGTTGTTGTTCATTATAAAAAAGGAATTCCCAGAGAACAAACATCTCGTTAATGTTTTTGCGGCACTGGATCATTTTAAAAGAATGTCCTTAGTTCAGTGTCTTCCTCTCAGTGCAGACCGTCAGGGTACATTGCCTGGATACTTCGAAAATAATTGTGCATAGTAATGTTTGATGTCGTGCAACATTTCAAGATCAGCTTACTTCGTTGGAGCGCGTTGCCCTGGTAGGAAATAGCAAAGAGCGGAGATATTCAGGATTCCGTGAGCTTGATCTTGCAGTGCTTGAATGTGGATCGTCGCGAAACAGCACCCGCCGATCTCGTTCAGTAGGTGCCGACAACGGTGGCACACTAGTGCTTGTCGCCGCTAGCGGTGATTGCGAATCACCACTTGGCGATCGCGATCGCGCAGAATCGTTCCGTTCCTGCTCATTCGACGATTCAAGCGCCGCCTAGAAATAGCTATTTTCAAATTCGTCATCCTTGAAGAAACAAAAGGAGGAAACAGTTGTGAGAGATCGTGTGGAAGAGATTGATGCTAGAGTAGATTAAAATTCTTTGGTATGCAGTACACCTCTATTTGTCATTCGAAAGTAATCTGTCGCTATTTTGCAAAATTCATTTTCGGTGTGCGCAGAACAAAAAGCTACCATCAAAAATATCATAATAGACTTCAGAGAAGGATAATAAAAACGACAGACTTCGCACAGATGAAATCGATCTAAGGCACTGTGCCTACTGCTGCTTACTTTTTGAGTTTTTCGAAGCTTATATATCCACTTCAGCGTCGAATTCTTCAGAAAAATAGATTATGTCGGATGATTTAAACTACGATCTCCACTGAAATAGCAAAAATTCGCACATTTTTTCAACGCTAGGCCCGAATAACGCTCTGCCAATTGGGAGACGCGTATTAAATTTCACGCCATACCCCCACCCGTCCCCCTTCGGCATCCAATAATCCTGTTTTTGATGTTACGAAGGGTGCATGAAATTAAGAAGAAGAAGTATGACAAGAAGTAATATCTTTTCTAGCTGCAACTTTTTTGCATGCACCCTGAACGTCTAGAATGAAAAATAATTCGACATGAAGGAGATTACTAACAAGGGCAGAATTATTCATTTGATGGAGTCGGAAAAGATATGTGCAGCTTGTGGTCATCGCCGTAATGTTTGCAAATCCAACAGGCTCACATTATAAGTACTTCATAACGCTGACTTTTTTTTCATCAATGCAAAATAATAGAAGCGACGACTTCAAGTAGAATATCCTTCCGATAATGCGACACATATCAGGAAAGCAGTGCTGCAGTAATTAAAAAAAGCTGCTTACGACGGTTAATTTCAACTACGAGCGCATATTGGTGTAGAAATATATTTATGCTGATAGCAGGCAGTCATTGATCACTTACTTAATGCAGCACATAGTTCTTATTCTGAGTTTACCAGATAGCAGTAGGCGCCGCGAAAAGTTTCATGAACTTACCGACTAGTCACGTTCGTTCTCTAAGCTGCATGTTGTGCAGCAACGCCACAACTGTTCAGGATGTTCTTTTGCCTCCAGAATTTCCTGTTTAAACAAATGCCTGAAGAAGGTCAATGACTGCGCGCATCAGTGTTTGCATCTAAGCGACAGCGTTATGGTTGCGAAATTAAACGAATAGAGGCTGGCCTATGCTTAATGACGGCTATATTGCAAAAGTTAGGATGCCGCTGATTTGAATCCTCATAGCGTGCTGAGGGAATCAAATTTGGAAATCCGAACCCTTTCGACGTAGGCGCACGCATCTGTGGAGTCATCGAGGGGAGCACCTACAGATTTCGGACTGCTGAGAGCCGAATTGATACGCAAGAGGATAAGCCGGTCGCGCATCGAGCCGAGCATGTTGAATTAACGTGCACCAAACGACGGTAACTAAGGCTTCCCAGATCGAAGGCTGCCACGAATGCGCGTAATTAACAAACGCCGTTTTCACGCTTCTTTGTCAACATTAATTATTCAGATCCGCGTTCAAAGAGGGTGTTTAATTCGGATGCACAGTGTTGAGTTGTGACACGCTTGAACAGTCACTTTTCATGCACTCACTTTAATCTGCTAGTGTCACTCTTGCATAAATCTATAATATGAAGATGCAACATGATTGAACTGCCGAAGAACTAACACACTTGCCGGCATGCATGATTCTCCTCGTTAATCGGATGGTCGATAAGATTTGATGCGCAGACAATGGGGATCTATTTCGGTTTAAACAGGCAATATTAAGCTAAAACAACGCTTTTACTAATTAGGGTATATCACTGGCCACTCCTTCATGTGCACATCCGCGAATGGCAGTACGTCATATCAATACGGCTCTTTCACACACCATAGAGATGAAAAAGCTCCCGAGGGTAGACATGATGTGTGCTCTTGCGATTCCAGTCATCGTGCCAACCGTTTTATTCACAGTAATGCAATCATAATTTAAGCGTCCCGACTAGCAGCTCAAATCGTATGCAAAAAATTCGTCCTCCTGCATATTTCCGACCAGTGAGGATGTAGAGTCCCCGTCAAGTAGGTACGCGCAAATGAACACGCTCGAATCATTTTGAAGTTGATAGGATGACTTAGGAATTGCGCAACCGTACCATTTTAATTACACTCATCGGGTATCTATCTTTAGCTTCATTGGTTTTTACGTTGAAACCATGTAACACACTGGAATATAGGAAATACATGCACAGGAAGCGTGTACATTAATACGACTTGCAGATGCGGAGTGGCGATGTTGAGTACAGCTGCTCACTTGAAGTGGAGTTATGAAAGGGTGGGGCAATGTTGCAGCGTTGATATCCTTTTTATTCCGCTGAAATAATCCTCCTTCAACTTCTTTTGAGAACAAATAAACGAGCGATTCGAATACACGTATTGAAAATGTTACGCTGTTGATATAATGCCTAATGCGCGCCAACGGAATATAGCAATGAAATTTAAACTACCACCTTGAAACAGGATTCATGTAACACACAATCCACACCTGGAACATTAGTCTTTCCCGTGAGCCGGACA
Organism: Ascaris suum; assembly: GCA_013433145.1. Classification (NCBI taxonomy): domain Eukaryota; kingdom Metazoa; phylum Nematoda; class Chromadorea; order Rhabditida; family Ascarididae; genus Ascaris; species Ascaris suum. The sequence goes on from CM024175.1 coordinate 3,787,887, forward strand.
GGGTATACGTATATTCCTTTCTTGGAAGTGTATCCCACTGAAGCCTTGTCCAAAGTGCAACAATAAAGTGTTCGCGGACCGTTCTCTTCTACGATAACCGACGATAGATAGCATTTAACAGTTGGACTTGTAGTGGGAAATTTCGCAACGTTCTAAGCGGGAGAGCGTCACAGCTCTTGTATGTTAATGATGGGCATTTCGCATGCGTTACGATGCCCGTGGGAACAGCAAGAGATTTTTTGCAAGTAGGCGTCATTTGATGATTGCGCTCATGCTTTCTCTGATATCTAAGGTAAATTAGGTTGGGCCGTATAGGTTCCACATATATGTGCATATCTATATCTATATCTATATCTATATCTATCTATCTATCTATCTATCTATCTATATATATATATATATATATATATATATATATATATATATATATATATATATATATATATATATATATATATATATATATATATATATATATATATATATATATATATATATATATATATATATATATATATATATATATATATAAGAAGCATTGGCACTAATGGAACAAACACCTACGAGCGCGAAACTACCAACATTCGCTAATGGGATAACTCAATCACGCGGAACGTTATAAGGTCCTTTTTTTATATCTTATTTGCGCCAGTCAAGAAGTAATGCTAATCTTTGTGTTCACAGCTTTATCCAAACACGTCAGCGGTGCGTATCACAGGGCAAATAACCCACATCTTGCGCGAAGAAGGAAATGCGAGCAACGTGTATGCATTGCACACAACGCATATTTATTCGGCACAAATTTGCGACCTTTGCTGAGAACTTAAGCAGATAGTTAGCTGCGAATGCACAGGCCACGAAATGAGGAGGCCTATGCATTTTATGCGTGCTTAGACTTTAGGAGGTGTTTCAGATTGACTTTCGGGCATCTTTTAGGTTGACCTTCGTTGCTCCTTTGGCACAACATAACATTTGAAACTCCTAAATGCCTTCAAATTCGGATTTCAAAATTGGTCGAACGTTGTTTTTCAGATGGTTGTCGGGTCGTAGCAATTTATAGGGTGCATCCTGATAGACCAAGAGTGGTCGTTAATGTTTTCCGAGCTCTGAAAACATTATCTTTTCGTGTGTGAGGTTCCTGCCGACCGCAGTTTACAGGTCTTGATATGCGCACGTGATAAGCAAATGCAGCTGTCATTTTTCGTTACCAAATGTTCATTATTGACTTTTGTTCGTAGCAGTTAAGGAAACTTTATGGTGCATGGTGACGGATCACAACAAATTTCTGAGATCAGATGTTAAGGTGTAGTACTTATATGTTTAAAATCAAAATTTTTCCCTCATCATTAAAATGCACCACTCAATGCTACCAATATTATAAAATTGCTCTCCCATTCTGTGGAATAGAAACGGCGATTTCCTTCATAGAACAAACTTATACGAGCCAGTTTATGCTGAAACAGAGCAGACTTAGACAAACTGTGGGGGAGATTTCCGAACGTCGCATTATATTGTAGAATTAAATAAGACGCCTGTGGCATTCATTTTTTTTTTTGTTTGAAACTTTTGAGATTAACAAATTACCTGATCTCCTGTGCGTTTTCTTCCATAACTAAGAGAAGAACAGATCAGCTTATGCTAGCGTTTTCTCATCGCAGAGCAATGTATGAAGGTGTTTCTTTCCTATGCGAGCGATCAACATTTGAAACAAACTTCCTATGCGAGTTGTGATAGCCTGTTACATGGACACATGCAACAAACATCCAAAAGTAGCCAGGTTGTCTCAGTGAAATTAAAGCCGTCAAAAAAAGCAATGTCGGCGTCCATGTTTTGATATCCGTTGTTCTCATATAAACCAAAGGATTTCGTCGTTAGTAAATTTTAAGTTAAACCACCACATAAGACAAATTTCAAACGAGCTATAAAAACTCAACAGCTGCAATTAACGTGCAATGCATCTTTTTATAGAGACCTCTTCTGCGTGAACCTGTAATAAAACATAATATGAAAATTACGAAAGCGATATCGCGATATAGAAAAATATATCATGCAGGCATAATGAGTGCCCTCCACTCACCGTGCACGATCTTCTATTTGCGAAGTTATGCCTCCTTCGCGAATAATTTATTATGAACTCTTCTGCTCCAGTAATAACTCTCTTTCCTACGTCTGCAGCATACAGGATACCCGATATCAGGCATTTATTCGCCATGCTCAGGGATTTTCTGAAGTTTTGACGTTGCATTCATAAGAAGCCAAGATTATAGATCCCATGACAACACCACACATGATCAACAAAATTCTAAGGTTATATGTTCCCTTGATCTACAGCTTGCTGATTCTATTGGAGCATTCAGGCTGGGCACTTTGAAGCGCATTACCGACGACTTGTTCGTCAACGAATATTAAACATGGCTGTTTAAGTTACGACCTTGTAGATACATTTGACTCCGTATTACTAAGCAGTTGGCAAAGGGGCAGATTATCGCTTGAGGAAAAAGCAAACTGAACTAAGAGTGATCGAGAAGCACATCAAGGTGGCCGCTGTGGAATGCATTTATGAGAGAAAATCTGAGGAGCTGTTATCATAAACGAGCGACTCTCTAAGCAGTTCCGGTGCTCAGGGGCGATATGGCCTAGAGGAAAATAGAAGTCTGAAAGAACGAAGATGCATATGGATATTCTATAAATCAGCTTACTAATGGATTCTCCGAGGGTTTCTGCGACGTCACATCCATTATACACAGCCATCACCACCAGTATTATTGCAGATATCGTTGTCTACCAAAACTGTCACCTCTAGCTCCAACTCTCACCAATGACCAGTAATATCGATTGCGCACTCGACAAATGGACTTTAAAACAATGAACGATTGTGGGTGACTTTCAACCAGCTGTGCTAGATTTCAAAGCTAAACATCGCATCTGATTGACACCTTTGATATAGGTGCAGTCAGAAAAAATGCTCAATGAGCATTCTCCATTATCCGAAGTGCCCACATTCCTTATTAGGCGATTTGAGAGCAAAGAATGTTGGACGCGCAACTTCGGTGAGTATGACAGGTGTGCCACAAATGTTGGCAAATATGAAGTATTGCAATAAATCCAGTACGACAATATGCCAGCCGCTTAAATGAGCTGTAGTCGGTAATGAAATGATATATAGTTAGCTAGTGACAGTGTAATCGTAGCGAACGAACGCAGGCAGGCAGGCATTGAAATCAAAATACAACGTGCAGTCCTGCGCAAGAGAAATATCGGATTCGCTAAAATGGGGCATTTCTGGAAAGCTTGCGAAAAATTGAAATTCACAAACGAATTTCAAGGACTCGGTTGGGTCCCAAGGAAGTAAACGCAGAACTTTCATCCATTCACCTTCCGAATTCCCGATTTTTTCCGCGCAGCTGTATGCTCTCTGTGACATGCCATTGTTGTGGGAAGAGAAGATTTAAGAATAAATCCGAAGTATAACATCTCAGGCTTAAAGTTATGCAGAAACCGCTATGTGTTTTGAAATGTAATCAGTTCTTTATCTAGGCACGATATCATGAGATAACGCTCGAAAATATAGTTCAGTAATCCGGTTCGGCCCATTGTAACATTAGCAAAAGTCATTGCTGGCAACGGTTCTGTGAGTTTGAACTTATGTGTGATATGTAAGACTAGTGAAAAGAATAGTAACAGTTGATGCCCTCAGAATTCTCCGAATTCAGCTTAAGAAGGAGCATTTGAAATGTGTGCACTCAGAATGCAGAAACGAAACGCTTAGTACTAATGAGTGCAAAAATTTTTGTAATTTCTGTACTCCACTTGACGCATGATGACCGTTTTCTAATAGATCCCAACAGGAAATTACTGCAAAAATAAAACGTGACTAATCGATGAGGATTTGTTTTGTGAAAGGTGTGAGAGGTGTAAGAAGTATTCCGCTGTTCGTCGTAAATTAAATGCGACAGCGAGCAAATAGAGTTGACATTTGCATATACGGCTAAGTCTAAAACTGACGTCAAATATTTTGTCGCATCCACTTTGCGGAGGTTGTTTTCGAGTATCGCATCTTTGCCAGCCTGACAACATTATCACAAAAAATATTCAAATATATTCACTTATTAATCAGCACCACATTTTCCAGCAAAATCAACTAACTATTCATGTAATTATGCCTCGAAATATTCTTTCTCTGTTCCCAGTGGATCAATTTTAAATAGCTACAGAAAAAAGCCCACATCATTATTAATCTCGCAAAAGTTCTGATGACGTGGGCATCTGGAGAGGAACCGAGCTCATAGAATAGGATAGGGTGGCAACGCTTACACGGCAGGCTTCATTGAAATTGCATTGCCGCATGTGGAGGAAAGTTGCGAAAGCAAGAAGCACTTGTGGTGCGTCACAATGAAGGGCATGTTCAGCAGTTGCCACATGTCCAAAGTGTCACAGAGAAATATGTTACGGAATTATCCTGGTAGCAGCTCTTGAACCTCGGCAAACTGAAGGTTTAGCCGATTGTGTTGAGAATTGGATACCATCTTAAAGCCTGTCCATACCCTAAAAGTCCGAAATGAAGCCTGCGAAGCCTGCATATTGCTGAAATGTCTGACCCTTCGTTAGGAAAGACTAAAGGATCACGGACTCCAACGTAGAAATAGCAAAAGTTGCAAGATATGATGGTGATCAAAGGAAGACCACTGTGTTTCAAGAGTATAGCAAGATCATAGCAACATGGTCCATTGCTGTTTGTTCTTTCTATCTTCAGACACCTGAATCATGCACGTGGTGAACTCTGATGCGTGCGTGAATGGCACACGTGTGCATCATATTAATCACCTTTTTGTTGAAAGTCCTTCAAATGCTTTAACCTAAGAGCTTCGAGGTACCGCGAAAATTGTCTCGCAGACGCAATTCGCGACTCCCTTTGTTTCACGGCTCATGGCCACCCAAACATGAGCTCAGGATCTGAGTTTCAGCATTAGTCAGCACCGGTTGTGGTCGACCCTTACTCCTGGTTTCGCGCCCGGCTCCTCTACCGCCGATAATTCAAGCACCAGACTTCGACTCTAGGTATCCTATAAGAAGAGTTGCCGTTATCTGAGCTTGACGCCTATAGCTGAGTGAAATAACTTCCTGATTCCGACTGCTACTAGGATATGTAATGAAGGCCGAGAATCGACCCGCGAAAACAGCTTCATAGCCGACTACGAGGGATTCTGGAATCATCTTCGCAGATGACTCCAAAGCGACTTTTTAGATTTTGCTATGAGTTTCTCACGATAGTATACGCCTGTCATGAGAAGTTATGCATATTAAATTGCTATGTGAATTGGTCGCAAGAGGTTCTCTAAGCATTAAAGAATATGAGAAGAAATGTTATGCATATTAGCGTATTAGCGGTGCATGCAACAAACATGTTCACAAATATTAATGCAGAGCTAGTCACAACTAGGTCAAATTTCATTTCAGCAAGTTCTTGTTTATCAATGTCATTCCTTCACCACCTATCCATCTGCCTACAAATGGCTAAGAGCGCAAACATATCGTTGAAACATTTTGCAATATAATAGCAAATTTCATCACTTTATCCTTTTCAACGAGGAGATATGCAGAGAATCTTAATGTGCCGATATGCGTGAAATTTACTTTACTTTCTGTTCGACGTTCAAATTTATTCCAGAAATAGATAGAAAAGTAGAACAGAAGGTGTAGTTGGAAAAATGGGACGTCAACCGTAGAACGCGAAAAATATGCTTTTAAATTTTACAACTCCAGCAAATAGTGTTGCGTCGAAGAAAATTAATCACTTTATATGAGCATGAAAAAATTTCCCAAATATTCCCACGCAATTGACCGAGATCGCTTAGTGAAGAACGAAACTGTCATTCAGTGACCATTTTTCAATTAGTACATAACATCTGAGCTGTATATTTCAAATTTTCGTTTTAAAATTCGGTAGGAACTATGTTTCTCTTGATTTCAAATAAGACGGTCTATTTCAAATAAACAGAAAGCGAGAAGAAATTAAATTCTACAAGAATTAATTCCAAATTTCAAAAATGAGCTACTCAACAGACTTCATATGGAAACCATAGATAGGCCCAATTACCAATAGTAACACATGGTAATAGATGTTATAATAAGAACAGCACTCTCATCATTGCCACAAATTGATTGAAGTAACAAATATAGTAGCACTAATGGCAGATTATGGAAGTTGTAATACTCACCGTTGACAGTATCACCAGCAGTTTTTCTCAATTTAACAACGAAAAATAAAATATGCGAAATAATGCCTTCTTGCTTTAACTGATCATGGTTGCGTAAACGAGAAGTTTAGCGGCTATAGATAATCAGTGTTTTCCGCGTCTTTTTCTCACAACGTTCACTAACAGTTTATTGTGAAACCAAATAACCTTTTCTTCGTGTTCTTCGCAAAAATGCTTCTGGGAAGTTTGTTCCACGGTATGAATGTTTGCTGAGAACGCTTTTGCCTCTGTGAGTCTTATATGAAACGTCGCAATAGCATAGAAGCAATCGGCAAATCACTGAATACCTATAGTTCACATCTGGCATCTCCTATGCCACTAGAAACATATAATGGATGAAAATGTTACCGAAATATGCTTGGTAATCGGTCGTCACCAAAAGAAAAGCGCCATGCTATTCAACAAGAAAAATTGCCGACATTTATTCGACCATTTATTACAGCAGCCTTGACATGCAAATTGTTAGTTATCCCGATTAATGGAGAGGAAAAGAAAAGATGAAATTGAAAAAAAAGAAAATTATGGGCACGATAAATTTGTGAAAAGAAATAATGAGGTAAAGGTGGGGAACATGCAAGTGTCATGATCGCATCGACCACAGGTGAAATCTTAGCACATTGCGCTTTAAAACCTTTCTTTAACAAAATAAGATCGCTTTCAAGTGATTTCAAAGAGAGCTGAAGCAAACTTGACGTGAGACAGCAACCTCATGGAAGAATCGAAAAGTTGGAAATACAAAAAAAATAGTAGGCAGTGTACATTAATCACTTATTGACGCCTTTGCAGGACAAGCAGATGTTATATTTGTGTTTAAAGTGTTTTGCTTATTCGATATATTTGTGTTTAAATTCAGCTCACTAAAAATTTAGAAGAAGGCAACGCGAGCGAAAGCTGAGGTGCGCTACTTCCGAAGAAACAAGATGCCATCTCCATCAAATTGAATACAAAAGCTCTTGCTTCTAGTTGAGCAAGCCCACCAACGAACATAACCAGTATTTGAACGCTAAGAAATAAAATATTGATTTCGAATATAATATGAGAAAATTTCTCGCAACAAAGATGACAGCAGTATTGATAACAAAATTTGCATAAAAATATATTCCATCAAAAGTTGTCAGTGTTGCTTAAGAGAGCTGACACGTAACTTTCAGGCGAAAAAAGTTATGCGTATCCATTCAGTTAATGCAAACGTGTTGCCAAATTCACATTAGAAAATTTTTTTCAAAGGCATAGAACAAGTGGAAAAGAAAAGACAACGATGATCAACCATCAAAAGTCGAATTTATGCGAAGAAAAAATAGTGAAGTCTCATACCACTCTAATGAAAATGATATAATGAATTATATCGAAATGGTTACGAATTGAAAGAGAAATCGTTAAGGCTGAAAAAAAATATGGGAAAAAAATGGTTGAAATGCTTCAAAATTACTCGCTTAATTTGTAGCAAAAACAGATCGTGAATGACAATATATGAGAGGCTCATTAATGAAATGAATTTCGATAGAATTGCTTTTCATAAAAGATCAAAATTAAAGGAAATCTAAACTATTGCAATATTAGTAATGTAAGTAATGAGAAAAAGTTTAAATATTCATCGTGTTGTAATTATGCGCCGTCTTAAGATAAAGCATTGATTTATCATTATTTCAAATGACGCAAAAATCCATCAGCACTGGATGAAGAAAGTTAGTGGATGAATGAGCAATCATAAGGACAGAAATAATCGTTGAAAATATTATTGTAGGTATTTTTTTTTTAAATTACAACAAAAGAGACGAAAAATGCTCTATGGAACATCGGAAATATCCAATCAATAATAGAAGACATGATATGATAATAGCGGAAGGAAGATTTTAAAATTTGTTGATAGAGTCAAAACGTTGAGTCGTCATTAGACGACATTTCATGGGATAGGACTCGTTTCATTGAGATTAGGAAACGCGCAACCAAATCCAATACCATCACATACAATGAAAGCTCAGCGCAATATTATATATGGTTTCGAATGTATCTAACTATTGAGAGTGGTGATATAGATGATGGATTAATATATTCATTGCGCTAAAAATTTCTTAGAATAATTAATAAATTTAAAGAGAAGTTTCAGTAAGAACAGTAAGATGGCGTTGAAAATTAGAATCGAATGAAGAAATTATCAAACGCTGTGATGAGTACGGCTCTTAGCGTTTCCAAGTCGAAAAGTCAACAATCAAAATTCAATGCAGAAGTGTTAGATTACGTCGAGCGTATATGATTATCGCTTGCTCCTAGAAAAAAGCTCGATATGGATAATAGCGACATGAAACGTGTAGGCAATAACGATGAAAGGAAATTTCCACTTAGCAATGCACTAAAATTGGAAAACGATGGGAAAATTGAATTACCACCTGTTGGCTGAAATTGATTTCTTGTTAGCAAATCAGCCTCAACGACATCGACTTCATGAGAGATGAAGTAAGAAAAATTAGCAAATAAAGGAAATGCTATTCACAAGTAAGAATTTTTTAGTGCAAAAGATGCAAGAAAAGAAATACACTGATGTGAATATATGGATTCAGAGGAAAAAAAACTGATGAAAAAGAATTGCTGTTAATCGATAGACTGTATTGGTTCTCAAACAACTAAACAGCAACGAACCCAATGCGAATAGAATCACTACTACTAAAGCTCCCCTTCACTATTAAAGATTCAAAAGAATAGCACGATTTTGCGTAGAATTCACTTTCCCTGCTATTATATATGCTCTTGAACATTAGTATGTTAGCAATGAAAGGACTGTTTTGAACGGATCGACGCAATAATCTGAGTGTCAGGATTATCGATTGATTGCATGCGATGATACGCTGATCTGCGATTGAACTTTTAACTTTGAGGTTTTTGGCTTTCTTGAAAGAGGAATATATTATCAGTAAATAAATGGGCAATAAAAAAGTCAACTAAGTCAGCAAATACATATTTCAAAAAAGCAAACATAAATTCCAACTATTTTTATGCATATAATTAGTTGTTTGTAGCAGCGCTTTACCCTGGCGCTCACTACGGAGCCTTTGAAAAATGGAACGCATCTAAATTGACGTGAAAAATGTATTTGGAAGATTTGTTTAACAATAGTTATATTTTAGAAGCTACTGTATAACTTTCATCGCATAACTTTCATCCGGAAGTCAATGTTACTCCTTTGGATATGCACTTGGAAGTTCCTCTAGGAAGAAATGATGAAAAATGTTGATAGTCGATTTCTGTAAACAAAGATAAGCTGCTCATGCTCATTATAACCTCTCAGAATTTTTCGTAAAAAACGAAACACATATAAACGAACACTCGTAGACTGTTCGTTTGTTGAGCGGCTCGAATTTCTTCCATCATATTTCAAGTCGAAAAATGAAGAGCGGTAAAAACAGAGAATAGCTTCGAGGAAAACTATAGGAAGTTCAGAGGAAATTCTAAATTTGTAACAAACAACCGAGCCAGCGAGTGGATATATACTGATAGGTTGATAGGAGAGAAGGCAGCAAATCAGTCAAACTTCAAATTATGAGATATCTTTATTAAACGTCTGGTTGCAGTCCACTGAGAGGAAACAAACTTTGAACTTGATAAAACAACAAAGATATAGGCGTATTCCTTCCACGTACATAGAGTCAAGGACGAATGCTTCATCTTTACGAAGCTACCACACACTATCGAATAATTCGCCTTATAAGAATTTCATGCCTTCGCCCTTCCCCTTTTCCTCATTTCCATCTATCCTCGAGCCACGTTCATTACATATTCCGACAAAACCATTATCTTTGTATACACGAAAGGCCATATGGTATTCTCATTGGATAACGAAAATTTTGACGGTGATGTCATCTCTTATCAACCACTTGCAGTGCAGCCCTTCACATATTCATGTAACCAGGTACGTGCAATCACAGAAATTTTTAGTCGCTAGCTTTTGTTTGAGGTGACATCGTACCTGAGGTGGCGTAATTAAAGCAAGGGTATGCGGAAGGGAATCTTTGACCTACACATTCATATAAAGCGATTGTTAAACGCGTTCTCAATGAACGTCTTAAGCTGACCGTCAAAATAGAATTCTCGAAGTTTACAGAGCATGCGCAAATTCGAGCAAATGGTGGCATCAGAAATCATCTGCTATGTTGCCGAGCACTTTGCAACCAAAAGCACCTATAGACACCATGAGCCATCATTTGTATATTTGCATACAGAAACGAAACGTCAAAACACTCTTTCTGCGTGCAAATTCTGTGCATAGATCCACAGAAGCGGACAAAAAGCAGTTTGTAAGCGATGCTCGCGCTAGGGAGTTCAGGTGTTATGCCGCCGAAGTAATTCTACCCCCATTTTCTATGGCTCGAAGAGGTTCATTTTGTCCAACATCCCCCATTTAACGTTCTCTCAATATTAGGCCATAATGTCCTCTGCTATATTCACTTAATTCCCCCCCCCCTCCCCTTCCCAACTCCCAATCACTCGGCTCCAAGCCACGCCACTTTGATTCAGTAATTGCATATACAGTGACTGTTCATCGCCGCAAACTTTCCGCTAGAATTATTCATTTCTGAAATCGAAATATCGAGCTATTTTTTTTTCCTACGTTGAAGAAAATATGAGACCAGTACACGTCAGTGCATCTTATCCTTGTTTCCGCGCAATCAAGCTCACTGCCTCGGTGAAGTGGCCTTATGCATCTTTTCGAGCAAGTTTTATAAACTGGTTCTTTAACGTGCGTTAGAGGCAATATTCTCTTGCAAAATGATTTATAGATTCGAAGAAAAATAACGTTAGTCGCCTATGTAAGTTCAAAGGAGTGCAGAATATCATAACTATAAAAAGCTTCAGTGAATAGAGCCTATGATAGGAAGAGGAGAACAGTGCAAGAAACTGACGTCAATTTCTATGCGCATAGATAGCTAAAATGTAAATGCAAACAGCCTACTAACATCGAACAACGTTCGTTGCTCGGCGAACCACGGCGTAAGCTTTTAGTTTCTGGCGCACTAATGACGAGCTTAAAAATGAATGGTTCACCGCCAACGACATTGAATAATGAGGCGCAGTGAAACGGAAGTCAAATTTATCGCCTTTGCAATCTTTTTGAAGAATCGGCAGCAGAGGTTGGGAAGGGGGCGGGGAAAAGGACGAGGAATAAGAAGAAAAAGAATTAGATCATTGCTTTCCGAAAAAGTTATTGCCAGCAATGGATTTCCTAATCTTGCCATTTCAAGAATGGGAGAGCAGCGACAAATCGGGCCGTGAACAAATATAGTAAATCTGCCGTCACCATGACAATCGCTGCGAGTTTATTTAATAAAAGTTCACAATCGCGATTATGAATTACGTCAATGCTCGAGCAGGTATGCAAAAACGGAACGTTGCCGGAAATGCTCATTTCACGTTACCTCGATGGGATAGCACAGGACGCAGATAAGAACGAGTCGTGAAGTCTGACGGAGCAGCTGGCTGGCATGCTACTCAAATTTGCGTGTCCCTAGTGCAGTATACCACTTTCATTGATATCAGCAGGTAATAGGTATACAAAATGAAGCTACTGTATTCTATTTGACATAAGCGTTAACGTAAAATATCTACAAAAAGTTCATCGTTTTTTATAACGCCATCAGGGGAAAGAGTTGCAAGGATGTTTTTCTTTCTAGTTCGGAATATCTATAGTTCTTTGTGAAGCTCAAGCGTAAATCTGAAATTGAAATGAAGCCATTGGATAGACAGATAGGTGTAGATTCTACACGCTGGCAGATACGACGAGAACGTTATTTCCAGCTGCAGGGCAAATTTATAGTGACCCGTAAAAAGCGTTACTCACACGAAAGAACTAGACATACTCGCGTAAATGGTGATTTTGGTGCGAAGTGATAAAGTTGGTTACTCGAAATGTGAAGCACAATGATAGGGAGCCATCAATACCTTGAAATAAGCACAATCAGGGGTTATGCAGATTTGAACGTTACAACACGAAGTAGCGAAAAAAGAGAGCATTCCGTGGTGAATGACCTGTTAAAGGTAACATTACGTCTAACCTCTCAGATGGTGAACTATACGCCAATTAAGGTGATGGTGGACCTTGTGCCGAAGCTTAAGTTGTTGAGTGCTACAACGCTTCCTTTAATGGTTAGATGGGATGTGGAAATAAGATATAGTGCACCATGAAATGATGTTATTAATTTGGGGATTTTTTCTTATAGCGAAGAGATGATGTGTGACAGAGGTTTAGTGGAGAATGAACACGAAGTGACGATTCTTAGGAAAATTGCGGATCTCGGCTCTGCGAAAGTTGGAATCATTCTTTGTTGTAGTATTGTGCGTCTTCACGATATACTGCATCTTTCCTACATACTGCTAAATGTTGGAATCGAAGTGATTCCGATATTGAACCCATCAACAATTCATAACATGAATAGCCGAAATATATGTGCCGATCTGGCACGGTGAAATGCCGTTGTGGAGTATGGAACAGTTTGAGACAGCCGAACTGCGAATATGGACGCCCTTTAGTTTTACAGCCTTCCACGACATCTATTGTAATGTACCGTGAAACTACAACGAAACAAAAAGTAATGCACATTGTACTTACAAAAATATTACCTTACATTGCATTACGTTTTTCGAACCACCCACAAATACACTTTAATCCCCATTTGCTCCATTCATTTCTTGTAATTCAAATATTCCTATCTTCTCGACGCCATGAAATGGTTTCCGGATGTATTTGTCAGGAAGATGCAGCCTGTGTCTCATCTCATTAAAGAAATGAAGTCGACCGGGAAGCTTCGAAAACATCAAGTTATTTCTTGTAGCTCCAGCGCAACCGCCAAAGGTAAGCAACATAGTAAATTCTCCGAACATTTGAAGTTTTACGAAGTTGAAGAGAAATGCGTAGAAAACCGCTCAAATGCGCAAATCTCTGATTCACAAAAATTATACATATACATCGCTCACATAATGTCACATTTGCCTATAACATTGTAAGAGTAGGTGATTCGATGACTCAAAGAAATATTCCAAAGAAAGTTTCAAAAATCTACTTCAGTAATTCTTTTTATGAGGTTAAAGTTGTCTCGGCCGCCATATTTTAACCAATTCATTAGGGAATTATCTCTAAGTAATCCTATGCCAAGCTCAAAATCGCTTAGTGTTACACTTCTTTGCTATCTCTCTTACCCACTCTGAATGTGTACGTTCGCTTCAACTTTGCTGAAGAAACCACCTGCTAGTTCGATTGAAAATTAACCGCCGATTATGCATCGTACTTCAATTGCAAATTTTTCGAGACAAGCACTAGAGCCTAAAAATTGATGAATTTACGCCGAATGTTCTTCTGAACACGGCGTGATTCGCATCCGTTACCGAACGGTCTGCAACGCCACAATTAGCTACAAAAAATGTGTAGACTGAGTATGCAATGACCTTTGAAGCCGTCGACTACGAGTAGCAACTCTCTAAAAGGAAAGATCAATCTTGATCGGCCTGTTGCTGAAATTGGTCACAGCGTTTTCACGCTCTCTTCTCCTGCTCACCGAATATCTTAACGATTACTCCGCTATATTACGACTGAAAGCTGACTATTTGTTGAAAAGCTTCAAAATGTTTTATCGATTGCGTAGCCAGCGAAACTCAAAGATATAACGGCAATGAGAAGTACTTCTCACGAAAAATATCGTTGCGGTCACATTAAATTTGCATACGGATCTTATCTCGGAGTATGGTTGAAACTCATTCATCTACGTGTGGTATCCTCGACTTTGCTACAGTAATCAACCTTATCCTCAACGTAGACTTCTATGCTCCGCTGCTGTTGCAAAGTTGTCGAAAATTCCAACACGTACACTCCGGACCTTGCAATATTTATGTACTGAGCATGACTAGGGACATTCATTAATTATATTTGACCCTCTGTGGCATGCACTACTCCTGAAAGATCTCCTTATTTAGTTTCCGATATCGAAGAGCTGAACAATGCCCAGAAAGATTTTATCTGCATTGTTCTGAAATTGTTAAATGTATAACTGAATAAATTCAATTACACTATCGAGTTAAAAACCTTCCACCTGAAAACAGTAGGACATCCCAGGCTCAATTTTCCTTTGACTCCCCCCAATGAAATTTTGCGCAACTGTGCCTATCTTTCTCTCCCAGAGATGCATCGTTTAACCCTTACATTAGTCGGCATCACTTTCAGCCCGTCCACGCATCTGAAGGATGTTCTCCACGGTTTCCAGTCTCGTTTGTAAAAGAATCTGCCTCCTGCCAGCTTCCATAATGCTCCTACTGCCTCATCGTCGAAACTATCTTTGAGTCGTTTAAATTTCACACAATTATTGCACTCACGTTCTGGATCTTGAGATGTTTTAGGTTAATTGTGGGTAATCCTACACATCTTGTGGACATTTTTTCTTTTGATATTTCTTTCCGTTGCTCGTGATGCTAGCAGTCTTTGTGTTTTCCAGCTGGTCATGAAGAAAAGGCTCCTGCATCCGAAAATTTTTCCATCTTTGAAATGATGATCATTCCACAACAAACTATTCGATCGATTTGAAAGTTGGTGGCGGATCGATAGCGCTACAAATAATTTTCTTCATGGGGTTGGGAACTCCGTCTTCAGCGTCTCCGTAGTCGAAGCAACGGGCGAGAAGCGTGAAGTCATGATCTCGCCATGACGAGTCGCCCACAACGCGGTTGCGGTAGTATACAAGTGTGCAAAATCACTGTTCTTAAAATATTTTTCTAAGAAGGCCCGTCTTCACGGCTGACGGAACCGATACTGGAGGGAGAAAGGATGTTCGTACGTATGATGGATATGGCCCGCCTCCAATTACGTCAACTAATATGGTCTTCATCTACGAATTCCTTCACCAGCAACGACAATAGTCACGCTTCAATTTTTTATATCTATGAAAAGAGCGAGACAGTTAGTGGAAAATGCCCGTAACTCGTGTTTTGGGGGACCGAAGTCAGCGCAGGAGCACGATTGATCTGATTTTATTAGGCAAACTCTCTCGCAGCTTTATTACGCAATGTCGTTACGGTTAGCAGTGCACTTCCCGTTTCGCAACTTAAGTTCCTTTCATAACAGGGTTAACACTTCTAAGCAGAACAGAGGACATGAAAAAGCGAATTGATTCTAATCATTTTGGGTTGTTGCGTGATGACGTCCTAGTACTCAGCTAGCTGTTTTCCCTTGCAAACTGGAAGGAGATTCGACTCTAAATAGGTACCTTTGCTTTCAAAGCTGAGACCTCAGTCATCCTGCCCACGCTGTCCGAAGTCGCCCTTCCCCTCCTCCTCCTCCCCCTCCCTCTTACTCTTTATTTGATTCATGCTGCAAGTGTCAACCCCCACTTTGGACAGAGTCGTGCGCCTGCACGTGCTAGTGGCATTTCACATTTCGGGTACACGCCATCACGCATACCCGTTAATCGATGAGCCCATAAGCCTGAAACAATTCGTTTGAATTGTCCCTATGGTATAAGGAGCATAGCAAGGGGGGATTGGGAGTGGGTCGTTTGCCCTTTATCGAACACCCATTCTCTCAGAATATGCCCACCCCGTCTTCCCCCGCCCCTACGCCCTTCCCGGCCGTGCGTTGATTGCCACTGCGGTGAAACTTGGAATTCTTAAACCACCAAACTTAAAGTTCCTAATTCTCCTGCTCAGCATATCAGGTCAGGAAAGGGCTGTTCGATCAATTTCCCTCCACCGGTGTCACTTCGAGAATGGCAAAGCAACTTGGTGTGAACCAATGAGCGATATTCAGGACATTTTATATGTGGAGGAATTTTATATGTTTAAACTGCTGCATGGATGAGACAACTGCACGAAGCTATTCTCTCCTAGAGTAGATACCTCAAAATAAAGAGAAAATAAAGGAACTAGTGAGAAGGATGGGTAACCATTAGGTCTCTGCATGATAACAGAAACTCGCGGTGGCAGGTTTTTCCCATGCAACAGTAAATTCAGCATCTCTGATTTAGATTGCACGATGATAGAAGTAAATTGGTGCTATTAGCTTTGACGAAGAAATTAAAAATGAGAAGCGACGTTTTGAATGCAATCGACTCGGAGTGAGGCATATCTGTGCTGCTTAAAATGCCAGACAGCGACCTCATGCTTCCGATATCCTAGTGCCCTTAAATTTCATCCCTTATAGCTACTAGGCGAAACTTGAGAGCTGTTTTTTTGAGATGGAAATATCTCATTGAAGGAGCATGTAAACGATAGTGCATCTCGGATGTGAGATAGCGTGAGTTTGGCCAGAAAAAAAAAGTCAATGGGACGGAAGACGCGTTTTTTACTTCGTTCTTATAGAATTAATCAATTAAAAAACATTATTTCATCAACGCATTTTGGATTGGAGTAGAGACATCGAAACATAGATGTCAAGAAATTTCGTGACGAATTCTTTAGAGGAGCCGTTCGGTAGCATAACTACTGCCTTTGGCGGCAGAATTTTCGTACGAGGCATTCTGAGGGGAAAGACATCCCACTGCGTTGACATAAGAAAAACTAAGATTAGCTGAAGTTTCCTCATGCTACTGGTTTACTGTTCATGTTTATTGATGAAAACTATATGCAAGGGAATAATCTTCTCGTCACACGTATACATGTCCGAAAACAGAGCGCTAACAACCGAGCACGTAATCTGGTCAGGAAATCACCAAGAGCATTGAACTGTGGGAAAGAAAAGAAAATATATGAAATTGCAGTACGTCTCGACTGTAAATGCAGCAGGTATGTAAGGATTAGTGAGCGACTGGGTCTAACAGCAGACACTTCACATATGTTCAGGGAGACATGAATCCCTCTTCATGTGCGCAATCGAACATTTTGTTGAAGACACTATTTTCATCATGATGTGAGTCACATTTGTGGAAGGGTTGGAAGGATTAACGAATGTAAGTCGAAGGAACAACATGCATATTTTAGTACTTGCAAGGGTGGGCTCGATGTTTCACAAAACTCCCTCATGGCAAAACATTCGCGTTTTGAATTCATTTGAAAGGATTCTGCGTTAGCACTTTTCTAGGCTCAAACCGATTATATGTCGATGGGATGCGATGAAGCTTAGCGTCAAAGGATGCTGACCAATTAGCAGTAATCGAGTATAAACGACGAAATATGAGCCCATAAACTTCACCTGATGTAAAAGAAACGAGTCTACTCCAATACAGTGTGATATGCTGAAATCACTAAGCACTGATCGAGATGCGTTCTTGTGACAGCACCCTCCAACTAAACGTTTAGCACCTCCCCGTCGGCGCACTCTTGCAAGCAATTAAGCCTACGTGCCAAAGGAGGTGTGAAGGTAGCTGCGCCTGCAATTCCCTTCATAAGAATAGCGAATTTTGAAGACCATCAACTCGCCATATAATAGCTGCTTATTATCGGCTTATTTGTCGTCCCTCTATGCATGCTGGCAAGTTCAATGCATACTGAGTTTAATCGATCCTATCATCCACATTGTCGCTAAGCGAACTTGCAGTAAAGGAGAAATAATAACAAATTGACCTGCAGACCCTACAGGATCGCATCCTCTTGGTGGACAATTTTGCAGGGATAATCACCTATGCGTTAAAAAAATAGAAGACAGCGTACAGATCATCCATCCTTAGCTATTGATACTTCTCATCCATCTCTCCTATTAAAGAATGCAGTATACAAAAATATGTGTTCAAATATAAAGAGATCGACCTCTTGAACAATTCTCTTCCAACAAAAGCATTTTCCGACACAGCTGAATGCTATAAATCTGCAGTTCTTGTGATACTGACAAGTACTTGCAAGGTTGTTTGAAGGTGATCGGTCAAATTAAAAGTCGCTCCAGGCAATTACCTTAGCTGCGGACTCATCCACATAACTTCCTGACTCTAACCTTTTTTTGGTGAGTTAAACTAACCTATAGACAGACATTTGTAAACGAAACTTTCTGAAAACGGCGTAAGAAGAGAGCGCATTGGACACGAATTTGCATCACTAGCCACTATCCATCGAGTATATATTTCCAGAATGGGACATATGGGCCTTCGCTTGTCTCTGGAGTGTTGTTGAATATGTGGAAGAATAAAATTCTTATGTTGCTTTTTACGATTCTTTCTTATGTCGCATCATAATGAAATCACAAATAGGATTCCGCACTCCCAGAGTGAAATGAAAAAATCAGCGAGTCTTGTAAATGAATAACGTTTCATCGAGTTTCCTAACGATCCCGCAAGAAGCTGTGTTAGATGGAATTGCGCTGCCAATGAAAGATGCCGAACTCACCAAACCCATACGTTAGATCATGAAGAATGCAAAAATTTCCTGAAACCCCACATATTCAATGGGCATTATTAAGAAGACGAACGTTGCAATTCTTGTCATGAACGGTTCGTACTGTTCGAGGGGAATATGGAAAGAAAAGAACATGGAAATGAATATAGATGCGGTCTCTTCTCCTTCGTCCATTCCCCATCTCTACCTCGTCTTTCCCTCAACAACATTGCCTCTTCATCTCTTACTTTCTGCAGTGAAGAAGTGTGGTTTCAAATTGCAGGCCAGACGGCTTGCAGCAATTTTTTCTGAATGTGCCAGAATGGAGTGCAATAAATCCACATGAAGGTTGTAAAATAACTGCTGATCAATATTATGGTATTTTTTAATGGGAAGCATTCGTCATTTGTCTAAATTTTCTTTTATTCATCTGGTAAATTGGTTCACCTTCTGAAGAGATGAGGCTGCTCAGCATGATACAGGACGTTCGAATATCCAGAATTCGGATTACATTGGAGGTGTGAGCTTCAAACATAAGAATTTTCGACCGGACGCTCACGAAAAGATACTTTTCTTGTCTAATTGCTTGCAGTTTTCTTAGCACGCCTCTCCACATTCCAACGATTAGTTCAGTTTTGAAAAAAGCAACAAACTTTTAAATCTACAAAAGGACTAATAGGCTTATCATAAATATTTAGCTTGTATTTGATCGATTTAATTGAGATACCATCGGCTCATCCCTCATCGATAGGAGTGAATGACCGATGAGGATGGTTAGTACTGATGTAATTTAAATTTAACGAATTATGTAATGAAGCAAAAATTTTGGTTAAAACTGCTTCGCAATATCTTTGAAAGACATCTGGATAATGCTCGACGAATTTGATAACGGCATCAAAAAATTGACCTCCAAATATAAGCCCACTAACGATCGTACTGTATATGCCAAGCTCACCATGAGAATAATTATAAAACAAAAATCTTTTTTCGTTTTTCTTTATTGATGTCGACGTTCGCGATTTTTATTACGACACAACTTTAGAAGGGAGCCAGCCATGTGTGGCAGTCACATTTTTCTTTCTCTGCAAGCATATTTTGTATAAGCGTGTGCACGAATTGAGTTTTTTTTTCTAACTTTGACGGGCCAAATATAGAAAACACATCAGTGGGAAAATTACGAGAAATATCACGTTTTCTTTGTTACGTTGAAATAGTTGCACCACATGGATGCTCGTACAAGCGGAAAGCACTAACGAAATCGAGCAAAATGCTCTCGACCAAGTGGAAGAAATTAAATAAAACATATACATCATTAACGCCAAAGCAACATTCACTCAGGCGGCGCAATTCCATCAGAGCACGCAACTAGATTAAGCATACTTTGGAGCGACAAAAAGGAGTACTGTTGGGCGCATGGCATGTGATTTCGCATTTTCCCGCTCATCAACGAAGCAATTTGCATGGATAACGAATAAAAGCACCAACGACAACACAGTAATGCATATGGATTTAAAGCGTGCCGATCGCTCGTGCGGGTTATCTGCAAACAGCTTCAATTCCACGGTCCCCTCTGCTGTTAAGTGCTGTCTCAAATGTAATTTTTAATAAGGACTTTTTCTGAAGTCATTTATAAGTTCCTTTCAAGATATTTGAATGATTCGAAGAATGCAATATGAAAGTGACACCCGTCGTGTAGGTTGTAACCACTTCTTCAGCGTTTGGGCAACTGTAACCACTAGTCAGAAAACAACTGCCGCTTAAACATAAGCACAAAGTCTATACACTTATTATGCATCTCGGATTTTACAAACTCTCCAAAAGTAGTAGAAGCGCCTCTCTTCATAGGTGACCAGCTTCTTAAGAGGTAACTGAACTAAAGGTAGGTGTTTGGCGAATGCGTTAATATTTGTTGAATCAGGCTGATTCACAAGCTTTGTGGCATATATAGGTGGTGCTGAAATGCCGACATGGTTGTTAACACGCAGCCAAATTGAATTCGTTGAGTGTAGTAAATTATATCATTATGTCATGATATAATTTACGTACACTCAACGAATTTAATGCATTGACGCTTCGTGATTCTCAGCATGACACGGCCACCTTTGCGCCTCAAAACAAATTATAAAAAGCACCTAGTCTTCTTAATTCGAGCGGCTAAAATTGTACTCAATTACAGAAGTTGTTTTGTTGAGTCAGGGAATCCAGTGAAGCTAATAAACCCCCACGAAACACTACATCGTTTACTTGGAATGACTGAGAATTTACTTGGAATTCCTATTGTCTGTCGCGTTAGATCTGCGCAGGACTGAGTGGGAGCATAGAGATTAAATAGACTGTTAAATATGCGAGCTGTGAAGCACTTATTTTTCTGAGATGATTTTTATTGTCGCCTCGCCTTTCCTATGCGAATGTGCAAGGTTCAATGATGCGGCGCAGTTCTTGATACTGACTGTGCTGCCAAAAGTGCCCAAAGCCCAAAAGATAATTCCCTACACACCCTGTACGACATCTACGCATTAATAAAGCCATCGTGCTAAATAGGGTGGCAATTCTTATTTGCCTTCATATCGATATATGCTGCGAACGTCGAACAGCGAGAAGCGCTCTGCGATAACCTCAACGAGCGTTTAAGCATGATTGTACAAAAACAATTATGTGCTCATCATGATGGGCTAACAGCATGATCACTTCAGATCGAAAGTACTCATGGTTCTCGAAAATCGTTCCCCAGAGGTGATGCTGCAGGATCCTGGCGCACAACGTCACCACCACATTCTTCAGTGCTAGGTCTATGGAAATCGATACTAAATTGAAATGAAAACGTTCGCAAAGGTGAAATCAGTGCTGCTTGAGAGAGAAAAATAGAATTGAACATGGTTTACGAGGGGTTCTTCTGAAAAAATAAAAGGAGTTGGTGGAAAAAACGTACAGAAGGCGCATTGTTGCCAATTGCTAAGTTCAAAGCGAGTCACTCATAACTCCCAACGTACGCCTCAGTGTGCAAAAAAATGTTCGATCCCACAAAACTAAGCTAGAGGTAATCACCAGTTCCAGCCTTGTGCAGAAGTGTCTAAAATTCAGAACGTCTTTAGCTTATCACATGGAGTGACCCTTTTTTGAAAAAATCAAATGACTAAATGACTTTATCAACAGAGCTGCTGAAAGAGAAAAGGTAAGCATTGTAATGACATTTGCAAACTTGTGAATGAAATTTTTAAGCCCACAGGAATTTTAACAGAACGTAGAGGTGGTAAATATTCAAAAGTTCTCCCTCTCCTGTACGTAGTATCAATTTCAGTCACGCTATCAACAGTTCATGTAGGCTACAAAAACTGTGCCAACATGGCGCCCTTCAGCGCCTTAAATGAAAATTATAAGAAATATTCCATAAACGAGGTTCCGCTTTTGAGCTCTGATAGACCGCTTAATAAAAACGTCATTTTCCATTGTTCTAGCTGAATATTTCATCATAAACTCTCCATGGCTCCAAGAAAATAACTGCGATATTTTGTATCGCGGTTGATCGCTTTCACATAAACGATGCCACAAAATAACCACTGCAAATTAACAAATATAAGGGTAGTTTCTGAAAGTCTTGCACTTCGTTTCAGTTCTATGCGTTCCTGATTTTATTTACATGCGACTCATTTGAGGTATATGAAACCATATTACTGCTACTGTGACAATGAGGAATAAGAAAATAATACGGAATGCTGACTTATCAGAAATTGGTTCTGCAAAAAACGAGAGAGACGGTGGAACAAGATTATAAGTGCAGATATTGGAGGCGTCGAAAGATGAAAACTTCGCGAGTGGAGTGTTTAGGCGACAGATAGAGTTGGTATGGAGCTTATTCGAAGGCGTTGAGGAGCAGTTAGCAATCTTCATGAGGATGTATTCCACTGGGAGTCGTTGAGAAAAAACAGTAACGGCGCACAACGTTGCTCTTCAAACTAGCAACGCAAAATGAGCAAATTTCCATCGATCCACCTATATACACTAAGAGAGCAACAAAAGTATATTTACATAAAACTGGAAGTAACCAAAAGATGAATTTGTGAAAGGCATGAGGTGTCCAAGATGAACAAGGTGGCGGGTATCTAATTCTTATCATTTTCTTCATCGCCGCCGGCGATCAGTATTCTTCCTCGGAAATTCTATTTCCTCGTTTTTTGCCACCCTCCACTCTTCGTTTGGTTGATCCCAACCTTCCCAGTTAATCCGCTCTGCTACCTTCGGTTCGTATTTTTGTCCTTCATTATCATATTCCGTCTTAGGATCGTTTAGAATGCCTTCCGATTTACGCGAAAAACGCAATTTGTTCTTAGCGACGGATGACGAAATATTGCTGAAACGTTCACGCTTCCACAAACTTGTTACAGCGAGCTCTACAAAACGAATTCCAGAAATCCCGAAACGTCGGCGATCAACGAACAAGCAATCCAAGGATATTCTTCATCTACCTTGTTGTTACTCAACTGAAAGATGCTTTCGAATGCCACACCTCCAGTAGCAGCTTCTTGCGGTATAGAAGAATGCACAATGAGGGAAACCGGTTGAAAATCAAGTCAGTATGAAATGAATCAATTCCGACAGAGTCGTGTTTCCTGAATTCGGCAATGGATTCATTGTCGCTCATCTAATTTGTTGAACAGCATATATTTTCTCTTCAGCATCTCATCTCTTGATAGTGGAAAACCTAACATTGGATCTTGTCATTAAATCATTCAGTCAACTTTTCTGTGAATGTTGCGAATTGATTGAGAAAATCAGTCAATGAGGAACTTCTAGCTACTATATATCGACCAAATTTCGTTTCCACCGGAGCGTCTTATATCCACTGGAACGTCCTATAGATAAATGTGTTGTTCATGTTGATTTGCGCTCATAAATTCTGTCGCTTATTCAAGTTCTGAAGCGAAATTGTACGGCCAGTCGTTTTCGCAAAGAAGCTCATTATAAGGCTTTTCGCTAGTATTCCGGAGCATTTCAACTGATTACCAAACTGCAATAATGGGAAAAATTGAGGGCGGGGGGGGGGGGAATTGGGATATCTACTTGTGCCTTATAAGGTGGTACTGAGATAGTGGCAAATTATGAAGCGAAACCATTTCTATGGCGCGTTACATTAGTCATATTTGAAGAGATTCACTGCAGTCAACAACCGCATGCTGCATCAATAACACATTACGCTAAACAAATAAGCCGAGCTTCACGCGATGCCACAAATGCAGTAGCGCGTCTACTGTAAGTTCATCTATTTTTGTGAGTAATTCGGGCAGTACTCACTTCTCGGCTACGAGCTGATTCCAGTATCCGATCCGCTCATAAAAAACAACGATCAATTGGATATCGGAGGCACATTGGTCACATAACCATGATGTGATGGTATTAATTTGCATCCGTGTCAAACAGTCGCAATGCATTGTCGGTTCATAGCTGGTGTGAAGGCATCAGCTTGTCGCGAAGACTATAACTGCTTACACTGTATTTCTACTTCGGCTGGCAAAAGAATGAAAATATGTCCTCTTCGCACTAATTGAAATTTGCGCCTTCTGTAGTGATAAATTATTGTAAACGTTATGAGAATGGCGCAGAGATTAGAACAGCGCAAATATTATATGCAAATTTCTAAAGCTTCAATTATAAACTCAAGTGTGAAGTGAAAGTAATTGCAAAACGACTTTCTCCGCTGATTCAACGTCACATATTATACTATGGACGAAGACAAACGAAGACAATGATAATACAGAACATTTAACTTACCTTGAGAGCAAGATCTTCGATATTCAGCATTGTTACGAGTTAAGCGAATAATATAACTCCGCTTGCAAAGCCGAAGATGCACGAATCTGAACCAAGAATGGCACAGGCAACGCGGCTTTCGCGCTCAGCATTTAAGACCATTTGCCGGCGTCACAAAGAGAGGAGTATTTATTCGCCCATTTATGACATCTTGGCTCATTTATTCTTTTCATGAAAAATTGCATTAATTTGCAGCCTAAAGTGGATAAAATATTACCGGTGTTCCTAGGTGAAGGTGACCGGTGAAATTCAGTAATTAACTTGGCCAACAAAATTATGCGGGAACCATCATATGCAGATGAGTGGAAGAAAAAGTTCCGATCTTCTCATATCATAAATTTCCAACGAATTATGCACGTCCGCCACATGAGATTGATTTCTGTGGCGCTTCAATTTGATTATAAAAAATAGAGAGTTGCTTTTTGTTAACTATTTGCTCGAGGATAGGTTCTTCGTGGGAATATTTAAAAAATTTTTAAAGCAATTACTTCAGGTATTCTAACACTTATAATGGCAGCTGACAACAGTGGAAATGCAAGAATACCGCATTGTTACATGTGGGCCCATAATATCGGAAGAGAAAATTCCTATTACGCAATGCTTTAAAGAAGTTTGTCGTTAAGATAATGGAATACGATTATATATATGGTCGTTGTGAAAATCTTGCACTAATAAGTTCAGTTAATATTCAGAAGAAAAGGGAAAAAAAAAAATAAATGGAAACAAAAGCCCTTCTCAATGAGATTATAAGATGGTCAATTTCTGCTGATAGGAAATTCAAGTTTCCAGGAAAAGCAAAATGTGATGCACACTATTGTTATTACAAGAATCCCTCTCCATTACATGATTGCTAGTAAATACTCTTAAGAAAGCACTCAAGATCATCAGACGTCTCTTCGTTAAAATATGTATATAAACTCGATGAATCTACTTCATTTAGCAAGTAAGAGCATTTCCGATCGTGTACAGTACCTGGGCGGAATCTTTCTATAGGTGAATATTTGTTGAGGAAACCCTAACAAGTTATTTCCATAAACGTATAGGTCGAAGAAACTTCCAGTTCATCGGGAGATTTGTTGAAGTCATGGTTGCTAGTAGTTATCAAAAAAAAATTCCACTCATGTTAGCTGCTTTCGCTTTCCAGGTCGATCACTTACAGCTCCTCCCAGTTTTGAATAATTCACATCGATTCATCATCTACAGCCATGATTCTAGTGCAAGCTATTTATGTGCCAGCTGGAGACTGAAAATGCTCCAAAAAGTGGTCACTTTCCCAAAAAGAGTGCAGCACGTTGTCATTTCATCGAAACAGCAAACCACCCAACAGATGCTAAACGCAAGGAAGGTTCATAAAAGCTAAGTGAAGGATGACAAAGAGCCTGTTTCAGCGTCATGTGATCTTTATACCCGATAGGATTTGGGAAAATATGCCACACACTGTTACAATGGGTGCTTAGTTTTTTCACTTTTTGGCTTGTTACTAAGAAAAACAGTCAAGCTTTTTTGGCTCACTTGAACATCTCGAAAGAAATTTCTATTGCTTTAGCTAAACGCAGCTAACGGAAATATATGCGAGACGTAAGCAAAGAAGTGCAGTGGTGAATCTGAGTGTTCTTATCGGCAAACTCGCAGTCAGTTAAGAAGATTTTCAGAGCATTTGCCGATATAGGCAGGCAACGCGATATTAATCCGTGAGCTTCTCATTTCTTTTCTTGCAGTCGTGATAGTTTCCTTAAATGGTTTCCATCGAAAGTGCTGATAATGAACACGTAGGCAAAGTTCATAGGGATATATACTTCACGCAACACAAGCATGGCAAAGTGTTTTAGCAAACGATAAGTTTATTGATTTTTGTTTCTCGGTTTTCTACAACTGCTTGTGAAAAGCACGCCGCAACGGCGACATAACTATGTCAACATGCATATCGTATATATATATATATATATATATATATATATATATATATATATATATATATATATATATATATATATATATATATATATATATATATATATATATATATATATATATATATATATATAATATATATATATATATATATCGGCGTTCTCAAAAGAAGATGTGCATGCCACATGTTCTTTATCCCCAAACAACCTATTTTCAGAGAATCAGTTGGAAACTTTTATCAGCAACTCTTGGCTACTTTTCCAGCCTGTAACAGGCAGTTGGACACTAGACAACGGTTATTTCATTATCTTCATTATCACTTGCTTTCATGACCATTGAACCAAAGTCTGCATTGGATAAATCAGATGAAGGTAACTCCGAATAGTGAATAACAAACTGAACGCTTCAAGGAGCTCAGTGACCGGTTTTCGTCGAAAGACGAATATAAGCATCACAACTTCGACGCAACAGTGTCGAAAGACATTACAACTTCTCTCGGAAAACCTTAACAACTTCGCAGCTGATAGCTACAATTTGATCCGTGATTGGATGTGGGGATACAATTAAATTGAAGCCCCATAAACTAAAAAAAACGACCAATTGACAACATTTCTGCCGAAGCTTTTACGCATTGATGAAGCTGCCTAATAGATAGCGCTCATGCACACGGTCACGTCCACTGCACTAATTCTGCTATCAAAGGATTTGTTACACTGCTGATAAATTCATGACACATTTCTACGTGCTAAGAGGATCATTTCGGTTTTTTCATCTTTACACGCAACCGAAAGACGGGCGCCCATGTAGTACGAAGTGAGTCGCATGCAGGAGTTGGGGCAAATACGATCCTCTGCCTTCCCCCTTTTTCCTTCTGTCGATTCCGTGCAGTTAGGATCTACACTTAATGCTCATTACTCATCATTAAAGATTTTCTGCATATGCCAAGACTGAGCACAACTGAGGAGCGTGTCATGGGTACGATGCGCTATGTATAATCTGTGTTTCATAAACCAGCGAGCAACATATGTCGTGGAAAAGCCATGAAGCATTTGTACCAATACACTCATATTTCAACAATGCCAATTGCTCTCCAGCTCTTCCAATAAATCGTCATACAAACAGCCATCATGCATGTAAATTATAAAGCACAGTCAGCGGTCTACAGCTGCCTCAAAGCTCAACGCGTTACCTTGAGAGTTGTTGTGCGGGTTATGTGATATGTACTGAATGCATCTTATTCCTAACTTCTCCCTCACTTTATGGCATGTCCCGTGCCTTTAAACCTTCAAAACCTCACAACTCGGTGTTCATTGGCTACTGCATCGAAATGAGCTGTTAGATACACGAATGAAAAGGCACATATTTGTTGTTGTTGAATCTTCATTTCACAGGGAGAGTAAAGAATACTCTCGACCTAAAAGTAAGCAAGATGAAGAAATGAGAATCACAACTGCAACCATTAATAAGCTGTAGCAACTAAAGATGAGCTCATAAATTTTCCACAGGTCGAATTATTTACGTGGTCAACGAACTCAAAAACACTAAGCACTGAGATGACGTCAATAGGAAGTTTATTCAACATTCGGACGATTTGAAAAGGAAAGGAATTGTAAACCGGATTCGCAGAATAAACCGGCGGAATCACTTGAAACATCGAGTTCATGACGAACTATGTCGGTTGAAATAGAACACTTCGAATCGAATGAAATATCGGACCAAAAAAAAGTATCCGAGAGCTGTCCTCGTGGAACCTATCTGCACGTTCTCCAATATCTCCATTTAGGTTTAATGAACACTGACCAAGCTGTAGAACTATATACAATACAAGAGTACGATAGCAATAAGGAATCAGCGCTTTTCTATAACCATTGATGAGCTATAGCGAATTGCTTGTAATATGCAGCTTGCCATGTTATGTGTTCGAACTTGCACCTAATCACAATGAGCCTTCCAATGCAAGAATCCATTAAAATTTTCAAACCTCTGATAGCGCTAGCAGTTGGAATTAAAATATTCCAGGGTGCGCATTGAGCTTTCATGTTTTAAATCAATTTGCCAGCAACCGACGTTCTCGCTATGAATATCTCACTGCAAGACACTTGCATCCGATGATCTAGATCACACAGAATTTCTCTAAAATCTAAAAATGGTCAATGATTGGTTTATAAATCTTCGAATCATGAGGACAAAGTTTGCAGGTACTTGACAAACTCTTCGTGAGTCAACTAGAAAAAAGATGTAGTTCAATTACGCTTTCTAGAGGAACACCATGAACAACATCAAATGGCTTCCCTTAACCTGATACCTAAGTTTCGATCGCACAGAAAACAAAAATCCATTTTAGAAGCATCCCTAACAGAATCTAAGGAGATGGTCCAAGCGAAGTCGGTCCAAACGAAGTATTTCATCTGTCACGGTATCAGGTGCCGCAATGTAACCGACATATACAACACGAGTTTGATTTCTATCATTCAGCTTCAGAACTGAATCATTGCAACAGCTTAACCATTCAGGAACCATCGAATTCCGCTTCAACGAAGCAAAGTGTTTCGATCTGAACAAACCACTTTCAACGAAATAATTATGAAGAGAATCCTGAACGATGAACCCCGTGAATTGCACATCGATGATATAAAGGAAACGAATGTGTGTCACCGGAAATTTCATTCAAAGGCACTTTCTTCTGCAATGAATCGACTACTGCAGCTTTCCGATGAAAAAGAACGGCGGGAGCCTTAAGAGATGAATTAAAAAGAAGTAATTAAGGGATAACAAACATTCACTTTCAAGATCAATGGTGGTATTTCAGTAGGAGAAGACGACATTTTACTACTGAAGACTGTGATAGTCTTAGTATCAGTGCATGAATTTTTTACAGGTATTCTAAACATAACATCGAAAATGTTGACAATACTATGAGCTATTATCACTGATAACTTCGCAAAGGTGGAATTGTGTAGAGAATACCTCTAAAGACGTTTTTTGGGGTTCTCTTTTCATATTTATGACATATTTTGAGGAAATTATTGCATTATTTTTCCACACGCCTGTCAACGATTCGGCGTAAACCGTTGTAACCCACAGAAAAAGTTTCTTTCCGTTTAATCGAGATAGATAAAAGGGTATGGAGTTATCCTCAGAAAGAAATATTTTCAATATTTACGTAATATGTGATGACTCGACGCACAGTGAAGAGAAAGAGCACACGTTCAACACCTATACAATGCTAAATCCTATATATACGCACAAACATATTACCGCTATGAGTGGCTCGGAAAGGAAATGAGGCAAAATTTCATTTTAATCACAATCTATACGTTTTGCACGTATATTGGTGTGTTGCGACTTAACAGTTTCTATGATCTGTAACCAGCAGTCGCTATAAAAGTTGGCTCATTAGTTAGGCGATGGAGAACTGAGTTTGAATTTTTTGAGTGATCGCTCGAAATGCTGCAGCAGCCTTTTATTTCAGTGGAAGTTATTCTGAATTATTGGTGCTCCCATTGTAGTGTTGTTGTTACTCGCTTTAAAATCCACATATTCATGCATCGAGCAAAAATCGTGAAAGAGATGATATCACACAGTGCTTGTGAAATTCATTTGCGTTATAGACGATCTCCTCTGACAATGACACTCACATGATTGCCACGTTTGCAACGACTTAATTTTGTTATTTATATTTGCATTTTTTTTTTGGAAGCACCCTTATTTCAATTGAATTATAAAATCACATTTTCTAAGAAAATTTTGTTTCTTATTTGAATAATTTAAAATTATTGCTAAACTAGCCTTCACGCATGATACTCACTTACTTCATATTGAAGATACTTCTCACTAGCCTCTTCATAAGGTTATGTGATGTAATTAGCACATTTGCGATACGTAATTCTTTACCTCTCAATGATAGTCACACGATCACACAAAATCTTCAGCATTCACTCATTTGAACGGTTTGAATTAACATAACAGATTTCACAACGCTACATTTATTCATTTGAGCGCATGCATTCACATAATTCCTGTAGCTGCTGAACCCAGAAGCCAAAAAAAAACATTATAAGAACACTTTCTACTAATCCTCTTGTATCACTACATTAAAGAATTTCTCTGTGCTATGCTGTTGAGATGAGAATGCTCAAGAAGTAGAACAATGAAGAAGACTCGAAATGCTTTGATTATTCATCGCCGAACGATTTTCGATCTATTAAAGCGGTATATCATAGAAACTTTCAGAAGGTAATCATTGACTTTTTTCATTAGAACTCTGCAGAACAAATTTGAGAATTCCATGAAAACAAGGAATTAACGTCGAGATTGACATCCTGTGATGCTACATGAGGCATACTGAAACTCCATCTTCTGAAAATAGCTCGGAAAAAAAGAAATAACCAAAACATTCCGTTTCCCATTTAAGAAAGAGAATACAAACACCGTTATAGCAAACGTTATAACAAACGTTAGAAAAACACTCATAGCAAATATAGGAATAAAAGCTGGCAGTAGCTTCAGTATACGGTGGTGATGAAATTTGGAACACTACGCAGCTTCGACAACTTTATTTGTTACCAAGGACGCGCTAAGCATTACACTGAAACAGGCAACGTCTCGGTAAGTCGTCGAAAGGCAGGATAAAAAACTTCTAGAAAGAGAGAGGAGGAGAGAGGGTAAGAGGATGAGAATGAAAGAGAATTTTCACAGTCTAGCAACAATAACTAACTCAATAATGACCATACTATTTTCAGCTTATCAACTGCAAGTCTTAACATCACTTTGTCAACCGCATTGATGCAACAATTTTTTTTTCAATTGCGTTTAGTGGAACAACCTTTACCTAACACAAAACGTTTCCTTAAGATTCATATAAAATTGAAGCGAAATGGCGAGTATCAATATTGTGTGATGTGCCAGCACTTGTGGTGGAATATAAATTGATGCAAATACATAGTGGCATCATTTCCCAAAAGAACGCAAATCTAAAAAAAATGGATGTGATAAAGGCTTAGTTGAGAACGAACATAACCGAATTTGGAGGAATGCTTTTGGAGCACTGAAATATACGTGAAACGAATGAAAAAAAAAAGAGCAGAAAAAAAAAAGAAGGCTAAACGCAAGCGCTTATCTCAATGAGCAATTTCCTATCGTAATTGTATACGGTCCAAATTTACTTTTTGCAATAAAAAAGCAACCAGCATTGAACATTATTATTATTACGTATCACATATCGTTACATAGGTAAAATTTCGTTATTAAAAAAATCCAATTCGCTATAATACTTCAAAGTTAAGAGATTTGATGGAGTTCAACTCTTATTTTGAATGCAAATTGAACGGCGGTGGGAAAAAAATGTGGGTTTCTATGGCATCAAAATTTGATAGCATTCAAAACAAACATCCATCGTTCGTTGATTTACATTCACTTTATCTCAACTAGTTCGAACAGCTGAAATACGGCCTGCTGGGATAAGCGAACAGGAAACTTCTGGACAGAGACTGTGCGGAAACACACTATCGGCTAAAACCATCCCACTGTGCAGTGTATGCGCCTTTGAAATACAAGTTATCAACAACTTCAACATTTGGTTAGCAAATAAACGCTTCAGTGAGCCTACCATGGACAACAGCTTTACGTTTCTATGATGCAGACCGATATCTTCTATGATACGTTCCTATTTTGTGTTAACTTCGGTAGTGACCGAAGTTAACACAAACAACATGAAAGCACATTAATAGGCTGACTAGCTAAACAAATAACCCATCAGCAAAGAGACGGCCTTTGAGACAGCGTCGATCGATGGGAGGAAAATTCAGCGACACATTTTCATGCGTCCTGAGCGTTATAATGCTATATTTAGGCAATAAAGTGCTGCAGAAAACAATAAGAAAGAATTTTCGTCGACCGCAAATTTCGTTCGTTTTGAGTCTTCCCAACCGTAATCTGAAACTGCCGAACAGATATGCAGACGGACGCGTATATACAAATGGACACTTATAATCAATTCTTTAAATAACTGAGCTTTCATCATTGTGTGACCAATTGCAGCAGTGTGACAAGAGATGACACCGTCCGTCCCCATTTTGCTCTTTATCGCTTACATTGAGTTTATGGCGTGCTAAATTATAGTAGTTACTAGCAATTATTATCGTGAATAGATCTGATCGTGCGAGCAGTCTGCCTATTGAGCTAGCCCAAGCTTAGTTAGTTGCCTAGCTACAAGAAACCTTAATCAGTTTCATGAGATTTTCAACGCACACTCCTCCAATGCCTTTCCAGCCAGCCAAAATGCAAAATTCATCTCATGCGTTGCATTTAGGGAACGAAGGTTTTCCAGCTAAGCCGATTTCCAGTGTACTAGTGGCACCTTCTATTGAAAGAAAACTGAGCATTCAGCCAAGTCATCCGTCGGGGTGAAGAGCTCAGCAATAGTAATATAGAATTCAAGACAGTTTTAAGCTTAGCCGTTGAAGACGATAAGCAACGTCTAGTAAGGCGCAAAGATATCTCGATATTAAGTGCGAACAACGTGACCAATAAGTATTTCAACAACGTAAAGTTTGCACCATGAAGCCCGAATATTTGACTTCGCAGAATGTATGGAAAAATCTAGCGATTTCGCGTTTATTGTCAAATGAAACAACGACGCGATATGATGTTCTTTGCAGATGCACCCTTTTTATCGAGCAATTTAGTTGATGGATTTTGGTGGAAAATGCCAACTGAATCCAACTACTGAGTGGATAAAGAAATGCAAAGATTGATTTGGTTCCATTTTGGGATGCATATAAAAAAGCGCCAGCAGACAAGACAGCGCATATACCCAAAGCTTATTATTTCCTATAGGAATTCGAAAAAAAGAACTGTCCAGTTACATGTCGCTTTCAGTATGAGTAGCGCTTTAGCTCGCACTATCCAGTAGCATAAAATCGCGTTGCACTTCTAGTTAGAATGTCGGTCCTCTCGAGAATACTATGATCCGAGGTCGTCTGACGTTCGCTTTCCCAGCTTCGTGACTGGAGTCCCACTTATTCTCGGTACATATCATTTCCGATCATTTCCAGATCTCACGGTTACGTTATTTTTCTGCTACAGCGCTCGATTAGATAAACAACTATCGGAGTTTTTCATTCCTATTCAGGCGCAAAAACTCTCTCTCCATCACAGGTTTTCGCTCAACTTCCTCTTTTTTCTCCTTCAACTGAAAATAGTCCGCCTGGCGTTTCTTCAGAAGCAGTTATCTGATTCGATGGCGTGATTCCCAGAAACATCCTTCTTCGATTCTGGTTCAGGAATTATGAGTTCCTGCTCGATTCCGAAATTTTTTTCCCCTGCCGTCGGAAAACGCTCTAAAGTGAAACAAGCTAAGCAAACTCAATCTGTCACTACAAAATGGTTGGATCTACCGATCTTTTCTTGCAAAAAACAAACAAATAACTAAATAGCTAAGAAAAAAAACGAAGTTCTACACCACCAGCAAGAGAGTCTGCTAAATGCCTTTCACGTAGATGAGGGCGCCCTTACTTAGAATCAGTACTTTTCTGGGGAGAATTTACAATGCACCATAGTATCAATGAATTCCTGTTCAAAGCTCAATTTGCGATCTAACGACAAAGGAAATTCTGTTCCCAAAGGACAGGTTTCGCAAGGAAAAAGCAAAGGAAGAGAGCACAAGAGAGCACATTATATAATACGATGGCCGTCGGCACGCATACACAGATTTCTCTAATGTTAAATCAATGCCTTTGAGGTGAGCAGTGCTGTCTTCCCGATGAATGTTTCTGAAGTGACAAGAACTGATGAGGTCATCGCACTCTCACTGTTGATGCGTCTTCGCATGTTTTATATCTGAGATTTACTGCAGTATGAAGAACAATCCTTCCACTCTCTTCAATTCTTCATAGATTCAGCTATGACGTTCCATTGCGCCGACAAAACTATACGAACGACTACGCAACAACCTTCACTTGTAGGAAACTTGTAGTGGTGATGCCATTGAGGGCAATATAAAAAATCGTTTGTGTACATTTCACAGCGTAGACACGATTGATCGTCCTATTTGCGTCCATAGCAAGAAAGTTCCTTTTGTCTGCCACAGGCATAATTTCTAGATCGATAAAAATTTTGAGAGGCGCCTGCATAATGAGAAATTTTCTCATCCATCATGGCTATGAGCTGTTGGGTTCGGTACACTTCACTACCTAAGTAGTCTGGAAAGTCAAAAATAAATGATGAAACATGCGTAATAATCCAATTACATTTCAAATGATTTCACCGTTCATACAAATCAGTTTAAAGTATTTAAGTATACACGTGGTTTTGCCATCTCGCACATACAAAGCACATAATGATTACTCCGCTCCTATGTGTATGTAAAAGCGCATCTACGTGTCTCTTTGGGGCATCAATCCTGGACGAAGTGAACCCGAAATTGCTGAAATTGATGGACATAATGTAAATCATGGCTTAACGCGCACATAGAAGAAACTGTCGACTAACGTTCAACTCCGCTTTTTCGATTGTTGAAGCAGTAACGAATGCTTAGATATGCCAATAAAATAGAAGCGTTTTATAGTCGATTGGATTTTCGTTTTATACCGGTTGACTCACATTTTTACGATCGGATGAGTAAGTGAAAACATTGGCATACTGAATGCAAATTTTCCACGAATATATCGTTGCATGTAATTATTAATTCACGGAATTAAGCCATCTGAAGGTATAACCAGCTTGCTGTAAGGATTTCTATGCGCACTATATAGGGGACAAAAACTTAAGTGATAAATAATGAGAAGAGGGACAGCGATTAAAAAAAATGTAATTTTGGGACATTTTCACGTTTTGGTCCATATTTACCAACGTAAATGTTTGACGCGTTTTTGGCAGTCATCAGAGCGATACGCATAGTTACTCAAATTTTAATAGTTGATGCATGAAGAAGAAGAAAGTATAGGATATTCACATGAAACTGGCCAATCATGTGGGCGATTCCAACTAAGCATACCGTGCCAGCTCCCTTGGTGCACTGTTCGATCCGTGTTAAATAAAAATTCTTCCACATACAAAATGAACGTAACTTTCAGGACGTTCAAATGTCTGTAACTCATTTCAATTTCGTCTGATTAAATTGAAAAGCGGATTGAGAACTGGTCATATGAAGTATGTTTTACTCTAAACAGTTGAAGACCATTTCAGTGGTTCTAGACTTGGAATTGTGACGCTCTAGCCAAACACACATGTGGGCACATAGACGGCTCCGCTGCATTGCACCTGGCGAATGCAAATTTACATGAGAGTGTGGGAACGAATGGAATAATGTGAAATGAATTCTGCGTGGATATAAGTCAGAATGAATAACGACGTAACGTTTCCACCAAAATCAACATGAAAAGGAAGGCAGTGAAAAATGTGTGTGCAACAAAAACATCTCGTGTGACGTTTCTGAAAATTTTCGATGCTGATAGCGCTTAAAGCGGGACCGCCATTAGCAAGAAGAAAATTAAAACAGCTTTTTTTTTTTACTAAATAGAAGCTCAGTAACCATTTGCGGCTTCATAATTTACATACCGCTTTATTTGCAGATTTCAAAATGAAGACTCAAATGGATGGATTGAATTTTGCGCATCCAAAAATCTCATGTAGAAACCTCTTCGCTCAGCATCAATTAGATCCGTAAATAGCGATTGTAAAGAATAATGAAAAGACATTTCAACGAAAGAGAATAGGAAAATGCCATTACGAATCGTGATCAATAATCCTCATTTCCTTCTTTCTGTAAAGGTGCAACCGTGTTCACATATGTTAGTGGCATGTGGTTCTAATCTCCCTCCCTCTCTCTCTCTCCCCCCCCCCCCCAAAAAAAAAACTTGTTCAGACCGATTGAAGGTTTGGGAGCGCAGATTTATCGGCAACGATGTTATGAGTACCGAATGAAGGTGCGCGTCGCATCCCTCAGTTTCCCCTCATCATCTGATATCAGTCGAACAGATTTGAAGTTACACTCAGCTGATGCAAATACGGGTAACAACAGAATCTCTGTTATGGACCTGTCGTTTTCTTTTTTTGAATGTCAAAATGTTATTCTCTTCAAAGTGTAAAATTTCCGCGCATAAACATATTAGCAATTTTTTAAGCAAAAATTGGAAACTAATGCTCAAATTTTGTGGCCATATAAAGGGCGTTTGGAACAATGGAGAACTCGCTTTGCGATCGATGAACGTACAGCTGTACCCTTTGGCAAGTACTTATTCTTCGTTCAATGTGCGGTCGATTTCAATGAAGTTCTAGTTAATCTCGCTAGGAGTGTGCAAATTTCAAGATTCCTTGATGTCCTTAACAATGCCCATCGATCCGAAAGTACTAATGCGTCCACAGAAAGCCCATAATAAACAAATCCTCACTGATCTATGAGCTTCGGAAAAACCCATCTCTAGGTCTACACGAATTTTATTATTGCCCGAAAAATCCTATTCCTTTTAAATTTTGCTGGTAGAATTTACAGAAGTATAGAAGAAGACGAAACTATGGAATTGAAATGGAAAATTATTGCATTGCTGTCACTACCTATGCGTTCTAGCATTTGTTGTTTGGGAACGGCTGCCGGCTGAAGTCGTGAGATCGAGAGGAACCTGGGATTTGTGTGGAGCACCAAGAGCAAAAAAGTTTGCAGTGAAATTCTTGCTTAAACCCAACATTGCAGTGACTTGCGAGGTTGAAAGATTCGTGAGAGATGCTGAACGGTAATTTAACATTCTCTGTGGCAATAAGCATTGGGTTCGATTCTTTTACTTTCATTTCCGCCCATTCACTCTTCATTGCCTCATCGTTTATAGACCATCCACTCTCTTTCTACAGAAGCGGAGTCATTAGCGTTTATAAGCAGCGTGTTGGTTGTAAACGAAAAGAATGAGGTGAAGGTGCAGAGAATGAACCGAATGCGGAAAGGGTGATTATTTGACAACGTACGGAACAAGAAGGAACAGTAGATGCACGAGCGTCTTATTTTTTTTTCTCGAGTTCTCAGCGGAAACTCCAAAACACATCGAAGTGGAAAGGCATTCCCGTTAGATTTGCATCATACAAACGAACAATTACAATGATGTTCCGAAAGAAACCGAGATGCAAACCTGGGCAGCTCTACGCAGCTCCTCTTCAACGACACATGATACGGAACGTGTGGAACGTGCACGAAGTTCTGCAATCTCGGTGATTTCGTTCGAACGATTAGCCGTTATTGTGTGAATATCACTCGCACTTCCGATATCATTCTCAATTTCATTATCCGATAGACAATTCAGCTGCATAGTTTGATGTCTCTTCTCTTTATCGATGCATTCTGTTTTTGTGTCGGTGGTCGCCATCTGATGATTCGCATTTTTGGACATCGGCAGAAATTCGAACTCTCTGCAAGCATTTTCATATGGCCTAGGAACCAACGGTGTTAGTTGTTGGTGAAGCGTTTCATGGCACAAAAACGGATAAGACGAAAGGGGTTCGTTGAATTGCTTGCGCTTATTTAAATGCAGCAATGGCCTGTTTGCCAAATAAATAAGAGCTAGACGATAGGTGGATTGGACGCTGTGTTATTAATGCTGCAGCTTTTGTTTAGCATAGGAACGAACTGTGCTGCTGTCTTCATTTCCTTCAGCGCGCAAAGAAATGAAAATACGGGAAGAAAAAGGAAATACAAAGGGAGAAAAAAAGCAGAAAATGCTTAATGGAAACAGGGAGCAGAATTGAAGAGCTGAGCAGGAGCCTGAAAGGTAAGAAGCTTGCAGTATGATGTTACCTCAGATCAGCACTTTCATTCGTACATTTCTTAATCCAAGCTATCTGAAGCCGTCGCCTAGACAGTGAATTATTCGAAAACATCACTCCTTTCTCGGCACCAATTCCTGCTTCGTGTATTGTTTCCAATTCATGTATGGAAATCATGGAACTAAGTACTGATGCACTAAACAAACATTCCGCCCTCTCAACATTGCTTCTCGAAACTATTAACGTGCAGTGCAATTCATGAATCGGAAGCGGTCTAAATAGTAATGTCTTCCACCAAACAACTTCGAAGGAAAACAAACGAAATGGAGCATCACAAAAATCTGCCACGAAATGCATATTTTCATTTTCTATGCAACACTTCGGGATAAACACATGAATTTTTCTGGAAAGGAATACAACGGTGCCTTATAAGGTACCCTACCCTGTGGCTTTCGCTTCCACATATCTTCAGCAAATGATCACTATCGATCCTGCTAAAATAAAACTATATTTGGAAAATCCGCTGCATATTTGACTTTCCGTGGCGAATCCGTGCAGGAGAAAAATACGTCTGCACAAAAAAAAAATCATTTTTACCGAAAGTGCAAAAAATCCGTGCAAAAAAAAACAGGGAAACTATCATTTGTACCGAAAGTACTCGTTTCTTCATTACGTTGATCATTAATTGTTCGGTTTGAGACTCACTCAATTTCACTGCTCGTTGTGTCATCATTAGTCGCTGTTAAAAAATTGTGTACCAGGTGCAGACACAATGCGCGCATGTGTATTCTTGAATCGAGAGGAAGTTGGAGACACGGAATGAAGCAGAATTTTCGTTCGTTGTGACTTACAGCTACCGAACCTCACAACGACCGTTCTTAGCCCCTGGAGTTCTGAATTCAACAAAGCAGATATATCCGGCGTCTCTTCATCTCTCTTCACGAAAGAAGTTTGCAAATGTGCATAAGAACAATCAATTCGCGTGGTTTCAAGGCGATCCGAGCATTGAAATTTGGGCAATAAAATTGTTTGCGCAACTAAAATTCAGCAAGCCGCATGCTACCTTACTGGAAGCTGCAAATCTTGAGTTTTAGTCTGATCCATTCTCGAACAGAATGATGATATAACTAAGAAAAGAAGACTTTCGAACCTTAAAACGAGAGCAGTGTGAGGAGCGAGCGCGCGGCATTTATTTGTTTGCACCAACTAACAAGCATGGGAAGTTCGGCTTTTAAAAGTCAGTAACCTTCACAACAATTTGATAGTCGATCTAATATCTGATACAAACGACCATGTTGCGGCGTGCACAAGACATGAAGCTTAATAGCGCTAGCATATATGGTTGCTGCGCTGAAAAAATTGAACAGGTGCTATACGAGTACATCTGTTTGTTTACAAATGCTCAGGTGCACATTCGCCGTAACGCGCCTTACTCAAACAAATCCCCAAAAGCGAATATGTACAAAAGCTGCAAAATATAGAAGAGCAACTAGGCTCACTGCACTTATTATTAAGAATAGGTTGAAGTCTGAAGATTCATCAAAGGAAATTAC
This sequence comes from Ascaris suum, assembly GCA_013433145.1. Classification (NCBI taxonomy): domain Eukaryota; kingdom Metazoa; phylum Nematoda; class Chromadorea; order Rhabditida; family Ascarididae; genus Ascaris; species Ascaris suum. The sequence continues at coordinate 3,827,431 of CM024175.1, forward strand.
AGGTAGATAAATCTGAATAACAAAAGGCGACAGCCCTTTCTTATGTCAGTGTCCTTATAACGCTTTCATTATTAAACGTTCTAGTAATGTATGACGAGCAAATGACTGATATATAGCATAATGCTTGCTTGAAGAACGGCAATTGCTTCTTGAATTAACATTTTTGTCCTTAGTGTTAGACCACTACTGAGCACATTATTATTCACCGCTCAGAATGAAAAGTGTTATGCAAAATGATTGCAGAAAACACGATATGAATAAAACAATAGTGATAGTAATTTGCATCAATAATACTAGGGAATCCACCATCATCAATCGAAACATACGCATTTCATCGTGCAAATCCATGAAGAAATCAAAAATCCCGCCGCCCAGAATCGAGCATCGAAACAAAATCTACCAGTGGAAGGAACGTGGTTATTAAGTGGCATATTTTTTTGAAAACGTCGATTAATTGTTTCTCGACTTAGTTTTGCCCGAACTTCTTTTCGTAATTTTACATGACTGTGGGAGCACAATGAGAGTAGCGTATCAGCGCTTTTATCGATGCTTTGGAGTTTTGCTTTGGACAAATATCTTCCTCGCCCGTGCTCCTAATCTTTCAGTGGGAGGATTATCACATCACATGATAGAGGCAAAATCCGGCGTCTGTTTGACCCGCAGTAAGCGATTTACAGCTAAAAAGTTGACTGATTAATGCATATAAATTCAAAAATGAACGAATCCCTATAATAATTCCACCCGCAAACCATACTCCATCACCTCTTCGCGGTGTGGGATAAGCAACGAATTCTAGAGAGCTATACCATGGAACACTGTGCTCTGTCAGGTCCTACAATGCTGGAAAGGCTCCCAGTAGGTCACGAGGTGACGACTGCATGTCTGATCTGAGTGACTGTCCCGGCGAAGTGTGGAAAGACAAGGCGCAGCTATAGGGATACGAGGGCTAGCAACTCGAGCATCCTTGCTGGAAATCTTAATTGCTAAAAAGTCGAGATGAAATGCGAATGAAACTCGACAAATCATCACCCACCCCTGGTGAATGGACGAATCATCAGGTGATTCAGGCCAGGTGAATAGTAATTCACTCTTTCATGTGGCCAACCGCTAAGGTAGATCTTTATGCCATATAAGTCTTAACCCTAATGATTGCATGCAAAACACAACTTCAGCCTTCTAAACCTTCTGCACCTCTAGCCAACTATATCTCATGCAGGCAAAATGATCCAAGCAAACGAATGTAAACTTGGTCTACGATTCACGAAGTGCGCTCTTGAGGTTAACAAAAGTGAAACGGCGAAGTGGACAAACAATTATGACGCTCCAACAGCTTACATTTTGTTCCACTCTGCAAGAATTATGCAGAAAAAGCGAGTTGTCATGTGGTCATGCTGGAAGTTAAATTACCTGAATGCTACACAAACGGATGCGTGACTCTGCAACACTGATCTAGGAATATTGATGTGCGTGGGTAATGAAGAACGTTGATTTTGCATCGTACTCTTGACATATGCTGAAATTAGTAAGAAACTGTTGCAAGGACTTCTTTGCCAAAAAAATTAACTCACTAAGGCATGTCGCCTTGTGATTCCTACTCTACATCCTAGATCACGAGCCCAAGATCACAAATAAGTTGCTTCGCATTGTCGAAGACCGGAACACACGCATTGCTAAAACGACTTCATTGGCAAGGCAACGAGGTGTTCTCTCAAAGTACAAAATCATTCTATTATGTCTTATAAACCTATTTTCTCGAACAAAATGACATATTCCGTGAATAATGGCGATCAGTGAACACATCGAACAATATCTCCATTGATGCTAATTGAGTGTAATCGAGTGACCATTCATGAAGCATTCAGAAAGCATTTGCGGTCACATCCTCTCATTTACTACATCGCTGTTCAACGCCTTTTTTTTTCACGAGCGCAGTTTTCTTTGTCGCAGCCGGCACACTTTTGTTAGCATCCCATTTAGAAGCGTTTTGTCTCTCAAAAGTGAGGTTTTGAATCAGAGATGCTGGATGGTTGCCTTCTCTCGCTAGCTTGCACACTTTACGTTGATATGCAGTTGTATTTCCCTGTGTTACATATTTTATTTAATTTTCTCAGCAATCGTGCCCCATTATTTCAAAATCAACAGTTCAAAGAATTGACAAAGGAGGAGAAAATTTGCTCCATATAAACGATGGTGCCACGATATTGCGCCATACGATGGATATTTGTCAATGCGAATTGGGAAAATTGGGAACAATCCATTCGACTTCAATGTTCGCTTTAAATTTCAAAAAAAAAAGGTTTCATAAAAAGATCACAAATAAAAGATATAAACTAGAGTAATATGTTAGCCATCAATCATTCGGTTATAATTGCCAACCGAGTGGCTCCCATGTGTATTCCATTTTGCAGTGGTTGTGAAATACAGTAATTGAACTGTAAGTTACTAGTTAACTATGATCATTGACGTGAATAATAACATTCCATAAAGGGTTTGCATAGCTTTGACGGGACTGCAGCAAAATTCATCATTACATTCATAACATCGCGATTCAATATCAGTTTCGCTATTTCTAGAATTATCAACGAAGTAATTTTGATGAAATGGCGCTAAACAAATTACGAACGAGCAAATACGAGAATCCAGAAAAGGCGAATAAGAGTCACTCTTGGATGGGGTGGTTAGAGTGGCTGAAACTTATTATAGTCGATCAATTTTGTCGTAGAAATACTCGACGCTGCTATGATACTGTTGTCATGCTGATAAATCATCAACGTGCAACTTGTTTCGTGTAGGCGCAAATCAAAAATATTAATCCCACACACTCTGCATTACTCAATCTGAGGACTTTATACTAAACCAATATGAGCGGAGATAATTAAATTGAATGGCTACGATTGCTCCATAAACAGTAATAAACGTAAATGAATGCGATGAAAATTCACTAAAGAAATGAATAAAGAGAACCATTCAAACGTATTAGAAATGAAGCGTATAATCGAATTAAATTTGTTGAAAATGAATGATTCTCAGATAAGGTTCAGTAGCATTTCACGTGTGAAAAAGCAACGCTACTAGCGGATGTGAACGGTAGCGAAAGCATCAGATCACACAGCGAGAGTATTCCAACAATGATGCCAGCACACTGTGCTGCTCACCTATAAAATCGTCAACAACCAACCAATTCTATAATGCCACATTCAGCACAAGTGATAGCCTGACGTCAAACAATAGAAGCATGTGGCTTTATACCGCTAGGAGCTTTGAAAACAAGTTGATCGCCGAGGAGAGGGCAACAACTAGGAAAGAAGGGCTTTACATGAAATATAAGACCAAATGAACAAATAAAATGTTATGGATAAAACTTGTCATAGCCAAAAGATAATATGGGTCATTGATGACTGAGATTGGTTGTTATAGAACATAAAAACAGCTGAAAAATACTGATAACACTGAGCTCAGCAAAATATATCGACAGCAAAGCAAATGGGGATCTCAAAATTTATGAAGTGAAACGGTCGTGGGTAAATTTCGAAGCGCCAATTGCGATATTGGTGAATGTTTCCCACCCCGAAGCTATTCTTCTCAGCATATCTAAAGGCGGTCCCTGCAAGAGAAAAGAAAAAGGCTATCAGAATGAGCTTGAATGTTAAAAGTGCGCAAGTGAAATATACCCCCATTTATTTATTCATGCAGGCATTACTGTAAATTAGACTAATTAAAAGGCAGCGTATCTGATTACCGCTCAACAGCACTTTAGAACGTGGGAACACAAATTTTGCAAGGTGTCGCTAACCCATCGCGAAATAAACACATGTTTCTTTGGTTTTCATAGCGCTCGGTACAAACAGGTGCATCTGCAGTTCAGTGGAAAGTCGCATAAACGGGAAGCAATGCACAGATATTAGATTACATCTGAGCGAAGAAAATCAAATCATAGGAGGTAAAGTAAGCAAAAATATAAAGTGGATGCAACCGAATGTTGGATGAAACTTACCAACTTCACGAATGAGAAAGAATCAAAGACTGACAGTTGAACTGTTGTCGTTGTCTAATATGATGTTACGCAAATATAATAGAGTAAATTCCAAGCAAGATATCCTTAACGAATCCACAGCATCCCGTTTTATGGAGTATTATTGAAAAAATTTATAAGCAATGTGCTTCCACATTTCATGCGATAAGAATAATGAAGGAACTAACAACGCTGATGTGATGTTACACGAAAATCACCTCTCATCTTACGAGAAAAAACTATGGAACACATTGAAACTATTTACAGTGTTGCACCATCTATACTCAATAAGTACCATGTGTGAAAAAAAAAGCATTTAATAGCCATATTGATTAGTTTATTCCGTTTTGTGGAAAGTCAGAAATTTTTAAACGAATGAATACGACGAAAGGTATCGATTCACTGTTGTATCCATAACTATGCACTCCATCATAATGGAGCATTCACTTTGAGAATGAATAAAATTTGCAAGGTAGGTTTGTGGAATCGATTGCACTCAGTTGGAATGCACTGTGAGCGCTAACAGTGCCATATCTGATGAATGGCTATCTTAGATTCGCCTTAGCGGCTACCTGAAAATTAATGCAAGAGTCGATCGTTGGCTCTTCTAAACGCAGTATTAAAGAATTGAAGAGATGAGTGCACTGAGAGTGCTTAAGCCCAATAATGCACATAGCTCAACTCATCCACTTCCCAGCAATTGTTGTTACATCGTTTGCGAGCATATTTCCGAGATTATTGAACACCAAGATTCGATAAAAATTTCTGAAGAAAGCATTAAGAAGTTTTTCACAAATGGTCGATGCTCGTTGCTTGGAAGCGATGAATCCACTTCATCTAAAATTTTCACCCTCATTTAGCGGCAAACAGAGGAACGTTTTTTCGAAATGATGAAATCTGTGTCATTCACCGTTTAGTTTTGCTTAGTGCGCGGTCGGTTTTAAGAGAGCTCAGAGCAAACTCTTTAGCTTTGTCCTACCGAGTCATTCTGACCAATGGTATCATCGGAACGCGGGCGGTGGAGCAAGTCGCATGGAACAACTATGAATCGACTCGTCAGTATCCGATGGGCAGGAAACGAGCCTATGCCCTCACCTTCATGCTACCTCATAACTTCAACTAAACGAAAGTGCTAGTGATATGAAGAGACATTTATACGTAATGAATGCTTTGTCGATTCAAGTAAATATAAATGAAGAAATCTGTGTTATTTGCGAAAAAAAAATCACATCTACTGAACCCGAAATATAAAGGAAAAGAAGGAAATAGCAAAGCAAACTAAGCCAACTTTGTTTACGTGCTACCGCGTGACGGCTGATCCCATTTGATGATCAAAGCGTGAACCATTATCACTATCACATCATATTCTTAATTTAATAATCATAAATGTGCATCACCGCTGTCTTGAATTTTTCACCGATTAAACCAAGAAATTTTATTTTCGGCCGGCAACAACAGCGCTCAATCATTTCCGTCGTTAATGTGAACGTTCTGTCTAAACATTTGCATTCCAAAGACCAGACGGTTCAACGAAGTGGTAATGAGGCACTTCATGTAGTTTCAGAAGAGGTAAAAAACATCACCACATTAACAACTTGTCGTCTGCTGTCCACCTCAACGTAACTTTGCTAAAAGTGTCCCGAATGAAATAGTGTCACTCCATAAAAGATGCTGTCTAAATGCAAAATTAAACCTCCGCTATCTCACAGGTGTTTTCAAGCTTGATCAACGAACATCATTACGCGTGATTTTGCGAAGGCAAATTTTTGTTTCAAGCCAAAATACACCGCAATAGTTAAGTTTCTCGTGTGATATTGAATACGCGTTTTCTAGATGCAGCACTGAGTAGGCATTGGAACTTTATTTACACGTGACCACACCCCACGTTATCTTTTCAGAGGTATTCCAGTCGCCGTTTCCGGTTATTTAAGTATTATTTTCGAGTGGAGTCTACCACGCTATGTGCTCATTTGTAATTAAAGAATTGCAATTGTCTCCTCATTTTTAAAATATAGCCGCCAATATCGGCAATTAATTGCAGCCGCATTGGTTTAACGTTGTGAGTCTCTAAGCTGCGAAAAGTCTTCGTCATATCATCCCTTCTGAACATTTGCTTCCTTAAAATCTCATAGGCTATCCCCATTCTAGATTTCCACCAAAGAGGTTGCTGTGCCTAAACCAATTTCATACTTGCTATACACAATGACCCGTCACTGTGCGCGATAGAATACACAATGAAATGATTTGTTTCGATTTTTGCAATGGCATTTCACGTTGTCTTTCATTAAAAACTACTTCAGAAAAAGCTCGGATTGTAACGACCTGGACGGTTCCTCGCTAATGGAACCTTCCCAGTTAGGATCAAGGATGTTGCTGTCAAAGTGCGTGCTAAGGAAGTGGTTTGCCTAAAAGGAATAATGTGAGTCTCATTTTTTCCCGTCAAGCATTAAGGACGGATGTGATCGGTGATTTTGTGAGTGTATAAAGTCGGTGACCTAGAGCTGAGTGTAAAAAAATGATGCCTAGAGTTGTAAAAAAAAATGATGCGGAAACCTAGAGCTCCGACTGCTCATTTTGATGCACTCGAAAGTGCCTCCATAGTTTCGGTGAATGGTCAAAAAGCTGGCAGTTAGATGGATTAGGAGATAAGTTTCATGTAATTCACGTTGTTTCCTCATTTTGAGTACCATCCACTCTCAGAGAGGAAACTCTTGTTTTCCAATGAAGCTGACATTGCGGGTCGCGACATGAAAATATGCGCAAATGCTTATTAGGGTTTCATAGCAGTATAGAATTTTCGAAAACAGACCACGGTTGCAAACAGCGCATTCGATTTCCAACAGCACCCAATTTGGAACATTAGTGCTAATGGTTCATATTATACTGTTGTCAAGCTTGCCGATATTATACTTCTGTATGGCCACCAAATTTGCTTTCAAACGTATTGCTCAGCGAAAACACCTGAAGCGATTAATCCATTTTGTCGTGGAGAAAGTTGTGTACCAATCAGAAGTGCCTCATTACGAATCTCATTTAAAGACGTTTCATATCATCCAGCTGAATACCGAGCGGTGCACGCTCCCGTAGCAGTATGTGATAAAATGCCGAATAATTTCTCAGAGATTAAGTTCGACTGGATGCTTTCAATTGCCCTGTGCTGTCGGTGAAAGTCCCACTGATTTTAGCTATCTCCTTAAATCTTTCAATTAAACTCTATTTCCGCTTCATCGCACTACAAGATTGCTAGTGTTTCCGATGAATTACCGCTATTTTTTGCAAATCATCTGCGTTCGGTGGATCTTCACATTATCATGACCTCTGCTACGAATGATTTGTTTATCCAACTGCTGCAACCTTCTTGTTCATCCTATCGTTATTTCTTCGTTTTGTTTGTTCAATCATATATTAACCGCGGCTTATCGTCAGAATCACCACAATTCTTTGTCTCGTTTTAATAAGCTGTTAGAACGTCGTTTGTTTGAAGCGTCAATAGCATTCGAATTTTACTGTTAAGACGAAAAAAAATGATCACGTTGAAGAAACGAATGAGTAAAATCCAGTGTGGTGTTCTTCAGTGATGTTTAGCGGTGAAGAAATGTATATGCCTTGTTTGCTCCGTGATCGTTGAAACGACCACAAGGTCAGAAAATTTTGGTGGAACTATACTGAGTGATATATATATATATATATATATATATATATATATATATATATATATATATATATATATATATATATATATATATATATATATATATATATATAATATATATATATATATATATATATATATATATATATATATATATATATATATATATATATATATATATATATATATATATATATATATATATATATATATATATATGATGACTGGCCGCTTATGATTATGTTATGACCGCGTAATGTTTATTGTTTCCCTAGATATACAGCAACAACGTTTGCTCCATGCTTTTTGGCCTCTCAGGCTTGCAGAAAGGTCTTGACGCAAGAGAACCCATGAATAATCCCAATGCATTGTTAATCGAGACCAAGTAGGAGCGGAAACTTAAGAACGGGATATGAGACCGAAGGAATTGAAAGAAGCTAATTTCTTGCTGAATTTATGCCCCCCTCTTCTCCTGTGATGCATGCCAATATCCTTTTGAAATGGGTATCCTTAAGATCGTACAACAAAACGTAAGGGATTTACACATCGCTTCACAACAGAAAGGAAAGGAAGCAGAGTAACTTGTTTATTAGCGAATTGCCGCAAAAGGAGCGCTTCCTGTAATGCCGCATAAAGAAATAGCCCCAGTAACTCATGCATTTTGGATTTGATGCATGAACAATACGGCAGTGGCCATGTATTTGTGGACACTTTCCTTCTCGCGCAATGCATCACTGAAAACTGTGGATGGTGGATTTTGAATCCTCCTAGAAACACTCTAATGCAGCCCTTGTATCAACGAAAGTCAATGTCTAGATGGATCTGATACTTGAGCACAAAATAGTCATTCTCCATTAGCTATATAATTGCAGTAACGATCCTCAGCAAGCAATTTCGGCGTCCAACGGTCGAAAGTGTGTTGCTAGGACGTATGCAAATTTGACGATTAGAAAGCGATTGAACATGCTTACTTATAGCAATTAAATATGGTTTTGGAGCAACTCCAGCACCTAATGCGTTCAGTTTTTAGCACTGCAAAAACTATTTCGCTTAACAACTCATAAAACGCTCAGTATTCAGAAGACGTCATATAATATAGCAAATTTCAAAAATAGATAATTGAAAAAGAATGAACGGATGCACAAAGCGAATTGAAAATGGTGCACGACAGAACATATGGCTTAGAACTTATCGTTCAAAAAACCATAGGCATTCTATCAAATTCACTATCATAAGGGTGGAATTTTAAGTAAATATTAAACTAAGCATATTACCTATTGATTTTTCCGTATCCCTGATGCAGGTGATACCAAAGGAAGAAAGCTAAACGAGCAGGGAAGCGTTTGCCATTTAGGACTAGAACGACGGGACTAGACTATATGTAATAGAAAAGGGGAAAAGAGGACAGATGAGTCATTAAAAGCGGCCTGTAAGGTTTGGGACGAGTTGGCGTGACGGTGTGTAAATGAAACGAAGGAAGAGAGCGGCGACATCTTCCATAATCTTCAGCAACGAGCCAAAGTTAAAAATTCAGTTTCATTCAACACAGAATGCAATTTCAGGGAATGAAACAGTGAAAGATTGCATATTTGAGTTCTTCAGTCAAGTTCACTGATTTTCTTATTCAGGCGCTAGGTGTGATGAAGCTCAAGAAGAGTGATAAGATAGTGATGAAAGAAGGAAGCTTAGATAACCAAGAGGAAGAAATGATTTGATCGGAAGAGGGGAAGGGGATGAGCGGAGGAAAATCCGCGGAGTGGAAAACAGCAGTTGAGAAGTGATAAGTGTAACGCGAAAAGCAAGAATTTCGCGAACAGATAAAACGACTCAAGTAGCTGCATAGCGCATGAATCCTCTCATCATCCTAAACGACAGATTATCGTTATTGCGACAACGCACTTCCCGCGTGCGTAACAATCTTTGACGACTTGTATCTATGGAACCCTGGAGAAAACCTTTGAGCTGCCGACGAAATTAAGTCAACTAACGAATTTTGTCTGAGAGAAAAATATTACGCACGGTTTTAAGGAGTGAAATTGACACAAAATTGCCTTCCTTTCATCTATAGGCCGTCTATTTTCGCTTCGTCTTAGTAAAACATGCTCATTCCATGTAACAGACGTAACTACCCACTTCACATCACACATATATGAGATAATCGAAACGACGTCAGTTGCGTGACACTGCCTGTATAGTCGCAGAGCGAAATAAGCCTACCACGCCCATGTATGCTTTTTTTTGCTTATCCCTTCCTCCTCCCTACACAGACGACGCCCTTTATTTGTAGACACGCTGACATAAACATACCGATAAACTGCACAAGGAGAGGCTGAAAAAAACCTTCATTGCGCCAGCCATCCCTAACGCTGAGTCTTTGGTAATTGTGCAGCTGTCGGACATCATACAAGTCAATGCAATATGACCTTCAAGTAAGTTTGATATGACGGGACACTGCGGCAACGAAAAGAGGGAGGCGAAGCAGGAGAATTGTTCTGCTAATGAAGTGGAAAAGATGTTTGGTCTTGAGACGGATAAGTGCCACATTCATTGAAAAGATCCTCACGGGAGTGGCACTGGGAGATGGGAAGGACACAAGGTGCTAAAACCTCGTCAAACGGCACCACTGGAATCACTTATTGCTGGAGATCACAACAGAAGCACACAGAGAGGAAATGCTAGCCGATACTTCCTGCTGGTTAAATAAAATCAACATGAGAGGAAATATCGCAGCCATCAGAAAAAAACTTTGTGATGCCGCGAGATTGAGCGTAGTCAGTGGACAGCTTTAGCAAGTGTTACCCGAAAGGTGGAATTCAAAAATTGGCTCCTCTGAAAAAAAAACCTACTAAGGTTTCAAAACGACGCAATGCCAAATGTTGTACCTGCGTGTTTCCTTTTCTAATAACGTGCGCATTGTAATTATTGAGCAGTTCTAAGAGCACTGTCCCAATTGCTGTTTTGAACATATACTTTGGAGAGAAAGCGTATTGTGTGCTGCAGGTCATGAGACATAGGAACTTGTTGTTAGTTGTATCCATTGTTGGCAACGATACATTCATTCCTCTCCTATATAAAAAATTTCGCTCGCAGTTCCGTCTACAATTTCGAAAGACGAAAATCCTCAAAGAGACAATAGCTTAATAACGAAACAATTAGAGATTCATTTTTGCATAAAAACTTGACGAGATGATATTCCATAGTGCTTTAGAAATTAGCGAATGCTTCTCAGATTGTCTCTCACTTCAATCATCTCAAAAGCTATTCACTTCTCTACGACAGTTTTTTTTACAGCTATATTATGAAATTCACTAGAGGGATTACATATAAGAACAACTCATCATCTCGAATATTTCATTCCCTTCTCATTTAAATGGTGTTGCGTCAGCACTGAAAGACGGTTGAGAGGATACGCTTTTGAAAATAGTACAACATATTAGCGAGTGATATTGCATGCTTCGATGCAATTATTGGGCATTTGCAGCACAAAACAAATGCTTAATTACCGAATAAAGGCGCTGTGAAGTTAGCACAAAATGCAAATTACATACTGAAACGAGAAAGCAACAAATGATTTAGAAGGCAATAGAGGCCATCGAGGATTTGTGATTCAGTAGAAGTTCTAGCAAAACATCTGGCATTAACAACATACCATAGCTTATCCCAGCTAATATACGTTAAACGAGACTATTGAAAGACGTGCTTCTCAGCAGTTCTAAACCATCGCTTTCATCTGGCCACGATTGATCGCAAAATTTTAAGCTTTTCAGAACAGAAATGTACAGCCTCTTTGCAAACATGCCCGAATGACGTTTTTCTATTCTCTTCAAGCAAACGATTTGGCGCAATATCGCTTGCAATAATCACATCTCGAGGATATGTTAGTGCAAGTGTACTCTAAACGAGACCTGAATCGAATATTCCTTAGTTCACCAGCCACCTTCCTCGATCAATCACTGAATTCTTGTGAAATGCCAGAAAATTTACTAAGCAATTTCATTAAGTCAAGTAGATCGATAAGCGAAACTGTCCGATAATATTTCACCGACAACAACCCAAAAATGCCACTGGCACCACTCTAAGAAATCTTCGGACGATGGCAATGTGTGAGGACTTCCATTGAGACGGTTATCTTCTGCCGAATGTTTCGACACTTTAGCAGACTCAGCACCATGTACCAAGCGATTTGAGTATTATAGAATGGCAGCGATGATGCTGACAAATATTCATGAAGAAAGACTACAAAATATAGGCACAAGTTTTGTTATCGAGAGGAACTCGGCGAGCTATATGAGAGCGATTCATAAACTCGAAACCTTGGCATTTTATGAGCCATCGCCTCATCTAACTTCTTTAGATTGTGGGCGCCAAATTCTGATGATTTACTGAGTTTGTGCCCAGTGGAACAGAGTTTTTGCATTGCTATATGTGAAGATCCTACAGAACTAATCGATTGTTATCGGCTTTAGTTGTTTTTCCTAAAGAAGCAACATGGCTTCATAGTGGCTTATGGACATTTGTAAATCGTGGAAGAAAAATCTGATTATATTTCATCGTTATAGGTGAATTAATACAATTGCTTCACGGTACTCATAAAAACGAAAATTCTCGAAAGTTGCGATTACAGTACGGAAACGATCTCCTCATTCGGTTTTGTGAACCTCCGTTCCTATTTCTCTCTTCGGTACCGCCTGTCCCCTTCCTCTAATGGCGGTGATCCTCCTCAAAGTTTTCTCTCCACTCATCGAATTTTTATACTACTATAACAGTTACACTCCTTTGCATTCTTTTATGTGGACATGCTTTCCGTAGAGAATCACAAAGAGAGTTTAGATCACTGGTCTTACTTGCAGTAGTATATCAGGGAAGTTGTGGCTTAAACAAATAGTCGGGAGTAAAATAATTTCACCGGCTACTATTTCCTAAAGGTTTCATCGCAAAAAAAAAAAAAACAGTGGCCATAAAACGCGAAATTCAATTCAACTCTTACTCACTCTATCGCATACATTTCAAATTTATTGTCGTCGCTACGGATGAGTTTCTTGACGATTGAATTTAAACGTTTATGATAACGTCGAATGGAAGAAATGTGGTACTTACTTACAAAAAGGGCATAATTCACAAAAGTCTTTTAATTTCTTTCTTAAGTTTACAGGCATCTTCAACTATTTACGTTGATTAGTGGAGAGGCTGCTGGAGGATATATAAATTTATATTTCGGCCGAATGAAACTACGAGTCCTGCGAATTGTTAACAATTGTTGCAATATGCACAATAGTCTATTGATGTTCTAAAAGAATCGCCCACTCCTGCGCATCTTACGGGAAAGCTTTATCTTCTTGTGACTCAGATTAAAATCAATTTCACATCAGAGGTGAAACACATGGAAAGTTTTAGAACCATCGAAACGACTACGCTAGCAACGATGCCCTTCGGATTAGTCGACCAAGTTGAACTTTGGTTGAGGAGATTTTTTTCTCTTTTCGAAATATTACATACAGAAAATTTGTCGCAATTTTCTAGCTTCAGTGGTTCTTCAACTAAAACTGCAGAACACACAAATAAACACACGTCCAAGCACATATGTATTTGCAGATGCGATGACGTCATATCCGCTTTGCAAAGGCCAATATGAAAGAGCGGATGAAAACGTTCACGGAGACAAAAAATGATTTGAAATAAAAGCGTCGACCACGTCGACGGTAATGCTGTCGATCAAAGAAGTGCATTTCCTCGCTTCATGTTGCATAAGTGGAATAAATCTTTAAAATCGAACCAGATCTCCTTGACAGACATAACACCGGATGATACCCCCGATGACTCATCTGGACCAGCTGAGGCCGTGTGCAGCGATTATACAAGAATATAACTGCCTAGATTGGTCCAGTCTTCATCTGCAGTTCTCTTGCACAAATCTGTATGCTAAGCTAAGAGAATGGAGAATAATCATATCATTGGCTTTCCCAACATCACTTATGCTTACTGCAAAGATTAGCGTACACCTCATGGAGAGACGGGAATGATCGTCCTCTGTCTAGCTTCTTCAAGGCTCGAATCATAAACATGATGTACCAGTAAACCGAAAAACCTATTGCTATTACATACGTTTGATGCTCTGATAGCATAATGTGTCGTTAAGTAATTCTTCTGTGTTAGTAAGACAGCATTCAAGAAACCAAGAGAAGTCTTCCGAACATTTCGATATATTTCATAATCTCTCATTTTTAACTCAGTGAAATGTTGGAAATAACCCCATTTTTTGAAATTTATTTGCAACAATTCATTTTGTCCAGAATTTCAACTGTGCTCCTTCTCTCAGCAATCAATCGCCCATTTTAGCCGCCAATCCTCACCGCTTTGCAGTACGATCTTTGCTCCTTCATAGGCAGTCTTCCGAACTCCCAAGGATCTTTAGGATTTTCCTGCACCAATCTATCTACTTCTTTCCTCATTTGCCTGCATATGCTCGTCGACCATAGTCAGAGTCGCATGTTTTTCGCTAAAAGCGGTAGCTGAGAACTTGTTTCAAAATATATTTCAGATTTAAGATATATATATATATATATATATATATATATATATATATATATATATATATATATATATATATATATATATATATATATATATATATATATATATATATAAACCTCCTTCGACCGCTTAATTGAAGAAAAACCGCCAAGGAGACAAGAAACATATTTCGCCTGGTTCTATACTCAAAAGGGTTTAACGTCCTCATAGAAAGAATCATCGCGAAGAATTGCCAGCGAAGCTGCAATATTTTCGAAGCTCGAGAAGGTATGACCACCTGTACTGAGGTAAATAGGAAGATTACATCTACTAATAGCTAAGTTGTAAAACAGCGGCAACCACGTAGGACAGTAAATCTTTCGTAGTTTAAACGATGTTGTTTGTGCACGAAATTCTTCCACTTGATGGCCCACTTGATCAGCGTGTCAGATAAAACGTGCTATAGTTAGATGTGGAAGAGCTCAAAAGAGAATTAGAAAATATCACTCTAGCAACCGCATTGTTGAGATATGGAAGCGATCCCTAAGACCTTAGCTGCCTCTCACAACCAGAAACAACTTGAGTTTGTTTTTGCTAGGTGGAAATCGGTCTGCAATCTTTAGGCACGACATCTGCACTAATAAGTGAATGCATTGCTTTCTTGCTTTTTTCTTGTTTCTTCCATAACTCTTTTTCTCGTAATTTCGTGCCCTCGATTTTGACTCTTATTGATGTTTTCATTCCGATAATGCATATAAGTGTTACGACATCACATGAGCACCACATTACTTGCAATGATGTTTTCTTCATCACGGAACAAGAACAGCGATGAAATAATACTAGAACTTTTGATAACGGAAGGTGCCTTCCAAAAAGAATTGGTACTAAAAATAGCGCAGAACGAAGAGATCGTGGGGTGAAACTATTTTGACGATCCAATCAACGACGAAATTCCACCGAGGAACTGCGTGTAAGTATCACTCAATCATTGCAGCGTTCCTCACTAAGAGCAAGTGTTGATCACTGAAGCATCATTGTCGCTTGAAGAAACATTCGAAACAAGTGTGACAGTTGTTACTAGGCAAGTCTACAACGCCCTAAAATTGTTCTGGTAGCATTTTCTTTGAAATTCGGAACTGCTCTCTTTGATTCAAAAGTCTACCTCTCTCGCACCCCACAAAATTTGCTCCGTTCCACGGGATAAGTTTTAAAATCAGTTTTCTCACTGGGGAATTTCTCCGCACAAATTGTAGAATCGTTGTGGCTTAATTTTCTTTCGTTTCTTGAATGTGCGGTTCATGGATGTAGGCAAAGCAGTGCGATTGAGTCTCATATGATAAGCATTAAGTTTTATGGATTGTAGGATCATTCATGAAGTGATAATCAGCAGGTTATGAAATTATATATGAAGTGATAAACAAAGGGTTTGCAGCTCTGAGCTTGACTGGTGAAAATGAAAGCGTGAAATATTCGGATAAGCATGAAAAAAAAGTGTGAAAGTAACATGCCCCTATGTTAAGCGGCAAACAGTGGAATGTGGTTTCTTGCACAAACTAGTGAACAATTGTTTTGAAACGTAAATGTGAGATGGTGAACATTTCATTTTCGAACGAAGTTAGAGACAGTGGGTAGGTGTAAGTAGCAAGGCTCGGTTCTGCGGCTGAGTGGTGCAATAAATAGCGACTTGCGCGATTAGTCGTAAGGTGATCAGCAACGGGCTGTTGCTTCAAGTCGGCGCTATAAACAGTGAGTTTTGAAGATAAGCGACGGGTTTAGCTGTCACGCCATCACTGATTTATCACAAGGTAGCGTTCACATGGCTCAATGAACCTCAAGTGGTTGTTATACATACTTTCTTGGAACAAGTAATTTATTTAAACGGCGAACAATGAATTCTCGCTTCTAACAAGATGATTGCGGTTATAAGTGTGATTGCTGCAAAACAACCTCACAAGTTGGGCAATGCGATATAAATGAAGCTTTACACAAAAAGGCGGCATCTCAGCCTCCGAAATCAACTGCCGTTCGGCATTGTGCTCATTTTTTGCAATCGAATAAGGCATTTAAATATTAGGTTTATTCGTTGGAGGCTATTTATATTAGCAATCATTTTTTCACCTTTCGTTCTCTCCAAGAACAATACGCAACAATAATTATACTGTATTTTTCTGAATAATCGTGATTCATATAGAGTTACATTTATAAGTGAGCAGCTCTGCTCAAGTGCACCTCGGTAAATACAACCGTTTCCTTCTGCCTGACAACGTTATCAAAGCCACCTTCAAGATGCGAGATTTGCAATCACCGTTATAAATACTGAGGGGTGGGCATGAAGTTACATTTACAAGAAACGGTTTTATAATGAGATGTGCGCAATCTACTGTAGTATTAGTAACCATTGCAACAGATTTCTACAACAAGACTTACTTATACGGTACGGTCGCCATTCATTGATGAAGGCACCATTTTCCCTCAGATTTGACCTCACAGCCAGTTCTCTTTCCACTTGTGCTTAACCGTGCAACCTGTCTACTAGAATTTGGTCAACCGCGCATTGCAGTGCGTACTGCTTCACGATCTAATATCTGCCACTTCACGTTCAATCCCCTAAAGTGCTGCTTATCACCTCATACTGGCTCCCGATTCCAGAGTCCTCTTTTCAGCGTATCATACACTAATTCGCGAAAAGCTGTTTACCACCTTACGCTTACGCTCACAACGTAAAACAACTTACTGTTCACCACCTTGGATTAAATCGGACATTATACTGCTTGACTCGTTATCTCTGAAGTCACAATCATCTGTTTATCACCTTCCACATAATTTGATGAACCCATTGAAAGGTCATCGAGACAAGGCACCCCAACAACGTCCCTGCTATATTTTGCTCCCGCTGAAACTGCTGGACAATTTTTTTCCTTGATGTTGACACATTTTTCGTTTTGAGAAATCGTAGGGAAGAATTTTGAATTAAGACTGTCGGCCTCCATTAATGCAAAAGAAGATTGATTGTTTTTTTTTCGTATTTTCAGACCTCAGATGTGTTCTAAGCAGCAATTAATCTTCTCTAATCGTTGAAATGATACGACAAACGGGAGGAAATATGATTCTATTCGAAATTAGAGGCCAACTTCAGCAAAACACTAGATGTTGGCAATTTGGATTGCAATCCCCAGAGACGGAAACTCACCAGCTCATTACAGTACTCCCACATCTGACAACATGAGAAATCCTACGTGGAGGGTCCTAATTAGCTTTCAAGGATAAAAGTATGACAACAAGTCCCGCTCAAAGATCAAAGTTGTTCGCATTCTTTGAGCATTTTTCATCTTCTCTCTCTGAGGATATCTTTCTTTCATGAAGTGTAAACATAAAATTGATAGGAACATTGATCGCTGACATATTCGAGATAATTCGTTTTCTCAAGCGTTTTTGGCCAGTTTTTTATTCTGACGTCATTTGTAGGGTAAGCGAAAACAGTGGACGAAAAAAAAACTTAGTTAATATGAAAGATGAAATGAAGGAAAAATTATTCAACTCATTTGCTAGAAGCTCCGAAGCAGTCGTGTCGTTCTATTTTGTATCGTCGTGAAAGGAAACTGCTTGTGAAATCCCCTTGCCGAAAAGCAAGATCTTTTCTCTGCATCTGAAGTTTGACGCTAAAGTTTTCAACTGAATCCGGTGCGATATGAGAAATCATTGTTTCTCATATACTCAAAGTATCCTCGTTGCTTTCACTCTCATTAAAGAATGCAAAAGGCAAGTAGTCATCGTCGTACAACTTTAATTAGCACGTGTTTTGATAGAGTTCCGAATGCGATGCAAAGAACACAGCGAGAAGCTTTCAGGATTGATCGTGAAGAGGGCTTATTGTGCTCGTTAAATATGGATTTAGCAAATATAGCCGGTTTTGTGCAACTGGATATGAGGCGATTGGAAAAGTAGATTTCGTTCCAAGCTATGATCAAACTTGAAACGCAGTTGAATGGAGCAAGTTGAAAGTTGGATTTATGGAGCAAGTTGAAAGAACTACGTTCTTGGGAGCACATAATCACCCATCTAGTGGAGAAGAGCATGCATATGGCACGTCACTGAAACAGAGATATAGTAATTGAAATCATATGGGAGCGAAGAGGAGAGGTGAATCTGCAGGGGTGGGGGAGAGGTAAAGCTTCTGCTCCGACCATCTATTCTTTGCATTGATCGATGGAAACGAATTGAATTCACACCGTACGCCATCTGAAGAGCGCACATAATGGTGACTTCTTTTAAGAAAAAAGCAGTGAATTCGATAGCAAAATTGCTACGGCATTTGAGCAGCTTTCAAAATAAAATAAATCTACTAATGCAACGCGTACGAATCAGATATCAAATTCCCAAAGAGACAATATCCCTATGTGAGTAGAAGAAAACAACTCAAGCGTATGTTTAGTCTCTCTATGGTTGATGAGTGGAAGCAAATCAAGCTTATTACATTGATATCGCATGATAAGAACAAGCAATACAAAAGAGAATGTTGATCGGTGTGCAACGATCCATGCTCACTACAAAATTCCTCGCCTTCACAAGGTAATTGACTATCAAAGCTTTATTCTTCTTCGAACATGGTCAAACACTTTTGTATACAGTACAATATTTTAAGGCAGCTGAAAAGAGCTAATTTTTGTATCGTTCCCTATAGCCCATATTTTAAAAACTGCAAAAAGAGAGGTTTAACGTCATTTTCTAACCACTGCTTACATTCGAACAAAAGCATTAATAGGAAGATTGGCGAATAAAGTGATGATACCCATAGGAACAGTAACTTATCCTCATTAACCGTCAAGGATGCTATTGCGCATGACATTGAAGAGCGAAAAATTAAATACAAGACTCATTCGCGCATTCGACTGCATTCAAGCGACGCCGAGGCACATTGACAAGTTCGTTAAACAAACGATCAATCGGTGCAGGCGGCAACGTGACACATTACAAATCCACAGAATTTTAATAACATGGAGAATTTTTCACTCAGCAATTGAGCAACAAAATCAGCACAGAAAAACTTTAATATTGCCATGTATACTTGAAATTTGGTGGATTATTTTCTACTACCTCGTTTCTTAGAACTCAGTGACAGAAAGGTCCGGGACATCACTATCGCACAGCTTATCGAAATATTGTCGTTCGATAATTTTGTCCTTTCTGAAGCGAAATATCGTTTTCGCGTTTCCTCATCTCTAACCGACAACTGTGAACTAAATGAAGCGCAATGATTGAAATATACAATAAAAAGTGCTCGCGCAAATTCCAGGATGACGCCAATCACGAGGAATTGAATAATGAAGGGCGAAATTGAACGCAAAAAGTCGGGATCCTTAAAAAGGAGGGGATCGATTTGAGGCCGTTTAATGGCGAGCAGGTTGTGGCTAGTCCGAAATAAATGAGAAGTTACTTCTTTGAGAAACTGGGCCACGTAACAGATAAGCAAATTTCCTCACTCTGACAAAGAATGACTAATCTTATCCAGCCTGAGATCTGCGTGAATAAAATTGAGGTGCACCGCCAATTACTATTTGCATTCAGAATGCAGGCAACGTAGCGTTTGACAAGAGGATAAAGGTGAAGGAGATGGCACCGACAGCAGTAAAACCTGCTCAAAGCAACAAAAATTGTACAAACCATGAAGTTTGCAGCAGGACTTTGTGCGAATTTGCTGGCGTTTCAGGTAGTGCCGCACGCTGACGTGGTTCGACGCATCAATGTCAGGAAGCATCACGCAGTCATGATGAAATAAGCCAATAACATTATATGGCACTAATGCAGCCCGTTTATTTGCTTCTTCTTCCCAAGCGACCCCATAGCTTTCAACTCACATGCGCAGGAATTATCGCTGTAATAACTGGTTATACCGCCGGTGCCATAAGTTTTCTCTTAACAAAAATCCTCCATTCCGGCGAAAATTCACACTTTCTGAAGAGATTTTTGTTGCCTTACCATCGTAAGTACTTCTCGCTTACTCGAGAAATCTGAAGAATCTTCCTCTGTCATCCTGTCATCGTGTGTTTCATTATCAATTCCCATGATTTCAAATTCCTCTCACTGAAACCTGCAGATGTTATTTACTTTACTTACTTTAACCGACAAAGCTTTCACTTGGAGTAAATGTCTCTTCATATCGCTTCCACTTCCGCTTAGGTGAAGTTGCAAGGTAGCGTGAAGGTTAGGGCTTAGGCTCGTCTCCTGCCCATCGGATACTGACGAGTCGATTCATCGTTGTTCCGCTCAAGAGGAGAGCTCTGACGTGCTGCATCACTCTCGTCGCGATGAGGCTCCTGGTCGGAGTGACTCAGTAGGAGGAAGCCAAAGAGTCTACTTGGAGCTCTCTTAAAACCGACCGCGCAGTAAGCGATACTAAACGATGAATGCAGACGTTGATGCAATCTATTTCTATCCATATTCATCGATTTTTTCCACTCATAATGACCTTTCAACGATAGGAAGCAAATTCACATATCTGCTGCCTTCTTGATTTATTTGAGCAAACAAATGAGAAATTCGTCCAAAATCCCGGAAATTTAACGGTGATGAAATGTGAGCATAGTCCGCTTTTTTTTGAGAGAGAGAGAGAATTCAATAACAAATAGCATAAATTGAAAACGATATAAAGGAAATTTTAACGCTATGCAGCTTTGAGTACACTATAAATGTGCTAGCACATTGACGTCAAACAATATTTATAGCGCTGCTATTCAAGTTTAAAATGCTGTCAGATGCTTGAAGCACATCTGATAATATTTGAAGAGGACGACATGAATTTTGAGCAAATATGTTTCCACTGCATTGCGGAATTCAACCAAACATATGCGTTATTTGTACAAAAGGGAACGAAAATATTTCTAGGCGAAGTGAGGTTGTTTGCGCGTTGATTGATGAAAGAGTTCTCATTGTGGAATCAACAAAATCACTCAAGGAACGCCGCCAGCGTTGATGTAAGCGAAATGATCCTCGCTGCAAGAAGCACACAGTTTTTGAACGAAATTTTCGGGGCATCAAGCATGTGTAATTTTTTCCCTAGAATGTAACAATGCTTTCAGTGCTTTTCAATATAACAATATAACAATTCTTGAGAAAACAACATTTTGCTATCTAATAACACACAATTATCAGTTTCGCGCAAACATCAGTGATCTCGTGATTGCGCTTTCTTTTTCCATCATCGATAATTCGTTTATTATGAGGTCGAATTGTTTGTTAGCAGCCGAAAAGAAAAGAAATCAAGGCAATTTCACCTTTTCTCGCAATGTTATTCAGCAGAAATGATCAATGATACCTGAACTTTTAATCACGTAAATGAAATTTGAACGCTATAGTTCAGTTTCAATGTTCAGCGATTTGGCCAGCGACTTCATATTTATCTTGAGTTGTATGAAGTGACAAACGCAGTTGCAAACACTGATTCACTGAAGCAGCAGTCCATTGTTGAGCGCCGTCCTCAGAAGATGCGAAAAAAAAAAAGAAAAAAAAAGCGAGGAACAGTCACCTTATTAAACTGTAGCGTATGACTTGTTTAGAAAGGATAGAACATATTGGCGCTCTCTGTGACGAAAATTAGGAACGAGAATGTCTGAGAGGTATGGAACTTTAGAGAATTAAAGGCATTTCATCATTTGCTCACCTTTCCAAGCGTTCATAAAGAAGTTGAAACTGAACTGCGAATGTTGTGCGCTGTTTTTTTGTTACAGGTGTGGATTTTGCTTGCAAAGCTTTTTCTCCGCTTAGCACATTTTTTCAGGGGCTTCTAAAGTCCGTGAAAAATGGAATGCATATTGTAAAACTTCATCAGTTTTGACCTCTGATCGCAAAGTGAACGAATGATTGTTGTCGATTTGTAACTATTCGATTGCCTTTTCACGACATTGAAGTGGGCAATGCTGTCCATAAAGTATGATAATTTTCTGAACAATTCATAATCACCTAGCTTCTGAGAGAAAAAAAAGCATGCAAGGTATGTGTCGTACTAGCTAGCTTTTTTCGAAGGGGAAACTCAAGAAGCGAAAAGACGGGAAGGAGTCGTCCGAGGGCATAGTTATAGAAATGCCTATTGAGAAAATGTCAACGACGTAGGAACTAAAGGTTAAAAATTGTCGTCCTAGTTGCTGCGAAATATCTCAAAAATAGAGCAAACTTTGAGAAGTGCCAAAATGGGAAGTTATAAGTGATAGAAACATCAGAAATATGGAAGCTTATTCGTTGGGGTTGCAAACAAAATTGTAGCACTCAACTCTAACGTCATGCACAGTAAAAATCATTAATTTCAAGCATGAGGAAGCTTAATATGGGAAGATCCTTCTGAAGTGGTCCCAGAATGGTCTAAAATAACACATCTTGCGGCATGGCGTGATTTAAACCCGATAGCATGTAGTACCGGTCATGCATAGTCCATAAAGTAAAGATAGGATGAGTGGAATGAAAAAGTTCATACAACGAGCTCATAATTTCCTCGTCATATGTAAATCGTCTTTCTAAAAGGAGGCCGTTTTGTTTCCTTGGCTACCTCATAAATTGTTCTAACCGACGAAAAAAGCGAAATCAGCGCAGCTACCAGCATCGCTCCGATTTTAGTTTTGCGCGAACATCTCCGAATTACATGTCAACTCGAGTTTGTAATCGAAGACATGAATTTTTTTTAAAAGTTATTAGCCATAAAACTGGTGACTGAAAAATTTGTAATGAAATTTATCGACCCGCTATATACTACGTTAATTGAAGGAAAAAAGCTGCGATCCGCCTATCTTCATTCCCAAAGCAGCCAATACAATTCGGCTTTCTCGAACGAGAAACGCATCGAATATTGAGAGCCACACAATGTGTCGTGTGCACAGACATTACGTACTAAAGGATAGCCACCTCTGACGACGGCGGGAGCTGCGACCGAATGCGCGCAGTCATTGCAGCAGCTTGGGCGAGCGATTTTTCACGTGTGAGTAGACGTCGGGGTGGTGGGCGGTATTACCTTGAGAGCCACTTCCTTCGAGCGGAGGAAAAGTGGGGAGGGCTGGGGAGATGGCTTAGAGAATGTTTTGCGGGGAGTTATTATTTAGAGCCACTGTCGTTACTCGATCACTCTTTTTCACTCTTTCCTTGCTCAGTGGTGGTGGTTCGATTGAATCTTGAATTGATTTGACCTTTTCGATGTGCGTTATTTGCTGGATTTCCAGTGCGAATGGCGTAGATAAAGTATAGTAACGGAGCCACAAAACGCGCATCGAAAATTTCGTTTCGCTGCAGTTGCGAAATTGAAGAAATCCGTTTGTATAAACCCAAGGAACAACAAAAAACGAAGGAAATGAATATGGAAGTTTGAAACGAATTTTAAGCAAATGAAAGGCCATCTGAAATGTGTTTAAAAGAAAAGCTGGTGCATTATAACTGCGTCATGCGTGTAGCCCAAATCAGTGCGCGAAGAGTGCAAAAGACAGCGGCTTCATGGGTCACGATCCTGCCCTTCGACCTAGCCAATGACCTCAGCAAAAACTGAAAACGAGTAACTGAGATCTCTTCGGCGGCCACTGGAGGGATCAATATGAACGGAAAAGAAGGAAAATGAAACCTGTTGAAAAACACAAATTTTCGAGCCCGCATCGCCATTAAAAGGCTATCAGACGTCGAGCTGGGAATTCCATTCTGCCATAGCATTATTGCAACATCTCAAACACTATCTGACCTGCGAATTTTAGTGTAAGCCGATTGTTGCACCGTCCTTATCGCTTGTTGCACACCGCTGACCATTCCGTTTCACGGAACCCTCTTCCCAGGCACCACGGTGAAATTTTTGAGCACCCTTATCGTCCAAGGTGCGCAGATGGAAGCTGCACAGAGTACGGAGAGTAGTTTTCGTGGAGGCGATGAATTTTTCTGCCAGCTGAGCGCATATAGGAAAAGGCTGTTGCTCATAACTCTCCACAACATAAAGACCAAACTATTGAAGCATAAAGACCAAACCTTCAGAATGTCGATCAAACTATTGAAAACTATTGCTGCGAAATCTATTCAATTATAATGTGTAAGCGCTGGGAAAAATGCGTAAAGCTTGATTATTTCAACAGCGCGCAAATACTCATCTGAAGGGTGGAAAAGATTGCGTATTTTCAGTTTTTTAGAAATCAACAAGTTTTTTGATAATAAAACAAAAACTATGAGTCATTTTTGGCGATACTGAATTCTGCACATGCAAATCCGGCTTTCGAGCGCGTAAATGCAGAGAAAATGCATTGAATTTAAAGTTTCAACGTCGTAAGCAACCATCTCAACTAGCAAGTTGCTCGATGAACTCCTCAAAAATTATTAGTTGATTTCATCTTTCTTGAGATCAGCTATAGGCCCACTAGATGTTATGCATCATTACGATAAGAATAATTGTTTGTCAACAGTGCAGCACCTCTTCAAACGATACTATTTGATTTTAACTTGTTCACATAAACTCTTAACGGGAAAGCATCAAATACACGCTGAAAAAAAAAAGGCTATCGAAATGTCTGCGTAATGCAGCACGATCGAATGATTTCAGCGAACAGAAATCCAGACACCCAAACAATTTATGGCTTGGTTACTAAAATACCTTAATTCCTCTATAAATTTGCTCCAGATGATTCACTTGCGCGTTCATCAACATCAGGTCTTCATTTCGATTACTTCTGTCGATATTCAGCGTTTGGAAGAAGTTTTCCCACAAATCACTCTCTCTATATCCTGATAAGAAAAGAAATTGAACAGGATTTCCTAAAAACACGAGGATTTTTCCACGTAAAATTGTACCTTTCAAGCTGTTTATTGCTGCTCTGGAAAATTAAGCCAGCTATTTGAATTAAAAGAAGACTTTTGAAGGAGGAAACCTTTAAAGAGAAAGAGATTTTCCCGCAAATGAATCGAACTGTTTCAACAGGCTACAATATCTTCGAGAAAAAAACCGAACTTTTTGAATACAATTACGATTGTCGTTAATTGTTACATTTTGATAGGTGAAAATGCACTGGTAAGAAGTAAATCGCTTCTTCTCAGTTTTGCCATCAGAATGCAGTCACCGATCGATTGCCAACGTTTTCTCCTATTTTGCAACTAAAATCCCTAAACTTTATCTCTCCTCTTCTATTAAATTCAGTAACCACAGTGCTAGTACCCACCACCTGTTGCTCTTCTTAATGTATAAATCTATCCTTCATATCCTTCCCAATATGAGAAAAAATTGGTACTAGACAAGGTCTTGTCAGTTTTGATATTCGCTCCGTTTCCCTCGTCCGTGTCGCTAAAGCATTTCTTGATGTCATCTTTCGAAGCACTCAGAAAGCAACAAGCCATTCTTCAGCACAAATGCGATTGCACGAGGTTGATTACGTTCAACAAACCACAGCGAGAAGCTGCCACTAGCTTGCTCATTAACCCTTTCGTCACTAGTTTCTCGTTTCTTTGCCTCTCCTTGCTCTTGCATAATGAATGTAAATACCAAGGATCTACTTCTTTCGTAAATATTAGGCTTTTAAATAGAATACCTCATACCAGCTAATGTAACACGCTATCTTACTGGGCACCTTCTTCGATTCATTTTTTTTCAGTAAGTCCTCAACATGAACTGCGATGAGAGCTGAATATGCTTTCATTCTTTCTTGCATTCTTGATGTGGCAACTATTTGTTCATATATTAACTTGTCACTTTTCTGCATGTGTCTGCTTTAAAAACAAACGGAAAACATAATGAAACGGGAAATTGCAGGATAATGGTTGGGATGATGCCTGCACTAATGAAAAACTTTATATCTTTGTGGTGAGAAAAAAAATCTGATATAATTAAGGAAAAAGCTCCTTGAATAATGCGTTTTACAACTTCTATCCATATCTTAACGCATATTCTACGAATTGTCATCTCTTTTTTTGTAACTTTTATTTGCTACAGCAAAGAAACTGAGACCACTGAGCTCATCGCTGATTCGAACAACGTGGCGAGGCATTCGGCTTTATAGACGATGCTTGATGATGATGCTTTTTATACGTTTTCTTTGAATAAAAGCACTTTAACCGCATAACCTCCCAGCATATTTAACACCAACAAAGAAGAAGAAACGCGTCAAACCACTTTCGGGACATAGTGTTGACACATTCCTCTCATAAACTGACGCTTTCTCGGGTGATCTCTTTTGTTGTTTTAATAAATACGCTTTTATGAACAGTTTTTTTATACTTGCTGTAAATTTCGAGGATCTCACCTCGGCCTTCTCATCCATCTTTCCCCACTTACCACTCTCATTTGTCACTTTTATAGGAGATTATCGCATATTAATTTCTCATCTATTACATTTCTTTGTATCGGTGTGACGATGATCATTTAGCATTCTCTTCACAAAATACTCTAACAAAAACCGTTTGCTGTCTTCCTTGCGTTGTATTTTTGCAATTATTTCTTGCCCATACTCTAATTACACCGGAATTTTAACTTATATTACTCGTATGTGCATTTCTCGTGTGTGACATTCCTTCATGTGTTTAAAGCTATTTCTTCCTATGAAATATCTGTCAACAGTTACCACATAAAATCATTCTTTTTCGGCAGCCGATGATGTTGATTCACGCATGCGTACTATTTTCTAGATTTCATTGCAAAACACTTCCTCACAAATTGTTTAATGATACGACGTTTAAAAAAAAATGCACGCTGAAGCGTTTCAGTTGCCTCCGATTAAAAAAGAGACACAATAAATCATATATCAGCAACCTTTTATCATTCATTCATGACTTGCAAAAAACTTCTTTCTTGACATGCAACAACCTTCACCACTTCGAACTTCCTACCTACCGACACGAAATCGGATCAGCTGAACTTTTTGCCAATAGGCAAATAAAAGTGCACTCTCTTAAAGCTTTGCCTAACTTGCTCATCGACAATCGGTCTTTCAAACGTTCGAAATTTCGAAGTTCCATATCTTAACTCAAAATTTCAAATTTTATAACGAATAGTAGAGGAAAAGTGATTATTTGAAACTTCTTAATGTTCGCTCAGAACTGGACTTTTTGGCATTTTCAATATTTTGCCATAGAGAATCAAATAAATCGTTCAAGGGTTGATTTTTTTTTCAAGCGCTACTCGCAAGCTTTTCTCCGATAAGATCTCCACTAGTATGCATCATCATCTCGGTATGATGCCGACTAAATTAATTCATTTTCCGCAGCTTGAATTTGCCACGCGGAAAAGCATTAGCACTTCCGATACAACATGTTCTTCTTGCAGGCGATCTGTGTGCAATGCGTCTGCGAATTCGTGACACCTCTCAACGACATTCGCAAAAGACGTCAAACAACTACGAATCCATGCCTAGGAGAAAAGTTACGAGATGTAAATGATTGTGCCACGCCCACTAATCGAATTATGGGAACAAACGTATGCAGCGACGAAATAACACCTCATGAGTTTCCTTTTCATCTGATTGACCGTTTCAAAGAGTCATTGAACAAAAATCGTTTTTGGGCTGCATTCGACTTATTCAACAGGAAGATCGCTTTGTATAAGAAGGAACGTTGAAAAGCATAAGCTATTTTTGCGGATGAATAACTGATGCAGCGACTAATGATCACGTAACACATTTATATTGCGCTGACAGAGTAAATAACCTCAGGGAGAATCAAGAAGGCATAAAGAAGGGCTGGCCCACTCATAAATTCTTTACTGAGTGGGTCCTGGGTCGATGGCAGTGACCGCGAAAAGAAAGGACTTTGAAATATTAATCGGAAATTAAAATGAGATGCTCTTGGAGAACATGAAGACAGATGTTGACGAGATGACGACAGGCTTGGATGGTATCGCACGAATTCATGCTCAGTATTTATCACTGAAATAAATTAATGGGAGTGAAATTTTGAGCAGTGCAAATGGATCATCTTAAGAAAGGAGGAACGAAAGATAGAGCGATTGAGAGCAATGCTGAAGAAGAGTGCGCTTATTTGATTTCATGAAAGAATTTTAGCGAATGTTTGAGTGAAAACAAATCGAATTTGTTCAAAACAATATCATTAATGAAGGAAAACGGAACATATTTTCCAAATGGGTGAATAAAATTTCACGCGATAGGTTTCGATTATAGATGAAAATAGGAAGACTTCTATTTACATATTCTTAAGACGAAAATCTCGCGTAAAGAAATTAAGACGAGAGCCCGAAAGGTATACTATTGATGGTCAACAAAACAGCAATCGTATATGAAATAAAATAAAATTCAGCGTATAAATAGAGTCACTCAGTATAAATTCTTAAGAAAGAAACAAAGCAAAACCTCGCCAAATAAAGCAAAATTTATATGGAAGGTAGAAGCATAGAGAGAGCAAGAATTATTCACACACTTGGCTGGGTTCACTTATTTGATTTGCGACAGCAGTGGACTCAGCTGAAACTAGCTGAATTCTTTTTTGAACGTTCCTAATGAATAGGTACATGTGACATCTTCCAGTCATAAATTTCGCTCGTTCACAACTCTATTTAGAAAGAAATATTGTTGAGTTTTCAAAGAATATTTGCACTTTGCAAGCTTAAAACCTTAGCCAAGTGAATTCAAGCAGCAGTGGAAGAAAACGCGGAAGTTGAGGCAATATCATCGCGAATAATTTAGTATATCATCAAAATCAAAGCGTCAATATTCTCGGACCCTAATTTACCATGCATTTAACAAACAAATCTTCCCGCGAAAAATTTTAAATGTCAGTATCCTTGACCCCAGTAGACCCTAATAGGCCCTAATCACCTAATAATAATGGTTAGTTCCGTTGAGGGTCAACGGATAACCAGATATCGTAGTGACGGCCTACGAACGGTAAGCAGATGTCTGCTGCAAAAAAAGCTGTACAGGAAGGCAGACTAGTGGCTTGCCTTTAGAAACATAACTTGAAATGATTAAACGATATGAAACGCTTTTCAAACATTATCTGAATGATAAACGAAGCGATATGCAAGCAAAGAATGAAATTTGAACTAAAAAAAAATCCCATTAAAAAAAATTAAACAAATGATGCAGCCTAGACGATTGCCTATGCAGGCGATAATCTGCACGGCATCGAGAATTCAACATCCAAGATCGGCATCGAGAGTATGCAAGGATATAGAAGGCGAAAGTGAAAGTATTCGGCGCACATATCTCTTCCGACAGCGTTAATGCGGGGATTGCTCGAAAGGTACAGCTGAACGAAACCGATAACACAAACATTTTGACACACCTTTCCGCGGAAAATGTATGATCGTTTTTTCTTATTTCTTTGATGAAAGTGACGTCAGATTTTTTTTTTTGAATTTCATTCACACGATCGACACGGCACATTTTCTGAAACAAGTCCTGCCTTAATACTTTCACAGACCAGGTGTTGATGAGGCCACAATCGAAGGGGACCATCTGCACTCCTAAGCATCTATGAAGATGTTTACAGTAGCACCTTGAATTTACAGTAGCAATCATATTGCAAGTGTCAGAACCTCTAGACTGTCAGGAGAGGAACTTGTGAAGCTCTCAGGCACCGTCGTGAAACAAGACCAACGATTATAGATTTTTAATGGGGGATTTTTAAAAGCAGCAACAAAAAATAAAAAACTTGCTCTGGCGACCACCCTTCCAACTCTTACGGTTGATTATTGCTTTATGCGCCTGTGAAAAGCTTTTCTACGGTTAGACGACATAAAATAGCACATAACGCATAGTGGATAATGCATAAAGAACCAAGACAAATATCACCAGGTGATACACCTAATATGTATATTCGCGGCATTACTCATCAGTTCAGACGGTTCTGAGTCTAAGTGGAGAAGTGCGCCAGAGAAGAATTCGGGATTGCTATGAGAATTTGAACTTTATAAGAATTATGATCACATTAGTGATAATGAACATGAAGGAGTATAGAAGTATGTGATATTGTGATTCATCGGAGATTTTGTGGATTCCATCCGTGTTTCGGTAGTATTCCAGGAATCTTTGGATTACAAGGTTTGTTAGGAGTTGGTAACAATCAATGTGTCAAATTGCATTCTACGAACAGTTCAGTATAGTTGCCTCAAGCAGTACAAGAAAATTTTCATTCCTCCTTACCCTCCATTTCGTTCATGTGGTTGCCCGGTTAGGCCACAGTTTTTGAAATATGGAATAAATGTGCTGGAAACTTGCAGTACGTCCCACGAGAATGGTTTTCGAGAAGTTTTTCGGATCGAAGAATACGAACAATGAAACTGTCAGCGCATTCTTGACCTAAAATCCCTTATATTCGTCGCCTCAAATTAGATCTAATATTTATATTTTGAAACTGTTAAAGATTACTGTGATACAGCATTTAATTCAATTTTCTCCTACTCTGACCAGTACAATTTCTCTCTATTTCGTCACTTTCAACTGTTTCCGCACGTGTCCACTTGACTGTTACTCACGTGTCCGGCTGACAGTTACTTTCTTCGAATTAACAGAACATGGAATAAACTTCCCGTTGATGTCGTCTCAGCGCCTAGTGCCTTAACCTGATCAGTCACCTGAAGCATTTCGATCTTCGGAAAATCTATGCATTTGTATTTGACTAACGCCGGCTTTTTGCTTATCATGACCGTGTGTTTTATATTTTTCTTCGTTTGGCTTAATGTTCTGAAGGATCTTCATTTTGCGTACAAAATAAACCTCTCACAACAATAATTTCTTAGCAGTTTGGCACGATGTGTGTGTGTGTGTTTACGTATTCCCTCAGCCTAAAAACCACTTTTATGAGTTCCGAATGAACAGCAGGATATGCCGAATAATACCGTGTTATTTTGAATGTGATTTCTCATTGAAAGCAGTCCACAGGATTTACTTCACTGTCATCCCAGTGAAGTCCGACTATGCTAAATGCATCAAAACTTTTCCAGCATGAAATGCCGATATATCCTCCCAAAATATAGGGTCGAACAGCAGCATAATAAAAATGGTCATTGTCTTGTGTACAGTTTGACAGCTAAATCTCGCAGCTATTGCGATGGATTCGTGGTAGAAACCAATCGGATAGACAGATGCACACACGCATGCGTGTGTGCGGACACCATACTGTCTCATAGCGGTTTTTCAAACGCATCACGAGTGCAATAGAGCGTATATACGTATATACCATAAACAACCTGACGACTTGGCGCACAAATCTTCGGTAGATGTATTTTTAAAATCTGGTTGGATACGAGATCTCATCGAATTTGTTGTGAAAAAAACGAACTGGCAAATAGTAAATCTTTACAGGCATATTTCAATAATCATCACTTTTTCCTAAGATGACAGATTTACTTAAAGATTGGTGTTTCACCCATTACACAGATTTTATCAGCCAATTTTAGGAAACGAGCTGAATCGACGACCGATTAGATAAATGGATGTGGGTATTGCATAAAAATTTGCAAAAGTGAACGAACACAGATGAGAGCATAATGCGTTCAAGATGGCACAACAAGTGAAAAGTCGGATAGACAGCGTTTAGATGTGCTAGTGTTGCTACGGAAGAGAAGCAGTTTCCTTTGTGGCATATGAGACACGCTTTCTCTAGGACAACTGCGCTGAGTGGACCTCTCTCGCGGCTATCAAATGTTCAGCTTTCTATGAGCTGCCAGCTGAGAGAAAAAAATCCGAGCCTCGCGAGAACTATTCATTAGTAGAAGACTTTTATACGTTTTGCTGAAACTCCTTACAACTATCCGGAAATGATCCAAAGTTCGCCAACAATGAGAGAGTTGGCCAGAAAGAACGAGGAATTCGAACAAATATGAAACAAACATGGGATTTGCGTCATGTCTTCAGCATACGGGTGAGCTCGAGTGCCCATATTTCCTTTGCACCGTCAACTGCCTACAATGTACGTTTTGACAACGTGCACTTCCGCCGACTGGAAGGTTACTCTTGCACGGAAAATCCAATTGAAAGGAAACATTGACCGCTAGAATATTTTGGACTGTTTCCAAAAAATTCCATTTGAACAAATGATCCTGTCACATATTTCGGAGAAAACAAGAATTTTCAGCAACATAGTCCAGTGATTATAAGTAATCATCCATCACCAACAAAAGTAGCCTCTTTCAGCTGTGAAAAGGATATCGTTGTTGCCGCCAAGTTCGCGCTAATAAACACATGCATATTTGTTTAAAGATGCTGTCTCCTGTGTTGCGCTTCCATCTGTTTATTGGGACCAGGATTGTTTACATTCCTTCAGTGGCAGCGCAGTCAACATAAAGCACTAAAGGCCCATTTTCGCGAATAAAACCGCAAATAAGAATGTACGCTCTGCAGGCCTCTCACTAGGAGACCCGTCTTCACGGCAAAACGGACAGGCAAAAGCGCTTACAGAAATACAGACCCGAGCGAGTGATAATCATTTCAGTTATGATGATAGTAAACGCGATGTTGCCAATATTGAAAACTTTTTTTGCGCCTGATTTTACGTATGGAACCACTGTTGTTATTGAAAACTTATACTTGAGAGGGGTTCGTTTTTGTTCCGCCTGAGAGAACAGCAGTGTGGCCAGGTACATCATGAACATCATATTTCTTTAGGCGCTTTCGAAGAAAGACTTTTGCAGCTCCCTGAGAATACCGCAAATAAAAGTTGCATCCTGCAATCCTGATGTGTGCATCAACTACTGCTGCAGGAAATCTGCAGACTGAGCAGCGCAAAACGGCCATGTTTGGATATGAAGACACCCTCTTACTCGGCTGCTTTTCTCCAAACACGACTAATAGCACATGACTGTGATCAATCCTTGTAGCTCTTTCATTTAACATCACAATACTCAAAACTAGAGATAAAAACAGCTTCTCATAATCGCGTTACTTGGTATGTCGTACTTCTCTTCTTCCTTACTCCAGGAACTATTTCAAGTGTCACTGGGAAGTTCTCAGCGAATATTATCTAGGTATGCGAGACGATGCACTCTTATCTCTAACAGGAACAGAGAGAGAGGAGCGTCAAAATCGCAAAATCAAGATTTCACGGAAAAGGACTAATGAACTCGCGCTTGCAGCAGCCAACTGCGTTCTCAAAAGTTCCATTCTTTGCCGACAGACGACCCCTCATATGTTCACCCACATAAGATTATACGAGAAGCCCGAGCCTTTTGTCCATGGAGTTCTGTCTTTAATTTCGAGAGGAAAGAGAATAGTGCCAGAATCTCAGTATTATTGAATGTAGGGGAGGAAGGGGTACACTAATTGATGTGATTTTGTTTAATTTCTAGTACCAACATCATTCAAACTTCGGACTCCGCATCGTCCTCTCCTCCCCCTTCTTCCACTTACCCAATTTCAACACCCACAAGTTATTGGCATCTTTTGAGGCCTTCACATAGGTGCAATTGATTATGGGGGATTTTCACGAAAGCGATGTAATCTCCAAATGCTAGCGTATTGCGAGTAGCGCCGAAAGAAACTGAGTATGCATGCTTGCTTGCAGGCGCAAATTTTTTTTTCTTCACAAACGTAGTCGTGCATCTCGGGGTTTCGATCAAAATCAACAATGAAATTCGTAGCATTACGAATCGGAAATGGGCTGCGAGATGTTTTCATGAGTATTGACAAATTTGTTTCAATTCGAATGCATATCCTAAACGGTTTTGTTCTAGGCGGTCAATGAGAAGCAATGTTGCAAAGGCTTTTTTTTGTGCTAAAAACAATCTCAACTCTTCAAATGCTTTTAACTTCCAACGTGAATAGGTGATAAGCGTTTGTGGGACACATATTAATTTATGCATAGTGATTTTTGCATGCAAACGTCTGCGCAACTCCTTCCAGTGCGAAAGGAGGGAATATCATACGAATTTAGAGTGTTAGGCCAAAACAAGTAAATGCTATATGATTGCTATCATGCTTTATAGCTTGATGAGAAAAAATCCTTCGAACATATTTTAGGAATGAGGCGAGAAGTGCACAGAGTAAGAACACATCGACGATGAGTATGCGTTGCTGTTCATTCACCAGACGCATTTCTAACTAAATTTATAGTTAAGGTTATCTGCATACCTTACGCTATACTTCTATGTGTCATTCTATTTCACAGTTTATATAACCTAAGACTAATTCCAATTTTCATGGCGCTCAGTATTTTTGTGAGCACCTTATGAACAACGTTGATACTGCTCATCAACGTCTCCCTTGTAGAAAAATTTCTTCTCTTTAGGAACATATAGGTATGGTGCTCACATAACCATGATGTTTGCTACGACGTCAGGACTTCTATCCACATCCTCCGATGCATGCGTAAAAGGAACGATGGAGAAAATGAAGAATTTTCCTGCATCGGCTCCGAGATGGGTTCTTTCTCTGAGGAAATGCAGTTATTCTTGAGGATTAGGTGGAACAAATTGAATGCTGCTTCAAGCAGCGGCACCTTCTGATAATTTCCGTAAAATCGCAATAACAGTTAAACATCAGCATGAAATTATAAATCTTGATTATCATAGTGTGAACTATGATAATCAAGATTTATAATTTATTAGAGTAAGGGAAAGTGAAAAGTACCTAAGACGGCGATATTACGCATAGTTTAAACAGTACGCGAATTTTAGTGAAATCTTTGAAAAGCTTCAAAGATATGACGAATTTACCAAACTTTCGAATAAATTTTGTATAGTTATCAAAATTTAATAAGATTTTCAAAACTGCGACGAATTTTGTATGGAGAAAATTTGTAGAAGCGTTTAGAAGATTGTGAATAATCGGCTATATATATATATATATATATATATATATATATATATATATATATATATATATATATATATATATATATATATATATATATATATATATATATATATATATATATATATATATATATATATATATATATATATATATATATATATATATATATATATATATATATATATATATATATATATATATATATATATATATATATATATATATATATATATATATATATATATATATATATATATACGTATTTGCTTTATTATTGCAGTTCATGAACCGTTGCAATATTTCATTGAATTTTGGAGCAAAATATAAAACTTTGGCACTGCTATGAATTCCGACAATACTCGAGGACTACTTTTCGTAAGCGAGAGGGAAAAATCGGCCTGAATAAAATGTTTGCCCGGAACGCACTTATTCCGACATGTTTCGACTTCGTACTGTTTCGGTCCCTCCACTTCAGATGTCTTCTCGTTCTTGGTGTTGTTTTTCATGATCCCTTTCAGCTGCATCCCATTAATACGCCCACGCAGCAAGCCAACTAATATCTTGAGTAAAGAATGTGTAAAATTTAAATGTGTGAAATTCAACGACTTTTTGGCAAAAATGAACATCTATAGTGTTTCAAAGTCCATGAGAAGTGACGATCTGTGAATATGAGTCAATTTATTGGTGCCATCGTGTTTTCTACTCTGATTTTGAACTCAAAGCATAGAACTCAAGCTCAAACTTACCTTTGCAATTTCCTCATCATCGTTAAGGACTGTCGCTAGAGATCGAATTTTTTATTTCTCAAGCTGGGAAACGCTGAAAGGTTTTTAGTAGAAGTGATTACTAATTTTTGACACTAAAATATCAGCAAGCATCCGATCATCACGGAATTCATGTGAGGAATTCACATTTACTGTAAAACTCCCTCAATTCAAGGTCAGCATTCTTCTACAAGACCAAAAGTTTCGTGATCAGCGGTACTTTCCATTGCGTAATTGATGATGCCAAATGAACAGCTGCCAAGATAAAGGGAATGTGATGAAGACGACTACGAACTGCATTAGTTCATCTGTATGCTTGTACGTCGAAGAACCCGAACAAGAGTACTATTCTGACTTTTGCATTACTCAAGCACGTTGCGGATATCGACAAACTTTGAAGCGAAGTGAAACTTTTGCTGGAAATTTCACATTGTTTCGTCGAAGCGATATTAGGAAAATAGGTGTCAATAAATTCGATTAATGCACTTCATAATCTTGTATATAAAAACGTAAATTTTAGATTCCGAACAGTTCAAAACTTGAATGTTTTTTCTCGAAGTGAAGTAATGTGAATGCGGATTGCAAATCTTCAATCTCGCTTGAACACCGTGCGGCATAGAATGAAAACGCTGACTCCACACTATGGGCTAAATATTCCCCTTGCCTTGTTTCCTTCTTTTCACCTGTCGGGAAAGGAAGGGAGTGAGTGGATGAACTAGCGAATCTTCGCTGCGGCCTGATTAAAGAGTGGTACAAAAATAGAGGTATGAAATCTTCGTCACGAGCCCAACATTGCCGCACTCTGATTTCTTGCATTAGATGTTGGGATAGAGTGCTAGTGCAGATTGCGCATTCATTTGCACAACTGAAAAAGGTAAGGAAAAAGCTTCGAAGTGTCACATCAGAGTGGCGCAAATGAATCCCACTCTCTGAAGAGCACTGCTTGCTTTAGGCATTTATTTCTAGCGGTCTTAATGTGTTACGTTCCTGAATAAAGTATAACATTGTTGCCTTCAGTAGAAGAGAATAGAAAGTTAGCTAACAATGCCTTCCACTCGACTGTACTATTCAATTAGAACACTTTACAAACACGGCCCTCGATATTACTATTCAGATGTAAATTACAGACACCGCAAACAACTATCCCGAAATTTTGTATATCCACTAACTCTACGGTATGATATATCCCTGCGAAATTGCGGCAAAAATGAACAGATATTGGCGAAGACTGCATTTTGGCTTGGAAATTTTCTCAAGAAAGGGCCAGAGCAGCACGTATATGTTCATCCCACCGGAAATTGGTTATTATAGCCACAGACTGGTTTCATTGACCGAATAACATCACTGAACGTTAATAGAGACGCAAACGAGAAAAATGAGGTTTTCAAAAAAGGACTTATGGGGGGAATTTTTGCATTCTTGAGTTCATTTTGAAGTTGATGTAGATCAGAAGCTATGTGTAGGTGATCCCAAAAAAATCTTCAAATGATTATCAGCATAATTCAAAACAACAGGAAACAATTCAAGCAGCGCATCAAGCAAGTGGAGCAACAGGGTCTTTTTCATACTATTTCCATGTTCACACAATACAATTAATGATCAGGAGTCTATTGTGTTCTTTCATCCGTTAAAAGCGATTGGTTACTGAAATATTCTATGAAAAAATTGTCCCCCGTGCATCTACGGTTGCATCTGACAGGTAGCACACGAAAATCAAGCTCCACAGATTTTGTGACTGTTTAAAATTAAATTATTCAAGGAGCCCTCCGGTGCATTGCTGAATTTCTTCATTGCACATTATCCAAACAATAATCGTCAGATGCTCGTCAAATTGCACACATGTGCATAAAAATACGTATCTCATTCTACGCTTGCTTCTATGCCAAACTGCCTTTTGGCTCTTTTACCGGCCGAATTTTCGCTTTAATGAGAGTTTCGCCCATTCAGTCATGTGCTCAACACAAAAATCTAACTATTTCGTTAGACGTCAGTTAAGCAGCTGTCCACTTAGCACGATGCTATTCTTGATGGGTTCGCATTAGATATTTGAATAAAGGCATAGAACGCATATAGTAATCCTCCTAAAACATTCGATCCAATAATAGGAATAGAAAGTCATCTGAGAAAAGAATTTCGTGTAGTCGTTTGAAAAAAAAAACGTTAATTACAGACTTTTTAATGCCTCGACAGTGTTGTTACAACGCTTGAGCTACAGCAGTTGAAGAGAGGTTCGCAAAAATTGGCTGGCCTCATTGGCCGATTTCTTTCTCACTCATCTTGCTAATTGCTCTCATAGGGTATAAGCAAATAGCAAAGCAAAGGTGTAAACAAAAAGCAAAACATGCAGCGTACTATCTTCATAGTTTAATCAATCCCCACCGGGGCGTCAAATCTTCCACGGAGTATATGCAAATTTGTCCACACTACTGAGTACCTTTCAAAGGCCTTGCAATGCTGCATACAAAGTCTGCCACATTCCGATGTTCCAGTATCACTGATTGCCGATTTGAAGCTTGATAAGCAAACGCATACATGCACACAGAGATGACGTCGTAAAATTATAGCAACTATGTGAAAATGCATAAGAAAACTGCTTGAATTTGATTGGACAATCGACAACGAATAACACAGAAGGAGAACGGTGACGCTAACACAGCATCAGCAGAAATGCCACAAATCATAAAAACATATCCGCAAACATGTAAATTTTTTATACGTTTTTAAAATTTGATAAGAATATCCTCGTCTTCCAATGATGTGGGAGCCCTCTATTAAAGAAGAAACGCTGTCACAGTAAGGGAGTTTCCTTAGAATATCAAAGAACTCCATGGAAACCTTCAACGCTAGTTGGTGGAGTTGCTTTAGTATCGCTACAATTAATAACGTGAAATAATCCATTATTAATTCTTAGCGGTATTTATACAGCGATAATAGAAACCAGTAGTGAGTAAGCGCAGCTCATTGCAGTCTCACCTCTGACTACTTACTGTTTAATCATTACAATTCATATGCGGAAATTTGAATATGCAAATTCTTTATCGACTGGTACTTCCATTCATTTGTTTCATTAAACGGTGTTCTTTGCATTACAGCTATGAAATTGCTCACTAACTGCAACATAGATTTGACGTCAAAGCTGCTAGAAATTAATTGTGAACGCTCGCAGTAGCAACGCAAAAATTACTGCAGTAATCAACGCGAAATGATAGTTTTCTGAAACAATATGTGCCAGAAAATTAATGGGAGGTAAATTAAATTCGCAAATGAAATGGCTGATTTCATCCATGAAATTTTTAAGTTCACTGGTGCATGTGGAACGTTTGCTTGCGAGAAAGTCGTCCAGCCATGAAATGGTCGGTTTTCTACACCGATCGATGAATTAATTCTTCGTTAATATCCAGTATTTGCTCCGACGTTCGTTGTGCTTTCTAGTGTTGTGAAGCTGGCTGGCGAGAATGGTTGAACGAGGAAACCAGCAGATGATTTTAGACAAGAAAATATTAAAAGCGATGCTATGGAGGAAAGAGACTGATGGAATTTTTTGGGATTTCTCGATGATTTGATTGACTTCACTATTGCGGGGTCATCGCCTATCTTCGCCGTTAACTTGAGTCCTTGAAAACGCCATCAGTGGGTAAGAAAAAGGCAATCACTGTATTCGTGTTGTTTAGGTTTTTCAAAATCACGGCCTTTTTTTCTGATATCGCTCGCTTCTGCAGTTGTTTTCGGCTATGATGAAAACTCGGTGCATTAATTAGATATTCTCGATTTCGCACAGATACACTGCCATGGTTAAGAATCTCTTGATTTTGTTTAAAATCCCCGCTTTATGTGTCAATTTCAGAAAAAAAAACAGTTCTTCCCAGCCGAACTAGTTTAATGACAGGTTCAAACTGAACTCAGTGACTAGCAGGGATCCTTTTCCGAAATAAGCTGTGATTTGCATTGAATTTCGATTGCACCTTTCGAAGCAAACCACGACAGCAGGAGCGTAGAGTGGATGCTCACATAAGCGAGCATATTAGAGCGGTGATCACCCCTCTTAAACGTTTGTCTCATGAATTTATGCAGCGAGCGGTCTTGAGCGCTCAAAATGGTTTGACGTGTTAAAGCAATAAAGGCTTTGCGCTACCAACAGCCTAAAATGAACCGAAACTCAGCATCTATCTCTAGCTACCCGAAAACTCAATATTCCCTGCTTGAGAACGTCAAAACTATGCTTTCCTTAAACGCGGTTGAACTAAATGTAAAGGTGATGCGTGCTATCCGAGTAAATTGCTTGTGCATCCTATGCGGTTATGCAAAAAGACAGGTAAAAATGACATTTTTATTCATTTGACGATTTTCTGTTAACGTGCCGAAAAAAAGAAGATGTTAAGCTGCAAATTATACGAAACCAACGACTGACTGCTGCAATGAAATGCAAGCGAAAATCATTTGATGTTGCAAATGACTTTTCTGGTGCATGTTTTTAGGCGTGAGAACTCATGAGCACCTTCGGTATTTCGTGAAGTGTGGGCAGAATATGTAGAGTGGGACGAAAATTAGAAATACTTTTGCTTTTCTAATGAACTTGAAAGAGCCAGTGCAGCTAGCGAATATGCAAGCATACCTGCACGAAGGCATGGACACAGATACCACGTATGTATCCACTGGCAAATACACACATGCAAGCATACGCTTGCAGACATATACACGTGCAAGCGGGGAACTGCACATAATAGATCAAAACGATGCCGTCATACCAGAAATTAAAAGATCACATCATCCTTTTAACCAAGAAATTATAAGGGATACTAAACCGCACATCACATCATCCTTCTCCCTGACCTGCATTCATTCTATATTCGTACCATTCGTTATTCC
Organism: Ascaris suum; assembly: GCA_013433145.1. Classification (NCBI taxonomy): domain Eukaryota; kingdom Metazoa; phylum Nematoda; class Chromadorea; order Rhabditida; family Ascarididae; genus Ascaris; species Ascaris suum. The sequence continues at coordinate 3,867,934 of CM024175.1, forward strand.
GCTGTTTGGAGAGAAACGCATTGTCGAAAACATTTACTGAACAAAGTTACATGCATATGAGACATACTCTTCGTTTAGGATTCAATCCTTTAAAATAATAATCTAACAACGTCTTGCGATTGACGATTGAACCATACAACTCGCCGATTTTTGTTTCCCTTATTTCAGTTCGAATTTGATAATAGGGTACGTTCTAAAAGAACGCTAAATGCGGCAGTGAATATAGAGATCATTGAGGCTTGGTCTATCAAAAATTAGTGCCGATTTCGTGCTACTTTCACATTAAAAAATGAATTTTGTATACGAACTGTTCTTTTGAAAACAATATGATTATCGTAACAGTTTTATAGTACTGGAATAATTTTGCAAGCATGACTGATTTTTGATCCCAGGGCGGTATTGTTAAATGGATTCAGCCCCACATTTCAAAAATTCCTCGTTTAATTCTCAATATTTCATGGCTGAATCTCAGAATTCATCTCAAGACTGCAAAGAGCAGGCATGACTAACTCGCAATTTCAACATACGATGAATGCAGCTAAGAATGACTAGCTCGCAAAAGACGCAATGCAGTCCATATTGCTTAATATCGCAGCCACAATAAATGACTCCTCTGAAAGTGTGCTAGCAATCACTGCTGAGATTTGTGATGCTCGTGTTTTTTGAAGTGAAAGCACTCGTCGTTCCTCTTGTGGGTGAACACTTGAGGAATTCAAGGATGCACCTCGTAGGCGTTTTTGTTTTTTGATATATGACTGCTTGAAATTCAATCAGTGATGGTTTGTAGTTGGCTTCGCTAGCCCAACGCATATTAATAATTGCCATAACGCCATCAGTGCAAATGCAAGAACTAAAAAAAAAGGAATAAATTTGCCAATGAATTTCAAACATCCACCAATATAAAGAACGAGATTAATTTTTCGCATGAAAAGGCCGAAAATTCGGCGATGAGTCTGAATGATTCACAACTATAACTCATACAATTAGCGGCTGTTTTCTTTTTTTAAAAATTGAGTGCTTTATATTGGCTTAAACTGCCAATTTGCGTGATGAGTCTATTGAATGCCCATAGTTTTCGTCCACCGCTGACGAATTCATTCACTATCGGTTTCTCCCTATTTCGCCGCCGAATTGAATTCACAATGCCATATTGCGACCTTCGTCACTTCAGTCTTCACAGTTTGAAACGTAACAAAATTTAGCAAATGACTTCCGATGATCAAAATCTCAGCTTTTCCAATCTTTCCCAACTAGTGCCTCTCACATTTCATCTAATACAGTCTACGTACACAGACATTGATCCTATGAAGTGCAATCAGCAGTCCAATGTGAGAAAGACTTGCCTCTAGCCATTTCGTTCCATCACGGTTCATATCGACAGCGATCTTATGAAGTATGTAAATCTGCAGGCACCATAAGGAATAAAACTGCGAAATCGTAATGATTTTTCTTCTCGCTATCCTAGACAATTTCCTTCGAATTTAGCCATTAAATTACGATGTCCGTTTTGCTTTCGTATTTTCGACACTTGGAAGCTGGTCTGACCAGTCTTTTTATATTTTACAGGAAAAGAATGCAATACGTTTAGCAACGCAATGATACATGCATGCATACATGCGCATGTATCTCCAGGATCACACAGAACGAAGAACGCAAGTCATCGCTTTTGACGAGGAGGAAACCTTCGAACCTTCCGCATGATCCCATTTACAAATAGAGCACTTGCAATTTGCCTCGTAGCTGATCCCCATTAATCCACTCAGCTTTAAAAACAGTTAATGCGGCCGATAGAGTGATAAGTGAGCGACTGGGGATGCTTTCAGTCCTCCTCTACCTAAATACCTAAAGTCCTAAAGCTTTGAGCAATATTTTGATCACTGCGCTGCCAAACGTACTGCATTCTTTCCCCGAAATTAATGAAAAAGTCTGATTATGGAGATGAAAATTTTCTTGCAACGTTTCTACGGATTCTAATGCCTATGAAATATCGTGTCGTGTAGCAGTTAGTAAATGGCCACTTCCTTGTAAAAAGAAAAGTTGGACGGCACTTTCTCATAAACATCTGCTTATGAGCAAGTGAACTTCGAAATAGATGTTTTGCGCAGTCTTGATGGAATATCTGCATTTAGGCCAGTGATGCAATACTATGTTCGCAAGGGTGATGGCAAACGCTTATGCTGGCGCCGCCACTACATATCTGCCCCTAGTTACCGCACAAGTTGCAATTTCAGCGAGATTCCAGCCTTCTATTTGAATTCTGAGAAGGTCTACGAGAACGAGGTGAATATGTCATGCATAGGTCTCCCGTTACCGGAGGAAAAATGTTTTTATTATGAAGTCGACGAATATTAGGCTGGAAACGATAAATGGAACGCAAGGAAAATTTCCCACAATACCTCTCATTTATCTCTAAAAATCATCGCATTATCTAAAAAAATATTTTGAATTGGTTTATTCGCGCAGAAAGGAATTTCAATTAAACAAATCAATTGTTTTATAGAACATTTGTGGGTGCAAACAAAACACTTAACATGCAGTGACATTATATCGCAAATTTGAATAATTCGTGCTATGAGGAGAAATGATTATTCAGACGACAGAGAAGGAAAATCTCATATCTTTGCAGGTCTTTTGGTGTGTTTCTACCTCTTCTTCATCATTAATTGCTTTGTTTTTCCCTAATTACGATGAGCTTTTTCATTCGAAAATCCATGGTTAGCCAAAAATCGTTCGTCGCAAACATTCAGATTCATCCATGCAATTGGTTCATTTTCCACAGTGCAATAATCTTCATTAATTTCTGAAATAATGGAACGAAGATATCGCAAGCACAGAGAGAGGAAGTGACGGATTTTCGAATTCAAGAATTCTCAAGTTTGCAGTGTGACCCGATTCAAATGGGCTTATCGCGCAGCTAGAACCAATATGGATCCTTTGCTTACTGCAAATACCAAAAGAACATTTGCAATAGGCTGTTCTAGAAATTCGCCGATATTCCATACATTTTTGCAGAAATTTTTCCGGAGGGATATAGCGCATAATGAAGTTTTGATTTTTTTTTTTTTGCGTATTTATGTGTTTGTTCTGCAAATGGAGTTAAGATTTGAAAATCTGTGACTTTCGAGCTTCATCGTGGTGATGCAAAAAACTGAGAGAAGCCTCTAACAAAATGTATTTTCTAAATCATTTTCTCACTCAGATTCTTTTTGAAGAAAGCAAAAACTCACTGCGGTTGCGCTGCTAAAATTCTACAGCATTACTTATGCAAAGTCGATATCACAGAGATTACAAAATGTTGACGTTCTTTATTCTATTCTCTTTAAAGTCAGCTGTTTTGAATTGCGTTTTCCATTATGTACACACACACACAAAAAAAAAAAATAGAATTGATGAGATTCGTTTCTCATAAAAACAAACAGAATAAAACGATTACTGCTTCGTGACATATGAAAAGAATATTTCATTTTCACCAAACAAGCGAACACACGTATCGAATTAGAAATATAATGTTATCACGAATGAAATCTTCCTCATGATTTCTACTTTTCTTTACAGAAACTGTAATCTATCTCCTCCAGCCGTTTCGTCTGTTTTGTCTACCATAACGCTCGAAAAACCTTATGTTTTCGTTCGTCTGCAATTGTGAAAATTATCTTTATACGTTCCAAAAAGTTTGTCAGAGACTGTTTCGCCTTTGACTCAATGAAGCTCCTCATGAATCTTTTGGAATTTCTGGTTGTCGACGGTAACATCAAAGATTGAGCGGTGTTATGAAAACTGGAATCCGAAGCGATCGTTAACATCAAATCGCTCTAGGTGAGACGATGTCAACACAATGAAGTTGTGGTGGTCGATCGAACCCCGTAATATTCGATAGTTACAGAGGAATTCATGAAGGTATATACAAAAGAATGAGCTTAGAGCATCTATACATATAGAACAAGTCTCGAAATAGTTGAGCAAGTGAAGCATGACCAGAAATACCGTTTTCTTCTTCTGAAGCAATGCATATAAGGCTCGAAAGAGAATGCGGTCATACCCTTTTTCCATCCTATTGTCGCATGGCTGTCGGCTGTTCTTCCATTCTATTTTTCTATTCTTCAAGCACATCGTTCCAATTAGTGATTCGCCTTCAGTTACTCATGACAACAGATGGCAGTAAGAAATACAGAGAAATCTACGCAGTGCATTAACGCGAACTTCGCTCCCTCGGCTCCTTGTTTCCATTAATCAACTGGAAGAAAAGATCTGGGCGTTGAGCATTCCCCATAACGTTGTGTTATGAAGTTTTTGCGAGGGTACACCACTGCATTTGCATCTGCAATCGAGTGCAGCTATGATGCTGCTATATTACCGTTCGTGCTTTGCGAGAAGACCGCAAAGAGTCCGCGCGAAAGAATGCGCTTATGAGACCTTCGCTGACGAATAGACCGCATGAAAGTAGTGAGAAGATCTGAAAAAGATAGCGTTTAACAGGAATTAATCTCACATATATCTGCAGTTGATCATCTAACACACTTCTAAGTCGTTTAATCACGAATTCATCGATTTTAGAGACCAAATTGGAATAACGCGATGACTCGTTTCGAAAACAATTTCTTTTCAGCTGAAATGATGAAGGTCTGAATACAGAAATAAATAATCATAAGCGGTTCAAGCGAGCCCACTTTACTGGTTAACATGTCGTCAATTGGGCATTTATGAAACAATATCTGAGATGAGCTAATGAGCTACCAGATTGGTTTTGATATGATAGTTCCTTTCCAACAAAAAAATATGCTGACAATTTCAAGCAAATGCACTTACTGCTGCTAACGCCCACCCACTTATTCCGCATTGGGTATCGAAATACGGTTCGACCGCTTTGAAATCTCTCCGAAGGATTTCATGTCGGTAAAAGTCGTCTAGCCATGGGCACGCGCTGTAGTGCATTTCTAGGCCGAAGACAAACAACGAAAACGGTACCGAACCGAATGAGTAGCACATACACTGAAATTCGAAAGTCGTTACTTGCACAGTGCACTTGATGACGAAGAAAAATCTGTGGGCGTATTGGTTGCAAATAGTAATAAACTATTCTTTGAGTCATTAATCGAATCGCACCGTAAATACTCTTGAAATTAGCACAATATATCGTAACGCGTCACTACTGAATAAACACATTCAGTTCGCTAAATCTGCCTTTTTTTAGACAATAGGGAATTCGTTCTTCTCTGGTCAGTACCAGTTCAAGTTCTCTGAAACGATCTCACTTAATTCAGGAAATGCGAAGAGCATTTTTCATGCAAATAATGTTTACTATTGTGAATTCTGCACTATCGATTCGATGGAGAATTTATCAGCTCCTTTTCTTTCCAAATAACATCCATCGCCACAAAAAAAAATTAGAACAGTCCATCTTCTCCACTCCGGTCATCCTTTTAGAGTAGTTTTCATTTTTGTTTTACCATATGAAAATCCTAATGCGCTCAAAATATCCCCTCATTATTATTGTTCCATGTGAAATGAGGTGCAGTAATGTGTGGTAACGGAAACAGATACTAATGAGCGGAGTATAGTGTCATCGTCACATCGCCCTTCATTAGCCCAATTATGAAACCTCATCAAGAGCGCGCTCACCGCTCGTCTCCATTGCACACGCTCAATTCTAATAACCATCTCATATCCTCTCATTTCCGCACTTAACGTATGGCAAACCCCCATCTTCACCAATAGTCCATACGGTGCACATTCCAATCATCGCTATCACTTATAGCTGGATCAGTGTTGTCGCTTTTCTTTTGTTGCTTTTTTTTTTGGGAACGCAGCTCATAAGGACTTTTATTTTTGCCTACGAATTTTACATATTTTAAAAGGCACATGAAGTTTCAAGTCAAGTTTCAAGTGGTTCTAAATTATCAACCATCATATTTTCATTCATAAGCTACACAATGCAGCATTTTATTATAGGCAAGAGACCTGGAAGAGTGAAAAATAAGTGGAAAAGTGTTAACAAATGCTCCTAACAGCTGCCTAACTTGCTTACGCCCCACAATATTCATTATGTACCTAAAATATGCACTTTTACAAATAGACCGCCAACAACGAATAAAACAGGCATAACAATGCATTCAAACTTTATAAGAACGAACTATGTGTGCAGATTTAAATTAGGTCAGGATGGTTACTTTCACAGCGCTTGCGACAAGAAACTTTAGGCTTTGAATGGCTCCGGAGCAGAAGGAGGAAGGCTCCTTTAGCGAGAAAAGAAATATTCCACCAACATATTTGGCGGTAGAGGATCTCAGATTAACTGGGTTAATTTTGCTCTAATCGAACAAGCAAATTGAATTCTCTGCAAAAAAAAAAAAAAAAAAAACAGGAGTCACAAGCTCTTTTTTTATCGCATAAATGTCAGCGAACCTTTTTGCAACAAATTACTGCCATAGCATTGCAATCTCCACATCTCTGCACGAACATATATGTGACAGCTGTGAGGGATCGTAGAACGTGATGAGTCGACATGAAGCACCCAGAATTACGAGTCATGCAGCAGCGAATTTCGATCAAGAACAGGAAGTCCTTCAACAAACCTACGTGTCCTTTAAAGACATCCACAGCTTGGTGCTTGCTAGTTGTTTCCTCTCAATGGTAAGCGTGAAAATGGAGCAAAATTTTGGGAGAGAAACATATGCGAGAAGAAAATTGTTGAAGCAATATGACAGCGCCGTTAAAGGAGAATGTCGTACTTGCCAGGAATTTCCTTGCTTAGCAACTTCAGCCTTAGTAGCTCCGGAATTTTTCATCAGAAGTGAGCAATGAATTCCAAAATAACGCCTTCTGAATCAGCTCAAGAGCCCTTCTTCTGCAAGTGGAAATAGATTGCTTGCTAATGAAAAGATTGCACTTTTTGCCTTTTTGCATGCTAATAAGCAAATCTCTAAGCTTCTTCTCCAGTTTAGCGAAGTGTTGATGGGTATACTGTGTGCAGTCGCAAATCCTCAAACCTTCAGCGTGCAAACGCAGACAAAATCCACGTACTGCGCTAAGCAAAACATCGTGGTTTTCATTATTTTCAAACGGTTTGTCGGGATGGATTACGTCATGAGGTGTGGCTTCGCACGACTCTGATGATGAGCTTCGATTGCATCGTCATGCTGAAGTTGACAAGCGTCGAGCTTACAATTTTTTTTGATGGTGCATCATAACCAAACCACTTGAAAAACGAAATGATGAATCAATACTGTATGATATAGGATGTCATCTCTAATAAGCAACCATCACGCTTTGAAGCTCAACGTGAGTGGTATATCGGCATACACTTATTACATTGCTTATTGTTATGGCTGCGGAATATTTTGTTCAATAAACAGCTCCAGTATGAATAATTTCAGCAGTAAATAATAATGCCAAAAAAATACTGAGAGAATTCTCCACTTTCCCTTCCTAGCACATATTCTTAGATGGACGCAGTCAATTATGCATCAGAATGTTTCACCACACGATCATTTAGATGCTATACGAACTGATTATGACTTGCTTCTATTTTCATCGGTAAATAAGCTCTCAGGCTACGCATCTAATTGGAGTAGAATCAGCCCAGCAAGCAAAACATACCAGTTTGGCGACGATTACCGCATTTAGTGAGCGCTGCTTCATTAAGTAATATGCTATGTTATTCAAAGCATGCATTACTGCTCTAATGTAGATATTTGTGCTTACTGCACGATTTCATTTGAGAATCGCCAACTTTCATCACAAGCAGATGCCGATCACTCAGTGCTAAAATTCAATCAGCGTCACACATCATCTAACGATATACACTTCAGGCACAAATCTTTCGATGCTCCCATCATTTCAGAAACAGAGTACTGAGTAGGAGTGCAGTAATATGAGGAGGCACTCAAATGAACAGACGAAGAGCACACGTCTTTTCCATATTGGTAATTCAGTTATCTTTGTCCTTTCAGCAGTTCATGGAAAACTTCTCATTGCATTGCGCAAAAGATTGTAGATAATTCTGCAACTTTTTTTCTTAAAAGCAAATGCAGAAAGACGCGAATGGGACTTCAACTTCGCGCACTTTTGAACTCCCCTCTCCAGATAAACCAACTTCATAAATCAACGCAAATAATTGAGCTTTTAAAATAGCGTATCTATATGCCATTCGATCATATCACCCATATGAAACTTTCCACAGCGGCTAAAAGTTTTTGTGGTCGGATGGTAAATGGATAAGCATTGCTGAATGCAGCCGGCCACATGAGAAGTAATCCACATCGCATCAAATTTTGCAATGCCAATCTTGGCTGACGTCGAGTTGAAACTTGAGGACGGACAGATAGACACCCATCTCATCCATGTGTGGGGGATGACGTGAGCACGGCACAGTGGAAACTTGTACAAGTTCACAGAGCCCTGTGATAATAAACGCGTGTAGAAAAATTGAGTATCTCTGTTAATGTTTGCCGTGCTCGTGGGGCGCACAATCAGAAATTGAGTCCCTTTGAAACGAACTCAAACGAACACTTCAAATGGACTATTGCTAGACCGTTTGTAATATGTTCAAGAACATTATGTTTGTTGTGAATAAGTCTGTATCTTCAGCGCTTAACTGTTCTTTAGACAGCTGAGAGAACGAACAGGAGAGCAAGGAGGAAGGAGGGCGCTAGAGCATATAAGCATATATTCTTTTACAGTTCAGCTAGTCGGAATGACCTCTGCTCAAATGTTTGAGAATTTTAGGGATCGAAATGAGAGGTTATCCTGGCCACATGCTATACACATCAACTTTTCCCCCCGCAGCTTCGATGGTTTGCGAGTTCAAATTGCCAGAATAAAAGCATGCCCAGTTCACTGGCAACATGTGCGCATACGTTAAGCTGCCATAGTGCGTTTTCTTGGATAAATTGCTCAGGAACTACTGCTTCTCTCAGAGCGTTTGCGCCATTTGCCGAAATTCATGCTACCTTCCACACAGCGAATGCCTTTTTCAAAAAGAGTGCAAGATTTCTAGCGCGAAAACACCACTAAAGAATTGCGCATATACCGTTGTTAACGTAAATTGAAACCACAAAACACTCATTCAAAAAATTCCATGCATTGTCCTAAGGCTTTGTGAGGCTGCCATCCAAGCATGAAGTTAGAGCATTTAGCGCTGAGAATGCAGTTGTATGCATTAAAGGAAATTATTTCCGTACAAAAACGTCACATACGATGAGAAAACAGTTGTGTTTCTTAGCATAACTTTAGCGAGTGAAGCAAATGGAGTTCCTTTCTTCGGTGTCAAGCTTGAAGCAGCATGGAGAAGGAGTCGAAGAAGTGGCCACCACGAATTCCCCAATTGACGTCGCCATAAAAAGCGCGAAAACTACGGTCGATCTAATGTTGCAACGCTTCCAGTGGAGAGATACGGAAAGCGATGTTGGTATGAGGAACGTGGAACCCTTCCTATCCTATAATTTACAATCAACAACAATGACTCGACTTTAAGTTGTGGAAACTTTGCAGTTTTAGTATAAATTATGAAGGAAATGCTCAGCACCACAGGTTCTTCGAGGATCACTGAGGAAAGGGATGCCAAAAGCGTTCGCGTCCTAGTTCACATGACTAATGAGAAGGAATCTATAGGTATGACAGCTTCCCAAGTCATAGACGAAATGTTGCTCACCAAATCGAAGCGGTACGCTACGTGCGAGAAAACACCCACTAGGCTTGCATATGCACTATTTTCTTCAAGCGGTCCCTTCTGTTCCGTGATCACCAATGAAAGTGACCTTTTTGCACCATGAGCGTGTTCCGATGGAGCACACACTCAAATTGCCAGCAACGCGTAACATACGGTGAAGCGGAACGGCAATTTGCTTGCTTGCGGGTTAAATTGCTTTCATAATGGCGTCGTAAAGGGCACTCTAGCCCAAATGGGCAATTCTTCATGGCAGTAATTGTGCAGTGTTTATTTTGTTTGACGTTGCGAAGATCTCGATAATATTGCGAGGAAGTGGTCGCAACTAACAGGTGCATATGCGCGGTGCATCGCTGCACGTAGCACGCGTGCGCTATGAAATGGCTGGCAATGCTCACTCTTCCTGCCCCATCTTCCAATAATCCTCCCAAGTCAAATGAAGAATTATCATGTTGGTATAAGGCCATATCAGGTTATCACTTCCTTAGGAGCTGAAGTATTATGCTTTTTGGCTTCATTTCGACATAGCTCAAAATCGGACCCAAAAATCCATATTGAAGTGGTCAGATTCCCTGTGAGCTCAAGTACTGCTCACCGGTTTAGATAGAAAACCAAGATATGGTAGTTACTGCGATCTTCATGAGCTTCTGTTAGCAGTTAGGGGAAGCTTCGTCACCGACCGCTCTTACGCAGGAATATTAATGGTACAACAACCGCAATTAGAGTGGCCGATATGTAGTCCGACAACGTCACCCGCCGCCAAAAGAAACACTGGTCGACTTTCCTTTATTATGCTGAGATAGTACCGCCACACAAATGGCCTGGTCACAGCAGGGTGTCCATTCGCCGCAACATTAATGCTGCTTTCCTCAAAATGTTTTCCAGATTTTGGCAGAAAGGAATTGCGCAAATCATTTCATAACTTCATTGCTAATCTCTTCTGAGAATTTTATGTCAAATCGTAACGTTCTTTTGTGACTATTAGGCGTTTTTCAGTTGGTGGGAAACTCTGTAATAATGTCAGCATAATGTACTGTGAATTAATCGTATCCCTGTTTCAACTATTTTCTCGATTTATAACTCATATCCGTTAGTATAGCGCGACTTTCTGGTGATGCAAAAGCCTTTTCGTTAATTGAACCTGACGCTAAACAGGAAGTACTCATTCATCAACAAGCAAACGTTGCTTTCGGGTTAATATGGCACAATGAACTGCGACTTTCCTCACTTTTAAGCGATCAATCAATCGTGTGAATAGAGATGGTATAATCATGCAGCATTTAATAATCACTGATATATCCTATAGGTTTTTATCTGCATTTAACTTACCAAAGTATACAAGCTTTAAAGCCGACTATTTGCTATCACCTACAAAGACCTATCGGCACATTTATTTGGTTAACAAATATTTAGGGCTATATGTCGGCACACTCGGGAAGCATCAATGTGTACATTCGTGCATTATAATGATGAAAAATGTTCTGCAATTTATGAAGATACGACTGCACGCTGAGACGGACTATAACTGCTTTTCAATAGTATATCTTAAGTGGGGAAACGAAAAATAAATTGGGAGGCGGAGATAGGAGATGGCAGTCATTGAGCTCCTTGTTTCGAAAAATAAAGCCATTGGCCTTCAGAACATGGAAATTGCCCTGCATTTTCACAAGTCACTTCCCTGCAATTTGAAAGGTTTCTTGATTTTTTTAAAATGCTTTATGCAGCTGTTGTTGTTGTGAGGAAAAGAGATGCAATGCTGAGCACCAATAGCAACATGCTCAACTTTTACCTAATAACTTACTGTAGCCCGTGTGAGGGGAGCATTGTGTTTATTCTTTACCAAGATATTCCACAAACATAGCGCAATCTCCCGCTAAAAGTGCCCTTGGTTTTAGGAAATATGGACCCAACGTTTATTTTTATGCTGTCGGCGCACTCCAAAATTTTTAAGTATTCAGTGAAACCCATACTGGAATTTTGTATATATGCTCTTCACCGACTGAATATTCTTCTCAGCTGCTTTGAAAAATCCATCTAAGTCATGCTTATGTGAAGGAATACCCGGGAACTTTGGATAGTAAGATATGCTCGAAATTATACGCTCCGAGAACTATAAGCGAAATTCGATGTTGGTAAATACGGCGCTTTACATCATGAATTTTTTCGTTCCCTTTCCTTGGTTGGCCCATATGCTTGGCTGCATTGCGTCATGCACCTTAAATATGCGGTTGGTGCGAAGCATATTTCCGTCATATGTAGCCACTCCAATCAAACTTACATATACAATTGTCGTTTTGGAAACCTCATACGCAGCCGTCATTGATGAAAGAGATTTGTAATCGTCACTTTATTTCTTTAAATTTCATCTTATTGTGCATTGTGTTCATTGTATCCCTTTCCGCAAATTGTTTCCGCACGTCCGACAAAAAATTCGAATGTTCTAAGGATTGATTTCGGAGAAGAAGCGAATCACACAAGTAGAATGCAATAAAACGAATAAATTCAGCAACTTTTCTAAGAACTTACGATAAGCCTGGAGTTCTTCACATGGCAAACATGCCACAGTTGCAGTGCTACGGTCACAATGAGCATCAGAATCGAGAGAGCTGACGCTAAATATTGTCCACTGAGTTGCATTTCAGAGAATGTGATCGGGAGATGAGCGTTAGACCGATAGAACCATTTATCCGCAGTCAACATGAGTTGATGCTTACCACCATGTGGTGAGTTGTATTGGCCAATACCGGTGAGTATAAGCGTGTTGACGAGAATCAATAGAACCTGAAAGGACTCGACTCAACTTCAGTAGTTTGTGGGAACTTAACATGACCGAGTAGATCATTGTGGACTGCTTGCCTTATTCGCCGGTCATTTAATCACATCACGTTCAGAAAGAGTGCAAAGTTACTGCTGAACTAGAATGAAGATGAATGACGTCCAATATCCACTTGTGACATTCGTAAACGAATGTGATACGATTATTTTCTATCAGTGGCCATCAGTTGAATCCAATGAATAAGAGACCAGCTTAGCCGGCCAGAGCTAATTCTCGGAACGTATTCTATAGTAAAAGTGTCTTTAAGTGCTCTGCCTTATAGACACCACACGCGCCGGCATGATGAGTGTTGGATGGAGATCAGAAGTGGCGGAAAGAAGAGCGCCATGTGAGCTGCTTTGTGGGTCACTCGACCACTTCGGGAAACTGTTACTGACGGAAACCGGGTGAGATTCCTGTAACCAAAGTGAAAGATGACGACAGCGTTGAAACCAAAGAAGCCTCGTTTAAATGGTGCGCGTAAGGTAGGTGGCGTCTTTTAGTTTAAAAAAAAGTTCTCAAGAAACACAATAATAAAACAAAGTGAAGGAAGTACGGAGAAAGGAGCTCACGTCTAGATTAAGCGATGGAAATCTATCTACTATGTGCATTACTTCAGTTCCCGTATTCCATCGTAATATTAGCTTTTTTTGGCAAATATCGATAAAATTTTGAAGCCGTTCATTTCAACAACTAGCGGCACCTTTTACCGCAGGAATTCTGTTGCGTAATGCTCTCTTCAGCACATCCCATTAAGCCAGAACTGCTGTGCTTTTACGTCGCTAACAATCATCTAATATTTCCCTGGTAATCCACATATGAATAGCACAGTTGCTGCACAAGTCAGGATGACTTTAAGGGTAAGAAATAGTGGCCTGCAGCTATCCCACTCCCATTCATTGATCAAGTGATCATTGACCTCACAACATTTGAAGCAAAATCATCTCGGTTTCTACAATGCTGCTAAAAACTTCGAAACCTTAATAACTTCATTATAAACGAGTTAATGCTTATGAAAGTCATCCTCGGGACTCAAGCTGTAAATGACTGTCTTCACCTTTGCAGAGAACATCTCATCTTTGGCACTATACCAAAACGTTTAGAATGGTGGGTGCTACTGTAACACGTCCGGATCAACCAACAGAGCGTTATTTGTTCAGCTCCATAAGCTGCCTCACAGATAGGATACATTATGACCTAGCATTTAAAATATTTCGTTGTCTGGTTTCTATAAGTCAGTCAACCTTATATGCTCTTAGGGTGACCGTTTTTTGTAAGCATGGTGACGACCTCAATGCAACCCCCTAATTGAAAGAATTTGCATTGTGACTCTGTGGTATCTGAATCGGTTGTTAGTGAACGACTGTTTCTCTTATATTTTGGCATCGCAAAAAATTTGCAACAGAGATGTGGATGAGGCGAAAACATTTCCCATTATTATTTTTTAGTTCTCACTGTAATGATGCTGTTCGAAATAAGCACTTCGAGATTATTTTTGCATTTTCGCCGTCAATAATTAGCTCAATTTGCATGCATTAAACATGCGCGCCGAACTGCTCTCGAAAGGCTGAAAGCCGAGCCGTCACCTAAACCAAATCATGTTGCGCGACATTCATCGATGCTTGGCAGTGTGCGCAGTTTGCGCAGCGAACGGGTTAGATATTTACAACGGCAAAATTGAAGTTACCTGAAAGACTGTGACCGCTTGTACTAATTGAGAATATGCCTAATAGTGGATTAGATTTCAAAATTTTTAAAAAGCTCAAAAGATTTAATTGTCATCTTCTGAAATTTTCCATGATCTAAGTACCCTAAAATCCACTCGTCGGAAGCTCAAATTTACAGCCCAAAGTCCAGGTAGTCGCTTTATTCAACATTACATTTGTTTAATGACCATTGGCCGAATACGCATGTTCACAGCAGTTCTTTCCCTCAAAAAGTGCAATCAGAACGCCAAATATTGGCCTGCGGTTCGAAGATGGAAAAAAAAATCGCTATGAAGCAAGTTGTTATCTTTTGGCGTCAAATTCGATGTTCTCGTTTGATGAATATAAAGCAACAATTCTCTTACTGACGAGTTTTTTAATCACACAACGCTAACGTTTGATCAAATAATGATGTATTTTCATATGTTAGCCGCTGAATATTGGGAACCGCAAGTGTTGCTGATGGGATCAATTGGCCCCGGCAACTTCAACGGGGTAGAAAAAATATTTGCGAAAAAGGAGTGATTTGAAGTACTTCTGACTTTACAATGAAGAGGAGAGGACTGTAAGGCAGCACGTAGAGGCTCCAAATCGTGCTGCTAAAGGAAATGCGACGCATTTTCCATATTTATTTTGCTGTACAAGGCGTTAATGAATTCTACGTTCATCTCCGACTTTATCGACCTCGCAGGTCTTCACAAAAGTGCTTTATACCGGTGAAGCGGCACTCAGCATATACTTCTTTGTACTTAGAAGCCCCTTATGGTGTCTATTACATATAAATTTTTCATGTAGACATATAGGTTCTTATTAGAATATATGTTTGGTCTCCCACGATGAGTCGGCGTATGCGCAAATAGTTGGGATACATGCTGATACGTAATGCGATCTGTCCCGGTCTGCAGCGCAGTTTAGCCCATAGCTTGACCTTCAGTTCCAGTTTCTTACTGAGTGATTATCCCTTTAATAGGCACGTAATACTTAAAAGCGCAATGGAACATGGAAATTCCTGCGATTGGTTGGGTGCATGTTGATGTTGATTTTATTGGCCAATGGTCCACAAAACTCTTTTTTGCATAAGACAGAGGATTCTCTAAATGTAACGTCATAGCTTTCAAGCAAATGAGCAACGAATTCATTGGCTAACTGTGGATTGGCACGCAAGAACTCATTCCTTCCAGTCTCTGCCACATATTGAAAGTTCTTTGGCATAGACAATGGCAATTTATTGGCTCAAGCGAGACTTTCCCAGCATAAAGCTTGTCACTCTTCAATCTTTTTTCGAGTTTTCTCAAGAGAACCACCTTTTTGAAATATTGTTATTGGCGTATATGCTCGTTTGCAATAAACGAAAACATTCTTACTTATCAATCAGAACTCATTGGTGTTCTTTTTTCCCAAATCGTCAGTAATGCAGTGTAAAAAAATTAAATTAATACAGCCGAAGCGTTGGCAATCGCCATGAAAAATCGCTATGAGAAAAATATATCATTTATTGCACTTCTAATTTGCTCATTAGGACTTCAGCCGCGTTCATTGGATATCGCCTTGAAGACGAGACGAGACAATCGCTCCTCATTTTTTCGATGCACTTTTTCAACACTCACAACGGAGTTGGCCTTGCACATACACACATCGTTCATATGCGTATGGGTTTGTATATTTTCAGCATCGACCGCAGATATGAGCGATACCGAGCAATTGATGTTAAGGAGAAACGAAGAAGGCATCTCTTCTCGTTGCCTAGTTTTGATGCTTCGAATTTAGGCTAATCAAATTTTAGTCGACTGTACCAAAACTTGCATTGACTTCTACACCGAAGGCATCATCTTCCTCTGAAAATCAATCAGCTGAGAGCTTAAGATGTCCGCGTGAAATTTCGGTCCTGCACATGTCCATTGTTATTGTCGATACGTCTGCAAATTCATTCCTAGCAATTGATTTTATTTCATGTACCCTTCTTCAAAATTCTCTTCTCTTTGCGATCCTTGTCGAAGTCACAGCTTATGATGGATGAAATGCTCGCGAATAAGAGAGTACTGTCAAGCACAGTCGTGTTTACACATTGATGTGAACGAAACACTAAGCGTGTTGATCGCTATCCAATATCCTGAGTATCTTCTTCCAGTCCTACCCTCCAATATCCTCAATTCCACGCTGTAGTCCTCTGCGGTATGGATTCGAGACATGCAAAAGGTGGACAAAACGTTGAAGATCCATTAGCTGTTATCGCTTATTTCGCAGCGATCGTTGTAGGCTAGAGCATTCAGCTATCCGAGGAAACGATGAAACAGAATGCGAGTGATTCGTCCATAAAAAGCGAGTTTTCCTGATGGTATTATAGTATGATGCTATGAATTTAAGATACTCACTAAATTAGCTGTCCGGACCGAGAATACGACACGTCCACCATTGATATCTGTTTGTCGGCGTGAGTCAATTTCTGATTCGAGCGCTTGTGCCACCAGTATAAGTCTGAAAATTCGTTCATTTTCTCATTGTCACTCAGAAATCAAACACACTGCAACTGAAGATGTTGTTGGCCTTTGAACCTCATCGAGGATAAAATTGCATTTCAAAGTTGCTTTTTAGGCGAATGTTGCAGAATTTCATTCGGCATGTGTGGATTGTCCCAAGTTCAGAAACACTGCCCTCTTCTTCAGATTGTTCGGATGAAAAAATATGGAATCGTGTGAGGTCAGTTCAGGTGCCCCGGTTGCTACTCATTTCTGACGCATTCGTCAATGCATTCTATACGAAACTTTTTGCGGACGACATCAGTAGTCAATTGTGGGAGGCATTTGCAATTGATATCATTCAACGCAAACAATGGGCTTGATGAATTCTGCAAAAAAGCTTGCTTCCTCTTCGCTTGTCTATTTTCCCGGAAGTATCGTCGTCTTGCATCGCCTCGAATAGCCTGCCGTTGCTTTGACATATCGGTTTGATGCCACCAAAGCTAACGTAATTTTCCAATAACGCTACGAGAGTGCCTCGAAATATTATAAGGCAAGTGGCACTTCATTTCGACTAATCGTGAGCGAGGGGCTGCGAAGAACGTGTCTACACCAAACTTCAAAACGAGCCAAAGTGCTCAGCAATTTACCAGTGGCCTTTATTTACGATCGGATGAAAACTTCCGACCTCTTTATTTGAATTTGAAATGCTGAGCAAAATCAGTGGAATTTTTCATGCCATCACTTTCTGCAAATTTGAAATATAACGCTGAAAGTGCACAGAGCTGGACGAAAAAAGCGAAAACTTCAAGCCGATTTGTTCAGCTCACTAGACTGAAACATCGATGTCCTACATGTCTCTGGTCAAGCATACTTGTGCTTCTGATCTTGCACTTCCGATGGAAGGAATGAAGGAAGTGGACGCGAAGAGAGCGAAATAGGGGATTGCGGATGGAAGCTTGCAGTATGCGTTATGTTTTTGCCAATAACTTGCAAGTTTCCCCTAACCTGCCCACTAAAAGCCGAAATGCGGGTGTTGGGATGTGGATGACGCAGCAGGACGTTCAACAATCTACAGAAAAGTTCCTCCAATTACAGCATGTAATGGAAACAGAATGAGTCGGTGCCATTATTCACCATCATTCTCAAACGAAAGGAGAACACTGATCATTATCTTTCCATTTATGTTTCGACACATACACAATGTTCAATGTTCAAAATTGAGGCTGGATGAGGAAGAAAAATAGTCCTCCACTTTGGTTTCCTGCCACAGTCGAAATAAAAAGAGCGGAACCGATGGAATTTCTTAATTTAAAGCTAACAAAACGGTTGCCTCTATCTATTTAACCATATCTCCCGCTGCGAAAATCGCCTACCAACCATACTGTCGCACGTTCAGGAGCTTCAACCAGTTTGGATGGAAGTGATGGCAGAAGTCGTTGAATCTACGAAATACGCAACCGCCTCAGCAGCCGTTAAATGCTGTCCCCAGAAAGACTTCCCCAATCAGTCTTCAGCTGCGCCCAACATCATGGTGCAGAATGGCTGAGCATGGATGCATGTTGCAAGCGCATCTACCTGCGACAAACAACTCCAGGAAAATTCGTCGCATCGCATTGTTAAGTGCAGCGAATTATCCGAAATCAGAATACATCTCGTGGTGGAAGTGAGTTAGAGAATGCTGTCCCTCTGAACAGAACGACGATAATCGGAGTTGAGTGAACATCTTTTACGTATTGCACATTGTTTTGAGGCAGAATTTCAAATACTTAGCGGTTGAGGGATGAATTTCAGTTACGTTGTTTGGATGCGAGTCATAAAGAGTGGATTATCGGAACGTCTGCCTACTTTAAATGAAATCTCTATGTTTCACAGTGTACTTTAATGTCATTCATTAAGTAATAACCTATACCTTTGTATGTGAGTCATTTCGATATTTCACCACAAAAAAACGAACGTTATTGCATTTGCATGTGAGTCATTTCTTCTGACTTCTAAAACAAACTTTATTTTACTGCATTTGCATTTTACAAGATTCGTTTCAAGCAAGCTACGCCATATTCGATTTGTCATGCTCATAGCCGATGTACAATGTGCATTTGGAAAGCGATGGCATACCAAGAGACTTCAAAAGATTTTTATCGTTGTGATATGACGATTGATTAATTAGATATTTAGGAAACCAAATGCAAAAAGCTGTGCACGATGATAAAAAAAAAAAAGCTCACTAAGGGACACAATGCGGACGCGTTTATGTGCTGCGCATGCTCTCTTCTTCCCGAATTTCCAAAATGGAGCCCAACCTCACAAGACCGATTTATTGCCAGATGTAACAGAGGGGAATTATGTTCTGAGAACTGGTGCTTCTACCTTCGATGGTCCCATCAAAACCCAACGAATGGCGCCGAGATGATGAGCGATCCCCGTAGGAACGAAATATAGAGCATCGAAAGCATGTCCAACTATAATTTACCCCAAAAACCTTATGAGGGTAAAGGAAGCTTTTAGAAGCATGAGGTGAACAAGCAGTAACTTACCTATTGAGTGTACCTGTCGATGCCCTTCGTTCTTGGTTGCCCTTCTTCTCAAAAATTTCTTCATCTTTAGCTTCATTTTTGAGTGTTGAGAATTCGTTATTGTTTGCTTCTCGTATAATTTCGGTGCTCCGAACATCACATATATCGTCGACCTGAGAAAAAGTAGGTAACTGATAAAAAGTCCAGGCATAACAATTAATATTTACTTAACAATAATTTACCTCGAAGAGGAAGAATAACAATGAAGAATTCGCTGATGAGAACGTATAACATAGAAATTTGACAGATAAATGCAAATAGGAAAAATGGAGCATATGCTTGTGGAAAGAGGGAACACGCAGAAAGTATTTTACGCTGCGGTAGGAAACACCATTACTGAACAATATGAAACAGAACTTTCGAGCAGTGGGGGAGCGCACAACCTGGGATCGATGAAACCAGCTTTGAGGCGAACGTGTGGCATAGTCAATAACTGATGGCGAATGAATGTGATACTTGAATAAAGAATCATGTGACAGCAATGCAATGAACAAAGTGACGAGTGGAGAATGAGCAGTGGTAATAACATTAACAACAGCAATAATAGTGGAAAATTTTATTATTATTATTATTATTATTATTATTATTATTATTATTATTATTATTATTATTATTATTATTATTATTATTATTATTATTATTATTATTATTATTATTATTATTATTATTATTATTATATTATTATTATTATTATTATTATTATTATTATTATTATTATTATTATTATTATTATTATTATTATTATTATTATTATTATTTATTATTATATTACTATTATACTTTATTATTATTATACATTGTTATTATTTATCATTATTATTTATTTATTAATTATTATTCTTACTTACTCTTATTTATTATTATTAGTGACTTAACTACTACCACTATTACTGCTTCGTAATACTCTTATTACTACCATTTTCACTGCCTTTGTCACCACTAGTATTTGTAATATCATTGCTGTTATCACTATTATTATAGCTGTTGTTATTAATTATCAGGACCGTTCCCTATCAGTAAGTACTTGACGACAACGAGTAATATCACTTCCAAAATTAATTTTGCTGCTATAATGCATAGAAAGAGTGGCGATCAGGCTGTGAGTGGTTCGGCACCAATTATACGTTTTCGAATTTCCACTAATTTCCAACCTAAATTCCTTTAGGGGATGCATATTATTCCACAACTTTAGCTCGTAGAAATTCATATGAGATATTATATGGGCCAAACACTAAACATGCTACGCAGTGCTCATTTGATGAACTCAACAGATGCTTCTAACGTTCAATAAAGAAGAAAGTTACTTTCTAGTGCATTTTGGCAATCCACTGTTGGCGATTTGGCGAATATGATTCATACTATAAACTTGAGAGTGTAAATGACAATCAGTTGCACTATTTTGTCATCTGCATATCATTTACTGATTAAAAGGACAGCACATATTGAGCTAATAATAAAATTTTGCTGGTTATCGATAAGCGAAACCTCTCAATATCTTTTCTTTCACAATGAACAAGCTGACGAATTCCCCATAGTTGCAGCATTACGGACGCTTTTCATGGAAAGCTTTAAAGACAAGATTGCCTCGTTTTGCAGTAGCTCAGAACGTTGCTCTGCAGCCTCATATAGCACTACTCAAAGAGCGATGTTGTACTTTCACGCCTCAGTGGAAAAATATGCAGGTTTTCTTCCGAAAACGCTCTTGATTTTCGGCCAAGCAATTACTAGACAAGAGCTTCTTTGAGAAACATAATTACAAGGGTGCACCCATTTAAACACAGCACAAATCAGCTCACCCTAGAGGAACCATACGAGTGTGCCTTCCATTTAACCATCTGCTATCACAGAGTATCGCCTACGCACCTCCTGAGAGAGAACTGACCTATCGTGTTGCAAATTGCACATCATTATCTCAGCATTTCCTCACTTCTCCTTTCCAAAAGTCCCCATACTTATGGGAATGATTTAAACAGATCAATAACGCGGCAAGTATTAATGCAGTGGCATTTCTTATAGAATAATGAAAATAGATTTGTGGTACGAGCAGATGGAATTGTTGCAGAATTTTCTTGAAAGCTTTTAAAAGCTCATTTTGTAGTTTCTTTTGATTCTTTATTGTTCGTGGCTTAATGAGAAAAGAAGGAGAATTAAGCAGCCTCCACAGAGCGGCGCAATACAATCATGTCAAATAACTTTCTCCCAAGAGTGACCTCTCCCTCATAACTCCGTCTCTCGAAAAAACCACGCCTTCATTCAAAAACGGTCAATGTGCTCAAAGTCATCTCTGCCGGCTTGTAACACTTTCCAAATGAACTGCTCCTTAAAAGAAGTATATCTTCCATGAAGCGCAAATATTCCTTCGCTAAAGCAGCTTATGACGGCTTTTATTGAGTGGAGAGCGCGGAGGCGCGGATAAAACATCCCCTCTTCACTTTCTCACTTAACGAAATTGGTTTCACAAAGCTCAACGAAAATGTAACCTAAGAGAGTTAGTTGAGATAATGCGATATCACTTTATATAATGCGCCTGAGAGCATCATAAAAATTGTTTTACTGATTAACAGTATTTCAAAGGAAAAAATTGTTAC
The DNA here is from genome assembly GCA_013433145.1 of Ascaris suum. Taxonomy (NCBI): domain Eukaryota; kingdom Metazoa; phylum Nematoda; class Chromadorea; order Rhabditida; family Ascarididae; genus Ascaris; species Ascaris suum. The sequence continues at coordinate 3,889,739 of CM024175.1, forward strand.
CGACAGATTTGTTCAATTTTAATGCGCCCTCAAGGAAATAATATTAGTCAATAATCAATCTTTTTGAGGAAAAAAAAATAATGAAGTAAGAAATTGCTTGAAATTCTTTGACCAAATAATACTAACGTGATTCGCTGCGGACGCACGATGAGTTTTAATTGATGCGATTTGATGTCACCGATTAGATTCATGCGAGCAGCTATGCCTCTTTCCATCATTTTAGGGTGAATGTTCATATGAACACTGTCGTTGTATTACGTTCTCGGTCCAATTCTACGGTCGAAATTTCAAACGACTCTCCACAAAGCGTTCCCCTCAACTCCCAATGCAGGCATCACAGCTTGTAGAATTTTGTCCATTAGAACGTCCTATGTGTAGCAACTCATCAAGAAACTTCATTTCGACACTTTCCTCACTGCTTGCCAATCTCATCCAATTTAATTCAACGGCCTGACTCAAACGTTGAAAAGGTCCCAGTCATTTTATAATATATCTTCACGAGATTAATATTTTTCACGCAGCAAACTCCCTTAAGCGCTTCGAACTATTTTATATTCCCTTAATCCTTGTTCACTTTTTGTATGTCACAAAAAGATTCCATTGCGTACCACTAATTCTAAGAATTACAAATTCACCAAAAATTTTCAAGTTCTAAGCTTATGCACTGTAATCAGGTTTTCTAAATAGTAAAAAAAAACTCACCTCTCGGTAGCTACGAAATTCTTTGGAGTAGATGAAGTCAGCCGGCATTCTTCCATGTAATCGTCGTGGTATCGGCGATGTCCCCCACTTGGGGAACGGTATGTGAGCGCAGGCACTTACGCCCTTCAGTGGAAATTCTGAAGAGGTGATCGTCTCTCTGGTAACATTACATTGTGAGAGGGGAGTCGTCACGTTACTGAATGGAGCGTAACTCATTATTACCGAATCAATGCACCAGCTTCTCGTGCATAGCTCAGTAATTATAGAAGTTAATGAAACAGTGCGGTCGGCAGTTTCGAACGTTCCCTGCACCAATAACCTGATCTGTACACCTTAGCTTGTTTCCGCTTCCTTCTCAATAAACGCATAAATGGTTATAAAGAAGAATCTGGGCCGGTCAGTAATCGCGATGATAGCTGGAAAAGATGGTAGCAGGAGCGACTGACCCATTCGAAAAGTGATAATCGCTAGAGAATCACAAAAAAAGCGCTGATTTAAGTTGTGCACTGAATGCAGTCCATCGATCCCAAATAAGAATGTCCTTGTAGCAATGAGAGTTCACATATACGTGAAGGAGGCGAACAATTGATTGTTGTTTAGAGAAATATGCGATGAGTATTCCTTATAAGCTGGAGGAGACTCGAGCATTGCGTGCTTATGAGACGCATTGAAAACAGAATCACGGAAGTGGGCGTGGTCGTCGGTTGTTGATTGCATTCATGCAGCAACGCTCTGATCATGCTGCGTTTTTATGTTTTACATGGTGAGCACAGAGGTCATTGTTGATTGTTCTCGGGGCATAGCGAGAGCTTTCCTACCTCCACTGAGGTCGGATTAGGTGAATTCAAGCGACTCCGTTTCGGTTGTCCTGGAAACAACCAAGTGATCATAAACGATTCTCAGCGATATTGTCCCTCATCGTCCCGCAGCGTTCATTCTCAACACTTTCATACCACAAGCTTTAAAATATACCGTTTGCAGTTGTTGGTCATGTACTGCTATTAGTGGCCGAACCTCACAGGCATCGTCAACTTTAGCTATGATCTTTATTCGTTAGAATGAGATTTTTTGAATGATGGTGATGAAAGAGAAGGAAGAGAACACAGTTCCCTGACGGCTCCTTGTGAAAATAAGGGAGGGCGAAAAAAAGCTACAGAAAAGTTAAGAAACTTAAGAGGAACATTTATGAAGAAATAGGCCACCAAAAACTTTAATACTCCTCCCCCATGTAAGGATTCGTTAGCATCGGAAGAGACCAAAGCAGGAGTGAAAGACGGAGTTCACTTTAGAAGAATATGGACTGATGGACCTTACTGATGAAAGCATTGCACCGCCGCCGTTGACGACCTCCTCATCGCTCATTTCCTCACATTTATATTTGTGAATATAAATGTAAATATAAGTATAGATGCAGAAATAAATAAATAAATAAATAAATAAATAAATAAATAAATAAATAAATAAATAAATAAATAAATATAATATATATATATATATATATATATTTATTTATTTATTTATATTTATACTTATATTTATATTTATATATGCATATATAATCTTTTGCTTGCCTATGTTCATGTATATCCACTGATATTTATGCATAATTTATTTATGTCAGTACTTTTACTGATGTTTGTTTGCATAAATTTATGCATTTATACATTCAGTAAAGAAATCTGAAATATTAGCCTCGCCCTTTCAGAGAAATAATAATATCAAATGAGCCTTATGCTTCTATAAATATACCCGAGCTCAAGGCCGTTTAGTCAACCAAGTTCCAAGGAATTCGTCATGATAATGGACCTAGGGTTCGCAACATCACCACAAAAGCCTTTTGTACCACCAGGGCAATACGGGCTTCTCAGCAATCGAATATTGCAGTCAGAGACTTAATTTTGAAATTCTCCTAAGAGGATGACGAGGTGCTATAATCAGTTAAGACTGCTAAGAGGTAGCTAATGCTGCGCTAAAAGGTAACCAGTAAACCAAGAAAATACCGACACAAGTAGAAGACTGATTGAGTAATTGTATTATTGCAATGTTCAGGATGAACGATTTGTTACTGATTTCAGAATTTAGTAAACAGCCTTGCGAGATCACATCACTTTTATTAAACATAAACCAAGTCAGTATACCTCCTCAGTCGACGGGCTTTGAAAAAAGGTCTATAAAAGGCCGGAAGTTTTGTGTCGCGAAAAACTGAATTATCTATTTCGACAATCGACAATCATTAAGTTTAGATTGTTTGAGGGATCTCTGAACAACTTGATCGTCAAAATGATGAGTCACATTCGATTTGCCTTTGAAAAAAACGAACACGAATAAATTGATGATCCTCGCAAACAAAGTTTTGATGTTTATTGCAGAGCCCAAACGAGGATAGATGCTATACCTCAATGTCAATCTCTCGCGACGTCGCTTGTCATCGCGTTGTTTGCACACGTGAACGCACGGCTAGTCTCATGATACATTTTTCGTTATGATTTACATTTGTTATAGAATATGACGTCGCTGTGTATGTCAGCAACACTAATCGAGAATTATGCATCAAGGTGAAACCTCCTAAGTGGCATCTAACATTGCGGCTTTTTTTACAGAATCCATGCCAATGGTGAAGTGGGAAAATTTCGTCTAGAAAGTGAGAAAATATTATTTTCCTCCACAGATATCACATATTCCATCGGCGATTTTTTTTTCAATAACTAAAGCTGTAGCAGCTCAGACTAGACAAATAATTAAGCTTAGCTCGAAACACTCGCTTTTGATAACAAAGTGAGGCTGATTAGCGGCAAAGCAAAAACATTTCAGCGTTGCCAATAGTTGCACCTTCAAGGTGAACTGAGGGATTCGCTTAATTTTTTTCTCGCTTATCTCCCCAAAATCAATTTTAGAGAAACGCGCCTCTCAAATACACTAAACACAGATGCTTCGTTGAAGTGAACGCTTATGATTGTTGAAATGAATGCACGTCTTTGAATTCATCCGACATTGAGCGCATTAAAGTCAAATTTTTTGCATTTAGAAAGAGTAACCAGGTAATACTCTGTTCTCCAGTAGGAACAAAGTTGTAAAGAGGCATTTTCGGGGATATAAGAAAAATGGACGTTTAATAGAACACAATCACATTAATGCGTTTGCTCCCTCGAGATATATAGCAATACTAGAGAAAAGAAATTCGGCGCATGAGACAAATTTTAAGGCGGCAACAAGCAGAAGTCTAGTGGACGAGATTGCAAAAGCACGTATCGCGCCAGCTTCGTATTCACGCTTTCCAACTGTTGTTTGTTGCGGTCCTAAATTTAGATTATTTTAAATGCCCTTCCTTGGCACATTGATCGGAGCGAGCAGAAATCTCTCTCCAGCAACAAATATTTGCCTTTCATCATGAAAACTAAGTAACAATTCAGCTTCACATTGGGATATATAGCCGAAATTGCCTGATGTCGAGACAGGCAAAACGATGGCAGTGACATCAAACACCAAACCCATTTACCCAACATTGCTGAAGCACTACTTCGTTTTGCATGTTCCGGTTTTCTTCCGCCTTGAGCCCAAATTCCAGCACCGTAATCTCGGAATTTCGGGACCTGAACCGAAATTACGGCACAACTGTTGCCTTCCATCAGGAAGGTAATTTTAGTTAGCGGAAATAATAGGCTGTTTATAAATAACATACTGCTACGAAAACCCTCTCTCCTAAGAAAAGAGACCCTCGAATGAACATTATTTCTTATCCGCAAATGGGAGAATGTAGTTGTACCGAAACTTCTCTAAGAGGGGAAGTAAATTCCCCCTCAACAGATTTATTCTCTGCAACATTTAAACAGATTTGTAACCGCTGAGTGGAGTGATTTGCCGACTGTGAAGGTGAGTTGCATTGATGTTGTAGGCGTTGGATGTGGATCGCAACCACCCCAGTTCAAGCATACGCTCCTGTTGCCTTAATTCGCCACATAAACGAACAATTTCGCTGCGTTCGCTTCCTCAAGATGTGACCTCTTTTAAAAAAATCAGTGAATCAGTAAATCAAACATCAGTCAGCTGATCGGGTATTTCCATTACTCGTGAAGATCGAATAAGTAGCGAAATTTTTAGCTTCATTAAGCGATTCATGGAGAGTCATAATTCTTCCCTATGTACGAACAATCAGGCTCTCAAAACTAAAGGAGTTAAAACAAATACGTAAACATGAATAATTTCCAGCATAAATTCATCTTTTAGTGTTAGCAATATCGAGAGTTTAGATTTCAATTGAAGCAAGATTTGAGAACGAAAGCACGAACATTAAAAATTCTTGGAGGTCGATGTTCCAGTCGACATATCGAATTAATAATCCGATCTTTTGCGTCAGCAATTACGGCACGAAAGCAATCTGAAGGGCGGCAAATTTTCAAAAATAGCGCTAATTGTCGAAAACACTTTTTGCGGCGATCGTCATTCGCTCTCTTCATATGAGAACGTCAAGGAAGCTCTAATTCACTTTGCTAAAAGAACTTAGAGAGTACATCCATTCATCCTCAACGAAATTTATGCCAACATTATTGAGTTCTTTGAGAAGAATTCCATGCAAAACGTATATGAGGAGCCAAGTGTTTGCACAACTCAACTCTCGAACAGCTTCCGTTGTTCTACTGTGGCTGATTCTGATCAGTTTCTCTAGCTGATCAAATCAAAAAAGTGTTCAAGATGCAAAGAGAAATTTTTGAAACGAAAATTCGCACTTTTTTGCTCACTGTTACAGTTTTTACTCAACTTCTGGAACTTTTTATCCATAGTACAGCTCTCATATAAATCCATGCTAGCGATCATAAAAATAAATGCGGAAGCACCTAACGCGCGAAACCTAAACAAGAACGGCGGAATTGTGGCATATTGCACAAAGTTTCATATATATTCTATTTGTACCGCATGAGAATTTTTTTTTGACAGTAGGGCCATGTGAACACCGCATTTCACTGGACTTTCAAACAGTGCAAGAATCACCTGTGAAAGCCATCATTTGAATTGAAATTTTGTGCAAACATCAAATGCGAAAAATTTAGCAGTTGCAGTGGTCGGTGCTCATGTAATTTTAAATTATAATTTTCAACGGATACAGTGGTGAACTGAGATTCGAATTATCTAAGAAGCTGCAGTGGGAAGGGAAAAAAGCAAGACAAATTCAACAAAATCTGGTGAGTCATATGCAAAAATTAAGAAAAGCTGATGAATCATATGACAACACATCTTCGAGTGTATCCTTTTTCAGCACACGAAACATAACGGAATTTACTCTCATTATGCTTCAGTTGGAATTACTTTCTTCAAGCGCCGCATGATTCAACTGAAAGAAATTCAATGAATGTGTACATTTCTGCTCAGTTAGTAATAATCATCAGAGACAACTTGAGATCAATAGAAAGAAATCAGAGAATGAGCATATGAGTAACCAGAGTGGAGGTAAAAGTTGCTCCACTCGCCGGAAATTCGTAGAAGTCGGAAAAAAGTTTGCATAACACTGATTCTGCTAATGTCTTACAACTAATTCACCCATTTCTCTTTACTGCTATCTATTTGGCATAAAGCTTTTCTTGGAAAAGTTAGCTTCCTATAAAAATTTTTTGTATATCTTTCGCCAACTTGTTTGGCGACGATAAAAAACTAAAAAACTATTTATTATGTATGACTCTTTCTTGGGAGAATAATTCCTCGTGTCTTCCCCTCAATATCTTTCATTGCAGCACTTCATTCGCATCTGCATGTGCAACCAGTAGTTTCTTCTCTTCATCTATTTTCGTTTCCTGCGCTTGCTCTACGTGATTCACCACTGGTGGATGCTGGCAACGTAAGTGATATATCTGTGACCGAAGGCCAAACCACTGTCGACTTTTAGCCTCAGTCTGACACCTGAAAAGCATCCGAGCTCGGAAGTTCCTGCCGTTCCTAATGTGCTGCCAAAATGCAAGGCAACAGTCTTTTGCGTATCTCGCATCAATTTTTTTAATCGCTTTTTCCTGATCCTTGAAATGCATCTATCGACCAGAAAATACGCTAAAGATTGTGCGGATTCTCGATTTCAAGGATGTGGTAATGGTTGAGATTTTCAACTCATTAGATGACACAGAAAGGAGTTCCGCTTCAAGCGTGATGTTCAGTTAGCGGAAATTGAAGACTGATTCAACATGAGCCACTGTCATTGCCATATCAATTCTGTGAAGCTTATGAAATTGTATTGCTCGAGTCAAACTACGATAACATGCTTCGCTCTTGTAGTACATTTCCTCCAGCAAACTGCACAGGCTTGATGAAGTTACTGATAGAGTCTTGAATTAAAGCGGACATCTATTTACTCGCCGCTCACCTCTGCGGTATTTCGATTATACGTCCGAAGTGAACTGTTCAGTATCCTGAACGAAATACATTTTTACTCCTTTAGGTGACATAAAAGTGACTTCTACGATAACAGTGACCTCAAAAGGGCATATTTAGTGACCTCAAAAGGGCATATTTCGGACAAACCATTATTTCTCCTTTAAAACGTCAATTCGTATTTCAAGCCTGTAGACTGCTGCCATTCGATCGTATGGAAATTGTTTGCTACGACATTTGTTTCCTACATTCTGAGCAGTGTGCGATACTATGCTGACATAAGATCAGGCCAGTAAAAATCTTGCTGTTATACACTTCTGCCCCCACGCACTTCACATGAACATAAGCAGAGATAAAACGATCACTTCACAGCATAGCTCAGTCTATCATCTGCACAAATCTGGCCCGTCATGAATGTTCAACGAATCCAAGTGACCACTTCAGTCGCATTGAAAGCTCGCAATCTTTTCCATCCATGTGATTGATCGCTCTTTTATATGACACAGCCTACCTCCTGGTCCGAAATCAAATGCAAAATGCTTCACCTTACCGGTGGCACTTGTTGCTTCCTTAGCTTCAAAATGATGAATTTACTTATTGGCAGCTTAGCTGTCTCACGACTGCGCACATTTTTGGCCTTCATAATCCGTGTTTATAGTGAGGCTGTGCCGTTAATGCGGATTCGATAAATCGCTCTTGCATATATTCTATGAAATCGGAAACTCAATGGAATCAGCGGATGCATCAATAGGATGAAAGTAACAGTGCCTCGGATTCAAGAGAAATTAATTTTTGGGGGTGGGCCATAGTTTTCATTTAAAAAATTTGGAACATTTGAAATGCTTTGCTATAATCAGCTGATCGCTGCTGAAATATACACAGGTGTGTGCCTATGGATTTAGCAAAATAACTTTGCTCAACAAGCACCGCGTTAACGCTCATTCTGCAGTGCTAGAATCGACCGACTATATGAAGTGGTCAGCCCTGGAATACAATCCTTGTCCCAACCCCTCCCCTTTTCCCCACCTTCTCTCGCATTTCACAACAAAGAAAGGAGTCAGTTTTGCAGGCAATAAAAATACGTCACCGATGCTAGCAGGTCCAACGCATCTTCGCTACGTTGCAATGACAACCCGACATGAGAATTCAATAGAAGAAAGAAAGAAAGAACTTTTTGCTATTAAAGCAACTCTTTACGACGCTTCTTCCAGTCATATTCAAAAAATTTCATCTCCACGATAGCTTTTGGAACTGTACTTTTAGCAGGACAAAGTGTTACGGGATAGCTAGTTATTTTTAACAAGAGGTTTTGACTGGGAAATCAGAAGAACTCCTGTCATTCGTGAAGAAGAACAAAGGTGGCATGACCCCTGAACACAAAGTTTCACGCATATTTGCCCACAATCATTGAAAAACACGAAATTATCTGCAAAACTTTTGGTGCTTTCTATATTGCTATCGATATATATTAGACAGGCTTCCGATGAATGCCACAGCTATTGTGTGCACCATATCGACTCACAACGTAGCTTAAGCATATTTTTTCAGAATCACCGCATTGGAAAAACGTCTCAGTGCTTACAGGCTTCATCTTAAGGAATTTGTTGACGTTGCTGTTGCTGTCAGGTTGCGATCTTCTAGACATTCGCAGTTATATTGCTAAAATAAGTGCACATTACGCTGCGCTTCATGTTTATTGGTGACCTCGAAGAGCGACGACTCGTCCGAACCTAAGTACAAATTCCGTGATGAGGCGACAGAACTTCCCCCCCCCCCCCTCCCTTTCCTTGAGGTTGGTCATATCGTCGCTGCGATGAATACAAGGGCAGTATTTATGCAAAAAATTGCATTGCGTGTTGAAATCATGAGGCTGCGGGAAGATATATTGCCTAATCGAAGCTTTCCACGTGGAAAGAGAAGAGCAAATTGTTCACTATATGTTTAGGTGGGTGCTTAAAAGTGAGTCTCCTCGGTCTCTTAAGGAAAGTGAATTGGTTAGGAAAACAGCTTTCGTGGTCTCCCAATTCTTTTTCCAGAATTGTTCTTTGATAAAATCTGCTATGCCTTCCTCCTTCTATGTCCACATCCAGCAGTAATTCGTTGGCCGTTTCATCGTTTCGAATCTCACGCTCCTGGTGATATTTGCCAACGTTTTCTTTTTCTCCCATGTTGGCCTTCAACTCCATCTGCCGTCAGTCTATAGAGATTCTTTCGCTCCTTCGCCGCACAGTTGCGAAAAGGCTGTCAAATACGGATGGGGAGAGCTCGCTGGCTCACCCATGAGATGTCTTGTAATTTGTGGCTATGAGCTTGACAGGTCATGATTGCTTTTCCTCTGTTTCTTTTTGTTGTGCTGATTCAACGATAGCAAGAGGATTTATTGTTACTATGGAAAGAATTCATTTATGTACAACTCGTTGTTAAATCGTGTATATACACATCGATACCTGTGAGTGCACGATCATACAAATAATAATTCACGAAATAAGCGCATTTAAGCAATTACACCAGATCGAGTGCACCTCGGTACGATGAAGTAGGCGCAGATTGTTCGACGATCATAGGCGATCGTCTTCGAACTCAAGGTTGCTGAGACACACTCTCTTTACTTTTGGCTGCCAACGCAATTTCAATCATCTGAAAAGGCTTACACATTCTCAAATGCAAACGTATGCGCACTTCTAAAAAGCGATCACCGTTATGTATGAGCAGTAAACAAACTATTTAACCTGAGCCCTGGGAACTCACTTTACAACAATCGAAAGCACAAAAGAATGTGAAGTCTCGTTCGGCCTCTCATCGCTGACGCTAAGTTTCAAGGGATATCAACAAATTCAGCTCATTCTGATGGACACTGCCTCACTGCATCTTATTTATGCTTATCCTCTACGATATCGTGCTTATGTTGACGACCTCATATTCACAAACGAAGGACTGAGCCTCTCAGTCCTTAGTACTTTAGAACCGTTTGCCTTATTTTAAGCATCCAATGCATATTGATTACCGGGTGTAGCTCCTTGCTTCGACGACAGCTGTTAGTTAGGCACTCGTATCCCCATGGGCAACACGACGTTCCACCGGGACAGCACTTTGCATTTGGTGCCGGACAGCAGCTTACCCAATCTGAAAACACGGCGCTAATAATAAAATATAACTCGTCTCTTGCTTCTTCCACTATTACGATTTCCGCTTTTTTTCCTCTAGCGCAAGTTATTATATTTTAGCATCCTGAGGCATCTTTGATCTCACCTTGATATCTTTATTTCGCTACTTCCATACTTTCTACTATTGCCTCGGTTCACAAATCTACTTCGAGGTGCTGATACCGAAAAATTCATAGTGTTTATTGAACCATCGAAATGCTGTATAGATGGTAAAAGTGGATTTTTCTCTTGTGCTCTACAACACAAATACTACTTTTACAAGCCGGATGAATAGAAAAGAATTAGCCATTTCTCTTCCCGCTTTGCAGTCCTTCACAATCGTTAGTGACAACTTACATGCGTCAATACGGCAGCAAGTGTAACCAACGCAAAAGTTCGGTGGACACTGCGTGTTCTGTGAGTTCGTCAACGTTACGATGCAAACAACTGCAAGTTAACTTCCAAACAATACATGAAAATGATTCATAGTGCTTTATTCACTAATATTAGCAAAGATGTTCCTTGGAAAACGTTTCACTTGTAAATAGAAATGGACATTCTTCTGCGGACTAGGCCGCCAATTTGTTTCGATTACTCTACGAGCCCTTCAATGTTCACCTCGGGCCAATTACAGGAGGACAAACATCTGTGCAGGCGTTCTAGAACCCTAGCTTCACCAGGTGCCACAGCGGCATTCTAGCGATTGGACTCCGGGGGGAAATATTGGAGAGCCGCTTCCATGGTATAATTTCCTTGTTTAGGATACTAGAGATCGATGTTGACTTACTAGTGAGAGCAAGCAGAGCCTTCATTGCTGGAGCGAGGAAGTCAGATTGGTGAACGCTGACTGGTACCTGCAGTACCCCTTTTAACCGCATTGTTATCGGCTCCTTCTCATTTGAAAATTTGATATCAGTTGTTTACATGCAAACTTCGGAGTCAAAGAAGCCTTTCACGCGTGATACCTTGAATAAAAAGATAGCAATACAATTTTTTGGTTTAGTCGAGCAATCTTATGCTGGGAATTGCAGATCTTATCAACTCCGGGAACGCCTTTGTGACAATCGTTCTTTTAGTATAAGGAATGATCATTTCATTCTTTGTGCTTCAAATCAGCAGAGTAATTGCATTGTTGCAATGAAAATAGATCTCTTTTCGCAACATTCTATCTCAAGCGACATGCAACTTACGTGCAGTACGGAAATGGCAAAACCATTATTGTCGCAGGAAATGTTCGCATATTCGAACGCAACTAAGGGAGAATATGGTATGAAAACTTTAGCCTTTTGATGACAGGACATCAACTCGAAACCAAATTGCAGTATCACTTATATCGGAGCCACATTTTGTGAGATGAAAAATTGGTGGTCTCCAGCTCTAGTTTATTGCTACTCTCCACTAGCAGAATGTTACCAACAACCGGGGGCAGCATATGTCCATCACAGGATTTCGAAAATCGAGTTCACAATCTTTAGCCATGGTCAGGACACCAATAAGAAATGTGTTGTTTCGACGCGTTTCTCCGCCGCAGAGCCTTTGTTAGGACGTGGTACACAGTAAAATCCTTATTGTGTTCAACCACTGCTCCTTGTGTTAGGTATGAAATGAAATGATCCTCATTTTATAATGCTCTATGCTATCATATTTCTTCACTGTGGCGATATAGAGTGTGTGGTATAGCGTAAATTAAACTCAACACACCGCAATAAAACTGTTTGGTCGAAAACGATTTCCGCGCGTTCAAGAACCTAATTGAAGGAGAAGATCGTATAACAAATGTTTAGAAAATCTGCAGACAAAATATAAACCTTTTGCAAGAGGTGTGCTTTTCAGACCTCGCCGCTTATAAATGCAAACCCCAAAAGATGAATTCATATTTGTTTGGTGTGTTCGTCGGTGGCGTCTACTATGATCGGAATCCTAGTCTCAATTGCTGCCCTGACCGAAGTACTAGACGATATACATATATGCGCGCACACGCATATATAATCACACACAGATACATATATGCGCGCAGACACGCAGACCCACAAGAGCGCACCCGCACCCCCGCACACATAAAAAGGCGCACAGACGCGAAATAGGCATAATGCGTTTCCACATTTGCATTTGCAGCAAGCATTGGAATGATGGTTCTGTGTGGTTCTTGATGCTTGAGTGAACGCGTCATAAAAGTTTCTTACAAAAAGCGCACTTTGCAGCAGGCGACTGCTAAACAAAGTTAAGTCACTAATTTCATGGCACCATGCATCTATCTGCAAGCGGAAGTATGACACGACCAACTGAAAAAAATTTGAAGGCGAAAGGTCATATTACAGCATGGAGTAGGCTCACCAAATTCTAGCATTTGCAGCGCTTCTCATTAGTAGTATGTAACGAGACGCATGCCTATGCTCGCAAGCATACGTTCATGTATTCAAGCACGATGAATGCATTTTTGGCCATTTGTCGTGCTATAAGTTGGTGGTATACTTTCAATTACAACGTTTCTGAACTTTTTACAGCCTAATACAGTGCCTTTTAAAAGAACCTTAGTCTTCTAGGTAATACACCACGCGACGTCTAATACCCACACTCCGTACCAGCCCGTGCGGCTTATTTAGCTTGCATTTCATGCAGACAACGACATCACTTCAGTACACATTTTGTGACGTTGGAAGAAAGCCAATTGAAGAGAAGTTCCGTGCAACGGCCAATTTCGCAGGAAAACATTTCAGATTTCATGGAAGGGAAGAACAGGAGCTCCCGAATAGTTATTTTTGAGTGCAGTCGGTTTTGTTGGAGAAGCTCCGTTTAGCGTATCTTTCGTGTCCTCACGGTTGAATTGGAGAAGCTCCGTTCGGTTTGGTGAAGAACCTGCAAAAAGTACATGCCGCAAAACATAAGTATTTTCCCCAAACGATCAAATACCGATCAAATAACGCCATCCCCTAAAAATCTTCAACTCGAATTCTTTGGATTTTCGCTGGCTCACGACCTCTCCATCATTTCGCTCCTAGAAACATTCCAATTTCCCCATCAACGTGGTTGACGTATTCATCAACCACGTTGACGTATTCACCTTGCAAAAGAATGTTGCGATAGTTCCGACATTATATATATTTCCCACCTTTCCATTCTTCGAGCAGAGAACCTGCTTCGGGCAGATACCGTTGATACACGAAGTCCTTCACCTTTCAACCGTCGCTGAATCGTTTCCATCATCGCACCACTGATGTTCTCGTGTACCGAATGCCTAACTGACGGCTGTTGCTATGCGAACGTTTTGCATTTCCTTGATGTTGCGGTCTTTCCGATATAGTGGCGCATTTTTAAGTGATATTGGAAAACAAAAATTTTCTCAAAATATTAGCCGTATAGCGATTGACTGTTTTGTTAGGACAGTTTTTAGGACACATCACATGCTGCAATCCTGCCTATTATGAATTCCTCATCGCTGATTTCCTTCTGTTCATAGACAGCCGAAAAAGTCTCAGCTGAAATCGGACACAATGCGCCATAGGACGAATAATAATTTTTTTCAATTGTAGCGCCGTAAAGACATGATTTCAAAATATCATTGGCTGTGACCAAGTTTACAACACACTTCCAAGCTTTACGCATCACGTGCGCTTTGATTTTCTACTTAATCATTTGATATTTAAGTAAAAATACAAGCAAGCTCGTGACACCCCGATTAGGCTGTCGCAAATGAAATTATCACTTAGAGAAGAAATTGAGCAACCTTGTGCTATCAACGACCACTGAGTGATAAGGGTCGCATCAATTAAAAACAGATGCTTCCTTCTGGTAAATACGTATTGCTCGAGATTTTTGAGCGCTATAGATAAAGATAAACAGTTATTCAGTGGTATGCTAACATTTCCCGTTGAACAAAACGCCTCACGGATTGCAACGGTAGCAATTAAAGCTGAACGAAGGCTAAACCACTATAACGTTTTTTACTTTTCAAGGAATTCCGAGTAATTTTTGCATCAAAGAAGATTCAGCAGCTTTCCATCGATATAATTTCCCTTCCTCCCACTTTTCATAATCATATCCTATCTTCGATAAAATGCTTTGCATATCGTTGTGATGAGTTCGTAATGAGCCAGCATATCGTCGGACACAAACGCTGAGACAACAGCATCACGTGGTGAGGCCAAAAGATGAGACGAGGAGCAGCGAATGTGGAATATATCAACCCAAGACAGTACTTCCACTATTCACAGATCTTCAGATAAAGGTTCTCGGTTCAGATGTGTTATTCTATTTACATCAATGCTCGCAAAGGAGCTTTCTGCTCAGTGAAATGAAAACGGTATGTCATTACATGAGTGCGTATGCTGATACTACAGTCTTAAATAGGATCTGGTGCAATATCGGCGGACGAACGTTACCTTTCAACTGCTCATCAACGCATGTCATGAAAGGTCATTTCCATGGTTACAGTCCCGAAGTTGCAGGGGCTATGGAAAAGGCTGGTTAAATCGCACAGCAATCTTGAGCGCGACAACAGCAGTTGTATCCGAGAAACATCGGAATCGCCTCATTGATCAGACATTATTCTCGTTATTTCTTCTGGAGTATTTCTTCAAACAAAGAAAACGAGTATTTTAAGCAGGAAAGTTTAACGTCCGCTCCTCTTCTCTGGAGCCTTTCGACTTCAGTGAATAAAATCGCTTTCTCTTCAATGATATTTGCACACGTGCTAAATAATTGCATATTTCATCGCAGTTTATAAAAGCTTTTTGCAATACTTCAGGTATGAAATTATGATACGACATAGCTTTCGAGGTTTTGAAGGAAGGAAAGTAGGTTAGAATATGCTTTAAAGACCGTACTTAGCAGGTGGCGCCAGTTTGTAAGCTCCTTAGCGATTGCTTTTTTTTTCTTGTGATAATCAAACCTGTTGTTTCTACTGTTGTTTTTTTGTTGTTCTTCCTCCTGGAATTGATACTATGTTGTATGCCTTCTATTTATTTATCTACCTTAATGTCCCGAGGTTGGAAAAATACACATGTAAGCGAGCATGGACACCAAGAAGGAGCAAAACGTTTCCAAAGCTGTAGTTATGGCGAACAGATATGTATACGTAAGAACGCCAAGAGTGCCTAAGTCGAATCGATTCAGACGCAGTTTAAAAGCAGGAGGGAGTGAATGCATCAACGACGTCGGCAGAAAGCAGATTTCAGACTCGTCCAATGCGAAATTGGGAAGTATGGGAGAAATAATCTTCTACTGGAACATCTGGCAAGCTTAAACTTATATGTACGCCGACTACGGGGATGAGTGAATTGAAGTATTTCCAATAGCAGGATATCGAAGAAGCCGAACACAACTAAATAACAAAGAATGAAGTGAAGATTGAGCCTAAGATATTTTTATGATTCGACGTTGAGAGTAAGATTTGGTTGCTATGGGTCATACGACTGAAAAGTTTCTGAACATTCTCTAACAAATTGACATCAGGAACGAGACAAGGAGATCGCATAGGAGTGCAATATTTTAAATCTGGCAGTAAGTGATAAATTTATTCCGATAATACTCGCTCAATTCAATTGTGCTGTAAAAACATTGAGAACACAGACTGCAATTTTCAACGACACCTTCCAGCAACAATGGAACACAGCAAATTCCAATAAAATTTTGAGTCGCATATAATGCCGAAGCCATGAAAATAGGGTTCCATATAACACGAAAAAAACACTTCAAGCAAATATGGTCACACTTTCTAACTTAAAAAAAAATTTATGCCGGAAGTCTACATGAATCACATGATATTTATCATGGGAAACATTAAGCTGCTGAAGTGTCGGCCAACTGGCAATACATCAGGGTTCCCTCACAGAATAGTAGTGGGCAGACTCGCGCAATCGGCGATAAATTTTGAGGTCGTTAGCAACCAGCGTGTGACTGCTCAAGATGTTATCGGAAAAGTCGTGTTAATGTATACGAGAAGCAAAACAGCAAACAGTACAATTCGTTAGGGCACTCCATCTCTCGAATTATTGCTTGCAAATTTGGTTCACGTAAGAACGTTGAGACCCCCTTCAGAAAAAAGACAACAACACCATATTCTCCACTTTCTAGAGAACGTTTTCATAAATGACAGCATCAATGGTATTCCCATAGTCAATATACACAAATTCGGTGTGAACTCTCTTATTCAACGATGACACTCAGCTGCCTGAGCACAAAATAAGTGCTACGGAGAGGATCGAATAGGAACGAAGCATAGTTGATCAAGTTTCAAAAGGCCGTTTCGTGTATACTGCATTAGTGCATCCCTGATGACCTCTTTAAACGGAGGTGGAGGGAGTAAGACAATTTGGGCCAATTTCGAAGTGAAGGGTATCGTGATTTCTCCAACGTAGGCGAAGCGAACGAACAACTAAGAAAGAATTTATGAATACGACAGGGAACGTTGGAAAATTATGCTAAGCTGGCATGAAATTGCCTTTTTGCTATGAGCCCTGGGAATATTGGTGAGATGTCGTCTAGTGGTGTGAGACAAACTTTGTCATTGAGTCTAAGAACAGCCTTGAGAACTGAGCCGGTGCACACATCAATAAAATCCAAATCCTTATTCCATCATACATGAAAAACCCGCAGCACACCACTGCCTTCCATAAAATAATTTCAGAAGTAGTTTGCAAGCAAGTCATACTGCAGCTAGTTACCGACGACTAGGGAGTTATAACGACAATTATTTCGTCAACAGGCGAAAAAGACAAAAAAAAATTCCAGCTAGAGAGCAGGAAGATATCGCTGGAGCTTTCATGGGGAAAGAAACATAGAATCGCCACAGTATTTTGAGAGGATTCTGTTTCTCCTCTCATTGTTGTGATTCTTTCATGATGTTTGCCGTGTCTTAGGCAATTCAGTGGTGTCAACATTGACGAAACCCCCCTCGGCCGCATTGCCTTCTTTCCTGCCTCGATCGCCATTTTGTCGCGTTGAATGGCGAAAACAATTTTTTGAGGCTCATTTTGACGGAATTTGCTGACTGCTAATGATTGGACAGAAAATTTCTCGTCTGATCGCTGCCTCTCGAACACCTGATACTTGCAGTCCTCATCGTGAAGAATTCCATGACGCGACTTCCGAGCTGTGCACAACGGATTATGCAACGTGCATAGTCAATGAACGAAATTCTAGTTGTCAAGTTGCAAGAGTCTCGTTACATGTGCTCGTTGTTGGGAAACTCTCAAAAACGACCATCCAATCTGACCTCGTGAATCTTTTTTCCACAGTGTCTCCATAGCTGAGAACTTTTCAAGCAGTGATCATACAAGCATCCGCTTTAAGAATGAACTAATGCTGCTTCACTTCCAAAATGAAACAAATTTTGCAACATGCCACTGAGGACGGCCTAACACCATGCTGGCCCAGCAAATTGGAAATAAACGACTCATCCGAGATCCGAAGTATTGCCACTTCTTACGTTTTCTGCATGATGTTATAGTGGTATGTGCAACAAAGGAAAAGACCATCCAGCCCAAACAACTGTCACCATACCTTCAGTGCCTGACAACGGGAAACATTTTCCTATGGCTTAAGTGCCGTAAGCCGGGTGGAACCAGAGGTGCTTTATCAGTGTTCACAGCACTATCAGATTCAGCGCACAAACTTGCTAGCGACCGTGAGAGACGTGTGTTATGTGGCAGAAGTGCTGAGGTATTTTACAAACACGCTCACGGTGACCGAAGGACGCGATATACGGTACTGTGCCTTCGAAATGAAAGGAACCACAAGGATACGCAAACGCTTTTATTAAAAGTGAGCGAAGACATTGCGCTCAAAAGAAATACATCAGAATTCAATCAAAAATCTGACGTATTTGAAAGTACCCGGCGAATATGTGACCTGCAACGTCCACTCCTCGTTATAAACTACCCTCGATTTGGGGCAGTAAAAACACACTTCTTCAATAGATCGGCCGCAACTCTATGTACTTAACAAGTATATCACAACGCAAAAGTCTGCGAATAAGACAAGATTCCTTTACAAAGATTCCAGTCGATGAAAACATTTAGAGAAATTAAAATAGAAGTTCGCAAGATTACACTGGTCCCCGTCGTGAGTCAAAAGCGAAAGGACATAACGATAGATGATCTTGGTACCGACTTCCTTTCGTTACACACCACCGTTTACGACGACAGTTCGTTCCCTTTTCAACTGCCTGTTATTCGTATTGATTTGGCACCACCCCCCTCCCCTCCCCCGCCCTTTCACGGGTTACGAAAACTCTTGTGCCGCACTGTTGAGAAGACAGTGTAGTTCTTGCAGAAGTCTTAAAAATGAGAACAACACGGTTCCTTGTCATCGACTTGTGGACGAAGGCCAACATGTCTTCGCCTTACCCGCTGTCATAATAACCCCTAAACGTTGCACACTTTTCGCATTCTCGACGACGATATCCTCAATTGTAAGTGAAAATACATCTGAACCATTGAGATATAAAACTTCGCATTTGAGAACAGCAAACGTTCGGCGCTGCCAATCGATTGTAACATAATAACGGAAACAAAGAGCAATAAAAATATTTCATTAAAGCAACCGTATAAACGAAGTGAATGAGCTGAGTCGTCTCAGCTGTTTAGTGCTGCATTATGCAAGGCACCTTCGTGTCATATCCGAATTCGCAACCTCCTTTAAATCGCTTGTATTTCCCCCGAGGAAGCTATCCTATATTCTGAACGTCCGAATAAAAAACAGAACTCTGACATAATAATGTGCATACTGAAGGCCGCGCTGAAGGCAACATGCTATAAAAAAGCGCTAAGGTTCTTTTGCATCTACTTCAATTTGAGTAACAACCATGAAGCTGACCACTGCTTGACATGCCTGAGGTATTGAAATTATGCATAGTCCACCACGTTCAACTCCCACTTGTTCACATCTATTACGAAAGAGCCTTTATACGCAGGAATTGCTGGACCTATTTTTACTGGCAGCCTCCTTGTGGAGAAAACCGCCTGGGAATGATTATACAAGGAGCTTCCGTGATTCCACTAGTGGCTCAGATAAGATGCTTAAAAGCCCCGATCTATATCGGTATTGTCCTATACTCACCTCTCACTGATCAATTCTCTCGCTTCATTACTGAAGAAATAAAAGATGGAGCAATCAAGGTCGTTGCGACATTTTCCAACACCACATTGCTTGCACTAACACCATCACCACATTCCTGCCCACCATCACAAGTCGATGGCTCCGATAGCTCGCAGTGCATGGCGCTCGACTGCCGCTTGATCAACGCCGAAAGTTTTGAATCGATCTGTTCGGAAATTCGAAGTTGTTCTTCAGAGAGCCGAACCTGCCGCGCCAAGAGCCTATACATGCTTTGCATCAGCGTTTTCGTTTCTCTGATGAATGCTGTTTGCTCCTGCAACTGATAATGAGTCTCACGAGCAGGGAATTTATACAGTGGTCTCATCTGGGTACCTCAGGAAAGACCCTGGAAATTGTCTGAACAGCAGAAATCTCAAAACATGGTCTTCACCTTGCTTTTACCACTGAATGCATTTTCTCGCTTTTCGCAAATCACTGCAGCAAATTCGACAACCCGGGTGGTGAATTGCGGTAAGTCCGGCGTTATGCAACTTGCACCTTGCTGCCCCTTCTTCAAACTCCACTTTTAGCGAAAACCCTTCAAAAAGCATTCGCAAAGCACATCACATGGCAAAAAACAGTGTCTCTGCTGTGACTGCTAAGCTCAGAAACACTTCGAGACGATGCAATGATATCCAGTGGGGTTGTTGGCTAAAGGTTGTCAGGATGTGATGTGGGAGTGTTCGAAATCTGATGCCGTGAAATTTGTCGATCGAAGATTGCTTCGACATACCGTTTACCGAACTTGCTGTAACATGTTCACATAAAACTGTGGTAGACTACCAACTTTTTATTGTGCAGTTATGGAGTATCATCACGTTTGAATGCAGCAAATGTGGTTAGAGTCTAGCTGGCATGATTGAGCTAAAGGCTTTTGCATGGATCACTCGACGTCGCCTGTCATAGGATTTCTGTTGCTAAAGGATTTTCAAAAAGTAATTGCGAATGAACGTGTTCACTCCAGGAATGATGCGAGAGGTGAATATGACGCTGCTGTAGCCTTTTCGAACAACTCAGCTGTGGTAATGGGATGCAATGGTATGGAGGGCATTGGCTCACTTCTCTGCCAGGAAAATGATGAAAAAGGAAAAGCTAGAGATTCGAAGCTGCGGGCGGAATGCCGAGCTCTGGAAGGCAGCAGCTGGCAGATCGCATCACAATTCTGGTAGAGGAGTACGACATATTACAGGTTTCCAAACCATGGACGAAATAAAGTATACTAAATAATTCAAAAATTATACTAAACTGATAACACCACGGTATCCGTTATCTGCTATTTCTCTAAGACTGATCAAACAATATTTCTCCTATTGCTTCTCACTCTTGGAATTAAAGATAGGAGACAAAACGTCGTCACACTTCAAGCGCCGCGACAAACTTCAATTTTAAAGTCAATCCATTTTTTGGTAACGTCTTATTTGTGGACCGATCCACGACCAACGTCGAACAAAAACGATGATTCGTTGACCGTCCACGATTTGCGTAAAATTCAGCTGCAGTAATGATTACCTGCAGAAACGACACCTGCGGTGAGCAGAGCTGTCCATCAGCAGCTGTATCCTCGGTAGGCTTGGGCCTCAGTCCATCAGCACCACTATCGACTGCATCGTTTCCGCACTCGTCACGGCTATCGTTACAGTCGCTCACCGAAAGCTCGGCGTAATCGCGCACACTTTTCTCATTCTCATCGTCGATCGAAAATGAAGCGCTTTGTTGCTGGTACTGAAAATTGAAAAAGTGACGAACCTCTCTCTTTCGAATGACTCGATTCGAGTTCGCTTTCAAAGTTTACCGACCAGAAACCAAGAAAGCACTTCCAGACAAGGCCAAATGAGAATGGTGGCCTTCCCTATTTCCCCTCTTCTAGAAAGGATATCTAGGCTCGTAGCAACAAATGCTGGACGAGTAACACCAACACCTGCCACCCACCAAGGGGCATAGGCATCAGCCTTTGAAACGGCTTGGAGGCAAAGCAAAGAGCGGAAAAACCTCCTTTCACATTAAAGAAATAGCGAACTACCGTTACTCTTTTCTCTATGTCGCTTTCTTGAAAACCTGTTGAATGTGTGTGCTATGGCCGATTACTACTAGGTAAACGCACCCTGCTGACCGCTGATAAGCAAGCAATATTCGGTTACTGATGGACAGCCACCAAGCAGCTCCACTCTGCGTAATACGAAATGATCACGAGAACCCTGAACAAGCTAGTGCTCGAGGGCTCCAGTACCATCCCGACCTTACCTCAGGAAAACGTTAGAAAACGTGGGACTAGCCGATCGGACTAAATCTTGCATGAGGCGGTCTTACAGCGCAATACAGATCCTAGTTCCCGGAAAGTTAACGTTTTCTCGTCAACGAAGCGGTCGATATAGCCAGCCCGATGTTTTCCGTGTGGAACGTTTGACAGCACAATGTAATTCTTGCTACCGAAGAAGAAGCGCTTCCTTCCATCTTACGATTTCGAGTGACAGAGAGCAGACAAAGTGGAAATGCCCTGCGGGAATGCAGAAGTGCCAGAATTAAAATTAGTTTCTTCTCCTTGAGTTTTTCACGAAAACAGCAGTATCGTTTTGCCATTCTAAATGGTCCTCTGTTCGAGCTGCAATGCCGCCTCTCGTAAAAGATGCTCAAATTGAAGAATTCGCTAAAAACTCCCAGAATTAACAAAACTGCCCAAGTTTGCCTAAAACTGCCCTAACTTTTATTCTTATTTTGCCCTATCCTTCAAGTGTATGCTCATTCGCTGCGGCTAATCGATGTATGCTATTACTATCCTTGACTAGTTTACTGAGATTCCGACGTTTACCTCATTTCGAGACGTAACATGCCGATTCATAATGGAGAGAGGCAAAGGAGACATCTAAGGTTTGGGAAGACAAACAGTGTCCCGCTCTATCAAGATGTCTTGTGATACTTACTTCCTCAGCAGGTGTGATACTCACATGCAGAGATTCACTGTCATGATAAATTTTTGACCTCTTTGCCAACAGCCAGCGAAATACATTGAGTTCTGACTCAGTGAACGGGCAGTCTTCTACCATTTGAGGTCCGTCACTTGCGCCCGAACAATACCTGAAACTCGACGCAAAGTGAACACAGTGACTAACCCGACGAAGAGTTCGACGCACTTCCTTAATCTCATCGGTCAAAATTTGCAGCTGAAAGCATAAAACATGCATCGGCATTACTTTCTGCTCTCTCTCCGTTCCCCTCAAGGTAGGAAAAAAAAGGTGAGATCTCAACTAGCATTCCCGGAATAAAGAGATTTGAAAATCTGAGAGAATTTCCGCGAACGGAATTTGCACGCCTCAGTTGTAGAGAGACTCGCGTCCGATCTAACCACAATATTCGAATTGTGACCACTGCTTGCCAAGGAAACATTATTCACTCTGGACAAGATGCGCAAAAAAAAACCCGCGTAGGACCGAAGTCCTTTTTTGCACTTCTGGCATCCCTCTTTCGCACGAATTTAAAGGCTCCAATATCTATGCGCAGAGACCTGGGTTGACAAGAATCCATAGTCTTCAATTTGCACACAGCAGATAACGTCTTCACAAAGGGGAAAAAACGATCACGGATTGAGGCATTTAATTTCTCTCATCTCATTAGCCATCTGTGCGGAATCTTCTTCCTCGATCCTTTGCCCTTTTGCTTTTCCCAGCTTTTCCCAGCTTTTGGCAACAATTCCATACAAAATATTTGCCAAACGCTTCATCCACTCAAACTTTGCCCGATAAAGGGAGATAAGCTTTAAAAGGTGAGGTTATCCATTTACGTGTGAAAAAAATGATGCATTAAGCGCTCTAATAAACTATAAAACAGATTAAAACTGAGAATTGGCCAACAGGTCAACTATAAGCGATAAGAGGACAAAATCATATGAACGTGATGGTGGAGTGTGATGCAAGTGCGCGTTGACGGTGAGCGCGAAATGAGCGTGAGCCAGTGGAAAATAATTCTGAAATGGCCCAGGAAACTCGAGGCATTAAAACCTTTCAGCCAATCAATCAGCTCAGCTCTTGAGGTGGTAATTTGTTCTCTAATTTATCCCCAATCTACAACACAGCTCATACGAGCTTTTGTATTCCCTCCTATGGAAGCTCCCATTCCCTTTTTTTACCTTTCAGATGATTTCGGTTGAAACCGTGACCTCTCAAGCCAATTTTCTTCAGCAATAAGTTAGAAGGACATTAGGGCTATCCAAGAAGATTCTCTTTATACGTGTACCTATAGCGTTGTGGACATGGTTGAATTATGAGGATGACTCACGGAAAAAATGAATGCGGATACACCACAGTCTTTTATTTTGGCACGCAAAATATGCCTACTCTTTATTCAAAATTAAAGTGGATTTATGCAACAATTTAATGAAACTGGAGCTGAATCATTAGATGGCACATCGTCTTTGTTTGCTTCCCACTGATCGAAATTCAAAAGGCAGGAATCCTTGAGTGCCAACAGGTTCATAATCTGAGAATTTGACAAGCGTCGACGCATTTTTCGCATTAAAAGGCCTTATGCCAACCCAATTTTCTCGTGAGTTCACAGCTCCGTCTCCACGTCGAACAATACCACTTCAAGTAAGCGCAGGAAACTGACGCCAAACCATGAATTCGGACGACCTATTCGAAGCCGAACGAGACATCCAGTATAATCACACTCTGAATCACCCTCAACGCCTCCCATCGACAACTTTGACAACACTCACTGCTGAACAGGAATTTAACGGTGAATTATAGGAAAGTGGCAAGACGGGGAATGAGGATGGAAAAATAGGATAAAGGATGCAAGCATTCAAAATGGAAAGTCTTGTAAGCTTCGAGCTCAGAACTACTGTAAACTAAATTGGATCAAAACCTCGTCACACATGACCATCTTTAATTCTCCAATAACTGAGTTCTCTACTCATATTGACAAATACGATCAAAAGAGTTCTCTAACAGAAATTTAACATACCATTTTTAGCAACTGTTTCAACAACACACTGAGGCACTCCATTCATGGAAAATCTTGACGCTTAGCAGCTACTATCGCTATCAGCTCAACGTTTAGCGAGTTGAAACCACTGGGCGGTCAAACTTCTATTCTAACCGATCAACTTGGCTGTGCAAATCGCAAGAAGCTTATGCAATTTTGATATGAACCTCAGTCAAAAACTTTTCACAGACTAACAGCTTGAATCGATTTCGATGTGCCTTCATCTTGCTTATCGTTCCACGCCAGAATCGTCGAATGACACCTACCGTCAATGTCATCTCCGGATGGTTCGCCGCGACCCTAAACTATAATTTTTTTCGGGCAGATGAGCCGTAAAACACAACTTTACCTCATCAGCATGGCCTTAGATTATCAGCGCTTATCAATTGGCTTTAGAAGAGCAGCATCACGTCCTATCGAACAACTTCGAGTTATCAGCATGACTCTAACTCAGCAAAATATGGCGACAAGGAAGATGAAACATACTGAATTATTCAAATTTATAGCCCACTGAAGTAAACAACCGCTCTAACATTTAGAAAGAACGACAGAAAACGATAATTAGTTATGAAGTAATATAAAACACAGTTAATCCAGCATTTGGCGTATAGGCACCCGAGTTATATGTCACACTTTGAAAACATCCTCTAAAAGGTGCAAATGAGTATGAGGCAACGCTCACCATTCATTTCTCATCCCTGCGCATCAAAAAATGTCAGCAATAATTTAAGGGGACACTACAAATTAGTGTTCAAAATGACCTCATACGAACTTCGTTCCATGCCCTCCTTTTTCGCAGATTGTCGTTTTCTTCGTTGTCGATGTCTTCGCAGAATAAATCACGTTCTTTCTGCAGAATAACATCGAGGATTTCATCTTTGACTTTACGAGGAATACGCCGCCGACGTTTCTCTTCATACGCACTTCTTGTGATAATAGTATCCTCTTAAAGTAGATCGACCGTAAGATACCAATGAATTGAAGCCACCTAGTTAACTACGAAAGTTCAAAAGCTGAAGAAGAAGGGATGACTGCGAGGAGTGCATAACACTCCGCCTAAGAGCTGACTTTCTGAAGAATTTCCTCACCGCGAATCCCCTTCAATATCCCCTATATTTGCTGCTGATAAGCGCAAAGCTATAGAAACCTATCACTAAAGCTCTAGAAACCTTGAAAATACACCTAAAGAGTAATGAAAATTAAATCAAATAAAATATGCAGCAAGCAACACACCCCAACCTTTCTGTTCAGATTTAGCATCGTCACCGTTGTCCCCGAAAACAGCATCGGATGTCATCGCTGTCTTCAACAAGTCCTCCAACGCAACCCTCGTCTTTTGATCGATAGGCGCATTCACCGACGTCCAAGTGGTCTTCTGTCGAATCACAGCTGTTATTACTTTGAATGTCGAGAAGGATACTGTGGAATTATTTCTCGATACTGAACTCAACGTTCATCGAATCATAAAAGAACTTGTATGTATACAGCGTCATCGAAACTCGCCTAATATACTTTATTGAGCATCCCGCCTTATTCAGCAAGAGATTAAAAAGCCAATTTTGCTGCCCCTGACTCTGTTGTTTTATGTTCCTCGAACTTTTCCTCCACAAGTCCATGAATATGCGTTTGTTTGGGATTGAAAGCGCTTGCAAGGTTTCTCGAATGGTAAAGCGTCGAATTCGGATCCCCGCACACAGCTAACATTCCATAAATGATACATTCGACATCAAATTATAGGGTAGAGACCCACACTGATTGAACTGATACATTCGATATCAAACACACATTCGATATTTGTGTGGACCTTAACATTAGAACAAAAGTCTCATCGCGCTAGTAAACACGCGAAACTGGTTCTATGGGATGGCACGTGACAAGTGAAAGGTGAAGTGTCCACAACAATTCAAAAAAAAAAAAAAAAACAACGAACGTTGACATATTTTACCATTGGTAATTTTAAGGGCGCAAACACAAATAAATTGGCATTTTAAGGTTCCACACTTTCACATTCAGCCGTAATTATCTCCGGCAAATTTGGCGAAGTTTGCAGCATAAAGAGAGTTATTGTCGATGATTTCAGATTTTTCTACTTCATTCCGTTTCATGAATAAATCCATCCCTGAGCACATAAGGAAATGAATTGTTGTAAGCATCGCATTGTTGATGCAAGAACACATTCGAACCCTATTCCTTGCTGTGATTTCTCCTCTATTTCATGCTGATAAAATAATGAGCGTTTTTTAAAAAATTTCTTACCCCTACTAAAAGGAAAGAAGATAACGAGAAATCCCAGTGACGCTTTGAATTCGGGTGAAAATAAGACGAAAAGAAAAACGACGGAAGGGATGAAAGTGATGAAGAGAAGAAAGAAATTTTCGGTGTGGAAAATAAGCCAGATTCCTATCCCTATTTGAAAGTTAAGGCCACAAACCAACATCACTCGTGAAGTGATGCAGTTTGATATAGCAAAACGCCTTCCGAAGAGGCAAACTGTTATCCAAGACGGGCCGAAACGCACATCCGGAAACATCTTTAAAAAGGCCTAGCGGCGGCAATAGATGCCGAATCCCCCCCCCCTTTACCTCCAACGGCGGAGTTGCCGAAAAAAAAAGAATGCGCAATACCTTTTTCCGTGAAATGCATGGTGGATGGTCATGCGGAGCTGAGATTGCTCCATCGAGTGTCCCAACCACGGTTGTTGCCCTTGCACGGCATCCCTTCACAATACACGACCAATACTGCCGACCATTCTTTTCCTTACTTTTTCGCAATCGGTAACCGCCATGTACTAGGTTACGACCACCCTTCTGTGACTGTACTTCTTCGAAGCGTATCATCCCTTACTTCTCCAACTTTAGCATCTCCTGAAGTAGGATTGTATCTGCCAATCTCCGTTCATGGGATGAAATCAAATCCTTTTTACAAAGAACTGCAAACGTGAACAAATTGAAATGTGCCCCTCGTGGATTGAAACAATGATCGGTGCAACCCAAACGACAACTTGGATATGAGCATCATGTGGCTACGGTTTGCACATTGTTATGCCGATCGATACATCTGAACTAAGAGCCCACTGAGCAACGGTGTATGGAAGAGTATTTACTAATGCATAATAGCACAGCAAACAACTTATGAAAAATCAAGAGTAGAAATCCAAAATGCACGAAACAGTGCTAGCACAAACTATTTGCGCCGTGGTATCCGGAAGATATATCTGCTCTGATACCCGGAAGATATATCCGCTCTGGTATCCGGAAGATATCCGGAAGGTTATCACTATTAAGTGGGTACTACACGTTCGTACGCGCTAATATATCGCTAAAAATATATTGAATTCTATGAAATTGTTTTCAAAACACCGAATGTGCTAAAATCGACAACATTGTAATCGACTATAACTGCTTATTTATATGTAATTAAAGAACATAAAAAAGAGAAATTCGAGTGGAAATACGAACCGAAAAAGTGAGCTTTTAAGTTTCGATGAGAGCACTGACAAGGTAGGACCTTCAAAAACCGCGTTTAAAATACAACATAACAACGCAGACCATTGTTACATTTCTCTCAAATTTGATCCGTTGCTCTGTAACGGTGAAAAAAAAAGGCGCACTGCATCTGTGAACATATCTCGAAAGCATTCTCTCCAATCTATCCAATTTTCAGGTGCATGAAATCAACAATATGCCGTTTGTCATTAAGCGGAATACAACTTGCAGATTTGAGCTAGCCCAGATTTAAGTCCACGCACTTATGCCTATCCTAACTTCTAAGCAAAGAAAAAAGAAAAAACAATTCCTCGACTTACTTTTCTACCGATTTTCGAGAGAGTAACGATACGCAATTGCACGATTGTTGAGAAAACTGGCACTGAGCCGACAGTAAAAAGCCTCAAGAATCGGACGTTTGCGTGGAAAAAGAAAGTAGCATTTAATGCAGCAATTTCGAATATGCAATTTTGTGATGACATCACAAGTGAAATAAAAGTCCAGGATTTATGCGGCTCAAAAAAGGTCAGTCTCTTATGTCAGACTATGCCGCTGGAATGTTTAGTATTAGAGATTGGTGTAGATAGAGCCAAACAACTGTTGTAAGATCACCAACATAGAATAAGATGCGAATATGGTATGAGCTGAACATCGGAATGCCTTAGGAAAGCATCGCTAAGTAGGCACCATTAAAAGCCTTTTCTAGTTGCTCGCGTTCAGGATGCCGTGGTGGCGATATTAACCTCGTTTTCCTTAATTTAAAAATGTTTGCAGTGGAACAGCTATTTACAGTGCTCGAATTGCCTGTAGACTTGGCACACAGTATGCCGGTTTGTGGGAGCTGCAGAAGTCCATCTATCTCTGACGAAATTTCTTGAAGCACCTAAACTCGCTAGTAGCTGTCGAATAGCACACCTCAGAACGGTTGGTACCAAGGAATTCAGTGCACGAAATGCTATGTTGAAAGTCCCCACGTTACTGAACGCTGCACTCTATTGTGCCATTTGGCGAATGTGCAGTTCAAGCGGAGAACATTCTCATGACGCTGCCAAAATATGTGCTTTTCACAGCTCTATCTAGCGTTAATTAACCAGCCGCTTGTATCATGAGCACCCATAACGTCGCATATCTTGCCTTAAGTGACCGACCGGTTGTTTCATTTCTTCGAGTAAAAATTCGTTTTAAAGCAACTTCTAACTATTTGTGCGATCAAATCGGACTGCAAGTTCTATAGTAATTTTTGGTGTGAATGATCACTGAAGAATTTGACGAATCAAAGCGAAGCCGAGTTGAGAAGACCACCCTTTATCGTTGATTGTAAATTGAATTATCGTCGAATTTGTTGTTCGTCAAGTATAGCGTGCATAGATGTGATGCCTCCACAGTGTTCTTCTTGGAAAGCATTACATATGATGCACAAAAGAGAAATAAGTTCCACTATTTGAGTTAAATAATTGCATACAACAAGGTTATACCACTCGCACCGACTTAAAACCACAAAACGAAAAACTTGAAAGGAGATTCTTGATGCATCAGCACAAATGCACACAAGTGATCGGCAAAGCGCAATTTGCGCTTTCAACAACGGTCACATTGTTCGATGTGTTGTGATGCATTTTTTAAAAAATGAATGCATAATTGTGTGTAAATAAATGCATGCACCAAATGCACGCGGCAGAGAATGCATCACCGAGAACGACTCAATGTTAAATGTTGCCGGCAATCTTGCGTTAAATTTCGGCATCCCTATGCTCGGGATATTCCCAGCTTGCCGATCCTTGTGAAAGCACCTTATTGTGCGATTTTGGAAATTCGTGTAAAGTACTATAACCATGTTTCACCAGTGTGCATATGTATTCACGTGTGTCCATCTGCCTATGCGATATTTACAAACGTGG
Source organism: Ascaris suum (assembly GCA_013433145.1). Classification (NCBI taxonomy): domain Eukaryota; kingdom Metazoa; phylum Nematoda; class Chromadorea; order Rhabditida; family Ascarididae; genus Ascaris; species Ascaris suum. Next base: position 3,919,391 of record CM024175.1, read on the forward strand.
AATCACTGAAGCTAGGGTTATCGAATTTGATGGCACCAACATTGAGTCGCTGATTCAAATCCGAAAAGAATATACAACTATGTTACACGTATTTGTTTCTCTATTACGGCAAGTCGGCTTGTAGAAAAGCGACTCACCTGTGAAAGATCTGCGTGACATGTCGAAATAAAATAGCAGCGCACAATTATGTATGCTCAGTATTTGTTGAAACTAGTAGTCAGAGTGGATCGAATCCAGAAACGGCGTCGTCCGACCTCATCTGGCGCACTTTCCAACTTATCGTTACTAAAAGAATCAATAATCAACTTTTTGTTACGGCTATCATTTTTACAACTTCATACGCGATTTTTCTAACCATTTGCTGTCATACGGGCTTTAATATAACTTTATAGTATTATGTTCGAAACGAAATATGGTCATCCAGTATCAATCTCAAGTTTCATGCTGTGTAATCTATCATTTCCGATAGCAGCGTTGTTGAACAAATCAGTGAATGACATAGTTGAAATTTGCATTTTAATGCCATATCAGCCGATCACTGTTTTTGAAGAGTTCATCTCCATGTGAAGCTCTCTTAAATGTATTGTTAAATATTTCCTGCAGAGTTTCATTGATGTTTGCTCGCAGTAAGTTCACCTCTTTGAAGACATATTTTACATGTCTGTCCACAAATATCAACACTCATACCATTTGGTTCCGCGGTAAACAACAATGCAGACAATGTTCTACCTTGTGCGGTTTTCCTTTATCGTGCTTTCTCGAATGCGAGAACTTCGTTTAGTTAATTGTGCTCCCATGAAACAAGTAAATTGTGAGGAATTATTGCCCTAAAATGATCATAAAATTCTTGACAAAATTGGTGCGCGTTAATGAAGTTATTTGCCGTTGTTGCCTGAATGTAATATATGCACAGCTGTTTCTCATTGTGGAGTGCATTTTATAGATTGTTCCATGAAAGTGGTTAGTCATTGCCAAGCGTTCCATGCGACAAGCATCTCAATAATATCTTCATGAGAGGATCAATGATCATAATAACAAGTCGCTCGTTAGTGCGCTTTTTTCGGAAAACCTTACAACCGAAGTGCAATTTAAAAAAATGAAAACTCGGTTCGCTTTGAAAAATTCTCGAAATCTTCGACGAAATCGTTGCATCAATCACATTGGCACATATATCGGCATATTTTTAAATAATTTCCTTGATTCTTCGCAGTCAAAAATTCACTCAGAAATTCGTCACGCACATCGATACTGAAAGAGTCGTTAACTCTTCGTGACACATTAGGCGAGTAATATTTCGTTGCAGTTGTATCAAAGGAGGACACAACTTTAAGTCTGATTTCTAATGTTGCATCCAGTTTCATTCCATCATTGATTTATAGATAAAATGACGGCATTTTGTCTCATTAGTGCATCGATAGGATAGTTTTGTGTTCACTTGGTTAACAATGGACTAGTGAAGCTCCTTCATAATTTGATGCCTCTATGGTAGTGGGATTAGCGATAGTAAAACTGAGAAACTGTCGGGAATGTATGTGACCGTAGCATAACAATATTGAGTGCTCTTGAGATATTAAAGAGCATCGCATATAATTGTTACATTTGTTCTCGAATCCAACATATCAAGACAATGCGTTACATATAGGTTACTCTAGAATGAGTTCGGAATATGCCATCACTCATTTCCACTAAACTGAAGAAAAGTCTCCGAAGAGAAAGCGACTACTGCATGGATGATTTTGGTGTTTAAGGTAACTCCATAAACGCTTGAATGAACGTTCTGTTTTTTGATGAAGAGATTGCCGTGATCTGCTGTGATATTAAACTTGTTGGCAATTTCTTTGATGTTTCTTTGAAAGTGACCACATCAAATCTATGGCGAGAAATAATGCGAGAAAAGGACAGAACGCAGAGTGGAAAAGAGGACCTTCTTGGCTCACATATGTTTTTCATTTGTTGTTTGAAAGTGCTTTGAAATTAAAGAACATTGGACGAGTGCACCATTTCTTTGACATAGCAATATTAAAAATCATGCAGTGATATGATCACTAAAGCAGTGCTTTGTACCGGTAAAATCGATTTTTGAGGAACTTTTCAATGCGATTTCTGAGCTATATATGAGGATTATGCAATCGTGACAGCCGACGATTTAAACTTCAGCTTTTAGTGGAAAAGAAACCTGATTACGTTGGCTCATCGGCTTATGTATTTTCTAACAAACATCGTTGTTATTGAATGATTCAAGATTGTGCTCGTGAGAGCGAAACGAACAACATTTGCCCAATTCGTTGAGCTTGGAAATGAGCTAACAACGCGCTGCGTTAATACAATTGGGACGTATTGTTTGCCAATTCATTCGAAACCAACGAATTGTTTGGGTGACTTGTTGAATTTGTGCATATATGTATGAAGACGTGTGCAACGGAGAAAAAATCGCCAGATCGGAGCCATTCCTTTCATACCTTTAGCGCGTGACTGCAAAAAAAACGATTCCTATAGCTTTGCAGATATATTAGACAATCGATGTTGTATAAAACGTGTATTGAGCATCACCACCGATTTCACTGCATAAAATCTGCTATAAACGATGACCGACGTGTGACGTAAATGTGAAAGCACTTTATTATTATGTCAACAATACGTTGATATCGGTTAGGCGCTATGCGCCTAGAAAAAATGTGATGTTGACTCCGCGATTAAAGAGGGTCAGCATAAGCTCTTACCTAGGCTGAAGGACATTTTTCAAATATTTTCACAAAAGACAACAGTGCAATGCCTTTTTTCGACCATTAGTAACACCCTTTATGATGGATGTTTAGCACTCTCTTGTTAAGTGCCTTAAAAGATAAACCAGCTAAGCATACATAACGAGAGGTTAGCGGTAAATGTTGATATTGCTCAAGCGATTTTCTCACTCGATGATTCGTTCAGCAGCAACACAAAAAAGAAAAAGAAAGAAAGAAATCCCCGACGTGTCAACAATAACAGCTCCTCTCAACATTTATTGACGATCAACGAAACATACAAAACGGACGACGACTGAATTGATTGATAATTGATTCAAGCTCATTGGTGCTCAGTGCGCCGATGCTCAGTGCGCGACTTAAACCTTTCTTTAGACCCCTTTTTAACATCCCTTTTTGTGCTTAGCCATCGGTAACTGGTTTCTCGAGGGGATATTCGACGTCATAGATTAATACCCTCTCGTTTCCCCTCCAAATTTATGCAACTTGACTACCAACGCGATCAACAATACTACTCAAAGCAGTTTCAAATAATGCCCATTAGCACGTATCATTACCTTAAATTAAACATGGCTGCTGAAGAATGCTTCATTGACGGCAGTGTGTGATCGAGCAAAATGCTTAACTTCATTCGTCCCTCATATAGCAATACCAAACGGCGTGTATAATTGAGGGAATTACGAAGAGAAAAAGGAGAAGAATATTGAAGCACACATGGCAGTTGCATTCTCTCGCATGGTACCAAACAGCAAGAGGCTGAAAAACCATTTCTTATTCAAATTCGTATGTAATTCATAAAGCGATAATTTACTCTCATCTCCCACTTATGAAAATTACAAAAAGCGCTACGATATATATACGATTATAACAAGCATTTTGTATACTTCCGGAATCCGTTGTTTGCAGCACATCTGACTGCAATAAACTAATCGTCAGAAGCGATGGAAATCGAATCTCTCACTTCCTGAAGAGTGGGAGGGACAATTAAATGATATTATAACGAAAGAACCACATAGCTGTGAATTTGCTTCCAACTTGGGAAGAATTTTTCTTACGCATAAGTCTCGCAAGGAGCACAACTTTCATTATTGGATCGTAGAAGCGATCAAAGAAATGATAGATGTTAAAGAAACTAACCCGATAATATCGAAAAAATGAAATTGAAAAACAAATCAACTCACCGGCAAGAAAATGATGAGAATTACTTCGACGATTTTATCGGCATCTGTACTTCCCATCGTTGCGGCCCTAAAAGAACGTTACTAAATGTGCTGTGATGATCACTTTCATCCAATCTGTCTTCATTCGAAAAAACATTCATCCAAATTTGCTTGAATAGGAGTTTTATGCTTTAGGTGAGGAAGGATGGCGGGTTCGGGGGTTCGGCGGAAAACAATAGAAGAGGTGAGACTGCGAAGCAGTTGAGTTGTGCATGAACTCCACTTGGCGGATAGAGCGGTTAAAAAGGCACATAGAATTCCATTGAACCGCTACTAATATAGATCCTAAAGCAGAGAAGAAAGCTATTACACGTCCCTCCTCCCCCCCCCCCCCTCCTCACATTTAGCACACAAATATTCAGAAACTGTGGCAATAGAAGGAAGCCTCGAATTCCGGGAAGCCTCCATTTTTATTCATGGCTCCCGATCACTAGGAAAAAATCTCTGAATGTGGGAACGCCAGAGGAGAGATGGAAAATTAAGGTTCCCGAATTACGAGCGGCATTAACCCTTACTGGAAACCTTAGAAATTTGGCGGCTCTGATTTTCGAGAACTTCATAATTGAACTGATTGGGTAGTGGCACTACTTTTTGCATGGAATTTTTGGTCATTGTCCGTGCCTAAAATTCTTCTCGAAATTGATGAATATGTCCGAGAATTAGGAAAGTAAATTATAGATGCATATAAGTGAGTAAACAAACGCATATATACACACATACACCCACATGCAGTCATGTGCACACAAGCACAACGTCAACATGTTGCGTATTGTAGAGGGAAATCTGCGACTTTCTTTTAAATCAAATGTTTCTGCTCGTGCTCTTCTATGATTATAACAAGCTTAACAATTTCCTGAATTTAAATCAACAAATTCGATAAATCGTTGTCAGTATAAACTTCGAATGCGTTGCAAATTACGACTTTCTTGCACTTTCTACAGTCAAATGAGACTTCAATATTAGTCAATCTCAGAAACTCATCTGCTTCGTTACGTACAAATTCGTTTATACATATAATGCAACATCAGATAATGCAATAATGCAACGTCAACGTCAGAAAACTCTCATAGAACACAACTTTATTTTCAGCACTTATTAAGCAATCCTTACGTCGAACGGCAAATGCAACAGCCAACTCAGCCGAATGACCAGTTTTAATTTTTATTTAGAATTGATCCCTGAGATTATCGGTTTCGGAGTCAATGGCATTGGTAGCATGCTTATAACAGAGTTAGGAATTTAGCTAGGCTCCTACAAAAGCTGAACGATCGTTCAGTTGGGGGAAATGAATAAAAAGAGCCCGTCGAAAACAATTGCACTTAACGATAGCTTTAGTAAATCTCTTATACAAATTTGGAGATACAAAGATGTAAAATTTTCCTCTTTATTAAGATGCCTTGCTAATTAATCAACACACTGAAAGAATTCTGATAAAACATCAAAATTCTGCTTGCAATAGCCATAAAAGAGCAAATATGCGGAGAATATGAAGGCTAAACAAATGTATCGAAAAGGTGCATAGACGAGTGCGATCATGAACGAATGAACATCGCATTTATAGTAGTTGATAATGCATCTTCTAATTGCTCGTCTAACTAAAACTATGAAAAAGCAGCAAGAACGGCGAGTTTAATAAAGTCTACCACCGCACCTGCATAGAAAATATTTTCGTTGAATTTTGCAAGAAGCACACTAGTTGCTCGAGCAATCAATAAGACGGAAAGAGCATGTGGAATTGAACGAATGATTGCAAATGATACCGCTTCGTCTAAAACTAGCGTTTAATTGCTTTTGTTACCTTTTCACCTACCACAGTGGAGTTTGTTAAGAAAAAGTTGTTGATTGGACTGAACATTTGCAAAGAACCAACAAATATATGCAGCGGAATCGGAAATCATGAGTCATTTAGCGGTGAATCAATCGCTGTTATGATAGCATTATTTCACTTACGATTAATCACCACAGAATGGCACCTTCTTCGAAAGTGTTTCAACGATCCAGGACTTCTTCAACAGGATGACTTTTGCAGACCTGAAAAGGAAACTCTGAGTTATCACCCCGGTCGTCGGAGCAATGCATTTACCTAGAGACGATGCAAATCGTAATCGTGGGGCTTCGAGTCACGCGCATATGACTTGCGTCAAACATATATGGCTCGGAGTAATGAAGCACAAGTGTAATATAAGCTTCAGATGAAAGGCGAGATAAAAGACACATGTGCTACATTGTAAGGATCATACGTCGAACACGCAATTCGATGGGTTTTAATCGAATTTTCGTGAAATTAACGAACGAAATGAAGGTTGTTGCCTCATAACTACTGCCTCCAAACAGCGAACTAGAGCAATTAAACTTATTTGCTTAGCTTGGAATTTACTGTGCGGTATGGATGAATGTTGCAAATTTATTTGCGAACAGTTGTTTCCTTCAACGCCTTCACACTGATATATGACCCCTTCTTTTTATAGAATCTACTATCATCCGCACCTACTTACCTCTGTCATATTGCGATGGCACATGTCACTTAAGACCGCTTCCCCCTTCTCCCCTCCATTAATGTCATTTAAATAATGTAGTACGGGTATTCAACACTAAAAGAAACGACTCTCATTGCGCTGTACAGCTTTTTGTTTTTTAATGTTGCCTTTGAGCAACCATTACTTCCAAAAGCATGACGAATCCCAAAAATATATAATGCTGCTGCGACATTTATGCATTCATATGTTTGTACTCCCTTCGGGTTGTAAGTTCTTCTCATAACCTTGGAAGCAGTCTTTGAAAAAAAAAAAACTCGAAAGTTGACGGATTTTGCATCGCAATAGCATGTGTAGCCGGATATGATTTTTGGAGGCATAAATGCTGAGAACTTGAAGAGAATCCGAATGAAGTCACTGGTGAAAAAAAGACTTGTCATCCCCCTCGTGCTTTAACTGCACTAAAACATATCACTAGAATGCTAACAACACCACATCGTATTTGTATGGTGCGACTACGCGATAGGAGCAGGAGGAGACATATTTCGCAAAGGACTGCTACAGGTCGGAGTTCAGAACATAGAGAGAGAGAGGGATGGAAGAAGTGAAGACTTCTTCGGACGCCTGGATTCAGCAGCTCTTTGTCGGCGGCTATCAAGAAAACTTTTTTAAGCTTCAAAGACCTAATCACTTCCTTCTCGAAAATAGTAAATATCCATTAAGTTAAGTGAATACATTCCAATTCGCTAAGGAACTGATCACTTCCTTTGAAGCCTCATAAGTTTTCAAAACACTGAGGATACTTTAAGGCATTGCAAAACCGCCTATGCAATTAGTGAGAACAAACAATTTTGATAAACAATTTGACGGCAGTGAATATTAGCAAAAATGAAAAAGAAGTTGAGTGAAAAAACAGAAAAAATAGTTGACGAAAAAGATGCCTAAATAAATAAATAAATAAATAAATAAATAAATAAATAAATAAATAAATAAATAAATAAATAAATAAATAAATAAATAAATAAATAAATAAATAAGAAATAAGCGAAAATAAAAATAAAATCAACCAGGAAAGTTTTTAAATGAAACCTTATAGTTTTGTGAAAAACTTTCCCACTTCCACCTCTGAAAAAAAAGGAACCCACATTATTCTAAACGAACGATATGTTTTAAGCACTGCAGATATACCAAACATAAACCTAATATAAACAATACCTGTAAGTATTGTATATCAATATGCTTAGTCAATATTACGAATAAACTCAACGATTCATCATTTTGCATTCTCAGTAAATGATTTTTATTTATTGTATTGTAAAGTTATAAAAGTCAATTAAAAACGGAGAAGTTTTCCGAGTGACAACTGCAACTCTCTCATATTCAACGATGATAATGCTTTCAGCGTTCGATGCACCTTTACATTATGCTAGAAAAGTAGAAACTTAACAGTAAGGTGAGTATTAATTGATTCATTCGTAAATCAATGTAGAATGACAATGACGAGCTAGAATATGTAATCGAGCTGCGCATGAGGAGTTTTTTTAACAACCACAGCTGGAATCGAAATCGTAAAAAACATTGAAACTTAATGGTTACACAGATCTAGGCGTCTATGCGGCCAAACACTATAGCTGTGATTGCGGACCACAATCCATATAGATCATCTTTAAGGTCCGGATCATCAGTCGCATCACAGCAGAATGCTCATTGCCCTAAACCTGTTTTCCAGAGGACCACGCTCTTTTGCACTGAAGCATTTGCGGCTTTAATGAGGGCAGCAGATACGCCAAATGTATTCCGAATACTTGCAACACTGATAGAATAGAGCGAAAAGCATCTCTGATAGGTTCACTCATCAGATATATTTCTGCAGGGGACAATTGACGGACAGTAGAAAAATACTTCAAAGCACGTTTACTGACACGTTTAGTGTACATTACTCATGAAGGAAGCGATCATTGAGAAAACAGATGAATTGAGGAGAACATCAAAGTGTTGCATGTCTCAAATTTCATTGCCGTAATTGCTGTAATTCGCAAACTGAAAATATCGAACGAATACACAAAATGCACAGAAACCCACACACACTTATATATATATATCTACATATTTTCCAGGAACCGACAAAAATGCGCTGTGAAACTTTAAATGTCGCACTACGAGTATTAAAAGTGTTACTACATGATTTTAGATGAGCAATTTTTCTGTTACAATTTAAGCGAATATATATATATATATATATATATATATATATATATATATATATATATATATATATATATATATATATATATATATATATATATATATATATATATATATATATATATATATATATATATATATATATATATATATAAAATAAATGGAGCATCTGCTACATATAAATTACAAGAGTTAGTTGCAGTTTAACAACTATATAATATATCAATTAGGATGGCATAGAAAAAATATGATTGTATACGTTTCCGATTAGCAGAATCACAATAGTGCTGTAGCGATATGTAGTATTATTCGATTCGAAATAAGTGATGCGAACGAAATGCTTTATGGATAGCGAACAGTTTATTTCTAAGCGTGAAACACAATCGCCAAATGCTCACATTCGGGCAGAAGAAAAAATCGGCGTGCCTGGTTATGATGACGCATCACTAGGCGAACTTTAATTGTAGCGGAACGATCATAGTGCAATTCTTTGTGTGCCTTTGTTCCTCTTGACTTCTTTGTTTACGTTAATACGATTTAGCACATTACGAAAAGTACCCAAACACTTTTTTCCCCCTCCATTGCCTCTCCTTAAACAAGCATGCTGGTTCAAAACACCCTGAAACGAGGAATACTTTGATATCAGCAAAGCCGGAATTGAACCAACTAACATAATCATCCTTTTCCTTTATTAGCGTTTATGTGTAGAGGGCGCATCCCCATTTTTCTTATTCACTCTCAACAAAATTGAAGCGTTTAAAATTTTCAGCATAAATTACTCTCTCCTTCGAAAGTCTTCTTTCCGGACTTGTAGTGTTGGAGCGCTCTGAAAGATCTCTAAAGCCTCTATTTTCATGCAGAGTTCATCTGAACGTTTTTATATCAATATTGCACACTTATTGCACAAAGTTCCATAATATGAATGACGTTAGGAATGGGATTCAGGAGAGAGATTTTGGACGACAAACGTCGAAAATGAGAGCACATTGGAAGGCAAGGGACAATCCGATAGCTAGATTTGATGCGAAATTCTGAAATAGCAGAAAACGACGTTTGACAACTCCATATTAAGAACTTTAGCGTGAAATTTCTCGCTCGATTGGAAGAAAGTGAAATTTTCTCAAGGGAATGGCCATAATTCTCATCTTTATGAGTGTAAACAAAAAATGTTGACAATGAGAGTAGGCAAATATTAATTGCAGATTCAAAAAATCGGCCATTTTTGCACGTTAAAGATAGAAACAAACGAGGAAAACAAGCAGCAATGATGCGCAACTATAATTCTGCTCGTCGAGTCGACCCGTTTGATAAACTTTTCACGAACTATAAAACATGCTCAGTAATACATTCATAATCCTACTGATTAGACAGCTCATAACCTTTTACAAAACATTCGTTCTTCCTGTCAGATTTTTTTGGCAATTCCATTTATCTATAACTCTAGTCGAATGCGTTTCAAAAAGGCGAGTGATTTACTAAACGAGGGCATTCCAAAAGAACGGAATTTCGGATGCGGCCTAGAAAAAGCCGAAAAAGTCGAAACCGGATTTCAATTGCCAAAAAGCATCGGTTTTTGCCTAACAATATTCCACTTTGACATTTGACCGGTTTCCTCGGCAGCAGCCGAAATTCGATTTTTACGTCTCCTGTCGACAGGCGATCGATATTTTCGAGAAAAAACTGATTACTACCGAAAAGCTTTCATCGGTTATCGGTGGCCATCTTCGCAAAGAGTAAAATTCCTCAATGGAATGCCCGATCTGTAAACATTTTCGCATTCGTGAAATCTCTCAAATAGCTATCTGCAGTCAACGCAAGACCAAATATGCTGCAGCATTTGCAACTTTAAATTACAATCTGAGAACAACTGTTGTAACGATCCGAACTCCTTTTCGGGCCACCGGTTTGTCGTCGAGCATCCTCACAAAGAAACCAAATTTTTATAGCCGACACATAATCCCCACCTATGCCCACGAGTAGTGCACGCAAAAACCAACACGAAGAGAATAAACGACGACGATGAATAAACGAATGGATGAAGTGGGCAATAACAGTCCTTATATACCCTACTCACAGTATCAGAGCGACCGACACTTATAAGAGTATTTCATTTGCACATTATTCTACGACCAAGATCACGCTGCTCTACGATCACAGTTGAGCTCCTCTATGGTCATAATGGAGCTGCTCTACGATTAAAATCGTTAAACTGTTATGTGGAAATTGATGGATTTGTTCAACTACAGAAGCGTATTGTCAATGAAAAATTGACGTAGAGAAGTGGGAAGTCAGCGGAAGAGGAAGGACGGATGCTGGAAGATAAGTGTGAAACCGCACTTCGAAGCAGTTCATGCCACGCGAATGAGTCAGTGTAACATCTGCTCTCAGACTGTGATGATACGGCGGGAACTGCTTGCACAAGAATTAAATCCTCTGTGTGCCCTTTTCATTCTGCACTTTTCTTTACACAACGAAATATATTTACAGTCATATTAATTGCTTATGTTACTCGTCCATAATACATGCTCGTATAACTTCATACTGCAAATTTTACATTCATGTTAGTCATGGACAGATGGGTCGAATGTACTGCAGCAATCGTTGGAGACTATCGACAAGGAAGAAATATGACGATGCAACGTCAAATAATTTACGATGAAATTAGCTAAAATTAATCTCCACAGTTGTATTTTAATTCCCAATGCTCTTTATATTAAAAAAAAATCCCATAGTTGATGATTTTATGAATATCCTTCGCCGTTAAAGTGCATTTAATCGCAAATCCATACGTGAAATCGTCTCTATTCCACAGATTTTCACGTATGACGCATTAAAAGTCCTATAAGATTAGTCGTTTTTCTGTTCGTTTATCATTTGATGGTTCTGTAAACGAGGGGCATATCCACTTTCCTTCTCGCCAAAAGTGCTCCTTTTAGTTAGCGAAGAACGCTCGGCCTTCGGTCTGCACTCGGCAAAGTCAAGTCATAATTTCATAGAATGGAGCACAACGATTTTTTTAAGTTTATTCAACAGGAAGAGTGACTTGCTCGCAAAGACAAAATTATCCATAGCTTTTGAAAATCTTCGAGAAGTATACCCCGTTATTCATTCTAGGAAAAAAAATCGGTTTATCTGAAAGCGCAAAAACAATCTGCCAAGAAACAATGATACTTCGCCTACTGTTATCTGAAGAGTCTGCCGAAGGCGCTTCAGTATAACGTCCCGCGAAGTAATCGACAACATCCATGAATCCATCATACCTTCTTATATACCCTCTCTCCTATAGGTGATTTTCACTAGCGCTGAGACTGCTTAATAAATGCTACAATGTTGTTTGGAAGTATCATAGTCGACTGCGGGTGCTGAAGACTTGAGTCTGTGCATTTTGGAAATGAAAATTCCTCTCTCTCCCCTCCCCCGCCACCTCTCAATGTTTCCTTCGGGGAGGTTTCCCGAGAGTTTGCAGGTTGGCTATGAACCGAACAACGACAATCTTGTGCCAGCGAAAATAATTTGTCTAGTTTTTTTTTTCAAACAAGCAGAAATAACAACAAGAATACTCATTGCTGGTACTACATTCATTACTTACTAGTAAGCTTATTGCCAACCACTGCATCATAGCTGCTGGTGCTAACACATAGAGCATGCATCGTACAATTCTACTGCATTTTCACCTACCACTAGTATTATTTACTATGAATGCTACTCACTGGACGAGCAATGGTATTATTGGTACTGACATCAGTATTAGCACCAACAATTAGCACCTCTAGAGCCAGGACCTGACGCTGTTACTGCTGCATTTGTCAGCCTAAAAAATGATTTTCGTTTCGCAGTCCTGAGTGGAAAACGTAGTGAACTGATCGCTGCCAGAAGCCTGAGTCGGCGCCAAGTAGACATCACACGGTGAGAAATGGCTCCTATGTCTTTCTTCCGTTCTTTCGGCGATGCATACTATGAGACATCAGGTGACGAGGAAACTTTGAACGCCAATGCAGTGTGTATGCAGGTGAGGGGAACACAAATATAGATTCTCTTCCATTATATACACATCAGGCGGAGCAAAATTCCACTTGTCAGCGACGTGAAGGCCATATCAGTGGAGAAAAGCCGGAGAGGCTGGGGATTCGATGGATACCACCGCCGAACTTGCCTCCGCATGAGTATCTTGGGTTCCCTGACTTGGGCAGTTCTGTTGGCGATGAGATTTTCAGGATCGCTGTGGTCTCAAAAAGTATTGAGGATGTCTTATGACCTCATGCTGTCGTGGATTCTCGCAGCGAACAATTGAGATGTTTGCGAAGCGATTGGATATCATCGCAATTATTATTGAAAACACATTCCAACGAGAAATATTATTTGTTGAATGAAATAAAACGTTGAAGCAAAGTGTTCAAATTTTCTCTGAAGTGAGTACATCTCAATAGATGATCTAATTCATCGCATTATCAAACTAATCAATACTCATTGATCGATGCTGTTTAGAAATCAACTTCGCATCACTTATCGATGAACACTTCTCAGGGATTTAAAAAAGAATGGTTGAGAAGAAAAAAAAAAGGAAAATAAAACATCGCTTTTATATTCGATGTTTATTCATTCGTAATTATTTAAAACTAGCGGAATATTGTGATCACGAGGAAAAATGATATTGTTCGAGCATAATCAGCATTTTTGATGGTTATCATCGTGATCCGGATTTAAGCGATCTGATTTGATTCGTTATTTGCGCACATTTCTCCTGAAGTGCCTGCAAATATTTCAACAACATCATCGTCGTCTCGTAATGCTCTTCACTCAACGCGATACAACAATAGGAACGAAAGCAGTCGAATACCGTTGAATACATATTTCCTCTTTATTTTAGAGCAAAGATTTGATGTCAGCCTGTGTCTCTAATGGATGTTCATGAAATTAGATGTGATGCATATGAGATCTCCGCCTTATGTCAGAGTAGAAAGGCATCGAGTACTAGATGGGACAGGAACAAGTGAACTGACCCAACCATCGACTAAATACGATATTGATCCTTCATTAATCTCGACGTTACGCCAATTGTTGAAAGTATATTGGAGAATGAAGGTTATTTGTATGGAAAGGTTTGATTAAGCGACAATTACGCACCCTGCATGTATCTCTTTGAGAGATACAGTGATATAGGAAATACAGAAATGTTACATTAGTTGTTCCCGTGACAACGCGCCATTTAAAAGAAAAGGTGAGGAAGGTCGACAGGTGATTTTTTTAAGGGATACTCTGCGTTGCAAGTGGAACCGAATCTAGTTCGAGCAATCGACGCTCCTCAGGTCATCTGAGGTTTTTTCGCTGCCCAACGACTTGCTTCTTATATTACCGAGCAATTATGTTCGCTTAGTGTTTTAACAGTGGTTCTGTCTGAACCATCAGTAAGCAGCCAACCAAAACTTCAGCAGAAGGAAGCAAAGGGAAATAACGCTGCTTCATGTCACAAATGCTCATCTGGAAAAAGCTTTGCTAGCAATGAAGAGATTAGAAAACATCAGCTTCGCATCCGTCCTATCGAAAGAAGCTGCTGAGCTTTGCATCAAAACAAGCGCACAAACAGCCTCACGAGAACCACAGCGCGCTTGACTGTCTCAAACTCGAGAAAAAGAAACCACTCAACCGCTATATTCTTTAAACTCCTGAAGAATCTATAGACGAAGAAATCGCAGAGAAGCATAGCCGTATGATACTCGAACTATGCTATGCAAATAGCATCGCTACCACAAGCAGTAACTAAGTGTTTCGTTATGGAGCCCGTCGCAGTGAAGGACCCTACCCATCAGTCTATTTCTTGAAAGGCTCAAATCGCAGGGTGATAATTTCTAAGATGAATAAAGATTAAACCTCCACCATATTAGCCTCTGCCCATCCAGCACTCAATAATCGGCAAAGAAATTGCATCACAATAAGTGGAAAGCGGATATAAATTACAACGACACTGCTATCCAATGAATGAATAGGAAGGATAAGGATATACAAGAATGTATTGTGTGAATGATGATGTCGAGATTGCCAAAAAAGAAACAGCCAACGGGATGGAAAAGTCTCCTCTTAGTCGAGCGGATAGGACGAAGGTAAGGAGTACGACTGCTCAGTGCTCAGTCATTTTCTGAGCGCGATCTCCAATCATTAAAAAGTTTAGCGATTTAAAACAGCCAATGCTGAAAAGCAGCCTAAATGTTTCTGGAGTTTGTGAAATATGCTTAGGCAATAATTCCCTTTCCATATGTTCCAATTACAAGATCATGGGATGTTTTTGAATTGAAGAAAGGGCCGGAAAGAGATGGAAGAGGAGAGTTTCCTCTTTAGATTCGAAAAAATAAAAACGAAAAATAGATGTTGCAGCAGTTGAAGGCCGATAAGAGGAATCTATTTCAAAAAAAACGTTTGTATTCTCTAAGCATTCGACTGGTGGCACACCGACATTGCTGAATTGAAGTCGATTTCAACTGACTTTCAACATCGACCGATCGAATTACTGATCCACTGGTGGCAGACCGCTTCATTACCGATCGACTGATGGTTTCGGTTCATTACCGATCGAAAAAATGGAGATGTTTTATCATCGTGAATTAAGGAAACAGTGATTACCTTACACTGAGTCTCTTCGTAGGCCACCTTGTCGTTAAGATCCCTGCATTGCGCACCAGTCCTGTCCAATTCGATCTCGATCTTTTTTACCTCATTCACAACCTCTATCAGTTTTTGACTCTCTTTCGCTTTCTCACCTAAAATGCAGATATTTCTTCCACACTAACAGTTTGAATAAAACCTATCCAACATTCGGTCACTACGAAATTCAAAAAAAAAAACGTTTTAGAGAAGTTGGCATAATACTTCCAGAAAAGACTCTTATTTTCCGGTTTGACCAAAAAGGAAAAGGTACGTAAATACTTGGGAACTGCTAAATGCTCATAGCTTCCAAATAGACAAGTCAATACGGAAGATGCTAAAAGATGTCGCTTACAATAAAGACTCCACTCACTGTATTTCCCACTTCTATTTTCAATGTTTTCCAAGTTGAAATTGCCGAATAGACCGACTAAACGCACATAAACACATCCGTACGCGCAGCCGGGATGGCCGCATAATGCAAATTTGTGGAGCGCATTAAATGACGCAGCCCACCTGGCATATATCATATCACTGCCATAGATAACAATAATATTATAGTGTAAGCTAGTTGCCATAATCCGTTTTTGATTCCAAATGAGTGTTGCAAGGATCAAAAAAATCTTGATGGTCACTGGCTACTCATCTTTCTCCTCAAATTTCTAAAAATTCACCTTGCTCTTTCGGTTGCAAGCAATGCTCGCTCTTCTTCTCTCTCTGTCTCTGAAAAATCCCCCTGATATCTATCTGCTCTAAGTGAATGTTAAGCAGTAATATCTTTCAACTGCATACCCATAGCTCCTTTAACTTTGACGGTGAGTTCATCGACCTTTTTAGCGTATTCCAAATCGGACATTGGGATACCGGAACTTGCTGCTTCTTTTTTGGCGAAGGAAGTGGACATCGATTCAGACGATTCACTCATACTTTTTGAGTTGGTCGAGAATGAGGGCGCCAATGATTTGCTCGAAGGTGTTGTTGTAGATTCCTTCGGGGAATTTTCGACGTGCTTTGACGCCTTTTCACTGCAAACGAATGCATTGCGCTATGAAAATAAAAGTTTCGCATTAACACATAGATTTTCCAAGATTTTTTATTCATGACGTTGCAATGAATGAGCGCAAATAGCCTTCATTAGCTAATTTAAAAACGTTTGCAAAAACTCGTTCATGACGTTTTTGCAAGTGATTTTGTATAGTTCCAAAGAGAAGCTTTATAAAGAAGTTTTTGCTTCTCAAGTATATTCTGGGCCAACTGATGTCGAAAATTAGTAGCATTTTGAAATGAATAAATAGGACATTAAATTCATATGTGTAAATTTTGCATATTACGGATGTGCAGTATAGCTGTCGAATATGGAATCAAAGTGAAATTGTTTAACCACCGGAAATGAAGCGATGAAAACCTAAATCACTGTGTGTATAAATTCATCTCATATTAAGTCTTCTTTAATGTCCTCTTTAATCGGATCGATCAAATTTATAGGAATAACTTTCGCTTTTATTAAATGTGATTCTCTTGCGAATACTTCGCAGCTATGTTCTCTAATAGCGACCAAAGGAATCGCTTCAGTTTTGATGGTATTTGTATTGCTCAATCGTGATCGAGTGTGAATGCTTCAGCAAATCTTTCCACATTTTCCAGTCCCCTTCTTTTGAATAGAGCTTCCTACCACCACTTGCTACCTCTCGCTGTTGTTTAATTCGAGAAAGCAACATTATTCTTAGTTGATTATGCTTCAGTGCAGCCTTACCGCTCCACACATCGATTCATCAGCACCTGCTTTAGGTACATTCTGAGCTAAGGTTGTGACCAGCACTACATCCCGCGTGATGTAATCTGTTCGCATGTTATGAAGTCAGATAAATCCATCACTACAGCATTTGCTGATTCAACAGTTTGATCCAATTTGCAAATGTTTTCAACTATGCTATATTTAAAGGCTTAATTTTATTCGTTTACAGACTCTACTATAATGCATACGGAGACTAACGATGCTATCACTCGTATACTTTGTACCACATCAAGCTTTTCGGCACGTTCGTCATCCCAAATTTTCTTGCGGTCTTTTTCACCCTCTTTTGCTTCCATTGCTTGCACCATAAATCGATGACGATGATGGTATTTGTGTGAATCGATGAGTGTTATGCTTGCCTGCAGAAACGAACATTACATTACAAGACTTACCAATCCAGAGGACGGATAAAGCAGTTCAACATTATCATCAAGGTATAACAAAGGTGAAACGATTAAATCGGCAATCGATTAATCAGCTACGAGTTATGCGATTCTTGCGATCGTTAAAATCATTGGAGATTATTGCCGTAATCAACAGATAGAGGTTAAGAAGCAACGTGGACGATAATAACTTTGATTGTATTTACAGGACAGTAAATTATATCGGTCACCTATAACAGCGAGAGTCTTCACATTTCGGCTGCTTTTTTGTAGCTTCACCAATTTGCTACCATTAGAATAAATTTCGCTATACGAAAATGATACACTCATCCACTACATAGGTGAATTTCCACACGACGTAATTTCGGATGCATTGAGGGAAACGCTCTAAATTTTTCTTTTCGAGAAAGAACAAACCAATGAAGAGGAGGAAGAGTAAAGTCAGTTCTTCACTTGCTATTGCCTCAAAGATTATCTTTGGAATGGAAGAGGGGTTTCCTCAATATGTCTCAATGCTGCTGTTCATAAAGATATACGAGCGAGAACGTAATGTGTTAAAGTTCATCAAATGAAAAAGATTTAATAATCATCTCTAAATTTATTTCGCATAATTCGATACCTAGCCAGCCGTTCATCAAGATTCCACAGTAGAAACATTTATCAGCGTTGAATACAAACCCATCAAGCAGGTAATTTATCAACTGCATCATGCTTATTTCGAATGTAACGTCCGCAATCGTCATCAACAACTAGTCTCCGTTGTGCCATTAGGAATATCTCAGGTAAAATGGAGCGATGCCTTATCTCAAGAACTCGAAAAACTCACCTAAGCCTACTAGCGTTCATTCCTGTTGCCCTTAATGCTAAATTTTCGATCACAGCCTTCTTCCTGCTGATATCGATTGCATTTCGTTCGCATGTAGCTGTTTCTCTTATGCTTTTTCTCACCCATTCCAAACGTTTCACTGTTTTATCTATTCATGTCAGTCTCTTGATATCTTTTATATTTTTAGGCGCATTCATTGTCTGTATTGATTTTCTGTTTATCGATCCTGAAATCTCATTGAACCTTTGACCATTTGCATAAACCTTTGACCACACTATCTGTATTACAGATATATGTCGTATGGAAAAGACTATGGAAAACTTATGCGATACGTACGGTAACGTTTCCATTGCTTGTGAGGAATCCACTCGTGGGCATCACCACATACCGAGTTGGTGCATTCGTACGAATCCTCCAAGCGACTCGACCTGGATTCATACTCCTGCAATTAACCGGTCACACACCTGCACTATTTTATGCCAACTAATAGACTGTACGCGGCATACAGATAAAGCTAAATGCTATTTGTTTTCAGATTGTATAGCATCGTATCCACTCGTCCGGAATTTGTGGAAAGTTTTGCGCATATTTTCGTTCCCATTATTTTCATTACTGTTCCAGACTTCTTAGCTTACCTGGCAAGAGTTCCTGGTATAAATTAGGCTCAAAACTCAGAAGCTGTCAAGCAGTTCTTGATATTCAAACTCGAGAACTGAGAACTATCGTGGCGAGGAAAGCAACAATCACTCTTCTGTAGATGAAAGAAAAAAAAACTCTTCCTTTCCGCATTTCTTTTCCTTTTTATATAAAAGAGTAATGCGTTTAATCCATAAATGAAGAGGTGTTATCATTTTCGATATCTCTGGGGCAATGACGAAAAATTTGCGTCCAATCCTCTTGAAAGATAGAGGCCTAGTTATTATTCAAATACATTTTCTCAGACTCGCTGACTCGCCTAACGAGTAACTTAATGAGGAGTTGATAAATTTCAACTGAAGAATGAAATGAACCAATGTAACACAACGCCAAACAGCTACCCTGCACAGGCAGAGAAAAAACAGCAATTAGCTTTTATGAGTGAAACAACTTGCATAATGTTAGTGTTGAAGGTGGCAAACTAACAAGACAATATTCATATCCTTAATTCGATATCCCCCTCCTCCAACATTATAGTTCATGTAGATAATATGATACGAAAGAACGGACGTTATTTTAATATTCGCGAAGGAACGATTCTGGCTCAAGTCGAATGTCACTTGAGCTGGTTCAACAGCGATGAATTTCGGAGTTAGAGCACAATTTGGAGAACCCGGACTTATCGCTGTCTGTTCAGACAGCCCACCAGGCGTTGATCCTTTAGAAACACCTGAAATATGCCCGCTTCAATGTCGAATATTCGCTTGGAACATCGGAGCTTCTTGCTAACCGTTCACGGATATCATCATCATCACCAATCCACCTAATGTTCTGCAACAACGGCAGCTACATACTTCATCATAGGATGTTATTTTTGTAAAGCTAAAGCAACTAGCCACTTTATTATCATTCATTTTAATGTGATGCACAAACAAAAAAAGAACAAATTCTAAATGCTATTTCCTATAGCTGGAGACAAAGGCCGCCACCTGATGTGCCGATACACACTTTTACATTTCACTCACCCATCCAACCACTTTTCCACTCAACCAACGAATAATAAAATGTATAAATAATGCCTTTTTATTTTAAATGATTGATGCAGCCATTCCTGCAAATCTTCTGAAAAGAGAATCGACTTTTTTTGATGCAAAATGAAAACGTCGACGGTGTGGAATATCTGAAGAAGATTTTATAGGAAGTGTGCATATTACCCCAACAAATTTTATGACTTTAATATCAATAACTTCTCAGTTGAAATTATCGAGTAGGCAGATAGGCAGACAGACGAATGAGACCCCACATACATAAGCGCAGACACGATATTAGCATAATTAGCTTTGTGGGGAGCAAATTTGCATAGGCTCGCAATAAAGGACGACGCCAAAAAGTACTTTGGTTTGGCAGGCACCTGTATGGAAAAGTGAAGGCCTTCATTCCCGAACAATTTTTACAATTTTCACGGGGTTTCTTGTCGGCAATGAATGTCGGCAATATCTCTCCAGCTATGTTCAGCACGACGATCCTCTCCAAATACTCGGGAATGATGGAGCATCGGGAATCAGCACACTGATTTTATTGGATTTTACGTATAAAGTAGTATAACCAGTTTGAGAGCGAATGAACTCTGAGCCAGAAAGTAAGATCTGAACCGACAATCCCCGGTTTCCGAGCAGATCCTGTGAAAGTTCATAGGTTCGGATCCTATCTGTGGACAAGATTTTCCACCAGTCTTCAAATGTCGGTTACTGTGAGATAAATCTGAGCGAGACAAAGTTTTAGTTGTACCACAGAATTCAATATTGAGTAGAGTGAAGTGAAAGCGAACGTGAAGCGTTAGCTGGAAACCGAGAATGAAGAATTAAATTGATTACAAAAATAAGTGAGGGCTCAAAAGGATAACGCAATCTCACCAACCAATGGGCCTATAAGCAAAGGTGTGATATGCTTCTTACATAGATGATAGAAAGAAATCGTGCCTACCTAAGAGCGTGTCTGGTATCTTATCCGGCGAAAAAGAACTTGCAGACGACATCCTTAGTTTCTCTCTGCAAAACTCACTTCAATCATTTGTGCAGATGATAACGAGCTAGAAAGCACGACAACACGAATGCGACCATATGTGCTTTCTACACAGTGAACGTTTCATGTCAGAATGCTGCATAACTTCTAGAACCTGTAAAAATGAGTACCTGTGATGCAAACAAGGTGCGCTTTTTTTCGTTAATGTCCCAAAGCAATGAAAAAATATTAAAAGTATTCAGCAGAGCGCAAGGCTGTTCTGTGCCCATCAAACGTCCGTTCATCGCACTCATGAAAGCGTCGCAACTTAGCCAACTCTGAGATAGTAAAGAAATCAACTAAACTTGTTTAGATATAACGTACTAGAATTAAACCTAACATTCTGATAACACTAGTGGCAGCCTATCACTCTGAAAACTGCTAACCTATAACTCATTCATTAAATACCTCTCGTTAGCCCTCCCCGCCCTAATACCCCTTCCCTCCTCCCCCCCCCCCCCCCCCCCCAATTGATTCATCGTATATACATGAAATGCTATAAAATAAACGGACAAGATGAAGCCGCAAATGCTAATTACTATTTAATCGATAGGTTGCACAAACTTGTGACCAGCAACAGTTCGTTTTTTGCCATCCGACTGTCTGTTGAATAAAATTGACCTACAATCAATATTTTGTTGTTATAGGCGAAGAGTTATTCGTCATATTTAAAAGCGAAGGAACGAACCAATGGAATCGCCAGATGAACTTCGATAGACGATTCCGAATTCAAGACGATAGGTCTTTCTTAGGAAAGTCAATAAGAAAGACACCGCCGCCAACCAACCCCTAAAGAAATACAACGTGGCGCTCAACTTTCTTCCATTATTCTTGAAGATATGCTAAAATATTTGCATGATAGTAGTTAGAATGCAAAATTCTTTTGCATATTGGCAGCCACAAAAATAAAACATATCTGATGTTCATTGTTTCGATGTAATACTTTGTTATGGCATAAATCCATTCTGGAAGAACATTGAGCAAATTCATTTTTGCATAATTTAAAGCGTCGTAATTTTGTCAGCAAATTTGATGTATTTTCATAGCGATCATACAAATAAGATAAATGTTTGTGTTGATGCTTTTTTCTCACTTTATCTTTTCTAATCGTTTTCTCTTTTTTTTTTTCATTGCGCCTTTCGTAAGGTATATGATTATTGCCGAGAATGCGTTTTATACTTCGAAATTTAACAGCAGATTGCATAAGATATATCGCAACTTTGACGAAATATGCGGATAATCATGCAAAAACAGTACAATAAGGAAAGCACGCAAAAAAAAAAATCGATTGTGCATGAATAGCTTAGCAAGTAAAAGTCGGCTTCTCGAAATGACGTGGAAAAATAATTGTCGAGAATAAAGCAAACTGCAGAGGCTCTCATCTGAGTTTGAGGGCTGCAAAAAAATGTGGCAGTGGAATGTGACCTTAGTACAATACCTATCGGAATATTAGTAGCTGATAATTCAGACTTCAAAACAACTAAAACGAATATCTATGCAATATTGGCGTAATACGCATTTTCCCTAATAATCTCATAAGTTCTGCGTGAGGCTAACGATAATGCGCAAAGTCTTGATACGTCGAACGGCAGACGCGTTTCGGCGTGAGAACGCTAACAACAACGGAAAAATGCGAAGAGTCGTTCATACCATATTCAAGCAGTGGGCACATAGTAAGTGCATAAAACGAATCAAAATCTGAATCAAAAACGAAATCATCCTTGAAACTCCGCCACCCGAACTGCCACATTCGATCCCCTCAACAACGAGTCTGAAGAAGAATCTGCAAAACTTAAGTTTTTGTATATTTGTAGCAGATCAGCTTAGAGTTACATATCTCATTGCTTCTGTCATTTCCCCGCAGCCGTTGACCTCTGGTCTCTCTATCTTAATCAGTTTTCTTGCAACCGCTGGTCTGCCGCTCTGACTGTAACTTTGACTTCAGTGTGTTCTCCAGCACGATTTTCTCGTATGTATATTGATCAGGGTCCAGTATGCTCATTATAGTCACGAATATCCCATAAGTGCTCTTTGATTCGATCTTCCAGAGGCCAACTAAAACGATCGTTGCGTTCCGATAGCATTGACTGCCATCGAATGAGTTACTATTGGCGATACGTTTCTCGTCCGGGAGGTGTGGAAGGTAAGTCTCTGGTCTTCCCTTATCTCGTTGAATCTTGCTCCTTCTCTGATTGCATCATTGAATCACACTTCTCTAGCCAATTTCGAATGTTTTAGCAGAAGCTCAATAGTGCATCCCCACATTTGCATGAAAACAAATATGTAAATTCATGAAAGCCACATATCGCTAAATATGTCAGTAGAGTGCGCATAGTGATTGCAGAAGTTGCTTTATCTGCTTCAGCTAACTACTCGCTTTTAAAAGTTGCTTAATTTGCGCCATTCTCGATGAAACGACAGCTAAACGACTCTTACATGATGAACTTTTCCGCTGGAACGCTTTTCTTGATGCGTTTTTCTAGTTGTAATGGGTGCAAAATCAATGCAACAATCGCTTCTGCCTCACATTGTTATATTTGGGTATGAACAGCAATCAGCGTCTGAATGGAATATGCAAACATAATTGCCTTGAATAATGCATGCAGCAAGCATATATGTGCTTTTAATAAAGGATTCTATCAGCGGTTCCAATGAATGAAGCGCACACACAACTGCTGCGCCACCAATCAGCACAATTTAAAGGTGAACCGTTCATTAAAAAACAACAAAGTTATGGTACTGGCAAATAAATATGAGTGGGAAAATGCCGATGGACAAAGCTGAAGTCAATAATTCCGAAAACAATGATTGCCACAACTTCACTTCTTCTTCCTTCTATCAATGATCGAGACATTTCAGTGAGAATCGTGTTTCAAGTGCTCCATTCAACTGCCTCTATTTGTTTATACCAAGATAAGCTTTTTGAATCACAACTTTGCATGCTGTTATTTTGTAATGGCTGTAATTTGCACGAAAGTTGGCTCTATTCCCAACCTTTGCAGCTTACTCACCTCATCACATCCGAAGTTGAGCCATTCCTTTCTATGCCGTTGATCCTTCAGATTTGTTTTTTTTTCTTTTTTGATGCATAATACAAGCCCTGGCTCTGCACTTGATCACGTAGTCGAGACGTAGTCGAGTCCCTCCTGCAGCGGAAATGTGGTCCACCAACGACTGGAAATGGCCTCAACTGTGCACGTAAGAAGCTAGTAATGCCAGTTTTCCGATGCGCAGCGAAGCAAATATCGGAATCACCAACGTGAAAAGTTTGACCACGTTTTGTAGCATTATACCGTGGGCAAAAGTTTGTCATGTCGCACAGTCACAATAAAACAACTAGCAAAAACATTTCATACCAGGAACGGAGGAAATCAACGCTGTGATATACCAGAGCATTTTATTACAAAGGTTCCCATGTTTAACCCTCTTATGTTAGAACAATGGCGGTGATCGAAAAGCTTTTCATTGGCAAATTCACAACTATTTGCCTCTCTGTTTCCCCGTCGTACATTATAGGTTCCTCTGCTTTCGTCCAGTTCCGCTAATTCTAAATATCTTTGTAACTTCCAAAATGAGCTTAGCAGATAAAAGATAAATAAGAAGCAGATCGTATGCTGAAGCGAGTGTAAGCTTTCTTGCAACATATTTATTTCTGATGGATCAATAGCAGCATCAACACAGCAATACAGACAACGACACATCGGTACGAACAAAGCAGAGAAAGATAAAATGTCATTCACATCAAAGTGGAATGCAAAACGGAACTGGGATAGCAGGAAAAGAGCCACTGGTCAGTCAGTGGTCAGTCTTATGCGCAATCGATGTCAAAAGCCAATTCGAAAAAACTCTAATAAAAATAATCGAGAAAACCAAGTCCATCAATCATACGTGATGAATTGATAAATGTCAAAGATGGGCGAGCATAATGTGCGCTTTCTGCGATCACGCCACTCATACAACGGATTATGCCAACACTCAAAAATACTGATGTAACGAATATTCTTTTCTGCTTTCCTCATAAAATTTAAAGAGTTCTCCCCCGAAAAAAATGATTCGTAAGAATCCGCATCGAAAAATATTTTTTCTGCTCCCCATGAAATCGTCTGAAAACTTGGATTCTTCCAAGGACTTCAATCGGTATCTCAACTATCCGTGATCAACATGACGGAACTCTTTTATTCAGTGATCCCTTAAAGACGTTCCTTAAAGCATTCCTCTAATATGCAGAGAACTGATGATTCAGAACGCCCAAACGCCGTTAATCTAGACCAATAACTTTGTAACAGTACTTCATATTCTCAAAGCTATTGCTATCGCCTAACGAGTAAACGAAGACCTGTCATAAGTTGTTGAAAATTAACGACACATTCCTCTGGTTTTCTGACTAATAAAACCCTTGGGATGGAAGGATATCCTACGCCTTGAAGCCCTTATAGAATTAAATGGACGTTTCCTAAATCACTCCCAATTATGTATGCATTTGCACATACGTACTTATTAATCGACCTTCGCCATCAGTGCTTAAATCCTGCGACTACAGGGTATGAGCCTGACAAACTAACCTATTTTTCTGTTACCCTCATGCTAATTTCTTCTGAGCACATCAAAAAGTTGAAAATAAAATGGTCACCCTGCGAGGTAAAAACAAACAAACAACAGACATAATTATAAAGGTATATATAAGACAATAGCGAGGCAGATCAACAAATCTCACTGAAGCTGAATTATGATATGTCTCTTTTTATATGACCCCATCCGGTTATCGAAAAAATAATAAAAGAAAGCAGATGAAGCCAATGCACATAAACATTTAAGTACTGCAATGCTAGAAAAATAGTTATTATAACCTCGGTGATATGGAAGCGTCGCAACTCAAAGTAACAGCCCCGCTATTCATTCATCTCTCCTTTTGGTTGTTCGCATATGATGAAGAAACGCACCAACTGCACCGATGTAACCTTCGTGCTTTAGGAAAAGGGCCTCGATCTCCCCCTGCAACACATATCGACCATCTACCCGCAACTCACAATCCATCGCAAACCTCAATTGCTGACTAAGACATGGAAGCGGGATCACATATCGTGGAATTTTAACGGTATGAATGATTTAATCCCCTTCACTTATTCAGCAAGAGAAACACGGGAAAGGGGGAGAGGAAGGAGGAAGAGGAGAGGAAAGACAGCGATTTTAATTCGACAGACATCAGATAAGCAATGCCGAGGAAGGCGTTGAGAGTCTTTATAACCCTGAAAAAAAAGAAAGAAACTGCTTGTACGACTGTGTAAGGGAAAAGAAAAAAGATCCGAGTCCACACGGCTGTACTGAATTAAAGAATGACTTACACAATAAAATACAATAAGAGTTTAGCAATACAAAAGGCCTCTCACTGTGCAAAAAATGAGCAAAACTTCCAGTCGGATTTTTTCTTGTATTTATCGTAAAGGGAATAAGAGGTGATTTTCCTTTCACTGTATAACTTTTTGAGGTTTCAATAAGCGAAAATATAATAATCGTACCCTACTCCAGTAGTTGACTGCGAACGATATAGTACGCATAGTGATGGGATGTTTCCTTATGAAATAACCACCAAAATATATCCTTTTCACTTGATGTTGTTTACCATAGAGTGTCGCCATCTTCAAACATGTCAATAACAATAAATTGTTTATAAGCATTTAAAGAAATAGTGAAAATAAAGCGAATCGATCGAACCTTTCGGTTCTCTCAATAAAAAGAAAGAAACGTTTGGAGAGAAAACTTTCACTGTAAATATTGCATGTTTAAAGACAGTACAAAATGAACGACTGCTATAGGGGAGATTTTTGATATTTAGAGGAATAATGCGCACTAGACAACAGCACTGCAACGATGCTTCATAGAAGCAAAGCTTATTTGGCTGCACTTTTGTTTTTCATCAATGTAATCGAATTGACTGAACGATTATAGCAGATCTCTTGTATCTCCTCATCCATATTTTCTCTTTGCTCGTCCATAAAAATACTTCCTAGTACTTCGCGCTTTATAATTCTGATGTTCGTTTAAATAAAAGTTGGCAATATAGAGCAATGCACATTACCTCGAAAAAAAATGCACCTATCTGGTTACCTGTCCAATACAATTGCTGAACATAAGCAGAAGACTTTTCGTCACATCATCCTCCGATTGCGGTCGATGCTTGTATAATTCATCTCGCCTTCCCTCTACAAAACAAAATAAAAATTGATTTCCAAAATGACAAATTACATTTAGTAATTCCCCTCTATAACACAATGAAGATGGATATCTGAAGGATATAAAGAGATATACAAAGAGGTCTCCTTCGCGTCGTTACATCAAATACTATTCCACGCGAATCATGAACTGTTTGTACTTCATAATCAGAAGGAATGAAGCAAAAAATAAGTTCAGGGAAACGAACTACAACATGCTGATTAAACTTCGCCACTGCAATTCCCGGGGTTTCAAATTGATAGCGTTGGCATCCACACAAACAGATAGTGCCAAATACGCACTTCTTCCCACATTAAATCGTGAAAAATGAATAAAATAGAGGAAGTGCCAACAAGTTTTCTAGGTAACGATAACTTCCATTTCCTGTTTTGCATATGACAGTTGCAATGCTCCGCACAGAAAAATTGCATATTCAACCGGTAACCACCGAATTCAACAGATATACTTTGAAGAGAAACTTTAAATTACTTACGATCGACGCATTTTCCAAACGATCCGGCGATGAGATCGGCTGGTAGCCGCAATTTGTCTTTTGTAGCGAGTGGGATATCCGATACGAGAACATCAACGTTACGATGATCACCCCTTTCCGCTTTGGTAAGCAACTCATCAAACGCTAAACTCAAATCATTCTGTGCTTTCACATAGCGTGACCAGTACACTCTGAGAACTCACCATTCAATTGAGATGTCATGCACATCAATCACTTTTCTGAATGAAACATCAAAAATACCCTCAACTAGAGTGTGAAAAAAAAAGAATAACAGCATCACAAGTGATTTCTGATGCCTTGAAAAACAATGGTGTAAGTAGGAATTCTGACCCTAAGTGAAGGAAGATAAACTTATATAAAGAGCCAGCACCGTGAGAGACACGAATATTTTTCTGCAGTAGGGACTTTCAAAGAAGAACGAACGCTAGAGGCAATCTGAAGACGCCTAAAATTAGGAAGTCGAGGAAGAGACCATCCGCTGTGGATCCAAGGAGACCGTGAATTTTACTTTTACAGGTTTTCCAGTAGGAATTGGGAAAGAGACCGAGAGGCAAAAAATCGGGAGGAGAAAACGGTGAAAGCAAGACAGTGATCCACATCTCTAAAATTTCCTTATTTTCTGAACAGCAGCAATGTCATCAAAGTTTCTTTCACCGACGATTGAACAATTTCTCAATACTTCTAAAATCATTTAGTTTTGTCCACCTTCTAAACGTTTCAGCTTTATCCCTTTTCCTTATCTTCACACATAAATCACCTCTGCGTTATACAACCATTCACCTGCATTACCTACACAACATTTTCCTCTTTCCATCCACAGCCGTAGCAATGAAGCGAAACGACATCTAAAATGAGTACTCTCATAAACGCTTCTTCTTCATTACTCGTAATCTCTCCTACATAAACTGCGACTACCGAAAATTATCACTGTTGGACACAAGTGCCCAGGAAGGGAGCCTCTTCTTTACATCAAGCGTACTGCAGTTGAAAGAAGAGAGACTTAAGCGCCTATTTCAAAAATTGACATACATTAGGACAGCTATTCTTAGATGGTTGAAGAAGTGCAATCTTAGACGGTTATGTTTGGCTAATGCTACCATTGTTCTTGGTACCAAGACTCGGTATTAATGGTAAAAAGACTATCTCAATGGTTCTTGGTGCTAGTGGTGTCAAGACTACCTCAAAAAAAAAGAAAAGTTCTTTCGAAATTTTCTGAAAGGTATTCTCAATTTCCATTCGTAGTATAGATTGTATTCATTCACTCCGGCTTCCGTTAAGATGCTCCAGCTTGATCTTAGTTTTTTATTTCATTTCATCCCCAATGAACAGAAGAGAATAATTTTTTTAAGTTCTGGAATTCAATAATGGAAGAAAGCTTAATCGGTCAGGTTTGAGCGAAGCGCTCAAATATACCTTTGCCTTTCTTATACGATACCTGATTCCATAGTTAGAGCCACTTGAACTTTATAATCCCCCTCCAAACAAAAAATTCTGGCCGTAGTCTTGTCTTCACCAATCCCATCCTTACAGCGTCTATAATGGGTAAGAGCCCACGCATCTTTTCATCTTTACTGCGTTAAGCGGTTACAATCGTTCCCCAGTTATCACGAAGTTGAAACGACTGCGAAAAAACGTACACTTAGCACTCGTGAGAAGCGACCCCAATCCCGTGAACGCACCTCCTCCCATTGTACTTCCGCCAATGCGTGCAAACTTGTTTTCATCCTCAATCTGCAACATGAACACAGGTAATTTAGTTCGAGCGCACTTGAATTTACAAAACGCACCAGCAATTCGTCAGAACTGGCATGATGACTTGGTCAGTTTTTCGTGAACGTTATTTGAGAGGATAGTATTATGCCTCAAATTAAGTCTTCCAATCAAGATGGACAGCCCGCATACAGTGCTCTGACGGTGGCAACATCAAAACATTTGAGAACAACTAAATGTGCACCGACACCTGACTGACCTTTATCACTGATACGCCGGTGCCGATATTCACAAGTTGGAATGGGCACATAACCATCGGATCGATCGGACGATATTTGTATCTGCAAAATGGCGACCTACTCTACAAATGTAATAATTTCATCAAGCTTAATTTTGATGACAAAACAAAAGAAAAACAATACGTCATAATTGCAAGCTTATTCCAAACGAGCATTAAAACCGTGCAAAAAAGCACGAATTATCACTCCTGAGTGAAGTAAACTATGAAATACAAAAAGCGAACCTCTTATTCGGCTCTTCTTCGTGATGATAGGTGAACGATTCATCTTCGATGTATTTTAGCAGAAAGCAACATCCACTTACAAGTGCTTCCATTTCATCGACTCGCTCAACTCTGCAATCGTTGCGACACTAAGTGCAGCAACGTACCGTTTAAATTTATTGTTGAAGCGAGATCGGTAAATAAAACAATGATTTAGAGGTGATAGTTCACTCTTTTTTAGCAACCATATGCGGCATTCCTTATTTTGCAGTTTAGCCGTACAGAAACATGCGAAGAGAGGACTGATTGAGCAGATCGAGGATATAAAGCATACAATCGGTGTAAGTGGAGGACTGCATATCGTACACGTGGTACAAGTGATCAGCTAGCATTTCAAAGATGAATTCTAGTTGCCAAACAGTTTTCAACGTTCTGCTGCTTTATGGCCGAAAGAAAAATTGACCGTACCATCATTAATTCACTACCACACAAATCGAGCCCCCTCCGGAAGATGAACTTCAGAACACCTCGAGAGGACTAGCCGACAAAAATTGGAGCTTTGAATCTCCGATGCTCTCAAACTACAAAAGATCAGAGGGATTGGCTGTAGCGTAGGCGTTCAGGGATTCGAAAGTCATGAATTATCGGTGTAACTGGTGGCCACTGAAAAGAAATCTTTTGTGAGCGGGCACTAACAGTGACCAATCGGCCACAACGTTAGCCATCAAACATTTTATATCCTTCAATTGCAAAATCCAAAGGATGCAGAACAAAAAACTATGAAATGAGGAATGCCTAAGCATAAAAGGGTAAGAATTCATTATGGGATTACCTCTATATTAACAGCGAAATGATGAACTGTTAAAACATGGATCATGTGGACATCGCATGGATCAACAATAGAAAGCATTCAAAACATGATATCACTAACCTCTCAAGAGGAAATTTACTACTGAAGGTGACAAAGACAATAATGCTCAAAAAAACGGAAATAAATTTATATGAATTTCGATCGCCTAAAGAGTTAAAATTCGTAATAAGTGCGAACTGATGAGGTAAATATTACTCAACGCGAAGAGTTTCAGCGATCAAACATCCATATTTGTAAGCCCCTCCTCCAGTGCATCGAATGGGACCCTCGATTTGGTCACATCCTCTTGCAATTGCATGCTGAATTCAACATATCATGTCAATCAACGACAAACTGCAAAAACACCAATTATTTCAACAGACATTTGCGAAAAGACTTAGACGGCTGCCAAAGACCTTTTCAACTTGCCTAAAAATTGTCTGTTGATATGACTTTCTCAGATGTCATCGCACAGACGCGCTGTACAATGCTTTCTTAACCCATCTTTTAATCGAAATGCCGCCACTAATCTCCTCTATAGACGAGATGGTACCGTTACCATCGAATACATATCATCAGAAATCAGCGGCGAAGAATGATATTAGTGCTATTTGGCCGTCTAATGTGACAATGTGTCAACATAATTTACCTGTGTGAAGTTTCTGCATCAGAACCTCAAAGACGCGAGAATAAAGATCTGACACAGAAAGAGAGATTAACATTACACCCATGAAGAAAGGTTTTGAGGCCGAAACTTAGTATTGGTAATAGAATATTTTGCATTGTCGAATCAACCTGCAGAAATGCTCACAAATTATTGTCTTTCGCAGCAAAAAAAGTTCTAGTAGCTAATGCCACAGGATGAGTTGCGAATATAAATCAGATTCTTGTGCTTGATCTTCCTCTTTTTGAATGTGGCATCGTCACAACCTTTCCCTAAATCGTGCCTTTGATCAAGAAATTGTGCTCACCATCTATCAGCAAAACGAGCGCATTCTCACATCCCTTCACAATAGATAGAGTAGAAAATTTCTGAAAAACTTACAGCTTTAATGAACGAGAGGCAATGTTCTATTTTTTGAAATTTGCGAAACTTCAATCGCGTCTGCATTTCTTTTGTATCCTGAAAGCTATAAATTCACAAATGATAAACGTTATCGGCAGTCAATATCACATCCACATATGGAATAGTTCGATGAGAATTACTTTAAATATATATATTTTGATATAAAATTCAAAAAGTGTTGGAAAGAATTACAATGAATCAAATCAAAGGGCATTCTGACCGCCTGTATAATGTTCAAATTTATACAAAAATACGTAAGAATCGCAATTGAGAAAATATATCTCTTAATGATTTCATGTGAAGAATATAAAAATTGACATATTTCTTTGATCGGCACTGCTATGAATAAAACAGACAAAGTTGCACTCATGTTGTTGTGTTTTCATTCTTAAGGTTATTCAATCCTCAACTGTAATAAATCTCAAAAATAAAATTACACAAAAATTTGAAGGCATCAAATCATTCCGCTCCATTGCAATATGCAATTTCTTTACAAACACATCATACAATCTTTGCAATGTTTTGCATTAGAAAACACTTCTGCAACGCACAATTAATACTAAAGTATACAACGAAAAATATGAAAGCTGTGAATATGAAAGCTAACACTGTGAAAACAGTGTTAAACCTGGAATCGGATCCCAAAGAAGAGCGACGTTTCAGCTTTGCATGAATGAGCTAGATCTGAGGGAATTTGAATTTAAGAGGTAGCTTAGTTGAAGTGCCGTCTTACGATGAAATTGAATAAATCGGATGGCGAATTTAATTTAACAAGGACGTACGCGAAAAGGTGTCTCAAAAACAACAATGTAATGAAAGGCGAGAGACTACTCAATTTAAAAGGCTGTACTGGAGAGGGGGCTATATTCAAAGGTTTACGGTATATAAGTAAGTGAAGTTTAGCTACTAAAGGATCAATTAATAGAATCAAGCATTCACAAATCAAGAAGCAGAGATCATGTTGTAGATTAAAGAAATAACGACATATTTCACCTCAGATTCTTCTAGAGATGTGTAGACGACCTTCACAAGTGACCCACCTGAAAGCACCGCGATTATTCGAAAATCACCAATAAGAGCTCATCAAGCAAGTGGGTATTTGAATGCAATATACGGCACCAGTGTTGTACTTTACTGAAAACATGCTGTAAGATTTGGAAAAATAATACTGACGAACGCCTCCACAATATCGATCCTGGATCAGTAAGACTTCCTGAGAAACTCCCACTGCTATCCTTCAGAGAATCAACCGATAGGCAGGATGACATAGGAGCCGCCTGGTACAAATTTCGATCAATAAGGGAAACAAAATTATCCTCTTTAAGCATGATTTGTGAGATTATTCTTACAACAAAGTTTTAAGTGGACGGAAGTACCACAATCGAATAATTTACACTCGATTTAATACAAACCGCAATCAATAGCGTAGACTGGCCTCAGACCAGCGCCTTCGAATATATCCGTAGACGGGAGCACGGCATAGGGAGTACGAAGTTCAGCAGGGTTCTCCTCATCGTCGCTCAGAGCTGAGGATGGCCTCAAAACAGCTACTTCTTTAAGCTTTTGATAAAATCTCCAAAGAGGGTTGTTTGCTGCTATAAAGCCGGCGGAGTTTCAATTTTTACTTTCAATTAGTGTACGCCCACTGTGGTCCGATTTCCAGAACGTTTGGAAGGAAAAGCCAATGTTATAGAAGGATGAGAATCTAACATTAAATTCCAGAGGCAGTAACGAACGAAAAATATGTGCGAACGAGACGCGCGGCCGTAGAAATTGAAATAAGTTGTAAAAATGAGAATTAAAAGGAAACGCAAAAGCGAACAGATCGGAATTTTAGTTCATTTTGAAGTAACAGGAAAAGAAATAACAAACAAAAAGAAATCAAATGTTGAGGTGGTAAATCAGAAAAATTAATAACAACGAAAAACCTATCTACGGCAAATGTGCATCTCGGCATACTCTCCACTTTTTAAGCGTATGCTCACCTCAGTCTCCATACGGTTTATTGCTAGGAAATTAGGTGTGGTTCCACCAGAAGGAAGTTCTGCTAACGGAGATCAGACTCCGTTTGAGTTTCGATCTCAAGTGAGTTCAATAAGAATAAGCCACAAACGACACCGGCTGAAACGGTTTCCATCATCTCCATAAAGGCTAGAGATTTCTTGGCTAATTGTATGTTTCTTGCGAGCAAATGTTGAATGAACCTTAGCATACAAATCTAGAGAGTGGCCTATATTAATAGATAAATAACCCACAACAAGGCGGGTGGAACCAATAGAGTAAAGTGCGATGGCCTTTGTTGTATTGCTTAGGTGTGCATCATGAACGTCTACTGTATGCTTGTAGAAATGCTATATATCTATACGACCTTTTCTTTCCATAGCCGAAACAGCTATCGTACAATGGCTCCCTTTCCTCTTTCTGCCCCCTCCCCTTTCGTTTAGCAGCCGAATGCGACTGCACCATAAGAGTGGGTTTACTATGAAATGAGTCTGTTCAAAGCATTAAGTACATTAAATCAGTCTCAAAGCAACGCCTTACCTTTGGATAATCTTCTGTTTAGTTGATGAGGAGGCGAATTCACCTAAGCTAGCAATGGTACTCGCCAACACCTCTTCTCCATGCGTTTTCATTTCGAATAGCCTGAAAACAAAGAAATCATACCCCTATTGACGTGTCTGTGCTTTATAAAAAACGATAATACAGTTTGCGTTCTATAAAACGCACTAAGCAATATTAAGCTTGAGAAGATGCTATAAAATTGGACAATCGGATCTATACAATCAGTTCTTTAAATTCTTTATTTAACTGATCGACGATGAACGATTCAGAAAATTCAGTGCTCGTTGATTTATTAAAGATTGGTCATCGCTCAACGAGCATTCAGTCGGCGCGTCCAGTTACCTAAAATCTGGTTACCCATCGAAGAGGGTCGATGTTCAAAAATCATAAAGCGATAGTTGAAGCTCAATTTTGAAGCTGCATAAAAATATTTTCTTCGAACTGCGAAAATTCTACAAGCGATTATGACTAAAAATCATCTGAAATATAAGAAATAAGGCTGGTAACACAAATTCAAAGGCGAAATCCTTATTACAACCTGCGAATTACAATTTAATAAAAAGATATCGATTTTTGAAGTATTCGATGAGGTTCATCACCCCACGAAATCGACATTGGCATACATTAAGCTAAGCTCAATCGAAAAACATGCAACTTGAGCAAAATATGCTGCCTTTGTTTTAGAGGATTTTTATGCTGGCACTATTTCATTTAACGTTGGCAGCCACTTGCGAACCGCGAACGGAGCTGAGCTCGTGCACAGCACTACGTACGCGCGACTACCGTACTCCGCACTCTGCGTACCAATAATGACGCCTATCACAGCAACTCCAAAACCTCTAGTAGCAATATGCAGTTTCTTTGTCTAGAAACATGCAGTTTTTTTGCAGCCATTGAACTCAGAACATCAAATAACGTATCTATGCAAAATTTCAGCTCAATTGATACAATCGAAGTGCATATGCTCGATGGCCCATCGTTCTCTGCATTCTTCAAGTGGCGCATCATAAGAACTCGAAAACTTCTCATTTAAACGGAGTGCGTGTGACTTGCGGAGACACCCGACAGTCAACGGTAGGGCCCATTATACCATTGCTCGGGCACTGCATCGTACTGTTTGCAATAAACTTCGTGACATCATTGGGTTTATTCCGCTCTCGTTGCTCAAAAAGTGAAATTTGGGCACAACAACAACAACAACAACAACAACAACGACAACAACGACAACAACAATAATAACGGCATCAGTGGGGATCGTACAGCCGGCCGGCGGTGTCAACGAGGCATGGGAACTCGGAGTTTTTGGTCATGTGGTGGAAGATGAACTCGGAGATATAGGACTCAAAATTCCCTTTCGAGGTCCCTAGCATCTCCTTGAACTTCCGCTTTGCATGGCTCCATAGCCCCTCGATGGTGTTCATGTGGACGCGGAGGGGCTCGCCGTTGTGCATAACCGTGTGAGCGAAACTTCTGCTTTTCACCTGCAACAATGCACTTAGTGTTTATTCCTGCAGGTATTACATTCACGACAGGCTTGGAAACATTGCAAGTCAATGCGCTCAGCTACACATCAAATGAGAACATCCAGCGGTAGCAGAAACAAGTTAGTGTTGTGAAGGCTCAGTGGTGAGCGTCAGCGTTTATATTTGTTAAACATCAGCACCCGTCCCGTCTAAAGGATAATAGCGAAATGGTTTTGCCTTGTGAAGGGTCGGCGGCATTGCATGACCGTTTCTACTGCGCAACGTTGGTGCTTAAAGAAAAAGAAAACTACGCGTAACGAATAGGTTCCGTCTGTTTCTGGACACCTTTGGCAATTTCCACATGGAAGCCGCTGTCGGTGCTACCGCCTAATACTACATCGTAACGTTGAACATGATCAACGACAACGAAAAGAACTCACCGTATAATGGGGATACCCAAGCGCTGACAATCCGTTATACGCGGCCCACATATCCGATATTACGATAGTGCCTGGCCGGATCCATCGAGAAATCAACGCCTCCAGGGTCGCTCTCGTCCTGTCTGGCACTTTGAAGAGAACTGCATTGGCGGTCTCTCTTTCCACAGCACCAAACATCCATGTGTGTTCTCGTACCTACAACAAACGCACGTTACACGCGCATGCACTAAGCGGAGGCGATAACACCGAAACATGTAGGCGAACTTCAGCGTCTGTGGTGAATTTATATGTAGAGGAATATAAGGGCTACAGTTGCAACAGAGGTGGACATATGGCATACCTCACCGCAATTGTACTTGCGCCTGCAGAACACTGATTCGTCCACCTCCACCACTTTACCGGGGCCACCGAGTGGTGCCTGCAAGAATGAATACTTCAGAAGCGTCACGTTGTGCTCCTGCTGGTTGCAACATTCGAAACGGAAGTGCTTGAAAATGTGCTCATACGTTGCACGACACTAGCCAGGGGATGTCATCACTAGCAACAACAAAAAATGTATGCGCTGATTGCCAAGGATATAAAACTCTGACGTACCTGCCTCCTCTCCACGTAATAGGCGCATATCTCCCGTATGGACATCTCCCAGTCCACCGCGGTATGCTCAGCGATGCCCGTGGAGAGGCGGATGTTGTCTTGTGGCGCACGCTGCGACCACAAGAACATCACCGATAGCACTGTCGCTATTGGCAGCCGCGACCTCTCGAAAACACTTCCGCGGCGAATCGAAACGACGGCGCACGGGACCTTCTTCTTCTTCTGCACGCGGCCTCTGTCGCCGTCGTTGCTCAGCGCGACCTTCATGCAGCGCCACTGCAACGACATGATATAATCATTAAATATAGACTACCATCTCAGCTGCAAGAGAATGGGCTGCAATTCTCACCTCGATGGAATCGGAGCACTTCCGCTTCCAGATCTTCATCCGCGCGCTGCATTTCGGGCAGCTCCGCTCGTTGGCAATAAGCCGATAACGGGCTGCAAACTCTACTGCTGAAGCCGCATCGCCGAAGAACTGGGAGATCTGGAAGTGGGTGATGTTCAACTCTCGCAACGCATCCTCCACGCCTCCCGCGCTCACCACCAGCGCAGGGTCCACTATGGTCATACGGCTCATGATTCCGAATGTAGCAGAGCCATTCGATAAAGCTATGTATGGCGCATGTGCCTTTGTTTACAAACCCACGCACTTGTTGAATCGCAAATTCGCGAAACCTTTTGTCTGTTTTCGCACCTACTGCACTGTTTTTCACTTTCTTGCCCTTTTCCCATTCAAAACGCAAGACAAAGCGTTTTGTCTGCGTTCTCACGCACAGCAATGTTTCTCCTGTTTTCGCGCGCACTGCGTCGTTCTCTCCAAATCGCATACGTCTATTATACCCAGCAAGTGCACTTTCTCAAAAACAGAACTTTTTTAGTGAGTTTTCAAGTTCCTAAAGCCAATTACGTGTGAAACTTTATTTAAGGTCAAAGTTCATCCACAGTCGAATGGCAACGAAACAAATGCAGCCGTAAATAGCGAAAATAAAATGCATTCAAGCTCGAACTATTTTAAAAAGTGCTTCCTATACGATCTGTGTTCATCATAAATCCACTTTTTGGATATGCATACACTAATTATTGTCCACTCAGAAAAAAGCTCGTCAACGCCGTGCATGAACAATTTTCATAATGTGGTATTTTAGTGCAGAGCAGACGGAGAACTCAGCGAGCTGTACGATTGAATATCTCGATTTCCAATCGCTTCCAACTGCATACGACGTACAGAAACCACAGAATCTATAACATTCAGACATGCACTATCTAAAGGCAATATGTACGCATTTATTTTAAGCACATTAACTTTCGTCAACTTCACTCAAAATTGGCTCTCAGAAGTCAGAGTAAAGGACTGTCATCACCATGGGTCTATTCTTGTTTTTCTAGTTCTTCTTCTCGTTCTTCTTTTTGTTGTTATTAATGGCGTTGTTGTTAATAGCATTGTTGTTGCTATCATTGTTGTCATTCTTACTATTATTGTTTCTATTCTCCTCCTCATCACTATTCTTTTCCCATCGCTGTTGTTATTGTTATTATCACTATGGGCAATAGCACCTGAGTAACCAGAACTGCTAAGCAATGAGTACTTTAGGCAGATTATACTAGTCCAAACACCATCATAAATGTTGTAAACGATGAGATATAGGTATATAACGTGGTGAATAATTCCATTTGGGGAAGAGTTGGGAAGCAAAAAAGCATTTGCAGTCTTCGTTTCGATTTATGCACTGAACGTAGTGGGAATTTTGCTAATTAAGATATACCCTTAAATGAAACGTTGAACAAATATAAAGCAAAGATTTGAGTTGAATTGAACTCTATGATATCAATGAGGTCATTATATCAAAAATGCAAAGGGACTGCTCTTAATTATGCTGAAAAGGTAGATGGAAACCTAACGTCCTTTGAGGCCATCTTGACGAAGCAATTTTGCATCATTTCGAATACTTCGACAGCCTCCCCTCTAAATGGCAGGAAAACTTGAATAGTTGCTTTAAAATGAGATAAGAGTATGCAATGAAAAAGCTTCCATAATCCTATGCATTCATAATGTTTGCAAGGCTGCAAACATCAATTAAAGGTTTGTCAATCCCGTCTACCCCTTCAGCCGAACTGATGGAGTCTTTATTCACCCGAAAACGGAGAAAACTTCTCCCGGCTAGTGGAATAAAGAGACGCAAGCAATAAATCCATATAGAGATAGGGCAAAGTCATAGTTGAGTCGATGATTATTATGCAATCTATGGGTAATTATGGCAATTGTGACATGGAACAAATATTTACAAATGCATCAACACATTTTGGCAATCAGTGACCGACTTGTGAAACTTCAAGAATGGAACAAAATATTTATATAAATCGCAATAAACGATGCCTGAAAAATGCGTTGTTACGCAAATCGACTGGAAAACGAGGGTTCAAGGGAAACCGATATTAATGAGGTATATTCTTGGTGATATGAAGCTTATAACTATGAAGGAGTATTTTTTAAATGCAGATGTTCAGTGTTTCAATAATTACTCCACGACTTTATTCCATTCACGCGTGTCTTGTGACTGGCGGCGACGGTATTCTGGGCGCCGAGTGTAGACAAAAGGCAACAGCCGACAACCGGCAGTCGATGCCCATATGCAAAAGTACAAGCGAGATAGTAGAAGTATTTTATGGGGGAGCACTAGGATCCCCAAACTCGAGTTGAACCAAAGACGACAGACATACAAAGTTGTCGAAGCCCGACTTATGTAGATCCCAGATATCGCGTGGGATGGCACAAGAGCAGATAAACCGATCAATATATTATGTGAAGAACAATAAACGAGAATCGACCTCACAAGAAAACGTGGTCACTGCAGTGTTAGATCACAAGTAGATGTCTTGGGTTAGCTCCTCGCTGTATAGCAAGCAGCGCCGTAATTGAGAACCCTGTTTGCCATGCAAGTTTCACGTTAGGTTGTAACCCGTGGGTACGGAGACTATTGGTCGTGGCAAATTGAAGCATACTATTGCATAAGATGTACCCCTTACTAGCTTGAAATGCAGATCGAGAATAGCTTTCAAGTGACAATTATCTAGAAGGTCAAAAATCATGAAGCGGGTCAGGACAATGCAGTCTTGCGGGACGCCGTTTTCTGGACATCTTCGTAGCTCAAATATCAGGAACAAGATGTGGTGGCGGAAAAGGCTCGTGATTATAAGGAGGAGACAATGCATAATATATTCTTGACTGTAGTGCTGCAAGCATTCATTACACAAATCTCAAG
The DNA here is from genome assembly GCA_013433145.1 of Ascaris suum. Taxonomy (NCBI): domain Eukaryota; kingdom Metazoa; phylum Nematoda; class Chromadorea; order Rhabditida; family Ascarididae; genus Ascaris; species Ascaris suum. Next base: position 3,959,542 of record CM024175.1, read on the forward strand.
TCTTAGACGATAGCGAACAGCTTCGGATTCCATCGCTTTTGTACCGAGCACAGAGATGCAATTAGATGTGGCACATAGAAACGAGACTGTCCAAAGTTAATGGCACGAAGCGGTTGCTGACAGAATTGACGCCCTACTCTCCGGTCATAGATGCCTGATTGGAACGCAGAGACGCTCGTCATTTATGTTGCATTCAAGTCTTTTTATCGAAACGTTTCGGGATGACATTTGGGGATCGAATTTACGAAATTATTGCCGATTATGTCGATGTCGTCATGCGTCGTACTGAAGATAGATCGCTCGATAGTCTCGCAGTCATATTTCAGCGGCTGATAAAATAGGCACAACACGGCTCAGCTATACTGCTGCGAAGTAGTGCCTAGCTCGCCCATTCGCTTTAGTACCATGTCAGCTCTTCACGTTCATCAGTGTTAATTAACGTATACAAACCGACACACAATATTGTAATTTTCATTCAGAACTTTCAAAACAAAAGTGATATTTGGATTTTCGTTCTTTTGCGAGAGTGAACTTCGCAATGAGGCTAAAATTTCTTTTCGCATCATTGCCATATTTGATAAAATTGTCACTTATGTTGATGAAGTTATACCCATATTTGACAAATTTGGATGGAAATTTCGAAAGGATGAAAGGTTTTTTGATAGATCGATAACAACAATAAAAGAAGAGGTGAACACCTCGAAGTAATTTCAAAAATGAAATGAATTTCCTCAAAAATTGATTAGAAAACGTTAATTCGAAAGTGCATTTCAGTGAAATTCTTTAAGCATTACCCTCATCTCTGCCCTTTCAATGACACTCTTCATTCGGCATGATCACAAATACACCAAATTTGAGTGATTAAAAGCCTCCAACAGAAAAGATTTAAAAATGGACGCTTGCTATATATTATTATGCGCGTCCGCATTAGCCGCTTCCACAACACATTCGTGTCTACGCGTACGCATATTTTTGCATGTATTCGCATGTCTGTGTTCATCTTTCCAGAACCTTCAGTTCGGGAAACTGTTAAAGCCGCAAGTATAAGTTATGATGAGGAGAACATACGTTCTGTGATGATGGACATGGACTGAATTCGATCCCTATCGCGGGCGGAAGTGACAGCAAAACAGGATTTAAACTATGGCCATATTGGAATGGATTAAACTAGGTATCCTCTTGGGTGGGTTAAAACCGGTCGTTTATCAAAACCAGGTACATGTAGTCATGAAATAAATCCGGCCTTCACCTGGCTGGTGTGGCACAATCATAATATCAGCTCTGCCAGTGCTAATAATGATAACACCAAACATATTGACGGCTTTCTCGTCGCCGATGTGTTGTCTCTCGCTGTGCCGCTTTCGTCAGTTCTGTGCATTAACAGAAATGTTTTATTATTCGTCGAATGAGTGGGCCTCTATTTCAATAAGGAGGAGAGTCAGCTTTTAATTAATATTTTGACAGTTCACGGTACTGTGGAACTAGTACCGTGATATAATGAACGGAGCCATAAGAGGGCATTTCATTGCGGTTCATCTGAAACCTTGTTCCAGTTGCGTTCCTTTATATACAGTGCCAAATACAAAGGTGACGAATTCACACATTCATGAGTAAAATCTCGTCTTGCAATGTGATAATCCGCATTTTTGCAAACGCTAATTTGCATAAACTAATGAGACGCGACGCGAAGAGAGACGCATCAAGTTTGAAGTGGTTTATTTCCTTGATTATCTGGATCCCGAGTGGTAGTTTTGAGCACTGCGAGGAGAACAATTGGTCGAGGTTGGTGGAAATTCGATACAACGGAATGAAAAATCTTCTTCGAAAGAATAAAAACGATGAGTGAAAACATCAGAAGTGTCTCTAAATTTGCTACGGCAAAAGTTTTTTGCCGGAAATGTTTTGAGTCAGATGCATCTGTCGTATTTCAGGATTTTCTAACGACTCCGAATTAAGTAAGAGGCGTTTTTTGTATTACCTATGCCTGTGAGGTTTTGATGTAAACGGTCAGTAACATTAACTGTTGCTTAAAGATAAAGCATGGTTTTGCTTATGTTGTGCTGATCTGTTTATGTGGTAACTGGATGAAAAGTGCAGTTGACTTCGTTGCAGTGTACTCCCCTATCCATTACTGATGCTAGTGGCGATATTGCTGAATATTTGCTACATAAAGAAATTCTTAAGGAATGGAGTGGGGGTGTGATTGGAAGCGAGGGGGGGGGGGGGAGATTAATTTCGTAAGTCTTCATAAATTGTTCAATTTGAAATTGGGTGTGTGTTGCTTCACAAAGCAACTATTTGCGAAAAGTGAATTGAGAGCGTTTCAAATGAAATCGTTGTCCTCTCGGTTCTCTGATGAATGCTGATAGAATGATGTGACTTTTCTCCGAAAACGCTTGCTGAGTTCATTTTCAGTTTAGTCTGATGCACGATGGGTGATATATTATGGGGTGAAATTGAAGAAATCCCGGACAATATATGCGGAGTTGTGGATTACGATAAGCACGCCTATTTCATAACGACCTCTGAGGACGATGCGGTCGTTCGCGAATATACAATACATTCTGTGTACGACGATAAAGCACCCGACACGGTATTTAACAAGCCACATTTTGGCTAATGCACCTCGTGAAAACGGATGTCGCCGAGTAGCGCGTTGTTTTTTTTTTTTTTTTTTTGCTATGAGCATTGCGTTTAGTTAAAGCGATCGTCAAAAAAAAAGAAAAAACTGAAAGCGCGTTTCGAAAGTTTCATTAACTAAAGCCGCCGATTTAGACTTGTAAATTATGAAATACGCTCTCCAGAGCAATGACGAATCGGGAAGTACTTTGGCGCATAGACTTCGTCCTGTATATCGCCATCTAAGAACTGGCGAACAAGAAATTTAGTTCCCTCCCCCTTTCTCTCCTTTCGAACGGTCAATTTCTTTTGGCGAAGCGCTATTTAAAAAATATTCACCGAGAAATGTAACCGAATGATTGTGAAAAACATGGAAAGCAACGAGTGCAGAAGTTTGGTTTTTAGAGGACACACTTATTCATGACACGCACGGATGCTCCATCTCGCAAGAATACGGCCATTCATCGCACAATTATGGTACTTCAAGGAACAAGGGGACGCTCTGTGCACTTCCCCAAACTTGTGGCCTTTGGGAAGGCGAGAAGAGTAAGCTGCAAAGATGTGTCTTGTGCATGCAACCTTTTGAAAATGCATGCGGCGATGTGTCGGTTGTAACAGAATACCATGAACGTAGTTGAAATTTCGGATAAGATATTCGAGGATCATAATCATCACGATGCCTTGAAATGCAAAATTGTTGATTCTTAATTGATAATATGTCAATGATAAATAAATTAAAATGCGTTAAATTTGTTGCACATAAGAAATTGCGTTTGGAAACTTGCCAACTTGGAGCTTCTTGTATTTTCAGTTGTGAGTACTTGTGGAAGTAATTCCAAACTTTATCGAATTCCACCACTGTTGGAATCAGTAATATAAGGAGAATATTTGCAGTTAATATTCGGAGAGAACGGTGATCAGGAGCCGGAACGTGATCCTGAATGGACCGGCCGCCCTTGTGCTATATTACAGTATGACGCGACAATGATCGCCTCATTACTGTCTTTGTCACCAACGGGTACTGTACCACTCGAGGTAAGTCTCGTGATCGGACTTGGTTGTGTGCGCGCGCTGGCCTCATTACATCGCCTCGGCTACGTTCATCGGCTTGTGTCGCCATATTCGTTCTCGTTCGTGAACCCGATCTCGTACGATACACTCGAAGGTCGTATTCTAATCACCGATCTGAGCGCTGTACTTCCGTTTCCATGCAAACCACGTCTTTTTGTGCCATTCGTGGGCACACTTCGCTACAGTTCCGTACGAGCACATCGTGGTCGTGAGCAGGTATTGCATCCATATTTTCTTATATATTCATTAAATTCACTTCGTTTCTTTTATTTTTAATATGAGTACTACTGTTGATCAATTGAATTTTGAAACGCGTAATTTTTAACTCTTCTCTTTGTTGCGATTTATCTTCTCCTACAATATACCGCTGTAAGTGAGCAGAAAAAAGTCCGTATATTCCTTCGTTGCAGTGAGGGACTATCGATAGTGATTTTCAGAGGATTTAGAGAATGAATTTATCATTTGCAGGGACCTTCTGACGATATCATCTCTTTGATTTATATGATAGCCGAATTAGTTTCTGGTCGTCTACCGTGGCGTTCTGTCTTTGATGATGACCGTGTCTGTGACCTCAAATGCCAATTTTATACGACGAAAGAATTCAGACGGCTTCCAAGGGAGATTCGCGGTCTTTATAGGTTTTGCAAATTTTCATACAAATAAGAGAAATTAACACTTGATTCAACTAATGCTTTAGCAGTTGATGTGCCAACTGTTCATTTTCGTTAGAATATCACAAAGAAACCGAGATTGCGAAAGCAAGAAATATAGATATAACGATATTAAAATGATACAATGAGAAGTCATAAAGAAGCACATATGCCATTTTATAACCGATGCTGTTCAAAATTTGGTTGCTTTTCGTGAAAAATAATGGAACGACTGTCATTGAATATGAGTGTTGTGCAGAAGAAAACAGGAAATAACCGATCACTTATGATATTGTCGGTCATGCACTCATCAACTCCTAGCATCTTCACATTGCAGTCCTATAATGATGTATGTCGTACAAGCTAAAAGCAAATCTGGACCATAAAATTCTGCAATTCAGTCAAAGAAGCGTTATTCGCATGAGAGAAACTTGCGAGTACTCTTTGGTGAAAAAAAAGAAACTTTTTTAAACGAAATCTTTTACACCTGTTCTTATTATGCCTTGAGAATTTTGTGCCTAAATGCCTTAAATATGCCTTAAATTATGCCCTAAATAAGGCCACGCTCGTCATATGTTTTGGATTGTGAGTGAAGCAAAGCATGTGGTGAAATCGCCTGTGATAAACGGTTTCGAGTGCTGATGAAATTGCTGAAGGGAAAGTTACTCATCAGAGTGGATACTAAAAAGGACGGAGGGGGAGGGGGAGGGGAGTACTGACTTCACAAAGCAGTCCTTATCGAATTGTACTGTATTTGATGACTTTTAGAACTTGGATGAAATGGCTTAGGAAGGTTCTTTAGAACATTCCTTTCTAGTTGCACCTTCGTTGAGATTCATTAAAACTTTTTAATGCGAGAATGCAGCGAGCGACCGGCTTTCTAGATCAGCGAAATGTCACTTTTATTTGAATATTATTATAAACAACACTACGATGGTATTGGTTGAGAGGGTGCTGTTTATTGCAGAAGAGAATTCATCACATAAGGATTGTTGCTCACTTACAATAATATATTGTCTCTACTGCAGTAGTGTTTTCACATCAAATCCTTCTAACGGCCGAATAAGAGCTTCATTGCTCGAGATAGATTTCACTCATAAACACCAATAATCGAGTCTTCGTATTTGCGCTAAAATCTTCTAAGCGGTCATGTTTGAAAGTGAGAATTTTTCGCTTAGGACGATGTACATGACAATATCGCCGTTGCCTCTCAACTATAAATACATCATCGAACAATTTCAAACGGCAATCCAACGTCGCTTCCCACAGCAAAAGAGGGAATTACCTCTGTGGGCAACAATACCGATGTCTGAAGAATGATTATCGATTTCTGAGACGAATAAATGTTTTTTTTTTGTTCATTTGAAACCATCGAAAATAGTGTCTCTCGTCGTGAATGCGTCAAACATTTCAAAATTATAATTGAAGGAAGTGTCCCTTTTATAGGCGTTATATATGAACAAATCTACTACACTCTTAAATGAGCTGTGGATACGCCGATCAAGCAATATTTCACCGCCGATAGTTTGCTGAAATTCCACTACCATATTTTGCCACTTTGCTATTAAAATCGAAAAAGCTATGCTTGTCGCAGGCTGTTATTATGAAATTTGAGATTTCGTACATGGAAATTTTGTCGAAAAATGGTCATGGCAATGGCATTTATGTAATTTTATACATCTATTTGCTACCTGTTATTCACACCTGCCCTTATAAAAACACCTTAATTAACGTTTACAACAGCACTCACCTTCGCATATAACACAAACAATGCTCTTAATGGCATCGGTGGGCACTTTCTTGATTGTGTTTTGAGGGGTTGAAGAAGGACATGTTTGTCGGGTCTTGTCGAGCAACAAGTTTTGTGATATTTCTAATAGGCCTGGTACAGGAGGAAGGTGAAGTGATGGTCGTACAGCTGCTATGTTTGGATAGACGAAAGGTATGCAGTTGTCTGGCACAAATGATGAAGAGGAATGTCGCTGTAAGACAGTGCTCGGAAACGCATCCGTGAAGCTACGTTTCCTCTCAGATTTATGCGGTGTTGTTGATTGCAAAGGATCATAGTTGGAGAGCACAGCAGTCAACCCAGCGTTCAGAATGGTTGCCTGATTTGGTGGAAGTGCGCACTGAATGAAGGATTTGGTTGCCTCGACGGCTGCTCTGAATCCTTCACGATAGCGTTCCAAAGCGATTTCCTTTGGAGCTGAAAACTTTCAGAACGTTGCCATAATAGTCTACTGATGTACGAAGCGTAGTATTCACAAATTACACCCGAAACATCCGTATATGATTGAGTGCGCTTAAGAAATTTCCTAAGGAACAAGAGCACAACAGGAGTTGCCTCTCCACAACACAGCCATAACTCCGGCACCGTTGACGACGGAGGTTTCCACTGATTACACAGACCAATTTGGTGATTATTTACGCCGCCATCTTCGTGCTTCAAATTCAGTAGAAGAGACTATGCAACAGAAGGCAAGTCTTGTAAAGTGGAAAGCGGAGTTATGCAATAACAGTGATATTAACGTATATTTGCTGAGCTGAGTGAACTTTTTTGTAGTGAATTAGAAAATCGAAGATAAATGCTCACAGTTTTTATTCAGCAAGCTATTCGTCTCGTGCATTTTTCTGATATAATTGACAGTCAACTCAAGCACATCAGTCTTCTCCAATTTCGACGACTCATTTGGCGAATTTATTAAGTGGAATTTTTTCAACTGTTCGAATGCGTCGTTCATCCTCGCACGACGGCGTCTCTCCATCTCAGGCTTAGTTCCCTAAACGTTAACATGGAATTATTAATATTATTCATCGATTAACGTCTACCTGAATGAAGAACTGCATATATGAAACGATTCTGTGACTATATCCGGTCAATGCAGATTATCCCAATGCCGGAGAGTGGAAGAAACGAAACGTTTAAAGGGCGTTTCTTAGGAAACTCTAGAATTTTGCTTTATTTCGTTAGCAGACTATCGAAAAATGGCTCAGGTTATCATCAGCAATGCTTTCTTTCAGCGATTTGTCATTTGAGAAAGCTTTAATTACCCATGCAGTCGCCATCAATAATGTTATACTGAAATCAAGACGAGATGGAATAATCGAACGCGTCGGTTATGAAGCCCTATTGAAAAGCATTTTGAAGAGTTACTTACATTCAAAAGGGACTCATTACTGATCTATTTATACAGCAAAGACGTATAAGGGAGGGAAGGATTTATGCGGAAAGCAATATATAATCGAAAGTTGACGGTATATTATATTCATCAACCTGTTTAACATCTTCGACTTCCGATGACATGCACGTGGATGGTGTCGAACAAAGATGCCTCGCGATAATGCAACTTCTTTCCATCGACACTGTCAAATTCTAAAACGATTTCCACTTTGAATTATAGAGCGTTAAGCCCTTTAGTAGCGATAACTAGATTAAGTTTGAAGTATTTAAGCCATTGGTCTGATCGAAGCATATTGCGCAAAATGCTCTTTCAATTGCACAGCGTTAATGCCTGAAAAGACTCGATAATTTCATAAAATATATCGATGATATGCCGAGGACATGTTAGGAAAATGAATACACTTGAATTTTTAGGACAGGAAAAATGATGCGGATTTTATAGGGACATTAAGGTATGGGTACATTGCATTGGAGTGGAACAGATTCCATCCCAGTAAGATATGGTGCATTGCATTGGACTAGAATCTATTAGCAGCGGGTATATCATACGAACCTTTATTATTGTGAATTTTCAAAAATTTTCCTTTGGAGAAAGCATTGTGACAATATCGTATCCGTACGTGTATATATATGTTGATATGCTTGCGTCTCTATTCTTCCGAGAGTTTCAATTTCAGGGTTATTTGACCTCGAACTACGAAATTGGGGAGCATTATAGGCGCTATTGCACGAGCATCTATATGAAGGAGACATCATGACTTAAAAATTTAGAGCATTTTAGAAGCACAAAATGGCTCGAAAATCGTAAATATTAACTGCGTTAGTTTTGCTTCATTCGTTTGCGAAACATTGTTTTTGAAGCAGAAAAATGTTATGAACGATTGATTTGGTTAAAATATGAACGTCTTCTTTTTGCTGATATTCTATGATTTTGAAGCAACTTATTACTCTCACTGGCCTGATGATAGGCACACAAACGCAGCCACCACAATTGTATATTCGAAATGCTTCGTTACTAGTTTTATTAAGAGACCATTTGACAACAAATTAATAGTCGTTAATATTTTATACTAGAATTGAAATGCAAATGCAGTAGACAACTGTGAAAATGAATTTACCAATTTCGCCAGAAACAAATTTCTTTGCAGTATAAAATAGCTGCGGACTTGATAGTTTGGAAATGTCTCCGATTTTTGAATATATATTCCAAGCCAACTGCACACAATTCTTCACACTGCTGACATACCCATCATAAGGATGATGCAAAACGATGAAAAAAATTTCATTCTTTTGTGCAGTTTAATTTACCACTTATATTTGGCTATATTCATCTTGATACAAATTTGCAAACTGCAAAAAACCATATAATATCGTAATAGATGTAAGTGTATTCTATGATAAACATAATACGCTTCCAAAACAGCATATATATATATATATATATATATATATATATATATATATATATATATATATATATATATATATATATATATATATATATATATATATATATATATATATATATATATATATATATATATATTATATATGCATGCATGCAAACAAGCTTAAAATGAACACACCATGATCTCATTTGCTCTGACCACGTTCATTTATTCGAGCAAGTGTTCCAGTATAGTTAAACATTAAATTACATCTATTATGAGAAACCTACACCACAATGATATGCCATTATCTTGGATAAAGCTAGTGAATACGAGTGCAACCAATAAAGAGGGGGACATGTTGAGTGATGCATTTGATAAAAGCAGTAGGAATGCCGCACAAAGTGTTACTGAAGGAAACGCCTTCCTAACCAGCTCTGAGGGGGAACTCACATCACTCCAAGGGGTATATTCACCACACATCTTTTCCCAGTCTTGTTTGACCGCTGTTTTGTTTGCTAATCCTTTCACACCTCTACGCACACAACGTAGCACATATTCCGGATTATCTGTTTTCCTTGAGGAGGTACCGTTTTGCGTGAGAGCGCTTCTTACATGAGAAAGTCAACCTCTATTCATTGCTTTTGTTAGAAACTCATCAATTACAATGGCTTCAAATTTTTTAACACTCCGGTCGACAAGAACATTTTCTATGCGTATGCTGCAGCTACACTACATTCCTACTGTTGACCGTTTCCGAAATGATGGGCAGACGCCAAGTTGACTGGGCAGCCGTGTTGGCCACTATACACTATTTGGTAATTACATTTCGCGTAGGTTAGAAAAGCGACCTATGCAAAATTTGAATGCATAACAGTGAATAATTACCAAATTTGCATGCATACAAGTTTTGTAATGTGAGTAATCACCAAATTTGCATAAATAATTTCAGCGAGATATATTTCTGTAAAAATTTACCCCCATTCAGCGGAATTGTCGTGCAAATATTTCAATGTTTCTCGTTTTAACAGCTACGGGTGGTTGGTTCATCTTGTGAAGCTGGACGCGTGAGTATATATTCTTGATATCGTCTGCTTTATCCCACCAACTGCAATGCTCGCCCTTAGAGAGAAGAGGAAATTTTATTTCAAATTACACCCCTTCCTTTGTTCGCAAATTTACTCTCATCTGTCAACCTTTGAATGACTACAAGTTGTCTGTATCACTGAAGTGCTTTCAAAGGTTTACGCATTCGGTCTTTCATCGGCGAATGGGCTTATAGCGGCAGAAATTACGCCATACACGGCGCTTAACTTGACACTTTTTTGCGTCCATTTTCAATTGTTACTCAGTCAATGAAATAACAGCACATTGTGGTCGGGATATACACATGAATGCATTTGTCTGTCCGCAAGAAATCATACCGAGTTAGTGTTCGACGGGGTGAAATCTCCCTTAAGTGCATTTCTAGCTGAAACTTTCATATTGAGTAAAAAAAAAAAAATGAAAACTCACAGCTTGATCCACTTAATAAATCTGATTATTGGGCACGATAGTAAACCAATGACTCCTAAATTAGCTCCCCTTAGTTTTTGATGAGCTCCCGTTCGTTTCATGTCAATGTGAAGTTTATAAAGTTTGTATTGCACTCCATCTACAGTTTTGGTGAGGTAGGTTAGTTTCTCAAGCAACTTCAAATGGTTGACCCCTCATAGGGTGTCTTTTATCGGTTCGAAAACGTCAAATATCACCCAATAAAAAGTTGACTACGAAATTAGTGATCTGGCGGTGTTGCCATTACTGTGACGGAAATAAAGCACTAAATTCCACGATTTTCCGACTGTTAGAATTCAAAAAAATTTTTGACTAAATTGGAGAGCATTGCATCTAACCTGAATATTTTCATAAACTTTTCCACAATGGATCCACCAATTACGAAAAAGTTGAGAAACGTGTGGCGGACCTCTAATTAGTCTTAGTTATTACGTAAGAATGCTAAAGATTTAAATGTTTGAGCATCATAAAGCATCAACAGATCGAGAATCTGTCTGTACAGTGTTTTTTGGATAGAATTTAAGAGTAACTGAACGACGGGAATTTCAATGCAAAACTGAGTATCGAAGCGCGTCGATCGTGAGAAACGTTTTCGAATTAAGCTTCGATGGGCAATGCTATGCGAAGACATTGTTCGAAAAGAAATAGACATCGCAACTGCGATGATTTTATTGTGAACCATATTACGCCTGATCCTTCGAGGAGGAGTCGACATTATACTTCTGAGGTGAGGAAATCGTCTTCTATTGTCATTTTTACTAAAACTTCGAAATTTTAAGTGAACAGATAGGAAAAGCTTTCCACTATTCATGAATGAGCGTTTTTAAAGATTGCCTTCTTCGTGGAAAAATATTGCATGAACACTGCACTTTTTCTCGCAATTAGTTCGGGATACAACATTATTAACCGTTAATTTCGCCACACCTGTAATTCTACCTCAGGCTATTTGAGTTTTTAAGGACCACACGGATCACACAATAACTAAGTCAAGCATTACTGGAGAAGTAAGCAATGCTAGCGTAAACTCAAGCAGCTCATGGGTAACGTAAGTCACTAACTCTTCGTTTTTACTATCAGTATCGACCATATGCGTGTAGGAGGTTAGCATTGATTCAATGTCAAAGATGGTGCGAGAAAGTTGAACAAATTATTCACTATCGGTTTCGCTCTAATATAGCGCAGCGATAATTCAATTGATATTTGTGTACTGTGAACATGTATTCGTTGATTTTTGTGAATCTCAATATTCTATGCTAGCATCAAGAATCGTCTTTGCAAGAAGAATGACTGTTTCGGCTCTCCGCACATTTAAATGGTGGTCAAATATTTTGATTTTGCCATATTTAAGCAACTCTTCTATTTGTTTCTAAGAAAATCGTGATCGTGCTGCTTTTCATTCAAAATGAACTCTACTGCTAAGACTTCTGCAGCATTGAACCTCATAGGCATAATGAGCTTCGAAAACTCATCACGCAACATAATTGCATGATAATGTTCTCTATTTTCGAGACACTCTTACATATATTTGCTTACGGTACTCAACTTTGAGAGAAGTTATTCGGTGCGAAGTCAAATCCGGACAAGACATAAAAGTCTCTTCAGGAATAGCAAAAAGTGAAAAGAAAAATAAAATCGTTAGCGAATGAAAGACACTAAAGACCTATTAATTTTGCTTTAGACAATATGCAGCTATTAATTTATAATTTAAAAAAAAAACAAGTCATATCTTTACTGACCCGGAAAATTTAAACGGAGTTGAAAAAAGATGACCGGTCGGCTTGAAATGTTGAGTGTTCAGTACTTTGGCATATGTCTTGAGAAGAGAATTGCAGTGATATTGCAAGTGAATTCATAGAAAAATAAAGATGAAAGCTGCAATTTTTGCTGATCGACTTATGCAGTAGCTGGGTTGTTTATCTTCTGAAACAGTGTATCTGCCTGAATAAAAGATACTCTTGAATATAAATTCGAGCGACGTTTTCTTTTGTCTTCCCTTATGCTTGAATATAATTTGTCCCCCCTCGAGCAACACAAAAAATAATGGCCCTAATGGTTTTCTGCTACTGAATAGGGCAAATTTTTAGGACTCTTGGGACTCGCTCTGATTTCTCACTCAGCTTGCCAACGGGTGAAAGTGAGTCGAGCGAATCGGAAATATCGACCAGCGATTCCAGAAATGAGATCGAAAGTGAGCTGCATACGAGTGATGAAGACGATCAAAGGTTTCATCTTTTCAAGCATTTATATCTGACTTATATTCAGCATTTGTGTGTCATGCCATACAATCGAATCCATTGAAACAGTTATTTACTCGTGCAAAAATATGTGCACTTTGCTATGATTTTCCGTCATTCTCAAGGGTTGGCTGCATATTAAATTTTACAGTTAAGTTATAGCAGAAAGTATAATAATTGAATGCTTCCACAGCTTATGACATTGCAATCATAGATCACGTCAGTTTCGAAAGATGCCTTTATTTAGATTACAACAAAAAATGACCGCTTAGGATTAAGCTTTATGAATTGAAGTGGAAATTACTGAGAGATGATGGTGACTTGTCGAACACCGAAGTATTTACTATTCGATTAATCACTACTCCTCACTACTCCCTGTCTTACATCAGGCGAAGCTGAGCCAAATGAAATTTGCGCCGTAAGTGAAATCAAAAAAGGGAGAGAATTCCAAATATCCTTCGCCACCGAAACTTCTTAGCTTCTTGACTGATTTTAGTGGTCTTTTAGTAATTCTCAAAATGTCGGTCTTTGCATTCGGTGACCTTTCATAAAGTTGGAGAATCAGAAAATTCTTCAAAAATTCACGCCCTACGTTTAAAAGCTCTGTGATGTGGTGCGCCACGTTGATACCGCTTCCAAGATCGTGAATATGAGAATAAACGGAAATCAGGTAGATGCTCGTTCAGGTCGAGAACAATATCAAGTGAAAGCATTCACTCGTCAGATACGTCCGCAGACTTCTCATCATTTAAACCGCTTAGTCAACTCTCGGAGCACTCGATGGTTCGACTCCGGGATGAGGATATCGAATGGGCCGAGGCAGTGCGCCGATACCACAGTGCAGAGCCTGTTTTCCATAGGCCGGCGATTGTATGCTTTATTTCACTTTGTTTGTGCCTTAGGGATGCTTAATGATGTTTCCTCCTATCTCTTTGAATGCTTGATTACGCTAGTGAACGGGGAATTTATTTCATGGATGCAAAGTCTCCTCACGTAATATTGCTGATGCTAATTTGAGCGTTGCGCTCAGACAGTTTAGGCGAATTCATAAAGGGTTTCCACATTTTTTCCAAGAGGTTTTAAAAGTTTTTAAAGCATAAGTCACGAACTGTAGATGTTCTGCATATTTCAACCCGAAATCGACTTTGTCTATTCGAACGGAATAAACGATATGGATGTCCAGGACGAATATGAGACCGGCTCACAAAAAACCATTTCATCTTTTCATTCCACCTTTCTATGAGCACTTAAATCTCCTTTCTTTCTAAGGCCTTCGCGCCTCACTAACCTTCAAGAGCAAAAAATATTTTCCAAAACATTAAAAAACCAAACGAATTTCCAAAAATGAACGATATTCCGCGATGGATCAAAATATGCTAAATAAAAATCCACTATCTTCTGCGAATCTCACTTCAATAAATCGACCACATAGACATAGATACCCCATAAGTGATACGAGAACAGCGCTCAGTTTTAGAGCATTAACTTCATAACTTTTATCGTTGTCGTATTTCAATGGTGGTTGCTGAAACTTACTCATAGATGGCAAATGAGGAGAAACTCTCGTTCACAAGCTCAGATGCATCTTTGTTTTTGGAATGAACCCTTAATTGAACCATCATAGCATGCTCTGCAAAAAGCCAGATTGTTCCGTATCCGGTTTATGTTAGCGTGTGTGTATGCAGGTATGCAGTTGTGCGCGTATGGTTTTTTCAGTTTTGACTCATTGAAGCACTTTTATTATATGAAAAATCTTCCAATTAGGACTACGGACAACGCGTCAATATTACTGAATACTTTATATTATAGCGTTTCATTGCATGAGAATCTAGTAGTGAGCATATCTCCTATTACGATATTTCCATGGATTCGTGCCGACATTACCGTTGGGCATGATTTTACTTTACTGCAGCTTAATCAAAGCCTACAACAATCATATGCTGATCATATGGCGATCGAAAATCGAGTCCATATGCCCCATTGCTATTCCGAGACAGACCTATAAGTGCATAAGACGGTAGTTTGGATTATGCCTTATATTATAGCAATCCAGCCACCAGTTACAATGATGCTTTCCATTACAAGGGAATATGATGATGTACAAATTAAAACAGTTATTCGTACTGTGAAATATTATTATGATTAATATCGAAGTAAGACATCAATAAAAACGATTAAAATTGAATATAATTTGCAGAAAGCAGCCTTGAAAGTACGCCCACGACGTATAAAGCCACAATTGAGTTGGCGTCGGTGCTTTCATCAATGGGCAGTGAGACAACGGCCTGAAGAGTATAGAGGTTTTCGTTTCATCGCTTTTATTCCATGAATAATGGGGCGTATTCCAAGAAAACTTACAGAATTAATGCATTTCCGGGTATCGCGAGTCTATTATATCCGTTCGAACTTCTTACAACAGATATGCAGTAGAATATTCTGTAAAATTAGTTCACTTCACGCAAGCAAGTTTTCAAAACTTAATGGATGGGTAAACTTTCGGGCACAAAACTTCCTGACTCTACCTAAAAAGTCCTCCAGGTAAATTAACAGAACTCACCCAGTAGTTTTGCTTACGTTAAAATGCGTCGAAACTCGATTACAAGTCACTTTATTTCGGTGATGCACGTGGATGCAGCGGCAGTTCAAGTTTAATTGATGTGTGCTACCGAGGTAGAAGTCGTGCTATGGGATAGGCCGTCAATGTAAGCATCACAAACTTTTGCCTTAGACTTTCATTGTCTATATGCATTTCCGTAACACTTCAGTTGCATACGACGTCCGAAAATGCGAAACGCATTCTCGATCAGGGGGGACCCAGTGCGGCGTTACCTTTGAGGGCAGTGTGCACTTCTGCACAACTGTTAAAACGCTATTCCGAAAAAACACCATCATACTTCTTCTCCCCACTCTATCTACGATGATTCAGACAAACAGTAATAGAGGATATGAGCATGTATGGAGTGTGACATGCTGTGCCGATTTTTAAATTTTAGTATCGAGTATTAGTGAAGTATAACATGTGTACAGTTTTCGGTTGCGACGTTCTATGAGACCAGCAATATTACTTTTTGAAGATCCTCTCGCACACTGTTAAGTCCTTTTTTAGCTGATTTCCTTTTTCGATTCACAGCGGGTCGCTTTTCATAAACTTCAAGTCTTAAGTATTTCCTGTAGGTAGTATTACTCTCATCAACTCTAAAGTATATAGTCAAATATGTGAACATGCTGTCTACACGTAACAATATCGCAAAAAGCTTATCGTGAGAGCAATATTAAATCAAATAAATGTGCAGCAAAAGGCGATTTTACTTTAAAGCTACTGCAGCGGCAAACAAAAAAAAGACGGAACATCATAGCCATTTCAAATAAGACTGCGTCCCTCTTACTCTATTATTGAAGCCTCATAACACATAATTCCTCTCATTTTTTGGTTTATGGACATTATGTGAAAGCCTCCTCCTTTGACAGGAGTTTGTTCAATTCACGGCTTGTTGCTTCCTCCAGTCCAATGTAGAAAAAAAGGTAAAATGAAGTAATCTTGACGTGCACTAGTGTTGCTTTTTCTACAAGAATAACGTTCATTGCCAATGAGCAATCAGCCGGATAGGGCGATGGCAAGAACAGTGAAGGAAGACTAGCACGGGCAATGCTCTCCTAGGTATTGTGTGCCATCTCGTTGATTTAGAGAGATGAAGGCGGAGGATGAAAGAAAAGGAAAAGAAGAATATAGGTATAAATAATACAAAAAAGAAGAGTAAGTGCAAATAATACAGACCTTCCCTCCCCATCCCCTCCCCTTTTGAAATCATTCAGTTGAATTTAGATACGCTGGTAATACCATTCGTGTTGATACATAGCGCACTGAAAAGTGATTATCGAAGGAAGAAGGTAAGTTATAGGATAAACATATAGTTTTCAGGCAAAGATGTTCTGAATCCATTTGCTCCGAATTATCATCGGCATCCTTGTGAAAACATCTGCATAGCCGAAGAAGCCGATCACCGTGATCGAGGAATATTTTTTATTAATAGCACAAAGTGTTAGATTCTAAAGCGTCGGTTAAGAGAATTTAATTAGTTTATTTGTATGATTGGCACACTAAAGTTTCCATGCTTTCTCCTAGTGCTTAATAGCAGCGTTCCTAATCGAGGATGGCTTCTTTCTATACAATTCGGAACTATACTATATTTAAGCATATAGTAATTTCTAAACGGCATTCATTCTTCACAATATTATCAGTCGTAATGCTCCAAGTTCCACCATGTTGCTCATTGCTGATCGTATTCGGAAAAAGTTGTGTTTCTTCGCATTTTTGTCGACACTATCGAATCTAATCAGTTTGTTTAAGAAACTTTGATCGAAGTAATTTAGCCTACCCGTTTAGCCAATCATTCAATATGAGCGTCGCATAATCAGTCGATGTAAGTTCTTCCAGTCTACTAATGTTCTGAAATACAATCGCTCTATAACTTAAGAAGTTGAGGCATTGATGGCACTAAATAATGCGAATGGGAAAATGCTCCGCATGTAATAATACTTTAATACCGATATGATAATAAATTTCTATATACATCAGGCTTTTCAGTGTCGCAAATAGAAAAAAAAAACTCCTTATTCATATGAAGTGATGAAAGGCGCAAGAAATGGCCCAAACGATGAAAATAAAATCAAATTCCTGAATTGTGCTATCCAAGA
This sequence comes from Ascaris suum, assembly GCA_013433145.1. Classification (NCBI taxonomy): domain Eukaryota; kingdom Metazoa; phylum Nematoda; class Chromadorea; order Rhabditida; family Ascarididae; genus Ascaris; species Ascaris suum. Next base: position 3,976,934 of record CM024175.1, read on the forward strand.
GCATAACGTGCGCCAAAATGCATTTGATATCAGACAGAAGACATATTAGACAAAAACTTGCAATGATAGTTCTTATCTCAACTCCTTTTGAGGCAACATCGGCATTCTCTCACAATTTCAAACGCTTCACATCCGTCAAAATCCAATCGAAATAAACGGTTCTAGTTGTCACACGTCAAATGACATTTTATCGAGTGAGTCTATCCACCCACAAAAGCGAACACAGTTATACAAATGGGATTTAAATATGCAAATGTACTCTTTCCACTGGCAACTCTATCGATAGTGCACGCTACGCAACAATAGAATTTAGCGCATTCGTGCGGGCAGGCAGGCATCTCCACACTATGCCAAACATGCAAACAGTAGACTGAACATGCGCGTTATTAACTAGCGAGAGAGCACAAATTATTCGGGATTGATGTTATTTTATGTGATTGTAGAATGAGTTGGAGCACATATTTTTGAGAGGGGTGGGAATTCTATCGCAATCAATCATATCCTGAACTAGAAGCAAGAATTTTGTAAATGCTCTTCAAGTTGTTTGATGTAACATCGCTGCTGCATTTCGACGTTGTCTTTTTATGCGTTTTTTAGTTTCGATATAAAAAGCGCATTGCGAGGCCTCATATTTGCCGCATTAATCCGTCACAATTCGGAAAGAATCCGTTTCATAGATCAGAGAATGTACCGAGATATTTTTATAACCTTCGCTTCAAATGCGAGGAATATTTTTCTGTGTGGGTTGCGGGTTTGAGCCTATGATATTAATGAATCGACATCACTGGCAAAGTATCGTATGAATTATTTTAGATGTATTGCGACCAATTTGTATTCCCTCGATTCGTTCCATATTGCGCAAGCAGCAATCAGCGACACAAAAAATTTCTTTCTCTTCAGCAAATTGCAGTATATGTAACTAGCTGTTCGTATATGCGATATTGAAAAACACGTAGACGTATAGTTACGTCTATCGTCATTCTTCACTTTTCGGCCATTTCCTGATCCAACAAGACGCCTATATCAGATCGAATGTGACATGCTTCAGCTGAATATCTTCGATTATTCATGCGCTAATATCTATTATGCAATCATGCGCAATCAAACATGCGCAAGTCGGATCTACATTATGGTCCTTTTGAAATGACTGCTGATTTCAGAAGAAAAGTGTTTTTGCGGACGCATTAAACTTCAAACCTATTAACTGCCAATACTGCTTAAAAGTGGTTAAATTATTTTCACCTCACATTTTAAAATGTCACGTATATTCGGTTACCTGTAGTCGCCGTGTCAATCGGTAATCCCATCGTACAAAGCGTTATACATCCTGTGCTGTAATTGTACTCATACGAAATATGATACATTACTGTGCCGAATTTGAAGCCACACGTACAGCAAAGCCAATTTTCGAGTATACCGTGCCATTTGGCGATGGCGATTGCAGCTTAGCCAAGGCACAATTTAGTTTCTTCATAAATTCAAAACGAGGAGAGTTATCGCTCTTTCCAGTTTTACATTTTGAACTAGGCATCAACACGTTCACATTTGCTAGCGTTTCAAATGGATAAAATTTTTTTTTTTGAAAACGCGGGCCTAGACTTTGCGTTTATATTTTTGATAAGAGGCAAACCTATAGGGTCATTTCGCTTTATTCCTCTATTTTTGCAGTTTGTTTGCTATAAAGTAGTGGTTTGCTTCTTGCTCTTCTTAGTTTAAATTCCATTCTCTTTTATGCTAATTTCCGTCTTGGGAAGAAATTAGGACATGCAAACTTGGCATAAATTTACGAAGTATTTGTGATTTTCTGGTTCAAGTCGTCAGATATCACTGCAGTTATAATTTCCACATAATGCTTGTATTTTTCACCAATTTCACTAATGCACGATATTTGCTTGGTTGGCTGCATTTCGTGCTCTAAACAAGTTCTGTTTTGAATCAGCCAACTTTGGAGAGTCAAATCGTTTTAAATTGTACGTCAAAAGTAATTGGCTGTATTCAATGAGATGCGACAAGTAGCATTTACATCTCCTCCTTGTTAGCATATTTTCCTCTTTTCAGCGTTTGAGTGCCGATTTTGTCAAATGTCTTCGAAATGAGTGCCCTCAAATTACGCTTCAACCAGTTTGTAATGATGGTTGCCTCCCGATGTCCTCGGAAATCGACAATTTTAAAATATAGGACTATCACGCTTCTCGTTTTGTACTCGTCAATTCATCAACTATGAATGCTAAGAAAATCATTTCATGAATTTGTACATCATTTCTCCTCCTAAATACCGCTAAGCATTCATCCAGCAAACGTTCCGCTTCCTTTTTGTTGCATACCAAACAAGGATTCTGTCACTCATCTGTGGCAATGTGCTTGCTGTAGGACATTTGGCCTCCTTGCATCTCATTTAAAAAGCATCGCTTTTATCAAAGATTAATATGACCAAGCAGCAGAACGCTCCTATAGAATGGCATCATCTCATATGTCACAAAGCAAAAACTCGGCTCGCCGTATAAACATGAAGTGAAGGTTTTCAACTTCATGACAAGCAGTTCGTAAGTGGCTACAATTAGCACTCGACCATAACAATCACCATCAGGAGAAGCCACATCCGGATAATGATCGACCTCTCAACATTGCAATATTACATCCAAAGCCAAGATGACTTCCATCAAGCAAATGTCTTCAGCAAATCCCACACGTGTGGGGTGGGATGTCCACATTACAAGAGAAATGTGACTGATAAAAAGCGACAATGTGAAAACTTGTAAATATGGAAAATTCCAATCGAAAAATTTCAACTAGGGAATCCTCTCGCGTTGTATTTTCCGATGAGCTACAAAAATAATGTCTATAAACGTTTATCAAAAAATATTTTCTGACCAATAAAATATCCTTGCATATTTCCATTCCCTTGTGACTACTTATCTTTCGCAACTGATTGCATCAGGTATTCACTTCTATTCAATTTCGACGGATTAAATTAAAAATATATCGATAAACCTTAAAATACCATTCAAAGCTGATTCTATCATATTGCAAAGATAGAGGCATTAAAAGAAGTGAAACGATAAAACCGAATACAGAAAGAGAGAAAACATATTAAAACGTCGAATATGCAAAGCTATGATGATGCAATGAAGTGCAGAAATTTGCGTTTTTCAATGGAATAAGTGTTAAATTAAATTCAGAATTGGCCTCAACAAAGCCATATAATAAAAGCACAAAATTCGACCGCTATAGCATTTCATGTTGACCACCCATCATCAAATGCATCATATCCTATGCATGAAGATTTCACACAGTTGAATACCGAATCGTGTGTGCGAAGACACGATACGTACGAAGAAGAACGTAGGCTGCACACATTGAGCATTATCAAATCGTCCATAAATTAGCCAATACTGTTTGTTCGAAGCAGCGAAAAATATTATTATGAATAAAAGAACATCGCCCACGCAGTTATCATGCCGAAACTTGCTAGATAACACAAGCACAGGCATTATATCATCGCCTTTTATCTCTTTGAAAGTGTGGAGTTTTCAAGGATCTTTCTCTCTAAAGTTTTCTGTCATCCTTTAAAAAACGCTCCTTGAGGGAAATTAGCTCTAACGTACTAAATTTGAGGCACCAATACACACCATTGCTACTAAGTAGAGAAAAATATTCAGAAAAGTCCCAGTCAAACTCGAAAACTTTCATCTCGAGTGATGTTGTGAAGAAAGGGCAGAACTGTGTTCAAAATAAAGCCCAAGCCTTTTAAGGCATCGGTACTTTCAAAGTCAATTCTTGTGGTAGGGTGATCAAATGAAAAATAAGTTCTCAGAGATATTGAAGCAAACTGCTTGCTATCAGCCGCTTATCGGTATCGGGTCGCCGAACTTCGAACGATGTACCTCATTCTTGGCGGGTAAGAGTATATCGTTGTGCACGTAGGCTTCACATGCGTAGCACCAAACTGATATATCGGTGAGACTGATAGCCATCGGATGACCACTAGTATTACGATGGATTACCGCGTGTCCACTTACGTAACGACTGCAGTGCGCCTAAAATTTGTATGAGCGCTAATACGTATTACGAAAAGAATATAAATTTGTATTCTGGACGGGTCACTCCAAAAGATCATGTGCAAAATTTTAGGGCAAGAGCGCTCGAGCACGATCATTTCCGACGAAATGAAATGTTTTATTAAAACATTTGTGTTGGACAATGTTCCCAGAGTGATGTGGATTGCCATATTTGCTTTTCTTTCTTTTTTTTTTTTATTTCGGCAGCTGTTCTTGGCAAAACATTGCTCTAGTAGAAAGTTACTTCGACGTAGAAGTAATTTGCAGCAGCACTATTTTACAGCAGAATAAACAACGCTTTTAAGGAAAAGCAGTGTTTTTATTACAGCATTTTTTGTAGAAGAACGTTGTTAATGATTTCCTAAAGCAGATGATTTAGACGTAGAAATCAAAAGTACCCTCTTCCCTTGTCAATTCGCTTAGGCGAGTGAAAAACTATTTTTCAAAACTGTTTGAAATTTTCGTCATATATTTGGAATTTAATGTTGTGCTGCTGCTGCATATTGAAAAAAAATTGGGGAAAAAACGTAAAATTTATAGACTCAGATTACTTAAGGAAACTGCAATCCATTAAAAAAAAATAAAGTATCATTCACTCGATTCATATTCTTTACGTTGATACATTCTCTTTAGTATTATTGTTTTCTGTTTCATTGGTTTCCGTTTCAATGATATACCGACAAAGAATCGTAAAACCTCTGACTGAATAAACAAAACTAATACCATATAGCATGTGAGGCACACCCAATTCTCTTCCGGGGATGAACATTCCGAGCAAATCGACAAAGCATTTATTCCATCGTTTGGAATCGGTCGAACCTTGAAATATTACACTCGCAAACTGGTACGATTACAGCACATTCATATAACTGTCACCGCTGCATAAAGAACATAAATGTGCTATATTTCAAAATAATCATCTTGAATTCCTCCTCAATATTTTCCAGGTGCTCCAAGATGCGGGTAGGACCAGATCTAAGCTAAACTCGAACTTGGGTGCATGCCAAGTCACCAGCCTTAATTGCGAACTTCAACATATGCACTAGTCTTTTTGCAGGTCTCTTTAATCGAGCATCTCAGTTCGGATGTTTTTCAAAATCTATGCATGATGCTCCTAATGTAGATTTCCGTTTCAAATCATGGCAAAAAGAATATGAAAACATACAATAGAAACGTACGGCAAAAAATATAAAAATCTCATGATTACTACATAACTTCACGGTGAAAAGAATATACAAATGATTAATATAAACATAAGGATTTTTCGGAATTACTTTTCAAAATATAATGGCGGATATAAGAATTTCGAAAGCGACACATTCTTACTATGTAATAAATTACAATGAGATTGAAGATATGCATTTCGAAGAAAAAAAATCAATAAATAGCTGACAATATAAAACCTCTTCTAGATGAGGACATGTTGTGAGAGGGACGACAGCATGTAATGCTACTCGCACTTGTTGACTTCCGCTTGGAGCAGGCTGTTCCTCTCCAGTCATTTTGCAGCACTTCTCTGAATAAAGCTCCTACAACATTGATGGGTCAGAAAATATGGTACACAATTATGTCAGTACTGAGTACGGAACACGAGATATCAGCGTGATCGAACTTGTGGCTAATGATGTTAACACTCCAAAATGATATACACTTTCGCAGTCAGTTTAATTCGACACAGTACCCGTCCCTGCATGAAAATCGAAGGCACCGTACGTATTTTTTAGACGCATTAGAATGCCGCGGCATTTCCACAGCACTTCAACAGCAAGTAACTAAGAGAAAAATGGCGCAATGACATATAAGCTCACATTGCGGCGTCGATATATCGAACAATATTGGACGGCCTTCATCACCTATTACTGAGTACTGTACTCCCGTATTGTCTCCTTATTTCATTTCTGATACCATTCTGTTATAGGACAATATTCAGAAAGATTTCAAAGTACCCCCCCCCTCCCCCCATAGTTGACATACACATCAGTTTTAGCTCGCCAAAAAATGTTGCAGTATAAACAATGCTCCGCATAGTTTTCAGTTCCGCGTTCTTTGAGTCTGCAACCTGCCCCCCACCAATACCGTTAACGCACCCACTTCCTCAGCTTTTAAGCTGCGCCAGAGTCGTTTCAAAATGCTTCAACGAATTAAATGTCTGTTCGCCGGAATTTTCGCTTTGCGAACGTTTCTTTCTTGCTTCCTTGCTCTTAAACTTTTGCATGCTTTCCCACCTTCGCACAGTGAAATAAAATAAAGTAGAATAAAGCAAACTCTTTGGCACCACATGGAACCAATACCAATCCTGGGCACAGTATGGTCGGTATACTTATTCGTTCAAAAGCAGAATACATATTATTCCCACTGTGGGTTACAAAATCACAACAATTACAACAAAAAAAAAAGGTGCAACGATATAAAACTTCTATGGCATTAACATTCTGTCGGAAAAGCGGGCATCCAAAAGCGGCCACTACGATGCACAGTCCCGCTCCAAGACAATAAGACCGTCCGGTTGTGTAAATCCTCAAAATCGTAACGTGAAACTTATGAAGACGTCTCGGTGAAAGCGAACTGCTTTCATAAACCACAGCGTAGATAATGCTGTTCGTCTCCGCATCCAACCCGCTGCATGAAATTTACCACTTCGAATGTTACCTAAGCGGGAAAAAAAGAGTGCAGAGGTGCAGAGATCTGATATCATCATGGCTCAAAAGTCTGCAAAAAGCGAGTAGAAATCACAAACTTAACTTAATGATTGTATAGATCGCTCTGCCTTCACATGCCTCTTGGCCAAATCTTTTAGACTTTTTTACGCACGAGTGATTTCGAGTATTTTATCGTCTAATTGAGAAATAGCTGTGTCCGCGGCAAATGCATCCCAAGACATGGACGTGATATGATAAGGAAAGACGACTGGACTGATATCGTAAGGTAGACCGTTTAAAATGCCAACTATCGATGAAAGGTTACGCGTACATTTTAAGATGCAGTCGACGCCTAAAAGGTGATCCGGGCGACACGTCTTGACCCGCTCACCTACTACATACACACTCGCTGAGGACGTACCTGCCGCGTCGTTGTTTTGTTTATGAATTTTCACATTGCAGGGTCCCTCCACTATTCCGATCAGTCCTTTTGTCTTCTTTCTTATCCGTTTTACCGGCAAAAGTAGGTTATACCTTTCAATAGCACGTCACCCACTTTATTGCAAATAAGCGCTCAATTATTACTTATCAGATAGCACTAACTAAGGCAGCATTCGAATGTGACAATACAACGCATAACACCATCGGGTGGACGTTATACGGCGAGATACCTAGAGGTTTGTATCACAGATCGTAAACTGCAGCGCACGTTACAAGCACATGAGCAGCAGGATATGCAAGACATCTTCGCTAGCACGTATTGTTCACAACTCAACGTTGACACCCCTCTAAGAAATGATTAAACCTCATCCGGGACCTTCAGTAAGTGTCAACTGTTTGTTGACGCAAAACGCGCATCCCAGTTTGCTAGAAGATACCGCCACAACTCTCTAAAACACTTATTCCGTTCCCTCGTTTCTTCATCAAAGCCGCCTGCACCGCAGACTCCACAGATTTATTTCTGCCCACGAATTGAGCTGTCCACACATCGAATGGTGTACCGATATTTCCAAGATACAGACGTCACATTTCCACGCCATTTGCAGCAAGTTGTGAGATACAATATCTATCTAGCATATTGCCACCATTGCCTACCACTGTTTCACACCATCGAAGCACTTAAGACACAAAATCCCAGCAATACATTTACGTGTTAAACTACTGTTGAAGCGACCAACTACTGTGTTAAAGAAGTTACTGTCGAACAAACCGACCTCACCGCGCCTTCTGTGTTATCAAAATAGCAGTAAACACCGTTAAAGTTGGAACTACAGTATTTTTGTATGCAAAATTATCCACTGAAGTCACATTGCTGTTCACGACTGGAAGGATGTACTTAAAAAGTACACAAAAACCTACTAGGCAAGCAGTAATGATAAGAGGAATGACGCCGGAAATGCAGCGTCGTCGCATTCATGAATGCTCTGGAGCTATTTCGAGCATACAAAAACATCTAAATCATGACGCCAGATGAGCAGATTCACGAAACCATTTAAAAGGCGGCACTAAAGCTACAATTTCCATTTCATCACAAGCTCTTTAAGACAATCATAAATGGCTGTTCTTTTTTTCGGATTGTTCGTTTTTGCGGTGCATCTGGTAATACATGAAGGGAACCGGAAACTGGAATAAACTTCTCAGTACTTGAAATGAGACCATTAAACTTACTGCACTCTATCTAAGAAATGCCACACATATTTTTTCGGTGTCCATTCACCCGTAATGCGTTATGAAGTTGCTATGCGACGAAATACTCTATTAGGGATGTGGTTTTCGTTTGTGATTCACAAATTTCATATAATTTAGATGACTAAATGATCTTTTATTTGTAATTAATATAAATATGAAGGGGATTCAGAAGAGAGTTCTCATCTACGTTTCTTTATTGGAAATTCATTTCTGCTCGAATAAAAATGAAACTCGCAAATATATTATATCGAAGTTTTCCGCTTATTATAACCAATTTGTTTCCTTTCTAACCGTTATAAAATTCTTCAAGAGAATAGCATTAACCTTTACAGAAGAAGAAGACGTACATCACAAGAATGATTCTCTACAAGGTGAAGCGAGCAAGAATATTAAGGGTAAAACTCTGTTTATTGTACAACTTATTCCTTAAACTTTTCAAAAAAAGGAAGTGAGACGGTTATTTAATTGTTTTGTACACGACTATATTCGTTCCTTTTTGTGACGTTCGATTGTTAGTGGTTGTGTCCGCGATCGGTTACTGCAATGAAGCCATTTCACTTGTTCAGTTGTTTGCATGATTGTTTCTGTGGTTTCGTATATTTGCTTATCTCTGTGCAAATGCAGAGGATTTCTGGACTTTACAACCAATCTACATTTGTCCTTAATGCAAAGAGAATACTTAAGGGAACTTCTGTTCCTCAAAAAAAAAAAAAAAATTTGAAATTTAATAGTTTAAAAGCAAAGCTCGAAAGTAATAGTGGTTATTATTTGATGCTCACTTTACTGATGAAATTCTTCCTACCTTTTCCAAGAATTTCAAAAATTTCCACCAGATCCCTCTGACAAGTCGTCAAATTCAACATCCCTTTCCGTCCCTGACAATCTTGGGGTCATGACTAACAAGGTGTTTGGTCGTGCAATCGGAAAATTTTGTTCCACATCAACAATCTTTTGTTGTTTAGTGCTCGAAGGGCAAACATTTCAGCCAGAACGCCATTAAAAAGCCTGCAACAAAATCTCCGCTTTAATAAATTCAAATAAATCTGCAGTGGAAAGTGAGAAAATGAAGGCGAAAGTAAAAACTTTTGCGATACTAACCGTTACGAATGTGAATGCGGCGTTTCGGCAAAAAAAAATGGTCTGCGGTTCCAAACAAAAAAAAAAATCCACAAAATTCTGTACGAATCCAACAAAAAAACTATTCGCATATCAAGGTATGTTGACCAAAAATAATTATGCAAATTCGTCCGGAACTTATTTGATTCTCTGTTTAATATTTAAATAATAGAAATCACATCTCTGTACTCGTTACATTGAACTATTGCTAACCTTGCAGCTAGCTACTTATTATTGTGGTCGTTAATGAATTTGTCGCTATGAATGCAATAATTCTCAGATTACAGCCCCCAATGCTCGCAGCATAAAAGTTGCTTACTAATGATGTAAACTTTATTCTGATGACCATTTTACCCATTCAAATGTGACCTAAATCATCTGAGACGTAGTAGGGAGTTTCTTGATCAATTCCGACGGAGAACCTTAAAAGTAGTCTGCCATCAATTCGATTCACTCGAGATTGCTAAGGTTATTTCAAGAATTTTGACAAGAATATGAATAAGATCCATTCAAACACATCTTAATGAAAATACCCAGAACGTTTTCAGCAACATCAAATGCAACTGAATCAATGGCCCACAAGTGTCTGGTTAAGTCGACCAATATGCTTTCATGTGGCTAAATTGATCTGAGCACATCTACTGGAAGACAAGACAATCATCGCAACAGCCTACATACCATTATTAAGGAGATGGTGTGTTAAAGAAACTGACGATTGAGTTGTAGGAAGTTTTTGCACTCGCATTGGCAAATTCATTAAATACCGCAATCGTAGCAACCTGCAGCAAAGGATGAACCGAAGTGTTTATTGCGATGCATTGCAATTTCAATCAAACATGATACTTCTTTTATTTATTTGTAGTATTACTCCGCTGCTCTAAGCGTTTAACCGTAACAAATAAGAGAATATAATGAGCACTGGAAATGTTTTCTTCTTTCAGATTTCTCTTTTTTTAAATGAAGAGAAAATGTTGCTAACACGCAATCGATCAAACTATTCAACTAATGAATAAAGATATCCGACTGAATGCACGCAAACTGCAAAGGAATTACCGCTATGCAGAGGATATAAAGATAATCGCTCGTATATACTCACTTTAAAAGAATATGCACACAAACTAGGCTATGTTCACGTCAACAGCCAAACGAGTACCACTTACCCCCTACGCCACTACCGCAACCTTGGAACCCCATGGAAGTATTCACTGCACAGACCGATCAGCAAATGCTCCTCGTCCGAGTACTGAAAACTTAGGATTCGAGTTCCCACTGCTTCCCCCATATTTTCCCCTCTCCCATACTTATGCATTTGCTGCATTCTTCGGTTCCAGTGACTCAATTAAAAATTAGCGCGTGGTAGGCGATTTTATTGCACATTACATACAACCGATCTCGCAGCATTACCTTTTGCAACCGAAGAGTCGAAGCTAACTGACAAATATGCAGACACACATATATGTATCGACCCCAATGATGCGTTGAATACCTGTAACTGCGCATAAAACGATGCGAATAGTTGCGACAGAAATTGAAATCCCATCACAACCTTCCTAGTAAACAGACAAGAGTAAGACAAGCCGCTTTCAAAAGCCTTCAATAAAACTGCAACTAAGTGAAGTTCCAACTCGTCGGTGAGCACGGTGAATCATCACCGCAAAACTCTCTCTCCACGCCGTCTGTACCCTAGCATTCCGACGGTATATTTTCGCAGAATGAATTTCATCATCTCTAAGCATCGCACACATCAAAATTTCGTTTTCAAATTATTTACTAATAATCGCAACAACGGAAAATATGAATTCTTTGTCGTTATAAAGAAAATCGTCGGAAAAACAGTACTTTTCCTTGCGATAGAGTAAATAAATTCAATACGTTTTTCACTTTTTAGTATCGTCTCGATTGTAACAGCGCCGAACACATCGACACAGCATTCAGATGAGTCGGTGCATGATAGATGCTCCACAAGAAGCAACTTCATCGAACAATACTATCATCGTCGATCGACAGACTACGATGATTGAAAGTACGTTGCAAATTTTACGCAATAACCACCTTTTCACTCTTTGATTATTTAAAACAAATAACGAAGGAAAAAACCATATCAATAAAGTGTGCAATAAACATAGGGAAAGTTTTATTGTTTTATGACAACAAGCGGAGTAACGATATCTTACATAAACAAAAATGATTAGTGGGATGATCAATGAGTGCTCCAAGAATGGAGGTTATAACAATCACCATGAAAGCTTCAAGCTTAGACCACTCTATTATACTTTACAATAAAGCAACATTCGTCACGCATATTTCTGCTGAGCATAAAATTTTTAGCAATTAACTGTTCAGGTGATGCTCAGGTAAAGCGGCACATCAAACAATCCAATAATTATTACCGACCATTCTGAATAAAACACCTCCAACTTTAAATATTCCAATATCTGCACTACTTTCAAACGATATAAAAGTGGTGTTATGACTTGAGAACGAAGCTTCAACTTAGTAGTTAGCTGCATAACGTTTCATGCTGATCATTACCATGCTGGTCACTGATCATTAATTCTGACTTCTGGAGACAGAATAAACCGAATGTGTTTTGATGATTACAGGTGCTCAGGTAAATACTAGTGTTTGCTCAGGTAAACACTAATATCGTTGCATATAAAAGCAGAGAGCTGAATTAACTGCCGAAGTTTTCGTGCAATTCTATTGATTTTCGACAACATTCAACGGGTAGGATAGCAACGCCGCGATCGCGGGCACTCGTTGCTGTGATTGAACAATTCAGTTTAACTTTTTTTTTTCAAAAACTCGTTACATTCACGAAACAAAGAAAGAGAACTTTCAACAGCATAAAGCTTGAAAAATCAAAAGCATTTTCGGCTGTCTATTACCATCGCAGAACTTAGATCACTTCCAAATACAAGAAAATTTGCATATTAAGATAATGGTAAAGAATAATTATGTACAGATGCCATTAAACAACAAGAAGAATTCACAATCATTTTGAAGTACAACAAAAATACGGCACAATAGAACACCGAAGAAGGCCACATCCCAGGCATAAAGCATTCATAAATTCTAAAAAGCTCATAATTTTTGGAAGTTATTATTGCGGAGAGGAAGAATTAAAGACTTCAAGGTTTCCAAACAAATGTTATTGACTAGATATCGAGGTTACTTTGAGAGAGGATGAGGGATGAGCGGTGGAATATTTTCAAAATCACATAAGCTTCCAATAATCCTATATCAATCCGCAAATTTCTTTATAAGCGGAAGATGACTATGGCCTTCGATTTCAACGTCTCCATTGTAAAATGCCTTATTAAAGCAATCATTCAACGATTCTATATACAAATACGGCAACAAACATGATCAATTCACGTGATAAAACTATGACTTAAATGTGCAATTTTGCAACTTCCAAATATAGTAATAAAACGATAAATGTACTATGCATAGCATCGCTGAGAAATCACAATTTATGGGAAGTGAATAAAAGTTGCAAACGAAATATGAGAGAATGCAAAAAAGAGGGATATTGACAAAAACAGAACGAGATTATGATAAAAAGCATTGTAATTACCTGAGAAAATTCATTGTGAGAGGTATAAACACAGAGAAGTGAGCGCGATTAATATTGGTGAGGGGTATTACCTAACTGATAGACACTATGAACGAAGACAGCATTTGGTTAGAGGAGATTTTAAAGCTAACGCAGCACAGCAAAAACAAACAGCTAAGGAGTGCCAGTGAAGACAGTTTACAGGGCAACTCGGCTTTTTTTTCCTTTTTTTGCCCCTCATCATCGTTGTAAACGTTTATCACAGATCGTTAATCTGTCCTCATAGCTGCAGAAAACACCACCTGCTCCCAATTTCCAGGATCCATGCGCATTCTTTCTGAAGTTAAAAGAAGTTAGGACTTCAAGTAGCCAAAACCCGTTATCATGAGGCCTTAAGGTGAAAATAAACCGATTGGAGGTGTGTTCAAATACGAAATTTCGAATACACTCCGTGACATTAAATGACGCTTAGCTCAATCGTCAAGAAATGCTGCCATCGTGACGTCTGTTTCCTAGGAATACGCATTTTCCGCACTGTGCACTACCTATTCAAACGAAGCACTGTTTTGCTTCGTAAGTGGACAGCTCCACTATTCCTTCTCAATAGCACTTCCTGCTCTTTTTAAGTGGTTTGTAAGCGCTTCTATATTTCTTAAAAATAAATTGATATTTCATTAGGCATCTGCGACAAAAGTGCACATTTTCCTCACATTCTCTTCTGATCTCTTCATAGCACGTTTCTGACCAAATGTGCCTCTTTTCTAAAGTCCAGTTGCATATTGCGTGTTCCCCTTGAAATCAGGCTGGATGTTGCATGCGTTAGTCCTTAACTGATGAGATGAGGAGGGGGGAGGAGAGGGAGAGGAATTTAATAGTGATCGCTGCATGCATCTATGACTGTGCAGATCTAAATACGTGCTATGGTGAAGAGCTCTATGCAATATTAATGACACATACAGACGATCTCACATTACGTGACGAGTTTTTAATTTGCTGAAAGCAAAAAATATCCGTCTAAATTATTGGTTCTGAGAAGAAAACAGAAAGACTGATTCCACCCTACGTGGAGGTGGCTATCAAACATTTGAGGAGCACCCTATGTTCATATTCAAGTCGAATCGACTCAAAGCATTAGTTGCTTTACGTCTCGCATAAAAGTATAATTTTGAAAAGCACGGGAATCCCTCCAGAATCCTTCAACAAATCCCTAATATTCGCTTGTATATCAGGCCATTAGAGAAACAAATAACACAAATCTTTGACAATCATATACAATATTCAAGGAATTTAACAAACATATTCAAAGAAAAAAAACAGAAGGCAATCTTTACACAACCAAATCCTTCTTTTAAAAAAATCTTTAAAAAATTGGATCTAATATGCGAATAGGGGAGAATGTGGCAAAAGGAAGCACACAGTGCTATTATTAATAAAAGCTAAGGACATATTTGCTTTCCTCCAAACCTGAGCGATCAACCCGTCAACAGGTAATCAAACATCAAAATCTGTGGACGGAAAAGACAGTCCAGAACCGACCTCTAAGAACTGCGAACTAGAACGTAATTGGTGAAGGTTATTGATAGGGCAACATTGGTGAAGCAAAAAAGCAATAATGATCTTCCTACAAATAATTACACTCATGTTGTTTAGCCATTTTTTCAGTTGACGGTTGCACAGACTCACTTGCAAGCGTCGACTCATCGGATTCCGACTCATCGCGAAGTTTCGTCTTCGAAAGCAACACCTCTGGTTCCGGACTCACTTCCGGCAACTCCACTGCTCCCTTGATAAGTTTCATTTGTAGACCATTTAGGCAAGCCCAATACTGCGACTGATACAGGCACACACGACGTATCGTATCCCATGCAGAACGCCGAACAACGGTTCTAAAAATTTGTAAGCATTCATTCACAACGTTTTGGTTACATCAAATCTTCTGCAAAAAATGAATACTACAAATTTCCACCAAGAAAAATGGGAAATTTGATCAGAAATGTTGCCGCAAACTGGATTAAACAATACTAGTCGTTGGGCAACTGCAGAAGGCGACTTTTATGATCAAAACAACTGGGTCAGATTGATCCAATCGAATAACTAAGGCATTTAGAGTTGGAGTTTGCCCCATTCCAAGTTATGGCTCTGCAAATATATATGGGTCCATTTGTAACACTCTACTCGAATATGCGGTTTCGGCATTGCTGGTTCTCGGTCTGTTCAGATCGAGGGAGGGGGAAGAGGAAAAGGACGGGAGGTACAGGCAAGTAGGTTTATCAAATATGAAGTTTTGGTCCTAGCGGACATTTTTGCACACTGCATTCAGTTGTGATAAACGTTTTCGTGCCAGGAATCGTACATTTCCTTCATAAAACCTTTCACAAGAATACCTTTGAATCATCCTTATAGCCAGGAAATAAGTAACCAATTTCACATCTTTGAAACTGGTAATTCTTCTCAGTACACCAATACACCCTATCCTTACTGTTTTCGCCATCCTTCAAAATTTCCCTCCCTATGCCTTCTTTTACGGTATTGCATTGCTTCTTTTTATAAATGATCAGCCATTCGTGGTTGTCGCTGCACTAGATCATAACCTAAATCTCTTCGAATCCTCCGTACCTGTACAGTGAAGGTGTACACCTCAC
Source organism: Ascaris suum (assembly GCA_013433145.1). Classification (NCBI taxonomy): domain Eukaryota; kingdom Metazoa; phylum Nematoda; class Chromadorea; order Rhabditida; family Ascarididae; genus Ascaris; species Ascaris suum. The sequence goes on from CM024175.1 coordinate 3,992,637, forward strand.
GACCTGGAATCGGACGTAGAAGGGGTGGGTGGATGAAAGAGGTAACAAATAGCAGAAAGGCGAAGTTCGATAGCAGCGGATAGCACAGTGCATAAACCGGCACACTGTGCTGTGAAGACAACTAAAATATTCGTTGGCAGAAGAAAAAGAATACCTCGATGTCTTAGTACAGGACAGTGGTGCTGGAGACACTAATGGCAGACATCTGTCAAGTAACGTCTTCACGACAGCCTCTGCGCAGTCTTGCAGTACCGTTAGAGAGTAACCTGCAATTCAGCTCTTAACCAAATCTTTCCTCTTCTTAAGAAAAACAAAAAAAAAAACCGTATTTCATAAGGCGACGGTTTGAAAACACTTCAAAGAATATCAATATTTATCGATCAGATAAGCGCAATCGAGCATAAAAATACTTACACTGTCAGACTCCGTGATTTTTTCAACGAAAATTCACTCGGTTAGTTGCAAAATTTTCAAAAAAGAAAAAAAAATTACAAACACTTTTCCGCTGTCCACAATGACGGCATAAAACACTTCTATATATCAGGTGCAGTTCACAATATACAGTTTCATAAACGAGCATTTTTAAACTGAAGGAAGCACTTCCTTGAAATGGATCCAACTTTTCTCAGACTCTTGCAACAAACGCACACACATCCTTCGCCTTAGTCGCGGTTGTCTCTAATATAGAATCTTGCATCGTTTGTGATGCCTGTTCAGCCAACAAGACAGCTGTGCTAATTTTCGTCAAGATCACAGATGCGATGGCAACGCTACACAAGACGCGGAATGTGTACCACGCAAAACAAATACCCTTCGGCTGATCACAACTGAAGGTTCAGATCAGAAATCATCGTATTTTCACAGAAGTGAGTACCACATTTTATGGATATTGGTTATCAACTAACGTGACCTCGACCTCCCCACCACTGCTAAAAAGTACTAGTTTCCAAATACATGAGATCTGCCCTTTTAAAGTACTCCTTCATAAAAAAACAGCCTATGAAAGTATGGGGGGTGAATGTACCAGGAAACCAGGATACCACCTAGTGTTAGAGTAAGTGAAACATCGGAAAGCCCTAAAAATCCTTGTCAATCTTCTCAGACCTTCCAGTGACAAAACACAGAAAAGAAAACACTTAAGCACTTCTTCAAAACTAACACATATCATGGGAATTTCACATAAAAAGGTGCAAAGACTTGTTACAGGGTCATTGGAAATTACTTACATATTGAGACTAAATTAACCAAAGAGCAGAAAATGTGGACGCCATAGAACAGCTAGTAAAAGAAACTGTTCAGCAATTACCTTTATCACCTGTGTGGATCATTATCTCTCTCCGCAACTATGTTTTTCTCTTCAGCACCCTTCTTCATTCTTCCTAGTGGTCCATTTTAGAGTAATTTACTGCGAGCAACGCTTACTTCGACCTTTTTCTGCTTTTATGTTCACTTCCTTCTACGGTTAACACTCGAATTTCGCTCGATTTATGCCCTCAATAGATACGAGTTTCTCTTTCGACAATGCCGAATCGCCAGGCAAATTCGGCTCAACATCGTGCAAAGCTATTGTACCAAAAGACCTCCAGATAGAATACCCGAGACCCTGCCAATCGAGTACACTTGTTTTTAAACAAACAGGTCCGGCTGACAAATAAATCAACTGCTATCTGCCGAACAGGGCTGCAACCTGTAAACGAGTAATCAAAGGATGATTTAAACGAGAGCACAGAAATGATCTTACCTCCTTCGAGCGCAACGATAATGCGCCCTTTTGCGAGTGCGCCTAACTGATATGTAAGCTGAGCATAACATTGTGCACTTAATTCATAACCACCTAGTATATCCCCATACGCAGCATCAAAGCCACTCGACACAATCACAAGTTGTGGTGAGTATTCATATGCAATCGGCATCACTACCTGTAATCAGCATTTATTATAATCTGACTTACCTCGAATATACGCAAAGAATTTTTCGTTAATTCACTGGATTAAAAAAAGGTAAGCTCATTGGAGGGAAGTATTTTTGACTCTAAACGGAAACTTCCGAAACGATCTCGGCTCTTGCAAAACAGAGACCCGTTGGAGAAAAATTCCCTAACCGTATCATAAAAATATTCTCAGTTCGCTTTCTGAATTGTCAACACATTTTTCAACTAATCTACCCGTACAATTCAGGTGCCAAAGAACACATAACGATGAAAAATATTCATCAACCACCATGAATGCGGTGTTATTTTTATTATCTATATTAAAAGAAATCAACACTTTGGACAGAAATAAGACTCTAGTTGATCGACAGTTTGTCTGAAGAAACTGGCGAGGGAACATTAACGTCAAAACGCCGCTAGCAATATCAATATAGAATCAATGTTATTGAAATGATCCAATGAAGGTGACGGTCTAAGTGATCTATGCTTTCAATACATAAGATAGTGGTTAAAGAGTAGAACTCCATAGAACACGATTTGATCAAGCCATCCGCAATCACCTCGCCCGACTACCTATATAAATATGCAGCAAAGAAAATGCGAACAGCTAAATCTAAATGAATGAAGCACTCTAAAATTAAGGCAAAAGAGATTGCCGAACAAGTTCCCAAAGAAGATTACTGTAAACATTCTTCTCCTCCTCCCTTATAAAAAATTCGATCCTGCAGAAAATAAATCTCAAGACACCTTGGTAAAAGCCATGCGATAATCGTTGTCACTCATACGTCCATGTGAAAAGGGTATATTGATGCTATATCCGAGGCCTGCACCTTCGCCACCATCTTCGACGTCTTTCGGCTCATTTGCTGGGTAGAACAGACCATCATCGTGACGATGTAGAGATATATACAAAACATGTGGATCCTAAAATTACGCAAACGTCAACAACTTCATCATTATACAAGTTAAGCATTACTAATCCTGTTCTGCGGGTCTATTTGCAAGCCGAACAATTAGCAAATGAAAAATCACGAAGCATTCTGGTCACTTAGGCATTTACTTAAATGCTAGCTCATATTTCAGCGCTTGAATAGAATTCATGTGGTCAACATGACGGTCACTTGGTTATTACGCTAACCCTATGAATTCATAAAATGCTGCTGGATGCTCATCTCAAGCGTTTATCAAAAAGAGGTTTTCACGAGGCAGAGGGATATAGGGAAGAAGGTATCGGGCAATAATTAAGGAGGAGGCATCGGGCAGTACATAAAAAAGAGGATATCGGGCACTGCGATATATGTTATGCCATTCAATAGTATAGACTAAAGACGGCGGATGCATGCGATGAAATGCTTTCTTGCTTGTCTCTCGTATGTTTTCACGCCAACCAAACTTCTAGGCTCAGCCACCACTATCAAGACATCGACATCTTAATTGAAAGACTCTTGGGCATTGCATCAGTGTTCTAAAAAAACAATTATGTTCAAATGCAAATATAAGCTAATTCATACTACAAAATTTGCATAGAGATTATGCATCCATATAACTGATTCAGAACTTTATACAAAATTATACTTATATTACAAATGAATAATATAATAAACACCACATTTATAGTAAATAGGATATATTTACAATCAACTGAAGAGTGAATAATAAACAATATTAATGCCCAGCAAACGGTGAAAAAGCAGCGCATATCGCCTAATAGCGAACTAATCTTTCAGAAGACTCATTTGGCAATACTTGATTGATTGCATACTGCGAAACAATGCGATTGCGAATGAAATGTCGTGATGCATATAGTGCGAGTCATATATGGTCAAGCCCCTACCCAATATATTCGAGAATGGAAAGCCAAGTAAATTATATGATAATGATCGATTTTTTTTCTTGCAATGGCCCTCCCAAATTAAAGGAGAGGCATTCGCATGAGCGACGAATAAGCAAGTAAAAGAATTGTAGGTAATGATGATAAGGACCGGAAGGAAGTGGGAACTTTGAGTGCTGCGCAAACTACCAGAAACTGCGGCAAAGAATTATTTGAAAACGATGAATTTTTGGCACCTTTATCGGCACTGGTGGCCGGCCTTGGCACGCTACTGCTCAGGTTTGAAATTCGCGCTGCTCTAAGCGATCTGTGACAATAAACTCGTTTCGGATTTCGAAATAACACAAACTTCTTGTAGGAGAATTGTGCCTCAAAAGCCATTGAGGAAAATATCCACCAAAACTGTTGCTAAATTCCGAGAACCGGGCAAGGGGGAGGTGGGGAATTAAGCTGCGCGCTTATGAAGGGAACGCTATAATATAGCAATAAGATGGCTAGATTTAAACGCAAAAATAATATGCATCGAGAGGGGTAAACTGCCAAGTACTGCACCTACCATACTTTAGTGTGGTATGTACAGTACTTGGCAGTTGTCAAGTAACACTGCCAAGTAAATACTGTACATACCACACTTTACTCCAACCAAGCCAATCATAAATTTTTGTGTCTAAAATTATATACTGAAAGCATCTATCTGCCCCCTGACTTTTAATTAAATCTGCTGCGTCAGAAAAAAAAAGTACACGAAAATTAAAGGAAATGGGTCGCCATCCAATGATCGTTTACTAGCATTTCCGTACCTTTCAAACGCTAGTCGAGATCTAGCCTGAACATACCTTTCAGCGCCTGCTTTATTAGGCAGATGCGACGCCAAACAAGCGTCAGCATCGATGCAAGTATTGATTGCACCCTTCTTTTCTTCAGGAAAGTGAAAGCACCGCGAAGGCGACAGAGAGAGGGGAGAAAAAAATAAATGTGAGGAAAGGAGAGAGGATCTTTGCAGAATTATAATTAGCCTACCAGAGACTATCAATTGTTCGTGTCCATTTTCTCATAAAGAGCGCAGATGGTTAGCGAACACTCAGCATCACAGCACTGAAATAATATCTAAGCACTAAGCTAGCATTCGATCGACCATGCATTCAACAAATGAACGAACTAACCGAGTAAAAAATCTCTTGAATTCCGTTGCCATGATGGACATCCCAATCGACGATCAATATGCGCTCCAGGCCATACTTCTCCATCGCATACTACAACAATGCAATGCGTTTAATTATTGACCTTTAAAAGAGAGACCTTCATATGTAAATTTGGCAACTAATTATTGCATCACTTCGAAACGTTCGGCGACTAAATATTCGACCATTGTCAGATATCAGCAGACGGAGACCGAGTTACAGAGGTCATTGATCTGCTAGGAGGAGTCGAAGACATTTTCATTCGCTGGAATGTAGAAGGTTGAAAAAACTCACCTTCGCTGCGATAGCAACATTGTTGAAAATGCAAAAGCCAGCCGCCTGTGACGGTGTTGCATGGTGACCTGAAATGCCGTTTGCTGATTTCATTAAAAAACAATGAAAATTAAAATACGATTTCATCCAGAAATCATGGTTAAGCATTCATTCGGAAAAAGTGAAACAACATTTAAGTACGTTATAAATGCCTCTGAAAATTTGCATTTGGGAAAGCTGATTGTGGCAACATCGGGTCACGTATGTGAATGTGAATATGAATGTGTGTGTTGGTCAGTACTTCCGGTAGCTCCGATCCTGGAAACACTAAAGCTACGATATTTGGTGAATATAATGTACATCATGCAATAGGCTCTATTTCAACATTTAACTTCGGACCAACATTTTCGACCGGTCGGATTGTCACTTCAAGCCGATCAAGTCGCAATAAAACCGTTTTTTTTTTACAATTGAAAAAGACAGGCGATCCGTTGAAAGAGGGTTTCTTTAATGTGTGCATTCGCAAGCTTTTCCTTTTATTCTTGAGCGATCTCTTAATTACAGCAGGTAGAAAGAAAGTACTGATACTAATCGGGTGCATAATAACAGCAAATATAGTTCAAAATTTCCCGCCTTCAAGATGACTGCACAACTTTTCAACAATTACTTGAAACTGAAGTGCTTTTTTTTCACAAGGAAGACGATTCCTTTGAAGGTCGCTACGAAATAAGCAATGAATTTTATCTCACTATACCTCCACTACAAGTCCCTTCAAACTCAGTTAATGAAAATTAAAGAAGCAACAAGGAATTTACGAGTTAAAGTGACATACTCTGACTTCACAGTAAAAAGAGCTCCTCAATTTCAGGTTATGTAGACATCACAAGATTGGATAGCGAATCAGTAGCTTTCATAACAAAAAAAATGTAAATGAAACAATACTGATGACAGCAGAAAAGTTCATCTCACCGATGGAAGTAAAAAGCAACAAGCGATAGTATCGGGAAGGAAATAAATGAAATTCCCTCATAGAACAGCCTCTAAGACACGAATACAACACAGAAATGAAATGAAGAGATGGCCCACCAGGTGGACGGATGAGTGCAAAAGCGTTTCTTGCCCGCTCTTTTCTTTCCTCATCGAGTACTGCATCAACGCACTGAAACAAATTGCTTAACGAATACGATTAAGTCACTGTAGATTGAGATAATTTCTCAAATTTGTCCCAGCCGAGAGCGTCATAGTCATAGTGTTTAGTTAGGTAGTAACGCGCTTCTTCGAATAGCTTTCTGAACTGTTTTAAGTACGGAGTGATTATGATTTGCAACACTTTATTAAAGAATACCTCTGAAGAAAGCGAAGTGTCGTTAGGTATCACTCAAAGGCTTCCACATAAATAATTTGGTTGAGTTGACCTAATAAATGCTGAAATGCTGGTATCTAAGCGAAAATGCTTTGCACACATTCTTCCTCCTACCAATTTTTTTGCACAAAAATATTGCACATTCAAGTAGTGTCATGTTTTCTAAAGCCTTCATTTATTGATGTGCTCCTTCAAATCCACATCCCCCTTCTATTCACTATATTAGCTATTTTCTTTATTCCTTATGAGTGAAGATTTTTATTACTAACATCCAAATACCTGTAGCCCCTCATGTTGCCTTGGTCATGTCAAGAGCTAAAAATGAACAGCAATGCTTCCTAATGATGGCTGATTTGTGCCATCTCGTTTTTGTTAATCCGCAAAATCAGCTCTTCAACAATTCCATAATATAAATTGCTCTAAAGTGATGTCGCTATTCTTATGAGGAGTTCACTTGTACGAGTCGATTAAACCATCTCACTGAAATACACTGTTTGGATTACTTCAGAATTTGCCCAAAATCCATTGTATCACTTGAATCGATTAAGAATTCTCGAGTATTCATCTTACTTTCTAATTTTTGATTATTTCAGAAAAAAATCACCACATTTATTCAACTTTTTTTGGAATTTTTATGGATCACGGCAAGTACCCACTGCACTATTCAAATTTGTTATCAGTTTTGCCAAAAACCACCATATGGTCCGAAACTGATTGTTATGACATTCCAAAAAAGACATTGTGGGAAGGAGGGAAGGTCGGATATAAATTTCGCGCTTTCTATTCCAATTTCCGCCGTGAATGCCTCTACGATCAGATAATATGGCTTTACCAACTTCTGATAATGATAATATAATATCCGCGATCTGAGCCTAAAAATTTGCCCCAATCTTAGCCAATGGGTGCAGTGTTCGTAACTTCAAAGCATAATTTTTAAAGATATCAATTCTCGTTGAACGCAATAATTCATTCACGCCATATTCATCACTATTTATCAATCGCCTAAAGAAATGAACAGTCTGCCAGATATTGCAAAAGGTTGCATTTTATAATATGCTGTAATCATCAAACCTTAAGTCTTATAATATTCAACAACCGATTGTTTCAAAAGTTTTGAACAACAGAAAAAAAGACAAACAAAGCGAAGTAAAAAGAGCTCATAAACAAACCTCAAGAATAGAACCCACAGCCGCAATCGAAGCACGAAACGACTCCTTACAGAAATACATAGAATTCGAATGATCTTCTTCACGCCTTCTTTCCGACTCATCAACCTCAACATAAAACAGCTTATATTCTTCGCTAAATAATTCTATAATGTTGACTGTCTGATTCAACAACATTATTGGATTTCTGCAAATTCTACAAGCGACTATAATTCAGTTTATTCAAACGACAGAAAATGCTATCTTTAAAAAATTGTGGTAAATAACTATAAGGGGAATGCCGTTGAAATTTCTACAAGTGAGGTCACTCAAATAAGCAATAAAACAAGACAAGCACTTCATTTCTGCTTAACACCATCAAATATACTTCTGCACCACACTCAGTTGCCACGGGTAATCATATTTGATGTATACGTATCAACAGGTAAGAGATCCATTTCTTATGCAAAACTGCAATATAAAAAAGACCTCAGTGAAATTAAACCAGATCTCAAGAATACCATTTTTAGATCAATTTTAATATGAAATACACTTCAAAAGAGCAGTAAACACTCTCTTTTCATATCTGCATGTAATGCCTATAATAGTTAACAATGAAGTGAGCATTTTCGTCGTGCCGATCACCTTCTCTCCACATTATCGATTCAATTTTTTCAGCTGACAAGGCATCTAGGCAACCAGTAAACAATCAGCGCTCCTTCACATATAAATACCTCACCTCTGCAATCGCTTCCATATGTTTAATATGTGCCAGCTGATGAACCAGCCGCAATTCATCGTAGGTCGCTTCACGAGGCTGCAAAATAGCACAACGACGCAAAAGTCCCGTATCACGCAGCCGTTTCGCTATCTGCAAATGTGAACTTTATTCAACAATTTATCCATTTTTGTACAAATCAACGTAGGAAATTAATGTGTTTTTGTGATGGGGCATTTTGCATTGGCAAAATGCCACCATCACATACATCTCTAATAACGATGTCATAAACATGACGAACAAAGACGAGGATGGTGAAATAAAACCTCACACTGCCAGAGGGATGCTCAAAACGTTGGGTCTCAGACGATCCTCCAATCGCATAGCATCCGAACTACGGCGACGATCGGTACTCAGTGATTATGACAGTCACAAATTCAGCTATAAATTCACTAGCGATACGAGTCTCTACAACTCACCATCGCTCCTCTCTACACTCAGACCTTGTTAATGAAAAAGAATTATCAACGATTACAGTACAGCCTAGAACCTTGACCAGTGTTGCTTAGTTGTTAACAAATGAATGATCAAACAGAAGTGATCAACAACAGCGACCTGCAAGTGTGGAAATGTGGTTGCAGTTCAAATGAGAAATGCTCTCAGCAAAAAAAAAAAAAAAAAAAAAATCAACTCGTTAGCCGAAAGTACAATATTTTACCGCTGCAATAGAGCGCTTCTGTGCTAATTCACGATCCTTTCATATGGTCCTTCTAGTTTCAATTCGAAATTCCACATCAATACTTTTCATGTGAGTACTACTTGAAAAAAATGAAGCATTTACCATCGAAGTGCGCTCGGGGCGTTCTACATGAGCCATATCTATTTCCTCGCGATGGAGCTCAACTCGTGGATCATAAGCAAGTGCTGTCACGTGGCCAATCTCATCTGAAAAAGCAAATAATCTCATTTCGTTAACATTTTGTCCATGTACTCACATGGTCTAAATCATAGGCCAGGAAGTGAATAGAAAATTTTCGAGGAATACGAATTCATTCAGCGTTATCTTCGAGTTATATCCTTCCAAATTTTCATTAAGACTTGATTGCCAACAGACTTCTCGCATGTTCTCGCTTATACCTGGCAAGAATAGCTCATTTCTAAACCACAGATATCATTCACCAATCAATACATCCCATCTTAACAATAATTTGTGCATAAACACAAAACTGTGCATATGCAAATCAAAACCTGATTAACACACAATTTGTGCGAAAGGTATATTATAGTAGCCTCGCTGCAATAAAACTAACTGAAAAAAGCCACGTTTGGCCTGATGTGAAACACGAGCAGAAAAAGGACTGGAACGTACCCGGGAATGTTTCAACGGAAACTTGAGGCAACGTTGATTGGTCGATACGGTCAGCACTTACGCGCTTCCGTTGTGGAGGTGCACAAAACACATTTTTCGGATGATGACTGCAAACAAATATTTTGTGTTCATTAAGGATGAACAAATTTGCATACATCAAATGCTTAAACTTCCCTTTACAAACTTATATAATACAACGATATTAAGAGCTAATGAATTAAAAATTTACAACACCTGTTTTCTTACTCTTCTCTACAAAGAGATGTGCATAGTGTGAAGAACTTACTTAAACAACTTACTTTTGATGAACAACAACAGCAATAATAGGAATAATAGTAATACTGGTAACAATAAAAAGAAAAAAGAAAATAATAATAATAATAGTAAATAAATAAATAAAACTTTTATAAATAATAATAATAACGATAATTATGGGTACAATAATCGTCTCAATAATACTTATAATAGTAGTAATAGCAATGATAATGATGCGAACATAACAGTAGTTTCAGTATGAATATTAGCGCAAATAAAAATGAAAAAAAAAAGAAAATATGAAAATGCAATGAAACAACTCAAATAATATTAATAAAAATAAAAGTGATGATAACAAAAATCTTATCAATGATAATAATAGTAACGAAAACGATAATAACATCTGCAATGATGACAGCACTTGCACTAATAACAATAATAATGAATATAACAGAGTACTGATAACAGACAGTAATAGGAATTAACAAAAAATCATAATCGAAATAATCAATAACTTACGATATTAAAAGAAAAGAAAACGACAACAGCATTAACTGATTATAACTGGAATGTCATGCATCTCTTATATGCAAATTTAATGCTCTTCAAAAAGTTTTTAAAAAGAAAGAAAACGAAACGGGAATAAGAGCAATAATATTTTCCTCCAATACCAGATGAGGTCTACAAGACAAAAAAAACCTAAGTTCATGCCCAACATGAATGCTTTAAAATTAACCTCCACTACGACAAACAGTTTATTTGAAAACCCTCCAAACAATCAGAGGTCCGCTACTAAGAAATTACAAGAAATACGGCAAAAAAGGTAACATACGAAAGAGGTTGATATAATTCAAGGATGATAAAGCTCAAACACGGCGTTAATAAACAAATATCCTGGATACTAAAAAACTCAACTGACATTTCCCATCCTGCGTGCAGTGTACCGTCGACTGCATAGAAACCGAAGCACTGTTGCCAATGAGGAAGAAGCATCGAGATCACATTTAAACACGAGTCAATAGTGCTGCAATTGAATTAATTATAGAAATCAAAAAATCAGTGAGATAGTTTTTGCTGCAAAATTAGCGCATTAGATAAGTGGTAGACAGATCTGACCAAACAAAACCTATAAATTATTTTCTGAACTATTAATAATATTTTCAAAAAATATGGGATGCCGCATTAAGCAAATTTGCAAATACAGCAAGCAACTTACACAGGACATTACTTTCCACATACCCAAGAAAACAGTCTGCTCTAAGTGAAATAAACAAAAAAGTTCAATCAAGAGGACTCAAAATGGAAGAGATAAGAGAGAAGAAAGTAAACTGGAATAAGAAAAGCAGAAAACGATAAATTCCGGAGATGCAGTAGATTCAGATGAATGAGTCAAAAACCGAATCCAGATGCTGAAAGATCGAAGAACGCATACAAGTTATGAAAGTTTTCAACTCACTGAACTTCTTACTATTTTCAACTTCATGATGATCCCTTCCCTCCCTCTCCTTTCTATTATTTGCAAATTTCTGATTTCACGTCCTCAAAATCAACTACAGCTTCATTTGTAAAAAATTTATGTAATTTACGATGCATTTCTATTCTTACAGTTTGATTAAAAAATAATGATTCACATAAGAGAAGATAAGCAACCCGCACAAAACTATACAGCAGCTATAAGCTAGGAAATGAAAACCATTTAAGAGGCATAAATACCTTCGTTTAGGTGACGGCAACTTCGGTAAAGGATTTGGCGCTTCACCCAACAAAATCCTTATGCATCGCTCCACGCATAATGCCACATTTCGTTCATTGTATCCGTCCTGAAAATCAACACACTTAAATACTCCCAAAAAGAGAAACGAAAACAGACTTTATTTCTTCCAAAAATTACTTCATAAATATGGAATGAAAATTAAAAGAACTGAAGAAAAAATTAGCGATTGCGAATCGTCTTCGGCGAAATATGCTACCCCAATTTGCTTAGACGATATATTAATCACTTATCCTACCGAATAAACGTCAAAAGTCTAGAAAAAATATCATCAAATGGTATTTTTCGAGTGTACTATGATGAAAAACCAACAGAAATCAATAAAATGATATTGCTTAATTAAACGAAAAATGCATTGCACTCGTCGAAGAACGAAATCTCAGAACACTGCAACAAGAAAATGTGGAATCCGCTTTAAATGGGCCTTGATGTAATCTAGGAAACAATGTTTCACATCACAGGATTACCTAAGTACTAAAAATAATCCATATATGGGATGTTACGTGCCCGTCATCAAAATAATAAATTTGCCTCAAAACTCCATAACATGCCGCCTATACAATATCGCAAATTGAACAATACAAAACAAAACTATATTTTCGATTAGCGTAAACACAACAAATGCATCGAAATTCAAAATGAGATGCAAATAAGTGAAAATAACAACACTTACTTCAAGACAAAGTAATATTTTACCACCGGCAAGTCCTTTAAGGTGGTAGACAAAATGAGCGAAGAGATCAGGACTCACATCCATAGCTCCCTGGAAACCTTAATGCCATAACAGCACAAACTATATAAAACCAGAGAAACTTATCGAAGGAGTTATCACAATCGCTGAAATTTAATAAACTATCTATCGATATAGGTTCATTCGTATAATCTTTTAATAGTCCTATATTCCACTTGTGAAAACCACTCAAAAGCATCCCTTAAAAAATTGAAAGGTTGTCCTTAAAAATGGTCCGAACATCCAACGGCAAATATTGTCTCTACGAAAAATCCTCTCAAAACAACAGAATAATCTATTTTGAAATGCGCTCCGATCAGACCTTGTTTAATCTCCCCAGTTACACTTATCTCCTGCAAATTACTATAGCAAAAATATGCCTATCATACAGTGCTAATAACGCAACAATGCATTAATATTTAAGATCTGAGGATGTGCCGTCAGGTGATAGTAAAACGGTGTACAACATCGGAAGACGATTTGATACAAGCGAAAAAAAGCACTTCGAATGGAAAGAAAGCGTATTCGGACAAATATAATCCATTAAAAGTCAATAATCCATTAAAAACAGATATGAGATTTTTATAGGAATAATATCTAAAGCGACTGTTTAAATACAAGCGCGCTGCGTAACGCCTCTAAATTGTGTGGACCACAGTCCTGCAGTTTCCTTGTTCATTATATGCAGTACTACCATTTCTGAATCGCATTCTAGCCATCTGCAACTCAGATTCTATAACGGTAGGCAGCATAGAAAAAGCCCCATATATGATCTTCTCCAATGTTTTCCCAAAGCTTCCTTCTTGCCTAAATCTATAGCAAATGGCGCAAACACAGTTTCTGATGATAAGAGTATAAAGTAAAAGATACGATAGGATCTCCTTGACATGCATCGTAACCAGCCGCCACAACAACAAAGTGTGGACGATATGTACTCGCTATCGGCCATATTACATTCCAAAATATTGCCATATAATCCGCATCGCCACAGCCTAACTGAAATTTTAAAAAATAAATTGGCTTCTTTACCACTGCTCATTAATGCAATATCATTCTTGTAATACTGCTCAGAAGAATATGACTCATTAAGATGAGGAGAGTTGTGGAACTCCAATAAGTTGAATAAAACATTAGAGAGGCAACGAAGAAAATCAACTAGCTTCAATGTGAAACCAACAATAAATTCATAATTCATCTCGGGCTTTCCAACAGTTAAATCTTCGAAACAAAAGTTTCTTGAAATTTACCTACACTACTTTCTTATTCTCTAATTTCACCGGCATATTATGTTGAAAGAGTGCAAGAGGATAGATCTATGAAAGACAATAGGAAACCCTTGATCCTAACATCTTTGAAGCACTCAACTTGATTTCGACGGTTGATTTAAAATCAGTGAAGTCTGAATGGCCAATAAATCTAAAAGAGATAGCATAAAAAGAAAATGGCATCTGCAAAAGACATAAGACTAATTCTTCAACTTCCCCTCCTTGTGAGCAATCAACTGCGCTCCTCACATCGATCCTATAACCACATCACCATCTTCTTTTTGCAAAGACGACAGCGATTTAACCCGATTTATCACAGATGTAATTCAAGCTACCATCACCGACAAAAATATCGACATTCCCCAACAAAACAGAAAATATTTTCTTTCTTTTTGTTCTATGCGCAAATGATGTAAGCAAAAAGAGAATAAAGAACTCTCAAAACCAGGCGGATGAGCGAAACAGCATATATTGCTAAGGGAAATACGCTGCTCCTAAATTTTTCCACCACATCAGTCTCAATTAATAAATATATTTTAAAATCATATACGGAGTGGTCCATGGAGGATGCAAAGGCCACTCTGCTTATCTCCGTTCAGTATCTCTCCTTCGCGCAACATCGTATACTTCTTAGCAAAGCCTCCTGCCCTTTCCTCTCAAAATCCTACAAACGGCATTGAAATGTGCTCAAAAAAAAAAAAAGAATTAGCTATAGCAAGCTTTAGTAGTGAAGTATATTCAAAAAATGCTCGACATCATAAAACGTGGTACTCCTTTTCTACCATCAACCTCTCAACTTTCTATTCTGCTTCATAAGTTTCAATGTATCCTAATAATCGATTGACACACCAAAACCACCCGATAGCTTAAATAAAGAATATTGTTGTCGTCCACAATTTGTCTTGTTGAGTGCAAAGGTGGTTCCTTATACGAATGGAATTTTATTTGGCTCATTAAGAAAAAACTAAACCTCAGTAAAAGCCGTCAATGTGAAGTCATATCCAGGTATCCATATCTCAGATCTTTTAGAGAAATGGAGATGGGGAGAGGGCAGCTTGAATCAACCAGAATGAATAGGTTCATCGCAGGAGCAGGTTTATTCGCGTTGGATCAACACCGGATTTGGCTACAACTTTAGCTGAAAGACGCAGGATGAGAGACTTTCGAATGAAGAAAAACTGCTTTTCATCGACTTTTATTTTCATTCACTTTCCTTCCTAATCAAAATATATTTCAAAAAATCCAACCATTATCGCAAAGCAAAACAGCAGTCTCACAGTGACTACTATTGCTCAACTGTTAGGGGTAGAGGAAGAGGAAAATCTTCACTCACCTATTTTGTGCGTACGCAAATATCAATAACGTTGACATAAACTATATTTTCTATGCAAAATTGGACTTACTTTACCTCATTAAGTGGAATGTTGATATTGTAACCCACTCCAGAGGAAACGCCAATATGATCGAAATTTGATTCGGCGAGATGTGGCCAAAATTTCCCATCCTCGTAACGATGGATTGAACAGTACATCACCCTGGAGTGCTTTCATATACCTTTCTGAGAATCAGCACGTATATTTCACAGCTCGTAAGCTATACTTAGTGAAACATATTGATGCCCACCCACATCTTGGCGGCTGATTTCATATTGGCACAACCGGTTAGTGAGATACTGCACTCAAATTGTGTATATAAAAGGTACAAACAACTAACTAGTTCGCTCATAGAAAGAGAATCAAAAATTGCGATAAGAACGCGATAAGCAATGTGTATGAGTCACTGACCGGGGGAAAATAAGGGACTTTCCTCTCCTTTGGGAGTCAAATGAAATTTATGAATCTTAAAGGCAAAGACATTTTGAGCAAACGAGAACTCAAAGAATATTAAAAACTGCACCAACGAAAGGCATTCTGCTCACAGCACCAGGACGCACTTATTGACGTGGATGATGCTCATCCCTGACTTTATTTAGTAATATCTTCTTTATGAAATAATATCATATGGCATCACTTCCAATTATTCCACTTCACCGATCCAATTGTTCCCCACAGTCTCTCGTCGACGGTCACTCTATCTCACTGCAGTTCGGTTTCTATTTCTTTTGCCAATCCACAGCTCCCATCCGGCAATTATCCATTCGATGACCATTTCAACCTCCTTATCCTCATCTCATATGCCGAGTTTTCTCTCTTCACTTTCTTTATTCTTCGGAGCCAGTCGTTGACATTTCTATCCTATGGTTCTTTCAATTCTCTTCCCTGCTACTGCTGAGAGTATATGATCGCCGTGGTTCTTAGCCATAGAGAATTGCTGATCGCATTTTCATTAGGCAGGTTCCCTCTTAAACTTATCGGCTCTCTTTCTCGCTGTAGAATTCTTCCGTGCTTTCCAACGTTAGTTGACTCTATACCGTAAACGTGTTTCCGTTACATCCCATATTTTTGCACGTTCCAAAATAGAAATTCGCCTCATACAAGAATGGGTGACTTAAATTTTCGGGTGCTCAGAGTTTGGTTTCGGCGATGTCAATTCGTGGGTCTAATGTCCCGTTTTTTTGCCGCAATTTTCCACAGCAATTTCTTCCGCAAGGTGAATTTTTGGCCCTCTGTGAATCTTGCGAATATGACAGTCCTTTCCCATCGATGTTCGACTCATTTTGCCAATGTGGTTCGTCGGCGACGAGCCGCACGTTTCTATTGAACAACATCAATCAAATGCAATTCATCTATCGAACTCTTCCTTGATTGCCACTGATATTTCCTCTGCGTATGAAGATTGCAGACAACGATGTGCGCTGAATCTTTTGAAGGATGCAGAACAATGAATGGTATACCGCGGTTGTTTTAAGAGACTTTCAAAGAAAGGTGTGACCAACGAATCCATGTCTGTTTCACAGTCTACAAAGAGCAAACAAAGATGCAAGTTGTACTATCTAGTTTTTCGATATATGTAATACGCACAAGGATTTGGTCGATTAACTTGTTGTTGCTGCTCACTTTGACCTTTTAGAACATCTCTTCTTTTGTTAAAGGCTGGAATTGAAAAAAAAAACCTGACGCTCACAATTGTGATTCTGAGTTCTCATAAACGAACCTTTTTTCTTCATAGAATGATTGTTGTACTCCTTGGCCGTGATGAACATCAAAATCCACGATAAGAATCCTGGAAATGAGGCAATAGCAAGTGGGATGGGAACGAAATTGTAAAGAAAATAAATTGTAGACAAAACAATGGTGACTAAATGGAAGTTTCCCTAAGTGTAAGTAAACGTCGCATAACATTTGAATGTTCCAAACTCCATATGGGAACATGTAAGGTGAGGTGGAACAATAACGTGTCACGCTGTTCAATTATTAAATAACTAATTCCCATTCTCAATTTTCAAGTGCTCTTCCATTCCATCACTACCAAATCCTCCTTCCTCCTCTCAATCCCCCTTAAAAAGGGAAGACCAAAAATTAGGTTAAGCAAGAGTTCAATCCCTATCCATACATAACATAAGCATCCATAAATAGCCCTGAAAAATATCCTCGACTTACAACGATATATCATATGATCGTAATCACGAATTGGTTGTATGTAAATGACATTATTTACCCCACATATATCGAATACTCTTCACAAACGCAGCATTTTGATGCGATGAAAACACAAAGACCCTCACATACTAAACTCAAAAGAAGTACACAACTAATACATGACATTGAAAGATAAATATTAAATAAAACAAAAACGTACCTGTCCTCCCCGAAGTTATAGGCTTCTTCGGCCGCTTGTGCCACGTTGTTAAATACACAAAATCCATTTGCTGCGTTGCGTTGTGCATGGTGACCTGGTGGGCGGATAAGAGCGAAACCATTCGGAATCTGAGACAAGTACCGGAAATGGAATGTTACATCAGGTGAACGGTGAGGAGCTGCACTTCCGTTAACTTATCAGCGATCGTATTAACCATACACTGTCCCTCCCAGGACCCATTTAACGGCAAATTGAATTTAGTGTTTACGGTTCCGCAGCTAGAAACTGTAAACGTTTCGATATGTAGGCATTTACAATTATAGGAAGAAAGCGATGAGAAAATAGAAATAGAAGTCATAAATCAGCTTATATCTTTTGAAGGTCTGAACTCTAACTATATTGTAATATGCAGTTATCTTGCCGTACCCTGCAGTTGCTTTAATCCCTTTCTGATCAATAATTATTCATTAGTATTTGATGAAAATAGCTTAACGCCGGATGGAATGAGAGGTAGACGAAAGATAACTGGATCTCATTTGCCAACTTTCAACAATATCTTGCAAATGCCGCTTGCCGAAGAAGAAATAGACACCATGTGGATCACTTCTGGATATGAGTTTAGAAAAACTCTGCGGACTAAACAGTCACTAGTTTTTTCTATGCATTTGTGAGCTTCTAACTTTCTTTGTATGTATTCGTGAAGGAAACTCGAAGTAGATAGTTTAATACGGATATCCTTTGATTGCCCAACAAGATTACGGGTGCTGATGTTACTGAGTGCGAATTAGCCTATCCTTTCTTATCACTAACGAGCTGGTGGTGGGGAGCAGAGATGTGGGGAGAGTAGGCAGGAGAAAGAGAGGTGCACGTGAGGGAGGAGGAAAGCAGCCTTCTATGGGTCAAATGAATCTTAATACTACTAAAATACCCTGATTTTAATTATTTTATACTCTCCCCAACGGTCATTCTCATTCTTTATTAGCACTGCGCATTCAAAAATAATCTCTTATTGAAATAATAGAAAACTATATAAGAGAGAAGGGAAAAGATAACAAAATGAAATGAACGATACCTTTCTTTTTGCAATTAATGCCGCCATATTACGCGTACATGCCACCGCCTCGCATGCCGCCTCGTATGTTCCCTTAAATATATTCTCATTTTAACTCAAATCGGAACGATATCGCTCACCAATTTCAACAAGTTCATGAATATGAACATTAGAAATACGGGAGGAGAAAACGACAGGCCACCTGGTGGTGATGGTAGAGGAGGAAGACGAGGGGGGAGAGGGAAAGAAGGGAAACTGGCTCATGACTGATGCAACAAGTTTTGAGAATTCATAATCTGATTTAAAGCAGCCGAAAAAGATCTTTTAATAAAGCTTGATATTTTGTCCACTTCAACTCCTATCCGATATAAAGAGGTAGTGGGAATGAATTGTTGCAAATTCTAAGCTCAAACTGTTAGAGATGAGCTCAATGTCTCCTAATCTATTCAGATGAACGGTTAAAGATAGTCCTCTGACAAGCCTTATGGTCCATCTCAGAGACTCTAAGCTTAGCCATTCTCATTGCAGAGAAGAAAAGAACAATCAATGTTATATGGGCAAAATGGCACTTGTGGGTTATGCAAAGCAGGAGTGAGGAATTTCCTCCAAAGAAATTAAGGGCCAAGATTTAAACCATAACTATCTAACCAATAGTGTCTTGCCTTGAAATACCTTTGGTCTTCGAATTTTCGACTCTTCCCGTTTGTTTTGATTCGAAAATTTTTTCGATTCACTTCACCGACCTTGACTGGGGAATTCTCAGGTCACTACGCTTACTATCGAGCGGAAGCAAAAGTCGATGGGAATTTCATTTAATTATGCATAAAACTTCAAAAACAAAAAACATTTCATTACGCTTCAATCGCTATAAAAATGAATGAAAATTTTGACAACGGTTGTCGTCTTCTTCTCAAAACAAATCTATAGATGAATAGCCAAAAAAGGGATGTGCACCGATAAGTTGAAAATGATCTCTTGTTAACGATATTAATTGAAGATGTACTTTTCATCAATCAACACAAAACGTAAGGCTGGATCAGGCAGTTCATCATTACTCAGAAAAACGCTAGTAAATTGGTTACAGCTTCAATGAAAATCTTACACATCTGCAGCATTATCAAACAACATTCAATAATAATAAGCTACTAGCATTTTTTGAATTTTAAACTGCGCACCAAAGAATCGTTCGATTCATTTGTTCTAAACTCCTCAACGTGATATCATTTTCGCAATATGATGCAACGGCCTCAAGAGATGGCTGACTGGGATTTCACCTGTACTTTCCATTAATCAAAATTCTCTGTACAGATCTGTACACAATAAGTGGAAATAAAACCTCATTTCACCGGAACTGCATCAAGACCTCTTCAAAAAAAATCGATCCATCTATCGTTTGGAGAAGAAAAATATTACTACTCGTCATTATGTGTACGGGTTTGACAATAGCTAAAGGAATAAAGGAATACCTGGCATAAATAAACTGAATCAAATTTGTTCGCCAACTCATCGAGGGCTTTTTTTGATTTGTTCCTCAGTTCAGCAACACAACGAACGTAATTCTGGTCATGAGTCTCCCTTAAATCTCCCTCATCGATTGGAAAGTGTTCCTGAAAGCTCACTATGAGATAATATCGAGTGCTATTTCGAGTAGCCATTATACCGAAAGACTCGTTGAGTTCATCAATTTGACAATAATGCCAAGAAGAAATAAGTTTTTTTGTCTCGATTTATAATTCTGCCAAATTATTTAAAGGGATGTACAACTGATGAGAGCTTCTAACCGAGAGGGAGACTGACTCAATTTTCTTTGGGAAGATGCGTTATCGAGCATCAAATAAACCTTTCACACTGTTAGCGACTATAAATTGATTATGACTTGTATAAACGATTAAAGTTAGAATGGAAGAAAAACTGCCGAGGCGAAGATCTTGTCCCGTCGAATGGAGAGATGCCTAAATATGAGAAGGCATATATATGTTAACGATGATGAAGCTATGAACTAGTAAAATATAATACAGTTTTGTTCAAGAAAATATGCAGCATAATGTATGTACAGTCCAAGTGAGCAAGTATAGTATAATATATAAAGAAATGAGAGCATAAGACCGTCAGCTATGAAGATGACTCAATCTTAACACGAAAATTTATATCACTCCGCTGCGCAGTCACAATAGAATCGAAATAATCATCTTGCATTTAGAAGTGTGCGATATTGCTACTCGGCCATACTGGGGGCGAAATAGCCGGAACAGACGATAAGAACGGTGAAATAATGAAACCTGAATGATGTTGCATTGATTCCATATGCCAGATTGCTTCAAGTGTGCGACAATCGACTCAATCCTTGAGGGTCCCTCCACGTAACCAGGGGCATCATTGCAGCTGTGTGTCTTTTGTTGCACGTTTAACCCAATCGCCGTTTTATACGGAAAAGATATCATTGGCTGCAAACGATTTCGTTTAGCCGGAAAAGAACTGCAAAAAGCACCTATGAGCCCTTAATCAACGCCAACGTTCATTCAGACACTGTTTGCTGTGCCACATGCTGAGATGCATTAGGCATGCTGAATATACTTCAACGCAGGTAGTTTCCTTTCGCGCAGTCGAAGAAAGGCAGACGTTATATGATAGGATCAATAAATAAGAATTCCTAGAGAAAGACGTGTTAAGGAAGGTGGAAGACCGGACAATGCGTCTAAAAGTGTCTCGGGAGGCAGCTCAATGCAGAAAAGAAGACTCCGACCAGCACCTTCGAATATCATTGCTCCAGGGCGTGCGATTACACTTGGAAGAACTGAAATCTCATCTCTTGTTCTTACCGACACTGCTAAAAGTTTGAGACGTGATACTGCAGATGCTAACGCCAATAGGATGCCGATCGGTGGTGAACATCAGCAATATCAAAGCAAAGGTTTCGATTAATTCAAGAATAAATTCCCTGCTAATATTGTTTGTTCGGCATTCGAGTGCTAAGCTTATGGATCGCCTCATCAGCAAGCAATACATTAACAGGACATCAGTTATTATCACTCGAGATGAAATTATTCCACCCTTCCATGCGTCAAATATAGCTAGAAGTGAATGTTGGAAGGCGACTTCTGTGTGATTATGTGAACGCCTTATGCACTGATATCGCTGCAACAAGCATAAGCAGGCAGAGGCATGTGTAGTTATGGCGCAAAAACCTGCAACAGAACATGGCTTACCCTATTTACCCTCATGACAACATCAATCTGCTAACTGCTGTCGTCTTTGAAAAACTGATCGCGAATCTTGTGGACTTGAGATAATGCTTCTGCTCGAGAGATTCAATGCACGGCGAGATTATATTGATAGAGAAATTTTCCTGGCGCATCTAATAATGGTGATGTGCAGAGTGCAACATTTTATTGAAATTGCGCAGTGTTAATTTAATGAACAAGCAATATATGACCGTCACGAATTCTTGCAGATATTAATGTTTATCAGCGAAATCCTTGTAAGAAATATGAGTCTTATAGCACCTGAAGTTATGCACCACATTAGTTGGATGGTTAAGGTTTTGAAAGCTTTGAATATTTGACTCTCAGGCAAGCAATTTAAGCGGATAGCAAACGAGGAGACAGACCTGAGGGATTTGTAATTATTGCCATGCAGGTTTACCTTATGAGTTGGATCACTGCATGTTCAGCCAATTCCGCTCAACCTCATGGTTTGCAATTGTTGAATAGCCTCCTGCAACCGTCAATCATCAAGCTATCTCACCAGCCATAAACTAGAAATTCGCATTACATCTCTCATACTTAACAATAAGAAGTGATAGGCTTCGAAATGATAAGCAATTGGCCTGCAAACTTTACATTATCTCTAGAGCAATCTATCACCGGTAATTACAAATTTGTTAAATACCTTTTTGTTAGCAACTGATTTCTTGCATAAATTGTTCATTAGGCTTTATATACCCGATTATGAGGCTACTTTAAGGATAATCGTTGAAGCATCGTCGACTGAACTCTGATCTGACCCTCTATTTCGAAATCGTTTGATGTTTTTCTGAAGTACTCTTGGAACGCGTATTCATGCTTTTCGATCAATTTAAGCGTCGACCAATCGTTTTCAAACAGCGCGCAAAATGCGCTCTGCAAACCCCGTCCATTACAGCTTGTAATTCCAAATTATCGGCATTTCGAATAAGTCCCCTCAAAAGAACAAGCGATTATAAAATCTTCCTATATTCATGAGCCAATTCCAATCAATTCACCTAACAAAAATCACTCATCTGGTTTACTGAGTTCGCTATCCCTCTGTTTTCACCTCTCATTTGCATTCTTACTTCATTCTCTTATGTTATTATCGCTATGTGTACGCTATTACCGCTATGTACATATGCACTAAATATGTTGTTTTAACTTCTAGTTAACGTTTGAATTACATTGCTGCTGGATTGTGGACGTCATTGCTGAGCTTCTTTTTTTGTCGCAATATCTATACTTCAATGCTCACTGCAGTTTTTCTCAGACGATACAATCTGATGAAATGTCATTTAACAACTCTCAATGGTGCAACAAAGAGTGCAAAACACTCATCGAACAATTCAATAAAACCCTCATAAACAATGAAGAAATTCATTTTCTCTTGCACATTATCAATTATTATCACCTGTTATATGCAATAATAATAATCGAAAAACTAATCATGGAGACGAATTTTTTTCTTGTACAGTTATATTAAATTTCACGTCTGCGTTATAAGAGATAGGCGCACTAGAGTTATTGCAAAGTTAACAACTATCGCTGTGTTATAATTTACAATGCAACTGATGACCTTTAGATATCATTCAGTTGAGAAATAATTTCGCATTTCTTAACACATGACCAAATTAAATTCATCTGCGAGGTGTAATTCAGGTCATGAAAAAAACCTTTCCATTTAACTAAGTGAACCCCAATACAGAGGTCAACGGCGACAATTCAAGAAAATAAAACAGGCAAGTAGATAAATGGATATCATTTCAGTAATAAGCACCTAAATAAAGTGCAAAAACGGTGTTCGTCAACCAACGGTACCAAAAAACGAATTGCATTGCAGTGTATATCCAGCAGATTGATATACATCGAATGCAACATCGCAACTCGCATAGTAATCACTGTTTGTATTTCAATGAAACACAATAATGAATATTCGCTGTAATACACGATAAATCAGACAACGGCGCAAAAAAGTTGCAACTATCTCTACATCGATAAGTTCAGAAAGCACTTCATTGCAATATTCTCAACACTTTATTGCGGAAATTGTTAAGCACAATAACTGAGGAACGGATGATGCAATGTCGTTGGTGGGTACGAGTTCACCATCCTCTATTCGGCTTACTCAAAAATAGAACCTCGAAAAGGATACGAAAATAATCCTCAACAAATTTCAAAACGCAGCCTTTAGTGAACCTCAAGAGAATTAAATTTCAGTGTAAGGTAGACTAGGGCTACGGATGAAGTGGGAAGAGCGCGCCGTGCAAGGTAAGTCAAAGAACGTCAACAGCATAAAGGGAAATCAAACGATTACCCAACATGTGTCGTGAGGCTAGCCTAAGGCAGAATCGGAAGGATATGAAAGGGGTTGATGTGCTCATATATTCATAGCAGCTTTTAGACTGGTCTATATGCCGAGTGAGCCTAGAGGCGACAGTTGAAGTGCATGAAGAGACCGACGGCAGCGAACAACTCGATTGCTGGATCGTGCCGGCGAGTGAGACTATCCTAGTTTCTCTTCTTACTTCTCACCTTTTTTGATAAGTGTGATAAGCCGTTCGTCCCCTTATATATGTGTCGTCTCGCAATTTATTGGATCGCAGCTCGAAAGAGGATGCAGACCCTCAAGGAGACCTGGATAATAGACGAGCGAAGGGGAGCTGATCCTTACATCAATGATTCAAGGTGTACCCCTGGCCTAATTTTGTAATCACGTTGACATACTTCAGGAAACATCATCTGGAATACTCGGCGCACAAAACATTTTCGAATATTTTTTTGATACCCTTTATATCAGAAAAAAAAAAAATAATATGTGAGGACAATGTGGAACAGCACTCAACTATGCGAAGAAAATACTTCACGTTGTTTTTATGCTAATGACCAATATGCTTATGTTGTAATTCGTTCAGTATATTATAGTTTGAAGTGATCGCTTATTTAAGAAAATCTGAATTCATTTTTAGATTTCAATAGAATTTTGAGAGGAAATTTCACCAATATTATTATATTTTCTATACAATCACATATGAGCTATCCTCAAGCAATTATCATAGTTCACGTCCGCATGAAAAATACGTCTTTCATAGGAATGATTAACACCTCATCACCCACAACGTTAAAACCTCTCTAACCTATAATAGCAGATAATGTGACTGTGAAAAATATGGCGAATTTTTGAATTATTAGCAAAGAATTCGGCACACACTATATATTTTGAGAGGTCACTTACATTAGACATTAAAAGTAGTGATAATAACATGTTTGCTTTGAGGAATTTCATTCAGCCCTATTCACTGGCGTTCATAATAAGTTGTCTAGGCTCATTTTCACACTTTCGTAGTACGGAAGACGGCCATACAGCTCAACAAATATCTCGTAACCAAGGCTCAGCAACAGTTTCTTGTGATACATTCAATTAAACGCCCCAACATAACACCTAATCGAATTACTTCACTCTCTATGTTCGCGCTGAAAGTTATGGAATATGCGAGCTGCAACATAGCTGAACAATCCACAAGGAAAGCACATTGTGCCGATTTGTTCAATTGTAAGATGGTATATGTTCAAGAAACTTGTACAGAAATGAAGTTGGTTTGAGTGAACGGAAAGAGGGGGAGGGGGGGGGGGGAATTTAGCTACCTCTTCAACACCAATAAATAGATGCCGCTAGATTATGCTTCTACAACGATTGCATCTGGTTGCTCATATAGTAACGAAATCTTCGTGTTGTATACTAAAGAATGATGGGATCATAATTGTGTAAGTTGCGCTTTAAACGTCTCATTCAGCGCTTTACATTGCAAACATCGAAATAATTCGTGGAGATGTTACAATGGAATTCCTGGTGTTAGCAAGCTTCAAAACATCGCTCTTCCCTCTCCCGCTTACGAAGTCAGGAAAAGCCCAACAGCCTTGAAAAGTTGGCACCTGGCACCTCCGGTGTCCATGAGGACATACCTTCATGGTCCATTTTTTCCCTGATTTTCCAAATAGGATACTTTTGAGTTCCGCAGGTTTCGAAACATGCCTCCACGACGTCCGGCATTGTCCGGAAATTAAAACGACTGCGACTGTAATACGTATCGACGCTTAATTTCCGCACTTCCCCACCTCACCCTCCTCCCAACACAAAAAAAATTCAGGCAAACTTGCGTGTACTGGAAGTCTCACATTCTTGCATTACACTTTCTTATACAATCTAAATTCTTTCATCGCATAACAGTTCAACGTGTATTCACACGCGCACAGTTAAGACTGCTCTCGAGAAGGGAAATTAAAAACGTAGCAATTAAAAATCATTAACATAATAGAACCATGTTCGAGCAAAATTTGTAAGCGAACAGCGACGGGTCGCCGGCGCCCACGGCGCGCGTTCACATTTCAACGGATTCGGCGTTTGGTTCCGAAGCTGATCAAAACAATTCGTCTCACTAGCTAACAAATATTTTCGTTGCGAGAATAAAATCGGTTCAAATTTAATGAAAGAACAGCGTTCTTTTATATGAAGCAAGTTTGCTGAGCGAACATACACAAATATTGCGAGGGGACATAAAGATACATCAATTGTTTTGTGTTAGGAACGGACATATACAAAGATCAAGTAATCAGCAGAAATCAAGGTACGTGAAGAAATTAGTGAATGGTTTACTGAGGCGTGCTAGAGGCTATATAAAATTATCGATAAACTGTTACTGAGTTATGAATTTTTGTGAATATCCTATAGGAAATATCTCAATGATCTTAGAACGTGGCATGTTGATCGCTTAGAAAGGAATGAAACGTTTATTAGAGGACACAACTCTTTCGTTAATCGAATGCACTTAACAGCAAATATAAAATATAAGAGATAATATTGATACGCGTAGTGATACGGCACTGATAAGTGTCCCGACTACGCTCAAATGCAAGGGAAACAAAGAGGACGATGATCGGCTGCTCTGATATCTCGCGCATAAAGGTATCAAAGTTACACCTCCAATTCGCGCACAAAAAAGTGGCGAACCGTAGCTTGCCGCAGTCGTCAACTACGTCAAGAAGCAGGCTACATAAACGCATCCCAAAGGTTCGCCTAAGACAAACCATGAATTCAGCTGTTGAGATGTGGCTTCATTCTTTGTGACCTAAGACAAACTGTGGTTGTATTTCGTTTCCTATGGGTTCATAGTGTATCATCAGCGTAGATTTTGTTGTTCGATAATAACGGCCTAGCGTAACGTTGTTTTAACAGCTGACGCTTCAAGATTATGCGCTGTTGGATGCACAGGGGATGCCGTCATCTGGAGCAGAAAGTAATCCAAGTCGGTCGCGGACGGCAGCTCAGCGGAAGTGATCGTCGGCTCCAGCGGTGGCCGTCTATTTTTTAGCGTCCGTTAACGGTTGAGGCATGCAACGGTGGTAGGCAGCGTGATACACCAGCCCAGGTATGACCGCGACAGGCAGTGAGGACGAGAAGCAGCATAGTCGACATTGAGCAACAATGACATAGGCCTTGATTTCAAAGTGATTTTGACTTATTTTTATTTATTTTCGCTGTTTGTTCGCTGACCATCGGCCATCCATTTCTGCCGGCCACCTCCAAGAGAGTCAATCTGATGACTATCAAGAAAAGAATTAGATTCTTTCGAAACGAAAATTCATCTGAGCATTAAGTCGAGTTGATCCTATTGGAGATCAAATGTGTCACACTTTAAACTGGCTGATATTCACCCACATCGAGCACTATCAACGTAAAAGATTCTAAATGAGACTCACAAATATCATCCATAAGTCGTTATGGAATTAAATCACCAAGAAATATTACGCTACTCGGAAGAAATCTATTGTTTTGATCTGTCAAAACAATCGTTAAAGCTGTCAAACGGCATAGAGCTTCCTCTAAAATGATCGGGAGGTTTTCTGGATCGAAAGTGTCCAGTCTCGTTAATTGACCCTCAAAAGTGAACCTTCACTAGAATTCAATTATCATTTTACATATTCGAGTGCGTTTTTTTTATTGGTAGCAGTTGTTCCCATAATAGGTTTGTATGCTTACATGATCCCTGCAACGTGTTCAATTGCTTAAATTTTACACACGAGCCACCATCAAGCATATCTGACCATGATCATAGAAAATACTCCAGGTAGCGGTTGCTATCAAGTACTTAGTCTCACATACCCTAGTGCACTGCAATCACAGGAGTACTACAATATGCGAAATGACCAGCCAAGACGAGAACTTCAAGATCACACAAAATTCGTTTATCCGTGCCTTTACTATGCCGATGTTTCCGTTTATAGTACACACAAATGAATATCAAGCAGGGAGGAATCCTGTATAAAAGTGTCTCAAGCGAGAATACGCATCTTCCGCATTACTTTAGTGAGTATAGAGAGAAAACCATGGTTGCCTGAGCAAAACCTCGAAGTTATAAACCTTTCAGGTTTACCGCTAAAGTCCCGTTTTTAGCCCTAAACTTTTGGTACGGTAAAGTGTCAGTGAGCATCATTTCAAGCTCACAAAACGAAGACATTTTTTTTCGAGGTTCATGACGATGGGAAGCTTTATTTGAGAGGTTATTTTACTTCCGAAAACTTTAGCGGGGGGAAATGGGGGTTGTTCTCAGTGGGTGATTTCTTGATTTAAGGGTTTTTACGGCATTCGACGGCATATGTGCCTAGGATAGTGGGAAAACCGAACAATCAAGGAGTGAAATAACAGTAACAGTGTTAACGAACGAGCGTCCAACAATAAGAATAGTGTGTTGTGCAGCGAATGCTGCAAAACACTGTAAATATGCAACACATCAAGCATATTACAACTATCCCGAAGAGTGTTTAATATCCATCAGTGGTGCTTGAGAAACGATCGTCAATTCTGTCTCAAAGGTAGGCCATATCACGCCCATTCCCTTTGCATCGTTCACACTCTTCAATAGGACCCGAAGCACTCCCACCGTTGTAACAGTAATGCATTACGATATCGTCGTCGAAATTCTCCTGCAATGTTATGTTACCTTTCTATTGATTCGTTGTGTACACCTACGTGTAACGTCGAGAATCATCGCTCTATTAATGAACGGTTCTCATAAATGGAAATCCTTCTCTCATCTCTTCATTCGTTGGCATGAGAAACGGTGTGAGCTCGTTTTAACGCAACTATTCAGATCCTATTATACTATTCCCAGAAGGAATCCTAAAAGACCGAACTTCATTCCAATGACAAAGAGGACTCAGAGAGAGAGACACATGCAAGGAGGAGTAAAACAGTTCTAGTTGTTATGAGATTTTCATGAGATTGTTGTTCCATGCGCATAGGTTTATGGGTTATCCAATTCATTTTATGTGTTGTTCATTTAGCCAATATATCCTATCCATCAATCTAATATACCATATTGTAAATCTTTAATGGCTGCTGTCACTAACGATAATAATGCTCGACAACAATATTCAACGAATAGAGATTATTTTTCGCTTCGTAGAAGTATCTTCAACAGATGTTTGCTAAATTTGTTCTGAAATAATTTCAGTGTTTTAGTGCTCTCTGCAAAAATATATTTCAAATAGGAAGGAAAACACGATTCTGTGGGAAATTTTTTCGCGAAGCAAAACTGATCGAAATTAGTTGAAAGTTATATTCTTTAAGCATATTAGCCAAAAACTGCTGAAAAGAAAAAAAGTAAACTAACTCATGAGAAGCATACTAGGTTTTCTAACCGTGAAAGACAACGATGAAGATTTACTCCACTTGATTTATTCATTCATCTCTCTTTCTTTCCACTTTGGAGGATGCGATCCCCATAATTCCTCACCCTTCAATTCACTATCCCTCATTCCCTTTCTTCATTCAAGGAAATCTTCCAGCTGGCCTCTTTTAATATGTGTTCATCCTCCTCGCTCTCCTCTGGTGAGCTTAAATGTCACACATTCTGAGGATAGAATTAGATGGTTTAGGGTATTTCTCGCATAGAAACTTTATCTCTGAAGATGATAGGGAAAAACCGACAACACTTGTTAGCTTGGTTTTGCCTGTTTGGCTGTATGGAAATTACATTGATAAAAGAGCGATTTTCAGCAAGTTGGAAGACGCGATTTACACTTTCGCATCCTACCCACCCGAACGGTCAATCTTAGGTTCAATCGACATGAAGGCCGGATTTGAATCCATACTCTCGTTGTTTAACAGTGTTATTCGTAAACTCTCCAGATCATTACCTTTCACTGTTTCCTCCCTAGGTCTTTGTAACTCGGCGAGTAGAATAGATCGTCTTGTAAGCGAGGAAGAACGAATAGTCAATCAATGAAAATAAAGCTATTTCATGAAGCAACAAATCAGCTCACCTCGAAGAGATCAGTTGAAAAATCGGAAGCTGGCTTGCGTAACTCACAAAAATACTTGCCAATTGTAGAGAGAAACATCAAGTTCATAGACGCAGCGACTATGAACAAAATTGCAAGCACTGCTGGAAATGATAGCTTATAAGTGAGAACTCCATATAGAGAACCAATGAGCCTTCTAGATGGAAGAATTTATTGCAGCAAAGGTTATTTTGATTTGCAAATATATGTTGCTGTGGAATTCTGGATCGGAGTTTGCAAGGATATTTGCGCGTGAAAGCTAGGTTACTATACATCATAATATAGAAGGTGGGGTGAGGGTGGGCTATTACCTTTTTTTGAAGTTTGAATTCTGAGATAAAGTGAAGGCGAAATGACTTCCTCTTATTTTTAGTATTTTGGTTTCCCATTTTCGCAAAGCTCGTTTTTTTGAAAGTCTAGGTTTTTAAGCCAAACTGCCAAGAAATGTTTGTTGCAATAGCATGAAATCGGAACCTGGAGGCGCCTTCTACTTTGGAATATTGAATTGGTGTCATCACTGTTGATTACAGTGCCATCACAACCATCTAAGATGGTCGTTCCTCCTTCACAAGTGTGCATATTGATTTAGACACTACCTTTTCAGCAGTCAATAAAAAGCACAGGGTGAAATTTCATCACTATCCTCAGTACGCCACATTGATGTCTCTATCTGTGTTGTGGGATAGTCTCAAAAAAACGGAACTGCTTGGAGCAATCAGCTTATATCATTGAACTGTTCACAAGTTTTTCTAAGCACAGGAGCATCAGCTCCGTCCCACTAAGCCGGCCAGTGTCAGAAACAGAGAACCTGAACCCAGTCAGGAAAAAACTTCTAAGGAGTAGTTCTCCTACACACATATGAAAATTGTAAAGCAGTCAAAAATCCACACTCAGCTATTGTTTGAGGCAGGAAAGCGCTTTGGGTGGCATACGAAGGACGAAAGGAAATTGGAGAGCTATCGCTAAACGCGTAGGTAATATCTATGAAAACAGAGGGAACAGATTACGGTTTCAAAAAAGGAGAAATGCTCGGGGAGCAAATCAACAAAGCTTCCTATTGTACATAGTGGATATTTATAACTGAGGTGTTTGCTTCTGAGGAAGCGAAGTGGAAGGTATCATACGGTGATAGTGCACATACCGTTGAAGGGATGCAGTGGAGGATAAAATTAACAGTAATCCGTATAAACGTAAAATGAATTCAAAGATCACTTAACAGTGCGAAATAGTTGCGAAGTGACCACTGTTGGCCATTTGTTGGTCATTATGCCCTTTGACCTGGACATTATTTTGCTCGAAGCAATCGAAATAAAGAATGCTATCCGAAGACAAGATTGATTAAAAATGCTATAAGGTAACTTCACGTTTGAAGAAAGAAATCTAACGACATACATACAATTGGAAAGCTGAGATCCATAACAATCGCGTAGCTTCTCGGCGAGCAACCATATCGGTCCATGTATCAAATGTGTTATTTCCATAGTGAACATTGTTTTAGCATACAACGGCTTCAATGAGACGAACAACGAGAACACTATACTCGACAGTTTTATCGTCTATAATATATTTCATCGAAATGAAATAAATAAGAAATGATTTGACTGGAGGAAATTTGGGAATGAAAAAAAAAAGATGTTTCGAATGAGAAATTTAGGAGGAGGAAACAGGTTTAAAAACAAGGACATATGAATCAGGACTAGATAAATTAGAAAAATACAAGTGAGGGAGGGATAAAAAAGAGAAATTCCTAAAATTGCCTAGAAAATAAAAAAAAAAACATCACGGACATTGTTCACTAGTCTACAATGCTTTCACTATGACATAATTTGAAAATTTCTATGAAGAGAAAATTTGTTACATATGTGACAACATTTTTTTGGGATCGGTCGCACGACTTATATGCAAAATCGTCGTGAAAACAGATGAAAAGGAATGACGGGAACATTGATGGCGATGAATAAATATGAAGATGAATTGAATGTCTCATAGAAGAAATTTATACTATGAATTGTTGAGCCGATATGATCTGTTTGGTGTTGAAAGGCTTTCTATGCTTCTTTATTTCCTATAGTGCTCTCTTTTGCAAATATGATCAACTATGTTTTTCATCGTTTTTTTTCTTCAGCAAACAGGTTGACGTCAAGATCAACTGTATGACATCGCATGAATGAGTTTTCGATTAGAATGAAGAAAAATGCAATTATTCCATCATAATCATATAATAACTAAAAACGAATAAAATAGACAGCAATAGGAATTTGATTCCGAATATCGATTTGAAAATAAAAAGTGGCTTAATGAGAAGATGATTGCTGTTGAAATTTTCGTGTAAAGGAAAAGAGAATAATTGTGAGATTGGCGGTTTAGTCGTTTTCCTCTGCTCGATGTTGATGCATCAAAAATTTCGAAAGATACCATCAGCGTTAAGAAGGGAAGCATCCAAGTGGCGTTTTTTCTTCGGATGGCGTGAATCAGACACAATTGTGTGCAAATCGTTGTCAGCTGAATAATGTGAAAACTCATTTAATCTCTACTACAAATCGATTCCAGCAGAAGCTATCAGTCCTAAAGTTTCTGTATATATCTTTATCCTTTTGCTTGCAGAATACGTTTGAAAAATCTATTGAAAAGTATAAAAAATAACTAAGAAATAACCGCACTGAACGAGTACACTTACTAATCCACTAGAAAAAATCAGCCATCAAGTTCCTAACAGTGTAAATGTGACGCATAGTTAAGTTTGGATAATTTTTATACGTTTATGCATGTTCACTAATATGTATTTTGAACCTCCGTATTATTATTATACGGCGTTCAATATCGAATTTTCCTGCAATTTTTCGTGACATTTCTGCGAATTGCAGCTTTAAAGGCACCTAGGAAGTTCTGCGAAAATAGATCTTCACACTTTGCCTAGTGCGGTTTTCCCCTTTCATGAAAAGGATGGACATTTTTTGCACTAATTGAAGTAAGAGGTAAATTACCTGTATGAAGCAGCTCAAGTTTAGATGAATAACGAATATTAAATCGACGACCGCTAGTATGCTAGTGATTGCTGTCACAATTATGACACAATTCTGAAATATTCACAAATACCGAGCAGCGATTGTCGTAGCCCTTGGAGCGGAAATAAAACCACATGTAAATCCGACGTTGCAAAAAATCTGCTTATCCTTTTTTCCTTCTAACATCCTCTACATTCAGCCGTGTGGTTGTGGATACATATTCCCCACATCTTTTCAGGCAAACTTTCAGAGAATATAAAAGAGTTTCGGAAAACACAAATAGATAGGACGAGGTCAAAGCGTAATGGTTCAATCCGCGAAAGATTCCACAGAGCTGGGCATAAAAAGGCTTGAAGTGAATTGCAAACTTGCTCGAATATTGAATGCAAATAAAAAGTATTGTAATACTTAAAACTGGGAGTAATAATAAACAATAACATAAAATAACTTAAATGATGTAAACAAGGAACTTGAAATAAATACCTTAAATAGCTTAAACAAAGAACTTGAAATAAATTTTCCTTGCGTCTTTATAAGTTAGCTCATTTGCTCCTTGCTAGCAAACATAAATTTAATTTAATCACTGCGACCGGGCTAGGATCTACGCGATGGGGCCCGTTGAACACAACTTACTGTCAAGCAAGACCGTAGCCTGTTTATATCTGCGGCCACGGCCTGAAGGCATGGGGAGGTCATAATACACACGGGGAAGATACCACATCAAGATCAACAACTATGAGCGTACAACTTGTTACACAGTGAAGGTTACAACGATCACTGCGAATATAAAACTGAATAGATCACAACAGATCACTTTTTAACGTAGATCACTCGTTAACAATCACAAACACCTACAAGGCCTTAAGCTTGGCACTTCTAACAGTCCTGATCAAAGAGAATGATTGCTAGTTAAATAATTAACTACTCCAATATACCTGAAGACATATTTACTCATCTCTCAGCTGACTAATGGGAACTCGTTGTCGTTCCGGCAACTTTGCTTTTATGATCCTTTCCCCATTAAATGAAGCAATCTCATAAAAACTGCAATCATATTTTGATGAAGTAAAAATGTTATCATCAATGATTAATAAAAGTAAATAGTTACCGAAGGACGATGAGATGAACGTTGAATATCGAAATGAAATCTTGAAAATGGTTCATAACGTTCAAGCAAATCATAAGCGGGTGACATTAGAATTGCGCACCTGCAATATGATAGATAATTTGTAGGTGTTAGCTGAATTATGATTATTCGCAACGCACATACACACTTATTGATACGGCTTATATGCGTAACGGTAGCAAATATTCTTGTTGACAAACGAAGCATAATAACATGCAACTCATATATGTTTTAATTAAACCAAATTTCATTGACAAGTTTTCAAACAAGTACATGTTTTATGCACATATGCAAATGAGTGTTATGGTGACGTCGAATAAGTACTTGTTTAATTGATCACTCGATGACTGTTTGATTTCTTTGTGGTAACCACTGAAACGAGGGTTGTGAATTTTGTTAGTCATAATGCATACATTATTGCTGCCCTCTGTATCAAATTTCAGTTTATATCATCAAGTTCGAAATGAGGCTGGAGAAGTTGCATATATCTTTCGAGCGATTGGATTATAATTTCTGCCTATAAAAGGTTAATCTTTTGTAGATTGATAAATTGGAATATGATGATATTATTTCGCGCGGTTGCACTTTTGGTGGATAATTTATGAAACCGGTTGGTGCGCTGACAAAAATGCAAGAGTTGATGTTTCGCGACCTTGTCTAGAAAGCTTCGCCACTTATTTCCGGCTCAAACATGTCCAAAATGTACTCCAACAGATTACGCAATGCTGTTTCCATATGCAATTGCAATTAAACGCTTGGAAATGTCGAAGTGGGAAGATCAAGCTGAAGTTTGGAAAGAGAACCTTTCAATTCCATAGGTAATACCTACCAAATTTCGCAACCCTTTTGATTCTGAAGTCGAGCAACCCCAGGGGTAACCAGACATCTGCATGCATACAAGCAAAAGCAAGATGTGCTCTGCAAACTGCAAATCTGCAAAAGCGGATAAAAGCTAGAAAAACCGCCGGACAGTAAATGAACGAACAACATCAGCGCTTGGCGTAACGTTCAGCTTTCGGGTTTGTGCATTACGTTTCTATACCACATGAATAGACAAAGCTTTATTTGTTCTAAAGCAACGCACTCGTACAGCTTTATCAAAAATGCGCACCTAAATACCTCTCAAGTATTATTTGTTTTCAAAAGAAATGCGGCTCTTCAGCTTGGACAATCAAATCTCACTATGATTTCAGCTTCACTATCAAATTTTGAAACAATTTTCCGAGAAATTCGTTGCATCAGCGAATCAATCTTTGCATCAGTCTTCACAAATGGATCGTTTCCCAATCCATTGTGATGCGCTTAGAATTATTTCAAGGCATATGGCAAATTGCACAAACTCTTATAATGCTGCACCGGAAATTTGTGTTTCCAAAAAAAAATGTTACTGCAAACTTGTCATACGAAAAAATAAGTAATATAATTTATACTTAAAGAACATAAAAGACGTTAAAAGTCGTCATCCGTGGAAAGCGTACAGTGAGCGTAATGGGAGCCCGAAACGGGAATGCGTGTTGTTTGGGAGCGGATGATGGTGCATTTGCCCCCAAGGGGGTGCTATATATTGCCCTCATGATCAACGGGACAATCGATGATTGCGCGACGGGATGAACACACATAACGGAAGGAAGTATGCAAAATAAGAACAAAACATTTTCATACTCATGAATACATAGAGATATCTATGTGATAGCCCATAGATTCTTCAAGAGCAGTGAAGGAAGTATTCATCTGCCGAAAAGCCTTCAAGTTCACCGGCAACAACTTTCGCTGATACCAAAAACAATTTGAGGAGCACCGGAAAAAGTTCCAAGTGCTGCTGATATTATATTTTCTGCTTATCATTGAAAACAGCTGAAATGAGTGCACAAATCACCATAATGTGGAAATAAAACTGTGCTATACCATTATATCAAATCTTTGTGTTGTTCTCCTCTGCGAACATCATCTGTTGAAGGCAAACAGGAAACGCCTGAAACGTCAAACGACGCTTTCGCAGCAATAGAAACTGAAAGGGCGTCAAAATTTTTGAGCAAAAACAAATTATTTGTAATCAACTCAGAATCTATACGAAAAAAAGTGCCGAATAACTCGAGTTTGGATGTGAGGCACAAGTCAAATCGCTTTACGTTGTGAAAAGCCGTTGCATATACCATTCATCGTGCAAAAACTGTTTAGTGTTGGTAAGCTCGGTTAGTGGATAGCACATACCTGACAAAAAAGTAAACTTTTTTTAGCCATCAACAAGCAGGTGATTGTAGACCGCTAACTCACACATACAGCAACGGTTCAAAGTACCCAGGTTTAATCTTCAAAGCTAAGAAATCACAGACATATGCGTAGATTCACAGCAGATGCCATTCGCCATTCCTGAAAAACTGTCGGCTTGCAACGAAATTCGTATATGAATTAGTCGACAGCATTACTACTACACTACACCATCCTGTCCATGAAGCCCAGAGCCATTACTGGTAAGCTTCAAGGCACCATCCTGGAAAGAACTCATCTCATTTCAAGAAATAAAGGTCTTGCGTAAAGGTCTTTGACCGCTGCAAATCCACTCGGAAAGTTCTGTCCACAAAATGCAACATTTTTGATTCAAAAATATGCCGCACATCAATTTTTTATACATCTTTTCCTATCAGGTGATGACGTTTGTCGACTACGGCTAACTAGGTCTCCATAACGTATCCTCTATCGTAAATACTTTTGAATTCATAATGAAATCGAATATGATAGGATGCATATTCATTGAAGAGGCTTGCTTTATGTAATCATGCCCATAGTTCTCGAATCCCTCTCGTCAATTCCTAGTCATTGAGCATAAATCCTGAGAAGTACGATTCGAAAGTGTTCTCCCTGATGCCTTATTACTAAATTCATTTCCCCAACATTTAATGGATGCGTTGCATCTGTAGAAAATGAGAACGCATGAGATTGCTTCTGCACTTAATGACGCCTATCGTGTTGCTCATCAGGGATTTCGTCAACGCACCCAACGTTGGGAACATCGATTCGTGCCCATAGATAGACTACTCGTGAAGATGTGAGCTTTTAATTCTTCGTCTTATCTCGTACTCATTAACTAACAAACACCCGGTTAGTTGGCAGTGGATGCTTAACACTTTCGCAGAACGTCGGTCTTAGATAGGAGTGAGATGTCCTGGCCTGAATCCCGTTCCACTCTATTCTTGATTAAAATAATAGACGAAAATATGTTTATTTGTATCGAAATGTAAAAGCCTTGATGTCATATAGCCACCTAAATGGTGGATTACGTATTTCATTAGTTTTATACAGCAGAGGTTCATTGAGAAATTTTATATTCTCACCATACTTTTCTACGCTTTTTTGCATAAATATGCAAAACACAAAAGTTAGCGAGTAATTAGAAAATTATGGGTCGAGTGCTTTAGGCAAAGTTCTTCGTGGAGCTTCTTCTGAGAAATCGTATTTTTTTGAAATGTTTATAGACTTGTGCTCATCCTTGTTATTGATGAATTGAGATTTTATTCTTAATGCATTCGAAAAGAGTATTCCTTACCTTCGAGTAATGTATCTTTCAAATGAAACTATACTATTTCCTAAAAGCAAATAGCGCAAGTGGCTGCGTCAATTCATCCTTCTCAGAAGCAAAATCGAGTCGTCGTGGTAACGATTTCTGCACGGCGAGCCAGCTATATTCCATGTGATTCTATTTGTTTACTTGCTGCGTCAGTCTCTCTTTTTTTCTACTTGTCTGCAAATTTTCCACTATTTTTTCATCTATTCCATATAATTGAATATTATATGTTGCATAAGTTCAGATTCAGTGATGTCACAAGTAGAAAACTTCTCTTGAATGGATAAATACTCAAAGACAAACAAATAGGATAGAAAGGGAGGTAGAACAAGGGTACAGTCAAAATAACCAATCGCTCGAGAACACGGAGAAAAAATAGTTGTGCTTCGGAGAAAGCAGAATTGTTTTTACTTAAAGTTTGTTCAAGAATTTTGTGCGAAGGACCTATACAGCCCATAAGTGACGAACGATCTGATTTTGTGACCAGTCGTGAACACTTCACTTAAGTATACTCTTAGAGTTTCCCTCGTCTCCTGCTACAAAAATAGCTCTTCTAGCGGTTTGGAAACGCTGACAGCGAAAAACTCATCCTATCATATCAGTCGAGCTTAATCATTGCAAAATCAATTTGAATATATATATATATATATATATATATATATATATATATATATATATATATATATATATATATATATATATATATATATATATATATATATATATATATAGTTTCAAATTGAAGCTGTTTCTCTTATTAGATGTCGCTTTCTAAAGTAGTACTTGCATCTTTTGATATTTTTTGGTTCAAATCCGATGCGTTCTTGATATTAATTTTACGGGATGCAAATTCTGAAAACCATGGAAATGCTAAAAAGAGAGAGAAGAAGAGAGATCGACTGCTATCACTGAAAATTACCTCTATGTATAAAATTTCTGGAGAATATATAAAGCTTTAACGAAGTTGAAGTTTCTTGAGAGTGTTGACCACGTTGAAGCTATTTACCACTTCAAACTCCCTCAAGTTGTTGAAATCTTTGAAATATTTTCCGAAAGCAATAAAGTGCTCTCTGTAATTCCGTCAAATTTTCTTCGAGAATCCCCCCGATGGCAATTATACATCAGAGTTAACCAGCAAAGGAATCTATTCGATAAAGGATATATGAAACTGCAATATAAAAACCGAGATAATGGATGCAAGCAAGCTAAGCTTTCGTTACTCGACGCGTCGCCTCCTTCAACAAGCATAGTTCGCACATCTGTTCTTTGCCTTCACTCATGTGATATCTCAGCACCATTGCTTTTGCCTATGAGCCTAATATAGATGAAACTTCCAACATTTATGTATACAGTTTTTGAATCAAAACCACTGAATTAAGGTTCATTGTTCGCCACTTAAATTTTTAAAAAATCGAGTTGGAGTAAATTATAAGTGCTGTCTGTTGAGGTGCATTTTATCTGATGGCAAAGACAAATCCGATAATATTTCTTTCCTATGAACTTTCGCAAACTTCATTTGTAAATATGCACTGCCATGACATTTCTGTCGCATACGTATGAGTGTGTGAACCTCTTCGCTATTTACAATCCGTGAACCGTTGAAGCTAAGGCTGCAAATTTTCTTGGGTCAACGCTCACATGTAAAAGGACTCATTATGCCGAATGCATTTCATTTAATATATCATAGTTTGAATTAAATTAGAAGTATTCAGACGTACCAAAACATTGCATGTTTTTAGTCTCGTTAGACCTTCACTTAATAGTTTTTCAATTCTCGGAAACCTCTATGAAGATTTGTATGTGATGTCGTCTTGGTTAAACTGTGAAAGTGATAACCAGCTTTTTTTAGTTTGTATTTCTAATTTGCGATAGAACTGATCGGCCAGCTGAGAGGCGTGCAAAAAGCGAATTGCGTATCAACGCTTCTATATTATTCCACTTCTTACATCAAGTGCTAAGCGAAAAAAAAAGCAAAAATCCACAAATACGGAGCGAATTTTCTATAAACTCAGAACGCAGATCTGCTTCTATGCGGTGATTGAGCAATGCTTTAAGAACCGTGTAAGTTCAGAAATCCATATTAGTGCACATGGTTACCATCTTCATTTCGATCCAACTCAGTGTGAATGATTTTTAGGCTAATCCTAACATTGAGGAATTCTCCGAACCTTTCAGAAGCTCCCTTTGTGACCAATTGTTTGCACTAATGAGTATGATTAACCAAACACGAAATGAAAAAAGTGAATGAGCTGATTACGACAATATTAGGCGATGATATTTCTTTCGAAGAGCGCTGAAGTTATGAGGGATAAACCTGCAAAGTAAATTGCTTATTTATAGGCCTTTAATTGCATTCTGGTCGAATAAAAATACACGTGTCCCGCAAGTTGTGAGAGACCTATCGAGGTCATCGTTTGAAACAAAGCTGTCAAAGCAGAGACTGTGAGTAATCCAAGGAAAGCTGCGCGCTACGCTAAATTTTGATTGCAGCTGGCGCTGTTTTTTCGCTCAGACTTTCTGGATGACAAGTATGTTTGTTAAATTTTGCACCCTCTTTGAATCCAACGAAATTTATCCATTATACTCTTAAAGTCTTTTATGTGTTAGTAAGGATCCACAAAGTAATTGGATATGCCAAAATAATCCGATCATTGCCTTTACCCGTCCTTAATCCACTGATCGAAATAGTAATATCTTAAACAATTGAAAGCGTACAGAGATATGTAGATAATCGATTCGTAACTAACTGCTCGGTTTGATATGCTCCGGAAGGATCGAAACTAATTTACGATAGTATGCTTGTCGAATGAGTGCGAATGAAAGTGATTCAATGTGCATGTGCGAACACAGCGAAAATGCCAATTCGTATGCATTCTTATATATTTTTGTGAATTTGCTCGCAAAATCCGTTATACCAATATTGTATCTGTTTGTATGTAGGTGTTTGTTTGTCAGCCTAGCCGATAATTTCAATACGGATAATAGCAAAGAAAGAATTAAGTGATTTGATAGTTGTGGTGAACACAATAGCTAATTATGATTCCTATGCAAATGTTTACATTACTCTATAATTTTTGATAGAACTTAACATTTAAAAGAAGAAAACCTTATGTGCATTTGACACAGTTTGGTTTTTCTGTTCTCTCAGTTGGGCTATAGAAATAACAACTTTTTGCTTAAGGGTTGTATCAGTGGACAAATATATGAAGAGATCACTTCGCGCATTCATTATTTGTTGTTAGCTTATGGAACACATTATTCGGATGGATAGAATACAAAAGCGCATGTCGCGCCAGTCCCTCTGGTGCGCTTTCCAGTTTACTAGAAGCTCGTAATGAAATGAGCATTAAAAACTATGCAGTGGAATGTCGTTGCAGATCATTACAACCATTGACTGTAGA
The DNA here is from genome assembly GCA_013433145.1 of Ascaris suum. NCBI lineage: Eukaryota > Metazoa > Nematoda > Chromadorea > Rhabditida > Ascarididae > Ascaris > Ascaris suum. The sequence goes on from CM024175.1 coordinate 4,033,915, forward strand.
GAAAAATCATATGTTCTAAATCAGCGGATCATTATCAATATGTGTCCTAAATATGCGATGTGGGTTGCGCTCGGCTCGATGAAAGAGAGTTTTCTGCCTTAGATGCGAGAAAATTCATTTTAAATCATAGTATCAATATAGAGTACTTTGAGAGGAATTTCTGAGCATTTGCTTATGATGTCCAGCGAGCTTAATGTTAGCAATTTCGATAGTTTCAACGATGACATATTAACTGCAAAAATAGTAAATCTACTGAAGTCGCTTCAGTGGAACAAATCTTCAGAGAGAAAAGGAGAAATAAATGCACAAAGATAGCAAAAAACTTTAAAAGCGGGAACTTCGCACGTTACTTAAACAATGGTAGTTCAAGGAATCGACTAGAATAAGTAGATTTTTGCAAACGTGAATATGTTTACTTTCAGATACCTTTTTCAAGAATGCTAGCATTGCGTCGAGTATCTGTATTATCTATATGGAAATATTCCATCCGATCGATCAGCGTCAATCGAATGCCAATGATAAAAGCGGCGGTTTCATCTATTCAGCCAATGAATTCCATTTCAGAAGAGCAGAAAAATGCATCAATTACCGCTACGGATATTGCCCATTCTTTACAGAAAATAACGCGTCAAGTAGAGAGCTCAATGCATTGTAATGCTCTTTGATTTTTGCATATTCTTTTTTTGCAAGTTAAACTTCAATGCTGGTTCCTTCACATAGAATATTCAAATTCAACAAAATACAATATTCAAATTACACAGACAACGTAATGAGTCGCTCTTATATATCGCAGCGCTAGATTGTGATTTCTTTTTTTTCCCAATTTCTCCCTTCGTCTTTCCCTAAAACACGTACCGTGCTGACTTGCATGACATATTATCTCATCGTTGGATCAAGCGAAGGTCACAGGGAGAAGAGCAACGAAAAGATGAGATTCTGCTCTGATAGATACTAATGAGAAAAAGAGTGTCACTCATACGTTTATGAACCACCCTGTAATGATCAAAAAAAAAAAAAAAAGGAAAATTGCTGGGTAAGAAAGTAAAAAAGTTTCAAAGACGGCTGCAATAAATATTTTCTAAGGCATTTTTTTTTCACCAGAATGGAGAAGGGAGGCCAAAAGGGAGGGGAGGGCTTAAGGTAATGGAATGCGTCCACAATGTTGGTAAAATATACCTTAAGGCTTAAGGTAATCAAACACATTCAAAGGTTAGTTGTAATCACGTGGAATGCGCATTCTTTGCTAGCGCATCGTCCTCAACATTAAACCGACTTCCACAGGAATTTCATATACGTCATTAATTTAGAGAGCGGATGGTAAAATATAATATTTCGCCATCATTGTTGTGGACTCGGCCGGTAAACGTATTCGGCCAGCTGTGGACACACTCAAACGGCGCAAAAGTTCGTTCAGCTATTGACTAGACTGGCTGGCGATTATTGAAATTGCTAGCCTTTGTTTAAGTTTATGAATGTGAATGTGTTTTCATGTAATGTTAGTTGATTTTCAGCATTGTCTATGAGTGACGACTTGAATGCGAACGATATGAAGAGTGAAGCGATGATAGATGATAGTGAAGCGGAAAGAATCATCAAAGAGCACAACAAACATTTCCTACGAATTGAACTTTTCTATGAGAATGCAGAAGACGATTGATTTTCGAATCAGCGAAAATTAATATCATTTTCTTCACATATTATGTAAATTTAAATTTAAATTGACCATAAACATATCACAGCAAGGCTTGTCCAATTGATTCGATCAACACAACCATGGACTGATTTCATTTTATCGAAAAGGCATTATTGGGTATTTTGATTATCGCTCTGAAGTTTGCTCCTCATATCTTCATACTAATACCCGATAATATTTGTTGGACTTGATAATTGACAATAATCAAAATAATGACATATAAAATCCCAAAAATATTCAATATTCTAAATGCCATAAAAGTTAGTTGAATTTTGCACTTTGTTACAAAGTTGTGAAAACATTTCTTCGATATTTCCCTAACTATCGCTGAGGAACGATATGGCCACTAGTTTTCAAATAATTCGCAGGATATGTAGATTGAAGAGCATAGTTTACAGTTTGCAATCCGGAGCTGCTCACCATGAAGTGTCGTATGGTAAACAGTGATTGATTCGGAAAACTTTTTCATTTTAATGAGCCATTTCGATTTCCTCGATTGCCACTCCATTTGTAGATTGTTCCTCTGCTCGGTAAGTAATTTACTTTCGTATATACTTTTACCACTCCACAATTTAGGTCGTTTGCTATATTCTGGGAAGCTGGTTATACAAGCTCGTACATATCATCCATCTCTTACAACCCTTTACGATATTTTGCAGTTTTCATTATTCACTCGAAAATAAACACATCAGTGCTTATTTTTTTATATTCTGCAACACCTCATTCCGGTACCACTTCAACTTCCCACTTAGCCATTAGAGATATAACACCACATTGCATATGCAAAACGAATGCAAATGCAACATAGTTCCGAGGAGTGACTGTTGTGCATTTGGAAATACTTATCGCATTTGCAGAATCAATATGGCGATAGGAAACCAAGTTGCATTAGTGTTGAGGATATTAGACGTCCATTCTACTTGGCCGATTGCATGTATAAGGCTCACGTTTGCAATAAAATGACAGCCGACTTGCGCTTGGTGAGAATAAGTGAGCTGCTAACCAATTTTTTCATATGGGATGATCCAACATCAATACTTCAACAAACGACTTTTCACTGCGATTTATCGCGACGACAATAAAGCTGCCTCAACCCGCTGTAGCACTACATCAAGTGATGATCCCGTCCGTGCTTTGGTTCAAAAATATTTCCTCTCATCTGACGGTGAAGCAGTGTGCATTTTTTAATGTCTTTAATCACTTTCGACTCTACAGTGGCGAAGTTACCTTATTCTGCTGCTATCAGGCACCTATGACCTCGCTTATACTTTAGCCACCAACAACATCGAGCACCTTCACCTCTACGCAAAATCCTTCCAATAAAGAATGGCCAACTCGTTACAGGGAGAGATTTCATTGGAAAATGAAAAACTTCTGGGAGCAAGAAAAACCGGGTCAGAGCCGAACGAGGAGGTATGGGAACGGGCCGTGGCTGGCGGACCCAGGAGCAAAAACTTGGTCAGAACCTGGCAAAAGTAAGAAATTTCCCTCTCTATCAATTCCTGAAAACTGCCGGGAAAAATAAGGATCAAGAACCATGAAGTTCACGTCGACGTCCACTTTGATCATCTCTGAAAGTCCGGTAAGCCATAAATAGATCTAGCACTGCAGTACTTGCTGTGACTGGTGACCATTATCGAATGTCAGAACATAACAAACACCACTGAAAGCATTTTAAACAGTTCTTTAAAAATACAATAATAGAACGGATCATAGCAAATGAGAACATTCTCACCCAATTGATTAACATGCCGACGCGTTTATGAGCACAACACCTCAGCCAAAAACCTCATTAGACAACCAAACAAACACAATGATAGATTTTTTACCGAATGATGCGCCGTATTTTCACCGATCGTTTAGCAGTAATCGATTATTGTAACCATTTACTACACTTGTTAAATTATATTCCACGTATCTCTTCCTTGATTGTTACGCCTCGCTAAACGCATTAAAAATATAGAAAAACACGAAAGTGTTGGTATTTAGAGAAAATCGAAGAAATTCGAAGAGAAAATCAAGTAGGTCGAACGTTGCCGACCAATTTATGTTCTCCTCTATCAAATAATGTTTGATAAAACTTAAATATTTGGGCAAGAAGTGCCTCAAGGATTTCGCAAAAAAAAACGTTTCCTAATAAAAGCCTTTAAATATACTAAATAACCAACTCAATCACGACACTCAACAATTGCATAATGTATGCAAAAGTTGAGAATATTGAAATGATGAGGCGCTTCTTTGTCAAGCAAAGAGGAGACTTTCTTTTACTGCTTAGTGAAAATCCTCTCCTATCTTTGTATAACTTGTATAGTAAGATGCGAATGAAATAAATACATAGACGGAAACGAAACATTACATTTACAGAAATCGGAAGAGAAAAAATGAAAGAAAAATTTAGCGACGCCGTGTTAGGATGCAACCTTGAGTAATTTTCTGTCATAGAATGGGAACCATCCACGACTCCCAAGACCCCCTCTCCCCACCCAAATCGCGGTAGGTGATCACGTCAGCTCCGCCTAAGAGCATAACCTCGGTAGATACGAGTAGCTTTCCTTCGAAAGGATAAGGCAAAGCCCGAACAAAGCTGCCCAGCGAAATCCTTTGCAGTCAAAGGAGATCGAAAACACTCGCCTATGGATATGTCGGGATTGCAAACGTCGTCGCAAGCACGGTTTCCTTATATTTTTTATCCAGCTGCTCAACGCTGAATAATTTTACTTCTTCTGCAACACTTAAACCACGTGAAATATGATTTAGTGAAGGGTGATAATATTTAACTTTAGGTTTGAATCAAAAGCAACCGGACAAGCCCGCTTAATTGTAACTGATGTGGTAATTAATATTCTCAAGTAAACAATCCCCCATGGAAGTGGCAGATACAGTGATGGATCCTTACAACGGCGAAATGATAAACACAATCACAGAGATATCCCGTCATCACAAATTGTGTTAGTGAATCGAACCTTATGAAGGCGGCCTAATGTGTTTAGAAACTCGAATGAGAAACAATAATCCAGCTCACGACAAAATAAAATAAGAATATTGGATAAACTGATAGAAGTTTTCTCTTCTCCGGTTGTGATCCAGAAAGAAACGCCATCGATGCTGAAAACAAAGCTTCGTCGAAAATCGAAAAGTTCACTGCATAATCCACAACCATTCACCGACCTTTAACTAAACTTTTAGAAAACCCCTACTAACCTGTGATGCTTCTTTCAAATTATGTCATCCTAACTTAGTAAAAGAAGATACTGGAACCAGCCGCTAAACACTACAGCATATGGACGCTGGGGGTAAAAAATAATGGAAAATCTCTAAGACCAAACGCCCTCGAATCAAGCGCATCAGCGCCCAAATAAACGAAGCGAAACTCCAGAAACCGCTCAAGTAACTAAATCTCAAGTGAACAATCCATGAATTCCGGGTATCTTAGAAACGACAGGTTTCCAAAAAAACGGCTGTGAGCTCACGCAGGTACCTATGGAGAGCCGCGAAAGGCAGCAGGAGATGAAATTTCAGTTTACTCCGGATGAACCACCGCTTTCGTAAGAACGGGAAGTAATTCCAGCAATGGGAATGCGGCAAGAAAAACATCCAAATTAAAAAGCGTGTCAGATGCAAAATCCCATACCACCATTCACTTGAGCAGCTTTATTTATCATACAGCAAAAATTTTATACGACAGCTCTCCTAAGGTTAGTCAGCTTTTAGGCACAACAGTTGAGTGTTCCTTGAAGCTTCCAGTAAGTCGGATTTCTTAGCCTTAGGTTACGCATCTAAAACATCCCACAGTTGTGATGTGCAACAAATAACAGAGGCATTTTGATGCAGACACCAAGCAGCGCTCTCTAACACTGTCAGTAACAAACACATCTCATACATACAAAATATCCCTCATATAAAAAGCCAACTTCATATACAGTTCTGCCTCATAGAGGTAATGACAGGCTACTACTGTATGCACCCTTTTTCACGATCATTTCGGAGACATTCCTGCTTCGATATCTTCATTTTCAATACCCACCCTGCCCTTTGTTTGTGTAAAAATGGCTTAGAGAGTGCTAATCTGCGCAAATAAAGGACATAAACTACATGGGAGACACTAGTGCGAAAATGCAATATTATTGGCAATATGAGAATACCGTATGTCGCCCATATGAAGCCGACACCAGTAACCAAAAGACGAAGCGCGAGCAACATCGACGTCTGCTCTTTCACCTCAAGTACCTTACAGATCAAAGCGGCTGCAGCCGGTGGCAGAAGGCAATAACCCAATACGCACAGCGATTGAAAAAATGAGCTGCAATATTCAACAGATCATTACGAAATAACTGTTATTTTCGACTCACCTGTACTACGGGACATACTCAGCAACAGATAGCACTAAAACGTGACACTCTGTCAGTGAATCGAGAACAGGGAGAAATGAGTGAGGCATTGAAGTCGATATGCGATGTCCTGTTGATATGAACATCATGCAGATGTATGCAATTTTGTGCCGATATAATTCAACCCCGTCTCCTGCGTTCATTCACTCCTCTCCCTATCTAACACACCGATCACAACATTTTATGCTGATATAATTCATAAAGATTAGAGTATATTTGATTTCATTAAAAACTGCTGAATAACGCAGACTGATGCCTTGCGGTGCGGACATATATGGCACCAGGCTGAACTTGGCTAATGATGGGTATAGTCGATGTGGATTTATAAAGGTTACGATAACTCACTCCACCTTTGCATACTCAACTAAAAGAACCTGTTGAACACAAATACACGATCAAGAGGGACGTTTTGAGGCTAAATCCAACGAATGACGATACATTCATTCGCAGAAATCATGCGAAAAAAGTAAATCCATGTACCGATTAATTCAGAGAATTTGGATTGGCCACTTCTGGCATTTGAGGTCTGGGACATAAAGAAAAGAAAATGATACTAGGAGACGACTGGCATATTAAATGACACCTGATTCCCATCAGCAATAAAATGGACAAGCTAATATGGAGAACAGGATTAATATTGACTTACATATGACCTCCAAGCAGTTTGATATTGAGCGTCACAACGACTGAGCCGAAAAATGTCAACGAAAATACTTCTGTGAAGCGTGGCCCCTTACTGCCGTCAGCACTTTGTAGAAGCCTTAATGCGCATACATTTAAACCTAACAAAAGAATTCCCCATTTAAAGCAAGAAAAAATTCCACGACAATCACCAATGAGACTCTCAATGTGAGATAAAAAAGAGGCCGCTTCATATAAATATTACAAACGCATAGAGACTGCATGAAAGTACTAGAAATGAGACTTACCCAAAACTCGGCACTGCAGGTTAGACCGGAAGAGGGATTAATTAGAAGTTGCTTTTAACGAACGTCTAACGCTGCGGCATAACTTCCCTCCCACAGTTCATTAACCAAAAAATTTAACGCACGAAAGCCGTTTATCCCCATTTCATCGAACAAGGCTTTCTCTTTTAACGAATATTATAAATAATTTTTAATGGTCTCAAGGCAAACAAAGAAATCGGTCGCCGATTTACTTCAAGTGCCAGTGACGAAGCGATCCCACAGCCCCATTTAAAAAAAGGACGAGTTGAAACTTCAGTATAAACGATATCATTATGCGATAAACGTACAAAGAAATGAAGACACAAATGAACAGCGGTCCCCAAAGATCCCAGTCGCGTAACAGCTGTTGATTGTTCCTTGGCACCAATACTTGCCCGAACTTGGCGCCAACCATTCGCAAGTCGCGTCTCTTCAATATCACTCAATTATGGCCAAAGGAGACAATTCCCGTGACAGAAAGCACGATGAATTTAAAATCAACTTCAGTACCTATTCCACAGGTCTACAAAAATATAAATGCGAGAGCGAGAACCTCAACAACTAACAGTAATCCACTTGTGAGCTATTCAATAACGGCACGGCAAAGCAATAACCACCCCATCTATCTAGTCCTCGAAAGCTGCATGATGACCAAAGAAATTATCAATTGTCATTATTCCGGAATATCCAGTATAAATGGTAACGACAGCGGACGGTTGGCTGCCGATTGAAGATGTTGTCGCAGAATGAAAATATTCTCGTTTTACTTGTAGCTGATATGCTTCAGTCTTGCGTAACGATAGGAAATAAATGCTTAATGAAGCATGGCGAACATTTTCACATTTTTCAAGCTCACTGTGATATACGTGACAATTCCTTGGATCATCATATATAGGGATCGAAAGCACACAGTTCTGTTTTCTCGAAGTAACCTTGATAAACGAAAAGCGTAATCTTACTTAGAACTTTAAAGTTCCACATAACATTGACACCTTACTCATAAGAAACGATATTATGAAAAACAATTAACAAATTAATAAACAGGTAGAAAAGAAATAGGAAATAAAACATACGACAGTATCCCAGACAGGTTCGTTTAGTGTATCAAAATCTGTCTCCAGATCCGGTTCGATGGCCGAAGATCTGGTACGTCGTTGTTTGCTGGGTGCACCAGCTATCTCACCCGTTAAATCGACAAAATTCCCTTCACGGCGAGCCTGTTCCTTGGCCGCTATCTCTTTCTCCAGCTAAACAGTACCCTTAATGTGTCAAAAACGTACTTCAGTAAATCACATTAAAAAATAGAATGAACCTCGGGGAAATCTAGACAATAAACGGCGTGCCATAACTCGTTCGCAGCGATTCGAAATATTTCTTTGTCGGCATCGTAAAGGTCGTCAAATATACTAATAGTGTTCAGCAAATGGTCACCCCTGTGGAATTTACCTCTTTCAACAGTCAAAGACTGATGCGGTTTGGCCGCAATACTACAAACAATTTTATCAAAGGCTCTCCTCATCCGACGTCTTTTTTTGTGAAAGAGAGGATGTGAACGGTAGTCACAATCAATAATTGACTTAGCCAATACCGACAGATCTCTAAAACCACGAAAATTATCTTCATTGGGGCAAATCGTACACTTTCAGCATTCTTGTCTTGGACAACACTCTTTCTCTTAGAGCGATCTACAGCTTAGGTCCTCTATGTTTTGGAATATACCCTTTTGTGATTATGTTCAGACTCGAACGTCGACGCTCACTATGTAAACTTGACTGAAGAAATTCAGAATTGTCTCACTTCCCAAATTCCAAAAAATAGTTTTTCCCCTGCCTAGTTATAAAGAGAGAAAATAAATTCTATATGTGCAAACCATTGGGCTTCCTTGTTTCTATTCTGCCCTTACAATGATGCACAACAGTGCAAATGTATTTTGATCCTAGTGCTTGATAAATTTTTCAAATATTCCGATGTGCTCGGGCATACTCGCACCACTGATCACTTCACTTAGCTGTCACTACATGTCGACTGAATAGCCTTTAAATATTTCGTTCCAAAGAGGAGTGTGAATATGTGGAACCTTCAGCAGCAGATTGCGAATGTGTCCCTTTGATTGCACTCAAAGAGGACTTATCGCTTGCAGCTCACTCGGCTAAGCTTCTTTCAAAGGTGATTTAATGAAATTTATCTGTCCTATTCAATGAGCCTTGCCTAGCCAAAATAAACCACATTTATCATCCTATCGGCGCACTTCATTTACGAATATTTCGACATGATGTTCTTTCTCATTTCCGTTCATTCATTGTCCTTCTTACATACTGTTGCTGTAGTTTTTCTTTCCCAATCAGCATTCTTACTGGATCGCATATTCGTCACATCATTCAGAGATAACTAATTTACAACTAGCTTATCGCCAAAGGTATGTGAATAAATTCATTCTTCCATAATATTGGAAGTGAGTACCGGGATGTCCATCGAGACGGCAGTGCATGTGCTATTTATATCTAACTCACTCGATCCGCCGGTTTCATAAATGGCCAATAAAAATATGCGTGTATGTTAATATATCTATATTTCAACTGTCCAACCGTCGCGTGTCTATCTGAGAGTGATCACGCACAAAAATGCATGCCGATTCTTGGCGCATTAAAATGGCTGCACCTTTCTTAGAATTTAATAGGGGATACCATCTTAGGTTCACATTAATCCAAGCTAATTTCATGACAGTCAACCTTTCTATTATATGAAGCGTTGAACCAACAATACTTTCTTTGTAGATATGCATAATTTCCATTAAAGACTTATAAATGAAAACAATCACCAAGTCAATATCGACAGCGGCACTTCCAAAATTATTCATTGCGTCAGCTGAATGTATTCGACCCGAACTCAAACCTGAAATTGTGGAAACATTTGAAGGCACAAATATTGTGGAATATTTAATCTTATTATTAATGCTTCTGAATTATTTCAATAATACGACTTAAACAATAAAGGAAGAAAATCAGCAGAACCTCAGAGAAGAATCATCGTTTTCAAAAACACGCAATCGAGTGATTGCTGAAATCAAATGTGCATTGCGACGAGAATTTTGTACAAATGATTTCTGCATCGAAGTAATAAATCCGATGCAAGAATCAATTTCCAGATGCAATTTTTTTCTTTCTTCAATTTTTGGATGCTAACACACTCCGCCCACTTTTACTTCCTTTTCGCTTATAACAATTGGGAATATTTATTATAAAGCATAAATTTTGCATATTTGCATATTCAACCAATGTAATAAATTAAATAACTCTATCGATTCGCCCAATGAACGCCAATTAAATTCATCAACAAATGAACGAAAGAAATCTTCCACATTGAATGCCTACCTGAGTGGGACGCGTTGTGCACACCTGAAATATTCCTGCAGTCATAACCTATCAGATGGATTATGGCACACTACGGAAATCTGACACGGTATCAACCTTACAAACTACACTGCTTTCCGCTTCAGATCTTCAAGAACTGTAAAGCGGACACAAATTCAGTCGGTGTTGTCTTCAGATATTGACATTGACTGTCGATCGCCATACACTGGAGAGTGGGAAAGAGTTTTGTATGAAGCACGAGATCAACCAACTGAAGTTATCCATTTGCGAATCCGTTCAGCGAAGGTCACGTACAATAAGGCGTCCATGCCATTGCACGAGGAATTAAATTATCTTCAATTTTTCGTACTTCTCCGCCTATAGTCACTCAATTTTTGAAGTATCGAGGCATTTCATTTCTGATGCTTCAAAACAACAGGAATGACAGTACTCTTATATACTCTTATATATTTCGTCGCTTTTTTCCGTCTCAATCATTTGCCATTCGCTAATTATCACAGAATATATACAAGTAAATATGAAATCAACGTCATAAAGTGGGAAAAATGAGCATCCTTTCAGCCTCTCCAATAATATATTTTCTGCCAATACGATCGAAAACTAGGCAACGATTATTTCATATGCCCTCTTAGTTCAGGACAAAAATCAGCAAATAGCATATCGTCTTCTTGCTTTGAGAAACGACGGTTTCCGGAAAAAGAACGACAAAGTACGCATCTTCCTCAGGAAAAAAAAAGTTTCCAATATCATTATTTACCCCTCCTATAATTCCATCGAGTGACGCTTTGCAGCAGCGAAGTATAAACAGTTTCAGCCGATTTCATTGTTCCACTCATCTCTCAGAGGTTGCTTTGATGAAAAATGTTCGAGAACCTTCAACGTTCCCTTTTAAAGCTTTCGATGGATATGCACTTTTTCACTCCAAAAGGCCGGGTCCCTTTGACTCACACAGCAAAAGCAACTCAGTTGAGTTCCAAAAAAAGAAAGAAAAATCCCAACATATACATCATGGATATATATATATATATATATATATATATATATATATATATATATATATATATATATATACAAGGCACAACATTTTTCTTCAATTTGGCTACAATATGCAATAAGGAAACAGTGGAACAAAAAAGTCAGTGGATTTTTCTTCGACATTTTCCTATAACATTCTTCGTTGGAATTTAAGTCTTCACCTAGTATTTTGTTAAACTGTCTCATCTTATCGTTGGTTGATGGTTTCTATGAATTTACAAGTTCTTGCATCGTTCTACATCCCTCGATTGCTGTAGCAATTCATCATTTTTTCTCCATCATTATCAATTTGTCCTCTCCTTGTTCCTCCAGGCATCCTAAAAACTTCGAGATTATCTTATATTCTGCTCTTTCCTCATTCTGCGAGCTCTCCTTTTGTGCTTCGCCACCACTAATATCGCTTCTGTTCGGCTAATTGTGCATCTAGCACATCTGTGACGTCCGTAACATCCTCGTCTATTTCAAGAACGACTTCACTGCGAGGGTCGAAGAGGATGAAGATCGCAATTACATATAATACTTTCCTATCCATCGAGCAAGAGCATCAACCGTTCGCATTAGAACGATGCAAACAGCTAGAGGATTCAGATGTGCAAGCACAACAGCAGGAAAAATAGGCCAAAACATCAGCCATACATCGAAATGGCCATTTTCATATTTTTCAACGGCCTTCGTTTCGACCATAAGTTGGAATTTTTTTGTTGAGGGCTTTTTTTCAAGTCGACATATTGCGAAAGAAAACACTAAAGGAAATTTAAGTAGGGGTGTTTCAAAGTAAACGATGGTGATGGATGTCCCTTTAGGCGTGGATTGCAACAAAAATTTAGGCTTCACATTCTACGTTTATATAACTCATCAAGAATGAAAAGTGCTATTCGAGAAATCCTCAATCCGAGCGAAACAATCAATTTCATGCTCTCAGCGGAAAATATTTCAACAAAACTAATGCTTAACTTGAATAGGTGGCAAGATGTTACATATTTTAGGTGGCAAGAGGTTGAAAGTATTCAGAAAGGTTTTGAAGCCATTTTAGCTACTAACTGTCGATAAAACGTTCAAAAGGGCTGTTCTATACTTTCAAGACGACAAGGTATTAGGTGTTACAGGTATCTGTAAGTGGAAAATACGAAGTGTCGTAAGACTAAAAAAATGATAACTAAGGACGGTGGCATCTGAAACTGCCGGCTAGAGAGAGTTCAGATAGTTCAACCCCATCCGTTCCTTTAAATCCGGCTAGAATCGATAGGTGAGAGGATGGGGAAGGGGTATGAAAACGGATGGAACGAGAAGATCACACAGCCGCGCAACAAACTTCTTACTCGAAGAAAGAAGCAAAAGCACAAACGAAAGTAAAAACCTGGAATGAGGAGTTCACTCGTGGCTTCGATAGCAGCCGGCGGATTGGACGTCGTCTGTGAGCCTAATCCGAGATCGAGGAGTGATTCTTCAGCAGTGGGGTTATCTGATGCGTAGGTACCACTCACAAACGGATTAGTACCGATAAGGTCCCGTTGCGTGGAATCAGAAGTTGCTATTTTATCGGACATACGACATAGGCTCGCTGCGCGTACAAGACGCTCTTTTTTATATGAGCTTCAGCCTAACGAGCACTGAAAAGTGAGCGGTTATGAGTTTGAAAACTTGTTGCCTACTTCACATTAACAGACTCGATGTGAGGATTCAAGGAATCAAGATCGGAACAGAGAATGCATGCAAATGAGGATCAAACACTCTCGGATCTTAGGTTGGATGCCACTATATGCAGCAAAATCTTTTAGCGTTCAAATCGTAGCTTCAGCAAAGCTACCGAGTAATATGGATTAAAATCTGTCCCACCTGCTACCTCACCATGGCAGCACTTGTTGTTCCGCCGCATGACCTTCAATTGTCAGCGGACAAACTGACTTTTAAGCATCATCTAGGTAATTCAAAATGTGGAAGCTGCATGTGAACTTTAGGTAAATTCCACTAAAAAAGTGCGAATTGCAATGGGTGTTCCGGAGAGGGTGCGCACAGCAACTGCTGCTCTTGCGATAGCTGAGCGGAAATGCCTCAAAGATAGCAGTTTACGGATACGGCAAGCAGCTGAAACTTCCTTTTTTGGAATTCAACGAGGGAAAAAAGTTCGACCTGTGTGTAATGTTCAGTCGGTAAAAATCAATGATAGAATAGCGAAAAAAAATTGGTTTCAGTTGCAGTTTTATCATTTAACATATCAGTGCTAGTTCTATATCAAACGTCCTTTACAGAGAGTAAGCGAATCACTAAGGAATGAGAATGATCAATTTCCAGGTCTTTTTTAAAAAATTTCAGTTCAGCACTTTTCACTACATTGATGCATTCTCAGACCTTCACCTAGAACTAGTATCGTCAAAGACGTTAACTCAGACCAGAATACATATAAAAACACATTTTCATGAAATGTCAATTGAGAACACGGTAGATAAAATCGAATCAGTTGCCAATTTCAACTCAGGCCGAAACCTACTTTTAGGTCTGAATTGGTCACTTATTCTTGTAAGAGGCAAAAACGTTTCTCGTCAATATCAGCCTCCAAGGAAATTTCCTTAGATATCGCCAACTCTCGGGCCGGATCGTTTCAATTCAGAGCACACAACTTTCTCGTTGGTTACTGGTTTTCTAAATGCCAAATTTAGCGTCTCCTTAATAATCGGACAGTCAAAATATGATCCCGGCTTTCGGAAATATCGGCAAATATAAAGTTGTGCATACAACGGGTTCAGAAGAAAATTCTATCCGTTCGTTGTGAAATCGATGAGATATGCAACAGGGCGATGAGCGATATTTATCATAGGTTAGTTAGAGCACAAATACCTCGACGATCGTCGAGATAAAGAAGCGGCCTACTCGAGTATTATAGATTTCTTTATTTCTGACGCATATGATGTTCGGGTCAAAAATGAACAACATTTGAGAAAATCTGGTAGAAAAACGGATTGGATCCGATATTTTACACTACCAGTTCCTCGCTAAGTAAGAAAGAAAAAAAATCTAGGCGAGAACGCTGTCAAACAATGCTCCCAATGTGCTCACTCTATGGTTTACGCGTGAACAGCATAGCACATCTTACTGGTAAACATCTGCTGTTTTTATTCAACATAATTTGCGGCTAACGAAAATCGTTTCACGACGCCGGGCTCTAACTTAAGAAGTCTCAAAGTGAAGGACTCCAACAGCACTTTAAATTCTAGACAGGTGAATAGAAATATGATTTTGCAAGCTCAATTCGAGGTTAACTGTAAATGAAATTTTAAATCATCAGGTACGATTTCTGTTGGAGAGGATGCTGGGAATGAATTCGATGAAAACTTCGGTTAGGTCCAAATAAACATGCAACAAGAAGGCGAATACCGGCAGACTTCTTGTATAACAAATTATCATTACTTGCAGATTAACAAGACGCGCTTAGACATTACCGTTAATTATTGCAGCATAAAATAAACTTCTGCTCGGCCCCATAAGAATGCGTGTAAATTCGAAGAGAACGCATATATCCAAGGATTAAACGAAGTTACAAGGTAATGACACCAAACATACACATCACTAGCAGGATCCCTCATATTTTTCTCTATAATTGCCTCCTAGTTCAAGCAACCCTTATTATCCACTCTTTAGGACATTTTTTGGTCACTTCCGAAGCTCCAAATTATGACCGCTCAACACCTGCTATCATTTCCTCTAAACATCAATAAAAACGATCCCGTGAGGAAGAGACCGAACTTTGCGCACAGACACACCCACATATCTTGTCTTAGAAACCTTGAGAGCTAAATGCGACGCCACGTTGCAGAGTGCACAAAATGCAGGTCTCGTTATGGGGACACTAGATGACAATTTATTCATAGGGGAAAAAGTGGCACGGACTGTTGCATAAATCGGTCAATGGAGCACTTGGCTGAAAGCGGTACTTCGGCATATGCGAAATAAAGTGCCATGAGATTAAATTAAGATTGGATAATAGGGGACGAAAATGAGATTTTCGTTCAGGCTCAGGTTTGTTATTTCTGCGCAAGCAAGTTCCGTAGTCATTATGCACGGATTGTTAGATGCGTATGAGGATACGTTTTTAGTTCCATAGTTCTGGAAAGATTTATGAGTACTTTGGACATCAGAACATTTGCAGACTCGCTCAAGGTTCTGAAAAAAAAGCCAAGTAACGTGTACGCATGAGAAGAATACAAATAAGGTTAGCTGTAGTGGCTATAATATTTTGCCACGTTTTACCTTACAGCTTACGAAACGCTTTTCTAATGCTCGTTTACTGTTTTTTTTCAAGACGTCCTAATGTGTTGGAAAACTGTCTTTAGTCTCTCTTAGAAACCTCTTAGGAATAAATTAATTCAGACGAGTTTCCAGGACATTACAACCCAAAACTAAGGCTTCTAAGAAGTACGGTCATCGTTATCAGTGCCACAACCCCATAACGCTGATTTTCCGTTTGAGGCGCTGTTTTTAGTCAACAGCGCAATAAGTGATATTCTTGAGTGCTGTGTGAACGTGTAGGTTACCACGTTCTCCAGTGCTACTTCATAAATTTTCCGCAACGTGTTATGTTGTAATCAACTTGGAAAGTGGATGTGGAGGGAGGAGGAGGAGGAGGGGGTGAAAAAGTTCGCCCTCGCCATCTGATGTGATAAATCATATCTCTCACAAACGGCATTGGAGATTTTCGCATCCCCGGTGCTTTGCAAGCTTTCGCGTTCTGGAAATCACCCCAGCGAGCTATAGGTAATTCGAAAACAGCCGATTTCATGAAGAACCATTTTCAAATTGCTCGCACTCTGGCGCTCTTTCATATTCGTTTAGAGGCGCATTGGTCAAAAATTTGCAATTTTAGCGTACTACTGTTACATTTGAATGTAACTGGTTAAATTTAATAGCTGCGATAGCATCCCAAACACATATTCTCGCCCAATATGATAGTCCACTTGATTCGATGCACAAGGGAAAGGCTATTACATTTTCATGGATTGTAGCTTTTTGCTGCAAGTGAACATCTGAGAGATTTTTGCATGGGAAATACTATATAGTCATTCGTAACGTATTCTCTTATTAACTGAAGTTGTATATGTGATGGCTTGACGATGTTGTAAAGTTTCTTGATATCCGGGCGAAGTAATTTTCTCTTTTATGAGACTCATTTCTGTTCCGATTTCGACAGAGTAGTTCTGTGTTAGAAGAGTTTTTTTTTTTTTTAACGGAAGGTGTGGTGAAAACGCGGCTGCATTGCAATATGAAATTGTTCGCAGAGGAAAAATCCAACGAATTTCGATGTGAAAGGCACTCGCCACATAGACCCTATAATTTGGCGTATTTTTCGCGTCGCTATTGTATTTATATATGATGATAATAGTTGTAAACGTTTTTATTCGGTGGAGTGTTTTCCCCGATGAAATCATTCAAGTAAGAAGAGATCGTAGTTCTTGCATGAACTAATTTTTCCTCAATTTCAGCGTTTTCTTTGTTACTCTATCAAATCTTAACGTTTTCTTTGACAACTTATGACTAGAAATTCATCGAGTAACTTTTCTTATCATAAGGACAGTATTTAGAAGATATAATGGTAAAGAAATGCTGTTATTGTTGTCGAATGCACAACTGCAATAAAGCTGTTATATTTATTGTCGTTGAGGCAATAATTGATAGCTAATGAAGTATTGCATTGATTCGTTCCTTTAACTATTTCTTTATGGCTATTGCAAACGATTATCAAACAAATCTAAATCGAAGCTGAAATTTCGTCTTTTTATGTTATATGCTCCAAATTTCAGTAAATTTACACTAAGGTATAACTCTGTTGAATAAAATCGCTGTGTTACTTTAAGTCGTCTATTACTAATGAAATAATATTAAAATTAAAACTCCGATTTTTTCCTCCTTCATTTTCCTCGATTAACTCAGATTTTTTTTCTTTTCTCCACATCATCTCATCCATAAATTCTACCAATTTCGCTGACTTCTCGAACTACTTGAAGTTCATGTTCTTTAAAATTCATTGTAAATGCTCGAACAATTGACGTCTAATCCAGTTGGATGTTTTAATGAAAATTTTCATTGCTTATTTTCACAAGGTTTCATGTTCAATTCAACTGTGTACGATAACCGCAAAAACACCACTTGGTCTAGGCAGTTTGTTTGATGTTTTCGTCGATGATGTTTCGCTTGAAAACGGTAAAAATTTGCACAAATATTTCACGAATTTATTATTGAGAATAACAGTTCGTTGACTACAATGATATCAACGATGGAGTTCGTCGTCGTTCGCATTCATTTGTTCGTTCATTTGATTTCTCAAGTATTCATTGGCTACGTCTGAAAGTGAGCTTTAATCAGTACAGGTAATTGATATTACTCCATCAGCTTTAATTCTTAATTAATCCGCAATAAACAACAATTGCAAATATCACTCATTTATCCAAATTTGCCTCAGCACTGTATCGAAGAATTCAAATACGAAAAGATACGGAGAGGAAAAACGACGGATAGGATGATCGTAAAATAAAATAAGGGCCCCGTCGGAATAAATTTTCCACTAAATTGGTTGTGAATTATTTGTATTGGGATATTTCGAATGAAATAATACTTTCTCAATGTGTTACAAATGAAACTGATGGATAGCTACTCAGCAGTTCGTGAAGGAAAAAATGCAGCGAATAATACTGATAGGAACACATGAATAAGAAAAGACATTTTTGCGAATATAATATATATATATATATATATATATATATATTATATATATAATATATATATATATATATATATATATATATATATATATATATATATATATATATATATATTATATATATATAGAAATAATTATAGGGCAATAAGCGGAAATTTACGGGAAATGATTGAGAAGAATGAAGTGGGAATGCGTTACCATCGAAAGGATAGTGAGGCGAATGACGAAACCATGGTGTTGTCTGCAGCACATTCAAATATGCCACATCCATTGCATCTAAACCAGCATCACTAACAGCACGTTTCAATGGACGACCTGGTCGTAGGCTTACACCTGGAAATTTATTAACAAGTTTAGAAGGTGGGGTGGAAAATGAACAAGCTTGATGCTGACTGGCATTAACGATTGGTGCATAATGGCGTTATGGAAAAATCCGACAAGACCTCATCACTGCGATGTTACTAACATAAAAAAAAGCTCCTATAATAAACAATCAGAATTTCAGGAAATTCTGATTTCAAGAATTTCAGGAATAGTCGTAGATCGTAGATTTGTAGTCGTAATTTGAGGAAATATCTAAAACATATCACGCGAATAGATGAACACAATCCTCTTGCATAAGCTATGTGCCAATATTTCCTTCAAAGTTATGCGTTGATACTTTCTACTGTTGAATGAACAAATTTCGAGGTGATAGAACATTACCAGTCCGTTTAAGTTAGATGAGTTCCATCAGTAACGAGGTGGATATTCGAAGATGCAAATGGCGGCTAGAAATTATGACTATAAACTTGAAAGTGCAGTTGGTGAACATCAAAAAATATGCCATCGATTGAAGCAGTGCGATGGAGGTTTATGATGAGTTTGATGCTTTTAATTCATAAATATAAATATTATATTTATTGTTTTGAGCGGATTAATTTTGAAAGAAGGAAATTCGCTGCCGAATAATTCGAAGGAGTTGCACTATCAATTAAATAGTGTTGTTTCAATTGCGTTGATTACTTATATAAAGAACAAAATATTTCGCAAATAAAGAAAAAGCATACGTGAAGTTGTTCGACAATTAAGCCTTCTGAGGAATTTATCCTTTATCTCGGACAGACCACAGCATTCAAGTTTGAAATAGTAAATCGATATTTTTTCAACATGTTAAGTTCTTATTGGCAAGTCAAGAGTGTTGATTAGATGCTGGAGGCACTTGAGGTACAGAGTAAAGCGTTCTGAGGCTCTTTAAAGGCAATCTCCAATAGCCGAGGATGTGTCGGAGTCTTTCTTATTTCGATGCAAAAGGGACTCATGTTCTTTTCATTTCTATCTTCGAGGTTCCAGCGTAATGCTGCAACAATTCAATATCAGAAAGGGCACTTTGTTGGTAGGAAACAAAGGCAGTGCACTTCCATTCGTCTTAATAGGTGACGAAATGAGGTTAGAGTAAGCGCTTATGAGCCTAGAAAAATTCAGCGTCATTTCTCTATGGCCAATTCGATAGTATGCAGCTAAGGTGCAACTTCTGATAGCAACTTCGAGCAAAGATTATGCTTAAATTATAGAAGTTATAACGTAAGTAATTATAGATAGTTCGAAAGGCCGAACTTTTGGAAAAAGGAACGAGTATAAGAAAAGTTTTTAAATACGAAAATAATTATATTTAAGCCATTGTCAATAGATCTCATTCGTACATGAGAAACCTTTTGGCTAACGTCAACATCTGACGCCGATTCCATTGGTGAAACAACATTTTCACAAATATGTTTCATTTTATCTAAGCACGTGGGGGTTAATTAATTCACGTATCTCATTTATCAAGGAAATTAGAGCATTAACATTCGCCATTGATAATACAGTTACGAAATGCTCACATCATAGCTTTGAATAGTACATTGGCGTTTAGCCATTGCATATTTCAAAGACGACCAATTCTGAAGGGACCTCCGCAGCGCAGAATTTATGACTCATTTTTATAATGGAGCATCGAGGGCGGTCTTGTTGAAGGTAGGGGAAGGGGGTGAAGCGCAGATCTTTGTAACTCCGGACTCTAAAGGAGGTACCGTAGGGCACAAAACACAAGACGGATGGGATGGAGTGACAGGGAAAATTGAGCGCCAAGCGGATGGAGAAAGAAGAAGCGGTGGGAACGTTTAGATACTATAGCCACTTGTAATGAAAAGCGAACGTTGAGAGAGGTGAGATATGCTGAGATGGGTCGAACAAAACAAGAAGGAAGCGCCAGATGCTCAGAAATACGCTCCACCTAAGAGAAAAATATTTTCTTCAAGTGTGATGCGTTCATTAGAAATATTCTTTTCATTTGCTGCTTCTCGCTGCAGCTTCTCGCTGCAGGAGGCTTTTTCGAGTGTTTTTCAGGTTTTCTCTGCATAGGTTTTTCGATGCAATCCATGGAATTTTCCAATTCGGAGAGTGAGATCAGATACCGACTCTCCGAATACCGACCTCAAGTTGCAACTTGAGGTCGGTATTCGGAGAGTCCGAATACCGACCTCAAGTTCTCCCATTCAGGTCAAGCTGACGCGAGTGAAAAACATCACTTCGATATGTTTCTTATATTAAATAAATTTTAAAAAAATTTGCATGAAATAAAACGTAACAGATTCCATTCACAATTCCACTGATTGTCACTTTATCCGTCCCCTTCAAGCTATCATATAGAAATGTATCAAATGAATGAAAATTACTAACTGGGAAGGGCAACTGAAGCGTATCGTTTTAGAGGTCGTCCTGGCCTCCACCTTCCAGAGAAAGAGTTTGCATCGACTGAACCCATTAAAAGAGGAACGATGACGATAAAAACGGCAAGTGCCAAGGATGACATCGGCAACCACGAGTGCGCCACCTGCTTCCTGCAACTTTTAAGTGCATTTAATAGAAAATTCTGTGCCATTCGATTGCTTCAAATAAACGAGTTTTATAGGCGGTTTACCTGAAATTTTTCCAAAGTTTTCAAATAAAATGAGCATTAAGTTGCAACCTAGCAGCGAAGTTTTGAAACGGTCCAGCGAAAACTGCTACGCAACATTCAATGTAACATTTTGCCGAACTATCGACCTAGGTCTATTTGCGTCAGCAAGTGTTATATGCATATGACCATCACTGTTGCGGCTTTCACTAAGCGCCGGACACAAGTGGCCATTAATTCAACCTTTCGCTGGCATGTGAAATAATGCTTCTTCCATAGCCTGCTACTCGGCTGATTTTTGCTAAAAATTGCGTAAAACCAGCGACACTTTGAGTCGATTGATTGAATAGTGGAAAATTTGCCGTCGGAACTGCGCAAGATTCCACAGTAAGCATGCTGCCCCTGATGTTTTGAAGGATGGAAGAATCACTAGTAACTGCCTATTTAAAGCGATGGAGGAGGGGATCGGGGACACAGAGTGGGGTAAAGCGGGCGTGGCGGGATCGAATAACTTTCAATCTAGGCAGAAAAATCTTTATTTCAGAGGATCGAAGTCTATCGCAGGCAAAAGCTATCATCATGCACTTTCAATAAAACAAAATGCACTGAATATGACGGACTTGCAAACAAATATATGAGATAAATGTATGAGAGAGATATATTGCCGTATAATTGCATAAAGTTTGTTTCTTCAAAGAGTATTTCGATTATGCAATTAAAGTAATGATATTAAATCTTAATTCGTAAGCCTAGCATTTAAAGTAATTGGTTAAATGGGACCCTTGGGGTTCTGTTTTCTTCGATGAGCCGATCTCTATTCAAAGAGGAGAACAATTTGTGTTTTTGGCATCATTCTTCTCCTAATTATACAAAACTCAATGACGAAGTAATAATGATGCCAAAATGGCAAATCACAAGAGAATTTTGAAGCGACATCGCATAGAAGTAATTAATTTGCTATATACAACGACAACTTTACTGCAACGATTTTATAGCAATTGCATTTCACGCATCATTCTAATTTCCCTCGAACGTCATAACTAAACAAGCATAATAATTGAAGATTTAGTGCAAATTTTTTCGAGATCAGTGCTATGCTTTAACGTATGTTCTCTAAAATTTATACAATTCGCAGTAATATATGCAATTTTTTATTCATTAGATATTCTTTCAATTTCTAGTTAGCATCAGTTCTATTGCGCACATAGCACAGGATATCCTATGAAGATATGATGAAAATAGCGAGGATGGAACGGATATTAAGAGGATAAAATATCTCCACATAGTTGATGTTACGCGCTGCTCGGTTATTTTAGTTTGGCTTAAGCTCAGATAATAATCAATGAAAAATTATCTGGAAAGGTGGAAACGGAAACTCGACTTCTCCGTTGCATCGCGACAATTTATCATGCAACTATCGCTGAAAAATTCATTGAAGATTATCATGCTTTGATGATTTTGCTAAGCACATGGCGTTAACCCCATATTCGTAAAAAATTGTTTTTGGATCATTTGTGGCTGACTGAAAAACAAATCTCATTTGATAAATTATGATGGATTTTAATGTCAATTGTTTACGTTGAATAAGATTTGTACTAATGCTTCGGCAATATCACATCGGTCAATAGACGTCTCGAATTTGTGAAATGCAGAAGCAGTCGAAAATTATGATTGTAAAATCGCCGCCCATAATATATGTCTCTATAAACCGTTCATTCATCCAATACTTCTTGTAAATCGAAGAAATCATATCAAAGCAACCATTCATCTATCAAAGTTTCATTTTCTGACCGAACG
This sequence comes from Ascaris suum, assembly GCA_013433145.1. Classification (NCBI taxonomy): domain Eukaryota; kingdom Metazoa; phylum Nematoda; class Chromadorea; order Rhabditida; family Ascarididae; genus Ascaris; species Ascaris suum. The sequence goes on from CM024175.1 coordinate 4,056,772, forward strand.
AGTAGTAAAATAAAACTCAATGAGTCGTCAGATGTATGCAAACGTCATTGTATTTCGGGAACACTAACTTTTTTCAATAACTGGTTTCATCAGCGTGAAAGTTAGTATAGTGATTAATGCTGCCAAAATTTCTTTCTCCGGGTTTAGTGGTTCCGGAGTTGAAACTACAAGGCACCCGGGCAGATTGACTGACTGGCAAGCAACAGGTGAAAAGACATACACGTCCAGGTAGACAGGTCAACCCCGTAGTAATAATAGCAGAGATTTTTTTTTGGGGGGGGGGGGAAATATACTCCGGCAGCCAAAAGATTGTTAGCCTAAAAGCTGAATACATAGGCAACTATCAAATCACGAAGATTTTGGCTTGTAAACAAAACGCCCACTGATCTGCCGGAGCCTGACAGCTTTTAATCTAGTGGAGAAATATTAAGAAATGGCATGATCACAGGTAGTTAGCTAAGTGAAGTACAAACCACACAGTAGGAAAAAGCTTCGGGCTAATTCACTTGTAAAGAGATAATATTGGGAAGTTCAACTAGCTAAAGTATCAGCAAATATCTTCATTAAAAGACAACACTTATAGCATCATAAATTATCGGCCGTATATATTAACTAAATCGATTCACTAACGAAGAATGCGTAGATAAAAGAGTAAGCAAATAGGGCACTTCAATAAAAACAAAATCAGCATAAATTTTCATAAATTGCGGAGTAAAGTTCTTCTTCGAAGCGCTATCAATGTTCACGCATCAAAATTGCAATAGTAGTCGAAAAATTGAAAACATTTCATCATATCGCTGAAATCTCCTCGAGAGAATTACGCTAATTGAAATCCTTCAAAGGTTTGTAGCTCATAAGTCGGAGTCAACAAAGCGTTCAGCATTGTTGCTATGAGTGTTTCCGCTTGCCAAGTTGAGGAAATTCATCTCCGCTGTGTTCAATCATATATTCCACGTAGAAAATTTTTGATTTTTGACTCGAAATAGAAGTGCACAACGATGATTTCCCTCATCATCGTTGTGAAATGCTAAAGCAATAAAATTCTGCATCATTTTCGAGCAAATGACGTCATTGTACTGTGAAATGCGAAAATTTCGAGTTTACAAAGGATTGAATCTCTCTTTAAAGCAATGCCTCCAAATGGGTCGATATCGTTCATGAAACGAATAACGATTCAATTTATATATGTGAAATAAATGAAACGAAAATAACGGGCACTTTACGCGACCGCACAACTTCATCTAAGCGGACGTATAAGCATTATGAGGGGACATATATTCGTAATGAATGCTTCGTTGATGAAAGTAACTAAGAAAAGCAGAGGATTCCATTACGTCGCAGATTTTTGTTGCCATTCTGCAAACACCATACTATATCCTTTTGATGCATTGGCGAACGAAAGACTTTTCTGAGAGTGTATATCGCATTCACAAATGCATTAAAACGTTATCTTCGAATCATATCACTTTATCATTACAAACATTAAATAGAACTTGTTGAACTCGTTTTCCCTCTTAGTTAAACAAAGTGGCAATGACCAAACTTGCCAATAAAGATCTGTTACTCAATGATGTGGCTAATCGAATGGAAAGCTTTAGTTGACATCGTTTTAATGAAAGAAATGCGGTATAGGGAAGCGTGGTATAGGGAAGAATGCACATGATTTGAGTCCAGATTGCATATATTATAATGTTTAATTTACGACTGTCTATCCGTTACTTGTTTACTAGCAATAGGTGCGTGCACGTTTCGCGCTAAAACGAGTTTATATTATGGCTTAGACTCAAGCGATAAACCCTTTCAATAGTTATTGAAAACCCTACACGCAGATACATGCGAATGCGCGACCAATATTTCAGCCTTGGCCGACGAATATTTCAGCATTCAGCTGATGTGAAAGCTTTAACCAGTTAAATTGAGTTCTGAATTCGAATTCGTTTGCGGACTAAATTTCCGCTGGTCATCAAACAATAAACTCATCAATGCGATGTCAGTTTGGTCTTGGTCTTTGACTGCGCCAAATCCCATAAAATGAGTAGATATTGTTACAACCTTTAATAATGAAGTTCACATCCTAGCATGCGTTTCCATCGTGGATATGATAGAACTTGAAGAAGATGATAAAACTTTCTTGCCATTTTTATAGATGGCATGATGACAAATCAGTCGATTGCGGGTTTGTAAATTATTTATAGATTATTATTTTCACCGCACTAATAAAATGTTGTTTTGTTTCAAGCGGAATATTCAAAAATTTGATAGCCATAAATAACACTTAACTGAATAACACTAGCAGCAATAGTAGCAATTTGAAATATTCCTTCCTGCAATTGGTGCAGGTTGAACTTGATGAATAGAGGTCAAGCAATTGAACTTTGCAGATTTGAGTGGTCAAGAAACTAGAAAGCCCAATAGGTCCGTAAAGTCATGCTGAACAATAATGTTTGCTGGAGGATCATGCAGGAAAGGGTTACAGCTCCTATCAGCTCAGGCTGAGTCTGAGTTGTACCGATTACTGTAAAAGAGCAGGACGAGCACTTCATCCTGTAAAACATCCAGCTATTCCTTCTTCGACCAGAAAAAAGATATTGCTTTCGGGGCGGTCATTTATTCAGTCTACATAATCCTTATAATTTAAAGTTTGATTCGTCTCCAGTCCTCTGAAGAAACGGACTGTCCAATGAGTTGGGCGAGAAAGTTAAGACAAATCTTTAATTCATTCACTCTCATCAATTCGCTTTAGGACTCAAGTGTTAGCGATTCAGGCAACGAAATCGTTTAAAAAATAAGTGTGATATAAACTTTGTGAGTTTTTAGCCTTTAGATATCCGAAGAATTTTTCTTCATCAAAAATGACTCTAAATTCTTTTTATCTATGGATTGGAGATAAAATACTTTAGAAGTTGAAAGGTTTATTGGCGTTCACAAAACGGAGACATTTCGTTGCGATATATCTGTTGGCAGCGGTTTTCTGCAATTCACGGCTTAAAAATTTCGTCGCAACAATTCTCTCAGTTCCTTGAATTGACTAATAGCCTTCGCTTATTAAGTTTTTCAGATCCTTGATAAGAGCCTCAAAGCCTGCTATTCTCTCTATCACTATGGAACGCTTTGAAAAAAAAGGAACAAGCACCTAATAAACTTATCATTTTAGAGGTGAGAATAATTCATAAAACTACCTGAGAGGACAACCAGAAGATCAATTTTTTTTTCTGCACTTGAGTGCAATTTTTGCTCAGTTATGCATCATCGCATTATAAAATGAAAAATCATCGTAAATTCTGATGAGATTTAAAGAATTATAATTGAAAAAATTGAAGATGTACATAATGGCGAACGTCGGTAGAGCAATTCACTTGAGAAATCTCAGATTCGATTAATCGCCACTTAATGAGAAATTTCGATGTCCATCGACTTATCCACTGATTGCAACAGTTTGATCGAATTGTAGAACTCTTTTGTGAAGCAATTTTATACATTAGAATTTACAAAAAATCCAAATTGCACTTTTGTGATGTTGCAACTTTCATGCAAATATAAACTGATGTTTGTGATGATGGTGGAGCGATTTTTTTGTTAAAAATATGCGCATTCTTCCCTCCTCCAGATAGACAAAACTCCACCATTTACTATAAATGAACGTCTCCGTTTCATTAATAATGAGCACGAAAAGTCCTTGGATAGAATTACTATCTTGCATACCTTTATCGATCATCAACAAATTTCGAGAATAGAAATATTGAAGGCGGATGAATGTCATTTGCAACATTTTCAAGTTTCAGCAGATTCAATACTTTCAACATTTGCCAATGCAGTGGGCAAAATATTCTCCATCATCATTACATGGCTATCGGGAGGATGGTAATTTCTGTATCCTGAGAGATTTTCCATGTCCCTCACATCAGACGATCGTTTGCCTTAAGCAGATACGCTGATCTACAAGAGAATGAGACATCCTCTGATTACATAATAATGATGTTGTAAGTGGGATGTTATTGAAAATTGGTAGATGGAATGAATGTCACCTATATTAGTTTAACAGAAATTCCTTGAAATATCTCCCGCACCTGGTAATCTCTACTGGATGTGCACTAGGAAAACAACGTCCAACATGCTCATAATAGCACTTTTTCAAAACTTCACATAGTTGTCATATAGGAACGATTAACAGTGAAGAGGAAAAACAATTAAGGAATAATCTTTGATTGTCAGAAGAATCGGAAAGAATTTCTGAACGCTCCGAAACTCTTTACAAGCGATTGTGAGTGCCTTCACTGACTTAGAAAAATGGTATTCTCGCCATTTCAGCTCTATGGAAGCCTGATTTTTGGTGATGGAATCAAGTAAACATACTGCGAGTTGATCAGATTTGAGAAGAAATTGTGACAGATGTAGAAGCTATGTAAGGGACGCAATGAAAAGATATTTGCTTACATCTGAGCTCATAAAGTTATCATCAGAGACATTTCCAGGCAAAAAAATCTTTTTCAGCGAGCAATTTTAAAACGAACGGAATAATGTATAGGAGAGGAATCTATCAAGCGTCGATTATGCAGCAACGGGCAAATAGCGGCAGGTGTTTTATATTTTGTCACTTTCTCAGAAAACAAGGAAAAGATATCGTTGGCATTTTGTAATCGAGTTGATCACCTGCTTTTAGAGAAAATGACTAGAAACAGCTGCATTCAGCAATCATATGACAAACCTATCATGAATTTGTTAAAGAAAATTTGCTGACACAAATATGTGTTGCCTAGACCCATAACTAGCGAATGAGAAGGCTAAGGAAACACTATCCGTTTCGTGCCGATTCGAATGATGCACATTCGATAATGAGGAGGAAATTTGAATCTGCTCAGGAAGCCCCCCCCCCCCCCCGTTTCCATTACAATCACCCATGCAAAATTCGAGTGGATTGTGATGCAAAATGGGCTTCCATGAATGACCGAACAGCTTTCCCTATTATCAGTGACATTTCGAACAAACAATCGAATGTGTTTCGGAAAAACAGAGATTTAAAATTTATGTTCCTCTGAAGGCTTGCTCGGCAGTTACATCAATCAAGAGTGCACACTCATAGTAAAGTCCCATTATGAAGGCAAATTTAATATCACAACAACGAAATACTCTCTCGACCCATAATACAAATACATTTCGGCGATGTTGCAAATCATTAGAATAAGAGAGTTGTAAGTAATCTGCATTTCATCGATCAATTTTTCGAAATGAATATTGCCTCTCATGAACTCATCATAATCGTATTCGCGACGGTACTTTCACGTCGCTCATTTGTGACATCATTATTGTCTCTCCCTTACCAAAAATGACTTTTATGGCACTAGCCAAACTGTGGTATAAAAATGCATTAATTTGTATACATTAGGTGAAGGATAGGCAAAATTTAGGGGTCTGAATGAGGAAACACAAGCGAATGGCCGCATCTTCGCATTCTTTCATCCCTCTCAACTCCCTCGGAAATGACCCTTATGCTTCCTCGTTAGACTTGAGTATCTTATGTCACCCGCCTACGAAACGAGTTGATTACATATCCGCGAGCATCGCAATCGAACATCGACAGAAGGATAGAGTTTTGTGAGTTAAAGTTATTATTAAGGCATCAGAAGAAATTCGACGGACGAGCGAACGATTGATCAGTAGCGACGGAGCATGCTTGGAAGAATCGCATGCTCGCTGATTTTTACAATTTGTTCCACGCCGTATTTGAACTTACAGCTCCCTTTCGTCGTATAGGTGACAACCTGAAATTAACTCATCTTACTTCATTTTTGCATAGTTTACTGATAAAATCTCGAAACAGTGACGTGAGAAAATGCACTAGACTTATTTCTTTAATAGGCGGAAAATACAAGCTGAAGGAGCCGTAACGTAATCTGCAAATAGAGAACAGCAAAAACCGCATAACGTTTGGTTCACTGACTATTTAACCATTTTCTCTTTCAGGCACAAGAAGTTTGAAAGTCATTTTTTCTGCTCACAAGCAGCAGCATTCCTTAACTTCTTTCATGTTTTAGTATAAAACTTTTTGAATGAGTGCATAAATGCAAAATCTCGAAAGCTCTAAAAAATATCCCTCAAAATAATTCAAAAAAGAAATTTTATTCGTGAGAGGCATCAATTTAGCGGGAATAAGGAGAAAAAGTGAGGAGATTGCTTCTGGAATGAGATTCAGCACAACTGCAAACTGCATAGGATGCGACTATATGTTCGTAGTAAGAATTACGAACGTTTGTTTTGTACCAACATTTCAGTTATTAAGCGAGCCGAAATATTCATTGCAGGACAACGCTCGAAACTCTCAAAAATATAAATGAATACAGCAATACAGCTAACAGTCCGATGAAATGCACATATAATTATGTTATAAATGTGATGGCTATTCAAAGAGCAGTGATAATAATATAATTCTTTTTATGGAAACTACAATGTGCAAAACTTTGAAAAAAATGGAACTGATAAACTTACAAAACAAAACTCTTAAAACATTCTAAGCGGCAAATGAAATTTATAAGACTCATGCCAATATTGTTAGATTTTTTGAGAAAACTTTCTTAGTTGGCGAGTTTCTAGAATGAACACAGAGATATTAAAAAATGCGCATGCAGAAATGTGATATTGATGTAATGCCCTTTGTAGAAAGTTGTGAAAAGCGCATAATAGCAAGTGGAAGATGTGGAAAGAAGCCTAACACCTCTTGTATTTCAATCCACCTGACGTATTGCTTGCTCAAATATTCAAAAATTATAACAGCATGCTAAACAACGTACCCTTCTATGAAGTCATTCAGCTCTGTGATTTAGTCAGTGAAATTCTATGCTAGCTAGAAGCGATTAGTGATGGCAGAAAAAGAAGCCTAAAGGTATGAAAAACCCACCTAAATATGGCTATAAATTCAACAAATTGGTTTAGGAGATCACCCGCATTACCATATATATATATATATATATATATATATATATATATATATATATATATATATATATATATATATATATATATATATATATATATATATATATATATATATATATATATATATATATATATATATATATATATATATATATATATATATATATATATATATATATATATATATATATATATATATATATATATATATATATATATATATATATATATATATATATATATATATATATATAAAACTCGATGCAGTTGTAAGTCTCGTTATTTCAGAGGACACATTTTGCAGGTTTGATTTCATAGTCGAATTTATATATGCAAGTAGATTCATATAATAAACAAACAAATACATGTAGTTTGAAATAAACGCGATAAACACATCGGCAAAGCGGACATACATCATTTTTGATGACAAATCCGAGTGCTGAGCAATTCGGAAGGCCGCGAATAATATCGGCTATTTTTCCTTCAATAATCGTCACCAGACTATTGTTTTCCTTGAGGTTGGTTACGGTAACAATCACTTTTCCCGATAGGCGGCATTCCATTGAAAAGTTCCTGAAAAGTCGAGGAAAGTGCAAAAAGTAGCTGCGAAGACTCATCCTGATTATGAATTTACTCAATTTGGCATAGGGGTTTTGATCTTTTGTGCAGCAAATCATAATTGTCGTGAATTTCGAGGCGAAAATGATCACAGAAACTGATATGATTAACGCAGTGGGTGGCCCTGAGAGTGGATTTGATGTGTGTACTAAAATATAAGTCGACTTGATCGATTGAAACTATCTGCACAAAACAGAGTACCTTCCATCTGAGTATGTAATTAGGCGCCTTATATATCACTGAGGTGAAAGCGACGAAAGAAGCTATGAATAGCTGCATACTCATCAGTTGATGACAATGAGGAACGATCTGCGCAGTACTTGCCATGAATAACGCGAACGGCACCTCATGCTCAAAAGGCTGTTTCGACAAATGAATCCTTTTCACTGCATACATGAAATGCATTTCAAGTGTGCAGAGGATCAAAAAGACCTTATGAACCTGGTGTGATGATCTTCAATAATAACAAGTTGAGCAATGGTTTCGCACATTGGCGGTACTCGAACGGTACTATCTACTCCCCAGCTTAATTCCTCCTCTATGCAGTTCTCGCCGATGTGTACCACCGAGACCTCGTTATGGAAGCCGGCGTTTGCTTCAGCTACCTCGCAAGGTGTTTTCAATTTCAGTTCCATATCAATGCCTCGACAAACTCCTTTTTCTGCAACGGTTCATATATTTTATCTACATGGTAAATAGCAAAAAGTGGAAACCACTTCCTAGCTTAACATAACGAATATTCATCGAGACTACGACGAGATGAGCAAATGCTGACAAACAAATTCCCCTTGGAAATTCGCTTAAAAAATTCTCATTTATTCATTACCGAATTTAAGGTGATGATCCGAAAAGGAGGAGGGGAATCGAAAGGGAAGAGAAGACAGTCCGTTGAGATGTATCCAAACCATCTTCTTAATAATTTCGAGCAATTATTTCGAGTGATACCCACAGTGGTTTTCTCTATTCATCTGTATGAGTCCAACATAACTACAAAAGTGGTGCCATAACGGAAAGAAAAAAGTTTTAAAGGTAGTGCTATATATCACACAATTATCTTGAAAACTCTTTTAATTAGAGCGATTCTGATATAACTAGAAAAGAATTCGATGAAAACTGCTTCTAATACAATTTAGCACCGTTAATGAACATGAAAGATTTTGCAGACTTCTTTGCAATTTGTGTAAGCGAATTTTCATAGCACTGAAATACGGCTGTTTAGAGGCTGAAAGTCTAATCGATTTTTTATTCGTGTGAAGCTGAAAGTCTAACCGACTGACACTGTAACAGTGCTCCTTGTCGCACGTTCAGTCTTGAATGAATACTCTTGTTCCCTATCGGTGGAGTTCGTGAATGTCGACTTGAAGAGTACTTGTTCGCTCTTCGATCGCTTAGTCGAATTTATGTCGACGCCATAGAGCGAATATCGCGGCTCGAGGCATTCGTTGAATGCGTGTGACCAATTGATGTTGTACTAAACAACGCGGTACTCACTCAACGGATTTATTTGCGAATGAAATTTTATGCAGTAAAAACGGAACGGTATAAACATGAGGAAAATACTACCAAAAGCAATGTTGGGTAAAGTTTGGATACGAAAATTTCCTTCATCATGACAAAATTTCATTTTATCAAGTGATAAGCGGGTATTACTATTCATATGATATGCTGATGAGCCTCAGATTGACGACGAATTCTCTGGTCAAAATCTGCGCCTTCAAGATACGCGCAAAAGCACCTACACACATATGCACAAGTAGACCGACACTAGCGATGTGAAAGCACAAATGAGAGTGTAGAAATGTAGAAGCTATCAGCGAAACAATAAAAGAGTGTAGAAAACTGCTGAAAAAGAAAGCATTCAGTGAAACGAATGTGGTAATAGAGAGACGATAATCATTTCTCTCTGTCCTCCCAAGAAAATGAGTTACAGTCATGACGTAGACGAGACATTTTGGTTCCGAGGGGGGGGGGGGGGGGGGGGGCTACGGGGAGCGGTTGCTGCATGTCCTATATAGAGATGAGCTGTTTCTGTGATAGCATTTCAGAGAGGGCAATATTGCTTAACACTGACATAGTGGCGCAGCACGAGCACAAATTCAATAAATATTATCACATAGGATAAACTACCCGTTGGCAATTGCTACGCTCGACTTTTTTAAAAGAGGGAAAAATATAGCTAAATTAGGAGTGAAGCCAGTGTTTTCACGTTTATCGATATGCGCGATACAGAACGCTTTATTACAGAGATATAAAAGAGGTAGTGTCATTTGCCAATAAAATTAGGGAATTGAGAGATGATGGTTAGAGAAAAATCGAGGCGAACGAGTATAAATGATAGCCCAAGAAAAAAAATATCAAGAGCAGAGACTGTATGAAAGATATGATTCTGAATCACAATGTCTAGAGTGGTTAACAGCCTTATTGTCGAATTGAACTAACTGTGCTTTAAAAGGGCCCTCGACGGAAAAGGTGCTTTTATTAACAACCCAGGACGTAATAATATCAGCAGTCTGACACATTAGGGTCTTTTTATGACTTCACCAGGCGATGCAACCGATTAAACTCACAGTGGAAAAACAATGCAGTGAAATTATATATTATTCTTCCTATACGACCAGCCGTCTTCACCAATCATCAATTGACACAATACGCGAGAAAGAATAAAGGTATCAAAAATTGGCATCCCGGAAGCATCAAAAATTCACAGTTGTATGAAGGAGTGTAACGGAAAAAGCAAGGCAATATGTTATTTTAAAATCACCTATCCGGATATCTGCTCTCCGGATTACAACAAAGATCGAAAACTGCAAATAATGCATCCATATTACGTTGTGATGATCGTGTCTAGCTTACAAACCTCACTCGAGGCATGTTTTCGTTGTTCGACAGGGGGCAAAATGGAATTCCGATCAGGGTGATATCAACAGAAGACCATGCAAGTTCCCCTTGGTAACCCTGAATACCTACAACTTCTTTCGAATTTGCTGCTCAATGAGTGGTATAATGCATGACGTGTGGCACATGTCGTCAGCTGTACGCAAACTGATCTCGAATATTTATTGGCTATAGAAATGAATTTGGTGGTCGACTAATGCATGCTTGCCAGGTGTGACAGTACAATATAAATCTCTTGTAAAGCTAATTTGCAGAAGAGCACAAAAGGATTCTTAATTGGTGTCTAGTTGCATATATGAGTGACCACTCATGATATAGAATTTAATTAGAGAATTCCGTCACTATGCATTTTACGATTCGTTTGAAGGAATCGACATCGATGCAAACGTGAAATTTGATAAACGGATTGGCTCATACAAATATACAAGCAATTATTTACGCACTTTACTCTACTAAAACGTCGCCTTTGCAAAAACCTAAAAAAGACCACGAAAACAAATACTTCTCATCGTTTACGTTTTCAGCCAACTCTCTGAACTTTTTTGGAAAGAAGAAATGGCGATCTATATACGTATGCGCATGCGCGCTTAAGATTTCGGCACTTTCAATTTTCGTGTTATGAGAGCTATGAAAATCACCTCTGAGGGGGTGTAATCTACCTCTCACGATATGCTCGGCTCTTCAATTTCGCTACCATTCATGACGCTCTCCAATTTTTTGTTCCTGAGAAAACGCATTCCTCATGTTATCCCAGAAACAGCCAGCTAATACAGCAGTGATTGCATTCAACTCATTCGCCTGCCTTACGTCTGCTTTCCTACTGTCTTTGCTGAGGAATTTCAAGTTGCATGCTGAGTGATTTGCTTGCCGTCCGAGTGATTGACGTTGTGATGAAATATGCAAATCAGCGTTATTTGCTGGATGCGGTTCAAAAACAAGTTTTATGGCTGAGTGGTTTTCAAATATTCCCTATCAGAGGTTTAGGTGTTATTTCTGCACATTTTGGCGGATGATTGATGTCAGGCGTTAAAATGTTTGCATATTCGCCACGCTCTTATCATCAAAAGAGGTAAAAGGTGAAATTCTAGCTCCATATGCGTAGAAATATCGTATGCATCAAGCGAGTATGCGAACAAAAACCCTCACCTCATAAAGCAGAAACGCTATCATATCTAAAAGCGCCGATAAATTTTAGTTCAGCATCGCAATGCCAATCTGTCGAAACCTAATTCACCCATTTCATTGGGCCATCACCACTTTTCTTTCGGTCTGCGTAAGCATAAACGTCTTTCCCACTGTATTTTCTCAATCGTCGAGAAACTTCATGCAAAATGTGAAGAATACCAAGAATAAAAGTAACGTTCTATTAACTTGTACATTTTTCATCAATAGGAACATTCTTTATCATTGAAAAATAGTTTTGTGGAACGTTTCATTAGACGGTTGAAATTATTAATTTCAGTAGATTCGATTGCTGAAATGTTTTTCACTTGAAAACAACATCTCACTTCTATGAAATATATATTCACATTTTTGCAAACTAATAAATTTTGAAATAAGAGAGTCATTTATGCGAAGAGTTATTTATGAGCAAAAGCGAGAATAATGTTTTTTAGGGGGATGCGGTATTTAGCAATTCAAGCAAAATCATTCGGCAATATTATGACACACGATGCATTCAATATTCAGCACTTAGCCATTATACTCGTTAACCACTCTGAGATGAACTTCTTTTTATGTGAATTATGCTATTTTATGCGATGAGAATACTACTTAAAAATTATTCCCTCATAGTGATATTTTCTTCTGCTCACTTCTCATCAACCAAAAACGTCTCCTATCTACTATTCATAGCATCGGTGATGAAACGAGCTCATCGTTCAAAAATATTACGCTACGCATACCACATATCTGCCATGCTTCCATTAAAAAAAAAAAAGAGTGAACTATTCGATTAAAAAGCGCCATTTATTTATTTGCATACATTCATTCCCATCATCAAATCGTATGGAATTGTTAGTTTCACAGCAAATTCTAATCAAATTTTCGCAATAATTTCCTCATATAATTGCCATCAAGCAAACACACTATTAGCAATATGACGGATTCAAATGCATCAATAGAAGAGCGCAAACGAGTCAAAGAAAATGCATTTATTAGACATCACGTAAGTTTTGAAGGGTTTATTCCAAATTTTCCTTTCAAAACAACGAGTTGAATTGAGCAATTTCATGTCTCCTTGAAACATTAGTATGTTGCAGTTAGAAAAGATGTGGCTCATCATATCATGTCACTCTGATGAATGCCTGCAGCTGAGCACACAAGTAAGCATAAAATAGCGTTAGAACGAAACGTGAGAGCTTACCTGCAAATATTTTTTGCTTATTTTTGCTTCATCTCTCGTCTTGGTGACTTCGAAAATTTGCTTAGCCCAATTCAGCGTAATGGCTTCAAGATCCACAAGATCTTTAGTGTTTGATGTTCCAGTAACGTTTATCGCTTCAGTGGCCATCGACGTAGTGAAGTTATGAGAATTGCTTCTGTTGATACAGCCCTCACCTAGAAAATTGCAAATGATCACATCTTCAATTATTGTACTACAAAGCATTCATCTCATTTTATTTATGAGAGAAACTAGGACAGTCTAATTATGCGACTGGTAACAAAGAATACAATGAGTCTCCAACACGTAATAGGAGTTATAAAGTTCAAAAGTAATGAATTCTTGAGGAATAAAAACACAAATTAACGACGAAAAGAGAGAGGAGAGACACCGAAAGAGTGCTAAGTGATCGGTTAACTCGTTAACTAGTCAATAGAAGACTTCGCTTCGCACCGGAATGTCGCTCATATCACGGAAATGCTTCAACGAAGAAAACGACAACACTAATAGAAAAAGTTTAATTGACAGCTGAACAAATAAACTCTCACTAAATTACCATTCACATCTTTATTGTATCAATGAATTTCCGCAAACGGTATTCGGCAATAGCAAATAATGCGTTCATTTGCAGTTGTGCTGAATGCTTCGAGGTGCATCTGACTGAAACTTGTTCATGTTTGAGGATGAATAACGCTTGATCGAGATGATATCTCCGCCAGTAATGAAGTCATTCAAGATTCAAACAACGAATAGCATGGAGTAACTTAGGTCTCAAAAGAACTATAAAACATCGAAATTCAGCGAGTGAAGCCAAGTCCCTCACAACTTCTCTTTTTGGTGGACCTGCAAACTGCAATTTTCTGCGATATTCCCACAATAAAAGATGCATGCAATGAGCTGTTCAATGAGCTCTCCCAGACAAGAGGAATAGCAGAGCTCTTTGCGAACTGCGATATTGACAGGGAAAATCGATGTATTATGCCATATTGTGCGTTAGTCGAAACTGTGCTCATGTTTGTTTAACGTTTGTTAGGATTGAAGCGTGCCGTTGTGCTATGTGCAGTGAAGGGACAATATTACCATAAAAGGCGTATACTATAACACATTCATGAAGGACGTTTTCAACTGTAAGGATATTGGAATAGATATTGCTAAGATAGACGATTTCAATTCCATTTGAGTGAATGTGAACAATTTTGTCAAGTGACATGCGTTGCAATAATTCCAGCTAGCCATTGCAATTACCGCACAAAACATTGACAATACTATGGCTTCAAATGATCGCAACGAGAATTCAACGCTGCTATCTATAGAGAGAATTTTTGAAATTCTTTGCCTACATATTCGGACTTTGAAGCAATAAAAATGATAGAGTGAACAATATATATTCTCATTTGCATACTTGTCGCCTATGGACGTTATATTAGCCTCTTATCCGTTTGCCCCCAATTAATATTTGTTTGGTGGCTTCAGTTCGTCGATGACGGAGGACTGAAATTGGGCAATTGGACGGCTTCAACATATTCCATAACTCCTATATCAGATTCTCGATTGAGGGGAGCAGCTGAACCACAAATAATATATGCATCATTTCGCACAATTTATTCACTAGTTAACCGTGGCAGAAACATTCCGGACCCAATTCATCTGTTGTAAGTCAGCGATAAGAATCTGCGCACAATTTCATAGAAGAATTTCGCTAGTGTCATTGTGACGGTCGATCATGCATACCCCATATGTTCATGCCACTGACCGAAAGCAGAAACGTGAATAAATCCAAATTTCTCATTCGTTTGCGTAACAGAACATTGCTTCTCATTAATATTCTGCATCTTCTATACCTATGAAAGTGTTAGCCACGAATTGTCCATCAAACATACTTTCTTTGCTTCTAATTCAGTTTTTAATTTCGTGAAAAAAAGCTTCCGCAATTTACATGCTTAAAAAACAAACGCTCTTACATTCCTACGACAGATAATAGCACTTTTCAAAACGTGTTAGCATTGATTAGAAGTTACTGACCCGGTGAATGCAATTTGTGAAAGTACACATTTTGCCAGATCCTTTCGCAAGTTTCTCCTCTTGTTTCTTTAATCCTTGATGAGATTACTCTCTATGCGCTAAGAGACTCAATCGCTACTATATGAGTGGGACACCAAAATAAGCAATCAAACCAAACATGATATGCAAATCAACCTATACAGAAAATCTCAATTCAGATTATTTAAAACAGGAACCACATAAAACCAAATCGGCATCGGATATGAGGATGACAGAAAAACTGAGGTCCATCGATTGTAATGTGTTCGACAACGTAAACGATTTCATGAATGAGTGAAAGCAATCCATGCAATGATGAGTACATTTGAGAAAACGAGCATTATATGCAAATCTACGCGGCGGTGAAATTTAAATTTGTCTGCAAAGTTGATACGATAGGAAAATTGCTTGACTTCGAAAGTCTAATGAAGAATAATCGCTAGTAAATTCACAGAATTATTGCAAGCGGTGCGTTGAAGTTATGGGCAATGAAAGATTTGTTGCCTAATCCGACTGAGATAAGGTGATTTCTCGCGATCGATAAGTAGAAGTCATCACGACATGATGACGAATAACCTCTTGGTACCGAAGCATTTCTTGACAGTCGAATTCTTTTGTAGAGAACGCAGCTGCCAAAAACGAATTCTTGGAAATCTCTTCATATAAGGGCGAGAAAATAAGGAGTGAATAAGTGCGAGTGAATCAGAAATGGAGTTGACGTGATTGAGTGACAACTTACCACAACACAGGAGCATTGATTGGAGTGCTCGGGGACGATAAGGTAATTAAGTGCTCCGATGCGGAGCCGTTTGATGACAATCGAATGAGGCGAGGCGTGTTTCACAGGAACATATCGACTCGATTCGCTTGCAGCTGTATCGATGCACTGTCCTTCTGTTGACGAGGAACGCCCACCGTACTGTTCATTCATGTGCAAATCGCCCTTTTCAATCACATTGGCATATGACAACAAATGTAATGCACATTTCATTTTCTAGATTCAACTCCATGTAAGATTATCGTTTTTATACGCATTATACGCATATATTTATACGCATTTAAGTTTTTAAATATTTATATTGCATTACGTTTGTGTTATGCGTGAAATGAGTACTTGCGAAGTGTTTTAGAGCAGCTGCCAAGTGAAGGACTTCCAGTTAATATGCCTGAAATTTTCACCAGTTTGGAGAGCGAATCTATACCTTCCATCGATGAATGCAAAAACAGTTGTAACAGTTGAAATGCTAGGCTTTATGAACTCGTCACTTTATGTTTCAAGAATCACTTAAAAACCTCATTTTTCAGCATTTTTTTTTTTGGCGGAATATATGAATGAAATTATTATGAAAGAAGAATCGTCGAGTGTATCATCGAAGAGATTGTTCGACAACGATATCTTCGTATCCCATATGATCGCGGTTTTGCATAGAGTACAGCAATAGATTTACGATTTGCTGAATTGGTTTTATCTCTTCCATGCGTTGTCCGATAAGCGTTAGAAATATCTTACTACGAAAAATTACTTTTTTGTTTTTTCTCTTTTCATACGATATCTCCTATCTTGTTTTCTCTCATTCAGTGTTTTCTCATTTTTACAACTTAGTTGTTCGCATGAAATTAATTTTTTTTACTCGCTTTATGCTGAATGACTTTGATTAACAAAGTAAACAGTGAGTCAATTATTTGATGCATTGAAAGCGCCAAATGTTGTTCATGCGACTCGAAGGCAAACTTTAGAGAAGGCGTTTCGAGACTATGGGCTCATATCAATTCAAGCATTTTTCCCAGTGTCTATTACGAGAATCACGAATGCAACTCTTATGTAATTTTGTTTTTTAGGCAACTCCAGCACAGTTGTTTTCTCAGCATGCATAATATCCGCATGTCTGTTGTTGCACGAAGGCACTGTTGACATTGTGAGAGTAGCTTGGAGCTTGAACAAACACCTTTTAAGGTGCTCGAAAAAAAGAGAACATTTGAAGTGTTCGATTCTTAGATGAAGACTTTTGCAAAAAAAAAGCGCTAAAGAAAGCAAACTAATTCGAAAACAAATAAGGAGAAGAGAAATTCTTGTTTAAAACAGAAATTCTTGTTTATTCTCAGCAAGTTCATCCCGAATATTCCATTTGTGAATTCCTATTCAATTATACTTAAGAATGCATTATTTAGCATTCGCGGCATACTTTTGTAATCTTCTACTTCTAAAGACCATTAGGACAATATGACGTTTGCATGATGCAAATGTGTCTATGTATATTTTCCTAGCTAATCTAATGCGTTAAATACTAGAATTTTTTCTTCAAGCATAGAACTTGATAGCTACGACGTATGTCTTAAGAACGCATCGTTCACGAAAAATTTCGTTGATCCATTAGATTCGATAGCAGTTATAGTTATTCTTATGTTCCGAAATATTTACATTCATTTTCAACAAGTCTGATTTTTTTTTTTTTCATCATCTTCAGAGCAATTCGTGCAGGTGATCATACCATTGCAAATGTAAATTCATCAGCGTATAAGAATTTATTATTTTTTGATATTTCATTCGATGACCTGTCCACTTAACGGACTTGCTAAAATGTGCACCGTGGCAGTTCGTTCGGTACTTTATCTCGTCCGTTTATTTTTCGTTGCCAATTTATTGGATTCGTCGATCTGCAGATCAGCACAAATGCGCTTTGTGCCAGCTGCTCTAGTCTATCACTTTCGTGTTTGTTTTCAAGCACTAAGAAGTAAAATGCAGATTATGGCAATCTTCGTGATACGATTTTCGATTCGTTATTTTCGTCACACTGATAGCGCTGGAAAGCCATGTTCGCACGATCATTAGCCGAGAAACAAGGAATTCGCTTTGGTTTGCAAGCAACTCCATTGCAGAATGCTTTCGAATCGGAAACTTTCTGTAAATGATGCATATATGCTATTGCGCGTCCTCAGATGTCGGTGGTCATGTTATGGTGACGCATACATTTAACTGCTAAAGCCGACTTCGTTTACAAGCTGAAACTACTCAGTATGCTGACGGGCATGGTAAGTATATATGTGTGGATCGCACACATTCGTAAGTCACGAACAACCTGTGAGCACTATAGTGTGCTCAGGCAAAAAAGTACAAAAGCGCACAGACCTGACTCAAAAGATATGCCACAATTCGGCATTTAGTATCACAATGGACAGTGCCGTTACCAGTGGTCTCTGGTACTGCAGCGTCGTCTTCGCCGAGAGTCGACAGCTGCACTCATTCATCGATGAGAGTGTACTGCTCCTTGAAATGCGTGACTCATTGGGCATGGTATGCGCGATATGTGCGCAAACAGGACATACTGGACCAACACTGTTCACCATATTACTGAGGCGTGACAACGTTTGGGCAATTTTACTTAGCCTTATAGGGTAACTTGGCTGACCCATCATGTCCAAACATTCCCAGCCGTATAGGTAGAAAAGGCTGTGAGAGGTAATTGCACTCCTTTCGGTTCAACTCGCGGTCGAATGAGCATCATCGTCCCTCCATAGTATCTGCAAACTCAAAAAGGTTATCAAATTTTAGAAGCTCGAGGAATATGTTAGGCTGATTGATAGCGATGAAAGAAATTCCCTCGTTTTTGCTGTCGAATGCACCGTTTTGGAAATAAGCGATTCAAAATGTCGAGAGGCTGACGATCGCTGCCTGAAAAGTTTACCGAGTAAGGTTCTCACATCTCTTTGAAGTTATCCCTTAGACGCTTTGCTGTTAAAAACTCCATTATATCTCTGTTCATAAAGACTCTAAACGCTGATTGCGACGAACGTTGGCTAAGCGACGTCGAAACAACGTTTCAAGTAATGATATACATTTTTACGAAATAATGTATGCAGGGCAATAACAGCCGACTACTTAGAAGAATGCGGCTATCAGATTTATGATAGGACGTGCAGCTTTCATGCCATGAACACAGTATTTAAATTGCAAGTGGAGCTGAATCTGGAACCGAGCTCATAGACACATATGCCTTCCCTCACTTCCTCCACCACTCTTGTCCTCTCAACACCTACTTTCTGCCGCAGCTTTGCATCTCAACTAAGCAGAAATTCTCGTACTTTGATGTTTAAACGAGATTTGTCAGTTGTAAACTCTACATGATGAATAAACTCTTAATCTGTGTTTCTTAGGCGTTTCAGATGATCAGAAGCATCGATTTATGACCTAAATGTGTAACAGTATATATAGGCATATTACTGCTCCTCATAAATTGTAGCTTCGCTGAATCGACCATTAATTAGCATTTCTGAGGAATTTGTTGAAAATGGTTTCTTAACTGTCTATTGTCGTATTTTGTATTTGCACAATCGAAGAGTGAGTAAATGTTTAAAAAATGTGAGAATATGCATTTCATTTTTGGAAATTACAAGACCAGTTATCACACGAAAAAGCACTATCAAAATATTAGAGATTTGAGCAGCATGAAACAAGTTAGATATCAAGTGGTTATGGCAATAAAACGGATTCAACATTTCTTCATTTTTGATAATGTTTCGTGTAACAGCTGAGGTGTATGCTCCGGCTAGCACATGGTTGATTTAAAGCGTCATTTATTACCTCTTTGCACAAATGCAATCAATCTGCTATTGGTGGTTCGAATCGTCGAGAAGATACGAGAAAAATATCGACGATTATTTAAGCGTTGTTTTCTCATATCAACTTTAATCCAGTAATTTTATATCATAATCGTAGATTGTATGTGCCGCATAAATTCAATTGACCCAACCGACAGGACACAATGTGTACGGCAAAGATCATTGCATTGCAGAACACAGCTTTATGCATGTATCATCTATGCCGCAATCGTTGCTTATGTATACGATCCTGCACGTCCTGGGACCAATAGTTTTCGCACATTCAGGGATGCCAGTAACGAGAAGTAGCGCTAGTGCTAAGCGAAGATGGAGCTGAAAACTTCTCGCAGTCTCTTAACATCTGTACTCCTATACATCAAAATAATGAGAAAATGCACCTCAGTGCGTGATAATGAGAGATCGCCCCCACATATTGCTTTTACATCCGTAAGCACATTACACTACCTGCTCCTCAGCACCAACCTAACTGATTGCAAGACTCGGCGAGAGAATCATTTTACCTTTTAAGATGCACTGGATGTCAATCCCGCTTTTGAATGAGCAAATTCGTGATAAAAGCCTCCTTCTCTTCCTCTCCCCCCAACTCTTTATTCGCCCTCTATTTCTCATTCTACTGCAAAGCAACTGGAACAATGCTTAGGTGAGACCTAGCATATCATACTCATTCATTTCAGTATTCGCATGTTCCTCATGTCATATGCATTGTGGTACACAGTCAAGATCAGAAAGCGCAAAGTGACACATCTCAAGTGTTATTTAGAAACTACGAGCTAACTGTATGGAGATTAAATATGCGCATAGAAGTGTTGCATGCTGAAGACTGATGCAATGTTGCATTTCGATACGCAAAGAAGAAAAAAGAAAGAACGCAAAACTTCAACAACAAAATTTTAGCCATGATGCTCAATGATCACATGTTGAGATGTTTGATCGAGAGTTGCAGTACTGCTCACAAGCATATTACTTCATTGCAGATGGATTATACTGGGATCTTCGAATCAGCTAAATGCGGCTTGCCTTCGTCTAAATAAACAAGAGAAAGACGAAAACAATCAACAAATTACTATCGAAATACATCAATCTTTCATTCTAAAATAAAAATCAGCGTTATTTTTTCATTGCACCTGAAATCTTCTCAAAGTTTCTTCGTCTTCAGCGGTGTAAAATGAAAAATCAACTGATTAAGGAAGCAAATAAGCAAAACCTTTGATATGCGATAAAGGAAATCGCTCATGAACAGTAGTTGTTACAATTCTTTTTTGTTGGTATATTCATGAAAATTAATGTATTCTATAAAAAGATTGCAGTGTAATGCACAACTCTGATATTAAACGAAGAGTCGGCAGCAATGCACAAAAATTCCATACTCTTGAAATCACCAACGAAAGTTGTTTACCTTATGTGCTTACTCCTAACTAACCAAAGATTGGTGGTGTTATTCCATCAAATAGTCCCTATTTTCAAGTATTTGTACTCCCAAACGGTCAATTTAGTGTCGCGATTCAAAAGCGAGAAATTTGATTGCTTGAAGCGTGTGCGCAATAATGGCGCTTGCAAGTGTGTCTTTGAGTCAATGATATGCGAAATACTGTAAATAGTATGCGCGAAATTGAATGTAAAAGTAACTCTTTGAAGCGCGCAATACCAAAAGCAGGTAGGAAACGTTGCGACATCTTTCATTACCTCAAATGACTATCAGCTATTTCCATTCAAATAGCAACTGCAAAAGAAGTCAAACTGCACTAAGGTAACCCCAAATGTTAGGGGCTGGTTTGTTGATCACAGAAAATCGGCCGAAGATCATTCCAAAAGCAAAAGAAATAATGCGCTCGCACCGATTTCAAGTTCATCCTAATGATAAGTGCTGTGTTCAACAAAAAGAATTTTCCCCATTTCATATGATTGCTTTTTGTGCGATACCGCTTCTAGTTAGATGGATCGTTGGCTGTACACTGCAAATTCAGCAATTATTTACTACGCAATGCCGATTACATTAAAAAAAAAAACGATGACTGTAGCCGAGCACGTAGCATCGCATTGCAGTGATAGCATTCAGCATTAGCTCCGTAGCGATATATTTTTTTCAGTTATGCCCGATGAAGCGCCCCTCACCTTCCTCTTGCACCGCCCCATTGAGATGTTCCTTGGCCAGAGTGGATAATTATAGTCACGTTTGCGCAACAGAAACTCTCTTAAATATTCCATTAAGTAGTGCACCAACTCAGTTCTATCCACTTGCAAGAACCTCTCTCACTTGCTCAACTCCTTTGCTTCAGTTTAACACCGTTGCAGCAAGCTTCGTTGCATCAACAATCGATATTTGATTTCCTTCATTATCGCTGCCTTCACTGCACGGTTTTATGATCCGTACCATTTCTTGATAAGATTTAGAGCGCATTTTCACTAAATAAATGCGTCAAAGCATTCTATCGTGAGCATATTTGGCATTATACGCTCGAAAATCTAAAATCGAGAAGTCGATGCAGCTTGTAGAGCAATTCTGTTCACTTCTGAATGCAAGTCCCTCCTTCGATAGATTGTAAGTAACCTGTTTAGCAAAATGGTCTCCATATTCGGTTATTTTGCTCCATCGGTGCATGCAATCAACCACTTTGGAATGCATGCAGTAATGGATTTGAAGTGGTAAGAGTAGGATAACCTAATTACTCCATTATATGTGCACCACATAAAACACCTTTTAATTTCATATTATTACCTGCTTTGGTGATCATTTACCTCAATTCGTTTGTAAATGAGGTGCACTATTTGGACGCAGTCAGCAAACTTAACAGCAATGCTGTAGATAGTGCACTTTGGAGTTTAGAAGAGGTTGATTGATAGTTTTGCAACTCAAATCCCTTTAGGTTGCACTTAAAGGAATTTTTAAGGAAGCCCTAACTTCTGTAATTATTTTTGTAATTAAAATCCAGAAAAGCCGCGTAGCTGCGCTTAGAAACGGAACAATTTCTGGATCAAAGAAAGACAATAGATTTCAATTTGGCGAAATACGATCACCCCTGAGTTTAGCAGTGATCATTGAAGAGCATGTTGTGTGCTAGAAGTTGCTATCAAATAGAATTACGTGACCCAAATGCAATATCAGGATTAGAGATTAGACAACTGTTTCATTTCACTAACAAGAGGTGACCGAAGGTGTGTAATAAGTTGTTGATTTTGGACTAAAGTTGGTGGAGGAGACGGAAGTATGTTTATCCTCATGTAATCGAAATAATCCAAGAAGAAAATCCTATTAAGCAAGTGGTTCATTTGAAACACATTTCAACAAGAAATAAATTTCGAGCAAAATATCGGGAGGAAAAGTTGATTTTCTCAGAAGCCTATTTTGTTTGCTAATTCTAAGAAGAGTGTGTTCAACGTTTATGTATTTCGGCAGGATTCTTCCACTTTACATTGAAATGTTTGCATAAGCATTTAAACGTTGATTTTAACGAAACAGCTGATTGTGTTCGCGTTAGAAGTATTCACTAGCAACTCACAATTAGTCTTTGCTAGTGGAACACACCTTGCGCTAATTTATTTCCTTTTAATTTTCTGAAAGTGAATGGCCGAATTTGGTTCATATGATAGCAAATTAGATATCTTTCTATCGAATCTACAAATAAGTGCTAGAGTTGCATAGTTTGGCTGTACAATGATGAGAATCAGCAATTCAAAATGCTGCACCTGTGCTATAGCTCATGTCTTAGTTTACATTAACTTTCGAATTCTACATTGTTTTTATGCGTCTGAATGGTGATATCACATTTGCATGTGCATGTGTGTGATTGTTTCGGGCCTATTTATCCGCAGGTTAATTTCATCTCTGAACTCATTAAAACTGATATCAGGAAATGCGGGGGTGTGATATACACCAAGTTTGCGATCTTTCATCTTTATTCATGAAGTTTAAAAGAAGTTATATGCAATTAAATGTGAAAAAAAATAGCATGCAGTGGCGATGTTACAATGGAACAAATTTTTTATAAAAGGTTTGTGCGAGTGAACGAGGCTAATGAAAAAATAGAATGGCGTGATCTTCTATAGTGATTGCTGGTAATCCATGAAAATTGTTCGATGGGAATACGCTAGTCTTCCTGACTTCTCCGTACGCTTCTCTATTTATTTGATATCTACCCCCTTCAATACTCAGTAAAAATTGCCGGCCGGCTCTTTTTGGCGTTTCGCTCATACGCACTCTGACTCTGGTAAAGTAATTTTGCGCTTGAAATTTCTTTCGGATCAGAAAATTCTGTCCGGGCCACTTAATCGCATTTTTTTTCTTTCATCAATAGAGCCATTTTCCCAGTATTCTTGAAAGCTTCCTTTTATACCTGTTCATATCTTTAAAAAAAACCAACCTTAAAATTTGACGATCGGTCGCGGTAATTTTATCTAATCGATAAGCGACAACGATAGATAGCAACAGCTGGAATTCCAACTTGCTAGTTGTTTGACAAAAAGATAAATACTGCACACATTCTTTCAAATGAATATTCGACGTTTTGAATAGACCGCCACAATGCACACTTGAATCTCGCATTTGTGTCACTATAGTCACATATCTCAATTCACCGTGCACATGAAATTAGCTCGTAAATGGCGGCAGTGAGCTATATATAAAGCTACTAATCTCTAAGGACGGAATCACAACACCAACCATAATGACGTCTATGACTTTCTGGGTAGAATTGTCGAATTGGGAAGTAATTTTTTATTTCAACTATTATTCCACTTTGACTTGTTGATACGAATGTATCCACAGATCAAGTGTTTTCCTGAAAATATGGCGATCCATGGAAAATAAAGAACCTGTCCTCGAGTGCATGTCAGTGATCTTTTCTCGGAAATTGGGGAGGAAAGTTTGACGCAAGAAAACATTTGAGCTATAATTTTCATACTGGTGCTCTAGACTTTTCGAAGAATGGTTGCCTCCGCCAACGCGAACATCTCTGTTCAAAACTTTCAAGCAAAGAAATTTCTGAGAGGAATAATGCAAATAACGGCAATAGCGGTCTATATTTTGCGCCATAAAAATGTTCTTAAATATCTACCCACGGAATTATCTTGAAGTGAATTTGCTAACTACGCACTTCAAAACCTATTCATCAACATTCTATCCCACCGCTCTTCACAGAAATTTGCTTTACCAGTAAAATAAGCAACATCGAACAATTTGCAAGTAAATGAAGTAACATCCAGTTGACAGGCAAAAAATGTTTTTTGATCCGTTACATATTGCTGCGCTGTCAGACAGAAACCTCCGTCGATAAGTGACATCGGAGATTGAGGCGAATTATCAGGTTGACCAGTGGTACGGTAGTCGTATCAATGTACCACTCCACCTTCACAAAAATCTTTGGTAATATCCCGCTAGCCGGAAACGTATAGTGTCAAACACTTGAATTATAAAATGCGTATGAGGCCAATATCGAGAACGATGAACTTGGTAGTTAACGACCACATTGGTAGTTACAAATAAGGGCCAATTTCATAGCATCAGACAAAAACTGCACTGTGCTTATTATGGTTTTTTTTTGTTCCTGCAAATTTTGAAAACTTTCTCCATTTTCGAGTTTTAACTAAAGGTTTCGGATCGTAAACACTAAATGTTTTGCTACGGGGCTGCAGCTCAAAGAGCAAACCTCATTCTTTGCACCTACGAGGAAGATCACAAGGTGAAAGGAGGAAGTTGGTGTTTATGAAGAGAACTCTTCATTTTCGTCGGAGTTGCAGCCTGCTAGGCAGCTGCAAATACTAGCAAAAGGAGACACGCGGAAACAGAGTTTGAGAATAGAAAAAGTGCACGGATTTAGAAGCGTGAGAGGGAGGTAGATCGGGCATTGAGTGTTCCACGTGTAGTCTGCAACCACTGCTGCCGTAACTACGCTCGCGAGGTGAAGATGGGCTTTAATGCTCTGCCTCGTTAGCGCTTCAGTCTGTGTCACTTACGCTTTCTCGGAATTCATTCGCTTGTTCAGTATTCTATATATACTGAAACGGCAATTTTTGTGCTTTGTAAACCTCGGTCAACTAAGGCAGGAGCCTGAACCAGCTGTTAGACTCAGTCTCAACTGCAGGCTCAGGATGGCCTCAAAGTTGTGCACTGAGATGAAGTGAATTTCAGAGGACGAAATCTAAGATAAATTTTTGGGAGAATATTACGACAGTTCGTTGATCCATATGCCCATTTGAGATATTAATTTATGACCTGCTACTTTCCGCTGCACGCGATGTTCGCTTCCTCGCAATCTCTTTTGCTATTGTTTTTCTTTCATGTGTGCTCTAAGAATTGGTACAGCTGACTTCATCTGCAATTATAAAAACTCTTTGCGATGGGTTTATCTAGTTTCGAAAGCAGCACACCTCTTGCGCTGAATAAGTTTTCAGCATTGAGCTGAATAACGCTTTAGTCGACTTCTATTTTTTGGAATATTATACAATTGAGTGCTAAATATCGCTCTATGATTATCACTTACAGTTAATGTTATAGAAGGGTTGTGACATTCTTCAATTTCAATACATTCATTTGAATTCAGCTAATCATAATTTTGTCGGTTCTCGTTGATTTTTCGGCGCTTTCACTGCAACGAAATGCTTTGAAATCTTGTGGTTGAACTTTCACAGCTGAAAGTTGAAAGTTTGCACTTGAGTCGTAAGAGTGCCCTCATCGTGGGATATTCTCACACGTCTAGCGGAATGGGGCAGCGAGAACGCGTTCGAAAAATAGTAGTCGTTGTTTCATTTATGCCTGATCGTACATCATATAGCCATTTACATAGACATCTCATATTTCAGCGTAATTTTTTATCTCTGAAGCAGACCTGTACCTGACAGGATTCGAAAACATGGGACAAGTGCCGCTATTCATCCTTATTCACCTAATTTTTCGCTGCGCTGTTGAAGTGCTGTTTAAAAAAATCAATTTCACTCTTTCTAAAAAGCGACTTTCTTTCATCGGAAGCAATGAAAAATATTTCGTGCTTTTCGACGATCACACTCGACAGAGTGGTTGTAAAAAACGATTTGAAAACGCATTTTCCCACCAGACTTATTTCTATGAATATTCTGTTGTGATGTTTTTCACTGTTGTGCTAAAAAAGCGCGTTTCAATGTCAGTTACGGCAACTTACGCATCAAACCTAAACCACTCTGCACGCTTTAATATTTGAAGGCCGTATCCGCAATATGTATTGTACAAATTTTGCAGTATCAGTGTTTTCATCCGGGTCAAAACTCTTCAGGTACGGCAAGGTAATTAGACATTTCAAGCTCGATTCTTTTAAAACGTTGGAAAGGTGGTCAAGTTAACGGAATAATGAACATTTTTTAAAAGCGTTTCCAAAGCGAAAAAAAAAGAGGGGAACCGCTATTGGCGATGAGTTGTGATGAAATTTTTTGTTTTCTTAGATTTAATTTTCTGAGGCTGATTATGCGTGTATGCGATACGTTTGTCGAGTAGATCGCATATGGGAATCAATGAAGTTTAAGTCCTGAAATTTAATGGATACATCCTGCTTCATGGAATTACTTCCCTCTTTTTCCCGTGCCAAAAGTGAACCTGATCCTGTTAACCTTAGGCATTTCAAGTGAGCTTATGAGCACTTAAGTACATATATAAATTGCATTTGAGAGAAAATACCTTTGCTACTAACATGTTATGAGAAAAACTCTATCAAAGTTCTATAAATTCTCTCTGTTCGCAAAGGCTTATTTGCCTGTCATAGGGAAAATATTGCTTGAAGCTTAAGGAATTGCTAATTTTTAATTGTGAGATTGAGTTCTATTTTGCTTCTCGGTGTTCTATTCAAAATCCAATGGAGAATGCTGGAATTGCTAAATGTTTCTCCGCAGCTTGCGCTATGACGAGCGATCTTCTTCGATATAACTTAAATAGCTCAATGAGAAATTTGCTGAAAGCTGCTCATTAATCGTCATTAATCACATCGAAGCAGTACTCATTGATTATCAAGGAAAAATAATGCCGTTCGGTTTAAACTTCGATACTCTCACATTCTGGCGTTATGCAATGAGAATTGAGAACATTTTCTCAAAATTGTCACTACTGCGTTACTGGAAAATAGAAACTTTGAGGCTTGTTTAGAGGAAGTGGAGAGAATAGGACAACCGCGTTGATGTTGATGAACTTGAGTTCATTTGCTATAAGTGGTTTCACTCACTTGTTCTTTATGAACAAACTATGTGGATATGGTGTTATGGTTGTAGCAGCATCATCTCATCCTGTCATCCTTCCATTTCTAAGTGACAAAAAAAAATTGCGATGCTGCTCAGTGAGGTGCTTTCTTCTTCCTTCATAATTTCAAATCATTCCTACTTGCTCCTTGGACGTTCAGCCCCAGTATTCCTGTTCCGGGTTGGAGGTATTGCAACGACTTCTGGAGCAAGTAGCAACGTTCTTCTGGAATGAGGAACCATGGAGTATGTGCCCTTCTCCTCCGCGATACTAATCCATCTTCAAAATGCTATTAAAGGTAAATGCTCACATTAAAAAATTAAAATGGATGCAACTAGAGGTCAGCAAATGTATGTTCAAAATCGGCCGAAAGTGAGTGATGGAGCCGCCTCCAACGAAATGGAAAAGATAGTAAGAGAGGAAGAAAAGGCTAAATTACAATATTTTGGAGGATAGAGGCATTTAGGGCACTTATGAAGAGAGACGAACGACCAGAATTTGGAAAGAACTTGCTATCGCTGAGGAGAAAGATGTTCCTTGTCGGTCACTCGCTGATGGGAAATGATAGGAAAGTTAAAGGTGTTTGTCAAATCAGTGATTGCAGGAATGAAAACCTCGCCTTAAAAACTGCTCACCTGGTGGTGCGAACGGTATGCACTGGATTAGCCAGTAGAAAGCAGGATTAGACATTGAAATGCAGAAGACTGCTCTGCTGTCTTACAGGTCAGGGTACTATATGTGCATGGGACCCCATCACTCCCAGTTCCCTTCCCCCATACACCTTCACTTCCGGACATATCCCCCTTTACCGCTCTTCCCCATAGGTCGAAGTCCTACACTATTTGATTAGAGCTACGCAATGTGTATTAGTATGAACGTTAACGCGGACTTGTTAGAGCTTTTTAAAGGACGTGATATGTACTTCGTTGTTGATAAATAATTATATCGTGGGAGCAGCAGTTTGCAGGTAAGGTTTTTAAATCGTTATAGGGTTCACCAGAATTCATTGCTGAGTATAAGGTGCAACATTTCTGCCTTCCAGCGATCATATACATAGCTTTCGGTTACTGGAACTATGGTAGATGCAGAAACCGTGCAGCTCGGGAAAATTTCCGTACGCAATGTTCGTCGATCGGAAAGCAGATCGGGCTTTTTGTAGTCCATGTAGCAAGCTTGCTCCACTGCCATCGGTTAGCTTCCAGGAAGACCGAAGATTGCTACCGTAAGCAATGCTGAAGCCTTACACGCGACTTTTACTATATGACTTCGGCCACTCTTACTGCAATATCTTTTTTCGACAGATTCTGTTACCGTCGGGTGGTAATTACCACGATAAAACTATTCGATACTCACTTCTACTCCATTATCCTGAAGGCGTGCAGTACCACATGGTACATCTATCATTTGAAGAAAATTTTAGACTTTCTACAAGTTTCTTTTTGCCTTTGGAAATTCAAAAAGAAAAGTTGCCTAACGTCACGCGGTTCCAATAGTACGAAATCTTTTTCCCTCATATGAAGATATAACTTGCTCATTCCAAAATTTTACTCTTTGCTGGTATAATTCCTTGGTGTTTTCTGGATATGTGTTTAATTAATTGACTCGGAAGTATTTCATAGTGAGAATTTTTAGAGCACTTTTATCTTGCACAACAAAGCTCGCGGTTTGTGCGTTTCACAGTAATTGCATTTGTTCTCGTGTTTTCGATTAGATTAATAGTTTTTATTCAGCTTCTTACTTGGATGCTCCGACATATCCATTGTTCGGTGAAATGATCTGGAAGCCATAAGTTCGATTGGCTTTTGAAGGTTTGCAAGAGAGACAAGCACTCTCTGAGAACAGCAAATACTTCCACGGACAGGCGTTTCAAGTGTGAACAGAAAACCCATTCAAAAAAAGCAAATTAGAACAAAACGAAACTTAAGAGTTTCAGCAGAAAATGCAACTAAGAGAGGACGAAAAAAAGAGGGGCTGGTATAGAAATGTTTCAATTTTGAATTCTTCCTCGAATCCGTGCTTTAAACGGCTGCTTCAAAGCCAGAAGAATATCTGCGACTCAAGTGAAAATGAAGCGATAGAACTACTCTTTGGATCATAATAGGACAGTCCTTATTGTTTGTTCAATTTTCTATTTTTTGCAATATAGCGTGAATACTTACAATCGCTATTTTCGTTATCACTGAGGTCTCTAAGATCTACGTTTGGTAATTGTACGGATCATTCCAGTGAACTCTTGAATCGTCTTTCTGACGCAATGGGAGAGAACGTAGAGGTAAACCTTTCGAGTAGCCTCAAGCAAGCCAAGCAATGGGATTGGCCCTTGAATCGTAACGATGGCATAGTTGAGATAATCAACACCGATGAAAAATTCGAGGTGGTGCTCGAGGCAGCCTTCTTTCAGCCGAAGGAAATTGAGGTTGGTTTTTTCTATTATTCATCCAGTTTTTCAGCGACCAATCTGCAAATCGCGTTCGACGTGTGTCTGACGTTATCTTTATCGTGAAGCTAGAAAAATGTGATGCCGACAAACATTCTGTTTCCAAGTACTCCCACTAAAGCCTTGAACAGTACCAATTCATTTCGGCGAAGGAAGCGTGCAACGAAAAGAGTAAATGATTGAAGCGAGTGACGGAGATTTGACGGTGCTAACGCTCTACTCGTCTATAATCATGTGATGCAAGAAATCGAGCAAAGTTGAAAATCGAAATTTCTGACGATAAAGAAAGTGTTCTTAGCGGAGTCAAATAGAAAACACAACGAAAATACTATTTTTGATTATTACATCATAAGTGATGAAGTGTCCCTCTTGCCAAAGACCATGAGGGTTTCTCCCAACATTGATGTAAATGCGGTGAGTTTGAAAAAAAAGTCTTATCTTCTCGGTTCGGGTGTTTCATATCATTTGGGCACAATGCTCGCGAAGAATATATTGTCACATTCATGTCGCCCAGCTATATCAATTCGATCATTTATGCAAGGATAACTATGCAAACAAAATGCACGCTTATAGAAGACAGAAAGAGGGACGACTTTAAAAATTAAAGCAGAGATTAATTAGGCCGCTCAGATGTCTTGTATTTTATCGATCAGCTATATTGTTGATGGAGTTGTTGGATTTAGAAGAGTTTGCAATAATCCTTATCTTTACTTTAGACAAACTGTAGGGATGATTTTGCATATGATAAAAGAGTGTTGATGTATAGAGGTAAGGAAGAGAGTGGTTTGTTTAAAACTATGAGATGCTCGTCAGTGTGGGCATGTATTGGCCAACTGCTATTTGCATATCGTAACTTGTGTCTCCAGACAGCACCAACATTTTGCCACACCACTCATGAACATTGCATAGAATCCTCAGACGATGGCTAAAATGACGAGTCAACGAGAATAAACTTTTTAATTCGTATCATCACACTTCGCCTTGTTCAATGCCGGATACCAACGTATTAGCTTCAAGAACCTTTGCTCGTTACCTTGTAAAAAAATCTTATGAAAGTTGCATAGTGTTTGCCATTAACAGTAGCTGTTCTCTGGATATTTTGTATAATTTGCGAAGAAGTACTGAAAATTTTTCACTTTCAGGTGAAAGTGATTGGCGATCAACTAGTTGTTCGTTGCTATCACGAAGAGCAAACACAGCAGTTTGGTGAGGTGAAAAGAGAGGTGAATCGTTGCTACAACTTACCGAGTGATGTAGACAAGAAGACGATTAAATCGAATCTCACTTCAAGAGGCCATCTGGTTATTACGGCTGGCAAACTCAAGAAATAAGTACGCCTCTCGTACACGAAACGTCTTCAATATCGCCGTTTCAGCTATTGGTTATTAAATCAATATGCGAAATGCCATTCAAAACTTTTGTATCATTGAATTTTCTTTCTCCTGAAGTGTCTTATTTTGCCTATAAACATTGCAAATAAGCTTTGAATGCTTCATGCCTCATAGAAGTTTATAAGCCGCTTCCCGAATATTCACGACAATCGAAGCGCAAATTTACGAACTACTCACAGTATTATTTGCCAACCATGTGGACAAGTGTGAGATGTTTTCGACCTCACAAACGTCTACGTTTGAGCTATTTGGGTGCTGTATTTTTATGAGCCACCTAAAGGTGATATGAGTGAGTCTGTTGTGGTTATCGGACGTAGTTCGATAGAAATTTGTAATCGTTTTTCATTTCATTTTTTGACCTGCAATCCTATTGGAACACTGCTTTTGACCCAACTGCTTTAAACTTTTTTAAAATTTTCAACACACTATAGTAAAAATCGGCTTGACACCAACGAGCATGGCAGTTATTTCAAATTCATCTTGCATCGTCTTACATCCAATATTTTTTTTCAACAAGTCGGCTTTTTAGGTGCTCACTTTCCCACATAAATTTATACGAACAAAAATATCATTTTTATATACTATGGGAATAATATCAAAGGGATTACTATCAAAGAAGCTCATCCAAGTTGCATCTGATGCAGTCACCTAGAGGACAGTCTAATAAAATGTCATTCTAAATTAAAAATGGGCGATTTGCGCACTAAGGAAATATGTGCGTATGCGTCAATTTCAACGATTTAAACAAATCTGCAGTTCGATGTGCAGTAGAGGATCTTTTTTGTGGTATTTATTCCCAATATTGTGTTTACAGTAAAGAGCATTTCTTCCTGTTTGCGCATCTCTCACAGTGACAACTTTCGATGGAGACCCACTCACATTGGTGATTGATCGATCAGTTTTTCCTGCGATTCTATTCATAGAGATGTAAATTCGTACAGTTCTATCACTACCTGCTCGAAAAAAAAATGCTCATTGAGATCGGTACCTGAGTCGATTTCACTCATTCATCCCCTTTCAGTCAAATGTTTACCAATGGAGCGTTCAGTTCCGACAACGGTTCATGAAAGAAATGCGATTTGACATTTCACACAGTTGGGGAGGGATTGTTGCGACGATATGTACGTCGTCTGATCCTCTCAATACTGGTGTGCTAATATTATGTAGAACTTCTGTTGGATACAAAGGTGTAAAAAACGAAGTTTCCAGATATTTTAGAAGAGTCTTTCTTGGTCGAAAACTATGATAACATTCTATGTCTCTTCATGCTAGTTATCACCGTCTCCTTGCACCTTGAGACGGATTTCTGCGCAACTTTATTCATTGATAACTATTCTACTCGCCGAAGATCGCTGAGTTAAATGAGTATGATTCGTGTTATCTCAGACGAATAGTTGAAATTTTCAACGAAATGCGCCACACGACTGTAAAAAATAACAGTAAACGATTGACAGATCATTCGTAACATGCTTGAAACCACTCAGTTGATCCATCTTCTTCCATGCTTCCCATTCATTGTCGGATTACTTCTGGTGACAAATGTATGCGATTATCAAGCGTCAGTATCATGTGCACGATCAGTATCTTTGGTAGAATGAGTGAGCCGTGTAAATCATCACAACACAATTTCGACGACGAATGGATGTGCCGAGCTCATCGGCGATTTACAAAGCAGAGAGCTGCTGCACGTCCACCCTAACAACGCGCAAACAGCTGCGATCGCTTTGCAGCTGCAAGTTTATTTTTAGAATCCAGGTGGCTAATTTCCTCATCTCCCCAACTCGTGATCTATTCTAACTTCTCCCGAGCGACATAAACAACAGCTGTCGCTAAACTGCGTCTGTGCACATGTGGGCGTGCATGTGTGCATGGGTAAGTGTTTGCATACGAATGTGCATGTGCTTTGTGTGTGTGTATGTATGCACGAACGTTTGTATATGTGCATCGTCTAGGTGTGCATGCCTTACATGTGTTCCTATGCTTGTCTGTGCATGTCATCTGTTCTTGCTCGTCTGCGTATGCGCATACGTGTATCCGCCGGCCTGCGATGTGTATGCGTATGTGCATGTGTACAGGTGTGCATGTGCGGCCCATTCGTGTGCATCTTCGGTAGCATTAGCCGAGAAGTCCATGTTGTTGATAAAATGATGTTGTAATGTCCATCATACTATTCAGAAATTTGGGCATGGTATTACATGTTACCCCAAGGACGACAATCAGAGGTAGTCATGTCTCTGATCAAGAACGCAATTGTTACTGATGGGCGCTCTCAGTCTGCTTTCGCTCGGAAGTTGTTTGTATCGTTGGCTGCATATTTCTAAGGTCTTTAATGCTTACACCTTAAATGGGCTGCACTGTAAACAGATAGGAAAAGTTTTCAGAGCAGGCGACATGGTTTACGCCCATTAATTCCGCCTGGACGTATACCTTGCCGCACTCTTTGCAATCCACTCTTTAAATTGCTACCAGATAAAAAAAATCGCCGAATATTGTCCCCAAATTCAGACCCCACCGATCAGTTGTTCAAATCTTCAACGAAAAGTAATCTCGCGAAGTTCTGTCTTTAAACATCACCCAGTCGGTTCAAATATTAGTCAGCTTGAGCGCTTGTACAAACCCCATGTAAAAGGTATATTCCTACTGTAGTCAACAGCTCTTGGTAAATAATTGGCGAGTATAAAATATGTTCAAGCCTTCTCCCACTAAAGTTCATAACATCGCTTGATGAATCAACGTGAAAAATGCTGTTGGATAACTTGCACCAGTGTTTATTATAAAAGCAAAATTATGACGTTAGCTTCAGCAGTTCCCATTCTGAAAAGGGCGGACCCGTAGACACACATATACACACCTACACATGCACGAACAGACATGGCATCGCCTCGGGGTGTTTAGACAAATAGATTTCAAATGAATAAAAAAAAATGCACTGTTTCTAGAGGTGTTCGAACATATCGGATAGCAAGTAATATGATCGAGTGGAGAGGTAAGTAAAAAGCAAACGTTCACATCGTAAAAATTTGTCCGGCACGCTCCTGAATTTTTTTATGACCCGGCGGTGGTAGATGTAAATGATGAAGGGATAGAATGGAGGGAAACGTTTTAGAATGCTGAAAATGTCGAACTAGATTCATCCTCCTATGTGTACACCATACTTTCCAATCTCAGCGCTCAAGCTTCTCTAGCCTTCAAGCCGACCGAACCGGGCAGAAAGATAGGCACAGGCGTATTTATATATGCATAGAAAATGCGTTGTCATTATGCGCCATGCAAAAGAGACGTTATAGAAGTGCGCTGGTTGGCCTCAACCGTATTAGTGAAGAAAGTGAGATTTTAGCTGTTTTATGTGGGCATTTTGTCGGCTCTATTTATTAGTAGTCCACATTTGTATACTTGAAATGTTAATCATCGGTATTCGTAAGAATAGGGATTATTGTGATATCGCACTGCTCTGCGGAAAACTTTCTCAGGCATCCAGGAATGATTTCTTTCGTTGGATGTAGTGTACTCTGTGGATGGCTCCAATTTTGCAAACCCAAAATATGACTTGAGCAAGTAGAAAGCATGCTTGGATATACGTAGGACTTTAGAAGTGGTCATACTAAGACAAGTTGATATTCAAATCACCATAAACAATAATAATGCGCCTAATAATGCGTTTTTGTTGAAACCGATTCTTCTCAAATTCTCCTCAAAACCCTTCAAAAGCAGCAATCAGATCCAACACCACAGTTTCTTTTGTTCTTTCAGTAGAAGCCACCGAGCAGAATGCAAGTAAACATCTGTTTGCACGAACGCGGTTGTGAAGCTGATTGCAAAAAATTTTGCTACGCTCATTAAAACATCTGTGAACATTTACCTGGAATCCTCATCAGTGCATACCATTCTTGATGAACACTTAGCAGTAATACGACTGAATAGAACGATTATTGCGTTATTGATACCACATTGTCAAATTTTGAAGAATTAATATGGATCATCCTTTGTTTCAAACCTTTCTCTGCGCTTATATTAAGGTACTATACGACTGTGCAATTCGCCGCATCCTCCTGAACTTCTAAAGCGCTCCTGAGCACTAAAGGTTTACTGTCTTCACCATGAATGTCGCAAAAATTTCAGCGCACTACTTTGTATCGAGTTTCGGAAGAAGTCATTTTGATTAGAATTTACTGTGTACCATTACTGAGTCCGCTGTTCATCAATTTGGCCAGATTCTGATGTTCATTCTCTACTCAGCAGAGTCGAAATGACAACGTTGCCAAAAATGATGTTGTTTGGGTTAACACAGTAGGCAAGCATTCCTTTTCCCGGAAGTGACGCGATCACTTAGAAAGCTCGCATTTTCGGATGATTTTCCCATGAAATTTCTGAAGCTCGAATGCTTGTGATATATTTGCTCAAAATCAGAGATTTGTAGCGCGTTTTCAGTCCGACTTGATGAGGTGGAGAATGATGACACCCACGTGTGGTTTTGCCAATAATTCACCGAAATCCAATTGCTGCATCACATAATTGCTAGCACCTGACTATTGCAAAGGCAAAGCAGCTGGCCGCTTTGAATGCTGAGCAACCGAATTCGCTCCTACGAAAGTTGATGTTCCTTTCTAATCGGTGATTCGTCGCCTCTCTTGAAAACTGTACTATTTTGGAGAATCGTAGTGCAGACAAGGCTTATTTTATTGTACATGTTAATGGCATTGGTTTCATTCCTTAGACAAAATTATAAATTTCCAAATAAAAATCGAACTGAAGAAATATTTCAACTGAGGGGGGGGGGGGGGGTAGGCAGGGAGGAGCTAATCAGATTCAGTTGAACAATTTTTCATCTTCTGGTACAGCAGTCAGTAAAGTTAAGCAGTTGGTAAGTTTTCAAGACTCTCTGGGAAGATAATAATAATATGTGGAAATCTTTATCGTTCCTCTTCACTTGTAGCATACATATATATAACGACTCATGAAAGTAGCGATGACAGTGAGCATGAAATAGCGTCATGAAAATCTGTTACGATAAATCGCATCTTTTGTTTTTTTTTAATGATTTGGAAAAGAAGGCTAAGTTCGCAAAAGATGAAAGCGCATTCTCATAGAGAGGAAATTCATTGGAAATATATATAGAAGGCACTTCGGGTGGTGGACGTGTTGCGTTATTGTGCAAATGTTCCACTACAGATAAAAAAGGAAAGTCCGAGCAGAATAGAGGAAAAGCAACACGTACTATGAAATAAGATCCATAATCTGGAGATTCGGAGGATGTTT
Organism: Ascaris suum; assembly: GCA_013433145.1. NCBI lineage: Eukaryota > Metazoa > Nematoda > Chromadorea > Rhabditida > Ascarididae > Ascaris > Ascaris suum. The sequence continues at coordinate 4,093,530 of CM024175.1, forward strand.
CACTTAGGTTTACTTGTAACGCGATCCATTAAAAATTTACTATGAAACGTTGAAGTTCATGGATCAATGAAAGGTTGAAGTATTTGTTACAGGGGAATTTGCAATTGCTCGTTGAGAGATTGAATAGATGGTGCCAGTTGAAAGTTTCCAGCAGAATCCATGCTACTGTACACGAAAACGAAACTTTGGTTTTAGTGTACTCGAAACTTTCGAGCACACTAAAAGAGTTCTCTACAGAATCCCTTTGAGAGTAGTGCCAAAGAAAAGCTCAAAGTTTATAGGAAATAATAATGGCGAAAAGAACACCAGACAAATGAGGAAGATAAAAGTAAGTGGTAGATGAGAGGAACATGCCTTTCCTTTTGAACGTAGGCTTCCTTGAGCCGATTCGCAATGAACGATTTGTCCAGAAAACAGCTTCAGAAAGACTCTCCATCGGTCGGTCGATAAAAATGTCGTGCACGCGTAAAACTGCATTAGTGTACTGAGTGCTGCTAAGCATTTCGCGCACCACTCGAAGTAGTTTTTCTCCATCTAGTGACAACTTACTCAGCGAACGAGCGAAACCTGTAGAAAGTTGCTGGACTTCATCGTGAAAATGGAAGAAATATCTCACCTATGAAAAGGATTCGGCTATTGGTGCATGCGACATTCAAAGTAATTTTGGACAGAAAAATTTCTTTTAAGAGCCATTCGAATCATCCAAATCCCCGTTGCTGCTCGCAACTCAAGGAAAAGCGTTTTAATGACCGTATTGATGTTTATTGTCAATTTTCAACCACGCAGTCGAATACTCTCATCACTCGGAGCAATTATAATACACCAACCAAACATTGAAATAAAAAAAAAAGCATTGGAATATGCAGTAAATCTTAATTTAAATGCGTGATAATTCCTCTAGATTGTTGTATCATAAATTCTGAAATGGTGAAGCCATGAGAATTCGTCGATTTAGAGTCTCACACTGTGACGCATTAAATGCAACCTAACGCATAGTGAAATTCGAATTACTTGTCAATAACTTCAGCTGTAAATTGAATTGCAAATAAATTTCTTCAGAAAGAGTGTTGCTTACCAAGTTTCATTGCTACTGCTGCATTGTGGGTTTGTTCGGCAAATAGAGGTAAATAAAGCACTGATGTTTTCGAGCATATTGCTTCCTTCAGACTGAAATTTATAATTTATGTCGCCTTTTATTCACCTCAAGAATCAATGGACGATGCGCTGCTTCAATTGCGCATGTTTCGAATTTTGAAATGAAATGGTATCTATGGATGCTCTGATCGACTGCAGATGCGGTCGAATATATGTTCACTGAAGTGAAATATCGAATAGCGCGAATCTCTGGCCACTTGAGCTTTCGAACAGAACGATAAGGAATTATCTTAAGTAAATAATTGGAATCGATGGGTCCAGTAATTAATATCTCAGCTCTTTTTCTCCGCTATCAACGAACTGATTGGCGGAGCTGTGGACGGTGATTGAACGATTTCATTTTCTACAAGAAATAATTATCTGAAGGATCCTCATATAAAAATTGAATGCTCAAGCACCAGCAAACGCTAATGTGAGAGATTGCGCCGAGGAGGTTTAAGAAAAAAAAGGTTAGCAAACTGAATGAAGAATAGTAAAAAGTGAAGACACAGCTACTAAATATTCCTGAATCGTAAATTGAGTCAGTTCAATAGAGCAGATGCTTGATAAGGAGGCAGACAACACCGAAGTATCGCTTGTGTCTTATCAGAATGCGGCCACAACTAGTTAAGCAGGCAGTAGTCATGATGACCTTTAATTTAGTTTTTTTTTAAATTTTTGAAAAGCGAAGAAGTATTGATAACAAGGGTGGTGAATTTATGCCTCAATAATGTTAATTTACCTAATATACCATGGACTCCTGTACTGCCAGTGCCTGTCTCGTCTATTTCTAATCTACAATTTCCTCACCATTGAGTTACCTTCATTGCTATGATTTTGCATTTATTACTACACAGTTCAGTAATGTGGAAAGCTTCATTGACGTCCCGCTCAGTAATCTGGCTAGATAGTTCATCCCAGAATCACTGCACCATAATTTCAACTTTTAGGCATCAACTTATGAACTAATTCCTTCGGCGAGATGGTAATGCGCGCAATCATAGTGACAGCGATGTGCGCTGCGGGGATGTTGACGAATTAATCGGTCCTATGAAATCACGAAATGCAAAATGATAAACGATGAAACCTTTTCAAACCACCATGACTGATAAAGAGAACTGTTTTATTGTGAGATAAAATATCGAATTGCGGCGCCCATTTGAGCACTTTCACATGCGATGGCATTTTTCCAAGCGAATCGCCATTGTAAACAAAAACTACTCTGAAACTGTTGATTGCTCAACTTCAAATTAAAATACATTAAATAAATTCTTCGGATGGATTTATAGCTTTGTGTTGCAATAAATCAGATTAAAAACCTTCGAGAAGGGTTGCATATGTGGAATTTTTTGGATAGCGACGACTAGGATTACAAACACGAGCAGTCCTTTTTGTTCACGCTTCTTCAACGTGATCCTCTTTCATAAGGTGGTTGACGAGAGAAGTTGAACGAGGAAGTTGAGTTTCTTTTTGATGCCATGCGTGCTATCGCCCATTCAGTAAGCCCTTCTTCCTCTTCGCATTTTGTTTGAGTGAACTCTCTTCACTGTGCAAAATGAAAGAGATGATGAATTCTTTAGCGAATATAAAAATTAAAATGAAATGCTAGTTATTTTCAGTACTTGTACTGAATTTTTGATTATCATCGGTCACCTCATATTGCAATTCGGTTCCGCTTGAAAAGGAACGGCACACCGCTAACGAAATAGTGAAAATAATCATTAAACGATGTTGCAGCACGATAATATTGCCATCTTTGACAGCACAACGCTGGCATGTTACATGTCCTTATGCAAAGTTTTCGCTCATAATAATGAATGAAAATTGAAAAAGAGCATGGGAAGAGGAAATGCCAACCTATACTGATGCATCTCTTTCATCATGTCCTTAAACGCATCAAGAATGGCCTTAGGCGCATGCGACCATTTCACATAAGTGCCAAATGCAATGTATAGCGTTCCTTTCGAAACGTTGTCATCCAGAAATTCCTTCAGGTCAGTCGGTAGAATATTTGCAAGTGGACAATGTGATCCAACGTAGACGATATCCGATGACACTGAAATGTGATGGAAGAACTTGTTTAAAAAACGTTGCTCTTGACAATTACTGAGAAAAACCTCTGTGAGCTAATTTACCACTGTGTAATAAGTAAGATGTGAAGGAAATTTCGAATAAAACTTTTTGGAAGCTCACTCATCTTTCTCAATCTGAGAGTTGTTCTTGTTTGCATCTTGCATGAAATATTTTCCGCAGTGTGAGGTTTTTGCCCACAATTTTCTGGACGATGCTACAAAGCTGAGCGTTGGACGGAATAGAATTTTTCCAGGAAATAAAGAAAAATAAGATTACTTAATGCGTTCGACGAAAAACGAAAATAAGTCAGGTGCCAGGATCTCCTTCAATTCGTCGAACGTGAATTTTGTTTTACAATTTTCATCATTGTTGTACTCAGTTTAGTATTCAGAATATTCAAAATTTTGAGAAGGTTTTGTACCACTAGAAACAAATACATACGAGACTTACTTGGTGCCGGAAATGCTAAGTGATTCAATTCTTCCTGGAAATTGTACACAGCATTCGTCCATAAATTGGTGAACGAGAAATCTTTCACACCCAACATCAGAAGGCCCTTAAAATTTTGACGTCTGACATCTCTGCAAAGTTTATACAAAGAAGTTCACACTACGTACGACTAACATTTGCACTGTGAGGTCTGAGCGTCTAACATTACTTCGAAGTGTTTGATTAATACATCCATGCGAATACCACAACAAGAACACCTAAAAGCAGAGCCATTTGCGGCATTGTTGGGTCAAGTAGGATAATGTAAATTGATGTAGCTAAACTTGTCAATACAGGTTCACTTAGCTGAGTGCTTCCTACGGGGAACACGGCATTTATTCGAGGGTGGTAGTCTCTAAGAGAGTCTATCGTTGCTACCAATCTCGTCAAGTTTGAACTATATGCATGTATAAATTTAATGATATGCTCTCAAGTTTACCAACAGCACTAATATTGTGCAACTGTTTTCCGCGAGTGAACTGATCAATGAGCTTTACCTTCATGCAACCAGCAGAACCTGCCCATTTTGAAATCCACTGATAGAAGTGACCGTGTACTGTCGGTTACAGCTGGAAAATTTTTTGTCGCGCGTGGAGAAATTTTACCATTGTTGGGACTGTGAGGCAAAGGTGATCATGCGAGGATCGTCATACTCACGTTTGCAACAGCTATTGCAAATTAACCCTTGCAAAAACGAATAACTTCGGCTCCAACTTTCGCAACTTCTGTTGCTAGTTACTTGAACTTGTTTAAGCGCATAAATTTTTGCAAAGCTCTGCTAACGCTGCTATATAACCGTTTATATGCTTCAACGTCATAGAATAAAAATTTGCCAACGTGTCTCGATTCCTGAGAAGCTATTCATAAATATAGCAACATGAGTGAGGACGCTTTCTTATATACCAATTAAAAATCAATCCATGAAGTAAAAACAACCGGATCCTTTTACAGCGATGTAATTTGAGGTCATGAAAATATAAGAGAGGGGAAAACACAATCGCTATCGATACTAAAAATTTGCTAGTGATTTTTCAAAAAATCATGGAGACCTTCATAGCATCCAGGCGGCAATCAGCCGTCTAGATAACGAGAAAGTAACTAATTCGCTGAGTTTATCGTTTTCCTAATAATCACTGAAATTTCGAGCACTTCTCAAAAACTATTTCGTTTTGCAACTTTTCATTCTCTAAGCGCTTGCTCGTGAACCATATAACGGAAATGATCGCCGGCAAACTTCTCAAATTTCGCCACAGTGACATTAAAAAGGCGATATTATTATTCTCTCTCGAAAGAGCAATTTGCGCGAGAGTGAAACATCACTATCACCTTATTCTCGGCGTTTTCGATACCATATTTAATGAATAATGCTGAGACTGTCTCATCGTATAACGAACGGCAGCGATGAGCAAAATTCTCAATGTCGTAGCTGATGTCGTCTTTTGGCGGCACCCACATGGAAGGCCGACCGATGAATATTCGAGCTGAAAGCATCCTCATTTCTAAGCATATTAAAATAGTCCTAGGAAAATATAATGAAAACGTCGGGTGCAAATTTTTAGTGGGAGGTCAACGTCTTATTGCAGGGGCGAACAGATAATCAGAATTGGTCAGCAATGATGACAGGTAACAATGCTTCCAACTAAAGGTAGTATGAAAATTTGTTTGACGTTGCTGTCCAAGTACTAACATAATAACGAACGCTCAATTGGAAAGTGCTAAGTATGCAAATCTGGCTGAGGTGGCAATGAAATGAATGCCCTCATCGGCTGAATGCTAATTCGATATGCAAATAGTCGACAGATAGAAAAATATGTGCAAGTAGGTGGATACAGCACTGTAATTATATGATGGATGCGAGTGTACGCCTACACTACTGACCTGGGATAAACGTTTTGCAACAACATCTTGTACTCTCTTTATCATGAGCATCCGTTTCTCTAAATCTACAGTGACCTTGCTTGAAGGTAGGCTGCAATCCTAGATTAATTTGCAAATTTACCTGTTGCCGCAAGTATTAGGAATCAGCTTCGACTGCAATTGTATTGCAAGCCGAGAGTAAAGGCTGTTGAATGGAACGCAGGGCACAATAATGAGCCTTGGAAGAGATTGCAACTATTGGGTTGAAAACTAATTTCCATGCATTGGGATGATTCGAAGGAATTGACGCCATCTATTTTTGATTTGATTAGCAAAGCGAAGGTATGATACGAATGTGAAATCGCAAGTTCCATATCAAAAGAACAACAAACGAAGATCAACTTTGAAATATTACAGTGCACACCTGTTGCAATATATCTTGAGTTTGTGAATATTTTAAATCTATTTTCAACAACAACACTTTTTCTCCTATGAGAACGGAGCAAAAAAAGATCTCTGTGAAGAGCTGCAAGCATTATACCAAGAGCTTGTTCCCAACTGAAAAGTTGCATCAGCACTGTCGTACTGAACATTATATATGGCCTTCCGTTGATCTTTGCGTTTCTCATCGCAATTCCGAATCCTCCCATAGCAAAAAGTTCATCACTGAATACGATATCCCACGTTGTATTCAGAACCCTTTCGACCTTAAGATAATACACATATTTGCCTTTGTAAATATGGCCTATTAAAATAGTTTTTGCATTTCTTTGTAGGCTGGAAATTCCTTAGTGAAGTTCAAAATGGTCGCGATCAAACTGTTTATAACCATAATGAAAACATTAATTTTCTAGAGTCTTTGATAAGGCAAAAGAATTGAATAAAATTATAAAAGTCGTTAAGAGAGGAACAAGATAATGTATCGCAACGTGGGTTGCATTCTTGACTCATCTTTCGATGTTGTCACTGTTGATACATAGCGATTACTCCTCATTCAAACTTTCGATATGTAAGTCACTATTTGGCTCCTAGTTCGAACCTTTCAAACATTTTACCATACGTGATTCTTTAGGAATTTCAATTCAGTGAGTCTATCTAACAGATCTCTTGGTAAATTATTTTTATTCTACTCATATTTTTTTGCTATGACGATCGTTTTGCATGAATTTACCTCATCGTAGTGATTCGTTAAGACAGCATGAAGTGCTGCATCACCCAAAGTGAATAGTTCGAGAAGGGCCTGGAAAGGTGATCTATTTATGCCAACAAATCTTTCATGTACAGTAAAACTCTAATAGGCATTGTCTTGTTAAATGGTGTTCGTTGTCAATCGCTTATACGTTGAGAAGCGAAATGCCTCTTGCCTCGAATTTCTTCGTTTATGCCCCCATCCCACACCCATCATGACGCAAAGGAAATGATTTGCCTTCACAAGTTCTAAAAGCGAAAAAATGCGGTTAAGCCACGCCGACATTCTCGCTCACTAGTATCGGAAATTTATGATCCCTCGAGTTTTATTCCTTACTGCTACAGTAGGCTCATTTCACAATCGGATAATCGACAAATTCACAATCCCTAAGAGACTCTGCTTGATGAATCTATTTAAATAGATCTACGAAACAGTTTCCTTTAAGGTGCTGCGAACGTTCATTATAACAACGTGAATGGAATGGCTTCGCCACTAGGTTTGCCGTATAAAATCGCGAGCACAATGTTGAGCACAGAAGTATCCGTCTAACACTTCCTCGAGATACATCATGAAAACTTCTTCACCAAAATCGGAAAATGTCTAATAAATCTCCGGCAAGTGAAAGTAATTTTTTGTCATTGAAATGTACTGCACAGTTCTTATGAAAATTTTCAAGAAGAAGCCCGACTTTAATCAGTCTCGAAAGTAGACCATCTGCTCGTCTTTCTATATCTCATGCGTAATCTGTGCTTACTGGAATTCTTCACGCTCTCCATTTCAGATCAATCGAAGCAACAGGACTTTGTTGTGATTGTCGAACAACTTCACGTACTTGTGGTGGATAGACCTCTGTCCACATTGACCTCAAGTCGAAAGTTTTTCCTCCAGTTAAGCGCACAAAGTGATTGGTGATGCCATGTGGGAGGTCGTAGGGCTTTTTGTTTTGTGTCGTTTCCAGAAAATGAACGTCGTGGCCTGCTTTCAGCAATCTGAACACACTTTTGATCGGCACACCATTCTATCAAAAGCGTACAATTTTTGAACACGGCAAATTTTCCCACGAAAGGAATGTTTTGCTGAAAACCAATTCTAATACACGAATAGCTGATGTTGCAATAACTCTTCCAAATCATATATAAACAATCTCCACTATACGCTAAACGTGTAGACAAGGCCTAAGGACAAATTTCGTTACAATTACTAAGAAGTGTTTCATTCGTAGATGGCCATTTCCAGCCCCCTTCCTACTAGTTGGAAAAACTAAGAGGGCTAAAATTGGTCGAAAATGAGACAATCGAACAATTAATGAACAGTAAATCTTATTTGCCAACGTTACAACGAGATGAAACTTCTGCAGTTTTATGTTGTTATGAAGGGTCGCAACTAAGCTTTCAAAAAATTGTCAAAAGACAGAAATTGGGCTCAGTTCGGCCTAATAAATGACCTAATAAATGCATCCTGAAATTTTTCAAAATTCGTTAGCTCGGAAATTAGCGGATCTAAATTTGTCGAGCCATTCTTGTACAGGATGGTCCATCCTGATTGTAAGTATTATTTGACCTCTACTCATAGTCGCGCGAGCTTAATTGATGCAGATGCAATATGAATACGTGGAACTGACGAATGTGATAAAATCTGCGGGCTGTTTCTCATGGGCCAGCAGTAGTTCGCAGATATGTGTTCTTTGTGTAGAATGGAATACCGAAATAACCATGTAGTGGAATGAATTCTATTGGGAATTAGATTATGCAAAGAAAAAAAAAACAAAGTTTGCAGCTCCGCACCTATTTACATGAGGTAAAGAAGTGAAGGTCTCTCCCATTAGTTCATCTAGCATGCTGGGAAATGTAACGACCATCTACGAAATGAAAGCCAAAAGTTTCCTGCTGAAATATACTTCAAAGTGAAAGCTTACGCTTTTGCGAGTGGCAGCATACTACCAATATGACTTCTGGAAGAGTGCATTCCGTGGAATAGAATCATTGCTGCATGTACCTTGCATGGGAGAATAATAAGAATCAGCAGTAATATAGACACAGTGACATTCATTATCCTATGTCATCGCCTCCTGCAAATTGCATATATTTGCACAAGCTTTGCAAAGGAATGGAAAACAAACAAGAAGCTGAACGAGCGGTAAATTGCTCCATGAATGTCATATTCAACAAGATTCCTGTGAATTAGTCCCGCAATACCATAAAAATGGAGCTCTGTGCTTTTCGCACTAAAAAAGTCAGAATGCATCGCTATCCGTCTGTGCGACGCAGCATTTCACCATCTGATCTGGTTGCCTTCCTTTTTCAAGAGCGTTTGAATAAGAGATGAGGGGGAATTTTGTATTACCACGCCGACTTTTCTCCTATGGATTCCTCAGGAGGAAGCAACGGAGTGAAAGATCTCTCTTTTGTGACCGTTGATTTCCTTTTCATCATGAAGACTCCGGCAGATGCAAGAATATTGTTTAACTCGTGATAAATCTTCAGTGTTATCAACGCAGGTACTCGGACAGCAATGATAAGTGAATGATGTTCAGCCACTAGCAGAGTGATCCTTATCATGTTTGCATATGACTCTTCAGCTGTCAATGGTAGTCGACGACGAATTTCTATCGGAAATTTTTTGCAGCAAGTCGTGTCCCTTTATGGTATCAAGCCAGGCTTTACTGAGCATCAAAAAACGAAGACACTTTTGTATTGGCGAAGAAGATAGCAGAGATTTTTTAGGTTGTTTGGAATCAGTGCAAATTTGACGTCCGATGCATTTTCATAAGTGACTCAATGAGATGTTCGGAGCACTTCTTGGGGCCATCTAAGTGCATTTGATGTGCTCAGAATTTTGTATTCATTTTTTTGGATCGATGTGTTCAAAATTTCCTCCACGACCGGAAGAAATGGTTGCCTGAACGATCCAAGAATAAAGAAATTTTTTAAACGGTCGCATTGCTTTTACAATGTTATGCATATAATTTGAGAAAGCACTGTTAACTGAATGTGTAAACTGCGATGTGGAATGGCGCAATTTTTAAGGCGATGTCTCCCAATTACACATCTTTTTCTTAAAATTCATTTGCAGGGTCTGTGGCGCTGGAAAACTGCAGCTTTCTTTAAACGATTCAAATGTCTTTGAAAACGTTCAGCTGTGTCGCTTATGCGTGGTGATTTTGGTGGAATCATTGAGCAGTCTAATGCTCAGTAAATCAAGCGTGCGAATACGATATTCGGATGCAATTTTACATAGGTGTGTGGAAAAATCTGGACACTTTGTCGAGACAATTACCGCAGCTGCGATATTCCTGCAGCTTTTCTCTTCTTCGTTTGTTGCACTTCGGTTATGCCTAGTGATATCTGATCATTAGAATTGTGGTCGTATAGAAACCATATGGATGCTGTCAAATTCAGTGGTGGAGAATGATAATGTTCTTACAGTTTTTCGACGAAAAGTTTCTGTACTGCAGAAAGCTAGTATCAAAAATAGCAGTTCAGAAAGCAAATAATTAGTCAGGTGCTGTGGGAAGAGCGAATATTTAGTAAATATTTCTTCAGACCGTTCTCACCGAACCATTAGACTCTATTAAAGTCATTGGAGAGCGTTTCATTATGTGGTTTTATGCTATTAATATCGACTGCTTTATTGAACCTAGTGTTGTTGTGAAAAACCTTTTCACTAAAGTCACCACATTTCTTCATTTTAAACAATATCGGATTTGAATTGTAGAATATTTGCAGATGTTGGCTATTTATTTTCCATTGCGTCCCTTTAAGGTATGCAAAAATGCTTTCAGTTTCAAAACAAGGAAGCATTCGAAGGTGCTTGTGCAATTTTAGAACTAACAAGGCAAGATGTGGCACCAATATGACACAACACTTTTAAATATACGTCAATTGAGTAAAAGAATGGGGGCATAGGCATGATTCATGGAGCACGAACTCTTAAATTAGCACCAAGATATTATAGGATGAGGTGATTTGTTTCTATCAACGGTTAGTGGAGGACTCGAGCTGTGCAATTAACCAGTTGAACAATGTTGTTGATATGAGTATTTTATGCGCATTCGAACCTATATCGAGTCTTTAAGAGTGGGTGATTTGAGGGGAATAAAGTTATCCCTTCGACACTATGTTCATTATTAGTATTCTCTGTGTATGCTCACTCGTACGCAAATCTTTTATTGTGTTTTCGAATTACATGGAAATGAGATGAGAGCTGTCGAAATCAACGATAGGTTCAGTAAGCGGTAATGCTGATTGCGATAGTCCGACTTAGTACAATGAACTCATTTTCTCGACTGTCCTCGTAGTTGAATGCAGCCGGAAGGGCGATTCGCTCCTCTCGCTGAACGATCGGCACCGCTATTGCTGATGTCCCGAGGATTATTCCAGTCATGACTCCTTCCGGTCACAAAGCATTCCATTCGGCGTCCTTATGGCCTAATGATCACTTGGCGGAAGAGAATAAACTGATTGCATTTGGAGGAGGTGATTGGTTTTGTTGTGCGGTCCTCGTAGGAAGTGCAATTGGAGTGCGGAAAAGTTGTCTTGTTGACCTAAAACAAGGAATACTGAGCGGTCGGACAACAAGTTGATTTCAGTATGTTCATTCTTAGTGAGGCACGATTGCATTCTGCTATGAAACTACCTGCTGACCTTTAGTGGGGAGTTCATTGCTTCCACAGAAACTCCTCCTCATTGAATATCTTTCGCGATTTCGGCTCCATTTAGAATAGAATAGAATTTGATAATAATGTTATTCTCTCGGAGATTCATGTGAAGAGAAGTTGGCGCCCGTCAAGGACTCGATTATTTTACGCGTTAGGCGAGAATGCTCAAAAGTTGAATTCATGAGTCTTTAGTTGGAAACATCTTCAACAACTCTAAATGCCTTTTGGTGGTAGCCGCCTCAAAAAAAAAAAACTATGTGGTGCAGTATTCATAGCTTCTTAAACATCGGCTTAGCGGCTAGCTTAATAGGCGAAGCCATAAAAGGCTAGCATCGTGCCTGCTCCCATAGCATGCGCTATTTTTCGTTGAACCAGTGAGGGTTCAAAAAGCTATTGCAATGAAGTTGTTCAAAGTGGGGCCAGATGATCGGAATTTTGCAATCGTTGAAAGTTGAAGCTGTATGCCTTACATCTCTTTCTGAAGTGAGATACAAACGCAAAAACGTAACAGAAATTAGGTGCGAAAACATAGCAGAAAGTAGATGCAGAAGCAGGCGACATCGAACTTTCTCTTGCTTTCTGTCTAGCACATTTCGTAGATGAAATTTTTCCTGAAGCGAAATAGTCGAAGGCATACCTTATTATTGCTGGAAACGTTGCACGATTTCATACTGTTATCCTGAAAGACGTTGACAAAATGAGCACGGCATACTCGAATTTCTTGTATTTTAAGAGATGTCCGGCAGGTTTCGAAATGCCGAGGACTCTTGAAAGGTGTTAAGTGCTTGAAGAGGTCTTGTAATTTGTGACCAACTTAAACTATAGAGTTGATTGAATGCAGTTCGCCATGATCACGCCTATCGCTTCTTCCTTTTAATCCTTGCTAGCATAAGAATGGAGATTATCATTTATATATCAGTAATGTTCATAGAAGATTTCATTAGAAAGTGGATTGACAATAAATTTCAAACCACTGAACGCTTAAAGATAAATGTTAAAAGACTTCAAAAATGGATAGTGAATAGTAAATTCACCTTTGTTGCATCAGTAACCTCCTTCACTTCAAATGAGTTCTCGCTTGTGGAATCTTGCGATGCCAGCGAGTGAAGTTCGCTTGGAATATCCTCTACTCGGACGCATGGCGTGTCACTGAAAACGGCTGATATGCAAATGAGTCATATAGAATCGGCTGAATTGCATTCTTTGCCGAACAATGCAGACGGCAACTGCAGTGAGATTGTGTAGATGCAATTTTTCTGCCGAAGCGAACTTAGAAAAGAAGCGCTGCAGATAACCTCTACTTCTGATCTTTGCTGTAAGTTTCTCTTGTCATGAGACGAAGAACGGCATGACAGCGTTGTAGAGTCATGTCCAATCTAACCTGTATAATTCGTTAAAGTTGAGGATTCGGCTCAGTCGTCGTCTCAGTTCAATTTGACGCTCCAGAAGACTTATGTCATCCTCAGTGCTGAAAAAAAAAACTGTGAGATGTTTTGACGTGTGATGTTGAGTTCATAGTGTTATTATATATATAAAGTTGTGTTATAATTTTTTTTTTCAGTATTTTTTGTGAATAATTTCGAATACTCTTTTTTTTTGCAATAAATAAAATTTCTCGAAGATTTTAAAGCTTAAATTATCGAGAAATTTGACCGTTCGCAGATAAATTGAAAGAAGGCAGTCTCACCATTGAAAGTTACTCTCTTTGTACTGATCGAACGCTTAGAAATAGAACAGAAATGAGCGCTGCTATCGTTTTCTTCATGCAGTATTACACGAAATAGTACGAGAATCTAATAGGATTCTTGTATAGTAATAAATTCGTCGAGCGCTGCTACTAACAGTATTTTATAGTGGGAAATGCTCGAAGAAGAGTGTAGACACTTGAAGAATATTACAAAATAATATGTGACCTCTTCTTGTCTGCCCTGTGATGGTGCTGTTTGCCTTTAGAGCTGACTTTTGGGTTCGAGGACTGAGTGCGCGACGAAATCTGAAATCACATCGGAACTTAGGTGAACTTAATGACTTTCGAAAACAGGCTGATCTCGTACCAAATTATTTTTTGACCCTTCCTAATCAACTGAAATGCTTTCGTCTACTCTTTTCCTACTTATGCAAAACATTGTAAAATGGCCCAAATCCTTGAGCTTTCGGATCTTTCCAGAAAATTACTGTGAATGATAAACGATGAATCACTCTTAACAAATTCTGATGAATAATCGGTAATGGTTGAGAGCAACACCGATAATCGGAACTCAAACAATGTGTTTGAACAGATGACCGAGAAACCATCGTAACAAAAGGCTAAATTCACATATTGGCTAAGTTTGTGCAGTGATCACAAACATGAAAATATTGATCGATTCCACAATAGATACTTACTTTTGAATGCATCGCAAAGAGATACGACAGTTGAATGCTTCTGCGAAATCTGCAATGTGTTGAAAATTGATACATATTATCACCAACAATTATTGGTTTTAACGTAAATATACCGGTAAATAATTTGTTCGGAAATACCACAGCGGTGTTTCTATCTGCTTTCAGCGATTTCTAAAATCCCTTACAACTAATAAAATGAAGTGGCACTGCTTTCGGAAAAATCGCCCAAAATTCTCACAGCATTCATCATTCTCATTGGTCACCACTTCCACTCCCTCCCCTTCTCGCTCCACGGTCCTAAGCTTAAGAGATGCTACAAAAGGTCAGCTGGAAACCTCAACGATTACCACAAGATTGGTTACTTGTAATAATCTCTACTCTACATCACTACTGTGGAGAGAGCGCTGAAATAATTAACGCCGTCTATGTCGAAGCCAATGACTCGCTGTGCTGAGTTTAACGACTTTAATATATAGCACCATTTTGATCATTTGATCTTGAGAAGATGACGGCGAAACGGGGTTTTCTGCTGTTATCGTCGATGGGTGCCTGACAACGCATACATATTTAGGGAAGCCCTTTCGACTGATGTATGCTCATCTATCAGTTAATGCACATGCAGAAAAGCACGTAGAGAACGCTTCTAGCTGATAACGTTTCAGAATTCGACAGCCCCTTTGTTTCATTGAAATGAGCGCTTCCTATCAATGTTCACAAGTTTTTTGCAGTTATGCACGACGCAAAGTTGAAGATAAAAGATCATCGACAGAATGTTCTCGATTTTACAATAATGTTGCCTTTAGATGGTCGTTTCCTCAGACATTTTGTTGCTCGATTTCATTTCGAATACGATATTTTTTGAGTTGAATTATCATTATCTACCTTTATTAAATGCTCTTTCGTCTTTTCATCGGAAACTTTATTCGGCTATGGCTTAATGTTCTTTATAGCGGAACAAATCCGCTTCAATATTATGACACTGGAATTCTAGTGAAACACTAACTAACGCATGCACTATAATCTAAAGTAATACGTGCAAATGCAATTGTAATTGAAATAGTAAGTAGTTTGCTAAATCGTACCGAGAGAATTCACTTCTGACATACTATATCGGGCCTTTCAAGAGGATATAGAACAAGATAATGTATCCCATGATTTTAACCAATACATCATAACATAACGAAGTTCCTCTCATCACTTTTCCTACGACAAGTTTGGGATTTGTTTGACTATACAAAATAAAGACTGCTTGAGCTGTATCGTTTATATGTCGCATGACGCATAGTCAGCATGAATTGAATTGTAGGTGCCATTCTTATCTTCATATTTCGTCAAATCAAACAATGAACATCCATAAAATCAAAACAATAAAATAGTCGTGCTCACCGATCTCTGATAAGTGGGGTCGTCGTTTTGACGCAACGGTGAAGTTTTTGAGTGAGTTGAAAAAGATGGATTTCCTTCGCTATAGCTTATCAAGCGTTTTTCACGTTTCAGAATATCTTGCTGTGAAGTCGACTGACGATTCAAAGCATGTACATGATCAACGAACCGATGAAATGGGACTTATATGATAATTCCTCAATAAAAAATTCTGATAATATGACCTGGAATCCTAGAATTTGCGACTTTGAGTTTGCCGTTCACCTAGGAAACCAAACCTATCACAACCCAAAATGGCAGATTTATATTCGAAGCAAGTCCTGGCATCTTCCGTCGCGCGTCTCCCTTGAACAAATACACTCGAAAGCTCCTTGACGATAATCGACCGCTTGTTCGATGGCAAAATGGACTGTTTTGTGAAGATACAAATCTCTGGGAGCCGTGAGAGCGGAAGGAGCTTCCATCGGTCTACGAGAAATTCCATTCATCCAAATCATCCTCGCTTCATAATCAGGGAGGAACTTCCCACTGTAAATAAGACTTCCTTTCTACCGTGTGCTCGTCATAAATAAATCCACCTCGACACCAACTACATTCTGATCTCATCTACCAGTTTTAAGATATCTCTCTGCAGCATTTAGCTTCTGAGAAAGTGAGAAGCGTGAAAGTTTATAGGTGGAATAAGCCGCTGGAGCGAAGCATTCATAAATACAGCGTCTCGCATAATGACAACTTTTATTTCCTCGGCAAATGAAACAGAAATGCTCGAAATTCGGCACCATCATTCCTCACTTATAAAATGACATCCTGAAGATTGCACCACTAATACAGATAAGGTGCATTAGGGTACTGAACTTGATTACATTTGGCTCACCACTGCAATCAGTTCCACTGTAATCGGAAAGACTGCACCAATTTTAGGTTAAATGCCATTTTAAGAGTATGTCGCGCCTATATGCAGCAATGCTCATTCATCCTGCTTGAAAGGTTGGCTACCCGATTGAAACTGAGCACTGAATTTGATTAGTGCAAATTGATCGCTAATCAACCATTTTTCGATATCAGTGCCTTATTTACCAGAAACGTAAATTTGGGTGCCACGTAGTCGCTGTTACCATATTCTTCAGGTAGTTGAATTTATTAACGAGATTTGGGGACGAATATCACGGAATTTATGCACATTGCAAAAGTATTCCGAAATGAGCAAATAAGACAGAAAAAGTGCTCACTTCTTAGTGGGACCTATCCACTCGGCTGGGACCGAAACGACAGATGGCCTAATTCTCAAAATTTTGTGTTTTAGCCGGACAAAAAAATGTTTAAAAGTAGCTGACACCATAACTACTTCAGTGCTGCTGCTTAATAAACCAGATATTTTTAAGAGAAGCAAAATAATGAAAAACACGTAAGACTATAGTAAAGTTCAATTGTTTTGTCCAATCGCACGTCAGCTATATCATCATCGGACTTGTTCTTCTCGGTACGTTCGTTGCAATGCAACAATATTAAGCATCACTTTAGTGTTGCCTGACGCAATCGCAAGAAAATGCAATCGCAGAGTGTTTACATAGTCATCGCCGTCACTATGGGAAGGGTCTTCCTTCCCTTATCAGTTCCTTCAGACATGACCGCTCTAATATATGTAAACAAGATAACAGAAAAAGTGTGCACGTAGTATATTGAAATGTTTGCTGGGACCTTCCAATTGTTTACACTCTACGGCAGTCGATATCGCACTCTCCGTTAACTAATTCACACCCTCACAACCCACCCTCCCCCCATCATCACTTCGCGCTCTTCGTTTTTACATAGCAGTAGAGCCTACATTGAGCAAACCATGATACTCGAGGATTTTCGAGCAAATCCTACTCAAGTCATTCATCGAAGGTCTTTTGCAGAAACCGGGAAGGCACGGCATAATCGGGAAATGGAATGAATGTTTTTAAACCTTAATATTGCATTGACCACGCTAGCGTAGCAATAAATTTATTCTATCCTTTTATAGCTGACTGTTACCAAAATTCTGCGAGTGGGATTTCTAAATTTTTTCTAAATTTAATCGATGCAAGTATGAAATTCCCTCCCTGACAACACTCATTGATTCATTTATCCGATATTGGTGCACAAACTTCCAACGACAACATCACTGAGTTTGTTGATACGTCAAACGAATATCGTCACAGACATATGTAGGTTCTCCCAAACGTGTAGCAACTACTAGAAGACTGGGGTTTCCCCTAAACCAGATGCATACAATATCACTGAGGAAACTGCAAGCCTCGGGTCTCAGAATAAAAAGAGGAAGCATTATTGTTCTCATGATTAAGAGCACTATGAAACAATGTAAGCAAAAATAAGTCATAATTTAGCAGGTTATGGAGTTACCTATGGTCATAACAGTAAGCGAAGGTGTAACTGCTCATGAGTTTAACTGACCCCATCATGAATAATATCCTTTGTTTGGCTCCATACTGGTCACACTCCCCCCCCCCCCCCCCCCCCCATCACCTGCGGTTTGATAAATCTGTGTACATACAAAATGACTGTTCAGCCGTATGTAGTTCGTGACCAAGTGATGTCTGATGTATGCTCGAATGCCGCTCTCTACCTTTTTTTAATTAACGCCTTCCGAATACCCGCATTTGAAGTTCAACGTTCAACCACCTTTCTTACTTCATTCCAGTCAACAGCTTTAAACGACGTCCCGACTTCGCAATCCCACTGACAATTCCTGCTGTCTGTCAGCAGTGTCTGAGAACGGAAACGCTACATTTTGATTGACTCCGCTAAATTCTGTTAGGAATACATCTTGTAGACAACGAAATTATACTCGATTGTGATGAATGAAACCCGCTTTTTGTTTATTGGAATGCGAGCAGTCGAAATCACGCCATTATCGAAATCAAATGTCTATCTGCTACACACGTCCTTCATGGATGCATCAGGTAGACGATCCGCTCCGGGATCAAGGTAATGGACAGAGAACAGAGTTTATATATATATATATATATATATATATATATATATATATATATATATATATATATATGTATATATGTATATATATTATATATATGTATATATATACATATATATATATATATATATATATATATATATATATATATATATATATATATATATATATACATATATGTATATATATATATATATATACGCATATATATATATGTATATATATATATATATATATATATTATATATATATATATATATATATATATATATATATATATATATATATATATATATATATATATATATATATATATATATATATATATATATATATATATATATATATATATATGTAAATATATATACAGAGGACACTGGTGGCACCATGAAGTTCTTGTTCCTTCTTCATCTTTCAAAAACGGGACAAAGACTGGGCTAGCCAGACGTTTTCACCAGTTGTGGAAAGCCGATTACGACTTGCGATGAAAATTCGCATCTTATTTAGATCTTTCAGAAGGAATTTTGAAAAATCAAAGGTGTACATGCGATGAGAGTGTGGACTATAAGAAACTGAGCCACAAATAGAACGAAGGACCTGTTCATCAATTTCAACTTTATTTTCCACAGCGGGTACTATGTATTATGTATGTTTACTGTACAAATATGATTATTGATCATGAGGAAAATTCTTTGACCTGCAAAACATCTATTAGTTCGAATAGGGCTCATATGCGAAAGGGTCTGTCCATCGGGACCTCGTGGTCATTCTCAGGTGGAATGCGGTCCACCTGTCGTGATAACAACACTTTTGTTTTTGGACGTCTATGCAGTTTTGCGTGCTTTCGATTTACTCGAACAGATCTATCTTTCCTCAGCATTTCTCTACATCAGAAGTCGGTTGAGCTGATAATTCCGTCAGAAAGTTTAGATTTTCAACTGTACTTTCATTCCATCCTGTTTGAAGCTGTAGGCGAATCTTACATCTTTCATCTCTGCGCTTCGGAAAATGAAAGCCACCAACTCTCATTCACATCGAATATTACAGCCCCTTCAGTCAGAACCCCACGTCGATATGCGCATGAAAATATGTTTCCACTCTCAATTCGAGGAGCTTAAGCGAGTAATGCGGTCGGTTCGGTTATCATTTGTCGCTCTAGGTGAGCATGATTTCGAATGCTTGAACGTGTATTCGACTGATGTTGTGAAACCGAATAGAAGTAAACACATGTCGCAGCTGTCACAAATTATATAGCTAAACAGCACTTCCCAATAGCATCATAAAACGCTCGCATAACCCCTGAACGATAATGAGTACTTGATGAAGCAAGTGGGAAAAAATATCACAAATAAAACGGCTGCCTTATTTATCGTGCATAATAGACAATCTTCCTGCTATGTATAGCTTGAAACGTTTATTATCACTGAGGCGTTATCACTTTTGAACTTCCGATCTTTTCGCTTTTCAACTTTGAAAGTGTTACAGCGTTACATGTACTGTTCTCAAAGTGTGTTTCCCCCCTAATGAGATCAGTTTTTCTTTTCATTGATATTTTCTGATGCGGCCACCTCGTTGTTCCCCAATCATCAGCGATTCAAAATTTTCAACGATTTCACAGTTGGACTCTTTCAGACGCTCTGCTATGTCTACTAGTATGGCTACACTTCAAATTCAGCGAGAACCTAAGAAGACAAATGTTCGATTTCTTGAAGATACAGGGATAGCTGCAACACTCCTAAAATCCTTTTTCTTTATTCGATGATTTCAAAATCTGCACCCCCACTTCAACCTTCTCCACCGTGAAAATTTGTCATTTAACCTTTGTGTTCCCAAATCTCACACAGCAGTAAGCATGGATTTCAAAGGATGATTACCTGAAGAAGCTAAGAAAACGGTATGGTGCACTGATCGAGAATTTGTGCTGTTCAGTGGAAAACAAAGGTTTCGATACCCCCAAGAAATCACTAAAAAAACCCACCTGTTTAGGTAGTTGAATTTGAGGATTCTACTTAGATGACATTTGAGAACAGCCTATCACTCCTCAATGAGGCGTGATACCTCTCACTGTCTTGAATTTTTTTCACCTTCTTCATGCAGAAATCAAGGGCTACGATCAGCTGAAAGAATTCCTTCATCAACGATTCAAATTGTCTACATCGGTGTACCGTACGTCACAGCATTGTGAGGCTTATGGCCATGAGGCATATCCAAAGCATAATCTAAAATGTACCATTTATTCTCATTCAGAAACATTATCGATACTCGCTAGCAGCTGCCAGCACTGAAGAAGTTCCATGCAAGATATACGTTATGAGAACGGAACGAATAGGACGAAAGTAAACCGCTTTCTGCGTCGATGTTATTAAGCATATCGGTTGGTGTAGCTTTCTATAGAGTTTCTTCGAGAATGTTCACTTTGACGAAACCTTCAGAAAATTTCCATTCTTTATAAGTACGGTTTCTTGTTGGTCGATCTAGATTCTATTGGAAACGTTCCTAATGCAAATGCGAATCTAATCATAGGAAATATGCGAACATTCAAGAGTCCTCCATAGTGAACGAGCGTGTCCAGAAAAAGCTGAAACAGAAATGCGCTTACTAACAAGTGCCTGTATAATTGAGGTCATTGTAATAGTTAGTTCCTTCTAGTGTTATGTAGGTACACGGTGCATATTCAGAAAACGCTAGTCTTGTCTAGCGCACACAAATATTTGTTTACTTGCCTTACTTGTTTTCGTTCTATGTAGCAGTTGGAAGAAAGTGCCTCACGTTGAGCGCCCCAAAATCGGTAAACTTTCGAAGCTTTACTTGTTTCTACGAGACGCTAATGATCTCATGTTCGATAAACAAACTAAGTTATGATCGATAAGCGATGATACATTGAAAGAGGGTTTATTCACTCCTGTTGTAACGATTGCAGCGAACTTTTCATTGCTTGGCAGAAAACTTTAGAGCTTTGAGGATATCGAATGAAGGTTATGAGACTTCTCACACTCTTTTATAAGGTCACTTTCTTGTACCCTACTCGATGGAAATGACTGTACTATTCCTGCAGTAGATATGCAAGCAGCAAGCAGAATTCGTCACCTTTCACGGAGGTACTGTTTAACGCCGTTGCGGTTGCAGTTGAAAATTCATCTCACCGTTTAATCTTCCGGTAAGAATTTGTGAAAGGCGGCATAGTTGGAAGTTACTACACCGCTGATCGCTGACCGATGCTTGCCAAAATCGAACAGTTTCTGCATAATTGCAATTTGCTGTGCTTCTGCAATCATCCCGGAATCGAAACAGACGCTTGCAGATATGAATAATTTTGCGCAATAGACTTAAATCGGGTCATTTCATGGAAGGATTTGATTTTTCACTTCAACCACAATTTTTTTCTGCCCAGAATAATAGCTGGTGAATAACGAAACGGCATTAAATGAGCGGCAGAAAGTGTGCAATTGAACTAATTAATACGTTCAACACCTAGTTATGTAGTACTTCAGTGCTTGCCACAGTGCACATTTCAAAATGTCTATGCGCAGCAATCAGAGAAATACCAACGAAAGTGCAAGTTTTATGGATCGCTTGATAGCAATTGTGCACAGAAAGCGAAATGTGCACATAAATCGTTACGGTCGGAAATATTAATAACCTTCCCGTCTTCGCTACACAAATATGCTCTACGGTAATGTTAGGCATATAGAAATCGCCAAAAAGAAGTCAAACTAGGTCGACTGTACCACGGGTTTCCCATCTGCCGTCTCTATGGAAATCAACTGATTTGGCAACTTTACACCAAATTTGCAAAAAAAGAGGTCGTCGATATACGTGTAGGGCCTGTATTTATTCGCAACGGACGATCGGAACTTGATGTTTCAGCGTTACCGTAGGGAGTGTGCGAACTCATCCGTCGAGTTAACCTCAAATATGTGTGTAAAACTTTTCCTTAGGTGCTTCAACTGAAAACATTGGGAAAGTGCATTTGTTGAATCAAAATAGAGCAAAACGAACTGGATTATATCTCAGCAGTCGCCACAATAACCCATTCGTATTTGCCAAATTAGCACCCTCTAAAATCTAAAAGCGTACTTCGTCTTTGCCGACTTGTTCGTCTGTTTTCTCGACCGTCCTTTCGCTGCTTCTTGCTTCTTCTTTCTGTCTTTGGTGATTGTCGCGAAAGCGATGACGAAAGGTATTCAGCTAAACAAGAGGACGGGCAGCGAACGGCTAAAGGGCAACGAAGCGATGAATGGGCATCTGATTCAAAACCTCCGATGAATGGACGAATGTATGGCTTCAGCCGATGAATGGACGGGTGTACGGCTGCAACCGCCGAATGGTCGAAGTAACGGATGTCGAATCGTGAAAAACTTCCAGTTTCTATTTATATCGAAGATATGTTCAAACGTGAGAAGCTTTCTTTTCATCCCTATTGAACAAGTGTCTCAAATGTAAAAATCTTGCATCTGCATGTACTTCATTACCCTACATAAGCTTGTGCTTAATAGTTGCTTCATTCATTTTTCTCTCCTTCCATCATGCGTGTTCCCTCATGTCGAAGAAAGTGAGTGTGTTTGAACGTCGTGAGAGATGCTTGCGATTTGTGTCTATCGCGAATATTCCGACCTTCTAATCTTCATCCGAGCAAGCAAATGTCAAATAGGCACACTGCCTCAAACGCACTATCAACCGTACCTCGAGACGTGACGAGCAGTAGCCGTGTGGAAGTCCCACCGCATATTGCACACCACATAGCAACGGTATGTAGCGGTGTTGGGCCCAGTTTTGCTCGTCTATCCTTGATCTACCTCCAGGGACTCGCAAATTCTTTCTTTTTCGAGCTCCATCAGATGCCATGTAATCAGGCAACAAGACAAGCGGTTGAGGTTTTTTATTCACCCTTAAAATGCCCATTCCACGCCATTCTGAACAATCCGCATCCAAGCGACTTGTATGTGTTCTTGCACAACTATATTAGCAATGGTTGTTTGTAAGGGCGTCGAGTTACTGAAGATGCATCTTTAGAAACACTGAGAGCAAATGCAATGATAGAAGGAATAGCATCGTCGCTAAATGATCTACCATAAGGTAAAATATTAGAACATACAAGAACGAAGGACGCATTAATAAGAGAATATGGCAAGGGGAAATAACTGCTTCAATATCAAAGTATGACGAGAAACATGACAAAAGGGCGTTGGGATATGTGAAGCCTAAGAATTTCATGTGCTTTCATGAATAAAAAATCACCTACACGATCTGGATTGAGTATGGATTACTCGAACTTAACATCGTATTTCTGACAAGAGCAGTTCTAGAAGCATTTGGCTTGACAGCTATTGTTACGGCAGATATGTGCACAACTTTCAGCCTAAGAGATGCTGTTGATTCGAGCCGAAGGCTGTATATGCTAATGGCTTTTCCAGCAGTTTTTCGCTTGTTGTCTGATCAAATTATACGACAGTCAAGGCGAAATTTTCCACGTGAGAATTTGTTTTGCACTTGTGCATTTCTTAGCATGCCAACTAATAAGGCACAATTTGGAAAAAATTACACCTAGATATCTTTGATGTAGTTCAAGTTTGAAACACAAAGCAATCTCGTGTCATTGATCATATTATGCATATATTCTCAAAACAATAATATAGCTACCCGAAAAACCACTCGAGAATCGTTTAGGGGAGGCAGACGACTGCATAAAACATGGGGACACACTCGGAATATGCAATACGCGGATGCGCAAAAAATAAAAAACAAGTCAGTCATAAGGAAAAATGGATCTTTCAGGAAGCATCAAATGAATGAAAGTAGGTTAGTCAGAAGTGAGTGCTGATTACGAAGTTGAAGGGAAGATGAGAGAGTTACAAAAGCAGAACTTTTATGCTATGAGTAGTGATAGCCGTGCACTGATTCTAGCGCTACACAGCCATTTGCAGTTGAACGAAGCAAATTGCAACAGTGGCTAAAATGCAATCTCTTATTGCAACCGCTTTGAAGCAGTGTTTTAGATGACTCTTTGTAGAAGTCATAAACTCCCTTTCAGGCAGACCTTCAATGAGCAAACAAGATACTGATGAGCATTCTAACACAATCCTCTTTAAAAAATCCGCACACCGCTAAAGGTTTACTCGTCTGTTGTGCTGCATTTTCTCTCTTTCACAAAACATACTTAATATTTGCAGATCTCGTTTCCTGTGCCTGTCGAAAAGAGTCTGTGCCCTTCCAGGTCGTTGAATGACTCAGCATAAGCCTAATAAAGCGCGGGAAGGCAGGAAATAATCGTTGATTGATTAATCGATTTCAGAGATAAGTTTGCAAAAATCATATGTCCTTAATAGCCTCACATAGGTAACATAACTGCAGACACAGTGGTGAAAGTGAGTCGCCTTTGAGAGGAACAGCCGTCGTAAGGACTTCACACCTTAAGCGCGAACATGCTTAGTATCATTTTGGGAACATATATGGTCTGTCTCCTCTGTCTCTAATGATTATTTTGAATCGCATGCACACCGCTGGTTGGATTTATATCTGATGCACAAGAATATTCCATTTCCACTTTAGGTGCATTTATTCAACACATTGAATGGCTGAATCCACAACGTTGCCTGAATTGTCGAGCGATATATCGATCGATGCTAGAGAAGTTTGAACCTTGAGAAAATGCTGGAGAATTTACCAATAAACGTGATAATCCTTCAGCAACTTACAACTAAT
This sequence comes from Ascaris suum, assembly GCA_013433145.1. NCBI lineage: Eukaryota > Metazoa > Nematoda > Chromadorea > Rhabditida > Ascarididae > Ascaris > Ascaris suum. Next base: position 4,118,376 of record CM024175.1, read on the forward strand.
TTCTAGGAAATGTTAGCTTTCAACATTTTTGCTTTCTAAAGAAGTAATTCCTGTCAATCAATATGTCTAAAAGTTCTTTTTAGTGCGGTTAAGTGGCGATGTCAGCGTACTTTGGAACCTCCCTCCTCCTCCTCCTCTTCTCCTCTCTACCGTACTCGTTCACTATGTCGCACAAGCACTATCATTTACTGAGATGAACACCCAGAGGAACACCTATTCCCACCGTGAGGTCTTCAGTTAAGAATGCATTGACCGCTTTATTACTTTCATTCTGATTCAAGTAACACCGCCATATTAAGACCACAGTCTGAGCTCTTGCTCTTTGAGGCCATGTTCATAACTTTTCATGGAAAATCAAATTAAAAGAGATATTCGGTTGTGGATTCCACTGATGCGCTAAGTGGACTTTTTCAGGCATTGGAGGAGCAAGGAAGAGGCAGCTCCCTCCTCCTTCCCCAAGCGGATTATATATCGCACGTTTATGTGTCCGAATACAATGGCACATGAAAAATAGGGTTTTGCTGCATCAGGTATTGACGCAGTCGAAAGCACAAATCCAAACCAGAGAAGAAGGCATGGTTAACATCTGTGCAAAGTCTACTCTAATGTTGTGAATACTCTTATAACTAGTACTGGTCAGAATGATAATATATAAATGCAGAATTCTCTTATGTCTGCACCAATGCCGAGGCGTGGCAAAAGGTAGATGTATCTTCTTCGTTCTAAGCCATCTGTATCGACCACACAAAACTCTTGCTTTGCGGAATCTCTTACTTCTTCTGTCCCAGATGCGACTAACAATTCTGGGCAATCAGATGATGAAAATGAATGACTTATGAAGAATATTTATGGCCATCGCAATGGAGTTTGATTAAATACGGCCTTGTTATATTAGTGGTGACTTGTGGTTTCTTCTCGATGATTCTTAGTAGGACAACCATCGGCTCGGTCTTCACGTTGATTTCTGAAACCGTCAGCCTGTATGAAGAATGGGGAATAGTAAAAAGTCGTCGAGAAATGCACTACGACTGGCATCAAGATACAAATTTACAGCTCCGAACATGAGTGCTATCATCTTCATTGCCAACAAACAGGTAACACGTGCTGGTCACTTCGCATTTTATCCAAAAGCGTGCTCATTCAAATATTTAAACGCTATATCTTTGCAATCGAACTTTCTGTTAAATGTAAGTCTACCAGCTGTAAAATGCGAGCGGTGCGAAATGTTTGACATATTCTAATGTCTATAGCTCGCTCGATGAATCAACGTGAAATATGCCATCAACGGTCACTCTGTATCTGTAAACTTTCATGATCCCAGCTCATGTGGTGTATTAAACTACAGCCATAAACGACAGTCATTAAAGACGTTCCTTCCTTGCAATGAAGAAACACCGTTTAATACGCTTTTACAGGATAAATTTGCAGAAATGCATAATAATGGATTATTTGTGGTTTTACATGAGCAAACGGATCAATGCAACTTCAACAGCAATAGTACGCATTTTTACTAATTGCAGGCCACTTGCAAAGTCGATGGCTTGGGTGAGTGGAATGGCAAAACGTTTACCGCACTGTCCTTCATCCTCGTAGCACAGAGTTGATCATCACATTTTACAACGTTGATCCAAGTACTACTTGCAGAATCGACAAATTCAGAAACGGAAGAATCTTCACACATTTCAAACTTGTCGAATCATTTTGAGATTTGGAAAATGCCTACTTACTCCTTTCTGCCTTCCATTTGCTCCAAATAAGCCTTCCTTCTCTTTTCCAACTGTTCCAAAAAAGCGTTATGTCTTAACGAGCGGAAACCTTTCGGATAGCCACTGAAAATAATGAAATCATATAAAATCACTAATAACGTTGCTAAAACAACGAAATACATCTCGACAAGACGGTAGTGGAATGTGGATTCTTGCAAAATGCTGCTCAACGAGTTACACACAAGGAACTCTAAAAGCAAGCAGTCCTCAACGTGATTCTTTCGACGATTTGTCGTTAATGTCGACCACTATAGTAGCACATATATTGCGAGCATTGTTTATACCACTGGAAAGCATTATTTTTCTTTGAACACTTGCTTGTAGCAACATGGCCAATGACGTGAACGAGGAGGGCACGACTTGAGACATGAGCCAATGAGTAGCTCCGTTCATCCCTTTGAAAGGATCTGATCGTCCTGAATATTTGTGTTCAGGACGAGCAGAAGAAAATAACATCATTTAATTCCTATGAATTTTTGAAATAGAGAAAATGTATGGACAGTTTACAATTTTGGAACAATTTCTTCTGCGTGATTCAAAATTGAAGTATTTGGCTGCCGGAAACAATCATTTCTGTTGAGGAAGGTGGTGTTGTCGTTAATGGCACTCGGCTTCTCTAGTGGGTGTGGAGTGTTCTTTCGAGAAGTTTAATTCCAATCAGATTAAGAGCTATCGCTATTCTTCTAAATGGGAGCCCCGTTACAAAAGAAGTTATATGTGATTCAGGACTGCGCTTCTTTAGCTGTTTTGAAACATCGTCCCCCCCCCCCCCCCCCTCCCCCTTCGGTGAAATTCTTAAACGGTGGTAGTTTTTATTTTCGTTGACAGGAACTGTTTCTGCAGTCGAAAGTACTCTTTTACCTTCGCAATACTTTATGTTCCCTCGAAACACAACTACCTCTACTATTTTAACTATATAAAAGTATTCCAGTCCTCCTTCATTAATAATGCTTCAGAAAATACCTGATAACCGTCGAGATGTTTCTTCGATAGCCAGGAACAAGAAATGAAACGAATGGACCATTTAGAATTGAGGCAACAAAAACGGGAATGATTTAACCACGCAAATAACGATGTCGGACTAGCGTAGTTTTCCGAATAGAGCTCTCTCTCAAAATCTGGTGGAAAATATAGTCTCGCCAGCAACTATAGCACCTCTCGCATACGTCAGCTCTCTAATTATTACAGACTTTTTGAGACCTTTAGTTTCCTTAGGGTGAGGCATTAAAAATTCAATGCTAGCTAACACAACTGCCTGGTACCTATTGAAAGTTCACCGTTTTGCTTTACAATCACCAATATCTTGTGAAGAAAGATCGGAGAATCTTATGACCTTGCCGCATCTCTACTCCTCACGGAAGATAGAGCGCGGCGAATAGCGCCTCCTTCTCAAATACAGCCGCAGCACTGACGCCTAAGGAAACGGGTCTGGAGAAGCATTATTCGAAGAAATGTGAGGTCAGCAAATAAAAAATCTCCACCTTATATCATTTAAAAACAGGATACAACTATCACAACATATTTTAATTTTGCACTGAAGAAAGCATACAATAGTATGAATCGAAAAAGAAGGAGGGAAATGTGAGCTCACGGGGGCGATTACATAAAAGTGCAACAAATTTGCATACGAGTAATTTGAAATGTAAATCGGTTCACATGTCACACAGATCACGCTTCTTTGAGCGCCACTTAAAAGACGTCAAATTACCACCTATGAGTTGATCGTCTGATGGAGAGGAGGACATAGGAAGAGAACATAAAAATCAAACTAAACCATCCCGTCTCTTCCTTACAGTGCATTGTCTTCCATATGAAAGCGGTACTGATTCGTATGCAGCGTAAACATTCGAAAAGGAAAATGAACTGTCAAATTTCTTTGCAGAACACGTTGAAGAAGCCGAAGCTTCACGCTAGAATGGAGAAAACCAATGCTGTTACTCAGGAGCTAATTGAACCTGTCTGAGAAACGTTTTTTTTTAAATCCTATGATAGTGAAATGCAATTGTACCTTTTCTCAAAGCCATCCTTCCCTTTCACTATTCTTTCGCCACCCTTTTCCTTAACAACCAGACACCCTTTCTTACGGATCCTGTCAAACCTAATGTAACCGATACTCAGACTGATAATCTTGCTGTGGAATGAACTCCGAGAGGAGTTAGGAGGGAGAGGCACGACGAACTGTTTCAGTAAAGATATTTAAGTGGCTCCTCTCCAATTTTTGAAAACTTAACATCATATTTTCCGAGCACTCAGGCAACTGGTGCAATCTGGAGTTACTCTCTTTCCACGCTTGAAGAGAGAGAGAATTTTTAGAAACGTAGTTTGGATAAAAAAACGAAAGAAAAAGTAGCGGTCGCACATGCCGTATTTCACAATGACAACCCGCCTATTTGTCTAACGTAAATCCCTATGAGCAATGAAAATCCACAAAAACTGCCATATATTTCAATCAGTCCAACCCCTCTACAAATGTCTCCAAAAATTCCGTTTTTTCTCTTCACCAACTGATAAGAAATAAAAAAAAATTTCTGAAGCGCGAAACACATGCAAGGTTTCATTATCTTCAAGCATGTACATCCTTCTATGAGTTTGACTCATCAAGGAGAGTTACGGCGCACGAGGATATCTTTTGCTTGGCAACGCACCAACAACTCTCGTAACCTCAGCTTCAAACGTTCACAAGTTTATACTTGCAAAGCAGATGTTGTGAACATACAACGGTGCTGCAGACAAACGACAAGATTTCTGGCAACGTTAAAAAACCTTGTTGTTGTCATCGCCCTTGCAGGATTTTTAAACAGTATGGAATATCGTTCCACTACAAAAATTTTCCTTGTGCTAGAAAATGCAACCTTCATTTTTGGAATGCCTTTCAAGAATTCCATCGTTGATTTAAACGAATTGGGTTAGCTAATATGTCCTAAATTTGCAGAGGTAAACAAGCGAAGTTGAGGTTGATGTTGGCGAATTACTCAACACAACTAGTGAACAATAAGCCAAACCCACCTTACCTACGGTGTTCCACAATGCTATGCTCGCATGAGTTCACCTTTCCACAGAGTATACATGGCGGATAGTGCTGAAATCGTATCAATGCATAAAATACGATATCTAAATCAACTTCGTTCATTTACTCCAAATAAAGATTCAATTCACATGGACAAAGCTGTAACCAAAAAATGCAACTTTTCCGGTCATTTTGCTTTTGCTGGAAATTTCACATCTGTGCAGTGATCCCGTAGATAATTTGACTGCCGGGAAGTTTCTTCGCCAGCTTGAAATTTCCTGAAGAATCTCGAAAATTTGCTCTAGCTAAAGACTAATGGAAGTTGTTCATTCATATGATCAATTGAACATAAGTTTACAGGCTCGTTTTCAGAAGAGATGGTGATTTCATGCCCGCTTTATTTGAACCATCAAGCTTCCTTGAGTTTTTATGGAAGAAACGAAAAACCTGTCTCATAATACTTGTGCGCGGAAAAACCTAGCAATTTCTTTTCGCACTGTTCGATTTTTTTCGAGAAGTCGCTTTTCGTTGCACAGTATGTCAAAGTTTCTTCCGAATGTTTCACTTTGTGCCTGAGGGTTGCGCGCTTGGCAAATCGAATGAAAAGATTGCTCCTTGAGAAGATTTTCCTGGTGACTAAATTTCATCAGGAACGTTGAAATTTCTTTTCATCGACCGATCCAACAACAAAAAAATTCTCGACAGGCAATGTATCCTCTAACTAATCCTCTTGAATTTATCAGCCCTGAATAAAGTCGCGCAAAAAAAAGCTATGATTTTTTTCAGCATGCGTCGAAGAACGACTTTTCGGCATTTTCGTTCGAAACTTTGCAGAGAAATCGTACGCGTAGAATGATGCTGACTTGAAATGCCTCACTCAAGTCGGACGTTGATCACGAAAAAGTCTCGTTGGTTTGTCCACGCATTGATTTCAGTAGTTTATTTTAAAAAAAACTCTTGCAGAGTTCATTGCTGATTTCTGAGCTCAAAAAAAAAGTCTTGCATATATCGACTTCCCAAGATTCTCTTCTGAGAAATCCTTTACGTGTCGTTTTCCGTTTCCAAAAAATCCATTCCTTCATAGAAAACTAGTGATCGTTCTTTATCCATAGAGAGACCTTTTCCCCATAAAAGTTCTACGAAATACGATATTGTATGGTTTTAACTTTAGAAAGCAGCCCCCACAACAAATGGCCGCAAAACTAATCACTACGAGGATAATTTCAGACCAGTTGCATTTAAAAATCATAACTACTCAAAGCATGGATTCATCCAAGGATATTTTCGTAGAAATTCAACTATCACATCATATCTCGTTTTGCTTGAAGGGGAGCAGAGCTTCGTATTTGCGAAAAGCCCTTTCCAAAAGCATCAATAGACACGGACAATCCCTACGAGAAATTCAATTTCTTGCTTCTTTTCGTTTTTCCCTTTCTGCTTGCACAATTGTGCACAGTTCTTTCCCTTTCTATGCACAACTCTGCATCCTCATCGTCTGTGCAAGACGCATATTCAACCTGCACTTTGTGCATGGTAAAAATAAGCTCAGCAAACGAGCGTACGTATCCTCAGCTACAACACTGCTTCTAACGTTTCCATACTTCAACATTTGGAGCAAATCTGCTAATTAAAGCATTTTTTTTTCGTGGCGATTATTTATTGATGCGTACTGACGATGAACAGTTGCAAGCAGAACTCATCATTAACGTTTCTGCGCACAATAAGACCAGCAGCCTCATTTATGGTTTTTAACTTCTCATTCATTCATGTTGCAATCCGCATTTCATAGGAACCATCGCTTCAGACACGCGAAGGAAATACGAAATTGCATTCGATAATAGAGGTAAAATTAAGCGACATACTTACCATTTCTTTTCGCTTTTCATTCGTTGTGTTCATTGAAAATCTGCAATCAAAATTTGATTCGAATCGATGAAAATTTTGGCGGCAAGCAACAACAAATATTCCACATGAAAACAGTTTTTTATTAGAAGGATTTTATCGATAAAGCAAAAACAATTCTTGCAAAAGACAATTCAAAGAGAAATACATATGACCGAATTTGTGTGAGGAAAAATGAGCTAATTTGTGCGAATGCGTTGGAAACGCTGAGCCATTTCGTAGACAAGTAATCCACTCTTGCATACATTACTCGAGAAGTATTGCCACCCTCACTGACGAATCGCTCAGTACTCTCCGGTTTCGCATTTTTATCAGAATGTTGCCTATGACATTTTCGGTGCATGGAGATGAACTTTATGAATGAACTTGGCATCCGTATGAATCATTATGCAGAAAATCCCATTCTTTTTATCAAGTAATCTGTGGATCACACCGCTGTGCACATGGGGCGATCTGCAAAATTCAGTAGCTTCTCCACTTTTTCCTTATTTTTCTGGCGAATCTAATATTTCGATCAACGTGCTAAGGAATGGCATAACGCATATTGGAGCAATATTCGTAATGTGGAGCTGAGCCGATCTCTTTCATCGTTTTATATACATTCTCGAAATCAGTACACTGGAATAACTGTATTCACGAACAGAAACATAGAAACACCGTTGCGAAGAATATTTTAACAAATTCGATTCAGCAGAGATTTTCCTATGCGCACAAAACTTCTCTGCACGTTCCCATTTCGATGCTTTCGTGTATGCAGGACAGTTCCCTTATGAGACCACTATAGGTAAAAAATTTACCATTCGATGTTGCTGCTGCTGTGATAGAATGCGCATGAAAGTTTTCAAGAAGTGTTTCCCGTTAAGTTTCGTGGAGAACGCAGAAAATAATAGCCAATGGGCAAAATCTTCAGTGGTGGTAATGACATTATAGGAGGGCTGTCGCATAGGTTTGTAGGTATTAAAACACTACCGTTCTCAAAGATATTGCAATCATCGAAATTGGGTGTCAAATCGGTCATCTTTCAACACTAGCATAAAGGAAAACTAACAGCGCCCAATAAGCTACGTTATTGCTTTCAAGGTGCTCATTTCCACATTTGTAACGTACTGATCAAACAACTTACATTTCAACTTCGTTCACAAGACTAAATCAAGGTTATAAGCGCTCAACCTCGCACAGAAATATAAGCACCGGTTCGGCGAGTACGCATGGGGACAACAGAAATCTAAGCGCACAAAAACAGCGAGCATTCTCATAGAGCAAATTATATTCATGTGTAGAGGCGTACGTGCACCATGCTGACAAAAGCGAGTGCTAAAAGTTTGTATGACAAAGGAAGAGCATACCCCATCCTACAAAGTATTTTTTTGCCTGCCTCGAAAAATCAGGAATAATTCTAGTATAATCAGGGATATACTGCCCATTATGAAGAGGTATTCATGAGTAACAGTGCAACAATCAGTCCATAAGGAACCTACAAAATTAGCGACTTCGCCTCCAACATCGGAATTCGCAAACAATGGCCAGTAAAAGACATCGTGGTGCGGAAAAGTGGCGAAATGCGTTGAGCTGTGATAAACAGATGGAAGCGCGAAACGAAAAGTATACAATATGGAGCGTCTCTTCGCTATCTGAACCGTCGGGAATGCCGCGTCATGCTTTCGACCTTAGCGAGCATAACTTTGCAAACACTACGTTTGCTAGAGTGAAGAAATTGTCGTCCACAAACGAGAAAACAAAAAAATTTGCAATGACGCTAGTGAAATCGAAATCAATGAGTCATTGAGAAATAACTGACGAGGTCTATGGAAAAAAATGAAGATCACTGATTAGTGCGATTTTGCGTCCATATTGATGATTTTTTGCACTTTGCGTGCACTGTATATAGTTAAACAGCGAAAGATAAAGGGCTCCGAGATCTTCACTAAGCACTAGTTTACCCAAACAAATGAATTTAATACAACAAATTGCTGGCAGAATTGCTACAGTGCGCGCTTAGTTCATGGTCTCCCTTTCCCCTCCCCTTCCTCCGTTTGTTGAATACTCGAAACGTTGCTTTAAAAAACTTTGGCTTTCTGTTTTATAGGTATAAGTATAGGTTATGTGAGCGTTTAGTATTCTTGTCTCTTCCCCTGTATATATCTATTCCAGGGCATATTTCTTCAAATAATGAAACTTGAAAATGCCTGCCTCATGATTGAAGGGTGTTAGGACTACAAATGTTAGTGGTGCTTTTATGTTAGAGATGCTCCGGAACACTTCGCAGTATTAGCACTCGCAGTTCTCTCTCCCCATTTCTGGAGGATGTCTCCTCGGCTCTTTGATCGTTCCACTAAACTGTCTTCAAATTTTTTCAAATCTCTGCTTCTCCATAATTTGCGGCAATTTTTCACGAATGCTGCACATGTTGATCTCATTTTTATAGATGCTGCGCAGTGCAAATTTCGCGTTTAAGCAAGTCAAACGCTTTATTCATTAACGCAGTTAGAACAAAAATCGTCTAAATGAAAGCCGAAGTTGATGCATTGAACTATTCGCTCTTCATGAGCGCAATTGGCGTTCACGATACATTATAAATTCACTGCATTTGGGGCATTTAGTTAGTCGCGGTGCACAATTTGTGCACGAATTGCGATGACGACACGGATTGAATCTCATCGTTGCCTGAAATTGTTTACTTCAAGATTGGCCACTGAAAAGCATTGTCTCTAAAAGGAATTTCATTCCAATAGATTTTCTTATTGCTTACCATGGAGAACACTCATATTATGAAGCGCAAATAAATGGAAAGGCTATAAAAGCACTAAAATAAAAAACCTGCAATCCTGCATCCTATACATCTTGCAAAATCTCATTATGGCTGCAGAACAGTTCTAATAAAGTTGGTGCGATATGTGCTTTAAAATTTGCTCATTGCTTTTTATGGACTTTTGCAGATTTCTTCTGAAAAGGTTTTACGCCAATCACATATCTGAGAATATGGAGGTCCGAATTTATTTGTTTGTCTAATGAATTCACGTCAAAAAGAATACAGAAGCTAAAACAGCTGTTGTAGTTAGGGTTGATATATGCTATTTAATAACCCTGATGGTAAGATTCAAATTATTCCATCGACATAAGATCAGCTGTAATCGCTTGAGGGTGCCTAAAAATTTGCAAGAGGTCAGAATTTGGGCTTTAGTTGGCTGGAAATCGAAAAGCTGAATTTCCATGAGGGACTTATAGGACAGGTGAGGCAGCTGAAATACACGTTCATCGTCACCGAAATTGCATGTTTCATGCTACTTCATCAAATTGAGTGTCCAATGAGGAAAAGAGCAAAAACGCATGGCCCGTGTCCGCCTCTGTCAAAAAAAGGTAGTCGAATTAGCAAATGCTATATCAGGTCCTTTGATCCTTTTCTTCACCTGTTTACTTTTGTCACTGATCTCAGTAAACATTCTCTTGTTGTGAATATGGTAATTTGGACATTCGATAGCCGTTCAAGAAAGTAAGCATCAAATTTGTATGATCCCGATCATAAAGATGTTTTCAAAGAGGTCACTAGTTTCAGTTCTCCATTATGAATTTCTGGAAGAGACATTTATGTTCGGTCACAAAAGATGATGTATGATGGAATTGTTGCACAGCGGCATTTTGAAATACTTCCGGGATCGATCAGGACGACTTCGAGGTGGTAAAAGCAAATTCATAGATGTTGCTGAAGAGATCGACGCTATTTTTGAAACTGAGAAGCACCGTTTTCATCAATGTTTCACTAGTGTTTCGAGCAGTTCATCATCGCCACGCCCACGCACTTTTCTTCCGTTCAACTGGCAGTGATGCAACGGAGTAGAATACCGTTTATCCGTCCACCTTATAGGTAGGAAAATTCGATGTTCTATGTTGAGCTGGGTGAGGGAGGGATTGCGAAAGAATAATAGGCAACACGATAAATTTCGGCGGAAAAGCATGGCCATCTGCGTTTTCGTTCAGAATAATCGAAAATATTTTTGATGATAACGATTTTTTGGTGATCACTGATAGCAGTGATTGCAGGTAAGCGCAAACCTGTAATCTCAGCCTTCTGGTGGACGTTGTATGTGTGAGCTACGTTGGACGCACTTACTGGTCGCTGTCTATTACTTATGGTATAATAGTTCTACTGAACACGCATGTGTACTGGAAGAGCAAAAACAAATGCCGGAAGGGCACTATTCCGGCATTTTTGCGTGAGAGCTTCAATCTCGGGCAGTGTTTTCACCATGAACAATGCTTATTCACTAAAATCTGAGTGGAATAAAGGTCTCTCACATTTCAACGTAATTGTGCGATTTTTTTGATTGATGTTTAGATCATTGCACAATGCTAATTTAGATTCCATGTTATTGTACATTCGCATTTGTTAAAAGTTTTCTTCCGGATTTTTCAAGGTAGAATGAAAGCTGCAACAAAGAGCACCTCTTGCCGAAACATTTCCTCCTATCAACGAAAACAAAGCAAAAAGAATCTAACGAGAAATCCGAATGAATGCTCTAATCTAACCATCGAGTGATCGGGTTATGCATTCTTTCTTCTAGTTATTTTATTCATCTTCTTCAGAGGCTACAGTGCTTCACATGCGGCTTGTACTTGTTTCTTTGACGTGTGCATATCTGACTAACAACTCGTTCATAAAACCTTATACAGCACTGAGGTTATAATTCTGGCCAGCAAGTATGAATGTTCACACATGCAAGATATTGGGCTACAAAAAGGTCACTTCCTTCTCTCCTTTTCTCCCCTTTCCCTACCTCCTCCCTGCAGTAAGAGGCATTTATTAAGCTAGCAGCTGCGGAACCGCTGGGTTATCAGTTATAAGCTGATAAGAAATGCAAACCTTTTCTTTTCCGCAGATAACGCATATATCTTCTTCGTCTAGCATCTGCAAATAAAACGTTCTTAGTTATTCGCAAACATCTATTTACATTTTTTCACATTTCAACACTTCAGCGAGCTCGAGTGCACTGTGAAAGAGGATATTCGTTTGTCAATGCACTTTTACAACCGTCGAAAAAACTTTCTGAGCTCATTTTAGGTACTTTTTGGGGAAAAATTGTAATAAAATGACATAGAATTTGTTTCTGTCCTTTGAGACGTCTTCAAACGTGTCAGCGTGTCACAAAGATGGAAGAGGCATCGCAGTTAAAAGGAAGAAAATATTTCGGATATCTGTTATTACAATAATTTAAAGCGTACTGCGACCTAGTATTCATTGGGAACGGATAGAGATATTATCTCTAACTTATGCAGTTACCAGCAGAAAGTATTCTCTCCTCTGTCCAATCAAACTACCCTGTAAAGAAATTTTTTAAATTCAAATATTTACGCGAAGTCAAAAATAACACCTTATATTCATGGCGATGTCCTCCACTGTGAGCAGTGTGATGATGGTGGTGATGGTGATGGGTGCGATGTGTTCGTCCTTCTTTCGCTTCAGAAGTTTTCGATACTTCTCTTGATTAGAAGAAAAAAGACATAACGTGAGCTACTTTGAAATGCGTCAAAATGCGCCGTCGAGGTGTAAACTCATGGCGAGTAGCAAATATTTTGAAAAGAATATTTATTGGAATTACTCATCAATTTTCCTCTTCGATTTTTGGAACCTCTCAGCGACTTAAATTTGAAGCATCGACTTTCAACCTTGACAGTCTCCAGCGTGAAGGTTTCTATCCTTGCAGTGGGTAATGTTGGAGCGACAATGGAGCTGATTTCTTGAAGTTTCTACTGGCATAGAAACTATATGGTAAATGACGATTACAGTGGCACTTCATGCACTCGAAACACTATTTTAGCAGTACGAAGCAAGCGTTTTTCAAGTCGAATCAGCATGTTTAAAATAAATTGTGCAGAATTATGAGCGTGATCTCTGTAGCGCTTTCCACTTGTTGCTTTGCCGAATTTCAATAAAGTTGGAGATTTTTGGGCGTTTCGAAAACCTATCTAAATGTGACTCTCCTATGTCCTCGAGCATCATCAGTCGGTAGAGGTTGCGGTTTTGCTAAAACGCTACATGACCGAACGATTTTCGCATTTATTCACAAAAAAGATGGAATCATTATAACCTCAGACTTTATTTTGACCGGAATAGAATACTGGATCCTGATGAAGTAGAAATTCAAGAAAGATAATCCTGTCAACAACTTTGCAATTAAAAGGCCGATCGATGCATTCACTGAAAAAAACCTTCTTGTTGAGGAAAATACTATTAAGCGGCAGAAAATCTCACTTACTTCTGTTTTGTTTCCTTTAGTGTATTATCCATCGCAGGAGAACAATCACAATTGCGGCCGCACTCTCGACATGTTGCCTTCGAACCCTTAATATGGTGCGCTTCGGGTTCTCTAAGGATTATTTAAAAAGTGAAGCGTGCCCTAATGCATTTTTTTTCGAAGCTTTCCTCATGGAGCTGTGCCCAAACCACTGGTAAATTCCTCTGCAGTCATTTATGCCCCTCTTGTGTCTGAGTGTTGAAATATTCAGGCGATGTGAATAGATAAGTTCTATAACAACCAAATCATATCGGTGGAGTTCACATCAATTTGGTCAGGCTGGAAGCTGAGAAAGAAAATGCATTTCCGTGTAGCAAGACGTCTCGCTGCACTCTGAAAGTTGACGGATGGAACTCTCGACGAAAACTAAATTACCTCCTTGCATTTTTAGAAATCCACATTCCACATTTGCTTTCGAATTAGGAAAGTGCTTTTTCTTCAATTCGGCCCCATATCAACAGCGAAAAAACAAAGGAAATTTTGAACACGGACTGAACGATGTCTTCGAAAGGCCGCAATTAAAATGAAAAAGGATTCAGTATTTGTTTACCTCGGTTGACATAACGTTGGTTAAAATAGTCGGCCGTCAACCTGAAACAGATTTCCGCTTGGTTTCATCTAGAGTCTTGCTATTTACATTTGCAAAATGTGGCGAAGGAACGATTGTCCTGAATCGCTATTGTTACCGCGACAATCCTAGTTTACGACGATTCACGAGATGAATGAACATTGACGAGAAGCCATACCTGTCTGTGAAGCACATTGGATAGACTGGCCAGCCATAGATAGGGAATATTTATGATCTTTTACTCCACAATAAAAAGCAAGTCATCCGAAGTTTTGTACCATTGCGAATAAAAATCACATTTCTCGTTGACATGAAAGAGATATGATGAATAGGAGAATACAAATACAACGGAGGGGGATAATAAAAACATAACTTTTGCATGCAGGATCTATTCCTCAAATATTCCCACACAATGCAAATTGAAGCGTCCTACTAGAAATTTATGGGCTATTGATCGTGTAGAATTGCGGAACGCTGAACTAATGATTTATTTCTGAATGTGTGAAAATCTTTTTGAGTAAATCACTTCGCTAATATATTGATATTTAAAAGTATCAGTGTGAGGTATAGCGTACTCTCCAAGTGTTATTCAGTTGAAACGTTGAAGAAAGACTAGGGCTATGTCATTTCCTAATATTTATTGCAATGGTTCAAACGATGAAAAGATGAGAAACAATGAAGGAGTAATAAAGTGAACTCAGTGAGAACAGTGAGAGTACGAGTTGATCTTTAAGCGTGAAAGGACGTTTTTTTCCCCCAAAGGAGCTATCATTGATAACGTGATAATGTTGCAGGTGAAAGCAGCGCGTTTGAAGTGGAAAACACAGAACTAGTGTGGAAGTTTTTCATTTTTACCACTTCCACTACTTCAAAGGACGAATACTGAGAAGTTGGTGGTACTTTATTTCTTCATCTCTCCCTTTTGTCTCCCCCTCTTTCCATTAAAACGCTCCTTGAGGCCAAACGGATATGCCAATCGTTGACGTCACGTTATCATGTGATGACACGGTGTGTTCCCCTAGCAGCTCCTCTCCTCATGTCAACAGTGTTGCAAATGAACCTGTGACTGTGGAAAATAAGCGATCACAGCTTTCAAGAAATTTTACTCTATTTGCTTTTTGGGAACCTCATGTTACGCTGAATGCCTATGCACGCACTCAAACTACCCTACGGCTTTCTTTTTACAATTACCTACTGGCATAGCTAGTCCATAGATTCAAAGAAACGAAATTAAGTGACAAAGCAATTTTACAATCTTTTAAGTAATTCAGATCAGCTCTTGTGTTCCGCACCAACCTCTTTCCTTCGCAACTGAAGGGACTTCTCAAATTTACAATGCTGCGAAAGTACTCCATCGAGCATAATTGAAGGAAATTCGAAACAAGGTGCACTACCGACACCTTCCTCTTCTCCCTATGCCTACCTTTTAGAACCCTGAAACAGCTGAAAAGGATAAATTCCCTTACCACATGGGATGCCTTGTGCGCATTCACTTCACCTCCATCCAGTTGTGTGCAACCTTCATGTTTGTACCATAGCGTTCGATCTTAGGCCATTAACACTTCCCCTGAAAAAATCCGACCTGTGATTCCAGAGATTTTGCTCCATGCCCGCAAGTTCGCGATTATGCTGTCTGGTGAATGCACCAAAATACAGCATCATTTTGACGATTCACTCGAATTTCGTACACTAGCAGTCGAACTTTGGCCTGAGACTCCTGCTGCAGAGGAATATTCGAGGAATATTCACTCTAGAAGGTCCGGCAGTACAATTGAGTGACAACTGTCTTAGAGTTGTCATTTCAAGCTGAATCTCCAATTAGTGCTACGTCATTCAATTTTTGGGGCATCATCTAAGCAACAGAAACAGAACAGTTAATGGAGAGACTTCTCACGACGGAAAACGAAGCACTTCGAAAATTGCACTCACTATAATAATAATCTGAACCAGTGAAAAAAAAAATGGCACTAATCTGAGCCCGCCCACTGAAGCGACAATAAAGGCGTCGGACTAAACGCCCAATCAAATAATAATGTATCGGCAATTCGCCGATGGATTTTCGGCGAGAACATTCTTTACTTATAAAAAAAACTCACATGTGACGCCGGCAGTCTATCTAACAAACTGAAATTCACTAAAATAGGAAACTCTCAGCACGAACAAACCAAAGCCTATAGTTATTACTCAAAAACAACATGAGAGGGGCTACCTTGAGGTAATTTTGAGACATTTTTATTTCTTCCACTCTTGTAAATTGCACTCACAACGAACTGCTATATCTTCCGAAATGAAGAGAAAACGATTACACCATACTTCATATGATAGTACTTTTCAACTCTGAAGAGATCAGCGCTTCATCACTTTCAATGCCTCCGCTTTCTTCACTTCGTGAAACATTCAAATATATTCTGATCATTTTAATGCTTTCCGACTATTGCAATACTCACAAAATGTATTTCTCGTTGCTCATTGCGGCGCTGTAATTAAGCCATCAAATTTAGAATTGACGAGTTGTGGTTAGATTATATTTGCTACTCATGAATAAAGTTCCCATAAAAAAGTGTTAGTAGAGTTGTGTTAATTACCTTTCCAAAATCCCACGAATGACGGCAATCGTTCGTACACGGGAGTATGGCATTGAAGTACCACACTAATACGACCATAATTTGCATGCGTTGAATAGTTTCGAGTGTATATTTGTGATAACGCGCAGCACAATAATCCTATTTTGTTATGAGGCTCTTTAGTCTCGCTGTCACTCTCGCCATTTTTCAATCATAATTCGCAATACCTGCATAGTGAGATTGCAGTTATCATGCTACGTCATAGCGGTAAGTGATGGATTGATGATTCGGCAACTCGTTTCGGCACGTAACTTAGAGTAAATGTGATCATTTCCTTTCACGCTTTCCATGTCGTTATCGCATATATTCATACATATATTTTTCATCACTTTTGTACAACGTGCTTATCCCGTTATATTCATTCCTTCTCTTCACTCAAAAATAAGTTTTGCCCAATATCAACTTTATCGTTTACGCACGTTTAAGTGCGTGCATTTATATGAACGCCTTGTTTTCTGATAATCTTGCTGCAAATGAAGTTCATTTTGTTGATTGAGGTTGTGCGGGGGTGTATGCTGCTCTCACCATCAGTTCGATTCTTTATGATGTACGCTTGTTCAAAAAGTTTAGTAAATCAAACTCCACATAGTATCCTGCTAGAGTGCCAACTATGGAACAGTTGGTTACTTCTATGAGCAATATCATTGGAACGTTGTATGAAATCATCCACATTGACTATACTTGTATTTCCAACCATATGTACGATTTCTACACAAATAAAAACCTATTGAAAAAAAATCAAATCACGCTCAAACTTCGAATAGTTGGAATTTCGAAAGTGTAAACGTCCATCGTTGTGTTTCTTGAAGAAATATTCCCAGCATTGATATTCTCGGTTTACAAATAGTGATGTGTCCTACGAGACGCTGAATGCGTCGGAACAATTTCTAGATTAACTGCTAATCAGCTGTTTATTCTATGATCCAACCGAAGAATTTCGTAAGCGTCAAACGATGTTCAAATGATTAGTGAATTTCATATTGGTTATCGTCAAGAGTGCCTCCGAAGGCTACATGAGCTGTTATCTCAAAAATTGGTCTCCCTGGCACACCGTAGGATCTGAAATTTATCCGAGCTGTACTCCATTTCAAGGATATCTGGGTAACCTCCTTAAGTTCACCAGTTAAATCTTATATGCCGTCCTAGTACAGGATCGTTTTTGCACTCTAAGAATTTCTAATCAAAATCGGCACTTTCATCTCGACGCTCACATTAGATTTGCTGAAAAGGTGCAAGAAATCGCACATGCAATACTACTCATAATACACCGCTGCACCGCACTGCAATCTTATCTGCAAGGCATTCAGCGGGCGGCGCGATCCTCCTCATCGTAGCGCTTCCAGATGGAGTTATTGCAAATCGTCGCGAGTGTCACTAGATGCCCCACTTTATTACCGCAGCACAAATGGTTACGGGCAATTGGTTTCTCAATGAAATTCGTCACCGCTTGCACTAGCAGTTGACGCTGTTACGTGTTTCAGCTACGTCGAAAAAACTGCAAAAATATTAAAAATAATTGGTCTAATTTGATGAAAAAATATATCTGCTTCTGTGTTCATGAAATTCACTGCGTCACGTAGTATTTCGCGTAAGTATCGTTCAAACTCATTTCTTCAATTGTGCTTCAGAGAAGCACAAATAAAGCACTGAGTTGATCGGTCTTCATGAGCCATCCTGATCATGCCGATCTACACTTACTGGTTTGACGATCATTGGGTGACTGAAAAACTAATTCTATAATGCAACTCTTCAAAGTGTTTCTTTTGATACAACATTCGAGATATTTCGTGCTTATCTTTTGTTTTGCTGATGTCTATCCAGTAGTTGCAACTCGGCAACCATTCAGCCCACACATATGCAATTTGCCGCGATTAATGCCCACTATAGGTTTATATTGGATGTCATGTTTCTCTTTGCATCTTTCGTTTCGGACGAATTTTCAAACGTTTCGTGTGCTAAAACATTTTTCATCATTTTGTATCCGTCCGATTATCATTTCACATCGGCGGGTTTGAAGAAGTGCAGATCTTTTGCATGCGAGATTTGTCCGGTCGGTCACATCAATTAGAATATCCATACAAGATTTTGCATAGTTGCTTTTTCCTCTCTATTATGAAAGTGGTGGGCAAGGTGAGCGGGATGCAAAGCACTCGTCTTCCTTGGTAGCTGCTTCGACATTTTTCAGCATCTCTTTCCTTCGTTTACTGTTTCGGTCATTCCTCTTAGCGTATGTAAACATGGGTTTTCGTCTCTGCTGCCCACCCTGACATTTTCAAGTGTTCAGGACAAATATTTTCTATATGAATGATGTGCTAACTGCATACTATCAATGTTCGCCTGCGATCCTTACAATAATTTCGATTCCTTGGATTCTCTATATGTGACTCTGGGAAAACCTACATGATACAGGAAATTGACCAAATCGGAAAAGAAGGAGTTTATGGGAGCTTTCCGTTCGAAGCTCAATATCTCACGCGAGCAACCGGACGGTTCAATCGGGCAGGAGATGGCAATATCTACTGCGAATAGCGGTGATTCGCGCATAAGGTATGTACAAGTGCTTATATCGGTAGTTCGTAAAGGTTTCTATGAGGTATGGCAGACAACAGAGAAGAGTTGGCTGCAACAGCGTACACAAAAATATTGCTCTTCACTTGCGCAAATCACATCATTATATCGATCCCACAGTTGTCTTCTTGAAATTACGCATTCTGCAAATTGAATCATCTACAACGTTCTCATCGAAATTTTATGGCCGTCATTTCTTCAAAGAGCAACAGAAGCCGTATACATTATTTCAGAGAAGATTTATACTGAGGCCTCAATATAACGCATGTCGTTCACGCACCAGTCAAAGCGCTTCATAGCCATATGTACATCATCGCCCCATATGCCAAGTGTTGGCATAAAGTGTGCTCTCTTAATGTGCTATTGAGCAATCACTGTGAGTCATAGCATCACTCCAGTGCCTTCCGGAATAACATAACATTGGTTGGAGTGGTTCACCGTTCTCGTTCTCCGAAACATTTCAAGCTCTCAAGTATTCGTCATCCGTGGTTAACGTCCAATGGAGCCCCATCGAGGAAATAAGTAAAATAGCACCTTTCAACTCAATGCTCATAGACCTATCTGCAAATCTTGCGTCTCAACTTCCACCATCATTAAACCGAGGAATTCGCATACTGCCTGCTTGTCGTACCGAGCAGATGCCAGTAAAGAAGAATGCATGTTTACCCACCCTTCTCTCCCAAAAAAAGCTTGTCTGAAGGCCTATATTTTTGGCACGCTCAATATGATTCATGAGCTTATTTCAATCAATATCTCTCATGGTGAATTAAATCCATTTTATCGGCGAATTAACAGCACCTATAAGCTGGCGGATTTCTGCACATTTGTGAAATTTGAAAAGAGTTTTTGTCGATTGCAAAACATTCGATTAAAATTCGAACTGCAGTCCTCATTTACAATGCTATGAAGTGAGTGGGTATAGGTGGTTGGTAGATGATCCGAACGATTTGACGACTATAGTGGCTCGCCTTCATTACTGACCATAGTATCAAGTTTTGCCTTGTTCGTTCTGCAACTACCTGTCTGCTGCATGGCTGCTTGTTTTATCCACGTTTATCTTTAACATTGTGGATTTTTTAATGGAACTTCCATGAGATGCCGGCGCCAGTTTCGAGATTTTGCAGTTATTGTGCTATCTAGAGTTGCGTTGCACTTCCCTAACTGTGGAGCAAGGTCATACGTGAAATGGGAACATTTTGAGATGGAGGCAGCATGATGATACCAATTAGGCTGCGTAATGCCTCTGTGTTACTGAGATCCAGTTAGAAGATTTCACATGCGTTTTGTTGAGGCAAACTGAAATGCTCTATTCATAACTGAGAAATAGCCTGAAATATCAATGTTCTTCACTCTGAAAGCTAGCGCACTGTTTTGTTATCACAGCATAGTTTGCCTTGCATGAAACAAAAGCTGTGTTTTTGCGAGAGCAAACTAGTGCTCGATCATCATCAGTGTGGTATGAAGGGCCGTTTTATGCATGAAAATTCGGAAATCATTGTGAAGACAAGTTCGGCAGAGTAGCTGAGGAATTTCAAAGCATCACAATCGAAGTGCTGGAGCAAAGCATCGATGAGCGATGGAGATGCACAGCACGCTCGCGATGTAAGTGCTGAATGTATCACGATAACTGTCATTTAAAATGTCCTTCACTTCTTTGAAGCTCAAGCAACTATGACTTAGCTATCTCATGCAATCTTCAGAATACTGTTAAATAATGGTGCGTTTTATATCGTCACACACTTCCTTTGTTAAGCATGCTAAATCAGATCAAATTAAATACATGTATGACTGCCCTATTTGCGTGATGGAGTGCCCCAAATATAGCGAACATATTGGTATCCTCTCAAAGACACATATGATTTGTTTTTTTTTCTCTAGTTGTATGCGCACACCCCCACCTTGTGTTTTTAGCTTGCTATGGCTCGAGAATTCATTCCCATTTCTATTGCTGTCTCATATACGAAACGTTTAGTAAAGAAAAATGTCGACAGGAGTAGGAAAACTCACATTTTAATTCGATGTTACGGCGTAAAATTCAGCTATGTCCCATGTTGAGGAAATTTATCTGTGGCCTATGTTGTGGAAAACACAGCGAGTCTGACAGATTATCGACTCAGCAATTAATGTGATGGAAGAAGTGAAAAAATGCTCTTAATTTGGTTTGAAAATTAGTTCATTACTGAACAGAGCATAACTTTGTCTAAAATTCAACTTAAAACTCAGTGAAGATGATGTCAGTTTTTGCAATATTCAATTATCAAATTGCCTTTAAAATCGATATACAGTGCGCAGTTCAAAGAACACAAAAATCTACTTAAGTAGCGCGCACAAATAGTTTGAATGAGATGAAAACAAACGGCAAGAATGCAGCTAGCGGAAGCTATGTAATATAACACTTGCTCTTATTCTAGTTTGCTCTCTTGCTTGCTTATTCCAGTTTGGGCATTTCAAATTTCCTTCGGATCGAACCTCCGAAAACCTCTTCCAGTGTGCCCGAACTGCAGAGTTGTATGCTGAAGTCTGCAATTCTGCTTATGTAAAGAAATTTCACTGTTGTTGTGACCAGTTTTGTACGAACCTTTCGCAACGTGTGCGTTCTCCTGGATGCTGCACTCTGCCGGCATAAACAAGCTCAGCTTCTATATTCGTTAATGAAGATGTAATATATGGTTTCACAATAGTTCAACGATTTTACATGTAAAGCAATCTGCGCGGCTCATTTAGATTCCTTTCAAGCGAGCGTTGCAGCGATCTCTTGCGCACGCCGCACGAGGTATCAGAATTTAGTGTGCTTGTGTTCACCCACTGCACCTATAGAATCCGAGCATGCTAATATTTCCTTCTTGCAAATTATGCAATGTCAGGCAGATGTGAACTTGTTGAACACCACTGAAGTTTAAGCCGCGGCGAGGAAAATAACAGTCAAAATTACTATCTCACTGAAGGCGTTTGACATTCAAAGATTCCTACCGCTATGCGTTCAATGTGCTATTGCAACTTAATTTTTGCATAGAGCTCTAAGGAGGAGCCGCTTTTACGCTCCTTTGTAACACATATGCTTGTACATATCCCTGTCAGTTAGGTGCCTTCCACTTATAACTAATCTGACCAGCAAAACCTGGTCGATATGATGCGCATCAGAAGAAAACCATGTACAATGACTTTCAGATTTAAACGTCAACGTCGACGATTGTACATATCTTCGGTTAAAATACAGACACATTGTTGGATCATTTTTGTTATTTATTGACAATTAGTGATAGTCATTGGTTTCAAAAGTGGATCTCAAAAGTACTAATCATATCATTTCCTCCACCAAACTCTCACCTTTTATAAACTTCTGCAAGGCACGATAACGGCCACTTCATATTTATGCTTGTTGCGTGCCTATATCGAATTTCCAAAGCTGTATACCAACCGTGAACGGAGTTTTGGATGTGCGAACGTTGTGCTAGTTTGCATTCATTTTTCATCAGTTGCATCTTTACGTTGGTCAAGTGCAGAGGAAGAAGTCTTTAGCGCGAGATTTGTATGGGCGCGCGGATTGCTAAAAAAAGAAAGGCGTATTCTGTGTTTTTAAGGTGCGCAAATTTACAACGCGCATGCACCTGTGGCATGCTTGTGCACTTAATTATAATCTAGTTGTGAATATGATTTGATATAGTGATATTTGTAGTCGACTCGAAGGAGTAATACTCGTTTCGAAATCATCGATGCGCTCAAAGCTGAGACTTTCCTGAAACACTATGCTTCGAGAAATATGAAGTTTCTGAACATAGCCATTCGCCCATAGATAAGATCTCGAGCTGGAATTCTGAGCTCCTCGTGTGCGGAATAAGATAACATTTCGCAACAATTTTTTTTACGCTGGTGAGGTGTCTCTCGTTATATCGAATCATCTGTGCGCTGGCATAAACGTCTCGACGATGCTTTCAGAAGGACGAGCAGGGATATCTCAGAATATGTGGTTTTAGCAGCATCTGAAATAGCCGTGGCAGCATCTTGCACATTTATTTCTGAAACAGTGAGGCGACATCGGAGACATGGTCTTCCATAGAAAGGGGAGCACCTTAACAGAAAAATTGGTCGCTTCTCCTAACCTCACATTTGCAACAAGAAATTTCCGTGTGTTGAATTGATTTGAATGATTATAAGGTGTCGATCAATAATTTGCGATATTTGCAATAATTTTGCAATTTCTTCACAGTTGTTCTCTTCGCATCGGTTGCTATTTGCAATTCGATTTAATCAGAAAAAAAAATATTCGCAAACATGCGTAATAAGCCAACACTCAAACGCAACGTTTTTTTTTTTTTGAAAATTTGCAAACGACTTATTCAGCATACATCACTCTCAATCCGATAAAACTTTACGCATTTGGTTTCCGCAACACTTCAATCAAACCCGCAATCTCTTCAAAACTTTTTCCCCAGCAATGAATCCCAATTCACTCACGCACAAATTTCGCAGAAGCGGTATGCGCTTTGCCTCTGAAGAATGCAGTGTGAAAGCACTCATAATCTTGAAAATCTCAACATTCGTATACTTATTCTCGTTGCTTTTTTAGAAACTTACTCGCTGTTCCAAATTGTTTCATCAATGTATGTCTGCTGATCTTATTGCGATGAAGTCGATGAATCTCGGTCGCTTCGCCTTCCTAAAATCATTGTTAATCTGTCTAACAATCATTCATAATCTGTCCAACCCAGCGTTTGTTATGCGTCGAACAGTTACTATAAAGTGCGAAAGTTCCGTTATTTCATGTTGGTGCGCCCCCTAATGATGATACTGAAAGTGTCGCCGAGATATATGTCGGTTTCCACGTCACAATTTGAGTCAATTTTAAAGGCATTCTCAGATGTTGTTTGCCCCACGGATTAACTGTGCCTTTCATTTCCAGTCGGCATAGAATCAAAGAGTTGTTTGTTTAGAGACCGACAAATGCGCTTTTCAGCGATAAGGGACAGGTGTCCAGCAAATCGGCGATGGTAGCCCATCACGACGCTGACGCCGCCTCTCACAGGAGCGCCGCTGGAACACCAATGGGCAAGTTCAAGAAGACCGCGTCACATTCGACACTTGATTCAAAAGTACAACGTTTTAAACTTAAACCCATAACAGTAACTGATATGAGTTCCTTCTTTTCAAATAAAAAATCCAGCTTAATATGTCCGAAATTTTGAGTCGACCGATCCTTCCACCCTCAGTGTCAGCTGGTTTCTTCAAAGTCGGTTACATCTGCAGGTGAGAGTGCTGCGATTCTCAATTGGGAATAACTATATCATTTCTCGCAGCTGTTTCTTATTTTTAAAGCAATCCCACAAAAGCAACAACACTTTTCAAGTTTTGTTTGTTGTGTTTTCTTCACTGTAACATTTTATTTCGATGGTGCTGCTCAGTTAAAAAACGGCATTCTGAAATCCGAGGAATAAGAAAATCAACTGCAACTGTTACTAGGAAAATAAGATGGCAACCAATGTGTGTTGAACAGTGTGAAATCACTTCTTTGTTGTCGTTTTACTTGATAGTTTTCTATCCGCAGAATTGTTTTCCATTTGGCTCATTTCTTTAATGATGAGTAAATATTCAAAGTGGCTGATGATTATATGTGTGCTTATTTCAGAGTGTTGTCGATGATTATCCAATATACAACCCGATCGAGGATTTCAAATTCGATAGTGGAAAGTCGTTTCAACGAGGGTGCTTTCCGATTGACTCGGTTTGTGATTAGCCATTGCTATTGAGAGATTATTTTTGTTTTTTTGAGCAAGTTGCCGCCCTGTTCACTATTGTTTGCTGGAATCACCGAATCCCACTATCCCAAAAAGATACCGCCTAACATTTTTTTCTCATGATTTACTGCATTTTCTCATTTTTATTCGAGGTAGCTCAATTGCATGCGTCTCACGGGCATCCTTCCCTTTACGTTGATGAGGGAGGACACAAGCGCACTTATTTTCAATCTAATAATCCATCTGGGATAGAATAATTCCAATGATACGATAATCACCTAAAATTTCCCAATCCTCCCACATAATCAAGGTGTATCCTCAAAATATGAGTGTAAATTCGGCTAAACGCTGCCACTTACACTATGTATACGCTAATCTCGCATGAATGCGGTGAATTTGGCCATGAAGTTTCAGATATTGTGAAAAACGACAATCATTGCACTGATTTGTCATTCTGTGAAAAAGAACGAGCGGTTTCAGACTTATTTCCTTTAATATTCTCGTTCAACTATTTGTTACAGTGTAATATTTGAAGACCAATCTTTCCAGCATTCTGACTGCTGTCGTTTTCTTTCCGTGAAAGATGCTCCTAAGCTTGCAAGGGTAGCCGAGCAGTTTCGGTTTTTTCGACGAGATTTGACGTCCCATTTTCTGGAGTTTCTTTTTTCAACTGCAACCTGAAATTGGTTTTTACCAACTGTTTGCGGCCAGTAACCGAATCGCATTTCTGAAATTCGTTAGGTTCCAAGCAGCATGAGAATTCCAACGAATACCTTCGATCGTGTCCAACCAGCAGTTCAGAAGCGTATTCAATTTCAACGGAATTTCCACTGCAAGTGAATGCTTTTCTTTGCTTACCGATTGTGTTCATTGCATTACAGTTTTGTACAGTTCGGTTTCACCACGAATTCCTCATTAAAGCGTCATGATGCTGAAAGATTTGTCACGTACCAGTTTTCTCAGCAACACTGTGACTGGCACACTGAAGACTTTGCTGTACCATTGTAAATCTGAAGACATCAATTCGATGTCATTGATAAACCAGGGTAAATAATCTGACTTGCTAAAGTGTAGAAGAATTTTGTCGAATTTTGTTATGGAAGATTTATGCTGGGGTGGATGCGAAAGAGCGAGGAAATTATCGACAAAAGGAAGGCACGTTTAAGCTCGGTTTGAAAGCCCTTGAAGTCATGTAAATGAGTTATTGTGACATTTGTTTTCACATCGTGAAGACAGGTTTAGAGTTCCTTTCATAAAAACTAAATTTTCTTTCTCGCTTTGAGTGGTGTACATATTTTACTAATTCCCTTACTTTGGAATTTCTCTTTCGGAATCGCATCATTCGCTATCACTTTACTTTGCTTCATTTATATTATAGTTATGGCTTTATGGAAACGAGCGATATATTCTTAGCTTAATCAAACATTGGAATAGCCGGTCGAAGTAGTTATGGCTTAGCTTAATCAAAAAAAAAAGGAAATCGGCTTTATACGTGCGTTTTCATTTGCGTTGCTGTTTATCCGCTGAAATTTATTTATTTATTTAATCTTTTGTTCACTTACCCACTCGTTTTTTTCTTGTGGATTCCATGAGCCGAAATCCCACTCCATCTTTCTATTGAGCAAAACTGTCGCACGCCAATGACCGGTCAACAGTTTTCTTGGTCCACGATGCACTTGTGAGCCCGTAGGTATACTTGGCCAGAATGTCTTCCGGCAGCTTGTCGATTTCCACGATACCATTTTTAACGGTTCGAATAAACTCAATGAGAGAACGCTGGCAACATTGTGTTTGCTCCATCGCTGCTTACTTGGTCTATTTCGCTGTGTTTTTACCGAATCGTTGTACTGCAAAATCTATAGTTCGAAGGAGCCATTCATCTCTTGCGACACAATTTCTGATTATTAAGCTAAGAATTGGAAATGAAGACAAATATATCGGTTATTTCTGAATGAACGTTGAGAGAGTTGCCAGCTTTTTCCATTTAGTCAATAATATCTTCAACATATAGTTGATGCAAAAATATTCATCACATCTTCAGCAGATGTGAGAAATAGTTTTCGTATTTCACTCTAATACCCATTGCTATCAATTACACATACGAGTTCTTATTTAGTCCAAAGTCAACATTGGAATAGCTGGTCGAAGCTGTTCGGGGAAATCGGCCCTAATCAACGCCTTTCGAGGACTTTCATATGGAGATCAATATGCGGCTGGTAGATATCCGTGTGAAAAAATGGAAGCTTTTACATTTGTCGAAGAGGAGCTGCGCCAAACGGTCTTATGGGAGATTCCATATCCACGAACATTCACCAACGTCGCCGATATCTATGACAGAAGTATGGGTTTCGACCGATACTATGAGTGAGTTTTGGCGACTATGTTAAAGTCTTTAACAGGTTATTAGAGAAAGCCCCCAAACGATATTAATCGAGCATTTGAGGATTCGATAGCAGAAAGATGGGGTAAAAAGGCAATTGAGAAAGGGCAAGAAAGAAGCTTGCGCAGTTTATGCTTTTCATTGCTACTCCGATCTGCTGCATAATCTACGAGAAGGAAGGATCAAGGCCTTCTCTTGCTAATTTAAACGCCTTGCGAGTTGGCATGGAAACAGTTTGCTCACTATGGATTTTTCCAAGTTTCCACTTAAAAGCACATCAGTGCGCTTTGACGAGTATTTATGTTATTGTGTACCCCCCTAGTTTCAGTTAGCGATCTAGTGAAGCAAGAGTTGCCACAAATTTGATGGTTTTTGCTGACTTCATAGACCAACAGCCATACATCAGCTTTTAAGCTTTACAACAATTTTGGAAGGAATTGCAAGCACTCTAATGTGCTCTGGAAACTCTGTGCTGAACAGAAATTTTCCAACCAGCTGGACCTTGACATGCATGGAGAAACCCATATTAGTGCAGAAGATTATATCCGGCACACAGTTCCGCTCGAATACGAATGCGCCGTTACGCATAGCAGTAACGTAATTCATATTTGTACTTCACTTGTTATTGAATCTGAGATCGGTTAGGGTGAAGAACGAGATAGCAATAAAAAACATTCCAATCCCCATGGCCCCGTGTCCCACTCTTTTTTAATCACGGTTGTTTCAGAAATGAGGAGCTCTGTTTCCGTTGGTGCGCAGGAAAATGATGAGCATGCAAAAAATACACATAACCAAGTCTAAGTTATTTGCTATCAAAAGAAGGCAGCATATTTTCTTTGATTATTTAGAACGAATCTTCAGCTGGATTGGATCCACTATGACCAACACGGATAAGTCCAATCATCCTGAAGCTTATATAGGACACTGTAGAATCCTTTGGTGAGCAAATATTCTGCAACGACACAATCTTTCAGTTCACACAAGCTGCATCTTTTCGAGCTAATTTTTGTGCTAATTGCTGACGGCAATCTACATGATGACGATATTGCTTTCTCGAAGGTCGTACATAGTCGAAGAACTCCACTGGTATTGCTGAGTACGAAAACGGACGATGACCTCGATGCTGAATCTCGAGAAACTCATCAAGAAATCAATGATCGCCTCAAGGAAATTTTCATTGAGCGAGGTTTGTTGAGTGCACTTCGTGAAGGAAATTCTCAGCGCTTCGTTCCGACGCAACTGCAATTTATCTCTGCTAAAAGAAGGAGAAAATAACCCTATCTTCCCTGTTGCCTGCTAATGTTTGAATTTTTGCGACTTTCCAACGCTGCCTCAATCAAAAAATAGTCGATACGCGTAGAGCTGCAAACCGTTTGTAGTCAGTACGAAGTACAATTTCTCGCAGAAATGCTTGCCTCAATTTGCTTTCTTTGGCCCTCTATGAACGACAGCCGAAAACTAGAAGAGATTGCCTCAAAACTGCGATGTGACAATCATGTCAGAAATCTGCTCTGTGTTATGCACGATAACAAACGATGCTAGTGCCTTGTGGTTCAAATCTTGTAGTCAGATTCTCCCATTTGCACTCGACGTTTTACGTAATCTTTACGTTAATAGTTGATTCGAATTTCCATTGAACCCGCTGCTCTTTTTCGCTGCGGAGAAGTCATCCAGAGCTGCAGAATGCATCCTCTGTGCTCTATAGCACAGATTCCTCGAACCTCACTTTGAAGCTTTCATTCTGTACTGCCGGCTTTTACTGGAATACTGCACCCGCTCGCGGTCTTTTTGTGTCTTTTCGATATTTCAATGCTTGAAGATGGATGAAAGTGTCTCACACATACTCTGTTATCCGAAGCTACGTCTCACAAATACTCACATATATTCTAGCCTTATTAAATCTGAGATTTCCCTAGTCCGAAGATCTTTAACTTAGGAACACTAAATTGTTGTAGACTGAAATTCGATTTGACCTTTTACCTCAACATATTATGTGGTTTTCTGAGATCCCGCTCTCCATAGTCTTTCACGTCTTTAAGAGGATCTCCCACAGTGAATAGCATAGAAAACAACTAGTGGTCAACAAATTGCGTGTCACGAAGGATATTTCGAACTCTCGCATTACCGTGTTCTGCGCTCATGAAGATATCGTAGAGGCAAGTACTTTCGGTAGTTTCGTAAGACAAATAGGTCGTTCCGTTCCCTATTATGCTGCCAATTTCATGCTTTAAGTTTTCCCACAGTTCACAATCTGCTGATGGTCTTTCGCGCTCCCTTTTTTATGCTTTCCGCATTGAAATTTTTTTTTTCATTCTGCACGCTGACCTTTAGTCCTGCTTGAAAATTGTCTCCTTTTCGTTTATTGTCTCTCGATGTCAGTTTTATGTTTTTCGCATACAATTATGTATATTTTCTAGTTCATGAGACGATGAGCGAAATGACTGATAAATTAATGAGCAAGTTCGAACATCCGCGTCGAAGTAAAAGTTTTTGAGGTTAAGGGAATGTGCGAGAATGAAATTGGCTTCGAGCAGCCCAAGTCTCAAGGCGCCTAAGGAAAGAAGCTAACTTGGAACTTGATCTCTGAAATCTCGAGAACTGGAGCTGCCAAGTGTTAGACACTTGAGTACCATCGAACCTGATGGCCGCAAAATCGGAAGTAACGTTGAGGTCTGTGAACAGACTGCACGTTGTAAAATCTGGATGCATTACTTCCACTTTTCTGCGCTTTTCATAAATTTTTTCCTTACCGACGGTTCTTTGAGTTATTTTTCCAGTGAGTCATGTGCCTTAAATCAAAGAAATTTCAGCCAGAAATGTCTTCTCAAAAATGATCCATCAAAAAGCGCAAGTTCTCGCCGATATTGAAATGCTCTATGTTAG
The DNA here is from genome assembly GCA_013433145.1 of Ascaris suum. NCBI lineage: Eukaryota > Metazoa > Nematoda > Chromadorea > Rhabditida > Ascarididae > Ascaris > Ascaris suum. The sequence goes on from CM024175.1 coordinate 4,148,096, forward strand.
CGCACCAGTGATCAGAGATCAGCTCAATGGCAACACGTCATATCTACTCTATAAGGTCGACGAAGACAGACTGCTAGAATTAGTAGCTTTAAAGCCCGGCTGTCACTACGCTCTTGAGAACTCGCTCAGGAAACAGGTAGTGTTCTCCGTTTGTTCCCTGTCTTGCAAATTCTAAACAATCATACTCATGGTAAATATGTCCCAGTCCCCATCCCTCTCCCGCAGCCAAATATGGCGATAAACTTCATTTCCGTGGAGCTCATAGTTACACTTCAGCGATGATCGACAAGAGTTCACAAAAAAAAAATCGAAAGAAAATTCTTTGAAGTGTGCAAAGCAAAAACGGATAGGATGCTCACTCAAACCATAACGATATAAATCAGCAGATCTTCGACGCGCTTAGTAGTTTTATCCAGGAAAAAGTTGGAATATTTGTATTCAGGATGACCGCTTTAGATGCTGTACCAATTTCCATCTGGAAAAAAAAACTATGTATCAATTAATAGAACTTCAATCCAGCAACCAGACCTGGGATGTTGGGCACGTTCTGCAGGTGGTGACAGGTATGCTGAGCATTTGCATGCCCCCTTAAGGTCTTATGATCACTTGCATAGATGTGAAAATATTATTAGAAAATGAAGCCTCTCAAGGCTTCCCAGCGGCGGAGATGTTCAGTAGCTATTTTTTCAGTCCCCGTAACTGGTGGACATGATGGCGCAGATAAAAAGCAAAAACATATTTGAGCGTACCAACGCAAGTTTCGTTTGCCGTATCCAACTGCGTTTGAAACTACAAATAAAATTCATGGAGGTCGAAGGAAGATCATTCGTCTAAGTTCCTCGGAGAGAGTTGGCATCTTTGTGCATTTGGAAAGTAAGCATGGATTCCATGCGAAAAACCCATTAATTGTCGCTTGTTTTGCTGAATGGAAGCGGAAGTCAGTAGGAGAAATGGAAAAAATAGGAGAAGAAACCGAACTTGATTTGCTACATGAGGATGGAAGTGGGTGGGGGAGGGACTGGGGGGGGGGGGGAGGAGACGGAGGAATCAGTGGAAGTGGAAGAGTGGACGAAACACGAAGATGCAGATGTCTCAAAAAGCCGATGCATAGTGGAAATTTTCGAGGGTCTGTATTAAATGCTCATGTTTTGATGCCTGGATGAATACCTTCAGTCCGTTTTTACCTTGAGGTTAGATTACCGCCGTTTAACCAATCTCACATATCACATGTGATCTTGCAGATCTCTTGAGATTTTCACGTAGGTGTTGAAGAAAAATCGGGGGCAGTTGCTAACAATTTTTGAACGTGACAGCAGGAATTTTTTAAAAAAAACCAATGAATGATACCAAGGAATGAAATATTTACTGAAAAACTTGAGGTTTAAAATACCACTATAGGCACCTATCCTGATTTCCGAGCGAAAGAAGGGGAGAAGCGCCCAATCCTGACTTAGAGTGGTAACTTGAGCTCATCCGACCACGTGCACTTCTCCTGTGAAAGATTTTGCGCTCGTTTTTCAGAAGGATTCATACAGTTTACGACCGACGTTGTCGAAGCAATATCAAATCCACGACAAATCTGTGAGTGCTCCTTTCAGAATTAGCTGCAGCCACATATCGAAATAAGTTGAATAGAAGCGCACTAGGCATTCTTTGATGCAATTTTTTCCACACATGGATTTTTATGAGAGATGTCACAGGTTGAACTTTTTCTCTGAGAAACTTCCGTATGAAATGAAGAAAATTAAAGCATCTCAAAATTATCTGCTCATCGAAAAATTATGAAGGATGCATAAATGCTGAATTGCTCATTTACTACCTGTAACTCCTAGTGACTGGATGAGGGGTCTCAGAAAGAGAGGTTGCCGCGTTCATCTTCAGTTATTGAGTAATGTGTTCGTAAAGAGGATGATGTTTCATATGATTGTCATCTAATAGTCCTAAACAGCAGTACGTAATGTTAGCGCAAAATGGAGCAAAAAAAATAGAGAGTTTTCTAAGGACGCGCTACAACGTAGGTTGTGCCCTGCTTGCGCTAAATTCGCGCATTCTTATTCAGCTTCTGGAGATCGTGTCATTCGTGCTCCATTTTTTATCCTGTTTGTTCGAACCCGCATGCGTTTTTTCCATGCGATCTAGTTGCCATTGTATGTGAGCGTGCTTAGAAATAGAACTTCATCATCTTCTTCATCCAACAAAAGCATCCAATCGGAAAACTATCATCGTATTTCATTTTAGAAAATGCCTTATCCTCTTTATCTAGGATATCTTTAGCAAATGTAGAGGTAAAACGATGTAGTTTTTTGGGGATTTACGTTATTCTTGCATTGGGCAAATTGTTTTCTTTTCCAGCAGGAAACCTTTTTGCGTTGCAAAATGTCGAATGCATTTTTCGATAAGAATCGGAAATCAGAAATTATGATTCCGTCATTGTTGTCGAATTGAGCAATACAAATTATGACAAAAGGCAAACAAAAAAGAGCAATGAAAAACAAAACACAGTGAGAATGCGCGGAACTCTCAAAAATAAATGACAACGAAAAACAAGAAATATTCCCGATACGGGTATTGCGTCATGAAGGAAGGCATAATTAATGAGCGTTGAAAGTAACGATGTCGAAATAAGCGATCGAACTGGAGTGGAAGGTTAATCCGTCATGTCGTATCCCCTAATTGGGCCAGGTCTGGCTGTCTTTTCAGCAACTGATCTTGTAGTAATGCTGCAGGTTTATTTCTAGGAAATCGCTGATGCTTGCTTGAACTTAGATTCGCTGTCACCGTTGATTCATATAGCACATGTTTTGTCCATCTCATGTTTGCGCGAACTTCACTCCACACATTTCACAGTGTGATATTCGCTGCTAAAATCAGGCGACATCTTGATCTGCAAGAAATATTGAGCCTAACAAAAAGAATAGTTTCTTCTGCACATTTCTTTCTTGCTTCGCAAAACTGAATAAGAAACAACTGTTCAAACGCCGCATTTATGAAGGTTTTTGACAAAATCGTAATGCCTTCTCCGCTATGAATGCATCAACTTTTAGCCCGTAACAGTGCGACACTCGCGTGATAGTCCACAGTATCGTTCGACAATTTTGGCTGATGCAGGGTTCGAAATCTCATATGCAACCGACGATCGAGTTTTTGGCAGCTGCTATCCGAGATGTACAGTTAGGAGAGCCGGAAAGGTTAATGCAATGCACTCAAATTCTGGATCTCCTTGTAGATGTTATCCAGGAAATACATTCGTTAAATTTAACGCATAAGGTGTTCCATCTATTACTGCTGATCAAAATTTTTCAACTTTAATATCACCTGAATCAGGTTAACACCATTTATCGCCGTCGACATGCCATCATGTTTGCCGCAGGACATTTCATTTTTCTTCTATCTATAAGTAATGGCAAATCGACTTCGTATTCTGGAGATTGGCAACTTTACCATCGGAAAATCCTAGTATTTGATCTGTATAAGTTGTTCTTTTGTTTCGATGCATACCTATTCCTCTGCGAATCGCGCAACACCCTTCTCCGGAATGCATTATCAGGCAAAATACCCGTACGGGCATCGAACAGTAAAAACGCCGAAGTCTTATGAATTGTGTACACCGTTCTCCATTCTACATAAACTACCTTTTTTCTTGTGAAACTCGAAAACGAAAACCTCAGATGCTACCTTAGTAGATCCTTTATCCTTGATAGATGCAGATAAAACAACATAGATTAAGCAAAAAGTTTATTTTCCAGTTTACCGCAAGTACTTCTAATCAAGCATTTATCAACTCAGTAGGCTTGGGAACGACGCATTAGGCCTATGCTTCGCCTCCAACTACATGCAGAATACGTTTTCATGTCCCTTGCAGACGGCTTTCAACTATGGTTTTGCTGGCGGACCTGGTACAGGGAAGTCTGCACTAATAAATGCGATTCGTGGGATGTCAAGTCGACATCCGTTGGCTGCCGGTCGATCTCGATGGAAGCCAGCCTTATGTGAGAGGTTCGAGTTCGACGACGATCTGCTTGCCTATAGTGTCACATTATGGGAGATGCATTATCCAAAGAAGATTAGTGCCTTCTTCGAATATATTGAGTAAGTCTGTTGCCCTATTTTGCTCGTGCCAAGAAGAAGTATGATGCTCGAGGGTTTCTTTCCTGTAGTGAACAGACTACGATGTGCAAAAATTGAAAGGATTCGGTGTCACCTATTATTGCATACGTTTCATAATTTATGAATCTTTAAAGAAACCTCAGGAGAAAAAAAAGGAGAACATCGGTGTTGAGCACCGTTTGAAGGAGAGTCATCCATAGTGCAAGAAGATCGCTCGTAGGACTGTGCGTTCTGAATGTCTTTTAATTGCGCAAGAAATCGAAAAATGCAAAAAAAAAACCAACGAACAAGTGAACTCAGCTATCAAGTGTGCATTTTAAAAGTCGACGATTTCCAACAATTCATATCGTCATATCTTTATAATTTAAAGCTTGAAGACATATGATCATTGGCAAGAAGCAAAGTCCGGAACGGCCACTAACGGTCCTCCTCGCATATCCTTCAAATTCCAAAAGAAGCGATGTGGTCGAAGTTGATCAGATACGCAGAGATTCCTGAATAAGTGTTGTGTATTCTAGTCTCCTAAAGTGAATCACAACGAAAACTGTTCATAAAGTAATCCTCATATAAAATCAAAAGTGCACATCAAATCACAAATGGAATGCATATCAAGCGATACAATAAGTTTCAAGAAAACTTTCGACAGCCCATTTCAAATCTGAACAGTTCTTAACTAAAAGTGGTTGAGCACAGTGAGTGTGCAGGTATTGCCTACCAACTGCCGTTTATTTACCTCAGGCTGTTTTGACTCAGCAAATGTGGACAATGTTTTCATTAAAATCTCAGAGAAACCTTAACAATATTCTAACAAAGATCAGAGCAAACCGTGCACATTATGTTCCATTAATTCCAAACTGAATGTAATTTTCAAAAAGCTGAATGTTAAAGTTGAGATGCGGTGAAAAAACTTGAGCGGAGCAACTGAGAGTTGAGCAGTAATACCTTTACGCTAATGATCCGGGCACTTCAGTTAAAACGTCTGCAATATATAATTGACAGTCTGAATAGCCGTGAGTGGAATTTTCGAACAGTGTGGCTGCCAATTAAGAACAAAGCAAACTTTTGCATCTAAGTCCCGATTGCACATCATTGTTTGAGGATAAATTTTGACGCGGTTTCAATTGCATGAAAACAGAGAAATTATATTTCCATTTTCTATATTTTGTTTGAATGCGCTTCCTTCGTTTAAACAATCCTATGGCGTCCTCATATTCCATTTTATTTTCTTCCAAATGAATTTCCTCGTTGCGTTTTTTTTAGTTTAGAAAAATTCTGTAAATGCGACTGGTGCATCGTTTCATCTTCAGACCTGCGCCTAACTGTTTCTGTTCAACTTTTCGCACCACATTCGCTTTTTTCCAGCGCCATAAAGGATACAAAATAGAGCAATAAATGCATGAAACGATGTGAATATGAATGACCGCTATACTCTCACTATTCTCCCTCATTGTAAATGAATCAGAAAATGAGCCACTTTCGATGATTCAAAAGCCCCTCAATCCCACTTTCCAATGTGCATCCAGGAGCGCGTTGGACGCCTCAAAACTGCACGCATGTAATCGAGAGGCATATATGTCAATGGTGCAAAGGCAAAGCGCAGAAATCTCTCCCTCTAGGACAATGTATAAGTAGACCATCATGGAAAGCTGACTGCAGCCGTTCTTCGTAAGTCCCTCTTGGGCCTGTCCCTCCAGGAACAATTCTTGCTGTGTGCAAATGTGTTGTCGAATTCAGTCACCAGCCAACACTGGCATAAGCGCTTTTTTAGCCTCTTGCTCAATTCTAATATCCAATCGAAAGAAAACAATGTACTGCGAGATGTACGAGATTTCTCGAGCATAAACTGCCAAGAGCATTTAATACAGAGAATTGAAAAGTTCTTATAGGGTCCTCTGAATATCTGGATAAACACATATGTAAAGCCGAAAGAAGCAGACTTTGAAGAAAGACGAAGAAATCACCGATTAGTTTGCTTATCTCCGTGGCATTTTGAATCACCACACAAAATATAGAGGTGCTGGCAACCTATCAACCCTGCCCGTTAAATTGCTAAGGCTTCGGAACGGCCGATCATGGCGCACAAACTCGTTAGCTAACCACAGCGACTCGGACGAAAGATCAGTAGTTCACTGCTATCCGGTCGGTGCCACGCACTTTTAAAAATCTTTAGATCCGGTGAGATGAAAGCGCTGAGTATCATTTGCTGATTTATCCTTCTTCCATTCGGTCTGATCACTCCCAAACATCATCTGATGCCTGATCGTTCATGCATTTTTTCGATATTCGATTTCACTAGCGAAATGTGCTTGCAGCCAGTACCAGTTAGCGAATTTCACCGCAGTTTTCATTCTCATCGACGGAGTGCCCACCGACGAAGATCTCACATTTGCAAAAATCGCATTTCGAAGGTATGGAAACTGCCATGTTGTTCATGAAAGGTGTGTCAAAGAAAGCATCGAAAACAATGATGTGCATTGTTATAGTGGAAAGAACAGCAGCAAGGAAACCAATCATCGTTCATAAGCAACGGAAGCCGGCATGAGAATATAGAAACTGATATTAGCGCTTGGAATAGATATGATGAAATTACCTCGCAAGCAGGATATGAAAGGAAACGACAGACCTATTCGAGGAAATCAGGCCATCTGTAAAACCCATATTGTATTTCACCTTGATTCAATCACTCTTTCAACAAAATAATAGAATACATTGCGCTCTAGGCTAGTTCGAAAATTTTATTGACGCAGTAATAATTAAGTTGTTTTCCAGTTAAAAGAAAATGTCTTTTGGAGGTAATTTAATTAATAATAATATCCATTTTTATTGCAGCCGTAGTTGATTGCATTACAGAAATGCGACAATCGTCTTTCTTCTTTCCAAATGCGACAAAATTCTCATGGCACGGTCGAGAAGTGACGAAATACCTGTTTGTGACCTTCTTAAGCAACGCTTCGTTGACAAAGGTTAATTTCTAACTCGGTCATTGGTAAATATGAACGGTGCCCCTTGCAACTTTTAGAAGACACTCATTAATGAGTGGAAGTGAATGGAGTTCACATTTACGGCGCAGCTAATTGTGTTAAAAAACATTTGAACGATTTTAACATCCAGGCTAGAAATAGAAAGTGAAAAGAGGAATTAAGAAAGGCATCTCAACAACCTATCATGGACGAATCCACTAGAGTGGCGCAAATTGTGTTAAAGCATGTAATTCATAAACATTTGTTAGCATGACGGTCAGCTTATAGCATACGCTGCTAGCAACGGAACTACAGGTAGGGAGGACAACAATCTCAGCTGACATTTAGTAAAGTGAGTTTTTTCGTTATTGAAGAAAGGAGCACTAGATGACTCTCTGATACAACACTCACTGTTCATTATAATCTGCTGTAAGTCGCCATGAACAACTGACGCAACATTATCATTTTATACGTGTGCTTTTTGAAGGAATGACATAAGAGTAGATATTTCTGTGGAAGTTCCTCTTGCATCTCAGTTGTTGATGAAGAGGTGTTATGAGGCGCAGCTGAGTTTCGAAAGCGAAAGAACAAAAACTTGGTTGAACTGTTGCGGATTTGCGGCGAGGGTTCATTCAATGATTGCCGATACAGAGTTTATCTTTGCATTACGGATACAATCCTGAAGTCTTTGATACGGCCGCTGACAAGATGATGATGGATGCATGTGATTCGGCGTTTTGATGGGTTCGGCCCAACGATTGAATTACGAGCGACAGCGGGCGAGTTGTCGTTCCACTCCAGCAAATATAACAACTTCTGTATTGTGATATCTGGCAAAAGGATATGTGAGGTGGCTGATTCCATCAGGGGATAATTCGTGCGTGTTGATTCCGCTGTGGGAGGGAGAAGATTTATGTTCAGAGAGGATCCTCACAGATTCTTTTCAAAGATGAAGTATTTTTGAGCCTTTATTCATCTTGAAATTGGCCTCGAAAAATTCTTTGCCAGTGAGCAGCATTAATTCAGAGGTCATCACTGCACTTCAATAAGAGCTCCTTAAAACAGTATAAAGCAGGTCCACCAGGCAAATTTCAGTGCTGTCAGCACTCTTTCGCAATCCGCAAATTGAGTCTCTTATCCACTAGGAAAACGAACCTGTAAGAGTCCTTTTTTAAAAATTCAGTTCCAGTCTCGTCTTCCAAGAAATTCCCATCCTGCCATCTTTATTGATCAAATTCTTTGCAGGTTTAGCCATCCATCAAATTATTACAGCGCCTTTCCCTTCCTTCTGGTCTCATAACGCTCCATTCGCGCAATCAGCCTGTCAGATTCAATTCAGATCATTGGCAGGGTGTAATTTTGCGAAGTCAAAGACAATTTCGTCATTTTCATTGATCTATCCAATTTAGAGTTGCGTTAGTTGAATTGAATGTGGCTCAGCAGTTCAGTCACTTTCACTGAACGTTACAGGTATCGTACGATTCGATCGTGTGTTAGCCTCAAATGCGCCCGAGCTTTGTGGCCGTGTGCATCTGTTCTTCGTGAGCGCAAGGGTATTTAAAGCGTTGCGCTCAGGTGAAAGTGACGCATCGGTTTTCCTGCTTCACGAACGAGCCGTATTTGACTTCCTTAAGCAAAAACGTATGATAGCCGAAATGCTTGAATCGCCGAACGATGAGCTGAAGGAAGGCCTCTACGCGAACGTCAACGAGGATACACCTCCATCGCCAGTCCCAAATCTTGTCTAAAGACCTCTCGTCACTTCGTTCTTGCTGTGATGTTCAAATTGCCATCCACGCCGAATAATTATATTTTCGTTTATTTCATAACCTCCTTCTAAAATTTCTTTACCAATTGTATGTGCCCTCTTGAAGCTGTGAGATAGCAGAACAAGTCGCCATAGGTATTTATGCGTACACGGCGTACAAATAACATGATTATGAATTGGGATGGAAATGAATAAAAGGATAGAAGAGCGGAGATATCCAATGAGTCCACCAACCAATGCTCCCTCGAGGCAAAATTTGATTCCGTGCAAGCTTTACACAGTATGCAGGATGTTTCGCAGTCAAAATCATTCGGATACGATATACGAAACCGTTATTTGTACGTCACTTGAGCCTATTTGATACTGTCAACCAGTAGCATGAAACGTTGACTAAAATGGAGTGTGTAATTCTGTTTGCAAAAAAAAAACGATGCTGCCGTTTAAATGAAGAAGTCAATGCACAGCATGATCCCTTTGTGCCAACGTAAAGACGTCATATCCTCTACCCCCTAGAAAAATATGAGCAGCGAAGAAATTACAATGGTAATGGTTGCCTCTCTCCTTCACGTCTATCAGACACCTTCGAGATATCCGATGGGGTGCGTGACCTGGTAGAATTGTATGGAAGCACGAACGATTTTCGCAAGCGTGTATTTGTGTGTACGCGTGTGGGCGCGTACGTCTGTGTCTGTTTCGACAGGCAATCTCATCTCACTTCTTCGTTAATACACAGAGTCACGACGAAGTTTTAGACTAGAAATTTAGAGCCTCCGACAGAGTTTAATGCACCTCTTGCACATGAGAAAAAAAAAAACGTCAGCATCATGCGGCCTTTTGGGCATGTAGGCCTTTGGGTACTGCAAACTTTTTGCTTTCTACTCTAAGTGCCCTTGGCATATGAAATTTGTCCCATTATGTAACCATGCACTAGGTCCATTGTGTGAACATCCTGTGCACATCGCATATGCTGCTTCGAAAATTCTTAGTTTCTCGCTGACTCTCATTTTCATAATATGTATTCAACTCTATGCTGCATTGCAGTAATTTTGACTGTGGATTGGGCGGAACCTTGCGCAAACTTTCCAAAAAATATAAGTAAAAGAATGTAAGTAATAAGACGATTTTGACCATTATCCTAGTAGCGGGCGTGAATCTTAGCTAAAATTTGAAAACATTGCGATGACAATTCAGTAAATCTTTTCCGTGAGACCCGCTGTGAAATGAGGGGTTGTTAGGGGTGGGGGGAGGGAGCGATGGTTTAGGGAGGTAGGTTGTTGCGGATCCTTACCCCTAAAGTGGCCATGCTATTGCTTACTGCATGCATTCCCCTCCAGCACTTTAGCCTTTCTTAGTTCACACACTTTTGCAAAATCGCTTCACAACTACGCTCTCTGTACCCTTATAAAAGATGAAAACACTGTTAAACTACCCTTCATACTTTCAGCTTCTATGCCATAAATAATGAGATGATAAAAGTGAGTGACAGCACTCGCACCACAGAGCAGGATTCCAAATGCAGCACCAGCCGAGATCAACTATCCTTTCGAAAAGATGGTCCAACTGGTCGTTTGGAACACGTGATGCTTATGATGCAGACATGAATAGCCCTCGAAATTTGCAGCGTTAGGTGCCATCATGAATTCTACAAACGAAACACAAGAACTCTTTTGGCGAAGATCGCAAACGCTGTGAAGGAAAGCAAGTACTGTGATGACAGTGAACGACTGCAGGTCGTAGTGTACTGCAGCGCTTTATGGGCAGTGAGATGAGCATTTCATTTAGAAATAGTACAATAGAAGCGATAAGAAACTTGCACAATTCTAATAAGCATTGCTAGCCGTGGAAGATTTTTACCATATGAACTGTTTTAATAAAGAAATCAACTAGACACTTTTGAAAGGCGGACACGCGTGAACCGTTGCATGTGCAGCTAAAAATAGTATTCTTGCATTGTGCAATTTAAGATGAAAGATTGGGAAAGCTTCACTGATTGTGGGGCAATAAGGAACTTATCGCTTTCAGACGTTAGATGAAAATCGTTAATGGTGAAATAAGTTGATAGAGCAAAATCGAATCGACGTCGTAAGCCTATCGACGTGTACAAGAGAAATCTTGCTGCATACTTCGCACTCTCGATTCGGAGTACACTGCTCACTCTTTCCCTTATGATCGATGAGGATTCCATTGGCTGTCACCACAAAATATTGTTATACGTGCTAGTGCAGGCTTCAAGGAAATATGTTATTCTGCACTTAAAACTTATATAAGCCAATCCTTATGACTCTGAGCTGAAATTTCGATCGGCTGTGAGCAAAGGGATGTAACCGCCGTGAACAGTTAATCGGAGCCAGGCGAAATGCATCGCCCGAGTGAAGATTAGTGCCGACATCGAAGTAGATTTGAGGAGACAGCCTCGGTCGAAAACTTTGAACCGAGCAGTCGTTTTCAGATCGCCGGAAATTCACGATTACATAGAGTTGTTGGCTTCAACGAAATACATCGTTGCAATCGAGAGTCTCATCGAAAGATATTATATTTTTTATTTTTTAGTACTTTTTAGGTTATAATGATAGGGCATTTTTTTAGTATTTTCAAGGAAATATATTTTTTATTATTGATGTCAAGCTATATATTAAGTTTCCTATCAAATGATATTAAGTTTATTGCGTATATAGCATCAATGTGAAAAGTGCTCAAAGTTTAACGGGAAATATAGTATTTTGCCGGCCGACTTAAAAGAAAACATCACAGACAACCAGATCGAAGCTTCAGAAATTTCTCTGCTATGTGTGATCGTTTTTTCGATAAGTGATAACTAATTCGCTTTTGTGACTATCTTATTGGAGTGAAAAAAGCGCAACACATCAGTAGTGTCACATTTTGGGAACGTTTCTCATCCATAATGCATCAGTTCTTCTTATTCTTGTCTTTCATGCAAATGCAGTTCACTTCTTTAAGCAGTTGTAATTTGTTGCTGCTCGTCACATTCATTCAGAGAGAATCAACGGCGAAAAGGATCACCCACGCATGATTGATATGCTGTTTCAGCAGATGTGAAAAACAACAAATTTGCCGCATCCTCACATTCGTTCTCATAGAAATCACATGAATTCTTTATCGGTGGGTTAATGAAATAGTGTCATCGACGCTACATTTACGATCAGTTAGTGTCACTACTTCTTCTTGCTTCGCGAACGCTTCGATCATGTTCCACCTTGGTCTTATTATTGATATGACTTCTGCGTGTGAATGGTTTCGATTGTAATCAAGTTTACTGCTGGAACCATGTTGAAGCGGATATTAGTTAAAACGTTGAAAATCTCTGAACAACTCCACTTGTTGAATATTGAGACGACAGCTCCCTCAGTACACCTTTATGCGAGCTAACAGAAGTGTATGCTCGAAATCATCTCATCACTTCCGGTGTTTCATTTCTGCTTGAGTCGTTGAGTTCTATGATATCCCCCTCCACTTATCTTCTTCGAAACAATACCTTCCTTGGTATTCTATGACACAGTTCAGCCTTTCAGTGACAGATGGAACACTATATGTTGAAGCGGCACAGATCCAGTAACCTAACGTCATGCTTATAATATGTTATTTTTTTCCATTGGTTTACCAGAGAGTCTAATGCAACCTTAAAATATTTCTTTCTTGATATTTTGGACAAATTTCTCCGCATGAAGAGACCGCACTACCAGAAATTTTCGAGTGTTTCAAGAAATTCTGTCATGATCCTTTTTATGAGCATTGCTGCTATATTATACTAAATCGAAACTTGAATTATAATGCGATATGGCTTTGGCATTAATGGCGACAATGGTAATTTATCTTATCTTAAGGAGTACCTATTGTGTAGAAATATCTCTCAGTCGTTGTAAACCATATCAGATACATAACACTGCGAGTCCTCTCCTTCAACAACCCTTCGTCATGGAAAGGTTTTTGTGAAAGTTCACGCTTATAATGTTTGCTTTTTACAGCAATTAGAACCATGTGAACATTTGTGCCCTCTAAGCAGACATCACCTAAAATTGCTTGTCTGCATCGCTTTTTCCATTCAACAGCCAACGCCATCTGCAAAGCTTCTAACTGAATCTCATCCTTTTCACTGGCGCCGTTTTCCAAGCGTTGTTGGAAGGCGACGCAAAGATCGTTTGCTGTTTCTGCAAATCTTTCAAAAATTTTGTCTCAAGGACAATTTTGAGCGTCCCCAGGACAATTGCTGACCTCCTTGCTTTTATACTGTTTTGATCCGTGATGCAACACTTTATTCTTCTAAAAATGCGAATTGGCTGAATGAGTTTTGATGCAGGAAGATGGAAGACTTCAGCTTTGGAAAGACCAGCCACTGATGTGATCAGCCGTTACGGGAGAGTGTGGACGCGAAGCATTTCCTCAGTTCATTTAGTGTGCAGCTTAACATGATTCTGCAACTATTTCCAACGCAATCATAGCGATATCTTCCATAGCGTACTTGAATATGCTGTAATCTTGACGAACGAGGCCACTTAAAATGTCCTCACATTCATAGAGGTCATCACTCAGTTTCACTGCACTAAAATCGACAGTTCTTTGCGCTATTGCTTTACACTTTACCGAGCTGAGCATTGACCCCTCATCTAGCTCAACGACGATCGCAAGAATCCAGCTTAATTTAGGTTATGATGAAAGGTAATCAGGATAATGCAACGATCAAAGAGCAGGATTCTTCTAAACTCGCATTTCCGTATTTGTGCTGATGAAAAAGTGTCATCACCTCAGATTGTTTCTGCACAAATGGACTTCTTTATGCGAGCATCTTTTCTGAACACAGCACATACTCAAATACTATTCCATTTTTACGTTATTTTTATTTACACAGTTCCACGTTAATCTGATATGACCCATTTTTGATGAGCCCAGTCATTAAATTTTGCACCACATTTCTGAATTGTCTGCAAGTCTACATTCTCAGGTCTGTCGTACAATGTGCATCGATCAGATCTATTTCAGAGCTGACTTCTTCCGACTTGATCATATCACTGAAAAAATTTCATCTGCGTAGTTTATCACAGTGACTTTCTCTTGAAGTAAACGTACGAGAGACGTCGTTTACAAAAATGTACAATGTGAGTTACCGCGAAGAAAGGCATCATCGATTAGGTGAAAGTACGTATCAAAAAAAATGAAGGGATTAAGATTGTGAGCGAAAGGGAGCACACATAATCAAATGTTTCTCTAATATCCGTTCCGTATTAACGAAGTATCATCAGTGCTGCGTTCAAATCACACGGTGCTGTGTTTCTTTGAAGGGAGCGTTCTGGTAGATGTGTTCTATAATTGGTTGAAACAATTGCACAATTCACCCTCAAAAAGTGGAAATGAGAAGGACTTAAGGACGCAAAGATTCTCGCTCATTATGGAAAGATCCGAAGAAGAAAAACGTTTCGAATGTTTAAAAGGCTATAGTTATTTAACTCACATCACAATTTCGTATACTTACGTATGTCACGAGCACTTAACTAGATGTTGGTTCAATTAATTGCCATCAGCGTTTGCTGTGATATCGCGTCAGAATTCCCATTAATTGCAATAATTTTGGTGATTATCCATCTGTTCGATGAAGGGACGACTAATTGCTCAAATGAACAATAAAACAGTCAATTATCTTATCGAACAACATGATTTGCACTTCGCAATGGTAACGGATTGATGAACTCGCACATTCCAGCACATCAATCCCTTTCATATCCTCTCGATTCTACCTCAGGCTAGCGTCAGGACACATGCTGGGCAGTCGTTTGATCTGCCTGTATGACCTTCTTCGACTTAATTTGCATGGCGCATTATTCCCGCTTGATATATAGCACATTGGTCTAAATAACATGACAGTCGTTGTTTACTTCGATAGCACTGATTTACATCAGGTAAATATTGCGTTGCACTATGCGCACATATCATGCTATCGTTTTTTCAAGCAGAAAATAAAGTGAATTCAGTAAAGCAGGTAAATGAGCAGAGAAAAACATATGCCAAAATACAGAAATTCATGCTCGCTGAAAAAGAATTACAAACGCGAAACATCGTTGAGAAAGAAAGCAGCAAAAATGCGCGGTTGCGCAAGTTTTGATTAAAGTGGCGTATGCCGTTGTGACGAGCACTGCTCCAGAATTCGCTGCAAAGGATCTGCATATTTTCAGTTGCTGCCATATGCGATGAATGGAGCGGCAAATTCCACATCTAGGCAAAGAAGTCTATAGACTGCCAAAAACATTGGAAAAGCTTGTTGTCGTTGTTGGAAACTGTCGTAAAAATGTGTTCATGAATTTAAACAGATCAGATTTTGGCCTCTTGCTACTTCTTGCAGTTCAGCCTTATCACACCTCCTGCTAGCACTTTATTCAGCGCTTAGAGTTTTTGGACAGAACAAACAATTCGTCGTCTTTTTCCTTCTAGAAAGCGACGTTTTTCTAGAGCGAGCAGCAGCGGAAATAAATATTGTGCTCTAGATGCTCAAGTCCCTCATTTCTTACCTCAATTATTGTGTTTACTTGAAGCAGTCTATGATAACTGATGAGGTGACTCCTTCAGCAGCTATCAAAAAGTATGTCACCTACCAAATGTTATACCAAATAGAAGTCCTTTACTCGTTTACTGAAACTGCTCTGCCCATGTGGAATGAAATTATTCTCTTTCTCAGTGCGCGAATAAATTCTGTACAATTTAATCAGAATTTATTGCGCTCTGAAATGAGGAATTGCTTTCGCTCATCAGTCTTGATTTGTTCACGTACACTGTTACCGAATAACTTCAGCACTAATCTAGCTCTAGCATTCATTGCGCATTGGAAGAGACAAAAAACTGAAATCTTTTTAACGAAACGGCGGTATGATTGTATGCATCCAGGAAATGTTGCTCGTTTGTCGGTACCGTTAGGGGATGCATGTGCTCCCCGATGTTATTTTGGTTTGTGCGTATGAACATAGAAAAGAAGACTAGAAACGCAATGGATAATAAAGAATGCATAGGTCGGTGATTTTATAGTGGCTGCATAATGCCAACGTCTGCTTCACTAAAACCAAACTTTGAAAGGCATTATATTATTACGCGATCAAGGTGTTCAGTGCTGGAAATTCGAGATGAAATGCGATGCTCGCTTAATGTGCGCCGATGAAAAAATCTCTGGACTGAGTACATTGTTTGAGCCATAGATGGTATGTCGACTGCAACAGCATAAGCTCGCAGCGATAGATATAACGATGTTGCGGTGACATATTTTCAAATTCTTCTGCAGAGCGCTTTGGCAATTGAGCTTTCAATTGATAATTGAGCCTAAATGTCTAAAACTTTGAATCGCTTGCGCGATAACGAATCAAAAAGATTGCTGAGTTAGCCCTATGAATAGAAGAGATGTCTCGATCATAAAAGTTCGCAATTTTTCGAGAATCGGATTTCCACCTAGCAAGCCTTATAACGTGCCCACATGGCGAAAAGATAACTTTAGAGGGCTAAAATTTTTTGACCACGGTGGTTTCACCTGAAACAGCTTTTCAAAAATCGTCACTTGCCAAATGACACACTGATGACCATTTCCGCCGTTAAGAACCTATTTCCTTTATTTGAGTATCTTCACTTTTCAAAAGAAAGCTCCGGGTATGTCCCAGTATCTGGACGCAAGCTTGAAGGTCCGAACAATATGTTTGAGGAAATTTGAAGAAGGCGAAAAGACTCGTTCATTGACCTTGTTTTCTTTTTTAAGTCTTCGTTTTCCTTAATCCTCAACGTTTTTTCTATTCCTTTGCGTCCTTTCTTCCTATGGAGGAGTATCTATTCCTTTCCCATCTCTCTTCTCCTTTTGAGAAAACGTCTGTTTCTATAGCATCCATTTAGAATAAGGAAGGAGTATTAACTTGGATTCTCCTGGGTTACCCAACGAAACAGCGAAGCAGAAGCACTGTCCGTACATTGGAGAACGCAAATGTTCTTCTTTTCAGCTGGCGTGCACTCGCCAAAGTGCATTCAGTGCCAATTGTCGTTCTCTTTCATCCTTGATCTCCAAGCAGATTTATTTTCCAGGAAGGTGCGAGCATATTTTTCTCAGATCATGTTGCTGCGAACGTCGATTGTTTTTAAAACTTGTTCTCGCCTTTCAACACTTGTATTTGTTTTATTCCTGCTTGAACACGAAAGACTCTTAAAGAAACCAACCTGAAAAGAAACGAAGGAAAAAGATGCCTTATACTCCTGCTAAATCCGATCCTTAGGAAAGTTGATTTATAATGTTGCAGTCCTATTCATCGACTGGGGTTATCAAAGCCCACGCAGTCATGAATCGATGTAATGTAAACGACTACTTTGTTTATAAATTTCAGACCAAAACAGGACCACCCAAATTCGAAGGTCATTTCAACAGCAGATATTAAACATCAACCACTGAACCACGTTCTCCGGCTCTATAAAAGGTTCAGTAAATCCCTCGGCTTGATTACCTAGGTAATTCTCCCATAAATACAAACATTTTCGTTTGCCAAATTCGAGAGTGCTCCGATGAAACGTAACCACCTTCTTGATTGAAATGTCATGTCTGTACCGCGAAAACGGCAATTAAGATATGGATTACGCACCTCCACAGTTGTGAGGTTGCAAACAGACTACAAGCAGATGCATAAGATTTATATGAGCATGCCTCCAGCATTCTTAGCGGAATCTCTCTCACAGTGTATATAACTGTGACTTCTCATTTCTCTTCACAAAGCGCCAATGCATGTCCGTCCTCGCTACGAACTGCATGGTGATTAACACATTCTTTTCTTATTATGTGCTGCACATGCATACCAGTTGATATTTGATTTCATTTTCACACGTTCGCCTTTTTATTGCGTCAATACAGCGAATGTCAATCACATTATCGATATCGTCACCGATCCGCATCGTTAATATGCAATTTCATATCAATAAAGGAATCACAACGCTGCTTACGTCATATTTGCAACGATTACTCTAATTGCGCATCATAAATGTCTTCTACTATTCGTCATTTGTAAGCAACGCCTCTCATTATGAATAATTCACGTAAAACTCGCAGCTAAGCCTAGTTCATCATTACTGCACCTCATGTCATTACTCCTACCGAAAAGCAGTCCACTAACTTTTTCAGCGATACCCCAATGTCGCGTCTCGCTAGCAGCAGGTAATTTGGCCCATCGGGATAACAGGCAGGAAGGTAAGGATTCGTTCAGATGGGTGCTGTTTCTCTGCTAACAATTCATGCATACGACTAAATAAATAAACAGTGTAAACTGGGATAAAAGAAAACAATAGGACCCTCCGTTACCCACCTACACTTCCGGTCAGCCTCGGCTTCACCACAGAGCAAGTGCCCTTAGTGAATGAAATTTTCATAAACGTAGTAGCATGAATGATTCAGGTGTTTGTTTGGAAAAATTGCATTAAGGTACTGGTGATAGTATGAATGGAACGCTGGACTGAATCACAGATAGTCTTTGTGCAGTGTATGCAGCACGTGAGGCAACAAGTGAAGAGGTGGTCACAGTCATGTTTTGGAATGCTCCCTTTATAGAAAGGAAAGAGCTATCGCCCAGTCATCCGTCTATCTTTAGAAATCCGGGCAGGGAATTGCGAATTGGTTTCAAAAAAGTGTTCTAAAAGATGCTCTTAAATGGAATGTTTTTTATTCATGCAAACATTCTCTGTCGTTTGTGCCCAAACACTCGCAGTCGATACTCACAACGTAGTCAATTGATCAACGAACGAATTGTCTTGCTTGCAAATTTGCTGCGTTGGACGCTCTTTTGAGATTAAAAAAAAACGACTGCAGCATACTTGCAATCTCCATGTTCTGCGGGATAATATTTCTTCATAGTGCGTATTTACCTTAGCATTATAAAACCAGTGCACCTTCTTGTGTTTCTGACACAGAGTTCATCGAAATGTTCGCTCATGGCGAAGCTCCGAAAATTAGAATTAAGAAAGGACGAACGGCCTTCTAGTTACTGGTGGATATGGGATTTCTCCAACACCTTGCCGCGATTTCTAGGTTAAAGAAAAATAATGGTGAATTGTATTGTCAACAGCTGAATGTAGTTTTCGTAGATATAATTTGATACGATAAAAACATCGATAAGTGTCGATTCGTGCGAGCGTTGTGATATTATTTGCTATCGAGTCCGGTTAGATGGACAAGTTGAAAACAGCATAAAAGTAAAAATGAAGCAAAATGAAATAGGGCAAGCCATACTTGAGGTGCGAAAATATGCTTTTCACTGTTCTCTTGCAAGTTCTGACCTCTCAATTGAAAATCTCTGAACGAAACGTTTTCTCCTATTCAGGAACAGCGCCAATTGACTTACGTGTCCATATATGGGCGCCGTTTAGTTCGCATATCTCATTCGATTAGCGTTCAGCATTGTTGACGTGCCAACCACGCTCAAACAAGGGAGAATTGATGCAATTGCAATAATGCCTCCACTCCTCTCTCTTCACCTCGTGATCCTTTTCAGGAACTTTTTATTTAAACCACTACTCTCCTGTAAACTTTCTATGCTGATAAGGAATTTTACTCAGCTCATGCGGCTGTCCCATCATACGCGTAAAATTGCTCCATTTTGCGTCTCGCAAAGAATGTCACTCAAGTAATTCGAACTTCCTTGAGATTTGTTTGCTTGTTTCAATGTAATTATTCCGTAATAATTCAGTTATGTCGCTAGTGCGATTGCTATGCTTGAAAATATTTTAACTCAAACTTTATTAACCTTTATATCCGGCGGCTTCCATAATTATGGTCGAAATGTTCAAAAATGAAGGATATTCTTCTCAAAGAATGGCAATTAATTCAGAGCGCTGTTATTTATTCATGGAGAATAGAGAGTTGCAGATTCTGTTGAAATTATGCAAGTGAATGTATTCAATTAGCAAAGAAATTCGATGTGAAAATGCGTTCTCTTGTCCTTTATGAGGTTATGTTTACTTGCTTGCTTTCCAATTTGTTCCAATTTTCTCCCGAAGATATCATTTCTGATGGTATATATGTGGCAAATGGCGCCATTGCGAAGTAGCCTTTAATGTTTGTGATACTTGATAACGTTAACGTGATCAGCAACGCAATTGCGACTCAATCTCACTTCAGAGAACACTACTGAATCACTCGAATTGCCCATTCTTCACTGAAATTAAATTGAGTGATCAGTTGTGATTCCACCTCCACTTCGGAGACACAAATACTATTGCGCGGAAGTCCTTTACCTTCGAGCGATGTTCGAAAAAACGAAGAGTCGCAAGTGGTCACGGAGGTTAGCTCCACGGAGGAAAAGATGAATAGTGTTACCGTGAATATTTGTAGAGCTTTTTTCCTGGCTGAGGACAGCAAGAAAGTTATTTCTGTCTTCTCAAATGCTGTAACGATCCCGAGTTACGGCTCGCATAAATCAAAATATAGCGTTAATAGAAGACAGATGTTTATCTCCTTTATCCGTTTGAAAACAAAAGGTGTAAAGAAGATTAGCAAAGTGGCGATCAAGGAGATCGAGCAGAGAGACAACTTGCTCTGAAAGATCCGCAGTGCAAGTGCACGGTGCCTGCTACACCGTTCAGCCGCTCCAGTCTCCACGACGCACCAGATGCCGCCTCCTAAGCACTGCAACCAGATAGCCTATCAGGAAATGCACTGCTCTTTTACATATTCCGAATTTTTTCCTCGAAGGCATTCGTAGAGAGTTTGTTCTGACATGTGGTCGTAATTTCCCTGCTCTACACGAAAGCAGTTGATCCGCACTTTGCTGATCTCCATTACAAAGGATCTCTTTTTCTTTACAACGGTATCGTACTTTTCGATAAAATCTGCCAAAAATCGAGAGCCACAGCAGACTTGTCGAAAGTGTGCTCTGTGAATAGGTGCGTCCGAGTGTTTCGAAAGGAAAACCACCGAAGCTTCATTTCACAAGTTTGGCGCGTATAATGCGCAGCATAGAATCAACAAAGGTACCCAAAATTTGCATCGTTTCCAGTCAGTGGCACTTTCACCACACATCGGCCGGTTCGTGAAAGCCCTAAATTTTGAAAACAATCCTCCTCCTCCTCCTAACTCGAAGGGAATGGAAGAGGGCGGGTTTGTCCATATCTACATTGACTAGCAACATCAGTCAACTGATGCAGATAAGCTTCATCTGCAATGTATTGTGGCCTCCCTCATGAACTGCGTTTTCGAAGTTTTGGACTGAATTTTTCGAAACTCCATCTCTTCGTCTTTTTTTGCCCCCGTATTAGGTCCATTATGCGCTCTGCTTCGAGCTTTGCGTTGCTTGTTGGCAAATCGTTCTGATTCGACATGCAGAAATCCTGTCAAGATAAAGTTCGGCTTCTGGAGGATCGAAAAGTGCTTGATTTTATTACAAGGCATTTTCATACGACAAACGTTATTGCACTGTTATTGGGTTCACACAAAACTGTAATAGAGTGGCATTACTTTAGAAGTTGCGAGTTTAGCGTATCATTTCCCTGGAACACGACTCGTTGCATACTACGGCGGCTACGGTTCGAAAGGCGTTTTGCGGCAGAAACGTCGACGTGCTTGGCAGGACGTAGCCAGTGAAGGGATATTGTTTGAAAATGACTATCAATGAACAGGGTTTCCACTAAGGAGGATGCGTAAGGTGACCACGATAGTGGTGCTTTGTTTTTCAGTAAGTAAGCCCCAGTGATGTAGTCGTAAAGGAGATCTAGAAGCTGCAAATGTAGATGAAGAACGACGAAAGTCCATGGCCGAGCCAGAATAACTTCGTGTTTGTCGACAAGGATTTTGGACAGAGCTAGAGGTAATATTCTGAAAAAAACTTCATGCGGTGACGTCAAGCAAGTCCGTGAAGTGTACTTGCCGATCAAGAACTGCAAAACTACACGGCCACTGAGAAGACAGTGATTGGAAACGTGATATAAAAATGCGTTCGCATCTGAGCAGCCGAACCGAATCTCCAGGCCTGAACAGATCGAATCTCCACAGCTGAACGACGAAATTCGGCGCGACAATGGGCAAAAGTTACAGGAACGGAATAAGGTATCTTGAGCGGTAAAAAAAAAACTATTTTTGCCTCTCTAAAATATAGCAAGAGTGGGTCAGTTATGGTGTTCAAAAATAATTTGACATGAAGTGCTACTGCACTTGAAAAAGTGTTTTAGCTAAGGCAAAAGGATGTTCTAGCCTGTCGCAATAGCATCACATAGTGCGCTAGGATGCAATGTCAGTTAACAATTGATTGCGTCCTCTTTTAGGGATGGGTGTCATTTCCGTCATAACTTAACATGCCCGATCACTGCATTTTCACAATAAACATACAAAAGCATTTTCACTTTAGAATAAAGAAAGCATGAAACATGCATCCAGGCAAAAACAAATGTGAAAAGAAATAAGAGGAACATATGTGACTGTGACCACTCGAAATATATTAAAAACAACAAAGGCTGCAGCAAACGTTCAGTGCAAATGTCCCTTGGGAATATAACTGATCGTGCAGCGATGCCTCAAGGAAACGCGGGAGGAGACAACTGTTGAAACACTGCAAGGCACAGCGGACAACTACCAGTTCCAATGTTTGTGCGCATTCAAGCATGTGATAACTTCATGAAGCCATAAAAAGCTTTACGGCCCTTTTCATGCGCTCAAGGAAATAAATCTGCCTATATTCCTGTCCACAGCATTTTTTTTTACAAAATGGAATCACCAAAAAAGTTTCAATACCATTAAAGCCTTTCTTGGCCCTTCTTTGCATCTCATTCTGTTTATATATTCGCCTCGTCGCAAAATTCTTGGTTTTCACTATGAAACGTAAGCACGAGAAACCGAGCTGCTATTTCTCCATTCAACGGGAGCCTCATCAAGGCCCATTTACGACACAGGAACAAAGATACAGCAAAGCAGAGGAAGATTGAAGTTGGAAGAACAATTACGTGCAGAAGGCAATATGCAAGAATTTTGCAAGAATTTTTTATTTATGTTCATTCCGTAGCACCTGTTTTGCCATCTTTCTACTTCAGTGTCCTTTAAGCTGAAGCTGGAGTAGTTAGAAGAAGGTAGCGTTTTGCAATTATCCACTTAATATTCTTATAAAGAATATTCAAAATATTCAAGCGAAGTTAATCTTTTCCAGTATAATCAACCCGCTCGCCAATAAAGACACCATTCTCAGCAAGTACAACCTTCGAAGGAGCAATTTAGCAAGTTCCTTTAGAATCACTGCTGAAAATGGTAGCTTTATTATATGATCAAATTTACGCAGAAGTATTGTCTGATACACATCTACCATAATCGAATCAGTGCTCATATGCAAGGTCACACACGTTTTGTAGGGCACTAAGCTTAACTAAAAGGAAATCTTTTCTGCATTTCCATGTTGTCACTTAATGCGCTCTGTATGTATAAAAAACCCATTCTGAGACCTCACCTTTGATATAATTGCTTTTTACGATTCAGAAAGAATCGTCGTTATATATCGAAGAAATGCGGAAATGTCTAGCACAGATCTTTTATTTTAAATCTGCTAGAATGGCTCAGATCCTTGTAGAAGGAAAGATTACTAAGAAGAATTGCATCTGTGATACTAGTAACAATGCACGTGACTACAGTATTGGTGAAACAGTCGTTATAAATTGTTAGAGTTATGCTGCAATGAGTCTTACGTCTAATCGTTCTGTGATTTTTGGTGTCTCGAAAAGTTTGGCCTGAAGTGAAGGCTTATGGGATTAGAGTTGGACACAACATAAGAGATCACGCTCGTCACATCGGTTATTTATCGGAATTGAGTGGATCAATAATTGCTTACCTATATTGCAAATTATCGAAAATGGAAAACCTCCCTCTACACTTGCTGTTTCCTGCTTGCGCGTTACAAATGAAATCTAGGAGGCAAACTGCACGCATCACAACTACAAAATCTTGTAATCACACATTGGCAATAATATCTTTCGCTAATCGTGGCTTCATTGATGCAGCCCACATGACAACGATTTCGCTGTACAATTCGCTGACCGATTCTCTATGGATGTTTAAAAACTCCTTGGTTGCACTCATCTGGATATGTTCGATGCATGATACAGATTCTTTCTACGCTGAAGAGATTCATGGAACAGAAATAAGGCTTCCCAATGCGCTTCAGAGATTTTTTTTTAAAAACGCATAAATGCAACGATAAAATGCGCTTTGCTATTGCACTAATGGATTTGATGTCATGGAGAAGATTTTATTTTTGCTTCTGTGCTCATGAGTGATTATGGGATAGCCTTCACTGCGCTTAAAATTATGCTTAGCCACGATTCTCAAGTCTCATTTTATCGTGCATTTCAGTCGAGACATCTTGATGTCCTCTAGGTTTCATATTACTAGCACATCACATAGAAATTTATTTTACAGGAAATCTTCTGTAGTTACTTCAGCTACTTTCCGATGGAATATTCAACGCTCTTTGAAATGTGCCTGGCCTCGGTTTTTGGATCAAATTTCACCATGTTACAGTAGTAAATATGTTAGAACGTCTTCGTGGTGAAACTATAAGAAAGCATAGCTCGTCACAGATGCGCGCTCTCCATCCGTTTCTCTTCTGTTTAACAGTCTGTCTACACCCTTTGAAATCCTGCAAACGAAAATAGCTCCGAGACATTCTCACCCATTGCACAAAGGCTGGCAGAAGTGGGAAATGGAGAACGGAATATATCCTGGTACCTGAGCTCAGCGTGGTGGGGAAAGACTCTTGATGGGGATTCCCTGAGTTAATCAGTGTAGTGCAATGTCCTCCTTACTGAACAAAAATGCGCCGGTTTTTACACAATTCGAGAGCTGATCCCACCAAACATGAGAAACGAACAAACCGCCGCAATAAACGGAACCAAAGAATGAGACTTTGCCCGCTGTCGGATCTGAAACAAGGCGAAGCCGTCTTTACTTCGCCGATAAAGAAAGCGGTGTATGTGTGTAACCATCCGGTGGCAGAAAGGAAGATAACACAAAGGTGGAAAAATAGTTGAAGTGTCCAGACAGTAAAGTGAGACAAAAGGATATAAAATAAATAAAGATTATGCGCGGAAAGTTAGAGCTTATGAACGGCGGAGTAACGAAATATCGATTGGATCTAGTAGTGAATAAATAGGGCAGGATTTCTGACCTGCACTATTTCTTCTGGTATTGCATAAGACCGGAAATGCAGATGAGTTGAGAACACTGTTTTACACTATCATTTCTCTCTCGAGTTGCAAACAATGCAAACTACGTTAATGAGAAATGCTCGAAAGATCGTTTGCAATTTAACTACAAGGTCAGCATCGACCAGTTCTTCACTGGAAAGCCTATGAATTTATATCATCATCCAGCATTTTCCACATCAATTCCGTCATTTTTGCCAGAGTAAGCGTATTTCAGATGGCATGCATGGTTTAACAACGCTTGCAAATAATAAAGCCCTCTTGGCCTTGCGTCACTTCAGGATATGACGACAGCCTGCATAAACACCTCTGGAAATATTCGCATGATGTTTATTGAAGTGAAGGTATCGGCCTACCACTAACTCAAGAGCAGGAGCATCTTTCTAATGACCTTCCACATCCATACTCGAAGGCCTATTAAATAAGATCTATCTTGGAGGAAGATTTAGGTTCTGAGTATACGCAACAAATGTTTTGCCTTTCGAAATGGGAAGTCACCAGGAACGTCTTCGTTCACCCAGACAATTCAACGTATTGTAAATCACTAACGTATAAGAAGAGTAAAATTTTGAGCTATCGGCAGCTTTTTTATATGAAAACATGATTGAGGTGGTGCACGAGGTGACTGATAAACATAACAGGGTGCATCTAATAATGACCCTTGACGGACACTAGACGTGACCACATATGATCTAGGCAAAATACCACCAATAAGAACTTGTTGAGAGTTGTTGCTCATAAATTTTTTTTGATGGGAAACAAATTGCGTGCGCACTTTACTTCCTTTATTGTCGGAAACGTTACAACTGCTACGAGACCATGAATTACCGATGAGGCGAACATAAAATGAACATAACTTACGTCGGAAATATCTGCTATTCATGTTGATATAAAAATATCCTGCGAAATATGACGTTAATATGCGCACGCATTCCACTCTCGCTTGGATAAACCTCTTTTATGCTTCCAGCATATGACTCGCTCTACATTGCGTTGTCGCAGAAAACACGGTTCAAGGCTGTCCTCGAAGCTCGCCCTGTGATCGGCTTGACTTTTGATGCTATGAGTTTAGCGGACACGCTTATGAATGCCAAAAATGTACGCGCTGCTAGGCGCTGTGCGAAGGCCTACCTATTTCCCCTCGCCATTTGCGCCATAACGTATACGAGCGAATGCAGGTTGGGTGTTGCAGCAACGTCGAATAGAATGGAGAGATCATAATACAGAGCGGAATACAAGGAAATGAAAGAGAAAGTAAAGTGACGTAATGCTTTGTGATGGAATGGAATGTGATATGATGAAATGGAACTGAATGAAATAAAATGGAGTAGAATGATGATTTTCTTCTGCAGCTCCGAATGCACATTTAGGTCATTACAATAAACCCTGCACATAGACATTGAGCAGCGGTGGTGTGCCGACATGATGTTTCGCTTGCCTACTGCATCGAATTTTTATTTTTATTTCTAGCGTTGTTCTTCCTAGGCATATAAAATTCTTCAAATGTTTCCGATTGATTTCATTGCTGAAGATGGGTATAGCGCAGTTGCCGCTTGATCACGTGAATGCAGCTTTTCTAAAAATCTATGCAAACTTTTTGCTTACAATTTCATTTATTTGCTTCCATTTAATTCTTGTACGTTGTATGAAAGTAGACAGCTTCCTCTGCTTTTTACGTTAATGGGACATTTTTATTTATGGTCTTCCGCAGCATGCAACATTCTTCTCAAAAGTTGCTCACTCACTGGTATGAGTTACTTCCTTCGGATGCATCTATGCTATACATTCTCAAGATGAGGGTTTTGCCGAGTGTGATTGCTCTGTAGTGGTTGACGATCCTGAGAAGCAGACCGTTTCTGAGAATGTACATACCATGTTGTATTGCTTATCGTTTGTAGGAAAAACTAACCAGCCTGCAATATTTTGTGTACGTCATTTAAAAAGAACGATTGTTTTTGCAAGCAAAACAGCCTCTT
This sequence comes from Ascaris suum, assembly GCA_013433145.1. Lineage (NCBI taxonomy): Eukaryota > Metazoa > Nematoda > Chromadorea > Rhabditida > Ascarididae > Ascaris > Ascaris suum. The sequence goes on from CM024175.1 coordinate 4,175,092, forward strand.
CTGAAATTCTTTTGATTGCTGCTTTCTCTCCTCTAAGCATTTCATTTAAATCATAGGGAATTTTCCGTTCCCCAGCTGTTAGGGTGATAAGCTGAAATGTGCTAGCAAAATATTCCTACGAATGCACGAGAATAAGCGCCGTGGCAAATGCTCTGCGATTACCGAATCGGATTGTTGTGCAAATTCTTTATCATGTGTGTCCGGAACTGAAACAGTCGGTGCTTATTCCTCACCAATCATTGAAATGCAACTTGCGATCGTGCGAACTGAATTGATAAACTTGACTTTCTAGGCGGAATGATAGTTAATTACGATTAACCCATCGTTAGATGACATTCAGCAAATGAAACTTTTGAAACACTTTAAATCGAGACTATATGAAACTATATCGTTGTTAATTCAATAGTCGCATTTATTTGTTTCGTTCTTGTTGAGTTTGCTATTAAATATATTTCATATATATATATATATATATATATATATATATATATATATATATATATATATATATATATATATATATATATATATATATATATATATATATATATATATATATATATATATATATATATCGAGCCATTCAAACAGCGTTTGAAAGCTTGTATTGAATTATAAAAATTCAAAGCAGATGTTATTTTTCAAGGGATGTGTTCGCAAATGGTTATCAAGTTCGTTGCAATGGTTTTACCTGTTTCATTGTGCTCATCGTCACCTCCGTGCATTTATGGAAGTTTCAAAAGGGGCGACTTACCATGTGCCGACTATGACCGATTTATGCCTCTTCTCCCACTCACCGACTATCGCAAAATGTTGGAACTTCTCGTGAACAGGTTTTTTATACCGACTATTATAGAAATTCTCGATCTCATAAAAGTTTCCTCTAAAATTAACGTTTCGAAGATTTCTTAAACGCAATTGAATAAATTGGACCGTTAACGTTGTTAATGTATTTAGTCGCAGTAAATTAGATCGCTTAAGTGATAAACTGATTCTGGGAAAATGCACTTTATTTGCGTCACCAGAGAACCTTTGGTACAACTTAACAGCGTCTCTAAATTTTTCTCGATTATTCCAAACTATGGAAATACTGAAATCGTTTGTAACAGTTTGGTGTTTATATGTTTTGCTTTTTATTGCGAGCTCGCGCAAATGGCTTATTAGATGACTGCAGAAACACATACCATAGAAGACTCTCTAAAGCGATTATTATTTATTTAAAGGTGTTCTCCCTGCCAGATTCTTCTCTCTTTTTTTCCCTTGTTGATCCTTCTACATACGATCATATCCCTTTTGAGCGCTTCGATGAATCTGCTCACAAGAGTGCACTAAGAAGAGATTATGTGGGTGAGTAAATGAACGTAAAAGAAGCATGAAATGTGCTTTCATTATGCAAACAATTTGTTTTCAAGGAATATTCGTTGTGGTGAATTCACTGCACCACTCAGCTGTAATTTTGAGAACTAATGACATTTAGGCTAGTGCTTTCCTCATATAAGGCACACTTACAAAAACCTCATGTGCAGAATCGCCGAATATCTCACCGCAGGGCGTTGAAAAAGGACTAATGTGCCCTGTTGGCCTGGTTGAGATAGCGAATGAAAATTGTCTACGAAATGTCGCAATGTAATAATGCATTCAGAGAGCACATAAAAGGGCACGTGAATGACTTTTGAAATATGCACGACGTTGCATTGGAGGACGATTATGAGCGCACCTGTGCTCGTTACACTAACATATTTATTCAGAACTGACTGAATCTTGTTGTGTGATACTGACAGGGTGACAGATGAGACTTTACATCAGCTCAAATTAGTATATCCGAACGTGTGGTAATTGAGGTACATAGGAGTGCTCCTGCAAACATATGTCATCTTTTATACACAGAAATTTATGAAAATTTTTAAACAAACGAGGGCGGATAGCTCTGAAATTCGCACGAAACCTCGGCGTTGGTCGGATTAGAGTGCTTGCCTTGACCATCATACAAGAAGAAGAAATTGAAAGCAATAGGAAAATTTGCACGAATTAACGTGAGATAACTATACCTGCGACCAATAGGAGGGGCGACACTGCGTGATAACAGAGGAGAATTTTCATACGACTGTAACATGCTAATTTCTTTCCACATGAGACCTTACCGCGGATACGTGTAAACTGTCATCAAGAAGTGAGCGCGTATTCGTCACGAAATTCCATCGTCAAAGCAACTTAATGGAAATCAACAAGCCAATGTTACATCTGCGGCGACTTTGGATGCTAGAATTAATGAGCTGCAGGAAGTCACGGCCTAAACTCGAGGATTTTTCGCCTCAGTTGGATGGGCGGAGGGAAGAGAGGAGGGGCAGCCGAGTGGCAGAGGGGATCGCATTAATTCATCTACTGCTGAATTACAAACATATGTTCTGTGGGTTGCAAATTCCACACACTCTCCTATATCAGGCCTATTAAATTTGCATTTAGCACTTCTATTTACTCATTCAATTGAATGCCTCAAAGTTGCGAAACTTGCAAAACATATGTAGATATGAGGAACAAGAAAGAAAGCATCATAACGGACAACAGGAAAGAATGGGGAAAAGACAAATAGCAAAATATCTGCAAATCAACACTACGAGCGATGAGGTATTCAGTACATAAGAGGAGCAATAATGTGAGCATAGAAACGACTCACTAAGAGTTTTAAAGATGAATGAATGAGTGGATAAAGAAAGCTTTCGTTTTGTTCCTCCTTTATGTTAATCATGAGCAGCACTTCGATGGCGGTATTTTTGTTACTTTTAACTGCAAGAAGCCTTAGAAGCGTCATTCTCAAGAAATGAACGTCATTAATGACAGGTAATGACGGCGTCAAAATGAGTGCCTTTTCCTGTGTGAGTTAAGAAATTCAATCATTCCATTCCGTTCTTGACTGAAATAGGCAAAAAGATGCACTCTTATACAGTCATTTTTTCATATAAAGCAGCAAAAAAAAAATGCAATCGCTAATCGCCTACGTCAGAAATTATGCATCGAGATTACATGCTACATAAAATTAAAACTATATAATCATGCAGCCATATGTTCACCCTTCAGATCGAATTGCACCACCATTTGAATCACCCAAATTTAACCGTTTTCGATCATATCTGGTCTCCAGAAAGGAAACGGCAGTAACACAGACACAGAGCAATCCGTGCACATGAGTTGCTAGAAGTGGTCCTTCCCGATGCCGTTTGATATGGAGCGCATAGCTAAGAGTAGTCCTTTAAAGCATATCAACCTGGTATTATTCTGTAATTTGTACGAAGATGTCATATCTGTATTTTTTTCACCTGTGCACCCGCTCCTCCATCATAAAAGAGATCACCCCATTCCTTCTCCATAATACCGACCACTCAGGATCCACATCCAATATCATGTGACCGACGTTGCCTCAGGCAAAGGAAAATCGTGGCGAGTGGAATTTCAACGTCCCTACTCTCGTTCTTCACATTCGCTAACTGTGGTGTGGTCTTCCTCTTCCCCGTAACTAATCTTTTGATATATATCACCAAGTGTTTGATCAAAATGGTGCACTATTAAAAGAGCGGCTGCCGCATTATTAAAGAAAACCTGGATACCTGGATACCGAAAACCTGTATCAAAGAAAACCTTTGTTGTTGATCATTCGTTTTGCGAGCATTAATATTATGACTGTGGACAAGAGTTGTGCGTGCTCATTTTCACATTCAATTAGCGTACACATCGCATATCACCCATGCAGCTGCCAGCAGAGTGAATTTTCTATGAATTTTCCTTCATTTATACGACGCAATTTGCATATGACTCTTTCAAAAGTCTCTCTTTTGCTTCATTCTGCCAATAAGCAATACAAGGATCAACTGCGAACGACAACCGCATAATCCATCCCAACTACCAGAAACACTCGTTAATGTAGTCTCTGAGTTTTATACTAACAAATACTTCCTGAACGTTACATGACCGCCTGATAACTCTATAGCCCCTTTTGACGCAACTACTTGAAAGATTTTGCAGGCGCTCGGTGCTCCGTGAACCGATGACGAAATTCTATCCACATGCAGGCAATGGGGACATTTCACTGCGGCAAACTATTCAGACGATTCTCATGAAGAAACCAACAGGCGACATTTCGCTCGATTAGGTTCCACGGGTGACTAATTACTTCTGTATGGAAGACACATTCATCGCGTGGAAGTACTCTCAACATGTTTTGTTGCTATGTGCTCATCATTTGGTTGCTAAAGAGTAACAACTTTGAGAAAGGCATAGCATCAAATTCACGCTGCAACCTCGTGGGCTTTTTATGCAACAACTGAACAATGCAACCTTCGGGGACCTCGCGGTCAGTGACCTGTTACTGCAACCTCAGGGAACTTTCGAGGAAAGATATTCGCACAAGACCATTGGAAACAGCCTCTATGGCCAGCTATCGAGCAGAAAATAATCATCGTTGGAAGAAAAAAAAAAGGTGGAGAACAAATCCTGAACACTTTCATATAAATTAACAGCAGTACTTTCGGAGTGACCGTTGACTCGGCAATGAGTTGATTCTTGGTTGAACTTCCGAACTCCGTTTTACAAAACTAATAAAGAACTGAGTGGAGGAAAGCTCAGAACGGAAATAATGAACGGTGATGAGATTACTTTGCCGTATACTTTATTACTTGCTAAATTTGTTGGCATTCAGTCGAATTTTGTGAGAAGCTTACAAGAAATTTCATTAAAAGATCGTTGCCTTGATGTGGATTAATGCAATATTTGCCTGCGATGAAAAAAAAAAACAGTCGCATTTTTCTTCTTCATTTCGCTCCCAATCGACGATTTCGGACTATCGCAAGACTTGTTTAAATTTTGCTTACTGAGGGAGAATATCACAGCTGCAACTGAATCAAAATGAACGGTTCACTTAGAAGTTTTCATTTGTTGTCAACGATCATCGAATAGACCGTAATCGACGCAGCTAGCAACAACTCATACCTGTCACGCATTGTGAACGACCACCTAAAGGGTGACGAATAGCAAATTTGGACGTTGAAAAAAGCAAAAAATTGCTTGGTATGAGCCTACTCCTCACTACCTACTTATATCATCCCTCTGTATCATCTCGACCTCGTATGAATCCTATTTCTCTGACGTGCTTCCTCATATGTTTCTCCGAATGACGAGAAATAACAGCTTTATCCTTTACAGCCTTCAATAAAAACAAAACTTCGGCAGCCATCCACCGATACAAAACTCTCAAAAAATCAACCTAATTAACCGAGGTGTGCGTCGATATAAGCATCTACCAAAGAAATGATAGTCATTTCTTACCTTTAAGTCTTATGAGAGCCGCAAACTTATGAAAGCTCTCTTCCATAAGAGGCGGTCGAATAAAAATGAAAGAAAATCATTTGGAAGCAGTAAAAAAAGGCAACACAACATTCTGCTTCCATTGTGAGAGAACGATAATATAATCGCGGAGTTAACTTCATAGCAACGGAGTTTCTAAAATCTATTTCCAATCCACACAAATCGTTTATAATAACGCAGAAATATCCTAGAGTGCATCAAATGAGCGTTAGCTAAACACATCCACTATGTTTCTTAACACAAATCGTCCGATGGGAGAATAAAACAACGCTACTGAAAACTACAGCACGTAATATGTCGATTGAGGTATGATGCATAAATGTGGCAAATTGAATGTACATATAGCGAACGTTGAGCGCTTCTGCGTTCAGAATTTATACGACGACATATGAAGTGCCCACGATGGCACTTTAAAACAATTGGGAATCATCTTTGCAGTACGTGACCAGCCAAAGTAATCCAATGCCGCATTCACGTTTCTCATGTTTGCTGGCTTCTTTCCTGAAAATAATGCTTACTTTATCACCCACGAGAAATATAATACATCTCAGGTAACAAGAATATTAACCTTGCAAGTTTATGGAGTATTCAAGCGACGTACACATGCAGAATGGCTGCCGATGGATTTGATGTTCATCTACAAAAACACTCCCAAGTGAAACAAGCAGGAATAGACAGATCGGATAAATCGATACCACACAGACTTAACTAAATTATTTCCATTTGACGTGTGATTACACTATTAGTCTGCCATCACGTCACTGAGGGCAAGTGAAGCGAAGAAAGTCTCCAACTTTTAACCAATCCAGCTGGCGGCTAAGTATATGGAAAGCGCTTCGCATACGTAAGTGAACACTTTTTATATAGTTCCGCTGTTTAATTAGTTTTCATGAGCTCAACGCTATATTAAAAGAGATGCATATATATATATATATATATATATATATATATATATATATATATATATATATATATATATATATATATATATATATATATATATATATATATATATATATATATATATATATATATATATATATAAAAGAAACCCTCCCACTTCTGCTACGTTAGTTTTGCTTATTGTAAATGATGCGTGTGCAGTTTTATTATGAAAACTAAACTTCAGTGTTACGCCTCATGTTGTCGATGAACTGAGAACGGCGAGCGAAATCAATACAGTTCCGCTCACTACTGCTAACGAAACATGTTATTCGAAAAAAGGATTCAACGAGTCAAATTTAAGGCGTAAGCATATAAATAAATGAGCCCACCATCAATATCAACGAAACCATATTCGTGACTGAGATCTGAAGTGAGAAGAATACGTCCAGTTTTCTTCATTACGCCACCATCAGAAGCCAGTGCAACTATGGCAGATCCCACAAATTCAGGTGTTTCACCATTTTCCAGCGACCTTTCCACGAAATCCTGAACGCTCACAATCGAAATATCATTAAAGGATTTTCAGGGACTGCTTCTCAAAGATTCGATGAATACGCTGCGGTTCTAATATTTGGAGAAAAGACATGACATACAGCAGAGCTCGGAAATCGAAAAGCGAAGCTCTAATCACTGAGCTATTAAAAAATTGTACTGCTTCAGAAGCAAAAAATAGAAATGTGCTCACATGAAAGCGAAAACGATGAGAAGGCAACATCACATCGAAAGATTCTTAGAAAAATGACTTAACACTCCTTAAACAAACTCGGGACTTTTCCCCTTCAAATGTCTATGTTGAGATGAAGTAATCAAATCACAATTATTTCATCTATACGCAACATAAGCAATTATTCAGACACAACCATCCTACTATCCGGCATCACCGATGACGTTAGGTTGTATGGCTATATTAGTGTGCATGATGTTGCGTCGTTGTAGAACACTGCACACTCCCTGTAATCCTTCTATAAGGAGCAGCATTACTCTTTTGGCTGCCCCACGTCTCATAGTCATCACGATCCACTGAGGGTCGTCGACATGCGATGCTCGGTTTCCATCAAAAACAAAGATCAGTTCAAAATCGCCTTATGACTCCAAAAACCACAGAAGGAATCTATGCTCACAAGCTCCGAATGGCCGTTCCAAATACGCATCATCGGTTACTTTAACGATAGCGAGCATTTGCACTGGGAAGATAGAGACCTGAGACAGTCCGGTTAATGCGGACAGTTTCCCACTAGTCACCAGCTTCTTTGACAGCTCTGTCTTCACCGTTCCAGGCCAAAGCGATACAACGCAAACTCCATGAGACTTCAGATCCATACCCATATCTGCTGACATTCTATCAACCTGCAAGGATAGAAAATTCGTTTCCAATTTTTCTTCATCTTATTAAACGTATACTTTTCGGTGCCATAAAAAACGCCATGAAAAGTGATTCATTTGAGTGCATCTTCACTACCTCAAACAGTTTCATTTGTACGTTCTCTGCGTATACGACACTTTTCCATCATGCGAAGTTCTTTGAGCTAAAAAGCTAAAAGGTGGAAGGGTAGAGATAGAGATATTGTGCGATACATAAAATCATCCTATGGTGTATGCCACAAGTACCACTTTCTGCCCTTCCAGTTCCGCCTATTCGACAGTTACAATTCACCAAAGGGCATACGCTCACATGTGCACACAAAACGATGCTGCTGTAGCATGATGCCTAACAAGGACAATGACCTAACAAAGAGCCTAAAACCGCTTTCACATAAGAAGCCACGGTTTCAGAAAGACTGAAGTAGGAAATTGCGCCATTAGCACAGAAAACTGATCTGCAGAAATTTCAGGCACTTTAAAGTCTGTAAAAAATGATAAACCATTAAAAAAAGTTGAAAAGGACGATCATCATATAGCATAAAATACGCATCAAATTTTTCACTAGCACCACTTGTAATAGATCTACTAGAACTGACGAAACGACCAATAATTATAAGCATAGGCGTTCTCGATCATACGCATGATTGGTGGGCGTGTAGAGTTCCGCAGAAATCGTACACGAAATGCATATAGATAGTGGAAGGAGTTAATTGAGCTCAAATCTGGAGAATGAAGTGTTAACTTGCCTACCGCTGTCTTTCCCACTCCATAAGCGACATTGAAGAAATATTGCAGACCACCAGCCGAACTGATATTCACGATTAGTCCACGATTCTTTGGTACCATTAAACGTGCCGCATAAACCGAACAAATATACACGTTTCGTAATCCCACATTGTTGATATCATCCCAAAGTAATGGATCGCATTCATAGAATTTCTTTCCTTCGCCGTTCATTATAGTCTAAAGTATTTGCACATTAGCGGACGCTAGTAGGCAATGATCAAATCATCCTAGAAGAATTTTGACATGTCACTAGTAAAGCATTAGCGGGATAAATAAAAGAGTATTGGGTACTAACAACGAGTTCAGCTGAATACTGAGATTGAATTTCTATTCTGAATCGAAATAGGTGTACACTCAACAGGGTAAATTCCATTTATTCCAGTGGAAAAACAATTTTCACAATTTCCTTTCAATGACTCTCATTCATATGTTTTGCACAATTCGACTATTATTTATTTATTTTTCTTAGCAAGTAGGCCAAAAATTGTTCGATCAAATATGCAAATTTTGTTGGAAAGGCAACGACGAGCAACCGAACTTATTGAACGCGAACACAGTACGCAAACGGGTAGGCTAGATGCAAACGGAAATATACGCAATGCGATTACTGCTAAATGAATGAATCGGTTTTTTTTTTTTTTGCTTTAATTCGGCACCAATCGTTCAGGGCCAATCAATGCGCATTAGGCTACTTATGCCAACAATGGGAAAGCCTTTCATTAACTTGCGATTAAAGATCACAAAACTATTACTATTATAGAAAATGCTATCCTTACGATATAAACTAATTAACTTAGCTCACCGATATTCAGCATGAGCAAAAAATAACGTTCGGATGTTAAAGAATGCGGAGAAACTGTTCCAGACACTGCTTAACGATTGCTCTATTGGCACCACATCGAATGCGAGTACTGCCTTGGAAAATATTAGAGGAACTTGGAAAATTAAAGAAATGAACATCTCCGACAAAGTTTCTTTCTTCAGCTACCGGCTCATAACAAAACGTTGAAAATTAAGTACGCTAGGAATAAACTTTACATTAGCACGTTAAATGGTTGCCGTCACAAGAAATCACTCCGTCCAAAAAACTTTTCCCGATATCAGTTGCAAATTCAGAAGATATCTGCACAAAGTCAGCTAACCCGAATCAGTGCATCATAAATGTGTCCGTTATCTATGAAAAGAAGTAAATTCGTGAGTTGAAGTAATGGTACAGGTGGCATTTACCGCTGTGCCCGAAAAAGCAGCATTCACAAGAACATCCAATTTGCCATCACGTTCTGATTTGATCTTATCGAACAATTTCTTAACATCGTCATGACTTGCATGGTCACAATATACCATAACGCCTTCACCGCCTCGTTTCTTTATTTCTGAAGAAGAACAGTTGATCCGTCAAAACTGATGGACCTTAATTTTTGTGATATATGCCGACAGTATGTGCTACATTAGGGAGTCAGTTGTGCCACATAAAGTCAAGTACTGTGAAGAGAAAGCGTTATTTTTTGTGGATAGAGGAAATATTTCAGCTACAACGATATTCTCCGCCCCAGTTGAATTACACTACACTTTGCGAAATCTGATATACTGTAATACAATGTAGTATAACACGTTTTTGGACAAAACGATATAAAAAAGTAAAAGTACATTTCGGAGTGAAAAAATAGATTCATATAACTTAGAGGTAATACAAAAGAAGTCAGGTGCATTGCAAGAGGCTTTATTCATACGCTCAAATTGAGGTTAATATAAGCATGACTTTGGAGACTGCTGGTGGTAGAGTAAAAGATTCGTGAAATAAGGATTTTCCCTATTCTGAAATGAACTCCGAAACAACGACTTTCAAAAAGTCCACTTTCCGTTGTTTCTTCCTCTGGAAAGAGTGGAGAAATTGGTTGGATTGTGTCTGTGCACAACGCCTTCTACTGCTTAAGGAAATAATATGAATGTATTGGAATAACTGGCTGCGCAGGCTGGCTTGTTATTGGAAGCGGTACTCCAGCGACCGTCTGTTCAGATGGAACTTGAGCAGACAGCCAGTCTTTTTGGGACATTTGACTACTTTTCCGGGACCTAGCTGGAACCACCGGCAAAACGAATTAAATTTCAAAAAAAAACCTATGTTTCTAAGAACTTGGAAGGAAAGTCCGCAGTGGATGAGAGTGTGTACCAAAAATATATGTAACGCTTTCAACGCATGACGAAACTGTACATGTACTGTGTTGCATTTCCCCCACCTGCGACGAAACTCTGTCGCAGTATACCTGGTTTCTCTTACGACCTAGATGTATTACACCACAGTCTGCCCCTCCCCATAAAATTTTATGAAAACATGGTAATAATAAGAACTAGACCGAAAGCGACTACCATCAGCAGTATCTTTCAAGGTCGGTAGACCGCTTTCTTTAGCAGCGAAAGACTTAGACGGTTCTCGTCCTGTGATGTAAACTGTTGCTCCAGCTTGTCCCAACTGAAGAGCGATTCCTTTGCCCACTCCTCGTGATGCCCCAGTCACTAAAGTGACCTGTCCAGCAAGTGGCTTTTTGGGATCTGTCTGCGACGACATGGCTGCCATGTGCTGGAAACTTGTAACAACGTTAAAAGATCAAAGAATAATGTTCCTATAGGCATATAGAGCATTTCGAAAGAATAAGCCCCGAAAAAGCCCTTTCTATGCGGCGTCCTTCCGAGAAAAGGCGAAGTGCTTTTCAAAATTACGCTGTGAAGTTAATCCCGTCGTGTCTTCTGGGCCTTTACAGGACCCTCTGCTCCACAGGCGTAATTTATCAGTCATATCTGAATGGCGCAGATGCACTTCACTCACCAACCTGCCTCAAGAACATATAAATGTTCACCATTATTATTTTACATGCGAATGAGTAAAAGTTTCGCTCTATATAATTTAACCTTTCTAAGATTGAGACCATACATGAAATTCATTTCAGACGACGTCTTCAAATTTTTTACGCCTTTTCACCACTAAAAATGCCAGTGCGCATTGCTTGCAGTCAGGACGTACGAGAATTTAAAGCGTGAAGAGGGAAGTAGGCGGGACAAGGTGAGGGTCGGAGGAGAAAGACAGGGTGATGGTCATGAAGAAGATATTATTCAGAAGGCATATTGCTGGGAAAATGGGGAATTACTTCAGCTCTTCGAGGCAATGCAGCTTGAAGAAGCTTGTATTAAGAAAAAAGTTCTGAGGATTTTTTATTAATGTTTTCGTGATGTTTTCACTCAGAGAATTCCCAAGAGTGAATCTGAGAGGCTTGGCTTGAGAAAAGAACTTCCTCAACACTTTTTTCATTCATTCCGTTATTTCCAAATCAAATCTGAGGATAATCCATGCAGAAGCCTTCCGAATAAATAATTCGGATATCATATAATGTCAACCGATGACTGCAACAGCTGCAACAACCAAATTTGTCAATATGAAACGTCTTACGATATATTTGCAATTCTTTCGTGACGTGAGAAATTTCAGCGCTATAAATGTTCCCATTATGAAACTGCAACTAGAAGGAAGAGAACGTCGAATTTATTGAGAGTAACCGTATCATCCGACGAGAACAATCTGCTGAACGGCGGTATGTAAGTGGGAACAGTTAGTTAGCTGTCAAATAGACAATAAAAGTGCCGAACATCAATCAATATTTTACAAGCTCAACTTTATTCTCACTTCAATGCTTTTGAGAGTATCGAACTCACAAAAAGACCGACGTTTTAACGCCCTTAAAAGTATTACTAAATAATCGGATGCGATCCGACAATTCCTATGAAACAGTGGACACCTATGAGCATTAATTCCATTTATTTTCTTGTGACAACCAAATTGAGCATCACAAATTTTATTCACTTATTCTCTGATGGCGTAAACTGACTTGGAAAATTTCTTGCCAACATGTCCGCTCTACTTCGAAATCACCTAAGGGGCAGAATCTTCAATACTTTCACCTAATGTTCAGTTAATCTCGTATGAAACTTCCGTTCTAAATTTACCTCAACTCGTTCAGTTCGCCATATAGAATAAAAGATCAGCAGACTTTTCCAACTAGGTGAACACCTACACATGTAAAGCTGTTTACTATGGTCCATATAGAACTATATTCAAAATGCTCTCAAATGCTTACGATTGAGACAGGAGTGCGGGCCGTGTTCGTAAGAAACTTGCTCATCGGTGAAGCCGAGTGGGAACGCCAACACGAGTAGGCAAATGCGCGGGTACAAGTTGGCAGCATTTCCGGTCAACAGAGCAGCACAGAGCAGTCACTCCGACCTGTAATAAATATACTTCACTGTAAAACATGTTTTTCGTATTTCTAGTACTTTGGTTCACAATATTCGTTGACCGTCACAGCAAAGGCATGAAAGGCTTCGTAAACCTAGGCAGATGGGCTTACTCCTCGTGTGTTCGAGAAAGACCTTTCGATGCCACACACGTTTTCATATATGTGCATATGTATGCACACGCCTGCATATATATATTTATAAAACCTTGTCCAATAAAGGGATGAAATTCAGATGTCTCGCTTAGCCAGCCAGTGCTTTACCACTGCCCACCTGAACATTTTCAGCTACTATCACCCGTGTTGATGAAGTCCAAGTGCGCAGATTATTTCAAATCCTGACGAGTGCATTCCGCCAACAATACAGCTGAACTGACATTAGCATGATAGAATGATTACAGGTAGAGCTGGGTTCTAAACAAATACGTTGCCAGTATATATATATATATATATATATATATATATATATATATATATATATATATATATATATATATATATATATATATATATATATATATATATATATATATATATATATATATATATATATATATATATATATATATCAGGGAAAGAGCTGAAAAGGGTGAAGGCAAATGAAGTTGACAAGAAAATTTTAAGAGAATTGCCCAGAACTGTAAAACCTACCTAACATCACTGCATCAAAATGCAGAAGAGTACGCATTCTTTATACAGCTCAGCCCATGATTTGAAATATGTCAATACCGACTGAATGGCTATTTGAACGGGCACAAGCTCCCGTTAACAGCACCACTTTCGAAATGGTGCAATCTGTTATTGGTGGTGTGCAAAGATAACGACAGTCATGTAGCGTGGTGGCGAATGGAAAGCGAAGGTGGGAGAAAGCATTTAAAGCAACAAATTACATCTCCATCCCACGGAACATATAAGAATTATTGGAAAGATGGGAAAACCACGCCGAAGTAAAGTTTTGTTAGGTTGCTGGGATAGCCCAAGTTAAAAAATTTTGCTAACTTTGGTCACCTTCCGGAAATTTTATGATGCCGTTGGCTTTCTTGAACTCAAGAATTTTCTGCTTCCTTTCAGGTCTCCTCACCGCGCTGCCTGCTCGACTCTTTCTTCATTCCCTCCCTCCACCCCTTCATTATCCTTTGCTCTTAAAGTGGGGAGGACACAAATCGACAAAACATATGTGACCGGAATCAAAAGCCGCCTGTTATTTATTTGATATAATACTTGTTTAATTATTCAGTTCTAGCAATCAGTTACTCAATTCAATTCATTATCGAATTATTCACTGCAATAACCATGAAACTATGGCACCCTTCAAAGGATAGAGCACCAGCAGATTCAACTCTAGATGAAGTGATCTGGGCTGCTGTAAATTCGAAGCGACTTCCGCTGACAGTTCGAAGCCACGATCAATGGGGTATTAACCGGCGATTGCATCTCTCTCTCTTCCTCGCAAATGTTTTCATTGTCTATGGAAAAACATCGTAAACTTCATGCAACTGACCATACGACCAGAGAAATTCTGGCTCTACGAACCTTCATATCTCCTCATAAGTGCGAATTTCTGCGGCTACCAACTGAATATATCCATCATATCTAACCCTTCGATGAGCGTAGATTATACACTCTTATTACAAATTGATTCGATTTTTTAAAAGCACGGGCATCAACTGTGTGACCTATAAAGAAAACAGTGTTTCAATTTACACCTGGAATATGAGAGGGATACAACCGCTGAGAAATAAAAGTTTCTGCAATGCTTCCTGCAACTAAATTAATAAACAAAGCTCATGTCCACCGTATTGTTTAAAACCATTGTAAAAGAACTGAAACGATTAGTAAAAAGTGTTATTTCTACTCCTACATATCCGTGATATTTTAGTTCAATATTTTCCACTTGAATCAGGCTTGATTGCTATGCGATAAATACACAACAACAACAACGAGTTTCTAGGTGCAAGTGAGGACAGAACAATAACTAGAAGTGGGGCTCCGGGAAAATTTTAGCTGCGAGTGAGACGAGAGGGAAGGATGGGGACTGATGGAGACAGAGCAAGCAGCGTTGGTTAAAAGAACTTTTACGCAAGGCTAGCCGTAAGGGTTGTTGCGTAATTAATTTTCACATGAAACGTTGCACTACTTCAGTAGATCAAGAAAACCATGTGCAGACATAAAAAGACACTAAAACCGCTGAAATTTGACGAATCAAAAAACTTAGGTGACCATCGCTTCACAAACAACTCAAAAAGCTTAGCAATAAAGTTCAAAGTGGATGAATTGAGGGCACCAGAAGCATAGAGACAGACATAATGGTGACCATAAGAGAAAAACCGATTTTGTCCAATACCCGTGAACGAACCTTCCTCAATTCCTTTCGCAAACATTCGCGAAAAAACATCAACTCACAAAAAATAAAGCTATTCATATGTAGTCGACTGAGTGGCACATATGTACAGCTGATGTATTCAATCAATAACGAGCGCAACGCGAAGCAACGGCAATAACAGCCAAAACAGCAGTCATAATGTAAACAACAGCCGAGCAAAATAATGCACGGAATTCCTGCTCATGCGGAAAATTCAAGCTGAAATGTTTTTTTGCAATTGTTTTCGCACAAAAATATGAAACTTTGCCTCAAGATTTTTATGAATATTCGCTTTTATTTATTTATAACACAAGACTTGTTGATTTAATACTCCGAACTTATTTATTTATTTCATTAGACGTACTCATTTGGATTTGTAAATTATCAATTCGAAGTTCAAGAATGAGGAATTTTGGCATCGAATACAACGAAATAAAGAATTCATCTTGAGAGAAAAACCGTTTGTTGCTTCACAACGAAATGCAATTTCGATCACTGCGCCGAATTTATAATTCGATCATTTGCTGATATGCCGATTCTATGAAATCGATAAAAACGCTTTCGAGATGATCATTGCTGGTAAGATTGCGTACAAGAAGTTGTCCATGCCGTATAATCTCATCGTATCTTTCTTTATTTTTACCCACACTTTGCATCTGTAAACAAGAACTCGAGTGATTCAATAAGAATGCACTGCGAAATGATGAGCTGCAAATTGCATAATGATGCTTGAGAGCTGTTGCACAAGTGCACAGAAAATCTGAAGTAACTCGGTCGAATGATTTACAGTAATTTTAAGCTCGCAGCACATATTAGTGGATACCCTTTAAGGTCTGGTGAAATTTCCCGCAATTATTTTGCCCTGGTTGGCTCCAAACGTAGGTTAGGGCTTCGTTGATGTAGTTTTTCGAATGCTGTTCGTAGAGTAAGTGGACGCCAGCGTTTTCTCGTTACATGAAACCAACGCTGCTATAAAATAAAAGCAATCTCCGAATCAATGATGGTTCGATTGGGCGTTGAGAAGTGCCATCATGTCATGGAATACGTGACTACTTCCAACAAAACTCATCGCAATAACTACCTTTGCAGTGTTCATTGTGTGAACAGTCGCTACCGATGTGCCTGTAACACGAACATGATGAAATCAGTGCTGCCTTATCTTGGACGGAATGTGTCTAGAAAGGAAGAATTTTGTTTAAGGAAGGATGCCTTAGGTAGTTGGCCACCAAGTGCGTTTTGCATCTGGTCACTGATGTTTCATTCATGCGAGGTGCACTTTCGGCAATCGAAGCAATTCAACTGACTATCTCGGCGACGAAGGATACAAATGTTCTTTAAAATTTCGGTTTTTACTAAATCATCGCCTCGGATTTGTGTGAAGTTCGCTACGTGAAGCGGAGAAAAAAGGAGAGAGCTTATAAGGTGTACAGTTGTTATCATGCATTCTTAGCACGTCGCACGTCGGTGTGCATCTTTCAAGGGCGAAACCTGCCGTATGTCGCTAATCTCAAAAAAACTGATACGTGTCTTTGACGTTGGCTAGAGAAAGGAAAGAGTGACTCCGATGATCAAAGAATACGAATCGTTATGCCGATCTGTCGATTCATTTGCTGAAATGTGAGGAAGCATTCGTTTAAAATATTCCATCAAATAAATTGCCAAATCGATGACTGCTTTAATGGTTTCAGCGTCGAATTCTTCAAATCCGCCACAAAAAAAACAATGAAGCAGGAAATGATGCTATTTTCAACGTTACGTCCTTCACATCATTTGCTTCTTTGTGGGGCTGAAGATTTTTGAAGTCATGCACAGCTGAAGCTATAGAGAATATGCTGTCGATTCCGGCAATGAACTTAAGTAGGCTGTATA
Organism: Ascaris suum; assembly: GCA_013433145.1. NCBI lineage: Eukaryota > Metazoa > Nematoda > Chromadorea > Rhabditida > Ascarididae > Ascaris > Ascaris suum. Next base: position 4,192,054 of record CM024175.1, read on the forward strand.
TTCTAGAAGGAGTTCTCGAAGTCTCTTTTTTTATTTGAGAGGAATTCTGCCTGTTTCGTTTGAAGAATTTCAAGTAATTGCCGATACTGCGAAGTGCTGTTTGAGCGACCCGTTTCCACATGCTGAAGCAACCGTCAATACGATGTTTCAATGATATTGTTTGGTGAAATAGCAGGTTTTTGAAACTCTTTCATGCTTTCGGTCTTCCATTGATTTGATACTGTGAAGCGGGTGGGTAATATGCATTTCTGAAGGAGTGGTTATGGTAACTGGGAAAGGATGCTCTGACGACGGATAGGAAGAAATAGCTACCACACCTCAAGTTCTGGAGAATGTGAAATAATCGCTCCTTACTCTAAACACATCGATCTGGGCCATATCTCGCACACAGTTGAGAAATTCGTTCCGTAATGAACGGTGCAGTGAAAATCAAAGGAATGCAAAGACGATGCTAGACATATGGAGCACGTTACTGATCAAAGAGAAAGGGTTCAGGCATATGGTTTCACTTTCTTGCCGTGTAGTCGTTTTCGAACAAGACGAAGATACTGCGAATTCGAGGATACTGATGCACATCAGATGAACAAATTAGGGAGAGTAGCGCCAAATTAAACTGCGATAATGCGCAGGAAGGGGCGAGCTTGTAACCATAGCACACGCCGAGATGAAGTCCTATCCAAAACATAGGATTGATTTGTCTCTCTCAAAGCTTGTCTGTTTAATGTGTAACGACTGATTCAGCGTCAGAATATGGTTGAATACGAGCGCATTTATATGGGGAACGTTCCCCCAGCTTGGCAGAACAGATGATTATACGGTGAGTTCGAGATTTCAGATTTATAACACTGTTGTAATTGCACAAAGGTGTCTTGTGAGACCACTGAGCTTGATTAACCCAAACTTTTTTCCGTGGAATTCTGAACCATGGGCTTGCGAACTTTGTGAACGGAGCACTGTTATTTTTGACTGATTATGGTGCACGGAATAGTAATGCAAACGTTCGTATATCGAATGTGTTCCCAGGCGGATAGAGGGTTCGGGTATTCGACGAAATTTTCACGAACAAAAGAGCGAAATGCTCAGCCCAGTGATGCTATCAACACGTATTAAATGTTCATGATAGGAGATTTCGATGGTTGGAATCTGGAGGTGCCAAATTTGCCACATATGGCAAATTCCCACCCAATCACCTTCATGCAAAGTTGATCGCGGTGTTGTAAATGCGATTTTTGGCATTTTCACTTTCAAATGCTATTTGGCGCGTACATCTATTTGCTTTAGGAACTATAGTCCCTATCCTCAATGGATTTCGAATGAGAATTGGACAGATATGGTCTATCGAACAGTTTTCATCTCTTCGATGCTCATAAAAAAACGTCGATTTCATCAATCCACTTTTCATTCAGTAATTACGTCCTCATTTATATGCATGTATTCGAAAGCACTAATGGAAAAGAGCGCTCTTTTATGTCAACGGTACTGGCGAGCTACCTCGTTGAACTAGGCATAACTCGAGCAGTTTGATCTGTTTTCAACTGTTACTCCGTAATTGTTTCCAAAAAAGTATTTCCTTGTGCTGTAGTAGGTTTGCTAGGTATCTCCCAGCAGTTCTTTCACTTCTTTATTCTTTCAAAATTTAGATTGCTTTCGTCAGGAAAAGGAATTTGCGTAGCCAGCTACCATAAGACGCACACTTGATAGAAAGATGCTGCGTCAATTTGACCATGAGAAGCTTTTGCCATTGCAGGAGCAAATAGACGTTCATGTGATATTTCCGCTGCCTCCGCCACTGGAGCCTCCACCATGATAACGTCAGCTAGGACCGATGTCCACAGAATGATTTCATCATAGCAAAATTTTTGGTGCAAAAGTGTATTGTTGCTCCCCCCCCCCCCTTTCCCCAAATCTATGATGTTGTGTTCATAGAGCTTTTTCAAAAATTTAGTTAACTCTGTTTAGATCGCACTCACCGTACAATATTTTAGCACGTATTTTAGCACCAAAATGACTACTCTTTATGCATACTGCACTTTGCACACGTCGAATTTTCTCGACGTGCATGAACAAGATGACACCACTGTAGGGGATTAACTTATTGCATTATACGATAAAGAAAAGTGTCTAAGACGTTGGACGAGATCACTGTGAACAGGCTAACGATAAAATCAAGTGCTAAAGAACACTTCGAAACGAATCACTACTTTCTCGGTTTAAAAGAGAACGAACAAGAATATCGAAGAGTAGCGCCATTGTGAAAAAAATTTGTTCAAAAATGTCTCATATTCCTTTCTTATTCTCTCAGAAAGTTGAATTAGACAAGCAGCACAGCATTTTGCAAGCGGACGATTCGCCTTTCAAATGAAGTTTCTTTTCAGGGCAATACAAAATGAGTTAAGGGAAATTAATAAAGCGACGGCGGCGATCAAAAAAGCCGAATTATGAATTTGTTATGAGGCATAAACGAATGCATTTAGGAGAGTCATCGTTCAGAAATGCACCGCTGAACAAAAACTAGGCGAGATGAGAAACCGCTGAGCCGAAAAAGGAACATTGAACATGCTTTTGATTTTGCAGTAGGATGCACATCAGTCAGCCAACGATGTACATGTTGCTTTAAGTTTAAATTTAAGTGCTTGCACTTTTATGGTTTTGCGAAGGTAGCCAATGAGTAAGCATCTTTATGAAGGTGCCCTATAAGTTCTACATCTTAAGCATACATAAAGCAAGCGGTTGACCACAGAGCATTTGCTGTACCTCATGCGTGTTATATAGTTTTCTAGCAATTCATGTAACATTGCAAGTGTTACATGACATAGGGGCATTCCATGATTACGTGTGTTGCTGAATATAATCGTTTTTTTTACCGTGCAGTACTGTTCATAGTTGCATCTCTATTCGTGACCTATTTCTCGTCTCTGCCAGGGTGGAACTACTCATCAACGAGGATCAACGAGGATGAACCTGTCACCTTGCATCCGAAGCCACTTGGCTTTTCATCCTCCTCCTCCCCACCCCGCTCCATTCACGCTACCATTTTTGGGACATGTTGGCGTCACCGTAACCAAACAATCCCGCACTTCGACAACAGCCGAGTTACAGTTATTTTGCTCAGTTAAATGCAAACCACAAATTCTCGTAATTGCACATTGAATGTGTTGCAAGCTTCTTGGCAGTTGCCATTAAGTAAATCAGTGAATGGCAAAAGATAACGAAGTGGAGTAGCATGAATAAAAAATCGAAAGCACTGATATTGAAGGTAAAGGAGGGACGAAAGAGGAAAAGGTCGAGGTGTTAAAAAATGGTAAAATGTTTGCCGCCATTACTTTTATGACAAGGGAAACAATGTGTCCGAGTGTCTTCTTCTTACCTCAGTAATCCTGAGCGTGTTCCAACTGACGCATGTTGAAGACCTTCATTTCGTTCAACTTCTGCTAAAACGAGTTCTGAACGGAACTTATGCACGACGTTATTGTAATGCGTATATCTGCGTCCACTCGTCATTCAAATTGTTCTGAAGTCCCAAAAAGTGATGTGCTTTGTAGAGAATCTATAAGAAAAGAGATATGCGAAAAACTGCCACGAAGAAAGTTAGCAACTTATATCTGCAGTGACTATTGTGTAATAGGCGAAAACGTTCGAGGATAATAGCAACCTTTACTCGAGGAAAGTTTGGTGCTGCGTATATATGCCTCCAGTTTGCCAAAGGACTGCAGAGAGAAGGTTTAAACACCAAAATTCGTTGCATATCTCTTCGAAAAATTAAAGTAATTGCCTGTCCACTATGAAGGGATAATCTCATGACAGAATATCACGCTAGCAGTCTGAAAGGCACTATTTTTTCCGGTTTGCTCATTTCCTCTTCATCTTCGTCAACGCATGTCATCATGGAACAATATAGCTAATTGGTGAGCAATAATGTAGATGATTAATGATGCTCTCACCGCGTGCACATTCATAGCTTTGTAAGTTTCTCGTTGCTTCATGAGCACGGAGGAGGAGGTTCGTTCTCACATTGTGCCAGGATCGTTATCAATGTCACGTTGTTGCCTCAAATTACTCTTACATAACACAACGCAAAATGTTTTCTTTTTATTGCGTCGGAATAGCAGTACCAGTATCCGATTACATTAGAAGCGTGTGCATTCCGATTTGATCGGTTAGGGACCGATTCGCCGATGAGGTGTTTGCGAGCATTACCCTTGATTGAGGAGCCTTGAGTGGCTGACTCCGCCAGCAGAATTACGACGCTGCAGAATAAAGCGCGATGCAATGTGCTCAGATATACCATTGAAATACAACATGAATTTCATTAATGGAGAAATTTAAATGATCTATTATATTTTATTAGATCACAAGTTCACCGTCTCGCAACATTTAATGATACAACATTGCAATACTGTTTTGCAGATTTGCTCCCCCCTATTGCCTTATGACCACATCTGTCGGTTTATGTACGTGCGCTTGTCTGTCTGTCTCTTCAGTATTTTCATTTCGACAATCATTTGTAGGTAGAAGTAAGAAATTTGATGAGTACAGTCCACACCAACCTCAAAGAAAAAACCGCTGAACATAGAAAAAGTTAAAAGTTGAGCACATTTTAAACCAATCGTATCGAAAAAATGAAACCTCTCTGGTGATTTGTCCGAGCGACGGGATGAGCAAAAAAAGAGACCTTCTGTGTTCAGCGCGTTCCATTTCTTCTTGCAAACTTTTTAAATGATTGCTTAAATAAACTAGAAGCGATAGTGCACATCGCGCAAACACCCCCTCTCTGTCCGATTTTACTATCTCAACTGCAGATACTGCAAGAGCAACGAGTGCAGGCACTCGTGATTGTATGTATATATTTATAGACCTGCCAAGTTCAGCTTGTGGGAAATTAAGTTTGAGCTTCCAAGCCGTAATCTTCTTGAACTATGTGTTTCAAAGCGAAATTCTGGTCAATTCCGAAAGCCTACTAAATTGAGTGAGTTCTGCACGGGTTTGTCTAAGTTGAAGTCAATATCGGGACGTAAATGCCTCAGATTCTTTACGTGGCTGCTGATTGGAACACTGCATTAACCATTTGATGATTACTGCTCAGATTGATGCTAAAAGAGACTTCATAATATGCGGTAGATTAATATCTTTGAGAAGTACCCATATTGTACACATTTATCAGACTCCATTTCTATGTATTCATTCGTTGAGGCAAAAGGTCACTTCAAAAAACTCTATTTCCCCGCTTCCACCAAACCAATTAGTTACTACGTCGTTATCAAGGAAAGAAAGGAGTGTGCAAGCGCGATATCACACCAAATTCACCATCTAACATATAACACAGTACTTCTCTTCTTGTGATCAGTAGTTTTGCATTATGGTTTCCTGCGTTAAAGCTAGCTAAGGCATCTATACTTCTTTACAGAGATCTTTTAATAGATAGCTTGCAGCGTATGGAGCTTACAAACGTCGTCATCGTTCAAAAAGGAAATTAGTGCATGCTTTCCCTCTATCTCCCCTATTTCCATGTTTCCCTCTCCCTGTAGTTCTATTTTCCTTGTTTTTTAGCTTAATCGGGTATTATTAAGTGTCTATTAGTCTATTAGTAAGTGATGTTCTTTTCGAAACATATCGCAATCAGCGTACAAAAAAGCGTAGTAACGTGCTATCCCTCTCAAAATTACTGTGAATTCTTTAAAATATATTTATGATCAGAATTTCAATCCTATTTGCTCAATTCACAAAATTAAAGGCGCACTAATTATTTGATTCGGTTAGACTTTGAAATTAAGGAGGTGGTATCTCCTAACGGAGCAATTACCTTACTGCACCTTCAATGATGTGACTGGTACATGTGCGGCACTCAGTGATCTACTGTGCGTGCTGAACTCGAGCAGCCAAATATATAACTGCCTGCAATAAGCTTCATTGGGGAAGGGATCATTTAGAGTGCCATTTTTTTTTTGGTGAAAAGCAGTCGTCCTTTTCATTCCTCGTTTGTTTTATCTATGTTAAACCTCATTTCGCTGGCCTTTAGTGCACATGATTTTTGAAAATGTAAGTCCCTATCTTCAACAAATATTCACTATGAATAATAGAGCTAGCAATGTTAGTAGTTTGCACGTCGAAAGCAAACTCCACTCAAAGAAAACTTCCGCCGTTGTACGACAAAACACAGTCGTTAGTTGGCGCAGCTCCATTCAAGTGATTGCTCCTTAGAGGGTATGATGTTGAAAACGATATGAAATATTTTAGTGCTCGAAAAATGAGTTGCAAAAAATTTCCCCAAATTTCGTCTATGTTAATGATGATACATAAAGAAATATTATTTAACATATTATTTCTAATTCGATACATGTAAAAGATGCTTAACCGAATGCTTGCGCCCTACTCATGCGATATAGCCACATAATGGAGCACTACTTTCTCTTTAAAAAAAGGTGCTTGCATTAAAGAGAACTCTGTCGCGGCTGCGCGCAAAAGTTGCACAAAGATCGCGTGCCAGTGCTTTGTCTTCAAAATACATGAAAGCATAAAGCTGCGATAAGCGCGCCATAAAAGTTATGCGCAAATGAGTAAACAAAGTGAGAGTTGATTTAAAGCTGTAGAATGTTTTGCAGCAGTGGGTAATGATGGAGTGAAAGCGAACAATGGCTGAGGTTGTTGGCTAGCCATCAGATATTGTTATGAACAAGAAAATGGGAAATGCATATGCGAGTAAAACAAATTGGCACAAAGACGGCCTGTCGGGGCTTTGCATTCAAACTGCTTAAAGACAAAAGGGTGCCATAAAAACGTCATGAAAGTTATGCGCATCGAACAAACAAAGTGAGTGTTGAGTTAAAGCTGCAGAACGTTTTGCAGGAGTGGGTAGTGACGGGGTCAAGGCAAACAAAGGCTGGGGTTGTTAACTGGCCAATGTTATGGAGGGGGGGGCAGAATTATCAGAAGGTGCTAACAATGGGTCTATATAAATGAACCCAAAGTTTCGGTAACACAGTGACTTGGATCGGAGTTGCGACTCCGACGTTTGGCTTCGATGCGTTTTTTTGTCCTTATGTGCATGTCTCAATAGTAAGCGTGCCCTTTAATGGAGCAGTAATGTTATAGAATATCACTTGAGTTTCTTCGGTTTTGGTTTTATCCCATTGTCAGCATCTTTGAAAACAGTGTCCCCACTTTGCGTTTATTGGCTAAATAAAGTAAGCGTGCCTCTTAGTGGGTTGTAATGTTATAGAATGCGCTTGGATTTCTTCGGCGCTTTGATTTTGAGTCCACTGTATGTGTATGTCGTTGATAATTAGGTGTTAGTTGTAGGTTATCATTGAGTTTCTTCCGCTTTGATTTTTTATCCCATTGTGTGTGTCTTTGAAAATTAGTGTCATTTCGTCGCGTTTTACTGTTTAAACGCGAATATCACTGAATACCACATGAGTTTTTTCGGCTTTCGCTTATCCCAGTGTGAACGTCGTTGACAGTTAAGTGTTACTTCGACGCGTTTTATTGTCCAGACGTGATAATAAAGGTTTAATTACTCAAGTTCGAGGGTGCGATTCACAAAGCAGTGGAAAGGTGCATCAGGTTGTGGCACAGCAGAATCTCATATTGGTATTGTAAGACGAATCAGCTCAACGTCAAAAGTGTACTCTTGGGTAACTGTCAGAGCATGAAGGTGTTCATTGACAAGTGGAAAGTGTCAATATTTGGACCAGCGCGACAACTAGGCCGGTCGCAGCAGACGGGAGCTCAGTGATTGGGATCGTCGACTCCAACGGTGATCGCGGTGGATCGACACCAGTGGATAAAGAGACAGATCGACGGTGGATCAGGAACCCCACGCGTCAATTCAGAGAGCTGACTACGGCAGACAGCGGACAACGAAGGCGACTCAATCGACAACGAACAACAACAGTGACGAGGGCCTAATTTTTAACAGTGATATTTTTCTTGTTTTTTCCTCCATTTATATTATTTCTTCACGAACCTTTGGAGAGCTGTCACATATTGAAATTATTGACCATCTTCACCTTCAATTAACACCCAACATATTCACAACACAAGTGGGAAAGTGGGGATTGCTCAATACAATCTCCTTTCGATTCTGTTCCTAAACGAAGATACAAATATGAATTAAATTATCTGCAACCCTGCATTAGTTAACAGAGCACAAACTGTTTCTGATGGCATATAGCCTGATGGCATACTTCGAAGAAATCACAAGAAGACCCAAATTATCGACAAATATTGAACATTTACGACCATAGTTAAGTGGATAAGTTGGTTACGCAGACATATTCCATCTGATATGGCGATAGCTTGTACCTGAGATATTATGAAACGTTTAAAATCCCGTTTAATATTTAGCGCATTCCCTCTAATATTTCATAAGAATAATCTAACTAAAAAACGCTTCTAACTAATGTTCGTTGAATTTATCGATAATTTATTTTATACTATGGGAAACGGAAATGAGTCAGCGTTATTTGATAAATTTGCAAAAAGGTTCGTTTTAAAAGTTTATCGACTCTTATCTCGGCCTTCACACTTTGTCTTATTTACAAATGCATTAGAGCAATGTAATAAATTATAGTTTTATTGGTGATGTTGAAATACAACCTGTTGTACCATCACTGAAAGCGAAGTGCACCGCATTTCCGCCTTTTATTTGACTAATATGCTAAAAAAGACTTATCGATGTAAAGAAACACTCGTAGAATTACAATTGTAGATTGTGAAGCGGTTGCATAAATGCTGTCAACTGAGCGATTTCGTAAATTGAGGAAGAAATTTTTTGCACACACGTCTTAACCCACTTGCCTGAAAGCTCTCCGCATATTGGTGAAACGACACATGATATGGGGAAACCATCTATTAGGTTTCATCATCGCATCTCTTTGCTTCATGCTGGCTATTGTGGGCACAGTGAATGAGCGCTTCACTCAAACGGCTATAATGCTAGAGCAAACAGCGGTCGACTTGAAAAAGATGCTTATATGGTTTTATTCTTCAACATTTCTACGTCGGACTAGAAAATTTGTTCCTCTTAACTTTTATATATATATATATATATATATATATATATATATATATATATATATATATATATATATATATATATATATATATATATATATATATATATATATATATATATATATATATATATATATATATATATATATATATATATATATATATATATATATATATATATATATATATATATATATATATATATATATATATATATATATATATATATATATATATATGAAATCCGCAATATCGAAACCCGAATTAAGAACATAACCTTTTGCACTCGATTATATTGTGTTCTTTGGCAACCACCTGGTTCATCTTTCTGCCTCCTTTGTTGTCTACATAGGAATAATCACACTAACGCAAACCCTCGACAAAAATAACGTTCTAGTCTTTGCCCTTTAAAGCACTTATGTCTTCACGTCTTCAATATCATACGGCTACGTTTAGTGCCGAAACCCTTGTCTCACCTCCATTGGTCCTTAATACCCTTTTCGTTCGTAAATTCTCATGCTAGATTTCGTTCCAACGATTTTAAAAGGAATCCACTCACGATCTTTGCTCTCTCTGTTTTTATATGAACACCAATTACGTAATGTAATTAGTATAAGCTAGTATCCTTAAATAGCCCTTCGCTTTTGCCAACCGAAATCTTCTGCGCATGGAAAGCGACAAAGAAACAAATCCCCAAAGCTAAACTCGTGGTTGCTTTTTGCTATGGTTGCTTTGCAGTTAAGCTCTCCAAATGCATATACTCGCCTGCAAACGATCCTGTTATCGTGCATGGAAATATCCAATACAAGTAAACGACCAAAACTACTTCTTGTGTAAGTCATTTGATTATTGCAATAATTAGAGAACTTGGCTATGGCATAAATGATCAATTAAAGTCAGTGAAAGCTTATCTGCTCCGTCTTGAAGTGGATACGGTTTTCTTCAGCCTCCAAAGAACTATGGGTTGCTTTATACTTTCTTATTAACTTATAGCCTTTCTATCGAAGTGCTTAAGCGGTGGCGAGCGACGGTGAACTGTTGGTTGTTTCATATGACAAACTAATATATTTTATGAACGCTTTCATCGAAAACACTTTCATTACTTGTTCTCATTTGTGCGTATTGTTTTCTGCGGCTAAGGTGATTGAAGGAACGACTGCATGGGGTTGGGCTCATGTGGCATTCGTTTACTGCAGCTGATAGCTCGAGATGCGGTAGTGTCTGAGGATTCTCTTGTAGTGGGCAACAACATGTCCTTCCATATTTTCTGAAATGCGCACTTTTCTCCGTCATCATTAATGAGACTGTGGCAATTACCACATACTGCAGACTGCGTATGCTCACTACCAGCCTTACAAAATTTTCATCATTTTATCCCAAAATATTCAAAAAGGACTGTATTCAAATAGCTTGAAATCATGACATGACAATAAACACATATCAACATCATAACCTTGGTCCATACAACTGTTTAATGCTTGAAATAAAGCCATCACTATGTAACTTTATGTCTTACTCACAAACTTCACGCGGGAAAAAATTTTTTCAACGCTTTAACCATTCAAAGTCGAAAAAGCTAAATCATCCTCTGTATCAGGCGTGCGCATTTCTTACGGGTAACTTATCACGCACTGATATGACCTTTCCATTTGCTTTACTTTCAACCGTAAACACCTTGATTGACTCCATTGTTGTGTTGGTTGAGTGTGCAGCAAATGTATTCATTTATGTTGCATAACGCATGTAACTAAAAGTGTTGAACACAATTTCGAATAACGTAACTGTTCTATTCCTCCACCGTCCGAAGCTCTTACAATTTCACCAAATTTATTTGATTATGAAATGGCTAGAAATTTCGAAAGCTGGGCTCACTTTTGCGTTACGAGTAAAGCATTCATTATGCTAGAGAACATCATTTTGTCGTACGTGGCAGGTTGTAGTATGGTAGAAATTGTATTTGCTATCACATATTTGCGTTGGCGCTACTCCAATCTCCGACTATGTTGACCACCGTCCACAGTTGAGTTGTTTGGTTGTATGTGTAGTCGCTATGTGTATGGAATGAAGTGAAGGTGGACAACAATTTGAATACATAATAGTTCCCCAAAAGTTCGCGAGAACTAGTATAAATGGAGGAAGAAAGAAGAAAAATATCACTGTTAGGAGTTGGGTCTATGTCCGTGTTGTTGTTCGATGTCGACTGGGCCGCCGCTCGTTGCCGCTGTCTTCCGAAGTCCGCTCTGAGTTGACGCGTGGGGTTCCTGATCCACCTTCGATCTGTCTGTTCATCCACTAGTGTCGATCCAACCACGATCACGGCTGGAGTCGACGGTCCCTATCACTGAGCTCCCGTCTGCTGCGACCAGCCTAGTTGTCGCGGTGCCCTAAATACTGACACTTTCCACTTGTCAATGAACACCTTTATCCTCTGACAGTTACCCAAGTATATATTCTTGACGCTGAGGTAGTTCGTTCTACAAAACCAATATCAAATTCTGCTGTGCAAAGTCCTGCGCGCACCTTTCCACCGGTTTGTGAACAACACCCTCAAACTTGGGTAATAAACGATTTAACATTTAATCACCAATGACACAGTGGGATGATAAATTACACCTGAAGAAACTCAAGTGATATTCTGTAATATTACAACCCGATTAAAAGAAATGCTTATCTATCAGACATGTACTGAACAAGAAAGGGCAACAACGCCTCTAAGTCAAACCTTGGAGTCGCAACTCCGATCCAAGACACTGTGTTACCGAAACTTTGGGTTCATTTATATAGCCCCATTGTTAGCACCTTCTGATAATTCTGGCCCCCCCCCCTTTTCTCCATAACATTGGCCAGTTAACAACCCCAACCTTTGTTTGCCTTGACCCCGTCACTACCCACTCCTGCAAAACGTTCTGCAGCTTTAACTCAACACTCACTTTGTTTGTTCGATGCGCATAACTTTCATGACGTTTTTATGGCACCCTTTTGTCTTTAAGCAGTTTGAATGCAAAGCCCCGACAGGCCGTCTTTGTGCCAATTTGTTTTACTCGCATATGCATTTCCCATTTTCTTGTTCATAACAATATCTGATGGCTAGCCAACAACCTCAGCCATTGTTCGCTTTCACTCCATCATTACCCACTGCTGCAAAACATTCTACAGCTTTAAATCAACTCTCACTTTGTTTACTCATTTGCGCATAACTTTTATGGCGCGCTTATCGCAGCTTTATGCTTTCATGTATTTTGAAGACAAAGCACTGGCACGCGATCTTTGTGCCATTTTCGGGCGCAGCGGCATCGACATCACGTTAAATATTTTTGTTCGTCAACGCAGAATCCGAATGCGGTTGCCTGCCTGGGGATTCGGCCAAGGGGCTACTGCCGAGAATGTGAATAGCAGCAGCCAAACCATAACGGAAACAGCTGGTGTGCAGTGATTTAATGCATAAAACAAACTGTCGCGACAATTTCTTGTTTGAACAATTTCATTTTGACGTACATGTTTACCGATATGAAAATTCAAGCAACAGCAAAAGCTGAAGAGATGCAAACCAGCCAATGTTGTCGAAATATCCCCACACGATTTTCTGTGAAATATTCGTCCTGTGAATCTGAAATGAAAACATCCAAGATAATGGAGGCGTGTAGAACTAAGCAAAACAACAAGGAACTTTCGGATGTAGTCCCTTCTCGCAAATGCAAACCAATTAAATGACGTGGTGAAGTTGCCAATGCTCCGTTTACGAGCGAGTAATCGACTTCGATATAGGCAGTCTTTCTAGCGTGTAGCAACTTGTTAAGTTTCTTCGCAATAAAGCAAACTCACCTTCGCGCAGATGAACTCAGGTACGTTTCACTTCAAACCGCTCATTTGTGATGTATTTTTGCAGGTTTCATCCTGATATTATACATAGCAGGCAGTTTATTGTCGACAACAGAGGATTCAAAAGTGAGGACACATTGTGCTGTTTACCATCGCAACTCTTCACGTTTCTTTTGTTAGATTTACGAATTTTTTGCAGTTGCTCTAATGCTGCATTGCATAGATTTCGTCATTTGCGCTCTTCTAAGAACATGAAGGCATTTCATGAGGTTGACTACTATTCTTCATGAGAACGTGAAAGTTTTCAGCCGGAAGGTTTTTCATAATGTCCTTTGCCAACATTCGTTTTCGCAGTGTGCATTTCTGGTATGAATATATATATATATATATATATATATATATATATATATATATATATATATATATATATATATATATATATATATATATATATATATATATATATATATATATATCCTTTTTGGATGCTACCGACATACCTAAATGCACATGCACCAAAAAGTCTTCACACCTCTTTATTAAAGCCACAGCCTGTAAAAGGTCTACTTCGAAAATTTTATTGGGCAGATTACATGTTGATGCTGTGATTCCTCTGTTGACATTTTCGGAACCTTTAATTCTCATTTTCTCCTGAAACACCTTCCAGTTATGTCTCTGATGGGTAATATTTATAGAGACTCACCATTGCAGTTCATGTGCAAAGTGACTGTGACGATATCGTGGTGAACTGTTGTGAGCGTGATGATACAAACTGAAATCAGAGCAAAGGAATTCCCTTCTCTCCAAACTAGTAAAAGCTCTTAGTCTCGCTGATAATATTGTTGCGTTGTTCACAGAAGTCTGAGTTCATCTTGCGAAATTATCATCCCCCAGTTTTATAAATTTTTGATGTTTTCGCATTCTGCTTCCACTATTCGTGGGAAAACTCCGTGAGCAACGAATTTCGTGCTTTAAGCGTGCAGCGAGTGGAGCAGAATACCTCGCAAAGATGGCCACCTTGTGAATTCAGTTGAAAACCATCTCAAAGAAAAGACGAACCAGGTGCTTCTTAAAGGAATGATTAAAACAAGGTTAGAAAAGGAATTTCAAAATTCTGATGACCTTCGCAAAACCTTCACTGCGAAAAACTGTGATTCATAACAGTGAGATTTGCGTGAGAGCCCTGTCAGCAATGAAATATCGGCTTCTCGTGGGTAAGAGCAGCTACAACACAGCCTGTTCCATCGTTACCGCTCTGAGTTGCTGCAGTAATTAAAACATACGAAGGAGGTTCCATGTCATTGCTGCTTCACAGTGTTGAAACTTTTGCTACCTTTGGTGATTTGCTCATTTTATTTAAACGTTACATTATTGATTCGAGCTTAAACGGGGAATGAGTCTTCTTGAAGATCGCTATGTGATTACCGTTATGCCGCAAGGAAGTTTTGAGGGCCATTCTGTCCATCTATTAGAAAAATAGTAGAAAAATGCCAATATTATTACATCCTTTCGGCGAACGAACGCTCAAATTTTTAACTGTCGAGTGGCAGGTGCTGAATGTTTACACAAGCATGCTAAAAAACTGCACGCTGCATTTCGGTCATCGTTTTTGAAACGATATTTTCATTCACGCAATTGATTCTCTGCCCAAATTGAAATTCGTTGCAGTTGCTTAAGTAGATTGAAGTTGGAAATTTTCTTAGAAATTACGTCACGTGCACCCGGAAAGCATTCCTTCAAATGGCAATGAAGCCAGAAATCATCACTTTGTTCCCGTAAAAAGTAAATTCAGCCATTTTTTCATATCCTCGAATCTTTCGTGATTGCTCAACGCTAGAGGCTTCGTTGCTATGCCATCAGAAAGTGATTACGTTCAGTGCAGAAACGTTCTATCGTTGTCCTTTCTTCTTAAATCTACCCATTAAATTGCTTTATCGTTATTATAACACCGCCGCTATTTACATAGGTGGGCGGTTACAGGTGCATGTCGCTTTCTTCATTAGCCGATTAATGATGACTTCATCACTCGTCAGCTTCGTGGTTCACTGCATCACCGATCAATTTCAAGAATGTTTCGCCAAAAAAAGGAGGAAAATGCCTATCTTCTTATGCTCGACAACCCATTGCAGTAAGACTGATGTATTCAAATTTAAGTCAATTCCTCGTGCTCGTGTACAATGAGAAATTGCAATTAACGGGTTCTGCATGCCCCTGATGGCGTCGGAAGGGCGCCTCTTAACTGGAGAACTTCCGCAAAAGCGATAATTTAGTAGCGTAAAATCCCTGCGTTTTATGATTATAATCGAAGAAAATAAGGCAAAATATTGTGCATGTGCTTTCCTTCTGTCAAAGATTGGACCGACGCTGTGGTGCTTTAAAAAAATTGTTGGATTGAATGAATGGACTGTCATATTTTCGAAAAGATTTCTTGTAGATGCGCATGCGATCGTTGAAACTTTTTATATTGCGCTAACTTTTTATTCACAGCCCGATTTGCGGTTGTTTTGCATTGCTTCATCCATTTAATAATCGCCGCATTAAATTTTCACTAATTATGAATGCTGCATAAGTGAACGAAATGCGCGGTTACACGACTCAGTTTCCTCAGACGGTTCTGTTAAGAATCCATTTTTCTTGGATCGTTCAGTGAAAGATGAAGACTCGATGATATTGCTATGTTAGGACTTTCTCACTTCCTAACTGTTTTAGAAATATGTTTTATGTAATTGCCGTGTAATTTGTAATAACGGATTGCTGCATTAATTGCAAATGGGACGTTGTGTTGCTAACAGATCTCTAATAGGTGTTTAATAGGTAATAATTTCACTCACGCTCGCTTTCTCACCTTCTAGCCGTGTCATGTTTATGGATCGTTTCAATAGCTATGCTCGCCATCGACTCCACTTTTTGACGATTAAAAGCTTTTTCAAATAGAAAAAAGAGGATTCGTGTTCACAATAACAGTCAGCTTACTAGAATTATGTTGCTGATAGTTTCCAGCTATCATTAAGATTCATGCTTCTGCTGAATATTACCTACTTTTCGAAACAAAAGAGTGTCGTTTCTATTTATACTGAAACATATCTATTTCCAAAATCTATTTTTCGAAACAAGAATATCCCATATGGAGTTGTTGAGTCATATTTCATTTTGCAACGCCCACTCCAAAATATTCTCCCAATGCAACGAGCCATTTAGACGCGGTTGAATTTACCCTCAACGTTACAGGAAAAATTATGATTGCTTTTATCGCCTATCTATTACCACGGAAAATTCGCCCGACTGTCATATTACTGAGACGAGCTTTTGCACATGTTTTTTAAAAGATTATGATCGCTGAAGCATGTGAGAGGCATCGCTGAAGCTAGTTAGCGAAGTAACAAAGGAAAATCGTGTGAAAAAAAATCGTGTAAATCAGACCAGATATGAGGGCATTAAAATGCCATTGAAATACCTCAGTAAAACGGAGCTTAGCTGATTAGTTGTCTATGAACGGCGATGAACGGCGATATTACCTATGGACGGCGATATTCAGTGTAAGCAAGTTGATTCCATATTTCCTTTGAAGCAGAAGTCCCGTATACCTAAAGGGTTCACTGCAACCGGTGACAATTCACACGATTAAATTTTTTTTCTGTTCATGTGAATCATCCTTGATGTAGCAGTATTAGCAGCTTTATCCTGTTGAGTTCGCGGAAGAAAAAATGAAAGGACCATCGAAAGGAGAAAAGAATCGCAAAAGAGACCACAGATCTAATAAAGATTACGCCATCGGACAAAATCTGTGGGCCTCGTCTCCTGGGCCGTCGCGATAACGGCCTCATAGCAGCCAGAGCTAAAGAAGATGAGCATGCAGCAGACTGTTGAAAGGTCTAAAAAAAGTGGCAGGAGGTCTGTTCCATGAGGACGACATGAAAGATGCTTTTTTATTTCAAAACTTGAAACGGAGGGTGAAAATGGGGAAAGGAACCTTTGCTATGATGCTTGCCACCGCTTGAAAATCTCTAGGGGATCATAACTTGCTGATGAATAACGCTGCATGATCTTCTCAAGAACTGCTCAAGCAATCAAAACAACTCTAAAGCAGTGAACTCAGAATTGGGTACGATTGGAAATCGCGTTCTGTCATATGTGCATATATATATATATATATATATATATATATATATATATATATATATATATATATATATATATATATATATATATATATATATATATATATATATATATATATATATATATATATATATATATATATATATATATATATATATATATATATATATATATATATAATTATCCATAGCTCTTTTTTGGTTGCCGAGAAAATCGAATGTACGCTACTTGGTTGTAAAAGTCCCACATATATCCAGGCTCAGAGCCCAGAAGACAATTTCGCAGACAGTGGAACGAAGGGGGTGATTGGCATTTTCCGATAATTGCATCAAGTGGTTTGAACGGTTAGCTGCTTTCCTTTTGAAAGGACATCACAGCAGTGAAAAAAAATTGAGTATGACTTGCCAACGACCATGCGAACCCTTAACAATGCGTAAGAATGTACAGTCCGTCTGAAACTCCGTATTATTTGGAAGTAAGTGAGCAATATCTTTTATTATTCGCATGTGTGAAGAATCGCTCTTAGGGTACCCTTGCTAACATTGATAACAGCTTGAGCGCATGTCGTTAAAAATTCCTTGATATGCTTTCCCATTAGTTCAGTTTTACAATGAGTTCATAGAATGGAAGACTGAAGTGTTTTTTTGATCGGCTAGCTACACTTATAATTTTTTTTCACTGAAAGTAAGATGCGAGAACATCATATAAGTAGACGTAGTGAGATTCTTCTAACAGAAGCGGCGACGCTTAGCTGCTTCTGTTAGAACTTCCTCAATGTTTCATCTAAGCAGAAGAATCCTCAGCTGTTTCCACCGTCGTTAATCAAACATTGTCCATTTAGGTGTTTCATTTTTTTTTTTTGCTTATTTGCTCACATTTAGCTGTCCCTTTATTTGCGATTTATTTATTCACTTTATGAATAGATTCACTACCCTCTTGTAATTGTTTCTTATAATAGAACAGAAGCATTTCAGGAAGAAGAAATCTTTCCTCTTGGCGTTAGGCAATAGTATTGCAATGCGATTGTGCTTGTCGTTGTTGTTATAAACACAGTTGGTGAATACATCGAGTCAACGCCGCATTGCATGATTTGGAACGCTAGTAATTACCTCCATTGAATAAAAGTGCGAATAATAGCGAGCAAATGCGGTATTTCAACAAAGTTGTTTTAATTCATCTTGTTTAGCTCGTTGATCACGAAATGAACTCAAACATCTCTCGCTCACTCATGACGAGCACATAGCTTTTTGCTTACTTTGTCCCTCGCCATACAATATTTATAATGAATGGAAGTCGCGATCTCGAACGACATAAGACGTTTTCAAACATTTTTCTTTGAAAATGAAATTCGTTGACGTTGACGATATTTTCCTGCCACTGCTACGCCCCATCTCGTATAGTGAAACTTCAGTGTTGAAGTTGAACATAATAAGGCGGACTTTACTTCACAAGAAAAACACAGTGATGTGAGGCATAGTGATGTTATGGTCCATGCGCTACGGTGTCTTTGCATGCGTTGCCAGTGTGGTACGTTGTAACATGTGGGTTCTCACGTGACGTATGCCCTGAGCTGCATAATTTGGTTTTGTTTTTGCTGAGAACCTTAGCGTCTCTTTTATAACCAGAAATCGTTCTATTATATGCATCTGGGAAAACGATATTCCACTGGACAGACAGCATAATTTCTGCTAATATATCGCATATATTGCCTTCCGTAGAACAACAAAACACTTTGAAACATCGTCCATCAGGGTTTCTTGACTTCGATGCACAGTGCTAACGGTCCCCATCTTGTGCTTTGTTCCTGAAAACTTGCTGCTTTCAACTCGGATTCGTATCATCGGTCGTCTTGTGTAAGGGTGGCTAGAGCCTAGTACTTCTTCGTGAGCCTTTTTAACATGCATATGATATCTGTCTGTGAAAAAGCTGCCCTCTCCAAAAACATTTAAAGAAGTTCCTAGAAATTTCAGCATTACCATTGATAGTTTTTGTCGTATACACGTTTACTTCTTGCAAGCGTTCATGCTGTTACTACTTAGCATACCTAGCAATCCGTGTATGCGTGTATGCGTTCTCGAGTATTAGATCGCATGAAAGCACTCTTATTGGCCAACGTGAGACGGAAACGCTTGAAACTCCTCATCTAAAAGCAAACTATTTTCTCATTTACGCTCTGAACTTTTTACGAAAATTAGCGACATTCTTCGGATTCCTCATATGCTTTTTATCACTTTTCACCTCAGAAATCCGATATTTATTGATCAATACTTTCACCAACAACCAAAAATTAGCGCAGAAATAGCGTGTACTTTACTTCTGCGGCAACAGCACTATGCAAAAAAAGTTGTGCTGGAAAAAGAACGAACCATGAGTATTGTGGTCGCATTCGACGAAGGCTTCTTTGGAATATCACATTATGCTGTTTGCGTATTCTACAGCGATTTTCATCTTTCAAGACGCTCAACTGGTCTGCTCTTCACGCCTCATACAAATTGCTTAACGATCATTGAAAGTGGGACGAACTGCAACGGAAGAAATAAGATAAAGTGCGTTTCTAATGGTACATACGAGATTGTGTTCTCGCCAATAAACCTAATACATTTCAAAAATTGACTCCGGTCGTCTGAAAAAAAAGGAATGAGCAGCAGTGACTATATGTTCTCTTTCTCCGCTGAAAATTTGGGAGCTAGAATTGTTGCATCAGGCCAACATATGGTGGAATTGAATGCTCAAGAGTACAACGATATTGAAATTAATGAGCACTTGTCAGAGTCGCAACGTTTCCTTTAAATCACATAATCCAGATGTTAAAAATGCAGATGATTATTTTAATTGGCATCTTCATTTTCCATATGTCATTTACATGCCTTCTCAGGGTCTTTTTTTTGCCTCAAGAGTAAGACACGGCTATTAATATTGAATTGTTGTGCAGATGAAAACTTAATTCCGATCAATACAAATGAGCAATGAATCGTCAATCAATTTCCCAGGAGGTTTCAATTGTCTATTTGTCAGCATTCTTGTCAAATTACACCTTTCACGTGCATGCGACACCTCAGTCTAAAGGATTGTTTTAGGTTGTTGATGTCGTTTATAATCGCTCAACCTGCACGCTGTGCAAATTTAATGTCACACTTCTTCTTTGAAAAACTCATGAACTATGGAGGAAGTAAGCAAACCGAATTTTTCGCTGAAGAATTACTGAACAATAACCTTAACCAACAGTGTTTCCTGCGAGGCCAACCGTGTAGCGAATAATGATGGGTCAATTAGATATGTTCAAATATAACAGCTCCATTCTTATGCACAACAACTGATGCTGCAGTGAACAGTTTTGTGCACGTTTGCCTTACAGGTATGGACAAATTACCGATTTCATCTGTCAGTTTCTTTCTTCTGCCAAATGTGTAGCATTTTACGTATTTCAACCAATGGATCCTTATCATTCATATTTTCCCGAGTTTCTCACCTTCCAATTTTGCTTTAAAACTTTCGTTTACGAAATCCACTTCTGCCAGGCAAACATTCCGTTCTAAGATTCACAACGACGGTCTCCTAGAACACCGTGTTTTTTCCAGTATTCTGATTCTGTCACACAATTGGCTAGTGAAGCACTGGAAAAAACTGATTGTTGCATCTATTCAGTTGTGGACCTTCGAACAAATTAGACTGCCACTAAAGTTGTTCAGTAAGGAAAATAAACACGGAGATGCTGAAAGTGCAGTCAGATCATGAGACAGTTTCTTCCCTTCAAAGGTGGCCATCCAAACCAGAATTGATATCATCATCAAATCTCGCAAATAAAGGTTTTTAGGATGATAGGGTGCAATATGACTTTCCTAAGGTTTTTCCAAATTTGGCAGTCAAAATTTTCCGAGGATACAAAAGTAGAGGATGATGCTGATTTAAAAGTCTGGTATTTTAAAAGTCTGGTATTTTATCTCGTCGGCGAAGTGAAACTAAGCCAAAGCAAGGATTTCCTCAAAGTTTTGAAATCCTCACAGCACAAGTTTTTTCCCAGTATGCCAGGGAGCTGGCAAGTCTGCATGCACACAGCCTGAATCGGCAGTTCACCTTTCCTTATAGTGCCATCAAATAGCACAATTTCTGCAGACACCGCAAAGGTCTTTTACTTTAGTCAAATAGACTGTCAGCATTAATAATCCCGAAAATATTCGTTGATGCGACCGACTGTTAAACGCGACATGACTGGTTGTGAGACACACATGAAATTACAGGCATTTTTAGAGGCAAGCAATCTTCATAACGTTGACGGAGCTCTCCGTAGGCGTCTGTCTTCACATGTGCACTTCTGGCTTCAGTCGTCATCGTCCACACTATATGGGTGCACTGACCGATATTTGTGAAGTCCGTCGACACACCTACCTGAATGTGTGTAATGCCCACATATATTCTGTGCTACTGCACTTGTAATCATATGATGCTTTAGCCGCGCCCTTGTTGTCCCTTTCTAGTATTTCCGACGTCTTCTTGTGTCAGCCAGTTCCGTATTTTTGACTTCTCTTGGTTTAATTTCCAGCATGGTGGTTGAATCAAATGCATATGGCAGCAATCTTTATCGCAGCAACTGTTTTTTTTTTTTTTCAACGCATTGTGCTGGCAAAGCACTGAAACTGCTCGTAATACATCGAAAAAAAAAGAAGACGAAAGGACATTGCAGAAAGCCGTTGTTGACGGCAAAGCGCAAATTCAACTGAATACCAAAATTCACGTTATCGGTAGGGGGACATTAGAAAAAGGGTATCTGCTTTTAGCATGTGGTAATGGTTTGCCAGGTGAACAGTTGCAAATAGTCATATGTATCAGCTACTTGCCATTTCTTTGATACCGAAAAATGAAAAAACAGCTGCGCTACTCGTTCTTCGCAGCATTTGCATCCATTCATTATTACGTGATGTTCAATCGGGTGCACCTTTCTAGTTCTCCTCGAAGTTATGAAGTTAAGCAGCTAATAACACATTCAGCTGCTTATATGCCAACAGGTCCGCATCTTTCTCACCTAAATGTGCGCGTACCAATGTTTGAATTTGTCAACGACCGCTCGAACAAATATATAGAAACATATCTTCTAATGCTTCCTACTAACGAATCACTCTCAGTTTTTCAGCGATATGCGAGGTGTTAGCTTTCAGCTGGATTCTGCTGACACAGGCCTAAATATATCCGCGTTGCATCTAACAAATCAGTGAATTCTGCTGAGTTCATTGAATTCCCCGCATTGCGCAAATTTAGTTTACTTGAAAGGTTATTGAAGCATGTTTCCTCGACTTCTTCTAGAGCTGTTGAATAGAGGCTTCAGGACAACGAAGCTGATAAGTGTGCGAGAAACTCGCGCATTTGAACTCACTCTTTTCAAGTTCTTCCTTGCCAATTTATTTAAGTTCTCTTCACTTGGAACGTCATGACAGCAAAATATTTCAGAAAATTGTGAGCAGTAGTTAGTGGAGACTATCGGAAAAGCTTACACACTTTCTCATCGACAACTACTCATGTGCTACCTATCATGACAAGTTCTAAAGCTCAAAAACCGAATTACCGCAACGTTCTCTGAACTCATTCGAGAACTTTAAAGGACGGAACGTTGGAAACTGGATAATATCTCAGAGGTTCTACGTTGATTTCATCAATGCATCTATAAATACCGTAGGATTGAAGATTGAGCTGTGCTCAAAACTGACACAGATGATAAGGAAGCAAAAAAAGAAAGCATATCCTGAGCACATGTATGCTTTATTTACATACCGCACAACAATCAATTGCAGTCTTCATATACGTGCTACATATGGCTTTCAAAGAGACGGCTGAGCCCACACAGAGTGAAGAGGGTGTGACAAGACACATGCATGATTTTCCCAGAGAAAAGAATGTTGACTCGTCAATGGAAAAGAATCGTTTGAGTCTTCAGGACAATTGCTACTTCCGATAGGTGCAAGAAGACTCTACCAAATTTAGATGAGGAGGCACTTTTCATAGCTTGTGGATATAGTTGATACATAATGAGCATGTTGCGGTTGGAAAGATGCGCTAAAAAAGATTTTGAGGTTTTCAATACGGCTACATAATTTGCCACTTGATCGGATATAAGACTCCTTTATTGATTCACATGCGCTGCAAACGGTTTTTTTTCTAAGAAAAGTCGATTCTGTTTATATTTGAAAAATTAAAATAGAGGTCAAAGGTGATTGACAAATCATTGAGAGAACATAATCATCTCTGACAAATAATCATTGAGAGAACATGGTCGGTTATGGATGAGTCGAAGATGAATTAGGTAGGCGCAATGCACTTAACTTTCATCTAATTGCTAGCGTAATGGTCATCTCCCTATTAGAAGGCTATCATCGATTAACGACTTTGAAAACTTTATCTGATGATTCCAAATCGTTTGCAACGAATACTGATGCATACATTTCCAAAAGAAAAGGAAGCGAAATATTTCAAGTCACCCCGCAAAGTGCAACAATTCTAAGCGTATCATCTATGTTTTAGTTGTGCTAAGTTCCAAAGTTTCATAGCGCATATGTTGTAGATATTTCAGATTTCTCATTCTTGATAGTTTGTTTTTTAAGGACACTTGTTCCACTTCTCTCCCCTCCCTCCCCCCCCCCCCCCCTGCTATTCTCGTTTCTTGTAGAAAACTCATTTTGATGCAATTAAATTGAGTTTTTCATGGCTGATCCTTTATTTTGCAGCAGAAAATTCCTCTATAAGGAATAAATGATAATATTTTATTGCGAGAAAACTTCTAACATGTCGCACCACTCAGTCTGCAGATCTCTACTATCAAGAGCTTTGTTCATTGCAACAGTATGAGACCTAATCGAACATATTCATGAGGCAGCAGATGAATGTGATATATCCGGATTCATTTTTTGAATGATCGTTGATCGAGCACAGATACAAAAGCCATATTTTATAAACGAGCGAAGCAGCCCATGAATGGACTATCGGTCGCTGGCATGCGGGCGAACTAATGAGTGTATGTGCAAGAAATAATGGGACTTTGCCATACTTTCCTATCCACAAGTAGTTGAATACCGGTGATCATTCATCGAACCATAACAAACCACATGTCCGAGAATTTCTTGGATGAATATATGAGAAAGGTCAAATTTATGAATGCATAAGTTACATGAATTAGCGTCCAAAAAATACATAAATATTCCTGAATATACACACAGATTTCAGTGATATCACCTGAATAGCAAAGAAGGCGAAAGGTGATGCCAAATCTTGTCACTGGATTCTTGCTGTCAGGCAGCGTTCTAATTTCTGACTACCGCAACCCAGCTTCTCAGCAGTTTCGTCCCGGAAAATTTCCGCCATTCTCTATTTCTGCTCTTTTTTTGTGAAGTGGATTTAACATTTTAGTCGGGCATGTGTGCCGACTTTAATCAAAGCAGTACAATGTGCAAGATTGGTGATACTGATATGAAATTTGAATTTTTTCGTCAATGTCAGCAGAAGCGATGCAATATAAATAATGAACCAGCGGAGCAGTTTTTGCGAGAAAATTTCACCATTAGTTGCGATAATGAATAATTTTTACGTGAAAGTTGTTGTGCTCTCCCACCTAAATCAAATATCCGATTTGCCTGCCAATTGCGTGCAGTTGATATGCGGCATTTATTTGTATAGTGGAGCACATTCTGTTCACGGTTATCTTCAATCGCTGCATCATTTGGGTTTCGAGGTAGCACAATGACCATCGGCGGTTGAAGGTGAATGTTCGTGTAATTTCCACTGCATGTCTCTACTTTCATCTTATCGAACGTTTCCCATCACTGTCATTGACTTTTTGCTGCATTTCACAGCCACAGCAGTGTGCTCGGATTCAAGTAAAGGAAAATGGGCATGCAGATGATAATGTCGACGACCTTTCGGTCAATATTTCTAAGTTTTCTTCCTGAAATTCGCCTATCCGCCACGAGCCCGAATTTGTTTCTTACGGCGTAATCTCTCGAAGCAAAGCGCAACACCACTTTTCGTGTATGAGATTTGATCTCATAGCAATTGCCTCTAGCGAATTGCTGTCAGGCCTATAGTTTCCCCTGCTATGGCTTTCTCCATTTCTTATCAATATATTTCTTCGAATTATGCCTTTCATGCCTGATAAAAGCGATTGCTTGCTTCGCCACCGGTTTAAATTGCTCCTTAATCATTTCATTCTTTTCTTCTTTCCATGCATTTCGAAGAGCTTTGTCGTGATCTCTAGAATTTAGGGCTTTGATGCATTTCGTACGCGAAATAACGTCACGAACGGCGATATCGCCCGCGTTCACCACGGGCACAGGCATTAAACTGCTGCAACTGTGATTCTTATGTATATTCATTAGCCAGTCTTGGCTTCTTTGAGGAATAGAGACTGAAATTGGATTCTATCATGTATTTGCATTTGCGATCCTTGTTTGTGCACCGAAAGCATTATGTATGGATGAAGAAATTACAGCCAAACATTCCTTAGTGCAAATCCATGGGATGGCATATCAAATTCATTCAAGTATTCCGCTGTGGTTAGAACGTGGCAACGAATGTAAAAAAACCACTGCGCAAATAGATGCTACGAGAGCTGATGAATTAAACATGAGTAAAGCAAGTGAGCATTCATCTGGAATAAAGAAACCTTATACCATCGCCTGGCATCGCGAGATCGCAAGAAAGAAAATTCGCTATCAAAGTCAAGAAATTACAAATTCGCGAAATTGTTGCAGCAAGAAATAAACTGCGCGAAGTGGATTAAAAAAAGATGAATGTGAAGTTTCAATGGGCCAGGTTCCACAAAACACGTGTATGAGAACTGGCAAGACGAGAAAGCAAGGTGAAACGAAGCAATAAACTAGCTTTTCTGCGGCTCCCAAAGATATTCCTACAATCCTTTAAAATTTTTCTTCACATCTAATCAAGAAGGAAAATGCATATTCAGTAGGATCAATGAAATGGGCTATGAAATTTGAAGTTAATATGAGCAAAGTGAGCAAAAGCATTTTTGTCGCAACGCCAACGAAACGAGCCAAAATCGTTTTTATCTGGAAACCAAAAAAAAATGCCAACGGACTTTCACTTCCTATCGACCTGAAAACTTCCTGTGCTGGAACGAACAAACCGAGCCAAGGTTTCCCATGATAATGTGGAAGACTGAGGACGAAAATTCCCAAGTTGTGAACAAAATGCTGCTGAATACCTCTGCAAGTTCAATGGAATAATGCCAATTTGTTTCGGCTTCTGGCGAGAGTGTGTTTAAATCGCGACGCGATGCAGAATCTTCAGGCTACTAGCTCATATCGCGATGGCGACATATCGCGATGATTTTAGGCTAGTGACTAAGATTTCCATCTACCGCTCAACGCTGCTCAAAGCTGTTGCTTGGTAAGTTGGTAGAAGAACACATGAAGGAGTGAGCAGTGTCGAAAAAGTAGGCAGTAATGACACTTGTTTTTTGTTGACGTTTTATGTATCAGTGAAAAGGACACATGCACGATTCATCAAGAATTGTCCTCAGTTGGTGGAAAAACGACACTTGGCTCTTTTGTGACCGGAGGATACAAACTACCGCGCACACGGAAGCTCTTGTAACTGTGTGTTCATTTGTATTGATCAAGATGAGAGTGCGATGTGCTTTTTCCGCTCAGTAATAAGGCTGAATGAGATTTGCGACGCAGCAAGATCTCTGATAATCTCATTCTTGATGGTTGCACTTTCTCTTCCGAATTGCTTCTGCGCCGTCTATGACCTATGAACAACAACCTTGTCTTGTGCCACATAAACCCCTGGGATTGCTGCGAAATTCTCTAGGGAGAGGGCCATCGAGCTAAGAAAGCTGTCAACACAGCGCGGCATACTGTGAAACTTCGCGTGTTTTTCGTTTGTTCACAAGGAAATAAGCGATGATTGCTCTGTAATCGTTGTGTTTACGGCATCGCTTCATTCCAGGGTATTTGCATCTATAGGATACTGAGGGTTCCTTGGATAACTGCGAATTTCCTGCCTTGTGGATAGTGGACAATTGCAAACTGGAGAGGTTACCAAGGACTTAAAATGTGGATATGCGATGAAGAGTTGCGCCTTTCCTTTCATGTACAGGCATCCTGTGGTCTTCGTGTTATGGTGCCCACACCATGACTCAACCTTGCTAGTACTATTTCTTCTCCGCTGCGGTCGAATTTCATTTTCCTGGTGATGCAAAGTGGGAGCTTTCAATGAATAAGCTAATGTTTTCGGGCAAACTGTCTCACTAACCGCATAATGGCTTCGTCTTTGATATTGCATACCTTTTGGTGGAATAACCGCCAGCAACGAAGATGAAGGCTTTAGAGCACAATGTGTCATCTACTCCATGGAGTTAGTGCTTGTATAATTTCAGTTTTGTGAGGTAGCTTGCGTTTATCGACGTTCGGCAAGTGCTCTATGTTAAACGGGCTCTGCATGTGACTGAGGGCGAAAGAGACCCCGTAGTGTTTTATGCATCATGGATTGCAATGCGGTCATTGAAAGGATCGTCGGCCATCCGAAAAACAGTTGAAAGCTTTGTGCAGCGAAGATGCATTTGCGCCGGATTTAGCCCATAGTTGGACCATTATAAGTTATCACAGTGCGACCCTATACACTCGAAAAGTTCACGAACAGCACTGTAGCTTTGTGCCTCTGCAAGCGAAATTATACAGGGAATAAATTGAAAATTAGTTTTTGACGTTACTGCGTTTTTTAATGTTTAGGAATGTCGGTTTTCGTTTTAAATTGCAAACAATCGATTCACATCCATTCTTACATTTTCTTACTTAGTTTCTTATTTACCGCACTGTCAGCTATAGGTGTTTATACTTCATCCACAATTTTCTGCAACACAGAATTCGTGCAGTTTTGAGGAAATTGAAGAAATTTCCGTGTTCGAAGGTATTGACAAAAAAGACGGTCTTGTGCTTGCTTCCTAGTCGAGAAAATATTCGCTTTCTTCACCTTCCGTCGTATCTGAGATTCTTCATACTTTCGAGATCGTAAATGAGAAGTGAACATTATGTCATAAAAAGAAGAGAAAAGTTCAAAATCTGCGCTTCACTAGAAAAGACCTCAAAAATCCACAACCCGAAACAATAATAAGCTTCAAGTCGATATCTGCATAGAAGAAAAAAATTGAAATTTTTGATGGAATGCGTTCAAAAAGAAAACGCAACTTTTTAAATTTTTTCACCTAGCGCAGCAAATCCAATTTAATATTGAAGAAAAATGTGCGCAACTTCGAAATCAATAGAAAGAAAGTGGCGATTTATTCAATGGAAGGAAAATGGCGACTAGTCCTCGAAGAGAAGAAGAAGCAATCATTTCGCCTGGCGACTTTCTCAAAATCACAACTCTATAAAATTTCAAGCACTTGACAAAGATGCCGAAATTTATTGTAAGATTTTTAGAGTGAGTAATATCTTCAATTCTTAACACTAATCAGTGAACCCCTACCGCAAATAGTGGTTAGGTTGAAGGCAAATTAAAAATCTTTTTCATCGATCAGTTTTTGGTGCATTGATTTCTGCGGACCTGCAGCTTAGCCTAAAACTTTATCTGGAAAACTGTCGCCCTATGGATACCATTAGGCAATAATATCTCTTGAAATTCATCACTTTAGAAGAAAAATAGCAGCGTGAGATGTTATATCCCGTCATTCCGATGTGAGTGCACGATTTAGTTGAAACGAAGTGCTCTCTCCAAATCTGACGTGGTTTGTCAACTCGTGTTTTTTTTTTGTCCTCTCGATGGTACGTACTATTTGTGAACGATTGCTGTTAATCTAACCGACCCGATGTAAAGTGATTCAAAGTGTTTTGTGCTAGGATGAACATCTCTAGAGGAATGAAAATGCAGATAATCGTTGACAAGTCCAGATTTCTCATGCCATTCGAGGATTGTTGGACTCGAAAGTGATATCCAAAGACGTATGAACCCGTTGTTTAACGTGATTCATTGCACATCGTCAATATGTAATTATTAACAAAGAAATTATATATATATATATATATATATATATATATATATATATATATATATATATATATATATATATATATATATATATATATATATATATATATATATATATATATATATATATATATATGTTCGACCCACCCAATCAGTAGCCAAAGTCAATGCAGTACCACCGTAAGCTCAATGTAGAGGAAGCTGTTCGATGAGGTACGGCTTTGTGTACTTTGGTTATCTCGGTGGGTTGTTCGAAAAAATCAGAAGGAAGTTCACAGGAACATCGTCTTTCGTTAAAAAGTCATTAAGGATGGATGTGAATTAGCATCGTGCAACAAAGCGTTTTGATCGAAAGCAAGGTGTTTCCGTTCACAAATACGGCGCGCTTCTCAGAGACCATCGTTCTCAGTTCGGATTTCTTCCAGTCTGAAATTCTACGGTGAATGCTTGTTTTCCATTCAGCATTTTACCTTACGAGGGAATGAGCAAGTTTTCCTCTCAACTTGTAAATGTTTTTTCGGCGCTCAACGCTGAGAGATTTTTGCCTACAACTGTTGCTACTGATTCGATTGTGCGTCCCTTCACTGAATTTCAGCGCTTTATTTACAATTTATCGTCTACATATCCTTGTCAATAAAGACTGATGGGGCGTGTAATACCGATGTGCGCGGCAGGAGGAATGCTGTGGCCCTTGCCGGTCGACGGTAAACCGAAATCTAGCATAAGAACAAGGACCCTCGCCGACTTGAGACCTCCGAGTGACGTTTATTTGGAGTCCGCAGTGCAGGCCCTGCCACGACTGCCAGAAAACTCGGCATTCGACGTTTGTCATGTTCGGGGCGCAGACTGACCTCTGTGACAATCGTCACCATCCACCCAAAGTTGGTTGCTAGTATCTTCGCAGAAATTTCCCACCAGGAATGTACAACCCGAAATTTCTGCGAAGAAGGTGAAGTGTAAAATTAGAGTTGTCTTTCCTGAATCACGTCATCTGATACACTGAAAAACCCTCCTTAACTCAGCGAGTAAGACTAAGCGAACAAATTCTCGAAAGTTTTCATCCATCGGCAGAGAAAACAGATAAAAACGATCCTGTAAGAAATGATTTACACAGATTTGACAAATTTCGAGTTAAGTCATCTGGATTACGTCTTTCGAGGCTTTGTTCGCGACATGATTTGCCTTGCACAGTGCACACATTTCTCTGCAGTTTTGAGTGATGTAATGGTTCTATAATGAAAATGTGGCCATATATGATATGCAAAAGGATGAGGAAGATTTTCTTCGGCGTTTCTTCAGCAAAATTTCCTGCAAGCATGAGCTGGAATTAATTGTTCCTTAGGACACGTTTATAGAAAAAGTTAGGTAGATGGTTCAGTTTCAGCAAAATAGCTTCATTCTTGATCAAGTATTGGATGTTCGAAATATTTATCTGAAGCGTATTTCATTGGCAGTTTCGTATTCTTCTATGAAGTTGCACTACCAAAACAGTGATGCTGCGGAAGCCCATGAATGGGGTTCGCTTGAACCCTGTTTCATTTTTTTTCTGAACTTGTATGTAGGTTTAGGGAGGTGAAATAATCAGTGGCCTCGAGGAATTGCATGCAGTCAGTACAATAAGCCTAAGAAGCACAAATCTAAGAGTGCTGAAAATAATGTTAGCGAACAAAGAAATTCCGATTTCAGCAGTAAAATCCGAACATTCATGATTGCACACCCATCAGATTTCTCTGAAATTTCCACAAATGACTACTGGGAGCTAAAGCCGGGCATTTTTTAAACGGCAAATACGTTTGGCCTGGGATCGTATTCTGAAATCACTCTATCTTTTTTTCTCTTCTCCCCTAGCAGTAAATACTCCAACTAGTGATATCGTTATGTAAATTCTTTTCACTTTACTTTAACCTTTAAAGGATGTTTTTCAGCAGCCATAATAAACACTGCCTAGAAATTTTGCAGTGTTGTTTAAGATGTATTTTTAACTATGCGTTTTATTCTTCTGTATGTAAAAATGTAAAAGGGAGCAAGGAAGTGACTGAAGTTTCCTTCGGCCATATATTATTTAATTGCTTTAAAATATAATGCTTGGAATTTGCAAGGACGATAGTAGAAAGGGAAAAAGGCTGTGGAATTTCGCCCACGCCCTTGATGACCAACATCACAAATTTTGAAGGAATCGAATTGCATTTGCGACATTTTGTTCGACGAAATTTGCGTCATTCTTGGATGGCGACTTGCTGCATTTCACATTCGCCTAGGAAGCGCTACCTATAGATGCGCCTTCCTTGATTTTGAGCGTTTTACAGTGCCTCAGAAGATTCGCCGTTCGGTGATGCCTTCAGCGCCACGAATTTTGCCAGTTTCGGCCTTCAGCATTTGGTACGAGGCGTCTGAGCTATATTTCTTCTTTTCGCCAATATTACTTGTATTTCTGGCATGCAGCATTAGGCGCAAGAGCGATTTTAAAAATTCGTCGTCTAAATGGTAGAGGCCACTAATTGCGTACACTTTACCTTGAAAATATTTACATGCAGTTATAAAGATTTCGGAGTTTCCAAATTAAAGGGTTTCTGACAGGGCGCCGCCGTGCTCTCCACTTCAAATAATACTTAAACTCGATCTATTAGTTTCTAATTATAAATGACACAGTATATTTTGATGAGTGCAGGTATAAAAGTGAATTTCCACCGAATATTTATGGCACACTCTTATACTTCCTTAATTTCGTCACCTTTTTTCAGTTATATATAAATTCGTCTCCGCTGTGTGCGTAACATATGTCCTTATGCATAGCTTATTTTCCACCTCGTGTAGTATGTCTGCGTTCACAAACATATCGTAGTGGACTTGTTGAAATATAAAATCTTGAAATACAATCAATGGATTTTTGGGACCATTTCCCATCCATCTCTCTTGGTTCGAAGTTTTTTGGTGGTCGTGAGAGATACTGGCGTATGTCCATTGGGATGGCATAGTTATTTTAAATTTCGAAATATTTTCTTCTCACATTTTTCCCGTTCGATCCTCAAATGCAATATGTCGTTGCTCTCTGAAATTGGAAAGAAACATCCACAACATGGTCTCCAATGAAATCATGCTCTTCCGATGAACAGCTGAACTCTCATTTCACTCCCACTTATTTTATCGTCTTATATGTGGTCACTGCTTCATATTTCCCGTCCGAAGAAGTACCTCCGAAACTTCTCATAACTGGAAAATTATTTCATTATCTTTTTTGTTTATTCCACTGTAACGTTACATTTAGCCGACAATACTGTCGAATCACCGAATCACCAGAAGTCCGAAAATATCTTCTGCTGAAATCATACCATGGCAGTCAAAGAAATCAAACACTTATGATTCCGTTAAATTTTCATTTTCTACCGTGCACAGTCATATTCGGCTCAGTTTTCCAAAAACACAGACGAAGCACTTGCAATTCTTTGTCGAAATGAAGCTGTTCGCCTATGAAATTAAACTGTTTTCAGACTATATTGAAATAATGGAGCACGCCTATCGTAAGCACTATTTTACTTGCGCAAACACTGAATAACGCGGTATGTTTTGTGTTTAGAAATTAAAAATGTCGTTTTCACGTGAAATTTTGAAGTAAAAAAGGTTTAAGATTTCGCTGCAATCCCTTGGATATGTCGCGTGATTTAGAACAAGATTGTTGCATACTAGCTTGCATTCTGTGACGGAGACACGAAACTTGAGCAAAATGCGTTGATCTTCGTATCGTCCCCTGCATAAATTCATAAGAAACGTGCAATCATTAAAAGATATGAAATTTTTTCCTGAGAAATTTTTGCTTGAAATTTCTTTTTTACACTTCACGGAAGTTTTTTTTTAATGAAAGCGCAAAATTTGCGTTCTTTTGTGCCAATAAGCTAGTGAATACATGAAGCAGTGATTCAATATGCTTTCCTCTGATTTATGCATGCTGAGCATTATCTGCTGAAAAAATGATCACCAGATGTGTTGAGACGCTATCTGCTATTAATTCGTCGATCCATCAACTGCAATGCTGCTTTCCACATAGCGCCTTCGATGACAGACACAAAAATCATTCAAGTGGTGAACGAGATATCGTAGTTTTCATGTTATTCACAGTAAGACTTTGTTAGTCCACGATTTGAAGTCTGATTTCTGGAACGAAGCACATCTGTGGCGAACAAAAATCCATAAATTCTCTGTGTTTATTGCATCTTAGCTGCCATGGCTATGTAAATAATGTAACATTCAGCGGAATTAAAAGTAAAAAGACGGTGTAAACGCTGTGAAAATTTCATCAACGGCTTAAGTAAGAAAGTATATTATTGTCAAAAATTGCAGCGATATATTTTATCCTTAACATTTCTGAGAGATTTTAACGTTGTCCGAATTGCTTTCTCTGAATTCGTAAGCGACTTCAATGATATCGCGAGTTTTCTTCGAATACCGCCTAGAACCTGGCTGAGACGTTTTGCGCATCAGCTAAATCAGCACTAAATTATGCGAAGCAATCAATTTTCGCTACGAATCATAAAAGTTGAAAAAAAAAGTGCTGAGGGCAAATAAAAGGTGATTGATCGTTCTCATAAATTCAATAAACATATATGCAGAGATTTTGCACGAATGTTTGCGATTCGAATCCAAAAAATTAAACGACCACTATTCTTTGCTCTCATTTATTCTCTTGTTATTTCTGTTTATTTGATTTTCCCCATGGGAAATTTCTTCATTGTTTTACAGTCTTTTTATAATAACCTCTGGAAATATCTAATCTTTCCGACATCATAATTTTCCCGTCGCTTAAGTGCATTCCGTTTCCGCACGTGTCCATGTATTTTTGGCTGTTGCTCTCACTCTTTCAAATAACAAATGTGGCACGTCAATTGTTCTAAATTATCATTTCATGAGACAAAATATGAGCATCATAATACCATTGTTGAGTCGTGCTGCAAAAGCTTAATGCTGACTGGCAGGGATGCAGCTGATTGGAGATATTCGCGCCCGGCTTCCTTCCGCCATGGACGCTTAAGCAACAAGACCTTGAGACCGACAATTGCACAGAGCGATTTGCGTCGTAACAGATGTCAGCTGCGCAACCATGTTGAAATGATGTTATATAAGAGATGCAGTCACCAGATGCATTACTTGAATGCCAAGCGAACAAGCCTGCTGACTCACTCGTTTAAGCGGCCGTAATAAAGTTTTTCCCCAAAACTGTTTTTGATATGTGTGACTGAAGCCGAATTTAAAGGACAAAAATTAATAAAAACGTTTTTTTTTTTGAATAATTTTAATGAATAAACAGTTTCATTTGATGTTTCAAGTCTTCATCTTCCAAATTGGTCGTCTGCACACCTCCAGAAGGGGCGCACATTAGCCTTTCCGCCGTAATGAAGCTGGTTGCCAACATCAATTTCAAACTGCTCACGAACGGCAGCTGGCCACGAAATTTGATGTGTCGTCGTCGTATAATGATTGCCAATGAAGTAAATCGCCAGCGCTGGAAAGAATTTATTGATCTCTAGGAGAAATACGTGGATATCGAGCACTGTAAGGACGTAGAATTCAATGGAGCAGAAAAATATGCAAGCAGATGTTGGTGGGATCATTTAATTATTTATTTATTTTATTTATTTCAATCAACAGAGCATTCATTACGAATAAATGTCTCTTCATATTGATTCCAGTTGTCCCGATTCAATGCTTCTCTGATCCAGTTGGCTCCTGCGGTCTTTTTTAAAGAATCACTCCACCTCATTACAGGTCGGCCTCTACTTCTTTTGCCAATTCGTGGTGTCCATTCTGTTATTCTTTTACCCAGTCGTCCTTTTTCAGTGCAGATACCTTCGCCGCCCATCTAAATTTCCTCATTCCGGCCTCGGTTACCCAATCCTTTACCTTTGTTACACCTCGGAGCCATTCGTTGCCTTTCATCCATCGTATTTTGATTCCTACCATAATTCTTTCCATTCTTCTCTCTGCCGCTGCCAGTAGCTTGCACACTTTCTTAGTTGTTACCCATGTCTCCGAACCGTACAAAATTGTTGGCGTCACGCTTTTTTCAAAGAGTTTCCACTTGAGACTCATCGGTACTTTTTTTTCACGGTATAAGTCTTTATTCTTAAAAAGAGCTTTCCATCCTTGTTCGATCCTGTGTCGTACATCTGCTTCCGTCCCTTCGCTCATTTTTATGCATCTGTCCAAGTAGATAAATTCATTTACGCTTTTAATCTTCTCGCCTCTTACGACGATCGTCGACTTCAGGTCTCGGTTGCTCATCAGCTTCGTTTTGGAGGTGTTTAACCGGAAGCCAACTAATGCACTTCTCACCTCGAGTTCTTTTAGCACTTTCTTTATTTGGTTGAAGTTGTGAGATATCGAGACCATGTCGTCTCCGAACCTTAATGCGAAAGTCTTTTCCCGTCCACGTTCACGCCCTTCTTTTGCCAGTCTAACTCGTCGGACACGAGCTGTAAAGCTGCATTGAACAGCAGAGGGGTTATCCAGTCTCCTTGCCGTACTCCTCTCTTTACCTGTATTAGTATTTGCCTTTCATGCAAGAAAACCGTAATTATCGATTCACATTGGATTTCTTGAAGGATGGATATTATTGAAGGGTGTACGGAGACGCTTTCCAAAGATTTCCACAGGGAGGCATGTTCAACAGAATCCAAGCCTTTTTCGCACTCTACGAACAGCAAGTAAAGGGGCAAGTTGTACTCTCTGGTTTTCTCGACGAGTACGGTAAGCACGTGGATTTGGTCGGTTGTTGACTTTCCCGGCCTAAAGACTGTCTGCTCGACATCTTGTTTCTGCTCAATTTGTTGCTGCAGTCTTTTGCATAAAACTTTCGGGAAACACTTTGAGATTGTTGGCAGGAGTGATCCAACGGTTGCGTTAGAATCATCCATTATAACGGTGAACGTAGATCGCTGTTCATTAACTACAGCTGTCAGGTCGTCCAAGAATTACGTATATTCCTCACTGCTTTGGCCTCCGTGTGGTGCACATATTTGAATTAGTCGTATGTTTGTTTTTCTATTGATCTTAATTTTGATTTGCGCGATTCTAGGAGAATGAGAAGAGAATGACATTATCTTAGCCTTCCATTCTTTCGAAACATAAAATCCGACTCCACCCCGCGATGTCTCATTCTCTCCCCGGCAAAACAAGCAGTTACCGTTTGGCCGGTCGACGGCCTCTTTGCCTTTCTAACTTCTGCTAGGCCGATTATATCGAAATTGATTTTTGACGCCTCTTCTTCCAATTCCTCCAACCGGTCATACGATAGCAGCGTCCTTGCATTATACGTACATAGGTTGAACATGGTCGCGTTAAGGTTAGGGCTTAGGCTCGTCTCCTGTCCGTTGGATGCTGACGAGTCGGTTCACCGTTGTTCCTCTTGTGAAGGTCGGAGCTTACTTGAAGCCGTCCGCGCAGCAGCGAATGTTGAACGATGAAAGGTGGGATCATTAGGCATATGAAATTGCGCGCTGCCCAAAAGTCGAATGCAAGAATGATCAACCTCGGCAATTCTCGTGGCAAAAATGGCAGTGACGAAAATGACCTTTGGCAGAGGTGCCCAAGAGAAGTGTCCTACGGCGCTGTTGCCAAAGATGCAACTGTTGAGGCGCGAAAATCTCTTGTGACGCATGTGTCCCCATGGTATTCACGAAGCAAGGCGCGAACGTATCCTGGTAAAAGTGCAGCTAACAAATTACTCTGAGCCGCAAGTGCCCAGCAATCCAACTGCCGAAACGACACCCCAGCACAACTAGTGTAGTGAAGCTTAGTAATGATGCTCTTATGAGCACAAAACGGCTCGCGAAAGTACTCAATACAGCAACCTCATTCACTATATTTTGCACTCCCTGAAAAATAAAGTGAAGGCAAGAATACACAATAAAAGAAGCGCAGTAAGAAAGCGTCGAGCAGTTTGAGTAAGAGAAGAAAAATATCAGACGCCGCTTCGAATAACAAAGGATGGGAGGCATAATTAGATGCAAAAGTATTCCTGATAAATCGATTCGACGGAAGCGAGGAGAATTAAACAGAGCTTCGCCGAGATAAAGAGGCGCTCCATGCAAAGCAAACTGTTTCGACGGGCAATTATCGTTAATCCTAAAGGCGAAATGAAGTGATAAGATCATGGCCATTTTAGAAGGCTTTGCATATACCGTTCGAATGATTAAAACAGATAGAGGAGTTTGATGGGTTCATCTGTGCCTTCGTAATGAACATAAACAAATAAGAGTTGGCGCGTGATGTTAAAAGGATGTAGCAAAAGCATGAGTGACTCATAAATGCCATCGAAGATAAAGTTAGTGGGAGAGGTCGATGTACAGGTCGAAGTAGCAGGCTCTGTGGGCGACGTTGTTTGCAAAATCGTTAAGAGATTGCACCAATGAGTCAACTTTGCAGTGACTCGGCAACGAATAATCTCCAATATAGTAGTTTTCATAGAATATTCTTCTGATGAGATCGTCAAGCGAGCAATGTGCACTTAGCTTCTTGCGTTTGTGTCGCTGACTATCAGCTCGTTTTACTTTCATAGCTAATATTTCGAGTACTTTATTTGTGAATTTGCATAAATCGTCTCAGAAATATACTATTGAGAGAATTCTTTTTTGTTTACTTCATCTCTTGAATGTTCTCTACCAAAGTGATTGTTTGCGCATCGTTAAAGAATTTCTTTCATTTATGAATCAGAGTTTCTATTGAAAGCAATGGGAAATAGCTGAAAAAAGAGCACGTATAAGAAAGAGGAATAATAAATAGAAGAAAGATTTGCCTTAAACAGTTTTTTCGCAAATATTTCCGATGATTTGCACATAAAAACAGTGAAATATCTGTTGGTATAGTCGAGTCATCTAGATCTTCTGGGGCGGCAAACAGTGCCAAATTGTAGAAAGTCGACTGAAACACATTTTTATTTGAACGAGATAATGCATGTTCATAAGACAAGTCATGCATCAATAATGTGATGGCTGGAATGCAGTGGAACATCATCCTTGAACGTAGATTCACTCAGGCTATTTTTTTTTGTGTAGCCGGCGTTATGGACATTGATACTGAGTGACGTTTTTATGTAGGCACTAATGGAGATTAAACAGGTCGTCCGATTATTTAGGACGGCAAGTCGAGACGGGAATGGCAGATAATTTCCTATTCGAATAAATAACGCTCAACTTGTCAGCAAACCAAAAGAAGAAAAAAAAGAATCGCGTTTACATAGAGCATTGCAATAAATCATTCGGAAAACTGAGTAGAAAATAAAGCAAACAATACTAGATTTATTGAATATTATCGTCAACAGCGGACAGCCAACCTTTTTACATCTGCACCGGAACAGAATACCTTGAAATGGTAAAAAAAAAAAGAGAAAGAAGGTTGTCAGAATGGATAGCCTATTAAATTAATGAAGCTTGCATTCGCATCTCGTCTGTGTTCGCATTTTCACCACCTACTTCTCCTTCTCACTAGCTAAGCTTCGCTGTCATCATTCCTAGTGCTGACGAAAAAAAAAAATATAAGCGCTGTTATGAGATATTCCTCATGTTTCTGATATTAGTTTAACCTCATTTAGAATTATTGTGAATGAAACTTTGATGTAATTCAGCTTCTTCGGAGAATTTATTTCTTTTTCTATCCCCTCCACGATATACACAGATGTGTCTCATTCGCTTGAATAAACGTCTTTATACATCTTATGTGTCTTAAGTGGGCAGCAACCGACGAAAATGTACCGATTACGTGCCCCTACTCAGGTTGATCATACGGCTCTAGCAAATCTTCTACAAAAGATTCATTTTGCACCGTTAACTGGCCCCTTGAAGAAGGCTGATGTCAACATCAACTTTCGCGTTAAGTGTTCTTGCGTTTGTCTGTCGATTCAATGGTCTCAAGAAGGATGCGGCTGGAATTAAATTTTCGAAATCAATGGGTGTGATGCACAGCGTGAGCTGATGTCCTTCGGTGCCTAATGCTTCAACCCTCACCAAAGTACGATCACATAAAGGGATTATTCTTGTATTTTTGAGCAACAATCCAATCAGCTCAAATACGAATTCATTTATTGGAGTGCTTCATTATTTTTTGTCACCGAGGAAACTGTGCAAATCACGTCCATGACGATCACTTGCTGTATCATACGATCGTTGCAAAGTTTACGCTAGTCGAGTGGACGCATAGGCTAATCTTACTGCTCACTTAATTGCGTGCTAATCATTTCAAATTTGACGGATCAGCCTCGATGTTTGTGTAGTGTGCCATTCAGTGGTGCACGTTAAGTGAACTAATTGGTTCTAAGTGCAGAAAATTCACTAGTCCGACAAAAGGACAGGCGTAACACATATCCACTAACAAACATAGCGACATAATGCTTCTTTGTGAGAAGCTGGAAAAGCGCAAAGTAGCACACGCCACAAATGGAACAGATTTTCCAGACATTCGATCTTGCAGAAACATATGGAAATTCCCAGTCAGGAGCAATAAACTTTGTAATATCAAGCAAGTGGAACATTGCTTTAAACAAAGTAAATTTATCCTGTTGAATTCAGCTCTCAATTGAGAAGGCTCACTTGAAATGTATAGATGAAAACTGTTTGTTTGAGACATATGAAGCTGTGAACTCTTCAGCGGCATCAGCCTAAGTGCCATGACTTACAAAAAAACAAATGTACTTTATCAAAGGAGGCCATTATTTAGCGTTTCTTCCACCCTCAATCGTGAGCGCATAACATGTGCTTTTCGATTGAAGAACCCCAACGTTATCTCTCGTCACTGCAACATGGACTTAAATGTCACATGATTCTGGAGTCAGTTGAAAGCAATGCATTCATTCCCGTAGAAGAAATATTCCGGCTCAATTGTTTCAAACGCTCCTACTTCAACTCTGTTGCATTTCGCTGGGTATTACTGCATACATCCTGCGACGCCTTGCGAAGCACTATAATGATACAGTGGTGTTGATGAATCCATATGCATGCATATTTATCTGCGCGATGCTCGCATCTCATCATCGAGGGCACCTAGGAGTGCGATATTTGGTGAGCAGGGAATAGATGCATGCTTGCATATTGCACTGCGCATAATCTGAAACATGTGTAAGTTTAGTCTGTTGATTTTTGATGATTTCTACCTCCATGAGGCGCATCTGCCTCTTCCGTTCAATTCGTTGCGTTATACTTGCGACAGCAGTTTTGCGTCGAATTTATTTGATCTCATTGGATGTATCGCCGGAACGTTTTGGCACTTCGGCAGAATAGTTTTTAAAAATGTTCCGGTATTCGTCTCACTTGAGCAGACGAGACGACCACGAACCGACGAAGGCGATCCTGGGTAGAAGACCACACTTATGATCTACTTTGCCTAATGTAGGTAATTCAGTGATACGCTACAACTATAAATGAATATTCTGTCCCATTTATGCACATCCCAGGTACCGCGAAACTCATAATTTAATCTTGCCGCATCCCATGAGTTGGCCCCAAGGATTTCGCCTAGAAATCCAGGCCATACTTCAAGCTGAATCCTGAAATGAACTCCCTGCTTCAGAAAAATCAACCCATATTCAGGTTGCCGACTTCCGCAGCACTGACACCTTAAATAATTTCTTTCATTATCGAAAACAGGAGGCATATTGTTGTTGATTAGAGAACTGTCGTCTCTTAGGCTAGATATTATTCAATGAAACTCTCCCTTCTCCAGCCTCCGTTTCGCATTTCTTCGTGGTCGATAATTTCTCTACTTCACCATCGAATAAGAACCGCAACACTCACTGCGACCATCACAAATGTGTGTGACAGCAAAGATAACTAGCGCAAATGCTGCAGCATACAGCCACAGGTCAGAGCGTGTGAAATGGAGTTGTCCGGGTCGATTGATCACCAGCGTTTTCCTGCTTCTACGCCCTCGTCACCTTGTATTATCGAACTGTCGTTCGATCGGAAAAGACTGCTTTTTGAGAAGCGGATTCTGTCGCCAGAATGCACATTTTACACATTGTATAGGCTTAACTACGCATCTCTCACTCCTCCCCCAATATCTACTGCATCCAAGTTATATCCCTTAAAGATGTTAAAGATGCTCCACTTCATTACCGCATCAGTATTCGCTATGCATGACAATTTTGCAAACGCAAGCATCACATTGCTATGGTGACGTGACAAGATTCTCTTGAGGGCTGTCACCAACTCTATGGAATTAAAAGTTGCATTAGCTCTGCTCTGGAAAATGATAGACGTGAACGTTGTGTTTTCAATCCTAAATTTATTCAGTGCTACATCAACGTCAAGTGTGAAATAATGTTTCGACAGAGAATGGAAACGCTGCAGCGATTTTCTAACTACTAAAGGTGCTCGAATTCCATCCCCAATTTTGCGGATCTGTGCAATGCACAGAAAATGGCCACGTGATGGAAAGTTCAAAATTATTCTTCTTCAAATAGCATTGAACTGTTACATAGGAAAGCTTTACTTTCCACTCCATGATTTTTATCTGATGTTCTGTTTCTACTCAGATTTTATCCATGTTCCCAGAACTCGCTCATTAACTACTCCAAGATAGTAACACTGACTGCGATCATAAAATTTCGAAGT
The DNA here is from genome assembly GCA_013433145.1 of Ascaris suum. NCBI lineage: Eukaryota > Metazoa > Nematoda > Chromadorea > Rhabditida > Ascarididae > Ascaris > Ascaris suum. The sequence goes on from CM024175.1 coordinate 4,233,585, forward strand.
GCAACAGATCGTTTTAGCGGCAAAACTTTCCACAGTCAGATTTGTTCGTCTTAGCATTTCCTTTTTCGGGTGCAATATTCAGCTTCGTGTTATACGTTTTGCTATTTTTTCTACTTCTCGGAGAAATTCGACGATTTCTAAATTAAATGAATTAACTTTCATACAGAACCGCTAAATAAGGTAGCTTGAGCGTGCACTTCAGTAGAGATAGCCTGGAAAACTTTATTAAACTTTGCAAAAACTTTTTGAGAAAACAGAAAGCCTTTACGTATTTATTTTCAAATATAAATGTAAACGTGTGCGCACTTCTCTTTAAAAGTTCATTTTGATTTGTAGGACAGCTTCTTTTGGCGCAGAGAATTTCTTTTTATAGTAAGGTGAAATGCCTGAAACAAGATGGGAAGATGCTCCCGAGCTGGCTCCGGGTTAAGCATGGAGTTGAGTGTGAGAGTCGACTTCTTGCTGCGCAGGTCCAGTTCACGAAAATGACTGTTCTTTTTCCGACAGTCGGAGTCATCTGGAGTAAGCCCATCATCGTAAAGGCGAGCTCCGAAACGAAGATTCCTGATTCCGTTGCAACCGGATTAGGGGCGAACCTCTTTATAACAGTCGGCTGACACTTTTTATCGTTTCACAGCGGCTTCTTCACCGTCTTTTTTTCAGCGCTCATTCTCGCTCGCTTCGTTCTCATCTGCTATCATGTCGAATAGCTTTCTTGAACGTGAACGACGAGTCATCACCGCACGTCGTCGTAATTGAGGTGCATTGTAAGTCTCCCGTCTTTGTATGTCTGTTGACATAGCGACCACAAAAAAAGTCAAGCCCTTGCAAGAGGAGAAATTTCAGTGACACGGAGAATGTTCGATATGGGACCACCAATTACTGCATATGGTGAGTGCGGAAACTGCTCTTCGAAATAAACTCATGCGTCTCTTCATTAGCATTCGTTCTCTGCCATGAAAGTTCCATTTTTCATGAAATGCGCAGTGAATCTGCGCAACCATCGACTTTTATCTTCTTTGAGCCTGCATACTCAAAAATACCGATCGCATTAACCAGATATGCTATTACCACTTATCTGATAGGATTCTCACCGTGGGGAAAAGAGTATCCAATAATAGACCCCCGCATTATCCTCGAGGCAGTGTTTACAATTTATCAGAAGGATATTCGTCTGGCAATTGAAATCAAGCATGCTTGTTCGCTTTTGATAGCGAGTCTATGATCTGAATGCATTATCGTGCAGCTTTGACTATTCCTCTCTTGTTTCTCCGTTTGTAAACAGTGGAAATCTTGTGAAGCTGAATATACTGTTGCCTTTTCGTCTGCCAACTCTATGTCACTTCACACCTAATTGAGTTTGATCTGGTCTTGAGACGCCAATAATCGTTTGATAACAATTGATTAACAACTGCGATCGTGTTCCTAGATGGGAGGAGTGGGGAAAGGATCTGCTGCCTCTCGTTTGCAGAACGAAAGCTTAACCGCTGAGCTACCATGGGCGATTTAAGTGCGCATCATTTTTGCTTATGTTCTGTTACTTCTAATGCACATATAAAACAGCCTCTAGCGCTAATGACTGAAATAGAACTGAGGGGAGACAGAAAGCTTGCACGTCATATGTTGCAGCGGACTATTCTTGTTTGACCATAAATAAAGTGTAGTCTGAGCAAGACTTTATTTTTCAATTCAGTAGATTTTACTGTTTCGGTCAATCACTGAGTGATCAAGTTGACACAGATACGGAATTGGCCAGCAATGAAGTTCGCCTACATAGTTATTTTCAAAGGCGCATCTGGGCCTTTTATGCTCTGTTACCGACAAATGCAAAACACAAAAGTCTTTGGCATATTGAGTTATCGTTCTCCTGAACGATCGCCCACTTAGCTTCCAGGCATTGCCGAAAGAAAAAACCTACCTGAATTTCTTCTCTCCTTCCTCCTCCCTTTTTCTCAGAACTTGTTTGAAGCTCTAAATAAAAAGCCTTCAAGTAAAGATCGGGAAAGAGCCTATGAAATATAACAATCCGCTCACCCAACTATTCACTCACAAAGGAATTAATGAGCTGAGCATTTCACGCGAATTTCTTCGAGCATATGCTGGGAGTTCATACATTTTTGGTCGCTACGCATGGCCCTCACCTTATGCAGATGTTCGTATGTTTTCGGTCTGAAACTAATGCCTATAGTGTTGAAGAAGTGATGCATCCAGTTTTTGCTTTGGATTTTTTCGCCCTCCAATTTGTTCCTTTTTTTTGCATTCAGCTTATTCTATATGAGGTCAACTATTCACTGCTTTGTTCGCCTTTTCTCTTCTCGCGTGATATAAACGTAATCTAGCTAATGAAATTTGTTTGTAGATATATTCGATGAATATCGCAGTTACTATTGCCAGCATAACGGCAAATGTCTCAGAGGTTATTATTTGCAACCAAAATTTCAAATTGCCTTTTCCGTACTCGAGCAATCTCTATTATTCTGCTGAGTCGTTTCGAGCGATGCGAGCTCTTGCTTTAAATTCGTTTGCTCAGTATAATCTGTTTATAAACTTCAATCGCTCCGCTAGTTACCCGGCTGTCAACTACTCTGAGAAATGTGATTTGCACCTCTCCATACCTATGGGAACACTCTCATGTTCGCCTCTTCATCCCAAATTCATTAATTCTTTAAACATCCGCAATCATATCCTCTGCTCAATTGACTTGCTCATGAACCACACGAAAGCGCAACACCCAAGCTGAAGTAATCCCTTCGAGCCACAGATAAACGCCACCTTCTTTCAAATGCAGAAAATCTCTACAAGCCGTTCTTTTGGTTACGCTTTCAGTAAGATTTAATTCCTTTTTCAAATATGCTCTTCTTTAACAGAAGCTCTTCGCTGGTTTTCGAATTTTCAGGTCTTTGGTTAAAGGAATTTTCCAGAATTTCATTTTTCTTCTACTTTTATCGACTTTCAGTAACTAATGTAAATGCACATTATCATTTCAGCGCACAAATTACGACTGATGCGCTTCAATGCCATCGATAACTGTGACGGACTGTGCGATCATAAAGCTTTTATCTACAGTAACTGTCATTCTCATGTCCTTCAGAGCAGGGGCCCTCTGGATTACCTATGGTCGCATGTCTGCGCAATAAACAAAAGAAAAATAATTTCACGAATTTGCGGTATTTGCTGCCATACTAATTCCCAAAATTCGACTTTTGAACCATTTGATGCATTATGCCGACCTCATCACCACCTACAACCATTCCGGAATGTTTGCCATTTAGTCTCTTTGATAATGGTGTTTCGCCCACCCTTGATGACGCTCCCTCAGATCTTATAATAATTAAAATCTTCGTTGATCCTAACGAACGGCAAAACATTCATATTTATCGTCGACTATGCTGTACGCAGATACGATCTATCAGATGACTCTGAAAATCCGATGTGAGCTTCCGTTTCATCAGAAACATTTCAGATGAATTGATGACAGTGGTTACTCGATTCCTAAGCGCACTTGGTCATCATCAAATTCCGCCATTGCATTTTACTTAGTTTTTCTTCCCACATACGAAATTAGTGAATTTATCAAAGTGTTGAAGGGATAAACTCTACCAGCGATAGTTCTAATAGAGATAATGGAAACGAGAATTCAAGAAGATTAACAGCACTGGTGGTTTCACCTGGGCCTGCCATGCTCTACACCAGAAATATTTACGGTTCTTGAACTTTTTTACGAAGAAGAATTCTGTGAATTGCTGCTTAGGGCACTTCCCAGTTTCCCCAGTTTTGCAGTCTTCAAGCCGCTGCATTTTGGGGCATGCAAAATAAACTTGAGTTTTGGTAGTTGGTAGTATGAACGACGTTTGCAAAGCACAAAGGTACCATACATATGCCTGACACTTTCGTTCTAGTAATTAATAACTTTGAGTCTTGTGTTCAGACAAATATCGAATATTTTCCTCTGATGCAGCAGTAGCCAGTGCCCCTGAATTACTCACGCTTCTTCAAGGTGCCAACATTTAAAAATGGTTCCTTCCAAAAGTTGCGAAAGGGTGCGCTTTTCCATTTCTACTCTTTCAAAAAAATGTGCAATTTCTTAGAAATTTATAGGGGTTTCTGAAGGAAACGGTGCCCGTTGACCGCGGATCTTACCAACTGCTTTCACCAGATCCATGTGATATTAGGATACCATTTTCAATTATGAGCAATAAGTCCGGGTGCACGGCGAATGTCCAAGATTATTCACCTGAGCTAAGCAAAGTTGAGAAACTGAGAAACGCACAGAGATAAGTGAGATAAAAGATGTTGTAGTGCGCTTCCAGAAACAGGGACAGACACTAAGCAGGAGCCTACCGTCTATTTTCAGATACGAGGCTTGCTTTTCTAATCATATGAGTGCGCTTAGAACTTCTAACAGGTCCCATCCTGCCTGCACGAAAACTTCATATTAGAGTTGAAGAAACTGAAAGAAATCAGAGGGAAAACTTGAAAGTTCTATATTCCTCCGGCCTGAAATGGAAACAGCGAACGCTCAAAGTGGCCAAGCAATAAAGTCAGAGCAGTCGCCACACGCGTAAACTCACTCAAGCTCATGGAGCGGCGAATTCGTCTTTCCAGATCCCACCATTGCCATTGATGTGTTATTCAATTAGCGTCTGTAAAGTACCTCGCGCTGTGCACCATGCTACAGGAAACGTCGTGTGGTGTAAAATCTATTCCAGTTTCGATTCGACAACCGCACCATAACTCCTTGTAACGCAGTGGGATTTTGCAAAATATGCATTGCAATATAAGCCTTATGCCATTGGTCGCCCGGGCAAAGGGGTATGCCCTGTTCACAAATCAGAGGCAGTTGTGCCACGTCAAAGCGCACCTGACATCGGGCGGAATAAGCTTGTTTGAAGGAGCCGGTACAATGATAGAGATAATGGATGGTTTTCGAAAAGATAAAGCAGATACAGTGCATAGCTTGCTTTTGATGATGCAGCCAGTACAAATGCTTCCAAAGAGTTCCTTTATCGCAGTGTTTTATAAAGACATCAGAAATGATGAAATATGTGAACGGACGAATGAGCATTAAAAAGTTCCACGCAGTTAACATTTGAGAGTACGACAGCAACAGCAACAACAAAGAACCCGATAAACGTCCATGAGGATCGGATACCATATCCCTATAAGCATCCCACTCATTTCCGCCTAGCACTTTCAAGAGCTCTCAAGAAACAATCACAAAATAAAATGTGCAGGAGCGCTCACATTTTCGTTCATCTGAATGCAAATGCACTTATTCCATTTTTGTTTATTTTTTTCCCTTGATACAGGAATTTTTTTGACACATGAATACCAGGCTGATAGAATATGCATGAAAATTTTTTGAAATGCGCAGGTGCGTCGTGGAAATTGCTGATTTCACGTGAGATATGACGTGCAAACAATATTTAATAACACGCTTTTCGTTTTTTCAATTTTGTAATTAGCTTCAGTTCTTCCTTAATCGAATGTATTGCGCAGAAAAGGGGATGCACATTGAGACATGGGCAAAGGTCCGCAGTTGTCCTAGTGCGCCTTCCAGAAAAGAAGGAGGATGTCGTATTGCAAACGACATTTGCAAACGTTCATAACAATGCGAAATAATCGTGCACGACAATATTCTAAGAGCAGCGATTTTCTGGCCTTAGCGTTATAAATATACCGTTGCGTGTGTTAAGACATTTTCCGTTGAAAATGTCCTTTTGGCAAATGGCCAGTTTTTCAGCATCCGTCTGTTTTTTTTTACTCCTGTCGACAAAATTGCACGGGGTCTTACACTGCAAGGATCTCTCTCAGTGCTGCTTTTTCTCGTGCATTAAAATGTGCCACGGCCTGAATGCGTCACTAACATCCTTCGTCCAGCGTGTGATCCTCTGCACATATTAGGAAGCACGTCGATAGAGCATTTCAGGCTTGATGGATTTCCCTTCAGGTTGCTTTGCGCAATTGTTTACTCGTTATTTAGCGAATTCACTCGAAAAGAAAAATGTTGCTTCGATTTGTGGTTCTTTTGATCATTAACGTAAACATTATGGCCGCTTCGAGAACCGTGATTGACCCTGAGAGAATTGCATGCAATGGAGATGCAGTGAACGCAGATGAACATCGCAATTTCTAAGGTTCTTGACTTTCAAATCAGAAATTTCTATTTAAGCCTATTGCAGCCGACTGTTGATCCACGCACTCAGGTACTGGTGTTTCACTGAGATGGGCCATCAACAAGAATCGAAGGGTCGATAGGCTACAAAAGAATTTAACTACTTTAAAGAACTCACGACAATGTGCGAGGATACTAATGATGCGATTGAAGCGACGTGCGCTCCGAAAGACAACTGCGTTCCGGTGGAATTGGCACGACTTACGCTTTCATATTCCATTTGCTTGAACAACCATCTTTACTAACTCCAAATAATTAACTAAATACGTCATGTTACCCATTTCTTCCACCCATGGAAAACTCTTATGGAAGACGTGTTTCTTTTTTATCCGACCGCTGAGAATGAAGCCGGCGCGGAGTGCATGCAAAATTCTCAGCGTTTTAGATGTGCACGTCTTCCTTCAGCGTTGCCTAGTAGAAGTGAAATTGAACACAGGAGTTCATCCTTTGTGTACACTATATGCGTCAATTTCACAGTGGTAATCAAAGGATGCAAATTTTAAGAAGTATATAACAGTGCAGCTTATTATCCAACTCAGCCAGTTTCATTTACTACATCTATTCGGTTCTTGCGTCTTCCGTTCCCTTCTGTTGAGTGGAACCATTGTTTCACATGGTGGAATGTGGTCCGAATGTAACCTAACCGCCGGTCTCCTGATGCTTTGTGAATGAGATTGAAAAACTCTTGAAAATCCCCTGGCTCCAGTCCACTGGCTCCAGTACTTGCACCAAATGCGCATACATTTTTATTGCAAATATGAAGCTCTAACCGAGTAATCACTAGCGGTTACGCCACGCTTCCATGGTAGCCAGCGTCTTTAACATGACTGCCCTCAAATAAAGGCCCTGGTCTTAAAGCAGGAAAAAGTAGATGCCTAACCTCTGTGCAAATTAAGGCCTCCTTAAATTTTCCCGTAATCAGGCTTCAATCATAGTCATCGGGGATGTGTCAATGAGGAAGGAAAAAGCAAATCAGCTTAAGAATGTCCCTTCTGAGCCGTCGAATTGAGGTTACCTGTTGAGTAGAAGTTTTATCGCTTCGTACCAAGAAACGGCATTCCTGTCGAGGGAGTACGAGAGCTTATTTTTCTGTGAGGTAGTGGAGAAACCGGCTGGTATGGATATAGGGAGGCTCATATTCACCGAAGACTCTTCATTAACTACTATGTGATGACTTACGTTCATGGTCTATTGAGTTATTCTGGTTGGTGAAGCAGACTTTGCGTTACATATGAACTGATATGTTTGACAGGGAAAAAAATAACAACCATTATGAGATCTGTCCTACGGTGCAATCGTTGCGTTGTGTTGACTAGAGACGAATTTGGTGCCATCCGAGTTTAAAAGTAGCGTTGACACATGAGAACAGAGTTGCGAGTGCAATGGGCACAGAAAGCCTCTGCAAAATGAACGCCGCATTCATAAGCAGGAGATTAATACCTATTGAAGGCACCCTTTATTGAAAACATCGTTTGAAAGGATCTGTTTAGCAACTGCATCGAATACATCGTCGGTAGAGTTTTTATCCGTATCCGTCGCAAAAATCATCGCCGCCTTTGTAAGCAAGTGATGAATGATAATAGGTAGCTACGAAGAATGCAAGCATAATGAATAGTCATTTTGGCTACAGGACGCGAAATAGCAGCGATACAGAGTTTGTTTTCTTTTCGGAGCCATTTCCTCTTATATCGTCCTTCATTTGTCGCTCAAGTACATCCAAACTGCAAATATTGTTCCCACTGTACGTCAACAAAATATGCGCGGAACTATGATTATGATTCTTCTGCTACGAAAAACCTTCAGTTTCTTCCTACTGTTTGTCGTTTTTGCAATATGCGAGCATCTCCTAGAAGCTGCTTGCTTTACACTTGCTCTTGTGTTGCATGTTTGGTCGGATTTCATTGACACTAGGAAATATGCCGAACGCATTGTGCATTTCTGCTAATCGTATTTTTGCATGTGTGCATTTTATGCGTGCAGTTGGTGGTTAAATCAGAATATTTGCATCATGAACGGCCAAAATTCAATCATTCATTTCAACGTACTCACAACTGATATATATATATATATATATATATATATATATATATATATATATATATATATATATATATATATATATATATATATATATATATATATATATATATATACCGCACGAATACTCATATGACGCAATATGTTGGAAAAAACGTCTGGATTTCCGTTATGTATGAATCGATGATGAAGCAGCAAACATCACCCAGTGTCATTAAGCTCGTTAGTTACTTTTTATGCGCATTTCTCGTAAATTCTGGTCCTCAGAATATGCCACTTACCATGAAATTCGCAAAATTCATCAACTTTTTCGCAACTGCGCCAACAGAAACAAGCGTAACTTATTAAGGAAAACGGAATATATGCAAAATAAAAACACAAATATCTTTTACTTTCTTTTTACTCTTTGAAGGTTGGAATTCGTCGCTGCTTCAAATGAAATCAATGGTTGGATTGCTCATGTGGATGGCCGCACTTTTATTTGCTCTCGGTGTTGTCCGCTCGTTGATAGGTTATTAGCAGCGACAGCTCGACTTTTTATTAAATGCTCCTTCATGTTACCTGACGCGTACTAAGCCCTTAACGAGCTGCTTTTCCTTTTTGCTAATTATTTTACGCGCAAATCTTTCCAAAACCAGTAACATAGTGAGGCGGTTATCCCGCTACAATATTACCCTCGCACTGACTGATACCGAATGGAGTAATAAAAGAAGAGCAGCTGCTTGGAATTGAACCATCCCATGAGGATATTTGAAGTAAGAATACTTGTGATGGCAGAAGGAAACTAAATAAATAGTAAACTTCATCGATAGCAAGAAAGGCTTTCAATATAAACGGCAAGAAGATTGATCACCATAATTCGTTGATTGAACTGTGGCAATCCCTTCCAACTAAAAAGCATAGATGAATTTCGCAGTTCCAGTAATTACTTCTTTTTTTTTAAATTTGCAATCCCCACTAAGCAATTTCACTATGCAACTTCCTTTCTCAACCTACGTGAGGTTTTTTGTATATTGTTCGCCTCTTTTCAACGTTAATTCTTATGTATTGTGCGGTATTTTTTTTAGAAGCTATGACACTAATGTTTAAAATTATTGTTGTAGATTCCATATATAGGCAGCGAATACATTGTTTACAGCGGAAGATTTGTGGTTGGAAACCCGGAGATTGCCTGATGGAGAATAAGTACACTGCAAAACAGTGCTTCTGATGCGGAAGAAAAGGCTCTAGTATAGTCGGGACGGGACGTTGACGGTGGGAGGGGGCGGATAGGAGTCGACGACACAGATAACTGGTACAGCCAGTCGAACCAACTTTGTTTGCAGTGCTATACGTTGCCTAATCCAAGTGGCAGAATTTTTACTACTTTTACTGCCCGGCTGTTGATGATACCATCAGATATTATTCGTGGCGCGATTTCATAACTGTGCTACGTCGGAAGGTTGATGCCAGTACTACAGTTTTACAGTTTCCTGAAATTGTGATTGTTTTCGCTTGTATTGGATTATTCAACAGTAGAAATCGCTTGTTTGAAGGCAATCGCTGAGGTTATAGGTCACAGTTTTTACTATAGTGCCCATATGAATAGAATCCCCGGTTTTTAGCCAAAAACTGAGCACCTTTCCCGAATCCTCCATAGGCGGTTGTTTCACCTTTCAGCTGCAAAGAGTGTTTCTGTTTGGGCATAGTGTATTCCGTCTTCATAAATGAGCACTTGTCGATCGCACACATTACAGGTATAGTGAATCCATGGCTCGTCACACTTGCTAAACTGGAACAAACAAATACCAATAAAAGTTCTTTCAGCCATTAAAATTTGCCTGCAAACCAGTTGCACTCAGAACAGTCCAGGCCAACAACTGTATACATGCGCCGGATGAGAGATTTCTTATTTGCTATACTGTTGTCTACTACCTTAACATCAAATAGCAGACTGTCTTCGCTTGACCATTAACTTTTTTGTACTCTCATATCTTGCGATACTTTTGTATTTCTCTAATACGCACACTTCAAAGCGCATTTTCCTAGGAAAAACCCAAAAATATCGTATTAATCGTGCATTTTATGGCGATAAACTTCAACAATGGCATAGAGGTTTCCAATAAAAGATGCGCGCAATGTGGCCATGCATTTGCCTTAAACTGCGCACATGCACTCAGTGAATGAGGCAAAACTTATCAAGTGCACTGTTGCTTAGATCTTCCGATGTGCAAGTCTTTTGCGGCATCTAAGTGCATGTAATCTTCACTGATCACGACAAGTTTTCATGAAATTCGCACACGAACGGATATATTCAAGTTTCCGAACTAGAATATTAAAAAGCCTGCAAGGGTCCAGAAATAGAAGCTTTAAAAGCGCATTCTAATTCGACGCAGAGCAAATAGGGGCATGGTCAGGTGAAACTTCTTGTCGAATTTTGCTCCTCAAAAGTTTAAGCTCATAGTACCTGCACCATGTTCCAGCATTTCATATCTGCTGCACTACTACGCTGCATGCTGTACAGCATACCAGCACATTTCAGCAGCATATTGCTAACTGCTCCGCCTTTAAGCTTTAGGACTAAATTCCCATAACTGCTTAAACAAAGAATGCAGTTGTTTTCACCGTTACTCTACATGCGTGAATTTCTGATTCACTTGTTTTGTGAGCGGTTCGATGATGCAACTGAGTGATTATATTCTAGTCGTTCAGAAAGTCGGCCAACTGAAGCACACGATCTGGTGATTATATGTGGCGCGCAAGTGTAGATCCATCCCTCACAACTCCTAAAGTCATTGTTAAAATGCGCGCGCTGTAATCACAGCAAAAGTCTCAAATCATTGATCGAAGTTTTTAAGTGTTTCACTAATTTCAAGATTGTCGAGTTCGAGGCTGTCGAAATGAATTAACACTCCATCATCGGATATAAAAAACTCTCTAAACGACCGAGGATCACTGCGAGGAGTCCTCGAAGAATGGAGCAAAATCGCATAAATGGCTCTAAATTATGACAGCTGTTAAGTTGTTAAGATGAAAGCACTTTTCGAATGATTTGCACGTTAGTCACAGCACTAATGCTCACTCAAATTCAGCCGCTAAAGCAATTATTTCGGTTAAACTGCATCAACCATTCAAACATATTCATAAGATGTTTTCCGGCCAACATCTCCTTCACTTGCGTAAGTTCGAAAACATGCTAAAGTAATTCAATCTTCCTTTTTTCTTATATGACAACATCTCAAACGGAATCTCACACCATCGCTGCAACTCGAACGCTGAAAGTCAAAAGAGCGATTCGCCAACGAGAAATACATCTTATTAGGTAAGTATCTATTCCACTGATCAATTATTTCATCGGTTATTCGCTAGGTCACTATCCTATCTACGGCACCACGGCAGCATGACTTGGTTTCTTCTCAAATCTACAGAGATAGTTCATTTGATTAGCGATGCGTCGAAATCATTTCTTATTGCCTCTTATAGTTGCTAGCTTGTCCATACAATTACCTTCACATTTACATATTCATCAAGACTTCTGCAATTTCATTCATTTGTATTTGTTTCTCATACGCGTCTTAGCCGAACTTTCTAGATTGTTTAACTGCTCATTAGCATTTTCTGACATTAAGTGTCCGTAGTTTGTTCGTAGTTTGCCGCAAACGTAGAAATATACCGGAGATGCCGTTTTGGGAAATAGTTCCTTGCATTGCATCACACTAGAACTCTTCTTTATACATGTTGTGACTGGCATCGGCTACGTAGAGGGGACCGAGCGTAAGCAGAGGACAGGATCCGATAAGCGTGTGTCGATGATGATATGCGAGAACATAAGAAAGATAGAAGAAGCAGTTCATGGGGAGCACAGCGTCTCCCAAACAGGAGTAGGACCAAAGGCAAGCAAACGGGAGAAAGCTCGACTTACACAGGCCCCAGATATCGCCTCGGGCAGCGAAGGATTACATAAGTCGATCAACATTGTGTAATGAACAATAAACTAGAATACTATACGAATAAATGTGGTAACTGCAATTTAGATAAAAACGAGACATGTTGAGTTGCATCTTAGGTGCCGTGTCCAACAATATATGAACAAACTCACTCAGAAAAGCTCTTCTTACACGTTAGTAGAGCGCGTTTCATCCTTTGCTATACGACTCTCCAAATTTTTAAAGACTGAGTGATAACAATAAAAAGAACAAGCAAGGAAGCGCATCATACCAAAGTCCTTTTTCGGATGCAATCCTCAAGATATTTACCACCATTCTTAAGGGTATGCTAAGCATCCCATGCCACATGCGTTATGATGACACAGAGGTTAAATTGCGAGGCGCTTCTCTTGTTCTGATTCATTGGCTAGGTATTGGATGACGAGAGGATAGTGCCACCAGAACTGCAGAACTTGCCTTCTCGCCAAATCTGAAACACTTTTCATCTTTCACAGCTGGTCTATGTCACATCCTCACTGCCAACACAATATGAAGCGAGCAAACAATTTAGGATGTTAGTTGGTAAACGTCTGGCCGTGTGAACTGACGCGTACGGAAGTTAATAGACTTGAACATACGAAATTCCTTCAACTATGCAGCCAGTAGACATGTCCTGGGCTTTAAACTTCGCTATAGCTGAATTTCTTTCGCACATCCCAGCGAGATAAAATAGCAAATACGTCAACTTTTGCCTTTCACTAAGCCACTATAATAAGTTGTAATTTTTCTCGGACCTCACAACAATTTTCGCAGTGTGCCAAAAATACAACTTTCTTGTCTCGATTTCAACTCCCTCCATTCTCGCCCCCTCAAACACGTGATTATTTTGAAAGTCATGATCGTTATAACCAATAGAATCAAAGTTAGAGTATGGTAGATTAGCGCAGAAAAAGTCCCTTTCGGGAAAGTCGCTTCATACGCAACCAATTTGATACCACAATTCGACACAATGAATATGAAAGCAATTTGAATTGGAACAGTTTGCATTAAATTTTTTTTTGCATTCTCAACACCTTGCGACAAATTTACCTTTATTTTGCATCAAATTGCGATGATTTCATCCGCTGCCAAACGATGAACCTTTCTTTTAATACTCTGATAGAATTTGAAGGCAATCCTCTTTTAACCACATTTACTGATAGTTTCACAATGGCACTAAACGTCCCTAGGAGAGGTCGTTTTCCTGTGTTTTTTCCCTCGTTCGTATCGTCACCAGAAAATCCGATGATGACAATGAGGATGAGGAAACGAGAAATAAGAAGCAGATATCCGCCGTAGTCATCAGCTGTTGTCATGCGATTACAGCATTGCCCGCAATTCCGAGAATGCACATATACTACTGAGTCAATCACAGTGGTTGCTATCATATTACGAATATTATCGCTATGTTTCCCGAATCACAGTCGTTTCTGGAAAAGATCGCCAAGCCGCCTATCTGCAACATTAATACTATCAAGAAAGGTGAGTCCAAGATAGATCTCAGTCAGCGAGTGACTTTAGGTCCACATTCGAGGAATTAAAAAAGAATACAGCATCAACGATAAGAACACCTGCTTTGGTCAATGCAAAAGACTTGCGCAACTGAAGCAATAAATGACCGCAAAACGGAAAGCAAGTTAGAGTGAATGTTCCAATCGGCAAGATAAAAGTTCAGGAAATGGCATGATTACCTACCTCGTGTTCTCAGAACTAGTGTCATTCGTGAATCGTGGATTGAAACTAGTGAGTATCAAGCATGTGCGCGCAGAAGTAGTGGACATCGGGCACGCAAACACACAAAAACTCCCACAGATACTCCCACGCGAATGCATACAAGATATGTACGCGAGCAAAGGTGAGCGTGTTATGTCTTTCTATAAGCGCTCTGCGAAAGCGTATTGTCAAGTTCCATCACTTTCTACCTTATTCGAGGAATTTGATACACCTAACGAAAGAAAACAACCTCATCATTTCTACGGTGAGAACGTTTCTGCAGGTGATGACAGGGACTCCCGGTGGCAGCAACATCATTATTTCTCTAAAAGCCACCAGTCACTGTTTCAGGTCGTCAAACTAATTGCGGATGATGGCGTATTGTCGAACAGCGAAAATGGAGTGTACTGAGCATTCTAATAAAACGAATTCAGGCAGAGGACAATCAGATGTCATGTCACCTCTCGCTGTAATGGGCAGCTGCTCCTATCTGCATAATCCAGGACAATACAAATTTCTCTTCGTTCTTGCTTCTCCGCCCTTTTCGCATCATTCCCTTGGTTGAGGCTAACGTCTTCTCGCGAGCTCTTTGAAGACGACCAGTCATTTTGCTGACCGAACCTTTACATCAGACTGTGAACTCAAACTCGCTTTCAAATTTTTCCTCGCAAAAAAGAGTTGCTTTTTTTCACGCATTTGCAGCTCGGTCTATACATACCTCGTTAATTTCGAAATAAATCCGTATTACGCCACATATTTTAGCACATTTCTAAATCGTGATAAGAGAACCATCTCTTTACATGGAATTTTGGTCGTTGTTGCACTCCACCTCAGAGATCCGGTACTCGTAGTTCGAGCATCGCAGCAACGGACAGCGCCATTTCTCTGCTCAACTCGACAATCTCGCACGCCTGTTGAACGGTCAGCCTTTCAATGCTCTTCGAGGGCGACTTCATGACAGAAATTGGAATGCGCTGAAATGCGGGGGCGAATTCGAGGCATCTTTGCTGATCCATCACTGATATTCACTTCCGGCGAGACTTTGCGCATTTGCTGCGCTCTATTCCGAGCGATATTCTCTCTATTGGTTCGTAGCTTCTGTTTCCGCTTCTACCGCAGCGTCCGAACTGCTTATTTATCCGTTCTTTCTCATAATGGCTTACTATCTTGAAAAAAAACACTCCGATGCTCTTTAATGTCTTCTTTTAAGCTGCTATTTTAATGGTGGACAGTTATTTTTTCTTGGAAATGGTTAGCTTCTCCTCGTCAACTTTTTGTTTAGGTAAACGTTTTTAGCGGTTTTCATTTCTGAGTTTTCAATGTTGAAACTCTTAAATGCGCTCTTCTTTCAGTCCTTCACAGACGAAAGCGAAGTGGAATCTCCGACGCAAATCTGTTTCAGTGCCCCTGCACGTCGCAGTAAATTTGCTAAAATATCGTTAAGAGCGTGAAATTGCTTATAATTAGATCGGTTTCTGATGCATTTCCAAGCACCGGTTGTTTGTGAGAGGATTGTCGGCATTTCATGATGATCAAATAATCTCTTCGATAAAAGATATTGCGAAACGAGAAACTTTCAACATCAGCATTAGAGTGGCGCAACAAAATTGGTATTTCGATGCTGGAGCATTCCTAAATGAGGAGCATTATCCACACATTAACTGCCATAGTGTTATCCTGTTAGTTCGCCCCGTAAGTTTTTCGCACCTATTGAATATGACGATATTAAACCACTTCTCTTTGTGGATCTCGACCTGTTCTAGTTTTTCCTGGAAGACTATTTGCAACCTTACGTCGGCCTTCGTGTGACGCGCTCTTTCGTCACGGACGGTGCGGAGCTAAACGACCCTTGAAGACTATGGAGGACACTTATTTGCAAGCAGGAGCCTCTTACAGATAAAGACGAATAGAGTTCTCGCCCTTCTGCCTTTCACAGTTGTAGGTGAAGAAGTTTCCACCTACTTGGCCTTCACAACAGCAAATATTCACATATATATATATATATATATATATATATATATATATATATATATATATATATATATATATATATATATATATATATATATATATATATATATATATATATATATAGAAATTTTCGATCCCTCATTCCTACCCTCTCTGATTGGCCGTCCTTATATTCTTCAGCCTCAGTGCCGCCTGCATGTATACATAACTCTTGTTGCTTCCACTGTGCACTGAATAAACTCGTGATGATTGCGCAAGGTGCCGAAACGATCAGCAAAATATTTTTGCATCCTTGCTTCTGGTGTTCGCCTTCAACAAGTATATTATCACTGTTATCCATCACCGTCACCATGCCCCTTATACAAGAGGATCAATACTCAGTGCGACACACCAACACTAAAACTTTTTAAGAGACCCGAGAAAAATATATCACTGAGCAGCATCTCTCTCCGTTGGGTTTGGGCGACGGTTATTCTTCGAAACAAAAAATTAGAGGAATATGAAACTTGTTGCTTTCAGCCTTCTCACTTATTGCACACGAGATTGAAGCACTAAACATTAGGACATGAGAGGATAATGCAATTGGTATGACGTAAATTTTCGTTTGAATCCTTCCGAGGAACCGTGTAGTTCGACTGCAACTGCTCTGAGCGTAATTCTTTCACCATTCATAAGCCAGTCCTATTTACTGAGCGCAAAAATTCCTCTCTCTGCCTGTCTGCACTTTCTTATAATTAATTCTCCTTTCTAGTTAACTCTTCTATGCACTCTTGGTCGCCTTCTACCCACCTCGCCGCTATATCTAATTATAGTTCTTTTTTTCGGAGTGATTATTTTCGGTGTATAGCACCACTGTTTTCTCTGCGTCTTTTCAAATTATTATGCTAAGTTATTTAATTGGCTTCTTTCAAGGTCCACTATCGAGAAGCATCTTACAGATGACGTTAGCACTGCTGCTGAATGCTGCACTAACAAATGTGGATGAAAGGTTCCGGCATTGCACTGCCGGAGAATCGCGCGGCAATGCATTTGCAGCAAGATGTATTTGCGGCAGGAGACGTACCTTTGAGTGTAGTACGAGAAAGAGTTGTTCGAGATATGCTTACAACGCATACGTTTATACAATCAGTCAATTCTCTCATAGAATTTTTTCCTAAGTGGGACATCATAAAACCACTGTGCTTAACACTCACTGGAAACATTATGCAATTTTTTGGGTGGCACTAAACGTTGGCAGTACAATCTACCTAGCTTTTACTTCAAGACGGAAAAGGAATGAAGGTGCCTATACTTCACACAGGCGCATCTTTCCTTCGATTTTCATGTAGAGATGATGGCATGTGCGCATGCCTCGTATAATCCAAATTACAGGTACTTGTGCAGGGGAGGTGTTCACTCAGCACATGCAGTTGATTGCTGACTCCTCTCTTTTAACATCCCGAGCAGGAGGCATAAAATTACGCATGAAGCATCTCACATGGTCCTGTCATTTAGTTCGATCGCCGTCAAGCATGCGTCACCGGATTCTAAACTTTCGCAAGTTGAGCATTTTTCGTAGTCGCCAAAACTCAGTTTTCAAGCCAGCAGTACCCCGTGGAGTTTGAAATCCATGTTAGTAGACCGCTGCATGGGATTTTATCTCTGATTTGCATCAAAAAAGAAATTCTTTACCCGTCAAAAGAGTTGCTCTATTTCATTTTTTTTCATTACTGGGGCCTTCGAGGACACAAAAGTCCGAACTTGGCACATCACGAGGATTACTGCGACAAAAATTCATCCGTCACAGTCGTTCACCGTTCAAGTGATCCTCCTACAGAATTGCGGTCTGCATCTGACATCACGTCTGTTTCGCATAAAATTATCTCAGCGGGGCATTTCCGCCATCAGGATTCCTGTCGCTGCGGATATATCGATTGGGCAAATGTTCGCGAAACTCATGTACCCGTTGTGGCAACTCTCTGAATGTTTCAATCGCTATGTCATTCTCGTACAACAGAATGATGATGATAGCGTGTTGAATATGTATCGGCTCGAGGTAATGGCTTAACTCCACTTCTTATGCTTTTCATCTCAGGTGACAGTGATGAGGTAAAGTCGAAGAATGCAGGAAAATGAATGCAGTTAGAGTAAGAGAAAAAATACTGCATAGTTTTCGTGCCTACACAAGTACCACTTAAATGCTATTTTTTCTCTACATGCATGCTTAACGGTATCGAATAATGCTCCATACAGCTTTTTGCTTCACTTCTATGTCCAGTATTAGGCTCGCTTACTTCATGGTACGCAGTGCCAGCTCTCCGAGCAAAGGCTCAATCCTTCGCTTTTTAGTCATCGGAGGAATACGCTAAGAAAACTGGAATCGTGGAAAAAGCATACGAATTTATTTGTACCTCACAAAGGCGAGACTTTTCGTCCCCTAGTTGGTCACCTCCAGCAGAGGAAGAGGAACCTAAACCTTTTAGCAGTCGTTGTCGTTGACCTTTGCATAGCACGAATGGCTCATCACCTCCGGAAGCAGAGGACGCGATTTCTCAGCCATGAACCCTCTTCATGGGGAAAATTTGGTCATTGATATTACGACACTCAAAAGTCTGCCGGTTGAGGAAGTGAAATTCAAAAGTTCCGCTCAAAAATATGAAAGTACACATTTATTTCCACGGAACTACCGGAAACGTAAAAAGTGGCATGCGAAGATTAATTCTTCACTGTTTTCCACCTCGTTATTTCTCGTTGCTCGTTCCATGCCGTGTGGTCGAACCTCAGGTGTAGAACCTGCTAGCGTCACCTGTGACCTCCCTCAATTTCCCATAATGCTTCAAATGAAGCCACCTTGCGACAGCCCTGCCAATGAAAAAGCTTCTCATATGTTTTGACTAAATGAAGTTTGCCTTCGCCCTTTTGCTTCTCAACATAAACTGAGGGAGCATACTGAATGCGTTGGAGGGTTTGTCGCTTACGAAAATTTCATTGCAGACGACAAGTTATGCCATTTGTGCATCCCTTATAGTCAAAGTCGCGCTGTTATATATTCACCTAATATTTTTTTCTTCAATCAATATTTCAAGTATTCACCCACAGAAAGCTCATGCAACACTTTGAACTCTTGTCTGATGGAATTTCGTTTCTGTCAATTATGGTGCTAAAAAGTAACCTCAGGTACTCTTGTCTATTCAATTTTCCTCGATATTTCTCTAGTACTGTATGTTTGTTGCCTTCTTTCGCACCATTCAGAGAAAAAATGTTCCTACGCGAACGTTGAGTTCAGCATTATGAACTGGACAATTATCGCCCTCATAGCAATTATCTTTTAAAATTCAGTCTCATGGGAAACTCATTACTCAATGCAGAGATCACTTTAGAGATAATGATGAGATGACTAGCGTTTAAGAGCGAACATTGCCAAAGAAAACTGATCACTGTTTTGCTCGACGCTATTAACACCTCATCATTTTCCGCTTGCAATTATAATGGAAACGTTTTTGTCCAGGCTTATCCTTCCATATACGGCTCTAAACATTTTTTTTTCTCGAATCTGAATTAAAAGAGGTGAAATATACCATCTAGAAAGCAACTTTATGAAATTGAGGTTTGCAACAACGAAACGGAAGCAAACAGTGAGACATCAAATGATCAATCGAAGAATGGACATGTGTGGAGCAGAATCATGTCAGTACGTCGTTGGCGGAAAACACAAACTATTGTTGCGATTGTTATTTTTTCAATGCTAAGAATCGATGATCTAGATCGATGTTTGCGCTGGACGTAAATATAGGAATGGGCGGGTTGCCTTATTAAGACGTCCATCTCACAGCGTCAGCTATTTCCTCACAGTGAGTTCGTGCAAATCAGTGCGGTGTTTTTCATGATGCATCTATGAAGCGGGTCATTGAAAATATGCATATTCTGCTCCAATAAGTTTGATAGAGACATGAACATTATTTCAAAGATGCGTCACACCATCCAAGGTCTCCGCACAAATGATGGCAAGAGTCTTTCACCGCTCTCAAGCGGTTGCTTATTTTAGCACTCATCCGCTCTACTTCCTCATTATATTCCTCTTCACTTTCTCAAGCTGTTTTTTTTCGTTGAAGCATGACGTTCAGCACATTCGTGATGTATTCTGTGAACAGATTGAGCAATCAGAGTCGAGGAACTCCATCTTATGTATTTATGTGGAGATGTTGAGGAGCAGCGATAGCAGCGATTGCACTAATCAGTAATTTGCTGCTTTTCATCGTTCAAGAAGTTGTCCTCACACATGCAATATTGAAAAGAAGAGCTGTCGAACTAAAAAAAAAGGAGGACAAAGCTGATTGATCCCTTCTTATAACGTCTAGCATAAGTTTCTAAATCAAAAAGTTGATCCATCCTCTTCTATTTTCTTTGGCGACCTTATTTTCGAAATCTAACGTACTCCGCTTCTCTGGAGATGCTGCAGTGGAATCGGTAGATTTCATCTAGCGCAGAACATTAAGCTACAGAGAGGGTAGAGTTTGTGAAGATGTTTTCGCCATGTTTTCGCCACTTCTTTTTGAAGCAACTTCAAGAGCAGTCTTGGCAACCGTTCGATCCAGCGAAGCTCGCGATCAGATGGAAATTGATAGTTGAACTTTTCATTTCCTTGAAGAATTTGTAGTATCTGTCTCATAATCACCCAACTGAAGGTGTGGTCTACCTACCGATAGTTTATCATCGGTTGATTCTGCAGCGTTCGTTTTTGTAGACCTCTACGAAAATCTGAGCTATCTTGTTTTCCATAGCCACGCCCGCCAGAACATCTTTATGTTTAGCGCCACCTCTATAGGGCTTATTAAAGCGATATCGCTCAACCCACACAAGCAGATTGTGATGGATTTGGCTAATACTGCACTTCTTTCATCAAAACACAGATACAGGCTTTGTGTTTGGCGGCTCGCAAGAGCGCTTTTTTTCAAGCAGCACCGCAACGCATGTTATTTTGCCCAGAAATTTTTAGACACCTTACTGTCACTTGAAAGGAGCTCTAGCACATTTGTTACGAAATAGCTAGCTGATCCCGCCGGTGGAAATACCGTATGCGCTTATGTGATGGGTTTCCTTTGTAGCTTCGAGGATCGATGGAGCTATGAACTTTCGCAGGTGGATGGTGGTTTTAACTGATGTATACAACAGTGTTGATGGAAAGGAACAGAAACTAGAAGTGCACCTTATTAACAAATTATTAACCTTTACTTTGAGTGTAGTATCGTTCAATTTTGTAGACTTGATCTAAGCGGTTTTTAAATTTGTGCTGTGGACATCTGCAGAATGACCGAAATTTAAATGTCCGCAACCGACCAGCTGATGGTCTTTCCAGTATGAGCGAATGACAAACTTTCCGCAGTTGTCAAGAATTCAGATTCTGTTCAGTGTGTAATTCTATTCAGTGTAAAATCGCAGTTTCTTTCAATGATCTTGAAGCGGTTTTTTGTTCGTAATCCAGATTTCATCTATTTGGAAGCGCGCCTTCATTTCAGAGTAGTTCGTTGATTTCATAACTGTGTTCTGCCACCTTTCGGTGTGGAATGAACATGAAGGTAACTTGTGACACATTTACTTGAACACAACAAAATTGCTCTTGAAGTGTCGTTGGTGATGATACCAAAAAGCGCACACTATATATCCGACATATCGAATGACGTAGGTTTATGCAACACTTGAAATAGCCGATAACCCATGCGAAATGCCCAGAGCCAGCGGAACCCAAAATGTTGCTTGAGAGAGATACCTCGAACACCATGAGAGACAAGAGATTTTTGCATTTTCGGCTTGAGGAAGGTCTACGCTTAGTATGAGCATAGGAACAAGAGAGGCGCAGCGCAACCGGTGAAAGAACAGTTTTGCTGCCTATTTCTTTTTCCACCTATGTGCGTAGTTTATCTGCTAATCTCTGTGCATAACTGAGTGTGTGTATGCTTTTCATCAGCGTGAAAGTTGCCAGACGCGATTTCTAGTGCAGGAATGCTCCACGATTTGAGATTCATTGTGGTAGAAAATCAGCTGACAGGTTATATCAGCTTACCACATGATGCACGAGATCTATAGGCTGTTACCTCTTGAATTCAAAACAATAGCCTTATTTGGTGATTGATGCTGCTCTACTCATATCGACTTGATTGTTGCAGAGGCATTTTCTGTTTCATATTTTATGTGGTTGTTTATCGTTTTGTGCGAAGTGTTGTTTGGCATCAGTGTTGTTGGTATGTTTCACCATTAGGTTTTGTTGAAGCAGAATTCTAAAGTTTAGTGTTAAAGTTTAAAGTTAAAGTCACAACGGTAACTCTTTATTGCATAGACAAAGGTTTACATCACTCTTAGGAGATGCGGCAATGTTTAGAGTCTATTGCCGAAATGCTAATAGAGTCCTTAAGAAGAATTTATCAAAGTTCACTCCCAGCCAATCAGGTTCACATAGCTTTTTGAAGAACTATACTCCTCTTTTTCTGTTTATAATGTACAATTCTATTAGCACTTCGAAGCTTTTTTGTTGTTTCGTTCATGTTGCATATTGAAGAGTTTAGTTTCAGTATACTTCATCTTTTTGCCTATTCACCACTTCAAATAAAGACATTTGATAAAGGCATTATGGAGATCTCTTAAAACGAACGCGTATCCGTAGCTCTATTTCCAAATATGATTACTGTTTAGCACAAAACGATTATAACAGTAATGACTCTAACCGCAACAATATTATCGTAACTGTCACTACTGTTTTAGTCAGTATTCTCATCATTACTATTACCGTTATCACAATTGTTGTTGGCGTTGTCAATATTTTCGGCATGGTTCCTTCTATTGTTATTATCAACACGGCGACTATTGTTATTTCGTCTGCTGCTGCTGATATTTTTTTATCGGCAATGTTAAGTGTATTATCGTGTAATGAACATCGCCATTGTTAACATTATTTCTGCAGCATTTATATGTGCACTTTGTAGTCACCGTTACTGCTACATTTATCTGAACTGAATTTAGCGGCTAGCTCTCCGACAAGCGAGATGAGCTGCAGCAAAAATGTTGCAACGATCGGTAGTCAACTTGTTTTGACCTAAGAACGTTCTTTTTGAGCTGCGAAGAAGCGAGGTGTACAGTGATCATGACTGTCAAAATTACTGGGACCAAACACTGCCAGCAAGCAAAAAAGTTCGCGCTGGAACAACGTAATTTAGGCTCTGCTATTTGACTTTCTCATAGGTTATGCAGATAGTGCTTTTGGCTGACGAATTTTTGCGTTAGGTGACGAAATTTTCAACCATTACTAGCAAAAAGTTGATCACTTTAAAAGATGGCAGTTTGAGCGTCACAAAATATTATGTTTGAATCTGCAATTACCTCTCGTTGCATGCATGAGGGTCCCCAACTTTCTTGCTCGTCGCTCATGTGATGTGAGGCCGCCAGTCTGAAACATTTTGCAGTTGCGACTAAAATTTGCTTCATTCGCTGTACTTGCAAAAATAGTCTATATGAAAGTTCTCTTCGGAACTTGCGAAGTCAGTGAATAAAACTACCTTATTGAAGATCATTGAACCAGTGATATTGGTTCAAAAAGCCACCGTCGTTTTTAGTTTTCATTTCGTATATGATTAGTGAGGTGTTGAACATATTAAGCGCGAAAGTGCAATTGCGCTTCCGGTGATGTGAGTTTCATTGGAAGAGAATGCTTGTTCACACGAACGCAAATATGTTGCATGTAATTGCGAATAACATGTCGCACTGCTGACTTTATGTATTGTTAAATTCGTTGCCTAGAAACGAATCATAGGAAAATAATAGAGAATACTAAGTGGATTAAATTGTCTTTTATAAAGGGTTCGGCGATAGGAACAATAGAATTTAGATTGAAGAGTTTTCCATCTTAGTGTCTATAGCAATTCACGCCTTTACCAGTTACCATCTAATTCTTTAAGAATTTCAATTTTCAAAGCGTATTATTAGCGTTCATGCCTGTACGCATGTACATATGGCCTGCCTTGTAATTTCAACATGGGGCTGTATGAAGCTAGAGCTATGAAATTTGTTAGGCGCAATCTGTATCACAGGCTGACCTGCTATACACTCGAATGTGCGCAAAATTTGCATGTCGTTTGCGGTTAGTGCTATGCTGCTTATAATATCGGCCAGGTCGCATCGAAGTTAGGAAGACGAAACTTTTGCAGAAGATTCATAGAGGCGGCCGAATCCGCTAAAAAATAAGCTCATTAGTGTGCATGCTTTATTATCTCTTGGCGGTATGGTACTGACTGGCTTTGTGGGCGGGAAAAGCGTATCCCGCTAGCTTTGCTGGCACGCTTTTCCATCCGTTTGCACTGCAAGAGTGCACGAATCCTCCTTTACAGTGAGGACAACCATGTATCTCCATCGTCTCAGCGTAACCTTTCACCTCCACCATTTCCACGTCCTCGATGTAATGCAGTTCTCGGTCTGCTTTTATTTATGCTCACCAAAATTTACGAACAGATGGGAGGCTAAAAACAACAAGCAGTCGAATCTAGTGTGCTTTATTCGCGCTGTTGCGCATTTGATTTCGCTATGGCCTTTGCTTAAATCGACGGTTCGAGTTTGCAGCTAAATCTGTGGCATTGCCCTTTCAGCATCCATTCCATTCCTGATTTTGCTCCTTATGTCTCTTTTTTTCAATCCTATCTTCTCATTCCTTAAAACTTTCACAGCGAGGAGTGGTTGCTTTATTTCCCGGACGCTGGATGGAGGAGTTGCTGACAATTGCATCGTGGTCAGGTGTCTTATTCAACTATAGCTTTTCTGAAAGACTGTGAGGACTCTTGGCATGCATGAAGTGGAGCTCTGCGCCATCTGAGTCACGTAACGTATCCTCTGATCTCATCAATAAGTGTATCCCAATACGCAGAGCTCGAAGATGTTATACTTTTAATGAATCGAAATTGCCATTTTTGAAAAGTTCAAAGTAGCCACCCTTAGACATGCTAGTTGTTAGGACACTCAAGGTCCGCTATCATGGTTTTTTTTCTTTTTCAAACTCAAAAAAGAGCAGTGCTGAAACTCACTCGATATCAGAATGGCTGGCGTTTTCTCACTAAGTCATTTCCAACTTTGCGCGATTCCACTTCCGTTGCGTGCAAGCGACTGCTAACGGAGTTTGAGAACTTACTTTATCGCGTCAGATAATATACTCACTGCCTCTTGACACGGAGCAATCTTCGTTACTTCCTCTTTTTTACTTAGTTCCACAAATTAAGCCACAAATCTATCAGACTTCACTAACTCGCCTACACAAAATAGATGCAACAAAAGCAGCTAACTGAAAATCCCTTCATTTATGCGACGCTAAGCTCCCGCTTGCCGAGAATTTCTTTCAGTTCCTTTGGCAAAACTCTCAGTGGCGAAGCAACCTAGTCACCTGCTTAGCCAGTCTTCCGTTCACCAGCACGATCAGGCACCCTCCTGCACCTATGGAGATTTGTCCATCACTCCGCATCGGCGACCAAGATGGCGAATCATACCTCCACTCTCCCTTGGCTTCCATTGCTGTTGATTTTTGAAATCTGGATTTGCTATGTAGACGACAACATCTTATATTGAGCACATGTTTTTTTGCGTCTGTCTGGAATGTAAGGTGGGAACAAACAAATCCGACTTAGTGGGTAGAATCTAGGGAAATTTCGCTCGTTATTCCTGCTGGTTTCCAGTGCTGATGAATGGAGCCTTTGCAATAAACATCATCCGCATGGAGCTCAGCTGCACGAGCTGAATGCTTATCGCTTACCTTTGCCCACCTCCCCCCTCTGTTCACTTATCCCTCCTCCTTCCTCGCCCCCATTATGCTCTTATCGCACACTCCGCAGCCCCTTTCTCGATCATTTGCCGCTTCCATTAATAAAATACTTCAAGCAATCACACTATAGGGTATCATATCTAGACATTTATCGCAGCGTAGAAGAAGCAGTGTTTTAATTTTTGGTCAAATAGCTCATAAAATCTATCGGCATTTTTATTGAAGCTTTCCTGGTGAACTCTTAAGCCACTCGCTTTTTGTTTCACATTTAATGTGTGATGTTCTTTCGTAGAATTTAATGGACGATTTCACCAAGCAATTAATCACGAAAGCTTCCGACAATGTTTCCTTCCGATTTGGCTTTCTCAATATGGATATCTTCATCATCGGTTCTGTCTGTTCCTAGGATATAAGCGCCTTAGATGTCAAAATGCAGATGCCCCTTTTTTAGGATTAAAGAGGTAGAGATTAATATTGAAACGAGATTTCATGCATGAAGTTGGCGCCGTTGTTTTTCAACCATTAACACTACACGAATGAACGATATCACACTTATCCACAGTCATAGCAGTTATTTTTTAAGCTTATCCTTCTAGCACTAATCGTTAGCAGTCATGAATGACAGATTTAGCGCAAGCGAATCTATCGAATATGAGCAGTATGGGTGCGCATAGAAACGACAGCAAAGCTTCCACTCTTCTGAAGCGACTATTCTCGTTATGCTAATCTCATGCGTTCTGTAAAATTAGCTTATATAACTAGATTGCGTAAATTGCGAAATAAGCTTTCTGCTATGTCGCATTTGGCATTTTCATTATGAATTTTAGTATGCAGCAACGTGTTTCAATGATCATTCAGGAATAACGAGCTGATTCGATGATTTAGTTATTGCCAATTGCCACATTATCAGTTACCGTGAAGCATGGACTAGCAAAACCAAAATATTGCTCCGCCTTATATCGAATGAGTTTAGCTGGCTGCTCCTGCTTTGGCTTCTCAACTCTCTCAGAAGCCGTTAATTGCTCATGAGCTAGGCAATGAATATCCTTTCCATTCCCATTATTCTGCCAGTTCAATTTGTTCCTCAAGATGGTTAGTGTATTTTTCGAGTAACCAACTGCTTCGACAATGCTTCTCTCCTAACTTAATTTTCAACCTAATTCAATTAACTGAGCGCAGACTAGTTTAAGAATCGTTTTGGCAGAGTTGTGTTCTTTGAATCGGTGTTGATGTTGACTGTGATGTGGTAAGTGTTTACTCGAGTGAATTTTTCGTGGCAATCATATATCAACAACTAATCGTTCCATGCATGAGCAATTTGATCAATTTTATATGAATTTCTGAGGACGCTGTCGTTAAGTAATCGTCACCATTTTCCATTATCAAAAAGACCAAAAATGAGCACCAACTTGAAAACATCGCACGCATCAATCATTGATGTAAACCTTGTGGGCACGCATCAATCATTCATCTAGTCCCTGCTCCTTATCATAAAATGCTTCATCACAAATTTCGATATTTAGCTGAAGAGTATCCGAATAATATTGGCTTAACATATGCACTGCTTTAGCTAATTGTGCATTGTCCCCATTAACTACTTCGGCAAATTATCAATCAATGATAAAACAAAATGCATTTGTACGCTCAGCCGTACGATCTCATAAAAGCTTCTCCTTTTGGTAACCACAGACTGTTGAAAACTCGTTCGACGTCAAATGTATGCAAATTTGATTGCCTCTCGAACATATAGAAGTCGTCTGCCACAAAGTGACAGTTGAGGGAATTTCATTCATCATGAAAGAACTTTTTTAGCATTTATTGATGTTTTAATGCTGTGAAACTTTGTGGAGATAGAATGATATTCAACGCCTCAGTAGTGTACGCCAGTGGCGAAACTTTTCTTGTCAAACCGAAAGCGCCCTTTTCCTATGAAAGCTATGAATCCTGAAGTACGGCCCTCTGTGGGGAAGGAGGGTGAGGAGAGTGAAGAACACCATGTTCATTCACCGCTCCTCTTTGGCGAATACTTAGGAGCGAAATCACTTCCCTCAAGAGCATTTATCGATGTTGCGCGTGCAAAGGAACACTTTTTTCCGCAAGTTTTTGAAAATTCTTGATCAGTTTCGATGTCGAAATAATTCCGCAGCGAACTGAGTCTCTGCTGTCATGGGTCTTAGACGACATGCCGATGACTGGAGCCCGCTAGTCGAGTTCTGAGCAAATTAAGGAAGCGCATGCAAAGCAGCCGGAGCAGATGCCTCTCATTTGGATGAGCAGGAGATAAACAGATAGTATTGACATAATACTAGAATGAGAAAGAGAAGCGAAAACTCAGTGTGACTAGACATTCAATACCAATAGTCACAGTAGTTTAGGATAGCAAATCTGGAGGCCCATCTAGGGCGCAGTGAATGACTCGAAGAGACAGCAGAGAACAGCCACATGCTTCTCTCTTAGATAAAGTATCAGCAGACCCGTTATTATATCGCAGCTTTATTCACAGGCTACAGTATCTAAGCTTTTTTATAACGCACGTTAGCGACCTACGATTTGGCATAGGGCTTCAACCCGGCTGGGTAAATGATTATGTTGCTGCGAAAACACAAAGCTGAAAGCGCTAAATGAACTCACCTATTAGCACTCTCTACATTGATCCACCATATATCCAAGTAAGCATGGGGGACATTTAACTGTAAGTAGAAATTACAAGATTTTTACATTGGTTGCTTTTTTGTTTCATTGTGATCTGGCTATCAAAAGAATAGCAATTACGGATTTCTGCGAGCAGGCGGAATAGTTACGATCAGAAAGCATTTTTCTCCTTCTGATGGCGGGAGTTGGTGAAATTCAGAGCTCTATACTTCACTTATCGCCTCAGCATCAGTAGCCCCTTAGGTTGCAATTTTTTAATGCCTCCAAAATGCAATCATTCCTGCTATAAATTTCCCTTCCAACATCTCTCGGCTAGTCTCACTCTATTACCCACTCTATAACACTCCTTACTGCATTATGCTTTTTGTACCCTTCTTTTTCACTCTTCACTTTAATCTAACCATTACTACATGAGGTACATAATGTTGCTAGAGAGAGACAATTTAATCGGTGAGTTCGAGACGGCACATGCACACGACAGTGTCTTTTATAATGTTATGCGGCATTGGCGCAACGATGAAAACATTCAGACAATTGCGCTGCAGGGGACAGGAAACTTGCGAAAATTTTGCGATGTGAGCATTTCCGAAACAGCGATGATCGTGATGGTGCAAATGTCTTTCTGACGCCTTTTTATCCAAAATAGGTGTGATGTTATATGCAGACCGCAAATCTGCAAGAGGATCACTTGAAAGGTGAACGACTGTGAAGGGTGAAAAGTTGGTCCAGAAATCCTCGCAATGGTGCCAATATCGAATTTTTGTGTCCAAAGCGACTTTTTTCATTGCAAAAAATCAAATGAACGACTCCTGAGTTAGACAAAGATATTCTTTTTGGATACAATTCAGAGGTAGAATCCTGTGCAGCGATCTGCCACCATGGTTTCCAGACCGCATGGGGAACTGCTTGCTAGAAGGTCAGTTTTAGTAACTACTAGAAACTTTCAACTTCTCAACTTTTAGCATCCGGTGACGCATGCTTGGTAATGATCGAAATAAATGACAAGACGTGTGACGAATGCATCATTCGTAATTTTACGCTTCTTGGTCAGGTTGTGGAAGGAGAGGGGTCAAAAATCAACTGCATGTGATGAGTGAGCACCCCCCCCCCCCAATCCCCTGCACAAGCACTGTAATCTGGATCATGCGAGTTATGTGCACATATTTATCATAATGTGTGCACGAAGATCGAAGCAAAGACGCGCAGGTCTGCAAATATGTTGTCAAGCTCTAGAGATTTTCAATGCTATCCCGAAAAATTGCATAGTTTTCACTGAATATTTAGCACATTGCTCGCCATGTCTGTCATGGCGAAGAAAAGTGCTTAGGGAGCATAATGGGTTCAGCGAAACGACCGATGGAAGGACACAGAATGAATGAAGACAACTATTAAGCACACGGTTACAAATGGCGGTGAGTACATCACAATATAGAAATACAGGTGCAAGATTTTCACATTTGATACACTTGTTCAATAGGGATGCAAATGGAAGCTTTTCGCATTTGAACATATCTTCAGCAGAAATAGAAAGTGCAAGCTCTTCACAATTCGACATCTGTTCACTCGACGTCCCTTTCTTTGACCATTCATCGGTTGTAGTCATAAATTCGTCCATTCATCGATAGTTTTGGATCACATGCCCTTTCATCGCTCACTTGCCCTTTAATCGTTCGCTGTACGTCATCCTTTTCATCCAAATGGCTTCTTCGCTTTCGCGACAACGACAGTGGCTTTATGATGTCCCACTTAGGAAAAAATTCTAGGAGAGAATTGACTGATTGTATAAACGTATGCGTTGTAAGCATATCCACTGCAGCGGACAGTCTCCGGCGGGCACTTTGTTGGAGCATATTTCCATGATGAAGATTTCCCAATTGTAAGTCTCCGAAAAGAAAAATGAGGGACCAACACGCGAGTCCTGAAAATCAACCGTCTTGCAGCGCAAGAGGTTATAGCAGGAAGGCTTATACAGGAGTTTCTCTTTCTCGAACAACCCTCAAAGGCACGTCTCCTGCCGCAAATACATCTTGCTGCAAATGCATTGCCGCGCGATTCTCCGGCAGTGCAATGCCGGAACCTTTCATCCACATTTGTTAGTGCAGCATTCAGCAGCAGTGCTAACGTCATCTGTAAGATGCTTCTCGATAGTGGACCTTGAAAGAAGCCAATTAAATAACTTAGCATAATAATTTGAAAAGACGCAGAGAAAACAGTGGTGCCATACACCGAAAAATAATCACTCCGAAAAAAGAACTATAATTAGATATAACGGCGAGCTGGGTAGAAGGCTACCAAAAGTAAGAAAAGAGTGCACTGGAAATTGAATTAGGTGGAAAAAATTTTAAATAGGTAGACGGAGTAATTTTTGCGCTCAACCAATAGAATTGACTTGTGAGGTGGTGAAAAAATGGCGTCGAAATGAAAAGCCACCACAATGAACATTTTGCTGCAATCATGTATTGAGTTAATCTCACCGAATTTACTCTTGCATTATCCTTTTTATATCAAAATGTTTAGTACATCACTCTCGTGCGCAAGAACTGAGAAGCAACCAAATAGCAGGCTTCATCTTCCACTAATTTTTTGTCTCAACGAATGACCACTAGCCCTATGGCTTGCGATCCTTCTCGGCGATTTTTTTGTCTGGCCTCTCAAAAAGTTTCAAGGTCGGTGCGTTGCATTGATCAGTAATATTGCTGTTTCGTGGAACGTTGAAATAAAGTTGCTTTATATATGTTACGCTAGAGCATTGCACGTTGTTATCTAGGACATGCATTACAGAATCTGTTAAAGATAGAGTAGTGGTTGTTCGTTACTGAAATTGTCTCAGTGGATACTGATCAATGTTTTTCTTTTGCCCAAAGGTCCCACATCGCCCAAGTGTGCTTTGCACGTTCGTATTCTTGAGCCGTTAGTGTTTTTTCCTCATATGGACAATACATAAATTCTTTTTTCCAACAAGTGTAGGCTTTCCTATGACGATATCAAAATATGTCGTTTGTCTTCGAGCCGTCGGTTAAGGTGGTCAACGGGCGGCTTTGGAAAGAACTGCGCTCATCGTTGAAATAAATGGCATCTTCAGAACTCAGCTCAGAAGTGTTACGGGTAGCAAATTAAACTCTGGCATCTCGCATCTCTTGAATTAAACAGAACACTGATGCCATTAGGGAATAATGTTGTCCAGGACCACACTATCCAGATAGTTCGGAGTTGAACTTTAATTCCCGTCGTGATGAAATTGCTCCCATTGTAAGTTGCTCGTTATTGAGTATTTCAGCAAACTTTTCCATGCATTACTCTCCCTATTTGCATATTGCACACAGAGCTGGCTGCTTGTAAGCGTTTAGAAATAACTATTACTGGAGGTGTGCAGAGGTGTTTTTCCCACGGTGCATTTCAGGAGCGCTATGAAGGCCGCAGAGTGGGGATGGAACTTATGACCTTCAGTGCTTCAAATTTAAAAAATCTTCTGTCTTTTCATTCTATATTCTAGAACAAGTGAAGGTTTCATTTCGTTGATATTGGTTTCAATGAACTCCAACGGAGTGTTTCAACAGAAGTATGACATGCACATCGTTGTTAGTTTGGTTGTAGAACATGTCTCTTGACAACTCCTCTTCCACTTCGGAGTTCCCCGCCTGTGGATCGCGTCACCCGAGAATGTTGTCACTGTCGCAAGCGTGACCACATTCGATCACAGTCTGAAAAATTTG
The DNA here is from genome assembly GCA_013433145.1 of Ascaris suum. NCBI lineage: Eukaryota > Metazoa > Nematoda > Chromadorea > Rhabditida > Ascarididae > Ascaris > Ascaris suum. The sequence goes on from CM024175.1 coordinate 4,265,559, forward strand.
TGTCGATGCCGTTATCGATCTCAGTTACTGGTTCATCAACATCTTGTAGTACATATTCAGATTTGTGCATTCTTGATTATTCTTATGCGATATGTTTTTCCTTATGATTTGCTTGATTGAATGATTCAACTCGACTTCTCACCTGCTGCGGTCATTATTCATTTGAAGGGCTAAGTGCGGCTTCTCTGTAGTTCCAGAGAAATGGAGGGAGAGGTCCCGCATATACCTTACGACTTACGATCATTCTAGCATCATTCCGCAGCTGCTGTCGACCTGACTTTCACACTGAATGACGTTGACACTTGGCTGCATTTTTCCTTGCTATCAGTAAGAGAACGATAAATGCAGAGAGAGCCATGATAGAACGATAGGTAAAAGATTACTGCAACATGCAGATATTGCTTAAGGTTACATTTATACAAATTTAGGGACGATAGAATTTGTTCTGTGTCATCCAACTTTTTTGCATGATCTGATTTATGCCCAAACCATACTCCCTTTAATTTATCAATTTCTTGTCAATTTGTTGCATGTGCCGTTTGTGGTCAAAAACTCTTGTTCCATATATAGTAGCTGGTTTGCTGCAGCTGCACAACTAAGGGAATTAATGGAGTCATCGGCAGATTTTCAACCTATTTCATTGTTACGTCGCGTATTGCGTTTTTTAGTTATTTACTCACTGGTATATTTTTGATGAGGTAAAGAGAATGAGCGAAGGAATTGGCTCAATTTGGTTTTTTGAGCACAGGCTTTAGTAACACTCGTCTCAAGGCCATTCAGCAGCGTTACTACGGTCCCATCGTATGCGTTGCCCTTTGCACATGCTACAACCCAAAATTCTTCTCATCTTACTGCCGTTATTAATTTCCCGTTCAACCCGGAATCAAAATCGTCCTTTCAACAGAAGGCGTGAGCCTTCCCCATCCCTCCATTATTGCAATCATCTTGAGGATACAAGTGGAGTTCTTGCAGGTACACTCAATAGCGAATGTTCCCCTTCCAGCAATTCGCCCCTATCAATGCACGAACACCTGAGAATTGTCACATACCTTGATCAGAATTAGAGTGCCACCGTCCCTTTCAGATCTCTTTAGTGGAACCCCTTTCAATGGTCGTCATGTACGAAGAATTCCAGCTTTTGACATCTTTCCTCCGGAAAATGGAACCTCACTTTAAAGCCTTGCTGCTTGAGGAACTTTATAAGCCCTCAGTTGGAGTTCGCACGCCACCTAGTAGAAGTCAATTCCTCTTAAACATAGATACTGCAAGCTGCTTGCGTTTTATTGCTAGTTCCGCACAATTAAGTTCTTCTTTCAAACTTCTTAGAGCAGGGTAAACCAATTTATAATATCAGTTTTTTGCTGCATAGAAAAACATAATTCTGCATAATGCCCACCACTGTTAACCTATTGGCCATAGTCGCCAGTGAAGCTGGAACGCAAATGACAGCATAGCATTGGAGTTGTTTACCTATTTGTTAATCAGCATAATCGGTACGTACCTTTAATTTCATTCGGTAATCCGTTCGGTGAAATTTCACCCGCTTGTTCGTTACCACATCGATGTAGTAATCTTAGTATCTAATCCCTTTCGCTAAGCCAACGGCTCAGAAATCTATGGGAACAGTTATTGCACACCTCTGCCCGTCGTTCTTTGTTTCTATTAAACATGAAGACGTATGTGCATGCTATCAGATCAGCATGAAAATTCAGATTCTTGAAGCTCTTGGATAAGAGTGGAAATTTCGTGGTGTAAATTTTGTTAGACTTTTCTCTGTTGGAAAGCAGCTGTTAGCAAATCACTCAGTGTCCTCAACTCTTCTGCAACTGCTCCGTTTAATAAATCGAAACTAAATTATAATAAATGCTGGAGCAAATAAGGACCACTGGCGCGACATTTTTGAAACTTTTTGCTGCCATTTCAGACTAACGTCTACGCGTTCACAAATAAGTGGGAACGCGTGCCAACACTTCAGTCTATTCATTAATCTGACTGAACCATCGAATTTTTGTTTATTTTTTTACCATCTTTGTTCACCTAACAATATGTTCTGCGATAAATCGGCAAAAAACAGGCTTAGGGAGTTGACTTATGCAGTAACTATGCATATATATATATATATATATATATATATATATATATATATATATATATATATATATATATATATATATATATATATATATATATATATATATATATATATATATATATATATATATATATATGTTGAACTATCACTGTGGGCGGAGTTCCCATCGGAATTTACCAGTACGAAAAAAATGCAACAATATGAAAACGAAAATATAGGGTTGATTGAGTATAGGGCAAGGGAACCAAGCCTTCTGTTCTTTTTAAAACTGTTTCTAGGAAAATGCTGTGCGGCTCTTTCGTAATATTGTTCATTGACCTCGAGAAAATCGTCAGGATTCAGCAACGAGCTTCCAGCAATGAGTTCTATTTGCCATTTAGCACACTTCGTCGGAAAGGCAGTCGAAAATCTTTTTTCTTTTACATCTGCTTACTGCGATAGCAAAGGAACTTTTGATGAGCAGTAAAAAGCACATCAGAGTGGTTTTTATTGCTCATTTCAGATTATTCACATGTGATCCTAATTCTGCATCTGTGTCTTATAGAAATATTTATAAGAAACGGTGCTCGGAAGTCATCTTCTAAAGAGTCAGTTAACACTGAGAGTGGAGAAGACAGGGAGATGAATTCGCTCTTTGTGCGCGATATCACTACGCGACTACAGGGTGCGTCCTAATGTGTGTCACAGATTGGAACAGTGTAATAAAAGGCGTTCGAACAACTGAAACATTGCATGTCAACGAGAGTCGAGCTTTACAGATGGCATTATGCTTCATTATGTTTCGTTCATATAGTCATAACTGATTGAGAAAGCCTTTGAAGGGGTATTAGCAGTATAGAGAATTAAAGAATTATAATCAATAATTAATGTCGCTAGTGAGGGAATACGCATCGCTGTTCGTTAGCGTACATTGAGCCACCTTGGGAACTCATTTATCAAGTACTGGGGAAAAGCATTAATTCCTCGTTTACATTATAGAGTTCCACTTCGGAGAGATAAACGCTTGTAACCGAATGCGCATTCTTCTGTAAAAAAAAGCTTGTATTTCTTGCACGAATCCACTATTCATTCATTCAACCGTTCATTCCTTCTTTCCTTCCTTTCTTCTTTCATTCATTCACTCATTCATTCATTCACTCATTCATTCGTTCATTCGTTCATTCATTCACCCATTTCTGTTCATTACTATTCATTCCTATTCATTGATATGGTGGGTTAAACGTGAAAAGAATTACTACTTGGAGACTAAAAATTTGCCATAAATTGTGAAAACAATTTATCCACTCACAAGATGTTGACATTCATACAGTAGCTTTTCAATGGTTTCCTTTGCGCCGATTGCATCGCTGTTTGATAGCAAAGTTAAAAATAACGAGGAAGAACGTATATGCATGAGAAGTTGTTTTAATAATCACGAATCTATTGCTCACACCGTGCAAATGTTTGTGAACAAAGAATGCCCCATATAAGGTAATGAGAAGAGTTGAGTATCAACTCGTCAAGGTTATCGGGTTTTTATTTTTCTATTAACGAACGAATGCAACCACTTTTGGTGCTGCCTATTCCAGCACTGTTACCATAGTATCCTTGATGCGCTTGACTGATAGCTCGAACGTCAACTGAGTTCTTTTTAGTCCAGACTTTATTTTCTTGTTTGATTTCAGAATCAGTTCCACGCTATACAATGGATCCATCAGATGAACATTCAATACGAGATGAAGAACGTCAATATACACCCGAACAAATTAGCTACATTATCGAAAGTGCAATCTATGCACTCGCAATGATATTGGGATTCGGAGCATGTGTCTATACAGCTAGAAGGTAAAATCACTGATGCTTTTTGTCGAACATTGTTTCACGTTAAGGAACTTTTCCGGCAAGGAGATTTTCGGGCGCCTTTTAAGCGTTGCTATGCGGTTAGAAAATTGATCAACATCTCGTTTATGGACGCATTTTCACGCGCTACCTGTTTCTAATCTTCTCTTTTGAACTCCGACAGCGTGTTGAGAAAGAAACCTGCAGAAATCATTTGGTAAATTGCATTGCTGCTTGAAAAACAACCGAAGTAGTTCATTAGTGAACGCCTCAAATGACAAAATATATCTTGTTGAAATGATTGCTTCGAGTCCAACTAAATCGATTACATGAAACGTAATGAAGTTTGGCGAAGGATGATTTCACTGAGTAGGAGGTCATGTTGAGAGCGAAGTCTGTATTGCCTCGAAAAATGAAGCCTCATTGCATTTACTAGGGAAGTGTACTTATTAGAAGAACATCTGTGTAGCCAAAATAAAATATTACCTAAGATTTCTGCCTCATCGGAACAAGGATTCGATTTCCGAAAGAACAATACTAGGAATCCGAAATATTTGCTCACCGATTTTCACTGGTTTCAAAACTATTGGTCCTGATGCAGTTGTAAAACATACAACTGTTTGCTGTTATGAGCAGATCCACTAAACGATTCACTTGAAGCTTCAGAGCATCAGAATGTCGAATATGAAGTACCTCGACTAGAGTGACGTCTTATGAAATCGGATCATGCTTTCAGCGACCTCAGTGAAAAACGTTGAGGGAATGGGGAGATGACGAAGATGAGAAAGGGAGGGAAGATAGCACCATGGATATTCATGCAGCAGGCGTTTTTACGATGTATTCCATCGGATAAATCCAGTTAGGTAAGGATCCACAAGTGCCGGAAACTGCAGGGCATTAACCGCATGAACGGAGGAAGTTGGCTGCTCCGTGTGAAGTGATGGGTGCATATAGGCGTCATGCATTAATCAGGTTGTTTTGTGCACATGATGGGTGATGAGCGATTGAGAGCTCAGTGCACCCATTAGGAAGTGCATGTCCCAAGAAAGGACCTTCGTCGTGCAATCTCTCGGTGTCACTTTTTTTCTGCAAGCTGAATGACGGCAAAGCAAAGTATGAATTTCACATTTCAGGGCGCTTAAGTCATTGCTCAACCAATTCCAGATTTCATCCTAATTTCGATTCTAGAGAATTACGGCAAAAATCGAAATTTTGATAGTTTAACTGCAAAAATTACTTGGTCAGAGTTAAAATATGATTTCTTGTAACAATTATTTTTTGCTGTACTTAATCAAAAAAGACTCGAAGGATCCTAAATTCTTGAGTTTGGCGGAAGAGTTCAGGTTTCAGGTTTCAGCTACTATGAAATAAAATAACCCGGAAAATTTGAATTTTACCAACAGACGCAAATATTTCACAATAAGTTTTTCTAAAATTGTGAATTCCATTTGGAGTTGAAATTGAATAGCTTTCGGGTGAGGAAAAACGAAATAATTTAAAACACTGCTAACTTGAGGTGTGCATCATGTTACCTACCTTCATTAGCTACCATCAATCTCACCGTTGTCTGTCGAACAAATAATAAGCACATTCGAATTGACGCAAATACACCAAACAACCAGACTGGTCTACTAATGATGGTTTACCAAAATTTATCAGTGTATCGAGGATGCACATGAGGAAAAGAAGTACTTTCGTTCGCTCCATACTGCCTCTGTTCACATCAATCTGGTTGCTGCACATTTATTTCTCATTAATGTGGTTCACTGCATTTCTGCTGGCATTAGGTATGTTGGTGCTTTCTGTTCCAATGATAACGTTCTTGCTATCCTGCAGTTTCATTGATTTATATGATCAGCATTGCTGATATTGCTTTATCATCGTTTCAAGCTGCGAACTCAACCCTTCCTATTATAAATGTCAACGGGATTGCACAATGCCAATATTCTTTGCAGTCCGAATGAGCCGAAACAATTTTGCAGTGATGTCATGTTCACATGAAAATGCACAATGAATGCTTGGCTAATAATGTTCGCAAGGCTCAAATGATGTCATCATATAATGTCGAAAAACGCACAACTCGAATGCTCAGATATTTTCGCTTTGAATCATATTAATGCATTTGTTTAAATGCTTTGCTGATTTAATCAGCAGCTGCCTTGAACATCGCTTGCTGGACAAATTGCTTTAATGTTCGCAACAATAATAGCGACAAGCAAATAAGCTATTCTAGACGAAATCGCACAATTCATATTTGATTGCAACTAACTGAATGAAGTGTAAAAATTTGTGACTGCACGTACTTCTAATTAATATGATCAATCATCTAGTTTATTCATTTTTTCCAGTGAGTTATTTTTCAACGTTTTTCTTGCAAAATGCCTGGTTAGGTAATTTAAGCGGCATTATGAGCGACTGGTGGATAGACCGACCGGGCCGAAGAAAAAAGTCCCGATTTCTTCAAGAAACACCATCGGTATTAGATTTCGCGAGAAGTTGAACGCTTTCGAAAATCCCACTTCACCTGCAACTGTGAGGCCCACTCTTGCAGCCGTCACTAGCGTTGACATTCACACCTCTGCAGTGAATTTCATTCAGCTTGGCTTGTAGACTTGACATCTGATTCAGTAGAAAACGTTCAGAAGCGAATCGCTGGCTATTAGTTAATGAAATTTTGAAGATGGGGTAGTGAAAACGGAAGCGGTTAGTTCAATTCTGCAATCACGAGCCAAGAGAGACCGCAACAACACTTGCTTAAATTTCGTTCGGTTTTAACATTAAGTGATAGAGTGAAATATGAGCGAAAAACGGTTGCCTGAACTGTCCGCATATACTACCGATCAGAATGTTCTTTTTTTTCTAAGCGCACTTGCCACTTAAAATGAATATTTGCACACAATAGCGGCAAATATCATGCAGCATTTTTTGATACACTGCAGTCTTCGTTATTTAGAGAATATTTAATTAATCTCAACCATTTACGAGTCTATAAATTATAGAAAGACGTGCTCAACTGCAATGGTCAACTGGTTCCAAGTTTCATAATTTCCCACACTATGTTCATCTTCACTTAAAGCTCTCGCATTCATCTCTTAAAGAGAACATATGTTTATCTCAAAAATATTTTCATCATCAAAAAGCGTAGAATTGAAGACTTCTTCGAAGTTTTCTCTATAAGTGTACTAAGACTTTCAGGGGAGGAAAGATATTTTGTTCCAGGTTTCATTCTCATTATCGGCGTCATGTGATTCTTGCGGCGCGTCTGATGAGCTTCAAAATAAGCCTAACAGTGGCGGATTTGGTTGTACTCTTTGTCTACGCACCGACACAAATCATATGGATAAGTACTTATAATGTAAGTTGACGCTTATTCTTCAATATTATTCGGTGCCTTCTTACTTCGGACTGTTCTAATGAATGTTGCTTGAAGAGATGTGTGTATGCTTATATACTTATACATGATATATGTGTAATTTGGAACAAAAGACAACTCTGTACATTTTTGTGCTTCAACACTTTCCACTATGTTTGTTCACATATGCCATCCTGATTTCTCACTAAATGAGCACCAAACTCATAAACATATATTATTTAAAGAACGTATATACCGTCGCATCTCAATATGTCAATGTAGGATAGATAGATTATTCCAGTAATATAATCATCAGGTGCAATGTGTCGTACCTGCAAATAAGGACAGCCGTGCACAGAAAACAACTGCTAGCTCAAATCATCGTTAATGCAAATGGTTTGCTGGTTACGAGGCTATTACCATCATATGAGAGTGAGTCGGATTAGTTTCTAACGATAAAGACGAGCTAGTATTACGGTGAAAAATTGCTCCAGAAGCATGCAAATCATGCACAGCTTTTGAAATCGCCTTAGCAGCTGATATTGCCAACGAGATAACCTCGCTGTTGGAAACAAAACACTTCATTAGGGAACTGATGATTCTATACGTTTTTATGAATGGATCATTGAACCTCAAATTGTGCAGCTACAAAAAGCATTTTAGCTCTTAATATAAAAAAACATAAAGTTTAGTAAGTGCACAAGAAATGCGACCGGTTGCAATTGGAGAAAAATCAAAGCCGCTTGCAAACTATTGTCTTTTGAAGTGTCATTTATTGTAAAATATTTGCAGTGGTATGGAGGGGATTTTCTCTGTCGAACAACAAAATTTATCAACACTTTTTCATTGCATCTTACCGCAAATATGCAAGTGCTTATTGCTGCTGACAGACTTTATATAACTGCTCACTTACGGGAAGTTCATCAGGTTAATCAATTTATCATTCATTGCATAATTATTGCACTGTGATTGATGTGTTGAATTTTCTTCCATCTACAAGTATTCTTAAATCAAAAAAGAAAAACACTGAAACAGGTAGTGGATTAAATATTTCTTTAAGGAAAATGCCATCATATCCATTTTAAAATACACCACCAATGTAGAAAATTGAGTTATTTCCGTTATTTAACACGAATAAGTGAGCTTGATCCTATGTTCAGGTGGCTACTTCGTTATGGAATGTATCTTTCAGAAGTCGGTTTCGCTGCAAACCAGATGATCGCAACAGCGTGGCTTTTTGCAATTACCTGTGCCTTACCTCAACTCTTCGTTTTCCACGTTTATTATCTTCCCGATGGCAAGCCACAATGTGTTTCGATATGGTTACTTCCTTTCAAGATTAATTTGAACAAATAGTCATCTGTCTTTCACCACTAACTTCAACATAGCGGAACCACACTTTTTTATGCACTTTTTGCAATCTTATCTTAGTATACCACTGTAGCCAGTCTGTGACCTACGTGCAGGTTTTATGCGTCCTTCTCCCCGGTATTCCGAAGTCCGGAGCCGATGAAGACCGAATTACGAAGATCGGTGAGGAGAGTGAACATCATGGAAATTCTCCTTATGTCACACACCTTCAAATTCACCCATAGAGCGCTTTTCGAACTTTAATCTGCAAAAAAAACCTTGCTTGTGTTTTATGCACGCTGGGTTCGCCTTAGCAGTTGAACAGTTGAACGGGTTAGAAAAGCAGCACTTTTATTGGAAATTTGTAAGCGTGGTTGGGCTGACTACGCACAAGTGCCCTGCACTAATTATTGCTGCACGTCGGCAAATTTGAAAAACTGACGGATATAATAAGCGCTATTGCGAGAGCATGTACTCGACGAGTTCCTTTGTCGCGTTCACCTCACGTAGGTGGGCACAGGCATGATTTTCATTTCAAAAGGCGATAAACACAAAAATTCTCCACTTTTTTGAGATGCAACAAAACGAATGTCTTTCGCGAATTATTTTCGATTCATTTGCCCTGCGCATTTGTTCCGTTATCATTATATGGTCTGTCGTTCTCTTGAATGGAACTATGTTCGCAATTTCAGGCACTTCTTCCGTTTCAAAGAAGCAATTTAAAAGGTTTTAAACAGGCTTCTAAAGTTTAAATGGTTTAAAGAAGGTTAAGTGTTAGTCTAAAAGGAATTTCGCGCAAATAAGAGCTCTGAATGATTACTGCACAAAGGATGACTAAATTGTTTTCTTTTACAGGACAGTGTTAAGGTATCGCGAATTGTTGAATATGGAAGCGAATGCAAAGCAATATTTCGATGAAAATTCTACACTCATTGAAGATTATTTTGAAGAACTAATGCCACGGAATGAAGTAGGTGCGATTGATCAAAATTTTTTGGACGATAACAGTGAGCTGCTCAAATTCTTGGAACACGGTACGTTGCTTGCTCCTCGGTGTATAATATATTTCTTGTGCTTTGAAGCAGACAAAATAAGCATAAGTGGCCACAATGCAGAAAAAGTGAAATAATGCAAATACAATGTGTTACATGATGTACTACCTGAAATGGTTAGAAATGACGAATTCTCGTTGACAAATGCTTCAAGTGAATGCCTTCATAGGCTATTTACGGATGACCTGTTTGATATGGCACGCAGTGAGTAACGACGCAAATGCGGCAGAGAATTTATTGAAACGTAATATTCGTCACCTCGTCTGCAATGAAGATGTAACGTTCACCGTGCTTAGCTAAGGGCAGCAAAACCTGAAACGTTGCTGAACGTTGAAAATTCGTTTGCATATCGACTAATTTTCCAGACGTCGGGCATCTCAAACGCACTCGAAGATCTAAGGGATTCGTCTGCTTTACATGCATGTATACATGATTGCGCACACAACATACACGCACATATGCACGAAAATGTGATTGGAGGAATGAGATCTATTCAAGACACGTACACACAACATTTCTATCCTTTACACACACAAGCAATTGAACTTTCTTCTTTTTCAGTCAAGTGAATTAGTAGACGAGACGTCAGTACACACCGTTAGGAGTTTTTGAATTGTGCATTAAGATGTTTTCCTTCCTCGGCGTTTTTATGTATATGCGTATCTCTCTTCTCCTCTTAATTTCTTCAACTTGTCACCCTCTACAGTAATGCCATAAGCTCACATCTATCAGTATCCTATAAGCGGTTTTGGCAAAGATTGCCAGATTCCCTGTGGGTTTTTTGATCCATGAAGATACACTTCCGGGCATCTTATCTTCGCCTTTATTTATTAAACGCAGGCCTGATGAAATGAAATGCGGAAGCCTCAATCGCATCGTCCACCCTGGCACAAGTCTGCATCGCCTCGCTTATCCTTGAAATTAGCTATCAATAGAGCGGTCACAAACAGAGGCCATATTTTGATGCAGTGCGATTTCATCTCTTCAGAGCTGGTGGTATGAGGGATTAAAGATTGCTCAACGACCGTGAAGCAGTTTTAATAATTGCAACAACAACTCTTCGGGCACCAATTGTAGTTTATAGGCTACAACGCACAAATGAGGAGAGAATTTTAGTAAACAACTTCTGGAATATGAATCAGGGATAATTAAGCAAACCCATACTAATGTTAATTTGCCTTCCTGAATTAATTAAGAGGAAGCAAGCACTGAAGACGTGCATACACTTGAAGTTTCATTGTTCTACTGAATTCATATGCAAGCGAAAGAATGCATCGGCCAAGTGATATGTGTGCTGCTCAAGAAGCCCGGTAAGGTGGATGTGAAGTGGTGGCCATGAAAACAAGATGCACTCGAGTTCCTTGCCTAAACACATTACTATAAAAGACAGCATGATGATGTTGTCGTGATACCTTTTGCGATTGAAGGTACATTCAATTCATTTCTATGAGCGGTTTCAGCGGTGTTCCTTTGCTTGCACATTTGCATGACTATGATGAGGTAATCGTATTTAGCTCATTTTCACGGCGGTTGCAGGAATGAGTAATTCGAGGAAGCTCTAAATGGAGCAGTGACAGATAACCATTTACGCTGAAACCGTGAGATCATGATTCAGATCGATTGAGGAGAAATATGTTCGAGAATTGGTAGCTGAGTGCGCTTAAAGAGAGCGCTTGCGGTGCGCTTTAAGAAGATGAGATGACCCTTTTTTTGATAGGATGATATTTTTCTACGAGAATGCCTTTTTCGTAGTTGGCAAACGAGTATCCCAACGTTCATAATTAACTGTCAGCATTTTGTAAACCTCAGCAGCTGCCTTCTCTTCCTCACCTGTCCTCTTAGCGAAAACGATTCGATCCTCGCTCCTTGAATTTCTTCTATTGAGTCAATTTCTTGCCATCTTTTCCATGTGCGTCCGCTCTCTGAATGCCCAATGTCCCTGTCGAAAAATTATCAAGGAACTCCACGTTCTACGCCAGAATCATGCTTGAGAATTCCTGAATTGTCAAGACTCCCTATGACAATTACGCACTTTGTATGAAACACCAAGGAGAACTAAAAACAACCATATCAATCAGGCCGAACAGAGTGCCTCGAAGTCGCTCACTGAACAAGATAAAGGAGCATGAGTTCCTTGTGACGAACAAATTTCAAAATGTCCTTATATTGTGTGATTGCAGCAAAAACATGAGCAATCTAAACTAAGCAATGTAACTGCTCAAACGCACAAACAAACTTGATAAATTCTGCTGACATGAAATAGTCTGTGCATTGAATGGCAATCATTCTGTCGGACTGCAACTTTCTTCCTCGGCAATGTGCATAAAACAGTAATTTCAATTCAGTCATATTCCCATTGAATCTCCATTGATGTATATGCATTTCAATAAATGCAATTTCAGCATACAACCTATTGCATTTATTCTCCATTTGTATTTTGCCGTATTCGATAGAACTTTTCTGCTATGCTTTAATCCTCGTGCTTATGAAACGAGTCAACAGCGATATTCGAAATTCTGATTGCCCACCTAAAAGGTAAGTTTTTAGCTCTTCAATTTTGCGTTTGCCTCTATCATAATTTCTACTAACGGAGCGAGTTTTAGGCTGCCGAATTTTTTTTCAGCTTGGTATCGCTGTACACTACCTTCAACATTTGAATCCCTATGTTCAGAAATCATTTCATTGATTGTATTCTTGCAAGCTATGAGCAGTTGGGCATGCGGATGAAAGAACACTGACAAGGAACACTACAATAATTCCATTGTCGAACATCTCTTTCCTTCAAGCGAATGAAATCGGTCTCAGTTTGTTATTCTCAGTCAGTCAGGATACTTGAGGGTTTGCTGGATTTAGTGCGTGCGAAAAAAAAGTTCATTTAGTAATGAGTTCTTCTAAAACCAGCTGAAATGCGGTAGAGAAGTGAAGCTTCCACAGGTAACAAAAACTATGGCCTGAGATTTTGCGAGCTATGCTAAACGCAGAATACGGTCCTTGAAACTTTGATTAGCATCTCAGGTTTTCTTATCAGTATAAACTACTTTATAGTGGTCCTCCACACTCCTAAATTGCTGCTGAAACGAAAAAAAAATGCGTTGAAATCTTGCGATGTACTCAGAGAATGCGTTCGTTCAAAGTTCCTTCAATGCCTCAACTGGCATCAATCTATGTAGATCGCGTCCTAATCGTAGCGTTCACCCCTCTTTAGTGGCCAAACTGAAGGAGGGAAACTTTCTGTCTGGTGCGTACAGAGGGAAAGTTTTCTCGAGGCTCCCTCCATAAATATTCAAATATTGTCTAGTCGTGATGTCCAGAAGCAACAGAGGAATGCGATGTGCTGCGACAATGAGCAGTATGGGTTGCGTTTTCTCTGAGGAACGGTTCTCGTCGAAGTGTTGCGTTGCCACTTTGTACAGCAGAATTGCAGCGATGTTGTCAATAGTCTCTGAATGTTGAAAACAGAATGCAAAAGCCTTATTGTCATTATCGGAACGTACGCCAAATTCATAGCTCCAGAACTCCGAAATATTTTAGAGCCAAAGAAAGGTTTCACGTGTTATGCAAAAAGCCGCTCGCATGTATCGCACTCGAGGGCATAAACGCAGCAGAGCATTCTTGAAAACAGATCTGAAGGAGCCGGATTGATTTGCGGAACAATTTTTTTTTGTAGCATCGAACTTATTATAGAAATAAAGTCGAGAGTGGCGAGGCACTCATATCGGAACAACGAAAAGAAAGGAAAAACGCCCAGTGAAAACATAATATATTGGCACGTATAGCAATAAAAAAAGTGATATTAAAAATATCTGATTCCAGCTATGAATTATTATGGACCGCTGCTGTTGAATCTGTTTATAAGGACATAACTGCATGGGGAAGGGTAGCTTTCAGAGAAATATTGCTGCAAGCCCCTGATAACTAGAATTTCTAGGATGTTTTACATGCCAGAAAACATGGCACAATAGTCGATAATTCTGAGTTCACATTTAGGCACACTTCTGTGAATTGGTAGATTGTTCGATTTCTTTCGCAAAATTCAAATTGAGCCATTAGAAATGATCGACAGAAGTAATGAAAACTGGAAAGTGAAACACTTTTCCTAGTTTTTTGTGGTGGTGTATGGATGCAAAAGCTCAGAGAAGAACGTCCTTGGAAAATGTTTATGGGGGTTGTGCAAGAAATGTTTGAAGAAGATACAATTTTTACTGATGGATCTCAGCGCTCCTGCGTGTGACTGAAGATAAATTGTTTTTTTGGAGGGGAAGTGTGAGAGGGTGCACGATCGATACAAAATGAAAATCAGAACGATGTAAAATACACAGGAGGAGCTTATTAGCACGATTTTATTTCTAACATTCTGATCAACTAGTGATAGAATGTCACTTTTGAAGTGCACACTGTTTTTGTTAAACTTCATTGCGCTGACTTTTTTATTTGCTGAGTTGAAGCTGAGAAACGAAAAATAACTAAACAAATTGTGGCGTTGAACTTGTGCACAGGAATTCGCTCGCGAACAAGCATGCGTGCAGATTCCTGTGCACAAGCCCAGTGCCACTATAAAGCGCTTTGCTAGCGTGTTTGGAGTAGCGAATAAAAACTCAGCCTTACAAGCACCACCACTTTGATAGGCTGATAAAATTTGTATTTCTAACGCTCATTATTACCAATCTCCTATCTTTGTGCATACACGTTCTATCTCGTTAACCATCGAAGAGAGAGTTGTGAAATAAGGCATCGTAGAACATGCGTCATAATATGGTCGTTTTAATCAACATTTAAATCCATGAATGCATCAGCTTCAGAAGTAACAGAAGATGTTTGAATCTACCTGCAAATTTCCTCGAGTTTTCTGACCAGCGGGATTTCTATATTACTCCTGTTGAATGGCAACAAAGCGATTCTCTTATCAAGGAACATCGCTGTCAGACCACTTCATATGTAATCCCTTAGTCCATAGAGCGTTCTTTGCTCATAAGTTCTGAAATTGGACAAGGTATTTCTTGGAATACAGAACCTTCATAGCCGACCGGCTGATTCGGCATTTTGCAAAAGCACGGTATGATGACGCCGTATCCACGCGCCCGCATCTGTGTATCCCTGCTTGTTTTCTGGCAATTTCAGCACGGTAATCACTTCACTAGCTTAATATAATCTAATAGATGCAAACTGCACCACATCTGACAATCTGTATATATTTCAAGTTGATTCATCAAATTCAAAAGGCGATATGAATATGTATGTAGCCAAGAAATCGCCTAGATCTTACACCAATCAGATTTTTACCTTCTGCTGATGCAGTCGAACAAAAACGGATTTTTTTTAATGGAAGAGTTAGTTGTAAGGAGGTAAAACGGGTCAAAATTCGAGAGCACCAGTCCCATATTCCCTCATTTATGACATTGGTTGGTCAGATGCATGGGGTGTAAAAGCGCATATTGCGCTAATTTCTCTGGCGCATCCTTCCGCCTATTATTTGTTAATCTGCACTGCGAACAGTGAATCTAACCCAGGAACATGCAATTTATGGACCCCTTTTTAATCTGTCGATATTTATAGGCGTGGCGTCCTGTTTTGTTGCACACGAGGAGAGGAGAATTTGCACTCGAAACACTCGAGCAATTACTGTACCGAGTTGACAAATGATTGGAGCGCAGAATCCAGGCTCGTCAAAGGTGAGTCCTGAATTCTTTTCTCTGGAGGACATATTTATTCAGAGACGCTATAACCTTCAAAAGATGTCAAACAGAACATTCTCGAACAGAACAAAGGATGGCTCACATGGTCTCTTGATCGCAAATACAGCGCATAGTTGAAAAACAAACGTGTCATCCAGTTTTTGAAATCTCTGAGTTGAAGTCGGTACATGGCGCTTTTCCTCGCCATGTTGCATCCGAAATTTGGTTCCGAGTCATTTTGGTACCATTGCATAGGGGCTGTAGCAGCCTCAGGAATAGATCCTTTAGTGATACCGTCATGGTTTGGGATAAACCGGGCACGAGAGCCCTGCCACTTTCGCGCATGGAGAAGTTAATGGGGTGCCTGTGATGCTGGCATCTGAAAACTTAGCCCTGCTTATTTTAGAGGTGTGAGTTGAGGTTTTTCGAAATAGGAAATTGATTAACATGCGGAAAGCTCTTCTTGCACTTTATCTCTGCTTCGATGGACATTTTGCAATGAACAGAATGGAAGAAAAAGGAGAATATAAATGAAAGGAAATGATGTTGACGAAAGCATAAGATTAAGACTTACGCAGAACTTTTTCGACAAACACAAAAGTTCCTATGAGTAAATTTTTAAAACAATGGGGCATTTCTTTATGATCGAGACGATGAAAAGACGGTTTTGTGAGCTTCTCTGAAACTTCGCTATGAGAGATATCCGCCCATGATATTGGGCATTATTTTGAACTTCACTGCATTGGACGATTTCTTTTTAATTTTTCGTTCACCAATGCGACCGAATTAAAATGCTGGCTGGGTTAAGACTGGCTGGCGTCAAAACCCTCGATGCCAAGCCCATCCCTCACGCGTATCACCTTAAGTCTGAAGCGGGGACAGCAGAACGTCCCGCATCAAGAAGGGGAGAGCCAAATTAGTGACATCAAAGTATCCTGCTTCAACTCGAATTATGAACGTTTGGTTTAGCCAAAAACTCTCGTACTCATTCCTGCCTAATCTCATTTTCGCATAGTACTGCAGTTATTAAGATTCTCGCTCACTGCTCTTACTCCTTCATAAGGCCGAATCAGAAGAAGCATGCCGTCTCTCTCTCTCTCTCTCTCTCTATATCTATATATATATATATATATATATATATATATATATATATATATATATATATATATATATATATATATATATATATATATATATATATATATATATAGGTGCCTCATTTATTTAAGTGTCATGTGCACATAGAGCTGAAAAAAATTCACCTGTGGGAGGAGAGAAGAGTGAATGACGCCTGTTAACAATTTTTGCGTCATTTCTCGTTGGTTCCTCGTGAAGGTGAAGTTTTTGCGTTACACAATTAAAAGGAGGGAGATCACGAAGAAGTTTTATGAAGTTTTTCCGCCTTTTTTTCCATTTCATCCAGTTTCCAAATACGTCAATTTTTATGACCGCTTTTATTTTGCAAAATCGCACTCATTATGGAACTCCTCGGGCTTGTTTGTCGTGCTTATCCACTCAAAAATACTGTTTGCTATTCGGATGTTTTATGAACGCTCACATCGGATGCGAACCAGCGAACTGCAAATAGACTGCTGGGTGGATTTATCGCATGAATACACAATCACACACTGATATCACTCACACTGAGCATCTATAGTTTTTCCTTTGACTTATTTACAGTATAGCTGTCATTTATCTCTATCTATCAGTGGACTATGTACGCATTTCCTGCTGTGGAAAAAGTGATAAAGCAACGTAGAGAATAGTTTAAATCGATGGATATACTGAACGCTTCGATGGGTTTATCGTGATGGATTTCCTTGAACGCCTCACGAGCGAGCATTGAATTGTTCGGTCAAACCAGTTCTACCTCTCTTTGATTATATTCGTGCCTTACAAGACGTCGGCATTATTTAAGTTTTATTTCCTCTATGTCAGTTCGATTTTGCACGGTCAGTGATGAGCTCCAAAAAGATTTGCACTGACTGACGCAACGCCAAGTAAACAAATCGCATTGCAGACCGTATGATTGTTTTCGTGGACCAAGATGTGCGCTCAACGTTGTTAACAACCGATGTTAACGTGAGCCGTGCCTTGCAGCGAGATCCAAGTGAAAATCATTTAAGAGTAGGTGGTACTGATTTGGCATCCACTTGCAACAAGTCGACTGCCGCATGGAAGAATACCGTTGCTCTGGCTCGAAGAAAAACACGACGCAAGGTTAGATCATTTTTGCTAGCACAGTGGATCCTGAACGCAAAACGTTCAACGAGCAGCTGAATTTGATTTTACCAATGTGTAGATAAATGAAACTTACTAATTTAGAGCAGGAGACTTCGATTCCTATACCCAGCCATACTTGTGATTATAAAACCGGTGAATCCTACAGCGTAATCTAATTCGTACAAGTTGCAGGCATTTCTAATGCTAACGTTGAACATGATCTTCTGGACACCGTATTGTATAATGGGCATGCTGAGCACGATAATGATCTTCGATCACTCAGCGTACAACTTCGTTAACGCACTCGTTGTGCTCAACGCCGTCTCCAACTTGTTTCTTTGAATTCATGCTTATATGTGATTTTCTGCTCGTTCATCATCAAATGCCTTCTCTCTTCACATGATCTCTATTGATCTGTAATCTAATCCTTACGCTCATATCAGTACGCGAGGTGAATATGAATCAAGCTATCCAAGCGTCGAGGAAAGAAGAGAGTAGAGCGGATAAATGTGAGAACTTTGTTATTCTACACTTCCTGAAACGATATCTTTGGTCCTGTGCACAGCTTTTCAAATGGGTGTGAAACCGCATAACTCCATTGAGCAGCGAAAACTTTGGTACAAATATCTGACATCTAATTTCTTTCCTTCCTCAAGATTTCAGGAAATTTTTTGACCAGTGCTTAGGCATAATCTAAGATTCGAATCTGCCGGACATCTTCTTTGAAGAGTGAAATTTGAAGTTAACTGATACACTCACTCATAATAACTCTAGATTAGGGACTGAGAACAGATGAAAATTTAGTGCTCACCTACTTTCTCTAAAAACGACCTGAGGGGCCGATAATGTGACACCATTGTTTCAAAAGCTGCGAACTTTTCTTTTAAAAGCCTTGAGGTTTTATACGTCTCGTGATGACTTCCCGCCCAAGTTTTCGAGTCCTTTCTGCCGCTTACTTGTTGTTTGATTGCGACTTATTTCCTGAAAATCTTGGGATTTTTTTTTCAGTTTCACTTCAGTTAGGATAGGTCGAATGGATCAGCTCTGCGCCCAAATTCGATTCAAACAAGTTTACATCCTGCCATGACAAACTCTAATATGAATCCAAAAGGTGAATTGCCGAGATGTTCATAGAGTGAACAGCAAAATTGAGGAACGGAGAGCAGCCCCAGTTAGGGAGGTCATACTCTATTTTACATTCTTGTAAGTGTTGCCTCTTTACATCACGACGATCTCAGAAGCTATCACGGTGACAGTACTCATTAAGAAAACTCAACAAATAAGTTCCAGCCTCGTGCGTTTATTGACTGTTTGTTGCAAACGCCTCAACAAGGTTCCATCGATTTCATACAGAATTTCCCCTCCATTTCCCCCATCAAAAGTGTATTTTGCATTCGCAGGCTTTTTTGCATTCGTCAGTTTCCTCGGCGTCGTCTTAGTATTACCTGAGGAGACAATTAAAGATTTTAAATGGCTACACGTCTTCCTTACCTTCGAGAAGTATGCCGAAGAAAAGGGAGAGGAGGCAGGCAGAAAAGACTGGAATTCAAGCTTCATCACTAGACTTTCAAAGAAAAATTGTCTAGATGTCATAATTTTAGGATGCTGAGTGCTGTTGCCTTCATTCGGGCGAGTGGTTTGAAATGCAACAGAATTTTATGTTGTTGCTATCAACGTACCGGTCAACTTTCAGTGACAGCCTAAACTTTCTTCGATGTACCCGTTTTTGCCGCTTTCGTGTTGCATTTTCGAATGTTCTGCAAATGTTTGTCGATAATGAAGTATTCTCTTATGAAATGGCACACATCACGTTGGCTTCGCATATCGGAAATATCTGAAAGGTACGCGCAGGACGATTCCGATATCTGTGAGGAATGCACCCGCCTGGATGTTGCAATCACGAAACGAGATATTGCCAAATATGCATACTAAATAGTGTTTAATATTTCATGAAAGATCTTATGGATAGAAATGTGCATACAAAAGATCGTCGATAGCAAATTAGAAAGTAAAGCGAGTATGACGCATAGACCACTGGAAGTTAAGAAATGCTGCGCATAGTATGTGAGGCACTCACTTATGTTTCACATATAAAGCTCATTATCGTACGTATGAGCTCACATACTTGGTCTCAGCTTAAAAAAGAAGTTAGCAAGAAACAACATAGCGGTCTAAGAAGTAAATCAGAGTCGCTAAATTTATAACCAAAATTCTAAGTCATCATATTCTGAGTGAAAAATGAAATAGGGACTTTGGTACGTGCAAGAGGTCTGTAAAATGTGACGACCACTCCACTTCTGTCCAATTTTGGTGTTAGTCTTCATTTGGGCCTACATCTACGCGGAATGCGACGATGATTTGGTTCGCTAATCTTCAGTCATTTATCAGTTGAATTATCCGGCGGCTATTTCCGGCCCGATTTAACAGATACTGAATATACGATTGCCATATTTAATCACTACAATTTCTCCATAACTTATGATGTATTATTGCATATTGAAAGACTCTGCCAGTTAGCATTATTACCATTATCTCTGAAGAAATATTTCTGTCGCAGTTAACGCTTGTGTCTTACATTTTTTTGCCATTTTGGGTAAAGTTCTTCGGAAAGTGGAATAATATTTTTGCTTCACAGCGCAACTTCACATTTTTTTAAATGACATAATGGCTTGCGCATAACATCGAAGTGCTATCAAAACGTCGATTTCTCAGTGGAAATTCGAAGATGCAGCAGTGTATGTGAGTGAATAGTTCCAGCAAAAGCGAACGCCATTAAGGTAATACATTTTCCAAGAAAAAGTCACTTTCATGAAGTGAATATGTTATTGAGAGATTTCTTTTTTTGTTCAGCTAATCGCATTTGCACATTTGCACCCATAAGTACTGAGTACCGTTGTGAAATAGACACATAACAATGGATCGTGGCTGCACAGGTTATTTTCCTAACTATTAAGGCCATTTCAAAATAAATCCTTAGAGCACGGGGACCTTTAGAAACCTCCTCGACATAAACATTGCTACCATTATGCTCCTTGTTGTGGAAACGTGGACTTTTACAAAGAAGACGGTTTGTATGCATCAGGGTGCACAGGGAACAGTGGCGAGAATAATAAGGTGAATTAAATTGGCTGAAAAAGGTTGAATGACCGCTCAAGAGCAGCAGCAACTTTTAGACGTATACTATAGTATGCGAACAAAACAAAATCCAGCTGTGAGAAAAAAGCCCGAATCGAAGTGGGCGAAGCCAGCAGCCAAGTAGAGTCCAAAACCGGGCAGGAAAACTCAGCGGCTTTGCGTTTAGGATTTCATTAACCGAAGGAATTATGAAACAGACACATAATAATGGATCGTGGCTTGATAGATTGTTTTCACGACGATTGAGGGCATTTGAAAATAAATTCTCGATCAACATAATGGATCGTAAAAACACATAATGGATCGAAGAATATAACGGCTTTATCCTGCAAAACTTCAATTGCATGAACGTTTGCGATACGTATAAGTGAGAAATGGAATCAGCACATGTTTTCAGGCTCTTTGACGTAGTTGAGGTTCTGCAAGAATAAAGCAGTACTTGCCAATATAATCATAACGATACCCCGAGTAGAAGAGACTACAGGTGCAAAGCATGAACCAACTGAATCTTACACAGGATCGCGTGAACTTGTTGTACTATGTTGGTACCACCAGCAGCCACAATGGCAGCCTTACAGCGCTGTTTTTTCAACTGAAAGTAGAGAAGGTCTATTTGCAACAATCGCCTCTAGCACTTCCAACTTTATTTGCGACTTCTTCAGGAAATTCTTGATATCGGAATGTGGAATGAACAGTGAACCCGAGATTAGGAAATTATTAACCGATCAATAGAAGTGCATTCTGATAAGTGGACTAAATTTGATGCAAAGATGGAACTTTTTTTCGTAGTGTTTTAATGTCGTTTTCTCAAAGAATTTTTATGATCTATTCCATAAACGTTGATTTAATTCTTGCGAATAAATTCAGCGTTGATTATTTTATGGTTCATAGAAATAACCGAATAAAGCGGACTCACGCAGCTTTACACTCGAGAAGAGAACGTCCTCACAGCATCGACATTAAAAGCACCAGAAATCATCAACAAGCGAATTTCGAGCGCAATAATGTGATTATCGAAGCAAATATACACACATTACTTAATGTTATGCAAATGTCAACAGAGCAAAGATTCCGGTGAAAAAAAAAACATCGTGTTGTGACTTTGTAAATAATAATGTAAAGCGGGGATTAGCAAGAAAGAAATTCCCGACGCTACTTTGACAAAAATGTTCCCTTCAAAAAGCATTTCAGAAGGCCTATGAAAACTATTTACAGCTTTAAAGTTGTGCAATATTTGATGACGAAAAATGATCTTAGAAAAGACTGTGGTGCAAAAAGTTCCAGTCTTCTTACCAACCATTCCATTCGCCATAGAGATATGAGTTAGCTCGTACCTTACTGCTAGAAATATCTGTAGTTCAAGAAGGCTGTAGCATTTTCATATTCAACACTTGCATGAATGCAGGAAAGCAGATAACCGAGCAGATTGCTGATTCTCCGCAATACAACTAAAAAACGGATACAAGAATGCGAGTGCATATCTGAATGGTCCATCGCGTGGATCTGAAGACAAAACCAACGTTACCTTTACGAGCGAAGCAGTGCTTATGGTGCAAAGGAGAGAGAGTTAGTGACTAGGTGAATCCTCATCAAGTCACAACCTGACTCACACGGTGCACGGACCGTTGCTGCCATTTGCTATAAATAACTCTCTACTGTGCGATAACGATATTTATGACCTAAACGCTGATATATTTTCAGTTTAAATGTGTTTACATTGCAGCTTAGGATTATGCAGCGTGTTGTAGATTTGTTTTTCATTAAGGTCAGTGATCTACTGGGTTCAGTGTTCATAGTTCAGTGTTGAACGCTCCTTCGAGCCGCATTCAGATGAATAGTGATGTTGAGCTATTTCACGCAGGTGCTCTACTAACAGCCGTGAAAATGAATTATCACCACAGGTTGCATATACTAATATTGGCGGCACAACGTCAACAACGCTCCTCAAAAAGCATCGCCGATATTGATTTTTTGTTGATGCATACATAGCGCTATATGAAGCGTTCATTTCGAGTTCATCGAAGCATAAGGCAGAGCGCTATATGATGTTGAGATATTTAATCATGGAACGTTCAACAGGACTGCTGCAGATTTCCCGAATTCATTGCTTTGACAACGACACTATATTTAGTGCCTCTATGCTCGAAACTATACTGTGAAGTTGGGAGACAGAATGGGTATCACACTACTGAGTTCAGAAAGCAGCCTTTGCAACTTTTCTCACAAAAATATCATGCTATGCATTTCAGCGAAGCTCTGATCCAGATGATCATTCAAGAAGCTCCGCACCTCAGTCTGATTCCTCAAAATTGTTATGACTGGTACATCTATGTTGAAGAATTCCCAGAGATTAGTTTCAGTGGGGATCTAAGCAGTTCTGAACAGGACAACCCGAGAGCCATGAAACCACTCTCGATGGCTTAATTTTATAGAAAAGACGTATTCGCCATACCACTATGCTGAAGCTCATAGCTGTGAAGTATGATACCAATGGCCGCACTGAAAGCAGAATAAAAAGTGGTGCTTCCTCTAGATGGCTCTTTTAACTGAGGCATCCTCGTTGTGGAAAAGCTGTACCTGTGAAGTTTGTTTGCAACATGGAGACTTCTAAGAGAGACTTTGCTTTTTAGGTTAGATCGGAAATATGCTCAGTTTAAGCATGAATAATCTTGGAGTAGCATCGGCTAGAGTGACAAACTCAGCACACTGAACTAGACGCGTCACTGATAGAAGTGGGTGACGCTTAAAGAATTGTGCACAAGAGGGGTTGACCGTTAGAATTTCGAATAAGAACGCCGGAAAGAATATCATAGAAGGCAGACACAAAACATGTGAGAAAGATCCTATTCGAATCTCTGCTCAAGCTAGAGAAGTTGAAACTCACTGCAGTGACAACGCATATCCAGGTGTTAGATTCGGATGATCGCTAACTGTGCTTTACCGATTGCGAACTTTGTGGGCAAGCTAGACTCTTCGGATGGTATTCATCACTGGAGCAATTAATATGGACATAAAGGACATTCCCATGCTCACAATTTGATTAGTACGACTCTGTCGACGTAAAAGAAAATAAGCCTTGAAGTTTAAAGCTTATCAATTGTTATACTTCTTGATACGTTGACAATGATCACTCAGAGTCTCTTTGGCTTACACTCAAAAATTATACCAAAGAAGTTTCCCCGTCAAGAGATAATGTGCGACAGCCGTAGTTACATGTCGAGCACCCGAGATGCCTTAACATCGCCAAGGATCATCAAATATGGTCTGCTTTATAAATATTTGGTATTTCGACCGCGAAAACCGCAATAATGAAGCACGCCGTGCGTTCAGAGACTATTTGTTGCGGATCTCGAGTTCGAAATACTTCCTTTACGATTTGGAATTACGATTATTTTCAGCAACTCCAAGCTAGAAAATCAAATATTTTTGAGTTTAATGAAGATGTGAACATTTCTGAGTGAGGCCACTTAGTGTTTTTTTAACACCGAGGTTTTTTCTGCAACATCTTATCGACGGCGTCCATAAGAGAAAATATGCAGCTGAAAAATTTGGTGACAATCTGAACACTCTTGAATCTAGCCATCCGACGAACACAAAATCAGGCTTTGCTTCGACTTCGTATATAGCGCTTCCTTTTACGAAACACGCTCTTGCGATGTTGCTGCTGTTATAAACGCTCTTGACTTGTATTCTGTGTCGGATTAAATAACGCCCTTCGTGGTTTCGTTTCATGGAAATGTCATTTTTGGCATCTCCCTGCAACAAGACCCCCAGCGCTGCAATTGCTCCGGGTATTTCTGAGCTATGAAAACTTTTCCCACAAAATCTGATTTACTGCACCTTTGTCTTAGAGAAAAAAAGTCTGAGATTTTGAGGCAGCTTTAATGAAAGCTTTCTTCTCCAATAACTTCCTTGTAAAATAAATGCTGCTGCTGGTCTGGTGAAAGTTAATTGCATTTTCATCTGCGCCCAAACAATTACCATTTTCTACCACTGGACTAGCCGATCTGCGCTGGTGAAAATGAGATCATTTAAAAGAACGTTGTGCGCGAAATTTTTGTCCCGAATCAAGGTGGAAATGCAAATTAACACTTTGGTCGAAACTTACTTTTCCCTACTAATTAAAACGAAGTTTTACAATCGAGATTACAGCTGTCATATGCGTTTTTAAAGAATTAAATTGTGTTCTAGGTGAAGACGGATAATAACAAACGAAGTCGACCTCGAAATTTCACCAAGAATATTCCATCGCATAGAGCACAAAATTTTGGATGAAAAAGATATAACGCAAAAATAGCAATAGAACGAAAATGTTTTGCAAGCCGAATGGAATTAAGCGTCGGCAGGGAGTGGGGAGGGGGGGGGGGGGGGGTGGGTGGGGAGGTGGGGGAGTGGAGGGTAAGGCTCCTCACCGTTTTTCTTCGCACCTGAAATCGATTGCCCACGCTTTTCGTTGGAACCGTGTTGAATATCGTGTTCGAGTCAAATAATCTCCGATAACTTTGAGCTCTGAAGCCGCATATCCTGTGGGAAACTTATGAATGGGAAGAAATCGAAAATCGTTGCCTGCGGACCATTCAAGCATGCTTGCTGGTTGGCACTGCCATGTCAGCGTTGATGTGAAAATGAAATGCTAACACGTGCTTAGCATTCAACCTTCGACATTGCAATGACGCACGTGGCGTTACATCCTCTAAATCATATAAAACGGTCATACTGTACTAACGTATCCCTTATCTGCTACTGTAAAATATCTCGTTTCCTAATTAATGAAAGGTCTACTATAGAATAGCGCAGATTTATATTTCCACTGCACCTAGCGCCTGGAAATGTCGTCGAGCTCTTTCAAAAAGGCGATGAGATGCTACTGGCTAGAAACTATGAGCAAAACATCAACCGTGCAGTTGATAGACTACTTCATCATCTTCACTTGTGACGATTGCCTGTTTTAAGACTCAGAGCATTAGGTCCTGAAAACAAAACTGCCGGAAGTTAGTGAAACACTGCATTCGACAGGATTTAGAAGAACATTCGAGGAACCCAAACTCTACAACATTCGCTAAGACAGGGTAAAACTCGGACTGCACCTATCCCATTTTTATGTCGGAGCCCCATAATTGCAGAGTTTCAACACGTAGAAGCGTTGAAAATTTGCATTTTTCTGTCGCAACTAAAATGCACAGCAATATTAGGTTTCACACTGCGGCACCGTTGTTTGCCAGACCTCTGTAGCCGCAAAGAAGCCTGACGAGGATTTCGCGTAAACGCTCATATTTTCGAGCATTGGAAGTGCATAATGGGAGGAAGCGTCGATACAAACACAAATCACCTTGGGTGGGAAATATAAAACGATCTCAGGTTTTTTGCAACTTGCACTATGCCATAAAGGCAAAGGCTCTAGATGTTGGAATTGATGTCACTTCCCGAATACTCCACTTTGCATAGTTTCCTACCATAGATGCGACATAGTGAGAACGTTTATTTAAAGATGGGCGAACACAAATAACAACGCGCATATCAGTGGTAATCAGCGAAAATCCAATCAGAAGACATAGAATACTTACAATGCAGTCTGCATGGGCTCAGGTGTGATCTCATTTGGGGTCTCTTCATCTGGCCGTTCTTCCTCCGGTAAAACTCGTTTCCTGATGAAAAAATAGCAGAAGACAATCGAGATTACTGCGAACAGCTGTATTATTGCGTTGCTGAAGTGAAATGTTTGTCGAAAGAATTTATTGTCGTATATGACGCAATTCCCGGGATCCTTTGGGCATCGACTACGCCAAAGAATACATGCTGAGTCGATAATCCAGCCGAAAAGAATCGGTGCCGGAATGAAGCCTGAAAATTAATAAGCCAAAAATTAATAAGCCAATTACGAGAATAGTGCAAGTAAGTAAGTTCGTTCCGGTTAACGTCGAGTGCATCTTCATTCAGTTAATTTTTCTCCCGCCTATGAAGATAACCCCACAACGCGCTTTTCTCTTCTTTTCTTTTTTTTTGAGGAATGAAGTTTGAATGCTCATCAAATTGCTCCATTTTTATATCACAATTTATTTCATTGCTTCATAAGTCTCAAACTTCGAGTCGCATTGAAATGTTCATTCTTCCTGTGTACCACTTGTGACAGTCCGCTCGAATAATTATATGTCTCGATTATCCATCCAAAGGAAATGAGTGCACTGCATTCTAATCATATTCTATGCAAATCGGTAAAAAATGACACTGCAGCTCTTTTGAGATCCGACGCGCACACATCCTTGCGATGTCAAATTACATAAAGTGAATGCATTGTCTTCCAACATTCCCATATACGTTCATAATTCTTTCCGACCCCTCATATTGGACCAAGACTCATAGATGATAAGGGGTATAAGTGAACGTCAACCATAACAAGCAATTATGTTATCGAACAAGTTACCTCATCCACATGGCATACGAAATGTGGATAGAGGCTGTTTGAATGACAAGCTACAGCAGCTCGTTTGAAAAATTGGACCAAAAAGTTGTGGAAGTTGTCACAGCATGTCTTAAATTCCAAAGTATGGCATTTTTTTCTCTTGCAACATTTTCGCTGACGAGTCTAGCGATTTCTTTATCGAAAGAAGACCCATCAGTCAAGAGGCAGCAACGAAAAAGCAATAGCATTTTCTACTTCAGTCTCGATAGCGTGGCATTAAAATTTAACAGGAAGCACTGGACGAAAGATGAAAATGAAAGTTGCAAGGAAAAAAACCATTGCTTGAATTTATCAGCGAAATCCTTGCACTGTCGCCACAAATTTATCCAAACTAATCCCATCCACATCTGTTTTTATAATTTATACTAGCTAAAACCCAAGAAAAATTTGGGCCAGCTTTTTTCTACTGGAGTTTCCATATACGTGCAAAATCCAGGAAACCATACGCGTTTCAAATTTCCTATCTGTTCAAGAGTTCTTACATTACTGCGAGGAAAAGGCGAGCTCTGTGAGGAAATCGAGACATATCTGCTGAGAAGGAACACCAGTTTTTTTTTACCGCAGCATTACACTTCAACCATATGATGAATTCTATCCAGAGTAGTACCGGCCACTTCATCTTTCAATTTGATTCCAGATACTGGAAACCTGTACTGCGCCATTCATCAGCATTATTATATCAGAAAAAAAAAGGATAACAGCCACAGCGTTGCAAAGGTGCCTTATACCAGTGTTGAAAGCTCG
The DNA here is from genome assembly GCA_013433145.1 of Ascaris suum. Lineage (NCBI taxonomy): Eukaryota > Metazoa > Nematoda > Chromadorea > Rhabditida > Ascarididae > Ascaris > Ascaris suum. The sequence goes on from CM024175.1 coordinate 4,293,457, forward strand.
GTCTTCAATTGTTATTGATGTCTTTTCCCTACATCTTCAGGAATTTTACTGGTATCGATATAAATTTCAAAGTTCTGAGTGTTCAATGCAATCCCACTATCTTTTTGCCCACGATGCAGCCTAGAGCCCTTCATTTGCTTTCTTCTTTGAGGAGATGATCCATCTGTGAACGCCTATCGACGTTCTTACTAGAATTTATCGGAAGTTGTCTGGAGTAAAAATTTAAAAAAACATCAATTTTCACTCACCGAGAACATTCGTTATGCACGATGCAAAGCTCAACGCCATTACTTTCTCGCAATCGTGTACGGCTCTAAATTCATTCCATTAAGCTTGAAGAATTAGAAAATAATCAACGAAAAAATTCACTAGCGTTGCCGTAAACGTTCACATTAGAATATAATTGAATAGCATAAAGTTCAAATAATATAGTCTGAGACTTTAGTTATGTGTGCAGTGGCAAATTAAACGTTCAATTTTCGACCTCAATGTCTGATACTGCACAGTAGAGACCAACATGTGATCAGAAAGCAAGTCGAAAGTCGAAAATCAAGAAAGCAACTGCCTATCCAAGTCCAACAGCAAACTGAGTCAAAATCTGAGTCTGATATAAACCTCTTTGCTCTCTCATAGAAGGAGAAAGCGAATAGCTATGTTAAGATGTGACCTATAAAATTTAGAACTTGAAATGAGTTTGAATGCACAATTTTAACTGCAATAAAAAATGAGGCGTAATATTGATAGGTTTACTTCATTAAATCAATAAAATATTCTGAATTATATAAACGACAATTATTTAAGGTAAAGCAAGTAGAAGTAATTTATTAGGACGAGTTCGATTCCGATAATTCGTTGTGCATTTGGGGCATCAAAAATTTTGGATGATTGAAAATCTAAGATTGCAAAAAATATACCTTAGTATTACCATCATCGTTGTCATGAAGAAAAGATTTCCAAAGAAAAGACCCACAAACATAAGTGTGATATACGCAAAAATTTGATTACATTCTTTCAGATAGAGTCCATTCTCCACTGGACCATTATTGGCACAGCTACATACGTCCCACTGAAAACAACGTTTAGAAAAATCAAGAACCAAGACCCAATTTCAAGACGTAAATTCTCTGAAGAATCGAACATGAAACAAGATCGCTCTACAATGAAAACACTAAGGAAAAAGAGGTAGAGCACTTATGGAGCAACAACGACATGGCGCTGTGTATTTCTGCATCCGGTGTCGAATTGTTGATCTTTTACCATCTTTTGAAAAACTAATCTCGGATCAACATAGCACAAGTTTGCTGCTGTCCTCATTCAGTGGAGGATTCTCTACCCAATATATGCAAACCAGGATTTGTTGAGAATCAGGAAGTTCGAGAACTAAGGCGTGAAGAAAGCAGGGGGAGTGCATTGTTCACCTATCGAGATCTTTGCCTATCATTGTCTGAACCAACAGGTAAATAGCCGACAAAAAATTCCACCTCAAAGATGAACTTCGTGGAAATTACCTTTTCAAGGAGTGCATTGAATTCTCGACATCCAGCATGACATGGCGAGAAATAGTTAGTGGTATTGTAATGAACCGCATTGAAATGATAAACACTTCCACAGTGACATTCGAAGTTACATTCGGAAACGTCTCGAAATTCATAACTGTAAGAAGCGTCTCAATTTTTTTTCGGAATACCAGTAAATAAATGGCTTAGTCGACCTTTTTATTGGGATCATACTCAGTGGGTACATAACGCTCTTCTTTGATGTTCGACGCCGGCTTGCTAAAACGACTCTATGAACGAACGGATTTCATTTCACCTGTTCTTTGTCGTATCACTCAACGAAGAGATTATCAACTCGTTAAGTGATATATCAGGTAACATTGATCTACGTTTAGAATGCCTTTTATCACTGGTGACAAAAACAAAAAATGGCTAGTGATTTTCAACACAGCTGCGACCTTGTAAATAGAATGAGGAGCGTTTCCAATAGCAGTGGAAATGCAATGTTTTGCAGTCGCATGCGATCTGCTACGAAAGCTCGATGAACATTGAGTGAATTCAGTGAGTTGTCTCACATGAACTCAGAAAAAATGGAAGTAGCTTCCGAACCGCTTCACGAAAAAATATCAGGCCGTGCCCAACTTCAGAACAACGAGATCACGGAAGATTATCTGGGAGAAAAAATCGCAGTTCCGAAGTTCACAGTTTTCTAGTTGAAAATCGCGCAAATTCAGGACGCAGAATGCGAATATGGCTGCCTAGAGCACCGATCTATCTAAACTTTGCTAAGCAATTACTGGTTCTTTGAGGAATGATATCTGGAGAATTCCTTCGTTTGCGCTACGCAGTCTTCAGAACTGTCCGTCAACGGTCCCTACCTGATGACATCTTTAACGCCGAATCAACACTGCATTACGTAATACTGCCTTACCTCGACTGATCCCTGCGCATATCGGGAGTGTAATGATAAAGGACAAAATAAAAAACGTACCGAGTGGTCAATGTATGCACAATAAGCTCTTTGATAGCCGGCTCGTCACATCCAACGGTCATTCCAAGAAAGTAGGATGCCAGAATAACCAGCCAACTGCCGATGAGACAGAGGATCGCATTACGAGGCGAGAGATTGAATTTGGTGAGAATGTAACCACCGAGAGCTGTGCTCACTGCTACGCTTCCGATCGAAATTATTCCTTAACTATCAAGCACTTAATGCTTTATTTCATGCGAATAACGGCCTAATAACCTCGATCGATCAAGTGAATCATATTCACTGCTTCGAAACAAATCGACATTAGTCACCATAATTACACATACACGTTAATTAATCAATGATATACGAATAACGAGACAATGAAAGCACAAATATTTGTCAAGAGGACGACACTGTGTAGCATGCATCATGATATCAGAGTCCAACCTAGCTAGTGAAAAACGCGTAAGCAATGAAGTTGTAAACTCAGAGAAGTCATGATGGTTCATGTCAACGTGAACCTTATCATCTCTTAATCAGTGAATTTTCAGTACACAAAGCAGTACCAGCGCCTAATCTTGAGGATTCGCACAACTTTCGCCTTAATGTAGCATTCTAAGACTTTCTGAGGACATATTGGTGGAGCCGAATTTCCTTATCGACTCAAAAGTAAATCATCTCCAATATTATTCACCCTCAAACAAAGCTGCTAGAGATAGGCTATAAATCGACAACGAGTTGCTACAGGCAACAAATAGAGTTAGAGATTACAGTCGTATTCTGGATTCTTTGTGATGAAGATGCAAGCATGTGAAGGACGAACTTCAGATTGGTTGCAGTTCTTAGCACGACTCAGGCTCAACGAGAACAGAGCAGTAGTTCGACAAAATCCTAAGAGAAATAAGGCGAACAAGGACTGTGACCAAATTTCCCTTCGCCTTTTCGCCTCATCCATAAATTAAGCAGTTTATGCGCTGACTTCTTTTTCCTAAGAAAATACCACTCTTTAAAAATGGTAATTATAATCAGGCGGTAGTGTTCCCCACCAATAACTGTGATAGAAGAGCAACAGAATGGTGATAATTATAAACCGTAATGTGAAACAATTTGGAATGACGAAGTGGAGTGGTGCTGTTAGCACAATCCCTTATCAGCAGACTTGGATGCATGTAAGGATGCATCGATAGAATGCATTTTCAAAGACATTTGTCATTTAAAAAGCAGGCCAGCTGAAAACCTCTAATTCCCACCTGCGTACATATCGGCAGCAGATGCACTCCGACCATATTGTGTTTCAATATATTTGGGAAGATAGGTGCTGAAACCTCCAACGAGATATGACCCGAACATCCATCCGATAACCATGGATGTGTAAACAGGATTTTTCAGTAAATCCCATGCCATATAAGGGAGATCTAAAACAAACGACCATAACAGCACCAATATTGTTTTTACCCAAATATTAATTTCTAAGACATCCGTCGTATATGGATGTGTTAGAAATTATATGTGGGTAAACAAAGAGAAAAAAAATGAACGAATAATTTTAAGTGATTGTTGCGAAAAGTAGAAAATTCACAGTGCCAAAATTTACGCATATAAGTGGAGTGAACTGGAAGCGAAGAAGACTTCCCCCCCCCCCCCCCAAAAAAAAAAAAAATGAAGCGCCTTTAGCAGCCATATAAGACAAATAATTTGATACTTTCATTTCTAAGGGTATCTTCACATAGTAGAATATTTATTCAGCAAGACTTCTAATAAAATATGAGCTAATATCTTCTGAAGTTTGCTGATTCTACACGTAAGAGAAATGCTCTAACAAGAAACAATTAAACACTCTAAAGATCTATCGGCGATATGCGCTACACATCGACTATGACTAATTATCACAAGTATAATTTTTTCCGGCATTCCTACCTGTCCCCATTTCTCATGATCTCTGATATTTGCTTTCATTAACCACCTTTGGCTTTTCAAACGTTGCAATGTTTATCTTACATAGATTTTATTGCTTCCCTGTACATATATGCACATTATATTTGACATGCAATTCCATACTTTCTTTACCGCATAAATAAAGACAATTACTGAAAAGAAGCTTGAGGACTTTTATGATAGAACCTCAAGAGAACAAAGAATATTATACGGGTTTATACGAAATTTATTCGCGAGACATACACAAATTAATCTATACGAGTTCTCACCTTCGACAGCGCTCTTTAGCTGATCCAAAAAGGAAGGCCTCTGAGTTGTCTCTTCGTTAGTGGCAAGTTCATGATCGTGATGAGTGTGAAGATGCAGTTGCTCATGCCTTAATTATTCGTATAATTGCCAGCTAATATTAAAACTGGCAGCAATAAACTCATAGAATGTGATATGTCTCACATATGTCAACTGAGCTGTACAACATTTCGCTCAGCCTTTGATTCGAAAAGCTGTATAACTTTCAGCAAGCATACTACCACTCTATGACTCCTTCCAACGATCTACAAAGTCAACCATGGATGGCATACTTCCAACTCTTTCATCTTTTTAGCATTCTATTATGTCAACTCCGTTAAGAGATATCACTCTCACATGGATAGCTGATGCCTTACATTGCACAAGTAATTACCCTTGATTAACTATTACACCGATGAGTGAGGGGAGATAGGCCATAATTTTTTCGCTTGAGACCTTGACATGAGCCAACTCACTACTACAGAGGCTACTCGGTGACCGTTTATGGACTGCGTCGATGGTAACACCTTCGTCCCTTCTTCTAAGCAGCCAAATCCCGCCTCAGCAACCCCTTCCACGGGAAAATCATCTCTATCCACCACCCTAACCAGAAAAAAAAGAGGTAAGCTTTTTGCGCCGTTCGGATTGCAACAACTGTGACTGTTGTTGCAATCCGAACGGTTTATGTTATTTCGGCCATGAAGAAGAATCACCATTGGCGATTTTGAGAAACAGCAGAACGCACAGACCGAGAAGGTGCAAGTTTTTGGACTTGGACCTAGGGTTATTTTTTTTTCGTTTTTACTAGGAAAATGTGGTGAAGCATGTAGAAGAGGTGATGATGTTCATATCACCCGCTCACATGACCAGCAATGGCTAGTCGCCAAAGAATGAATTAGTGTGACGATCGCTTCGAATTTTTTAAATGGTCTCATCGCGCTAAGTAAATCTCCTTTAAAAACTGAATCTCCTCAAAAGCTCCTCAAAAGCTTCTTTTTTAATCTCCTTCAAGACTTTCTTCTTCGTTAAAAGACTCTCCATCACCCAGCCATTGCAAGATGAAAGCAGGGCCCGTTTGAAATGTGTGCAAGTTTTTCACACCTTCAAATATTTCCCAACCATTCGGAATAAAGTGAAACATAACATAGGAGGCTTCCTGAAGCGTACAAAAGGCCCATCTAGGCCCATCAAACACTGCAGATTCAACTTTAGTAAGTCCCTAGTTGAATCTACCGAAAAATAGACTCGTACATATGCACACACGCACGTACACATACACATGTGCGCAAACATAAATACAAGGTCCCGTGCATACACATCGTGTCTGTGCTGCCATTGCAGTATGTTTTTGCAGAGGAAATTTGCAACAGCGTAGAAAAGAAATGCTCAATTCGGCGTATCTACATATGTTGTATAGTAGCAAGCTGCTTACTGGCTCTACCAGCCTTTCAAACGATCAAACTGGCCGACGAAATTTGCTTTTCTTGTTACGCTATCCTCAAGTACTCCAGCTTTCAATGGATCAGTGTTCCACCATTAGCTGCTGTGCTCACAGGTGATTCCGTTTTTGCCGAATCAACAGAAAGTTCACCTTATTAGAAGCAATTAAAGAACGTGCAAAGTTACCTATCGTGTTGCTCAAATTTTCAGTAACATTTCAACACATACCTGAGCTGGTGCATTTCAGCATTGTTGAGATCTTCATCAGGATGTATCAATGATTTTGGGAAGAAGAATAATGGAACCGAACAGAAAAGATAAAGCACGCCACAGATGAGGAAGCCAAGCCACCACGCGCCCACCCACTCTTCGCTGTTAATATTGAGATTGGGTGGTGCTAAATGAATGAGCTATTCATAAATTTCATTGCTCAGCAACTTCAAACAATCTTGCTGAGAAATTGGTTTTATACAAGATGATTCGTCATGTATATATAATGAATAGAGCGACAAATCATTGCAGAATAAAAGGAATACATTTTGCTTAGGTAAATCGGCGTAAGACTGAGGGAAAAAAGGGATTGCACACTTCTATTAGGAAGGGCTGCTGCTCTACCACTAGAAATAAACAATAACAGTTCATAATAAGAAAGAAATTATCTAAGCCTAATTCAGAGGTGATTTCAGGTGTCAGATCGTGCTGACAGAAGGATTTCGCGATCATCAAGCACTCACTCGTACTTCATAGTCTGCTCTAATATCGACAATGATGAACAAACGTAATACAGGGAACCATCATGAAAAAATCTGCTTGGATTCCAAATTCACCTAACGGGAGATTATTCTTTAAGAAAGGGCAGTGCATACCACCAGTGATGGATGAGTAAACTCTGGTAAGACCCGCACTCAATCCGAATCCGAAAGCTGGCCCGAACGCATACATGCCAGACAGTAACCCTGAAAACAATGAGTACATTCCTAAAGAGAATTTCCAGAAGTTTTGACCGTAGAAATAATTTGAAACGTTCTACACGGGGAACGAATTATTACGCGGAGAAATTTCACTTCAGTTATGGATAGTGCTTGATGTTCTACTAAATTTTATCTCATTATTTCTATGCTGTTATCGATGTTGTCGAATCTGAGCATTAGAAAATTTCACTGCGAATATAAAAATATACGCAACGATGCAAATATATGAGATTGAGCAGTAAATATGCATTGAACTTTAAACTAAGCCTCAGTTGCAATAAGTGATGAAAATTCTAGGATGCCGAAAGGAAGGGTAGAATAGCTGCGCCTTCATGCAGATCAGGCAACACAAGTCGAGACACTTAGCCAAGTCTCAATTCTGCAATATGCATAAAATGTTGCTTGCAAAGTGACACTGTGTTTAAAATATGAGGCACGCTGTCACTATAGCATCATGTACGTTGTAAGGTCACGCTCCTTTATAGATTACCAGCAACATTATTTTAGTAATAGGACAAGCGGTGCAGTCGGCTTCAAGCCGAAAATTTCGAATGTGTCAGTGAAGGCGTTACCAAGAAAGAAAGGCGAAAGAGCCTTGTTCTCGAGGTTGTCGTCAATGTAGACGTACGCTATCGTATTGAAAGGTGCTGCCGCAACACCGGCCAAGAATTGACCCGTGGCTAAAATGTGAAATGCAGCGATTTCTTCCTTCCGTTGACGTTCACAATGCTCGTCTGCAGTAAGGGATCTTCTGTACGGGTCGCATATATTCTCCAATATGTATTCTTGCTGAAAACATTCACAAGCGAATAATAAAAGCAACAACAACTGCATTGCGGCAGTTTCCATTCTGAGACGCATCGCGCCGCCTTTACGAATGTTTTCGACAAACTTTGCTCAAGTGTGCCTAAAGAAAAATCCCCAAAATTTCTGCGATTTGTATTGCGGCTTTGCTTTTGTCCAGTCTCAAGCGATTGCGCTTTTTGTGAGATAATCAAGCTGTACGATAATGGAAGAAGGCGCAAATGTTAATCAAAACGTTGATAGTTAATATCAAAGTCCCGAGCCTTGAGCTGGCAATTATTTGAAGAGTGGGCAATAGACGGCAACGGATTTATTGTATGTGCCTGTTGCATGCCGATCGAGAAGTGATTTTCCGAGACGCTATGCTTACCGATAGAGAGTTCGAAAACTCTCCTTACGAGCAAAACTAAATCTCTGTTATTATGAGAATGCGGTGAATAACAGTGCTGTGGATTTAAAAGAAAAGAAAAAACACGCAACGATCACTGTCGCGCACCTTCAATGAACCGGCTGAAGAATGCGCTTCGAAAGTTTCGCACAACAGAACTAACAAGGCATTTGGGTGCTGCCATCGTTTGAGCATTAATTGCCACTGTCCAATGTCGCAATGTTCGCGTTCTGTATTTCATTTCCAAGAGTTAGTGGGTGTGGGTGGGGGAAACAAGTGAAGATAGGGGGAGGGGTTGGAGTTTAGAACGGTTAAGACGGAGTACACCACAGAGGCATGCTAGAATAGCAAAAACCTCCGTACCATCACCCTCATAAAATCGAAGATGACTTCAGCAGTCGGTTTTTTAGTTACGACTTTTGCATAAGCGATTTCCCAAATTTTTGCATTTGAAAATGAGATTTTGACAAGGTCATGTCTGTGCCCAACATGTGTACACTAGTGTTTGGAGCGGGCCCTGTAACCGGAGGCTCTTGCGGGGGCCCCCGCCGTGTGAAATAATAATGGATCGTACACCTTTAATTTTTTTGGAATTTTGACATCCGGATGGACAAAAGCGGATCAAAAGACCAATGCTTTTAACAGCGCAACATAAATTCGGCACTTGTTTTTTCTATTTGCTATCGTCATTAAGTCTTTCCAAATTGCAAAGACATTGCATTTTTTGGTTATTAGAGTAAAAGGAGTAGCGTGAAGAATAATGCAGAACAACCTGTTACGAATATTTTTTTAAAACTATTTTTACCCGATGTTCGGTTAGAGAGTCCTGATCGATAGATACGGTTCCAAATATTGCCGCAGGCAATGCGAGAAAGAACATTGACAATGCGCTTAAAACAACTCCTGGAAAAAAGCAACCGTTAATTTGCATTAATGGAACTAACATTCTTCCTACATAGAATCAAACATGAGAATGAAATATGGAGAATGCGCTTCAGAGAATTATGCAGTTATCGTCAAATGGAGCAGTGCCCATGCAGACTCGTCAACGATACAATAAATAAAGTTAAAATGAAAGATAAAGATCATCTTCTGCATGCATATTTTGAGTTGCCCTTTTCCAGTTTCCCTTGATCCGCTTAATATGAGGCCAGGTATTTCCTTCGTACACTTCCGCGTCTCTTTTTAAAACTTCAGTTGTCAGCATTCAAAAAACTTCCATAGAACCGATAATAAAATTACACTCTTATCGCTTGGCTCAAAAAGTTGGGATGTATTATCAGTTGAGTTACGACCATGATGACTGGCCACTGACTGCCTCGTCGAAGGTGACGACACTAACGTTGGGGAGGTCAAGATGTGAAATTAGATGAACGTCTCCTTTTGGAAATATTCTTCGCCTTCTGGGGATCCACACGATTAGCGCTCTTTGTCGTAGATGCAGTAAACCAATTTTTTGCGCTTGCCGGAAATTTTTTCACTCACCGATGGCCGTAATTCTGGGCAAATTTCGCCCGTTTGCCATGAATCCAACCAAAATGACGGCTACAGTATGTCCGATATCGTAAATTGACAGAAGTGTCCCTGATTTCCTGCTCGATATACCAAAACGGCGCTCCAGATTTGTAAGGATGCCAACGGTATAGCCCAGATATGTTCCCTAAAACGTTTTCCTTTCAGAATCGTCAAAATCTCGTTTTTAACTTGCCTTCTCCTTCTTTTTGAGATTTCAATTGAGATGCAAAATCAGTATTACAATTATAGCCCGCTTCCATACAATCCTTACAATCGCACGAATATTCATAGACCGTTAAGAGTAAGTGTGTTCCTACTTACACACTTTGTTCCGGCGCAGTTAGCGGGCATTTCTGGGACGAGTGCTCCCAGTTGAGATTCTCGCACAACTGCATTTGCTTTCCGCAAGCTTGTGTGGCTACAAGTAGCCCTCCGTATAAAAGGTCAGCGTCGAATTTGTCTGCTTTGTTGCAGTTTGAGAGAAAAAAGACAGAGCTGACATGACCTTTCACAACTAAGAACGTGATTAAGCTTAAATATGATCTGGTCATACGAAAGATTAAAGAACCATTTTTGAACCACTATGGAATTTAGAAACGCCCTCGTCATTGGTTAGTTTTAAATCCACAAAAGTCACGAAACACGATCACTTCGGAGATCAATGGACTTAAATGAAAGGAAATCCAACTTGACCAGGAAAAACATAAAGTGGTGAAGAGGAAGAATCCCTAAGATTTTGTTTAAAAGTTTCTCTCAGTCCTCCTTTCAAGGAATTTCGAAGGCCTTAACCAAACCTGTTTCGTAAGGGTACGATCCAAGATGGAAAGAACGTGCAGTAAGAAATGCTGGATGAGGACGACGAGGAAAAGCCACTTAGTTTTGTTGAGGTAAACCTTTTTGCTGCGTACTACGCAATTTATCCACCTCCTTGAATAAATGTAAGGTAACATGCAGAATTTTTCGCTCTAACCAATGTCTATGACATGGTTCACCCAGTCGCATCATTCCCTATCAAAATGGGGACTCATAACCTCATACTTTCGAGGTGGCGCTTTAGACAAACAGTAGAACATCCACCGTTATCATTGTAAGCGCCTTCAAGCGTTCAGCACATAAATCTCCCGCATAAGTCCTCAACCATCATCCAATTCGGATATATGGCGCTTTCTTTAACGATCTAGAAAGCAATCGTACTTGGAATGATATTTTGTGCTTAAATCACAATTTTTTTTTCGGACGATGGTCCCTCTTAGGACATTACTGCTGCTATCGAGACATCGCCTTCAAAGTAGTTTGTGTCTGCGGAGAAATTACCTGAACGCCAATGACAGCCAACATGACCACAAGAAAGATGGTAATCGTTAGACGAGTTTTGTTCGGCATCCTCTTCCTTGTTGGCAATCGCACCTTAAATATGGATCAATCGTGATACTGCACTGAGCATCTCCTCACTATAACCTCGATAACTGCACAGTAAATTGCAAGTATTTGAATGTTTAACTATGAAAGCCTATGAAATGAGGCTTCTGAAAAGAATATTTCTTCACGGGATAACAAAGAGAATGCTGAATTAAACATCGAATTTCATAAAAACGGTTAATAAACAGGGGCAAATAAGGTGACTGAGAATAAAGGTACTTCATGTTTACTCATTAATTTAGCACTTCTTGCTGAGATCGAACTTGAAATTAACATAAAAATAAGGCAATTAGTTGGAAAGAGATTTCCAACAATTAAATCAGAAGGATATTCTTGTTCAAGCGGCTAAATTCCCCAATTTTGCAAACTGTTCGTCGAAGTCCGATATCAAAGTGCGAGATCTAATAGCATTTCTAAAAGAAGCTTACTGCGCCTATATTACTTCCTATCATCGTTATTTGTCCTTCAAATCTTCATGTAATTTTTCATTGGAATTAATCTTGAAATAGATTCTCTTCTCCACAGTAAATATTAAACGGTGTGCCTTGTTATAAAATTGCTCACGTTATAAAATTATATTTTATTTACGTTATAACTATGATAGTGATCCCGATTTATACCTTTACTTACAATTTACTTTCATCTATTTGATATTTGTATTGTGAGTGGCTAATGAATAATTCGACGATTTTTTAACTCTTCGCTTTCGTGATGTACGAATAAAATACTGAGCAATGAGAATCCAAAAAGTGATGATAATATTTTTTTATTCTTCATGGCTTTCTCTTCATTTCTTTATATCACCTGACGAGAATCTATTCTTGTTCGTCTTTGTCTCCACTATTATCTGATTTATTAACGGATAAAGGCGAGAGCATTCCCCAACATTCCCAGAACAAAGTATGACAACAACGGCACACCCTTTCAGTATCATTGTGCAAGTAAGCAGTAAAAGTTTTCTGGGGGCCGACATCATCACAGCTTCTCTTTATTTGCTTATTTGCTTCTCCAAGATTAAGCACATGGAAAAAATCGACTCACATAGAGCATTACACAGTTTCCCTGTTGTGAAAAACACGCGGCACTCATCTCAAAAAATATTTGCAGATGAAATGAGGGGGAAATATATCAATAAGTCTTCAATTACCTCGTTTTGCGTTGTATGCTGCATTATCAATGTGATTCACCGCGGACACAACTTGATACGTTTCCGTTCATGTAAGGAGATCGTCAGGTGAGCTTCTGCATTGTGCAGGTAATTAGAAATTAAGCGCAGCTTCAAAGATACATCGACAAAAATAATTAGCCACCAACAATAAAGACAATACAACCTGAACGAGTGAAATTACGACAATCATAAAAAATAAATCAACGATATTAAAACACGAGCGCATTTCACTGTAAAGAAACACGTTTCTTGAATCATTTTCAATGAACGAAGAAAAAACCTGAAGACAATATAAATTCAACAACAAAAAAAAAACGGAAGCATTCATTGTAGCTGTTAAATAGTAAACCTTTAGCAGTCTATAACTTCAACGAAACGAACAGAAAGATTTCTGCACATTTAATGCAATATGTCCGATATGCCGAACGGAAAAAAACACCTCAACTTGCTCAATAGATCTATGTATTTCGATTTCTAACAAGAGAGAAGTGAAATCAACTCAAAAGAAGTGCCATTTTTGCCAAAAAAAAGATTCATTTCAAGCAATAAATGTCAATAGCTGACCATAAGAACATAACTTAATTGAATTATGCTCACTAAATGAACGTAAACATATCGAAGTGTGTTCACTGCAATCGTTACTTTAATACTACGACGATGATAAACTAAAACGCGCTTTACGGCAATGTAAATCTACTTCCACACATCATTCATTGCCCTTTAAAAATGGCATATTTTCTGAATGGCTGATGACTTTTTCGGAGTCGCGAATGTTCTTCGAAAATATTATGAAAGATCGGTGGAATCGTTCATTATAGCACGCAAAGAATTCAATTAATTCACAAACTTTTTACTGCCATCTTTACGAAAACATTGCTCATCAAATGTAACGAACACATTAAAAATGTGAAATAATTACGTGTCATTCCAACTCTCACATATTTCCTCCTATAACTGTCTAAATTATTCACTAATATAAATAAAAAATTTGCTATCGTTTAGGAATGCTCTCATTCGTTCTTCTTAATTTTAAAGCACTATTAAGTACCCATACTTGGCAACAATATCCACCGATGATAATGTTCACTAACAGACATCAGTTGGTCAAGAGACCGAATTAACACTACGTAAATATGTTTTTTAAGAGGAAAGTAGTCCCAGAAATGTATGCAAACATAGATAGTTAGATTCATGCAAGCAAACTTAATATGGATATTAGTGAGCGATCAACTAAAAGCAAAAACAACGAAGAAACATGAGATATACGTTATAAATTGGGAATGAAGAATATGAAAAGGAATATTTGAGTTGAAACGAGAAAAATTGAAACGAACGTAAAAATATTTGAAATTAGCTCGAGCATAAATAAGCGTACCGAAAAGTTTCATAATCTCAGCTGAAATTTCTATTCGCCTAAATTGAAGCTTACGAAAATTTTGTTCGTTCTTATTGGTCATGCTCACAAATTTTTCTTTCTTTTCCAAGTTCGACACGTTGAAATAAATGAGTAATAAAGAGAACATGTCATCAATGAAGGCGACAAGTGCAACATTTCAGGCGACAGTGCCATTAATTTAACCTTGATGGCAATATTGTCGAAGAATTGACGGCATCTTCAGTGCGTATGCCAGTTGGCCCAATAATAGTCAATGGGACGAAGCGCCGTTTTGGCATTGATGCGGACGTAACATTTCGCAGGTAAGGGGCGTGTATTGGCTGCATGCTCAACGACGGTATGCGAGGCTGTCAGTGCACACTCTCACAGTAAAGTGCTGCTGATTCATCAATTTGCTGGCTGGCCTTCTTCCACACAGTGCATAATGCACTCCACTTTCAACGTAATCAGTGAATGCTTTTGAGGTAAATGTTTTGCTTAACCGCAAAGTAATATTTTGCCGCATAAAGTTTTTCATCAACCAAAAAGATTTGAATGACCGCTGAATCACACCACAGCATTGGGAGGGGGGAAGGGAAGGGATGGGGAGAGGTGTTGCTGCAAGCAATAAAATCACTGCAGTCTCCGAACGAAAAAGTTAAAAAAATTAGCTTGTGAGAGAGTGATCTTTTAATCCAAAAAGAAAAACCTAATGTAAAATAGATGATAAGAGAAATATCTCACCTGAAAACGTACGAAAAAGAGTCTCTAATTTTTTAATTGAAGGTATAAAAAGCGGAAAACGCGATATTGGCCGCATTTCATTTTTTTTTTAATACAAGCTAGAAACGATCCGAAAAACTCAGTAGCAACCTTTAAAAAGCATATCGAAAATAAAGAGATCGCAACTTGTAATCCACAAGCGTTTCCGAAGACACAGGACAGCAACGAAAAGAGTGTTGGTGAAATCCCGAAAATAGCTACCGGAAAAGCAAATCCGGAAAATGAATTACATGAACATCAGCATTAACTACTGAGCCGACCGAAAAAATGTGCGCAAACACTGGAGCACGGTATGCGCTTTTCTAATTTCGTTCATCAATCAGAACATAGAACATATGCAATAATGCATATGCATTTTGGCGAAGCGAATTTCTCGTGCAAGTGCTATGCGACAACTTTTAGGCAACTTGAGTGTTTGTTCCGCCTTTAAAGGTTGGTAAAAACCAAGGTAGACGTCAATCTTTGCTGCACAATAAATGCCCTGGATTTCACAATGATAGCTTTGGTGAATCCCGGAAAAACTGGGCATGGAGAAGTACGACCTTGCAGTAATGCAATTAACAAATGCAGATTTGCAAAAGACCATAATAACGGTTTCTTAAGAAGGCTATAGAGGAATCTGATGCGACACTACCTTCAAATCAACGATTTCTTCGAGCAGATGAATCGCATCAAGTTTACAGGCTGACTTCTGAAGAAGCGTCCTGTTAACGCAACGCCAACGTTTCGACATAACCGAGATGAGCTTCACGAATACTGACTTCTAACAACTTGCCATTTACGTGGGGTTCGAATATTTTGAAGCACAGATTACACAACAGTAACATCTTTATTCATTCATGAAAGAATAAAGGAAAGGTAAAAAGTAAAGAGATAAAATAACACGAAACAGAACAAGTCATATGTAGGCAAACAGTGCAATTATTTATACATACATATATTTACAAGAGAACGACCAGACCTGCTGGAAGAGTAGCGCGCAGACCGTCATATGAAACGATGCGAACAAAAAAAATATATACAAGATACATAAATACATGACGTCGAACCTCAGAACCCCAGTAGAGCAAAGTGCAAAACGAGCGAAGATCCGAGGAGTAAAGGAGATTCATGAATGCAGTTAAATTCTGCGCATCGACTGTTCTTTGAGGTAACTGATTCCAGAGTCGGACAACCCTGAATTGAAAGCCATGCAAGACCCTGTCAACTGTGCAAGTTTTACGGGCTAGTTGAAAGTCGTGAACACGGCGCTCTCGAGCAGAAGCTAGGGTACTCTATCTCGTTGAGGCTAACTTTCGGAAATTTTGCTACTCACCGATTTTGGTTAAGACTTGCAGCTTCCTTCCTCAATATAGTTCTGCGGCTTTCTACTTTTAACTTCATCGCTCGCTCTTTTGGACAAAGTCCCTGGCTTAAAGGCAACAATGATGCCTAAATGATTCCGCACTTAATGAAAATGAAAATCGAGGACTGCAGTTACTTCGAGCGGTCGTGTTGGAATGGTCACGAATGAAAAACGCTGAGTTCGAAGAAGCGCCTGAAAAGTTTTAGATTTTCCTCAGCTTGCTTATACTCTAACTATACCTCACTTCCTAAGGGTCGGAGAATTTATTTGGCAGCAGAAGATTGGGAAGAAGGAGAATTACCCACTCGTCCCGCGTTATGGAGAAAAAATCGCTGAATCTTTTTAGATGCGGAGAGATGAAAAATTTGTGTCATATTAACTGACAACTATTGTCACAGTCTTCTTGAGATTCACTGTATTTATTCAAATGAAATTCACAATGGTCAGCTACCGATGTCCACTTTTTGTCCCCACCTCCTGATGCTCCAGAATCCGAATCCAAGGGAACTTCTTCAAAGTTTTCCACTGGAGACAACAACTTTTTTTGAATTGGGTGAAGCGAATCAGCTGTCAAAATGAGGAAGGCAAAATTCCTGAACTTGCATTACAACGAAGCAGTGTTCATAAAAGTTGTTTGTTCACTTAAGAATTGCCCCTTCTCATAGGCTCAAACATCAACCCGATTACATATAATTTAGAGAAGTGACTCTTTAACAAGGCGAAGCAGCATGACCACTTCTGGGGCACTCTTCCCTCCAGAGCATTTCCGTATCTCTCTTTTGTTTCATATCTACACGTCTTAATGGATGAACTCTACGTATGCACTGATCTGAGCTAAAATTTCAAGAATAAAGTGTGAGTATGCTTCCAATCACATGCACGTTGAATCCCATCCATCCCTTTGCAAATCATCCAGAAAAGTGCTATGGATTTGTATTGAACACAGTTTATACAACAGTCTCAGGTATTCTATGGGTTCTCGAATCGCATTACTGTGATTGCTTAATATTTCATATCTTTTTTCACATCCACATATGAAAGAATACTTTATGCAAATTAAAATGTTTTGTAAAGTGTGAATTAAACAATATAGCAATAAATACTATTTCTCATTCCAGGATAGTTTGCATTAAATATGCATAATTTCACGATGCATCCAGATATCTTACCGAAAATCTTGTTGACATTTTCAATATACGTCGCAAAACAACTTCTGAATCGACCAACATGGAAAGATATGACTCAGCATGAGGGAATATAAGCTGCTTTAGACAACATAAAATTGATGAATCATTCATAGCCGTAATGAGCTTCTCGTCGCCGCTATAATCGGTGATCCACTTTTCACTGACAACTTGCCAGAAATCAAATGGACCACGAATTATTTGCAAATTAACATAGTCGATTAATTTCCGTCGAAATGTTTAAAGTATTTTTGGGGATTCGAATAATTACCACCAAAGTTCGTAAACGATCAAATCGAGTCGATCGGTAAGTTACTAGTACAACTCTAATGTAATCTCGTATCTCTTTCAGAATTGTGCTCCATTTGCTGCTGAAAAGTGAAGTTGGCGCTATAGCACGAACGTTCGTTTTGCTTTGTTTCCGAAGACAGCCTTGCTGATAGGCTCGCGTGCTGAATGTGTTGCGCATGAACAGTAGAGACGAATGAAGTACCATAGCTACAGCAACTTGCAAAACATTAAAACAATGTAAGTTTCCAAGGAAGACGAAATACTAAAGAAATAGGACGTTTTGCGTTATGTTTAAACATCAAAACGAAAAGATGCGAAGGAATGGCAGCGAACGTCTATCAGTGCACCAGGTGATCCAGCTCACCGTTCGTAACCAACTGCAAATCCCTTGAAGGAAATAAACACCGTGAAAGGAGTTCGACGAAATATTCGAAATGATGGGAAGACCTGTTCTCCTTACCCTCCCCTATTCCTCCGCTCCGTGGGTTTTAATCTCCAGACTTTGGCGCAAGCTGATTTTGAGAACCAGATCTTACGATATCATCCCAACAAGGACGGTTAAATTGGATCTGAGGGTTGAACATCAATGTAGGTTGACATGATGCAACCTTGCTGCAAACGTCAAGCAACCCGTTTTTCATTGTATGATAACGGCTTAAGCTGCTTCCAGTTGAGAAGCCGCTAAATGTACTCCTGTCAACTGAACCCTTATCGCTGCTGTTCACACATTCAACAGAATATTTCTGTTTGTTTGTTTAATCCTCTTCCGCATAATCAATCAAATACGCAAGCAAGTTCACGCACTAAACGGCCTTCATTATTCGAAAAATATTTTCTTTCATTCGAATTTAATGTAAATCTTTAAATTCTCTCTGCAGAAAACATGCCATTTCAGCCTGAAAGACGTGAGGGACTAAACTCGATAATGCGATTGAATTGAGGGAATGTAAGACGCTGCGATGTCGTATCTTCAAACTACTTTCCACCATGTCCGGCCTTCTTAGAATTCATAAGGAAAGCTTTCTGGAAGCCACCTTAATCCATCTTAGTATTTACTCGAAATCGAATTTACCGCAAAAACTTCGCATGCAATAAACAATACGTACTTTTGAAAACTTCAAATAAATACCATAAGGCGAACAAGATGGAGAAACGAACTGAAAATCGGCAGTCCGCGAGATATTCTTTGCACAAATGTACAAAAACGGTTTTCCAACACTAATAGAAAAATCTGGACATCGGAAATTTTTCTCTCGTGCAGCCAAGAATTCCATCAAAAATTTCATGACGGTATTCTGCGCATATCGAATTTCCATGCAAATGCAACAACTCGTAAAAAATGCTATGGGTAGTCCACGAATAACACATCAGAAAAAACACTTTCATAATCCACTGGTAAATTCACGAATAACAAGAAATAAATTCACGAAAAACAACAAATAAATCCACGAGTAACACATTTTCGGGTAAATTTGGAGAGATATGACCAAAAAAGCAAAACGGTTGTGGTTTTTTGATTTTATATTTAAAGTCCAGTGGTGTTAAAAGTCTAATTAAAAAGAAAAATCGGTGGTGATGCATCATTTTCCAATTGCGTTATAATTTTATGATGACCATTAGATGGATGCGAACTCGCGACATTTCGTTTAATAGCCGAATGCTCCAAAATTAAGCCATCTCAAAGGCTTTCTGCGCTCATCATTTTTTGGTTGGATCTCGTTAGTTTTTGAGTGCGTAAACTGCAAGACGCTTGGTGCTCATACAGCACCAAGAATGAGCAACATGAAACTATACAGAAAATCGCGAGATCAGCAATTAATCAGCAAAATAATGCAGCTAATCGGCAAATCCAGCAAAGTGAACATCACGGTCCGAAGAAAACCTTCGGATCAATAACAAGCAATATATGAGCGAAACAACTGCGAAGAAATTTGATTGGTGAACAGAGTAATTCCTTAATGGAAGAACTTTGAAGTATTTGAAAGTTGGGATATCATATAAACACAACAGGCGAATGCTCGTTTCCGACGACGACCGTCCCATATAACATTGAAATGAAGAGGTGGTGAGCTGCATTGAGAACATGTCGGAACGAAAAAAAAAAAAAAAGACGACATGACGCTTTCTTTCAGGTTGGAAAAGAGAGTAGATTACTTGGAACGCGGATCGTGTATTCATCTCACTTATTGGAATATTCCGGCAGAGGAGCGACTGGAATCATTTCCAGCAAATGAGGATAATAAGCACGAGCAACGTTTACTTCGGGTGGGGCACCATACGCAGATAGTGTTTGCCAGAGGGCAACTTAACTGTCTTCATATCCGAGCCAAACGTTGCTTTCGCAGCCTCATCGCTCATTGACGGTGAAACAACGCAGCAGTCGCCTGCCTGAAAACACCTCCGAAGGCAAACAATATAAGATATTATGCTGGAAGAGACAGCTTGTAAAAGCATCAAAGGAACGCCCGATCATAGAAAGGTTATGAAGCAACGGCGAGAGGAGCAGTGCGAAGTCTAACCACTTCCATGGTGAAAGGAGATGGAAGCTAAAGCAGTATTCCTACGATCGTTCCTAGTTAACCCATCGTTGCAATGAAGTCATATCACATCCGAAGGTAAATGGAAGAAAGCAGCAAAAAATAGCCGACATGTTAACCGCTCGCGTTCAAACGTGAACTGAAGTTTTACTGTGTTAACTAACATCCGTGTATCCGAAACTCAATTCGCCACCTGTCATCCACTCACTACATACGCAAAGATTGAAAGGAGAAAGGACAGCCTTTTATGTGGCAGATGTTCTCAGCGAATTACTCCACCCCAACTGAAGAGACATTGAAGATGGCAGAGGTAGTATGGAAACAACCTCAGGAACAACCACGGGTTCATTGTTTCGTGCAACATAACGGAAAAAATCCACTTGCTATAGCAGAATGAACAGAGATATCTAAGACTGACTATAAAACTCGAAGGTGGGGGATTCTGCAGTACTATGCTTGCAAATAGCCTGAAAGGCCCAGGAAACAAACCTCAGCTTCAAGTTCTGCCAGAAATAGCCAAGGAAAAAAGCGTCAAGCAATGTGGGATTCTAAAATTTCCCATTACAAAACGTCATAAAAACGTAAAAAACAATTCAAAGACACCGACTATGCAAATTACTTCTCAGCACACCACCCACTGCAATTTTTTAAACAACCCGGACGTTAGCATTCAAATAATAAGCCGCATCTAATGGTGACAATCTGGGATTTCTGAGATAAAGTAGTGCAAAGGGAAGCAACGAAAACGAAAATAAAAACAGGAGGCGAGGGAATAAATTTGCCTAAGAAGTTCTCATCAATGAGGGTGCGGGAGGAGGATGGACGAAGGAACTCTCCTGTTCTATAATGTAAAAGCAGCAACTGCGTTCTCACCTTCCAATCGACTGGTGTTGCAACATTTTTCTGAGCGGTCAGCTGAAGAGAATCGACTACACGCAAAATTTCACTGAAATCATATTGAAGTCTGTGAAGAAAACATATTACAAGAAGAGATTTTAAAAACACTTGTCGAAAGTTTTCAACAAACTTTCATCGTTTGATTTCCGCGTCAGTACTTTCCGCTGTAGGAATGCGCTCAGGATTCATCTTCGTAAACAAATGCGCCTTATAATTAATCACTGGATTGCAATTTAATGACCATGGCAATTTCCTTCTCACTAATTACTGCAGCAATTTCAGGATGAAATTTGCTCTTCGACAGGAATTTTGCTTAGGAAACTAGATAGATTTAATAAGAACCCTTCTTCAACTCCGAATAGGGGATAGAAATCATCATTTTCAGATAAAAAGCATTCAAAGACATGCTTAAGGCTCTTATGCAAATGTACTAGCTGATCCGAGATGCCACCAAGGAAATAGTGCCATGTAGAGTGGCAAGTTAATCATCTCTTTCCACAATGAGCTCCGTTAACTTTTTCCTGCATCAGAAAATCTTGATGTTTTCGTCTTTACTATAAAATAGGGCGTAGAAGCCGCTAAGCTCTTACTCAAACCGTCGTCACTACACCTGTTCGGCCTCATCGTATGGCAACATACGTGACTGGAATGAATTTAACATGATGATGGGCAATCCACACCCTGCGTGCTATTATTCATTTGCGGGCCACCAATTAGAGGCCCGTGAAGATATCCTTAACTTCCGACCTAGGAACCCGCTATTAGTAAGTCGAAACGTCGTAGGACAAAGCACAAAAAGTATATAGCATAACTGCAATCAGTGGATAAAATAGTCATTCTGTTGTGACCGAGAAAATTCCTCGGCTATAGAGAGCATGAATTAACTTCAGTAAGCTGTCGCCCTCCTAACGAAACGTCACCGTTTTAGCGAAATAATGCGCTTTAGCCTTTTCACTTCAACGGCAAGCAAACAGAGCGAATTCCATGCATGCATAATACGACCACAACAACACCATATAGAAGGCAAATTAAGAGAATAATGAAACGCCGCTAACTCGAAATTGCGTCCAGTCGTAGCCGGATAGAGAATTGATAATTTTAACGTTCTTTCCGGTCCAATGACAAATACCTGAAAAAGCACTTTATACACACGTACGGTAGCACAACGAGTTCTCAGAAATATTATGCACTGTAAAATAAAAACACATTGCACATTCAGATTAAATGGTATATTGATGTAATAAAGTGCATCCATTTCGTTTAGGCTTATTTATGGGAGTCGAAACGAAGCGTTCCCACTGCGGGCGATTGCAATTATAGGTGAAACCAAATGAAACAATGAGACGGATAGATGAAAAATTTTGAAATAAACTTTATATAACAACGTACACTGAACAAGGCAAGTGGACCATTTGAACGATTGATGAAAGAAGCATGCACCATTGTTGCTATACTATTACCTTTGTGGTTTTAAATTACTGAGTAAACGGGCTGACTTCGAATGCATTGACGAAGTTTTCACTATCGTCCGTGTTGGCAAAATCTGCATAAAACGGTTCGCAGAGAGTTGCATCCTCCAGAATCGTCGATTTACAGCCAATATTCAGACCATTCACTAACACATTTCTCAATATCAATATCAAGTTAAATATCAAGTTAAATGTTGGATGCTTACACAACGCGCGGTAACCGGATCACCCTTACAGTCCTTCTCGACTGGATCGATCATGCCGAGCTTTTTTGCCAAGATACGACTCTCATCTGCGATTATTGGAAAGGGCAGTTGATCGTCTGCAATATAAAAGAGCCTGGCAAATGTCCACATGATACACTTCTTCAGTTTTTCCTAGTCGTTCCGAGAGAATGAACATGCCCAACACAGGCCACTCAAGAAGGATCCCGTTACTTCTTTCGCCAAGTAAACCTACTTTGCTACAACGCGACAGTCCACTTTCCAACAAGATCCTAACCGTTGCGGGGTAAGCGGCGCGGAAATTCAAACAGCCGCTCAAAAACCCGTATAGAGAGTGACTAACAAAAACGATGGGCCGCGAAAAAGTGGAAAGATAAAGATGGCAGAGTGGTGCACGATATGAAGGGTATGGACGAGAACGGGAGTAGTTTCTGGCGAAAAACGATATGGCGAAATGGAAGTTTTCGGTATTCTACAAAGAACTCAAAAGTGCCATGGAAAAGCGAAAGTCACTAAATATCCCACGTTTTCGGCTCAGAAAAGCTTCAGTCCCAAAAATTCTTAAGGCCAGCAAAACCAACCGTCCCACCCTCAAAGTTCTCAGTCCGGTTCCTCGCCTCAACAAAATAATTGCCTTCCTCGCGTATCATACAAAACAGATGCTTTATTTATAAACCCTCCAAACGTTGCTTCGAAGCGTTCAAGATCGTGGTTCATTTTTTGGCCAAAGTCATCGAAAACTGCTCCAGATAGCCGACTGATTATTCGCATACGAATAATGTCAAGGCCACTTACAGCAAATGTTTATTAACGGGCCAACCAAAAGTACAACATTTCAAAGAACTGCCCCCAGCAAATCCAGAAACCAGCGCAATTGTGTGGTTATGTGGCTTTTCATTATTTGGAACGTGATTAGGCTGAATTTGACGCTATTTTTTGATCTTCTTCAGTGGACTACAAAAGTGATCAAATAAGATTAAATGGCCGATAAATGAAATAAAACCGTACTTGCACAGCATCCCTTGACATAGTCACCGCACATAGCCTTACAATAAGCACAAATATCGGGAATCCACTCTCGATGCGACTGTGCTGAGTCACAGCTCAATGCAATCATCTTCACATTCCGTTTGTTGAACTCAGCATAGAGTTGTGCGGCTCGCGCCAACTCCGTCGTGCATACCGGTGTAAAATCGTGCGGATGTGAGAATAAAATTGCCCAATTCCTTCAAGAGAATGTTTCATTCAGCCGATAGATTTGCTGTCATCGGAGATGCAAAATTGTTTATCACTGGACTAAAGAAATCACTGTAATAAACAGAATGTTGCTATTTTTCTGCAACGTTTTAGAGCAATGCTATTCAACGGTTGTGGTCATCTGGTCACTTCAAACGAAATTGTTTCTTAGGTGCAATCATCAAACCATCCATCAAGAACCGTTAGGATCATTGCCCACAGGTTTTTATGGCTTTCAACTGTCCACAATTATTCCTGCTTCTCAACCTTCTGTGCTCTCCATCCATCCTAACTTCCACCTCGCTCTTCACCACTGAATTACCTACCCGAAGGTATTTTTTAAAGACATCCTATTAATATGCATCCTGAATGTCTCATTCTACACTACTTTACATATCAAGGTTCGGTCGCGCTTAATTTATTTTTATTATAGGCGACCTTACCGGACAGCTTAACACAACTCTTATATTCGCAAGTTAAGTGGGACTGAAAATTTAGCGCGGATGGCTTCAACGAAGTAACAGCAATCATTGCAATGAGCGAAACTCATCCGGTGCAAGCATCACTGCTCAGTGATTTACCCTCACGACTTCAGGGTGGAGCTGCACAACCCCCTCTTGGGTCGAATATGATCTCCATCCTGATCAATGTTGTCGCTGAAAGCATTTCAGCCCATAACTGTACGAAACTTCGTCCCAATCGTGGGTAAGAGCGAATTTTATCCAGAAGCATTACAGCTCTACATTTGCATGGACGTTAGTCAACCGACGTGCAAAAGCCAGTACTTTACAAATTGGGGCAGAGAAGTTTGTCTTCGTGGCGGTAATGACCACGTCAGATATTTATTGGGAAACCGAGCCATGGCAAAACGTTCGTATGACAGGGACTTGTCTTTAATAACCCATTATTCAATCATTCTGTAAGGTTATTTCAGTTGCACGGATGAAGGACCATTGAATATAGAACAGGAAACTGACCCCTCTCCAATCCATTGATGGAAGCTGTTGATGGTGCCTTCGTTTGTTTCCGCAGTGAAGTCCGGGAAAGCGTCGCCCAACAGAAGTGGCATGGCGTCTCAATATGAAATCTCTGCAAACTTGCTGAGTGGATATGAAAATCCGACGCACAGACGTGCGCGAACACAAGCCGGGAACGGTAAACACGCAACGGAAACTGTTAAAGCTTAGACCACGTATGAACGACCTCATTCAATAACAAGGAATCAGTGGCAGGCGAGCACGAAGTTCTGAGGCGTTTTGAAGACATCACTGATCATAACATTTCCGCCGCTCTCCCACACACATCAAACGCCATTAATTAACTCAAAAAGAGGATAATCCGTGATGATTTCATCGTTGAACTTCCAAGCTCACGAGGTTAAAATGGCTTCTAGCAACCCGCCAATCAATGAGATGGACACTCAAAAAATAAGCCGCAAGTCTCGACCAAATACACTGAACCGCGTAATATTTTTTGAAATTTGTAACGAAACAGTGGGAAGTAGCGTAATGCACAGAACAAATTCATAAGAAACTCCATAAAGGAGACGAAAGATTGACGACAAACGACTTTCAGCAACGACAATATCGCTTGATTAGTTTATTCACCTTAGCAGCCTCATATAGAGAACGGTGTTGGGTCGCAATGAAAGTCGATTGCGACGCTCGCACTGCTCATTTAAGGATACCAGGAACGGATATGTTACAGTACCTCAACATACCACCCCTCATTCACCGTTCGAACGTCCACGTCTCGAAGCTCCCTATGCAACTTATGAAAATGCCCGACATAGAAACACTGAAAACGGAAGCGAATGTCTCCATTGAGTTTTCTACCGCGATATGATACTCGAAGAATGCTTTGAACCAACAATAATCTCAAAGAAAAGCGGAGTTCTTTGCTGTGAAAACTCGAGCGAAAAATATGAACTTGTTACACGCTGAAGTGGCGAAGTGCGACAAATCTTCACCGAATGGTTCTTATACTATGTGTGAGCCTAGCTCTTTGTTTGCTCATATAGCTTCCCCTCCCCTTCCCTTCTCTTTTCGAAGAGCAAACATCGCAACTGAAACAAATTTGCAAAAGGGCATAAAAGCCCAAGTTGCATAGATAAATGACATATGGCGAGTGGGAACTTTGATGATCGCAGAGGAAGCGAGTCAACGCTATAGATGAAGAAGGAAGACACTTCATGGCTAAAAGTGAGACGACATTCAAATTACAACGCTGATACGTAGCTGCACCGACGGGAATAAGTTGGGTGCAAACAAGACTTAGCAAACCTCCTGTCCCACTTATGTATACAGAGCATTCAAAAACCCGAGCACAGCTACATCGAACCACAACAATCATCCAACATTTCTTATACATAAAGCCATAAATAAGAACAAAATCAATGCCAGAAAATCCACAGATACACAACGAAATATAAAAACATCGAACATTAAGGATCAACTGATTGGATAAACGCACTAGCTCGGTGGAATACAATGTGTCAGAAGGAAGCCAAACGGCCCTGATACCTTCCCACGAGACAATGCGGCATTATCTTCCTCGCAGTTCACGATCACTGCTCTTATGCGCATTGGGAAGGAAACAAACCCCTCCCTCTCAGTTTTTTTAACTTACTTCACGCACTTTTTTGGTAACTCTCCGCAGTTTGTAATATGTCGGGCAATTCTTTCGCCAAATTACAACGTAAACACAACAAGAAAGACCACTTCCCAAGAAACCGCATGAAAGGGAAATCCGCGCAACTATCAAGTTGTCGATTTCCCACCTCTGGCAATATTATTTATAGGTACAAACATAGCTCCCTTGATAAACTAGCAAAAGAAAGATAACTGAGCAACTAAGTAGTACTCGTCATACCCTCCTGCAAGAAAAGATAATGGGGGACAGATGGTTCATTATCACTTCCGACGGTTTATCCAACAAAATCAGTCATCTTGCAAGAAACCACTGCTAGCTAAAACCAGAATTCATGAACAGTTCAATCCAGATCCATGCTATCGTCAAAAGTCGAAGCAACGTTGCTAGCACCGGCGGCCGGCTTAGAGTCAGCTTGCGCCACAGGTGAAGTCGCATTAACAGAACTTGCCGCCGTTATATAACCGTCTTCATCAAGTGCTCCCCCATCTCCGAAATCGTCGTCGCTATCCTCGTCTGCGGCGTCGCTTGACCGTGACGGTCCTCCAGCGCTGTTACCAAGCAGGCCTTTAAAAAGTGTTTTAAATTCACCTACACCAATAATGAGGATCTGCGGTGTATGAATATGGGACAACTAATCCGCAACAAAATTTGCAAAACAGGATTCACAAACTTCTATTCTAAGACTCTAATCTAACTAGATAACTTCATGTGGTTCCAACAAATGGGCAGAATCTCCGCCTAACTGGTTCCAAGCTCACTGATTACATCTGCGTTGACAGGCTCGAAATACGATCTCTTTTATATTTGCCTACGAGGATGATCTCTTTTCGAGATGTTACTGCTTGATGTTTTCATTCCCTGATATGAACCCAATTCCTGATTCCACCATTAGCTATGAACGCTCTTGGATCTTAAAATATAAAAAGTCTCTATGAAAGTGACGAGAAATTTATAATTGTTTTGTTTCTCAACATGAAAGAAATCGAATGCAAAGGAAAGAGTAAAGCTCGGATTGCCGAATGCATCTATTTATACGCCTCCTTTCCAAGTCATATCGCAACAAGCGACAACTAGCTCTTTTCGGATTGGTACACGCTAGTGCACACAGTCCAGAAGCATACTTCGAGATCATGAGTAAACAACTCCAATTTTTCTCTCATCATCGACGATTCGTAGCCAGCCTCTAAATTCAGAAAAAATTCTCCGAAATTGTATAACAATTCGATTCGAATGAAGCATGAGTTACTGAAAAACTTAAGTACTAGCAAAATTACGCCAAAACCAACCTCGGAATGCCTTTCACATTCGAGTTTTCTTTTTTTTTTGAATAGTGGGCGAGGAAGAAACATTACCCCTACTTTCACTACGATGGTCACAGGCCTTAAGCAGTTGCCTCTTTTTTATGAAGCAAGTAGGGAAAGGTTTCAACTTACATTTTCATTTCTTTAAATTTCGCGTTTAAATGAGCGATACTCAATGGAGACTTCAAGTCCGTCAATCTTCCATTACAAATCGTGCGAGTCGGAAATGACCTTTGTGACTTGATTTCATACTCTCAAAGACTGATGCCTTTGCAATTAGCCAAGTTCAGGCAAAGATTGAACGCATATAATCCTTGCCACCGAAAGATGTTCGGCCTAAGCACGCAGCCGATATGTGATACACATGCTATCCTACACTCAGAAAGACATTCAAATCACGCCCAGATTTAATTGCTGCGAGTTTAATAGAAACATCGGTGTATGCAGCAACCTCTTCATTCTCGGCCAACGAAAATTACGAATTAAAAAATTTCTTTAACGTTATTTCGCTTGTGGCATTTGTGTTAAGAAATTTACAAGTGGTTTTATAACTTTCATAGCGCCAAAGTCACTCGCACAATGCGAACTGCTGCAAATATGTGAATAACGGCCTCATGCAAAACTCGCGCTTCGCACTGTTATCTGATATGTGGTGTCCTCTACCCAAAACAGTCCCCTTCTCCAATTTTTCATTTCGAGAGCTCAACCTCCTTTCTTAACTTCCGTTTCAACTAGTTTATCTTACTTCTATCTATCCTGCCTCTACATAAGGTACCTTGTCTCCTGTTCTAACCTTGCGCTTTCAGCAGTTAATGCCGGAACCTTTCGTAGATTTGAGCACCTCGGAAAAAAGGAAGAATAATTCGCATTTTGACTGCAACACTCCATCAGCAGGCTAGCAGTTTATTCTCAACATGCCTCACAGACGGAATTTGAGCTGTTCTCTTTAGAGCGGAAATTCTATAGCCTTAGGTGACTCGATACTTAGTACGATGTCGCACTCGCCTATATCGACGGTTGCGATTGTGGACTTTATCCATCCGCATCAGCAGCTTCACGAACCCACGTGGTCCATCAAGGATTCAAATTAAATAGCGGAAAAAAAGTATCAATTTAATGCTGACTACGCCACTTAGTTTAACGAATCGGCATCGAAACTTTTGAACATCACGAGCCCATTTTGACTGCCACTGTTTAGGGTATCTGTTTGGCAAAGATGACGCGTGAAAGGGCAGAAAACTCCCTGCTATGAGCCCAAACTATGAGAAGCATTTTTAATGTTGGCGCAGTGAGGGAAAAGGAATATCCTGAAGTATAGGCGGATGAAACGTGCTAAAGCCGTCGGATTTAAGCTGGAAGGAGCAGTAAAAATTTTAGGAGAGTAGTTGAGCTAAGCAAGTTGAAATATTTCTTGATAGGAAGCCTTTAACAAGTAATCGAGCACTAATTCTCTGAGATATTACACTCGAACCAACAACCCTCATAATATTTTACTGCAACATTTGTGACCTCGATGGGCTTTGCTCTCATCGGTGCTTTCCGTGGCAGATGAATGTGCAAAAGCAATTTTAGCCTCAACAATAGAGTACACTCTGCCCTACGTTAATAAATTCCAACTTCGCAACAAAACCAACACAAATCCTTCGAAGGTATTATTTGTGGAAGTCGTCTGTTACTCGGAACAGACCAGCCATGCAACGTGCACATCCCTATTGCCCTTAATAAACCAACATGTTACATGCAAGTGAATCTCGCAAACAAACTAACGAACCTCAATCCAGAGCTAAGCAGCATTCATTTATGGCTTCGGATGAACTACTATCTAGCGAATGAAAGACCGAACATAATTACAGCAGGTGTTTAGGGGTATAGCACAACATATATAAAAACATGAAATACCTTTGAGAATCGAACCAAGCAGACCGCCACACGAAGACTTCTGTGCTGGAGGAAGACCGAAATACAGTTGACCGATCTTGTCCAAATAAACGCGATATGATGGATCACGCTCCAGACATTTCTGATACTTCTCAACAAGTATCGAGAAATATATCACCTCAAAGGGAAAAACATAATAACCGTGCATTCACCTGAACGCATTTCCAAATCTTCTAAAAGCGCGGTAAAGTTCCGACGTTGACATTCATGACTGCATATTATGATGACTTTTAGGTCTCCCGAAATGGTGGACATTAAACTTAAGAAGTACTACTCCAACCACGCGTAGCCGACCATATCCCTCTTATGTCTTTTTCATGGGAACGGTAACTATCCAAATTCCTAGATTCTCAGGATGAGAAGCAGCAATCAAACGGCAAATAACTGCACTAAGAGGACTGAAATGTGCAGCACTTAAAAAAAGATCATTCAATGGTGCGAAATTGTTGACATTTTTTGCGGTCAACCAAAGCGATAAACAAACTTTACGATTTGTTCTCGAGGGAAACGAGAATACTTGCAGACGTTTGGTACTACAAGTTTCAACTTCGTTTTAATCACTGATCGGCTCCGTTTGCCAATTTGTGAACGGTCAATTCAATTAGCTGGGAAAGGCATCAGTCACATTAATGCCATAACAGTGTTTCCATCTGTGAATATTGGCATATGAACGATTATTAAGGCAATTCCAGTGGAAGATGGACCATGAGAAAAACAATTCCCTGGTACGTGATGAATTGCCGCATTGATAAGGCTGAAGTTTTTAGGCAGGAATTGTCACTACTAGCCTATAGATCACCAGCACCAAACGTCATGCCCCCAGGCTACAACTTATGACTTGCCGGCTGACAAGGTCCTATAAGACCGATAAGAAGTCGTTTTGGACCCAACGATTGCCAAAACCGGATCTCGCGTCGCAAAGACACAGCTTTCGCTCACCAACTTATAAAACCTAACAGTGCCAAACTGCACCAAACGTATAATTATTCTGCAGCCCACACTTACGAATCAACAATATGCTCAAATTATGAATGCATACAAGCCGGTAAATAAGGTAAAAAAGCAAAGCCAAGCGAGATCACAATAGAAAATTAAAGATCGGACAATATTCAGTTTATTTCTATCAAAACCGATCCAACAATATATATATGGAATGAGAAGGCACGAACAAGAAAGAAAGAGGCAAACCTTCTTCAACTGAACGCATAATGTTAGTAGCCATATAAAATTCAGCAGTGGTAATTCATAGGGAGCCTCTCCACCGATTTGAGGATGCTTCTCGCAGTACAGTTGCAGCAAAACTGATGCCATCTTTGCGCGACGAGTGCATAATACCTCAATAAGCACACATGGAATAGAAATTCTGTGATTTCGTATTCACGCAAAACAACGAGCGATATTCTCTCTAGTGGTGCAGATGTGTGTATCACAATGTTTCCCTCTCCACTCCTCTTGGTTTTACACCTCATCTCCACAGCCAATAAGTTGGCTTTTATTTCAGCATTTTCACTTCTGAATCGGCAGAAAGCATACAAAGCATTTCATGTTTATTGTATCCCGCCTGCAACCTCAGGTTCGCACTGGGTACTACTTTATACGGACACTGCTGACTTTATATAAACGCGGTCCGTTCAACTGAAAAACGGCTGCGAAAACTGCCGAGCATAAGTAGGCCGAAAAGCACGCTGACAGGCAACATAGAACAAAAGACCTAGCATAGGCCTGAGCATTATTCACAATGCACCTTGCTCTTATACGAATATATCATTAGCGGGAAGCAGTATACTTTCTCTTCATCCCCCTGCCTTCCTCCACACTTCCTTCAGCACTGCCCGATTCTTATCGATCACCAATCAGCATTATCAGCGCAAATACTTTCAATTTAACGCATTTGAAATCCGTTGCATTCATCTGGCTCTCTTTACTTGTGCGATCAATCGCAAATAATTTGCTGTAGTCTCCGTGTCAGCTTCTGAAACATCCAACCAAATTAACCTCGAACAAAGAGATGAAGCACAAATCTCACTGAAACTAATAAGCAGCGGCGGGTTCAAAGCTGGTGCAAGAGTGATACCTGAAGAGTAGCCTGTGCGATGAATAAATCCTTCTCACTTTTGAAGCCGCACCTCTGTTGGAAATCGATTAAGAATGAAGCAAATTTCTGAAAAACAAAAATGCCTCGTTAAAGAAGGATGAAATCAACGGACTTCGCTAAATTTAAAAAAAAAAACCATTGCAACACTCTTGAATGCACATTTTTCTAGTATGTTCGACAAAATCGCAAACGCGTCAACATGAACCTTAGGGTTTCCGATGATTTAATCTCCTCTCGTCTGTCCTATTTCAGCACGTTGAGCCAATTTCCGATTACAGCCAATTCACATCAACATTTTTGCTACGTAAAACTGACATCGCTAGTATCACAGATAGTCAGCCTATGATATTTCAAATTGTTTCTGCAAAAGCTCGTAAAAACGCAGCTAGCATGATTTGAACACTATCATGAATCAAAGAGTTCAGAGGAAAATTCTAGTTCTCAGACTATAGGTGCCAAAATGCCCCGCTGAAACTCAAGCACTCAAGAGTTCCAGCAAACTTGTAGCTATATCAGCGTGAAGAATATTGAAGCAAACGGATGTGAGGTATCAACATGAAGTTTCCCGATAAACATAAGTGAGAACATGAAACGAACGCTGACGATCACAAGAAAAAATTTTCAATCTCCATTGACAGCGATATCAAACAAGCCCGAAGCATAACTGATATACTTCTGTAAAGAGGTACATAGTTATATAAACAAAGAAGCACTGTTTATTGAGTGCAAGAAAATGATAGAATGAAGTTCACCTCAGCATCATCACTCAGAATGAAGTGATTTCTAGCAGCGACGTAATTTCCTTCATGCCACAGTATCTTCGCAACACGCCTGAAATCAACCACAATCATTGTTGCATTTGAAAAACACTATTTTATAAGTGCTTTATTACAGTGATCCAAACATACTACTAGCACATGCTCTTTGAACTGATATTTGTCGATATCATCGATAATGAGTGAAAAGTTAACTGAAGCAA
The DNA here is from genome assembly GCA_013433145.1 of Ascaris suum. NCBI lineage: Eukaryota > Metazoa > Nematoda > Chromadorea > Rhabditida > Ascarididae > Ascaris > Ascaris suum. The sequence continues at coordinate 4,326,157 of CM024175.1, forward strand.
TGAAGTCGAACATTGTACTTTCACCTAACTTTCCAAGGAACTCATCCACCGAAAGAAGTAAAACGTCGGCAATTCTTCCACAACAAACAGGTAAAGGTGGATATTACTGAACAGTAAGAGCAAAACATTAACTAGCTGAAGAGCACAATCTCCAATCCAATTCAAAAATTCGATATTTCGAATGGAAAACCTAAACAAAATGGGATGTGAGCAAAACGATTCGAAAAATATTCATTTCATTCTCGAAAAAGAAATTAATTAGATTTCGGTGAATAATAGCTGAAGTTCAGTCCTATTTTAAAACAGATTGTCGACAACATGATTTGAATGTGTGATAAAAATAGAATCGATAGAGACCCTACTGCAATCGTATCTCACATTCTCGCAAGGTAAGGAAAAGTGCTTGCCTAGAGTTCCCCTGTATTAGGACAGCGACTGGATAACCAGCTGCACCTCATAAATCCATAAATAAGCCTCTTTAGTCAAGTGAAACTCCCGGAGTTTCAGCATTACCGTCAAGCCCAAGAGAAATGAGGATTTTAAAAGGATTGCAATTTGGTACCCAAATCCCTTTACTTCAATGAAAGAAATCCCACATAATTCAAGCCCGAAAGAATGAGCCTGCATTCGTTGAAACATTCTCAAATACTCGACACATTAAATTCTCTTCGTGCAGAAAGGCACTCTGTCATCCTTCAAATACTCCACAATAGCGATGTGTCATCCACTGAGTGCATCAAAGAGCAACGCACCTCATTTTCAATATATGCAAAGATGCGTCATCATCACAATGCACGAATGCGGAAGAACAATCGGTTTATTTTTTTGTACTTTGAAAGGCAATCTATCCTCCCGTCAATTTTCTCTTTGCCCCTCTTGCCTTTGTTTGTCCTTCTGCTTTCTCCATCGTTTTCATAAGAACGTTTTCACCGATTGCCTCTAAATGTAACAGTGCTCTATGCCCTTTCATCGGCTGACTCTAAATTTGATACCGACCTATGCTCCCAGTTTCAGCTCGACATGATGCAAAAAGCTTTAACGTCGATTATGCGCAATTCAAATCCACTGTACTGACTGAGGGTGGTACCCGCGCTCGAAAATCAGTAGTGTTGTGTCACAAAGAAAACGTCGACTGCAATCGTTGTCAGCAAGGAAGCAGGAGATTTTATTGCTCCTAAATTTTGCCTCAGTATTTTATTCGACCTTCGCCTAATAAAACCCACCACTCTCCTGGAAAAGGAAACAGTGGTTGGTACGGACCCATTTTCTGTGGCGAGAACAAACTAGGTCAACCAAAGTAACATTCGCCTCAACCCAACACTTTGGCAACGAAAAATCAATTTCAGAGACACGTAGGAAAAGACGAAGCACGTACGCATGAAAGTCGGGATGACCCTTCTCGCGATATCTTTTCTTCTCTCCCACACTCATGGTCCATTTGAGTGCACGAGACAACAACTCGTTCCTTCTGTCCACTCGATTACCGTCCACCGTTGTATCCTTCTCGAGCACAGGTGGCAAGCGAGTAAATAGCTGAAGAAACATTCATATAGAGCAGTATCATCGACAAGGAAAAGTATCCTTCTTTCACTCTTTTAAATTTCCGTTCAGCAGATGCCGTATCACGCCACTGTCAAAGGACTTAGTGGTAGGCATCGCAGTTATGTAGTTTATATGAGGAAAAGCTGCAAGCACTCTAAACGCCCTATCATTGAGAAATGAAGATTTCTGAGGGCTAAAAACCCTGAAGGATTTAAGGAGATAGAATACCTGTAAAAAGTTTTATCGTGTTACAGCAAATTACGCAACGCTTCAAACACACGACTCCAGATGGCACTTAGGAGAAAGCGGAAAGTTGGACGAGGAGGAGGAAGGAGGATCGTTTGTAGAAAGAAGAGATATTTCCAGGTAAAACTATATTTTCCATAGTGATGGAACGATCTGCTCCGGAAGCGGTCATTACTTACTATCAAAGATATTCGCCATATAGGCATCCTCTGGTTTAAAACTAAATATAATAAAACTCAACGTTACGGATAACGTTGACGTTGTGACTAACAAGAAGGCTATAAGCACCATCACCAATTACACTTCCCAGTGCACAACAACAAATGCCACGTTAATAACTCATCTGTGATGTTGTTGGCTGAAATGAAGAAAAACTGAAAACGACAGTACTCATCACAACTATTACTTCCGTTTTCACTTCAGCATATCACACTCTCTTATATTAGAATCCATCCACTTCAGCATATATAAGAATATATTAGAGTTAGTGTGGAAATTCTGCAAAAAGTCATGTGTCAGTTCAAATGTGTGGTGGGTACTCTTAACACTCGAGGAATCTTGATGAAAATGGGTGCGAAAACATAGACCACAAATAGAAACTGCCATTTTTACAACCAGTTCATTCCAAGAAATGGCTACCGTAACGAATGATGACCACCCACGGCAAATAATTCGTCGGATTGCGGCAGTGTTTGCTCATGACCGAGCATGGTGAAATAGAGGGGGGGGGGGGGGGGCGAGTGGAGAGAGAGTGAAGGATAGAAGACGAAATTTGACATAACTATCATAAACTACTCCATCTGGTCTCTCAATCCATTAGACCACATTACAAATCAAAAACGCTCCCCGACCTACTCTTTATATCCATATCAAACAACCATTGAAATGCCAAATGGTCACTCAATGCAGCAAAGAAGTCAAGCCAAAAGCAATCAAGAAGTGCCGCGCAAAATTTAAATAACCCAAAACGACCTCATTCTAGATCATTAACAACAACCAGGATGGAACGTCGCAGAGTAATTTCAACCTGGCATGGATTACCTGTTCGAATCGGTCAAGTGTCGCCGACGAGACAGGCATATTCGATTGCTGTAAACTCTCAACGAACAATTCCGCCAAGTCCACTGCGCTTGTCGGTTCGTTCACTAAAACTCTCACCGGTAGAATAGCGTATATAATAAGAATTCAGTTTGCCGACAATTTCGACTCCATCTTTTAAACGTTAGAAAGATGGCCGATTTCCAATGTTTTTCTCGTTGTGGTTATCATCCCAAACGAAAGCTTGCCCCGCTCGCAACACTATAAAGACAAGGCGGTGGAAATATCCATTGCCAACGCACTTCAGCAATCCTCAAATGCGCCTTTAAAACTTGAGCTGTCATTAGCAAAGCATGCAAAGTGAGAATATATTGATTGGTCTATTTTGCACATAACGAGTTTCTGATCGATCGAGAAGGAAATAACATTAACCATCAAGAAGTTTTATGGCCCCGTTGTATAGCAGATCTTGAAGCTGCTGCCATTTGCCTTGAGCAGACATACGATAGTAAAGAGTTCGATATATTTGATGAGCCTCGTAGTAATCACCAGACTCTAAACGATCGGCGAGTTTCTTTTCGAGACGAGACACTTGAACGGTCTTATCAGCACAGACAATTGCCTTCTAAACGGCATTTCATTATTACCCGCTACACTTGCACAACAATAACCTCTCAGATTGTTTATCGTCAAAAAAAGGGCATTTCTTAATCAGATAAAATAATCATGTTTTGAACATTGAACATATTTCCGTGATTCTTTTGTAAAATACGACTGACGGAAACTTTATTCTCATCTTCCAAAATTTGGGGTGAAGAAAGTGAAAGGAATTGGAAGCGACGCTTGAATTTATCAGTTACTTACAAGTAACAACCAGACCGTCCTTTCTGCTGAAGACAACCTTTTAACAACCTAATCATGAAAAAGATTGACGGAAACAAAGGCAAAATAAGTGTTGTCTAACAAGCATTAGTGGTGGACTTCTAGCTAAAAACTGTGCAGTTCTATTTTTAAGGCCTTCTAATCTAAAGAAATCCGCTCCTTTGTAACCTCCTCCTCCTTTCAACTCATTGAAAATGCGACCGAATGAGTGTATATCTCATGGAGATTTTCAAAGAATAATGAAGCAATCAGCCCAATCAAAGTTCCGCCCATAAGGACAAGGAAACGACCATCCGTATAGAAGATGACATATGAGGTGAGCCAGTGTGCAAGCGCGAGCGCTCGATGCGGAAAAAGTCTTTACTGAAGCAACGAAAATAACGAAATATTTTTTTGTATAGGACAGGATCGTAAAGAAATGCAATCGCAGGCTGTCCCATCCATCACACCTACTACTGAGAAATCACTCAATACCAAAGTATGTTGTGTATATTATAAAAACACTAACCGACGTCATACTTCGCGATTACCAATGCTGATATGCGGTGCAGAGAACGACCAATTTATTGAAAGCGTACTCGGACACTGCAATTTTCCAAGTTTTTGCTGATTTAAATCACTTTAAAGACGGATAAATATTTATTAAAGCGATCATTGCAAAATTATATATCAACCTGGAACGTAATAATAGGATAAATCAACAAAAAGAAACGAATAAAACAGAGGAATAAAGCTCTCGTTCCTTCCAAAAAAGAGGAACAACGCACACATCTGCCGCTAACAATGGTGGCTGTCACTATTGACAAGCGATTGCATAACTATATTTACGATTTTTTTTTGTCACTTCTCTTAGTGAGGTAGAATAATAACGCATAAGTTTCTAGTTATGCCTACCAATTTTCTTGGAAAATAGTTTCAACAAATCTTTACGTATTTCCGATTCTAATGTTACAGAGGAAGAGAAAGGAAGAGTTTTATTTTGCGATGGGACACCTTCTTCCTTTAAAGAAGGACTGGGCAATGAAATCGACCTGGACTTGACGACCTGCAGAGGATGCGGGTTGATCAACGTTTTGCAGTGACTTATTCCAGTCATCAGAAACACAGACTCAGCATACGGTAGGAAATAATTTGTAAATAATGCAAACACCTAAGAAATGACCCTCAATTTTCAATGAAATCTGAAATCAAACAACACGCTCCCCCCCCCCCCCCCCACCTCAAACAACCAGTAAAACACGACCGCTTTAGTAAGAAACAGATCTCATGAACAAAATTATCCGCAATGTTTTCGGCGAACACTAAACAACCGTATCTGCACTTCGAAATTGCAGGCGCCTTGTATTCGAGCGATCCAACATTATCGATCGGTGCATTTGAATGTGACTTCTTGGGAAAAACAATTGAAGTTTTTTATTCCTTTTATCGCGGATTGTAGTTTTTTGATATGCCTACGAGCTGAATAATTTTCGATACATCAAATTCAAGAGCAAATGAAGAACGTATATCTCACTGGTCGATTATTGAAGGCTGTCCATCTCAGGTGGCCTACGAATGAAGTGCACCCACTAATTCTTAAACGAAGATAACAAAGCACGACCCCGTATTTCCATTGGACTTGGTTATTTTCACAGCAGCAGCTCTTCCGGTTCGCTTTATTACAAGCAATGACTCTGTTTACTGTCGGGAAAACGCACACGGATCACGTGTCCACCCAAATCTGCTGAAGCGAAACCCGCATCGAGATGCCGCATTCGGATTGCACTCTCATGCTTCGTGATAAGAATACTTACACCCTCCTTCGCGTCTCTATATATTTTGTCAACCTATATCTTCGGGTACGAAATAATTGTTTTCAAGATGCCCTAACAATCGATTTGGTTTAAACCCAGCCCACATCGCGAACAGGAACGAAATCGAAGCCGGATTTAATCCACCTCCACACGGTCAGGAGTTAAACCCACTTCCGCTTCCGGTCGCAGTAAATAGTGGGATCGAGTTTAACTGTAGAACATACGAAGACAGTTTAATTTAGTCTCGATGTCGTTTTCTGCCTACTCGGAAACACCATCAACTATCTTCACCACTATCCAAGGACGACCTGAAACCTTTGAAAAAACTTTCACTTTACTGCATAAGACAACAAGTGAACTAACATATCTCAGATACTTTGCATCTTCCTCCAACTTGCAAACAGGCATACTACGCAGGCAACCTGTACTTACTCAACCCCCCCCCCCCACTCCTTCAACTTACCTTTCCACGTTCTACCATGTGCACTTAAGGAAGAAAATTCTATCCTCATCAACTGAAGAAAAAAAAACATTTCATCGCTGACAGCAAAAATATACGATACAGTCAAAAACGAGACAACAGATATTTGAAATGAAAATTGAATAAACATAAATAAGAAGAAATAAGGGCATCAGACGGCAAATGAATATGCAGAAAAAAAAAGAAACGGAAGCCGTGAGATAAACGAAACTGTTAAAATATGCAGAGGAAGTCATGCGAATGATGAATAGATGAGTGAGAAATTCGGAAATTATCCATGTAGATGCTGATCTACCAGATGCGATTGCAATCACTTGAGCTATCCTATTCCTATTCTATACCTCAACAATTCTTTTCGACTAGTATTTGTGAGCATCTCTTCCGCAATTCTCTAGCAACTCTCAGCCGGTTAAACACAGACCGATCCCTATACGTCAGTTTGCTACGTCGATGAACTATCTACCACATCACCAACAACTCTCACTTGCAAACGTTTCAGCCCTATATGCTTGAATGAATCTCCGGTTATAGATCAGAAGATATGAAGAGCTTCAGGTAACCATCTAGCATACTACCATTGCAAAAATTCCCGTACTCTTGGAAGCTTTGAGCCACTTAACTGTGTTACGGTAATTGAGGAGCTGAAAACAAGGTCTTTTAGCGATGGATGAGGAAAGAAAATTGGTGCCGAACATCTTCAGATTCTAGAATTGAAAAACTGCAGAACTTTTGCTTCAACAGTTACTTTCAGTGGCGAAATTGTTAAAGAAAAACAGTCAAATCATCTACTCTCATAATCCGATGATTTGAAACCTTTTTAAACCATCCCTAAACGATTCCCCTATGACGATGAGTCAGTCATAATTCGTCAGCAATAACTAAAAGATAAAACTTGGCATTACTCGACAATAAACTTCATTTGCACGTCCTCGCAAACCTTAACAACTCTATGCGTCGACCTCCTTGTGCAGCGAAAATCCCAACGTTGCCCACTATCGTCTCGTAAAGTTAATAATAACGTGCCGCCGCGTGATGATTACGGTAGTTTGCTATTCGCTGCAGAAGCCATCTGAGACGAAAAGTAAAGACGTTGCAGACGTGAATGAGTAGTTGATGGTGGCTCCAACTTGTAAAGTTATAGCGACTCCAGCGGGCAAACTCCAACTTGTGGGATACGGCACCGAAGAGCCAACCCAAAACATCTACTAGTGATCTGACATGGCAGTTGGTCACATTAGTCGTATAGTCGCATCTCGTTTATTGTTCATATAATGTCACTGAGCCAATTATGTGCTCTTGTGCGGTCCGAGGTGATAACGATGGCCTATATAGGTCGGGCTCCGGTCCCTTTGTAAGTCTTTGGTTCTACTCTGTTTAATGGCCGTGGTGCACCTCATAACGTACTGCCTCTATCTTGCTCGTGCTCTTGCATATCTGCATCGAGAGACGGTTATCGGCTCCTGCCCTCTGCCTACACAAGGGCCGTCGCCGCCAGTCACAACGCAATCGACTCGGAAATTGTGGTTCTTGGCGTTTGATGGCTTCACTGTTGTTTCGGCCACCATCTTAACTGATAGGTGACAAACCCAAACACTTCCATCGTCGACATTTTAGCATTGCCCATAAGCCCCCGAATAAACCCAAACTCCCCACGTATAATAAACCCATGGTCACACGCAAAAGCTCCTGATTTTACAAAGCCTTCTCTGAGCCACGAAAAGTACGAGAGGTGAATGCCTTAAGCGGGGCCTAACGCTTATCCCAAGTTGCGTAGGATGGTTGAGGAGGTATGAAGGTTGCCCAGGATGGAAACAGACGCAGTCTAGCAGATTGCAGATGATGAAGAGGCTTTATAAACAAATGAATCTTATAATGAGGTCTGACAGCGGTAACTATCAGTACGACGCGAAAAGGCTCATGGAAATATTCGGGCACTAGCCTTACATAAGTTTTATGAGCGGTGATATTCAAACGTTTGAAACGTTTCAATCCGTAGAGAGGCCGGATAAACGCATTCGCGCCATTTCGAAATTTTGTTTTCCAAAGCGAATGTTTTTGTCGATCTTTATTTGTTTATTTATTTACTTTGTTTGTTTACTTTAATCAACAAAGCATTCATTACGAATAAATGTCTCTTCATATCGCTTGCACTCCCGCTTAGGTGAAGTCGCAAGGTAGCGTAAAGGTTAGGGCTCAGTCTCGTCTCCTGCCTCATCGGATACTGGTGAGTCGATTCATCGTTGTTCTACTCAAGAGGAGAACTCTGACTTGCTGCACAACTCTCATCCCGATGAGGTCCCCGAAACCAAAGTGAGTCGGTAGGACGAAGCCAAGGAGTCAATCAAAGTAGTTTAATTTCGAGCTTTTCGGAAGAAATGCTTAGAGTTCAGTTTAATTCAGGAATATTGCTAGAAAGACGAAAAAGCACTAGTTTCTTATCCGCATTGGTCAATTGCAACCTTTTGACTGTTTTCCAACGTTTTCTAAGAAGAGTGGATGTTATCACGGCTGAGAGCAACAATATTATATATTTTAAGATCATCAGAGACTTTTTATCTTAGTAGAATCACTGAAAACTTTGCATAGGTCATTGATATAAAACAAATAGCGGAGCACCTGAGCATCGCTTTTGAGGGTATCAAACATGATTGGGTATAAAAATTTATCGACAGTAATCATCTGCTGAGTACGCTTATCGAAGAAATTATACAGTCATTTGAGATATTCGTTAAAATTGAAAGCAGTGAGGTTAGTAGTCGTGAGCTTACTCCAACAAAAATGTCGAGCGTTAAACGTGACCTTTTATGCAAATTTTCATGACAGGAAACAAAATTATGCGGAAATGCATTCCATTGCTGAATTCAGAACTCAGACTAGCAACAATCATATCACAACAATGAGAAAAGGAGTCACTCATATTTTAGAAGAATAAATTCTATCCTTTTTTCAATTATAAATATGATCCCTCCTCTAATTTCATTAAAAACCTCAGAAAGGTCATTTCGAGCTCCATAGAAGACATCGTTAAAGAGAAATAAACCTCTGGTGACCCTTTGATTCAGCGAAGTCTCTGCATACACGAAAAAAATGCTCATTTAAGTTCGTTCAGATTAAACCTTTTTTGTTATGTATTCTGAAAAGGTGCATTAGCAAGCGGAAAATCAAATTAATATGCTCCTATGGGAATATCCTAAGGCACATTCACCTATCGCAGACAGACAATGGATTTGTATTCGGATCCATTACTCATACGCTAAAGTATGCTCAGCTGTAGCGGAGCAATGCTCATTGCCCGTCAATATCAACGTCATAGAAAGCATTTCTAAAACTAGAAATAAAACATCCTTATGTAACTGTTATCTGCGAATTCAAGTGTAATAAGTTATTTGCGGTGATAAAATATGCAAACCACTCTGATATCACGATCAACTTGATGCGTTGCGTCATTAACATTTTTTAACTTGACGACCGCATCCTCTCGAAGCCTCTCGAAGCCTCTCGAAAGACATTTTATTTCGAGCTGCCGTGCCCACTTCATGGCAGAACAAAGCACTGTCATCTGTTGAACTTTGGACTCCACTGACGACAATTGGAGAGTACCATGGCAGCTAAGCCGAGTGGGTGGAAGGCTGGTGAGTCATACGAAAAACATCTTTCTCTGCCAGCCCCGAAGTACAGCTGAGCAAGCTGTCATCCATTAACGGCATCAACGCGATGCACAACAAGCTCTCTGATTCGATGATGTACACTTATCAGATCACGCGCTTCGTTACATGTCATGAAGGCTCCCTTTGCGCGCCCCCTAGAGGCGTCCTTGATCGCAGTCAACGTCGTTTTTACTTCACCTTTATAGACAGGTGTATGGTGCAGCAAGGTTAGGGTAGTTTTAGGTATGCGCCATGCCTGACAGGGTGTCACTTATCGATATATTAGAGTTGATATCGGATCTCTCTGATAGCGTTCAGGAAGACATCTTTACACTACATCCGTTGTCATGCCTGCAACTGCTCAGAAATTCTCTTCGAGCAAAATATTAAAATATTTCATGTCGCTTCTCGATTCCTACAAGGCCAACAACTGCATGAATATGAGGTGACCGAATAAGAGTATGATATTTCAGGGTTGGAAAACAGTGTGCAACAAGGATTTAACGATTGTGTTCCAGTCGTCTGTGTTATAAAGCGCGTAAGACATAATTTACCATAGTGGATGCCTCTGAGCCGATTTTTGAATGATGCAAAATTCAACGAAGATCTGACCAAGCCGTTCCATAAAATTCTCGAAAATCTTCTGTTAACCGCCTTCTTCTTGGCCCTGAATGCAAGCGCATCGCAAATCAGCGAAGCTTTATTTTTCGTATCGTTTTACAGTTCTGTCATGTTATTAAGGAGAAGCAAAAGCGGCGGAACGTTAGCACAACGGTAAGGACATGAAAAATCAGCTCTAACAACGATATATGGAATTTCGCCAGGATATAATACCCCAATAAATTGCCTCAATAAAGTTTGGTCTAAGTCGGCAGCTGCCTGCAGAAATAAATGCTGAGAGCGACTAAAACCTTGAACTAAGAATAGTCAGCAATGTTACTGCAAAGTAATACTGCTTAATGATACTAGCTGCGACTATGTAAATGGATATTGTTATGGATAATGTATTTTTGCACTATGTATATTGCATCGTTAAATATATTATTCTCACGAATCAGAAAATGGAAAATTGAAATAGGATATATAAGAAATGATAGAAAAGATGGGGCGAACTTTACGGCACAAGAACATCAGAGATTAGCTGAAATATTGGAGAGTTCGAATACGTGAAGAAATTTGAATTCGTCATTAATAAGCGCCAATATCTATGATGAAAATGACTAGAACAAAATATGATATATATAATGACAACAGTCTGACTATCTCTCTGAAAGCTCAATTTTTTGGCTCTGAAGTAAGGAGATTTACTTCTCTGAGATGAGACTATACTAGGGAAAAATTTTGGTCTTCTGACCATAATCGGACAAAAAGTTGGTTTATGCAGTAGCAATATCTTGCTGAATTTGAAATCGTTGATGTTTCAAATTTTCTTCTACTCGGAATTCCATGCAACATTCGGAAATGCCTCTTTTTGCATCATAAATTATTGGGAAATTCCACTCAGACCACACAGCCATTGTGTTTCAACTAAAAGCAGCTCTAGATTTCAGAGTGCAGCAACAATCTTGCTGAGGCAATAAGGAACACCCAACAAAGAGTTCTTGATAGGAAGATTAGAGAAAATTTTCGGATATATACGTACATCAAAAGTTATTAGAGAAACTATACTTTGTATGCCCGTATGTATTGGATGCTCTATTGCCAAATATATCAACGTTTCAATCGATGTTCAATGGGAAAACGGATGATGATGCTCGATTTGTGTATTTCCATATTTGGTGCAATCAACAACAGCAATTCGGCTTATGAAGTGTGAGGGAATTTTCAAAAAAAGAAACAACTATTACAATACTAGTAGGGAAATTTCTACGATGATAATAAGTTATTCGCTGAGCAAATAAGTTTCAGATGAGGAGAAATTGAACAAAAAAATCTTTGCACAGAGTAAGCACAAATTGCTCATAAATTTTTGATGATTGCAACCAAAATATCAAAGAGATCTTTCGCATTATCTTCGATGCATTTGATCGTCGAACAATCTAATAGTGTATGTTGTAAGCGTAGATAAATTCTTTGTTGAATTGATTTTTACTTCAGCGAGAAATAGTTGATTTCATTCGATCAGAAAAACGATTCGAAGACAACAAAACTAGGTCATCATAGCTGCGTCTAGGTGAGTGTATGTGCATGTGCCCAATGTCGTCGATTGATTTTTCTGCATTTTTCAAGATTAATCTCTCTCTCTTCAATCGTTTCACGTCTGCAAAGCATTTATTTCACTGCGTTATAATATTTGTTTCTTCTTTCCACTTGTAACGGAATCGTTATTAAATTGCTGCAATTCGTTAGTGATGTGCAGTATTTCGTTATTGAGCTCTCTTATGTAGTTTTTGAGCTGTCGCGTTTTGTCGACATGCAAATGTAATCGCCAATAAATTTCACGCTTGAGTTTGCTTACGGATGAGCAAATCTACTTTCTCTAGCAATTTCCCTTAATTTTACATATTTCTTAGGAGGCAACGTATTTTCTGAATTGTATTTTTTATCTATTGCCTCTCTCGACGAACTTGCTTAAACATCTCCACCTGAAAAGAAATGTGCTCTTTTGAGCGTTTAGAAAGCACCAACTGTGATACTATTGCCGAAAAAAAAATCTAAATTGTGCTTCGAATTATCGCCTCATTAGTCTTCCGCCAAACATTCACCTATAATTGAGATTCGTACGTCACCATCAAGTTACGGTAGCAGAGAAATTCCATAGCAGCAACGAAAACAATGAGAAGCAACAAATAACCACACATGACGACAAACAGTACCTAACACTAATAGCAGACAAAGCCGCAGGCAAAAACAAACGATAGCATAGCAAGAAATAATAAGAAACAGCAGCAAATCGGAAGCGTTTCAAATTTTTGCACGAGTTCTATGTGTTGATGAGCATGGTCGTCATATGACAGCCTAACGATTCAGTCAAACAGGAATAATTAACTTATAGGAGAATTGCAATGAACCTCGCTCCTATGAAGGATTAAATGTAAGCGATAACGTTTACTGCATAGGCAAAACTGTCTGCGCAGACAGACTATAGAAATTCACAATTGCAGTGTCTGCGAAGGGCGGGTGGGATTGATTGCGTTTATAGGGATAGTTGGCACATATTCATTTATAGTAACTATACTACTGTTTTGCTTGAGAAGTAACACTGTGGTGATGTTGTTGACTTATTCACGTTGTTTCGCTGCATCTTTTTGTCGCTATCTATATTGTCATTCGCCTGAAGTCGGTATCTTTAAGCGACCATGCAACTGCACCCAAGCGGAAGCGGAGACGTTATGAAGCGACATTTATTCGTAACGAATGCTTTGTTAACAAAAGTAAATAGGTTAAAAAATTATCAGATTCGAATAATCGGCCAATAAAGAAGGATACTTCTTATATACTATTGGAGCAGGTTCCTTACTTAGTACTATGCTGCTGCATTTTTGATGCAAAGTAATAAGCAAGAAAAACGAAAAAAAAATAGCTGAGTCGATGGCTTCATATTTAATTAATCCGATCATATATGCAGACCATGTGGAAATGGTCGTTGCTATGTGATCGACAGTGGGTGTAAAATTGCATGTATGCTTCGTAAATATAAACTTCCGTTCCGAGCTGTCACAATGCCCTCAGATATCAAAAATCATGCTCTCGAACGCGGCCTTATGATCGTCCCACTTAATTATTCACTAAGCACGATACACTTCGTCAAAATCTTTAATGCCATTGTCTATTTCTAGCAGAGAATTAGTTCTACTCTTTTTCTTTAATCTCCGAACCTTTAGAAAAGTCTTTGATAGTTCGTAACTTTATGCCGACTTAATCTATAGAGTGGATAGTCTGTGCTACATTGATCTGTTCTAGTGACAAATTTATTTCTCTACTACTTTTGTGCTCATCGGAAGAGATGAACAAGAAAATTTTTGGAACTGTTTCGGCGGTTTCCCGAATGATCTTTGAAAATGATGCAAAATTGCGGATAAACTGGGCCAAGAAAGGAACCAAGTCAATAGTCCACAGCAGTCGTGTAATGCCACATTGCAAACAATCACAATAGACTTAAGAAGGAAACTATTTAAGTGGCAGATTAACACTATTTCACGAGCATTTATTGTAATAGGTGCTGATAACGGCGAGTACATTTAAAACTTGACTGCAAGGGATAGATATCAAAATACAGCATTTCCGCTTCTTCAGCTCATTCGAGCATAACATCTGAAGCATGTTTATTCATATGAAATCGAACTGTGCAGTTTTTCGCTCATTGACATTCTTCACTGTTGGGTATTCGATATAATACGGTCAATTCATGCTCGATATTCAAGTTTTATCTCCTCGCTCACTCACTCCCAACACCTATCGTTTTTCTTTGGCGACCAAACGCGTTGCCATCATTGTTTTCTCATTTGTACGTTATATATCGCATATTTGTGCCGCCATTTTAGTCTCCTCATTTCTTTGCATATTGTCAAGTTACAAACGCAACAATCGACAATGCTATCGCTTCGTTACAGCAGCATTGCAGTAGCACATCGCAACTCGGAGAAAATTTCACTATACTTTCGAAGAGCACTATCCATTCTCTAAGAAAGAAATTTTTTTAACTATATAAACGATTGTTTATTTCGAAGAGAATTCCTATATCATTCCCGTGAACCCTATAGCCGTCACGTTTAGTTTATTATTAAAGGTTATTCGTTTTCGAAATTTTCCTACATAATGTTGCAATGTTGCAATATAATTGAGACGAGTGTTCATGAGAAAAGCATAGTGGAAGTTGAATTAAGTTCATAATCGATGCACTAATAAAGTGTTCTCCTTCGCCTTGCCTATATGATAAAGCTGTGCATATTTGTCTCAGTAGTCGTTGCAACGGAAACGGGATCTTATACTCGTGGTTTCAATTTCCGGAAATACAGTTAAATATGCTCATGAACAGATGCTCCATCACATCGCAATCCTTCGCCTCTGCAGCTATGGTTGGGCGATGGTTTTACAACGATGTTTAAAGAGAGAGCCCTGGCTTGGACTGTTCGTTGTATGTCACTAGTAAAGTAATCGAAGATAAAAGGAAGTTCTGAATAAGCGCAACCATTAATCCGTTTCTGTAGACTGCAGCCTCTTCGAGTCACATTTTTAAATCGGTGTAGCGGTTAATACGCGCGATAGTGTGTATTCACCAATTTTTCGGATTCTGCATTGAAAGAATCTCAGGATAGTTTCATGGCAGATTCTAATAAATGCCTTAATAGACTGCGTTGGATTGCGGGATGCGCAAGTCTTCGATTTATGAGTTTTTTTGCCACTTTCCGGTGATGAACTTTTGATCTCTTACGCCAACGAGGCAGTTTAAAAAGTTGCCACCACGCCTCTTCTGGGAGCTGCGCTGCCAGAGTAGTTGAGGAGCTCTTGATGTTTAGGATTGCGGAGTAGTTCTCACAATTCTCCCCGTCATTTGAGCATATGAAGATCTCGCCGATGTACCTCCAGCAGACGATTGCAGCCTTGCAGACCGTTCATTAAGGCAACGGCAGAATATGTGTTGGTCTATTGCCTATTCCCAGTCAACGTTTTTGCCCCTAATATCACCAGGACCATTTGAATACGTTTGGATCGTTGATAGTGTAGAATAGAGTAATAGGGAGTTCTTGTTGAAAGCCGAAGAAGTTAATTTCATCACGTGAGGAATCGGAAGGTCCATCATTACACTTGCACCCGCGTTATCCAGCGGCTTTCAGATTTGAACGAGGTCTAGTCAGTCTTTCTTCCTATAGCGTTATGCACAAGAGAACTCGATCGCTGAATGCGACCGTTACAGCTCGATTTGCTAAAATATGAGCAGGAAAGCAGAATGTCTTTGGCGCATATCTCGTGTGCCAGTAATTCATTGCCTAGAAAAATACAATTCACTATTGCGGGGTCTGGAAGGCGTCCACTATGCTAATAACGTTCTGAAAATCGGTAACGTTTTTTTCATCAAGAGGTGAAGCAAAAATTTGGTGCGGCAAACATTCGCTGGGAAAATTTGCTCGTATTTGAGGGAACCCACGAAGTACGTAGGCTTGGGGAGGATAATTTGTGCATTGCCGACTTTCGAGGTTTATTCCGTCGCCTCTCACGGCATCCTCATGCTCACCCTATCGCAAGAACTTTCTCCTTACGGTGCTAACTGCTACATTAGAGTGCGAAATAAATTTTTAGTCTTGTGTATAGGTGCTTAACAGGTGTCTTAGAAAGAAGGAACGATTAGAAACGACTAGCGTTTGCTTCGGAACGTGCGACATTGTTATTTTATTATGTTTAGGTGGAGCAGTCGAAAAACCTCTGTGACACGGTTGCTGCTCAGTGACAAAAGCGGTAACATGGAAGAGTCGAAGATTTATTTAAATTCACCGCTTTTCTTTTGTGTGAAGAGAGTTTGCTAGGATATCTTTTGGTAAAAATGTTTTTCCCATAAAGTGTATGTAGACGTCTTTTGTAGTTTTCAATAGGCAGTTATCAAATTTAGAGCCATATCCGGTCGGATTCATCTCGGCGTAATGTGCTATATAGATCTCCTTGAATTGTGCGCATGCTATTGTACCAAACTGTTATGAGTAACTGCCATAATGAGTCTTTTGTGTGCGTTCATTTGTCACATTTTATCCGTTTGTGAGCGAAATCGTCATTTTTAATGAATTATCTTTCAGTAAATGCATTTGAAAATGTTGGCAGTTCAAAATTTGAGATGTCGAAGTTCACAAGAATAAAGGAGAAATAAAATGAAAAGGCATTAATCTTTCCCGCTCTGAGCAGTCTCCTTCGATCCGCTGAAGATTTTGCGCTGCCTATAAACCAAAAAATCTTTGCAATTAAAATCGACAATGAAGAATTGCTCCACCTTTCAAGGGTGAACGAATTTCAATGGTTTGTCGCGTCGATTCTCCTTTATCATGTTCTCGTAGCTTTAGAGATGGTGACTTACACCTCTTTATGCCGTCGATTATTTGATAACAAAGAGTTGAGATGTCTAAGAATGCGTTGATAACTTTGATTGTCTGATTGAAAATGAAATCTACAAGTTTCATTGAAGCCATCATCTCTTAAGGTCTCTTTCATTACAGATACAGTATATTCTAGTATATCCTTTTTCCTAAGCAATACATGTTTAGATGTTATTAAAAAATTCCGTTCATTTGCGCTTTTTTGGAAAATAACAGAAACAACTAGGAGTTTGTACCGCAAAATTACTGACGAAACTCCTTTAAGTGCATTCATTCTTGATCGTGTAGGATGTAAGCGACTCTCACTGCCGAATTCTACACTTATAAATGTTAGCTGTTATATTTCCGTATTTGCCGTCGAATTAAGCACAGTGTAAAGAGCTAGCAGAGATTGAAGCTAGAGGAGGTCGCAAGAGATAAGCTTTTGTGGTTCGGCTCATGTAACTTAATGAGGTTCTTAAGTTACACGCAAGACATACAGTTGATGCGTATCAATGCTTTCCTATTGCAATGATTCGACCCTTCGTTCGTATCTACAGAAGAACCTCCCAGCTAATTTTTACTATACGCAAACTCTCCGGCACTTCTGATGCTTTCAGCTTCTTACGAAGTAATCGATCACAGTGTCAAATGATAAATCGCCCTTTGCTGTAGATTATACCCACTAAAATTCTTAATTGTACCTTCATTGTTTGATGTGTTGAAAGTATAAAAAAAGGACAGAAACAAACGCGGAAACAAACATAGTGCATGCAAATTCATATAGAGGACGCGACCATTTAATGAACGCTATTTTGCAGAAGCGATTAACGAAAGCATTTCAAAGCATGAATAGATAGCACGAGTTTTGATGCATTCATTTCATTTGCGCATTGACCTCAGCCTCTGAGCATATCACGACCAACAATCAGCTTTTTTTTTTTGCATCGCAAATTCCAGGAACGATTTTATTTTTGTATCGATAATAAATTATATATTGCATTTCGATACGATAATATTGCAATTGCAATATTGTATTTTACTTCACTTTTGCTTTTCAACCAGCTATAATATGTCAGCAACGATGAGCATTAAATGAGAATAATAAAATCAATGATCAGATTAAGAGATTTTATGAAGTCAATGGATGCCAATCTTGCCTCTGTAACGTTCATTGCCAGATCATAGCGATGGTAAGTTTAAAGAGAGAGAAAAGATCGAGCCACACCGAGAAGTTATGTATCTTGGTGTTGCAGCTGATAGAGATGTGAGTCATCGATTTGGTCGTTCTTTGCAAGTTTCTATATTCCAATTCATTGTTTTCCGTTTAAAAAAAATCAAATTTCTTCTAGATTATGCACGAAGTGACCTTTTCTTCTCAATGATGCTCAGAGAAACGTAGTGTTTTTTTTTTTTTCAGCGCTGACGTTACTGAGGAATCAGCAAACAACGATGAACTTTTCAATGCTCTTTGATGAAGTGTGCGAAACTTCGATACGACTCTATTATGAGCACTCATATATGAAGCGTATATTCATCGCTGAGTTTTTCATCGGAATTATTGCAATCATAAGCGCAACGCTTCTCATGCTCTATTTTCTTTAATAAGACTCTTCATTTCAACGTTCGCGTTTTATTCATCTGCTTTTGTGCTGCATTGTTGGTCGCCAATATCGGTAAGTACCATCCATAGTATGTTTGCATAATAAATGAGAAATATCAGTAAGAAAATAAAAAGGAGAGGGGAAGGAAATTAATTGTTCAGCAACATATAAATAATTTAAGAGATCGTGTGAATTTTTTTCACCTTTTTTTGAGAAATGCGATAATCTATGGGAATATTTTAGAAAATTCTCTGTTATCGATGGCAGAAAACAAATACGTTCAATTAATGGCACATCTTTTACTTAGCTACACAGGAGAGTATTTCAGAGATTCATTTCTTTGTTTCGGACTATCTTAGCGTTGACTAGAAAGCGAATCCGGTGAGCGTTGAGGGAGGATGCAAAGAATTTGAGCATGGAAGGCCAGTAATGGCCAGTAATCTCTTTCATTTTCATGCATTAGACCGTGAATGCCATCAGATCCTATATGTTCAAGGGATCGGGACAAATTTAAACCTAGAAAACCTGAACGGAAAGCTTTGAGTTCTCCAAAGATTTAAGAAGAAGGTTCGATTTTCAGAGCGTTTCGAGAAATTTCAGTAAATCCAAGATGCTCTGACTCCCACAGCTTCAATTTCGAATCTCAAGTACTCTTGAGACTGCGGAGGTAAAAAATCCAGAGGCAGGATTCCTTATTTACCATCCTAGAAACCACAGTTACTTTATGTGTTTTTGGGGATGGCCATAGGCATCAAATCGAAATGGCATTCCGCAGTGAAAAGAATTCTACGAGCAAGGAGAGTGAACATTTGTTTGTTGCTCCGGCAAGGTAGAATAATTCTAAGCTTGTTCATAGTGGTTACGAAGTTGTACTGTAGTGCACTGCCACTGACTTCGTCTGTTATCTTCTCAGTCGAATAGGAAACACGCGTATCGGGATCCTGCATGTCAAATATTTCAAAACTGTCGCTCTTAAGAGAGCAATAAAATTCAGTCGTATGGCGATAAGCGATTATGAAGGCTTTTGAACTGAACTGCTTGATGCTTCCGTGTTATTCTTTGAAGTGTTCCAAGTTTTCTATCTGAAGTACTTCAAAGTGCTAAGGGTTCAGTATTGAGCGTGGTTTTTAGCACTACGACTAGGTTGCAACCTTTCCCATTGTTTTCTTATAGTGATTTGATGCCTCTTATCAGTTCGGCCATGAAACTTGACGAAGGCGAACATTGCGCTTACCAAAAGTATCAAGAACTGGTATAAAATTTTTATTGAATATGATCGTGTGGGCGCTGAAAAAAAAGGGGGGGGGGGACAGATGTAGCTCGGTGCTATATTAGCCTCAGATGGGACAGATAATATATTAGCCTCAGATGTTCTCGAAACGGCTTCATGATTCGAGCCGACCAGAGAATTTTCATGAGTTCGGGTGCTCGGGGCCTCGAATCTGTGATACTCTTACCGATGATTTCGTAGAGGTCGAAATTGGCCCCCTCCCCTTCTGTCCTTGGTTGAAGGAGCTGGAGATTTGATGCAAACTTCCTCGAGGTAGTGGAGGTCATTTGTTGAAGAAAAGTGCACGTGAAGAGAAATTCGCAGAAGGTACACATATTATTCTTTAATGTATAGAAATGACCGTTGCAAAGATTCTAATGGAAAATTCAATTTTAAGCAAGTACAGCTCCGCAGTGTAAAGGGGATCAATCCATTCCTGCTTCTTTCATTGCCACACTTCATGGATTTCTTTCCTTGGAATCGAATCCGCTGTCGCCGAATCGCTTAGAATTCAAAAAAAGCGCTATAGTTTTGCGTACTTAATGGCAGACGTCAAGGCCTTTGAGACTACAATACAATTTTTGCGAAATGTCACACCCGTTTTGTTCGGTGGGATTATTGCTTCTACTCAAATTCGATAAAATCATTTAAAGATAGCATAGAAATGAAGCAGAACAATGTCTTTTGATTTTCGAATAAAGAATCCAGAGCTGTTTCCTGCAAATGCGTTGGTTGACGTTGGCTTCAGGACTCCAAAGTTTAGGAGGGAGCAGCATCGACGACCTCCAAAAGTTTTCGTGCTGCATGAAGTTTTATGGAGATCTTTGAAAATCTAGGGGTCCCCGAAAGTCTCCAAACGCAGCAGGGCAGCTTGACGGTAGAAAATGCAGCAATAGCCCCAGCGTCCACAACTCTCTAAAGCAAAAATGGCGAGGACATTGGCTCCGGCTGAGGGAAGGATGCATTTCGCGCTATCGCTGAACGTACCGCACAGCCCTCTTTCATTCACCTAGCAATTTGCACATACACATCTGCGTACGATCGTGACCTTCCTGTACTCATTCTTGCTTAGTGCTCACCCTCATTTCTTGTTCCCCTAGAAGGTGCTTCATTTCTGACCACTTCAAAAAGCCTTTGTTACATATAGCTCTGAACCATAATGAGGCGTCAAATCGTAGCTAAAACACAAAATTATATCGCAATCGAGAAAGATTGTAGCATAGAAAGCATTGCCAGATGGAAAAATTTAATTGCGGTCCCAAGAGCGGTAACTTTGAAATGCACAGCAGACAGGATTCCTGATGCGTGTTTATGAAGGATAAGTTTGCAGTATCTGATGACTTTACTGCTTGTGAAGCTGCTTATGAAGTATCTGGTGAAACAAATAAGACAAGCTGTTTGTGAAGAACTTTTTGAAGAATAAGGCTGAAAGGGCGACAAACGAAGGTAGTATCCGTATCCGTTTATTTCACTGCTACTCTTTAATCCCAGTAAATAAGCTTGAATATATCCCATTACGTACGAAGTTGCAGGAACCGCTGTTCCGACTTTTTAGCCGCAACTACAAATTCCAGTGAGCACCTGCAGCGTCTCAACCAGAAGCGTCTTGAGCCTCGAAGCCCTGCAATATCTCTGGGGCGACATTAATCCCAGGAAAAACCATTTGTGGTGCAATCCTATGTTAAGGCAATCCATGTTTCATGTGGTAATCCAAACCCTGTGTCATCCTTGCCTTTGAGTCGACGGTGAAAATCACTGGCCGTCTTAAGTTTCAATGCTCTAGAGAATCCGGATCGGGTCCCCGGGGGATTAGGTCGTCTTCCTCGCGCCCTCCCTTCCAACACGAGTTTATTGTAGTTGAAGTGGAAGAAGTTTATGAATGTGCAAGTTTACACACAGTAAAAAAAAAACTTTGGATGGATTTTCGTCAGCTTAATAAAAAAACACCGTTTCGTTCTCTGTAATTTTGCCTTCAGGTGTTCTGCTCAGCTCGATGTATTACCTGCTGTCGATTGTGTATCGCCCACCAGAGGAACGGTGTCAGTGGTTGACGTTCACGAAATCCGATTGCATAGGTGACGTTGCAGTGCGCACTTTGTGCTTCTGAATTGCCGCTGAGAACAGTTCGAAAAATGACTATTCTAATAATCGGCCAGTTTGCAGACAAAAATGCCCCTACGGGTTTTGTCTAAGAACCCGTTAAACCATATTTGACGCTAACATGTCCTAGAGTGAACTCTATAAGTACTTTCTAATAACCGTACAAATGAAGAGATTAGGCGCGTCTTTAAAGCCATCTAGGCATAGTGATGAAACTTCATCAAATCCGCTCAAGAAAACTGAGACAGAGAGCGTAGATATGATCGACAAGTTGATTTACGATATGAGAACTGACTGGCCATTGCACCACTGTTGCGCTTCCGAAGTTGTGGCAAACTTTTTAATGACACATCAGTAAGTTTGCCATAAAATGCGCATTGCCTATTGTTTCTCTGTTTTTGCACTTTATCTTCTATAGTTCTATATATATATATATATATATATATATATATATATATATATATATATATATATATATATATATATATATATATATATATATATATATATATATATATATATATATATATATATATATATATATATATGCACTTGTTGCAATTTATTTAATACAGGCGGCAAGCTTTAGCATATTCAATGCTTAAAAGTCTATAAAACGTGAACGATGAGAGGAAAGATTAATACGATGACGTCGTGAAAATATCTACTATGAGGAAGGTGGAGCAGTGGAACCTGCATGATATATTAAGCTGAGTGGAGTAGAAGATATAAGAAAGAACGAAATAAATAGCCTTAGACGAGATCTCGTTTTAATATCATTACGTGGATGACTACTAATAAAATTGTGTGTAATTAAACAAGCGAATAAATGAAGCTAAAAAATGGATGTGGAAGGATGAATTGATAAGTAGTGAAGCATTCCGCTTGAGAAACCTAAAATCTATGCATCTAAGCTGTAAGTAAATATAACTAATGGTTATTTGTCGTTTATTCAGATCGGCTATTCAATACTGCGTCGATCCGTTTGCCTTACTGAGGCAAATAATCGAGCACTTATTGGTGCATTGTTTGTCAATCACTAAAATGAACTAATGATTGTGAATATCACTATTGGGTGATACACAAGTCTTTTTTCAACCTTGACGTTTGAACATCTTTTCATCATCGTTATCATGTGCTCTACAAGACGCGGAACACACATGTAATAGGAAACGGCAGTGTGTCATTGTCGTAAAGGACACTTGCACTCGGATTGCTTGAGTCAGAAGGTGTATGCAACGCATTGATGGCAATCGCGGTAAGACGCGAAGTCGCTCTAACAAACTAGAAAACTGATAATTAGTCGAGAAGAAATATACGTAAGAAGCACAATATCTGGCAATGTTCTCTGCCAGAAAAAGGCGTTTGCTGTATACAGACAAACTGACGACATCGCACCACAGCCTATCTCAAGTATTTTGCACTGTTGCAGTCAGCGAGATGTGAATTTCTATTCATTGAAGGCTTTTACAATGTCGTATATATGAGCTTTAATCGCACCAATTTCAGCGTTGAAAAACGTCTGCAATCTTGGCACAGCGGTGATCGTCGTTTCGGCACTCTTCCTCTCAATTGAACGCATCATCGCCACACTTCTCTATAGGACTTACGAACAACAACAAAGAAGATGGATTGGGTTATTGCTTGGTGGATCACAGGTATGGGTAAATGATTTTTTCTAACTTTGACAGGCTAGGCTCATGCATGCTTTATTAGTACGAAAATTCGAATACGCTAAATATAAATGAAGGTCTTTTCGCCTCATTCGAAATTCCTCAAGCAATCTACAACATTTATTAGTGATGCTTAAAGCTTCGTTTGCAGATGTTTATCTTTCTTCCAGGAAGTTAGTTTTAAAAACTTCTTTGAAGGTTCCATTAATGCAATTTTTCTTCATCGTGCTCTATGGCACCATCGCTGCAATCTGCATTGTTCGTTAGGACGTGGGATGTAAAGTTTTCATTACATTGTTTATTGCACACGATGTCATATATTGTGTTTGATGGCTTCACATTGAGTATGCGTTCTTCGTAGCGATGAACACTCTCGAAGAAAGAAAAACATTGAGCAGAATCTCATTAGTGATTCTGAAAAGTCACAAATGAAACAAGTAGTTCAGTTGAGCAAACGACTGAATGCTGATCTTTCATCGTGAACAACGCTGTGAACAATTTGCAATGAAATAAGTCCATTAATCCATGTCATCATATCACTGCAAACTTTGCGGTGTTTATTCATTGCGAAAATGCTCAATTATGTTCCCAGAATATCGTAAATGCTCTTAGAAAAGCGTTTATTGAAATGCAATGCGATGAGATTTTGCGGTCTCGTTAAATTTTGCTTCCTCACATCGACTCTACGACAGATACTTTACGATAGGCTGTTTAAACTTGAACCTAGCGTCAATGTGCAGCTATCATCAGTTTTCACTACTGACGAGAATCTCTGTTGCGATGCTGCATACAGTCAGATGTGTCTCTCATTTACTTGAATTAATCAAATTAGAAAAAAAAAACTCGTTTCATTAGTAATTTGATTCAGAGCGGTATCGACAAAAAACTGCAGCGATTGGCAGAAAGATTTTCAATAAAGTTATGACCATACGAAGATAGACAATAAAGTAATTCTATAAGGTTCCTCAATACGATAAATAAACGCTGCGCTTAACTGCAAAATTGGTTGAAAGTTGAAAAGCTTCCTTGTGATTTATTTTATCAGTTGATTTCTTAGGGATCGATGCAGCATCTCGAACTTGACGGGAAATGGGCGAAAATACAATTATGCTTTGACACCTTTCATTTTCGCTTATCTTATTCTCGTTGCCGTTAACGTCAGTGTTCAACTTCACTTAATTTTGACGCTCCTCGAATCTGTTTGTAGCGTTCGCTTCGTCTTTACGCTTGAGGTCATAGTGCTTTTGAAAGAAGGAACACTGGAGAGGAACTGATTTCATGATTTTGCCAATATCAATGATAGGTTTTTTCAAATATGGAGAAATATGTTCGATCATAGTAAGACGCCATCTTTCATGCTAGCTCTATTTAGATTCAATTCTCACCAGTTTTCAGTGGGGGTTGATAATTCCACTTCTATTGTTGCAAAAGAGAGGCAACGAGCAGGTTCTCCCATATTGCGCTGCTGAACTTTACAGTCCGACGCTCGCTAAGAATACCGAATATGTGCTCATCGTTGCGGAGGGTTGTGCTTTGCTCATTTTTGTGGTGCTTTGGAATCACAACCACAAGAAGTCGGTTCGTTTATGCTCTTTTTATACTCGTCTTTTCAATGCATCTCAAAATGTTTCGTATGCGTTGAGGCGAAAAGCTTTTGTCACTCGAGTGTTTCTTCTTTTATTCTTAAAACTAAACGGTTTCTGCAGCTGTTCATCTGTGAATTTTGTTAAATATTATGCAGACTCTTTAAGCACTGGAAAAATGCTTTCCGCGGTGTCAACTTCCGTGAAATACCGACAGATACATCTCGCTGCATTTTATCAAATGAGTCAATTCCGCCGCATTCTTTAAGCATTTCTCGAAAGTTTAGTAGCCTCTTACGGCTTCCTAGTAAAATACCCAAGGTGGCCATCGGAAAATCAAAACCATCTGAGGAGTGCAAAGAAGGATTGAAAATTGTTTCAATTTTATTTCATCCTCATTTGGAGCGGGAAATGTCTTCATTTCTCTTTTGTGTGTTCACTAATTTTGAAGAGCCCCCAGATAGGGTTGGTGCGAATGTGTTGGCCATGCAGCAATTTTGTCGATAAAATAACGGCATCATAAGGGACGCGTGGCAGACCCTTTACAGATCTAACAATATAATGCGATAGCAATCGCATATAACTGACCAATATTCTATAGCTTACAAATAAATAAACCGAACACGTAAAGCAGCAATGTGGGGAGTGACCATTTGTCTACAACTCATAAACGCAACAATAAACTATTCGCATTCAAATTATGGCTCAACGCAGATAAGATACGCTATGCTGCACCGTAATTGCAATCGTGGAATAGCCCATATATCAACATCGAATTGCCTGTTGAATGCGATAACCTACACAGTGTGCATCTTTCACGCTGTATTGCAATCCACTGTGGCTAACATAAAGTTTCCGCCTAAGCCAGTCTGCTTCAACGAAATCATCCTTACTGTAGAAGTCCAAATGCTTTGTGATGGTTAAATAAGTAATAACTGCAGGTGAACGAACGTCCATACGAGCATGCCCTAAATGTACGGTATCAAGTACGCGAGAACGTCGCCACCACAAAACTAATGGTGCCCATAATGCTTCACAACTGTTTTTTCATATCGACGCTTGCCGTGCTTTACGAGCTATTCCTACCCGTTCAGGATTACCACTCGAAAGCTGAAGATTATCTGCGCGATATCAGCCGATATGCCATTTATGCAGAATTGCAAGTTAGACAGTTTCTCGATTATAATATATAATGTGTACATTTATAGCCTCCTACACATTGTCGCACCGCAAATTTCCTTTCTCTCCTATTTCTTCCATGCTAAAAACGCCGACGGTGTAAAATTAAACTAGGCGAACCAGAGCATTAAAGGAGATGAAGGTATGTGGGCGAGCGATGGAATGCGACAGACTACGGATGTTGCTTGATTTGATATTTTTTTGCTGTTCTTTTCAGAGCGTCGGTATTAGTGCTAGATTCCTCCAAGGATTTCCGGCCTTTTCCCGATTGATTTTCCAATAACTGGCTATATTTCTTAATGAAATTCAAGCGTTTCTGGGGAACACAAGTTGCACGAACGCACAAGTCTTGTTGGATGCATTGTGCTAGGGCCACAACTAGGCGATTATTGATGGTCGAAACTGAGAAACAGCATAGAGATCCTATCGGTCATACTTATAACTTGTGAGAACTTGTAGTTCCGAAGCACTCCATGCAGTATCAGCTAATGCGCTGATTGTTATCGCCTCTTAAAACCACAGCGTTGTCTAATGAATTCGCCTACAATAGGAGCGAATCTTACTTTCGATGCAGCGAATTCGAGCTGCGAGTACTCTGACAACAACAATGTTTGGCAACAAAACTGCCGGGTAGTGGTAGTCAAGCTGCATAAAATATTTCCATTTAATTGTCTGCTAAGAGGCACTGCAAGCAACATTCTAGTTATTGTTTTCTTTTAACATTGCTCGTTATTACTGTATGTTGTGACTGCAGACTGTGACGTGAGGGTGACCAAGTGTAGGCAGAGGGCAGGAGCCGACAACCATCATGTCGACGCCGATATGCGAGAGCACAAATGAGATAGAAGTGGTTTATAGGGGAGCATCACTGCCTCCAGAAACAAAGACCAAACCCATACAAAAGGGCCAAAGCCCGACTTATATAAGCCCCAGATATGGTCTGAGTTGGCCTAAAAGCATTTTAGCCGATCAGTGACATTATTTGAGGGACATCAAACGACAATCGACTAGTAAATGTGATCATTGCAGTGTTGGATCATAGGTAGATATCTAGGGCCCGCTGTTTGGTACGATACCCAATGCTGTAGTTGTTGTTGTTAATGCAGCTATTGTCGACATTCACAGTTCATGCAGCAGTTATAAAACTATTTCAGCTATGAATAGTTCCATATGCATTAATAACTACTAATGCAAATGATTATCAATAATGATGCAGTTAGTAAAGCGTCGAACTTTAATTTCCACTTGTAGTTCCACCCAATACTATATTGCTATACTTTCGCCTCTTCTATTGCTTCCTTCATGCTGCTTCCTAGCTATGGGGGGAATAGTACATAATCAGTAACAGTACAGTCTCAGTAAACCTATTTCTATATCAATGCCGACCTATTACTGTCGGTACTGCGCAACGTGACCTATTACTGATACAATGTCCTCTTATTAATACTAGTGCTACCCAAATGCCCCAAGTTTATGGTGAATGGTTTATTTGAGGAATGAGCGTTTAACAATTGTGCCAAAATTTCAGTCTTCTCTTCTGCCGTTAATGACGATCCTACTTATGTATATAATGGGCTGTTTTAATCCTCATATACGTCATTCGTTTGCACATCTGTTGAGATTGGATCGTTGCTTCTCGAAGAATGCAAATATCATCAATGTTACTTCTGAGGAACACGCGAGGCAACTCTACTTCGATCAGTTACAGCAACAGTGGAATAATTTCACCGGCGATATTTGTAATCAAAGATAAATAGGGCTATCATTTGTGTCGCACAATAATACCCATCGAATGAATAACCTAGTAAAATGAGAACTAATTAATGAAGCTTGTCGCAAAGAAGCCTATTCATGTGGTTAATAGCTTTTATGGATCGTATAATATTCGAGAGAGTGCTTATGAACAGATTTGTTTTAATGCGCTACTAAACGAATAAAAGTAGCATTTTATATGAAAATTACATCGATGCAGAATCATATAGAATGATATTCGATCTCATTTTGGAGGAAAACGGAAATATATCCTATAATGCAAACGCTTCTCTAATGTGATGTGTGCTATTGCATTAAGACGTGCACATTAAATAGAGGTACAGAAGCAAAGCGAGTGTCAGTAAGGAGATTATCAAAAAAGAGGTATTTCTATTGGATGTTCATTGCAACACACACCATCACTCGACTGCTTTCGATGGCTGAGCGAAGAGATTTCCATCTTTACGATCACTTACAGTGGTGTCGCTACTGGGCAAATGTGTGCATGCTAGTCTGTTTGTGTGCGCCTACTTCAACTCAGGCCTTACTGAAAACGGAGCTGTGAAATTTAGTGGATGCAGTTGTATGTCATAGAGAAAACCACCATATGTAACTTTTAGTTGACCGGTCTACTTCGAAGGGATTTATACAGATTTTACACTGGAGCGGCTCCAAATGCTCAGCGTTGACCGAAAGCAGAAATGGGCCAGGTGAGCTAACATGAAGTACGAATACGAGCCCCGTTACTCATATTGAACATTTTCATAAGTCGCCGATGAGAAATGATGAGTACGAAATGAGGAACTTATATTCTAATTGCTTTTCGTCTTCAGACAGTTCATATTTTGAGATAGTTTGACTCAGCCAGACGGGCAGATGTAAAATGCAATCTGAGGTGTTATGGAATGATTGTACATTTAAGTGTTTACAAGTTTTCGGAAGTTAATGAATCCATATACTCGCTAAAAAAGATTTCCAGAAGTGACTGTATTCTATGCTGCGCAATACAATTGTCAAATTTCACGATTACAGCTTCAGTGGCTTTATGACTGAAATTGGCAAGGAGATTAATGTAAACATACGCGCATATTCGCAAAGAAACGAGTCGCCATGGCGCGCTTTGCGAATACAAATTTGCGCGCTTTTACTGAAATGAATCGTTCCGCAGAAATGATTAATTCAGTTGAAAGTTGAACACATTATTGCGCTCGTTTTAGTATTTCTTCGAACTTTCATGAAATTGTTTAGCATAGTGAGAGGAAATGAAAAATTGAGGAACAATAATATACCTTATGGAATCTTTTTCGCGTGCTTCTTGAATTGTTTTATAAAAAATGATATATTAATGCCATATGTGAAAAAAGAAATTCAAACCTCAGTGATGTATTAGTATAATCTCTCCAGTTCAGCGTTAGGGCCTTCAACTGAAGTATGAGTACCAGAAGCTTTTCTGCAGCACTAGTAGACCTACGATCTTTCTGGATTTCGACCTTACAACGCTAAAACCCAAATTATATTCGACAATAGCTTTAAATTTCTAAATTTTACTAACAATGAACTCTGATTTTCATCCCTATGCAGTCGTTGCTAGCTGCTGTAAAAGAGGTAATCGCTGGGTGGAGCGTTATGCTTTTGATGGTAGAAATACGAGCATCGCTTTCTCTTACAGTTAAAAGAGCACCACCGCAGCAGTGAAAACGCAGCTGTTTCAGTTTCTCCGAAACTTTTCTGCCCTATACTTCATTCTATGAACAAACTTGCGTCCTGATAGCTACTTACAGGCTCCAAAATTGAAAATGTACTTTTGCCTATGCCTAATTAGCAGAGAAAATAATCGTTTTTTTCTTTTTTTAAATTGCTTTCGATAACTGTCTTATATGATACTTAACTGTGCCCGATGAAGGACTGTGACATGCTTGAAGCAGCTAAATTCGTTAAATTAATCCAAAGGTCTCGTGTTTTCTAGGTTTTCTCTCAGCCCAATATAAAGTCACAATTGCAAATGCCGAAAAGACAGTCCACCTGCAATTAGCGCTCCATAGTTGGCGTTCTTCTTGCTCTCTCCGAACACCTTACCTCATAAAATCCATATTCGGTGGAATTCACATCTCGGTGCCAAATTATTTCCCTTGTCACACCAATACACCCATCTTAACGTTCCATTAGTAATGTGTTGCGTTTTGGAATGAATGCCATAGACGTGGTTGTTATGAAGAACACCACTAAACGACGTTTAAAAAAAATCTCGATTGCCTAGTTCCAGCAATATTCTATATCAAAGAATTAACTCTCGAACGTTTTTCTATGTGGTAAGTTTTTCAACTTATTCTATGGAATGCGCTTTTGAAGCGGAACAAATTGTGAATTTCTTTCTCAATAGGGTGTGCATTTGCTCGATTATAATTAGTGCGTATCAAAAGGTGCAACGGTTAGTGATTTTTATCTCTTGTTGCTTAAAACCTGATTCCACGATTAATTTTACCCCCATTGACAGCATACCTTTGGGGGGATCTGCAGCAGTCTAGTTTCTTAAGGATTGGAGAGCTGCTTGAATACCCCTCAATAATCAATAAGTCTAGCTAAGAAAGGTGAACTGACGAAGATCTAAAGTTACTTTAGCTGTATGCTTCTCTTGAATGTACCCGACGATCTTGACGACTTCCTCGTTCTCTTTCCTCTTCAACAGGCGTATTTCAGTATTGACTTTCGCGAGAAATTAGTTTTGTGCGTTGAACGTACATAGATATGGTGTGGCCAACACGCCACTAGCCACTTATGTGTAGAGACAATACATAAATAAGCGGTAGCTCATCTTCGATAACTTAGTCCCAAGTTAGGCATTTTGAAATAGAGTACCAGTTCTCATGTCTCCGAATGAGTAATGCTCCACATTCGGCTCAAGACGCTCATTATTTTTGCAGCAGTAAAAACCAATCTATTCAAACATAAAGCTGAAGTAGATCTAGCTGCCGTATGTACGTCACTTTATAGAATCCATTACTGCTCAAATTTTAATCCGTAATTCCCACTAGCCTGTGGCAAATAAATATCTCTGCAGAATCTATGTGGAAATGAATGCAGTATCGCTTTGATGATGGCGCTTAGGCTATTTTCCCTCAGTTTTTCAAATGCTTACAGATATATTTTTGAAGAAACATGCGGACATTGCATGATGAAATTGTCGACCACAGAAATTGAAACGTTCATATTTTCCAAAACATTGCTGTTACTTCTGCTATTCCTACGATCGAAGTAACTGACCTATTTTCAAGGTCTAACTGAAGATAGAATGAAAGCGCTGCGCCATCCTCTTCTAACTGTTGCTTAGCATTACTATTAACATCAGAGACTTTATTAGACAGCACTTTTTCCAAATACTTCCATTTTTCATCTAGTATTGTGAGATGTATACCAAGTTGAGATTAAGCGTTTATTTCCTTTTAAGCGCATCTCAGTGGGGTTCAGTCAATGTTTGGTCAGTGTAAGTGGTTATCCAGGCCATTAACGGTGATCTTGTTTCCTTTTTGCGCTTTTGCAAAGCCGATAAGTTCATTTAACAAGCCCCGTATTATCATTTGATCTTTTCGCAGTATGGCATTTATCATTCATCACCTATTTCCACATTCATTTACATACCGGGAAAATTACTGTTGTTCACCATCTGAGACATCAATATTTATCAGGCGATCGCTTCGCTGAAAAACCCATTGAGGTAATGTTTCTTCAGTACAAGTCTTCTCAAGCCTTCCTTATCTTGAGAGTCTACTGTGCTTGTCTGAGTGTCCGAATTCTTCTTCTCTCCACCATCTTATCTCTTCCAACAAAAATTTCCCATACTTCTGCTTCCCATATGGAATAACGGTACTTTTTTCTGACGACGATACGTTCACGAAGGTGAGGTCATTCGCACTGTTGGCATTTCGCAAAAGAATGTTACACGGAACCTTTTCCAGCTACTTTTGGTTAGTACAGAAATGGAACTTCCGCTTGTGGACCTTCTTCAGTGTAGTGTGTAGTGGAATGCATCATGGTCGGCATCTCCACTGGCTACTCTTCAATATGTAAGTATAAAGTGCAGTGGGACCTCTTTATCAGTAATATTAGACACACGAGCTCACGAAAGGATATATTTGCGTCAAATATTTTCTTGCTTATCGTTGGCATATTTTGTTAATTTTTAACGTTTTTCGAGAACAGATAATAACAAAGAAGACAGCCCGTTACCTTATTTTTAAACTGCCATCTTCAATTTTCCCATAGTTCGCTCTTTTTGACTGAACCAACTTATCAGTGGGGTCTAGTAATTGAACAACCTTCTTTACACAGTCGTTCTCCACAATTCAAAAGCGATTTCTAGCAATTGCTATGGAAAATAAATGAATTTATATTCAACCATGGGTCATAAATGGCCATAACGCCTACGCCTCCAGGCACAATGAAATAATGAAACGCCATAAATTTGTCGTTTAGACGTTCGTTAAATGCGCCAACAACGAGCAATCGAAACCTCTTTATTCCCATTGGTTTGATGGGAATATCTATGTCAGCATGCCATTTTCGGTTCTCTCGAATATTCCTTTCTTTTTTAATTTCTAGACGGTCGCTTACACATTGAGTGCATTCTTTTTGTTTCCGCTCATTTCGTAACGTTTTGTCGCTTTCTTCTATGCGTGATGACATTCACTAAGCTTTCGAGGGAACAGAACCA
This sequence comes from Ascaris suum, assembly GCA_013433145.1. Taxonomy (NCBI): domain Eukaryota; kingdom Metazoa; phylum Nematoda; class Chromadorea; order Rhabditida; family Ascarididae; genus Ascaris; species Ascaris suum. The sequence goes on from CM024175.1 coordinate 4,358,656, forward strand.
ACGATGAATTTGAAAATATGTGTGAAAGCGATCGCATCCGTTGGGCAACGTCGAACATGAAGCTCTAGTGCGCGTCGCTATACAAGTAAGACAGCTGCGATCTTGTGGCAGATATTGTGTTATTTGCTTGTTGTATGCAACTTAGTGGTAGTATGCAAGCTACGCTCAGAAAGACTAACAGCACTGTGATGGTACGCCCTTTCCGTTACTTACTATGTAATATTAAATCGTTTACGATAGGTAAACCATGTGCTAGAGAGTGATTCCTCGGAGCTGTTCGGCAAGAGGTGCTGCTAAATGCACCAGATTCTCGGTGATACTTCGTAATCGTCATTACTCCTCAAAGCTAAAAAGTAAGCCCCTAGAACTCTTCAGCTTCTGCATATAGACGATTTGCTCTTAACTTTTGTTGAGCATTCGAGGTTACTCTTAGCTAAGGTAGAAAGATCACTTATTACACTCGGCTATCCAGACTGCCAATGATATCTCTCATTCCTTACTAATTGATACTTGAAGTTGTAAAGTACTTGTCTACTACTCTCCACTTGTACACCTTTCATCTCATATAACTCTTGGTCAATATTCTAAAGCAGATACAACCAATTTCATTAGCAACTTCATGCTGGTACGTCTGCTGCGTTGTTTATTGTGTAAATAAAAGAGAAATGAACTAATAGATAAACTGATAAATAATTAGATAAACGATTAAACAAGTGTACAGATAGATAAATACGTGAACAAACAAACTGATGAACCTAAAATAAGTTGGTGGTTAGCAAAGGACACGAAAGTGGAGTACCATGCGTGAAACAGAGAACAAAAGAAACAAGAGGAGAAAAAAGAACAAAATACATCCTAAGGTAAGATGCTAAGGATCGTAACAGAAGTAAGAGATGAAAGAAAACGAACAGGTTTAAGAAATAGTTATCAGATACAAAAACTGATCTCTCGATAGTTATATATATATATATATATATATATATATATATATATATATATATATATATATATATATATATATATATATATATATATATATATATATATATATATATATATATATATATATATATATATATCCCTACTATCCCTAAAAGATGAGAATCTGGCTGTCATCTTTCACTCTTCCCCTAATATCACATCTCCAGCTAAAGATGCATCCGTCGTCCCTTGACTAGCAACAGCTGGGATAGCGAAGAGTGGTTAAGGAAAGGGGAGGAGGGGGTTTGATTTGTAATGTTTGACATCGCATGTGGTTGTGAACTGTTAGCAACCTGTGGTCGGAGACAACCATGCAACTAATTCTTAAGGAGGTCCAACACCAGAACCATGGGGCTGTTATCGCGTAGCTCGACGCAGCCTTCCAGATGTTACGCTCTCTCGATAGTTGCAATAGTCTTCATGCTGCTCTTGTGTCTGGTGAGTTTCATATGAAGCGGCCGATTTTCCGACTAATCTGCAATAAGTGCTTCTTTCGTCGTAAAATAAATGTCCCCACCATACCTGCCTCTTGAACCTGTCCCTATCCGTCGCGACGGGAGCTCTTAGCACTGTGCGCCTGTCGCGAAAACATCCTCACGATAACGTCCCAAGAATTCAAAAATTCCTGCAGCATTTTCCCAGTGTCGGCCGATGTGTTGAGATTGGCTGACACTGGGATCGAGGTCCACTGTCGGCTGGAGCTGCATATAAGCAGCCCCAGCTGACTAGTGGCATTCCGGAAGTAACGAATACTGCTCGACCCGGAATATGTCTTGTTTCTTTTATCGCCTGCTGTCCAACCCCGAATAGGTCTTGCTCCTATAACCGACTGCTGTCTAATTCCGAGTTCATCCTACTCTCCGGTGAGTCCCGATTCGTTTTCTTCTACACTATCCGAAGCCAGTTCGGACAGTTCAAGCAGTATCGAGCGACTGACGGAAGAAAGTGTGACCCCTGAAGATCCAATTTGCAGTGGCAGTTGCACTGTAAAACTTCTTTCATTTAATATAGAAAGCACTGAGAAACGAAGTGTTAAAACACCTGTCATCTTAAGCGACGGCAGTAAAAGCGTCGACCCCCCTAACCCATAACTAAGCTGACGAGGCGCCTTGAGGTATTCGCCATAAAAGGTGAGGGCATCTAGCTCTCCCCCCCCCCCCCCCCCCCTCCCACTACCGATAATATTGTTAAGGCATTTTAGTTTCGCTTACATTACTGCTGGTTTATTTTCCAGTCGTCCAAGAAGGCAGCAACATGATTTCACTCACGTCTGACGCTATTAGCAAGAGCAGTCTCACGGTGACAAGAAGTCCCAGTGCAATTTTCCCACTTTCTTTCTCTTGTTGGCATCTCCCCTCTTCTTGCAGGCGTGTGTTCATCTCATCTTCACTGAAGGAACCACTTGCCTCTCCAGTAAACAGGTGACAAACAACAAGGCTCCCCTCCTCATTTGTGAGAGTTTCGATGTAATTGCTGGAGATGCACTAATAGATTCCTGTATCCGAAATGACCTTTTAATGCACAGTTCGGTTCCATCCATGGCTCGCCCATGATTTCGTAATTAACGCTTCGGTTGTTTAGTAACTAGATGTCTGCATTGGACACGAGATGTCAGAATAAACTTGTGTGCATTGACCGTTCAAGGGTCCCTGATGAGTCCGGCTGCGAAAAGATATTCATGAATCCGGAAAAGTACGACGTAGTCAGCTAATCTTTGAAGTGAGTCAGAGCAATTTTATATGGGCGAAGTTTTGGAGCCGGAATTGGGAAAAGCTTACTTATGCTGCATTCGGTTCATAGTTGCCTCCTACGAAGAAGTGTTTCGGGTTCTGCTTTGTTTCTTGTGCACATTAACGATGTTTCTGGTCTCATTCTTTGTGGCACCGGACCCATTCCTGATGACTTCGAAATTATCATCGACTACGTGATCATGGTTACCTTGCAGATGGGCCTAGATACACTCTCCGCGATGGTTTTTCTTATGTAGAGGGTGTTAATTGTCTTGTTCTGTAAGCAAGCCTAAACATCAGCGGAGGTTGTAGTTTCCAATGTTGCTTAAAAATAATCGAGAATTGCAAATTGCTCATTCTGCGCTTTGCTGCATAAATGTAATGAGCATTACCGAGAGGCCTTCATTACTTGCTGCCGACCGATTTTCCACAGCGTTTGGCGATTTGAGGTGTTTTTGAATGGTGACGCTGCTTCTCATTTCAAGTTTCCGATGAATGGATTATTGAGTGAGTGCTTTGTTTTCTACAACGTAGGCTCTATGCTTACATTATGCAAGTTACCTTCACTTGCACGCGGGAAGCACCGCTAATAGCGTGAGGGGAAGTGAAGAGAGGAAGGATCGGCCTAGTCCACGGAAATTTTTGGAGCCGCTGAGTTCATTTTCCCTGAAATTTCGACATTGGTATGGAGACCTTTATTTTTTATTTCGACCTTGCACGCTGCTTCTCTGAATTTGCTGATCTGGTGGTGTGCTGTCTGCAAATATGCCAATATTGGTATGCTTGAAATGGGAAGCCTTGCAGAAAGCACATATCTTGTCGCCTATTATTAGATCTTACAGTGACAATAACTCGATTTGAAATGCTCAGCTTGGAAAAAAAGTGGGCAAAGAGCTTTCTTCTGGCAGTATAGTTTGTCTCATCTAGGCAGTCTCACAAATGGCCTGTCATAATCAACTCTTCATGTTGAATACCGAACTCCTCATCCATTATTACTCGCTTGCTGCAAACACCTCCTTAGATATTAAGTTTAACTACCGCACAGACATTCAAGCAGTACGCTTATATGCTCATACTAAAGCATAAAGCAGCACTGACATGCAGTACTGAATGCTGTTCTCTGGGAGACCATAATGTGACGTCCCACTACGGTAATTTGTCCTCTGATCATTACGATGAAAACTTTGATTTCAATTAGTTTGTTCAGCCATATGGCGCATTTCAAACAGTATGAAAGAATTAGCTGGTTGCTCCTCTTTGCTTTTTTTGGTTAGGAGACAAGTTTCTTCGCTAGCTGCGAGCGAGATTTATGTTTCTGTGGTGCCGATGATGAGCCCAATCACTTTTTGACCCCGTAGCGAAAAAATAAATCTCGAGACGTTGCTTCACAAAAGCATCAAATTTTATTCTATCGTGCTGTTAGGCATCCTTCTTTCAAAATTTATAGACGTCACCTTGGTCAACAATTGTAAATTATATTGTTCGGGCGAAGTAACTACTAAAACTCGGAAGCCTCCGATGGTTGCACATAGCTAAGCTGGGGTGCTGTGGGTGTTAAAAGAAAGTGAATTTTTGCATTTCTCCTGCTGGTCGTGATAGAGAAGTAGTATCACATGGCGAAGGCATCTGTGTTGTTCAGTTACCAACGACATTTGCTTAATCCAGAAAATTTGCTCAGTCCCCGAGTTTTATAGAAGATCTTTGTTTGCCAAAGATGGTCGGATTTGATATTTCAAAGAGGCACGTTGAGCGGAATTGTTCAAATTTACTTCACTGTGATAATTTGTTTGGGCTTACAAGCGTCAACTTTCCGCTTGGAAAAAATAAAGAATGCAAATCTGAATATTCGGCACGATAGATCCAACTGGCGAAGCTGAACATGCTCTATAGTTGGAAAAACCATGGATTGCAACATCTGAATGCGCTTTACAGCGCATGTTTTTAATCACTCTAAAATCATGGTTGGTATGTTATCTATATCAGTGCAAAATGCTAAGCACTTCCTCATGAGATGAGCCATTAAAGAAAATAGCTATTGTGCTGGTACCTTACTGGAAATTCAATTCCAGAGTAACACTCGGCCAATTATGATGTTGAATATTTTCCTCGTCCCCTCCCTCTCACGCATATATATATATATATATATATATATATATATATATATATATATATATATATATATATATATATATATATATATATATATATATATATATATATATATATATATATATACGGGGCCGGTGGGTTTACTCACTTGTGATCCACCACCAACGGAACGAGGGAAAGGAGAGCTGGGGCCCTCTTCCGCATGGCAAGGAACCGACCTCCACGTGGTGGCCCTGGGCAACGGAATTGATGAGAGGATGTAATCCTCTCTATCACATGCAAGATGGATGAGATCGAGGTATCCGGCTAACAGGTTCCAAATGAGCACCTTTCCCATAGCTGGGGATATGGGTTAGGCGTCCTCTGACATACAAGAGGAATCAGACTCGTTCGTGCCCGGTCATTAACATCGATCAGCGGGAGGGCCGGACTGAAGTAAATTTCCTGTTGGCCCCAGTGCAGGTGGAGCTCGGACCCGAAAAACTAACCCTAAGAGGACCACAACCCGAAGGGATGGACGCAGTCGCCCCGGCACGTTTGGTGTTGGTTATCCTGGACTGTTGTGGGACGGAAAGCTATGTCTTGTCCAGTCAATTTTCTTTTCAATGAGGGACCCCTGAGCCCGGCGTGAGCCAATCTCAGGTACTGACTCCTCGGAGTCCTTAGGTATGGGCACCCACCCTTCACCTCGGCTAAATGATGACGAGGTGATAAACGCCCCAAGGGTCACGAAAGTGACCCCGTTCATGTTGTGCGTGCGCCTCGAACGTTACACCCGATGCGATTGGAACTCCCAATCGGAGTAAATATTCTCGGAGAAGAGAAGCCTCTCAACTACGGCAAGATTCAGCAATAGCTGAGGAAGCCCAATTAGACAGCACCGAGAAACCTAATGAAGGACGTCGTCCTCCTTCGAGAGGCGGCAGGAAGCTCTGGAGTGAAAAGGAGATCGCCACATTAAGGAGATTGTGTGAGGCCTATGGAAATAGGCAGGTATGCTGGAAGGAGGTTCAGAGGAAGTTTGCGGACTTCCACGAGGAAAGAACAGTGGCCGCGTTAGCCACGAAGTGGGGAGCTCTTAAACGCTCAAGAGCTCTGATGGTTGGTGCGCACCGACTCCCGATCATGATCCAGAGCATGGACCAGCGGGCGAGGGAGATGGAGGTACAGCCTCGCAAGAGGATGTACCTACCGATGATCCAGTACCCGCGAACGGCCCGACAGAGGGCAAGGAATCGGATGTGAGACCAGCAGTGGCCTGTAGGTGTGCGGAACCGGAGAAGCAACTGATGAAGTCGGATGTGAGACCGCCTGCGGTCGTCAGACTTGCAGATCCGGAGCAGGATACGATGAAATCGGGTGTGAAACCGGTTGCACTTGACGGGTCTGCGGATCTGGAGGAGTATCCGAAAGAGAGGGATATCGAGCAGAAGGGTGTTGACTTTGAGGGGGAACCGAGGTTTCGTGCCTTTCGGAAATCCTTCTATGGGTATTTCAGATGGGCTGTCAACTCGTTTGATAGGGAACCTGTCAAGCGAGTAAGGCGGGACTGTCCCAAGGTATTTTACGCTTATGCGGATTACCTTATCGCAACCGGAAGTTCTAAGGCATTGGGACCAAATCAATCCAGAATTGGTCGCTTGAACGGATTGGTCTATGCGGCAGCTAGAACAATCCACCAATTCTGGAGGGAAGAGTTAGGCCAACGTCAGCGAGGCGAGAAGGGATGGTACACGAAAACCAAGGCAACCCGTGAAGACCTTCAGATCCTCATCTCTATGATGGAATCTGAACTTGCAGAAGGAAGGAGAAGAGGAAGCCCGGCGCTAAACAGCTGGAGAATATCCATAAGCTTGTTGGAAGACTTGGAACGCGCAGCACATCGGGCATCGTCAGAAGGCTAGAGATAACAAGACAGAGGCTCAAACTGTTGGAAGACAGAATAAGTTTGCGTGAGCAAGAGAAGAGGCGGAAACGATTGCGCAAGCAATTTGCGGAAACCCCTTCTCTAAAATTACTCACAAACAGAGCCAAAGATAGGGGCGATACGATGGTTACCATGAAATCTGCAATGGACTTCTGGAGACCAATAATTGGCAGACGAATTACCTCCAATCCGGACCAATTGAAAATCTTAACAGACTGGAGAGATGAGCAGAAGAAGGTTTATCCAACAGACCTGGATTTAGAAAAGGCCGATCTTGAGGAGAAGTATGAGGGAGCAATCAGGAGAATCCAACCGTGGAAAGCTCCCGGTCCCGACGGATTACATTCCCACTGGTGGAAAGCTTTACCGTCGGCCAAGAGGCTACTGGGTGAACTGGTGGTTGATTGGCTGACAACAGGTAAGGTTGCCACTGGCTGGATGTGCTGAGGGAGGACAATCCTGATCCCTAAGAAGGGTTATATATATATATATATATATATATATATATATATATATATATATATATATATATATATATATATATATATATATATATATATAATATTCGAAGAAGTTTGGCAAATATTCCGCAAGACCTTTTTGTGATGACAAGGTGGAAAATGAATACACTTGAATAAAACGCCGATGATATCTGTAAATAGGTTTTCATCGTTTTTGCAAGACATCATGAAGATAACATTCAATGCAATTTCTTCACAAAACTTTGGAAACCTCATTTGATTTGCATGAAACTATAGATAGGGAGATTTTGGAAAATGTCATCTATACTCTTGAAGTGACATCGCAGACTCACGAAGGCATATTTTTCTGGTCAGTGTAAGCAACGTTTCGTATTCATATACAGTGATCAATCATGATACCAATTTCAACTCTCTGCATTTAATGAGGAGCACTGGAGACTTCTGAGTCTATGTTTGTTTACTTCCCATAAAGTCATATAAAAGACACTATTCTCGATATTTTTTGATGGAATACGAAGAAAATCGAAAATTTTGTGAAACAATCAATTGATTCTCAAGTTTGGTTGTGAAAGTCACTTTTGTCGGCCGTAATGCTTTTTATGCTCATGTTTGATATGTTCTATGCTTATCTTTAGTTGAATATTTTTATGCGAATTTTAAAGAGAATTCTGATGGAGATGCTGCCTCCTCTCAATAGAAATAGTATAATTCAAACAATATATGACAACTTTCAAAATTTACCGGTTCTAAAATGTTCTGAAGGTAAATTTTCATTGTAATCGCGGCCGAAGTTCATTGTAACCTTTCAGAGTTCTCTAGCAAATTCAGATTGTTTCATATCCCCGAAATATCATTCTGAGGTACTGGAAGAATAATTCAGCACCTATTCGCAAAACTATTAGAGGAAACAAGAAGGTGCTCTGATTGAACGCGTTTACGTCCAAGCAAATACAAAGATATCTGCAAAATGGGTCTAATGTATGCGGAAATGGGATCGATAATAACAGCGAACGCTTTGAAGCACTTGAGGCGATGTGACAAATATATTTTTTAGGGTCCTGATAAATAAACCATTTTACAGTTGGTTTCGTGCCAACCCTGATCTTGCTGTCATCAACTGAACTGCGAAGCCCAAATTTCGACTTTGTGAAGCATCGGATAGCCTTGTTAACTTCTTGGAGCCTCATTCTTTATAAGATATAAAGGCAGTTGTGTGCTACCACCACATAAGTGACATTATTGATCTAGTTTACATAATCACCGTCCAGTCACACCTTTATCTTTCATTGGAAGAATATGGTGAGTATGTATGGGTAATTAGTTGCCGCAACCGAATGACATGGTCAGGTTTAAATTGCACTAGGCTGTTCCCTTGGGATGGAAGCTCCATCCAGTAGCGATGAATTGGCCATCTCAATAGGTTTAATTACTGCAAAACTTTCTGTGTTCTATTCATTCAGCTGTGTAGTTTTTTTTTTCTTTCATTTCGGTGGCATTTGTATTTTCAACAACACGAATTCCCCCTGTCATTTATCTCCTTCTTCATATGTTCTGTTTCATAGGCGTAGTTATCTGCAAAGTGGATCTTCGAATGCTGAGTTGCCGCAGGTATAAAAAATTAATAAAACTCAAACAACTATTTTCGGTAACTTAAGAAAAATATGACCAAATTGGCTGACTTGTCAAAAAATGGGGCCACACAAATCGGATTGGCCTGGAATTAGTCTAGAACATTGTCATGATCTGCACAAAAACTGGTGCATGTGAGCGCAAACCGACGTGCGAGCGATTCCAAGAGACAAAAAATAACATCATTTCTAGTGATCTTTTGATGAGGTGTTCGAGAACATCTTCTATCAAGTGGCGCAGAGTTTTTTCACGAGTTTCTTAAAACGTGACTGCAAAAATTTTCCTTCATTTAAAATTAAAGCTGAACTTATGACAATGAATATACGGGACTGTTTTTAGGTCAGTCATACATGGTTATTATCAGAATAATGCCCATCGTTAATCAAAATCCGTGTCTTGTAAGTGGAAGGAAGACAAGAAAAGATGACGAAGTAAAAAACAAACCAGTGATATACTCGTTGAGAAATTTCTTCGCACTGTTCGACTAACTTAACGCCTCGTGAAGTCTCAGAATTATCGTCTGCATTGCGGTTATGTCCCCACCTGCAGTAACTTTGCAATCCGCATCCGTGCAGTCATCGGTAATTCATCAACATCATCGAAATTATCACTTATTAAGCTTAAAGAAATTTCTAACATAGCTAATTTTCTTAGAAGCTTTCATTCCCCGAGTCATAAAATCTTGAAGCTAGTACATCGCCTGCTCAATACAGTGAGCTGCGCATAATTTGAATTCGTTCATTGCTAGCTTATTTCGCTGATGAGCGCAGTGCGCGTGAATTTCTCAGAGAAGAAAATTAGAAGTGGTTAGTTTCTTTATATCTTTTCCTGGCATTTTTAACGTATTGTCAGTGTCAATAGAATCCTTTCCTATGAAACTACAAGACGATCCATCTGTTTGCTAGCATCGCCGTTCGAACAAATATAAGTCAAAACGAACAGACCTGTTCAGCAACAGTTTTCAGCTACACTTCATCTGCTAGGCTCCATGACGACGGACTGAAGATTTGATGGTGTTTTTTTCAAGCAGTACCTCCGGCTGTTACCCATCCGATTTTGCTGACACCCATTATGAGATATTGTTGCACTAAATATCAATTGAATCGAGCGACGATTGAAGAAATTTGCTCATGAATGTGAAGTTTTTGTAAAGTTCTCAACCGCCTGAAAGGTTCATATGAAAATTTGATGCATGGTTCCGCTCAAAGCTATCACCCGAATTTCGTTGATTGTAACGCACTCAAATGCGCTTTCATTAACAATCTAGTTGCCACAAACATGGATTCTCGTCTCGTGCGCGCAAGCAGTCTTGAGTTCCGAAACGTGAGCAGTCGATTATAGAAGATCGAAAAGGAACACCATTGACAACTAACAATGGTTTGGCTATTATCTTTGAATTAGAAGAGCTGACACCAGTAGAAATGTACCAGTATTGTTACCAGTATTACCTATTAATAATCTCTATACAACTTTTTTAAAAGTTAACCGCTCATTTTCACACTGAATACGACACTAGTGAAGTTTCAGGTATCAAAAATACCTGTCAGTATTGCCAGTGCAACTCATTAGTACTGCTTATTGGCAATTGCACTATCAGGTGCATTCTGCTAATAACAGTGGTTGAAAGCATCTCCCAGAACAATTTATTAGTGACACAACTGAACAGATATGCATTTATGTTACGATTAATTAAGTGCTCATTAGTAGAGCAGCAAATGAGCAGCAGTAGTCCCAACATTAGCTAGGTAACTTGCTCGTGGCACTACTTACTATCACTGCTAGTGTCAAGTAGTAGTATAGGGCTACTCCTAGTCAGCAGGGTCAGTGCCGCCAATAATCCGTTACAAAAGTGATATCACTCGAACTACTTTCGTAGCAACGTTGCTGCAAAATCGTGCCGCCATCAGTCGTGAGCTGTAAGAATGTGAGCCGCACATTCGAAGGATGCACTAATAGTATCGGGGCTATTGATGGGAGTAACTTATTGCTCTCTCCGAGTTGTCTTTTCCGAATCAGCACTAAGAAATTCCCCTCTCGCGTGACCACTATTTCCGATGCATGAAAAACAAGTTGAAGCGTTCAACTAAAGGAAATTACTGTTTTAATTTCCCATCTCCTGAAATAATTAACGCATTTATGGTGTCTACAGCTCTGAAAAATGACATTTTTAGTTCTGCTCTCCCAAAGTAATGAACAGAACAGGGCACAAGCGCTGCAACCACCTGTTATTGATCTCATCCCCCAAGATAGCCGTAGTATTTGCCTAATATCGTGACTGGGAAAATGTTTTGCTTTCTTGCAAATTTTTACAAAGGTGCATTTCGAATCGACAGAGAAAAAATGAAAGTAAATTTAGTGGTCATAATTTCCATTATTGAATGAACCTCTATAGGCGAGTTTAGGTTACAGGCACGGTGGAAGTAGGTGCATAGCATATTTTGCATCTACTTCCACCTTATCATCTGTCATGTTGTACCGTATCTAGTAAGCTGTCATGTTCGCTCGTCGCATAACGTTTCAAGTGACTTGCCGTGAAGGCTCTCCGAATTGTGTCGTACCGCAACTTGAACAATGCATATCCCCTCAACATATCATAAGTGTGCAATATTACTAGTTTGGTTGCAGAATAAAGAGTAGTGTGTTGGTTTAATCAAGTGAAGAAGGAAACTGGAAGTCGTATCAATTATTTTGATACACTTCTTGATTAGAGCTGAGCAGGTAAGCCCTCAAAGAACGCTCCGTCAATGTGCACAACTTCGAGTCATAGTCGATGTTTTTCAAATCGGTGAGTATGTGCAGGTGGGAACGATAGCGAAAATAACAAATGAAATGTGATCTGCAAAAAATGAGCGTGCAGCGTTGCATTTATTCTTTCGAGAGAAACCGATAGAATGAAGTCGACTGCAAACGATAACAGCTTCAGCTGAGACGGGAAACGGAAACTGCATACAAAAAGAGAGCATACAATTTGAATTATATGCAATTTTCGACGCCGAAAATTGAAATCTCGAAGGAATTAATCTTGCGCTAATTAAGTTGGCATCTGTAGCAGTAGTATGTTTACATTTTCGTGCAAGTGCTCAATTTAGATGTCGTCATTGACTCACACCTAAAGCGTTCTCCTTATCAATTTGCTGTAGTTTTTGGAAACCGATTCTGATTTGATCGCATCTCTTTCGCTTTGTCTTACGCATCTCTCAGAATATTTGTCTCACCTAGCGATAGGTTCACACGAGATATGTGAACACATACGCTACACTCCGGATTTTCTATAAAGACGAGCTGAACGTTGTTGGCGGTGACTTCGAAAGGGCAACTTGCTTTTTCTCCATATAATGGAGGTTTAAATCTCATTAAGAAAATTCAGAAAGTTTTCAACTCACTCAGCGTATGATATACTAACTTTATTGAGATTTACTGTAACTCATCTAAAGTCCATAGTTGCTAGTTTATTCTCAGATTCTCTGTTCATGATTACCCGAAATGAACACGTTTAGGGATTTTTCCCGGAATTCTTCAATGGTAGAAAATTGCGCTTTCTTGCTCTGATGAAAAAAATCTGCTCGTTATTCCGTCATGGTTCAAAATCAATATCGAAAATTGATCTCAGGCGTATTAGTTAGTTTCAGTCTGCTTCAACCTGTCGCGCTTAGCTTTCTTCTCAAATTTTATAACCAGCTTCGAAAAATTTGCATTTCAAGGACGACGCCATAGTTTCCCAGTGGGACATTCGAATTCATCGAAGACTTGTTGGTAAATTGGGTCCCCACAGGTACTCGATGAGTGACTCGGAGACCTGAAGAATGTCAGAAGTTCAGGGAATTCTTCCTCCAATCACTGGTGTGCCCAGCAAGTGGACTTCAACGTTTCAAATCAAATTTACGGATTGAGAAAATGCTTGACCAATAAGCATTTGTTATTATCCATTCCGTTTGAAAATGTCTATTAGTTGAACTGTCATTAATAAAGCGGAACAAAACTGCTTAACAGTAGCGATTTGTTTTGACGCTAAAGACAATGAAGAACGAAACTTCTAGGCAGGCGTAAAGTGTGGCAACAATGTACGTAGGGAATGTTGTGTTCATTTAAGCAGCTGATGAGAAATCATGAAACTTCGGTGATGTTTTTCTTTGTAAGAAATGAAATGCACATATTTCTACTGGCAAATTTATGGGCGCACGAAGATTTATCGAAAAAGAAAGACGTTCAGTTGCTATTGCATGGAAGGGTCACCGACACGTCGGAGGTTTTTGAAATCGAATGATCAGCAAATGTGACACAAAAATGTACAAATGATCTAGATATTTTAAAACGATTGCACAAAAAGTTGCCAATCTAGAGAAAGTTGATGCCTTCGATTAAGAGGGTCGTAGTTCCAAAGTCATTGTCATGGACGGGTTTTGAATATTGAGTTTCATTACTAGTGAAACAGCATGCGTCTTCCTCTATGTCGTTCGTTGTCTTTTCCACCTAATCATGGCTCCTCCTTGTTAGTGTTCTTAGCACTGTAGTCCTGTGACGTCCTGCTTGCGTTCCGCGATGGTGAGTTGCCGCTTCTGTCAGTTCATCTAATTCAGAGAAAACTTTCGTTCATTTAAATTAAGAATATTGCACCTTTGATTCATGAACGATTCAAACTCCTTTTTTGGCACGCACAAGAAGAGCAAAAATATCACTCACTAGCTTTATCATTTGATGCTTGATGCGCATGATTGGAATAATTTATCCCTGATCCCACCGTCTCTTAAAGAAGTTCCGAGAGATATCGCGTAGAGAGTAGACGCTTATGGAGAATTAAAACTCAATATCTATGAGAATTTTACCAAAGCTACATGTTGTGCACGTTGCATCTTATTTTGCTAATGGAAACGTAATATTATTAATGCACCAATTTTATTAATTGACCTATCTTGCTATCGATGTGCTCCCAATTATGAGCGGCTGCACAAATTACCGTAATAAATCGTCTGCGGATCCGCTATTGACGTAGGAAATGCATAACATTGAGAATTATTGGCTTTTCGATATGATGCATAACATTTCCGGAATGCAGTCAAGCAGATAATGCTTCGCACAGAACTGATCAGTTTTCTGAATCAGAAACGAGCCTTTCTGATCGCCAAATGAGCCTTAGAGAGCAAACTTATAGTCGCAATTACAATTTCATCTTCCAGCCTCTTGTAATCATGAAACTGGTAAGCCATCCAGCCAGATTTCAACTGTGTGCTAAGGATGAAACGGAGAGAGTTAGAAGAATAGCTACGAAGAGGGAGTAGCGGCAACAGAGGTGCTCTCTCTCACCTCCCCAAATGTTATGGGGATCATTCCCTTCTAATTGTCAGTTCTTGAAAATTGAGACATTCGCAAAGACTGCACTTACAATGCAGAGAGCAAAGAGGGAAAATTCCTCTTGCAAGAGATGTCCTCATCGCAGTGTTTCTCACAGTAAGGCCTAATGCATCAAGCTCTGTAGTGAATGAAGTGTTGCTCTCCACTGTTCATCCTTGAAAATCAACGAGCACTATTTATTTATTTATTTATTTACTTACTTTAATCGACAAAGAATTCGTAACGAATGACACTACATGTTAGGCAATCGTTACTCTATAGTCGAGCAGCTCGGTCTGGCGCGCTTAATAAACTGCTCGAGTTTTTTAAAATCTCCTCGCTGACGCCTCGTACCAGGTGACGACCATATCCCAAACCGGGAGACTCTGACAGGAAAAGTTAGGAAAGTGTAGTTTTTCCTTCAAATGTCGAATTCAAAATGAAGGATCGAGATGAAAAACTTTCGGTTGGACGGCATTCCTATCCACAATATCTTTGTTTTGTTTCTCAGACAGTAACGTTTACGACAATTGCAAGCGGAGTGGCAGCGATTATAGTGAGATGAGGTGGCTTGTGAGTATAATAAGGAAGCGGTGTGCAGTTAAAATTCGATTTTTCGTTACGAAAATGGCGTGCTCTAAGAGGACAAAGCACAGATTGGTTCAGTTGCAAGTGAAATAATTTCGATGACTGCTGTAAATCATATTGAGATAGACGTAACCCTTGTCGGGAACTTCTTTGAGAACGGTTGAAAGAAAAATTTCGAGGCATCAGAGCGAGGTCAAGATCTCTGCTGAAGAGCAGGAGAAGTAGGTGATGGTGAATTATTCGAGCGCAAGCATGCGGTTGCAGGGCTGAGCAATACATTCCGAATGGGTACATCCGATTAGGGATTTGGTCTTTTAAATTACCGCCAACTTGTCGCTTAGCTAATTTACTATTGTTAGAAATTAGGTTTTTGTATATCAGTTTCCTAATACCTATTGGCTCTTGCCTCTACCTACTAGTGTATAACTATAATCATACCACCTCTCAAATTTATCATATGGATTTTTCCAAACTCTTGCTCAGTTCAGAGCCCGTTCTAGCTGAGAGCATACCAGTTCAGAGGTTTACAGAGCTCGACCTCCTCCTCTCTAAGCTTTTAGCCGCCTCTCTCACACACGTGAGCTAACTTCTACAAATCGGAATGCGTGTTTCGATAAGAGAAAGAGACCTCGTCCTATTCCTGCGTTCCTCTTGCAAATCACGTAAGACCCCGCCTTCGTCAGTTTGCTACGATCGAATAAGCTAAGGGGTGTGCAAGGGAAAAAACCGTTGGTTGAGAAGGAGGCCATGAATACAAGGTACAAGAAAGTAGCCAGCCCCCTCACATGATAGGCGCGGAGAAAAGACGATGGGAGAGTGCATTCACCCGTCCTATTTTCTCATTTCGCTTCTGTTGGTCTTAATTAAAGGCCATCGTACAGGTGGCCAAACGCCCAGGTGATAGTGTGCTATTCTTACAGAGGTTTGCAGGGAAGCGAACAAAAGTCCACAGAGGTGGCTTCACGAATTCAGGAGCAAGAGCCTCAGTGGGGCTCGTGGCCTGCAAGGGAGGGAGAAGGAAGGAGGAGTCCGAAGAGAGGCGCCGCTGAAGAGTAACATTCGCTCAGCTGTAAGAGCGACTAGTCTCTAAAGAGTAAAGCCCAATGTCATTGTAATTTTGCGACGACAAGTGCATAAAAGTAGTGCATGCGCAGAAATAATTTAGTAACTACTCTTCATAGTAGGAAAATACACGCTGCAATTTTTCACTAAATGCGCTTTTGAAATTGCGGACCTGAATTTAGAGATCTTTTGTGATTTACAATCCCAACCTTTCATATAGCTTTAGTCCCGGAGTTCTTTTTGCAACTCCGAATTCATTTTTTACAAGTCTGTTGCATCGTTTCTGCGCTGTTGTTCGAACTCGAAAGCAAAAGACGCGTGAAGTGCTATATTTGGTGGAGATAATGTAAGAAACAATTCCGACCTCCTATCCGACCTGCAGTCATACAATTCACACTGATCCATCGTAATCGTAAGAAGTCAGATGTTCAACTGTGCTAAAAGAAAGTTTATACTGGTGAAATTATCATTCTAAATGCGCCGATTCATAGAAAAACGAGTGTTTCGGACAAGACCTAGATGTGTGCCACGACCATTTAAAGCACAAGACCGCCATTCTGCACGCATTCTTTTGCTTCAATAATTTTGAGTTCTGACGATCAGAATTTTCAGCTCCTCTTAAAGTTCACCTTATTAAACCGACAATGATATGTGGCATCGGTGACCGCTGTTTAGATTACATTAATGAGCACTCTATCTTTCTATGCTCACTGTGTATTTATTCATTTTGTATCGAATATGCTCAAGAGCTGTTGTGAGGGACAATTTTGTGCTGTTGTTAAAGAACTTAGGTTGCACGGATGAGAAAACACGTGCAGATAGGAAGGCAAAGGGTAAATTTTTTCAATAAACAATAGTTCAAATTCATTATTTTTTGTTGACTGCAGATGGCGTACAAAAGAACAGCATCAAAAACCATTGAATCTCATTTTAATCCATTCCGTCGATATGGAACTGCACGTCCGTCTCGCCCTCCTTAGAAAGCCAACTGCAATTTGTATGGAAGAATACTGCTAATTACTTGGTTTCTTCAACAATTCGCCTAAACAAATAAATTGCTTGGTAACACAGGTCGAGACTTCGTTCCCATTTCGATCAATCGTTTGCCAATCTTCCACAGGTGCGAACGGTACTTCAAATTCATTTTCCAACTGCACAAGTGGTTTTGCTGGACAGTGGCTTTACGCTCAGCAACAGTAACCCTGCCGCTGCTTCAGTTCGCATTCGTCACTTGCAGTACGACATACATCCGCTCCTTTGCTTACTTCCGGCTCGATCAACACTGATCCCAGGCTACCTTATGAATGCATCTATGCATTACCACCTGGGATCCCATCAAAATCACATACGCGTAGAGCTCTTTTTTTTGACCAGTGGTTGAATTATACCAAACTGCTGTCATACAGAAACGAGTTAGAGAGATACTGGAACTGACGAGGACCGCACAATTTCCCAGTTTTATATTATTCATGCTCCTCTTATGTTTCTGGACCGCGACCACGATGCACCTCACTTTCTTGGGATCTGACAGGAAAGATCGCACCACTTCTTGAAGCATATGATATTTCATGTCTCCTGCTCAATGTCTTCCTCTTCGTATCGCGAGCCAGAGGTCCCCTTTGGTGCACTTCTCATTTGCCTTGTCCTGGTGATATTGATCTTCAGACTGGTCTTCCCATTCTTTTGTTCCCGCTTCGCCAGCATGCGATGCGGTTCCTCCAGCAACTCCGCTAAGTGCATAATAATATGAGCAGTGTTGAAATAAAAAAATATGCTGGCTTAACATGGGATATCTTTCTATCCCACGCTAGCCTTTGCATAGCGCTATTCGAGGTGAGCGTTCATTTTGCATAGTTATTCATTTCAGCTGGGTTTTTTGAGCAAAGGCGACGATTGAGATTTGATGCTAACGTAATCTGTGCATCCCTTCCTTTCTTCATTATCCCCTCCGTTCTGTCCACGGTCTTGTTGCCAGTTTTTGCTTACGTTGCCGGTTGTCGGTTGGTAATTGGCATTAAGCTATTTTAACGTTCGTTTCCGAAAAGGTTTGCTCCTGCAAAAGACTCCTGCAAAAGACATTTTGTTTCCTTTCTGAGGTTTTGTTATTTAATTTCTTGCTGTTGCCGAAGATCACATAAAGTCTCATTCTTCGTTAAGCCGTGAATGTTGCTTTTTGTTGCAATGCGTGCATTATGAAGCTTTTCAGCAAGCTTAAGCATGCCAGCTTAAAAGATCCTGGACACACATAAGCGTCGACGTTAGCAACTCTTCCTTGCACAGAGAAGGCACTTTGATGTACCACAAAGATGACAACAGCGGCACTGTATTAGCGGATAAACACTGTTCGCTTTGTAAACGGCAGCAGAAGGAGTCGATAGTTGCCCTGAACCGTAACAAATATGTAGCTGTATAGACTAGTTCAGCCATGCTGGTTTTAATTCGCTTACCGTCTGAAGAATTTGCCTTCGTTCCTGTTATGATTATTGAAATGAGTAGGCCACTACGCTATGCGTGCCATCGTGACCTGTCGTTTTGTTGTTGATGTCCACAGAGTGCTTTTAAAGCAGCTGTGCAGTTCGTCCTGCTAAGTCGATTCATTCAAGTTGCCGACGTTTTCGTATTTCCTCTAAGCAGCCCTAACGGCCCAGTTTTATCTTCATGTTATCAGCCTTCTTTTCCAAGCGTATGTGAGATGAATCGACATAGACGAGACCGAGCGCGTCCGATGTCAATCTCAAAATAACTGGCCCTCCAAATTCTATTGTTTGATTATAAATGGAATGTTTTAGTTCGTTTTAGCGTGATGGTTTTGTGTCGGATTTGCTAGAGCGCTACAGCACGATGTGTACGAAGTGGGGGTTCTCGCCCCGAAAGGTATCAACCCTGCTCTGCCGTTCCCAACGATGCTCACGATTTTTTGTGTTCGCTTATGTTGTTACTGCGATTGCCGAAGTGCCTTCTCTGTGACTGAAGATGTATGCTCGGAAGTTCACTGCTTCGTCTAATTAGAGCCACGGGTCGCGGTGCTTCTGTTTATTTTACACTTTATTGCTCTTAAATTTGCTTTTGCAATATTGTAAAATTATTTGTGTTCGTTTGCCCTACCGAACTTAGCCATGCAGTCTTTTCGTCATTTGGCATAAAGCTTATTCCATCACCATTGGTCTGCATACATCCAGGCCTTCGTTCACACCTCTAACAATCTCGCTGCTTAGTCTGCTGGGTCGGAATAAAATGCCGTTTACAAGCCATCAGCAAAAGAAATTGCTTTTTCAATACACTTTAACAAAGAACTTCAGAAAAAGTGACTTTGAAAATGCGTGGCAATATATGGCAAGCCAATACTCTAAGAAACGCCCTGATATTGGCACACTGAAGACACCGCTTCATTTTTTTCTCCTTGCGAAATAACAAGCTAATAGCTCTTTTCGTTGCTTGTCCGTCATTGACGGCGTTGTGTAATTATTGCCAGGGTGTATATGAATAGTCGTCAAGAAACATGCCGTCAGTAGGTCCCTCTTGTCAGATACAGGTGCATGCACTCCATCTAGCTGGATTATCACGACTAGTCGAAAATCCGGCAAAAAGTGCGAACAGCACTCTCTCCTAGAAACGCTCCCAGCAGCTACGACATGCCTGGCCAATGCTGCAGTAGTTAGCATTTTCGATTTGCAGCGTCATTGCATCGAAACGCAATTGGTTTCAGTGCACCTTTGACTAGAAACTTATTACTCCTGCGTCTGTTGAGGGCTCAATTCTGACAGCTAGTGCTAGCAGCAAGTCTCTATTCGTACTCTCGAAGCACTTGCCAAACTGAGCTCTACTGTCAGTGCTATCTTTTGTCTATCTGCGGCTGCCCCAAGCAGCCTTTCAATTGGGTCTGCTCTAGGCTGTATTTTCCTGAAACAGGTCGATCATTAGCACAACTTGGAATGCGCAATTCGCACCAGCGCCTCTGGCACGCCTCTCTGCTTCTGCAAAAGGCGTAAACGTCCCTTCCCCAGCGCATCGCTCTCATTATTCTTCCCTCTTCGAGTATGAAGGCTTCCGTTTCGAATCCTCCCTCTGATCATCGGTCCAGATAGCAATACTGGCACTTGGCGTTATCATTGCTGCCAGTGTGTTTGTACAAACTTTTGTCCACCTCATATTTCAAGACGTGAAACGGTGTACCAAAAGTTTCGGTACTCTTCTTCGATAGCAATTTGTGCAGAGATGTGAGGCATTATCCTGAATTCCATCAAAGTGGAGATGCTCAGCTTTGAGGTACCCTTTTGAAAAGCCCAAAATGCCACGCGTTTACCACGGTAACATCTGAAAGGTGGCAGGCGTGTTGAAATTGCCACTTGCGTCAATGTATACAGCGTAAATAGAATAAGCGCCTAAAAGTATCACATAAATACGCATGGCCACGTGCTAAGGCGACATGTTTCTGTTGCACCTCTGGCAACTTCTCCACAATTTGTGACTCGTTATCGTGTAGTCGAGTGGTTTTTGCCCATAACGATGTGGGTTTCTGGGCAGACGCCTATCTAGCGATTTCTCCTAAGCGTCGATTAGCACCACCTTGTTCGCACTGCTTGACGAGTAAGAAATAAGCTGGGAATTTTCCTCCTATGGCGCGGCACCAACATATTCTGCGAGTGCTTGTTTGTTCTTTTTTCTTTTTTCTTTTTTTTTTTTTCAAAGAAGCGGTGTTTTTCTAGCAAAGTGATTTTCTGCAAAGCGTTCATCTGTAAACAATGACGCTACGAATCACTTCCGAGTACAAAAATGCGGGAATCCCATCAACAGCTTGGAACACCCATCATTTCAAAAAGCTTCTTTTCGACGTTTCTATGCTCGAAAATCCCATTTGTGAAGTATTTTGGTGAGCAGCTCTGAAATTGCCTCACAGAGGTGTTGAAGAATATTCTCGTCTTCTTATTATGATTTTATTTTATAAAGAGGAATTATTCTCGGCACAACGACTCGTGAGAACCCCACCTGTGAAGTTTAGCTGCGGCATGCGCATCTCTGCGGCAAATTCGTGACCGGGATCAAGCAGCTGTCCCCCCATGATGTGCTTTTGCAAAAATATCATAATCAGCATTTCCTTGCCTCGAAATATCCATTCATGAAATGTGACGGTTACATGAGCATTCCTAGGAGCCCTGTGAATGGCAACACACCATCTCATCCAGGAATTTGCTTCTTTACAACAGGCAACCCTGATCAAGGAAGCAGTCCCTGTCAAATCTCCCATAGCGTCGTCAAGACGGTTTGGTACACCGGAAATCATGGAAAAATAACTTCGGCGGTGGCAAAGCTCGATCTCGATATTTTCAATCAAACAAACTGCTGGGAGGAAGATGCGGTCACACACTGGCAGGATCGACGAATGACATGCCGTTTTTGGAACATCGGGGCGGGTGTGAAAACCAGCACCGATCATATGAATTCAGTGGAGGGGTACAGCGTATCTCGACAGTCAAATACGATGATACAGGAACAAGTAAGCATGTGGAATATCTGCATCATTTGTTTGATTGCAAAGGAAAAAAAAAGCTGAAAGAGGAAACTAACATAGCATCCTGCGAATGCAAATTACATAATAGAAGGACGGTGACTGCTTTTCTTAATTAACTAAAGGTTGGCAGCATGTCCGAGAAAATCGTTCGAATGAATGCGCATGGAAATTGCGACGTTGTCTAATCAAAGTCGGATTCAGCAAACATTACTACGGTTCACAGGTTCTATGTCGGTATAAACTGTCGAAGAATATTGCGAAATTCAGTAGCCTGTGCATAAGTCCTTCGTATCCGTCAAATCCCTCATGTCGCAAGAGTCGTAAGAAAACAGGGATGCACCCCCCCAACATCTCAAACTTGGGTGATTACACGTTCAAAGTATGTTCCAGCAATAATCTGAAGCACCATCACGAACTATGACAATACGTGTGAACATTGTGAGTCAAAACAATTGACGAGATCAATCTAGCATGAAAACCAAACTCGTTACGGAACTCTGTGGAAATTTTTTCATACCACTAACATTATCCTGAGACTATCACACAATAAGAAGAGATCAAAAACTGAACCGTAGCCAACGGACAATGAGAAGTTGCACATCGAGGCTGGAGCCAAGCTATCACAGCATTGTAACCTTGTCAGCGCTTGACGTTTCAAAACATCTTCTTGAATTTTCCATCCGCAACAGCCCACAATCGACCTCCGTTTTTCCCGACAACTCTCGTGCGTACATAGAGTATCGTTTGTTCCGCTGTCTAAAGAACAAATTGTTCAACTGTGTTGTACGATTTTTTTTGGAAGACATTTTTCTCACACTCACTGCGCTTTGTTCAGGTGTTTTCGTGTGCCGAGGTAGAACAGCTGTTATAGGTTTGTTGTCTGAAGTAACCTGTGATGAGCTCCACTGTACATGGGGTACTGCAGTACGCTTCTCTACTCCTCCCCTCCCCTCTCCCAAGAGATTCCCCACTCGCTCCTAGTTCCAATATCCTGGAAGCGTGTGACAAGTCCGTCTTGACGTGACTACGGAGTCAACAGGGGTCAAAAGCGACCGCGGCTACGCTATGTCCCCATCGGCTCCAGCGAGCGTGTTTGTCGGCTATCGGGGCAGTCAAGAAAGTTGCTACCAGACTAGTTTCACATATTGCAAAAAGTCCCATGAAGAAAGTAACTGTAACAGCATTATCGGATAATTATTGCCGTGGTACTAAAAAGAAAAGTCTAAATGCGATAAAGCATAGTTAGCGTGAAAAGTGAGGAATGCGGAAACGCGTAAAAGATGGATGGTTCGTCGTTTAAAATAACTTTTCGCATTCTACGGCAAGAAACCGACCACGCACCAACTGTTTGCAATCAACTGTAAA
The DNA here is from genome assembly GCA_013433145.1 of Ascaris suum. Lineage (NCBI taxonomy): Eukaryota > Metazoa > Nematoda > Chromadorea > Rhabditida > Ascarididae > Ascaris > Ascaris suum. The sequence goes on from CM024175.1 coordinate 4,381,366, forward strand.
GAGTGAATTGCAAAACCGGAAAGACGCGATGTGAAATGGTGCATCTAAAAGTTTGAGAGTAAGTTTCAGCCACAAATTCTGCCTTAAAGTTCTCCTTAAAGTTCTCCTACGCATGACGTCTCTCCTAATACATATCGGTGTACCCTTACCTTACTGTATGTCGATTCTGAAACCGGCTTTTTTTCAACACTGGCTAGAATGCCCCTGTTCGGAAAAGTTGCAAGAAAATCAATCTCGGGGATTCTAAGCAATTAGGTGTGATGCGTCAAATGTGCCACGCAACAAGTGAGGAGTGATCGACTGGGCAGCAACGATGGGTATAAAGTTTGAATTGCCGAGATGAAGACGCTGCAACCTCCTCTGAAGTAGCTGAGGCAATCTTAAAATACCTTTTCCTTCTAGTGAGCTATGTATGTTTTAGTGTTCCTGTCATTAAAAAAATACTGACAGAACTTGAAAACGCACTGCACTTTCTTCGCCAAAGGCTATCATTAACTGTAGCCTCTTAAATAACAAACGCACGCTGAGTCCATTGCATGATAAGCGAAGTAATCCAGACCTCGATCGGCGACGAATGCATGTTGCGATTTTTGATAATTGCTACTCACACTAGTTACACATGACATTCAGCATTCGATAAATGTACAGAATTAACGCTGAACTCTATAATGCATTGCGCGAGCAAGCATTTTCACTTACTACTCGGCGTTTCGTGATGCATTTTTCCATTATGTGCACCGTTCTGACACATTTGTTTTGTCCGTATCGCTGATGTAAAACCGAGAATTTCAAAAGTGCTCAAACTGTCGCCAGTCTTCGCCACTGGGTGTTCTCAGTCGCGAAAATGGCTAGAGCGGTGTTTTTTTTTTTGTTTATTTATAAATTCTTTGCATTTTGTAGTGCATTTTGGAGTCATCGGCGGCGCCAGTTTATCCACACTGTTCTGAGTGTTCACACTGTCGCCAAAGCGCAACAATAGAGGATATTGGTGACGTCGATGCATCCGTATTCATCCGTTGAATGTATCATGTTATTAGAAATTAAGGCTCCCCTACCTGCTCTTAATAGCATCTCAACTCTCCAAAGCTTTAAAAGTGTCCTATAAGAGTAGTCATTTGTTGCGATGTGGCTGCGGAAATGCTGAAGAATGAGTTCGAGTTGCCACTAGAGTTGATGAGAATTGAAAATGCTAGATAGCGCATGAATAATTCGGTTGTGAAGTGCCGATGTCAGGGTCAGTTTTTTCCTTGCAATTTTGCAAATAAGCTTTGCAAAGTGCATTGGAGACGACGTTTTGCTTCTGCGGGAGCTGAAAAGCCGTTGGCAGATTAGCTCATCACCTTAATCTCTTATAACCTGATTGGAAGTGATAGAAGAATATTTTCCCAGAACTCGCATTTATTTCATTTCTCATTAACGAATGATTGTTAGCAATAACGAAGTGTGATGTAGTTGAATCTCTTCGAGTGTTAGATTTGTTTACAGTTACGTTCTTTCCAATCACCTTCTTGCAAACGCTCCAACTCTTCTCAGCAAAAAAGTTGTGGTCAACTTCTTGAATGACAGCTACGACGATATCAACAACTACCTCGCTAGTATCAGCTGATATGGCATACTTATTGCATGCACGCGGATTGATGGTTCTTTTCCAGATATTTGCTATTGTACATGCTACAGTGGAAACCATTATTCCTAAAACGGCACGGCGTAATGAAATGAATCTAAATTGCACGCATTTTCTCAGAACTGCTTATAATACAAACGAAGCAGTACAACTGTTCGGCTCAGCAGGGATTCGACAGCAGGTGAATCGGGTCGGCTGATTCGGCTTGGAAGCTGCATCGGCTCGGCGGCTGATGAATCGGTTGACCAGTTGTTGCTTCAGCTTTGAAGCGGTGGCATTGGCAACAGTCCAGCAGCATTGCTTAGGAGATAGCAATTTTCTGATTCTTAAAGTATAGTGGAAAAAATTTAAGTGCCCGCAGTTCACTTATCATCTGCACAGTAGCATCTATTTATATAGCTCGATGAATAGCGGGAACATGTGCAGTTTGTTTTCCTTGGTAACTTATAAGTTCATGCTGGAATGTTTTCACTATGCAAACTTTATTTGTACGTAGCTCATCGCGTTAGCGATGCACGGCAATGAATATGTCACAAGCAAAATGTAGTGATTGATGGCCGTGACGTTGAGGAGAACCGAGCGTAAGCAGAAGGCAGGAGCCGATAACGGTCTGTTGATGCATATATGCGAGAGCACAGACGAAACAGAAGTAGTGCTTAGGCGTGCACCACGGCCCCAAACACGAGCAGAACCAAACATATAGACAGAGGCCCAAGTCGGAGTTATAGAGGCCCAGATGTCTCCTGGGAAGGCATAAGAACACCTAAGTCGATTGATGACATTATGTGGTGAACAATAAACGTGAATTGACGTCACAACCATGTTTGCTCTTCGGTTCACACACGATACAAAAGATGCAAAAGTTTTTTGTATTGTCATTTTGAAAGAGTTCTTTGGAACTCCTTCACTGGAGAGTAAAAGATAGTGAATGAAATTCTTCAAGACCATTCAGAAAGAGGGGAAAAATGAGTGAGATCGCCAATTAACAATCTATGGTCTTCAAGTTGCCGCTCTTTAGCTCCCAATTGCTTCCACTTTGTGGCTGCTGGCGCTTTTCGACCCTTTTTTTTAAGTTACCAAAACCGTTTCAGAATGAAAGACAAACAACTCCACTGTCGGGACCAAAGGAATCTTCGCTGCTGAATGGAGATGAAAGTTTTTTCATTTAACAAGGAATGGTGAAGGGATGAGCGTCGGCTATGGCCATGCAAGGATACGGCCGGCAACACACCGTCCGTGCTTCTCAACCCCAGTTGGTCTGATTTCGGTAGGTTGATGTGGATTCAGAGAGTAGAGTACGTGCTTCAAAAAAAATCACTTCGAAGACAATAGCTTGATTTTCATAAAGGAGAAAATAGCAAATACAACTGCTTTGGAAGAAACTATATTGTGCGTTGTTTCGCAATAAGTCCCGATATGAAAATCCTTCATCTAACGACAAAAACATCGAGGAATTTTCCGCTCATGTTGGAAACAAAATTTGTGATGAAAGTTTCTGGACCGAGAAGGGCAAATACAACAGGGTAACTGTCTTGTCGCTTGAATATTTGCTGTAGTCGGGGCGAGGAAGATATGTGATTAAGGCAGGCAAGGTGACATGCTCCGGAAACGATGAATTGAAACTGATAAATGGGCAAGCGATGCACTGTAATCAATGAATGAATGAATGGAGAGAAGGTGGACACCGAGCGATTAAATGGGAAAACGTTAAAAGCTTTCGCCTTTTTTTCCTTATATCACTGCAGTCACTTCGTGCTTTTGCACTCGCACCTTCCGAATTTCCTGGACCGGTGGTTTGTTTATCCCGGGACGGCACTACTGTAGCTTCGGAACTTCTGAGTCGACATCTTAACTGTACCATATTTCACTATGACCTAAGCAATTCAGCAGGCCATAGCTTCGAAACACGCGCGAGGCAACATATTCTGGTGGCTCTGGCTTTGATTACGCGGCCTTTTCCAGAAAGATCTTCTACCCGCTGCAGGGAGAGAATTCGAAAAGGTGCCGGAGACGCACAGATTCGCAAAGAGTGAACCAATAGACGCGATCAGTTTCTTGCTCGACACGAGGACCGGTGTATTGACTTGCTTGCTTTCTCGAACGGTAGTCCATTGAACTTCTTAATACTTCACAAGAGAGAGGATTTCTTCATACGTCAGAACTGCTAGCGCTGAGCTGGTGACTGTAATGCGAATACTCAGGAACTAGAACACGCCATTCAGGGATTGACGTATGTATCATCGAATTAGGCCAACGGATTTCCAATGGTGTGGTTCTTCCCAGCGTGGACTGAAAACGTTTGATGGTGACTCATCTTTTGGGATTGGTTGGAGCAATCGATTGCCAGTCAGCCACTTTTGATTTGCAGAAATTGACGTATTTGAGAAACTGTCTGACCGCGTCTGCAGCCACGTGGATTACGCGTTTTTATCCGTCGGTCCCAACCTTGCAATGCAGTAGTCGGAGCACTAAAACGGAAATATAGGGTGGATCTCATAAACCATGCAGAATGATCAGCTTCGTCTCGAACTCAGCATTTTCGTTAGCAATTCGATCTGAGCATGCGCAACAAGGATGGCATTTATCAGATTCGTGAGGGGAAATTCAACCAGGATGTCGGGAGAGCAGAAGAAGTTGAGTGATATTTTGAGCTATGGCAAGTGAGAAGACAGTGCGCCGACTACAAGAAGCAAACAAAGCACGAGCACGAGAACAAAAGGAACGAGTTCATCAAGGTGATGCGCAAATGTGGGTGGAATCGTCCATCAGCTCAACCTCTCCACCGCTGAGCGCAACGGAACTCATCCACTTTTCTCGGATACTGCCGGCAAAAGCGGAATGGTGACTAACCAACACTCTAAACAGGACAGTAGTCAAGGCGCTCAAACGATTACGCGACCAGCAACGGCCTTTCCATGCAGTCAACTCCACGGCGAGCTGTGTATGCCAAGTGGCGGAGATACCGAAGTACGCAGCGAGCTCACGAAGAACTCAGAAACTCAATATCTGGAGCAGATACGAGAAATCATGGAAGAGGAACTCGTTTCTGGATCAGCTGGTGGAAGAGCGAGAGGTATTCCACGAAGTGGCCTTCGTGCTCATCCATCAATCTGAAGTCGCCCAAGTAGGAAGGCGAGTGCTATTCAGCAGCAAGTATCCGCCGTTCCATTCAGTCTGTTGCTGCCAGGAAATATCGCGGAAGCTAGGGAAGATGCATCATTGAGGCAGGCAGGGTGACGAGTGCCGGAAGTGGTGAGTTAAAACTGGATGAATGGACGAGTGAGGCCCTGTAACCAAAATGGAGAGACGACGGACACGAAGTGAATGAATGAAAAAACTTTAGAAACTTTCACATTTCACACTTTGTCTCCATATCGTCAGTATTTCACACCCGTATAAGTGTGTTTGCTTGATATCTCATAAAGTATTCATATACGATGAACTTCAACGCCTCCCGGGAGCGACCGGTGCGAATTTGCGCGATACTGCTCACCAAATGGATCGCATCCTTGAGCTTCTTCGACATCAAGGGGAACCAACCAATGCCCTTCGCTTGTTACGCACCATTAAGAAGAAACTTCCGCAGTCTGTTATTGAGGAGTGCACTCGAATATCGCATTCGCGATCGCATATCGAAACAGTGCTTAAGCACTTAAGTTACCTGGTCATTTCTTTGAGAACACTGTCCGCGTCTGCCTGAGGCAGCGTCCTATCATCGTACCAAATTTTTCAATGCGAAAGGAAACGCTTCACTCAATGCCGTCGCGTTCACAGGCATAGGGTCAAAAAAGCATACCAACCAATCGCTCAGTTGCCTGAATCAGAAGATGGATCGTGGGAGACCTTTCTTCAAACGCGAAAACCATAGGCCACACGAATGTCGCAAGGTCTCTTCAGCGGAGGTGCGCATGCGAATCATCACTGAGGAGAAATTGTTTCCTTTGCTTGAAACCAGGGCATCGTTCTGCTGCATTCCGTGTTAGGCGATGCTTTAAAAGCAACCGAAAGCATTCTCCGGCAATTTGTAACTGCAAACCGCCTGTCCACAATCTGCTCCGAACGAACATATCAACACAACTGCCCAAGCAGCTGCGACATCTATTGAATTTGATAGGGATGTCACCACATATACTACTTGAACAATATTCATTCGCATCGCCTACGAGGGAGGCGATGGAGAGCCGTCGTTAGCTGAAACGAGGTTTAAGATTGACATTGGACGATGGTACTTTCTATGCTGACCGCAATTCACTTGGTGAGGTGGTGTGGGGCACGGGCTCTTGTAGGAGCAACATTTCATAATCAGGTCTCGACAAGGCGCAAGATGATCTTGGCAGCTTTTCATGCCCGTGCCAACCGCATGAGAGCAGATTTCGGTTATGGAAATGGGGCGCGAGGATGAACCCCGCAGGGATCTCCGCATGGCATATAAAGTTAAAAACAACGCGTGACGTAACTGCGAAACCGTTTTTACATTGTTTGTGCTGAAGAGCTTATTGTTGTATTGCGTTCAGGGGCAGTGAATAAGCAACTTTTGATATTTACGGTCGATGCGCATCATTGCGTGGAATGCTCACTTTATCCGAATGAACCTTATTTCATAGAGCAGCTGAGGCTAAAGTGCAAAAGGGATTTCTGCGCCAGGCTTCGAATACTAGCATATGTAATATCGTTTAATTTGGAGGGTGAAACTTAGTATAATTGGGTACTGAAATGTTCGAAGCAAAAATGCAATTAAAATGAATATTTTGATATAATAATAAGCCGTGTGTAATTAGCCTCCGATGAAGTTGAGGAGATTTGAACAAATTTTTCATATAGTGAGCAACTGATGACCTATGTAATAAAAAGTAAAGAAAACTAATGTGGGATATAATTCCTCTAAGGGAAATACGTGGAAAAATTTTGGATGTAGTGTGAGTGGAGAGAAGAATACAATTTAGGTTGCACGAAGTATGAATAAACAAGAACGGAGTAGGTAGCAAACGGGGTTTGTGCTAAACCGTAATTACCTTTAACCTGAGAAGGGCACTGTTCAATAATGAGCAATGCGGGGATGTTGCGGCACAGTGGATAAGCATGGGGCCATTGATGCCGAGATCGCATTATTAACTAATGCTGTTAGAAACACTGATGCGACACACACGTAATTTGAAGATTCCACACACTTTATGAATGGTACTTTTCATTATTCAACATTACCATAAGACAGATAAATAGGCTTAGCGGGAAGGACTCGAAGAGAAGTAGCCGTTTCCAAAAAAAATTTCGATGATTTATTATCGCTGTCTCCATGGTGCTAGCACATGACAGCTTTGATTACTCTCAAACACCTTATTTCATGATCATCTTTCCTTTCTAAATTTATCGTCAAATTGGTCTGTGCTTGATTTGGTAGTAAATAAGTGCACGCTTATCCAGATTGAAACCATATTTAAATATTCATGAAACTTTTCTCAAGGACTGTGTATTCAATGCTACGTTTGCTAGGGAATAAAAGTGTACGCAACTTATCTTCGATATTTTTTCGAACAAGCAAAAGGTTTAAACCTTTATCTTTATATTTCCTCAATAGTTCAGTCTTTTTTAATCCATTAATAAGTGAATGTATCTTCACTTTTATGATTCCTCAATTTTTGCACGTATTTAATGTCGAAATCCTGTCTCCTTTATTACAATTTCATAGTCGCCCTAATTCGCGAAATTATTACGTTTTTATGATTAAAAAATAGAGATATTGCTATATGAGTGCGCACATTAATTGAGCCTAAAACTAAGTTCTGCTTCGTCACATGCACTTGTTTAAGAGCCCTCGTCGCTACGCAGGATAAAACCACCCGCGCTTCCTTCATGAACAATATCAATTCATGGACTTTTGCAGCAATATCATCAACTTATCGCAATTAAACGTCATTAGGTCATCGCCCCTTACCTGTAATCAATTAGATTAGAATTGAAAACTCCAGATTATTCCGAATTTATTTAGCCTTGCAATTGACTTGTGCACCATTTTGGCCCGTTCTGCAGCAATTTTCTTGAAAGTATCCGTGATGCTGAATTTCTGTTGATTGGATAACAGTGGCCCTAAATTTAGCCCAAGCTCAGCATATCCTGAAATTTATAGTCACTGACAATGTTGAGAATGATCGTGCGCTAAATGGTAGGAATTCCTGGGTGCTTTTATTGCTTTACTCTGCTTCGCATCTAAACTTCTGAGAGCGGTATTGTGAACGAACGCTTTGCAGCTGAAGCAATTGCCATAATTGAAAAAAGCGCTAATTGTGGCTATAAAATAAATTTCAGAGAGATCGCCTAACGTTTAAGAGATGAATTGTCGACATGAGACTTCAGATGCAATTTCTGCTACGTACATCAGACCGCTTATTGCAGCTCTTATTAGTTTAATGACACTATGGGCTTTCCAGTTATCGCTATTAAAGTAATTAGGTGTTTATGCCGAGGTGAGCGTGCGACTGCATCTCCTGTCAGCCTCACGGAAGTGCCGGCGACGAATCGTCTTCGTCAGTTCCCATTCCAGTGGATATCTTAGCATGAACCGGCTAATATACTTCATGCTCACAGTGCTCAGACGGCTATTGCTCGTCGAACGCGACTGAAGCTCTTTTTGTTTTGCACGACTTCGATCCATTAGTTGCGAGCTTGTTGCATGTCAGACACTTAACTAAGGAAGAATTTGCTAACTCCTATTTAATAAAGATGAGAGACCCATAAAGAAGTCGTGAAACTGTAGGTCGTACTAGCGTTTCGGAATCTTTCTTGCAAGAATTGTAATAAAACAATTTATTCAGTGAGAGGAAGCTTAAGCTGTTTTAAAGTTGATGTCTTTTCAAACGATTCGATGTGGGCAGAATGAGAAGTAGATTAAATTTTATTGTTAATAATGACATCGCATGCAGTGGAATCAGTACTCCTTTGCTACAAGTTTCCTCGAATTAGATTCCAGGCTTGTCGCTAGCATTTTCTTCGGGCTCACATCTTCAATTCAATACCACCTTCCTCCGGGTGGTGGTTTGAAGATTCTCGCATGCCAGCCTTACAGATAGAAGCCTCTGAACCAAATGAGCGCGGCAGATTTAATCTCATACAGTCAATTGGCCGCTTCACTTTTAGTGTGGATAAGAAGTGGTTGTGCACAGCCTTTGCTAGTTGATGTAGATCATTTAACACGACCTTTCTGTAATGTGATGAGCTGAACTCTATAACGAATTGAGGTGTTGCTAAATCTGACACTCAGTGAGCATCTGCAGCTATGCTAGGTGCTTCAGTTTTGTCTTCTGTGAAGTCCCCACCATTGAGCTGTTGCCCATTTAGATTTGCTCACGCCTACGGATAGCCGTTTCCTCAGTGCCGTAGGGCCTTTTTTGACAGTTTTACCGATGCAATCGAGCCAGAAAATGCGCAAGCTTAGCACATGTAGATTGCGCTCTCTGCCTCAGCGATCTGTTAATTGTTTTTTCTGCATTCCGAAAGCGCCTTGACTTTCTTTTTGAAATCCACAGCATCCTTTTTCCTGAAGGTGACCTGCTGGAACTGAAGAAACAACGAGATCGTAGAGAACAGATCAAATAAAATTTTAAAGTGGCTGGTTGCTCAAGAGAACAAGAAATTTACTCTTCCAAATGATATATTAACACGCTATCTGAGCAAGACGGTATGTGTAGTCTGTAATGAAGGATTATCTAAGAGAGCTACAGCTGTCTCTGTGCAAGCAAACTGGCCGTATATAACGTGACCATCACAACGATGGGACGACCAAGGCCAAATGCTGAGTAGTTAGTTAACGAAACAAATAACTCTAGTAAAATATCTCCACGTACAGCACAAAAATTTTGCATTTAATGAACTCCTCTCTCTGTCTTCTACTTATCTATCTGTCTCTTTCTCTCTCTCTCTCTCTCTCTCTCTCTCTCTCTCTCTATCTCTCTATATATATATATATATATATATATTATATATATATATATATATATATATATATATATATATATAATATATATATATATATATATATATATAACCGTTGTATATGTTATTTGTTTTTATTGTTAACGAAAACTGAAAAGTAATGACCAGAATATAGTCCTTGTCCCGAGGTCAGATTTTGCTCGCTTCGTTTCACTGGAAGTATATGCCTGTTATTTTTTGCAGCTAGACAGAACTTTAACGATCCAGGCTACCCAAACATGCCCTCTAATGAGCCATTGCCTGCCTACTGCTATGTCATTGGTATTTCGCCGCAAATGCTAATTCATCTTTGTATCACGGTGAACGCTAGGATCATGAAGGAAATCTTCGTGACTTTATAGATGGCAGGACAAGTCATTTTTCTTCTCTGGCGGTATCACTGAACAATGAATGTATGAGATGAAGTAAAAGCGATCTGAAAATGAATGAATCGAGCAAGAGGCTATAAATGGGCGTATTTCAAAGAGGAAGAAATCAACTGCAAAAATACTGAAAAAAAATGATCGCTCTTGAACAACTCCCAACCGGAAACAACGCAGACTTGTTCTGCTACTCTTACGGTTCCCTGAGCCGCTACACACCAGCAAGGAATCATTCATAGGTAACGTGTTTGATCGTAATATAAACGCTATACAAGATAAATCTAAAGCGTGCAGCTCATACACTGAATTTCTTTTCTTCATATGTCACTGTTATTCGTGAGATGAGACTAGCGCATTCTCATCTCTCTTTATAGAGGCGCATCGCACAATCCTGGCAACATTCCATTGAGCTTTCTTCACCTAGATATGCCATGACTATTAGCTACACTAAGCTGAGTGCTGTCTCTGAACTACAGATTGAAGATAAGGGTAACAGAAAACGGGAAATAGGATTGCCATACTTTATTAATCAATTCATGCGTGTGTCCAAACAAGAGTAGCCAAAACTGTGATCACGACTGCGAGTAGTTTTCATCAGCGGCCAAGCGCAGAATATGTATAGTCTCGCTATTTCTTTAGTTTTATTTCCCACCCTTTGATGTGAGACCCTATGGGCAGTGAGAAATTCTACTATGCACAAATCGGGTTTTTCGGCGAACAGCTATCTTAGTTTCGTTTTCAACTGGTATATGTGGAGAGGATGTGTGGGCTATTAAACCGAATAAATCCTTTGTTTTCATCTCTTTGTGCATGAATTATTCGTTGCGCAGCATCGTTGTTAATTCAGTACGCATTCATTTCGTCTCGGCGTTCTGATAGCCTTCAGGTGTTTTGCAAAGGATGCATTAGTCTCCTATCATTGAATTCAAATATTATTTTTCTTCACACACTTTACCTTGTACCTGCATTTGTAATCTCGCGTTTGCGCACCGGGGAAACCTCAAACCAGCACAGTGGTGTGTACTTTGCGCCCATGTGTCAATCAACTGTTTTATCCTGTCAAATCATTGAATTTCAGAACTTGTTTAGGGCTAACGTTACCATGTAGTGATTTCCACCATCTCTATTCAAGTTGATTAGTCAAATGCCGATAGGAGTTGTTGTCATGTGAAAGCATATGAAAGTTCGCATGTACTTTGCAAGCGCTACGAGTAATTTGCAGCGAATGTTTGCTAGAAGCTATGTGTTAGCAGTCGGTTAAAATTACTCAAAAAAACATGTGCAGTTAAAATTATCACACCTAGGTTAAAATCGTTAATTACTCTCTTGCAAATTACAACAGCTTCTTTGATTGCGTAGATAATTAAGTCGACGGTCGTTAGCTGAAGAAATATTAAGCATGCAAATTCTCAGGCGAGGTAATTAAGTGCAACTCCGCATTTCACTGTGTAAACAGCAGACAGATGTTGCACGCATGAACGTATGTCTACATATGCTGATTGATACGGTAATTATCATCTGATCGTTTCGAATATTTCATTATGGTTGGTCTGGCAGCGTAAATTGTGCTATGTCCTGTCTTCTGATACGCTTGCTCACTCCTTTTTGCTCACTTCATTTTGCTCGTTGATTACAGCATTTTCCTATCGTTTCACTTAGAAGCGTGGCGATGTAACAGTACAAGGAATTAACGTGCGCTAAGCCTTTTAGCTAATGCGACGGGTATATGTGAATAGTGAGGAAGGAAAAAAAATCAGCTGAATAGATTTCCAGATGGAAATGAACGAAACTGTTCGTCGGTTGCTCTGCAACTCAGCAGACCGTCTGTACTTTGGTTCACCGCTGATGAAAGTAATTTTCATTTCTGAACTAGTCGGCTCGACAGTTGCTGCCGCTTTCGCCGCACTCATGGCGCTTGCCATACTACTAACTCGAGTACTGCATTTCAACGTTCGTCTGCTACTTGTGTGCACTTGCGTTGCTATGCTGATTTCCAATACAGGTACGTACTCATTCAGATTATTACCGCTTCCGAGTTAACCTCAATGAGGCCTGCAGCATCGCCAGCGACGTTTTACATAAAACGGCCGTCAACACGCACTGTGTCGCCAACAGCAAATAATCTGATAATAAGATTGCTACTACGTAGTTTTCGAAGCGTGAGACAATAGCAATCATGAGTTCCATCGAATCGCTGGCTCTGCTTCCACAAACTGTAGCTCAAGTGGTTCCCGGAATCTTGCAATCTAAGGCCTCCCCGAGTACTGCTGAGATGCTGGAGCAAGAGAATATTGCCCATGTTTCGTCCATATCAGTGCAATGACTTTTCGATCAATAGAAATCAGCATTGCCTCCTTCGAAGCGCCCCAGCAAACTGTACACAAAATGAATCTCGAATGTGAACTTTGGAAGTCCCGTGGCAACTTTCTCATGTACAGTTCATCGCTATAACCTCTTCTGATATTGGCATATCTCCTTGCACCTTCCGCCGCGGTATTCTCAGTCGGTCGGAAAGTGGTGGTGATATATATGCGCTTACTCCTCCACCACAGACCCTTGAAGTACATTTCGTGGTTCAGCATGCCTATATGTTTTTGTGTTTTTCAACGCAGAAATCAGTTATTCAGATGTCGTTAGTCCAAAACATCGCTCAACTTTCGCAAGTCTTCGCACGCTTTTTTCGTGCACAGTTACAAACTTTCGATTGCAAAGCGTTTGTTTGTAATTTTCCGACAGTTACAAATTTCCGACACGCTTTGCAATCGAAAGTTTGTAACTGTGCACGAAAAAAGCGTGCGAAGGCTTGCGAAAGTTGAGCGATGTTTTAAAACGATGCAAATTGCATTATGACGTCGTCGCGTAACGGTGAACATCATCTGGCTGTCTGTCTGCCTATTCAGTAATTTGAGCTCCCAAGGTGGAGTTGTGCGACTTAGTGGAGGTTTGAAACTTAGTGTACATGACCTACAACAAATTTCAGGATGAACTGTGAATTTTTGAAGCATTTGCAGACACTGAGCATGTTTGAAAAGTTGCCTGTACTTTAGGAGCAGTCGTTCTTCATTTTATACCAGTCGGAATGTGGAATGCGCATGAAGGGAGTCTTTGCTGAACGCTTATGCAAACAATTGGTTAAGTGGAGGTATTTGTGCACTACAGCGCTTGTTTTAATTCTTGCTGTCAACTTAGAATAGCAGTTGCGTTCGATGAGTGGAATTACGAAAGGATGCGGCATGTCAACTCCTAACATATCAGCTTGCTTCACTTTCCGACGCCAGTACTCATTGCATGCGCATTCGCTTGTTAGCTTGCACAATATTGTTGGAAGCACAGAAATGAGTGCGACCTGGAGCGAATAATATTTCGTATGCGAGTTTACATCGGCAGTTGTCAGCGCCATCACTACATCGACAAATGTCACTTTATGCGACTTCTTTATTGCGTATGGGGAAGAAATTAAAGATTATGTAAAGCGAGGAATAAAAGTGATGGAACAAATACCCCAAAATAGAGTATTTTTAGCCAATACCCTTAAATTCTGTAGCGATCGCTCGGGTGTACAAGAGCGCTAGCGACATGATTCAGTTGTTATATCATTTCGGTTCTTGCCGTGCAACCGAATTTTCAAAATCGGAAAGTACGAACAGATGGTGATAAGGTAGTGAATTGTTAAGAAAGAGGTAGCACGAAATGTGAAAGCGAAGTTTTACCGATCACTTCAAAAAGGTGTTCGAAATGTTTGTACCACAGTAGTTGGCGCCAACTTGCTCCGCAGATGCTCAGTGGAAAAGCCTGAAACCGACTGACACAGGACTCTTTCAACTGATTTCATATTCCTATCCTCGAGGGATTTATGACGCATAGCATGATATAGAAGACACCTGTCTATGGGCTTTCCTTCCGAAACTACGTATGCATTACATGACGCACATGAGCATCTTGTCCGCAAACCGATATCTTGAATACGTTTACGTTCCACATTTCAATATTTTTTGTGCCGTCATGTTAGGACCCGTTTTCATCAAGACAGGAATTTTTGAGTTGCCGAAAAAAACAATATAATTCAAACAAGTCAACTGCACACGATCATCGCCGTCAAAGACTGCTTGTAAAAGGGTGAATGATACATATGAAGAGAAGATGAATTTCAAGATGTGGCGAAGCAACTCAGATTACGCAGCAGAAATGATGGGCTTTTTGGAGATGTTCAGACACATGAACCTTACATTCATAATCGCAGAGAACAGTTTCTCGGAACGATTCATACATTCAGAATATTCTTAAAGCTGTTGAAAATCTTTTCGAGAGAATGCGAGGGCAGCACTTTGCTTTACATACCATAGCAGGTGCAGTACTTTTTCCCTCATGTCATGTCACAGTGAACGCCAACATGGTAAAATGATCTCGCTAGAGACCTGTGGGGGTGAACGTCTTTCACGTAGACAGAACTTGTTTGGGGATTTCTTAAATAGGCCATTTCGAAATGCCACAGTCTTGGTTACGAAACTTGGTATGCTCCAGGAGCCATTTTTTGCGCACTTGGAGCATAAACGAATAGGAAATCGCGAAATCTGTCAGGGAATTGTCGGAAAATCAGTGTATAGTAAATTGAAAAAAAAAGGCGATCAGTCAAAAGTGTATTTTTGTGGGAATGCATTTGCCGTTGGTGAAACAATATGGCCTTCTCAGTAAACTGCAATAGGCACACTCCTCTCATAAACTACGTGATCCTCGCTGTAGCACTGTTAATCGTCGTACATTGTTGACCGTGCACATATGTTGTTTTCAAAAAGGCTGTTGATTCTGTGGCAATCTGTTGTTTGCTAGGAAAGTTGAAGTCTTATGTTTGCGTAACGCCTTCTCATAATTGGATCACATAGCTTCTGCCAAGTGCAATAAACAACAAAAGTAAAACAATTTTTCAACGCTTTCAACCTGTTCAGCTTCCTCAAGGTACTCCACTTAGCCAACTTTTTCATCTTCTTACCGTCGTCTCCCAGGCGGATCGCATTCTTCTTCATTCTCTTTCCTTCTTGGGAGTGATGCCAAAGTATTCTCTTTCAACAGTTCTCCTCCTTTCTAGGGTAGTTCTATCTGCATTATGGACCGGTATAGCATAATATTTCTTCCTTTTCCTCCAAGCGGAAGTGATGATTGCCGTCCCGTGATCTATTTTCCTGTGGCCGATTCCAAGATTACGTATCTGCCGAATTGCATCCTGCTCAGGCCGCATCTGAGATCAACAGCGCTGTAGCTGCAGTTGTCATTGAAAGCACTTTTGATTCATGTGCTGAAACATGGCCAATCTGACCTCTATTATGGCCATTCTAGTCTACTTCGTGCAGAATAACTTTTAGGAAAGCTTGATGCTGAGGCGGCAATTTACTAGGAATATTTAACAAATATCTGAACGCAAGGCATTTTTCGGACATGGATAAGTCCATTCGCACCGCTAACGACAGCCGAAAGGGCCAGCATAGGTATTCGAAGAAAACCGTGATGCGTGATGTTATTCACTGTGGCCACTGTGGCCACTGTGGAAACCTTCCCACTTTGGCAAATCCGGGTATCAGAAACTGGATGTTTCTTCCAAATTCTTCCAAGGTTTATCAGTCTATTAATTCGCTTGAAGAATTGAATTCAGACGGCTGCCCAATCTTAACAAACGGAAACTTTGTAGGCAATGCAGGCAAACATGCGCTTTACTGTTTCAACCGCCTAAAATAGCAACCTGTCGAAGTATCCAAAACAGCGAGGAAAACTTCTGTTTTATACATGACTGATCAAAAAGGTCGGTTTGCTCGCGGAACAGATGGGATGCATGATGAATACTTCGAAGAACGGGCAACTCACAAAGAGAGTCGCGGTGGCTTACATTGTTCCAACGGTAGTTTTCGTCGTCCGAGATGTTGTTGCTGGCCAAACGAACAAACGAATTGATGAGAACACACATTCGCCAAAAGCAATACTGTGCGGCAAGCAAAATACGCTGAAATACTCGCAAATACGACGTTGCATCGCGTTTTTTTTGCGAAAATTCATAAAAGCGCATGGTCACTAATTTCAACATATTTCGTCGTGAATCAGATACTGCATTGAATAGGTCATAAGATGGCAAATTGTATAAGTCACGTCGATACAGTGGATTGCCCTTGCAGGTATTTTCATTACCGCGCGATACTTCGTCGAGGCTATCTTCGTGAAGCCAGTAGCTGAACGTTGCGCGTCACTGCTTTTTGGAAGAGTCAAGTGTGTCGGTAAAAATTTCTCTTTCATTCCCTTCTAAACATTGACATGGGGACGTAATTAAGTGTAGGTGATAATAGGATTCATGAGCCGACAAATTTTATGAAATCGATGATATGGCTCAATATATGAAGATCCTTTAGAGTTTGTCCGTTACAGTAGACTGTTCACTAAATCCGCAACAGTTTAGGCGGAGCATTTTTGAATAGTTGTCACTCAATGGTCCTTCGTTTAAACGCACTGTATATGGGCGATCTCACGTTTTTTTCAGCGGAACCTCCCCGAGAAGAGTTTTTGAATATTTTGTTTGCAAGCATCAAGCTGTTCTTGCTTACTGTCAGAATCGTTTTATTCATGGCTTGAAAGTGGAAATGAAACCTTTAGCTCTATTATGCTTAATAAATTTTATCATCGGGGAATTTTATCAATGTTTCTTCCGTGAAAAGAATCGGTGTTGACTCAGTCTATTAAGGACTTCGTTTTCTGGCCTACGTGCCAATATTCTCTTACTCCTCCACGTCTATTATTTGAACTCATCTTTGCCATGCAAAAGTGGCGATTAAGTCAATCCCTAAATTAAGAGAAACACCTGGGTAATTTTATCATTTATGACGGATGATTGCAGTGCAGTTCATAGCGCACTAAAATACTACCAGTGGTGAACGCTTCGTTTTCTCCATAGCAAAGATTCAGGGCGATCGAAAAATGTCTGCACGTACTACACCAAAGACAATCATTTCAGCATTGAGGAGGCTCTACAATGCGGGTGGAATGATGGTCGTTATGTCGACAGTGTTTCTGGCTGTCGAAAGGCTTGTAGCCACATGCACCTACAAAACATATGAGGCACGCAGACGCACGTGGATGGGAGTCACGCTCTCAATGCTTTTGTGTAAGCGCCGGCATTTTTTTCTTTAGGATCTTGCCGATTTCGCAGTGAGATCTGCGGCAATCGATGGAATAGAATGAACGTTTTTCAGGAAGGAAATGAAAACGCCCACAGACAGGCCAGAAGAGTGCCTGCATATTTTCGCTGGTCCCGTTTATCATAGTCTCTAAGTTTGTCTTTATATCAACCAAATGCTACATGCAAATTTTGTTTCTTCAAGTGCCCCTGCTTCCATTCGAGGTTGAGACATCAAAGTGAGAAAATGCTGCAAAGAGCTTGTCAGCCATGTGGTTGACAGCCGCAATGCGCTTCAGAATTGCTACTTCCAAAAGGCACCTAAGCAATGGCTATAATCACACAAACTGCTCAGGCGCCTCATTTGCCATCAACTCATGTTTTGCCGACCTCAACCGAAATTTCTTTTGTATGTACCGCTTGGATATACAATGCTTTATGCATTTTGATGTGCGCTATCTTTCATCTGCTACTGTTACCTAGTGTTTCACGTAGCGAATAAGTAAGTTTCGCTCTGCAACAGCTGCATTGTAAATGTTGGGACGAGTGCGCAATGCACGTTGTGCCTAGCATTGTACACCCGCACAAACAGTTTCCTGTAAAAAAATCAAAGCTCTCGCAACGCCGCTCCCAGTGACGTCAGATATTTTGGGATCGGCTGCCTATGGGATCGAGGTCTGCCTTTCTGCGAAGCAGCCTTAGTCACTTGTGGATATTATCGGGAAGTGTTATCAAAGAGGAAGGTCGCTTCCTTTCGCCTTCGGTTCCTTTCACTTCCCCGGGTGTTTCTTTCAGCTCTCCACGTTGCCATCGTCACCTTGCACCAGCCTTGTCTTCTTCCATCGTAGCAATCCAGTGAATGTCTCATTCTGTTGTAGAGCGTTCTTTCGTTCTATGGCCTACAAATCATTTGTTTTCTACATGGTGTTCGAGCGAAAACCGCAGTTCAGTCCGAGCAATGCCTAACTCCGTAGTCAAGCATGAAGTTTTGTATGCAATCGCCTAGTGAAATCCATCTAGTAGTGAATATAAAGCACAGGTACCTATGCTATTAAGCACACAGGACAACTGAAACCGTTGGTAGCATAGTCCTAGCTGGTTTTCAGCGGCTCATCTAATAGCCTTCGGTCGTTGAACTACCACTTTCTCTGCAAATATTGCACAAAAGCAAAACAGCTGATTTGGAAACCGTCTGTCGCAAACAAAATATTAGCGAAACAAAACTGAACTTCAAAACGAAAATCAGAACTAACTTCGAAGCGAGGTGAGGCTAAGCACAGCAGATCGAATATTCTGCGCAGTCGATTATCGAATTTCAAGAGCGCTTTGATCGTCAATAATATTGTCGAGTGTGTTAGTAGTTGTCCAAGAGAAGCGAGTCGAGCACAGCGAAGCGAATAAGAGGCCGGAGGGTAGCGGAGATGAGGCCCCCGAGGCCTCGCTAGAGCAAGCAAAGAGAAGAAGAAGAAGAAGCCCTTTTCTCCTTAACTACCAGTTTCTATACCCTCGAGTGCTCCGTCCTTGTCGGCTATTCTCTGCCGTTCATTTGAATGGCACACCTTTTTCTTGGAAGTGGGACAATGCATCATTTTTGGAGGTGTGAGAGTGGCGCCTTTGTTCATTGGAGCTAGTGGGCCTTTGTTCATTCTCAGCGCCGCTGTGAATCATCGCTGTCGGTGACGCCATTTGACGCAGACGAGGTCGGCGGAAGCTTCTGAATGGAGCTTCAGGCGGTACGCGCCTCTAGTGGCACCTTTGTTCATTCTCGGCGTTGCTGTGAATCATCGTTGTTTCGCGATGATTCGCGACACCATCAAGAAACCCATCTTCATCCCAGAGCAACGAAATATGCACAGTTACAAAAAGCAATAACTAACTGCAGTCGAAAAAGGACACAGCACAACCATGGCCAACACTGTCGGAAGTTTTGCTACGACTGAACATTACCGTCATAGTGTTCGCTGCGACGTTCACTGTAATTCACTGTTACAACACAACCCAACAGAAATGGTCCCTACTGGTTGAGAGAGGTTTACATCATTGCAGTACAATAACAGACCAGCGAAGATTCCGAAATCAGAGACCTGCAGGTACCACAAAGGACTTGCTTCTAAGGCACCTCACGGAAAAAAAGTTTCTCAGCCGTCTAGCCTCTCTTGAGGAATGCCAGAAGCGGTCTCGTTGTAATACATCGATCAGCGGGAACTTCAGCTGCGTGCCCATGACTTTTGACATTTCAGGAGTTGATTCATCGTGCTTTGCAAGAGAAACGAAACGTCCTATGTTCCTCGGCGGAATTTTTGCTCCATCGAACTTATGTCGTAAATTATCATAATATCTTTTTTCATGGCGTGATTTCAACAACTTTTACGCATGCACGTACGCCAACAACATTGGCTAAACACAGTCGAACGGTTGGAAGGGTCATTGAAGAATGATGTTATGGTATGTAGGGGGTGGTTAGCTAAACCATTTCAACCATGGATGATGCGTTCGTAGTCGTCCATACCTTTACAGATGTCTCCCACCTTTGTCGGCATGGACTGTTTTTGACCGATTGAAGTGAAGGTCTCACTAGGCGTCGTGAAACTTTTTTGCCTCTGCCTGAAGATCGTCTTATTCACACACCTGTACACTCGAGCCATTTATCTAGGGTATCGACGACTTATCAGCAAAGGGATTTCCCCACTGCCAACCGAAGTATGTTGAGGAATTCCAAACACTATTCCAATTGGAAATGCCATAAATTTCAAGCTTGCGGCGGCTGAATGCGCATCTCTGCAGTGGCAAGAGAGATAAGATGATATTTGATCACCGCATTTGCTGCTAGGAAAATCTTATATATTGGCGATTTGCACAAAAATCAGCGCGAGGGTTAGAGAGTTGAGCCAAAACAATGTTCATAGAAGTGGCTAGCGATACAGCTCTAATGCGCAGCGCATGGTTCGTGCTTGTCACGAGAAAGGCCGGAAAGGAGCAGTTCTGCACTGGAGTATGTAAAGGTCGTCTACTCAGTACTATTTGCTATTGAATTTGCTTTAGCACTAAATAAGATGATTGTTTTGCAGTGGGCGACGTTTGTCCACTCATGTTTCTTTATGCCGAGCAAGGTGCTGGTGTTTATCAGTTCTGCGATACAGGCATCTATGACGTTCAATTTTCGAAGATCGTTGACTTAGTAGTACTTGCTATCGAATTGCTCGCTGTAATAATTTTCGTCGGTCTATGGCATCGCAACTACAGGCGCATGGTGAGTAATCAGTTCACTATTCGGTTCACCGTGCTTTTCGCTGTTATCAGTTAATCCAATTACATTGTGCTGCTTCAACGGTTCCTTTACAGTATTCAACCTAGATAATGAAATAGGCAAATATGATGCAAAACAGACCGTGATACTGCACCTAGTCATGCATTTCAGTGCCTCCTAAAAATTTTGGTTTTTGGTCAATGTTTAACATAGTCTATTTGTAGTCAAAACAGTCATTTGTACCGCACGGTCATCCTTTTCCTTCAAACTTTCGTCTTTGGACATTGTTTGGTTTGAGTTTTAGTGGACATTGTTTCACGTTCAGTTTGAGCTCAGTGGTGGCACAAAATAGATGCCAAAAAAGTTGTAAATCCAGAACTTGAACAACCATCGATTGTCGGTCATAATTTCGAAAGTCATTACGCTCCACAGCAAATCCTTTTACTGGCTAACATATTTGTGCCTTGAAACAAAGAGTTGGAGATTCTTAATTTAGCAACAGTTATGGGCATCATGAAATTTGCCGTTGTTCGACTATCCTAAAAGACCGGTGCAGGTGTTAGGAAATGTACTTCTCCAAGAAGTTCCATTCGAAGTGATCAACGATGGAGCGTGTGAAACTGCCTGCATATTTGTCCATATCAGTAGTTACGAACCTTCTACTCAGTGCGTTTTATAATATTTTGTTTATGTTGAAGACTGACCGTGGTAACATCGGTAAGATGGCATCCGATTTGTATCCATAGTTCTAGAATTGTCGCGAAAGCGAAGAAAGCATCGACGATGAATCGGTCGACTTCCGGCGTCAAGCAGGTGCCGCTAGGTCAATATATTCATCTCAACCGATGAATCGCCCGTTTCCGGTAACGACAAAGTGCAGCGAAAAGAAGATCTTCGTTTCCGATCGTGATTGTAAAGGAATTAACATAATCTATGACGTTTCGAGGGCTATATAAGCAGCCCTCGAAACGGCTATGGCATTCATTCACTCGCTCTATCTATCTATCTCTCTCTCTGTGTCTTCACCGTCATTATCGTCATCACCATCCCAACGCTATAGTGCGTTCATCTTCGTTGTACCAATATTTTCTCTTTATATGGGGGCTGAACCCACTTCGAACGCAGGACCTTGAACGAACCGAAGTCTTCCAATCGACGGAAGTCTCTTGCAACGAGCGAGCGAGAATCGAAATCCAATCTGTACCTTCACTTCTGCTCCGAATCTTCACTTACCACTTGAAGCCGAGATGAGTGGCGGAATTCGTCAGGCAGCGGGACCCACACACGCTCGTCTACAGCGCATCTTAGCCAACCTGCCAATCCTCCAGCAACCTGCACCTGGAGCCCCTCAACGAGAAGTTCAGCACCAGCTCCAGAACTCACTGGCCGCGCACCGGTATGCACTGCAACAGCTTCAAGAAGCCATCACACTCTTGTCCAAACGCGAAGATCAGTGGCTCGAGCTTTTACAGAGGGCCGATATCGACCGTGAACGTGAGCTTGAACTCTTTCGCAAGTCTCAAACTGACGAATTTCTGTATATCCTCGAGCTGGCCAGAGAAAGAGCAGTTACAATTTCGGCGAACATTCAGCAAATTGAACAAACGCTTCGAGAGCTCTTATCAGTACCTTCTCTTACGAATCCGCCTCCAACGAACGTGGCGGCTAGTACAGTTCATCTTCCAAAAATGGACCTTAAAAACTTTCGACGGTCGGCTGCAAGACTGGCCCGCATTTTGGGACTGGTATCAATCGGCTATTGATTCTCAGCCAATCCCAGAGCTCCAAAAGCTCATGTACCTCAAAAGCTGCTTGAAAGGGAGTGCAGCAACTCTCATAGGTGCTTATGCACTACGCACCATGCTTATACTATTGTTGTGGATGCCCTCAAGAAACGTTATGAGCGTCCGGAAGCTATGTGAACGCTTTGTATGGTGAACTTGACGACTTACCTCGGGCACGTGAAGGACAGCTGGCGGAGCTAACCGAAAATATTGACCGCATATTGGAATTATTGGCCCATCAGGGCGAACCGACGAATACGCGCCCCATTCAACGTGTCATTGAACGTAAACTTCCCAAAAGAGTCCTCGAGAAACTTGAACAGGCGAAAGCGGTCACAAGACAATGGACAGTCGATCTGATGAGAGAGAATCTTGCCGCAATGGTGATTGCGGATGAAAACATCGCCAGAGCGCTACCACACGATCCGATATCGGAACATACAAAGCGAACGAAAGAAGATGTGAACCTCAATTTGGTACCTCAGCGCTCATGAACCTCAATGTCGGGGAAAAACGACATTCCCCACCCGAAAAACGAAAACCTGACGGTGAACGTACCTGCCCGTTCTGCAATCGCTGCGGCCACAAACCGCATGAATGTCGTACTCTATCTACTCGGAATCCCGTATCGCTGCCGTTGTGAAGGAAAAATTGTGTTTTCTGTGTCTCTGACATGGCCATCAAGCCAGTGCTTGTAAGGGTCGATCTTGTTTCAGATGTAGCCGGAAACATCATCCAGCTCTCTGCAGTTACAAACCTATTCGTTCTCAATCGGATCCCAAAGAGGCTGTCATCATCAAGTCGCATGTAGCGGCAGACCTTGCACCGCCGCCGAGTGAACCAAAAGTTCAGACATCGGCAACGACAGCAACGTTCGCTACTTCCCAACAAGTCGCACGTCCCGAGCAAGCGCTACTTTGGTGTCTTGAAGTGAATGTGGTCAAATTCGACAAAAGCTTCACACTACCGTGCTCGCCATGCTGGATAGTGGAAGCCAGCGCTCTTATTTGGAAGAAAAGTGTTGCGCGACAGCTGGGTTTGCGCGGAACTAACGAGACGCTTCAAGTTGCAGCCTTTGCAACTCCAGAACCGATCGCTATTCCTTCGAACAGGGTTGAGATAATTGTTTCGGACCTTCTTTAACACACGATGCTGAATGCATCACGGTCAAAACCTCCCTTCCCAAATTACGCTCACATTACGCACAGTACCGCGGATTACGCACAGTCCGCTCACATTCGTGTCAAAACCTCCCTTCCCAAAAGCAACACAAGAAAGCCTTCTCCAAAAATCAGCTACGGTATCCTTGCTTCTTGGCGCCGATGTGCTTCCAAGAATAATCAAGTAACCTCGAAGAGAGCAAGGACTCTCCCTGATCGGTACTACATTGGGCGATGTTGTTACTGGTCCACAATCCCGTCCAGTACGGCGTGATCTTCTACAGTGCTTTATCAGCATCGATTATTCTGAGGATGCACTCAGACAATTTTGGGACCTTGAACTACTGGGTGTACGGGATCAGGAGCTGAAAGGTGATGACGACCTGCTTGCTCTTCAGCATTTCGAACGAACTACCTGCGTCGATCCGGATGGACGAATTAACGTTTCTTTTCCATGGCGTCCAGCTGAGGACATTTCCCAGCCGTTGTCGAAAAATTTTGGACTTTGTTGGGGACGTCTACGTTCCTTCTGGGAAAAAGTCCCGCAGCTCCCCTCAGTTCCTCGTTCGGTATGATGCCGACATCCAGAATCAAGAGAATCTTGGGATTATTGAACGCAACACCCGTACCCCTGACACTCTCGAACATTACCTCCCACATCAAGCCGTCCTGCGAGAGAACAAAGAAACTACGAAGCTGCGTATAGTCTTTGATGGAAGTGCGAGAGCGAGAGGACAATGCAGTCTCAACGACTACATTCTGCGAGGACCAGTGCTATTACCGAAACTGATCGACATGATATTACACTGGCGGCTTCCTCCAATTGCTATCATCGCTGATATCGAAAAAGCGTTTCATCAGCTTCGCCTCAATGTGAAGGATCGACCGTTCACCAAATTCCTGCGGCTGAAGGATATTACACAACCTCCTGTCGCCAGAATCTCGTCATATATCAGTTCGCCAGAGTCATATTCGGTATTGTATGCAGTCCATTTCTTCTTGCAGCCGCCATTCAATACCTCTGCTCACGAGAAGGAAACTCCGCTCGCTAACGAAATTGCGGTAGGTGTTTACGTGGATAATGTTCTTTTATGCGCTGATTCTGGCAGGAAGCTATTGAGAAGTACAAGGGCGCGAAAGATCTGTTTCATAAAGCCTGCATGAATTCAAGGCAATTTAGCTCGAACTCTCCATAATTCAATAAGTGCCTGCCTCATGAAGATGCACTCGTAGGTCCGTAATCAAATTTCTGGGCATCCCTTGGGACACCGAGAGCAAGACGCAATGTGCCTAAACGTGCAAGAGACCCCACATTCAACGACAAACGCACAATTCTAGCAGCAGTTGCCGCGGTATTCGATCCGCTCGGTTTACTAAGTCCACTTCTCATTCCCTTCAAACTTTTCCTACAACTTCTGTGGAAACAAAAGGTGAACTGGATGATCCTCTACCAGAAACATGCGCAGATCAGTGGACTTCTCTTTCAAGCATATGGAGCCCACAGCAGTTCACCATGCCGCAAAAGGTTCTTATTAGCGAGGAATGCGCAGTTGCATGTCTTTGTAGACGCATCTGCCACCGCGTACGCTGCAAGCTTGTACATATGTAATCCGGGCCAAAATTCATCAATAATATTTGCTAAGGCTCGTGTCAACCAGTTAAGAAGATAACTATTCCAAAATTGGAACTCCTCGCTTGCGTGCTTGGTGTTCGAACATCGCCTGATCCAAAGAGAATTGCCTTCATACGCTATGCCACTCACTATTTGGACCGACTCTCAGGCAGTCCTGCACTGGCTGTCTTCGAATATGCGTCAGCAGCGCTTTATCGAAAATCGTATCAAGGAATGCCGTGCCGCTGCGGCGTGTTTTCGTTATGTACCCACGGAACACAATCCTGCAGATATCGCTTCTCGAGGCTGTACTCCAGAAAAACTTGCCGCTAACAGATTATGGTGGCATGGACAGCATGGCTAATTTGTCAAGATCAGTGGCCTCAGTGGCAGCCTACCGGCTCTGAAAATGCGTCCATGGAACAGGATGAACCAGTCTTCGTGTCTGTTACTCCAACCCCGTTTATTGAGCTGATTGATGTCGGACGATTTAGCCACTGGACGGCTCTCAACGGTACTGTATGTCGAGTATTACAATTCATCGATCGAGTTCGATGCAAGCCTCTAGCAACTCCTCGACAATATGCCCTGAAAGCCACGCAACTTTTTTTGAAACAAGCACAACGCGAATATTACGAGAAGCCGCCGGATCTCTCTCAAATGGATTCGCAGGACTGTGGCACTTTGTCGGCGGAATGCATAATGTAACCGACATTGAGAATCATCCAGTACTTCTCCCGCGTCACGGAAAGCTGACCGAGCTGCTTATTGCCGAATCGCATTTGCGACTTCTTCATGCTGGACTGCAGGAAACTCTCAGCAAATTTCGACAGCAATACTGGTGTCCACAAGGCAGACGTACCGTCGCCAGAGTCATTCGAAGAATGTACAGGATGCAATAGATGGATGGAAGGCAGCTCCCTTTGCACTGCCCCCGTTTCCGCCTCTCCCAAGTGCAAGGGTAAAGCGCCACGCCCGTTTGAACATAGGGAGTGGATTATTTCGGAACCTATCATGTCAGAAATAAAGGGCAGCAAAAAAAAAACGCTGGATTGCTCTGTTTACATGCTTCACGACCAGAGCTATTCACTTGGAAGTTGTGCACGATCTATCAGCCACATGCATGCAGCATCTATGCATTCAGCGGTTCTTCGGTCGGCGTGGTATTCCGACAAACCCTCTATTCAGACAACGGCACACAACTCAAAGCGGTTCACAAGGTGCTCTGCGAGGCACTAAACCAGATGATTCAAACGGAGGAAGTTAACAACTTCCTGCGCAAGCTTCAGATTACAGTGGACGTTCATTACACCCCATGCTCCTTGGAAAGGCGGACTGCACACGAACGCCTCATTGGCCTCACGAAGTCAGCGCTTCGTCCAGCGATAGGCAGAAAGCTTCTTTCGGATGCTGAACTTGCAACCCTATGCGTGGAGGTTGAAGCCATCATCACTCGCGACCACTCGCACCTTGGACGACAGTACACTATAGCCTTTCGACCATTTGGCGAAAATTCAGAAGGCCGCATGACGAAACGTTTTATAGTTCGATGCCGCTGCCCAATGACGGCAGTGATTCTCCGTTACCAACCCCAGGCACTCCCAGATGAACGTATGACATCTGAAGAAAGCAATTTCAACATGCGGACAAGTTTTTTGGGAGCTATGGCATTCTCAGTACCTTAGTCTCTCCGTTGAACGAGTACAAAACGCAGCATTCAATAGCTCTCGCCTTCAAACGAAAAAGCGCACCCCGAGTCGGAAGAAGTTCGTGTTGATGAGAGGAAGATGCGCCCTCGTGGCTGTTGGCCACTGGGCAATCGTCACCAACGTCCAGTGATAGTCGGGCGCATCGCAACTATTCGCCTTCCTAACGGCAACTATTGGGAACGTCCGGTAAACGCGCTGTAACCAACTTGAACTCGTTCTTGCTTACTGTCAGAATCGTTTTATTCATGGCTTGAAGTGGAAATGAAACCTTTAGCTCTATTATGCTTAATAAATTTTATCATCGGGGAATTTTATCAATGTTTCTTCCGTGAAAAGAAGCCGGTGTTGACTCAGTCTATTAAGGACTTCGTTTTCTGGCCTACGTGCCAGTATTCTCTTACTCCTCCACGTCTATTATTTGAACTCATCTTTGCCATGCAAAAGTGGCGATTAAGTCAATCCCCTAAATTAAGAGAAACACCTGGGTAATTTTATCATTTATGACGGATGATTACAGTGCAGTTCATAGCGCACTAAAATACTACCAGTGGTGAACGCTTCGTTTTCTCCATAGCAAAGATTCAGGGCGATCGAAAAATGTCTGCACGTACTTACACCAAAGACAATCATTTCAGCATTGAGGAGGCTCTACAATGCGGGTGGAATGATGGTCGTTATGTCGACAGTGTTTCTGGCTGTCGAAAGGCTTGTAGCCACATGCACCTACAAAAAATATGAGGCACGCAGACGCACGTGGATGGGAGTCACGCTCTCAATGCTTTTGGTAAGCGCCGGCATTTTTTTCTCTTAGGATCTTGCCGATTTCGCAGTGAGATCTGCGGCAATCGATGGAATAGAATGAACGTTTTTCAGGAAGGAAATGAAAACGCCCACAGACAGGCCAGAAGAGTGCTGCATATTTTCGCTGGTCCCGTTTATCATAGTCTCTAAGTTTGTCTTTATATCAACCAATGCTACATGCAAATTTTGTTTCTTTAAGTGCCCCTGCTTCATTCGAGGTTGAGACATCAAAGTGAGAAAATGCTGCAAAGAGCTTGTCAGCCATGTGGTTGACAGCCGCAATGCGCTTCAGAATTGCTACTTCCAAAAGGCACCTAAGCAATGGGCTATAATCACACAAACTGCTCAGGCGCCTCATTTGCCATTCAACTCATGTTTTGCCGACCTCAACCGAAATTTCTTTTGCATGTACCGCTTGGATATACAATGCTTTATGCATTTTGATGTGCGCTATCTTTCATCTGCTACTGTTACCAGTGTTTCACGTAGCGAATAAGTAAGTTTCGCTCTGCAACAGCTGCATTGTAAATGTTGGGATGAGTGCGCAATGCACGTTGTGCCTAGCATTGTACACCCGCACAAACAGTTTCCTGTAAAAAAATCAAAGCTCTCGCAACGCCGCTCCCAGTGACGTCAGATATTTTGGGATCGGCTGCCTATGGGATCGAGGTCTGCCTTTCTGCGAAGCAGCCTTAGCCACTTGTGGATATTATCGGGAAGTGTTATCAAAGAGGAAGGTCGCTTCCTTTCGCCTTCGGTTCCGTTCACTTCCCCGGGTGTTCTTTCAGCTCTCCACGTTGCCATCGTCACCTTGCACCAGCCTTGTCTTCTTCCATCGTAGCAATCCAGTGAATGTCTCATTCTGTTGTAGAGCGTTCTTTCGTTCTATGGCCTACAAATCATTTGTTTTCTACATGGTGTTCGAGCGAAAACCGCAGTTCAGTCCGAGCAATGCCTAACTCCGTAGTCAAGCATGAAGTTTTGTATGCAATCGCCTAGTGAAATCCATCTAGTAGTGAATATAAAGCACAGGTACATATGCTATTAAGCACACAGGACAACTGAAAACGTTGGTAGCATAGTCCTAGCTGGTTTTCAGCGGCTCGTCTAATAGCCTTCGGTCGTTGAACTACCATTTTCTCTGCAATATTGCACAAAAGCAAAACAGCTGATTTGGAAACCGTCTGTCGCAAACAAAATATTAGCGAAACAAAACTGAACTTCAAAACGAAAATCAGAACTAACTTCGAAGCGAGGTGAGGCTAAGCACAGCAGATCGAATATTCTGCGCAGTCGATTATCGAATTTCAAGAGCGCTTTGATCGTCATAATATTGTCGAGTGTGTTAGTAGTTGCCCAAGAGAAGCGAGTCGAGCACAGCGAAGCGAATAAGAGGCCGGAGGGTAGCGGAGATGAGGCCCCCGAGGCCTCGCTAGAGCAAGCAAAGGAGAAGAAGAAGAAGCCCCTTTTCTCCTTAACTACCAGTTTCTATACCCTCGAGTGCTCCGTCCTTGTCGGCTATTCTCTGCCGTTCATTTTGAATGGCACACTTTTTTCTTGGAAGTGGGACAATGCATCATTTTTGGAGGTGTGAGAGTAGCGCCTTTGTTCATTGGAGCTAGTGGGCCTTTGTTCATTCTCAGCGCCGCTGTGAATCATCGCTGTCGGTGACGCCATTTGACGCAGACGAGGTCGGCGGAAGCTTCTGAATGGAGCTTCAGGCGGTACGCGCCTCTAGTGGCACCTTTGTTCATTCTCGGCGTTGCTGTGAATCATCGTTGTTTCGCGATGATTCGCGACACCATCAAGAAAACCCATCTTCATCTCAGAGCAACGAAATATGCACAGTTACAAAAAGCAATAACTAACTGCAGTCGAAAAAGGACACAGCACAAACCATGGCCAACACTGTCGGAAGTTTTGCTACGACTGAACATTACCGTCATAGTGTTCGCTGCGACGTTCACTGTAATTCACTGTTACAACACAACCCAACAGAAATGGTCCCTACTGGTTGAGAGAGGTTTACATCATTGCAGTACAATAACATACCAGCGAAGATTCCGAAATCAGAGACCTGCTGGTACCACAAAGGACTTGCTTCTAAGGCACCTCACGGAAAAAAGTTTTCTCAGCCGTCTAGCCTCTCTTGAGGAATGCCAGAAGCGTCGTCTCGTTGTAATACATCGATCAGCGGAACTTCAGCTGCGTGCCCATGACTTTTGACATTTCAGAGTTGATTCATCGTGCTTTGCAAGAGAGAAACGAACGTCCTATTTCCTCGGCGGATTTTTGCTCCATCAAACTTATGTCGTAAATTATCATAATATCTTTTTTCATGGCGTGATTTCAACAACTTTTACGCATGCACGTACGCCAACAACATTGGCTAAACACAGTCGAACGGTTGGAAGGGTCATTGAAGAATGATGTATGGTATGTAGGGGGTGGTTAGCTAAACCTTTCAACCATGGATGATGCGTTCGTAGTCGTCCATACCTTTACAGATGTCTCCCACCTTTGTCGGCATGGGACTGTTTTTGACCGATTGAAGTGAAGGTCTCATAGGCGTCGTGAAACTTTTTTGCCTCTGCCTGAAGATCGTCTTATTCACACACCTGTACACTCGAGCCATTTATCTAGGGTATCGACGACTTATCAGCAAAGGGATTTCCCCACTGCCAACCGAAGGTATGTTGAGGAATTCCAACACTATTTATAAAGAGAAATTATGTTACAACGAAGATGAAACGCACTATAGCGTTGGGCTGGTGATGACGATACTGATGGTGAAGACACAGAGGAGATGATAGATAGAGCGAGTGAATGATATGGCCGTTTCGAGGCTGCTTATATAGCCTCGAACCGTCATAAACATGTTCATTCATTTACAATCACGATCGGAAACAAAGATCTTCTTTTCGCTGCACCCTGTCGTTACCGGAACGGGGCGATTCATCGGTTGAGATGTAT
This sequence comes from Ascaris suum, assembly GCA_013433145.1. Lineage (NCBI taxonomy): Eukaryota > Metazoa > Nematoda > Chromadorea > Rhabditida > Ascarididae > Ascaris > Ascaris suum. The sequence goes on from CM024175.1 coordinate 4,411,774, forward strand.
ATTTGACCTAGCGGCACCTGCTTGACGCGGAAGTCGAGCGATTCATCGTCGATGCTTTCTTCGCTTTCGGCACTTCCACGACGCCAATTCGAGGTTGAAGAGGGACGAACGACACTGTGCGCTGCTTACCTTCACCGTTGTGTGCTTCATCTGGACGACACTTTGTCACTTGCCGCTTCAAATGTTTTCGCTCGTGCTACGTCTCCTTTCTCGGCACACTGGCTTTCGGACTTCCTTCGTTCTTTTTTCTTCGGCGAACTCGCCTCGGCAAGGATGCAACACATGAGCCTTGCCCCTTCACAAAAAAGCAGATTGCCGTCGTCACAATTCCTAAGGAGCCATTATTGCGGTGAGGTTAGGCAATGCCTCCAAATGTGACACACGTCTTCGATCGACCTAGCCAATCTCTCTCGGTGTTGTCCTAATCGGACTGATCTCTCTTCAGGCTTGTTCTCCACAACGCGTACCTTGTCGTTGATTGTCTTCTTCATTCGTGTGACCGGGTTCAAACTTGACTGACCAATTTTCAACCTTAGCTGCTGACGAGTAGCGGCTATTTTTCTGTTTCAAAGCGGGCGATACGTCGGAGCATCAAATATTGAGTCCTCTGACCTTGTCGAACGCTGTGTAGTGATTAGGTGGGTGCAATGCCTTCATCCTTCACAAGCATTATAGTAGCTGCTCCTCTACCTTTCGTCGCAACTACATCGTTCCTTTCCATAAGGATTATCGCTGCCGTGTTACTGCCGTGGCGTTATCCACCGCACAATAGTACGCAAAGGTTATTAGGTGACTTCGATGAATTTCATCGGCCGACTTATGGACGATCAAGCGCTTTGTTTTCAGCTCATCGAAAAGAAACTGATATTTCGGGTTTTCTGTCGTCTTCATCCTCCCTTTTGTTCTTTTGATACGCGTGTGGTTTTTTTGTTGGATGAGAAAACCCATTTCAGCTTGCAACCTTGTCTAGATTGCACTCTGGCACGGTTATGGGCATCTCGCTCTTGAGCTGACGTAGCTTGTAATTCTGGTACTCTGAGGAACTTCTGCCTTTTCCACATGGTTGACTGTCCTTTAGCTTCATACAGACATTTCTTCACTTCCAGGTTCCAAACCACAGTGGATCGGGTTCCTCACATTTATCTGTCTTGAATTAAGGCAAGTTTTGGGACTCGATATCATCAATTGCATGTTCACATCGTACGTTATGAGTCGTTTTTTCCAGTATCTAAGAAGTCACCGAATAGCACCTTGTTCCTATCATCCATAGGCGTACTCTATGGGGATTATGACTTCGCCCATCTTCCGGGCTTTCTTCAAAGACCTGCATTTTCTTGCCATCCACCAAATGCCTTTATCTTGCCAGCTTTTCGCATCTTCGGGGGTCTCACTTCCACGTTACTCGTCCTTCGTGACTTCTCAGTTCCAGACAACGAAGCTTTTGTGACAGACGTTCTGGTGATGTTGGTGCATAAATGGCTTGTATCTTCACGTACGACGGCCCAAAACACACGTGGCCACTGAGTTCTTGTTCGCTAGGTTCCGTCCCTTCTTCCCACAACAATCTTCCCACTTTGTTGGGAACAAACAGCGTCCTGATCTCTTGCCGCCACAATTGAGGAGTCGTGGTTGTTACTTTCATTATGAAACACAAATTATTTGGTAGAGAGCACACGGCTGTGCCATCCTGCCTCCGGGGCGAAGTGCCGAGTCGGTTCTGGGACCTTAATGAGGCTTCGTTTTGGGGTTCGAGGTGGAATCGATGTGGTCGAGTGTTCAGCAGAAAACTTGTTCAGGTGCGTCGAGTTCAAGTTGGTACAAGCGCCGTTTACGGACGTTCCAATAGTTGCGTTAGGAAGGCGTATAGTTGCGCTGCGCCGACTGTCACTGACGTTGGTGACGATTGCCAGTGGCAACAGCCACGAGGGAGATCTCTTCTCTCACCAAACGACTTCTCCGACCGGGGTGCGCTTTTCGTTTGAAGGCGAGGGCAGGAATGCTGCGTTTGTACTCGTTCACGAGAGAGGCTAATAAGGTTATGAGAATGCCATAGCTCCCAAAAACTTGCCGCATGTTTGGACTGCTTCTTCTGATGTCCAGAACCTCATGATTGGGAGCAAGGGGGTTGGTACAGAGGATCTCCTGCCGTGCTGGGCAAGCGGCAGCGGCTTAGGAGCTACGATGTTTGCTATGGGGCGTCAAATGACATTGGTCGAGAGCGTTAGTCGTACTGTCGTCAGAGGTGCGAGTGGTCGCGAGTTGATGATGCTTCAACCTCGCATAGGGTTGCAAGTTCTCAGCATCCGAAAGAAGCTTTCTGCCTATCGCTGGACGAAGCGTGACTTCGTGAGGCCAATGAGGCGTTCGACAGTCCGCCTTTCAAGGTGCATGGGGTGTAATGAATGTCCACTGTATTGAGCTTGTCGCAGGAACTTGTTAACTTCTCCGTTTGAATCATCTCGGTTTAGTGCCTCGCAGAGCCACCTTGTGAACGCTTTGAGTTGTGTGCCGTTGTCTGAATAGAGGGTTGTCGGAATACCACGCCGACCGAAGTGGACGCTGAAATGCATCGATGCATGCAGTGGCTGATAGCTCGGGCACAACTTCCAAGTGAATAGCTCTGGTCGTGAAGCATGTAAACAGAGCTATCCATCCGTTTTTTCTTGCTGCCCTTATTTCTGAATTGATAAGGTCGAAATCATCCACTCCCGTTATGTTCAAACGGGCGGTTGCGGCTTTTCCTGTCACTTGGGAGAGGCGGAAAACGGGTGGCAGTGCAAAGGGAGCTGCCTTCCATCGATTGCATCCTGTACATTCTCGAATGACTCTGGCGACGGTACGTCTGCCTTGTGGACCCCAGTATTGTGTCGAAAATTTGCTGAGAGTTTGCTGCAGTCCAGCATGAAGAAGTCGCAAATGCGATTCGGCAAGAAGCAGCTCGGTCAGTTTTCGTGACGCGGGAGATGTATGGATGATTCTCAATGTCGGTTACATTATGCATTCTGCCGACAAAGCTGCCACAGTCCTGCGGAATCCATTTGAGAGAGATCCGGCGCTTCTCTAATATTCGCGTTTTGCTTGTTTCAAAAAAAGTTGCGTGGCTTTCAGGGCATATTGTCGAGGAGTTGCTAGAGGCTTGCGTCGAATCGATCGATGAATTCTAATTATCGACTTATGTACCGTGAGAGCCGTCCAGTGGCTAAATCGTTCGACATCAATCAGCTCAATAAACGGGGTTGGAGCAACAGACACGAAGACTGGTTCATCTGTTCCAATGGACGCATTTTCAGAGCCGGTTAGGCTGCCATGAGGCCACTGATCTTGTACAATTAGCTATGCTGTTCCATGCACCATAATCTGTTAGCGGCAAGTTTTTCTGGAGTACAGCCTCGAGAAGCGATATCAGCACGGATTGGCTTCCGTGGGTACAAACGAAAACACGCCGCAGCGCACGGCACATAATTCCTTGATACGATTTTCGATTAAGCGCTGCTGACGCATCTTCGAAGACAGCCAGTGCAGGACTTTCGGAGGCGGTCCAAATAGTGAGTGGCATAGCGTTTATGATGGCTGTTCTCTTTGTATCAGGCGCGATGTTCGACCAACCAGCACGCAAGCGAGGATTTCCTATTTTTGGGATTAGTTATCTTTCTTAAGCCGGTGCGAATCGAGCCTTAGCAAATATTATTGACGAATTTGGGCCAGGATTACATATGTACAAGCTTGCAGCATACGCGGTGGCGAGGCGTCTACAAAGAATGTAAACTGCGCACCCTTGTGATAAGAACTTTTCGCGGCAAGGTGAACTGCTGTGGGCTCCCTGTGCCTGAAAGGGAACAGTTCCACTGATCTGCGCATGTTCTGGTGAGGATCATCCCAGTTCACCCTTTTGTTTCCACAGAAGTTGTAGGAAAAGTTTGAAGGGAATGAGAAGTGGACTTCTAGTAAACAAGCGGATCGAATACCGCAGCAACTGCTGCTAGAATTGTGCGCTTACGCTTTGTCGCATGAAGTGGGGCTCTTGCTGTTTAGGCTCATTGCGTCTCGCTCGATGTCCCAAGGGTTGCCAGAAAAATTTGATTACGGGACCGGGAAGTGCGGCCTTCATGAGGCAGGCACTTATTGATACCGGAGAGTTCGAGCTAAATTGCCTTAAGTTCATGCAGGCTTTGTGAAATAAATCTTTCGCGCCCTTTTACTTCTCAATAGCTTCCTGCACAGAATCAGCGCATAAAGAACATTATCCACGTAAACACTACCGCAACTTCGTTAGCGAGCGCAGTTCTTCCTTCTCGTGAGCAGGAGAGATTGAATGGCGGCTGCAAGAAGATATGGACTGCATACAATACCGAATATGACTCTGGCGAACTGATATATGACGAGATTCTGGGCGACAGGAGGTTGTGTAAGATCTTCTGCCGCAGGAAAATTTCGTGAACGGTCGATCCTTCACATTGAGGCGAAACTGATGAAAATCGCTTTTCGATATCAGCGATGATTGAAAGCAATTGGAGGAAGCCGCCAGGTAATATCATGTCGATCAGTTTCGGTACTATAGCACTGGTCCTCGCAGAATGTAGTCGTTGAGACTGCATTGTCCTTCTCGCTCTCGCACTTCCATCAAAGATATCGCAGCTTCGTAGTTTCTTTGTTCTCTCGCAGGACGGCTTGATGTGGGAGGTAATGTTCGAGAGTGTCAGGGGTACGGGAGGTGCGTTCAATAATCCCAAGATTCTCTTGATTCTGGATGTCGGCAATCATAACGAACAAGGAACTGATGGGAGCTGCGGGGACGTTTTCCCGAAGGAACGTAGACGTCCCCAACAAAGTCCAAAATTTTTTCACAACGGCTGGGAAATGTCCTCAGCTGGACGCATGGAAAAGAAACGTTAATTCGTCCATCCGGATCGACGCAGGTAGTTCGTTCGAAATGCTGAAGAGCAAGCAGGTCGTACATCACTTTCAGCTCCTGAACCCCGTACACCCAGTAGTTCAAGGTCCCAAAATTGTCTGAGTGCATCCTCAGAATAATCGATGCTGATAAAGCACTGTAGAAGATCACGCCGTATGGACGGGATTGTGGACCGTAACAACATCGCCCAATGTAGTACGATCAAGGAGAGTCCTGCTCCTCTCGAGGATGCTTGATTATTCTTGGAAGCACATCGGCGCCAAGAAGCAAGGATACTGTAGCCGATTTTTGAAAAGGCTTCCTTGGGGATCTTTGGGGAAGGGGAGGTTTTGACCGCATGTGAGCGGACTGTGCATAATGCGCGGTACTGTGTTGACCGTATTGCATTCAGCATTGGTTTGTTGAAGGTCGGAAACAATTATCTCAACCCTGTTCGAGGAATAGCGATTGGTTCTTTAGTTGCAAAGGCTGCAACTTGAAGCGTCTCGTTAGTCCGCGCAAACCCAGCTGTCGCGCAACGCTTCTTCAAATAAGAGCGCTGGCTACTTCCATACAGCATGGCCCGAGCACGGTAGTGTGAGGCTTTTTGTCGAAGGAATTGACACCTTCACTTCAAGACACCAAAGTAGCGCTTGCTCGGGACGTGCGACCTGTGGGAACTAGCGAACGTTGCTGTCGCTGCCAATGTCTGAACTTTTGGTTCACTCGGCGGTGCAAGGTCTGCCGCTACATGCGACTTGATGATGACAGCCTCTTTGGGATCCGTTGAGATCGAATAGCTTTGTAACTACAGAGAGCTGGATGATGTTTCCGCTACATTTTGAAACAAGATCGACGCTTACAAGCACTGGCTTGATGCATGTCGGAGACATAGAAAACACAATTTTTCCTTCACAACGGCAGCGATAGGGATTCCGGAGTGGATAGAGTTCGAATTAATGCGGTTTGTGGCCGTAGCGATTGCAGAAACGGGCAGTACGTTCACCGTTAGTTTTTCGTTTCTCGGGTGGGGAATGTCGTTTTTCCCGACATTGAGGTTCATGAGCGCTGAGGTACCAAGATTGAGGTACATCTTCTTTCGTTCGCTTTGTACGTTCCGATATCTGATGTGGGTAGCGCTCTGGCGATGTTTTCATCGCCAGAGCGTGCCTGGCGAGAGAGATTCTTCATCAGATCGACTGTCCTTGTCTTGTGACCGCTTTCGCCTGTTCAAGTTTCTCGAGGACTCTTTTTGGCGGAAGTTTACATTAAACGCGTATTCGTCGGTTCGCCTGATGGGCCAATAATTCCAATATGCGGTCAATATTTTCAGTTAGCTCCGCCAGCTGTCCTTCACGTGCCCGGGGTAGGTCGTCAAGTTCATCATACAAAGCGTCACAATAGCTTCCGGACGTTCATTCGACGTTTCTTGGGGCATCCAAACAGTAGTATAAGCATGCGTGACAAGTGCATAAGCACCTATGAGAGTTGCTGCACTCCCTTTCAAGCAGCTTTTGAGGTACATGAGCTTTTGGAGCTCTGGGATGGGCTGAGAATCAATAGCCGATTGATACCAGTCCCAAAATGCGGGCCAAGTCTTGCATGCCGACTGTTGAAAGTTTTCAAGGTCCATTTTTGGAAGATGAACTGTACTAGCCGCAGTGTTCGTTGGAAGCGGATTCGTAGAGAGGCTTCTGATGAGAGCTCTCGAAGCGTTTGTTCAATTTGCTGAATGTTCGCGAAATTGTAATGCTCTTTCATGGCCCAGCTCGAGGGTATACAGAAATTCGTCAGTTTGAGACTTGCGAAAGAGTCAAGCTCACGTTCCGGTCGATATCGGCCCTCTGTAAAAGCTCGAGCCACTGATCTTCGCGTTTGGACAAGAGTGTGATGGCTTCTTGGCCTGTTGCAGTGATACTGGTGCGCGGCCATGTGAGTTTGGAGCTGGTGCTGCAATCTCGTTGAGGGGCTTCCAGGTGCAGGTTGCTGGAGGATTGGCAAAGTTGGCTAAGATGCGCTGTAGACGAGCGTTGTGTGGGTCCCGCTGCTGACGAATTCCGCCACTCATTCGGCTTCAAGTGGTAAGTGAAGATTCGAGCAGAAGTGAATGTACAGACTGAATTTCGATTCTCGCTCGCTCGTTGCAAGAGACTTCCGTCGATTGGAAGACTTCGGTTCGTTCAAGGTCCTGGGTCGAAGTGGGTTCAGCCCCCATATAAAGAGAAAATATGGTACAACGAAGATAACGCACTATAGCGTTGGGATGGTGATGACGATAATGACGTGAAGACACAGAGAGAGTTTTTGATAGATAGAGCGAGTGTGAATGAAAAGCCACAGCCTTTCGTGGGCTGCTTATAAGCCCTCGAAACGTCATAGATATGTTCATTCATTTACAATCACGATCTGAAACAAATATCTTCTTTTCGCTGCACTTTGCCTTGAAACGGCCCAGAATTGTTCTTTCCTTTAATCACGATCAGAAACAAAGATCTTCTTTTCGCTGACTTTGTCGTTACCGGAAACGGGGCGATTCATCGGTTGAGAGGAATATACTGATCTAGCGGCACCTGCTTGACGCCGGAGTCGACCGATTCATCGTCGATGCTTTCTTCGCTTTCGCGACACTATTCCAAATGGAAATGCCATAAATTTCAAGCTTGCGGCGGCTGAATGCGCATCTCTGCAGTGGAGAGAGTAAGGTGGTATTTGATCACCGCATTTGCTGCTAGGAAAATCTTATATATGGCGATTTGCACAAAAATCAGCGCGAGGGTCAGAGAGTTGAGCCAAAACAATATTCATAGAAGTGGCTAGCGATACAGCTCTAATGCGCAGCGCATTGGTTCGTGCTTGTCACGAGAAAGAAGGCGGAAAGGAGCAGTTCTGCATGGAGTATGTAAAGGTCGTCTACTCTCGTTTTTATATTTGAATTGCATTTGCTTTAGCATCTAAATAAGATGATTGTTTTGCAGTGGGCGACGTTATCCACTCATGTTTCTTTATGCCGAGCAAGGTGCTGGTGTTTATCAGTTCTGCGATACAGGTTCTATGACGTTCAATTTTCGAAGATCGTTGACTTAGTAGTACTTGCTATCGAATTGCTCGCAGTAATAATTTTCGTCGGTCTATGGCATCGCAACTACAGGCGCATGGTGAGTATCAGTTCACTATTCGGTTCACCGTGCTTTTCGCTGTTATCAGTTAATCCAATTACATTGTGCTGCTTCAACGGTTCCTTTACAGTATTCAAACCTAGATAATGAAATAGGCAAAATATGATGCAAAACAGACGTGATACTGCACCTAGTCATGCATTTCAGTGCCTCCTAAAATTTTTGGTTTTATGGTCATTGTTAAACATAGTCTATTTGTAGTAAAGACAGTAATTTGTACGCACGTCATCCTTTTCCTTCAAACTTTCGTTCTTTGGACATTGTTTGGTTTGAGTTTTAGTGGACATTGTTTCACGTTCAGTTTGAGCTCAGTGGTGGCACAAAATAGATGCCAAAAAAGTTGTAAACTCCAGAACTTGAACAACCATCGATTGTCGGTCATAATTTCGAAAGTCATTACGCTCACAGCAAATCCTTTTACCTGGCTAACTATTTGTGCCTTGAAACAAAGAGTTGGAGATTCCTAATTTAGCAACAGTTATGGGCATCATGAAATTTGCCGTTGTTCACTATCCTAAAAGACCGGTGCCCCGTGTTAGGAAATGTACTTCTCCAAGAAGTTCATCGAAGTGATCAACGATGGAGTGTGTGAAACTGCTGCATATTTCGAGGGCTATATCAGTAGTTAAGAATCTTCTACTCAGTGCGTTATTTATATATTTTGTTGTGTGTTGAAGATCTGACCGTGGTACATCCCAACGGTAAGTGGCATCCGACCAATTGTTTCTAGTTATAGAATATTAGATCGTTAACTATTCCTCTAATACTGGTCAGGTAATCGATGGTATGTTTTTCATAAAATCTTCAATAGCGCAATAATTTTATTAATGAAGGTGTGCGCATTGCAGCGAACACTCGATGACAAATATTTACGAGTGCTGAGTACACGATATCAGCTCAACGAGAATGTCAACACAACCAAGCTAATGATTCCAATTGTCTCGGTTGGCGCTGTGCTAATGTTATCTTATTCGTTCGCATACTATGCGTTGCTTCCGTCACTGGATCTATATAGCGAGATCAACGAGAATATTCTGAACTCAGTGATGCGTACGCGCCTGTCGCTGAATTCTTGGTACAGTCCATTTCATTCCATGTCTTCCATCAGGCTGTTTCAGCGCTTAATTAGAAAAATTGAACATGGCCAACTTTTTTGTTTCTTTCCTTCATTGAAAAAAGTCATGTGCGGAGGTTCGGGGTTTCATATGTCTGCATTCGCCAGCCTGAATACCCTCTTATTGCTTCGAACGGAATCGTCAATTTCATACCCAATGTTGGCATCGGCTGGGCTTCAAAAATTAATTTCTTCCTAATTTTGAATGCTGTCTTTCAATTCAAAAATTTTTGTCACTTCCGACATTTTTCTTTAAAAGCAAGGCAAATTTTTGCAGACTTAGTTCTGTTCTATTTGCTTCGCTTCGATGTTCCAGCACTTGGCTCTGCCAGCGCAAAAGTGTTATCAAATACGTTACATTTTCTGGAATCTTACAAAAAATTACAGGCTTGTCACGTTGTCATCTTTCATCCTAATCGAGCAGTTGTCATGAACCTTGCCCTAGGAGCTATGTTAGGAAGGATTTCCTTTCGCGAAGTCAGCAAACTCTGCATTCATAGAACACTCAAACAGTTTCAAAACCTCACAACTCTTGCTGCAGCATCTTTTGACCAAAGAACCGAATTTTGAGAGGTGTTACGAAGCAATTCCTTTCACCGCACCGTAGCTTTGAGAAGACTTCAAGGCCTAATTATTATGCAACTTAGCCCTAATAGCTTTGTTATTATGGTGCGGTAACCATGCAACTTAGCCCATCGAGAAATGCACGCACCGGGTTCCGTAGGATGTTGAGCCACACTTTTAAAATAATGTTCCCATAAATGTCAAAACTACATCGAATACAGCAGTTGTCGTCATACATGAAACCGGTTGGTGGTTCTATCTTGTATTTGGTCGTGATTTTTTTTTTAGCAGGTTCCAAAGTCCTGGCAAAGGAAACAAAGAACTGCAAATTATTCCCCATTGCCCTCACAAGCGCGTTTTTCCCACGTCACGCGACTTTTGCAAAACGCCACATTGGCAACAACATCCTTACGCCCACGTACGCGTGTGGGTATATGTGAACGCATTGTGACGAAATTTCTCGCCACTGCGATTGATATGACTGTTCATTATGAACTTCGATAGTATTTCCTGGCATGCTACAGTGAAGCTGTTTGTTGTGAAATCTGCTGCTTCACACTTCTTGCAGTCCGGAACGTGCATCGAAAGCGTCTTTTGCATGATGACTCACTGATCGCTCCCGTAGCAAACACGATATTGAACTTTCTAGTTTACGTTTATCCGCTTCCGTGATTCGATTCTACAAAACATACCGCCAACACGCACCGGCCGACGACATTCCTCACCACTTTGATGTCTCGGCCTGTCTGGATGATGGGTTTAATTCGAGAACAGCTCAAGCCGAAATTTTGTTGGTCCAACATGCCGTTTGCTTGTTTCAGCATTCGAACCGATCCTTCTGACAGGAGTTTTATATATTTTAGAGTCTCTGGAGGTTTACATTCGTTTTGCGGATTTTCGTGACACACCTGTTGGGCAACAAAACGAACGAGGCAATTTCAGACTAATTAGCGCGACGTGCGCTTCTATATTTCACCCTCGGTCCAGCTGTTTTGCAAGGTGCTAACAGATGCAAAACATGAACAAATTTGTTTTAATATTTCAACTGTTTTGCTGGCTTGCAAAATCCTTTGAGAGCGATCCGTTGTGCTGTGAGACGAACGGTGCAAATGCACATTTGGTCGCCTTAAAATATGGTGATTTTTAGCAACCCTCAAGCTAGAATATGGGGGTATCATTGCTCACAATTCAGTTCTTCCTTGAGTCGTGAAGGCGCTTCATTTGCTCGGAGAAATGCAGATATGCATACCGTATCAGCTCCTGTAACACCACTCCTGCTTGTTCCTACACATGTGAGCAGGTGGTGGGCTTAGTGAGCTTTATTAAACGGCGAACAAAATGTGTTCGAATATCCTCCTTGGCTTTGAAACGAACTGCTTTCAGGGCAATGTTTTCTTAAGCTGCCTTCCACCTTGGCTTGAAAATTGCAGCATAGAAACGCACCAAAGATCTTTTTTATACACTTTGGTATTGATCTTGGAATCTTCTGAACCAAAAACTGCAATTCGAGGGAATCGACCCATACAAACGCCTGCCGGCATTTCCGGAGATGGAAACAGTCTGCTTGTTAGCACCTCCTCTATGCTGGAACTCGCTTTTGTCGGCCCAGTGGTATGCAAACAAGTCCATCACACGCCATCTGCAGCTTCGCACCTGGCGGCTTGAACCCATTTGGTGCAAAGATGAGCCTTTTGATGTGTGCAATGGTGATTTGAAGACTCCTTGAAGCGATAAAAAGAGAGAATAACCGAATCATGCGCAGATCGGCCGTCGTCCCTCATCGACATTTTTGGGCATTTCAGCATCCTCCGATTTGCATTTCTGATATATACAAAGGGCAGGCGATCATTTGATGCTCGGGTTTCGATCAATGTTGCAAGCTACCACCGTGCATGATCGCTTCCAGCGTAAATAGCGGGTGAATGAGGGATGTCTGGCAATATCTGACACCTCCTCTGCTGAGGCATCATCGCGCGGTGAGCGCTTTCAGCCACATTCGTATCAACCGATCAGCGATTTGGAACGTAAGCCATTGGTGATAAATTAGCCAACAGGCACTGAAAATGAAGGAATTCAGTCATTCCGTGAATATGCTGCGTATGAAAGCTCTCGCCGCACTTTTTCGTCACCCGGCGCTCGAGCACAGTCATATCAACCGCAGTGGCATACTTTTCTGCTTGTCCTAAACCAGTCCGCTGCAGAAGAACCGACAACTGCTGATGTCAACGGAATTCTAAATTTTGCGCTGTCATTTGTTTTCAAAGTGCTAATTTCGACTTTTCAAGCCTCATTTCACATGAACAGTTAACCAAAATTTCATGTACACAGAGCAGTTGATGTCGCTCTACAATTACGACCTTCTTATTTGTGAATAAGAGGCAAAGCATTGACCTCAAGGGCGTCATGCATGCAAGGGACGATGAGACATGAACGGTGTATCACCTCACTATTTTTTGCGCTTGACAGAAAATGGGCGAATTCAGTGAGAGTGTGGAGAAGTTTACGCAGTCATAAGCGTTAAGAAAATTGAGGTATGACTGAGAAACGCGTATCTTTTTTGGATTTTATGGGATTCAATTTTTGTCCTTTTGAATCAGTGGCTCACCTCAACTTTTACAGCTTCCCAGCTTTGTAAGTGCTTATTATATGGTCCTCTCGTTTCACAATATTCATGATGGTTTTCAGGTTCTTCTTATGCCAGTTGTAACAAGCGCATTCATGATATCGACACCCATACTCAGTGTTCACGTTCGGCGGTCACTATTTCGACTCATTGGACTACGACGGTGCGTTCGACGATCGTTCAATAAGACTGAATCGGCTCAAGAAGCAGCCACACGAACACATTTTGAGCTACTCAAGAAACAATGGGAGGGTAAATTGGCGCACCATCAGCGCGGATTAAGCTCCAGATCGCGAAACTACATCCTTGAATGACAGGTGGAATTCGATCGCCATTTGGGACTTATTAATGATGCTAGTATAAAACAGCTAAACACTCATGTGACTATCAACACAGTGCTTCTTCTTGATGTCATGTGTGTGCAAAGACTTGAGCAAATGTCGACTGGGCCGTACCGGTTATGTATTTGTTGATGTTTGAGTCACTGCAGCAAGCAACCTTTTCAATAAATTTATTCTCTTCAGTTGGTGTGCGGCTATAGCAGCAACAATTGTAAACATTACCACCACAAAACTGCCAAATGTTATAAAGCACTCAGTTGCAATCGTCGAAGCAGCAATAAAATGGAATGTAGACAACCAGATAAGTTGTTGCGAACATAATTCCCCGCCTTGAATTGGCACTTGTTGCCAAACTTTGACTCATGAAATCCCTGCGGTTGTTTCCGAAGCCTGGGCATTCAGAACGGTTTCCGGAGTTTTCGAAGTCCGGAACGCTCGAAAGCGGGTACTTTGAACCAGCTTTGGAGGCCCCGAATTTTAAGGATTCTCGAACTTCGACGACCATCGAGCGATTTCGAGGACTTCAAATTACCTGCGATATGTAGAACTGGCAAAGATTTAGAACATCTAAACCCAAAGTTCCACTTCACGCTTTCGCTACACAAAATTCTCTTTTTGTCAATCATCTCTAATTTTCGCGGCTTTTGTGAAGGAGAAGGAGGAAGGGGAAGGAACAGGAATGCCGAGAAAATGGAAGTTTTCTACTCAAAAAGAAGTTCTTGGGAGGCAGGAAAGGGAGGACGGGAGGGGAAGAGATTCTTGATTCGGTAACTTTATTTACTTATTCCGTTATCTCTGCCATTTTAAACGGAAATAGTTTGGAACGTTAATATCGGAAAAGCGACATATGAAGATGAATTATGAGTCGCGAGATGCGCTCAGATTTCTTGAAGAATGCTTTAGCGACATAGTGCAATTTTTCGTGCCTCTGCGCTGAAGTCATAGTTGTCATTTTATAGCAACGATTCCACGTGTTATGCAGACTGTTTTACACGTTTAGCTCTTGATGAGTAATGTGCTCGTGGTGCAGTCAGTTGGCCTCAGTTTCCTAAAAACGGGATTGTCGTTAGCATTTCCACTACCAAAAATCGTTTACGACACTCTCTTTTGAGTCTTCTCGCTGAAACAAAAATATTCCGAAAGTCTTCCCCATTGTTAGCGCGACATTTGAAGAAATGAGCTGGAAGTGAATGAAATGTAATATTAGGTGCCATCTGTGGAACTTATTTCATTAAGATTGCACCGCTAATTAAAATCGATGCAGCATTACTAAAGTCTGCTTTCGCACCACACTTCATTACCGGCATGTGTCCAGGACTTTTTCCCTTGGAACAGCGTTAAAACTATGAAAATTGATGTGTCCACTATGCTTCATCGGATAACCTGATATGCTGTGTTTTGTATTCATCTATCAACCTCTGGTTTTTCGTTCTCATCAACCATATATTAAGGAAATCAGTTGTTCTGTAGAACGATGTAGAAGCGACCTCATTAAATAAACTGTTAAAGTACATCAGATATTCATTTTTATGGCAACATATGCAACTGGTTGATCAAGTCAGCCATTCAGCATTTGCTCTTTCTTTATATCAGTTAGAAGCAGGTAACCAGTTAGGCTGACGAGAGGAAGTGCAGAAGTGCTGCATATATCTCGAAGATCACCAGAAAGGAGGAAAGATAGAAGAGCGCAGGGAGGAGGTATGAAAATGTTCGATAAGAAAGCTTGAATTCGAGACATGCAAGAGAAAACTGTGCAACATGAATTATTACTAAGTAATCACAACATATTTTCTGGCGATTAACACAAATATATCCTACAATCTGACCCTTTCGAGAGCGAAACCGTTCACTCGCAGCCTCGTGTGCGAAGTTCACGTCACCAAGCTGGCATAGCAAGCAAAAGCAAAAGCGGTGCAGTGAATAAAATACTGTTTGCACGCGAGATAGCTGGAGCATGATGATCTATTTAATCGGCCTTTCCGAGGCAGCATTATGGAATTGCCGGAAGCATAAAAACGCGGGTTAAACCGCTGATTCTTCGCACCTCCTTGCGGATAATGCAGTAACTGTCCTTTTTCCTATTTCGTCATGAACGCTTTTTAGGCCAGTGGTATAAGATTGCAAGCAAAATTTCGTTCCATAGTAAGCAGAAAATGATGACAACCCTCCGTTCATGCTGCACTGAATAAAACGTTTTCTTGCTCTGTTTCACGGTGTTCACTAATCCGTGCAACAATTGATGATTTGAATCAAAAGAAGCAAACAAACCGAGCAAGGCAACATAATATTCATTTCAGATAATTGGCATCGAATGGAAGCGAATCTTTTCTCATATTTAACTGTTAACGTTGTCTGTATGTTGACGGCTTTGAGCTTAAATGCGACAAAAACAAAGCACTGTTTCTCAGCGCATTATACAAACGAATTTCCAAAATCACTGGTTACATCGCATTATTGTTAATCACTCTTGAGTTCCTCCGCATAATTTATTTTCTTCTTCGTGATAACAATAGGTCGTGTCACTGCACAAAGGGGGAGCTCTTATAATAACGTTTACTTTAATGAACTAATCAGATTTCACTGCACAAATTTTCGTCACCCCGTCAACATAACGTTTGTTTATGGTTAAGGTTCTACCTCCTTTTTGCTTCCTCTGTGCCGAAAATCTGAAGCCTGAATGAAGCAAGCCATAGCAATGACTCGATGAGGTGTGGAATTTGCTTAGAACACATACACGGCTTTCTTTATAATAATGCCGAATTTATATGAGCCAGCCGTCAGCATTGCAGCGTAAACAAGGTGAGCCAGGTTTGACGGTGGAGAAAATATCCTGTATATCAACGGAGTCAACGCTTGCTATTCTCCCTCCAATGTAAAGGCGGTTGAAACTCACTGAAACCTAAAAATCAGTATGTGAAATCTCTTGTTTGAAATTTTTGCTCTTCAAAATTCCCGAAATCAAGACGGAAAAGCCTAATACATTTGAATTCTCAAAATTTTGTTTTTTTGAGCAATAGTTCCCCGTATAGCTACCGGTTCGCTCACTGCCCAGAGTTTTCTGTGTTGAACGTTGTCTATCGGCAGTGCAATCTGACTTAGCAGTTAGCATTGATGGCCTTGAGAAGATTGCAAAATGGCAGTCAGAGTCTTTTGCCAATAAAAGGTACTTTGCATCACCAACAAATAACTCTACTCGACAACAAACCTGCTCTCAACGTCCTCAATCCATTTTTCGCATATTCTTGCTTTTTCAAAGTCGCATTCCAATAATCATTCAATGCGATTGCAACATTTTTTTCGTAATTCCATAGAATGCACTAATGCGGTGCCGTCCATCTACTCATTCATCATAAATATGTGCCTCCCTCTGCATTCGGTTACTTCCACTCGCGAAACATGAAATTTACAGCGATAAAATCTAATAGAGGCAATCTGTGTTGTTCACCGCCCATCTCCTATCTTTGACTTTGCAATGGTTGACCACGGTCCGCATTAGTTCTTCATTGTAAAGTGTAAGAAGATTTGCACATCTAATATGCCTGCGTCTTAAGAAATTTGCATCAACCTGCAAATCAAAAGGTCCATTTATATAAGCAGACGGATTCACTAGTTGTACCCTTCTATTGGGGGCACAGATGTATATTCTGCTAGCTCACTGGCACAATCTACTTCCTCAACAGAAGGTTAGCATTGCTGGGCAAGATTTGGTTCGAACACCTTGAGACAACTAAACGAAATCTTTGGCAACAAATTAAGGACGACATCCCATCACTTCTCAAAACACTGCGGTGACACTAAAAACACTGGAGAGCGTTGACTCACTTCGTTCCCGAAGGGAATGAAAAAGGGATTTATTGTATCACCTGCGAAGACATTTATTAGGCTGAACATGCTATGGTTAACAACAGCATCAAAGCAGTGCGAGTTTCGAAGGCACGATCAGCGCTACTGAGTAAGTGCCATCCCCAATTTCGTTGAGCCTTATTAGCTTATATTTGAGCAGTTCGTCCTTAAAGACAATGTTTGTAGCATATTTTTATTTTGGAGGCTATCGAAAGCAACAATTCTTCTGAATACAAATTCATTCGATTGGCGGACTTCATAAGGAAACTTTGAATGACAAAATTGCATATTGTATCAGCCTTCATGGCAGGCTTTTCAATGCTTTTTTCGATGGGATCTCTCGGTATTTCGCATCCTTCTGGTATTAACTTATGAGCGTAGTTCTCTTCATCACCTAAAATCTTGTGATCATGCGGAGCACCTATTCGAGCTGACATTCAGTGTGCGGAAGCAGGTTTGCGATACTAAAGGAGCAACTAATGCTATCAACGAATCATGATTCAACTGTTTCTTATCAAATGGTAATCGGGAAACTGAGAGGCAATCTATTAGACTCACTTGCTTCGCTTGATCGAGCATATATTCTGCTCTAACTTTGTTCATTTCTGTCTATTCCAAGCACTTTACTCCATTACACTTCAACTGGCTATAGTAGAGAATAATATATCATTGTGCATCACATTTTTGTAAAAGAGAATAATATATTGTTGTGCATAACATTTCAGCGCATGCATTGAAGAAAACATTTTGTAATGCAACATTTGGTGCATCGAGGACTTTTTGTTTGTGAAGTTCTTGAAAATATGAGCGTCATTAAGATAGCAAGAGCTCGCAGATTTCCGCTTGATGTGGAACAAGAAACTGGATTTTCGTGCAAAAAAAAAAATCAAATTTCGTTCTGCCAAATGGTTTTTTCCCTTCTTATTATCTGACGAAACGATCGGTTTCTCCACAACTGCAATATATCGCGAAAGAAAATTCGCTCGAGCTTGGTGACATGAAACTTTCACAGCAAGAAGAAAAGAAAGGGAGCAGAAGAAATAACAAAAATTTCCAATGAATCCACTTCTTCTATGGCGATATCGTGAATCATCACATACGAGATGCTCGGTTTTCTGAAATGCATTCTCTTTTGAGCAAATCGGCTAAACTATGCATAAAGCTTTTTCTTCTCTCGTTCTTTGTACAAATGCAACGAACGAATCATTAGATTTGAGTTGACTTATGCATCGCACACAATCGCAGAACATACTGATAAAAAGATGTCTGCAACGCATTAATACGATACATTCAGCCGACATCGGATGGTCTTCCTCCAGCGTTTTCAGTTCCAAAGTGATTTTTTGTCCTGACCGTGGCCTATCCTTGGTGCCGGCTAATGAATTTCGTCGGTGAGCTTCACATTTGATGCCACCAATGCTGACTTACTTTGCAGAAAGCCGTGTACATCTTCGCTTCAGTAAAGTTTATCCTTCCGCATCTTTTGTTCGCACCTTATTTATTCATTCTCTTTTTTCCACTTCTTTCTTTATATCTCTTCTTGTCGACTTATTTCTTCATCTCTTGTATTTATCGCATTCAAATATTTATTTATTCATTTCTGTTTTTTTCTCGCGAATAAACGTTCCATTACTGCATGAATTGCACACTGCGTCTATGGAAGCTTACCTTGTGACCACAGACATGAACTGCGGCATGATGGCGAAAACCAGAATGAAAATGTGTCGATTTTTTGGGCAATGCAATTCTCGCTTCGCCTTTACAGTAATGCTTGACTACCTATCCATATTTCATTAATTTCATAATCGCTTCACAAAAATTCAATTACTTGACGCGTATGAAAAGTATATAATCTGAACACTGATAGATCTTAATTCAAGGCTATTTCAGAAACAAATGCGACCGAAGATTCTTCACTCTATTGCTGATATCAGCTGATGTAGGCGTTAGATGTAAATTAACAGACAGATGGCACAAACGCTGAAGGAGGACCCCACCCAAAACGCTGATCTTTGCATGATACGACCCACTTTTGATAAACACGAATTGCTGTCAGCTCTCTACAGTTTCGCCTCAAGTGACACAAAAGTGTTTGGAGAAAAAGGTTGAAGCAAGCGACCTTCGTCGGCTTGGTCTCTTTGAAGTTGCCCTCTTGACGATTCTACACTCGTACATGTCATCTTAGCGCCACCACTCTATAACTAGGTGAAACGTAGGCAGTCTCTAAGCAAGTTAAAGCGACTTTCGCAATTATATTTGCCAGCGACGTCTGAGAAGTTTCATTCACCAAGCTTTGCACCTTCCCAAAGTTTTCTTTGAGAGAAACCTAGTCTCATCTCATGGCGTCACTTTGCGCCCATCACGTCCAAACTTATGACGTAGAAATAAAGTGCCTTCACCGTTATAGGTGATGACAATTATACTTCAGCAGAAAATTACAGACTCATCACGATGATCGATGGCAAGCAATGAGAGATGGGTGAAAAAGCGACTCGAAGTAAATGTCATGATCGATGCTTTTTATGTGTCAGGTGATCGTATAGGCGCCTACGCAAGTGCCAGATGAAACGCATGGCGCCTAATAAATAAGCTCTTTGCCGATAAAACCAATCGCCTATGCCGCTTTGAATCCGACACTTCATTCCACAGAAACTTGATTATCATGTAGGCATTTGCAAACTTATTGATTATCTTTTACTGATCAGTTGATGCATAACTGATATGAATTGAGCATCAGCCTCTTGAAATCTGATATTTTTGTCGATGCATAAAAAGAGAATTATGTCACTGTTTCATTAGATTCGTCTGCAGTGGTTAGTTGCATAGTAGGCTTTAATTGCAAAAAGTGGAAATAACATGCGCTTCCTTAGCAAACCTTTTAGTTTCGCTTTTCCAAACGGTTAGGCAAAAAGATACTATAGATCATAATAAAGAAATTTCTTCGCGAAATTTCCCCCGTTCATCCATCAAATCCATCAAGTGGGGGAAGGATGCTAATACGCGCTTGCAAACGCCCATAAACATACGTGCAGATATTAACCAACGTGTGTGAGGTCCATAATCTACTGATGCAAGCATCTGCAAAATTCGCATGAAAAGAACAATGAATGTTGTAGTTTGCCAAGTTGTGCACATCCCAATAATCTCAACAGTTTGGCATATCTCAACAATAAATTTAGCTACACATGTCCGTCCTTCTGCTTTCTTTTGATGTGAGACGTTTGTTCCGCGACTTTTTCTTCTTTTTTGCCACTGAGATGCAGCAAAAAATGTTTTTTGCCACAAGAGCAGAATTTGTAGACATCAAACGTGCTAAGAAGCTGCGTCATACCGCATTGCAGTAGCACTTTGTTGCCTTTGTTGCTTTTATCTTCAGGCAACATTTATGATACATTGGTCGCCTCCATTTTTGAGGTCCACTAAAACAGTCGGCATTATGCCATATTTCAACGTTTGTTCTTTAGGACAAAAGCATTGAAGTAATCGATGAGAAAACACAGAACGCCTAGAACAATAGTTTTTTAGTGCTTTTAAAGAAAGAAGTGCTTCAGATGAATCAACCCTTGTACAGCTAGGCTTATGGAACGCCACCGCCAGGTTCCTAAAAGTCGCTTGAACGTGACGGTCAAAATGAGTCTAGTCGCTAGTCGAGGATATGTTGAGGAAACGGATTAGACGCACCTCATGCTCCACGTCCTTTTCTGATGGAGTCGTAGTTTGAGTTGCATCGATGCTGCCCCAAACCAGCGGAAAACTCTGAGCACAGGAGTGTTCTCGGAATCCCAGAGAACAGCTGATACTATAAATTACCAAGGAATCCCGGGCCAAGTCAGACAACATCTCACGTTGACCCTGCCAACTAACAACCCAACAAGAAGGGCCCGTATACCGCCTGGGATTGCCAACGACTGGAACCATCTGGTCCTTCTGGACCATTGAATTTCAAGGTCCTTGTGGACTCAATAGACCAAATGGAGGCGCACGAATACAAGGATCGCACGCTCATTAAGAATCTTCGAGGAGTATAGGAAGTAATGAAGCGCTCACTAAACCTGCCGCCCATGGATCAGGCAGAGCAAACGGAAATGCTAAAATGCGATCGCTGATTGGTATCGCATTCAGGTCCGTGATTAGAATGTCAGCACCGACTACGTCGGCCTGAAATCATTTGTTTATAGGGAGGAATAACTTGAGGTTTCCTATCGCTCTCTTCACTGACTCAAATTCACATGTGGAGGTTAGCGCACTCGACCAATGAATGTATCAATAGATGTTTGGTCGAGCTCATCATAATGCTATTTGCATTCTTCAAAAATGGGCTAAGTTTTCTGAATCGCCATTCTTGATAGAAGTCTGCTAGCGAAAAATGCAGCTTTCAAAGAATGCTTCACGTCCTCAGGGAAGATTGGGACTTTACAAAAGAGGAAAATTTGGTTCCTTTCGCAAGTGACCATTCTACAACTTCAACCGTTTTCTAACTCGCAAAAATTCGCCATATTTTGCCTTGCCATGGAGCAGAAGTTTTCACGCAGTATCAACCATCTCTCAGAGATGCAAAGAACCGAGCTTAGTGGTGGTTTCCAAATGCACGCCTTTCATGCTTACTGTTCCACAAAATGCGGTCTTTTTTCTTTAGAGCATATGAATCTACAAATCTGCTTGCTCATTGACGACCATATTGTGATCTTCTCGAATTTTTGCACAAACTCTGTACTTTGATGATGCAGGCAACAGCTGAGGAGAGACGAAATCCCAGCAATTCGAATCGGACCGCACATGAAAAAAGAGCCGACGGAGAGGGAGGAGGAGAAGCAAAGATTTCGCATGTCATTAATTTTCTCAGCATTTGTTACGACTCCCTTCATAATTTTCTCTTTCAAATTTCTCATCCTCCGCATTGCTCATTTTGCTTTTGCATCCTTCGAACTCAAAAATCTCCCTAAAATTTCAAGATATCAGGGGAAACAGTTATAAATATATGAATTAGCTGCACTCAATCTTGAAGAAAAAAGACATGCAGATTTAGTCCATTATGTTTGACTAAATTGTATTCAAGAGCAATTCTGATTAGAAAAACTATAATTCAGTTAAGTCGTTGATGCCTTAATACCATTATATGTTGCTACTGATCAGAATATTTCGACAAGCAACTAGCAACGTTAATAAGTCTTTGTTGTCTTATCAACTTTTTGTGAGCCTCCATTTAGCCCTCGTTTCTTCATTTCCTGTAGGACATAAATTCAGGCCGCTTCTGCGTCGTAAGCGATTCAAGATGGGTTGCTTCACTGAGTATAGGTGTCACTTGTGGAAGGACTGTGTAAAACTAACTGCAATGAATTAATTTATTCAACTCAAAATACACATTGCTGGCAAGGTGTTTGATTTTGTATCACCACGACCGCTTGCTTAACCAGCGATAATTGATGGACGGTAATCTGCATTCAAACAATGCATCAGCATTCCCTCTTACCTCACCCAATCGAAAAAGGGAGTGCACTTTATTGGCGTTGAAGTTTTGAAGAGATTTGTCGAAGAGCGATGAAACCTTGTCATCGTAACAAAGTTTGGACAAAACCGAGAGACAATTCACTAGAATCGGAATGCTCACAAACTTCGACGCTCATTTCAGCAAGTCCAGGCCAGCCGAAAGGCATTCGTCTGCAAGTTATGGCATTATCACGTTTCTGAATGCTGGAAAGAAAATTGGATAAGTTTGTGTCCACACATGCTTCAGCTATCGTAATGAGGCCTCTAAATAGGAGTAGTTTAAAAACGATGGCACATCTATGAATTAGAAAGGCAACTGGGAATACTTCAATGATGCGATGTGGAAATAAGTGTTCAAATGCAAAACTTTTTCTTATCAATGATAGTGCGCAAAATCTACAGCACCAACTGCACACTAACGTTCAGATGCCAATCTGTAGCAGTTAGCAGTGTTTTCTTGCTTGCTTCGATTTAAACTCTCGCACTAATGGTTTAGACCTGTCAAATTTCCAAAAAAAAAAAAAGTAAATATTACATTCCACTTACATCGGTGAATTTTTGGAAAATTCTGTCCAATATTAATGACAGCATTCAGTTTAAAAAAAATACAACGACGCATTATGGCGATTCTTGCTGATTGCAGAAACACGGTAATTTTAAAGTGCCATAAGACACCCGATATTTTATTGATGCTTCAAAAAAAGCCACTTTGTCTTTTCCATTCGGCGAATCACGCCAAACGTGTTTGGCAATCTAGCTGAAATTTCTTAGCTTTGCGCGCTTCCAGCAAATTTCTAGAACAACATTGTGAAAATGTTCTACCTAAGAAATTTATTAGTTCACTTTTGTTAATGTCAGTTTTTGCACTTGTGGATAGGTTGGAGTTATTGAATTCGTAAAGCTACAATGCAAATTTTGGTGGAAATAACCTGTGTGCGCGGCATTCCACTCAAATTGCCCAACTTTTCGGCAGGCAACTTGTCATAAGAGTGTTGTGAAATTTGCCGACAATAAAGATTGTTTTGTGCAAGGCGATGTGAAAATCAGACATCATTCTGCATGCTAATTAGGAGAGCGATCAAATGCAAGCAAAACATGAATTCACATCATGGAATGCCAGATAAGAGGTTGTCAGCATAGTAGACTGTTACGTTATCACGTAATTCGCCAATTTTTTGCGCATTTATGCAGTCACTCGATTGGATTTATAGGAATCACATTAAGCGCATCGCATAGTCACATATCTGCTCATTTACTACTCGTTACAGCCTAGAACGGTAAATTTATTCCGTTATTTGTCCAGTGAGCTTTCTAGCACATCAAAAAACGTGGTAGGCGATCTTGTTCCACTATCACGAAGGTGCTGGTCAGCTCAGCAGGTGGTCGATTAGGTACCATTCTAAATTAAAAAATGATTGCCTATGGGCGTATATGAAACATTTGATTAACGAATCGTAAATAGCGACGTTAATGATTATACCGAAACAAATCATACTATACTGCGCTATTGAAGCACTCTGAAACTCGCAGTCGTCGAGCAAAGAGGTAAACAACGCAGAGGGATTAGGACAACAAATCTGCTGCTGTCAATTTGAACACAAAGAGAAGTCAACTCCGGAGCAGAGGATTCGAAGAAGTTTTCTAGAAATGTCAATAGTGATTTTCGTGGATGGATAATCCGGAAGGCGAAGGCGTTGAACCTATGGATGTTCGAGAATGTCTAATATTGAACTTGCTCAGAGTGACTGAGTCCTTCTTATTGTTTTTCGATGCAAAAGTTACCACTTTTAAATCTGTCAAACGATGTTTTTAACACTATTCACAGCTAAAGAAGAAATGCCTAGGCCAAGTGTTTTAAACGCTCGCGACCTCATTTTCGGTTCGTGACCAGTGTACAACGATGCACCAGCGAAGATGGCTCCGTTTAACTGATGTTGAAAGCTTATTGGTTAGCATACCACAGTATTGACGGCGCTCTATGCTAATATTAACCTTCTTCGAGCAATGGTCAGCACATAAACTTTAAATAGCCAAGGACACATACTCAATTTCTTTAACAAAAAAACCTCATGAAAAACATCGCTGGCTCTTGCAGTTGCAGTTCAGCGTACTCTCAGTATGTTGAGGAGGCGACAGTTCAAGGCCTCGAGGCCGTTTGCAGAAATATTTTCATGGATTATAAAAAATGACAACCTCCTCACTTGCCAGACCACTCAAGCTGCGAATTTCATCGAAAACTTCAGCAGCATCATCACTGAGCAAAACAGCTTCGTTGGGACTCTTTGCGAATATACTTCAACAGAACAAAGCATTCATGTAAACCAACAAATTAATCGTTTTCCTTAGCTGGCCGCTGTAATTTACCTGTAGAACTACGCACCCTTCAAATCTGTTTATATCGCCTTAGGCTGATGAAGGAGCATGAAGCTTAACGCTCGACGCGCTTTTGTAAGTAGAACATGGCACCCAAATGGCGCAGGTCTCGCTTCTGTACATTCTATGACGAAATCACCATGCACAAAGGCTGACATACAGCCAGACAATTGCGTCTATGCAACCCTTTGCAGAGGTGATGAGTATTCAAAATCGCAGGAGAAGCACATAACGTGTTACCCTCATTGGCGAGCCCTACCTGTTTAGAAATAGCTTTGGACGAACAGCACGTTGATTAACTGTTTTGGATTATAAAGCTAGACGTAAGCAACCACAAAGAGATGCAAAAACAGTTTTTGCGTCCTTTGGAGTGTTTAGCACTCATATTGGCTGTCAGACCTTCTTCAATATGCATATCGTACATATTGCACAGCGCTACAGAATATACAAATGAGTGGTTCGTGCGAGATGTTCTACAAACGAAAGAAAGCGAGCAAAGTTCTTGCTGTTGAATTCAGCTTCTGCCAGTGCAGCGTACTGAGAAGCATAAGCAGCAGAACAAAACAAATTGTGTGGAATATCGTCCTGATGAAGTAAAAAGCTGTTAAGGAATGATTCTATATTCATGTTTCAAATGGCAGCTAAATTTCACGTGTCGTCAATAGGCCTTGTTTAGTTCAAATTTTCCGGCATACTCCTCTCCTATCCACCGTAGAACAATTAGCAATTAAAGGTGAAATGAACATGCTGCTATTGTCTTGCTGTGTAAGACGATTTGCATCACGCCAATCAAGAAGGTTTGCGGGTGTGCGACAAATAGGTTGGGCGGCTGATTATTGCTGCAGTAACGAACGGGCCTCATAAAAGCAGCAGATCGAAAAAGCCGGAAATATCTACTTCGAGGGCTCATTAATTTCATCGTGTTATGGCGTCTTGCACGCCTTTTCATTGTAAATGTCGATTCTGCCAATCCCGAAGTATCATTACCGCTAATGAAACTATTATTCAAGTTGCAAACATTTTCTTCTTCTAAGCATCTTTCATCGCTGTCAGTGCTCACTTCCGGCTGAAAACCTTAACGTTGCACCCTATGTCTCATCAATCAAAGTGACATTATGTTCCATGCATTTTGAAGTCACTGCTGCAGTTCCTTTTCGGCACAAGTCTGGAACAGATAGGTGAAGAAGGCAGTTCATAGTTACACATCAATGAACAATAGCCCAGCCAATTTCCCAACCTCTGAAGCCACTGAAATTTCTGAATAATTGTGATTCCAGACTGGCGCACAGTTAACGCATCGTAGATATGGCTTAGCATTGCACCACGAGGTCCTTTGCATATTCTAAATGATAAAGGTATGAGTAAATATAAATAAGGTGCAGCTTTTGCGACCAGCCAGAAGTGATTAGGAAGGACGTGAAAACTGCAATGCGCATTTGAAAGAATTGATCGTCTTCTTTCTCGAAAAAACCCACAAGTTTTTGTATGATGCTTTCAAGCAACATTTTTTGTAGCAAATGTTTCACATCGAAGTGCGCCGACGGTGTAAGATGTGCCCATTCGTTGAAAAATTCTTAAGCTTCATTACGCCAAACGTCACATTGTTCGATATAGCTATTTTGATGGTTATATAACTTCTTTCGATGGTGGTTATATAACTTTTTTTGATGCTGCAAAGCTTATTGACGGTTATATAACAGTAGGAATCGAACAGTTCGGTATACAGGAAGCACAAGTTATAGCGCATCTCATGCATCAGGTGTTTAAATATCTCTAGCTCTAATTGAGTAAAACGAATTAATGATAATCGTGCTGCAAAGCTTCAAATAGAGTTCGTTCAAAATTCATTTGTATTTCAGATCGATCGACGTTATAACTTTGATTCTGCGAAAAAGTGTGCTAAAGTTCGGGAGGAGGAAAAGTTGCGAAAGGGGAGGAATGTTCACATACAGATGACTCCTCCCAACCTGTTAAATTTGAAGTTTATTGTACGGATCACGAAAATCTCGAAAATTTTTTGCGGGTTGCACACTAATTTTTGCACCGTGCTGTCCCACTGCCCTCCCCCCCCCCCCTCCTCCCCCCACGCTTCCTGCCACTATTGGGAGGCGGGACCGAAAACCAATTGCGTTTTTTTGGTTTACTTTCCCGATTGAATCACATATGATAAACCAATGGGAATTTAACAGCGAAAAAAACTGATTCTCGTAAATGATATTCATTTGTTGTGAAAATTTGCTAATGCGCCTCCGACCGGTTCAACATACATGCAACAGAAAGCAAGTCTGAAACGCATTTGAAAAGATAACGAAGTGATCGTTCAGGAAAAACTGAACTCTCCGATCTGCTTCAAACTTCAAAAAATCAACTTCTTTCGGCTTGATATACAACCGGTCCTATTTTCGAATTCAAGCACATTTGGCCGCAAGAAGGTTTTCAGAAAGGAACAACAGGTTTTGAAAATTTAGAGAAGCAGCGAGCTGCATTTCACGCTATATCGTTTCCAACTGTTTGGAAAGTGAGACTGATGCCTTAGGAAAAGTGTTCGGCAGTGCATTGTTGTTGCACGCTCTAGTAAATGGTGGTGGGTTGTGAGAATAAATATAAGGTGGTGGAGGCAGTGGCTTGTGTTATAAGAATAAATCCAACGTGGTGCGTGGATTATAAGGTTCAGTGTTTACTAGCGAGTAGCCGGTTGTGGCAACAATACGTTGCTGACTGAGTGAGCTGAGCAGCCGAAGTATTCAGAACAACTATTTGCTATAGTCCACCCAGCAACTGATTATTTCAAAAACATATAAAAACAAGGATTGTCTCCACAGTCGCAATACAGCAATTTTCAATGACTTTTGCAAGTGGATGTCGAGAAAGCTTCTGGTGAAGGAAGCCAACTGTTATCATGTATTTTGCAAGTGAGCGAACCGACAAAACAAAACTCGAGTTAGCGAGATTTCTCAATGAAACAAATTTTACATTCAGTTTACCAGCACTCAGCATGACAGGAGGCTTTCTTTCTCTCACGGCAAATATGTTCGATCTAAAAGAGAGACGAGTAATGGAGTGTCTAGTTTTTTGTCTTTTCTTACGAACGACCATTAAAAAGAAAGGTGGCTGATTCTGAAGCAGATGATCAGCATTTGGAAAGATTCAATTAGCAATGACAAGAGCCTTGCGCTCAGTGTGTAAATGAACCATAAATCGCTATTTTGGGCAAGCTTCAGTCCGAGTTTGCTGGACGAACTAAATTATTGTTATCGGACGGATGCGTGATGCAATTCTCCTTAATTTTCTTCCACTTATATCTTTCAGAACATTGCCTAACGACTCTTTTTGCTGATGATTCCACTGCTGTGTTTGTCGCACCAGGAAATTGTGAATTATGTTAAGGAATACTTTCTGGAATGTATTTCATCGTCAATGGCTAGCGGTGTATTTGAGAATGGCAACTATGAAACTGCCCTGTATGCCCCTCGAACAAGGCACAGTGAGGAGTTTCTGTCGACACAATCTGATGTTTGCTTTTTTATGGCAGATACTTCCACCACTCCTACAGGAGATATTAGATAAGAGAGTAGATAGACTGAACCACTAGGACGCAGAGGTGAGACACAGAGGACAATTTCGCCCTATGGAAATCAAACGCACGCAGACATGGGACTATATCAAAGACCGCGCACCGAAATAGCTTCATATGTGCAATACAGACATAACTGAAGGTTGTTCATATTTTCGCAAGCAGAGCGAAGATATCAAAAGCTCCTCAGAATGGCTTGGAGAAAAGAGTCCAAAGTCTAGAACAAGAGAAGACCCAGAAGAAGGAGAACCCAAAGAGCAAAGTGAATTAGCCTAATATGAAACTCTCACAAGTAATTTCAATGAGTGACACAAACAAGAAGCTGACCTAATAAAAGAATGAGTCGAGGCACTACAAATAGTGCAAGCTGACCTAGCTTCTTACTGTGCAGAAATGCTCCAAAATTGTGAAGAAGCAAACCGGCATGGCGCTCAACTCCAGTAGCAATGCCGCTTCACCACCATCCATCAGTAGCACTTTTAGCATTTTTTTCATCACGTTTGCTATCTTATGAAACATCACCCTGTGGCCCTCTGTGAAATTGATAAATCTGCGAATGAATATGCACTCATGTCGCAGTTCCGTATGCAATACTGCGATGCATTATTGTTTGTACGCTATCGTTTTATTACGAACGATATCATCATTTCCACTGCATATTTGCCTCAATTTTTTCCGCACTATGAGGCGCTTCTTTTTCGCATCCGCTCGAAGAAACCACGTCTTTTGGCGATCAATGATGTGTGCTGTTGCACAGCAAAAAGGCATTCAGCCGTCCTTTATGTCTCGCAATACACATTCTTTTCCATGTGACCACCTAGTCAAGTTCGTTCATGTTTTACATAATTGAACTTGTTAAGTATCGCAAAATATTCGGAAAGAGAAGGCGAAAATTCATGAATGGATCAGGAGAAACTCCTGAACGTGCCTTGCTCAAGCGGAATAGGGGGAACTTCCATAGCTTAGCAATTAATTACTTTATAGGAAACGCTCTCGAATATATGTCACAATCTGTTGGTGCGACAAACAGTAGCAGTGGAATCATCAGCAAAAAGAGTCGTTAGGCAATGTTCATGTTCTGAAAAGTATAAGTGGAAAAAAATTAAGGAGAATCGCATCACGCATCCGTCCGATAACAATAATTTAATTCGTCCAGCAAACTCGGACTGAGACTTGCCCAAAATAGCGATTTATGGTTCATTTACACACTGAGCGCAAGGCTCTTGTCATTGCTAATTGAGTCTTTTCAAATGCTGATCATCTGCTTCAAAATCAGACACCTTTCTTTTTGATGGTCGTTCCTAAGAAAAGACAAAAATTAGACACTCCATTACTCTCCTCTTTTAGTGCGAACATATTTGCCATGAGAGAAAGAAAGCCTCCTGTCGTGCTGAGTGCTGGAAAACTGAATGTTAAATTTGTTTCATTGAGAAATCTTGCTAATTCGAGTTAATTTCAACCTTGTTTTGCAGGTCAGTTCACCGGAAAAAATCCATTGGCGAAACTGAGCTGCCACCACCAGAAGCTTCCTGGACATGGACTTGCTGAATTCCTCGGAGATTGTTGCATTCCCATTGTGAAGATAATTTACGTTTTTGTATACTTTCGAGATTTTCACTTGTTAGACGCTCAGTACGACCGTGTTGCCTAGGGTATGCGCACTTGTATGCACATACGCATCTGTCCGTTTGGCAGTTTCAACATCAAACATTGAGGTGCGAGACAAAAATGTGGTAGGTATGAATTGCTGAAGGCGGCAATCCACGCCGACCTGAACCGTCAACTTCATTATCCATAGTCAAATGTGATCTTGAAATTGCATGTATTTCACGGCAGCTAGGGCGGGAAAAAAGATTCTTTAATAGAAGGAAGCTTTGAATGTAATATTTCAAGAGTGTTGTTATTTTAATGGAATTCATGAAACTGGTTGTTTTAGCAGCGAAGACTATGAAAGCGCACGTCGCATCGGTTTCTCTAACATGTATTCCAATTTGTTCCACTCGTATGCTGCACTTGTCATCAACGATGCTGACAGCTGTCATGAAGGAGCATGCAAAGCATCTCCCAAAAACGCACCTGGCAGCAACAACATATCATATCAGCGTTGAGGCTCGATTGCATTATGTTCTGTCGTAGTATCGTAGCTTTGCTTCTTTGCTTAAGCAATGTAATGACTCCCCTTCACCGGTCCGTCCTTCCTAGCATTCACTCCGAGGATCTTCCAGCACTGTCCACTTGTAAAAAAAGTTCATTAGTTTACAGTGGAACAAAACTGTGAAAGTTAGTGCGCACGGTGATGCTTTGAAACGCCCATCGATTGCAATCCACTTCGTTCTAAAATTTGTTCGCGGCACATGCAACGCGAGTTCGAATTCGCTTCGA
This sequence comes from Ascaris suum, assembly GCA_013433145.1. Classification (NCBI taxonomy): domain Eukaryota; kingdom Metazoa; phylum Nematoda; class Chromadorea; order Rhabditida; family Ascarididae; genus Ascaris; species Ascaris suum. The sequence continues at coordinate 4,442,142 of CM024175.1, forward strand.
AAAACAGCCGTTTCGAACACGTTAAAAATTGCAAGCGGAATGGTCGAATGGCATTATTCGCGATGAATGGTTACAAACAAAATGGCGATGGTGGTGAGGGTGAGCGAAAATGTGAAGCAGAGCAAAGGTGAGGGAATTCGAAAGAGTTATGCACTACCTGGAAACAATGTTGCCGATAGGAAATATTTCCTCGAAATTAATGTCTGGAAGAGTATCTCTCAAAGTTATACCTGTACATGAGGTGTGGTATTGAAAGAAATTCCTGCAAGAATATGAACTGGCGTCTGCCAACTTTTTCATATAATTATGGGAATGAGCAAGTAAGGTGAAAACGGTTCGTGGAGCAGGTGTTCATTGTAATGTTGCAGTTGCAGCGCGCAATGAAGTTCACTATGAATGTGGAAAGGAAATGTAACTTCTGAAGAGAAAGACTTCAAAGAAGCAACTAAATTCTTCCACTGAAATATGTCTCCCTCTTGTATTCATGCTTAAGAAAAGAAGCGTGAAATGTGCTAGCGTTGGTCTTTCATTTAAATATTTGCATTGCTGTCCAAGTTCTCGCGCTTTATGTCAAGCAACCAATTCTTTTTTAAGTGGCTCTCATCTAGGTTCTTCCGTCCTTTTAGAGTATGACATTGTATTCTCCTCAGTTTACGACAACTAGGCATTTTGGTGCCTTTTTTGTTTATTTTCGACATCATACTGGAAAGATTATGCTTGCAGTAGAATGGCATTCTCTTTTAGCGATATCCACACGAAAACAATATAATCTCAATTGATTGAATCCGCTCTACACTTGCACTTTCACAAAATTTGCTTTCAAATTCTGGTTTTCGGCGGACTTTATTCTCTGTGGGTCGTCATCGGTGAGCGACATCCCTCTTTGATTTGCCTTTACAAATAAGCTCTCTTGTCACCTCTGCTATTTCTGCGTTTCCAGATTTTTTGCTTTATAGACCTACTGCTTATTCACTCTCTTGTTCAAAGAAGGCATAAACAAAAACGAAGGTTTTCGACACCGCTTTCCCAAGGCACAAAAAAACCTTCGCTGGGCTCGTTTAACGTTTCCTTCGATTGCTGTCCAAAATATGCGAGTTTGTAAAAGTTTCTAATCTTAGGTCAATTTTAAACTACCACTCATTCCAAACTTTAAGTAACCGTTTCCCAGCTTCCTTCCTTTCGTTGCTTATCGCCAGTGGAGCCATAAAAGATTAGCACAAAAAAAGAACAGAATAAAAAACAAGTTGTCCGAAGGGGTTGACACCAGAAAAAATTTAAGCAAAATCAACTGATGGAAATTCTCTTTGGTTGCCTGAATATAGTCATCTGTGAATGGAACATCCGTGATCAGAGGGAATGATGTTGATGGTATGTACAGTATGCCGAGAAAATCTTTGTTAGGGGATAGTTTTTTCAATGCGGACAGCACACATTTTTTAATGCAAAGCTGCACTCGTCAATTAAGTTCCTAAAGAGCCGAATTTTTCCTCGCGACTCGGAAATTTTTTGTTGTCCTAAGGGGCTCGCCGACAACATGTAGGGACTCATCGGAAAGCGGTACTCGTTGGTCTACGATTTCTTCGCACAATTATTTTTAAAATTTGCTCGAGAATGATTTTGATGTCGCAACGATTTTGATTTCTGAGCGATATTAGTAATAGGATAAGCTATACAGAAGCGTATAAGCGAATTCACAAATGGCAGCTAGAAAATACCGTGTCGACTTTTTTGGTAAATTATCGATAGCATTTAGCCTGAAATTCCTCAACGGTTTCTAACAATCAACAACGATCGTTGAGCTTATCGTATGGAACTTTAGACCGAATCCGCTCATAGACCTCCGCAAAACCAAATTAATGCTGCATTTTGTACTCCGCGACTTCGTACCAACAACAGTTTTATAAGTCCTGTTGAATGTTTATCCAGTCGGTGCAGTTTGGAATTCCTCGACATTATGAAAATGAGCTGGAGAAATTTCATTGCATGTCTATCAGTAGTGGTCACAAACATTAAGCTGCAGCGCAGCAATCTGTGAGCGGGTCATCTGAATGAACTCCACCTCTCAAACGCACCCTTAGACTGACTCATTCATCGATGTGGGTGTGGAGCCTTGCGAAGTCGAAGTAATACTGAAGAAGGTGTCAGTGCTGCTACTGTTCACGCACGAGGTGAAAAACCGGAAATGTTTGGAAGAAAAAGCCACAGAATCGAAAGTTCTTTGATGGATCCATCTGGTACATAGGTGCGCACTAGTAAACACCATTATCATGCAGTGAAAAATTCGTCAATGTCATTCAATTTTCTCTCATTCTCCCAACCGTTTGCTCTAAAAAGATGGATACCCTGTCATTACATTCAAAAACGCAGTCGAAGCCTTGTGTTGGTTGGCTTCTTCGAATAGAATAAAGGAAAGATGTGATTATACACTGCTGCATTCGTTCTTCTACAAATGTTGCGACGACCGGGCGCTTGCGAAGGAAAAAAGGTGCGGGCTGGCTATAATGTTTTTCAGTAGCGCCTGGCGGAGGAAGCTTCTGCCACCAACCACAAATGGGGAGGTAAAAAGTAGTGTGAAGGCACATCACCTGACATCTACAAATGCATCTCACAGTTTCTGAATCCATTCGATGCAGGTTGAAGTGAACTTGAAGTCGAGGCTGCCGTGAAACTTGAGCACTCAGTGAACGAGTAGCTCACATTGACATTGCCCGCCGGAAAACAGTCAATAAAAGTTTTTATTCACTGGCTGTGTCAATGTGAAAAGTTTTTCTTGAATTTTAGTGGAGTCTAAAACTTTTTTATTTTTCCTGAAGTAACACGGCCATTAGGCAATTTGACACGTTTATTCGCTCAGAAGAACAAGCAGCCTGCTGAGTTTCTGTGATTACAGAAGGCCATCAAGGGACGCACAAAATACGAGCGAATGAAGAGTGCAATACCCCATTTGTTTATTCAGCCGCCGAATTAGCGCCATTATCGAAGACGAATAGGTAAAAAGCAATAAAAGCCACGAGTGACAAAATACGATCTCCTAGTTGTACTCAACAAAACGATTGTTTTGTGTTGCTAAAGCAATCGTTTTAAAACGTGATCACAACAATTTTAGGTTGTTGCAAAATGTCGAAAAAAAGCTCTCTCATTACTTCTGACTGAGTATTTCATGTTGCTACTAACGCCTGTTTGCTATTTTTCTGCCGCTTTTGAAAACAGCTGCAAGCGCATGCCACTGCCACAGAATTTGAGAACTACGAAACATTTTTTCTTAACCAATGTTTTTACAGTCGCGTTCTCCCTCTTTTCTAATCAAACTTCAAACGAACGCGATGACAAGGTTTCTTGAATCTGAGCTTATTCATCAAGAGCAAGATGGCATGTTATGTTGCCTCTATGCTCGATCTCCAAAAAAGCACTATTTTCTGTCTGTCTAATGAGAAATGAATTTAACTGCGACAAAAAATTGTGAGGGTGATTTATGCTTCCAAGTTTCCGACGTTCCTCATTGACAAATTCGCAACAAAAAATCAAGTGTAACTGTTAGATACGTTCTTTTTGCGTTGAGTTCCGCAAAAGTTGCATCGTTCAATTAGTCGACTCACGAAATTATGTAATTGGATATGCTTTTGTGGAGTTACGGAGTTGGACCGCTTACCCAAAAACGGTGAGTGACCACCAATGTATGCTCATTGGAACAGGACAACAACTGAAAAGTGACGATAAAGCATAATCAACTTACACATTAGTAGCAACTTTATGTTCATTTTAGTGCATTTTTTTCGCGTTGTCGCTGAAGATAGGAATGGCGATAAATTAACGCTCAGGAATAACGGCTGCAATTTGCCCTTCCCAATGCCATTTTCTGGATTCGATATTTCTTCCTGCTTTCAGCCGCACTTATGCGATTTCTCTTGCAGCACTAATTTATCCAAGGCTAGTGCAACTATCCTAGCAATCCCCTATATGCTAACGTGTGTTTCCAGACACATGCAATCTCACTTTGTTCCGTATGCCTGCCGTTCAAGATCCCTTGGACTTTATCTTTAGTACCTCACTTCAAATATCACAACACGATGAACTCTTTTGGAGACGGCTCCCCTCCAATATCGACTTTTAGTCAGATGAAATTCGAGGGAGGTTAAGGATGCAGCAGAGCAAGAAAAACGGAGAATTCTGCAAATGCCACACAGCCATTATTCACGACTGGAAAGAACCAGCATAGAGGGATGCAATGTAACCACTGCAGATCAATCATTCGCATCACCCGAATCACCTCTTTCTATTGAGATCGATGAGAAAAAATGCAGAAATTGACAATTCACCATTACAGCCTTATAATGACTCTATTTATGCTCAAATTAGTACTTGTGGTCGCACTCACGTTGCAATTTTCTCCTCTGCTTCCGCTTATGTCTGAGAAGGAGGAAGCCTGTCGATCATCCCATGCCGATAGCCTGGCTAGAAAAAATAAAGCGATCAGAATGCAGTGCCTGCCTGCCCTGATAAACTAAGCTACGAATCAAGGGCATTTTATTGCGCTAAGGTATCTGCTTGTGCAACTGCGCCAAAAAATAGCCGATTGCATGCATAAACTACAACTTTTTGAGTTGGCGTCCGCACAGGCTGTCAATAAGAAAAGCACTCTTATTGTTATTTAGCTGTTTTCGAAATGCACGGAAACGGTTGCTGCGTCCGGCTAATTGCACTGAAAAGTTTGCACTCATCAACATGTTTCTCAACTTATTCCCTAGTAGAGAAAGTGCTCATTGACTTCCGTTTTGGAGTATTGTAATTCACTCCAAACCTGACATCAATTACTCGGCAATCGAACAACTTTTTCAAAAGTGCGAAGTGGAACCCCTAATTGAGCAGAGTAAGCAATTGTTAAGGCACATTCTCTATGAGAAATTTTCAACGGCACTTCTTGCAACAACAAAAAATCTCTAAGATTTATTCTGCTGGTTTTCACCTCCTCCAACCGCCTTTCAATTCCAACATCGGAAACATATTCGTACTCTGTGTGAATGCATTTCTGTTTTTGATGTAGAGTTGTTCACGAATTGGGCATTTTTTTTCTTCGGTGTCCGTCTGAGTGCTGTAAAGGAAAAAGAAATTGACGAACCGGTTCAATATAGAAAGCTTCACAAATGTTGCCCGCACTACTACCGAACGGAAAAAATGCACATAATGCGAAGCGTCGATAAATGCAAAATAATGTGAACCATAACGATGCTAAATCAATTTGGAAACCGACGTTTGTTTGCGCTAGAAAAAACTGCGCAATTCGTTTTACTAAAGAGAATCACAAATAATTGCGCTAAGCGTGCGCTATATTCAGTACACTGGAACGATCAGACAATCAAAATTCTGTGATAACATGCTCAAACAGTGATTACAATAAAGCGGACTAGGAAACGACGTTGAGGCTGGAGCACTCGATGAATCAAACGAATACTTATATGCACACAGGCATTATGAAATGATGGTACTAGACTCGCAAGGATCAGATAACCCCTACCTCTTTGTCCATTTGCCACTTTCTATTATGCATTCATCAAGAATAAATGGTTCAAAGAATATGTGAAGATAGAGGATAGACGGGACACTGGACGGTACGAAATTAAAAAGCGCCATTGAAGTTTGAAGTGATATTTTATGAGTGGAATGATTCTTAATTCACTTTCGAGTACTCCTCGCGAATTATGATATATGCATGGATGAATAAAACTGACGTAGACGAGAAATTCACTAATTGCAATGGAATCATTCAATGAAGCGATTCTTTCATAACATTTCGAATTGTTTAAACAGGCGTCCAAATTTTCGCTCTTAATGAACGTTAAACAAACTATTAAATCGTATGAGGTGAAAGTGTTGTGCGAATTGTTTTCGCCTGTCAAGAATCCCCGAATAGTACTGCTAGACTCTACACATTTTTTCAGTGACCATTTTACAGACTGCATCACTTATGAAACAGTAATTTGCGAAACAGCTACTAGCCAGGTCAGTCAATATTACGCCTACTTGTTTTGACGACAAGCGTCGAAAAAATACCCATGGACTGATGCAAACGACCAAATGTGTGCAAACTGGCAAGAAGTTTTGTGCGTTAAGCTCCTTTTTTCGTGAGACCTATTTGAAGCTTGATTGCATTTCTAGCCCCCCAAACTTCTTTTGCTCATTTCCTCTCTCTTTCTCAAAATTCAGACCGTCTGCGCCACAATTATAATGCACTTTCTCAGGTTCTGGGGCTATCATATGCTCGCATTTTGGAATACACATTTACCCTTCGTAGTGTTTTGTAAGAAAACTCCACTCTGAACCTGTAAGCGTCATATTTTCTGCTTGTCTGCCAGGGAACGCTTATGCCTTCTATCAGCACCTCTTTTTGCGCCTTCCTTCTATGCCTTCTGCGCAAATTTACCGGAACGTTTCGAACAAGAAGCAGTCGCAATTGGAAACATGTGGCGAATTGAAAACTGTATTTAAGATGAGGGCAAAACTGTTTCTGCAGCAGTGCTCGAGTCTTCTTCCAAGCGACTCAGCGCAGCGATCATTCTTTTCTACTTTCCCGTTAATTCCACTCGCTATTTTTAATATTTTCTACGAGGTTGACCATTCTATACATCATGTATTCAGTAGCTATTAGAGGGCATTTCACCCATCCTTCCAGTCTTCCATCGTTTCGTTGGGACAAACCTAGTGAACTTTAAACTTGGCAGTCGAGACGAGAAGCAGTAACGATTCGATTCATAGCTCTCTCGAATTTCTATTTCCCTTGTCCATTGGTTTAACAATTACTTACTGACTTGAAAATCCTCGTGCAATATTGCAGCCTCACCTAGGAGGAATGTTTTCATTTGTAATGCTGAACGGCCAGTCTTAATTATACGTGAATCATTACCAACTCAGTCCAGACAAATTCCGCTCACAATTATGAATTAAAATTAAGCATTCTGTGGAATTTTATAGAATGTCTATAAATGGTTGTCTCATCTGACATATCCAGAGAATCTGAGGTCAGATTATGGAATATGAGTATAAAGTTATGCGGAAGTGGTTCAAACCGTGGATTGAGAAGTACTTAAGCCAAGGTGAAAATCTCAACTTATGAGGAATCTACTTCCACGATCCTATTACCACCTTCTCAAGCACTTTTAATAGAGACTTCAAATGTAGCGAGCAAGATAAACGGCCAGAAAGCATCTGTCGTTCTCATGTGAGCAACTCCTGGTACAACGCTTTCATTTATTTAGGAATCTGTGTCTCGTATGTGGAATCGACCCAGAGAATTAATTAACGTGTGACTTTTGCAACCCGTTGATCGGAATGAGAATTTTTTTCTCATAGCTCGTTAGCAAATCTGAACAAGTAGAGAAGCTTGCCAGCATAGGTGACATGACATGCTCTCATGTATCAGCCTAATCTCATCAAGCGATTTGACGACTTAGCAAAAATTAAGAGATATTCGACAAAGCGCCTTCAATTCAGTTAGCTGACCTTTTGCAAGCCTGCTGCATAAGGTTTCTTCCATAGCCATACCAATATAAAATTTAAAATCGGCTGATGTAAGAAGTAAGCGAGATTTTTTCACCTTCACGTACTTATAATTTCTATTGAAGATGCTCGATTGATGTGAATCATCCCTTTGGATGCCAATCACTGTGGGCCTTTTAATCCGAAAATTTCGCGATCTGACTTCAGGAATTCAAAGTTGAAATTGAATAACAGTCAGGCAGTCACGTACATGCACAGATCAGAGCAGACACGATGTTCAGTCGCTTTTGCAAAGCAAATTTGTTAAAGCATTTAAAGCAACGCTTATAATGCCTCACATTTTAAGCAATACTACCAATCGCACTAATTTCTGTAGTACTCCGCTTTTCTTTCTTCAGTGCCTGGAAAAGCTTAACTCAGCAGATAGGATTACGTTTGCAAATTTCAGACACACTTAAACAACAATCGGTATTTTAGAAGTTCACGGACGGAATTAAAACTTGCTTTGCGGGGTAGCAATACACGACGTAGATTTAAGGCTATCAAAAAGACAAACAGGAAACCAAGTACTGCAACGGGAGCATAAAAGGTATTCGATGGTAGTTCGCTTTGCGAATTTATCTTTACAAAACTCTATGAAAGAATAGTATCTTTAAAAGTCTGAGGGTGATGGCTTTGAAGGTTACGATTTCTATGCTATGACAACTTTTTACCTTCTTTTCTTGTTTTGTTGATAGCATCGACAGAGTCGCTATTTCTTTTTTCCCTTGAACTAAAGACAAATGGATTTACGATGAACTGGAACAATGGATCTGCATCGAGGAGCACAGATTTTAAAATGTTCCCAACCCTCAAAAATTAAAATTTGCTAGCGTTGCTTTGATCACAGTGATTCCAACAGCAGTTCGCATGTTTCCTTTTTTTTTGCTTCATCCGAAATCGTTCTAAAAATAGTTCCTTGAGTGCGATTTGAAATTTTATTTGTTGGCCGCTCGAACACTGAGTGATCAACATGGACGTTCTCTGAGCACTTTTCAAGAAAATAAAGGTTTTCCAGTGGAGTTGAATTTCATATAGTGAAAGAGAGTGGGCAAGCGCAAAGTAAAACGTGTCATTCCTGAAATATTTATGCTGAAGTTAGGAACAACGAAAAAGGACGAGTTGTAAGACAACGGCTTTCGAATCATCCACCTCGAATTCCTCGTGTTAATCAGTCGACAGAACAGAAAGACATATGTAGTTCGAGCCCACAAAGAATGGGAGGCAACAGTTTTGAAGGGTGCCTGCAACACACAAATACGTCACGCATGAATTTTGACACGCCTTATCTGCACACAACTCTTCTCGGGGTAAAAAGCTACGATTTTTTGCGGGGCATTATGCTTAAAGATTCGACTGTGGTTAGGAGGCATTCGATTATTGGTTAAGCCGTCACTTCGAGGAGAATGCTCCATTAGTTACTCCTGAAAAGTTTAAAAGTCTTCAAAGTATGCCATAAAGTATTCCGTCATAAGCACGTTGAAGTGAAACAGTGATCTCAAGTGCAGTTTTCCACCTACCCTTGTCATAAATGTACCACACGCAATACCTTGCATCAATGTCTTCGGGCGTTTGCCAAATGCAAACTGTTATCATTCGCCGATGCATGGATTCCACCCTATGCGCGAACTTGAAGATGTACGAGAAAGAGGCGCGCGAAGCGGAGTGTAATAGCCTCCGAAGGATCGCTTTCTTCGGTGTGGCACTCTCGACAATTGCCACACTCGTGTGCGTCATCTCGGTGCCGATGCTTTACAATTATATGCAGCATATGCAGTCGGTCATGCAGAGCGAAGTCGACTTCTGCAAGTCACGTTCCGGAAACATCTGGAGAGAAGTGACCCGTACCCAGGTCAATTTTGCTTTTCTCAAAGAAAAGTCTTCATAAGTTACGCTGTTGAGTGTTATACTCTATTAGAAAGTTGTGAAGATTGAAAAATTCTTGGTTATATTGCTGAAACGGCGAATGCATGCAGATATTGTAGACTGATAATGAAGCAATTGCTCATTGAGGGCGGAAAATTTTGCGTTAATAAGCATTAAATGAAATCAATACTTTTCGAGAAAACAGCACTGCGCAGATCGGCGATGTCAGACGGCTTCTTGCATGAAGGCGTTATTATTTATTTATTTCGAAGTTTGTTTTAGAATTTGGACCTCAATCAAGTTGTTCGTCTGCCCACTGTCCGAGTGATTGGTCTCAGCCAGAGACGACGCTTTATCAATGCAAAAGGTTGCATACAAATCACAAATGCATTCGTTCTATTGCATTGCCATTTTCCAAACGCATTTGAAATTCTGAAGGAATTGTAGTAGTCAAGCAAAAGCCGAGTAGTTTCGAGGTCCACACTTCCATTGCGATACGCACATTAAGTGATTCTGGTCAACATTGCTGAATTCCATATCACCTATAAACTGCAAAATTCAAAATATATGGAAGGCAAAAACATTGCTTATAGGTGCTTGCTAAGGTGGGATCTCGTCGCACTCGCCAAGCAGGTTATGACGCAGGCGTTGAGGGATCCCACTCGGAAGTACCAGCAGGTGGTTGCTGCGGTTGTGGAGTCGGCGAACCTGGACCACCAGGACCACCTGGCCCAGATGGAAAAGATGGTCCTGACGGTGAACCGGGAGCTCCAGGCCACCCAGGCGAAGACGCACCACTCGCTTCGCCGCCCCCACCTCCAGAATTCGAGTGGTGCTTCGAATGTGAGCAGGCCCAGCCCGGACCTCCTGGCAATCCAGGACCCAGGGGCCCCACTGGCAAACCCGGAGCCCCAGGACCTGCTGGAGGCGATGGAGCTCCTGGTCCAAGAGGACCTCCGGGACCACCGGGACCTGCAGGACCACCAGGACCAGCTGGCGAGAGAGGACCTAATGGACCCGCAGGCGAATCCACCGAAGCAGAGGGACCCGTTGGCCCGCCTGGACCTCCCGGTCCCGCTGGACCTCCCGGACCTGACGGACCTGCTGGGCCACCAGGCGCACCAGGAGCAGACGGACCACCTGGGCCAGAAGGAGAACCAGGGGCAGACGGACCACCAGGCAAACCGGGACCCGATGGCGAGAAGGGTCCGGATGGAACGTCTGGCTTGGCTGGTTCTTGCGACCACTGCCCTCCTCCACGTACGGCTGCCGGATATTAAGGAAGAATTTAGAAGCTAAAAAGCTGCTCACCGTCATTATTGTGTTCTGCGTTCTGAACACTTCAAATACTCCTTGAACGCCAGATTCACATAAATTTTTTTTAAACTGCCGCCACCAATGCAAACTGAATGCGCACTGCAAAAAAAAAAAACCTTTTTTCACGCATATATGGCTCATTCTGTTGAAGATGTCCATCAGCGTTAAGTTCTCATTTAATTGCTCAGTGACTTTCGCACTCGGGCAAGAGAACATTGTTTCCGATCGGCGTATCAAGCTATTCTTCGTTTCGAATATGCGTGTAGAGTATTTAGTGTTGCACAATGCAATATTTTAATGGAATCAAAGTATTGGCGTTTAATAAAGTTATAAGAATCTGTCCAAATTTTTATCTTCTATGACTGCAAACAAACACCAATCAGCCAACCGTACAATCGACGGCATAGAGAGCGGCTCTCGAGATTTGATGATTCTCTAGCAAGCGTTCAAGCCAACGCAGTATTTTTCAACTTCGCTAGAGATTATTCAACTTCAGCTTCTGTAATGCTCACGTGTATCAAAACGGGTTTCCATTTTGCAACATCATGACGTGAACACAACACAATAGATGGGTTCTGGTTGTCAGCGGTTTAACACTCGAGGTGAAGCATCTAATGCATTTAGGCCGCTTAGTATTTCGTGCCAAGCCCAAATATACACAAGTTGAACACGTCTCAATGCTCGAACAGAAAAGATGACTCCATCATAGCGTTCGGCGTTGAAAGCTGAACAGTAACAGCGAGCAAAAGTTTATTTCGAGATGGCTGTTAAAGTTTGAACTGCGTCGCCAGTGATTTCTTCGAAAAAGTCTTCTACACTATGTTGCGCGTCTGCTTGCCATGGCATATACTCCGTGCTACAGCATATATTTTATCAAATGAACGCTGGTTGAAATGTTCTATTCTCCATAGCTGAGACGATACTTACGAATCATAATTAAGCTAAGGAAAAAAAAATTGAATGGCCATAACACCCCGACTACGCTATAATTCGTGGGTATTATTCAAAAAAGATAATGCCTTATAATTTCTGCTGTTAAACTTCGAATGCAAATGATGCTTTATAAGTAATTTTCATATGGGAAAAAACACATTAAAAAGACAAAGAAGTGAGGGAATGCCATAAAAGTGAATCGAGAATACTGCAAAAATACCATTCTGTCGAAATCAAAAACGAAAATGTGGTGCTGTAAGAGGAGCACTTGAGAATTTACAACTCATAAAAAAGTGAACGACTTAAGAATTGCTCAGCTCTCTACGCTCCCCAATTTCGGCAAAACTCATTATTGGGCTCGTTCTTTAGAATTGAACGCAATTTAAAGAAATCATCTGTTTGATGTTAATCTCTGCGGCCGAAAATTCTGAATGCGAAATCCCGCGGCGTGAAACAAATGCAAGAATTAGCGATTAAAAAAACCTTGTTATCGTGATATACTGCTTTGCAATGATATGCCTTACTAATCGGATATGAAAGATATCTATCGGATTAATTAACCGTTATTTAAACGTTATTCGGGAAAGAGCTAAGTTTGGAAATAGTTGTTTTCAAGCACGATTAAATTTTTTTGACATTCGATATCGTCTCGGATTTTAACTTTGCTAGTGCAGCCTCAAGCGGTGTGGACGCTTGATTGGTTCGTTTTTGTGCCAGAAAATTCAACACTTTCCCAAGTCTTAAGTTGAAGAAATTTTGCTGAAAGAATTCACGTCATCGTATGCTGTTGTTTTCGTCGCATGGCGCTCAGAAAACGATCCTTAGTAGAAGGAGCATTTTCTCCTCCCAGAGTTTTTATATTAGGAGCTTTCGGAAGATCTCACTGGCCTCTGTGTTGTCGGCTGCGACAAGATATCGATGAGTGCGAACAGATGAATCTTCGATTCCCGAAAGCACCAACGAGCGTTCGTGCCTCATTTCTTCCTCAGTTGCAAATAAAGCATCAATAGCAACAGTTGGTGATCTACTAACAACAGTTTAGTCAGTGCATACTTTGTGCCTGCTGTACATTTCGATCACTTGATCACCTTCATGAGATTATCCGTAGACATGCCCGACAGAGACTTTCCCCTTATCAACGAATCAAATATGTTACAAGATGAAAGGAAAATTATTGACTAATAAGGTCATTTTTGGAGATTTTCCTGACGTCACATTGGTTCTGAAGAGTGTCCGAATGTTGGTTTCTGCTTCGTTTGGGAGTGTTTTTGCTCGTTCGTCCCGTGAAACCATCTTTTGGTGAGCTGTGCGGGAGAACAAAGTCTGTTCTGAAAAATGACTGGTGATTGGAAGCGGAAATTCGCAACATTGGTTCATGGTCATGCAACAGAGGTGATTAGAACAGGAAGCTGGTAGAAGTTATCAGCTAGAAGGAAGAGAGTAACGGGTGCTTCACCAGTCTCGTGCGCTAGCCATTCTGCCGCGAAATTCAAGAGCAGACGCATCGGAGCACGAATGCGCACTCCATTGAAACAGAACCTTCGCTGCAAACGTCTTCGATAAATTCCTCTATCAGTTTGCAGTTTTTTTCTTCGATAAATTCCTCACTTCTCCTCACGTTTGGCTGCAAGCCGTGCAGTGCAGCGCAGTTCGTTCATGGGTTTATTACGGTGCATGCAATACAGTCAAGAAACTTTCAGATGTGCAAGCGGTGCTGGTGGGCAAATGTCAGATAACATCGCTATTTCGAGAACTTAGCCGTCCTCTTCAATATTATTCAGCCCTTCCAATAGGACTGTTTAATCAAATGTTTCACTGTGAAGCCAGTATAAGGGATCGGGGAACGAAAGGGCCCTACTCATAAATGGCTACATATTTGAGGCTAAATTTGCCACTACGCTTAAATGCTTCGGTTGCCGGCTGTTTTGTCCGAACTCAGTTATCGCTAGAATCTTTCTTTTAATATCTGCCTACCTAGCGTTGGATAATTGCATTGCTGTTCCTGAGGAATTTCCTGTTGTGATCTCTCCGCTGCCTACAGCAAGTACATCATGCAGCCGTGATAGTCGGTGATCCCAGCATTAGATCTTGTCATCGTAAAGAGCATGTTAGTATCAGCTGGAAATTTTCTCAGAAGCACCGCAGTTCCTCACTTCTCCTCAGGTTCTTCTTGTTAGAATGAGACTGTTGAACTGGTTTCGCTATAGCTCATTCGCAACATCGGTGAGTCAAGAAAATCGTGACTAGTGATTAAGCAGACATCCGTTTCAAAAATGAAGCCTCCTTTATGTACAGTGAAAATGACAGGGATATTGCGAGACTCAGCTGAAAAGGAGCTAACAGACTGATGACTTAACGTAATTGGACTGAATTCCTTGCAGCTTCATGTTGTAAGTGCTAAGGAAGATAACCACGAAGGCGGTGCGGTTCTCGCTAGCACTTGCATGTAAGCAATATTTGCTGTGGCTTGGCCAGTACAGAATTGAATGGCGGCATTTAGTCGACTTTCCGAGAGCAACCGAATTCACTGCACATATGCCAGAAACTGAGAGAGAAGATTGCAGACGACAGGGAGCTGAAAAGGGCTGTGTTATGTGTGCCCTAAAAGAACACGGCATTGGATCTTCAGCTGAAATGCGACTGGCTTGCAAAATACCTCTCAAACAATGTGGGAGACAACAGTGTGCTGCTTCACTTCCCTCTGAGGTGCAATAAACACTTGGGCATCGTTGATGTTATTGCTAGCACTCTTCTCAAAGCTACGCTACTTATAATTTCACTCATGCCACGCATAATACCGTCTCCATTTTTTATGCCCATCACAAAAAAATTTTCTTGGCAAGCTAGTGAAACTTCAAGTTCTGCCCGCTGTTCATTTTTCCCTCCACCAGAGGTGTTCGTTCCTATCAACCTAGTTGACAAAAAACTAACTGCCTGGCAGTTCGGTAAAAAAGACCATCGCTGAACTAATTTGACCTCCTCCGTTTGTCAGATTTTGTGGGTAATCGTCAAAGATTCGACACTGGATTCGCGTAGTTAGATTTTATTTGCGGCCAATCCAGAATGCTGCAAATTACATCTTCTTTAGATGAATCTCATCTGTCCGCAGTGAATGCAAAAGTTCAGACCGTAATTGTTCTTATTAATTAAGTGAAGTTCTCTGAAGTGGCTTGCCCGACTTGGCTAGCAAATGCTTTCAACGAAAAGCTAGCCATGAAAATGGGGAACTGGTGTAACCAGCTCTTCGCTGAAATGAGTCAAAAAGTTTCCATATAAACGACTTTGCGCAGTGGTAACTATGGGTACTTACGCCACTCCACAACCAATTCCTAACGTCGTTTCACAATAAAGTTGATTATTTCCTGCCTTTTTCCTTTTGTGCACTAACAATATCCCCACAGGCTCCGCGCCTTTTTCCCACAATCCCATAAGCTTATCTTTCCCATAAGCTCAAAATGTATTATTGGTGATCTTTCCTGACCAGCGCATGATTCCTGCCCACCACGTCCGCATTTTGCAAATAGTCACTAAATAGCCGAAATCGTGGCAGTTAAACGTCTCTCATGAAAAATGCCAAGTGGTTGATCCCATAGTCTTGATATTTTACCTCGACGTAATCTTTGCTGGAGATTGTGGTGTTCTACTGTTGCTGAAACGTCATTCTAATTTGCAACCCATATTCCCCGCGCTTTGCAGCAGCACAGGTGTACTGAGCATTATCGAAAGCCTTTCAATACCTACTGCCCGCACACTTTGGAATACTGTATTTCTATGTTGTTTGAAGACTCAGTTTCTGATGCGACAATGCTGCAGAGCATCCAAAAACGTTTCACCAATATTTGCTTCACAGAAAACCTATCATGTTCCGTTGCAGCCAAAATAAAGTAGCTCGTTAAAAATCTTTAACAGGAATCTGTAGAGTATCGCATGCCATATCTGACTGTTTTGTTGCAAAATCGTGCAAATTTTCCCGACATCTCATTCTCACATGTACTTAAAATTTTCTCTCATCGTAGTCAGCATGAGCATTGGTTTCAGTTCGCCAAAAATGTTGCA
The DNA here is from genome assembly GCA_013433145.1 of Ascaris suum. NCBI lineage: Eukaryota > Metazoa > Nematoda > Chromadorea > Rhabditida > Ascarididae > Ascaris > Ascaris suum. Next base: position 4,457,844 of record CM024175.1, read on the forward strand.
CGATTGACAGTGTTTTGCACAGTTTTCAGTCTCGTTTTCCGTGAAACTGGAATCAGGTCCTTGTCGATATCGATAGCACATCCACTCCTTCAGCTTTTAGGTTGCGGCTGAGCCAATCTGACCATTACAATACTCGTGTTTTTATATACTGAACAACCCTAAGGCAATTGACTTCTGCTCGCTCAGGTGCATTGCGAGCGTTTTATACGTCCACTTCTCGATGTTGTTTTCCTTGACTGTTCTGTTATCTTTCTCTGCGATCGTACTCACATCTCTTTCCAATTTGTATTAGGATAAGATAGAAGGTTCACTAGCGTGCAGCTGTAATTCATTCGTATTTTCATCGGTAATGCAATTATCGATATCCCATTTCTTCAGAACGTCGCAACAGGCACCTGTGATTACGTCTTAAAAGTCAACAATTTTACAGAGTAAAAACGTGTGGTTTCTAAGGCAAATAGAAACAGATGTATGTCGGTCATTTGCTCATTTATTGTGCCATTGCCACAACAAGACACACGAGTGACAACTGCTGACACCATTTCAACAACACATTTGTCTAAAAAGAGGATTACATCGTTTATTTGCAGCAATGCATTCACCGAATCCATTTCTCTCGTCTAATAGGAGACGTTATAATGAGTGAATTGTGTTTCGCAGGTTGTATGGCAAAAACGATTTTCCATTTCCATCTATTGTGGAAGAATGCTCAACAACGCGGAGTAAATGCATGAAAAAAAATTTCAACTACGTTTCGACAAGAATTTGAAACGCAGACACACCTTGTGGAAAATTAAACTGCACTTTTTTTTGCCGAAACATGAAACTTTGCTGTAGGCAGTCGACACAATGCAATTTTAAGCAAGAATGTTCCGAAAGTAGCTTGTTCGGTGCGAATCCCAAGCAGAAATGTGGAAATAAAAAAATCGAAGTTCTATGTCTATTCGAAAAGCTCTCAACAGGGCTCCGCTCAAAGCAAGAATAAAAGTATATGTAAAATTCTGCGAGCGATACCAAAGTTTTCACTTCACCTCTGGAGTAGAACAGCCGGTGAAAGATGAAGATAGAAGCAACGGTCTTCTCCCTCCATCCCTCCCATCGCCTACCCTTTCCCATCCACGCTGGTTAGAACGTGAGGAGCTACGGAGAAAAAACCGCTCTCATCCTCTACTAAAACCACTCACCTCTCTCCCCTCGTCACTGCTAGCCGTATTCCTAACGCCTATAGAAGAAAAAACAACTACGATGTGAGCCCATTTTCCAATCAATTTTGAGAGTATTCGCCATCACAGTGTATTTGGCTGAACCTCAGATCTGCACATTCGAAAGCAGATTATTGAAATTTTGCACAGGATGTTACCACTTGAGACAAACAGTTGTATACTCATGCAGTTCTATATTCGGAGAGATTTCTTTATTTTCAGGTCTACTCAGGTGTCCTCTATAACACGTTCATCTGTTAGGAAACGTCTGCTCCGACATCCATTAATAAGGAGAAAAAAGGGCAGAATGAACATGTCGACGCCGTAAATTCGTACCACAATAAAACCTTAATGGGAGAATAAATGATTTTGTAGGAAAAAAATCTTTCGGTGAAGGAAAATTTTCATGCAGTAGGCGTTATAAAATGCATCGCATTCGCGTTATTTTGAAAAAAAAAAGAACTGTAAAGGAGCGATGCTTTCTAGTCGGGATGATTTCTTACTGTCAGGAAGATCCACATGCACTGTTCCGTCGACGGCGCGAGGTGGCCGTTGCCGGTGTTTCGGAGTGGTTGATGTAAAACATGTTGCCTTCCTCAGGAGACACTTAACTGGGCTCAGAAAGTGAAGGAAGTAATCGCCAGTTGATCACTTCACGAACAGTCATCTGAGAAAATGCACGAAAACTAATTAAATGTGAGAAAGATTATAGCCGGAAAAGACAAAGCATAACAACTGCAATTAATGAGCATGAGTATTCGCAGGTGCGCGATATTATAGTAAAGCAAAAGGCGTAAAGACGTAACGTAACGTAGTGGCGTAAAGAATGATACCAACTGCCACAAAAACGATCGGAAGAAGGCGTTGAATTCACATCCCGCTCAGTGGTAAATCATGCCTGCAATAAATCTTGAATGTGTGCATGGGAAACAGGTGTGATGTAAGCTCATGCAATTTAATCCACGGAGCTGGTTGCGCGAGCATTTAAAACGATGAAGTGGTGGCCATTACGTCCATTCACGCTTTATCATGGCGACTTAGCGCTTGCACAAATCGCCTAATACAAAATTTCTCAATCTCAAAGATGTACAGCACAGTTCCTATGCGTTATTTCTATCGCATGTTCTTACCTCACAGAGGGTCCATCAGTCTAATGGGAATTGAGCTGAACCTCGCACTGCAGATTTTAACCATCACATCTGATATTCGTAGGCCATTACAGCCTTCGCTTGCAAGTTAAAACTAGCAGATGAGCGCATACACTTCTATACATGCACCGCTGCAATCTCACTCTAACTTGTTTTCACAAAGTGCATGGAAAGCGAAATCGACTACAACAATGCTGACTTGAGATCAGGCATCATTGAATCGATCAGTAGCAACTCTGCCATCGGTGGATTGCTAGGTCATTGCTTTATTCATGGGCAGCCAGTCTCTAGGGCAGAAAGGGATCGAAAACTTCCAACATCCTAGAAATTAGATGGAGATGTTTTCGAGTTGTTTTCTAGAAATTTGCCATTTCACCCCACACCTTCGTAACAGGACTTCTTCCTCATATTAATAGCTCATATCTATACATTTCTCACGCTTTTGGTTCCATTTTCATCACATCTACAGTTAACCAACTCAGTCTTTAAAATTACACAGCGAAGTGATGGTCACTTTAATTCTTAAAGAAGGCACAACTGGACAATAAATGTGCAAAGAGAACAACTTACGATTTCAGTGCGTTGAAGAACAATCAATCAACGACGAAAGTTTTTCGTGCTTCCAATGCATTTTTTCTTTGCAAATCTAAATATTCAGTAAATTTTGCTCGAAACAATCGAGCCAAAGTCTTGGAAAAAGATTAGGCAGTCCCAAAACTTTTCCTCATAGTTGTAGTGGAATGTTTCTTTTTAATGGCTCTAAGTTATCCTCAAAACCATTTATTCAGTGAAAACGATAATGTTTCTAGCCATTTCAGATGCCTCACTAATGCAGATATTTTTCTTTCTCAGAAGGACAAAACTTCCAACGATAACTTTTAATTTCAAGCATAAATCATTAGATGATATAATTGTAAATTTCTCTTCTCAAATTGCACTAGGTGGTGAATGATTCGCTGACTCAAAAGTGTTCACTAGGATAAATGGAGATACGATGTAGTAATTAATTTCAACGCATCATCATAATCATTTAACGGACGCGGTTCATACAGAGTTAACAACAAATCGTTGCACCTATCCAACTGAGCCTCTAAAGCGCATTCCATCATATATCGTTCGTAAGCTTTGTGTGCCGAACGTTCCTTATTGCCATTCCGCGGGCACAGTTTTTAACAGCATAACAGCATTTTCCGCCTCTGATCACGCCCTATGTTTGCACATTTGTGCTTATATGAATTCATGTATTTCTATTTATCTGTCCGTCCACTGCTTTCATCTTGAAGCACTGAAGCAGGAGCTAGGAAAATGTGATCGACAAAAAACGTGGCAGTAGAACTACCCTTTAGACCACATTTCTCATCGATGCATCAAATTTACAAAGTATTACAAAAATTTTGGAGCAAAAATTTATATCGGTCAGATTTTCATCACATACCAATCAGATTAGAAAATATACCTGGCTTTAGTAGCTGGCGCAATCTGCACATTTGCTTTCCGCTCTCTTGGCAAGTGGCTTCGTATGTTGCTAACGAACAATTTTTATGCGAGATAGCGCCTTTCTCCATTAATCGGGTCCGACTATTGAATAAACCTTCGACAAAAGAGACTCGTTCTTCTTCAGTCCAACAAATGTGAAATGACAGACTGATGGCTATACAATGAACGCAAATTTTTTTCACACTGAAATACATCTATTATCGAATTTGATGAACTGATGTGGAAATGGTGTAGAAATGAACTATCAGATGGACGCATACACACACAAACAAACACATACATACGCTCGAGCGTCTTCGTTGTGCTTTCTTACACGCAAACACCCAAATGTTCCAATAGTAGTCATCTGTGCAAGGCTTGTGTCAGCGATTCTGTTGAATAAAACATGAAAGCATCATCCCGCGTGCCTATTCCTTTTTCGTAATTTGAGAAAGAGGTAAGTTGGGAGAGCAGAGTGCAAAGGTGTGTTTTTTTTTTCAACTTGCATGGGCCCTCCTTTAATTGTTTAGACTTCCTGCAGAATCTGATTTATACAGGCTGTTTATCCCCTTATGGAGAAGAGTTCATGAGAATAGGGCTCATTTTTTTATACGCAAATTCTAAGCAGAAAAACCCGTCGTTTTCCATGTAGAAAACCTAAGCATCAGTCCAACATGAAAAAAACGCTGTTCTACACATCTCATTAAAGTTCGTTTCTTGATAACCACGAACAATCCTGACATGATTTCCAATTGCTTTTTTGTGCTTCAAACCAGAAAGTGGTATTTTTTTTTCTTTCATTGCGGTGGACAGCATCTTGAGGATCTGTTGAATGGACACGCCTGTGCACCCTCGCTCTCCAGCTCAATTTCGCCACATATTACGCATCCTCCTCCAATTCTTGCTCTGTCTTTTCTTTGCCGAAATTGTTTTTCAATTCACCTCATAACGAGGACATTAAGTGTTGCAGAGTTGTATTTAAGGTGGCATAACGCATCTTGTGGCCTCCATTCATCACCTCCTCATCGGATCCCTCAGGTGCTCTTCATTCACCTCGCTTTCTCGTTTTGTTTATTTAGGCATAAAACCTACTCTACTGTTTTCAATTTGGAAACCCCCGAGGCCACAGAAGTGATGTCTGATAGGCTCAATATGCACCACAGAATGCGATCTCCAATTTTGTAACTTCGGTTGATATATCAAAATCCGATTTAAAAAATTGGTTCACACTTCCATTTTACGTCGGTCGAGACAAAAAAGACGAATCGTTTTTGATAGAATTATAAAAGCGGTTGCATCGGCAAAATGTGGCATGTTAATGAAAGTGAGTGATTAGATGAGTGGAAAGCAAGATCCTCCGACGCACTTCTCATTTGTTTTTTTCGCGGAGCCTAAAATCGATGCCATATATGGGATGCTCAATGAAAGAAAAAAAAGTGTTTTTATTGTTGCGATTGTGCGACGAGATCACCATCATTTTAAGGTGATTGTTGCATTCAGCACTTTGTGTTTTCTTGAGCACAACGCCCCTCTCTAGGTGCTCCAGAAGTGCAAAATGAGCGATTCGAAAAGAGTGAAAAGAAAAAACGAAACCTCGTTCAGAACAATGAAAAAAAAAATGTCGCTTTTATGATAGAAAATCTTCTTGAAAAGAAGCCCTTCTATGAATTGAGGTTCTTCTTAAAACTTGCAAAAAAAAACCTTGAGTAGGTAACTGTTCCCCGAACTAAGAAAATTCGCTTTGAAATATGGAAAAATTCAAATAACATTGGTTGTGTGCTGAGGTGACTTAATAAGAAGTTCAATAAGCAGTTTTTTATTTAGGTTTCATCCTTTGCGATTAGATTTCTATGCGATTTAACACAACTTCGTTTGCCGTTGTCAGCATGCAGAGTTTGAAAAATGGCTCATATTGCAGACATTTGTACTTTATTCTTATCTGTTCGCAAGTCACATATCGACGATGCTGGCTGATTATAAAGAGCAAAAATTTCCATACGAGGTCCACATAAGGCTAGAACAACCATAATCCATGAATTCGCATCATAGCTCCGCAAAAGTTATGCAAACTGTAGATAAACCAACCTTTTATAACAAACAATAGTCATGCACATCCTTTCCAGAGTCGATTTCTTGTTTTAATCCTGGTGAAAGACAAATCCTATCTCTCATTTGGCCCACTCTAAGATTCATTCAGGCAGACTGTTCGAATCTCTTAAATGTTGAGTCGTCATCCTCATATCATTAATGTGGTGGATTTATCCGCTGATGAAATTTTTGTTCATAGCCCGTATCCCTCACAAGGGGAATTACCACTGTGGAAAACGAAGTCATCAAGCAGGTTCAATCGGTCAAGCTTCACTAAGCTAGTTTTCCCTATACTTCAGCGACGGGTGGATCATTTGCTGTTCCCTTATATCGAAGCTCTCTATTGTTTTTATCCAGAATCGATTTCTGCCTGCGTTATCTTAGCCTTCCTCCACTCCCCCTTCTACTGCTGTCCACGGATGCCAGGTTCAGCAATGCTATGTGCATTGATTCCGCGTCAAGCATATACACATCGATTGCATCACTGATCCTCGAGTCAGTGTTTCTGAAATGCATAGGTACAAATGCGGTAACGATAAAATTTGGGGCGTAATCCGGGAAGAGATTTCCCAGATTTTTCACGGAAACTTCGACTTTACTGCCACAATTCTGATTTTTTGCGATTTGAAGTGTCCGAGTTTCAAGTACCTCTCAGCGCCTCAACGCAGATTTCTTTTGGAGCTCTCAAGTGGCCACGGCTGGTGATAACAGTGGAATTTTGCTTTGAATATCGATCAGTCCTTTCGCATATGCCTTATATCTTAAATGATATGATCAGTTTATCCTTATTGTTGATATTCGGTTTTAATCAAAACACCTGAGAAAATCGAATAAGAATTGTATATGAACTTCACTAGTTGCTTAAAAATACCACCTTTGATTTTGTAAGAGCTATGTGCCCCGCTGCCTCATTGTTTCCCATAGTCTGCAATAAGAATTACCCAGAATCAGCAAGGCATACAATATTTCCGTTTCGTTTGTATCAATTGCTCTCACCAAAACTCATTTCAAAGTCTCTTATAATGCATTAAGTTTCACATATTTGCTGTGCATTATATCAGTATTTATTATTCATTTCCTTTCAGCCGTTAAAAACAATATCTGAGAGCGCATAATTGTGCGAAGCCATCAACTGCAGAAGAGCTTTTCAGAAGGAAATGAGTGGACAAATCCAAACTGTGATATCTACTCTCTAAATTTCAATTTTTCCATCGGAAATTCGGAATCAATGAAAACAAAAAAAGCAGTGAGGCTTTTTAGCAACGGGGAGAAAAGTTGCGCAAGAAACTTTTTTATGCGCTGAACAAATTCTTAACGACCGGCATTTTTTTAGAAAGAGAGAGTGAGAGAGGGAGAGAGAAAAAAAGAAACGCGTTTCAAGTGGAATTTTGCGCAGTATCGTGCAACCAACTGCGCGCTTCTTGCAAAGAGCAAGCTCACTCCCTATTTGAAGAGACTAGCACCGTTCTATCATGAACATAAGCCAACGTGAACGTAATACAACATGAAATTTCACAGACATTTTTCAGACAATAATGCTTACATCTTGAGTTGAAATATAGATCCGTTTCGTTTCGTACTGCGTTCGAAGTTACAATGCAAATATTTCCCACAAGTCGTGACAAGTTCTCTATATCATGCGTGAGTTTCATCAGTGTTGATAAAAATGCTCGTCCTATTGCACAAAACGTGAACGTGAAAACATATCAGGCGCATTAAATTCCGCACAGATCGACATCATAAGCCTTTTTACATTGTTGGACAAAAACGTTCTCTTCAAGTGGTGCATCCCTTAGAAAAGTATTTCTCCAGTGACTCTCAGCGAAATCTCTGTCTCGGCATAATGCGCCAAAAGGGTTTGTTTCACCGAGTTTATGAATGAGTTGAAACAGCTGGCTGCTCAAATGAGCGCTCTGTGCGTGAACAAACGCACAATTTCAATTTCGCATAATTAGCCTTGTTGACAAAGACGGCCAGCAAAGGTGTGAATCCTTGTAAGTTCGTGTTGTACTCACAGGTGATTCCGCATCATATACGTCTTTGTGCTTTATCACTTTGTTATTACAAAATATTGAACGACATCAATGAAATGTGTTCTGTACGTTTCGTTACGAAATATATCGTCTGTGTAAATGTCATGCAAATATGAGGTGGAGTCGGTTGGTGGCACTACAACTCAAATTCAGCATTTATGGCCATAAGACGAATCTCAATGAAAATGACCTGCAAGGTCATATGGTAGTGTTAACTGTAATAATTCAATTTTGTCCCCACTACTTGCGTAATTAGCGAGTTATACAAAGGGCAGTCGTATGTATAACAGCATAGACGTAATAATGACATCGTGCGATATCGCAAAAGAGTTGCAAAAAGCTGCGAGAATGATCGACTACTTTGCATGACACGTTTGCAGATGGAAGAGAAGGAAGTTCGTGAATTGGAATGCAAAAACCTAAGGCGAGTTGCTTTCGTGGGTGTTGCGGTGTCCACTATAGCGACACTTACGTGCATCATCTCAGCACCGATGGTTTATAATTACATGCAGCATATGCAGTCTCTGATGCAGAACGAAGTTGATTTTTGCAAATCGCGTTCGGGTAACGTTTGGAGAGAGGTCACGCGAACTCAGGCAAGAATTTCCCGAATATTCTAACAGAAACACAATTTACGTTTGTAATGTTCAGTTCAGCTATACCTCTAACATACCTTAGACGATGCAGTGAAACGAGTAATTGTGATACATTTCCTTGTGTTATGATCTACATACCGTATAGCATGTAGCCACAAATGTGTCACAATACTACATCTTCGTTTAGAATAATGTTCGTTGCTGTAGATTATTGCTCGAAATACTCTTTTCTGCAGCAACATGTTCAGCATGCTGCCAACAATTGCATCTCTCCTTGCATTCCACTATTTTGTCACTCAATGTGTGCACCAACATGAATTTACGGCAGGACTATCATATTTCAAGTGATCGAATAACAAAGGTTTATCTCTTGCAGAATTTCTGTATCACTGCTTGGATCAGATAAACACAAGTACCTTTTTATTTGAGAGCACTCGTGAAATTGTTCGGCTTAAATATATGGAATTAGCTTCTTTGACACGTTTCTCTTCTTCTTTATAAGCGGGTTGCGCCTTGAAAGCATAGTTCCTTAAAAAACGTAAGAATTCACCTTCGAAGCACGGTACATCCACGACAGCTCACAAAGGGTGGCGTTGAGTTTGCGATCGTTTGAATGCTATCAACGTCTGTGGTGCGGAAAGTGCCCGACCATTTTTTGTAGAGTTGTTGGAAGATAGACGAAAATATGGCAAAAGTAAAAGCGATGAGAGAGGGGTTGCGGACATCTATTGAGTCGGCACATAATTACGATGACGATGTCAAGGAATGTATACTAAAATGGCATGCGAAATTGAATTAGCATTGGAAACCCTTCGGGATGAATGTCCATAAAGGACCGCCTCTCTTAATTTCAGGTTTCTTTGTATTACTCCTCACATATTTCATCTTTGAGAGCAATAACACCCGTACTTCTCTATGCTTTATAGTATCGTTCGTTAACTTCAAAATCTCTCCGAAATTTCGGCTATATTCTAATCCTTACGTTAATGCGATGAAAGGCGCATTCATAGGCAACATGAAATTTATTGAATCTTCTCTCAACAGTTTCAAAATAAACCTGAAGCTCTCATTCTTACTAAATGAACGGGACCCAACCCTCCCCCCCCCGCCCCCCGTCCTATAATGTCAGTAATTGATAATTCATGTGGAACGTCAGGTAACTCTATAAAAACTCGCAAGGATATTAGCAACCAAAGAAATAAGCAACATTAGCTTCCATCATGTCTTCAGACGAGGCAAGTAGCGGCGTTCGCCAGTTCCACCAATCATTGGCATCAATGTCACTTCGATATTCTCTCTTTGAACAGCAATTTTGAAGTATGTTCGTGCTCGAGTATGATAGGTATTTTCAGTTGCTCAGTCATTCATCGTTTATTAATTAGATTTATTTCAATTAAAAGCCTGCCCGATTATGAGCTATATTTAAATCCTTTCAGTCACGCGCTAATCTTTCATGAAGGATTGCATAAACACAAAGCGGAACAATTGACTGAATTGATTTTTAAGGTACTCTGCGTTTACTTTAACTTCCCATGAAATTTCTTCTGGATTGCTTTAAATTAAATTCATTGCTTTCGTCAGAAACAAAAAGTCACTCATAGATTTTAGTCGCTGCAAAATTTGAATGAATCGCATTAATTGCACTCGGCAGTTTCAGCCATCTGAATATTTACACGAAAGTGCAAAGATATTGATGAGGAAAGAATGCTCGGCTGTGCGAATGTGAATATATATTAATTGTGCACTTTTTTTTTCAATCAGGAGAACAATCAATGGTGTACCACGTGCAATAACAATAAAGAACTAGTTTCGTTTGATCGACAATCTTGCTGCTTGCCTTCTCTGAAACAAGTTCTATAGCATCATACAGCTTTGTTTTCAAGAAATATTTGTATGAAGCGTAATTCTCACCAATCCAATGCCTTAATCAATTGTAGCAGTCAAGATTTTCTTTTCCTTATACGCTTTAGATCAGTAATCGTTGGATGGTCAATATCACTAGGCGTCGAACGTTACCGGCTATGTTAGTGTTTGTATAAATGCTTTCCCCTATGAGAAAGCGTTTCTTTCCATATTTTCATGGAATGGCTCAGTTCGAAGCTGGTGACATTCTTTCAAATAACGAGCATTTCATCTGGATCTCATCAATCAGCCAGACTAATCAAGCATAAATGAACGCAGTTAACTTCACACCTTGCTTGTCCACTAGCTGATTAGAAGCGACTTACAGTGTACTACAGTTCCCGCCGTGTCGATGACTGACAGCTAGCTTTAAAGAAAGATCGCAGTGATTTTCTTATGCGAAAAAAATCACGTGAAATGCTGAAGAGTAGTCAGTCGTCATTTGAAAAAAAAGGGCAAGAAATAAATTCGATATGTTTATCTTCTATTGCTCCTGTTTTAAAGACACATACAAACAAAGATCCGTGAAGACGTGATATCATCACAATGCTCTTTCGCATGGGAAATTAAGAAGCGCTCAGTTTGGATTGGTATTTTTTTGCTGACAGCGAAGTCTAGTATTTTATCATCATAAGCGATGGCTCAAACATGCAGTTGCAGGTAATGGCGCAAGCGGGTGATAGAGTGCGTCGCACACGTCAAGCTGGATACGATGCCGCGGTTGAAGAATCCATTGCCGACGTCACTTCAGGTCCCGGGGGTTGTTGTGGTTGTGGGATCGGAAAAACTGGGCCACCAGGACCTCCTGGACCGGACGGACTGGATGGCATTGATGGAGAACAGGGGCCACCAGGAAAAGAAGGGGAGGATGCACTGCCGCCCGTTTCACCAACATCTGCAGCAGAACCATGCTTCGAGTGCCCAGAAGGACTGCCAGGACCTCCAGGGAGACAAGGACCTAGGGGTCCACCTGGTGCCATTGGTCAGCCAGGTCCTGACGGTCCACCTGGAGGCCCAGGGCCTGTAGGCCCGGTCGGACCTGAAGGTCCAGCAGGGCCGGCTGGCCCAGTAGGAGAAAGGGGACTTCCGGGTGTAGCTGGCACAGTTATCGAAGTGGAAGGACCAGAGGGTCCTGCAGGGCCCCTGGTCCAGAAGGACCACCTGGGCCTGACGGACCAGCCGGCCCAGCCGGTAACCCTGGACCTGCCGGACCGCCAGGGCCACAAGGAGACCCTGGACTCGATGGTCCACCGGGGAAAATTGGACGTGACGGAGAACAGGGACCAGTTGGAGAAGCTGGTGCCGTTGGTGGGTGTGACCATTGTCCTGCGCCTCGCACTGCTCCCGGCTACTAAACTCACGCATGCTTTTCTGACCGCATTATTTACACAGTACAATGCTCGAACTAATACTGTGAAGTGTATCTCAGTAGATAATAAACAGTTGTATTGTATGCAATGCTGTAAGCAAATTATTTTTTCCTGTCTAATGGGTAGTTTTCGAACGTTCAGGGAAGCACTTCTGAATCTGTAGTATGCAGTTACATGCACTACGTACACTCTGTACGACTCCATGAGAGTCGTGAAAGGCGTTGACACTTCGTGTAAACACAAGATGGCACACACCTTATTTGGGTCATTCCTCATTTTGAAAGAACAGCTCTTGAACTCGGCAGCAATAATGCAGCAATAATGGACCCGTTTCTTGCCAGTAGATTTGAGAACGACAAAAATCAACGTCTATTTGCATGCTGTGTCATCCGCTTTCAGTCTTATATGGTACAGAACACAAAATGCTGTTTTTAAGCAGTCGACACAAAGAAAAGCATAGCAAAACTGGGCCATGATAAGCAAACAGATGGCAAGGATAGGAAATATAGGTAGAAGACGTTTTGTAAAACTCGAGTGGCTCGCAAACTGGCAGCATGATGGTGTCTGATCTGAGGAGGTTGTCACACTTGCAAAAGCTCACAATACATGCTATGATACGCTAATTCCGAGAGAACTCAAATTGATCGATTGATCAGCATGTGCGCATTAATTCATCTTAATGAACAGCTCGTGAATTCAGCAACAGTAGCATGAATTCATATTTGTTACTAGCTGGTGCCATAACCAGTCAAGCGATGAGGCGAACAAAACCTGCACAGTCAAAATCAAGGTCAACCAAAACACTTACTAGCAAAACTTGGGAGAATAATTGATGAGTACCTCATGAAGCCTGAACATCGCGCACCTTCGCTATAGCTTAGCCAAGTAATTTGCCCCACTAGTGGTGAAGGGGCAGCAACAAAGCGTAAAGGCGTATTCAACAAGTAGATTTGGCATCGGAATTTAATGTATTCTTTTGGCTTCGGAAAATCTTGCTTGTTGGCTACCGACATCACATAATTTCGCCTTTGTACGCAGAGAGAATTTCGCATTTGCCTTTGACACCAAGTTTTCCAACGTCAATAAATTTCAGCATTTCCCAACAAGCTTTGCAATAGACTTTAAAAATTCATTCGTTGGTTAGAAACATGGTATATGCTGAAATGTTTCGTTACATCCAAAGCACTGTCACTAAAGTCGACATCAAAGCATATGAAGGAAACAGTGAGCAGCTCAAAACATAGCAAATAAATAATGCGGTTTCTGTGCTATTACGAGTTAGGAGAGATTCCTGAAGTCAAATATGGGACGGTTTGATTAGATTCGACATTTGTCTACTTCTATACCCTCGATGGATGTGTTAGACGTTCTTATTTTCATCAAGAAAACTATCATAAAATATAATTTGTGCATTTAAAATCTCCGATTACGTTGTGTGCATTAGTTGCCATGCTCAATGCAGAAACATTGTGCAATGTCCATTGAGCCGCACATAAAAATAAAGTCTAATTAATTTCAATGGCATTATGGTTGAATTTAAAATGATGGTCAAGGAAGAAGTTCTTAAACAACAGAAAATAGTAATTACTCATCCAGTGACAATTTCTGTTATCACAGATGCCCCTCCGCCGAGAAAATAACGAATTTACGACTGGCGGCTTTGCGAAATAGCAAAAAAAAAACGATCTTTGAGATATCATGACAGCGAGGTCGGTATTCATGAAAGGATTTTATTAATTTTGTTGAATTTCGCAAGAGAGAACTCAAAAACGAATATCTCGAGCAGATTGAACAGGTTCGGCAGTTTTGATAAATGGTTTTTAAAAAGGTGACGGTGACGCCACGCAACAATGGGACTTTCGACCTCATACACAATGGTTGAGTCAACCGGAAAAATTAAACCAGCCTGCCGAACTGGCTCGATTAGCCACAGCTTCGGGATGCCGCTTCGCAGTTTTCTTTCTTCTCTCACATCGAAGTATATTCAGAATGATCGTGTCATAAATACGCTCATAAAAAACGATGGAAATAAGTGGCAAGATGCCTGTTCGCAGAATTGCATCATCACTGCGTTGCCTGCTATCCCGCTGATGTATTGCCGGGAAACCAAATGCACTCACACAAGCCGTGAATGCAAGGCCCCGCATCATAAATGCCATAGGAACGAGACCTCATGTCATGCGTTCAAGACTGCGAATCCCATCGTTCACAAAGGAACGATGAAATCGCGCACCAGCTGAAGCCTCCCAATAAAGCAAATGGAGTACTTCCTTTTGATCACAAATCCGCAGATTTCTTTGCTGCAGCAAACCAAATCACGTCGGATTTATTCAATCGAATTCTCATTTTCGCAATCTTTTCTTCTCGTCACTTGATTTCGCAATCGCAATTGAGCGCTGCTCGATTTTTGCTTTGCGAAGAAACGCATCTTTTTGTAGCTAAAAACTTGAAGCGGTTTCGACATTATTTTCCGGTCACCGGTCATCACTCTCAAAACAGTTGAAAAATCATTTTGCTCCGATGGAAGGAACTTATTCTTCATTCATCAAATTCATTGATATTCCCATCATTTTACCATTCACCTTTATTCATTTCTGAATAGCACCTCCACAATATAATAAATTTCAAATCCACTCCCCATGATTCGATAAAGTGATCTGTTTTTAATTGTTCGAATCGCATGGATCGTACATGTGGATAATAGCAAATTCTGAAAGTGATCTGATCTCTGAACGTATAAAGTGCAGTAAAAGTGAGAGGCTGCCGAAATAAGTGGGAAATCGTTCCAAACAGGCTTGCATGATAAATGTTTCCGTATTTCGACTAGCTGCCATCAGTTCCATTAATTAGCGAATAAAAGCGAAACGTACTCAAAAATATGGTTACGTTTTAATCATTCTAAGTGCTATTACAGCTTATCGTAAAATGTACGTTTTTTACAACCTCACGGTTGTAGAATGGAACCCGAATACAGCGAAACGGATGCAGGTTTTCCGGAAAAGCGCGAAACCTCTTGATGAAACTGCTGGATCAACATGAGAATCGGCATATTATGATGCAAAGGCAGCTAATTTCACACCTTCAACTTCGATGGTTCAGGTGAAGCAATCATCGAAGTGATCGAAACATGTGTGTCTGAATGAGCACATGCACGACACTATACGTTTCGCAAGTGCAAGTTTCCAAACACTTATAGGAAACAAAACAATGATGCAAGGATAAACAAACAACTATCAAAGCTGACCGAAATAGACCGACTCCTGGAGCCTTCTCTCCCTTTCAGTGATGAGAGTGTACAGTGGCCAAACCATACATCTATGTCAACATGTGTCTGCCTGCTTTTGTGCGCTTTCGCAAATTTCCCTCACAAAAACGCATTACGGCAGCTATTTATACATTATATATATATATATATATATATATATATATATATATATATATATATATATATATATATATATATATATATATATATATATATATATATATATAATATGCGTAATGCGTTTTGCAAGAACGCATTACAACAGAAAGGTGGTAATGGCATATGTATGAGAAGAAGGCCCCGTCATTTGATTTATTTTTGATGCACACTAACGATATTTTTAAACGGAAGATTTACCGCCGTAAGAGGTCAAAAAATCTGTGTCGCTCACTGATATTGATCATCGCAATACGAGTTGAACCGAAAAGTACTTTGAGCAAAAAAGTGGAAAATTTTTCATCCGGGAGCCCATTGTTTAAATCCAAACATAGAAGATTAGTCGAAAAAACCCTTACGCACCATGCCGCGGATGAGTTCCTTTGTTTCAGTGTGACGCACTCTTCCTTCGGCGGCTTTTTTTCTACTATGTCCATCGCTGTAAATTAAAGGCACAAATTGATCAAGATTCGCGATCGTTTCTCGGAACCCTTTTCGAATCGCCTATATAAGATCCAGTAGCTTGGTAAATCACATTCGAACCTCTTTCCATATCATCTGCTCCTCCAGCAAAGTAACTATTGTTGCTCTTTCGCTCATATCTGCATTTATTTTTATATCAATCGAAGTAGAATAGCCTCGAAGAATGTTTCATCTAGCAGCAATTTCTTTTAAATTTGTCAGTTTCAGTGAGGTAATTACTTCATATGCGCTTCACTGATGGGCCAGACAATACGATATTTCATGAGCATGAATGATTCTCAGCAACGATATTGTTCGTTATCGGTGGAGAGGTTTACTGAAAGGCGAAAAAATGCCGGCTTTAATGCCATTCAGCAGTATTACGAAATGCAGAGAGTTTTCTTCAGATGTCATCATCATCTTATTCTATTTCAATGTCAAATCCACCTACTTCAGAAAAAAAAAAATGATTTCCACCCGTCGATAACAGCATGCTGCTCACAACTATAAGTTGACCGCGGTTTATCATAAAACCTCACATAGTGCACCACTATGCAAAATTTCTCTACCACTAAGATTACCAAAGGTGAATAATCTCTACTTCCATGAAACTGTCTCCTCAGTTACCAAGCAAACTCCCTCGCCCCTCTCGAAAAGTCTTCAAAATTTTAAATCTTTGAAAGGTATTGACAGAGGGCACTGAAGTTCATCTGGCTAATCGCGGATCTCATTGATCAAACATAATTGCAACAAAGTGACCATTTAATTCATTTTTCTATGTTTCGATATGCTCTCTAAAAATGCGAATATTTTGCAGATGTATGAAAAGGAGGACCGCGAAAGGGAATGCAATAACCTCCGACGAGTTGCCTTCCTAGGAGTTGCTGTCTCAACAATAGCAACTTTAGTTTGTGTTATTTCTGTGCCGATGCTCTACAACTACATGCAGCATATGCAGTCAGTGATGCAAAATGAACTCGATTTCTGCAAATCGCGGTCCGGTAACATTTGGAGAGAAGTCACTAAAACACAGGTGTGCCATTCCTCTATTCAGGCTAACATAACCTATGCACTTCGAACGAATACAAGAAATAGGCAAAAGAATTGGGACGAAATTTCACACTAACTATTACTGCTAGAAGGCTGAGTGCTAATTTTTCATTCACAAACGTTTCCCATTACATGCAAATCTGTTCTCTAATAAGTCTTATTTTGGAAGGCACAGTGGTTTATAACTACTTTCCTTGATTATGAACCGCCAAAGTCGAGCTGATCGATGAAGGTTGAATGATGAATCGAAAATCACATCGCAACGTGAAAACATCTAGGCCTCGTTGCTTAAAATTCCCAATGAGCATCCATGTGGCACTGAAAATTATTGTTTCTGTAGTCGTCCTTATAGCAATTCATTTCGAAAACACTCCGATTTTGAGAGGTTATGCATTTTTTAGGCAAAGAAGCTGTGTAAAGAAATATGATGGACTTAAAAATATTTGTATTCAGTCGATTCTTTTGGAAACATTCGAAGAATGCATAGTTGAGAAATGATTCCCCTTTAAACATTTGACGAATTGGTTCTTTGAGAATATTAGGTTATCTCAGATCAGACTGCTCACCACATCTTGAATGACTTGTTTTTTTTTTGAGCGGTAGAATTATAGCATGCAACAGTTTTGAACGCTTAAAACGACTTGTGCAGATGTTGGCGAAAGTGAATGGAGGCGCAAGGAGAGCGCGTCAAGCAGGCTATGAAGCTCCCGACGCCGGAGTGGAGGGTTCGAGCAGCACCATCGAACCACCAGCTAACGGATGCTGCGGATGCGGAGTGGGCGAGCCAGGCCCTCCTGGACCGGCTGGGCCAGATGGGAAGGACGGCCCAGACGGAGAGCAAGGACCTCCCGGAAAAGATGGTGTAGACGCTCCACCTCCTGCTACACGTGCTCCAGCTGCTGAGCCATGCTTTGAATGTCCAGAGCCCATACCTGGTCCGCCTGGTCAGCCCGGTCCCAAGGGAGAACCAGGGAAGCAAGGCGAGGCTGGTCCTGATGGACCTCCTGGACAACCCGGACCTGCTGGGCCCCCCGGACCGGCTGGGCCAGCCGGGCCACCCGGGCCAGCTGGAGAAAAAGGGCCTGCTGGTCCCCCTGGCAGTGTCGTCGAAGGAGAAGGGCCAGAAGGTCCACCAGGCCCACCTGGCCCGGAGGGTCCTCCTGGGCCCGATGGGCCGCCCGGACCCGCTGGAAAGCCGGGGCCGGATGGACCTCCAGGACCAGAAGGAGACCCAGGAGCCGATGGACCTCCCGGCAAACCCGGTCCAGAAGGCGAACCTGGAAAGGCTGGCGAGTCTGGATCAACTGGCTCTTGCGATCACTGTCCTGCACCTCGTACTGCACCCGGATATTAAGACTTGATTGTTCTAACATTAATTTCATTCGGCGATTGCTAGATTGTCTCATGTGCGCCAAGTTGTGACGACTCTACTACTATTGTTCTAAGCATTGTAATGAGGAAGACTCGTGGTCACTTTGGTCGAAATGTACGTTAATGGCGGGTGTTGTTGATCCGGTTGTTTCGAGAAAATATTAAAATAATAATACATCAGCTGTAGTTATCGTCTGCACACGAAATTGTGTTTGGGGCATTTGCTGAGTCCTCATTTGACGGCATTTATTTTGCTTACAGTATATGCGGTGCTTTGAATACTGTCTAATGCGAACAATGCTCACAGAGCCAGTTACACTTCCACAGTTATGAACAACGTTGCTATGATCAGAACATGCTTGAGAAACTGTTTAGTTAGTAGGGAAATGCTCGCATATCACCTAAATGTGATTATCGAGTACAATAGGCATGTGATTATTATGCGAAGCGAAGGAAAGACGAGACGGGAAGAACGAATAACGACACGGCAAACTGCTACAGCCACTGAGACGTCCGCTTAGAACACGCCCAGCGACTCCTAGTGTGCACAAAAACAGCATCGTGAAGTTGGCATCTCTTCTCAAACTCTCAATGAAGGCAGCTGCGGTTGGCAGTGATTGGAGCAGTGGGGCCACAGAGTAGAAATAGCCAGTTGAACCTAAGTTCACATCGTGTAAGATTCCGATAAACGAATTGAGTGACACTAAATCTGCGGAGATGAACTCTTTTCAGTTATTTGAAAGCATGCAGCAGCAAGCTGGAAATTCGTCAGGATGCTGGCAGGATAGACGTTTTAATAAGTTGATCAATAAACGTCTTATAGCTGACGAGTTGAAACTATCAGGCAAACGGAAATACACATCGCACACACAACACATAAATAAACGCATATGCAGAGATAGAATAGTGCCTAAATTTCCCAAAATAAACAGAAAGTCACATCTTTTACAGCTCTTAGCATGTTAAGAAGTCGGTGACCTTAGCACATTTCTTGATGCGAGTTTGAGATGGTGCATATTGGAATATGCAACGGTGATGCTCAGTGACCTAATTTTTTGTTTCCTCATTGCATAGAACGTTATTTGACGTTATTTCATCAACGCGTCTCCTAGGAAATTTTCTCGGACGCGTCACTTTTGTTAACTTCATACAATATTCCACTTGTGGAGATAAAGGTTTTGATCTGATTTTGGCAAATGGTATATCTTTTTCCCGCAATGTTTCCATAACAGAGGATTATGCGAACATCCGCTTTGAAGTTGGAATTTCTGTTGTGAATTATAAATAAAGAAGTGAAAAAATGTGACAAGGGTAAGCGGCAAGAGGCTAACGCTGTGCCACCTCAACATAACTGAAGTGATTATCTTGAAGGCCAGTCCAGGATCGACGAAATATAGAGGCTCATTTTAGGTTATGAGCATAATTTTACAAACGTTTGTGCACTAAATAAAAAGGCCGCGCAGTCCACGTGAAGTCCAGTCAATCCGTTGCATTAGAGGCATCTTGACTGTGCTGAGAGCACTACAGAATCCATGACGTAAAAGTTGTTAGAATCCGTGAGTAACGTGTATTATGTGGCAGAAGCTATAAAGTGTTTTGCAAATACATTAACATTAGGCTAAGAACGTTTTTTGTACGGTAAGGAGAGTAAAAAAAGTTCCGACATTTCCCTGAACGTCGATAATCAGCTGCAACGTAACTTGCTCGCAAACCACTTTCTCGAATATTCTTTTGGAAGGTAACGGTGTGCTGCGGGTTTTCCCTGTATGATGAAATAAGGTTTTGGACTTCCTTGATGATGTGAGAAAACATAGAAACATGGTGTGACTAATACTAGACGGCATCATATCAATGTTCCTAAAATACAGCAAAAACAACCTTGCGGCCACTTAGCATAATTTTCTTACGTCCCCTCTCTATCAGTTAAAAGCTATCGCTCGATTAGTCTAACCTCCTCCATTCATAAGTTTTTCGAAATTATCGCTGGAGATGCATTAGTGAACCATTTTTCGCGAAACAGCTTTCTGCGCCAATGAGCTGTAAATTATTTTGCATTCAGTAGAATGGATATTTTTTTGGATATGGAAGTTTGAATCGAATAAATTGAGCTAATGCGTATGATGCGAGCTAACATAAGGATTCGAACACTATGATTTCGTTGTTTATTTTCTAAAGTAGGTCAGAGCTTTTTTATGTGGACCAATTTTTCAAATAAGAAATAGTTTCTCCGCTATACATCAAATTCCTGGATGTGCGGCATAACAAAGTTTATTGGGTCCTCATATGCATTAACGATATTTCGGATAATATTCTGAGCACTACCTGGCTCCTTGCAGATGATATTAAAATTTATCGTCCAAGCCTAAAACATCCATATTCTGCAAAAGGACCTTGATGCATTCGCCAGCTGGTCGGAATAAGGGCAGTTAAATGTTTCTCACGAAAAACGACACTGGGTTCATATCAAGTTTACGCATGTTTTCTCAGGCTAGATGGCGATGTTCTTTACACAATAGATGGTGTTGTTGCTGCTGTATTACTTGGAATCATGGAAGTATTGGCTTGACTTAATTCCCTGTCCTGAAATGGTGTTCGGCTATTCAGAAATACTTCACTCTGCCCCACTCAGCAGTTGATGTGCGCATCGAGTGCAAATGTCCAAAAATGTTGCAACATCAACTGTGTCGAGCACAGTTCCCAGTTTTTTGTTGCACGATTCTGGAATCTGCTTCCCGCGGATATCGTTAATGCATCTATTCCTTTCAACTTTTAACATACGGCTAAGTCGTGTTGACCTAAAAACTATTGTAGCCCTTTCTTATCAAATATCTATTCGCATGAGTTCCAGCTTTGCAAACGTTTTGCTGCTTCTTGCACTTATGGAACCTTCCTCTAAGACATTTGGGCCAATTTTCCATATGGAGGAAATGCATCATGCAAAAAAAACAGCAACCGAAATTTGCATAGTTATTCACTATATAAGTGCTGTTAGCCGTTCTCATGCCACTGTTCATTTTCTACTTTTCGGTGGCGCTCGTTCCACCGAAATGCCTAAGAAGAGCGAATCGGAAGTAAGGGTGATTGTTGTGTTGAGTTTGTGTCTACTTCGTCGCAACGCGTACCTAAGTGGATCGACTCAGCGTAATTTCGATTCACATATCAGCGCTGGGCGTGTCCAAAAAATTCTTTTCTTCAATAAAAAGCAAAATTGGAGCCCTACTTTCATCAGAACAACATGTGCAAAACTACACGTAGCTCAAGGCGAGACAATTACAGGACGATGATGACGTTTCGATCACTGACGATGTGAGGGGGGCCGATTATTACCACGGGCTTATCCCGAAGACCGATGTCGAGCCCCTTCTAAAAAAAGAGGGAGATTTTCTATTAAGAAAAACTGAGCTGAAGCCAGGTACGTTGTTATGAAACCCATTGTTGCCTTGATAAGGCAAAGAATATGGCAGCGCAGCAATTGTGCGTTGATGAATTTCAACACTTCTGAAGGGGTATATGTTAGCATGCATGAAATGGAAATGCAGCAACCGGGGGATCAGGAGACTGCGAGTAGCCATTTGAGTTTCCTTGAGAACTCCAGTTCTTTTTCCTTCCCTCAACAAAGTGGCATTCGTTCGATGAAATATTTAGGTCGCATTTGCGATCCACTTTCAACTTTGGCGCCCCGCTATTCATCCATTTGAAAATCTTTCAGCAAAATTCTAATTGTTCATGAAGGGTCACTACCTACTCCTTAGGCTTCCAAAGTTATTTAAGGGCGTTTGCCCTCTAAATATCCAGCATATTCATTGCAACTGGAAAGGATATTGTTCGAAGTAAATTGGCAACTTAATGGAGGTTTTTGTAGGTGAGATCGTCCTCGCGATATCTGTGCGCCATGACAACGGTGTACGCCATTTCATGGTGAACCAGGATAACGATGGCAGTTTCTACTGCGAGCATCACCATGAAAAGAGCGTTTCGGATCTTGTTTCCTATTACACCACCACAAAAACTCCACTTTCTTCTTCAAGTGGGGTTCGACTTCGACGTCCCATCGCAAGACCACAATGGCTGCTGAACCATGACGCCATACGACTTGTGAAGAAACTTGGGGAGGGCGCCTTTGGAGAGGTAAGCAGACCTCTCTTTGATAATAACAACAACGGCTTTGGGTTTCTTCATTTGCTGTTTCATCACTGATCAGAGCGATCAGAATCATATGCAACTTCAGTTCACAATACTATGGAGATGGACATTGATATTATGCGCTTTAAAAATGCGTCAGGCGATTGTTGTCCAGATTTCGTTGTACAGTTTCACATCGTACCGCGGACGACCAAGTAAGAGTAAAGGAAGCATCAAGGGTAAGCAGGTTGTTACAGGTAACGAGAATCACCTACCCCTCCGGTTTCTCAAGTTATTTAAGGGGCGCTTTCCCTCTAAATTCCATGATATAGCGTTAAACGGACGAAACTGACGACAAGAAGAGGCCACACATCTACACAGCACCAGGAGTCCTGTGCTCGCATGAACAAAGTGGACGATTTGTGGCTTCAAGCGGCAATAACTGCATAGGTGCTAATGGCCCCAATAGCGTTGCACGATTTGTTTCCCATCATTATGGCGGAAATGACACGTTTTGTGTAGCACCAGAGGGATAACAGTATTTTATCAGACCACGACCACGAGATATGAGGGTAACAGCTCATAAAAGCAACGGACGATTTAAAATGAGTTGCTGTGTTCGTTCACCGTTTGCTGGACGCTGCACTGCAGTTAGGGGCCGTTTGGCGTTATTACGACCAAATCGTATGTTCAGGTGTTCCTAGCCGAGTATTCAAGTGGGAGCCAGGTGATGCAAGTAGCCGTTAAGACAATGCGGGAGGAGGCAACGCGCGAAGCACGGCTCAAATTCATGAAGGAGGCACGGCTGATGCGACGTTACGAACACAAACATGTCGTGCGCATAAACGGCGTGGCGGTGCATGAGCACCCACTCATGATCGTCATGGAATATTGTCCAGGTTTGTTTCATGCAAGATCGACATGACCAAGACTCGATATGTGCTGCTCCACCTTAAGGGTTGAATTGGATGCACTGAAGCCAATGGCTGAGCTTACAAATATTCGATTTCAGGTTGTAAACTGCAAGCATCATGCCGCATACTGAAGTTATGTAAATCCGCGCTCTGCAACATTTTGGTACATTGGAGGTAGTTCTTGAGAGACGAAACTTTTCTAAGCAAACGCTTCAGCGTAATAAAAACGCTGAGATGCGGCGGTGCTGAAGACAGCGGTCTGTAATTTGGGCGTTTTGAAGGTGGGTCGCTGCTTTCGCATCTAAGGAAGGAGAAGGGTAAACTGAGTCTCGCGACGAAGCTTCGCTTCGCTACAGAAGCTGCTGAAGGGATGGCATACCTGCACAAGCAAAAATGCATTCATCGAGACATCGCTGCAAGGAACGTGCTCCTCAGCTCGAAACAAGAGGTGAAGATCAGTGACTTCGGCATGTCCGACGACAAACTCATAGTGAAGGACGACAAATTGGACAAAGTGCGTTATTGTCTTGCTGTATTTTTCTGAGAGCTCTGTTAAATGACGCACTCCTTCCTCTACGGGCACTCTCCAGCAAAACTTTCCCTCATCTAGAGTACATATCATACCTTTATTCGGATAGAACTCTCGCCTGTAGTATATTCTTCACCATGCTTGCGTACAGTGCAAGAGTTTTTCGTTGAAAGATATATCAGTGTGGAAGTTTGCAAATGACGTTTGTTTTAGCTTCCCCTGTATACGCTAGCACCTCCAACGCCTATTTCGAAGAATTGATGTTAGATATTATTGGATGCGTAAAACGGAAAATACAGTGTGTTCTGCTTCTAGCCCACCCCCCCCCCCACCTCCCCGGGTGTACTTTTGATGGATGCATGCTCTTAAGCATCGGTATACGAACAAAAGCTTTTCAGTGAGGCTATCGCAGTATTTCAGGTGCCCGTCAAATGGTTAGCGCCCGAGACGATGCAGGAAAAAGTTTATTCAAATAAAACGGATGTCTGGTCGTACGGTGTACTAGTTTGGGAGATCTATGCAGAAGGAGCTGAACCCTATGCAGGATTCACAAATCTTCAAACTCGTGCCAAAATTGTCGCCCAAGATTACCGTATGGATATGCCCAAGGTAAATAGTTCTTGGAGAGTGTGATTTGTGCTCTTGTCTGTACAAGATTTCGCTATATCGAAAGAAACATAAGTTCTACCCTGGAAACTTCAGCATACCTGTGCTCATCACCTAAATCGCATTCTAAGATATGTTCAACAAAGAAAGCTTTGGATCAAGACTGTTTTTCACTTACCTTGAGCATTTTCAAATAAGAACTGAACTTTTGAGAGACTCAATAAAAAGTTGGCGCAAAAGGCAGATGAGACGTCCTTCCCTTTCTCAAAACAAAATGTGCGAGGATGTGATAATCAAAGCGATATGATTGTAATTGCAGGAGACGCCATCATCAGTTTCTAAAATAGTCGTGCAGGGATGCTGGGCTAAAAATCCGAACGATCGGCCCGAATTCACTAAAATCGTGAAGACTCTTAAAGGGAAAGCGTGAACACCACCCAAAACCTATCGTATGCAACAGCCGAAGTCAAGCATCAATCCACTCAACTAATTCATCGCGATCAGTGCACTAATCTGCAGCGATTGTGTGTCGTTCACTATGTGTTCTCGGATAGGATAAACTCATATGCGGCAAAATTGTACTCGTCTCTCCATTGAGTTTATCCTCAAAGAATTGCATTTGCGAGCCGAGTGAAACTTCGATTCACTAGTATCAAAGAAGATACAAAATGCAGCAATTTTGGTATTTGTCAATATTAGCTTTTATTTATAGGATATTTCTATGAACATAAGGTATCGGAAAACATCATAAATAGCGATGTATTCGTGAGTGAGTGGAAAAAAGTCGTTGATATGAAATGCAGAACGCAGGTTTCACCATGATCATAAGCTTCAGTCCTAAAAATAAAAATGACAGATTCGAATCAAACCCAATCATTTGTTTCTAATTCAAAAAAGATGCGAAATGAGGGATGATTGTTTGTCAAGTTCAATTTTGGAATATTGCATTTTAATTGGCAATCATGAATTATTAAGGAACGTTCACCTTAGCAGAGATCAAAGAAGATCCTAGAGATTTAAATCAAATTGCACATCGATATTGGAATAATTTAAATGTGAAGATAGGTGAACACATAATGCAATTCGAATATAACGCATTAGGATACAATCAATTGCAATTAACACAACTAAAATATTTTTGAACTCATTCGATCAGATTGCACATCGTTTTTGCAATATTTCGCAATAAAATCAAAAAATTGCATGATAAATATGCAATAAAGATTTCGTTGTGGCAGCAATGGCAATTTTTAGATGCGATGGAATTTCCAAATTGCAAATTCGAACGAATCAACACTTAAATTACGCATTGAATTCATTTGCAATATTGATTGGATAGTTCGATAGATAAAGATGGGAATAATAATTAACACATATATGCACAATGAGTGACATTTCGTCATTGTGGTTGTTACGCTTTAGACTGTTCGGGCAAAACTTGAAGATCTCGTTGAGATGTTGCGATGCCTTTCGACCGATAGACGATCTCTTGACAAATTTTCTTGTTATTAACGAACAACACATAGACTCTATCATTGTTCATTTGTATCAGTGAGAAAAATGACAGTGCAAGGATATGATACTGTCTTGAGGAATGCCACAGGCAAAAGTGATAGAGAAAGAATTCAATCCACCACATTCCAATCCGATATAATTCAGTAGATTTTTTTCATTTTAATAAGAATTGAGCTTACAATTTGATGACGAGTTGTGTTAAAGGAATTTCGCAATCGACTTGAACAAATCAGTTAATTGTAGTCATTGAGAGCATTTGCGAATCATTGCAATAAGAAATCGGCTGGGAATTTCCTTTCATAAAAGTAAACTGATTTGAAGGAAAGAGAGCATTAGAGGGTTGCCCATATCTGTGACCAGCTTCAAGTAATCTATCAATGAAGGATACAAGAGATATCAGTCTCCAACCAGAAGGAAATGTGAAGGAGACCTTTTTAGCAATGTAAACACAGCGACAGTTCTGTTAGTGAAAGGAAGTGCATGAGACGACAAATTCATATAAAAAGAAAAATAAAAGAGTGCAGATGTCCTCAACGATGCCCTTCAAGAAAAAATGAGAGGCTGATTTCGAGCATGCAAGGTTTTTTATTTGCACTTCGAAATAATGGAAGCATTATCAAGGACGTCTTTGAATTGTCCTAAGAAGTTGTTGCTGGACCAGTATGGCTCTTTTTTTTAACTGCACTTTTGAAATAATCGTCAAATGCGTGAATTTCTTCAGTCTTTGTTGAGTGTATGCGAAGGCCAGAATTGGATAACTGTCTGTCGATACCGATATGCAAGTGCATATGCGAGAAAGAAGAGTAGTTTGTGATGAGCACCACCGTCTCTAAACATGAGCAGAACGAAAGACATGCAAACTGGCCGCAGCCCGACTTATATAGCCCGAGATATCACCTGGAGAGGCAAAAGAGCATGGCTGTACGACCACTGAGTGTTAGATGATAAGTACAAATCTTCGGTGCCATACAACGTCTCTGAGTCGATTATTGCCCTCATGTAACTTAAACATTTCGCCCGATTCTTAAGTCTGCATCAATGAAATTGCGATAGCACATCATATGTGTATTATAATTTTAAGTACCGATCGTAGTATAACGAGTAGTCAAAACTCTCCGTTCGTTGATATGTTATCCGCTGTAATACTGAGAATAAGTCAAGGTATCATCGGCCGAAATGTGTCCGAATATCTTCGTACCTTCTATCGATTGAAATCGAATGAAAGGTCTTTCATCCATAATCGGTAGCTTTTATCCACCACTACGGATCCTGTATATAACGGAAAGTGGTGAAGTTGCATTGTGTTCATAGCGCGATGTTCATAAAAAGAGGACACTGCCACTTTCATTTGTTACAGCACTACAAAACACTTTACTGCATAGATATCACCTCAATAAAGCTTATAGAGTGCTGTGAATGTTTGTGCAATACTATATGGTCTTGGAGGGGCAACACGCATACGCCACAAACACGTTAGTCGCCTGTGCCATTAGGCTATAAACTTCATTAGAATGCTTATATGCAATCCATTTAAGCAAAGATACAACACTGATCCAGGAGGGAATATGGAAACGAGATTCAAATCGATATCAGCGGCAAATCGACTCGAATTTATGAGTAAAGACGACTTTTAAAAAAATTGCAGCAAACATTACTAAAATTATGTAGTGTAATGTCTAATAGTTTGCATGCAGTCCGGAAAGAACAAAATATCACGGAAATGGAAAATGCTATTTCGAAGAGAAGCGAAACATAGCCTCTGAAATCGAAAGAACTGTTGATAGTGAGCAACGAGAGAGAGCCTTGACTTCTTTGGATAAAGCGGTTCACTTGGGGCACTATCGCAGAGAACAAGATCCCATATAGGAGCTTTTCTTTTTTGTTGATATTATGACACTAGAAAGATGAGTCGATGACGTCAAACAAGAGCACAAAAATTTCCGTCGCAGGTGTGTTTGATGCGTTGGATCTCATTTCAGTTTGGCGTGTCTGTCGTGGCTCTGCGGTATGTCGCTTTCGCCACTGTCATACGTTTCCTCGGAAATTCGCGTTTGCAGGGCACATCGTGTCGATGTTGTTTGTCGTCGCACACGCGTGTCAGTTTGCGTGTTTGTCTGCACGTCTGTACGGATCGTTTCTAGTTTCTACTATGGAGGCAGTTAGAGACGCAATAAGTAGCCCAAACTTTGCCACATGATGATAATATTGTCATTTTCCAAGTTGGTCTGTCAACTTCGAAAGGAGTTGTAGGTGCACAGAAATTTGCATGCACTTGTGGGATGGGTGGGTCGAGTTGAAAAAGTACATTTATCGTTTATATCTTTGAGCGGTCGGTCCGATTGAAATATAAATGCTGCTTGGTGAAAAGTGCTTAGCTAGAACATTTGTGAATCTCATCAGTTTGTTTAAATAGAACTACTTATTGTCTGTGAAAAGAGCTGATCTCATTAGCGAAATTTCAACGAGAGGCGACATGTTTGCTTCAGATGCTTAACTCACGTTCTATCAAAAGTAGACTAACTGAATTTGCTGGATATAACCTGCGCCTTAGAACATCTCATCTTTCATCGGCCCCATTTCATTGAACTAGGAGGCCTCTTTTGCTCATTCGAATATATCATAAAATTTATGCAGACATATTCCAGCTGATTTAATGGTTTATTTGAAAGATGCGAAAAAAAAGAGATTAAATCGCACTCTCCTCATTCTCATTGAATGTTCGCATCAAAAAACGTCTTTACATCAGTCCTCATATCACCGTTGATTTTGATTTCAAGTGTAATAGTTGCCTTTGTGCGATGCATTCCTTTCTAGTTCATTAGACGCTCTGTGATGTTCACTTCTTTTATTTTTTTAATTTATTCCAGTGTTCCGATGTTGGGAAACACACAAAACGTATTTGAACACAAACACAGAGATAGGCAACAGTGCAGGTGAGTTAACTGACAACGAGAAGGGAAAAATGCCCAAATGTAGAATACTCGCAAAGCTCGGAGACCTCGGAGTTCGATATTAAACAGCTGCGAGAGTGTGAAAGTTAAAATGATTTATGCACTTTCTTCTCACAGGCGAAGGAATTTGTGTTAAAAATGTCGGCAAGGATTAGATTCCTGTTTTTTGCAAATAAAAATGAAGACTGCATAGGACGTTGATTATAGGCGAGATGGACTGATTCCCACGTTGGCTAAGGTGAGAAGGAAGCTGACATATCTCTTAGAGCGGAATGACGAAGAAGCCACCTACAGGATTTTAGCAAAGAATCAAATCAAACTTGAGCAGTCGATGCAGCACTTAGTGGAGGTGCTGGTATAGAGCATGGTGAATTCTTTGAAAAGCGGCACAGGTGCAATGTTTTTTGACGGTCGCCGTCATAAATGAGATAGGTGCTGACGTCCTGCAATGCGCATCATGAAGGCTTTAATCGCTTTGTATATATTCATGTAATTTCGCGCTGCCCTTTTTTCTGATGCGTTTTCATTTTGCAAACTTTATCGATCAGCCGATCGACATATGCAAAAACGAATAATTGGGCAGAAATTTTGCATAATCGATTAGCGATAACCAAGATGGAGCGAACGGAAAATTTTCATTATGCACACAATGGGCAGAGAAATTTGAAAGAAAAAGGCTAGTAGAAAAGGATAAAGATTTTTTTGCAAAATGAGTGAAGCGAATATAAATTTTCCCCAAATATCATTTTTATTCTTTAAAGGGTTTTGCGGTTTCACAGGAAAATGCAAGCGAATGCCTTCTTTCTTGCTTTTCTCATTAACAACCTCAATGAAAAAAATTGCATATTGTGCGATTCTCTGGAATACATTCTTTTCTTTTGTTTAGGCACTTGTATGAACAGGTGATTTGATGGATTGAGGAGTGAAAGGCGCAAATGTCAGTTTTCTTAGCATGCCTTGCGCCACGTTTATCATTCTGAGTTTCCATGCCGTTGAAGATTTTTGCGATGACTCTCTCTGCTCAAACAACGTCTTATTTGTTTTAAACCATCTCTCCTTAAGTATAAAAATTTTGTGGGAAGTGAGGCAAACACATCTTGTCTTCATCGCAACCTTGCTTGCTTCCGTTTATATAAAACGATCATCGATGTATGGCTCGTTGGTTATACGATAAGTGCAGCGATTTGTTTGTTGTATGTGATCGATGTTGTTTTCAATGGGTGCTTCTATGTGAAATATTGTTTATTGCAGCCGCACGATGATTGATTTGTTCACAATCTTCGGCAAAGGCGGTCTCGTGCTCTGGTGTTTCCAGGAAGGCGGTCAGCTATTCACCGACTCTATTAATGAGCTTATCAAAGAAGTTCTGATGCAGGTTTGTTTGCATTCTCATCAGACGCGTTCGTTACGTTTTGATATGACGATAAGTGTTTGGGAGATTCCAGCGTAGACTACTTGAACGGATGTATGCATTAGTACCTGTTCGTCTAGCTGTGTATTGCGGTGAATGCAAGGGGAACGGAAATGAAAGACCATCGACGGTGAAATAGGCGACGACTACTTTCTGGAGAACAAACATAGCAATTTCCATTTGTGACCTGAACCGAATGCACCGGACTTTTCGTGCCGCCTATATATTTGTCAGGCAAAGTTTCTATCGCTAAAGTATTCTTCACAGCATTTTGTACAAATAACGCCTGATTTGCTCGAGTTTGAGCTGATGATTTCGACGAGTTGAAAAGCACGCCAGAAGACCTCGTGCGATGTATGCGCTCACAAGTTGGCTCAGTCACTTATGTAATTATTGTGCAAAGATTCGTTCTTCTCGGTATAAAAGGATAATGAGACCGTCGAGAGTTGCTTGCATTTTTCGGCAGCCTTAAATGTCTGTTTCTATGCTCGAGGTTGGTGGACGTGTGAAATATTCTATGGGAGGTCACCCTGTGGTGCATACTGTATCATCGAAACATTGTTGCTTGGTTTCGTTGCTCACCGAGCTTGATCCATGGGGGAGACAAACACACAGAAGAACATATGCAGAGATACGCATTCACGAAGTGACCATGAAGAACTTTTAAATGCAACTTTGTAAAATTACATCGAGATGTATTTAAATCTGCATATGGCAAGTTCAACAAGGTCGTCAGTTTTTCGTTTGCTGACCACTTCTCTTCTGTCCCGTCGTCGGCTGTAATTGCAACGAAATTGACTGTTGGATAGAGAGGCTAAGGGAAGAGGAGGGGGAGATGACCTTAGCTATGTCGCCACGTGGACGTCGGCTGTGCGGTAGTGATAAGTCTGCACTTATTAATTTTTCTTGTTTCCACCGGCAAAAAAATCCTTCCTCGATAACTACACCGCTAGGACGATATTCTGTTCTGTGCTTCTTTTCTAACTAGGCGATATCCTTTTCTGCATATCTGTCTGTCATAAGTGTGCTTTCGCGCATCACTGAAACGGATGTCTTTATTTGTGAACTGCTTAGATTAAAGTGGAAATTGTGCCTGTTGGAAATGCATACTGCAATAATGAGCTGCACAGATGCAAATTTGCAAGAGAGGATGGTGAAGAAAACTGCACAATTGGTCGTGTACAGTGAACTTAGTCACTTCCCACTTTTCCCGTCAAGAGCAGCAATGCTGTGAAGAAGAATGCTTGGGATATTCTATTCAAGTGGAGTCAGGAAGAGTGGGGAAACATCTTCATCGGTACGAGTATGCAGACAACCGCTTTCTGTATGAAGAAAACTGGGCACAAATATAGTTGAACATTTTGGTACAGAGATTAGCATTGTTGAGCGTTGCGCCGATTCCCCACATAATTTCCGGATGCATTTATTTGAGATCCAAAGAGATGAGGGCTTCATTGCCGGACAAATCTGCCAATAGATAGATAGGGCCAGCGTCGTTTCCTCTGTCGATGTGGGATTCCCTGTTTGTGCAGTTCTAAAATAAGCTAGCATTAGTAGAACATCTGGTCCTCCATTCATTGCATTGAAAATTTTCAGGAACGTGGCAGCAGCACTCTCTTCAAGCATAACAACGTTTATATAAAGTATAAACTCGATAATGAGTTCGAGCTCGTCTTTTTGGTATGTTTGATACGCTTTGAGATCACTTCTATAAAAGTTGGTTTTGTTGTTGGTTTCGGACTGATGGGATGTTTTGCAGTCAACACTCTAGGTAATAAAAGGTGCTGACTTTCGCGGAAAGCACTTCCACGTGTGGAGTTTTGTTCGGCCGTCGTATCTGAGAATGCTTTTTTGTTTGTTTGTTTGTTTGAATTTTTAGTTCGTCGTCGATTTACACCTTTTGATGTTTACGCTGAGAAACTGGAAATTATAACTATTTCTTAATATATGTGTTGTTTTCTCTTGATACGGCTGCTGGGGCTATCCATTCCCTCTTCCAGTTGTGAAAATAGAATTTGGAACCTTTTTGTTGCCTCTTCTGAACGTGGGTTTTGACAGCGGTACTCTGTTAAGGTATTTACATATGTCCTCCGTTATGCAGAAATCTGAATTCAAGCCTAACTTTCGATTGCTTGAAAACTTCCAGAGCTGATTTTGGTCCTAAATTCGTCAACGAAAGCCTCAATCGTTATAGTTGAGTGCTTTATAAAATGCTTGATTTTATACTTCAAAAGTTGTGAGCAAAAAGGCTGGTAACTGATGTTAGCTGTCTGTCCATTAGCGCTGCGACTACCACCCATATTTAAGGCACTAAAGCCGATTGCCGTTCCAATGTGGAACAGTGCCATTGTTTTTTCTTGTTAAGTTATCAGTGGTGTACGCTTAGCGCCTGAGTGCAGATATCTCGGTGCTAGTGATGAGCAACTCTTAAATCACTCCACCTTCGAAATATTTCTATTTTCGAGTGTAGCCCGCCTTGTGGGAAAGGGACTTGAGTGTTTTGTGAGTAATGAGTGATTGGTTGCCTAAATTTAAATAACTGCCTCAATAAATTTCTGGAGGTGTTTGACTCCGGGGATGCCCATCACCACCTATTCCTGGAGGTGTAGCTTTCCGTAATCAGTTTCCTGATATTAAAGTGACCAGCCAAAGTGGATCTCTGGGCGCAAGTGCGCTAGCAGTTTTAATATTTATAATTTGCCTGCATAGTTACATTACCAACAGTGGATGCCTTTCAGAAGTAATAGTTTTAAGTGTATTTTGGTCTGTATTCCCGTAGCTGTGTAGCAAGGAGCAAGCTGTGGATTCCTTTTGATCTGAAATATGAACTGTGCTCTTTCGTCGCTTTGTTCTTTTCTAGACTCTATTCGAACAGGACATCGGGTTCTGCCATCGAGGGCGTAAACGGGCCACTTTGCTGTTGAATCCCATTTGGCCTCGATGTACGAATACTCTAGCATATAAGGAAATTATAACATAGTTGCCTTAGTAGCCTCTTGCTGCTTGAGGGTGAGGAATGAGGGAGAAGAGAAGTGGGGTGGATGAAGAAGCACAGATATGCCTGCACGTAGTAAAACGCCAAAGCATAATTTGTACGATTTTCGTAATTTCTCGTAAGAAATTGTTCCTCGTTGTTTGTTAATAGTAAGAGGAGTATTATTTTCAGGTCGTCTATCAGAGTGCAATTCAATTATCATACGGTGATCAGTTGATATCAGATGTGCAGAAAAAATTTCGCGACATGTATAAAAATGTTCTTTGCGATAATAAGGCGCTGTATTCGTCGAGTCCAAGAACGTTTGATAATTTCGGGGAGCACTTCCAGAAGTGAGTTTCCTTTCTTCTTGGTAACAGTGGCGTTTCCTTATATTATTATTATTACGTTCATTTCTCATCCAGTATGTTTTCCTTCTTGATTTTCACTTCATTCAGTTGTTCTCTTTTTTTTTTACATTTGAGGAATCATTTGCTAATTGCAGTAGTTACGCTGCATAAATTTAATTATTTCTTTAGGGAAATACAAAGCAATGCAAGGTAGCTGAACATCGAAGTTTTTGTCGGTGCACGTATGTTTAATCCATATGGTTATTCTGAGTGAATGGGGTTGAAAAAGAGAGGGGAACTTGGTGTAAAGCGTTACAGCATTTTATATGTACCAGCTAATAATGTTAAACACAATATTGCCTGTGATTATTAAGTTGTGCTTTAGTAATAAAGAATGGTTTAAGCAATGTGGAGGGTCTTAAGCACAAACTTTACTTAGTTTGTTGATAGAATATGCATCTAATGATTCGTTTGTATGCCTTCGGTATTTTAATCAAAAATTCCGCAGCATCTATCACTTAAAAACAAAGCTAGCCGTT
Organism: Ascaris suum; assembly: GCA_013433145.1. Classification (NCBI taxonomy): domain Eukaryota; kingdom Metazoa; phylum Nematoda; class Chromadorea; order Rhabditida; family Ascarididae; genus Ascaris; species Ascaris suum. Next base: position 4,491,874 of record CM024175.1, read on the forward strand.
GTGTAACATTTTCTTTTAGTATTTCCTTATTTGTTATAGGATATATCGTAGTGCACGATCGATGAATCTTAATAGACCTGAGAAGGTGATGCGCAAATTCGAGGTTAGCTCATTATTATGGTTCAGTTACTTTGATTGCTTCTTCTTTCTTTATTTGTCGTCTGTAGTATATCCTCATTAATGAATGCTGCCATCACTTTGTTGTGTTGAATGCCAAAAATGTTTTGCAGTAAAAAGCTTAGGCTTAGGTTTAGACCTCGGAGTGTCTAAACTGGATTGACTTGCAGACAAGGCGAGTGGAAGTGAGTGAAAGTGAAGAGGAGACAAATCAAAACTGCGTGAATTCTTTCTTATTCGAAAGTATTTCAATGGATGTTTGAGGGGAAAAATGTTTCATTTCTAAATGTTGCAATGGCATTTGCATTTTTTGTTCGCTATACTCTTTATTTTGTCTAAAATGGCATTCTTACTTCGATAGATGGCACACTGCTGTTGTAACTTCTCATTTAACAAGCAGCAGCAGCATCACCTCTCATGTTCTTTGCAGATGTTTGCGACAACTCTTCCTTAAAAAAGAAACTTTTGCTGATGTTGAGATGAAATGTGGCTAGACGAGTTGGCCAGTTGTTTTCGTTCTTCTGGTTGCAATTTTTTGGAGGTATTCCTTTCTTGAATAAATTTAACAGCATTCTTTCATGACCTGTTGGAGAGTTTTGCAGGAGAGCGAAAAATCGAAGAAGACAGTGGCGTCAATGATTGAACGACCTGCCGAACGTGCAGCGAAATTGCTAAAAGAAAAAGAACAACAACAGAAGATGTTGAAGCAGCAGCAACCCACTAAGAAATCTACAGCGTCGAAAAAAGAGAAGGAGTCTGCTCTTATAATCAGGTTAATGCCACTCTTTATAACGAAGCATTCATCTTTGCTGTTTTCGCCTGGGCACTTTTCAATGGGGAAATGCTTGCAAAACCAGGTTTATTGAAAAGCTAGCTTGACAGTGAAAGGGGATTATGTATGAGCACACTTAATGTTTGGCAGTGGTGTTTAATTTTTGAGCAGGAGCATAAAGGACGAAGGGATTTACTATTTTTGCCGAGAATTTTTGAAGGTATAGACCTAATCACTCATGCATACTTCGAAATGTTTTTCCCAGTAGTATCGTTGGCTGAAATGGCTATGGGAAACATAGAGTACCAGAAATATCCCATCGGTGTGCCATTTCGCCACACTCTTATAATCCTTCAAATGTCTGTTCATTGCAAAACTTTCGCAGATCTGAGATCTTCATTTTATTTGGGATGTTTCATAGGTGTTTTACGCTTTGCAAAGGAGATGAATAATGATCGTTAAGTGATGAGGAAACCGCGAAACAGAGTGCCACATCCTCCCCTCCAGTGCGTCCAAGTTCGCCGAAAAGCGATGCGGATGACGAAGAAATGCGTCGTAAACGTGCCGAATTCTTTAAGAAAAAGGGAGGCGTTGCCACAAAAAAGTGCGTTTTTTCGCCTTTATTTCTTCCCATTGATTCACTGATATTGTTCTTCATAAGCATTTCCAGAAATTATTCAAAAACTGTATTTCTTAGGATAATAGTGTTATAAAATATTTATTTGCAACTTGTTGTTTCTCGATTTTACAACGTTTTATCGATATTATATGCCCATAGTCACTTATGCTTCTATTTTCTTTGTTTTGAAGTATAAAAGAGCGCTTATTGGAATGTTTCATGCATTGCTCAATCAAAGCACTCAATATCACGAACACATCCGCATCCGTTCTCTGAGGAATACAAAGCAATTATCTCGCGATGCAGGGGTGCTTTTTCACTGAGCGTTTTTGTATCCTGTATTGTATTCACTGCTTTCTTTGATGATCTCTTCAAAAAGCTGAGTGGGTTTTTATTTTCTTTACTGAACTCATCATGTCAGGTTGATCAGAATTTTGGATCCTGACAGTTGGTATCAATTTCTGATAAGAGTCTGCGAATTCGAGCTGCTGCTGATGTGATTGACAATTTTCATCTGCAGTGCATCGCTTCTCAAACTACACTTTAATTTCAGAGGCGGTGATTCTGAAAGGGTACCAGAAGTAAAGAAGGGAAAGCAAGCACGAGTATGGGGATTGGCTGCAAATGGTAACAAAGCTGATATCGCTTCTTTAGATTATAGTAAAACGGATGGCGAGAATGGCGATGCTCCTGAAGTGGAAGAGGATCGCAGATTTATGGAGGAGCAGGTGAGCATTAATTCGGCGGGGACCCTACTGCTAGCATCGAGAGTGTGAATTCTTTGTTCTTTTCATTTCGGGACGTAACGGAATTGTTTTAATCCGATCCGATGTTAAGGGATGAATAAAATTTTGGAAATTTCTGATCCATAGTTTGTTGGTTTTAATAATTTTCCAAAAGAATTGATTGAACAGAAAATGTGTTCGTGTGATTGGCTCCAGAAGATTTTGAGTTTCCTTATTTCTTAATTCATTTGGAATGTTCATCATTAAAGCCATATAAGTGTACCAATCCTCATTCGACGATAGCAGTTACTGCTGTTTTTTATCTCCACCATGGCGGATGTCCGTTCTTCCTCTTATTTGTTTAATGTTTTCCTGGTCATACTACTCCTTGACAAATGTCGAGGAAAAAATGTTGTAGGTGAGACGAAAAGGATGAAATATGACTCCGATGTTGGCTGTGGTCAGCTGAAGTGGCGTTTCTGGCGATTTTTACTGACTGGTTCATTGCCTTTTCTTTTCAGATGCAGTTTGTGGGTCGCCTGAAGGGCGAATTGCCAGGACTTGACGAAGACCTAAGTGAGGATGAAGCGAGCGAAGAAGAGAAGTATGATATTTTATTTCTCGTTCACCTTAATTTGTAGGGAAACATTGCCGGTGCTGATTCTTTTAGAATTTCTTCCTTTCTTTTATTACTTTTTGATTATCCTTTATGGTAATTTTTTGTGTTTTCAGTATGCTAAAAGAAATATACGCCCTTTAGTTTTTGATGTGTTTACAACGTTCATAGGATATTTCACGTGCGCATTTCAAGCAACTATTTTTGCACTCATATGGCTCTGCATTGTAAAACTGATGGTAGAAATGGTGTAATTTTTTGAGGGATGCAAAGGCGCGATTGAAGAAATCGTTTTGCAGTAAAAGTATTCTTGCAGTTTGAACTAGGTCGCTCTAATGACTTTGTTCTTTCATTCAGTGATTACTATCAGGGGGATATAGTTTGTGATTTTGTAGAGTGAGTAGGGATCGACATTTTTTCGTTGCACAGAAGCACATTTTCATCCATATGGAATGCTAACAGTAATACCGATCTTTACTCATCGAACTTGATTTGTTGTTACAACTGTGCAGCTAGAGACTCTGAAATGACCTTTTATCATAGGTCAGCAATTATTCCTTGTGAGCCCTTCGTTCGCACAACTCTGCCGACCTCAGAAGTTTTCACCTTCCGTGTTTAGTAGAGAAAGCCTACAAGAAAAGCTGAGTGGTATGGTGTCAATACGAAATTTCAAAGGGAAGTGGGGATACTAGTTCATGCTTATGTTGGCTACTTCTAGATGGCTGAGAGGGGAAGTAGGGGAGCAGATGCGAGCAATAAAGCCTTGGTGCAGTGATTATAGAAGGGGAAATCAGCCCCCCCCCCCCCCTCCCCCACTGTTCCTCACTTTTCGTTCCCATCCCCAGTAAGAAGTGCATAGTTTGACTGTCCCATGGTCGAGCCTTTTCCCGATCTTTGAATTTCTAGCCGTATCATGTAAAATTTTTACATGGCTATTGTTTCCTTGTGTTAAATGTTCTTTAATGAATTGTTCCATCGTTACGGCTGGTTGAACGCTGCGGTGATTGCAGTGAGGAAGGCAAATCGAATGCGACAAAGAGTGGAGGAGGATGGTTTTCGGCGTTCAAGTCGCTCGTTGGCAACAAGAAGCTTACTGCTGAGGATATTCAGCCGGTGCTTGACAAAATGCGCGACACTCTTATTGGTCCGTATTTGGGCACTGCCCATCAGTGCTGATTGGTGAAATTTATAAATTTTCAGTGCCCATCATGTGCCCCCGTGGGCAGGAAATCGTTATGCCCACAGAACTGTGATGGTCCCGAAAGAAGCGCGCATCATTTTTGATGTATCTCTTTTTCGTATTCGTTAAGAGCATTAATGTCAGTAGGCACTTATCCTCCTTTGCTGTGTATCAGCTTTGATGTCTACTTGCTTTGCAATTTTTGAAGTGTTTTACATATCAACTTTTGTAAGGAGGGTTGTGATAACGTCGCATGTGTGTGTCCATTCGCTAACTTTAACTCGACAGCAACTAAGGCTGAAGCCGTTGCGTGCATAATGGGGTGATCTCTTGTGATTGCTTTCGAATTTATCTATTGAATTCGAGAGCAGTAACGCTCAGGTAAAGGCCTCTGAAGTTTCAGATATATTTCACATCAGCTAGGCTTTCATTTTGCGCCGACCAGCTTACGAAAAACGTGCGTTATAAATTTGCGGACCGTCGGATGAACTAGGTTATTTGTGGATTATTAGGCGCATTTTACTGCGTGTGGCTGGGTGGTCTTGTGAGTGGAACTGCAGAAGCGCATGTCGCTCCAGTTCTATTACGCTTCTCCGTTATTTGTTTTTTTTTTTAAATTTTAGTTCAAATTGCAAAAATTATGAAGTCCTGCAATAACTGCTCTTTGTAATATTTAAATTGTTCATAACCACTTTTTTAGTTGTGAACTCAAAAATGCAGTTTATCTGATTTTTCGTTTTTAGCAAAGAATGTGGCAGCAGAGCCAGCTGATAAGCTGTGCCAGTCGGTGGCCGCCAAACTCGAGGGCAAGGTGGTGGGTTCGTTCAGCCGTGTTGCGGGCATTGTCAAGGAGTCTATTCGTGAGGCGCTTGTTCAGGTGATCACCCCGTTGCTATCTTTTAATCAAAGATATGGTTGAAGGTGTAGTGGGATGGCTGTATCTCGGATTGTTATATGCGTGAATTGTGCTGAACGCTTTCTTATTGCCTGATCTGAGCTTCGTTATAACAACTCTTTCACAGTATAAGTCAATGCTTATGTGATCTTCACTTAACCTCATTGCCGGCTTGTTACAACTGTCTAGGAAGAAGGACATTGATGACAACATTCATATCAAATAAATGATACCAGGTACAGATGTAAGAGCGTTCGGATCAGCCTTATCGATAGTTCTCGGGAAGAGTGGGTAGTTCAGCCGGACCACCAGGACTGCTGCACTTTGAAAGCGATCACATCATATATGAATGCCTGAATTAACATCTGCTGCAAATTATTATCTATGATAGACGCTTGACTTTCGAGTAATTGCTTGAACTGAATTGTCGAAAAAACTTTGTCTGTTACTCATGTTTCGGTAAACTTTCCTGTTGGATCGTTGATAAAAATAGCATTGCATTCGTTGCTCTGTCGATGAAATTCCCTATGCTTTTTGAAGATTTTCTCGCACTCCTATTCGGTCACTCATTGCAGCTAAGTGGACGTCTCTGTTATTGGCGCTCGATAAATTAAATGGATTTCAAGTTTTCTGCAAAAAGTTCATTTATTCATGCGTTGGTAATGTTCATTAGCGGTCCAATAATGCCTCAAAAAATTTGCGGTGAATGTGAATGTGATATTTATTTCGCTTCTCGAGCCAATTTCTTTATTGCAGTTGTTAACACCAAAGAGACGTGTCGATATACTGCGTGACGTGCTTGAGGCAAAGCGAGAGCATCGACCCTACGTGATTGTGTTCTGCGGTGTGAATGGCGTTGGCAAGTCGACCAACTTGGCAAAAATCACCTTTTGGCTGAACGAAAATGGTAAATAAACTTTATGTTGCATTCTTTGTCACTGTTATGGCGCAATGAAAGGGTAGTAAAAAGCTTAATGAAGTTTGCATGAAATTATGCTCGCGAACTTTCCATGAGACTGGAACGATGTTGTGTAGTCAGAATTTAGAGCCATCATGCAAAGTTTTGGTTTTTCCTCATTCTTGCTGGGCATTAAATCAGTTCTTTCAAGAATCCATTTAGCAAATCCAGGTCTTCTAGTAGGCAAACGTTCTGTTGTCGTGGCTTTCGATGCTTTTGTTTCACTTGACTGATCTGTTACCGATCACATTGTATTTGCATTGTTTCGTTAGTATGGATGTGATATTTAAGAGGCATATGGTAGTTCAGTGAAGATATCGTGTCGTTACAGGTCACCGCGTGTTAATCGCAGCAGGTGACACATTCCGTGCTGGTGCAGTGGAGCAGTTGCGCACTCATACGAAACATCTCAACTCACTGCATCCGAACAGTGTGCAGCTCTATGAACAAGGCTATGGCAAGGATCCTGCTGGTTTAGCTGCAGCAGCGATTGCCATTGGTGCGGTTCGCTTGCCATTGTTTACTGAAGCTTCCGTTGCACAACATTATCATCGTTTTACTTTAACTCATTTATTGCCCATGGGCAATTTATCTTCTCATATGGAATGTAAGAGTGCACCTTGTTTTAACAGCATTGCATGTTTTAACGGTTATGGGGTAAGTTTTTGAGAGTAATAGCAGCGGTAGTAATGGTAATAGTATTGGGGGAGAGGGTTTTTTCATTCTTCGCCTCAACAAGAATCTTTTATCTACGTTAGACTTGTTGCTGGAGAATACGGTTTGCAGATTGGTATGGTTCTGTCGGTAGCATAAATGATAAATATAGGTTGAATGATATATCAGCGAGACGCTTTCCATGAGTGACCGTGAAAACGACAACATTTAGGCAATTTCATGGCCGTCGTTAACGATGTCTCTGGACCAGTCACCTGAACTGACCCGGAACGGTTTGTGGGAGGGACACTGCTCTTATCTCCCATATATTTGGCTTCAATTTGTTCATTTTTAGCGAGTGAGCGCAATATCGACGTAGTGCTTGTTGATACGGCTGGTCGAATGCAAGACAATGAACCTCTGATGAGATCGCTTGCTAAGGTATTTCATTCCTTGAGAAAATATTTCCTTTCTTTTTTCCACCTCACCTGTATGAGCATTTATTATAGTGTTTTTGTTCGTAGAAGTGGGATAGACTAACAGCATAAGCTGTATAAGCTGACTTCAGAAAATGCAGAAGTAGGCAAAGATATTTGAGAACCAGTGTGAAGTGTGAAAGAAGCAGGTAATGGTCACCTAACGATTCGTGAGAGGACACCTGAATTTTTGTAGTTATAAATAAATCGGCATCGGCATCCAGTAAAGCACCGTGGAGCAGATATGACGTGTATTCGTTATGGACCATCTCAGTCGCTAGGCGTTGAGAAGGGCTTGTTCATAGTAATATTTGCACGCATCCTGCTTAGGGGCTAGTATAGCTAACGTAACAGGTTTTACTAATCAGAGTGTTTTCGTTTAGATGTGTGAGTCTGGAAGTGGCGGGTTGTTGATCGTCGTTAAAGTTCGTGAACAAACGAGCTTCATGCCTATTGCCTCAAAGGATGGTAAAACTAATTAAATTTGAGTATTTCAGCTGATTCGCATCAACGAGCCAGATTTGGTACTATTTGTTGGCGAAGCGTTGGTGGGTAACGATGCTGTTGATCAGCTAGTTAAGTTCAATCAAGCGCTCGCCGATCACGCTGCGTTGGGCGCTGATGCAAGACTCATCGACGGCATTGTTCTGACCAAATTCGATACTATTGACGACAAGGTCCTCTTTAAATTGTTGGTTTCGTTTTTCAACTCAACCTGTGGTTAATTAGTTTTGGCAAAGGAAGAGAGGAAACCGGCAATGCAAATGAATGAGTAGAAATGCTTAATGATTCATGGTTTTCCATTGGCCGTTGAAAGCGTTCAGCATTTCATCTTGCCTTCACATCTGTGACATTGATATTCCCAGTTCAACATAAGGTGAATCTTTGCATAATTTAATATCAAATGGAGATATATTTTCCTTCCCTGACAACAGTAGGAAAGGTAGTATTTCAGCTAAAGCTTGGTTCCCGCTCCCTGAAGTGTGTGCAGTAAAGGGGAAGGAGTTCGACTGAGCGAGCGTGATTTTCTGCGTTTGTCTGTTTTCCTTTATCTTGGCAGAGTGCAGCCTTTCGTTTGAAGATTCAAAATGTTTTTAAAGGAAACCGACGAATTGAGATTGTTTAACGCAAGTAACTTTCTGGAAATGCTGCACTATGTTCAATTTTGCCACTGCATTTCTGAGCATACGAAGGAAAGTGGGGGGAGGGAGAAGTGCTGACGAGGGATCTTTGCGTCACCTGCTTTGAATGACCGAAGGGAATTAGGCGAAATTGGATGAACGATAGTCGCCACTAAATAGCTACAAGCTGTAGCGTAGATTTGAAGCTTTTGAAATCGCTTACTAGGAATAGAATGTTCGGTCTGTTGGCACCGTCAGACTCAGAAATGCCTTCAGTTTTAAGATCTGAAGCGATGCTCTGCAAAAATTGGCCCATTCTAATTTTTCTCACTCTAGCCCTTCTCCTTTTGCGCTTTCACCTTCATCTAAAATCCCGCTGCAGAACTAAAATGGCTTCCGATGCAGTATTCAGGTTTATGATTAAATTTTAGACCTCCTTGTTGATCAGCAGCTTTCTGTGCTTAGCTGATAAGTCGCAATTCTGGTAAGAAAGCGATTTGTTTCTTTTTCAGGTAGGTGCAGCGATCTCGATGACCTACATAACCGGTCAGCCAATAGTATTCGTTGGAACGGGGCAGACGTACAAAGATTTGAAAAACCTGAACATCAGTGCTGTTGTTCATTCGCTGCTGAAATGATGTGATCCTGTGTTCGGTGTGGGTGAGTGTCATTACTCTGAACCGGTCAGTGTAATCGAGCTAATCAAAAACTTTTCTTCTTTTTTCTTTTAAGTGCTCATGACTTGGGATTGCTTTGTGGGTCTAGAACTAATCTGCAAAGAAATTGATTGAGCAGGGAAGCTGTCAGCCGTTTATGCGTTCTCTGTAAGAGGGAGGACATAGAATTCCCAAACAGCAACTTTTATGAGGCAATCATAGTAATTTGCGGAACACCTTTCAGCGAGTCTTCTTAGTCTATCGTTGCGCCACTCAGAAATGCTTTATTCTTTGTGGTTCTTTTGGTACTTTCGTGGGAGGACAAGAAAGATTTATCTTACGCCCTCCCGTTCATCTCAATTTCCCGTGATTGCGGGTTGTGTTTTAAGTGCAAAGTTACCGTAAATAATAGAGTGAAGACGACGTGAAAACTAAAAATTTGTAGCTCCGGCATTTCTTGTCTCTTCTGTGCGAAATTCCTCTACTGCTTTCAAGTTTTCTATCACTGAGCTGCCATGTCTGTCGTTTGCTTGAGGCTCTGATATGAAGTGCTCGTTTTTTGCAGAATGTCACCTTTTCCTGAATTTGTAGACGTAATATGCTTCCTAAATGATGGAACTTTTACTTTCATGGTTGCCAGTTTGTTGTTTAGACTTTTGAACGTTTTATTCGGATTTATACCTTTTGTTTTTCCCTTTTCGCTCTCTGGTCACTCGTTTTGGCATTCGTGTGCGCAGAAAAGTGTAGCTATCAGTGATTCCGTGTTTAGGAGTGGTTTCGTCACATTTCATTGTTGGATGGACCTTCCATTCCAGGTTGAACTAGTTGGTTGTAGCGCTTCTTTAGAGCAAATGCTTTGGCTGTCGGGTAAGCTGGAAGTAACGCGGAAAGAAACTCAGTCGCCGGCGTTGATCGGTGGAGTGTCGTTTGCTTTAAGATTGGATTAATAAAGAGTAGTGTGGAGACATTTTTTGCAAAGGTGGATTGAGTGCATCCATGTCTTTTTCACAATTCCGTCAGTTTATGCTACGTTCCACTTGTTCGGCGTTTTGTATAAAGTAAGTGATGTCTCAGAAAGCCTCCTTTGCCATTTCAACGAGTTGCTGTACATTGAGACGTCGAATGATGGTCTCCAAGACGTCTTAGATGTTACTCATTTCACTCATTTTGTCATTCTACACAATGCATATTTTCCATATTGTAATTTGCGAAAGTTTACTTTGTATGAGCTGCAATGAGACGTGTATACTATCTCAATGAGCCTAGATAGGTATCACGAAGTATAGAAATTGAGATGTTTAGATTTATTGAAAGAGTCGAAACCTCAGATATTCGTTAACTGCACAAACTTTTTCCACTCCATTATCGCTTCTCGGCTATTTCCGCTGTTGAAATGAGTTTTAGTCAGTATGTGGTGAGCACAAAGACAGTGAAGAACTCATTTGACTGAATGTTCGAGTTGAGGTTGAGGGACAAATGTTACACTTTTCTACAGAGACGCAACGAGTAGTTAGTAAGACGCGAACTGTGTTGTCGCGCGAAGTTCATAGTCTCGGACCAAAATGAGACACTTAAAACGTATATTAATGGCAGTGGTTGCATGTTAGCAAGCCGCCAGGCAACCGGCTTCTTAGCATATTGTAAGCGATCATTCCAATGGAACGTAGAGGACGGTAGATATATGGGGATGATCTTAGTGGACCTGGCGGCCATACACTTTGTCATATTCGTTGTTTCGGTGTCGAGTTGTTATTTGTTGTGGATGCTATCACTTCTTGTCTCTCTACTGTGATATACTTTTTTGTGTTCGAGGAAAACATCAATTAACAAATTTTCTGTTTTGGGGGGATTTTCCTCTTTATCTTTTGAAACTTCTGTGTTGAGCCCTGCGTATAACTTCTACGTATATAGCAGTATTTGACTTCGTTCTGTTTTAAAGTAATCTACCAAGGAATGGTCGAAACGTTGGTAGATAAAAGCATATATCAACAGGAAAGCTTTCATAGTAATCCTCTCAAACAACACAAGAATTCACACTCATGCAGCGCACTATGAGGCATATTTCTTGACAACTGAAGCTCATTCACTGGGAATAGTGAATTTCAACCGAAAGTCTGTACTATTTCCTTAAGAACTTCATTTGTATCTTCAAAATATTTTTTATGAGTTCTATTCGTTGAGTACTTTATTGCACAATTTCTTTGAGAGAATAAACAAACTATCTCAGTTTCGCAGCGAAACGGAATTGCATTATTGCCTTAGGCGATCATGTCTGCTGCAATCATCACGAACTTGTCTAGATCAGATAGAAGAATCTGCTTCAGTGAAGTGAGGCGTGATGCACTTCTCGAAAAGATGCAATGCGGTAGAACATATGAGCCATCATTGTCGCGCATTGCACAACAATACCTCCGCTTTCAATTGTGTTTATTGCAGAAACTCTGACTTGCAATGGGTTCAAATGCAAAAATTGATCACATGATGTCTGGTGCGGAGCAAATGGGTATAAAGAGTTAACACGGTGAATTCGGGGGGTTCGGTTTTTCTTTCATTCGCACAAAGTCTGCGGGTCCGTGCAATTCAGTGTTTTGAGGGTCCATGCAGTTCAGAGGGCGTTCGTGCTTTTAATGTTTCTGTGCATTTCAGCTCGAATTCGCGGATACCGAAATTTCAGGTCTGGCACTCCCAAACGAGTTACAAAATGTTGGAACCAGTATTCTAAGTACACAGTCAGACATGAAAAAATATTTTGATGTATTCCAAGTATGCGTATTGAATGAGGTAGTGGGTGGCAAACCAAGTAAGCATAGAGTGAACACGTGGTAGCAATCATTTTGTAGCAATCACAATTGTGGTGATCACTCTAGAATAACCCAAAATCACGGTGTTGAATCGACTTTGTCGCTCGCTTCGCTCTATTTTTTTTCGGTGTGTCTAAGGGGGGAGGGGGGGGGGGTACGTAGCAAATGCAAAACGGATTTTATTTTCGTATAACCGAATTAATGTAATGCTGCATATATCATTCTGTGAACATTTCATAACTGCAGCGTTCTAGTCAAGCTGAGGCGAATCGATCCACGCTTAACTTTTTTCGATATTGCAGTACCCTTGAAAAGTTTTTGCTAGCAGCAGTTCTCTCACATCATCTGTGGAATTAATATGAAGCAGTAGCGGGCAAAAATTTGTATTTTTAACACCTCACCATTGCTAAAGTTCTCGACTATCATGAATCAACAGAACCTCCCGCAAGGGGCGACGGAGGAGAGAGGATTGATTTCCAATTTCGCCGTCTCTGTTATGCTGCTGCTAGAGAGTACGGCTCGGTGTAAGTGCGTTAATCTGATAGTTTTAATTCGCGATTCGCACAAGTTGCGGCGACTAACAGGAGAAAATCACACCACAATATAGGAAATATCTGTTTAAGAGGAAGTATAATTTTAAGCAGGAAAATGTGCAATGTGAATTTGTTTGGGTATAATTTGAATGCATATTGATGGTACTTATTAAGGAAAGAAATATCACTATTCCTCATGGATGTAAAGTTTGCGTGTTTGAATTACATAATTCTGTTATTTTTCGATAAGATGCGCAATGTGTTCTCGTTGTAAATTGAGCAATATCGTTGAAGAAACCATTTCGAGGTCATACTTGTATGACAAATGCATTTTGTGAATGAAACTCTTTGCCTGTAGACGTTTATCTTGTTAGAAAGAAGAAAAGGCACAATCCTGCAAAATAACAAATCACTGCTGATGATAAGCTCACATAAAAAGGTGATATGAACAGTCACATGCAACGCGCTACCTGTGGTGCCGCGATCCTTGATTAAGCTAATATCCAACTTCAGAGGGAATGAGGAACATTGGTGAGACGTGCCATCAAGGTTCACTGAAGCACCCGGCACTTTTGCATTCAAACTGAGGGAAGAGATCAGCCAGTGAAAGAGACCAATTTTCAGTCCCTCCAGTTTACACAAATTCAGTGCCACTCTATGTGTTTCCTCGAGAATTCCACTATGAAGCATAGTTTCCAGAACTATTAAATTTGACACCTGTATGCAAACACACATCGGATTATCAGTAGCAACGAGCACACATAACAAAATTTGCATAATAAATGCGGATTTCTTGTAAAACTTGAAGTCAGCTGTATTGGGTGAATTCGCTGGAATTATCCACTAGTGAAAAAAAGGAATTCGAGGGAACATTCCATCACATCACAAACTGAGTACATCCCTTCACATGTCGTTTTTTCTTTCGTTCTTTTTCGCTTCGGAAGCCTGTGATATTTCTGTCAAAACTTAAGAGTTTTTTTAATTCGGGGTGTGTTGCCGGTGATCAGAGAAATTTCGATGTCTGACCGAGACTTGTGATATCGAGAGAAAGAGATAGAAGGAGGAAGAGGGGAGGGGAGGGGGGAAGAACGAGTAAGGCTAATGTAATTTCCGGTTGTTACCACTGCTGATGAATCAGACGAAAAAGTGTAATGAATAGTAATAAATAATACACATTGGTGGCAAACTGCTGGAGTATTTTGAAACAAAATGCCGATAAAAAGATCTCTAATAGAGATGTGAGGATTAAATTGTCGTTTTTCCAAGAGTTCATTTTTGGCCTCTTCGCGTTCCGGATTTTTAATGCGGCGATCTCGCGTCGGTCCTAAAAGGGAGTGAGGAAAAGGTATGACAGGAGTGAAGGTCCTGTCGATGTTCCTGATTCTCATTAGTATTGTTGTTGCTGTGAGAGTTTCGGGGAGTTATATCCTGTGCTTCCCTTTTTCTTTTTTGGGTTTTTTCGTCAATTTTTGTCGTTTACTTTTCCCAGGAGCAGCTTTGTCTGCCCAAACGAAGCCACATTCCCGGCTGTCTTGCAGGGGCCACCTTTTGAATCAAATAAGCAAATTAGAGCAATTTTGGGAACATGCCAGTTGGCATTCACCAACCAGATCCTGAGTTGCCATTTGCATTTTCTTGACTTTGTCGGCTTATGACAGTTGTCTTCCAAACGTAAAGGCTACCAACAACTCTTCTCCCAATATTCGAGCGTTTTTCCTGGATAGTTCTCCAGTACTCCCTTAGCTTATCATTTCCGAATGACGAATTGCGACCGTGGCCAGACTCACCCTGGAGATCCATGTCAACAGAAAGAGCTGAGCCAACGACGCACTTTCTGTCCCGAAGCTACCTTTGATGCCCAAGTTGTGGATGTTGCGGGCGACTCCGGCGGCGCATTGCTTCAGTTTGCAGTGCTTGAGGACGGCGAGAAGAAAATCAGGTTTATTTGTTTTTGTTTTGGTGTGCTGTAAAAACACAGATAGAAATGGTCATTTTCACACAGTAATAATAGTATGGTCTTCCTTCACGCGAGACAAGCGGCCTGCCCTCACGCAGCAAAATAAAGGCATACAACTAAATACAAGGCCACGCTGAGTATTTGAATATACATGAATTGCAGAAACGAATGTACAGAAAGTTGAGAGAACTGAGATTGCTGAGTGGATGGAATGAGCATAAAAGCTAGGGAAACGGCCACATACATAGGTACTCTGAAGCAATATCAGTACAAAAGATGAAATCACACCGTGAGGTTTCCTTAAGCAAGTCGACGTAATACCACATCGGTAGCGAATAGGTACAGATGATGGAACGAAGTGAGAACCATAGTGGAGATATAAACCAATGCAATTGGCTTAGACTTTCAACATCTTCGTTTAAATCAAATTTGCAATTCAAATTTCGGAGGTTTGTACTTCCAGACTTTCGTTAAATTCCAATCGAGCATTGATCCATCATTTTTCAGTGAAAATTTCCATCGAACGACTTTCGCATTTAATCTGATGGAACATTGTATCAACCCATAAACGTTCTTATTGAACACATTAATATATGGTTATGGGTGTTGTTTATTGAGCCAATTGTGCTATCGCTATCAGTTTACAAAGCGGGGCTGTGCTTCAAATCTCGTTCACTTCTTGTTTTCATTACGGTAAGCAAAACATTCCTGTACGTTCTTGTTGTCGGACAATGCAAAGAGAGGCGACTTTCAGAAAACTGGTTTAGGGGACAACCATTCATATAAATATCACTCCAATGATTTTAATATTCATTTATGGTTGACATCTGACATCTTTCCATCAGTTTGTTTCCGTGTTTCTCGTAGTAGGTCGGCAAGTTTCTGGCCGTTCCACAAAGAAATTTCATAGAACTGGTGAATGAACTCATCAAAAAGACTGATGTGACCTGTTATTTTATTCTCGAGCATTCAGACATTAGATGATGCATGTGAAAGATGAGTTTTTCAGGCAGGGAGGAATTCAGTAAGGTTATCTCGTCGTCGGTAGATCCTCCCTGTCGACAAAGTGTATATAGTATCAGGTTATCTTAAAAGTGAATAAGCAACAATCACGCCAAAAATCATAAAATATTTCTTGTATAAGCGGACGGAGTGACAAATATCCATAGCTGTTGCATAGATCGCGAAGAAAACAGGCATGTGCGCCGATCGGATGCACTGAGGTCTTCAAATCGACTGGCCTTTCGAGACGAAATGCGCCTATTGTCGCCTTCAGATGCAAGTGATAAACAGTCATGCATCATTATAGCAGAATGGTTCGCCATTCCGTTTCACTCATCGATAACACCAAAAGCCATTCAGAGAATCGTTGCGCATTGATTGTGTTGATTAAAAGTTATCAACACGGTGTTATCAGCTCAAGCTGAAACTAATAAAATATCTGCAGTTCTTTCAGATGAGGCAATTCAGATGCTATTTCGCATGTTTCGGTTCGTTGGGAATTACTGTGAAAACTCGAATATGTTCAAGGACTGGCAAGTTAGGGCATAGTTCGTTTTATCTTGTATTTAAACAACACATGCAATGCTATTTGAACGGTTATTCTCATGGGCTTTCAAAGTATCGGGCCAGAATCGCACTTTTCCGCTCCTTACAAACCTATATGCTGGTCGGTCTATGCGGTATTTTCAAAAAGAAGTTGGCACAAGCTGACGCTTTGAAATTTGTTTCGTTTAATGCACAGAAGCGCGGTATCCAATACGGTCATTCATGCTGGTCCACCAAACTTGAAAGGAGTTGCAGACATATAAGTGAGGTTAAAATTTTGCATACATTTAACACCGACGGAGTCACAGAAAAAATTTTAGTCGCTCTTACGAGAGGACCCGATTGGCTAAAATATGAAAACATATATTTTCTTGCATAGTATACTGTTTGTGGCAAGTTATAAAATCGGTTGGCACAGTTGGCACAATGCATGAAGTGAATATCTTGTCAACACTTCATTGTATTTCTTTGATTTTTTTAAGAAGCCTCAATTTTTCGACTATTGCGCCTTTTCGCAAGCCCGATCAAAGAGATGTCATCTCATTGTCTCATCTGAGATTAACACTTTTCTCTTCGATTTTTTAGCATTATTTTAATATTATTGCCATGCTGTAACGTTTTTGTGAATTTTGCCACAAGTTTTGATATTCTTGAGTTAGATTAAAGTTCAGTGGAACATTCGACAGTACATTCGACTTCGTTTACCTATAAGACTTTTATTTGACATTTTAACTCTATTTTCCTTCCTATTCCGCATCTCTACAGAGCGATTGCTAGTGGACAACAGGTGCCACAGGAATTACTCATATTCATTCAGGCGACGAAAGTCGGGAAAACGGATGGAGTTGGTGTTTGGCGATATAACTCTCAAGTGCGTCATCGTAAAAAAAATTCGCAAATGGCAACATCGTACCACAACTAATGGATGTTTTTAGAGATATGCTCTGTCGTTGTTTCCTGCTTGCTTTCATGGTTGCGTTCTTGATTTGTGTGGTGCGATCGCAGCTCGCTTCAGCCGGGTACGCTTGCATCTTATCGCCACAGGCACTCGGCTTTGCTCAGTTTGGGTCTACATGGTGTGAGAATCAGTGGAAATCCGATGAGGCAACGAGTGGAAATCAATAAAGGCATGTAAACTCTATAAGCTCTGTAAACTCCCTGTAAGGAAATGCCACTACATATAGTTCCTCTCAAATAGCAAGAAGCGAAAATGCACTATGCACCGAAACTGGAGTGAAAGTCATGGTAGATGGACCAGCATCTCGAACTGCTGGGAGAAGAGAGATGGAGGGCGCTTCAAATTGAGCTCCCGTACATGAGTTGCACCAGTGACATATGGTATATGAGCGAATCCGCCGATCGATGATGCGGGATTATCTGGTAGTCATAATGCATCATAGTTCAACATATTCTCATCTGTAATACCATATGGCGTCAATAGTTGGTGGCGATGTTTTTGTACAAGATCGCAGTTATCAAATTTTAAGTTAAACCTTCCTGTGACATTACTTTCATGCAGATGCAGTACCTGTAACCTTAAAAACTACAATCTGCCTACTGGTGTGCAATCAAAACATACCTAAGCCTCGTGCTGCATCATACTTCTCTGAAACCTTTTTCCGCTCAAGATCCGGGGATTCAATCAGAGTCATGACGATGGAACGTCTCACATGCATTGACCATCCCGCCGCTTTGCCATACCGTCCACTGTACCAATTTTGGTGCCATTTGCGTGAAATTGCACCAGAGGAAGTCTTTTTGTTGATTCTCGCAACAAGTTATACCACTCCACTTGAACTTCCATGCCACATGTTTGAATACAAGAGATCTGCTAATTGTGCCACTTTGGTGGGGATGAACGTTTGCAGTGTTCAAGCCCTGCGTTGTCCCTCTGCCAAACCTTTTGGAAACTCATCTTCGGAAGGTACAAAATATTCATTGCATTCTAGCCCACACTTGTCTGTATTCTTATTCGCTGATGTCAATGCAGAACTTAATAATAAAAATCACTGGTAATCTCTCCTCACTGCGGTTTCCTCAGTTCCTATGGATGCACAGTACCTACTTAATGGTTTTCGTTACTTTTCTTCACAGCCATTCATCATTTTATTCGAATGTCATTAAATAGGATTATTACTAGTTAAAAGTCTGCGTTAAAGGAACTAATTTAAATATTCTCTTCTTTCAGGATGCATTATTTGTCGTTGTCGTTGATGCTCGATGAGTCGCAACAAAAAGATACATATGTTGCTTATATTGCGACGATTGAATGCTTCCATAGAAGTGCACCTTCTTCAGAAGACGAAACCATTTCACAATTGTCACTATCCGTTTGACTCCGCTCTAATCCTATAGCGCATTTTCGGAACAAAAGTTAACTGTCGAGCCATGGCATTAGTTTACTTTCAAGAAGGCAATGACGAATCCAAACTCACTATAAATATGCGCGAGATGTGTGTGGTAATTAAAGCAGAGAACAGTGTTGTTGACTGATGTCTTCGCAGTGTTCTTTGGTGCGATCATGGAAATTTCATGACATTGTTTTCGATTTGGAGCGTTTTTACATTAGACATCGAGCATGATTTTTCTCCTCATTTCAAATAGACTGAGGTCACACTTCTTATTCGTCAATATTTCTGTAATTGGTTTGAAATGCTGAAATGCTTCTGATTTGAAAATTAATGGATCACATTAGAAACCATTTCAGTATTTTCTGAGTGCTTGAATTTGCGAAATTTATATTGTTGTTAAGTGAGATGTATGGCTTTCATGTGTAACATCTCAGATATGATTGTGATTTCGTGCAGTGGTCGGCGTAATCACTTCTTAATTATTCACTATATTCTTGTGTTTTCTTAAGTAAAAATATTTGCTGATAAAAAATCACAATAACCTTTGCAGTACTTCTATTATAGTTACTATTTCATGTCCTGATAAAGCTACTTAGTTGTATTTTATTTACAAGCATAAAAAATTTGATCAGCGATGTTACTGATTGGAAGAACACGAACAGAATGTCAACAGCTTATGTCATGTGGCATCATTCATCATCGTTAAATTTGAAGTCAAACAGAAAACATGTTATTTTCACAATGATGCGGTTCAGACATGCTCCGACAGTCGCAAATATGTATAGTAGATGGAAAGAAATAGTATATGGGAAAAATTGGAAGGAAAGCTTCGCATTTTAAGGGCTCTTTTGCCTTCCTCAGCACAAAGAGACAGACCATCGATTCGCAGATCATCTTCAGCTGAGCTCATTAGAACATACCAATTCTTATAGTGCACAATTCATGACACCGGTCGCTGATTTACACCTTTACTATAAGAATAGAATAACTATTCTCATGCATCATTTTTAGCGAGCAATAATATGGAATCCGATACTGAGGAAAGATCACAGAGGTTTAATCGATGAACGAATACTATGGAAATTTCTGCACGCACGATTTCTTTTAAATGAACGTTTAATTTGTGTTTGCAGTCGTTTGCTTCTGTAGTTGTAAAGCAAACCGATTTTTGCAAAAATGCCATTAAACAAGCTACCCTTGGGAAGTAGCATTCAAGTTTCGTAATAAAGGGGTCGAGTGACTTCCACTGTTCCATTCTGAACAGATTCCAAATCTTCTATCTCGAGCCTTTACCATCTCTAACGCCAGAGGGGACTAAATAGGAATGCGCCCTTCGAAATCAGTCGGCACGGTAATGCTTCAGACGTTTATTTTGAAGGGAACATACGATACAATTATGGCATGTTGAATAGCTTCGATGATTCTTTGCCGAAGTTTCAAGCAGTACTGCTGCTAATTTAGACCTGCATACGCATAAGCATTTGAATCACGAATAACCTTTTAGGGCTGCAAAGCATTGTACAGACATAGACGGCAGTCATATGAGGTTAGTTTGGGACCCACAACATTTTCCAGTGGGTAGTATGAACAAAAGCTTTTGTATTTTAACTATTGATGGCTTCACGAACTTCACAAAGGTTTTACCACTTTCAAGTTCAAAGCAATTAGCAGAACTGCACCTCTTTACTTGTATTAACTTTCTACATTGGATTCCACATGCCCTAGGTTAATGAAGCAGTTTGTTGTGTATTAAATGCTTTGAAAAAATGCTTATAAAATTACGTCGATATGAAATCCCTCGTCAAATCCGAAAAACAGCATAGAACATGACGAGTTGTTGATTTGCATGGAAAGTATCCGAATTGCTTCACGTCGAAGCTGCCAGACAATATTAGATGCATAAGAATCGCTTTCTTGACAATAATTGCAAGTATTTTGCATATAGAAGACATCACGCGTATTGAAGGCTAATTTTAAGAATTGTTTAAAGGAGGTTTCTTTAGATGCAAATTTACAATTGTTGTGACTCAAGAAATGGGAAACGACTCGACTAAGAGCCTATCTACCAATAAACATTTCCGCACGTAAATAACATTGTTGGCATCCTTTTCACTAATCAAGGTGGTAGAAATTTAATTAACTGAAATACTTTTGGAATGTCGCTGAAGAGCGTTTGCAACGAGTTCGCCATCACTTCTCGCTCTACTCCACTAGCGATTATTTTGCGTCGGAAACGCGTGCAGCTAGGCTTATGTCACGTCTCATCTCTTTTCTCAGAACAAAAAAAAAACATGCTCAGTGTTCACATTTTGCCAGTACAGTATTGGACGTTAGCTCTCAAAAGTCCTTAGTGTCCTTAGATTGCGTTGATTTTTCAATACTTTCTTTCATATGGTCGAAATTTCAACGGCGATTCCAGGAACAAACCAATCACTGTTTATGGCGCACCTTTCATACCGTTTTGTTAGTCCCGTGGGGGGTTTCGCAAGCACAAGCAAGTCGATCAATTTTATTTGCTTCTGCAAATTTACTTTGCAAAATCCATTATGTCGACGTGATGTCTGCGTGTATATATACATCGGCACACCTCTTAGGTTATTTTAAGTCGGAAACACTGTGCTTTCGTAGTGGATATAATCTGCATTGTAGAATGAACTGCTACATTCTAACTCAAGCTGGCTCATCAAATGTGAAAGCACACATTTTACACCCGTGAGTTTCATGTTTTAATCCATAGGTTCACAAAAAACGAATTATTAATGCAAGGCTTATTTAAGCGGTCGTAAGTCAACATAAATCTTTTACTCTGCATATTATTTGTTCGCAGGTTACGAAATTGGTTAGCGCAGGTTTTTGAAGCATGTATGGCAGCACTGCAATTTCTTTATAGGGATTTCTCTAATTCTTCACTTCCTTCAATCTTTTTGGTTGACTTGCACCTTCCCGCATTGGAAATCTCACTCACTTGGTAGATAACAGAGCCTGCAACTTCTATACTCCACATCTCCATGTTAGAAGCAAAGTCGTCGACAATCACCTAAATTAAATCAAATTTCTCTGAAGGCATACTTGATGTAGATTATAGTAGCATTATTTACATAATGCTCCTATCAGGACGATCGGAATCCGCTTCCCTATCCAGACGAAGAAATGGATGGAAATTTATAGAGAAATGCACTGTGAACCTCACACCGCTCCATTCGCCGTCCGTACAAGAGAAATTACAGGTGGTCTGCAGCAGCGTGAGAGCTCGATAGAAGACAGACGGCGGAGCAACGTTGTTCCCACACTGCGATACTGTGAGGATTATGCTGGTGCAGGAGCGGAGAGGGCCAATGGGAGCACATGTATTGCACTTCAGTGCGTACTTTTTCTGTCGGAGTTGGGCTCTCCATACAGCCGATCCTAGCCATTTCCACTATTGCCTCCAAGGCCTGAACGGATCGTAAGAGTAGGAGCCCAGCTGCAGGGAAGGGAAGGATAATTCCTAAGTCCTCTTCTTCATCCTCAACTGCCCTCAATTCCATTCTTGATCGCAATAATAGCTGCCTGTATTCGCTTTTTTACGTTTCTTTAAAGGGTCTACGGACCAGTGACAAACTTTAAGCATAATTCGCAGCAATACATCGAGATGTCTTCAAACTATTTGAGCAACCCCTTCACATCATCAGTCTGCACAATGCACTTTGGATACACAAATTTACACAAATTACAATTGAATTAACGCAGCTAATTCTCTCTGAGAAAGAAACCCACGCTGCCAACTGTTCGCCCACACTTAGTGCTACTATGATTGTAACTCAGTTCGTGACGCTCGCGTTAGGTTTCTAGGGATTTATTTCGCAGATCGTTTGCTGATGGCGCTGATTACTGCTTGTATGTAATGATCGCAATGTCAGGTTTTGCTTTTTCCGCAATCTAAGCTGATCACTGTGATTTGTTCATTTGAAACATTATATATATATATATATATATATATATATATATATATATATATATATATATATATATATATATATATATATATATATATATATATATATATATATATATATATATATATATATATATATCGATTTTGCAATGAAAATATCATTTGCTCCCCTAAAACTACTGCAGAATGTTTGAAGAAAACGGGCAACCATAATCAACATGACAAATAGAATTGCGATCGGTTATTCTGCATCTGCTTAAACAACTTGCTGCCATCTTCCTCATTCATCGTCGCATATTAAACAGTGATACTCTGCGATTCTCTTTTTTTGCACAACTGCGTTATTTCGTGAAAACCTGTCTCAGGCATAGTTCGGTACATTAGAGGCCTCAAAATTATGCTACAAGCAAGTAATGCGTTTTTCTTTTGAGGACATTATGGACCTCCAAAGTCTCTTCAAATTGCATTCAAACTTGTTTCTTTGAAGTAGAATAATTTTTCAATTTGACTTTGGGTGTATGCGTTCATTATTCAGCTTATCTGATAACGAGTCGGAATAAGCGAAAATCATTTATAGACGTAGTGAAGTTTGAGTTCGAAGGCAACATTTCGCAGTTATCTTCAAATGAATTCTCTCATTATTGCATACTATACGCACCATGTTGATCAGAAAATAAAATGAAGAACCTACTTTTAGAGTTAGACCTAACAATCTCTACCCAAAGGAGCACCTTAAAAATATAAAATCGTACGACAAGGCATCTGAAAAAAAGGCATTATAACAGTGAAAAAGGCTGTACACACTTAGGCACTTCGGGACGCTTCATCATGATATTGTTCAACAGTTGTGCTTTTCAAAACATTGTCGTGCGCATCCACAGCGAGGGAAATAGCCAAAGTTCTTATTGACGAGGAAAAATTTTCATTATTTTTATCTATTTGATTAATTTCTTCGTGAAATAGAAAAAATTCTCCAAAAATCGTAATTAATTTCAAATTTCCCGCGTTTGAAAATTTCAATCATCAACGAAAGAAATAATGCAGAAATAACTTCAAAAGGCACAACTCTGTTTCGCAAAAACTAATGCTCAAAATTTATTTAATAGTTTCCTCTTTTTATTATCAACTTTATTGATAGTCGACTGCCAGCATTCGAAAATTTTTTCAATTCGTTTCGAAATTTCACAATATTTCATGACACACGAAGGATCCATTCAATTCCCTCGCTGTTCCTTAAAAAACATTATGACGGCAGTCTTCTATTTATCCAAATGAAATAAAAAAAAACATCGAAAATAATTCAGAAATTCGCTGCCAACTTATTCAAACAAACTTAAATTGTAAGAGAACTATAAAACAATAATCGCATGAGAATAAAAGCAATGTTCATTAGTTCCCTTACAAAATAAGTGGAAAGTTGTTCGATTTGTCAGCACACTTCATTTATGAAACATTCGCTGAAAAAGAAATGATAGTTTTTTTTTTTTTTAAATGAAACCATTACGACATACGAGAAAACTTCACATTTAATAGCATATATGAGGAAAGGGAACGAGAAAACGTGTAAAAAATTAAGCAACGAAAAAAGGTGATTAAAAAATTAGAGATGGATTCGACGAATAAGGCAACCAGGTTGTATCAATCGGAAGCACATCCTCGGCGTAGTTTAGATGAGCTGATTGTGTTGCACTGGTTGGTAAACGATGAGCGGCGGGTGCGTTTTTAAGCTCGGAAGAAGCAATACCAAAGAGCGTGAAGCACAGCCGGCAACCAGAAGAAGAAACACAATATGATGTTGACCACAACGTGGATGTTACAATCGCTGCTATGGATGAAAATCGCCAACGGCTAAAAATCATTGCATTAAAACTACAACAAAGTGAGTCATCGAAATCACAAGCTTAAATAAGCTCATTGTGAGGTTATTAAGTGAAGCGTTGTAAAAAAATGAACCATCCAGCTGCGGAATATTTTTTAGCGGATATGAAAAGTGCTCAAATGACGCACTATAGGATTGTCTTTCTGTGCAACAAAAATTTTATTCTGCACCAGTCGTTATACTTTCACTAACTGATATGTAATGAAAAGAGCAAATTTGAGGAGAATTTGTCGCAATAACTGGTTACAATTTTCCTATTACAGTAATGAACAATACCCTATAAATGCTAAGAATTTAGACCTTTGTAAATATATGCATGGAGAGACATGCATTAGATTAATAAATTTATTCTATTACACTCACAGCACGAAGGGACAACTTACAAAAGAGCTAATCGTTCAGCTTTCATCGTAATCAAACATTACAATGTTATGAAATTTAGGAACCATGTAACTTCTTTTTTATTCGAAGAACCTCTTTTTCTGAGAGCTGATTTTATTCAGAAAAACAGACGCAGCTGATGAAAATAGAAGAAAAAATTACGAAACTTGTGCGTGAAAGAAATTTTACAGTTTTCAGAGGAAATCGAAAGAAAATCTGTGCACTGCCATCTCGAGAAACTGTTTGCTCGTAATTTTTTGACCATCTCGATAATAAATGAATCATTCCTCTTCCATCTTATCTTAAAATGGCTATCTCAGTATACATTTATTTCTGCCATGCGATGCTCGATTTCGTGTTAAAATGTCAGCGAATCTCATAAAAAGAGTTCATCATATGCGAAATCTAATTATTTACTGCCTGAAAAGACGCTGTAGCAGTTTGTGCTTAATAAAACTGATTGCACTCCAAGCAGTTCATTATAGAAGCACCAACAAAACAGTCGCCAACAAGACAAAGAGGTGTCTTCGAAACGATTATTGAAAAAGAAACACCTCATGTATGCCTCTTCCCCTTCTGCCAATCATTCAAAACAGGTTGCTTTCACAGCTCTGAATGGTTGCATTTATTTGATGCATATGAATTTAAATGCATTAAATGCGGTGTCTAAATGTGTTATCCGTAACACTTTCATTGTATTCTATATGACTGAGCGATGGCTTGGCCTCTTTTCTTGCCTCACAGGAATGTGATGAGACGTCACTCTACCTCTCTGCAAGGTGCACCAAGTTCCAGAGTTCAGTGCAAAATGCATGCCGTGATCCGATTAAAATTCAATGAAAAATTAAGAATATTTCACTAATGTTTTCGTACGAGTAGAGCTACTTGCATCGACGTATCGTCTAAACTTTGCACATCATTTAACAATAAACCTTAATTACTTTAGTGATGACTACATAAATTTACGAACTATTCATCGGTATCCTCCGAGTGGAAATTCTGGAAATTTCTATGAGTAAGCATTAAAGTGGAACATGTTCGTGAATATGCATGCATGTTTTTCTGTCGATTCAGTCGTTTCACATAACAAAACGCAAAAGTTTCCACAATCAAACCTAATGGATATAATCTGCATCATAAAACACATTTCCTGTTTTCAATCTCACTACGACTGATCACATTTTATAAATCTATGCGCACTATAAGGAGCCAAAGAATTTACATAGTTGAACTTTCCGAACTTTTTCTGATAGCGTTATTTCAACCGTGCTTACATCCCCATAGCTCTAAAAACCGGTTCACCACTCACCGCTTATCTCTTTACACCTTTTCTGCAAACCATATTTGCAATTCAAGCCCAGAAGAAACAATCTTGGGTACAGGAATGCAGCAATCACCAGGTTTGCAAGGAAGAGCTTTATTAAGCACTTTACTGTTGATTTTGGACGATCTAGCCGCTAAGATTAGGGTTATAAGAGCGTTTTACACTCCGGTGCGCAAAAGCGCATACCGGCTTCTATTGGGTTACAATAGCTCTATATTTACTATGAACGTTAATCAAGGTGCAAACTAAAAGAAATGCAAACTGGGCCACTTCCTGTCGCCAGGAATCAGTTCGCTTTGTTACAGCTGTAAGACAAAGAAATTCGCTCCTAAAAGAGGTTTTCCGATCAACTAACCGGAAGAAAAATTGCGAGGATTAGCTCGATGATTTGCTGCATTTCGACGGCCATCTTGACAATATGGTTGCCTCTGCTGAAATATCAACCCTCAACAACAATATAACGAAGCATTTATCAGATGCTTCATTCGGCGTCGTTGTTCATTACGTGTTAAAATACTTAATTACATTTAACGTAATTATAACTTTAATTTTATACGAATACTAAACATGTGTTACACAGTTGTTCCATCATATTAAAGCCAACGAAAACTATTAAAAATTGGTGCTGAAAAGGAACTTCCATAACACTTTGTTCGAATAATGAAAATGCCGCAACGAGAAAGAGAATTTGCGTTGATATATTGTTGTCCGCGGATCTGTGTTGTTGTCCACGGATTTGCGTTCATAACAATTGATATATTTTCTTCCCTGAACAGAAGAAGGCAGATGGTTAATGAAAATTTTAAGGCAACAGCAAAACTAGAATAAATGCAGACGAGGTGAATAATATTCCTGCACCCAAAAAGCTGTTTGGTTTGAAGCGGCTATCGCGCCTAAAATAATCTCAATGAACGGCAGCTGATATTTGATTTGAATTGTGCATTCTTGGAACTCAATAATCGCGTTATGAAATTTCAGAAGCCTTGCCTACATTAATCTTGAAAAATTATGGGAACAAACGAATCCCAATGGCGCAAAGAAATGCAACAAATGCAAATCGTTTCCTTAGCTAGCCACTATACAGTGCCTTGGAAGAGCCAAAATACGCAATCGCTTGGTTGTTTTGAGAGTTTTAGGTCTTTAGAGAGCACTTCAAAACAAAACAAATTCAACTGGACAAGATAACGGCACAAGACTATTCTGCAGGAAAAGTGAACATGTGATCAGTCAAACTAGCCCTCCGTTTATATTTGAACAGCCGGACAGGAGAGCAAAAAAAACAACGTTGAATGAAGGTTTTCAGATAAAAACAGTACCATCTACTAGCTTGTAATATGTCGTTTATGAAAACAACCGAAATACACATCAACGGAAATCGCCGACATTAATGTCGTTTGACAGATGCACAAAGCGGAAAACAGAATCTTGCCGCACACACATGCATCGAATATAGTAAAGGCCGCTCGTTATTGACTATTTACTTCGGGTTTCTTACCCAGTAGAATATGATGTTATGGAAACGAATCATATGCCAACAGGAGAGACGAACAAATGCACCGATGGTTTCCTAAACATCACGTAAGTGAAACCGTTGTGTAAACTATGCAGCAAACGCATAAAACACAGCTCATCGGCATCGACCCTTCAACTTCAATGAAATGTGGGTCAGAGAGGGTCACCTAATAGGAAAGTGATGGTTTTTACGGAGGCGTCGATCGAGAATTCAATCAAAGTTTTATATCTGTATCCTACCGCAACTTCGAAAGAACGCAATACAGCAATGAATTTTTGTATAGCTGATCTACGCAATGAACTTGGTGGAATAAATTAATGTATAGCTGATGTTAGTCTCTTCATGAGCGGTTATTCATCGCTATAAACCAATTCGGCAAAAAAGGTTTGTGAAAATTTATGTGAACATAAACTATAAGGAATAAGCTTACGAAAAGACTAGCAGCCATAGGGTTTGCAGGTTTACTGCAGGTCATATGCAAGCTTGCTGTGTTTATATTGGAATTAAAATTCACGACTATTAGAATTCGACTATGTTTTTGGCTTCTACATCTGACTGTCTGAGACTCCTGCAGTATGATGGAGAGCCAAAAATTCTATAAAGCGAGCCACTGTAATCTATAAAGTCCAAAAATAACAATCTAGACAACTTGAAAAGAAAGTAACAGCGCTCGGTAGGGCATGCGATTTCATAATTATGCTCATCAAGCCAAATCGCTTCATAAATTCGCATTAAATAACAAAGATTACATTATTAGCGGTTCATATTTTAAGTGAGCTAGATACTCGTGCAAAATCTCGGCGAGAAAAAGCGCTCTAATTCCGCATATTTCGAGGTTCAGTTCACCGCAAGACACGACAAATCTATAGATTCGTTTAAGCATCTGCAGTTAAGAGTTGAAAGTTGACGCAATGGTTGAATGAATAATGTCCCAAATTTCGCAACCATTGATTCGACGGCTTCTTTGCCGAAACTACAGGAAGGGCGACGCAGTAAACAAACAGCCATGACCTCGCCACGATGGTCTTCGCAAACTCGAATGTATGTATGCGGCACTGATACAAACACTCTCGCTGACCAATGATGGCAGTGAGGGCGTCTTTACACACCACACCTATAAACAGCAATCAATCATTGTTGTGCATGTTTATTTACAAAGCGGAAGGTCGCAGGTTGGAATCTCGTGCTCGGAGTTCTCATTCAGCACGAGACAAACCCAAATTTGCACAGCGAATAAGAACAGTGGAGTACGGTTTATAAATGTTTAATGCCATCATCACTAAGTGGGAACAGTGCTACACCTAAATCAGCGTGATAAGATATTCGAGATACACTTTTATTTCCGTTAATAGTCGGGAAGCGCATCTACATTCCCGGTGTCCTTCTTCAGATATTCTTGAAACCTTCAGCTTTAAGCACTTAACTGACCGTCTGATTCGGGCATTAAGCCTGATTTCATCGTTGCTCACTGACCTCTTTACGGTGTTCCAAATTGGACGACAACGAAGCAATGCCATAATATCATTTGGAAACAACTGCAAGAAGGAAGGAACGAATGCATGCTTTTCCAAGGAAAACTGAAGAAATAAAGAGATGACTAAATTATTGTATAGTCATAGGGAAATGACTAAATTATTGTACTAGTCATAGGGAATTAACTCTATATCGCGGAAGTATTTTTTCTTCGTCTTATCTTCTTTCAGTTTCGTTCGCATTGCACACTGAGTGGCTAAAGTGTGCAATTTAGTGCACTTAACTTAAATACATCATTCACATATTTACCAATATCAAATCGAGTCTGATAGAGGTTTTCACCACCACTAATAAAAAGTCGCAAAAATTGATTGGACATCAATTGTGAAAAAAACGACAGCGAAACGCTCAGAAATTCGAACGGGTAATAATACCGAACATGTGGAGACGGCGCATCGGAAAAACCGGTAGAATATGTGCTTTTTAGGAATTTGTCACGTAAGCTGGCAACTTCAAATACGCTCAAGAGCAATGAAATATGCCATACAAAACAACGATCGCTGGAAATTAGTCTTTCGATTATGCAAAAAAATTGTATGTTGATACGAAAGTGTGTTTAGTATCTAGTTACATTAAATCATTAAAAAGTACCCAAGAGACACACAAATACGTACAAACAGATAGGACATTGTATTTTGTAAATGTATGCAAAATGCAACAATAGCATTTGCAATTTTAGTCATTTCAATGGTGAAGCGAAATTTGCTGCATAATAATAGAAAAGAGCATTTTTCGATGAGTTAATTGACGACGAGCGTTGGATGCGATGAAGTTGTTATGTGGGATAATGTTGGTGGACGCGATCAAGAAGCGTGTGCGCAGAGCGCCGATTCGTCGAGAAATGAAGGCATAGAAGCGAGCCAACGAACATTGCCCATTGAAATGCCCCTAAGGGGCGTTGTGTTGGTGCTCCTTAACATGAATGTCAGTGAGTCAACAACCTAGTCTTTCATCATTGATTCATTTAGCCGAATATTTGCTATGATGTGATAATATGACGATGTAGTCATGACAATAAGATGTGTTCATATTGTTGACATATGTAGGTATTATTAGCAGTCGACAACAACAACGACTGTATTTGCTGTACTGATGTCACGACAAAAGTAAATAAGCTGACGCTCACTAAACACTGAATATATTATTCAATATTCGACGATTTAAGGTGATATGCGTTGTTAATCAATGATTTCAGAAGGGCTGCAAATGAAGTGTTGGAACTAGACTGAAATCAATTCAAAGCAATGCAACTAAAATTTAATAAATCAATAAAACGTATGGTAAATGATTGATAAAAGATAAATAGTTGATTTGATTTCAGTTAATGGAATACCTTATTGGATATTAAGCAAGAGGAAAGCATTTATTGCGTATTAAAAATAGAATATGGCAAATCGTTTATTACTTCGAAAGGTGATTGATTGCAACGAATATGGGCGAGCTGATAGAAAAACTATGCGAAAACTTGATCGATTAGGAGGATGGTGCATCTCATTTTGACGCAATTTTCTACTCTTAAAAAAGAATAACATTTGATATGTCACGGACACCAAAGTCAGCGGAATTAGACTTTGACGATCATCATATATATATATATATATATATATATATATATATATATATATATATATATATATATATATATATATATATATATATATATATATATATATATATATATATATATATATATATATATATATATATATATATATATATATATAAGCAGATTAAGTGTCATAGCAAATTAAGTGTCATTTAAAGAAACGATTCAAGTTATAATCTAACATAATTAAGCTGTTCTAAAATCAGTGAAAAAAACAGTAAATTGAAATCGATCAATGCGTAACGATGTATAAAGTCGCCAAATAAAGAGATCAGCTCAAGTAATATAATTAGGGGAGTGCAGGAAAAGACTAGGTTGTGTATTATGAACGTCTGCTTAAACCTTTCCATTCAAATAGTTAAGTTTGCAGAAAAAAAAAGGTGCAAAATAACTGAAAGAAGTAGAAGCCGTTGCTGTTTTGTCGCACAAAAATCCAGCGAACTGAACGCTTCGTAATTTCGCGAAACAGGTCAGAGGGGATTAAATTGGCGTTTGCGTTCTACGTTCGACAAACAGCCAATCCATCCCCACTGTGCTCGATTCTAGCGAAGCATCAGTTATTTTTCGTTGCAAAAATATACTCATTAACGGCATTAAGCCAAAGCAACACAAACTTTAAAATTAATTGCCGGCAGTTTCGAAAAGAATTCCCGCTCCGCCTAGTGTAGTTATGAATATCAACAATGAATAAATTGTGTCTCACTATTTATAGCCTCTCGCATTCAAATTCAAGTGCCGAGATGGATGGACACTATAAATTGGGGCCTTATTCTCAACCGAAAGCCTATCCATCCTCAAGAAAGCCTATATTATGGAACCATTGCGTATGTACACGTGCATTATATCGATATTGTGCTGAATATATGTCAACTACTACGCACAATTTCCTTTACTCCTATAAATCAGAAATACGATTCAAATTTATTTAGTTCAATTCAATGCAATATGCTAATGTTTCTTAATCGGTAAGTTAACTTATGCAAGTCGAGGACTAGATTGTAGACGGCTATAAATTACGTATGTGATAGGTAGGGGTTCTGCACTGAGTGGAAGATCTGCATATTGTTGACGTGATTTTTGCATGCGTACAACGAAAATGATGGAAATTTTTTCTTGTCAATACTTGCGTAATTTGAAAATGCCAGCTCTATGCTTCTATTTAAATTCGAAATTAGTTGCTCACTCCGTAGGGAACATTTCATTCCGGCGAATTATCCGAACCAGTGAGGAATGAAAATACTGATTGATATTTAATTATTAACACATTCATCCTCCAAAGCAATTATAATTCCACTAATTTGACATATGCCTTCAGTGTTACATCATCTTGGCTGAATTTTGGACAATCATGAGACTAGGCTCACGCTTCCATTGCGATAAATTGATCGACATTTTCTTTTTGAGAAGTTCGTTCCAGTTGGATCCGTTCTCGGTTACAGAAGTCTGCATGATACTTATGGGCACTCTTCTTCTTCCTTGCTCCCATGTTTGCAAAAAAAAAGACAAGGTTGTAATGTGCAGCCATCAAGCGTACCACCTGTACGCCCGATAACTTTTAACGTAAAACTACGTATTCGATCTGCATAAATTAGTATTCTCTAACAGATTTAGATGAATATAGAGAGAAAAAAACAGCCGTGATGGGTTCTCTATGAGTATGAATGCACTTAATTTATGCAATGGCATGAAAACAGCTGAAAAGTTTAATATTTCAATAAAAACAGTATGAAATCATCCGAATTAAAGCACAAAAATGAGGATAAAATACGGCAGCTGCTGAGAAAAATGTGAAGAAAACAAAAAGTTGATTGAATGAAAAAATGCACAGTTGGCAGCTCCATAGTTAGTTCTAGTGTTGTGGGCAACTCGATCCTTCTCTGAAGACAACGTTATGTGCGAAGTGCTGCTCACTTCACTTATTCCGCAATCAAGCGACCCCTACGATGAAGCGGAGGTTCGATCGTCTCGTCGATGACTCATGTCATACAACGCCTTAATCGATATTACAAGGAATTGCTTACTGGATGAACGCCTATAAGGCAAACCATCAGAATCCGCCCTAATTAGTGATAATACTTATTACGATTAACACACATTTGCGCTTAAAATTAAAAACTCGACTGCTATCATCTCCCTGAAATGTGGCAATCTTCGTCGACTGATCGAATATATTCCACGTGAATTGAACAAACTGATCTATATGATTGAATTTTTTGAAATTTCCATTCTCTTCAATTTCAGTTTTTAATCAGCTCATTTCTACCACTTGTTTTTGCAATTTGAAATATGGCCGTCGAAAGTTTTTTTTTCTGCATTTTGGAATGAACAACCAAAACTTGAGTTGTTTTGTTCAATTTATTCAATTTATATATTATATATATATATATATATATATATATATATATATATATATATATATATATATATATATATATATATATATATATATATATATATATATATATATATATATATATAATGTACTTGGGAGCACTAAATAAGGAAACAAGGAATCAGTGTGATGAACACAGTGTTAAATAGCGACGTGGTGCTGAAAGTGGAACATATAAGAATGAGTCCAAGGCACCGAACTAGTTCCATTTTGGGAATGCGAACATGAACAGTTTAAGTTTTCAAGCCACGTGCTCTCCAACTCCCTTATCCGAATTGATGCCCATTCAAAACTACTTTAGAAGTCAGGATGAACAGATCGGTCCTTAGCCCTTCACTGAACAACATTCGCATTCGGCAGGCTCTAATTTTTAATGGCTGAGGTACATTAAATAGAATCACTGAATCGAACTAACAATCAGTGAAATGAGATAGGTAGGCCGATAAAGAACTTTTAGTAGCACCGATAAATGAAACGGACTTCAATCTAAGCCGTTTTTTTCGCCACTTGCCATCTCTGAAGGATCCGATAAAAATGTGCTATAATTTATGAAGCATATATTTAAAATATTTCATTCATTCATTCAGTACTCAAAAGTTCAATGATCAATCATAGAACTGATTTCGAGATGTTCCAAAACAGCAGCTTCACACGTTTGAAGTAGATGAAGGAGCGTGACAGAAGAGGTGGAACGTTATAACCTTTTGCATCGGCTTCAATTAACCATCGACTCTTCTAAGCTTACAGCAAAAAATAAAATATACACAGCAATGATTTCATACGTTAATCAACTCAATCAATCGCACACATCTTCGACAAACCTTTTGCCACTCAAATAATGCAAAATGAACATCCGTTCAGTTTGAAGTAAATGGAAATTTTTAAATTTAAATTCTACAAATCCTTTCAAAATTGATGGACAAATGTGTAGTCTTAGAGAGGAAGTCAATCATCAATGATGCAATAATACCGACTAAATTTCGAAACTCAAGTTCCACTCGTTCCCATAGTTGAAAGTGCCGGATAGACAAGCAAGCACCAACGTATCTACGTGCAGAAGTCGCCATAATGCAATTTTATGAGGTTAATTTGCAAAAGCACACAATAAAGAAAGGTGGGAAATGTTAAGAATATTTGAAGAAAAAGCAGCAATAAGGGATAATCGATATCAGCAACTATCAACAAATATGCACTATGCCAAACCAAACACAAAGTTTGTGACAGTAAGTTGAAAGGAAATAATGCAATGTTTCGATCAGATCATCTCTTTAATAGCAGTAGTAAAACGTTGCCAATTTAGTGTTTATTATACTTGCAATATTTATGTAGAAGTAAAATTAGTGGCCACTCTATGGTTGTTCAAGGTTTCAATACGATAATATAAACTAGCGATAAGGAATGCAGTACTACCACCAATAAAATACAATGAGGTCCCTATGATTTGAGGGTAAACTGTAGGATTAGTGGGATTTTTCGAAAGAGGAAAGCAGCTTTGTGAGCAAAAGAAAAACCTTCGCTGACTGCAGCAACAACACACAAATAACGCCTTAAGGACACGTGAGCAAGTTCACTAAATTCAGATGGGGTTTAAAGTGGAAGAAGAACGCTGTTCATCGATTTAGCGGTGCCGAGAAATGCCCGTCAAATAAGATTTGAGCCTTTATCAAAACGATCGTCGAAAAGATTGCACTATTTAGTTTTAGCGAGCAATAAACGGAAGTGATTCAGCGATACCACTAGGGGGGGGGGGGGTAACAAGCGCTGGGAATGACCCCAGAAGGATTGCATCACTTGTGAGATCGCTGAAACCAGCCAGAGGTATTATAAAGTGCCACAATCTCCGATATTCTGAAATAACAAAATTGAAATGGACAATACTTTCCAAAAAACTGGTCCTGATAGGTAGAGAAATAAAAAAATTTAACGACGAATTTTGTGGTCCACGCTCAAAGGTGATATGACCTTTTGACTCGAGTTCCTTCAGAGTTGCTTTATGGGCATTAGCTATTTCCCGCCGGAGTCCCCCTACCAGCTCAGTGACACTTGTGCCTTTTTAAACCTCACCGAACTCATATATTCCTACAGTATTCGAGTAGTGTTACAAGGACGCATGATAGCAGCTATCTGTAAACGAGTGAAGGTCCGCAATTAAACGAAAGCTATTGCTGTAACTTTTATCTCACAGTTTCACACCACGACGAAAGTTTTTTTACCTCGTGTGAAGCAATTTTATTGGCGACCGACGTCAACGACCAGCAACCACTCTTCGAATTCAGGAAACTATATTTTGTACTGCCTACTGCAGTCTTTATTGTTGATTTCTAGCAGCACAACTTTTAGGGTGGTTGAATCCTCAAAATATTTAAAATACAACGAGACGACTTGTATTTATTCGATCCTCAACTATAATTACGGGATGGAGTCAGGATTCCATCAGAGACGATCTATTCACAACTACGAGGTACTTCGGAGGGTGGGGGGGGGGGGGGGGGTGGAGCGAATATAGAAACTTGCAGAAAACGGCGAAGTTCCCGCTTCATGCCACAGTGTCCATGAGCTTCATAACTCTGACGTGCGTCCGATCGCTTTCCAGTTATGTACCTTACGGATAGAGGCAAAACAAATTCAAATTTGCTGAGTGCGGACCAACGTCTAAGACATTCCACGGTTCTGCAATATGCGACTAGTAGAGGTCGAACATTAAAGGCTGCCCCATCAATTAACTTTAATCTAGCTTTAAATATTACTGGATGTTCCTTGAATAGTTCGCATGCCATACTAGCCGAAGTTTGCAATTTAAAGTGAAAAAAAGTCATTGCATCAAACTCCAGTAAGGCATTTTAACGCTATCTAAATTATACAAAGGGATTGGCTACAGCAAGAAGAATGCCATCGGCTCTTACTGAAGATTTGCGCCGTTAAAGCTGTGATGTGTAATATTCTTGAGTCATACTGCCAATCGGCCATATGTCCCTTGGCCGTTCACAACGATTTACACAACTATGCAATTAGAACACCTCGCCTCAGACAGCATTCTCACTCAGGGTGAGGAAATAGTCACTAGCTAACTTCATCGATGAGATGCACGAATCGCCAAGATTGACCTGAGGTCGCAGAACTGGGTAAGGCTGCCGAAAAAAAGAAAAATCGAGGTGAATTCAAAAACACTTTAGATCCTTAACGTAGAAATTAAATTTGGTTATTTGCGCCTGAAAAAATGATAGCTCAGAGGTGAAACGTGGAAAGATTTGTGAATGTTTTTGAATAGTGGGCAGGTACTTCCTCATACTAAAGAATGCTACAATTCGCTAGCAAATTTCAAACAAACAAATGACTTAATAATAGATGAAAGCGTGCAAGCAATGATCAGGTTAAACGATCCAATACTGACGACATCAATGACGTCATTGAGATTGCCAAATGATACGAGCGATATTAGAAAGATCGACAATAAATGAGAGGTCCTATACATAAAGCACTCTCCAACAACAAAACGTTAATGCGAGACTCTAAGAAATCACTGAAAAAATGCGATGCAGAATTTCGGTTAAAGAGGATTACTTGCAAGAATTGCTTGGCTATTGCATTTGGCATTCCAGATGATCATCAAAACGTTCAAAAGTCAGTGAAAGGCTAGTTCGCGACCCTTTATTGCGCTTGTTCACGAGATAAAATTCCCATGCACTACACTTTTACTGGGTAAAGTGCGTCCAGACCTATTCATGTAAAGTCCCTGTGCGTATGCGCCCATATGTGTGCACATTTACGTCTGTGTGCGTGCATACTGAAAACGCTCCGTTCTAAAGAAATATCTTACAGCAGTAGCCCCTCGTAGGAACCGGAAAACCCCCACTATGAACATCGTTTTATGATACTCTGCAATCTACAGAATATCGGTGCTTGCAATGTGACATTATTTTATATTATAAAACTATAAACGCCTTCTTCGATATTAGATTTGAATAATTGTTTGCATTCACTCCCATTGAAAATCCTCCTGTTAACTATTTTCATTTGGCTCACAAACGTTGCATTGCACAATGTGCAGTATTACATGCGATTTTCAATTCGGAACTGTTTGCATTTGAAATAAATCTCAACAAAAGAAAATCGAATTGATATCTGACTATATTTATGAATCAGAGGGCAATTTCAATGTCTGAGCATTCCAATGAACTTTTCTTTTGCAACATCTGTTTCCTTTTTACCGTCGATGTTTTATCCCAATCTGTTCGTTGTCGAATGCTGCCTTTTTGTTCTTCCTTTAAAAGTCCGATTTGTCCGCCAGTCATATGCATTCTTCTTTATTTCCACATGAATAAACATTCCTCTGCTTCGTTGGTTTTCTATATAACACTCAGAATACGACATGATTCAAGCGAGCATCTAAACACATGCTGAATTGCTATTTATTCAGCCGGATTTTTTGTATGAAGGGATTTCAGTGGACGGCGTGCGTAACTTAACAGCAACAGCTTTCTGCTAAGCGGCTATTTTTTTTTTCAGCACTGAAGCAATAAATAAGTAGGCAGCTGTTCGTGGCGAAAGAAGCAAAAGTATTTCACATTGGCAAAATGTTTACAACTCATTTAGATTTTAACGGAATTCTCGTTTGATCAGTTGCCGATAAATAAAAAGGAACAAATTCGGCGGTTTATCAATATCAAATAAGGCGTCTATTTTTTTTCTTCGAATCTATGCAAATTACGTTACTTTCAAATGATTTTTACACTATTTAGGCGCATTTTCGCGATTTTCTTTTCAATTCGCCGTTCTATTCGCCAGCAACAACGATTTTGCATACGCAGTTACTTAGTTTTATTGTATCCACTGACCAATGTTTCAATATTCCATCTATAACACTCGAAGTGAATTGGTGAACATTTTGCAAATCCATTGAAATAACGAAAGCAGTGCGATTTCGAAAAGATCACATCCTAACCAGATATTCAATAAAACGGAGAAAAATTCTTCGATTTGGGATTACATTTCGAATTGTTGTTTGTTTACCGATAATCGCATTTTATTATTGCAGTTAAAATGTTCATTTACGCTCAATACCTTTGAAAACCCAACTTAGATTTGTATGTACATTAGTGTTCATTGCTCGTCCCGTTGAAGGTGTTCTGGACTTGGATTGAAATCTGATTACTTTGCATAATTAATCTGTTCAAATAACAGTGATGTCTATGAAAGGGGATTTTAACTGATCTGTGAAGTTATCCTGAAGGATACGACAAGAAATATCACTCTGGATCAATTCGATGCGAAGCTAGAAAGATAGAAATGAAAGCAAAACTTGCGACACTAATAATAGCACAAAGTGACGATCACTAGTTAAGAAAGCAGCGAAGCAATAAATACTGAACACGCCTATCGGTTATGCTGCTCCTTCGGGATGACTATAGCAATATACGACGTGTCAGGAAACACTCTAACGTCAGCTTGCGTTTGCCGATACCGATATCACTTTCATCGCAAAAAAATTGAAACTTTACAATTCGTCGAAGAAATATTCATTGGCAAGAAGTGGGCGCTATTAACTTGCTAAGAAAAGCAAATCGCTCGAATTTTTTCCCCATAATAACCGCGTTCTTACCGGTCAAGAACCTCTCCAGAAAACTTGTATGCAACGCGTCCTTATTCGCTTAACGAAAATTGTTTGCCTTCTAGGCTCACTTCCATTTGCTGTTTAAAACTCAAAAATAGTGACCTTTCCCATAATAATTCGACACTTAACACTTTCTTTAATGATACAAGAATCGGATTAATAGATTTCAGCAAACGCGAAAAAAAAAATGTACACTTAAATATGAAAGTGCATAAAAATACAATTATGAAAGCGCATACTTAGCAATCATTACATCTTTCCAAGAGAGTCTTTGTTCTTCGACCATTAGATGTGAGTTGGCAGCGCTGAACAGAATCACCTAAATGTTTTCATTTTCGTACAGTTTCCCTCATATTTAAGTTTTTGTGTAGCGCACAATTCTAGATAAAGGAATGAAAAGCTGGAAAATTCATAGCATTTATTCAACGAGATAGTTGCAGACCTAAAAGTCGAAGACCTTCAACCGATCGACAACATCTTTGTACGTTTTCGTTGAACATAGGATATGAAAACAACATTTTATGAATCCATTAGATTGAAAGCAAGGTGAGAAATGTCACCACAAATTTTTGGCGTCATGAAGAAAACAAGCAATCGAAGAAAAGTCAGGCACGGCAAAAGAATTCGGCACATCTTTTCATCAGTAACGAATGGAAGGTCATTGATTTCAGATTGGTGTTTATTATTTGAAAAGAAATCATCACAACTTGCATCATTGCATTCCCAATTTCATTAAGAATTTTATGCGCAATTAAATGCGAAAAAAATCTTCTATTCAATGACTTTAATCGCATTAACAGGAAATTAGGAAACGAAGACAATAAGATGGGGAAATTTTTTACACCAAACGACTATACAATAGAAATTGAAGCGATATCCGATAAACGCAGCAAAAGTTTCGCTCAGCAGTGGTCGCAGTTCTATCATTCAAAAACTAAATCGATAAAGCTGGATAGCTTAGCCTAGCTACATATGGACGTCAGAGTGTTAGCTGAACGCTATCATGTTCAATTAACTAGGCAAACAACAGAGAAAAATTGAAATCAAAGAATTTAATTCTTAACGATGAAATTTGAAAACGTCGTTATTAAAATAAATTAAAGGTATATGCGATAGCAAAACACAAATAAGACGATCAACCCCAATGCAAAGGATTGCAAAGTGGAAAATGTGCAGAACGCGTTTCGTTTAGAGTTGTTGACGGAAGCACTGCACGATGGGCGCACAAAAATGCGAAAATTGGACGGCAGCATGAGGGTGATTCTTTACGGCTGCCCTTGCGATGCGAACGAGTTCTTGTGAAGGACGCAGCAACAAACCATATGCGACTCTACATTTTGCAGCAAACAACTGCTCTCGCATCATATATCAACAGAAAGAACCCTCTTTCCAACTTCTGCAAATATGACGTCATTTATTTAGTAAATATTGTCACGTCACTGAGAAAGCGTCGAAAATATCTTGAATTATAATTTCATCATCCTGTGCGAAAATAAATACTCGATATTTTTTTGCTCTGAGGAAACTGTAGTTGATTCATGTGGTACTGAATATGTGCAACTGAGGGAACGTTGAAACTGATAAATTCTGGGTCGACTTTGTAGATGATGGAAATGCAAGTGATATTTTATGCCCTGGCAAATTTAACAATCCAGAAATTGCCGCCCACTCAACAATCCGCACTGCAAACTACCCCTCTTAAATATCCTGTTATAAAACTTTATATACGCTGAAAACAATTTGTTAGTTGGACGCAATGTGAACTTTTACTCGAAATTCCTCTTTGTTTTCTTCTGCGGACGCATTTCCTACACAAGCGGGAAAGTGTGCGAGGGATACCCGAATGCCTCCCAACCGGACTGTCCCAATAATCGAAGATAATATGAAAGTGCCTATTAATGCGGTTCATGAGAACTCAGTCAATGTCGTAGCAAATATGTACCGCATTTTTTGCTCAAGCAGATGAAAGTATTGCGAATAAAGAAGTGCAAAATATAACTGTTGACATGAGTCGGTAAGCGAAAGCGATTATAGCCGTCATTTGTGGACTTTGCTGCTTGAGAAAAAGTGATGAATATTTTTAAACAAGCGATAAAAATACTTAACACTTTCGCTGATCGCGCTATGAGATGCAAACTTGTTTCGAGCGCGTTTTTGCGTCAGTATATTCCGGAATTTCTGGTCCGGATTTCGGAATCTTTTAGACAAAAGAAGCGGATCTGCCTAGCAAATCTTATAATTTAGGTGTTCTGACATTTTTCTCCGCTTCGATCAAACGAAAAACCTTTTTACATCCGCTGTCGCGTCACTATTTGTACGTGATAATTTTCCATATTTACTGTTTTTATGCAAGAGTTCATTTTAATCGGCCGACTTATAGTTTCCTAAGCAAGACATTTCCTGCAGCGCCCATCGTCAGCATCTGCTAATTTCAATTGCTTGAAGTTATTCATGTGATTTCTAGGATTTGATATAGCGAAATTATGGCGTAAAAAACTATTGGAAGATGCGTTTACTATAAGAAGTGATATGCAGATCTCTAAATGAAGATGATTCTTCCTCACAGTAAACTGGCTGAACAAAAAAAAACATTTTGTGCTGCTGCAATCGTTCGAGATTTCTTATGGGCAATCGAAACGAATGCTTATGAGATCCCGCTGATGAGATTACAGAAATTGAATATGATGGCAATGATTTTCATGGGCGATAGGCTGAAACTTTTATGCATACTCGCCAATACGATGATGTGATAAAGCTCTTATTGAACAATTTGCAAGAAATGAATAAAAACAAAGATGTTTCGATGTTCTAGAAGTCGTTGCGGTTCCAAGCAGTTGTTAAAAATCATTGGTCACTAAAAAAAGAGGGGAAAACGCTACCAACGTGGAACATCTGCTATTGCGCTTGCGATTTTTGAATTGGAAAGAAGCTGCCTATATAACCGGATAACGTTAACAACAACACGTATAGTGATGGTGGGATGTGAAATGGTTGGAAAACAGATTTATCTTGCAGTGTCTCTTTCACTTACCCCTTTAAAAGAATGTTTTCACTGCTTTCTCTTTCATATTTTGAGCCAAAAAATTTCAAAAACGTTGTACTAAGGAATCTGGAGAGTGAATCAAATTCCAGCACATGCGAACAGTAGAAACTACATCCATTAAACTAGGGAAGACACTTTCTTGATTAAAAAAACGCAAATATTATTATCAAAACCTCATGCGATGGCAGGAGAGTGGAAGCCATGGTGCATTTACTATTTTGTGGTGAAACCCTCATTTCAGTGCTCATTTATTCACCACCTTCAATACTGCAAAAGCTACACATGCAAATTGCAAATTGCAATTTATTCGTGTAGCTTTCCTTCTTTCTTTAACCTGTTGTTTCGTTCATTCCTTTTGTTAATTGCAATACAGTAGCATCTATATTCTAAAAGTTTTGAGGAATTTAAAAATTATACGTTTGCCTTGCTTAGGTTCGAAACATCTTTTCCTGCCCTCTTCTGTTTAGATAAGCACCAGCTTTAATAAGAGAAATACGGCGAAATCCAGTTGTCGTAACCCAATGACAAAGCCAACTGTACGAACCGACTCATGAGAGATTTATTTTCATGAGATTTGGATACAAACTTTTTTTTCAGCAGAAATATAAAAATAGTAATTCAATCAAGTCTGGATCGCCATAAGTCGGAACTATAGGTGAAACACCTCTGAAAAAATAAAGGGCACGTAACCTGAAAGAAGTGAAACCATGGATCTCAAGTGAACTTTCCAGAAACTTTCAGGTGAACGTAAATTCATGGCAAAATGTCTTCAAGTAGCCGATCATGCTCCTCTGCGATAGTTCTGTTCAGATTCAGCACTATCCGTTTCCCTTGTGATCGATTTCAATGCAGTGGTAAAATACCGACCATTTGCCATTGAGATCCGTTCTGCATTATTGTGAGCCGACAACAATCCGTCCACACTGCATATAAAAAATAGAATTTTGATGGAATTAAAGTTATGCATGGCGTTCACCTTATAAGTACATATAAGAGCAGTGCCGCAATGAAGGAATCGGATAGCGCAGAACTGTTTGATCTTATGCACAAATTTCGGCCGCTTTATGCAAATTTAGAAACGTGTGTGACTACCGATTAGAAGAATAAGAAGTTTAATGAGTGAAAAGAAATACATAAACACATTAGCTAAGTTGGAAGCAATTGCGATGTAGCCAGCTATGTCCTTTACGAGGGGC
Source organism: Ascaris suum (assembly GCA_013433145.1). NCBI lineage: Eukaryota > Metazoa > Nematoda > Chromadorea > Rhabditida > Ascarididae > Ascaris > Ascaris suum. The sequence goes on from CM024175.1 coordinate 4,534,265, forward strand.
GAGACAGTGCTGGATTGCATGCGACTGCCTTACCGATGCACAGAGCTGAAATGCCGTTGACTCAGTCGCACGTTAGTGATTCCATTTGAATTCACTCAACTTTATCTATCAAATTTAAACACAGAGTTGCGCGCACAAATATAAATATATACACATATAAATCCGCATGTGCCCATCCGGAGTGACCACCGAACTGTCTATTATGCAGTTTCACAAATTTGCACTGGCAGACATATTGCGGCTGGCAAGATCATGCTTGCTTGCGTAATTAGCGTTGCGCTATGTGTGTACATTTGCCTGTTCAGTTGATTCGTGACGAGGGCCATCGAAGCTTGATTTCGAACTTTACTGGGGGATAGTCGTTATTTTTTCATTTCGTTCATAAATTTGGTAGCGATTTAAGCATCAGCAATCACGGTGAAAAACCACTATTTCAATTGAACCATTTATGAATATTAATGAAAACTTATAGTAAACAAGGGACGGATTTTGCGAACTTGATACTTAATAGATACTGCGGTATCAGTGTATCACTTAATTAAGCTAAAGCAAAAGTGGCTTCTTCACTTTCTGTATTTCAAATCTATATTAAAAAACCTCATGAATTATTTCTTCAGTAGGAAATAATTGTTGGCATCAATAGGAAGAGAAATGAATGGCGGCCAAGAGATGAATTTTGTGGAGTGGGTGAGTTTGCCTTGGCATGGTAATTCTTTGGTTATTTTGTAGTCATTAATTTCAGGTAACTCTTAGATTTCTGAGAGATTGTGAGATTGGTCGTAGGCGATGAATGTGGGCATTTCGTCGTTTTTCTTCTAGATCACCAGTTCCGCTCGTTTTTGCCTATTCCCTTCTGCAAATTGCAATATTTATTGATCGCACCAATGTTCATGTGTTATATTTGAACAGTCTATTTATCCGATATTTACCATATCGTTTGAACTGTTTGTGAAATACACAAACAGTCCGCCGTGTTGTTTAAACTGTTTACTAGAATTAATCTATTTGTACTAAGGAATTTTAATCGCCCACAAAAAAAACAATTCCAAATGTCGTGAGTTTTTCGTAAAACAATTAACAGCAAAATAAGGCACCACTGACTATATACAGCTCCTCTTCCTTTTCTTTTGGAGCTGTTACACCTTTCGTTGCACTTTGTAAAATAACACACCCATACAAATCACTACTATGATGATCTGATTGCAAAAATGTTACATTTATACCTTTATACCTGTTCTTTCCTTTATACCAGTCAATAAAGCTTGCAATCAGTTCAAGTAGTTTTTTTTCTAAGGCATACTATTGCATCAGGATTATTTCTTCCACTTTTGACAACATGGAAGTCCTGTTCATCGAAAAGCACAAAAAACAATTGTTTTATTAATTCGAGTGATTCGCAAAGGCGCTACTGAATAACTGAAGGTGATTATTGAATGCCACTAGAGCATTGCTGCTAACTATAAGTGAACGTTTCAATCTCGGCAATGAATAGTTTGAAAACAATTCTTCTATCGCCGTGTTGACAGAAATTTTGAGCAACAATTCTAGCATTCGATTCTTGTGAGTGCAATTCTAATAATAAAGTTTATCTTTGAACATACTACATATTTGTTAGAAAGTATATGCATTATACGTAACAGCTCCATAAATAATCAACTCCGGAGGTAATAAAGACATCTTGATAGGCAGTTAAATATGGCGTTAAGCTGTGGGCTCGTCGGGTGGTGCTTTCCTCATGAAGCAGAACCAGAGAGCGTATGCTGTAGCGGGAAACCAAGCGAGTAAGCATAGCAGCGAGCAAATAAGCACATGAATCCGACAATAGGTGGTGTGCACGAATACAGCCAACGGCTAAATAGGAAGTGCATGATTGTTTCAAAAGCTGAGATAATTGTTCAAAAACCTTCAGCGCAGCTATCCAAGAAATTCCAATAGCATTGAAGTGTTTTTCCATCGTTCTCTATGAATTTCTATTGTGATTAGACTCGATTAATAAGAAGTTAATGTGCTCGAGAGCATGTTACTCGGGAAGTTTTTATGCTATGGTTGTTGATAAGATAATAATGAAGCATTGGTTTCACAGCGCAGGAGCTAAACTTTCAAACGTCCCCTCCCTCTCCCCCTCCCTCCGACCGCAAGTCGCTGCACTGCGTGGCCGCTGCTGCACAAGGTGTAAATGAGTGCCTGATATTTTCAAATGCTGCAAAAATAAAGCGTTTCTTTCACGGTTTCCTGAAGGTTGAAATTTTATTTATCCACTGTTCAATTATCAAACCAGCAAAATGCAGCAGCCAACTTATTGGGAAAGAGAAGTGTGATTCAATTATTTAATTGGATCGAAGTTGGAGCCATGAATTTCCGTTTAAATTGGACATTAATATGTGCTCATGTGAGCTATGAATGAGTGTGCACAAATTTCTAATCCTGCAGTGCCACAATGACTTGGCCAATACTCAAAACTGCTCTTCGATATAGAAGCGCTCCTTCCACACAATCTTCATATTGCAAAGTCAATGCCCGAGTTCTGATTTATTGCAAAAGAATTGTCGTTGTTGAGCCAAAATGATAGTAAACTCTGCGAAAATCGCTATTTTGCTATCGGACAAAACTTTTGTTTGTATTCGTCAGCAAATGCAATAATTTTGGCCTTGTTTAGAAAACAAAATAACACGTTATTCATCGTTGAAAGCTCTTATCCTTTGGGTTTTTTGCAAATTACAATAATATAAAGTAAATACAAATATAAAGTAAATATAAATATAAAGTAAATAATGAAAGTAAAGCAAATAGACGATCGACTACTAAGTACGAAAACGAATCATTCAATGAGGAAAATTTTTTCTTGAATATTTCAATAGAACAGTAAAATATCGCAGAAAGTTTGACAAAATGCGATGATGCGTCTTTGTTTTATTATGCAAAATTATTTCCGATTCCATAGCGCTCAAAAGACGCTTCTGGAAATGGGACTTGAACACTTACCGGAAGGCAGAAACAAAGAACAAATTCGATGATATGTTGAGGCTCGAGAGCCATTCCCCTTTTTCCTGAAAATAAAACAGTGATATTATTGGTCGCTTGTTAAATGGTACATCCTGCTAATCTCAAGAATATCAGCACAGCTACCATAATAATTCCAACAGCAGTTTTGCTTCAACGCCCACTCGCGGCATCTTCAGCAAAGCAAAGGATTAAGCTAGTCGAAACCTTATGCTGCAACTCAAAGCAATAATGACAACAAATGAATTCACTATTGAAATATAGAAACGAAAATTTCCCATCACGGCAAACAGTATGTAATAAATGGAAAAAAGTGTCATTTTTTTAATGTTAGATTTTTAGATGATTTTTATTACGTCGAAAGGCAACGCAAATCCAAGACGGTCAAATTCGATCACGCTGATCGCAATATTCTCATAGCGAGCGATGCCCATTCCAATACGAAAAACTTCATCAATAATTCGCACAATTTAACGGATCCTCATATCACAGTAAAAGTAACTTCTTGCAATAAATTAATGATAGGGATCGCGACTGGGTGTTTGCTGCTCAGTGATCATTCTGGCTAAGTGTGGAAAGACAAGAAAACCCGCGACTATAGGTGCAAGACGGCTGGCAACCGGAACGTCACTGCCGCAAACCCCTTAATTGCAAAGAAGTCGAACGAGCGAATGGAACTCGACAGATCCGCGCCTACCCTTGGCGAATGGACGGATCGTCAGGCAAATCAGGTGAAATTGATATCACAATAAAACACTAGTAGCAGCAATAAAGTTGAGGACTTCAAACTCTCTTTTCAAGTGATTTTGCAAATTTTCTCCTCAGCGATAATCTCTAAAGTCACAGAAGTTAGAGGGAGAAGCAATATCTGCGTCACACGATGGCAGTTTTCTCCCAGTTCATTATGAACTACCAACATGTAAATGTACATTTCTTTTGTCGCCGATCGAATATGCGGGAAACACGGAAGCATATCAGCGGAAGTGACGTGATATGCTCTTCTGCATCTCGCTCATATGGCCAACCAATTCCACAACTTGCGGACAAGAAATAAAAAATGCTGATTAATGCCTATGTATTCTTACTATTCTGGAGATCAGTACGAACGCCTTACAGATGACTCATTCTCGCGTGTGATAAATTCACCGGCGTGAAATGAAAATCCGACTCCTCTATGAAGTGTGCAAAATTTTGAACACAAGGGACTTTTCTTGGGAGCTGTAAAAAAGTTGTTTCATTTCGACACAACTTTCCGAATAGAGTTAACGTTGAGAGTAAAACGCAGGAAAACTAGCTACGCTTCCAACATATGCTTCTTAAGCAAAGAACTAAATGCTGCTATAATAAATGCCGAGAAATGACTGCGGTTGGCGGATGCAAACGAAGAACGCGATTGACACTGCGACTTTTTAGGCGCCCATAATGGGAACAGGTTCAAAAGACGCAGTGAAAACGCTCCCAGTTATTTCGCTTAGCAAATCAATTCACCAATGCTGCGTGAAAGTGAATGATCTATCGTAATCGATATGGGGTTTGCCCGAGGTGTTTGCCTCTGAATCATATTGAAAGTTCGTGTTACAGATTGAGGCGACGGGATGAAAGGAGATGATAACTGGAGACAAAAAAACAATCAGCGCTTCTATAGGAGGTCGAATAATTCATAAACGAATGAAGTAATGTTTAGTGCTCAGCTGTGGAATTTTTAGAACGTCTCAAAAAATAAGTATTACATTCTCGTAACAATATAAAGCATCCACTTGTAATGGCCTCAATTTGTTGCGATAAGGCCATACTTTACTTTTGCTTCAGTAGTTCCTCAATATTATGCATTACTCCCACTTCGCATACACATATCTATAAGCAAGGCCAGCAACAGTTTCGAGATCCATTTTTCTGTATGACTATCGAAAACAAAGCTGTCAGCTGCATCTGTCGCTTCTTCCAGTGAGCGAGCAACTAAGCTTCATTGTATAAATGGAGTTGTTGCTTTGAAGCTTATAAGCACACTTTTTTTCGGATTGCAGTTGGTACGAACATATTTCAAAGAGAGATACCTGTTAAATATCTTACAATCATAAAGTAAAAGCAACAAATCCGCTTGAAGACGATGGTTTTCCAAAGGTTCGAGATTGTAAGTCTTCAAAGCGTTCCGTAGTCCGGCTGATATGGGTCAGGAAAGATTTTACGGAAAGCGCACCCAGTAAATGCTTTTAGATGTTTCCACTAAATTTCGTATCAAAAATCTCGCATGATGGTGGTACTAGTGAGGAGCGCTCAAGAATACGATGACAGCAAATTATGAAAGCTTTTCGAAAACGTTTTCAACTCAGTTGTGAGGCAGCCATCCAAATATATTGTTTGCAGTTTTCGACGATTTATGCAGATTTCTGAGCGATGAAGATTTCACCTAAGAGTGGCGTAAACTTTCATAACGCCGTCACTTGCTGGAAGCAGGCGAGTATCGCGTATTCTCGTTATGCAATCATGTTCAAAATGGAACTGAAGAGTGCGAACTTTGGGAGCGGAAAGGTCAAGCTGTCATAGCTTTTACTTTTACCTCGTTTGCGTTTGTCTGATGTCAAAGAACTTATATGATTCGCAAACTACAAACCAGAAGAAAAATTCGCAAACGAGGTTATTAACTGCCTCAGAAACTCGCTCATAGCTAACGTTCACCCGAATATTGCATGTACGAAATGTGTTTAGATGTTTTGATAATAGTGATAACGTGGTATTTCAATGTCGCGATTTCTGGAAGTTTTGCAGAAGAAATCATCAAACACCTCACTCTTAACGGAATTACCAATAACAACATTCCTCTCCGAGATACTCGACAGTCCTAGCAACTGTTTGATTTCTAAGTAGGTGTTGATGTAATCACTAATGCTCCTTTTTCTTTTAACAGCGATGGTGATAGCTCTTCCATCTTCCTCCATTCCCACCTTTGTACACAGCTATGGGTCACAGCAGAGAACCTGATAACTTGAGCCAACCTTTCACTTCTTTCATGAAAGAAGTTTCGTAAATAGCGAACAATGTGTAGCGATGTCGCACGCTGCAAAACTCGCAAATTATTCAGCTCATTATACCTCTTAACTGCCTCTTATCTCCTCTCCCTCCCCTCCCCTCCCCCCCCCCCCCCACTCCCAATCCCCTTACGTAAAGGTGTGTTGGATTGAAAGTTGCCATGTCTCATCACTTGCGATCAACAACGATGCATCTACTAAGCGGATCGGCGTTTCTCCCATGGTACAATACGTGCCTAATATCAAGTGGATATGAGGACGTTAGTACATGATGCTAAATGTACAAGAACATTTCAAAGATATATTGAGGTCAAATCTGTACGAGTGAGTTAAGAATTAAGAATCTTACTTTGACTGAGTGACGACTATATTCTCATGAGGAAAATCTTTCATAGTCATCATCTTCTCATCCTTGTATTGGCCACACTTCTTTCATGGGATCGGACGTGCGCCGTCTAAATGAACGTTCGATAACGCCTCCACTTCTCTTCTCCGAGGTTCTTTTGTGGCAGTTATCCTAGAGTGTTACGGCGGATGAGTTTTGCTTGAATACGATGTCGATTCATTGAATCTGCAAATGATAATGGCATTAGCATATGAAAAAAAATCCATTAATATAAGGTGGCAAGTTGACGTATTTGGAAGATTGGTCTCCTACAACGAAAACATTTATATGCTGGTGAGATGAATTATTCGATGTGGAGGAGTATTAAACTGGTGATTCTTCCGGGGGCGGATCAAAGACGATGGCTGGCAGGATGTGATTGCTGCATTTTTTGAGTTAGATGAGTTCGTCGGTATTAGATGTTCGAGATTGTGGTTATATGCGCTGATACATAACCTAGTTGGTATTTTGTTTTCAGTGATAAATTATTCAGAAACGTTGTGTTGTTGCGAAATTGACGCCAAGATGTTCCACACCTGTGGGCCAAATGAAGCGATGGTTGTATCAGGTAGGTGTTTTAAGCCTTTAGCTGAACATTATGAGGTAGAAAGAAGAAAGCTTTCTAGAGGTAAAGATTATGCTGGTGAAACTGCTCCAAGTTACATTGGCTCTAGATTAGTAGTCATTTAAATGTAAGTGATTGCAGCTGCACACTTATTTTCGACGTTTGCTTGTCGTATGACATTTGCATTCCATGAGTAAATAATCCAAAACCTTCTTTATAAACAATACCGTCCCATCCGATAGTTCGCTTCACTGAACTCTTCGATCCCATATATGAACAAACTGAGGAAGCACTCTATGCTGTGTTTTGACTGAATAGAAAAGTTTTAGAAATATTGAAATATTTGATATGGAATCAGTATTGATGAACTCAGAACTCAATCATGGATGTAGGTGTGGTGTACCAGCTGGAACGCTTGGTTCAACTCAGGTAGGAAAGAGATGGAGTGGGGATGGGGTAAGGAAAGGGGGAATGGAAAACATAGTCGCACTTCTGTGTCAGCGAAATTTTCATGCAAATATATGAATGTTATTAATGCAGGAAAGGAACCATCGAAATGTGACTGTCTTCGGTTGAAGTGGGGTATTGCTAGCTGCAATGAACGGTGAGTGAAAGCATTTATGAGATAGAGGGTGGAATATTGGTGACTGACGAGGTACATATTCGATGGTCATCTGATACGTTTTTGGGAACTCGATTTTCTAGCTTCTTCCTGCCAATAATTTGTGCTCGTCGGTAACTCAGTTCACTCGACCTATACTTGTAAAAGACATCCAAAGAGTATGGTCAGTTCGAATTCATATTGCCACATTAAGTCCATTGCTTTGTACTATGTTAAAGGGATGTTTCACAGTACACCTTCGTATGTCACCGGAGGTCGTGCACTTGTATGGCCAGTCATACAAATGGTTCAACGTATTTCGTTGAACACAATAACCCTCGAGGTGTACAGTCCACGAGTGTACACTCAGAAGGGTGTTCCTGTGTCGGTCACAGGCATCGCGCAGGTTACTTTTCATTCAGTTCTCTTGTCAATCATCTTACTGTGAATAGTTAAGCCGCGTTTGAAAGCAGTTACAACCCCAACCTAAGCCTGACAAACTCACTAATCGCCACCGGTCTGGAATCTTTTGGCAATAGCCTTACACGTTTTGGCAAGCAACCTGGTATATAAATCTACTGGTGCTTCTGCGTATTAAGGTACCTGGCTTTCAAAGCCGTCAGATCGTTGTCAACTTCATAAGGGCGTGTCCTGCAACCTTCTGACTCCAAAGAAGCCGTTTTTGAGACGTAAAAGTTTTGACAACAGCTTAGCTCCAGAAAATTTTCGCAAATTTCGATGCTAACATATCGGCCGGCCATCACGTAAGGGAAAGCCCAGGGTGATCAGGATTTCTGATCTTTTAAAAATGGCTTCTTTTTCTGAGTCAGCGGTTTTCATAGCGTACAACTACGACATTTAGCAAATACCTGACAACAATCGGCACATCTTTTTTACATTTAATGTCACGTCTTAATGCAATGACGCTAGGAAAGTTGGCTATATTTGGAATAACATGCGAACATTGAGCTTCGATTGCAACCTTTAACAAGTGAATTTGCAAGTGATATGCTATGAGATTGACCCATTATTCATATGATGCGAAATGCAATGGCGTGCGTTTTACTTTCAGGTTAAAGTGGAATCTCGTAAGAAGGAAACATTGGCAACAGCTTGTCGCCTTTTCCTCGGAAAATCAGAGCACGAAATACAACAGGTTTTATCTTGTTCATTCTTTTTTCTTTTTTTAACTTTCGCTTAGTTTCTTTTCTTTTGTTTAGTTAGGATTTTGCAGGTCCTCGAGATGTGCTAGATCCACTAATATCAATGGCACACCTTTATAATCTGCAGCTGTGATTTGGGGCTAGTTTGACCGGGCTGAATGTGAAGAGATGATTTGCTTCATGAATGCTAAAACCGGAAATCGTAGTGATCATTAACCTAGTTTGTTCACGATATATGCTCGTTTAAGCCTGGAGGGCTGCGAGGTGCAGGTCCATAATTTTCGAGTTGAAAATTGACAGCAAACGTACTTCATTAAAATACAGAAGTGACAAGGTTTATCATGCGCCGTTTCCGTTTGAGTTCATTGTCTTGTGTATCGGATGTCCATCCAAGTTCATCGTTTCCGTAGTAATTAGCCCACTTGCAATTTTTTGAAAGCAGAAATGATCCCAGATAGGAACGTTGTTTGCTATTGAGTTGATATATAATGTTGTCCATAATGGTATTCGTATTTTTCTAGGAATGTGATTTAACGCCAATTATAAGAAATATGGATGGCGATGTTTTTACCACATTAAAGAGGTCGCTTAATGTGTGATATTTAATGAAGAGTCAAGACTACGCAAGGGAAAGGGAGTTGATGGGGATCAGATCATGCAATAACCCAAAGCAGATTCCTTCTTTCAAGGACGAAGGCTTTAGAGTCGTACTGATACTCTTTCTCATTCTGCCCATGCCACCGTTAGATCTATTGTGCTCTAGTGTGCGAAATTTACGGCACATTACGTTGGGTTCCCATTTCAAAGCACCTGTGAGCTTCTCGTTTTCCATTAGAATGCGTCAGCAAGCGGAAATATCCTGCATCTCTCACCTAAAAATAAGGGATGGTGACAATTCTTTTTTTGCGTTCGACGTTTGCTCTATCATTTGTGTAGAAATTCGAGGGTAGACTCGAACTTTTTTGAATCTCGAATTCACTCCAGGAGCGGTTGACCGCTCTTTCTCATTCGTCGTTATTAAAGCTAGCCAGAGTTGATTTTAAGTCATGAAAGTACCAAGAGTGGCGTCTTTGGTTATTTGAAAATCTCTAACTTCGGCGTGGTTCTTTTGTTTATCTGCTCAGAAATTTTTATGCGTTGAAGCCCATACGAATGATTGCGCCTTATGTCATGCTGAACAGTTCCCCATATATTGCTAAAGGTTAAAGAATCATGACAATATAGTTTTGTTTCAAATCCGAAGGGATTGAATTAGGCAGTAGAATTCCGTTTATGAATTGTTGGGGCAGGTTCTTCGACTGTTTTAGTGAATCTTGCAGATCGCGTTGGAAACACTCGAAGGACATCAGAGAGCGATCATGGGCCTGATGACAGTTGAAGTGAGCGACTTTCTTGTTTATCTTCGTTTCTGTTTTACTCACCTTCATCTTATAATTGCTCTAGAAATAAGGAAGTATCGTTTATACTAACGTATTTTGCGTATTCGGCTGTCACTTTCAATCCTTCAACAACTTCTCTTTTTGGGTGGTGCATCACTCTGAATTACAATTGGAAGGGTCAAAGTTCAACTCGTGTCCCACTTCAGTCTAACTGTGCGAAGTTTTGCCAGCCGATTTTATTCACTGCTCAGTGTTGTCTAAACAAAGTTTAGACACTACAGGTATTTATGCGTTCACATCGGCAGCTGACCGGTTACGTAGAGACTTTATTTAACCGGCGGAAAATGCTCGTTTGCTTTTTCGACTTCTGCTTTCCGTCGTATATGAGTGTCATATGTCGCACTGTTCCCTTCACCTTATAATCAGTCCTGACAAAATGCTTAGACTTTGATTAAATTCGAATTCATTTCATATGTTGTTTTCATGAATTTTTTTGTATTCGAAACACGCATGATATGGATATTCATTCGATGCGGTAAGTGCGTAGAATTATTGGGGAAAGTGACACACCAAAATTCATTTGAATGAAAAATTTAAGTGATGATAAAAAACTGAAAGTGTTTGTTGCGTTTCACAATTGCATTGAGATGTTTAATGTATTTTCATTTAGTGAGATTATTTGGAAGCGTTAAAGGAGGAAAACATTCTTCATAGCCACTTGTCGAGTGTATAAAATTATTTCGATACGCAAAGATGTGCTCATTTTCACTATTTCGCTAAAAATAGCGAATTGGCGAAATGGTTTAATTTCTTTCGACTATTTTTGCGAGAAAAGTGGTTTTTTCAGCGGGCAAAATAGACATAGGATTCAGCGTCGAGGATCCTAAGTCTGTATCTTTCCTCGAATTTCAAAGTCTCTCTGAAAAAAGATGGAAACAAGGCTCTTTGTGGGAACATACGAGATTGCTCAGAAATAACACACAATTTTTCCAAAAATTGATGCACTGAAATTCTTGGTGAGCTGAAACTTGTGGGAGTCCTTGATTGTGATCAAAAGACCGTGGAAATTCTAAGCGGAAAGAGCGGTCTTTCGTGTTTCCCCACTTCTCGCATGCATTGATATAGGTTGGTTCTCCAACAAAGTCATGGTAGCTGACCAAAGCTAATGTAGTACTGTCGGATTGTTCTTCCACTAAGTACTGTAAAATGTATATTGCAGGAGATCTATCAGGATCGTAAGAAATTCAGTGAAAAAGTGTTCGAAGTGGCGAAATGTGATCTTGTCAATATGGGCATCACGGTTGTATCCTATACGATTAAGGATATTCGTGATGATAATGTTCGTTCCATTAGCGTTCATCAACTAGCAGATGCCATTTATGTGATAGCGAAAATAAATGCACCTTCTCATTTGATTTATGTTGAGATGGAACGTTTCGTTATACGATTCTAAGTTAGAAGGGTTTTATGCGGTTCAGTTTTGCAGTTGATTAGGTGGGCTCTATTGTAGTTTCGCTTCGTTCCTCTGTTTCATGAATTGTTACGAAAGAAATTTTCACTGATAGGCATTTCATCCTGCAAACTTTCGCCATATCATGGAAATAAACACCTGCTGCATGTACGGCAATTTGTTTGCGCGTGCCCATTTCGCGGCTGCACCCCCATATGCATTCGAGTACTTTGCGCACATTGTATCATTTTCGGAAGGAATCATTGCCAGATTGTGCTCGATCATACGCCGGCTGAGGTGATGATTATTGCCAGGCACTAGAGCCTATGAATGATACTTCGAGAGCAATTTACCATAGAGCAAAGACAAATTCGTTCTAGAAATTCCTAGATCGAAGGCGATCGGATGAACTTGTTTGCACTTAGGAGTTCAGAAAAGCTTTTAAACAAATCTGATTTCCTTATGTTCAAATACCACCCGTAACGATGAATATTTTTACATCCTTTTACAAGCGATGATTCGACGAGATTTTGAGAAGCTCCGTTTCCTGGATCACGACATTACTTAAGTTGTGCATGTTTGAATGCGAAGGATTCCTTTCCTTAGATCACGCTCAGGGAAAGGGGGAGAGGTAATATGTATCGCTTTCCCCAGTACAGCATCTCAGATTGAAACTTAACTTTGTGCTTATATAAATGTGCTGCTGTGACTTTTTCTTCGACGGAAATTCTCCGCGTTGTTTTGTTTTGTTTTTTTAAATTTAATTTGTGCAATTATTAAATCTCAATTTTTTAGGGTTATCTGAAAGCCCTTGGAATGAAGCGAACAGCAGAAGTGAAAAGAGATGCTCGAATTGGAGAGGCGATTGCTAAACGCGATCGTATAATCAAGGTAGAGTCCTCATCGAAGGTTGTCAAGAATGTTTGCAGAGAGCGTCGGTGATTGCACTCACAATTCTTGGCAGTGCTCTTGTGCCACAAATTCTTTATGAGAACTGTCATCGAAAATTACTGAAAAATTCAAATTCTTACATTCTGTTTGCCAATACATTTTTGAAGCAGTTTAACTCTATTTGTGTTAAATGAACAGGAAGCACTGGCGGAAGAAGCGCGCCAAATCGAGAAGTATAGAAACGCAATCGAAATAGCGAAAGCGAAGCGAGACTACGAACTTAAGCAAGCTGGTTTCGATCTTGACGTCAATATTAACAAGGCGAAAGCTGATTTCGCATACCAACTACAGGTTATACTTCTTTCTGCATCCTTTTTCTTTCGTTTTGGTAACGAATTTCGTGATAGGCTGTTCCTCTAATTGCAGGACTAGTTGGACAGAAGTCTTACTTGATGCAGCAACTGTTTTTCGGATTTGTGGAATAAGGTTTAGCAGGTAGGAAGGAAAAGAGATCAAGAAGAGGGAGAATGGGAGGGAAGCGAATGAGCGGATGTCGTCGTCAAGTGCAGGTGAAAGGCTAGTGTGTGATGTTAATCAGCGACTGTACTTGATTTCCATGAAAACAGCCTGATCTCCTAGTTATAACTGAATGTTGTAAACACTAGCGGGAATTCACCGAATTTTGCGGATTCCAATACGTAGAAAAAGCATTTTTTTTTTAAATACGAACAAGTAAGAAGACTGGGGGAGCGGGGGGAGAGAGAGATCGTTTTGTCTAAAAATTCCATCGTCAGCAGAAATGACCGAGCACTTCTGGAGTTTTTTAAATGATAGTCAAATCGAGTTGAGTGAAAGTGCGGAAATGTTGATAAACTTTCGCAGTATGCACTAAAATGTTTGTTCACTTGTTTATTGGTGAAACATTTCATATAATGTCCATAAATAATGGAAATCCACAAAAAGAAATCGACCGTCAATGATTGAAAGAGGAGAACATTTTTGACTTAAAATGAAAATATATAACAAAACAGTTATTTTGATTTGTTCCGATTCCGTCAGAGCATTTCAAGGTCATTGCGGTATCGCCTTCTGATGAACTTTTTCTGTTTCAAGCCTTCCAACTGTGCCTTGACTTGCGATGTGTTCTAAATGCATGTATTCCCGCAAACGCAGCACATTTTATATGGCACGGAGTTGCGGTGACAGCATCATAGCAGTGCAGATCTATGGAACTGAAGTGCTTCGAGCAGCGCCTTTCATACCTTATGAACGGTAGAACAGCTGGGCTTTCACAGGCTTGTGGGTGGTTTTTTTATCGTTGGCCCTGCTCGATTGTAATCAGGCTTCCGATCTTACAGTCCCTAGAGAGATCAGTGCCACGCATCATCAGTAGTTCGGCGTTAGTGCTTGTTTGAATTTCCTCAACGCGTGATCCACTGCTGTTCAATTAGATCTATCCGGTCCGTTTTGATTGCGCCATCTTATTGTCAGAGCACCTGTAGCTTCTCGTTATTCATATATTCTCTCATTTCAAATGGAGCGTTGTTTTTTTTTTCGGATGAGATATTGCATGTTACAATCTATGGTATGAAAGTACGTATAGATACATGAATCCTTTTACTTCGAATTTTGAGGCTGCAAAAACGAATCAAGCACTCAAAGAGGAGAACATGCAAGTGCAAATTGTGGAACGATCCGCAGAAATCGATGTTGCTGAGCAGGTTCGACTTTTCATTCATTTCGCTCTTTTCGTTTTGTTAGTTTTTGTATACAGAGGCCATATTATTCGATGTTGATGTATTGTTAAATGATGAGTACTCAAAAGGAGATGTGGATAAAAATTTTGCACTTCTGTTGATTTGCTTCACTTATCACGCTGAAAATTTCTTGCTTTAGTCGACTTTTCTAAAAGAACCTTTGCTTCTAATTTGTAAATTATGTTGTGATCATTAAATAATGGCCAGCAATCGTTGCGTGGAAACTCATATCGCAATTATGCGTTCGGTGATTTTCAATTAAATTGGTCGTGTAATGAACAAAACGTTGTGGAACCGTAAAGCTGCCTGTGATAAAGAATGAATGCTTATGAAATCGCACATTTCGCCTAATATTTCTTTAAAAAACATTTTGAGCTCATATAAAATAGTCGATCAGGCCAGTCGCTCATTTTATTTGTGCGTGAACCATCTGGTTTGCCAATAATTAACAGCGGCTTTTTTTTGCGGGAAAATATTTGTCTGGTTGAATTGTTTCAAAATTGCCTGCCTGATGAAGCCATTGCAATGAAAAGTGTTTACTGAATTAGGCGTTTCGTGGTGTTGACGTTTGGAGCAGTAGTTGCATGTTCGAGGAGAGTAGAGCATCGATGAGCGTGATGAGTTGATGGTTTCCTAAGGGTTAGGTTGGACTATTTTATGCTGCTGCATTGCTTCCTCAATTGTTCTATGCCAGTATCCGCAGTGGCCAGATGACCTATATAATCAAGAGAGCAGCGAAAAATAGTTCTTCCGATTTGAAATGCCTTTGTCGTCTGAGCTGTTAAGTTCGTGCGGATTAGTGCTAATCGAAAATAGTGCACTTCAGTAACTTGGCTAACCACATAAGAACAACCACTTTGAATTTTAGACTGTAGGTATATGATTGCAGCCCCACATAGCTGGACTAAGTCAGCTTTTGAAGATGAAAATGATGGTTCGGAAGATATTAGGGCACTAAATGCGCATCATTTAAGTGATAATGTCAAAATTCGTTGCTAAAACGTTCATGAATTCTATGAGATTATCATATAATAATAATGAAATATGCCAATAGCACGTTATTTCAGGTGTCCCCTATCAGAAATAGTTGTTGTTTTAAGAGCACTTCATTTTTGAAATTGTTGACAATATTTTGAGCTGTAAGCGAGCAAATGTTGAGAATGAGATTCTCCAGATTTGTTGAGATGTTCGTAGTGCATCAAAAGATCCTCATTCTCTTGCCGCATTCGAGAGAAATCTTTGTTTTTTTTGTCTATGGCTAGAATCTCAATGAGGCAGCGAACCCTTAGGATACTCTTCTTTTCAGGATATCTGTTTTGACGTTTCCTGGCTCCCTTCTTTTACTTAAATCATTACTCTGCTTCTTATAACTTCTCATACCTATTGCTCATCAGATATCACCAATCAGCAGATTATCAGTCATATCGATTTCTCACTTTTATCGGTGAACCCATTTCGAGAGGTGATTTGCTTCACGCTTCATTTTAGCTGTTCTACTGCATTGACGAAACGACATGATTTAAGGAAATAATACGAAAAGAAAAAGAATTGGACGCAACAGTACGACGACCTGCAGATGCGGAAAAATATCGGCTGGAGAAATTAGCTGAAGCAAAGAAGCAACACGTTATATTGCATGCGGAAGCGGATGCCGAGGCTGAGAGAGTGAGTGTTGAATATATCGGTGGAGTGCACGTCTATGTGTTTTGTACTTCTACGCACCAGCTGAAGTTAACCACACATTCAAAGACATTTTCACAGGTCGTAAAAGCAATAATTGCTATAGCAGCGCAAACTTTCTCTATTTCGCATCATATCGCCCAAGTTCGTGAGACATAAAAATAAAGAGGGAGGGCAATTCGTCATTACGCTTGAGATTCTCATGAAATCTTGGATGTACTTGAATACCGCATGAGTTGCATGTTCTCAAAGTGCTGAAGTGTTGCATGTGAGTCTGCAATTTGTTAGAATAGTCATTTGTACATTGAAGCGGAGGTATCTAGCTAGCGACGAATACTTGCGAGTTGTATTTATTTTTCATCAATTGGTTGTCAATTTAAGGGGAACATCACCGTGATTTCATTTCGGATCGGAAACCAATTGGTACTTGCTAAGCACTTTCATGTGCGTTAAAGAGTTTCTTTATCTTCATTCCTTTTTTTGCTTTCACCAATGCAGAGCGTTCGTTCTGAAGGATACCGTGCGAATGGTCTCAGGCAATGCAAATGGAGGACGGTGGGTCATGTGGATAGTTTTTTTTAGACATAGGAGAGGATTATAGGCCCATCTGTCTCTGCTGATGGAAGAAGCCGGATAGGCGCCTGCTTCGTTCGAGACAGTCCACTTCGACACATTTAACCCAATATATTTCACTGTTTTTTTCAGCTCCGCTTCATTTACAAAATTAATTATCGCGATGTATTGAGCACTTCGGCTCGAGGTTTGGGGAGGGGGGTTAGTTCTCGAGATGTTTTCGATTAGCGAAAGTTCACTTTTGAGAAGGATCTGGATTAATAAAAGTGTACCTCAGAAGCCTAGAGAGTTTTTTTTTTCAGCCTTTGTTAATTGTTCTGAAAAGGGCGAAAGAGAAGAGTTCGTTCGCAGTTTCCTTTTCCAGTAGTGATTTTTGACCGGTCGTAATCAATAACAACTGTTCAGCTGCGCGGTGAGGCGGACGCATATGCGATCGAGATGGCAGCCAAGGCGGAGGCATCTCAACTTCAAAAGAAAGCCGATGCATATCGAAGTTACACAAAGGCTGCTCTCGTTGAAATGACACTGGACATGCTCCCAAAGGCACATCTCTTCTATTTATTACGTCTACTCATTTTTTGACGTTTTCAATAAGACTGTTACTAGTTATGTCATAGCTAATTGACAAAGACGCAGTATTTAATATTGAGAGAGCACGAAGTTTTGCAACAGACTTCTTGATGCATTGTGCAAAACGTACTGGGGCTTTATTACTCTTCCTACTGTAATGTCTTTTCAGAATTCTCTTAGACTAATTTCATCAATTGCCGATTTCGTTTAAAGTGGATTTGGGTTATTGTTTATTCATTTTTCGAGGTACTTTAGTAATTTTTGTGGGCTGCTATTACTACTACTGTGTCATTGTGGTTAAATGCTTTTAGTTGGCAGATAAAGTGGGTTCATCATTGTGTGAGGGAGTGGACGATATGAAAATGATATCGACAGGTGATGGGGACATTGGTGCTGCAAGAATCACTCAAGAGGTCAGTTTAACTTGTAGTGTTGCCGTTGTTATCAGCTTTTCTAACCGTTCGCACTTATTGTTCTTATCGTCCGTTATCACCGAAACGTAAATATGAACCTGAATCGAGATTCTCATGTGCAGCGCATATCGTGCTTGCCATTTCATGAGCCCCCGGCTTATAGTGTCCACACTTTTCAAGATGGATGTTCATTCGAGAGGAATTAGGAGAGGGTGTTTGGGAATAATGAGTGAGGGACGTGTGTTTGTGGAGTTGTTAATTTTAATGCCGTTGAGGCTTGGTTCCATCTCAGATTTGCTGGAAATTTTACGAACCTACTTTCTGTTATGTGCATAGAGATTCACTGTGTGGTAGTTTGATGCCATTGTTATATTCAAGGGAGGGTTGATGGCTTCTGCATCATTCCAAAAATAACGTTCGTTTGAGACGGCTTATATAGGGTGAGAGGCTTTTGAACGAGGAGATACGATATGTTGGTTGGGATGACGAACCTCAACCAAGGCTAAATTTTATGCCTTGTGGGCTTTTGCTTGAAGTATAAGGACTCTACTTAACAGTTACTTTTTACTTGTTCAGAAAACTGTATTTTGAAATATTAGAGCCCTGATAGAGTTTTTGCATATTCAAGAACAAGATTGGAATAATTGTTACCTCTGGAAGACGAAGGGCAGCTTGCAAAAAATTGTTCATCGCAATGCTATTACATCAAATTGGACGCATGGATAGATGTGCATAGCAGTTCAGCTTAAAACGACTACCATACGAACGCATTTACACTCGGGGAATGTTCCCATTAACGCTCTTCGTAGTTTTGCCTTATTTGTTCTCTATAGTCAGTTGTAGTTCGCTTGGGTTTCAGGTGCTTGATATAATGCAACGCGTTCCACAGTTAGTATCTGGAATGACGGGCGTCGATATCTTCAAGGTCACTTTTCACTCTCTATAAATCGTTTCTTTCTTCTACAATAAACCGTTCGAAGGTTTCTTCCTCTCAGGAGCTGCGTTCTTTAAACTCCCAAGAATTGCAGAGAATTTTCATTCATAACGAATAAGAGATATCGGCATTACAACATTATTTTTCCTATTCTCCAATTTGTAGCAGATACGACGTAGTGAACTTTTTATGTGTATGAGATGTCATATATTAGTTGTTATTGATCTGAGGGAATTCAGTCCGAGCTCGTCGAACTTAGCCGCAGGAAGTAGCATTTTTCTTTTTTCTTCCTTGTTATCGTGTGGCTTCGGAAAGAGGTCCATAGGATTATGAGCTATCCTGGAATGGTGTAAACGTTCCCATCCAGCAACAATTAAGATGCTGTTTAGTGATAGAGCTGCCTTCGAAGAATATGAAGTTTATTGCAAAGTTCACTATTAGCATAAAGGAATTATTCACATTTGTGAAAGACATTCAGAAAATGAGAATATATGAGGAGGGATTTTATTTTGAGAACGATAGCAGTAACAACTACAGATATGAAAGGCTTCAAAAGAAAGAAAATGTTGTTCAAGCTGGTAAGAGAAGAGAAGATTGTTTGGTTTATTCAAAACGCTTACTAGCGATGCATTTGGCACTATTCTGCTGTAGTTGTTTCTGCGCACTTATTTGTTCGGCGATTTTGTCAGCTGGCCCTCATCACTCAATTCTGCGATTTATAACAAGAATGATTAGTTCATATACATGTACAGAACTACAAGCGCTTAGGAAAAGGAAGGGGGGGGGAGGAATGGAGGAGAAAGAGGAGTATAGCTGCGTCTTTTTCTTAATCGTTTTATTGCATAGTTCGTTTATTCGGTTGATATTAGGGTGCACCGCATTGGGCAGTGGGGTTTTTTGACGACGGCAGTAGCAACTGCAATCTCATCCTGTATGAGGCGATCACTTCACTTTGCGTTACATCCACTAAAGAGTGGCTCGGGTCCATTATTCCCCAGTTAATTCTTTATTTACGGAGTAGCTATATGTAACATCTCTATGTTGCAAAAAACATCGCTAATTTTAAGTGTTATGTTGTTGCATCACGTTTTTATTTTAACTAGTTTGTGCTTCCAATTTTATCTCCATTGAGAGTTAACTTCCTTTCGATTTTATATTCATTTCAGGCATCACGCGATAATTATTCCGATATATCCAGTCGCGGTTCCTTCCCACAGTCGTGAATGCTATTTGTGAATGCTATTTGTTGTGAAGATTTTTCTTCCAGCTGTGTCAGTTGCAACTTTGTTGCATATCGCCGTTACATCATCGAAAGCACAACTCTTTATTTTATGTTTTACGTTGAGAAGGGTCCACCCACCTCTACATTCAGGTTTAATTAAACATGGATCACACCTTTGGTGTGCTCAGTTCCTCCGCTTTATTCCGTTCTTCTCTCTCCCTCCCTCTCTCTTTTTCTCTCTCTCTCTCTATTATTCATGTACTACTTGCATATTGAAGGAATATTGTATTCTTTGACTTTAAAGACTCTTTATGTTCCAATTTATGTTAATGTGCCAAGTGAAGAAATGGAATTGGTGCTCGTTTATGACTATCGCCATTCGCCGCGATGGTAAATATGTGCTATCAATAAGATGGCGTCGCTCCGATAATAGCAGTCCATATGGAATGAAGGTGAAAGGACAGAAAATTTATAAAATATTATCCGATTTATCACTTTATATGTAGTATAGTCAACGCATTCATGTGACAACTTTCACTATAGGTAGTTGGTGTGTGATTGCGGAGTGGTGGCCATCTCTTTATATTGATCTTCATTGTAAATATTCTGCTCTATTATTTATTTTTGTTGTTAATATCGTATTTGGCGTTTAGAGTTTTCAGATTTCTTCTGATGGTTGTATAATGGTTGTATAATTAGTTAATGCGTGTTGTCTTTCTTGAATAGTCCATCAATGTCTTTTTTCTCTTTATCTTTTTTTTCTGTATTTTCTCACTTTTCCGTTTTTTTTCTCTTCTTTTTTTCTCTGTTTTGTATATTTCTATATTTCTTAGTCTTCTGTATCAGTGTCTTTTCTGTATCGAATATTCCATTAATTGAATACTTTTCTCAATCTTTTTTCTGTATTTATATGTGATAGCTGTCCTTCTCGATATTTCAGTACAGACTCATTGTATCTAAAAAAAGAACTGTTTCGGAGGAATTCTTCATTGCAGTTAAGAAGTGGGTCATTTTCTCACTTAGAACGCACTTTACTGGGAAGATAAACTTTGAACATTTGGGTGTAAAGCATTTAACGACCGATATAATGAAAGAAATCACGTCGCAAATCTCATTAGAATGTATTAATTCCCCGACCTCTCTGACTTCTACTAGGCCACCGCCATACACTCCTCATCCACTTCGAGTTGTGATGGTTCCATGGGATATTTTTCGTCACCAGGCCAATTACTCTTCAAGTCTGTGCTTTTTTCCTCATTTAATTCGTCGTACAGAATAAAACTTGTCTCACTACTGAAATATGCCTCTTCGGGTTAGAGGAGCACCGAACAGTGGCTGTTTCGATTCAGCAGTTCATGCTTTATCGTAATTACCGTTTTATCTGTCATAAGAACTACTTTTTCAATGCTTCTCCGCCAACCATTCATTACTAAGCAGCTCGCATTCGAAGAAATAACCTCACCGCCTCAGGGAGCGATCCCCATCTTAACCTTCACCTCTTCCATCATAAACCTCGCGAAAAACTTTTGGCTTGAAGGTGGGTCGTTTTTGCAGGTTGTATAATGCTCTTTTATCATTGGAAATTTATTGAAGACAAAAATATATGTTTATGAATCCTACCTCTCCTATCCTTTTCTCCCAATTCTCCAATTTCTCTCAACAGGAGATTCTTCCGAATCTCCAAAGATTTGGGAGAAATTTAAAATCTATAAGGAGGGAGGTTTCCAGACCAAATACGGTGTGGTTTCGCAGTTTTTAAAGAATGTGATACTGCGACAGCTCCTGATATGTAAAGAACCTCACCGAAGTCGCGAGCCTGTTTATTACGAGCAACAATAACTGCGAGACGATAAGATAGCACATAGTGATTAGCAAGCGAGACCGCAGCCCATTTATGCCCTCGACTATGGTCCCTGAGAAAAACCATAATCCACATGAGGAGAGATCAACACAATTGTGAGCAGAACAATTGATTACACAAAATGAGGATCACCACGGTCACAGAGATCAGAAGAGCTCATCTGATCGTAACAAATCACTCATTAACAGATGCGGTGCACTTTGTGCAGAAATTTCTTTTCACGTTGATTCGATAACATTCAAAAACATTTTCAAGGTGAACGACAGTGATTTGATAGAGGGGAGGAGATGTTAGGAAGAAATGACCCTTTCATTCAGGTAGGAGGAATAAATGGTCTCTCCTGTTGAGTGATATGAAGAAGGATAGTTGTCAGCGTTTTTCATGGATAGAGTGCGATGTGAAATCTCCCCTCAGTGCTAGGATCTCTTGCTTCACCGAAAAGTTGTTTTCTTATTCCTGTATCGGCTCTAACCTCTTTTGTTTGCAGGTGGGCTATCTCGATGTTGAGGTCGATAGTAAGGATAGCCGATATGACGGGAGGTGCTGTGTTATCATTTGGCGTCTATCTGAGGCATTGTGTTTTGTCGCGTTCGTCTTGTGCACCCTTCACGCGGTCCATGCTATCCACTTTTCCGGTAGGCCCTCCTCGGTCTTATTGCTCTTCCTCTTCCTCTTCCGTCTCTCTTCTGCAGAAGCAGCTGTGCAGATGTAGTTAGGGAGAATATAGTGTATGTATGGAGCGTATTACGTTTTAGGGGTTATATAATAGGCCGAAAGTTATGTAACGCAGTGTAAGCAGTGGTTTTTATATGGGGTGGGGGGAGGGGGGGATGGGTTAGAGGATGAAGAAACTAGAGCCATCCACATTTTATACTCTCCATTTTTCCAAGAGCCTATATGAGAAGCGAGGAGAGTGTTCGTTAACAGCGCTGCAAATAAGCTATCTGGGAAGCGTAGCTTAACGAACAGAGCAAAGGCGATATTTTTTGAAACAAAACAGCTCCATTAACAGTGACATCGATGCACATTGTTGAAATAACATCAGTGTTTTGGTTGACATTAAAATCTACGATACACTCACAACAGTGTGTTTAAATAAAAAAACAAAATTGGCGCTTTGATTAGCATTATGTATGCGAAAAAACAATGTTTCCATTAAGATTCATCCAAGCATTTAGGCGTTAGCAATCATTCAAGCTGTAATTGCGTATGTATGCGCACAAAATAACATCGAAGGACAAGCAAGCAAGCGAAGGTGATTCACACGATTCAATTCGCGGTTTCGACATAAGCGGCCCTTTAGTATATTACTAGCGTATGCGTGCGTATGTATTGTCGTTTATCTGTTGCATTCGTCTCGTAGTTAAGAGATGGGAAGCCATAAAATTCGTTGCATGCAAATGGCGAGATTTTACGACATGGAAATTCCTTCAAGAGCGAATTGTTGAGTTTTGAGCGAAGGAGTTTAATTAGCGTATAAAACATCATTGATTGTGACCATAACTAAACCTAAAATTGTTTGAATTTTGCATATTTAAGCACTCATTAAAATAGAAAGAATTCGAAAAGTTTGCTTTTATGCATTTATTTATTCCATCATCCACAATTCGTTGGCTTCTTTTCTTTTGTGTCCTCTGTGTGCTCAGAAGCCAGTTACATGTTATATTTGGATTACGTAGTGCATTTGGAGTAGATTCTAATCTTTGTGATCAACTGCTTGAACAGTTCTTAGATTTGGACGCAGCAAGTTCTAAAACGTTATCACATCACCTTTATCAGAGTGCACTGTAAAATAAACCCTCCTGACTCTAAAAATCAGGATTGAAGCACTGATTACTTCGTCATATCTTCGTATGCTTTGATGTCGGAGTTAGGCACACGAAGAAGTATGCTTTTGCTGTTAGATGAAAATTGCAGCGATTGGCAACGAAGGAAGTTGTCCGACCCGAGCTGTTGGACGAGCGAGTCAATGCGATTCTCGCTCAACCATCGAGTCGTCTGCCGCGTACCATTCAGCGCTTGATAGCAGTCATCAAAGCAAAGATGGGTTCCGGCTCTGCCATCGATCCCGAACTGAAAATCGTTAGTGAATTTCGTTTTGTTTCTGAACTGATGTTTCCCTTGTTCTTAACTATTCGTCACAGTTACCTTGGTCATCCTAGAGATATATCCTCGGATACCGCCTTATCAAAAGCTTTGTTAACGATATTATGGCTGTTCTTTTTTTAAAGTTTATGCTAATTACAGAACATCTGTCGATTTGATTCCCTTCAAAATGTTTTTGTTCCTGACATTGGCCGGGAGTTGGCTTCAAGACGTTGACCATGTATGTGCATGCATGCGCTCACCCAGCATCCTTCAAAAAGTTATTGCGTTTCAAAGGTGCGCACTCGGGTTCGTTTGAAATACGAGGACAATATGCTGCATATTTTATTTCTTGTTGGTAATTTGTGAAAACAATTGATCAAGTAAGTGAGGTGCAAATGGCATATAACGTGTCAGCTCGTCCGGCACGCTCCTTCGCTTTTCATTGCTTTTCATCTCTTCGAGTTTATTGGAATAAGTGAAAATATGTTCTCATCGGCACAATTTTCGTGTGTTGCATTTCTATCAATAATCTACCGCGTTAGCTTGAATAGTGGCCTCATGAATTCTGATGATCATGAGGAAAGAGTTCATTGATGATTTTTGCATCGCTCTTTTTTGGGCTTCGGATTTGATATGAAACTTATAATGGAGGTGTCTAAAAAAATCCCTTACCATGTGAAAGGAGGGGACTTATCTTCGTAAAGGACTCTATTCGAAGGAGATATATCTTCGTGAGGGGTTCCATTCAGAGGGGACATGTCTTCGTGAGGGTTTTCATCGGAGGAGACAAGCTGTTTCGAGAAAATCTAGTTTAAAATTTATCGAATTTGATGGGACCAGTGTTACGACTAGTTGAATAAACGATTTTCGCACTGCCTATCGCCTCTATATTTTTAGTTACTGGATCGTGCATCGGCTCAGTTGTACTACGATTGTGCGAACAACTATCCATACATCAAACTATGTGAAGGTATTGCCATTGTTTTATTGCATTTAATCGATACGGTCACATGAGCGTTTTCCGACTCCCATTATCTCTGGAGAGGTATATGGAATACGATACTTGTAGTGCTGAGAGGACGGAGAGGGCTGTTTCGTCTATTGTGCTTCTGTGCAAACACGCTCATCCCCTTCCTCTCTCCTTGCTATATGCAATATCACATCTCACCCCTTTCAGCATCAACCGTGTTATGTACCTAACAAAATGTACCTTCATCTCCAATTTTATTGTCAGCGTGGAGAGCTCCAACTCGAGATTGGATTACACTCTCAGGGCAGCCATCATTACCCCTCATTTGGATTTTACGAGAACGTAAAAAACAGCCACCGCTTTCTGATAAATGTGGATGAAGTTATCAACTTGCTGGCGCTGCTGTTTGGTATTTCATAAACCGAGCTAAGATTACAATGCCGCATCGACATTCTTTATAAGAAGAAAGAAGAAAGATATTGAAGATCATATAAAAATGCACAAGGTATCGGAAGGCTTTGGAACGAGATCTTTTGCTTGAATTTAATGCATCGTCAAAAGTCTATCAAAAAACAAAGTTGGTTGTTCAGCCGATTGTTCAGAATGGTCGAATTGTTTTTGTTCAATAAATGAACTTTTTTCTAGGCTGCAGTTAGTTTTGCTGCGCGTTTGCAGCGTTGTCGAGGATAACGTTTCCATGTTTCGATTCCGATTACCAAAAATTAGCAACTTGGTGTCAGCCATTAATGTGTTCGATTCGTCGACGTTCTGAAACATGAAGATCACTTTTGCTTGTGTTCAGCTGGCTATGATGATGGGGGGAGAAATATCCAACTTACTTCCATTTTCATATGGCCAAACTTCCTGTACCCTTGATTCCTTTTCCTTAAATACTCTGTGATTTACCGTAGACTATTGTAATAAGGGTCGTGTAGTCAGGTTTCGACGGTGCTTCTCTAACACTGCATTGAATGAATCAATTTGTCGCTTCTTTGCTATCTGAAGTTGGTGCTTAAATTGAGGAATTTCTCCATTTCTATATTTTCTTTGTCTAAACTGCCACTATTTCGACCTGCCGTTCTTTTTTTCAGCGTTTGGACTTCCCGATTACGTTTCTACGTGGTTCAAATTGACGCTGATGCATGTTTGGTAAGTTGGCATTCTGCTTATCGCTTTTCGTTTTGTGCAAAGTGGTTTCTCCTTCTTCTTCATAAAGTCATCAGAGCACACTTCTCGAGCACTAAATATAGAAATATCTAAATGCCTTTTAAGCGTAAGAACTTATAAACGGACGTCTATCTTCCTGCCTTATAACTGCATTCCATTGGCGCATCTTTTATAACATACGCAATCTGTTGTTGTTAAAATGCAAGTTTCATGAGCTCCTTGGCTGCCAACAGGAACGTTTATGGTCTTTTCCGCTTGATTTCTCTTTTTTATCATTTCAGCTCCCCCCCCCCCCTCCCCCTATCGCTTTTTATCGGCTTAGCTTTTTACTTAGTCGAAGATACCATCAAAATCAAACATACCATCACCGAATGATTGAATGTTCCGTCGAATCGAGATGTTTCCAGGATGGTTCTTATGCGGTTGCATGTTTCATTGGAAGCAGAGGCATACTTGCGTTTACGAAGTGGTCTTCTTGCGGCGATGTGGTTCGATGTCGATAAAAGATTGGAGATTATAGGTGTATGTGGTTCTTATTTTGTTATTTAGTAGCCGTCAGTGACGGGGCCTTCAGTTGATCATTTAAAATACACAATGTCGTTCTTATATTACGTTATTTCTTGAGCAGAACTCAATATTAATTTTTGCGCTAAATAGAGCTTATTAGAGAATAAAATTTGAGATATTCTAGGTGATGAGTTCCACTATTGCATAGCTGATAAAACTGCTAAAACGCTAAGGATTCACGATACTGAAAGTGAATGTGTTTATTTCTCTTCTTATCATTTTTCCTTGTAATTTGCTCTGCTTCTTTTTCACATACTACTTGCCGTTTCTAGCCGAGAAGAGGCAATATCGTGTTGGATACTTTTATCACCAAGCATGTGTTCGAGAACCAGGTTCTATCAAAGCCATGTGGTATTATTATAAATATCGATTTATACACACATGATGAACAAAAAGTGAGCAGAAGGCATACGTCTTGTTCTAGCCGAATGCTTCTCACGATCAGAGTTTATCTGTTGTGTTGCCATTGCAATTATTAGCAGAAAGCGTGATGTTTGATGTCGATTCAATAACGAAATTTGCATGCGGAAAAAATATTTGAAGTCGTTTGCTTATATGAAGTTTTTGTTTTCTAGATTTCAAAGCAAATGCAATCTCATTTCGTTGCGTTCATTTTGAAAGATTGTCAATTCGCTGTCAAAAATTGAATTTATTTTTTAGGAGGAAATAAAGCAGACTCTAACTTCATATAGTGATATGAAGCATATGCATGGATTGCATCTTCAGACCCTATTGGAATACGACGAGGTGTGTGAAAATCGTTGCTCATTTTAAATATTTTTGAATCGCTTTTTGTAGAGAGTAATCGAGGTTGTATCGTTATTTTATCTGCAAAGATGCAAAAGATTGAGCGCATTTTTGAACGTCGTCTATTCCTTTGGTATCTGGCGTCACCAATACGATATGAACTTTCATTTGTATAAATTACTTGTTGCACGGCGTTTGCTGTTCATGATTCGTTAAAGCAGCGCCAAATGGTTCACAATGGCCAAGTATAAGGGCCATTCAAATTTGGAGTGGTTTTCACGACTAAGAGTTTTGATATTATTGAATAATAAAGTAGCCACACTTGGGAAATCGCTGTCACTGGCTAGGGTCTTCGTGATTCTTGAATTTTTCCACCAACCTATCATCGGTGATAGGACCGTTAGGAATCTCAAACTAGTCAGAGTGAATACCGCACCGCGGTGAGCGCCATTAACAGTTTCAGGTCGTTATGTGCAGATAAAGCTATTTTGAAGTGTTGAAGCGCTGAACTCATTTCCTTTAGGGTTTTCTCTCTGAGGATACTGTTTTGGCTGGTGCAATCTGGCGATGTTTATATTTGCAGAGGACGTGTGATCCAATTCACGTCAATAGGGTCATCCTTTATATGCGATCGACGGTCAGTCCTTAATTTTTCTACTCATTAAGCAAACGCATATCTGCGTCTGTTCATCGCTATTAAGTTTTAGTGACTTCGAAGACGTTTTAACACTCAAAATTGGTTTGGTGACGAAGTTGTGCTGTGATTCCAATATTAAAGAAATATATGCCAATGAAACATGCGTACAGAATTACGATTGATGAGTGAACAATTCTTGTCTTTTTTGAAATACTGATCTCGAAAACTGCTAATTAGAAGTCAGGACAGATTTGCAATGATTTTCTGTTGTTTCATGTTTTTGTGTGGTGTTGTTTCGCAGTTTATCCTATGAAAAAGAGGTCGCTTTAACTCCCTCCCGTCCTTTCATTGCTACCCTCGCGCATCGCCCTTTTTTCGCTTTTGCCTATTTGCCATTTCCTCCCTGATTTACCAACTTGCTCAAAAAAAGAGACATTTTACGTGAAAGGAGAAGGAGACACTTGTCCCCATGTGTAGAAGTTGTCTGCTTTCAGCTTATGATCGCTTTTTACTGACAATGCCCCTTTTCCAGTCTCTACAACTATGCTTATTACCATATTTTCTAGAATCAATTCTTTAAACTAAAATATGGAGCTCCCCGGTTTTCTTTGTTTATGAGGTATCATTTACGTATTTCATTTTATTGTGAATATTTTGCTCGATCGCATAGTGCACTGCTGATCGCAACCGCCGCTGAAAAGCTCATGAGTGTGAAGGTGAAAGACTCTAATCTTCTGCGTAGGGAAATGAAGACATGCTGCGTATAAACTTGCTTTTCAAATCATCGTGCTGAGCATTCTTCTTTTGAAAACCATGAATTCCTTGAAGCATCCTAACGCTTGCTTCTTGAAATCAAATGCTGACGAAGAATTTAAAGTATAAGGAAGGGGTGTGTTTGAAGTTTCGCAGTAATTCGATGTTATGTGCGTATTCAGGTTGCATATTTGGATACTCTCGACTTGAACGATATTCTGTTAGATGGAATAAAGGAGTGGAAAACCGTAAAGCCGATGATAGGCGAAATGAGGAACGAGCGGAAACAAAAAGAATCAGTTGTCGGCTCTGTGTGAATTCGATGTCTAATGAAATTTGTAGACGATCCGTCCCACTTCGGCTGAACCTCTCTCGTCCAACAAGTGAGCTCCTCTTCTGGCCACTTTGCATATGATTTTTTCACTACGTAACCCATAATCATTTTTAGCTCTTTAAAGACCTTATGCTCAGTTTAACAAATGCTCATTTGAAAAGAATATTGCGAGTGGTGATTGATTTTAGGGCAAAGAGGAAGAGAGTTTTATGTGACCTTTCAAACTGAGATTACAAATGTTCTTGTGTTATAGGGTGGGATTTTATGAAATACCGCAGCGATTGTTTTGTTATGTTGGTGGGGAAATTGTTCAGCCCCGTTGTTCGATCGTAGAACGATTGTTTATTTATATATAAGGGATGTTAACGGTTTTTGACGGCTGCCACATTTACCGTATTTCTCTAAAATTGGCGAACTTTTCTAATGCAAAAATGCATTGCAAAAATGATATTTTCACATCGATGTACAAATGATATAATGGATTTTTGAGAGCGGTTTTTTTTCTTGTTGCAATATTTGCATTATGCTAAGTAATTCTTGAAAGAAAATGCTTAATCAACGCATCTTTTATTCGTCGGTCCATAGGTTTGTTCGAGTTTCACCACCATTCATTTTAAATCTTCTAAGGAGATTTTAAAAACGGACCACGTTGGTCATAACCAGCTGCAT
Source organism: Ascaris suum (assembly GCA_013433145.1). Classification (NCBI taxonomy): domain Eukaryota; kingdom Metazoa; phylum Nematoda; class Chromadorea; order Rhabditida; family Ascarididae; genus Ascaris; species Ascaris suum. The sequence goes on from CM024175.1 coordinate 4,563,667, forward strand.
ACTTTTACCTCATCTTGAATCCGCAGTTAATTTGTCCCAGCGGCCGAGACTAATATATAGACATGGTGTATTTTATATTGGCACCTGTATTGTTTGCGCGTAACCTATTCACTCGAACGGTCATCGTAGATCTTGAAAGTTTGTACGAATCTGTTTGCTGTTTTTGGTATATTGTAGACTCCATTTTGTCAGTTTGATTACTAGTTAAGATATTTGTTTGATCTGTTTATAAATGTTACATTATACGTCGAGTTCTTTCGTCCATTTGAACAAATAAGATGTTGCCAGTTCTTATTTATGTTATTCATTCATAAATTTCATCGTTGATAACTCTTAGGTTTGCATAAATTAAACTTTTGCGTTTATTTTTTCAAAATATTCGACGTTTAAACGAAGGCGGATTCTGAAATAAAGCAATTTGTCCTGTAGCATTTTATAAGAGAGTGAAGAGTACGATAAACTGGGAAGAATTTGATACAATTCAGAGGAAATATCCTTCAATATTTGGGGTCTCTTCACAAGGACGATGCTGAAGTATGCGCCAAATGAGGGTTGATTTCATAGCGGTTAACGACAAGAATCGTTTATTTTACTGGCTCATATTGAAGTCGTTTTTGCAATGTTCTGATGCTTTCACGTTTTGCCATTTATTTTTGTTGATTCTTAGTGGTCTTCACTTAGCTATTTGGCTTCATCGAAATGCCTTCATTTATTCATGTTGCAACTTTATTTTTTTAAATTTCATACAGCATTGTAAAATGCATCTGAGATTTTTTTTTCGTTAACCATTTTCGTCTTCCGTTTATGTTGAATTCTGTTAGAGTATTTGCTAGCGCAAATCGAGGATAGTGAGTTGCTTCTTTGATTGGTGTCGTTTGGGAAATGCACAGTACTCGAATGCACAATACAACCAATAGTGCACTGTTAAGGTGATTGCCGAACATCGCAAGAATAGAAAAGCAATCGGAGCAGCTTTTTATTTTTTCACTGGTATTGGGCGGATCCTTCATGGTCTTTAATACTCGACTTTTTTCTTCCTACAAGGGTTCCTTTTTGAAGAGGTAATTCCTAGGTTTGCTTTCATCAAAACTTAAGGACCTTGCGAGGAGAGGGAAGAGGCATAGTTAACATATTCATAAATTGATTTTTTGTGAAAAGATCACTCTGATTTAGCCAAATACTTCGCCTCAAATTTTTATGGCAAGAGGAGTTATTTGCTTCGGAAATATTCTTAACTTCCTTCAAATTTACAGATGAAGAATTGTAAGTAAGTTAGCTGTAATAAGTTTTTTATAGTTACTCAACTGCCACATAGGTGATGTTTAATGAGTTACATCGTCATCTGTTCTTTTCATATGCCATGAAGTCGATTTTAGTGCATTAACTTTTATTTGTTTTATTAATATTGGCTACCTCCTTTGTTGCCTATTCCATCATATGCGATGAAGTATATGTTTCGCTGAATAAACACAAGTCACATTCTCATTGCTTTTAGCGACACTTCAACTTGAAGCATTACCTGCAAAGGGAGCGTTTCACTGTGTGCTCCTTGATGAACGATGGAAAACAGAAATATTTTCGTGAAGTGCGGTCTCGAATTCCACATAAAACTCGTGTAACATATGGCGGAAGAAAGCTGCCGCTGGTGGCGGCATCTGTTTTCAAAATCACATCCGGGATTTCGTTTTTCATTGTTTCCTACACAATTTTTCAAACTGTCTGATTCAAACTTTTTATTCCAAAGGGCCGCTTATGTGAGACCGCACTTTTTAACTAGAGAATTCCAGCATCGCACGATTTCTCAACATTTTTTGTGCAGTTTTTCAAACGCAATATCCAGAAGGTCATGGAAGTTGCACAGCCGAATGGGCGTTTTATATTGAGGCTCCACATGTGCTGTTTCAATCTGCTTATCTTAGGTCACATTTTTCTTGACGTTAATGTTGAGGTTGCTTGAGAGAAAGCAAGAAAATATTTATGAACTCATCCAGGAGGAAGTTTTTTTGCGCAACGCGAACGGACTTTTCAATCTTACCTCCATTCTGGTCTCCAGATTTTGGATCTCATGCTTTTGATGTAGGATATTGAGCTTTTTTGCATTAAATTTGCTACCTTTAGTTGTGCTAAGATAGTCGCCACATTTCACAAACGGAGCTTATCGATTGTTTAGTTCTTGAAAGGGATACTTTGTTGAAATAGTAACATACTCCTACTCCGCTTTCTTTCAGCTCAATCTTAAACGGCAGACAAAGTTTTTGAAGTTGTGAGCCTCAAAATATATCGTCAAGAAGTTTGGCGATAAGCAGAATCTCCAAATATATGCATTTCAGTTTACAACTCGTAAGAGCATCGTTCCTGTGAAGGCAACAAGAAAGAAATCGTCGCAGATGTGACCACACGAACAAATGTTATCAAAGCTTTCAACTAATATCTGTTCATTTCTCGCAATTCACATGTTATCGGTGCGTTTCTTTGAAAACTTCAAGTGAAAACTATTGAAGCATTCTGGATGCAATATGGACCACAACAACCTGCTTCCATCATACTAGACTTCAATTGTCTGTGACGGTTTCGAAAAAATAAATTGTCATTTATATGCTAGTTGAAGGGAAAGAACAATGTGGAATCAGATTTTATAGAGTTTTAAAGCAGCTCATTGCTTTGATTGAAAGGCGCATTGATTTGTGATGAAACGGTGGGATGCTACATATTGACGGATCGAATAGATCGGAAAATTAATGTGTACGACTTAAAAAATTACTATGTTGTGCAGACTTGAGCAGCTCACCAAATTGTTGAGTCGCCTTGATTGCACACAAGAACGATAATAGAGCATTAGTTGATATATGTGTTCAGCAATGGCAACTGCGCGTAAATATGTTGTCATATTGTTCTCTTCTCTTTTTTTAGCATCGATGAACCATTAGAGCAGGCGCTTCGTTTAAGTGTTTTTCAGTCGTTGTCTGGCATAAAACCTCTGGAGCAGCACATTGTTGAATTGAAGTTGCTGTGCAATTCGATCACTGTCTCTTGAATGAGGGTGTGCTTTGCGCTTCGTTAGCTGCTTTCAGCCCTCCAACTTAACGCTCGACTGAGTAGTGCGAGCTGCCGCTGCTGAAGCCTTGAGCGAAAGGCGATATTGCTAAACTAACTGCTGTTGCATTCGTTTCTCGCAAGGTAGGATTTTTTTAAAATGTGGTTTTCCTCAGCTGAGTGATAGGTTTCTGTGCACTTGCACTTCCTTGCCATCTATCAGTTAGCTGATCAGCTGATTGGTTTAATCGATTGATTGTTTGTTTGGATCAGTGATGTGATCATTTGATGATTTGTCAATAGATATTTTATGTAATTCTTTCGATCAGTTTTGATCATGCTTCAACACAACAATCCTAATTGCTGTGCCGTTTCGATATTTTTTTTTGAACGATTACAGAACAGTCGTTTATACAAAATACAACTGCAACTATCCATTTTCTTGTTGTGGGATGCTACACATCGCTTGCACTACCAGGCCTGATCTGAATGGGTTTCATGTTACATGAATAGTATTAGCCCTCATTAGCAAAAAAAGAACTATAAAATATTGCTTTTCAAACAAGCATTTATGAGCGTATATTCAACACAAATCTCTCCTTCTGAAAAGTTCGGTTGATAGCGGTGACAAGTGCACGAGGGTGATAATGCCGCCATTAGCCAAGAATGCTCCACGCATATATTCGTTGATATGATGCGATCAGTAGGGCGGCTGCAGAAAGATCTTATTTCACTCATATAAATTTTTTAAAAATGTGCTCTTGCAAAGTTTCCACATTTCTTCTCATGTTTGTCTTATTAACGTTGGAAATTGTGACAGAATTAATCGTCCGCATTATTCTATCACCAGTCAGATATGACCTAAAAGCGACTTTCCGGTTGTGAATTCATTTGAAATTGTCATTTCTGCTTAACAATTCGTTATTAGGCGTCTTCTCTCTGTTTCTATTTATTGGACAATCGAATCAGCTGGTAGATCAATGCACATACATTTACCAACTTCTGTTGTAATTAGTTGTCTGTATATATTTGTCGGTATGATGAGGCGTAAGTTTCAAGCTGCAAAAATAGGAAACATCGCATTAGGTTACTATACATTTGTTGTCCGCTTTTATACCATTATGACATCGGTCCGTTCGATAGCGCTAACCGGGAAACCACCGAACTCAATATTGCCAGATTCGATGATATGCAGGATTAAAGATATATGTTGAAACACTTATATATATATATATATATATATATATATATATATATATATATATATATATATATATATATATATATATATATATATATATATATATATATGTTAAATATTCGTTTGTATTTATTTTGAAGCAATGAAATCAAACTTTAGAATTGATACATCAAAATTTTTTTCCAGCGGAATGTTTTTACGAGCAGCTGGATCAGTTAAATGTGAATATTTTGTTGCATACTTTATACTGTTTGCCGGCAGTTCATTAGAGCGGTTGTTCTGCAGAGCGTGATTCCAAGAATTGCTATTGTTCAACCTTCTGTGGCATGCCTTCCCAATGGTATAGTGCCCAAGGCACTACTGAAATTAATAACTGAATAGCACGAACTGTGCAGCTATATTATGGTGCAACGATTTTGTGGGCATTAATCAATCGTATGCTGTGAGCTTATCGATAGTGAACACAGGAATAGGTGATAAATATTCAAATCAGACCACCTCTAACATGTATAAGTTAATTTTAACCTTGCTCTCAACTTGTGTTGTTTAGAGAGGTCTTTTGCAAACTCTCTTTTTTCACTTTGAACTCCAATTCAAGTTCCTTATTTAGTTACCTTAACATTTTCTTTATTTTTTCCTCTTTAAAACTTCTTTGTTTCACACCTTTCAATTCCAGTTTCTGCTACTCCTGCTATTTTTATGTATTACATCTCGGCTCAATAAGCCATTAGTAATATCACATCCAATACTTAATGCATCCATATTGATGCAACTACTAGCCATTAATGCAATAGGTATTTAATTGATATTCTACTTATTCTTTTTCTATGTGATGTTCCATTGAGCTAGACGATGTTCGCAGATAGGTGGGGAAATTGCGCACAACTTCCTTCTTCTAACTAATGATAGAGCACTTTGATTTCGTCATATTTATGGGCAAAAAACCTCTTAGCTGAAAGAAGAACGAAATAATTGAGGTTGCGTGCATACATGCGGCTTATTTGATAGCCGTTATTGAAGTGTAACATCGAACAGACTCTATTCAACGAGGTGCTGATAAATTATTGCTAACGAGTGCGTCGATTTAAGCATACAGTTGTGCTCAGATATCAACGAGTAAAAGGGCCCATAGGTGAATACAAAAAAAGAACAACGTGCAGATAGAGGCAATAACAATGTCTGAGAGCAAATGGAGAAGTGATTGGAATATTAAGAGCTCAAATGAAACGAGTATAAGGTGGTAAAGGGTATTGCAAGTGAAATTCTGCTCGGTCTGCTTGATTTAATACAGTCATCTATAAGCGAGAAAACAGTGGATATTTTTTGCAATGATACAATTTCGTACTTATCAGAGTGGTAATATTACTGCTGTAATTTCATTTCCTCATAGAATATTTTCAGTATTGAAATGGAACGTGAAAGATTGTAATTTTTCATCTTTATTAATAACTTTCATATATATCGTTTTGGGATGTTTAGAGGTGAATTTTTGATACACAGTCGGCATCGTCCAGTCATTTAAAGATTGCCTGAAAGAATATTCACCAAGAACGTGAATCAACGTAGATTACCACTGTGAATTTCATCAACCACCTCAGTGCTGTTGACTTCATACCTATCGAGAGAGGAAAGAAGTTAGCAAGTGATGCTCGTGAGATGATTACTCGTCCATTCTACCTTCGAATGCTTATACGATCTATTTCGAATAGTGCACTTTATGGATGACCAACTTTATTGCATTGCAACGAAAAAGCTCCACATAATATCCAGACTCTCGTGGATCGAAGGTTTTGCGCGCATTTTCTTTCATTGATGGAGGAAACTCCGTAGTATAAGCTTCTATAAGCTTCATAGTAAATGAGAGCAACTTGAAGGATTCGGACGAACATTGCATTATATTAATTAGCGAACTCTGTGTATAGGTGTTTGAAGCTTTAATTGAATATATACCAATGCATGATTGAAAGCATCTGAAAACAATGCGGAATTGATCGATGTTCACGATATTCATCGATTGGGAAAGGGAAACTGAAAGAGGGATCTATGCAGAAGAAAAACAAGTGGATATTTCAGAAATATTTGACTGTTGCGATAAACGTTTTTTCAACGTTCGGAAACAGGGTTGATTTATGTGGGATGAAATTTACAGAGTACAGCGCGGAGCGATTTTCATTTCCCCAGTCACACAGTTACTAAACGAAGTGATAAAAGAATTCCTCAATGTTGCAATCGACTTCAAACTGACAGTTTTATTTGAGGAAATTAAGAGAATTCAACAAAATGCATTGTTATAATATGCCACCAAATATATGCCAACATCATGTGATGTGAAATTTATTTGTACTCTCAAAAGAGAACACAACACATTATGAAAGCGACGCCAATTTATAGCAAATGAAGAGAATCTAAGGACTCTTTTTATTTTGCTTCAAGAGCATCTGCAATATGCGGGAGAGTACTTCAGTGTAGGTGTACAATAAAAGTGTTTAACCATAAGGTACTCGCTCTGAGCGTACCGCAAGAAGGATTTAGTAACACTCAGCGTCCTATTCTTTTTGATTCATTCGATTGGATCACTGCCGTCGTGGAGAAGTGCCATTACTATTAATGATATCCGGGACGCTGAATATTAAAATATGCGCTCGTTTTCATCATTTAAATGAACAGGTTAATAGAGGTAAAAAAGACTAGAAAATTTTGTAGAGTTTTCGAAAATACAACACGCTTTCCATCAGTGCGCTCATAGTTCATTATAGGAAAGCTATTTCCTTCCAAAGAAATGATTATTTACGCTTTCTCAAGCTCGTCAATAGGAACAACAATTAGTTGCTAGTTGAGAGCATATCGAGATAAATTACGCTAAAATCTTTTTATGTAGAAATTAGTGTTGCTTACCGAAAAAAGGGATTATTTGCAATAGAGTATTATTGTTGAGTGCAATAGTTAATTTTTTATGTTAGTAATGATATTTTAATTACTTTCATTACAACAATAAATCACTGAATGTATTATTCCACTTGTGATTTAAATGGCATTTGTTATTTATTGTTATTACTATTAATTATCTTTCAGCTTGTGACTATCCTATCGAATCCCCTCAGTCATCGCAAATACTTTGCTGTGCTTCTAATGACTGAAGAACGATTACGATAGATGTCATAATGCTTGACTGAACTCAATGCAAAAAATAATTAAGTAACGATTTGCACTTCAAATAGACATCATTTACAAGCGTTCGTAGGTATATCGTTTATATGGAAGAACCGCTCAAGTTTGCATGAGCAAACTTTGACATGGATGCTTACAAACATTATCCTTTTGTCAAAATCAGTCAAGAAATGAATAAACTGAGCACCTGAAAGATTGCCACATTGGCACAGAGGTTGCAACAATCCATGCCATTTTATGACCACAACATCCCTCATATAATGTTCAGTTAATATCACTGACACTTCCTTCGTTATTATATCGAAAGAATTGCTTTTATGGATCTGTCCAGATCTGCATTTCTCGAATGCCTTATTATGACATCATTTTCGCAAGCGTGCTTGTGCTGTGTGTCTGTCTATCTATCCGTCTGTTTGTCTGCCCTTTTCCAATTCATGAGTCTCAATACCTTCAAGGGTGTGTGAATCTTTCTTCGGTGGCTTCATGTCAGCCGTTGCAGAAGGATTTATGGATCTAACGTTTTTGTTTTTTTTTTTTTTACACAGAAAGGGACCACTAATTTGCAAATGAAGTTTATTCTACTGACTGGTAGATGATGTCAGAAAGTGTGCCGTCGGTGAATTTTCTCGAAAATTATATCCTAAGACTTTTTGCTATCGTTTTGCATATTTGGCCAATGGATTGAGCTGATAGTTTGAAAGTCAAAAAAGCGCATATCCTGCCAGCCTCGTTGGTGCGTTTTCCTCCTCGTTTTTTTGTTAAACTTGAGGCGAACTCATTTAGCCGTTTTATTGCGAATTTAGTGATCGTGACGTTTTGAAGGGAAGGCCAATGTATCGGGACTATGACAGTGTGCTAAAGTGCGCCGAGTGATGGTTTCTAGATCGGCAGTGCTTGCTTCTTGTTTCATTCATTCCTATCAAATTTCTGTTTGCATTTCTTTCCGACTTTTCTCTGCGTCCTCTTATTCTCTAATAGAGCACACATATCCGATGCAGATAATAAGTTGAGCCAGCATGAAGTCATGAAAAAGATTATGTGCATCATTCATAGTATGCACAATCATCCGCTAACACAGCCAACAGACGCAGACATGCACATATACCCACGTACATAGACGTACACAAGCAAACGCAATAGACACAGACATTCACTTTGTTGCTCTGCTTATTTGAGTTTTTCTTTTGCTCGGCGGCTCGCCTCAATTCAATAAAACATCACGTTGAACAAACGTCTTCGCGGGTGTCATTCATTCTCGAGACTGACGTTGACTTTTTCATCGTCGTCTGTTAGTGGATCATCGTAATTCTTTAGGTCTAAACTGCACTCTTTTTTTTTCGGTATGCAGCTTATTGTTCCGTGCTTGCGACTTTGCATTGCATACGCTATTGCATTTGTCAACGCTGAATCGCATTTGTCAACGGTGAGAAGTTTCGGCTCTTTTGAGCGTATTGATCTCATAGAATAGATTAAAGATGGCTCAAAGGAAGTGCATACGCGTATAAACATCAACCATATAATAAAGATTTTGTCTTAATGACTGCATATATTCTTGTAATATTTGTTTTGGAGTAGTGCCAGCGATATGGGGAATATGTGACACATGATTAACGAATCCATCATTGACCCTAATAGTTTTCTCAAGTTTTTCTATTTTCCTCGCAACGTTTAGGGAAATGACGTTTTCAGATGGTGTGTAAACTGTTTTCCCGAGTGAAATTGAGAGGAAAAAAAAATAAAAATCTCATGCTTCACACGATGTTTCTAAGTGCACATCCTTCAAAGTATTTCACTTTCTACAATTTGTTGTGCAAATGAAAACAAATTTTGTTTGCAAGATAATAGGATTGAATAAGTTGTTGCAATAGAGTGGTACATTTGTTATGTGTTTTTGAGAGAAAAGGTGATTGAATGGGGTAGGGAGGGGGATAACGTTGGCCCAATTTGCTTGGTGAGGAAACGACCAGTAACTTTCATTGGGATCAAGGCTAATGTGCCGGAAACGTGCATTTGATGTTGCCTGCGATAGCCGCATCCTCAAAATTTTTACCGCATCCTCTAAAATGTATTTTACGATTATTTGTCTTTCATTGACGTTTTTTTGGGGGTATGAACGCACTGCATTGCAAGGCACATTGCGATATCGTTAGCAGTTTTTGATTTTATATACCGTGATGATATTTTATCAAAATTGAAACTAGTGAAGCTTCATAAAGACGTACAAAATTGCAGTGAAAATATCTAAAAAGGCAAAAACTTCATAAAATCAGCCTAATTTATTAAAGGAACCATCGGGGCGTGGAGAATGAAAGCACTGCGTCGTTTAGTTGAGTTGTATGTGACTTTAAAAAAGTTGAATCACATCAAAGAACACAACATAAATGAGTGGGAACATGAAGAACGAAGAGTATAAACAACAACAGCTCAGAAGTCGGTTTCGAAGATATGCAAAAATTAAACCTTCATAAGAGGCATGTGAGCATGGAGAACTTCTTGCTGGAAACAATTTCAGGGGGCAGAATATTCGAGACGCTGATGATATTTTCAGGTAGACAGATGCTAAGGGAGTTCGATAGTTGGTTCAATAAGAGCCCTTGAACAGTTCCAAGAAGGCGGTTCACATAAATTCACATAAAATGCTTCTGTGGGTTCTTAGCTATTACTCTATCAGGTTTCAAGAATAATTAGTAAGCCTATGTGCAATATTGATCAGAGATAGATGTTGCATACGATAGGACGTCATTGCGATATTTGTCTGCAGTTCTATGGCAAGAAGCATGGACAATCCACATAGCAACTATGAACATTTTTGCCAAAATATAACGGCACTTAGCCTTCCATTTCATGTCACGTTGAAGAAAATTCCCTGATCACTTATAACCCTTAAGGTGATCATAGATTTCCACCGAGATGCAACTTGTTGTCATGACACGATCCCACACTTAACTTATGACGGCCACGTCTAGCTGTGAGGTTCTTGATCATTCATAAAATGATGTTGAATCATGCTAGAACGTATAAGGGTCAGTGGAGGACAGTGGAGGTCAGGTTAGGGTCATCGATAGTCCAGTGAATTTTTGAGGTCATCGGCAGATAGTTTGCACCTCCGTGGTAATTACTCGTCCACATCATTTACTTAGGTGAAAAATAGAATAAACCTAAGAAGGCTGCCTTGGAGTGGATCATTAGAGGGAGGAAGATAACTGAGAGAACACGAAAAATACGACGTACGAGAAGAGAGATGTTTTTTAGTTATTCATCTTCAGATGTTCTGGTCATTGTTTTTGCAGAGGTAACTGACATTGCAGCAGTTAATCATAGATGCCTTCAAATACCAACTTCATCGCGAGTTTGCTATATGGCAGACAACACCAAATGCCCTAGCATCACCTCTGTATATATTTGTCAACAGTTATTTGGCGAGGGGTGGATTTACTGGTGAATAGGCATGCTCCTCAGGGGAGTCAAACCAGTTCATATTCAACTAATTTTTGGCAGCAAGCTCCTTGGCGGTGTATATCCTCATGTTTATTTCCATTAGATTATGAACCTATGGAATAACACTTTTAGCTTCAAACTGTAAACTTAATAAACAATGTTTGGAAGCATTTGTAGACCGTGGTCTTTTTTTCTCCGACTACAACAGATGTTTCCGATAGCTGTCCTACACGAACAAGAAGAAAGTGAGCACAAAGACATATTGGAACGGGAGACAAAAACCATCCTAAAAGACTCATCAGTAGTAGGATGCCAGGGAATCAGGAATATAAGGCGGTTTATCACTCAGACAGGTGAAATGTCTTCAACGTAATTTCAGTGTTTTTGTCAAGGAAATCGATTTTCTCCTCGCAGAGTTTATAAAACCCTATAACAGTCATATTATCATCCGAGAAACTGCACATAAATGAATTAGTAAATCTCCGATTAAACATCTCATCTCAATGCAGTGATTCGTTAATGTCGCAGACGTTGCCGATCATTGGTGCATTCTTAACCCTTGTGCTCATATAACGAATGATCACCTTGGGAATACCCGAATAAATGACTCTCTTCTCGCAATTCGTTGCGTGTTTATTTTCCTCCGAAGTATTTTGACAGGTGACTTTTTCATGAATTATAGGTGACTAAAATAGCATTAAATGCATCCCGCTGCCTATGTTTCTATATGACCTATCAGCAACAGCATCTATTGGTTTGCAACGTCTTAAAACCACAACTTTGCTTCTCACATCGAGTACATGTTGGCTTTTATTCGGCATGTTTTTAACGACTGCAGAGATGATGTCTACAGTCACGGTTTTCGTAAACAAAATTGATTGCGGGTGGTCTCAAAAAGATTTGTGAGTAAGGAGTACATTTTTGACCGCTTGTAATAGAGGTTAAAATTTGAACAACGCAGCAGTAGAGAGGGTAATTTTTATCACTTTTTTTTTCAAAGAAGCAATCTTGGTGGACGTATGCATAAATCCCATTTACTGTCCCGATTACTCGTCTTGCAATTTACTGTCCCCAACTTCGTCGATGCTATTTGAAAAAAAAGGATATTTTTTTCGAGGAGAAACGCCTTTTTGCGTAAAATTAGCCAATTTGTTGATACTGCTGATTTCTTGATACGGAAGTAATTGAATTTTGCACTGTTCTTTGTCGCTCTTCATCCAGCAGAATTGAAATTGGCTTGAGTTATTTTCAAGTGCACATAAACATAAAATAGGAAAGCAGAAATTCTTGATAGTTTATTGGAAGAATGCGAGTGGAAGAGAATTTGTGCAGCGTGATACGTGCTAATCTACGAAAGCAACAAATGGGGATGGCGTTTCCTTGTGGATTGTCATTCAATTCTTAATCAACATACGCTTTTTTGCCGACTACTGATTAATGATTGAAGTTGGCTTTTCAGCCTTTTTCTTCCACTTGCAGCTTTAAAAAAAAAGCACGTATAGCCACTTTTTCTGCTAAAGTGCTCAGTCAACACGATTGCTTTCTTCTCCGAGGAGCGCGGATCTTGGGCGAAATTTGGAGGCGACTTAAGTGAAGCGGTTGAAGAGCATCGAAATCTGAATCTTCTTCAAAAGCATAGCATTAAAATATACTATGGAACATGTAATACAACTGTGATGGCTCAAAGTAATTAACCTGTGTAATACGAAATTTGATTTCTCTAACAACGATCACGAGAAGGCTTACACAGCGAGAGCAATTCCACCTATTTCCATTTGCCAGTTTTGACCGAATTCGCCTCTAAGAAACATAATTTTTGTCGTTGGATTGCGATCATCACTAACTCGATATCGCACACTACCATTAGCCACAAGAAGCAGCAGCCAGGCTGCTCTTTTGATGCGGTTTAGCGCCTGTTACCTAATGTAATGAGAGGGGCTGCATTTTGCTTGCCATTTCGAGTGCCACTCACTATGTTTATAGCCTCATCTGTTATTTAAAACGCTGGTATAGCATAGGCCGACGTACGACCTACTGGTGTAATGTTTGTTTGCTTCAACGGAATTTCGTCTTTCTTAAACACTGCTGCTTTTATTGGGAACTTCAAACTTGCTTCATATATAATGGTGAAATGCTGAAAGGCAATTAGTGCCGATCAATTCAACTTTTATTAAAGGATGCAATATCTTGAAGCGGAAAGAGGTAGGAGGTATATCGAGAGGTTGTTGAGTGATGGCTTTGAAAAGTTCAAACAGATGTCGATGTAATGCTTTTTCGAGGCGATCGTCAATGAGGCAACCCTTCATTGAAGCGGCAAATAACACCACCGCTTGTGAAATGCTTGCTGTATAAGCTTGCGTACGCTTCGTTCGCCGCTCTTGATTCCTGTAACTTAGGCTAATGATCCGATCGCAATTACCACGATTCGTTCACTTCTCAATCAAGCTGAAACTTTGTCTTCCTAACATTGTGTTGATTGTCCATTCGTGATCGAGTTGCTTTCAGTTAGCTGTCTATTAATGTATACATTTAGTAGACACCGTGTTATAGTGCGAAATTGTTTTCGTGAAGATTGTGCGAAAACGTTGAGCAGCGTGATTACGCTTCCCAGATGAGTGCATTCATATATTTGCAGAATTTCCACATTTACGATTCGTTTTTTGATATTACATTTTTTTTTCTCTTTTGTAAAAATTTTCAAAACATAGAATGCTAATAATTCTTTCGTTTTCAATGATTGTAACTCTCACTTGTTTTATGGAATTTTTCACCGTTATTGCACAAATAGGTGAACTTTATTGTTGACAACGTCACAATCACAACTATTATCACGCTTAGGTGACCAACACTTAGATGGCTTCATTGTTAAGTTTACTTAACAACATATATTGATAAGACATGACTGATAAGGTGTTTATTATACCTTTGAGATTCTTATACCCATAGTCTTGTATAGAGTGAAAAAGGTAGAATCTTACCGCACGGAAGAGAATAGAGCTGTACTGAAATCGCGCACAATACCGTGAGAAGTAAATTTCGTTTGTCAATTAGTGGTGCAACTGCTCTTATCACAAAAACGTCAGCAAACGTAAAAATATTGCGACATTAACGAAACAGCAAAGAGTAAACGAAACATAAATCTGAGACGTTCATCTGAAATTAAATGAGCCTTCATGGCCTATTAATGTCGTCTAAATTAAACAAACGAAAGAAGCGGCTATTCAATTGTGCGTTTATTGCACTCTTCCGCACATTTCATTTGTAAAAGGGCGCTGTGATGAAATCGTGCCTGCGTGGATGTGTGTATATTCTGCCAGTTCAGTACAATTATCCTTGGAACCAGCGAAGTTAAAACCATAGAATTGGCTGGGCATAATGTAAACCATTGGTTGACCTCCTATACCACAATTCATGTCTTTCCATATGAAAAAGAAAGCGAATGCAGATGTTTAAAAATGCCAAAGTGATTCCGTGAGTTTCTGCAGGTGGAATTTCTATTTTACACCGAACGAGCAGTAAAAAAAACCGTTTTTTTTTGGATGATTCGTGCGAGCATTCGGATTCGATAAAATATGGGACTAGTATTGTGCATATTTTCTTACTAACATCTTATGAAGTTGGTTGCTCATATGAGCGGAGTAGATTGAATGAGTCATTGCTTTGATATGAGGCCGTCTCCTCCCACTCGGTTTACCGCTCGTCTTCACATAAATTCAAAGGAATGAGTATTTGAATGAAGAACAGCACTCAACTAATGGAAAGTTCAATTATATGATTGCGCTGAAGAAAATTTCCACTCTATTTCGCAAGAACTGCTTGTAAAAATTCCATGAAAAATACCAAATTGATGCCAATAATGACAATTCGATTTACGTAACTTGTTGCACTTTAAGTCGATGCGATGCAAAATTAGCGAGACTTTCTGCTATCTTTTGATGTGGAATCGCCATCGTTGAAAGATTCCACCAAAAATTAGCGGAATTAGAATTCATTAGGCATAGGTGGCAGTTTGAAAGGTATCTTTTGATATGGAAGGGGACAGGAAGAAATTTAATGAGTGGGAAATTTGTGGGTAAAAGCTTAAATGGTCCCCTTGTCTCACCTGTTAGGACACTATCCCCAACCCCTCTCCCCTTCCAGATTTGCCAGATGTGATTCGTAGCGCTGTTTTGTGATTTCTTAAACCGTGGTAGCTCATTTAATTCATACAAAGTGTTTACTAATGTTTAGCTGTGAAAATCAAACAGCGAGATGGAAGGATGATCATGCAAATTGCATGAAATTTTCCAGCGTCGAAAACAACTTGCGTATAATAATATTAATAATAATAATAATGCGTGTTTTCCAAACGCCCATCAAAGTACCATGACTCTATCGATTACGTCGTCTTTGAAGCTAATTGAAAGCAAAGAGATGGCTTTATCTGTTGTTCATCCAACAAAAGAACAAAGCATTTTAAAACAAATATGGAAATTTCTAAATTCGTCAAACTGCAAGGAATATAATTATGTTTAGCTCTATGTGGCATTGTAATGTTTATTGCAACTTTCACATAAAAGATCAATTGCAAGTTGATTTGAATCGCTCATAATTCGTTGTGATAAAATTCAGCAAATATATGAACTGTGAAGACGGCCTTCTAGTTTGACGACACAAATTGCATACGTTGTAAGAAACTGTGATAATAAAATGATATGCTATAGTTTGGTGTTACGACGCTGTAAATTTACTTTTGTTATTACGTGGTGTTATTATCTGATCGAAAAAACGAAACAGTTCATTCATGAGATATTCCATATTGTGGATGGCATGAAACAGAGCGGTGATCTTGTGATATATGTTGAACCTCAATGAGTGAGAAAGGGGCTGTCTGGAGTTGAGAAGAGCAGTGGACCTTATATACTAAGATATCGATCGTTTTGGGAGGAATTCATGCTAGAATACGGCAGAAGGCATTCTGCTGAATATTTCTTTCTAGATGCACGATGGTTGCACGCCAAGTATAATGATTTTATTTCATTTTGTATGGTGTTAGTGCGGTGAGCGTTGAATGCTGATCGTCATTAGCTAGGTTTGTGACAAAAGTTTTGATAACTTTTGAGAGAGAGAAAGAGAGAGATGCTCAGTCCACCTAAAACGATGTTGTACATTCGAGCTGTCACTTGCCAATGTCACCAATGAAGAAATTCGTTTCCTTTTCGATAATTTCTTCCTCCTTATTGGCGCATACTTCATCTCACTTTAGTGCATTTCGAAACCTGTGGATTAAGCTCTTCTCGAATGCACTTAGCAAATTCCCTCACAAATAATTCCTTGTAAAATCGGTGGATATGTCCGAAAGTGGAAAGAGTGTTCGTGTCGTAAGAACAACGGTGAAAAGGATATTTTAATGTTGTAAATGCGATCACCATTATTTTCTTCCTTCCATTTCTGAACTTCGTTATCTTCGGCTATTCTATAATATCGGCAGAATATCTTTGCTTGGTTTTGGCGTTGACAAATTATCGTCCAGGAGAATATACTCATAACAGCATTGAGATAATTTACACAGCTCAGATTTATTCAACAATTCTTTATACCATAAGTTCAAGATTTTAAGAGTTATATCCTTGAAAAGGGTAATTTTCCAACACTACAACTAGGCGAGAGATTGCTGAGAGGTCGAAATCTTTCATTGCTGGGTAACACTTCGGAATTTGGTGGAGTATAAATGATGGCTCTCTTTTGTCCCTAAAATTTTTTCTTACGCTAACGTGCAAATGCGCGTTTGCTGTGAGTTGTTTCTACACAAATGCAAAATAACGATGAAGGAAGAGTCCCGAGGGAAGTTTGGTAAATGGAGCATTTTCTTTTTCAGCAACATCGATGCATTCGGCTTGAAGCAGCGCTTGGATTCGGCAACTACAAGATTTGAAGAAATGTTTTATGAGACCACCTTCCTCCCTCCTTTCCCTCCGTCGACGCGATATTCTGCAGCATCAACACAAATGTTGATTTTGAAAAGCGGAAAATGCACTAGCCTACAAGCTCGAATACAGTGCGGCTGTCCACAACAGGCTTCCTTATTCCGAATATGAGAACTATTTCTCACTATGTACATATAGACGTTGAAGTTTGGCGTGGTATTAAACCTTCCTATTCCTTCGTTCCTCTCTTTCCTCAACAGGATGGCTTTCACATGTGCACTGATTTTGAAAGGCTACGCCAAATTTCAACCCTCGAACTTATAAAGTAAAAGAATTCATAGCCTTCTTAGGCAACTGTCAAGCAGGAGTCCATAAGTGCCCATTTATAGGTTAGTGATAGCCGATATCAGCATTAATATAGAACGATGATTGCGCAGCAGATTTTACCTTGAGCACTGTCATGGTGCTCACCGCTAACGTATTTCAAGGAATGTGTTTGTTTGTGTTAATTAGCATGAGCATTTTTAGCGGCCATTAGGAACGCAGTTGTTTAGTCCGCTTGCATGATACTTCAAAAGAATCGTCTCCAGTTGTGAACACAGCATCATTACTGATTTAGAGGACTTTCCACTCCTCTACTGCGAGAATTTTCTGAGCTCTTGTTAAACTTATGGTTAACGTTTGATTAATGAAATTATGCGTGCTAAATTTATCATTTTTTTTTAAATAGAGTAGTCAAGGATCGGTTGATCATAACAGTGACCGAGAATTCATATCCAGTGACTCAACATTCTTATCATGCAAAACACGCACGTTGCATTTAGTAGTTTTCAAGTCGATATCAGATGCAAAAAGAGAGGCACTTAAGAACTGCAATAAAATAACGTGAGAATGAGTACGCTTCATGGCAGAAAACACATCAAAAATAACAACATTGTTAGCAGTTGTAATCAACCTGATCCTGATTGCTAATTTAAAATTAATCGGTAAACTCAACAGGTATTCCGCTAATCAACAATACCTGTTCGGTGAATAAGTTGAGCATTAAGAAACATAGTCGAGTAAACGTTATGGTGAGCACAATGCGTTTGAAGATCAGTGTATAAGTATTGAATACTTGAAGTGGATCACGATGAGTCATAAGCACGGAATGCCTGCGTGGCTGATTATTTTGCTTCTTTTCTTCACCCGAATAGGACGCATGAGTGCAATAGTTAGTTCCCAATTTTGCGTGACACAGATCTTCATTAGGTCTTTCGGAAGTGCTTGTCCATTATATCTTGTAATTATACACATTATGTTGATTTTTCAACAATTGCAAGTTTACGAAATGGTTGGTCAGCATTTCCTTCGCATCGGTGCAAGATGTGCGTCATAGGTCGAACAAACTTATTCTAATCGAAATGTCAACAAGCTCGATCTTTCATGATGATGCCCAAGTCCCCAATCTTTATGTTGCAGACCAAAACGGGAAAATGAGAAAGTCGAAAGATTTTCGCCAGTAGTTCATTATTTCTGAGCGGAAAGACTGTGGGGACTGCAGTGAGCCCCGCAAAGTCTGTTTTTTGCGGAATTCGCTGTAATCGTTGGCTCTCACCTAGGCCTGCATAAAAGCAATTCTGTGCAACTCTTCCACTAGGCCCTATAAAAGAAAGGTGAGGGAAAAACGGCAAAGCTGAATCCTTCCTTGTAGTTCTCCTATTGAAAACCTCTGTGAACTAAAGCTATCTTTCAACAATTTCTTCTCCGTGCAGTTCTTTTGCAGAATCGACGAGTGCATTTTCTGTAGAACTTCTCAACGAATGAACATCGCCATTTCCATATCATTTGGCCTCTTTCTTCTTTGCAACGGTCTTGATGGTGAGCGCGATTAGCTAAAGTCTGCAAAATCTGCATCAATATTCAATTTTCATGTCATAGTGGATCGGTGATCATCCTGTGTGAAGCAATGTCTTTCAGAGAGAGACATCGCAAATGTTGGGAACTTGGTTTGCATCATTTTACTGTTCATCACAACTGCCTTACTAATATTGCTTCCATTGCTTTGCATTTTGTTGTCTTCGGAGATATCTGCAGGTAAATCCCATACCGTTCTACTGAATCCTTATTTTACAATTTCTCGTCAGATTTTCTTCTCACCATGATGCATTCATCGATCTTTTCCTTCAATCTGCTTCCTATTTTATGTGCAATCTACTAATGCACCTTTTACCTCTTTTCTCGAAGGTAATTATATCTTTTCATTCTTTTTATGCACACTTAGTTTATATTTGTGCGAAGTTTGTAATGAATTCAATAGATGTCTAGTGCGCTATTCGTTCGATTAGCTCTTTTATATTCTTTTTGTTAGCGTTCAATACAATTTGCAATATATCCCATCACTATCGTTAAACTTTGCTCTCTCATGAACAGCTTAACATTGAAATCATTTCTAATATACATTCGAGGGGAACTTTCATAATTTATAAGCTTTCAAATAATTCTATCATTTTCATAAACGAGCAAAAATAAAGGCAACTTCGATATGCTGAACAATTCTTTTTTTGTGAGGAGAATTTCTTTCCATATTTTTTAGCGTATTATTTCCGTGTGAAATCTCCTCAACGAATATTCTCATTGTTTTTTTTTTTCGCCTTTAAACGAATAGAATTTCTTCTAGTAGAGAGAGTGAAACAATTTTGCGGGAATTTTCAAATATTACTCACCTATCAATAATAATAAATTTCACATTTAAACATCACAAAAATTTGCATTCATTATCGGAATTCTTTTCTGAAATATTTCACCTATAGACGACGTTGAGCGCAATTTTTTTTTTAAGTTCTTCTTCAGTATAATTTCAAATGGCCTATTATAAAAGGGATTTTGCTTCGAAACTGCGCGGAAGTAATTTCATTCCTCGGAATTTCGCTGCTTCTCTTCTGACTCTTAACCTTTCGCCTAACAGTTTAATCGGCACTCATTTGCTGCAGTGAGTTATTCTGATTCAGTGATAAAAGCGCAAATATCATTGAAGCATCCATCGTCTCATGAGAGCGCATCGGCTGACGAATACTAGAGATGGAGAAA
Organism: Ascaris suum; assembly: GCA_013433145.1. Classification (NCBI taxonomy): domain Eukaryota; kingdom Metazoa; phylum Nematoda; class Chromadorea; order Rhabditida; family Ascarididae; genus Ascaris; species Ascaris suum. The sequence goes on from CM024175.1 coordinate 4,583,482, forward strand.
TGGAGAAAGAGAGAACGGTGATGGGAGAAAGGGAAGACGTCGTAGAGAAGTGAAAGAATGTCTCCGGCATGGCAAGAAAAAAATCGAGTTAAAGTAAATTGTTGCTAGACGCAATATCCCGTTGCTTGGAGTGTTCATGTTTAAGCAGAGGTGGTACGTTAGCTTCCACCTACCATCATTTTCCTGACATCCGAAATTTCAGGTGGCATGTCTTATTCCAGCTTGATGCTTCCATCGAAGCAAATCTTCTAACCCCGCTAACGTCAGCACTGATAATAGATGCAGCTACATGTTATGAAGATATCATAAATTCGTTATTGCAAGTAATTCACTCTAAAATGGTTGCAACAGCCAAATTTTTCTTAGCGTATTCGTGAACAGTATAAAATGACCGATCACATATGAAGTATTTGCTCAGTATTATTGTGGCATTTTCTTAATACCCCAAAAAGATTTTGTTCTTGATGAGATTCTCACAACAAACTCTTAGTAATTCGTTTCGGTATCCAATTATTATCCAATGGCCGAGACTAAACGTTTTCCGCTTGTTGCTCTTCGCCTTAACATCAGCACTTTTGAAAGAAGAATTCGTTCAACATCAAAATTGCATGAAAAATTCACAGTCAGCTGCCTGCTGTTTGAAAAGTTCGATCTTATTTTGGACCATCAATTAAGAATTTAAAAGATTCGCCTTTTATTCAAATCAATTTCCCTGAGATGCCTTTTAGGCTTTCTCAAGACAAGTTCCCCCGGCAGCGGTCTCAAGCTTCGCAATTTCCAACATTGAATCTATCGCTCAATTGCTCAACTTCAACATCCTATGAGTATGAAAACTTCTTATGATGAATTCATTTCAGTGATGGAAATCAGTTCAACTCAGGTGAGGCCATTGTTGGCTTACATGCGTTATACGAGATCATCATCCATGGAATGTAATGTTTAACATGCTGGTTTTATTGTTTGACATATATGCTTGCTCGTAAATACCGTCAGTGTTGGAGACAAGATGCTGTGAGAGTAGTTCTTTGATTCAAATTCCGCTTGGAATGATTTATTGAATGTGGGCAAGATTGCGCATTTTCTATTTAATCTATTTTTGCATATCGTTGTCGTCGCCGTTTGATAGCTTGCTAAAGCGGGCATTTTTATTTGCGCTAACAAATTTTGTCTATGGAAAGCACAAATCATTAAGACGTATTTATGCATATGTAATTATCTGCACGTATCCGCTCGTCTTTCGGTCTGCCGAGTAGTTTGAACTCGGACGTCATTGCATGTGACTTATAAACCTTGTTGGAGAAAAGCGTTTATCACTCAGCAATTCAGGCGCAAGTTCCATTTTGATCCATCAACACCATGACAGGTTATGAACAGAAGCGCAAGGTGCAAATCATCGAGTGAGAAAAACGATCGTTTTATTAGAAACCTTTTCGATCGGTGTTTTCGTCAGAAGGCCGGTGCTCGTTGTAAAAAATATTGCGAATATTTCACTTTCTTTGTCACTTTATTAAAGCGTTTCTTCTAATCAGCACGGAAATGCGAAAACGCATATGCGGTGCGCTATTGCAAATATTGGTTTCAGTGAACAACCGGTCTAGAAATGTCGTGTTAAATTCGCACATTTTTTGAAAAAGCTGAAATAAGAGTGTCTATCTCATGCAATTTCACCGTTTATCGACCTCATTCCTCTATGATAAAAAAGCTGAAATAAGCGCATCATGTTGACACAATGTTTATCCATAAATGCGTACATTTGCTAGCCTATTCTAATGCTTTCGTCTCGGAGACCACGGAAACTACAGCGATGGAACTTGACAGGAGTCACTGCACGGTAGAGATGTCCTCATTTTGTCCTCTGTCCTCACTCATTTTCTGATTGATTTTCTTCCTGAAGTATTCACAATCAACTACCTCATGAAATTTTTCCACGTAGCCATCCCAGTGAGATCGAGATTTGCGTTTTATGTACTGTTACAATTTTGCGTCTTCGAACCGCACTATGGTGAAATCATGTCTGCGCAAATATACATATTTATGGGTATTTCTGTCTATCCAACAGTTTTAACTCGGATTCTGTTGAAGGTGAAGTGAAGAAATGATTGTCAGCTGTGATTTTCATTACGGGAGGATCTCCAGTGCCAACATTCCAGTTGATCCATCAAGTTTGACAGAAGTACACTCACGTTAATGCATCTTAAGTTTTGCTGGGTTTTGTTTTTACACGAGTACGGATTCCATTTTACACTGTTCGGGTCACTGAAAAATAAATGTTCCTTGGGAGATTTATCGAGCGGTTGTGTCGCTTAAAATATGGATCCATTATTGCGCTCATTTTATTATCTGTTAGCAATTTATAAGAGTGTTTGCTAAGTGGAGTTGAATTGCAGAAGCACACATACAGTTTCCCATACGCTTTCATGATGTCGGATATGAGATTTCGGCAAGCGGCATGGTGAATACAAAGCGCACTCTAGGAATTTCCGCATTGATTTTAAATATTCATGCCGATGGTAACTCCAGTTAGCTGATATTTATGGTTGCAATACTTGTTCCACTTGTGAATGTTTTCACATTTATGTATTGCTTTGCACTGATTTCATTGATCGGCTAATTTGTATACGTGCTCCATTTTCCTCCTCCACGACTGCTGCCTAGCTACTTCGTCTTATTACGCTCTGTTGTCGACTTCTCTTCTATTGAGATGGGGGAAATTCTCTGAGAACATTTTTCGTGTTGAATGTAGCGAATGACAGAGCGATTTACAAGGTGATGAAAGTGCATGATGGCAACAAAAGAAGTCATTATTCACCTTCATGAAATTGGCAGAGAAGTGATATCACTCATCGACGAACCAGCTTTTCTTTTCAACTTTGCTATTTCACCTAAAGAGTTAACGGAAGCATATTCTGGCCATGCTGATCCGTGCGTATGTATAAGTTCCATTCTTTATATATATATATATATATATATATATATATATATATATATATATATATATATATATATATATATATATATATATATATATATATATATATATATATATATATATATATATATATATATATATATATATATATATATATTTCCTCTGAGCATTTTTAACCCACTTTTTTCATGCACACCTTCCTTCCCCTTGTGCCTCACGACCTTTAATCAACTTTCATATAATTTTTTCTTTTTTCTCTGTTACCTTAGTTACAATCGTTGAGCCTTAGTGAATTCCTATGAGACAGTGTGTCTCATGAAACAGTCCTAAATTGCGAACCTGCACAGCAAAAAATAGTAAACATATTGCGAAACCTTTTAATCTAATTTTTGATATTTATTTACTGCATAGTTTCTTTCCAGTTCATAAACTCAAGCATCCATGCAAAAGTGTTTCTTCAGCCCCTTACCTAGTCATTCTACGTTCATTTTTATGTACTTGCATCCGATGATGTCATTGCGATTACCTTCAATCTTTGTCTGCTCAATTAAGCACATGGGATCGCTTGCAACGGGCAAAACGCTAATTAATCAAATTTATTCCGCTTGCTACCATTACATGATCTTATACGATGCAAGCAGCAATATTATAATGCATCATTTTCATGTAATTCCGTTGCATTCTTACTGAATGTTGTCTATTTGAATCAGAATTTTAATGCGAATGAAAGTCCCCCGGGGAGGGGAAGGGAGAAGGAGTGAGGCCCATAAATTAAAATCTCTGCAAGTGTGGGAAACTCAAAGCACGAGAAGCTTTTCGCCGTTGTCTCTCGAAGACGCTGAGGCTAATTCTTTCAAATAAAAGAAACATGCGCGAACGTCATTATAGTGGAAGAGAAAGTTGAGTTGAATGAAAAAAAAGGTATGGTGCTCTGAACAGATCATTGAACGTCTTTTTCAGACTGTTGTAGGTATGTTTCAAGATGAAATATATGCGTGACTTGAGTCGTATTTGCACGACACCTTTCCACCTTTGTATCATTTCATTCTAATATCGTAAGGTTGCTTGCGCTGTTTAATTAATAGCTAAAAGTTGAGTTCACGCTTGTTGTGGTCTACTTTATGAGTTCGAATCAGAGCTTTTGCTGACGAAGCACACTGCAGCATTTGTCTTGCATTTAACTCGCAATTACCTTGCGCATTTATCTTCAGCGAACCAACTTCCTGATGTTGGTTCCTCGGCCTCTGCTTGAGCAATTGTGGTCTCCGTAAAAAGCATCTTCCGAGGTCACTTTCATTTATGACCTCAACCAGAACGACCTTTTGAGGTTTTTACAACACCTCAGTGTACGACACTAACATGAAATGAGCAGTGAAGTTTTCCCGACTGAATAAAATATCACCTGAGGGATGTTGTGCATTTGCCTATTGCTCATGGTGAGGTCCTCATTTGTAAATTTCGGCTAACGACCGCTCATTTTCAAAGTCGGTCGTTTATTTCGACCAACGCTGTAAGTATGACTTGGGATATTTCTTAAAACCATTTTATCAATATATTTTTGCATATCGCAAGCATCGTCACGTTAGTAAATTTGACTCTCATCAACATTTTATTTGATTGCAACTCTATGGGCAAAACTTTTCAGCCAACTGACTTGCGCAATATATATTAAGCAATTACTGAACGCTAATAGTTTGAACCAACAAACTACGCTTATAAATTTAATCGATCAGCTATTAATCTCACCTCACAACAATCGATTTAAGCATTGCTCAGTTCTGATCATTACACCAAGTATATTTTTATTAATAAAGTGCTCACTTCAAGTATACAATTCCTAAACAAATTCCAAAAGTTCCCATTTGCTTTCATTACTCGACATTCCGCCTCTATGCGTTTTTTTTGCAAATTTTTCGACTGGAAAGCGCATTATTTCGGCGCAGTGTATGTGACCAAGTGCAAGTTTCTGTTTGTCCGATATTCTGCTCGGTGATCACTGAAGTTGGAGACGCGATATTTGCTGATATAACGCACAGTATGTTGATCGGTCAGATTCAAAGCAATTTCGAATCACTATGAAGTAGGTAAAAATGTGTACGAATCTTATGTTCACGAAACTTACGTTCACGTTCAGTCGACTTTTCATTTTACGACAATCAGATCGTAGAAGTTGATTCTTCAAGAAATTTATTCGAGTTTATAGAAATTCTTCAGAAATTCGAGTGACATAAAATATGAGCGCATTGTTGCGCACATTTTATTCTTTATGCACATTACATGAGTTGATTGAATTGTCCAGCGGAAGCACAAATACACATAACGTTCCAGCTCATCTCGAATGTTCACCCAAACATTTCAAATATATCTCGAGTTTCACTGGAAATTATAACTACTATTCTTACAGATAGTTGAATTATGCATTCGTGACAATGCTAAAAAGAGATTACATTCACTCTGGAGACAATGAATAATCGTGCTGATTTTTTTTTCAAACAGTTGTTCTTCACGTTTGCGTTTAAGGAAATTCGAGCTAAATGCTCACGCACGGCGTTCTCGGATGCTGTTTTAGGTTCATTTTAATATTTGCGATTTGCAGCCGCTTATTTTCGAAGAAGGTAGTTAAAATAAAGACTGTTAAGGTTAGTGTTTGTGGAAATTCTTCGGAGAGTATATATGGAAAATTTCGGCGCAATAGTTTTTCATTTCATTTATTCGCGATAAAAAAGCTTCTGAATGAAGTGCTCAAAATTTTCGTATCTTTGTAGCCATCCACAACATTCTATCATATTTGTTATGTAATCGCACAGCACACTCAATTTATTGTAGTTCAGTTTCTATGAAACTTCTACTAATTCCTCATTCATTTATAAATGCTGAAGAAAAATGAGAAGAAATGTCGCCAAAATACGCATATAGAAATCTTTCATTCAAAAAGCTTCTAGAGATATATAGCCATGAATAGAGTGTACTGCAAAAAGAAAAGCTGCACTTTGTAACATTTTTTTGTGCACTTTAATGCGACGATCATAGTGGAAAAAAATTTTAATGTAATCCAACAATCTTGAGAAAACAAACATTTCAGAATCTCTCTAGCAAAGTTTCTCTTCTAAATGAGCACGAATTTAATTCTCTCGTCGCTTCATTTCATTAGGTTCTGCAAATTCGCCATCACAAATTGTGTTATGGCAACGTTTTGACTATGCATCTGTATATATCTATCCATCTTTCTATCTTTCTGATCGTTCTATTTCGGGAATTAGAATTTCCTAGGTTAGCGTTAAAGTTTATGGACAATTAATTGCCTACTGAATGCAGTCAGAGGCATCAAACAATATTCTCCGATCTACACGGTCTAATCCTAAGAAACGAATGTTACGCCTGTTTTATTATTTACTCGCACTTTCTCGAATCGGTTACTCTGTTGCGTAGAATGCTAAAGCGCAGTGTACACCAAATCTCCTTTGATCAGTATCACTCTTATTTTATTTATGTATATTTCAATGCTTGTCAGTAGTAGAATAGGTGGGAAATCGGCTGGAAGAAAATAGGATCGGATTTCGATTCCTGATGTTGTTCAAAGTTGCTAGCTGGTGTTGATTCTAGCTCGAAAACTTCCTTACATCTTCTACTACCTGGATAATATTGCTTTTTGGCCAAGTGCTGTTGCGAGCCAAGTGATATTTTCTTCTGCTTATTACGAAAGCTAGTTGTTAGTGTATATCAGAATTAGACTGTAAGAATATCATGGCTGATGAAGAAATATGCTGCCGCAACATAGTTTTTACTTATCACAGTGGAGTACGATCCCTATAGCGATTATCAAATAAAAAAGGCGTTATAATTACACATTTGCCAAAGGTCATTAGACCACTTTTTGGTGTCTGCAGCGTCTGCTGAGTTCGCCTAGTAAACGATCGTTCCGATTTGTTTACTGTTTTTACCTAGTGAATTATTATATTCGGTGAGTAGTATTACATACTGAATTATATTCAATGGCTGGTTGCTTATTTAGAAGCAATTGGATTACGTGCATAGCTTAAAAGGATAGATAAACTTCGAAAGAGTCATGACAGTCATGTGATCAAATCTGGCCTTTGGCACATGTTTTCTGGATTTTTCACACGCGCTGTCAAACTTATCACCCTATCATTTTTTCATGTTTAAGAACTAAACACTGTCTCTTCAGAAAAGAGTGCCGATCTTTTTTCAAAACTTCCTGAACACGAAGCCAGTCTTTGTATTTAAACCTCTATAAAGTTAAATAGCCGTACAAAAAGGCTCTGTTTTGAATTGAAGGTTATACGGTCAAGAAGAGCAGATTTCAACGCTCACATGTTATTTTCAGCGAACGGGCAGTGCAAGTACTGCTAACGCCGTGTGTCGCAATCTCATCGCTCGAGTACTGCTCTGAAAGGTTACCAATCAAGTGAACCTTACAAGCAGATCCAGAAAAATACGAGACGGAGGTTGTCGACCGGTGACGAACTCGTACCGGACACATCGTATAGAAGTGAACGGTTAACGAAAGTCAATCTTGCGAATCCGCGAAGCTCGAACCAAACATCGTCAACGAAGTGAGGAGACAAAGTGAGGAGCAGCACTATCCTTCCACGTTAAAACTCTCCATTTAAGCTTCAGTTGATCTCGTTTGCTTTTTTTCGGCACTACTCTTTTTATGTGTTTGAATGATCGGATCACTCTCTCAAGCAGAATTGGGGTTACATTTCAATTTATTTATATATTGTTTGAATCCTCATGCAGACATCGAAGTCACGTTGAAATTTATGCACGATAGAAAGGGCTGTCGAAGAGGGAATGTTCAAGAGAATTAGAAATAACTTTTCTTGTTTTGGTGCAAGAACATTTGTCTCACTGATCGCCTCATTGACTGCTACGATCTCATAGTGCTTTGAAATCTGAAATTATTTACACACGGGAATAAAGAGGTGTTCTTGTTGAATGTCCCTGAATATAACATTTTCAAATTAATGCAGCGAAGTGTTCTTTCATTAAATAAACAAAGCAAAGAATGATATTGTCAATCGACAATATCATTCTGAGGAGTATTGATGTTAAAATGATTGATAACGACGTTGTCGAAAGCGGGTTTGCACGCAGTTTAGTGCAAATTATTTATTGAAGCCTCAGCGCATTGAAAGTGATCAGGTGCTAAGTGCCCTCGTTCGAGAACAAGCTGTCTGCACGTTTTGCTGTTCGTACAACGCGGTTTGCCAGGTGTGGAGTCGCTAGAATGCTTTACTGCATATGTGTAGGCGTGGGTTGTTCACGTATCAGCAAACGCTGCCTCTCACCGATCGTTGTTCAGGCGGCATAACAGGAGCTTCTCAATCACGCACCACTAGCTTCATTTATTAACAACAAACAGCATTCTATGCTACATTTGTGTTCTATAGCATTTGCCATTACGCTATTTTTTTTTAAATGCACCGTGTAGAAATGCGCTTTCCGCAAATTTCCATTCGATCCATTTTAGCTGCCGCGTATTTTTGAGTCGCTCGTGCCGTCTGTTCACCTAATGGTCATTTCGAGATGACCTTCTATACCAATTTTGAAGCTGAAACACTTTCTGCTTTAGGATCCCTGGAGCTCAAGTTACTAAATTTCTTAGGTATAATAAATACCACAAAATGATTCTTTATATAATATCTCATATTCAGTAACCTGCATTCGGAGAAGTCAAAGCTTTAGAACTTTTGCATGGATTTTGCATCACTAAGAAAATCCATATTTTCATCGTTAAGTCGGTCGAATTATGGGAGAATGGATGCCTGTAAAAGATTTACGCAATCGTTGAGGACTGTTCAAATATAACAAAGGCGTTATTTTGCAAGTTTTATTCATTTTGTTCGCACTTTGTGAACAAATGAGCAGAAGGCAAAAGCGTACGTTATGCTAGCTTTATTGGCAAACTTCTCTATTTCTTGTTATTTATTGATAATTTAGTCAAATTTCGATCTTCGCGGTTCGTTTATACGCGATCGCCTCCTGATTATTAAAACTCCAGGTAAATGAGGAATTTTCAAGCCCAATTTGCAGTCGTTTATTTTTTTTTTGTTTAGCAATCAATTAGGTGTTGACCAAAAGTAACTTTTTTGCTTCCTAGTTCATCCGAATGAGCGATTTATATTTGTTTTTGCACCTTTGGACAACTATATGGCTCGACGATAGTCCCTTGATCTGCTTTCCATAATTATTCTCTTGATTTAAAGGGAGGGAAAAATAGAATATGCGGCAGATGAGTCCTAATGTTGTCTAATAATATGTCTGAAAAATGCTCCACGCCTGAATTTAACTGGTGAGATTATTTGTATTTTCAGGGAGATGGCCAATACAGAATAGGAATGGAGAGGGGGGAGAAGAAAAAGGGACCAAGGGGACTATAGAAGATATTTATTCGAAGAGAAACGTTGAAACAGAAGATCAACTATAAACGGTTTATAAAACTGTATGAAGAATTTCTTCTGGGAATTACCTCTCTACTGTCCACTCCGCCTTTTATCATTCCAGCGGTTTTCATTAATTTCTCATCTTTCATCTACTCTTTTTTTCATACTAATCGTGGAGCTGAGATTTATTCCAGTAATAAAAGTGCCTTGGACATGATCTCGAGGGATAGAGCCATTTTATTCGTTTTTTTGCTCAGAAAATACGACTCTACACTTCATTCGATGTCTTTTGTGAGGCAGTATAGTTGCACTTTTAATTCCATAATAACAAAATGAATGTCGCAAATTTGATGGGATGAATTATAAAAGCGTACCAACCTTCATTATATATTTTAACGAAATTACAGCAAGTAACGATTCTTTGCGGCATAAAATTGCAGAAAACAATGAAGACAAATTTATTTGCGGCATAAAAAAGAATACTGCAGTTGAAATTATTTCTTTCGTACAATTAATTCATGGCATTGTTTTCGTAGAATTTGTTCTTCATCGCTTGCGCTCCCCCTGCACTATCTCTTCCAATGACAGGGATTTGAAATTTAAAAAGAGTTTTGAAATGGCCATAGATTATTTTGAAGTGTGTAAATCGACACAAAAGAAAAATGCCATCGTATAAGTGCATCCTACTCAGAAAAATTTACAACTTTAGCCCGAGCGATCATGAATTGAAATCTTTCAGACGCGCCGACATACGTGAATACTTAAGAAAGTTGCCATAATGCGCGTTGTAAACGCAAATGTGCAAAAGCACTCACAAAAACTGCATCAAATGAACAGCGAGACAAAGAAGTGATGTTCACACTAGACTTTATGTTTTTTTGCAGGTTCAGTAACGAGGCCCACCTCCGTGGCGTTCTCCTATTATCGGATATCAAAGGCTGACTTTCCCACTTGACTTGCCATATTTTCGACTGATTCGCTGATACTTCATATTTTCGACGATTGGACAAATCAGCGGAGGCTGACGTCAGGTTATTGAGTTTGCTGAGTGCGGGTAGCGAGCAGTATTGTTGGTGTGCGGCTGTCTGAGTGCGGCCGAAGTGCCTATGGGCAGAGGAGAGACAGCGCATCGGAATTCGGCGGGTGCTTGTGTTCGCTTAGCAGCCTAGTGGGGTGCGTAAGCGAAAAACGTTAAAAAACGGCATTTCATGCGAATCGATCGCAATTGTCAACTGTGATGAACAATGTCGACCGCACCGTCCAAAGTTCCTCTTATTCAACAGAATGGATCACCTATAATGAATGGTGGCACAGCACCACAGCTTAGGCCACAATTCCGACGCCAAGGATCGAGTTGTATGTTGCTTTTCGATTTTATTGTCCTCTGACAGGACCGTTTCCGTAAGATTCACCTCAGAGGGAGCAGCATAACCGATCTGCATTGCACGGAGCGTAGCACAAGGCACAAGCATTTGTTTAGTGCAAAAAGCTCAATTGCTTGAGTAAGTAGCTGCCTTGACCACATGTCCCCCTGGCAGCTACATTCCCCGGCATTCAACACGCCGCTGTCGATAAAAGTAAAAGAGTTATTTCAAATACCGGCTAAGGATCTGCCCTTCGGCTAAGGATCTTTGCCATAGAATCGCTTGCTTATAGAACGCCTAAATCTCATAAAGTAATATAAGACATCGATAGTGTTTCATCGTGATCATAAACAGAAACAGTTTTCGAATAAGCTACACAAACGAAGGGTCAACTGATCCTTGAGAGCAATAAAACGAATAAAAATTCAATTCCTCCACTCTTTCATCAAAACTTCATTCTTTAGCATGACTGTTCTTGAAGAATCATCAAAAGGAGGAGCTATAAGCCTTATATTTTAGTATAAATTGCTTCAATTTTGCAATGAACCATTTGTTGTATCATAAACAGTTGCGATCGCATAACTTTATGGCCGATATCAGGGCAGTAAGCTTGCTGAGTGACTGGTCGCTGTGAGCAGCGAAGCAAGAAGCAATAATATTGGTGCGCGGTTGTCTGAGTTTAGCCGAAGTACCTATGAGCAATGGCGAAACAACTGTATGTTTGTGGAGTTTCTTTTCGCGAAGAAGAAACTTCATTGATTCATCACTGTTCATCACTGAGAGAACAAAAAGAAATGGATTTAAATTGCCTCGTAAGCGAACGTATAACTCTGATGATACTGTTCACTGCAATGAGAAGAGTCAGTCTCATTTCAAATCCTTCGCTCTTGCACGAAGGTGTGTTTAAAAATTTGCCTTAAATTACTCATTTTAGAATTACTTGACAAAATTGAGTGTGACGGAGCGTTTAACAACAAAAAAATGCGCATTCAAATCTATTTGCAGACAAAACTAAACTACCTAGGGGATGGCCAAATGTTATAGTTCAAAGAGAAGTAAGCTGTGAAATAACACGGAAGAAATTTCATAGCCAAAGCGCTTAATTTTGTATAACAATTCGAATGGGAATGCTTGCACTAAGGCATATGCGGTCGTTTCTTTTAGGCTCCACAAATATATTCCGCTTTTTCCGTGAGATGATTGATTAGCTTTTTGAGTGCTATATGAGCAATATTGAGGTGGACGATGAATGATCGATCTATGACAGAAGATTGCCTCAAAAATTAACAGATTAAGCGTGCGAGATGCATTCTTGCTGTGCAACTATCAGGTATTTTTAAAGATATATATATATATATATATATATATATATATATATATATATATATATATATATATATATATATATATATATATATATATATATATATATATATATATATATATATATATATATATATATATATATATATATATATATATATATATATATATATATATATATATATATATATATATATATATATATATATATATATATATATATATATATATATATATATATATATATATATATATATATATATATATATATATATATATATATATATATATATATATATATATATATATATATATATATATATATATATATATATATATATATATATATATATATATATATATATATATATATATATATATATATATATATATATATATATATATATATATATATATATATATATATATATATATATATATATATATATATATATATATATATATATATATATATATATATATATATATATATATATATATATATATATATATATATATATATATATATATATATATATATATATATATATATATATATATATATATATATATATATATATATATATATATATATATATATATATATATATATATATATATATATATATATATATATATATATATATATATATATATATATATATATATATATATATATATATATATATATATATATATATATATATATATATATGCATTTCGTGCTTCAAATTCCGGTCATTGATTCCGAGGTGCGCCATAATGAAAGTGCAATTGTGCTCCTATGAAAATATTGCTTCATATAATCTCGTATTTTAGCTTTCTATGCAAGTGATACCGAATAAGATTTTGTGTTTGATCCGTCTGACGTTTTAGTTTTTCCTGAAAAGGAATGCCATCAATGAGTCGGAATTCTGCAAATCAGATCTTTATTTTGCCGCTTTCAAAATTATATAAACTGCACAATGCCTATTCGCAATGAAGTGTTACAAAAAAGAGCGAATGCGCTAATCGTGTTCTGAAGAAGCGAAGTGTAGCATGTTTTAGATAGGCAGCACAATGCTAGCCGCAGATCGATGGTGGAAATCTCTATCGTTGGGGAGTTTTTTTTTTTGTATTTTGGACGCCATTCGAAACGATCTGTCCATTTCCCTTCAAAAAATCCCTTCCCCTTCATTTCTTCCATACACATTGTGAAGATTCTACACATCAACAGTGTAGAGTGTGCAGGATTGAGACGACATAATTGGCAGGACAATGAGGCAATTGTGAGAAAAACATGGCCGATAGGCTAGTGCACAGAACACAATATTTGAAATTTCAATGCCAGCATCAACGACTGACATCAAAAGCGCTGCAAAAACTTGCAAACACCAACGCAAATAATTTAATGCACACACGTTCATACATTATTGCGGCTGAGAACACACCATTACCACACTCTCTGCTCCAACTCATCGATATTGATAAGGAGTGACATTATGCATGTACTGCTCCGAACTTATTGATTATACCTAGCCAAGACCGCCTCTCAAGTGCTCGTTTACGGATTGATATGCATTAATAGACAGATCGAATGTTTCTACCATCGATCTTCTTGTGATGTAAATTACAGGCCTAGAACGTAATACGGTTATGAATTTGCACTATGAATAAATGTGAGAAGCTTTATTTTATCGAAATGATCTGAAATCAGCTTGACCTGTCGCGCAGACGCCCTGAGCGCAATAGTCGGTTAATTTGCTTGGGAAGAAATCGTTGCGCCTGGCTTCTTTCCCAACATATTTGACAGTCTTTTTATGCTTCGATTTGTGCAGATACGCATACACTGAAGCGCCGTTCACAGTTGAGTTTAGTAGTGATAGCGCAAATTCCTCTAAGAACATCCATGAACTTCGTTCTTAGAATGTGATCGACTTGTCAACTTCGTACCCGATCTCATTTTGCTATCGTTTGAATGACGAAAACGCTGCCAAGCAAGCACTCGTAATTTCTGACATGAAAAGTAAACGTATTTATTATATGGCAGATTAGAAAGACTTCGAAACGACCATAGGGCACTTAATTCTGCTTGTTTTTTTTTGTTCAATATTTCATCCTCTTCTCTTCCGAAGTGGAATTTAGGAAACATAGTCACTCTGTGAAGAAAACATCTATGCTACCTGAGAAACTCTGTGAACTTGGATACAATCATCAACCAAAAGGCTTACAGATACACAACAGGTTGATGAAATATTTTTTCTTTCACTGTTTGATGAAAATGAGTTTTATTCGGTTAGATAGAGGCGTGAAACACCGTCGATAAGAGCTGAAACAACCGGCCTCAATTACTGACCGATGCTGAAGTTAGAGAATTGCTATTGAAACGCCCTCGTCAAAACATCGCCTCCGCCCCATCTATAAATCAGACGTTTTTTGTTGGTTACAGTTGCAAAAGCGTCGAGCAGCGTGTGCCGGCTAATCTCGCTTACATTCCATCCCATTCCATCCTATAGCTGCCAGCACGTCCCAACCACTATTGCACACATTTTCCTGTACTCTTGCTTGCAACTTCAATTAACTGCTGCTGTTATTGCTGCTAGCATCACTGCGATCTACAGTTGACCATCGTGTTCGCTTTCTCCTTCTTACTCTTCATTATTACTCCTAGTCTTCCTTCTCATTCTTCTCTATCGCGCAATTTTAATTTCGTCGTTTTTTGCTGCATTCGCTTTCAATTTCGTTAATAAAGCATTTCGAGCGAACGTGCATCACTTAATTTTTTCACAGCATGCCCCTCCATTAGCGTTTGCGAGTTCGTTGACCGGTGATTTTGAAAAGTGGATGCTTCGACTAGCATAATTGTGATTTATCTGCAAAAATGGATAGTGAATTTCGATTTAACCAATGGAGATCAATGGAGAATGTATATCGCCAAAATTCCGTTCGTGCTTCACGCTCATCTTTAGGTAAGTTTGTCTTTATTCACTTATAGCGAAAAATATCTCTAACTTCTCTATCTTTGGGATATAAATTGCTTTCTCGTTTCTTAGCAAATGAAGTTGAGAAGTTTGTCTACTGCCTAGAAGTACTCAAATAAGACTGTTTCTTTGAGAGTATTAACAATGAAAGAGGTGGATTTTAAATATGCTCTCAATCTGCATTTCTATTTCATTGAACTTCCCGATCAATCCTTTATTTACTTTTCATAAGTTTAGCGAAGAGATGACTGCTTTTTATATAATTGCGTCAGCAATATTTCGATAACGTCATTGAGGGATTAAATTTTCTAGCTCGCTGCCATCCACGTGTTTGTTGAATGAGCTCCGCTTAGATTACTTGCTACGTAATATGAATATGCTAGTGTAATTTCACGGGGATTTTTATGTCGATTATGAAGTCGTTGGAGACAAGAGGAATTGAGAAGGCAAGTGGAAAGGAATGTGAGGGTGAGGGTAGAAGACCATAGCTCTATAATGAGGTGCTACAAGAGCACAAGGAAGAACGACAATTGCATATTTTGATTAAAGTATCTGCTATTCAGAAAAGATGACTACTCACGAAAAAATCGTTGACTGCGCAGACAATTTCGCTCTTTTTGCCTCATGTCTTGTACCATGCAGTATTGCCGTTACAGATTTGATTGTTGAATGTGGTTAAGAGATCTCACAAGCATCATAGCTATAGCTGTCTCGTGAGTTGGATCCTTCATAGGCTGAATTACTTCCCCTTCTTATTTTCCTCACTCACATTAATTAGCACTAAGAAAAGCGTTGTAGCTAAGTGTGCATGTGTACGTTTCGAGCGCAAAAAAATGCTTTGAAAGACTTTTCATTTAAGTATGCATCGCTTTGGTGGAATATACGCCAGCTTGCAAATAATCGGTTCGATTAAAGACTCATCCTTTCATCAGAATAAAAAAAGAGATTTACGTTCGATAAAAGTTCCATTCCGCATGGAAGAGATTTTCGCGAGATTGTGTGAAGAGTGCAATTTTTGAAATAGCCGATTTACGAATCAATCGGATCCCTAATGAGGCAACTCCTTCTTAAATCAGTAAAAACTAGTGCACGACAGCCGTTTTCCATGCTCTTCAGAGGGATTTGCGTCTAGTTTTTGAAACTTCTTTGTCCGGTGTCGAATTGTTCCTTTTCGTCTTTGTTTCAGTAATCTGTGCATAACTGCAACGTCAAAAACGCCGCTGAATAATCTTTCGATGCTCCATTCATATGTGCATGTCTTAGCGTCTTCTTACTTCGTCATGCACGCATTTCTACTGGCTCTCTCTGTCGCTACCTTACGGCGGAATAAGCTGGCCTGCTGCTCCTTACTGCATGCGGTCACTGCCCAATGTCCGCTGTATCAAACTTGAGGCCTTTTCCTACATAGCAGTACAAACTTTTTCTCATTAAAATTCGAGTTGCTCAGGTTCAAAAGCAATATCAGTGTAATCGAAGGTGCTGTCATTGCGCCACTGAGCCAGTACATCAGAGCAAAGCAGTGAGAAGATTCTTGAGGAAGATGTTGCTTGCATTCTGTCGTAATGGGCGCAGTCTTGAGCTTGAATTGAGCTACACCACACTTTTTGAATATTCCGTATAATCTTTGGTAGCACTTAACCATCTACTTGATAGCAGCCTACTAAAAGGTCGAGCACAATGCATCGGCTTCAAAGGTCCTAAAATAGTGTTGGTATTCGATGCCCCTCAATGTACGAGCTCTGAACGAAATTTAGCCGTTGCCGACGCTATTTTTGATCTAACAATTAACGCTTTATGAATAAGGAAAGTGTCATATGAGATTTCATGTCATCGAGTGTCATTTACTTTGTTTATTTTTTGGATAATCAATTGAGAAGTAAAATGTCAACAGTTATGCAAATAATGGCAACAGTGGTCTCAATCAATGGCCTCTCAATTGAGCGCCTTTATTGCTTCACATTTATGTTGACATATGTTCATAGTGCACAACGTTAACGTCACTCATGGTGCATTTCAATCGGAAAACAATTGGCGAGAGTGCGCGATGCGCACTCATTTTTACGTATCCAAACTTAAATCTGCAACTAATATGCAACGAACTCAGTAGTGGCCATTTCCTGGAAGACGATTCCCTTATGAAATTCATAGAGTAAATTCCCATCTTTGAGAGTTTTATTATGTGTCAGAATTTGCCCACTAAATAAACTTTACTTCTGAACTAGTGGTTTCAAATTCATTTAGCATTTACTCGAGCGACCATTTCGGTCATTTAAACGGATTTTAAGTAGTCGGATTTAATCGTGGAAGAAATTCGCCACTTTTTTCCTAGGTGATGGTTAGAATTCATATACTAGCTGTGTTGGTAAAGAAACCGTTATCAAAACGGTACCGCTTTGACGAAAGTCGATTACGTTTCGAGGTTGCTCTCATTGAACTTGACGAATAGAGTAGCATATAATATCTGCATGTGTGCGTAGACGTGCGCTTAAATAAAAAGACTTATCGGTGTATAACCAAAAGGATTTGTGATTCTATGGTGGCGAGCTCACGCAGCTATACTAATGAAAAAGGCATTTGAGCAAATTATTGAGCAATAATATTCCTCAGCTATAAAGGCGAACGTTTCCTGTTTAAATTCGTCGTTGCAGTTTTTAGGATTCTTAGCGTTTTGCAGAAGTCTCCTCACTTTTCCGCACTTGGTGCTAAGCACTTGCAATCACGACGCATTTTTCAACATGATTCTGTTAGATGGCACCTGTCGATGCTGAATCGCCAAGTCAGATTTCGATTTGCGGTTCGTTTGTGACGCCGATGTCCGTAAGGTTGACTCGACACACGTGCTACCTCATATCCTTGCTTAAATTCGAGCCAATCCATCATCTGAAGAGGGTATTAAAGAGTTCAGAATGCCATAAAATTTGCACGCATTTTGCAGTCAGTTCTGACCACTTTAATTATTTACCGGTCGGATCATAAAAGGTCGAATTTTTTAAAAGGAACTGCATGAATGGTTGCAAGTTGCAATCCTCTGTGCACTTTATCTTTCTCTGGCAATTCGCAAAGCTATTTGGCCACGTGAGTGAGATTATAAAAATCGCAAGCATTATTAGTTTTTTGAACTGAGCAAAAAAAAAATCGCAATGACCAATCCTCCCGGTGGGACTTCCTCGCCACATCCTGCCTGAGGAATTTCAGGAGCGAAGAAAGATGTCCTTGGTGAGCTAGTGAAAGGAGGAAATCTCTCCCCAGGAAAAAAAAGGTTATTTTAGACACGATAATATGGCGACCATGAGAGAGAAAATTGAAAACAAATACTGTGGCGAAAAGTCGGCCCACTATCCGACAACGAAAACTGTATGCAGTAGAACATACGTATTAATAAGTGCATGCACACAAATGCATATTTAGGCATATGTAGTATTATATCACTAGGCATGTATGAATGATTATTATATATGATGCTCATACATACTAATACTAGTAGCGATGACACTTACAATGTAATAATAATTGTAATCTTCATTCAGCGGATAACAGACGACATGAAATTGAACGGTGGAGGCAAGCCATGTTTTTTTAGTGTTAAGATGTGTTTCGCAACCTTTTGCGAAATGCAGTCCTGAATGTAGTTTCGCAAGATTGAGTGCACAAGAATGCATTTTAGGTATTTTGAGCAGTGATGCGCTTTTTGCTATTTCGTTAGTGAAGGAGCACTTTTTAAGGTGAGAACCTTCCTTTCAGCTCGACATTTTATCGAAATATTGTCGCAAAAGTATCGCATGTAAATCACATAGGTGCTTCTATTATAATTGATTATTTGCATCTTTCACGTGTGGGTGTGTCACACACCTATGCGTAAAAGAGACTTCTATGCAACATGCAAATGTGACATAAGCTATTAGGTATTATTCGATACAAATGAATCCTAATTGCAAATAATTTCGCTCATTTCTGAACTTTGCAGATTCATATCTCCTCTGGTATCTCAGAAAATCCAATCAACAAAATTCTTCACCTCTTCTAAAGAAGAGGAGGACATGTCATTAACTCGTCGTTTTTTTTTTCTTGGGGGAAAATTTCATGGGTCCTTCGGCATCTGAAGAAGGAGTGGCGTAAATACTTTGTTATGTGCGCGATTAAGCGCATATTTAATTTCCTCTCGTTGGACTTGAAGCAATGCAGAGTCGACTTGAATTCCAATTTGGAGTAGAGTATTGTAGACGAAACACGGCCGTACAAGCGTTCATCCATTCACATACGATATCATGTCGGTACACGGGTAAACGAAGATATCACTGAGTACACCTCAGAGTGGACAATATTCGAGACTCTAACTTTATTAGAGGATGTAGGAACGAACATGCATTTGTAGTGCATCTGACCATGAGTTAAGCACTCTCCGCTTGAAACACCAAAAAATCAGTATTTGAGAACAAAGCATAAACCACAAAAATACAGCAGTAAAAATCAGAGGACTGTTCATCGCAAAAAGAAAGGTATAGTACTGAGAGTCTTTCACTATGTGTCCTTTTGAAGGCACTAGCCGGTGGCCGGAATTGCTGGAAACTTAGTTGTTTGCAAACACTGTATTCCTGTCAATGCAAAATATAGGCTTATCGAACAACATGGTGTTAACAGGGACGTCAAAAGACAAAGTTTCCGACATGCATGGTGGAGAGGAGTGAAAGAAAAACCATAGGAATGAGGAAAACTTGCCTGAAGAAGATTGCAAAGAGTGAAGGATTTTTTTTGAAACAGATAGGGCAACATCATAAAAAGAACAAAATAAAAATATTTGATTTGATACTGTTCGCACAGGTCCAGTGCGAACCGTTGCTGTCGTGTCAGCACGATTGATTGATATTTCTTTGTGAGCCTAGGGAAATGAGCTCCAATAACCATTTTCTGCGTTATTAATAGTATGTGCAGTAAGCTAGGTTCACCAGGCCTCCCACTGATAGATTTCGCATTCGGATCCGTGGCAGATCACAAGCTTACTACTTCATTGCATACTAGGAGAAGAGGAATATATCGTATCTAGTTGTGTGACATAGTTGCAAATACTCGTTGCTTGTAGTCTTGACCAAAGTCGTGTTAAGACCAATAAATGTTTGCGATCAAAGCTTTCACGCAATAGTCAATGCTAGCGGGTCAGTCCCAATATAGTAGTTTAGAACATTGGCAACCATTAATAATCTCACATGAAATCATATAATCCTTCGCACCCGTTAAGAAGTACTCAAATAACAGTCAATATTTCGATGCGATGACTACCGAGAACATGGATGTCAAATCATGCCATTCCGTGTGCAGCGGTAGTCAAAAATTGTCAGAAACATCACAGTCTAGATATCTTGATCAGTGGAGTCTCTGATGGGCATCAATACCGGTATTAGAACGCCTCTTTCTCAACTTTGCTCGTGAAGGAATTCTCAGTAACGTCTTTTGCTCTATTGCTGGAATAAGCGTGTATTAATATCCGTTTACCTAGTATATAAATAAGCAGTATAAAAGCACTGTACTACTCCTCTTTTGTTTCTTGGATAGTTAGGTAAATGCGCCAATAACAGACGAAGAATGTGCGGAGCAAGCGCTGAGTGCGAAAACTGCTTCCTTCTTCTCAGAAATATATTTACGAGCTGTTTTGTTTTTTCCAGTCTACGACAATTCTTTTCATTTTGTCTTCCATATCGTTCTTTATATGCTCACTGCATTGTTGCAATGTTTGGCCGTTTGTGCATACTTAATTGTCCTCCTCTTGCGGATGCCGCGTTTAAGTGAATCATTCAAACCTTCCGTTTTTAGCTCAAATTTATCGGAATATCTTTCTGTCTTCTCAACTGACATTAGCATACAACGGTTTGATGTGCCGGAGGACGAACGCTTGCGTATATAGCATTCCCATTAGAATGTCCATGGATATGAAAAGCTGCAGTAATTTCATAGTGCAATAATCCGTTTATCAAAACCGACGTCAATGTGTTTCATACAGCATAGCTGCCGCTCGAATGCACGTATGTTAAATCGATGCGAGGCACTTTCTTAGCGTTCATAATGGAGTGAGTAAAAATGCACTGTTGTAAAGAAATACGTTGTTGTAAGAAAAATATTCTTTGTGAGCATTTTTGCAGCTGTAAAACGATCCCTTCAGCTGTTCAGCGGAAATGTCTGCTTGTCTCAAGCTTGTAGTGTTTTTGTTTTCGTTCCTCATCCTATCCCTATTTCTTAACGCTCTTCGAATCGGCGATTAGCTTCCCTTCAGCTGATTTTCCAAGCGTTTTATTTGCTGGCCGCCGAGATCTTTCACTTCATAAACAACTGCAATTGCATTTCTCTCAGCATTGGTCTCATCAAAACCCTCCGGGGGGACACACTGAGACAGTGATTCGGGAACTAGCTCGTAAATGTGTCTATGCGATGCAACCACTAACTCGGGGCAAATGGTGTTCGGATCCAACGATATTGATGAAGAGAACCCACGCAGTAAATCTACTGTGTCTCTGCTTGGCCGCATGTTGACATCTTCACCTTCAGTCGTATGGTGCAAAATTCTGTTATGTTCAACTTGAGCTGTCTAAGCGAAAGTTGCAGTGATATTCTCGTCATTTGCATTTCTATCTTTGAGCGTCCTTGAGATGCCTCAGGTCGATCATTACTGTTCGTTTTATGTATATTCTCAATCACTTCATGGCTGTTTCATGCTTCATTTGGAAACGTGGTGCTGTTATCACAGCGCCGCTGTGGGATCTGCTGTTAGCATGAGCTTCTCCAAGAAAGCCACAACAGTGTCTCTTTGAAACGGAAGCGCCTTCTAGGTGACCGCTGAGGAATCACTTCATGTCGAAAGAGTCGCTGCTCGCCTCATCTTGGCCGATGAGTTGCTCTGGAAGTTGTTCCACACAAGGAACAACAGGTTATTTGGCACATCTGATCTACGCAGCGCTTTGAGACGTTCTCATAGATCGCGAGGGGCTAGAATGTTTTTTAAAATTCAAAGTAGCCTCCGACGTTGCGCTATGGATGCTCATACGAAGCAAGACATTCACTTTCCTGGTGGGATCCGACCTTCTCATCAGCTACGGGTTCCGAAACTCATGACAAATAGCTTGAGTGCAGTCTCAAGTGTTGTGCATCCTGCAAGAGTGCCCTTAATAGTGCGAGAACAAGCAAATTTGCATATGTATAGTAACCTTCTGTAACTTAGCGTTGTAGCCACGAAACTATAATTTAAAAAATGTGATGAACATCATTCATAGTTTGATGCCGAAAATTTATGTTGCTTGGTAAACACGTTTAAAAATATCCCCCTCTCATTTGAACCGAACGAATATTCTCGATGAAATGTTCAATTACGGGTAAAGAAAAAGCTGAAAACTCGAAATAAAGGATTCTGCATTTTTTTAAGCTGAAAGCGAGCAAAACTTATGAGTCCACACGAAGTTTAAGAAAAGTAATTCACCGTGAGATGAAATTCACACATTTACCATAAGAAAGCGGCGAACCCCATGAATCTCTAGCAGTTATCAAGTTCCGATCTGCTAACAGTTGATGAACGGGCCTGGTATCCGACAATAGTGTAATATTTGCAGTTGAACACCATTTTCATTTCTTTACGTCACTCGCGAAACAATTGTATATTCGCGTCAAACACCACTGCGGCGCCAGATGTTGTAGGCGAGACCGGGCGGTTTATGAATTCATCCTCCCACAAGGTACTACAGCAAGGAAAAACTAAAGCGTCACATTAGGACATACAATAATAATATTTGAATGAAATCTATAAGAACAAAAGAAAGACAGGAGAAGAACAGCAAAAAAATAGACGAATATATACAGAGGACAACGATGCACTTAAAAGAATAACAAAAAAGGTCAGTCGATGCACCTGGATAACAACGTATGAAATTAACAAATTAGTGGGTGGTACAATATCAAATAAATATGGGCGGAAAAGGCCTGGAGAGTCGACTGCAGCCGTCAACTTTCATCGCCGCAGTTTCCTTCTGGTTCGAGACAAACATGAGCGTCAGTGAAATATGAACGATGAGAGGGCCGTTGAAACATGAGGTTTAGGTGAGAGAGAGGGAGAAGACGGATGCTGAAATGTCCCAAAACCGCTCTTGGAATGGATGCACTTTTGCAGTCTTACAATACAAGAACATACCCGGTTAGAAGTATGTACTTTCAGCGTGGTACAGGGAACTATATGAAAAAAAAGAGTTCCAATTTCCGTTGTTTCCCATGCGGATTACCGATCAGTTTTAACGTTCTCTCCTGCAGACAGGTGATTTCGACATAGCACCCAAAACTGGACTTGATCGTCAAAGTTTTCACCGTTCGAAATTCACAAGTCGCAGCAAGATTCATAGCGTTCATCCTTGCGAGCAGCGTTTGTGAATGATTAAACATACAAGCCTCAGCGGTTATCTGATGATACTTCTCATCGCATTCGCCCTTTTTCCCTTTGATCTCGGTATCGCTAGGAGCGGCGGCTGCGCAACTCAAAATACAAATGAAACATGAGCAAGGCTTCGCCATAATATAATGAGGTTTTCACTGAAAATGAAATCACATAAGTTTTTCACTGAGGTCGCAGGTGTATTTTGCGATTGCGCGGCAAATGTGCCTCCGAGGATTTTGTCCTCGTTGTCGTTGTGTGTGGATGAGGTCCACGATTATCTCGACTCGCAATGTTTCATTCTTTTTTCTATAATAGCTTTGTTTCTCACCCCTCAGCCTGTGCTGGCAATGGGATCATTATGTTTGAAGTATGTTTCTACATACCAGTTTATTCGTCCTTTACAAGTGCCGATCTGCTGTAGAAAAGTTTGCTGATCCTTGAGAATTTAGTACGATTCCTGAAAGATCGAACCAGCAAATTTCTTATAATTTAATAAATCGATCCTATCATATGCTACCTGACATAGTTGAACTAAATCAATTCTGATCATTCTTAATCTAGAAGTCTCCAAGTTAAGGACCTGTGAATATTGACGGCAGCAGATACACAGTTGATTGAGATTGAGTGAACCATCGCTGCACCTGTCAAGATAATCTGATACTCTCATCAGCGCGAGGAGTGTAAACTGCAGAGTCGTAATCGAATAAGGAAATTGTCTTGAAGGACTTGACAGGATTTTGACCCTCTGAGGCTTCGAAATAGCGAAAAAAGGAACTAGTAAAATTGGAGGCCTTCATCTCATCACAACGCTGTTGTGAGCAATTCCAAGATCGCGAATAATCGTCTAGTGCTACGAATAATTCCAAGATCGCCAACAGCCTTCATGCCCTTAGGAGATGATGTAAGGGTGGCTTCTCTTGGCTCATCTAGTCATCCAGGTCTCCTTGAGGATCTGCACGGTCTGTCGAGCTGCGGTCGAGTAAATTGTGAGACAGTATAGGTATAAGGGACGAATAGTTTATCACATTTACACAGCAAGGTGACAAGCAAAAACGGGCACTAGGACACCTTAAATCACCCACACGATCTCGCAGTCGAACTCCACGCTGCCGCCGGTCACCTCGCGCATTCCAACGAACGCATTCTGATGATCTTACAACGATCATCACAACGGTTTAACGTAAAAACGCTGCATTGATCAGTATAAAAGCCCAGTTGCATGAAAGATGCCCACTTAGGTTGTCCTTAAAAATCGATAATTTTTAAACGTTTTTCACAAGAAATTATTACGAGGTGGCTGTTTTATATGCTTCGGGAAGCGCTGTGCTTTGATGTGATCACCTTCAGGATATGGGAGGGAGTGAGAGGAAGCAGGTGGATGCATTTGAAGTTACATTGCTTATGAGCATGCAGGAAATTTTCTCTACTAGTGCAAATTTTAGTATTACCAGCGCATTGCATCTCCATGAGTCCAATTACCTCCTCATCAATATTATAAAGGTTTCGCTAATCGCTAATTACAAAACCAAACACTTGAGTCATCAACACGAACCAGCCGTATACATCGGAAGTGTGAATGGCACTTGGTGTCCTAAGTATATATTGCTGACCGTTCATAATAAGAACTGCGACAGTCAAGTAAATTGTTGCTTAAATGACGTTTCTTTAAGCAGATCAAACAGTGAAAAGACAGCCAATAATGCATCATTTTTAATGGATCATATAGGGCCAAAAATCCACAAACTGCATCCTTTGCGGCAACAGCAGAGTTACATGTTGGTCTGAGGCATGTTCATCGGAAAGGCGTTTCGGAGAGACATTTCTGTGGTCGCAACTTACCTTTTTTTAATCAAACCCTGATGTGCTGCTCTACCTCACCACTTACTCTTACTTTGTTGCTTTAGACACATGTACTTTGTTTCTTTGAAGTAGAGGTTTTGTTGCAATCATTCAATGTATTGGTTCTGAGCCGTAATAGTGAACGGCAGTTTATTGTTGCCCGATTGAAAGCACCAACAGATTTCAGCAAATATATTCAGCACAAAGCAGCGGAAATTTACACTTTCTAACTAACCCGTTTTGAATTAAAGTCATATATGGGCATCTTTTCTTCCAACATTGTGGGTATTAAATTGTGCTTTCTAATTCACTCTCGAAGATTCATGGCGAATATTGACGATTTGAACCTGCTGCACTACCAATAAGAAAGAAAATCATGTCTTGATGAATTGTATTATTTTAATCTCATTGTAAACGTTGGGCAACATAAAAATATTAATGCAGAAATTTCAGTTGGTGGCGCTGGTCATGTATCACCGATGGCAGTTATGGTCGCACCGAACAGAATCGACTATAGCGTTACAAAAGGCGGACTTCGGACATGGGTCGTTCTTTTCGTGTTTATCTTCCTCTGCTCGGGTTTATATACAATTTTCTCGGCGAGAGATCTCACCGAGCTAGCCGTTGGTGAGTTCATCATATGCGCTATTTTTTGCATCGCAAAGACGATTTGGTTTCGAGAATTAGAAAAATTAGAAATAATAACATCTCGAGAAAAGACCATCGTGGAGAGGAAATACTCAGTCCATGACAGACGTAAGATTTGGTGGGAATATTTTTCTCATATGGTACGTGCTATAGTTAAATGAAGTTTCATATCTATTTTGCGAATTCGGATTGAGTAATTGATCGCCTCCTGCTGCCCTGGCCTATTCTATCTTTTTCCTTGCCACCGCTCTTTCTTCCCTTTTGCTTCAGTTTTTGCTGTCTCACACTGTTTATCCCTTCTTTGCTTCTATAGGTGCTCATTAAAATACTATTTTGCGGTATCCTTTACACTATGAGTTCATCAATTGTTTCTAGGCGAATATTCTTCCACAAGAAATATTTAGTTTTCCAGCTGATATAATTATTAAAAAAGATTCAAATAATATGATTTCCTCATGATTCTTTATGACTATGATATCTTATGAAATCAAATGATATACATAATCCACCTTTACAGTTTATCAAACGTTGTTCTCATTATCGAACGTATTCGAAAAATTAGAGCGTAATCAACACATAAAAGTGAAAACACAAACGTTAATTTCAATCTTCTCAGAAATATCGAATTTTGAGGAAATTTCTTGGGAGAAACAGTTTCTCAAAGGAGCTAGGAAGCAAAAACGAGGAACGTTAGTTGTCTCTTTTCAGAAAATCCTTGCATTGAAAACAATTTAATGATGCAAAATGTGTTGCTAATGAACTTATTGACTAGCGTTTAAGTTTTTTAGCCGACTAACTCTTTTTAGCCGATTAACTCTTTTGCTGTTATGATGTTTCCATCGAGCCAAGGGACCCTCCTAGCGGGAATGGACACTGCTGCGCTCGTAGAAATCAAAAACATACCATTTTCCATCAGATGACGATAAATTGAAATGTTTCAGCTATTTTCAGTCCACTTCGAATTTGACAGTGGAATGATATGCCGAAGGAGTTGGTACGATAATCAGCTTTTGTGTCCTCATTGTTTCTTTGAATTTCATAAATTCCAACAAATCATAAAACAGTAGCATTAATGAATTCCATCATTCAGTCGATTCCATCACTCACTCACTGATGCCTTAAATCGTTAAACCTCTCCGACGAATCAGCTGTAGAATGCATCAGAATCGTCGTTAACTGCTCGCATATTTACCGATGTTTCGATGCTAATAATTTCTTTATTACCTATTGCATTCACTCAGGAGTTTGTTCATAATATGTGAACTATACTCGACGAATTTTACAGTGCTCATCGCTTCAATGATCATTTTGTTTCAGGTGTGGGAAAAATAACTCTTGAATTGTTGCCATCAAAATATGTTTTGCAGATGCAAATTTATAAATACGTTTAACAACAAGCTGATAAATACTCAGATATCGATGAAGATGGAGTTGTTGATATCGACGAAGAAATAGAGAGCGATGCTGATGAAGTAGCGAACCAATACCGACGAGCTGAGAAGGACCGAACACCATCACGAGACAATATTGTACAGTCGGCCGAGGAAATCAAGCGTGCCCATCAGAAGGCTCGAGTGACCACTGCAACAGGTTGCATATTCATTAATTTTGAATTGATACCCCAAGTTTTTTTAGAGCTTGAGAGACTTGAGAATTTTATTGTTTGTGAGCGATTTCTGTGGTGAGATTTTTGATCGATTTCTTTTCTCTCTTTCAATAATTCTTTCGAGAGAGCCATCTATCGCTAATTAAATGTGCGAATCGATGATGATATGGGACGTTCTCTATAACGACCGTTGCTCGGTTACGTTTGCACGATGCAATATGTTTAAAAAAAAGAGCAATTATGAAAATTTACTTTCAAATTATCTTTTGCTCGCTTCCTGATAGACATTAAAATTCGAGAGAAAGACATTAAATTCCAGGGAATCATTTTGCAAAATCGTTCATATAATTGCAATGCTCTGTTCTTATGGACAACATATGAGAAACTTTACGTATAAACTGGTAGATAATATTTATTTGAAGCGACTTTTCTCCCGTTATGTAAAGTTTTTGGGATATTTCAGATTTCATTGCTCCGGATCGGCTACATATTTAAATGTCAGCAATATTTCAGTACCAGTGTGCTGTTTCTCTCATAATCATTATTGCCTTACATCTATTTGCAGGTATCCGCACATGTATTGGTTAATTTTATTGTTTATGAAAGTAACGCAGATATTGAGTTCACTAGTAGCGCTGCAGTGATGGATGGCCTCTTATACTGCCTATTTTCTTTACTCAGGTACTCATTCATATCCGCTAAGAGTGGTATTTCAATAAAGTTGACGTTTCAGCTGACGACGATTTAGATGAGGAAGATGAGCCATCAGAAGAAGAAACACTTCTCGCTGGACTACGAGCAAAAATGGAAGAAAAGAAACGGAAGCAATCTGAGACCAGTGATAGCGATGTTGATGAAGGCAGAGAGGTGAATGATCAGATATATTCCATAGTTTGGTTCCCTTTTGATGAAAAATGTCAGCGAATTTAACCAATTGAATCACATCCTCAGAAATTTGGAAAATGGATGGAAAAGCGACGATTGGTAAGTGCACACAAAGTTAAAAAGTAATGAGCCTGAAATATGGCCACTGAGAGCAATTCGCTCAATAATTTAGCTAGGGGAGGAGGCACGTTGCGAGTGTCCGTACGGCTAGCGAAGATGTTTACACTGCTGTTTCCTCTCTAAAATTCATAAAAACATACGAAGGTGTCCTTCTGAAGCGATCATTCCGATACATATGGCAACAACTGTCCAACCTGAGAGGACAATTTAGGAGGAAGAAACTCAAAAGCGACCTGCGAGACCAGCGAGAAGAAGAAGGAGGCGCAAAGGAGGCGAAGGTGGTGAAGATGGGAGTGCATCAGACGAAGACATCACTTCTAACGCACCACGAAAAGTACATATTTTGCCCGAATTTTACTCCATCTGAAGTTTCGTATTGAACTCATGTCAACGATGAAAAATAGAGGACCAAATTCCATTAGTGATATGAAACCTTAACTGGAACGTCCAATAAACTTTTGCGTACGGTATTTTAAGCGGTAAGTTTGGTAGATGCTTCAAAAAACTAAAAAATGGAAGTGGTGGAAATTGAAAATTTTGGTGTATTGTAAGCAAATATCGGAATGACTAGGAGATTGTAAGGAATTCTGCTATACGTTCGCTTAAGAGACTAGAATATCATCAAGTGTCTCATAATTTTAGGACAATATGAATTTGAGGGACGATCTACTAGTGGCACTATCGTTAAATTGTTCTTCAACCTATCAATTACGAGCTTCAAGTAGTCCTAGAATTATAAGTAAGATGTTGGTGTGCAAAATTTTGTGAAAATATCCATGCTGCGAAATTTAAAAAAAAACCAGTGCAGAACGGGAGGCTCCATTTAGTGGAGGTGCATTCTTTTCTGGCATCGCGCTTATCAAAGCAACAGTTGAACCTTTGTGCTTGGATAGCACAACTTAAATTTGATACTCGAGGCCTACACATATTGTTTTCACGACAAATTTTTGGGCTTTAACAACAGTAGTCGATCTTAGCTCCATTCTCATCCTTTCAATGCTCATTGCCAACGAAATCAATTTAGAAAGGCTGAATGGATTTGCCACAGGCATAGGTAAGACCACAGAGGTCCATGGGGTCTCTCTGTGATAATAAACAAGGTCTAAGGAATGGCTACATAACTCAAGCAAAAACATATAGGAGTGCACTCAACTTTAGTTGTTTACAGCTGCATGCCTAGAAGGCTGAACTCAAGCTGTAACGATCAAAAAGCGAGTGTTCAGCAACACTTCCCTCTCTTCTTAAAAAAAGATGCACTCGGTCATTCATAGTCGGATTGTACTGAACGGATTAGGCTTAGCGTACAGATTGGAGCGACAACTATTTCTAATGGATGTTGACGAGGTCCAATGAGAATCACCTTACTTACTCACAAAACTCCACAAACACTAACTCCCGCAATCTATTCGGGCTATGCTGACCCCTCGGAGATGAGGATAAATTCTTCTGAAGGGAAGACGGTCAGAGAAATATCAAAATACACGCGAGCACTATATAACGATAGTCTATTAGAGGCGAATTATTTACTACTGTGAGCCTTAGTTTTTCTGATGAATCCGATGGAAAAGAGATCGTCTGCAATAGCGTCCCATCATCTCCGCCACTTCCCCATTTCTAATTTGCGCGGTTCTCATCCTGCTCCACTTGGTTTAATCAAAATCCTCGCTCAATTTTTCCGGCCGTCGAATCTTATTGCTGTAGTAGAAATGGCAATTGCTTTGACACAGTTTTGCAAAGTGATTACAAAATGCATATTGGCGACAGTGTATTTGCGCATGTAGATGCCTATGCGATTGCTTGCATCCATCCGACCTGAACTTTTAACTCGAGTACCACTAAAGCAAGAGGTACGAAATCAATGGGTTTAATCACAACAATTCTCTAGTGATACTTTTGCGTTGAGACATCAGCCTGAAAAGGAATCTATGCACTTAATTGTACCTAAATATTTGTATATGTGCAAAGGATTTCACACTTATCGGATTGGATTTTCAATAAGTTGGGACGCTTTACAGGTTTATGCCAGTGAGCGTTGAAGTACGAATGCATTGTTACGTTTGTTTTCTTGTTAATTAGCACTTTTGGACATGATTGCTTTAGAGAGATGGTGGGCGAGCACGGGCGTCGTGCCACCCTCCCTGGCACGCCTTTCCACTTATTATAAACTTTACAAGTTTTCAAAAAACGCATGATAGGAAGGTCGTGTTTGTCCACATTTCTGTGCGCTGGTCGGTCTTACTCACAGTTACAATTGGTGAATGGCTATAGCCAGAATAATAAAATTTAGTGACTATAATGTGCAGTATGAAGCCACTTTCTATACTATAAAAAATGCACACATTTCACGCCTGTCGACAACCGGTTGTTATCTTGAACGTGAAGGAGTTGCCGAGCGTGAAAATTTCTTTTCTATTTCTTGCAACCTGTGAATCTGGTTGGTCAGGTGAGCGAAATGAAAAAATGCATATACGCCACATTTCGCCTATTTTTCAACATTTACTGACAGGGTAACATAGGAAATATATGCGAATACGAGCATAAATATAGACAGAAACGAAAACAACAGAAATAAGACAGAAAAGACTTTTTGTTACCCTATCAGTAACAAAACGAAGAAACTCGCAAAGCATCCGGGTGAACGGACTTGAAACCTTGGCGATTTAGAACGCAAAAGCAGCAGAAAAATGATGGTCGAAACAACTCATCCACAGCTTGGAGGATGGGCAGATGACTGCATCAAAGATGTTAACCGAGAGTGATCCCAGGTTCGTGGAAGGCGAAGCTGGGAACTCTACAGAACATTGCTTCGGGAGCAACATTTTTTAAGGATGCGAGACTAACTTTATCTGGTAGTTGACCACGGGGAAGTATTTCTGGTGAACCAAATCAATTTTGAGCCCGCGATATCCCAGTGATTCCGAGTCAGAAGTCTTCGATCTCTCCTGGGGGATTCCGCACATTGCCTCATTCATTTGCGCATTGTCGATTCACAAATTAAGATTTTAAAAACAAATTATCAGAAGAGGATAACTTGCCTTCAGGAGAGCCAACGAAAGGTGAAGGAAAAGGAAACAACTCACGAAGAAGAACGCATCGATGAGATCAAACCTCAGCCCCACGGGGTTAGGTTTTTATATCAATTGTGCAGTACACACAAGAGAACATTTGAATGACGGACGCTAATTAAACTTTTCTTCTAGGCATATTTCACGAACCAATATAGAAATAAATCAGAAGGTGTTGTTTGCCCCGCCCCCCTCCACGCCCCCTCCTTATTTCAAGTTCGAGAATTGCGTACCAGTTTAAACGGACTGGCAAATTTTAGGCGTTGATTTTGAGACTGAATTTCCTCTCTTCTGAATCTATCAATTTGTGACTCCCCAAATTTTCTTCTCAGCAGATGCTAACTTTCCGCCGAAGATGATTTTCTTCTCAAAGAATTTTTGTATACCACACAAGCAAGTGCACTGAAGCACCTGTAGGGTTAATCATAGATGTGAGATTTGAAAGAGTAGCGGGACAGAATGAGCTTTCATCTCTTCTACGTTATAGTAGCGTTCAGCAAATACCCAATATGCATTCAAATAACTTGCAGAAGCTTACTTTGCTTGCTGAGAACTTATTTGCTTATTAATGACTCGTCCAAAAAACACCTTGGCTTGCTAATTAAATGGCAAACTGCAGAGCTCAAGTTGGATGTCACTTTTGGTGCTAGCTTTAATAGTCATCGCACTTCCACTAAATCAGCCTTTGTATTGAGGTTATATTCCAGTAGTGTATGCCAGTAGGCACTATGACATTCCATAAGTCACATTCATGGCTATATTTTTATTTACTATGGAATTATTGCAATTCAATGCCTGTTGTAATGCTGCCTGAACACATTTCTTTCAGAAACGACAATGGAAACGACGTGAAAAAACAACCAAACTAGAAACTGATGTGGAAGCTGAGGAGAACAAAGAGGAAGAAGAGAAAGAGGACGGTGAGGAGGATGACAAGCTTAGTGAAGATCAATCCGCCGAAGAGAACAAGGTAAACGTGAACAGCATCTATTCATCGGACTCGCAAGTCAATGTTTATTAATTTACTGCATCTGATGTATCTAGGAGCGTTGAGCATCTCCTAACTGCCTAACGGAGTGAGGTTGGATCCAACGTGATCGCTCAACAAAAGGAGGAGAGGTGACGAAACTACGAAGTTTGGAGGGAAAATAAACTGAACTTAATCAACAGTGTTAAATTTCTACTACCACTGCGAGGTTTCACTAATAAAACTACCCGTAGTTTTCATGAGAAATTTGGCGCTAACTTTACCACGGTTGTTTGTCACTGTGTAAAGGTGAGGACAGGAGGAAAAAGAGGAAATGGGGATGGAGAAACTCCAGATCTTCCTTCACTTGCAATAGGTCAGATTTGAAGGTGGTATTCGATATCATTACTTTGGATAAGCATCGGTTGTGCATTGCATTCGAATCGAAAAATTGAGTCCTTCTCAAAATGAATTTCATAGTCATCGTTCATCATAATGTCTTCGCAGTTTAAAAAGCGATTTACATAAGCGGTTGGTTCGAATAAAATACAGATATATTGTGGCGCATGCGTTAGTTTCCGGCACTTAATTTGAGCTGTTGATCTTGTTGGTAGAATTCCAAATACACAAATGTGACATTCTTTGCGACGTTCTTTTCCATTTGTTTAAGTATTATGGTGTTTTCTTTTCGTTTGTCGCGCTTGTAGGAAGAGGAAGAAGATCAGGACGAGTTAAAGGAGAAGGTGCAAGAAACTGAGACGGAAAAAGAGAAAGAGGAAGAAAAGCATGAAGAGAAGGAAGAAGGAGAAGGAACTTCGGCCGTGCGGAAAAGTGGTGTCAAGAAAAAGAAAAGAACCGTACCTAACGCCGAACAACTGCAAAAGGTTTGCTAGCCACCGTACTATTACTTGACTATTTTCTGTTAATGCCGTTAATACAGATGTGAGCGGCGTAAAAAATAATTAAACCTACAATTGCAGGAGGTACTTCACTGGTGGAAGGGCTGAAGTGGTGTAATTGTCATCATTTATCCCTCCGTTCCCGTGTCGCACTTATGATTTTAACAAATCGGGTCAAAAATGCTGATCCTACTAGCTTACTCTTCAATTTAATATGGTCAGAGGAAAGAAAATGAAACAGCGTAAAGCAATAAAATTAGCACGTCATTTATACAACACCAGACAGCTGGAAAATCAGCAATAATTTTTTCTTTGTTCTTTGGTGTAGTATCCAGTCGTATTTGGTAAACGATGTCATTCGAGCAATACTTTGTAGCACTATCCAACGATGGCTCAAATGCTTTGTATAGACTAGAAGGAATCCGGTATAGGGCATGAGAGAGGCAAGTTCAGATGTAGGGTCATACTGATTCATTTACTACAGATAGAGCCATTTTTCATTTACAACAATCACTGCACTAAAAAAATGTTAGCATCGTACAGAAAAAAAGCGATGATACAAGAATAACCTGCAGCAACATGCAAGATAGCGCTGAGATATACAGTCGTTAAAATATATGATAAGGTTTAACAGCATCAGATTTCTGGGGAAAACTTAAATTGGATGAGAGTTTAGACTTTGGCACGTCTTCTTGAAAAGATGCAGGAAATTGGTGGCGTGGATTTATTACCACAATATCTAGATTTCATCTCACGTCTTTAGTGATCAGTGCTACTGCACGACTTTTTTATTATTAACATTAGTGGCTGTGATATCACTGGCTCACTGGCTCTAATACACAAGCGTCAACGATGTGAGTCGATTAACTGACGTTTCTCAAGTGTTTCGTTCTTTGATTTAAAGCACATTTGTTTGAAGCAGGCTTCTTGATCTAATCAATCAAAACAAAAAAAAAACAGTCCTCGGTAGTGAAAGCGAAATGCGTTTGTGATATTATAATGCGAAAGATGCGCAAAAATATCAAGGAATGGTGATTTCTATTCTCTTGTCATGCCTCGCTTATTTCATGTACCCTTTAGAAATGATACCTCACAGCTGCGCCACATAAACTACACCGACCTTTGTTATTCAACATAGTGAACATTTTTGTTGTTTGCATCCGTCATGAACAGCCTAAATTTTCCTTTCTAAGGGCATGACAGAGATTGCAAAGTAGATGTAATAGGAGGCACTTCTTGGGAAGGACAATGCCGATGCGCAGTTAAATCATCTCTACTGCAATGACCTCATATTGTGCACACGTTTCGCTGTGTAATATCAACGGATAATGAAACACCTCAAATAATTAATCTTTGAGGGATTTTTGCACTAAAATTCAGTTGCCATGGAACATAAATTTATTTTAAGCGTTGTATCTAAATAACAGTTGCAGATTTGCAAACGAAAGAATTGCCCTCCTGCATACGATCACGTCCCTCGAATGGAGCTTCTTAAGCAAAAGCCAGTAAGCTACTGAGCTGTATCTTCTTCGAAAATGGTCTTCTTTTTTCGCTAACATTCTCAACAAATTGTCATAAACGTACTCACATTTCTTATGAAAAGCGTTGATTTGTTAAATAATTATCCATTTTATGGCACATAGAAACGTAAAAGATATTGCTGACGAGAATAGTTGCTCGTTATATGAAATCATTCATTTCACAACAAGAATAGTCTGATTTGTAAGAGATTTCAAATGAAAAGCTTTGAATGATTCTCGAAATCTATGCAATTGTGCCTTTATTTAGTTGCCGATAAGTAAATAAATTTTCTACGCGTAACATGTCTAGCATTTAGTTGTTTGCAGCAGTCAACATTATCACATCGTAACAAACGTTATGTGGTGAGACCTACAGAGGAAGAGGATTTGGTTGATTTCGACGAGTTTGAGGACGATGAAGAGGAAGAAGAGCAAAACGTCGAGGACGAGGATGAACAATTGGAAGATCTCAATGAAATAGCCGCCATTAAAAAAGGGAGGTCCGAAATTGGCGAGTAAATCACTTTAGGTTTCCAGTAAATATTGCGGTATATCAAAAAGCCGAATTTCAGTCAACCTTGAACGATATATTAAAGAGGAAACGTGGAGGAAAAGCGAGAGAAACTCTTATAAAAAACATTAACACTCTTTCTTGATCTCTATAAAGAGAGTGAAAGTGGAGTGAGCATAAGACTCTCCCTAGAGCATTCCTGTGCGAATAGACACAATTTCCCGTCGTTCCTTATTGGAGAAATTGTAAGGATAAAAGCACCTAAGATTCAAGTGACTTTGAAATGACCGTGTTAATGGGTGCTTTAAACGGTGCATTTTAGAACAGATTTGAGGATATGTGCTAAGCGGTGGTGATAGATAAGCATAAAAGCCTTCATTCAGCGATATGTTACTTCGATAGTCGAGAAATCAGCTATCTCATTATTCACTGTGCTATTTTCTTGTTTCTGCTAATTTTGCGAACGAAGATTTTGTCTCTTGGTGTGAATGTGTCTATTTTTCTGTACGATAGTTCAAAGTGATCAACTGAAGTGCTTAAAAAAGAACTGTAATGAGAGCAACCTAAGTTGGAAACAGCGTCGAGAATTCAATTTCGTTGAGGTTGATTGTTTACTCGACCGCCGAGCTGCTGTGGATTTTTTAAGTCAAAATGCTCTTAAATCTATAGAATAAAATAAGCAATCTTTTAGGAGTCATTATAGAACGCAATGTTGTTTGGAAAGTGTTATAAGTCGGACTGTATTCAAAGGGCTCCATGCTTGCCCACTTCGCTAAACAGTTATTCCTTTTATGCTTATCGAATTCACTAGCTTTAAGGTGAACCGCCGGTTTTGCACTAACGAAATATATTCAAAAAAGAGCTTTAGACTGGAGAAAACAAAAACACGGTCAACAAAACCATGCAAACTTTGCAGTTTGAACGCTCGAGCTGCATATAAGCGACGTGCGATAACGAATCGTGATGATCATCGCTTTAGAGATCAGCTGGACAAAGCGGATTACCTCGTCGAAAAGGTCAGTAGTAGGTCAAGAAGGAAGAGACGGCTGAAATGAATTTTTAATAACTCTAGAAATGTGACGGCAATTCAGGGGTTACGTTCTTTGCTCAACTCTATGTTCTCCCCACACAGTTATGCACGTTAGCCGTTGCAACTGCTTGTGTTACTCGCGCTTTAAAATGACCTTAACCCTGCAGTATTCTGTTCGATTGTAACTGAACCTATATTATTCCAGATGTTTTGCATGCTTTCTTTGTATATTGTGCATAATATGAACTGTGTGATACTGAGTTCAGTCGAGCAACATCCTCGACCAGCACATATCCATCGTCCCAGGCATTGAGTGTTCACTCACTAACGGCCTTCGCAATGGAGATGTCTGCTTAGGTGTTGTTGATCCGTTTCATCAGTCGTTGACAGGGATGCATAATATTGCCCGTTAGGTTCTCTTTAGAAGCATGGTTGTGTTGTCTATTAGATTCTGTTTCGAAATGTTCGAGAGATCCCTACGAGCCATGGACATATTTGCGGTCACAGGTGCGTTATTTTCATCTTTATTTTAAAAGAGAGGA
The DNA here is from genome assembly GCA_013433145.1 of Ascaris suum. Lineage (NCBI taxonomy): Eukaryota > Metazoa > Nematoda > Chromadorea > Rhabditida > Ascarididae > Ascaris > Ascaris suum. Next base: position 4,620,498 of record CM024175.1, read on the forward strand.
GGGAATTTCACATGCTATCGCACTTGATTTGTAATGCTTTGAATTTTTGAGTTATTGCCATAGCAATGGGACAACTCCACCTATACGTTTTGTTGTATTATGAGAAAAATGACTGAAATCGAAGCTCGTTTAGGAGGTTGTTTCGTCACACATATCAATACATCTGACAATCTACTTCGAAGGGTCAAGCATTAATTGGGGTACGTTGAGCGGGGAGGTGAACAGCGTTGCGGTGTCCTTCCTGAAATAGTTTTCGTTCCTATCTTTTTCGATTTATTCCACTTTCTCACAATGACCAAGGAACTGTAGCCAAACATATGGAAATCCATGCAATCCGAATGCTTCAAGAAATCCTAGTGTTGCTTTAGAATACGTTCGGAAGAGAATCACTCATGCAAACGGATCGGTACAGTGGCGCCTGGTTTTCGGATCTTGGCACAATGCTTCTTCCCCTCAAAATTCAAATGCCGTTTTAGTCTTTAGAAAAGTAGTACATGTTTGTGTCTTTCGAAGATATCAATTTCGTTTTATTTCGTTATGTTTGCTGTTCCTCTTTTTGTTATTATTTATAGTGCGATGAAAAAGTGAAAGTGCTGGAAATTGTCTTTGTTCGTGATGTTCGTCATCTTCTTTTACGCCTTTATTATTTAGCCTTCAAGCAATGCATCTTTTAACACACTTGTGCGCAACGTTCTTACAGCCTTGCTTTGTTGTGTTTGGGGGGAATGATTCGTTCTGGGAAATTGATGTTGGCGGGAAGCGGAAAAAAGGAATGGAGAATTGCGAAAATATTAAAATTCCAGAAAAACTTCCACTAACGATAGAATGAGTTTCTTTCTAATAAAGCGCTCTCTTAGGATTGATGCAGCGCAAACAATAATCAGAAGAAAATCCTCGAAGAAGATTCCCCGAAGTCCTCGAAGCCCCATTCGAGGATCAATCAAATTCGTTGCCTCTGGACGCAATATCGTTTTTCTCTAACACTTACAGGCTTTTTCAAATTTTCAACTGTCCTGTTCGCTAAATCATCATTGTTTTGCTTGTAAATAATGATATGCATTTGCGTAGCTGTTATTTTAATTATGAGTTCTAATTTTTGAATAAAGTTCTGTGTTTCAACTTTCTTTTTTTGTGTCACCTAACAACGAATGCATAGAAGCATGCAAGAACTTTCATTTTATGTGTCATTGAAAGTCTCGTTAGCGCCCATAAGCTTCTCGTTTGGATCGCTCACCATTCGGGTAAATCTTTTCTGCGCAAATTGGAACAACGCTATTAAAGCAATTTTGTGTAGACGGAAGAACCAAAGAAAAAAGGACCCCGAAGTTTCTCTGCTTTTTTACGCCCGGTTTAATAAACCGTTAAGCGATCAAAGTACACAGGATTCGTGAGGGAGTTTACTGCATCTAGAGTGCGTGTCACATTGCTTTTACTTCAAAAAGGCGCAGCTTCCGCAAGGACAAAATTGACCCCTCCTATCGAGGGCGATTAACCATCTTGCATATTACGGTGAATGGCGACTACAAAATTGTCCATTACCGTCGTAGGATGACGGGACACACAGAATGGCTGTAAGGATGTAGGGTCCCTGCTTTGGCTCTTTATCATGAATTTGTCGTTGGACGATTCGCAAACTCCTTTTTCGAGGCTCGATCAGATGCTGTGTAATCTGGCAAAAAGACATGAGGTTGAGGCTTTTGTTAAGCCCAAAAAATCAACAGAAGGGGATAAGACAACGGCACAAATAGTGCCACCTCCGCGCCAACTAGCACCAAGCATTCCTCACGCCCGAGCTACTTCTTGGCCCGACATCGCACCGTTGCTGTCCGAACTGACCCTCGCAAGGACCGCACCTCACGTCAGAAACTAGAAGTACACTGGCCCCTGTAACCAAACACGCTGTTTTATATGCACCGACCTTGTCTCAAGGCATTTGTAGAGAGTTTACTCTGTCTTATGGTCACCGCTTCTTTTCTCTGCACGAAAGCAGTTGATCAGCAATTTATCGACCACTCCTTACATGAGGGGGTGCCTTTTCATATGTGCTTTGCTGTAATCTGGACGAAAGTTTCTCGAAAGGACAGGGTCTTTGGGTGGAGAAGTTTGCCTCCATGGCGATTCGGTCGTTCGGAAAGATCTTGAAGGTTTCGCTCACAAGGATAGGAGGGAATGAGCTAATTTTTATCTCGGCGAAAGTCTCTGCTGCCGGAAATGTTGGGAAACCTTCGTGCAAACGTCGATTTTTCTCTCTTGCCGAAAACCGGCAAGCGAAGCGTTTGATCAAGTTCGGATTTTGGAAAAGAAAGAAGACTTCAACAGCTAATAAATGAAGTATCTTTGCAATTTGTCAGGGAAAGAGCGAGGAAATAGCCTTAATAAATGCCAATTTTTTTGAGCAATAGATTTCATTTCAGAAATATCGTTCTTGACCACGGTGGGTGGGGAATTTTTATCCTTCAAATCTCGCACTCCGATACGGCCACATGTTGAGAAACTGAGGAGTGCTGTCTTTAATTCTTCGCTGTAGGATAAAAGTTTGCAGCGAGAATTATGTTTGAAGTTAATTGCATGTAGAAAGTGGCAGTGAACTAAAAGCGAAAAAATCATCTCTCACGAACGGCTAATGGAGGCAAAACTTATTGAAACAGAGTATCTGCCGACAGATTACAGGCGAGAATATTCAGGTGACGTCAAATTAGGGTTAGAAGGTTCATTTGTACGATATCAGATACTTTCTTTCCATCTTTAGAAATGAACTGTTCGCCCAGCTAGTGACGAGTTATGCACAGAAACTACGTGCGATGTGACGCATCAATTCACAAGTGTAGTTTCTGCTGCAACTGTGCTCGAAGTCGGTTGATAACTTGGCCACGATGCTTTGTCGAATAGTATGCGCCTACGCTAATCCCATCACTAAACTGCTAGTAGCGTTGTCGTTAAGAAAAAAAAGCGTTCATTAATACGCAGCGATCTATCAAAATCAGCTAACGAAATGCTCGATCGTTTTCTGCTAGGCAATCTGTTATTTGAGCAACGATCCAGATATAGAGTTATATTAAGAAGTTGACACTGCAATGACTAGACGAACATTTGTGACATTTCTCGTCGAAATTAATCAAAAACTTCGCTGAATTTTTTTGAATATAAAACATTCCTCCTAATTTATGATTGCAATCAAGTGGACATTCCAGTGAGAGAGGCGCGTGCAAAGCTTCCGAAAACTTTCTTGTTGCAACAACCGGCTTAGTCTAAACGAAAGTGACTTTGAAGTAATAATATAGAGAAATACGTTTCAAACAAACGGACCAAAGCAATCGATATAGTCAAATGGTTTAAGTTGTCTGCAATGATAAGCTATATTCAACGTATCGTCTAAATTCCCCACGAATTTTGCCGAAGTGACGATACATAGCGCTCACACTGCCGCTGCGAGGTTGGTATCATGCGCCGCCTAAACTGTTAAAGGTTACATCTCGGCTCCGGTTGGTTGGAGCTCGAAAAATTGAGGCTGTTTGAGACAGTAAGATATGAGGAACAGTTTATGGAATTTATGTTAGAACATTGCCTTGTATGAACTTTTCATGAATTTCTGCTGTTACCCGACGATGCGGATTAAGGTTAAGGGATTTAAATGAGAACGAATTTCGAACTTCAAAAATGAAAGCGTAATGATCTTTGATGAGAGAACGGTTGTTTCAGCATGATTATCGCGGCGCGTTCGCTATATTTGACGATATTCTTCGCCACAACCCGGACAGTCCTCGGGCACACTTCGGTAAAGCGCGAGCGTTTGACATACGAAGCGAAATGGATGCAGATAAAACATACCTGGATATGGCCATTAATGAATATCAAGAGGTCCTAGATTGTGATGACACACCCGATGCTCTCTTCAGGTACTGTTTCTATTCAGTCATTGACGAATATCAAATATTTCTCAGGCTGCTGCCAAAGTAGCCGCAGTTTTTATTAACTTCCTATTGAATTGCAGATAGCTAAAGACATCCGTCCATATAGCATCGTAGTCTGCTGCATAGTTTTGTTGAAATTACAACTTTCTTCACGTTTACGTGATGAGATTCAAATTCAGTTCATGCAATAGATAGACTGAAGAAATTGCGTTTTAAATAAAACCACTGCAATATTTTGCTATGAATGAAAGTTGCGCCATCATTCAGCGGTGAATTCATGGGAAGTGAATATGCGCACCTGAATTTATCGTGGAAAGGTATGTGAAAATAGAAGAGGAAGTATTCGCGATGAAAACCTTAATTATAAATACAGGCAAGCGGCAAATCGTTTAATTGATCGTGCACGCTTCCGAGGAGCCCATCATAAGGCACTTATAGCACAACGTTCGCTAATCGATCGTTATCCTGATGAAATCCAACTACAAAACGACTTCGCACTAACTTTCCTTATGATGGGACGACAAGATGATGCACGCAAACTCTTCGAAGATGTATGCTTTTTATTTATCTCATATAGTTTCCTTGGTCGACTGCCTAGATATCGACAATTCCGCAATACGTCACTAAAAATGTCATGAAGTTTGTCATCACTTTTGTCGAAACGCATATAGGGAAATCGAGCACCAATCCGATTTTATAATTTCATCGCACTTCCGAGGGAATCTTTCAGTTCATTAAAAACAGTATTATGCACTACGGAGTCGGAAGCTTTTATATACCTATTTGCATAAGTAACCCTGAATCCTCCAATCGGAAAACATATTCTGATATTTTATTAACAATGGACATCCGATAATGTAAGTGAGTTCGTAGAGGAAGCTGATCCCTGAGTCGTCTACCAATTTATACATAATGATAGGTGAAACGAATGCCGAATAGTAACCTTGCAAGGGGAGGTGGCACGATATGAGTTCATATGTTGCGCTCATTTGAGCAACCAATTTCATAAGCTGCTTCAATAAATCCTTCCACTTGTTCTAGTCTTCTTCAAAATGTTCGTTTATCGTAACCAGTGGATTGCAACATTGAAAGAGCGGCCGATGTAAAGTGCATAGAAATTTTTAAGTCTTTTATTAGCCACCTATATGCAAAATAGGACTTGCTTGCTATTGTCCTTTTCTTTCTTTTCGCAGTGAATATCGGCCTGCTAACTTTCCTCCAGGAGGGATTTTTTCCATGCGCTGTTTTATTGAGACATAATGTACCCTGCTTGTGAACTATCGCGGTTTTTCTGTAATGGCTTTTACTGTCTTACCGTATAGGCTGTAATTTTTCCTCTATCTATGGCTGAAAAATTCCACTTGTTATGGTTATCTCAACTATTTCGGTTCCTTCTCAATTCAGTAGCCCTCGAAACGTTGAATGGTTTTTAGCTATTTTTTAACGGTCACGGACAGGAGGTTATCACTCAGCAAGTGAGGATACCCGTTTTCACTCATTCTGTATAGCGATGGAGTGGCGATCACCGAAATTCTGAAGAAAACCATCCAAGTCATTAGCGAACGGGACGATATTTTTAATGATAAGCGAGCAATTGATGAGAAATGCCAATACCACTCAAAAAATTTCACCGCAATCGTGGAGGAATTTCCCGATAAATTCGACCATTTTAGAGGAGTGAAAACAATAAAAGATTAAATAAAAGTCCATTTTCAAAGCGCTTTTAAAGGATATGAAAGCTCACCGCAATCGTGGAGCTCCCGAAAGCAGATTATGAAATTGGTTTCATTGTCCCAACGTCCCACAGTTATAGTTGCCACTTTTTAAATAGCATTTTCTTCATTGATTCGATCACTTCAGCAATTATTTACTGTTTGAAGACATAAAGTTGTTTTTTATGTCTGGTAGCGATTATTGATCGTATATATCAGCAGTGCTAGAAGCAGTAAAGTTCGCTTCAGAAATATTAAATGAGAATAAATTGAAGGTGCTCCGAATAGATCCAAACAATGGCGTTGCACAAGCGTATTACGGTTATCTGATCAAGTTGGACGGTGAGTTGGAGCAAGGCGTCCTCTTCATGAGGAAGGGTCTGCGTGCAGCACGAGCCGCTATTGCTGATCCCAGGTGCGACATTCAGCTTTGTCGCTTGCGACTGACGTATGTTTAAGAAACTTTCATCAGAGAAACAGAGAGAGAGAGAGGAAAGCTTAAAGAGAAATCTGACACTTATGGTTTGCTATGTTTCCTACCTTATTAGGAGATCACTTATTAGGACGAAAAAATTGTCTTTTTATAATCGCATGTTTTAAGGCTTTTGATATAGTAATGATGTGTGAGACGGTTAATGGAATAACAAAGGCGTTTCGGGAATTTTCGGTGGTAAATCGCTAGGTGAGGCTCGAGAATTAGAGGCACAGCAAGTCCATACGGATTCCACTTCACATATCCTCTATGTTTTCGTTTCTATCGCTGACGTTATTCGGATGCAAGATAAAATTCCGACTCAGCAACGATATCGTTTAGTTTTCTTCCTTTTTCAACAAACGTTAGCAGTATTTCAATAAGTGACGTCAGTGACCATTTATCCATTTATTCATTTTTTTTTCATTTCTTTTTTTGCATATCCTTTTCAAAGGTGAATTGTGGTGATATTATATGTGTGTTTTATGCGTTTATGCTAAGGGGCATAGCTCAAACTCAATTTCCCTGGAGTAGGAAAGGAATTTTTTTTATTCGGATGCATACTGAAGAGCTAAAAGAACTGTCAAACATTGATCATCTATAGATCTTTTAGCGTTTTATGCGAGTTTCACTGAGTGGATTATTTAAACTGCGAATCGTGCAAGTGGATCAAAAAAAACCGTACTGAATTATTAGACTCGTCAGTAGGTCTATTTGAATTGGTTTAAGTCACCCGTTCCCCTCAAACTCAAATCCTGCAGGTCTGTTTTACGGAAAGAGGTTCACATGAACCGTTAAGAAAGAGAAGTTTCTTCGTGTAGAACTTTCTCGGTTTAATTTATCACTGTCAGAGCCATGTTATCTACAAAAATTATTTATTCTTGGTATCTAAATGAATGCCACATCGATCTGTGGAACAATAAACGAAATTAAAGTCAATCATTGATAAAAACGGTGATGGAACATTGATGCATGAGGTAATCGAATTCTTGAAATGCTTCATATCCTCTAGCACTAAGAAATAATAAAGATAACACTGCTTTCGTTAGATGTGACGGCTGAATCAGGCAGAACAAAGAAATGCTTTTGAAATGTTCTAAGTATAAGTATTTTCTGCTGCTGTTCAAAAATATTTGTACCACAAAAATTCCCACAACAGCAATAATAGCGCTTGTTCAGTGAAGTCAGGTGAGCGGTGCAAGTCGAGCATTTTGAGGCATTATTAACACTCCTCTGAAGGTGCGCTATCCCATAGTTTCATCAGTAACGCTCGTTTAATTGCATATTGTGGGGACAAGAAAGGTGGATCGTTTTTAGCATTTGAATGCCCTAGGAAGTTCTCACTGAGAGAACCCGAAAATGGCACTTGAAAAATGTTTACACATGAACGAACCTATAAATCCTCTGTCCGTTTCATTTCGCTCTTTACATGTCTACGTGTATACATTTCTGGCAGATTTATTCTGCTGCAATTCAAATATGGTCAAGCAGCGGATTTTTTTCAGTTCGAATTAGCACATCCATTCTATTCCCTAGAAGAGCGTATCATAGGCGTTTTCTCATCGTTTTTATGCACCTTCGCAAATTGTTCTGTAACACTGCATTATGGCGGCGTCGTGTATATGTGAATGCCTGCAGATTTGTGTTTCTGTCTGTTCTTCCGCTAGTTTCAGCAGAGAAGAAAATTGGAACTTGAATTAGAAAATCTAACGGGTCAATTTGCGTCAAAGGATAATATTGTGTACCATAATCCCCACTGATCCAGCAAATGAAACTGGTGGACCAGATGAGCCGGATGTAAAAGCATGCACTGTGCTTGATTTTCACATGCTTCTGTTTGTGTTATCTTTTAACGACAGATTCGCCTGGGATCCTACAATGTCAGAGCACTTCCGTGACCCTTTTTAGTTTGTTTTGCAGTGGAACGTTGCATATTTAGATTCCCCAAGATGATCCTCGCGACATTTCTAACAGATATTGGTTATAATGAACTGTCGAAAAAAACTGTCCAATATGGTTTTGCCATGCGGAGGTCTGCGTGATGAGGACTCTTCCTGTGTTGGAGGAGGACTGAATGTGTCGGTATCGATACTGCAAAATACTATGCTATCATTCGGCTACTGACTCCACCTGATCTCATTATCTATTTAGAACATGGCAGAATTTCGCTTGCTTAAGTTTGTTTTTTGTGTGACCCATGATGTAAACGCCATCACTCAAGATGATAGGAAAACGTAGGCGATTCATGCGCCAGTTTGGCGGTGCGTGAAAAAAAAAACCGCCTGCATATATTTCGGCAGACCATCCCTTGGGGTGTGCATCGACCATGTTCTGCCTTGAAACTAGCCTGGCTATGCCTTACGAGGCAGGGGAAGAGGAGGAGGGGGCAGCGCTTATCTTCGTCCATGCACTTCGTTTAGAACTTTGATCTGATCTGTAGCGTTTTCCGACTCGTTCTGCAGGCTATACTTCCTCTGGAGCTTGGCCACAACATTTTCCGCGGGCGTTTCCCCTAGATGCTATTTCCAACTCTCTGTTCGTCACCAATCCATTTTTGCTCAAATCCATCGTTTTGTATGAAAAAATGGCATTTAACTTTGCGGTACTTTCATATGACGCAGACGCCATGATTCTGGGTCAAAACTCGTTCTTCGTGCAATGAATCAAGTCAAAAAAGAAATTGTTAGGCTTTTAGAAGCAAAAAGTAATGTAGTACAAATCGGTTATGAAGGAAATCGTGTGCGATCCTATGTAATTTAGTTTTTGCGAAGATAATCAATAATATAGTAAGCAGGTAGTTTAGTCGCGTTTTAAGAAACGACATAATGAGCTGTAGAAACTTGAGCATTAAAAACCTCGCTGATGTCGAATAATTCAGCAAACTTTCGTTGAGTTTTGTTGAATTTGTCTCGAATTTCAGGTTTTACTACCATCTCGGTGATGCTCTTTCAAGGCTTGGACGCAAGGAAGAAGTAAGTGCCTCAGAAGCTTTTAATAACATTACAAGGTAGTGCAAACCATTTTATTTTGTTTCTTTAGTAAAAGGTCCAAACCTATTTGTTCTGGTTCCTTCTAAGTATAAATAAGACGTGCGTCGAGGACTACCATGGTTCAGAAAAAGAGTCCACCATAAGATTCAAGAACCTTGATCGAACACAGAGACTCAGTAGGATGGATGACGAACTTCATCGTTTCAATTCTTTCTTACACAGTTTGTTATTAGATGCAAGAAACGTTTGTGCCTCATTTCATTCTTCTTTCAGGCATACGAAGTATACAGTGTAGGTGCTAAAATTGGTCTCTTCTTATCCCCGTATCAAAGATCTCTCTACAACTATTATGGCCTAACTGCGAGACCGTGGTGGTCGCTTGAACAGACAACTTATGCGAGACATTTAAAGGTAGAGGTTGAATTTACATTTGGATGCGATGCAATAAACCTCCTCATTTTGTGTGCTTGAATTTACGACCGAATTAATAACGCTTTTCAAACAAATATTGAGAAGTGATGCGAAACATGAAAGTTTCATTTCACCGGTCAGAACACCTAGCACCTCTGACATGCCTGTAGATGAGTGGACGGTTATATTTCATTATCACTAGAGTTCAAGAAGTTCCTCTGAACCTTTTCAAATACTCGATGAACGCCTATAGTCATATTCGATCATAATGTGCAAAGTTGTAGCATAAACCTGAGGTGTTGCTAAGCGTATAGTATAGTTTAGTTCGAAGAATCAACCATAGCCACAGAGAATTATTTTCTTCCTGAAACCTTCACGTACTGAAACCTTCATCGAATGAAAGTGTTTTTGCATTTACCGACATTCAGTGCATCCATCTATTAACATCGCCCTCATGTGCTCAAAATGCAATGAGCACATACAGTTACTTAATTTGGCAACGTTTTCAATGATAATTCCACTTTTTGATTACCAAATTAGTGCAATCGAAAGAGTTGTACCTTTGCAATAATAGTGTGCTACCCAGTTCCTTATTAAATTACAGAACGTTGAAAGACAATGGACCATTATGCGTGAGGAGGCATTACGTGTGTTGGAAACGAATCCGGCTCTCTACATCGCAGAGAACGAGCATCTAACCATTGGAGGACAATGGTTAGCGTATAATCTTTATTATGGCGGTGTATGGAACAGTAGCAACTGTCGCAAAACGCCAAAAACTTGCGATATTCTTGCCGAATTTAAAGAATCGTCGAACAGCTCTAAAAGTCAAGTGAGTGATTGCCTTTATTCAACTTGTTCATTACTGATTTATTATTATTATTTTGAAATGATCGATCATACTCTACGAATATTGTTCTCCACACATCAGCATAAATGAAGTAAGGTTGGATGTTTGTGAGAACAAAATCCAAATTGATTCAATGCAAAGCGTGCAGAATTAACTGACACCCAATATCATTTTTATTATTTCCGTTTAGCATATATCGGTTTTTTCGTTCACATCGAAGAAATGTATGCTGGCACTTTGTAAACATGGATTGAATTTGGCAAATGCAATAGCTGCACGAGCATCTGTTCCAACCGTGTTTCCTTGCTGCATTTAAAAAGGACAATAATACAAGTTCATACTTGTGCAAAGTGTTTGTGTAGAATGTGTTTTTCCGTGCGCCTGCCTGTATATTGTGAAGCAAGAATTGGAGCTTTAGCCTGTAGAGTCTACACCGTAAACACCACATGCTAGCCCTCACATTGCTCCAATGTCTTCTGAGAGGATTTTCGATGTTTAGATGCAGCCTGCAACTGGCCAGATCACCCTTTGCATCACTCGAGTTCGCATTTTGCAATTGACAGCGATGAAAAAAGCAAATCTTTTGCACACCTTTGCGTTCGGTGGCTCGGTGGAAACAAGATTGTATTCTTGTTCATATTTTATTATTTACTGGTAACTTATGATACTAGTTGGCATGACTTCCAAGTGGGCTAATTGTGCCAACCGTTTTCATGATCATCACACACCTCTTCATCGTTAGAAGACGAAGATATCATTGTCGAGCTGTTAGCATAGAAATTCAAGCAGGTCATCTGACGTGGAAGCAGGTCTACTCAGGAATGCTTTGCGCTTCGCATGAGAAGGTCTTTGCCTATCTCTCATTGAAATACGAATTCCAATTCTGCTGTTGTCAATGAAGATTGCGTCAGTAAATCAACGGCGTGTTGTTGTAACGTGAGTTGAATCGTCAGTGGAATTACAGATGAAATTTTCACTTCTTACAAGTGGTACAAGAATATGGCCGCATTGTGGCTATTCAAACTGTCGGCTTCAAGCTCAGATGGGACTCGTTGTTCCTTCAGGTTATATCCTCTTCATTGATTCCCTTTAGTTAGTCGTAGCAACTTCAACTGATTTGCTGACCTTACAATATTAGCTGGCGGAAATGCTTATTTAAACTCTTCTCAATGATCGTTCCAAATGAGGTTGTCCATTCCTGCATTTGAGCAAATTTGTATCAGCATTTTGGCAACCACAACAAATCTCTCCAGCCGTCTTGTCTGGCTGACCAAATATTGGTCGCCTGCATTTCCGGCAAGCGGAAAGATGTATTTTCACGAACATGACTTTGACTTTCAGTTTTGCGGAACCATTTTAGTGCTGTATTTAGAAGCTCGAATCCGAGTAGCCGACGAGACACGTGGCTGGAAAACGGGTCGTTTTATTGTATTCGACGATTCATTTGAACACGAGCTATGGTTTGAGGGCGCTTCGGCGAATAAAATGCGATTGGTGCTCGTTCTTGACCTCTGGCACCCAGAAATTGACTCTACGAGACGATATGAATTTGATGGTGATTTCTGAATCAGTCGAACCTGGTGCCTTACGACAGGGATACAGCTGCAGTTCTCTGAAGGAAGCGAAGGACGGTGAGGAGGCGCTATGTGGCGAATACAGTATGCAGCTCACATACGCTACACCGTTAGGCGCAACCTGCCTCACGGATACGCCCTGACGAACAATGAATCGTTTTTTGATTTGAAGTTGATTTTTAGAGTTGCTGTGGGGCCACCGGACTCCAAAAGTCTGTGACGAGTGTGAATTTTGATGGAAAACGGAAACGAAATGGCGAGAGGCAATTTTAACAACGAATTTATTCATTAGCACTTAATCCGACATTATTTAGAGGAGAAAATACTATTGCTTTGAACAGCTTCTTTAATCGTTCCGTAAAATCAACTCAACTGATGAAAACTGTGAAAAAGTTTCATAGAAGAATATTCATCATAAGAATACGCGATTAACTCGCAACCCATAACCACTGTATCTATGGGAATTCCTAGCAATGTTTATTGCAAATTGATTCATTCTGATATCTTTATATGTTAGGAAGTGTTCTCTCTAATTTATGGATTTCCAAGCACAACTGTAGATTAAAAGTCGGAAATACTCGAAACTATTCGGTATTTTTGATCTTGATGTCGGAAGTGCGAAAAAATCAAGGCAGTGGATTTTTTTCTTGCAATTGTGGTACAGGATGATATTTCTTCTCGTTGTCACCTGAATGCAGTGGAATTGTTTAGTTTTTATTTTAGATCGTTGTGGAAATTCTCAAATCTCTTGCATCAGAAATTTTTCTATTCAAATAAAAGATCTTTTTCTCAATGATTTTGTAGCCAACTGTGATGCTCGCATTTAGTTCATTGAGCTCAACGAGTATTTCATTTTGCCCATTTGTTCGATTTTCTCGAAGAATTATTTATAAAGAACTGAACGGTGTCTCACTGCCGATTTTAGTGTACTTCGAGAATGACTCTACGAGAATGACCGATTGTTCGATTTTCGAAAAACTTTAGTGTACTCGGGATCTATATGACGATGTGTTGCATTTGAATGCTCTAAACTGCTATTGTTTGGTTCTGAATAAAACGTTTGGTTCGCAAGTGAAAGTCGTTTGCCATAGCTCGTTGCTGAATTATGGAAGTGCTGAAGAATTTTGAGTGAAAGAATTGACAAGAAAAGAGGCGGTTAACGCTTTATAGAAAAGACTTCATAGTTCGTGCTGGAAAATTCAGTGAAAATGATGAAGGAATTTCCATTCTTCAATCACAGTCAGATAACGTTCAATAGGAATTTTTTTTTCAGCGCTCTTAGATGAACTGATAGAAGTTTGATTGTGGAGCATTGAATGCAATGTTTCCTTCAAAAGCAAGCATTTCTTTTACAACTTGAGGCCTGTTTTGGATGCTCCTTCGGTTGTTCCTCTCCTTTTTTGGAAAGCTTTCGTTTCTTCTGCCAAATAGCACCTGCTAGAAGCTATTCATTCCTCGAAAAGCAGGTCGTCATAATTTTGGAACTTAATGAACTTGATTGCGAAAGTTATGAAGAATAAGAAACTCAGCGAATGAGAATGCCGAAGGTCCACTCCTGGCAACCTGCTTAACGTCTCAAGGAAATATACTGGGAAGGTTTTGGGAGGGAAATATCGCACTTTTAGAGGCAAGACGTACATTCAATGCAGAAAATCGATAACAATCACGTCGCATTTTTACTGCTCATTATGGAATCACAAAAAATTGAAAGAGCCATGAAATCGGGCATAATCATTCAAAAGGTTTAGTGAGAAAAGCGAATTTTGCATCTGTAAAGAAACGAAACGTTTCCCAGCTCCGATAAGAATCTTTTAATTACATCGGACCTGAAGAAGGCTAGAAGACTCGCTCAGTTTGAGAATTTTTTGTAAATGGATATTTGTATATGCAAAGAGGAAGAATCGTCAGAATTGTGTAACCCACATTTTCTATTCTAGCTAATACCTTTAGTTCCTTTAATGCAGTCTAATATTTTTATGCGCTTTCGAATATTTGTCTCCAAAAGTGCATTACAGTGACTCCTTTCTGTGCATATATACTTGTGTCTATCTGTCTGCTTGTCCATCCGTTCGGTCCATTGGCCGACCACTTAAGCCACAATGCGCTTGCGAGATAGGTTATGCAATATAGGAAATCCTTATGTAATATTTCACGTAGATGACTTCAACTTCCCAGTTATGTGTATTCATGAGATTATAAAAATTTACCCGCATTTCACATCGATATTCATTATATATTGGTCGTCTGTGTGAAAAAACGAATCAATTGTATGAAATTTGTGCGAGCGACCGGGTGATTGAAAATATTATACGGTGTTTGCTATTCAAAGATAGCTTAGAAACGAGTTGTTTAGTTGGATGGAATGAAAAATCACCTACACTGACAACAGCTTTTCAATTTTTCTCCGTTCTTTTCACGTTTTTTGCTAAGAAAGCGTTTTATAAAGAGAATTACTCCTCGTTGAGCAGATCTTCATTTAACGGTTGATTTTGCGCTGATCCCTTGCAGATATTTGCTCTACTATCCTCCCAAGTTTTCTGGATGAGTGGGCTCAACCTCCTCCTCCTCTCTGTAGGTTAAGGTAGTCCTCTGTTTACCGAGACCCCACGAACCCCTTCTTTCACTTCAGAGATCACGACAAATGAATCATTCGTCTCAGAAATTTTTCGTAAAACCAAACGTAGAGCACTTTCTTGGGGTTATCGCCAAAATAGGAAAATAATCTGTTGTTTTCTTGTAAATAATAATTGCATGAGTAAACAATTGCAGCTATGCTGCATCGAAAAGCATTTCTGCATTGGTCCACACAGGAAGAAAAGAGATGGAGTTTGTGGAGTCACAATCCTATATCGATGGCCTGTTAGTTTCGCTGCGATCATTTCTCACAAGCGTCTCAGAAATCATTCTCTGCGAAAATAATCAGAAGCATTTGCTTTTCTACTCATAGCAATGCTTTTGCAATACTTATTCTTTCTTAGAACAATCAACGGAGAACCTGAAAAATCTGTCTTACTTATACATGATTCTATATTCATTTTTTGGCAGGATGCTGAAATGCAGCTGAGAATTTACTCATGGGCCACTAGCATAGCAGAGTGCGCCTTAAGCAGCAATGCATCGAACGAAGGTCCCTTTTAGCAGAGATACTGATGCCAAGTGTGCCGCTAGAACACTCCACGTCCCATTGAAACGAACGGAGCACTAAGAATATCCAGTCTAATGCCCCATAAATCGAGAGTTTCCTGTTCCTTATGTGGCTCGAGGAACGATAGGCTCATAGTTGTAAGGATCATCCATTAATTCTTTAAAAGTAACACTGCACTCCATAAAGCTAATATGGACGGATCGTAAAATATGTTGTTGACTGCTGAAATGATCGAGTTCCTCTTGAACTGTGCTTGCTATGGTGTGATGCGAATATCCTTAGAAAGTTGGAATATACGTCATAGAAAGTTTTCTGTCAGCTCCCTCCAGACAGATCGTCTTAACCAGTGCCGTCGTCACCGTATATGGATCACAGTTGGATGATGGCCGACGATCTTCAAAATAACCCTAAAAATGACATAATTCATGTCACTGAGCTAATTAATGAAATTTCGAAAGACTATATCTTTGAAATGAGTACTCATGTACTGAGACAATCAAGTGTTCTAATGTTCTGTTTATTAAATGCTTTCGAAGAACATAATGGAAAACATTCAATATTAATAGGCCACTTAATTCAATTCTTTATTTGCTGCTTATTCCAAAACATTTTCGAGAAATTGTTTAATTTAAACGCTAGAAGAGTTTCTTCTTTGTATTTCATCCACCAACACTATAAAATCAAAAGACACTAAACGTAAAATTGGAAAGACATTCGTCAAAGGAAAAAGTAAAGCTGTTTCCATAACTTTAATAAAAAAACCTTGCTCACAGTTGTTTTAATCCTTATGTGATTTTCGCTGTTTCGTATGAGCGATTGTTACTCGCAAAACTTATGCAAACTGTTGGTTTCTCAGTAAAATCCCACCAACAACTCTCATGCCGATTAACTCTTTCGCCGATGTGCTTATCGGAAAGTGTGGCGGGTCGGCTTTCTAACATTACTATAACGTTGCCTGAGTGATGGTTTTCGCGGTGAACAAAAACGGTATACTCCCACTTAAATTTTACAGTAGTCAAAAAGAAGGATAAGAGGCATTTCAACTTTATGAGGAGAACGGAGATTCCCACTCATTACCAGTTTGGACTAAAAGAAGCCCCTAAAGGTCGTAATGGTACTATCCCAGTATCACAGTCTGCAGCTTGAACTCACAATACTGATTGTTTTAAACCATAGAGCACTCTCATTACTCCAAATAAATGGTGACCGGAACCGTTCAACTGCTGCTTAGCCAACATGCGAACGTTTTGGATAGCCAAGGAAGTGCAACTAGAAGTAAACGTTAGGTTTCTTTAAATATATGTTCAAACTTAGCTCGTTTGATGGGCTCTGATGAATCTCTACACTGCAATATGATTCACCCCTCTTGCTTCTTTCTCGCCTTTTAATTTACAAAAGACGTCCCTCAATGTATATAAAATATACATCTCCTTTTTGTTCAACGTGCAAAATATTCTGCGCCTTACCTACGCAATCTGTGCCAGTTATTTTTTTCACATATGAAGATTAGTGATTTCTAAGAACTTTGCCGCTAGACACGACAAAATAAGAAATATGAAGTAAGAGAGTTGCAAGGTCATTTGGCGCAAAAGGCACTAGAAGGCTTAAAAAGTGAATCTTACACATTGATCACGATACGTCTGACGTGGTATCCTCACTGAAACAGTCCTGTCCGCCACTCCTGCAAGTGGAATATTCTTCTACTCTATCAAACACTGAGTATGATTCGCTGTCCGCTATTCATTGCAACAAAAGAAGTTTGTGAACAAAATTAGTTAGTTTGTGAACCCGCCATATCACAGAATAAGAGAGTACTGCACAGGCTTCATTCATGGATGACTCCGACCTAAAGAATATATGTTGACGCTAAAACCGTCGACAATAAATGAAGCTTTGAATCATTTTTTAATGTCGCAAGTGAGTGAACTTATGTATATGTTACCAGAAACCGAAGTAAAATTAAATTATGCTAAGCGAATTTAAATAAATTTTGAAACATTGAAAGTGAGAATTCACATCGACTAAATGATATTATTAGATTAATATCAATCGGAACGGCTCCGAACGAATCTCTCAAGCAGTGAAGCGATAAGTAAACATTTTTAGCGTTTACGAATCAAAAACAAAATGCATGTGAGACACATTAAGCGGTTTTGATTTCGACGGTGACCGGAAACACCAACATCGAAAGAAGACACACTACAAAGTTGATCAATAAAAATTTTTGCCCTTCAAAGTGAATTTTTTTTTGAATTTATTTCCTGACGTCAAGGAATAAATATCACTGCAGGTGAAGATCATGATAAAAAACAATGCAATTTACAAGTTTTTTTTTCTGCTTTATTCTCACCAATGGAATGACCTTCCTTTTTTATCAGTGCAATGCACGTAGATGGGGCATTGCTTGATTCATAGCAACATGAATGAGTTTGATAATAATAGCCCGGTAAATTGCACAACAGTGAATCTTTGATCGACGGTGAAATATATGTAATATTTTAGTCGAGTAGGTAAATCCTCAGCGTATAGTTGAAACTTTTTAAAGCTTTTAATCAAGAAAGATTACGCATTTCAGTGCTCTTTATGAAACAGGTGAGTGTTGTTTCATACAGCGTAATTTAAATTTATTGAATTCATAGCAGTTAATTTCACGAGTAGCGAGTAAACGATGTGTGATAGGCACCATTTTGCATTAAATTCACAAGCATAAATATGAAACGCAAGCCTTTTTTCACTTCTTTCTAATCAGTTGTCTCGTTCACACAATCGTTCACTTCGTCACGAGTGCAAATTGAAAACGAAGCAAATGCCTATAGAGTAAAATATCAAAAAAAAAACTAAAATACCAGAAAAAGTAATAAAATATCAGGAACATATTTAGTGACCAGTAATGAGTCTCTCACATTGGAATGCCGATGCATTATTCTTTTAAACGCCAATAGCTATGCCCGACTTTCGCATCAGTGGCCGCCTAATATTGTCGCATAAAAATAATCATCCGCCTACATATGCTGAACAACCTTTGTTACTAGATGGTCGGGAATGCTCGACCTGCACAAGTTAATTTGACGAAATGGACAAAGTGTACTTAATTTTGAAATTCTCATCCCAATCTACCAGTTTGAATGCAATGATCGAATTTCCAGAAAGTTTCAGGTTTCTCCGAGAATAAAGTTTCAGCGCATAAATTTCAGATTTCAATAAGAAGAAACTTTAAACTATTTTATCTCGTATATTTTATGCAATATGTGCAGTATGTTAAGGCCAACAGTACAGTTGGACATACATATAAGTAACTAGGAGAGAAGATGAAGACCGCCAGTTGTATTCCTCCATAAAGACAACGATAACTCCTATAATGAGAGAAAAGTAACTGCTGAGTGCAAACTAATTAACTGCTTTGAACAAAATACTCCAACAAAATTTACCGTAAGAGAACGCGTCGATGGTTTCGGTTTCGTGGAAGCCGGTTAGTCTTCGTTCGTTATCTCTGCCGCCTTTTGGGTCATAATAGGCGATATGTTGATGGTGCACCTTCTGCAGTTTGTCGATCGCCTCCAGTATAGCGCTTAAAACAGTTTTCAAAACTCACTTGAAGGTCTGCTTTTATTTCTGAACCACAAAAAAGTGGACCCCTTAGAAGCCGATGCATAACTTTGGCAGTATGATTCTCTTTTAAAATGGGCGAATAGAAAAATTTTTGATCCCTTTGATGAAACCACGGGTGTGCATAACTGCTCCTTAAGTAGTTCTCACAAATTCGGCGTCAATGTTGCTTCTATTCGGCGTTAAGAAAGCGATGTAACCCCATGAAAATGTTGGTGTCTTTTGGGAGAACAGTACTGCTTGAGAGGAGAAAATATTTTTAGACACACAAATAATATCTGATGATATCAACCAGTACAGAACAAGCTTAAAGACGATACACGATCGAGAGAGAATATGAAATTGCCTAGATAGACAATATGTGCAGAAAATGGAAGACAACACAATCCTGCACAATCGTAACTGGAGAAAGAACATTCTCTGCAAACGTTCATACGGAAATCCATCGAACCTAAGTGTTCATTTGCAAGACACACACAGCTTTTGACGGTTCATCAGTCAAATGAGCATCAGTTTTTATATCCTCACCTTCCGGAACGAATCTACTGTAATCAGCAGACAAAATGCATCTAATGTTTTGTATGCTTGCATCTCCTTCTCGTTCGATAGATTTAGAGTGGACAAAAGCTTTGCTTACTTGTATCCCCCAGGTTGACGCATTTTCTCTGTGGAAAAATTGCAGTGACATCCTGCACCATGCCAATCGCCAGGTATTGGTTTTGGATCAAGTGTCACGACAACACCGTAATCCTCTGCAACTCGCTGAAGAATATAGCGCGAAACCCAAAGTTGGTCACCCATCTCAACACCTTCGCAAGGGCCAATCTGATATTCCCACTGAAAAACATTGAACAGCTGCCAATCACAACCACTTCATAGAATGTGTAAAGTTGAATTTATTATGATAGTATAAATGTTGGCGCCGGAAAGTCGCAGCCGACTAGCTCAGAAGTGATTGACTATAGACTGCAAAAACATCAGAATGTTTGAGCAGCCGTACATTCATTTATTTCTCCTCATAGCATAAAGTTTCGTTTAAAAAACAAGTGCAACGATGTATGTGATAATTAATTGAAATCATATATGCGATCCGACGACATGAACGGAAAGCAAAAAAAAAAATTGATTATTATATATAACATCCACAGAAATAATGCCCCTTTTAAAATATTGGCTTATCAATTAAAAATAGTGCTCTCTGAAAGAACGATACCATATTCGATAATAGAAACCACTTCATGATAAGAACATCGATTATTGAAAGCGGATTGTTAAAATTCCTGCAAATTACTATGTAGGCTTTACTCCTCGTCTAATGAATTCTTGTGCTATGAACTGCACCACTTTATAATGCCCATTATCAAGCTAAAATAATTTTGTTTGGAACCTCATATAATAATTGAGATTTTGAATGCAAGATCAGCATTTCAGACTATGCAATCTTTTGAATGTGAATGCACATACAGAAACAGAAGAGTAGCTAGAGAGCTATCCGGTAACATGCCTCTATCCGGTACAAGAAACGCGATCTCGTTTAAACTGCACCTGTCGACGACGCAGACACATTCCGATATCACTTTCTATGACAGATTGTTAAGACCGCTGTAATTCGTGCGAGTTCTCATACGAGCATTTAGAAATTGTTCTCCCTAGCGGAAAAGCATTCAGAATAAAAAAAACTCTCATCTCACATCTACTACACTGTTTTCAAAAGGACGCACTAAAGCTAAGTCTGTTTAAAGGCTTACGATGGAGGGTAAATCCATCCGGGAATGCTCTTGCATGTATTTTCACATAATGCAAAGTTCATTAGTGAGATTTGGATTATTGATGCTTATTACCTGTGCAGGCATCGTTTCGGCATTTGTGCCGGCTATTTTGATGCCCGCATGCAGACAAGCTCTATAGTGTCCTTCAACGACATCCCGGCCGTAAACCTTGTTGGCGCCTACAGCGCAGTGATAGGGACCTGCAACGTCCTAATTTCCATGATATATATCTTTCTACGCGAACTATATCCAACGTTTTAAACTTCTCTCATAGTTTTAATTGAAAGTGAGTGCATCTATAAAAAGCGCTCGATAATGACTGAACAGCGCCTGCATCCTGCTTAAATAGAACGATAATCGACTTCTTTGCCGCTTCTCCTTGTTCCGATGTGATTCTTCTTTAACTCCATTAGGGCTCTTGGTATAATCGATGGAATTTCCGTGCAATCATTTCACTCGAATTCATTTTAAGCAACTCACCTAAATAACTAAAGGTCTCATATATGTACCGAGACAATTTCAATCACCTGTATGAAAAGTTCAATTTCTCGCAAAGGCGTGCACGTGTGCAAAAAAGTGTGCATACATTGTGTGAAGTAATTTCTCTTCAGGGGCAGGCATCGCGCTAGACGCTGTTGCTACTGCTGAAAACATCCCTGGAACCCTGTTTTGAGAATGCTTCCCAGTTCTTTTGCCCTTTTTATGCTGGAATTTAAGATGGCCGAATGTCCGTCTTTTCGTAGCTGTTGATTATTTTTGAAATAAGTTGCAAGGGTTATGATGCATTACGACGATTTATTCCTTGGCGAGGATGACATAAAAAGTGAATATACGATAGTTAGGTATACTGTCACGATGCATAATGCACGTGCCAAGTCACAATTGAGCAATTTTATGTCGAAAACAATCCCACAACCTTCCCTCTGGAATAGCATTGTTGCTTTGGTATTTATTCTTGTTCAATGAAGTCGTGGGAAATTATTGAAATGCCATTGTTTGGTCATATAAAATTCATATTTTCTACGATATGCTGGCTAAGAAATAAATCGGTAAATGAGATCATGCACCTCGATCATTTGAGTTTTGCCCACTGTGATTTACGACTCCTTCCACAAATTGAAGACTGCTACAAAAGTACAAGGATTTCAAGGCACTTGTGATATCCGCCATAAAGTGACCAAAACGAATTCAAAATTATTCCAGAGACTATTTGCTCAGAAGTGTTTCCTACTGCGGCAAAAATTCCCATAAGTGAGTGCGCTCGCTTCTTTGGATGAAAATGAGACTAATCGCTAATGCACAAGCAAGCATTTTTTCAGTAACTGCATTCGGGAAATTAAGTTGCCACAGCTCGCATAGATCACATGAGAAATCAGGCACTCGTACGGTTAAGCGTAGTGGGCGAGATAAAGATAGAAACCGATGACAAAATCGCGAACAGTAATAATAAGACCAGCAACGAATTCATGCACAGCTTATTGATGCCTTCACTTTAATGTTTTGAAGGAATGCACAAAGTAAGAACTCTAGTGTGATATACAACGCTTAGAAAGAGCAATTGTGATAAAATGCCCACTTATTTTAATCTAATATTGTACCTTGCGGTCCAGGAAAACCATTTTTTGGCCATCCGAAAGGATGCCCATCGAGATCGAGAAGTGTGTATTCTTGTTCCATTCCAAACCATAAATGCTGATCTTTTGCCTTCTCCATCACAGCCACACATTTATGTCTTGTATTCGAAGCTGAAATAAATCCTCATTTAGCCGTTTCGATTGCACTAGTGAAACTGGTTTATGCAAACATGTCATATACTTTACTTCGGAATCTCAAGTAAAGCATTCAATAACGGATCACTAGTCAACTTAAAGATTTTCGATAGCTATTACTTCATGCTTTATCAAACAAAATTTCGCAAGGTGAAAGACCGGAGACATCTCAAAGACCTCTACTTGCAACGATAGATGGCTTCTGCAAAATTATGCATAAGATATTTCAAAAAAACCGTAGGAATTTTTTTTGTTGGACGGGTACTGCTCTATGTTATTTACTGTTTCGCCGTGAATGGCTAACAAATAAATAAATCTCGACCACATTGAACAAGTCAACTTAAGGCATCATAACAATATCTACTACCCTCTTTCTGAATCATCTTCCTGCATTTCACTTAAAGCTTGCAGTGATTTGGACCTACTGGTGTAAACCCACTCCTACAATGAAGTCTCCTACAATGAAGTCACGTTTCAAAATCGTCATCGGTTCATTCGTACAATGGGATTAGTCCCCGCCGCGTTCGAAACATGACCCCTTTTCTACGTGCTATAAAATCAAACTGTAAAGGACACAGTAGGAATCGAATGGTCAGTTAAACACTTGATGGTCAGCTAGATTCAAATCTCATTCTCCACATGATTCTTCTTGCCATTAAGAGCGAATGTTTTATTAACAGAAGTTTTGGTTTCCAATTGTCCACTCTTATTTGGTTCTTCTCTTTTGTGTTTCACTTATTCCTAGAGTTTATATCTTTATGCCTATTAACCTTTTATAATGCAATAAGCTGCATATACATTTCTACTTTCAAACTGGCGTTGAATTATAAGTCAATGATTTATTATGTACGAGAATAGATTTTTTGAAGCGAAAGACCTTACGAGTGGGTTGCATATTTGCGTCGATTGTTTCACACAGCACTAGTTTACTATTGCCTCTACGAAATGGATCATCGAAAATGGCGACAGCCCTCAAATATAAGTCAGAATCTTCACTGCTTGCTTGTCCTGTTGATGAGCCATCAAAATTCCATATGGGCAAATCTGCAACGCTTCACTTGTTATGTTTTTATTTATATTTATGTACGTATTCTTTGGTCTTGTAAAACAGGTTTTATAAGAGCCACTGCAACGTTTACCAACGGCAATCCGATGGACAATCAGGAGAGCTCGAATCGAAAGCGTGAAAGTAGATCACGAGATATTTGCAAGGTGCAAGGCTTAAATGACCCTTTGTTTGATCCCATATCACTTGGTGATCTAGTAAGCAGAAAAAAAGGCAAGCAAAAAAAGAACAGAAAAAATTAAAAGAATTCATGGAATCAGAGGAGGATAGAGTGGTCACTTGTAGCGGAATCTTTCGAAAGTGGAGATACCTGCTGGAGGAATAGGATTTAAGAGTGACAACCAAGGATCGGGAAGCGTGACAAAGCAGAGTGGGCGTTTTTGAAACGAACGATGAAATATGTCTGGAATAAGCTTCACAATTGCACGATCATCCATAGGAATGGCGCATCTTTAAATAACATTAATAGGTCCTGGGTTTTATTATCAAAAAACTAAGGGAGACAAAATCCTTGAAGTCAACTCAGGTCTTGTATGAATCTGTGGTAATTCGGCGTTAAGCATATCCAACATATGAAACGTTATTCTATCAAACGTTTGAGTGTATGCATAATAGAAACAAGGAAATTTTCCTGCCTTCCTCTTTTTCTCAAAAGGAAGGACTATCATCTGGCTGGAGGAACAAATCAGTCACGAACTACCTGTAATGAAGACCATTACCTTCAGGAGAATTAGGCTCAGCGTCTAACGTCCGTGTTTTTGAGCGCATGAATTCGCCGGTCCCATCAATCCATATATAAGTTGCTTGTACTTTGCCACGTCGGTTCAGTGTGTCATAACGCGATGCGAGGAATTTATCGGTGGAAACTTGCACTCGTAAGGGAGAGTTCATTCCACTGAAACACGGCATCTAAAAAGTTTTCACAAAATTCTGCAAAAGCTTCTTAAGCAATGTGCAAAATATTGTTACAGACGAATATTATTCGAGCGAATTCTAAGGAATTAAATGTTCTTATCACTTATTCTAATCAGTGATCAGTGGAAACACTTAGGTCTGTTCGTCTGAAAACATTAGCGGTATTTAAAAGGCATTTGAGGGAAGTTTCCAGACAGCGCTAGAAAACAACTTTGAATTACTGAGTACTGGAAAAGTGCAATATCGACAAAAGTAACCACAAAGATTGCAAAAGAAACCAACTTTCCTTGAATATCACATATTGTAAAATATTTGCGAGTGTCGTTGAATGTTTGTGCATAAAACCTGTTTTTACAACCATCGATGGAAAGTACCACGATTCAAAATCCAATTATTAAATAGAGCGAATTTAGAGATATACCAGAATTTGCTATTATCGATGTTCACTTCAGTGCCCCGTAACGCCTAACAAATAATAGCAATGCAAGTTCGTTTCAATGCGACAGTAGGCGAATATTATAGGAAGGCGTGACACGACAACCGCAGAACGTTTAAAATACAAATGAATATTGCACTACAACATCCGTTAAAATTCACCAATATTTTTATTGGAGGGGAGGGGAGGAAGAGCCCTCACCGCCTCCTTTCTCTTCACCATGTACTGCGGCAAATGAAGTCGAATTCACAGTTTATGCAAAAAAAGTGATGATGTCCATTTGGCGCTCACCGCACTTATAGAAGCATGGAGAACACCGCTGATTTGTATAGATAAACAGTGCACATTGTCGAACCGGGAGACGCGCTCATAACAACGATGTGTTTACCAGTTCTGTGTCAGCTTACTTCTCACCCCAATTTTACCGCTTACATCTATCGGCTCCTTTTTGTGCAGTTAAGCAAAATTTTATTGAATTTTCATGAAGTCGTAGTTCGGAAATCATTTCGAATCGCAAAATGATAAACCATCGAAATCTTAGCTATGGAATTTTTACATGTCTTCTGCAATTCTACACTGCACACTTATAATGATTTTTTTACAACTCGCCATCGAAATCCCGTTGTTAGCAGAGTGCCTGCTTCTAGACGTGTACTTGAGTTGGTAGCTCCACGCTTTCAATTCGTGTGTTGCATTTTAGTTCTGCTTCACGAAGGACATTATGTGGTTTGGTTTTAAGAGGTAATCAAAGTCACAATATGTGTATGTGACGACAGGAAAAAAATTTACCTAGTAGAAGAGCTTAAAAGTCTCAGTGATTCTCGAAAATGCAGCTTTATTGAATCATCGGATCGCACCTCTGAAAAACGGCTGTAGTTTCCAGGGGGGTTATGTTCAAATGCATTGTAACTTTCAGGATCACCGTGAAAAGTCGCCAAGGTCGAGGAGGTAAGGTATATATTGAGATGCGGCTCACTTGCGAGATTGCAGGCTATCTAAATTTTTGAAGGCTGCCAGTGTTCGTCGTCCATATGCTAGACGCATTTTAGTTGCCAACTGTGGCATTATGGTATTGATTTTTGTAGTATTATGTGATATGATTCGTTCATATAGCTTGTAGGTGACGTAGGCAAAAGCTGGCCAGATTATTTTCTCTGGGGATGCAACAAGAAGGCATGCATACAGTATCTATTGAAATAAAAAATTGTTATTTTGATACGAAGGCGGTCACCTATGACCGTATAAGTTTTAGAAGTCACTAATGCAGATGTAACGACATCACTTATCGGAGAGAGATCATGAGAGGAAGAATTCATGAGGCGGCCAGAACTTGAATCGCTGTGATAGCGGCAGTTATCAGTTATGCTGCTGCTCCGTGTTTCGAGTTGCTTTTAGAACACTTCCATGTCAGTGTACCTACTTTTCCTTGCGCTTCAAGCATGAATGTAAGAGAAGCGAAAGGATTCGTTCCCATAAAATTTGCGACTGTGGTGCTGTTGCCATGTTTTTGGCGTGGCTTCTCGCAATAATGTGATAAAACTGGTGTCAGCCATCCAACAGTAAGAACAAAGTTCGAAGCCACAACACTGGTTTGACCTAAAGTAATGTTTACTCTTCTCCTATGTATTGGTTTAGCCAGATAGCTCCTATACGTTGGCACGAAAGGTGTCAGCAGAAGGAGCTGAGACGTGGGGCAGCATCTTCATGGATAACTATCGTTCGCCAGAATAGCGGAAGACCCAAATCTGAATCCTCACTCATTGATAATGTAAAAAGCAATATCAATATGGCAGTATTCCCGAGTGAATTAGCACAGAAGACGACAGGAAGTGTAAAAACGTAAACGATGCAATTTGTGCACTCCTCCCTCATGTTGCATCGTGTGTTGCGTTCTATCTGTCACAATATGTTTGCACCTGCCACACCTGTCATATCTATGTGGTGCGTTTGTGTCTGTCCCTGTCCACTGGCCGGTTGTTTACATGTTGAGTTGACATTCAAGCGATCGCGTTGCTATGACAATCAAAATTTGCGTAGTTCATAAAATTTCAATCAGGTGGTCGCCAATTGAACTGACTGAACAGTTGAACTAATTGCACCTGCATATCTGAGCATCCATTCCAAGCGTTCAGAGTTCCTTCCGCTTTTAACAGAACTTATCAGTATGTTGTAATTGTATCCAATGTTTATCTGCAGACTAGGCAGGAATGTGAACTTCTTTGTGAACTCATCTCATCGAATACATTTAATGAAATGTAGTCAATGGTAGGTCAGTCTGTCGACAGCCACCGATCCAAGCAAAGATATGAGTGAATCACACATGGATAGCCTTCATTACCCTATCCCCTCGTTCAAGAAGCAAATGTCTGGATTTTCAGGTAATCATCTGCACAACTCTCAATGAGTTGATAAAGCAAGAGAAAAAGAAGGGGAAAATTTCATTCTCATGCTTTAGAAAACATTCAAAAATTCAGTACTTTTAAAGTGAAATGTGTGGGATGATGAAGAAACTTTGAGAAGAAATATTGAGAAGCGAAGAAATTATAGCACCTTGGTGCGTTTTTCATGAGAAAAGACCAATTTTTGGCAATTTCTGATAAGAAATTAGTCACACCCTATGTGTCATACTTGCGTCGTGAAAAAACTACCCCTTACAATCAACTGCTGCAGAATTTCGGAGTACGACGATGAACTTATCATTGGGATGTTAATGGCTCGCAAATTGATCTTCCAGTCATTGATGCATAGATTAGCAGCATAAATCGTGGCTATGTTATGACCCCCAAATGTAATGACCCCCAAAGGTTTGCCAGGCCTCAATACGAACTCTAGTCGTCATTTGTTCAAGTACTTTGTAACGGCTGTAGTATTCGATAGGTTCTAATCGGTTATAAATTAGTCAAGTTCATCGATCATTCCAATCGGCAAACAGTTTTTAGCAAGGTGCTCTTTACACACCTTCAAAAACTTGTGGTGCTAAAAAAGTATTAGATCCAAGCTTGCGTTCAACATTCAAATGTATGTGAAAAATACATCATTTTTGCATAATAGAAGGATGGGTGTGCAACCGCGCAAAAACGTATCAAATGTGCAAATGAATCTGCACAGAAATTCGTATTCGCTGACTTGTATCTGCAAAAAGCGCAACGACAAATAATGCACATTATAGATACACATGGGGACAACGGAAAATGCGTTTCACATATTTCCTTACAGCGGAGCTGAATGCGGAATCCTCGGTTTGAATGCAGAATCCTCGATGTTTGCATCACCTGCTTGGCACCACCTTCTCCGTAAATTCTTTTTTACGCTAAATTTCCATTAAATTCCGTGACCACTATACGTAACTAGTGAGTGTAAATGCAAAAGGTATTTGGATCTTATGCTTGAGCTTTAGTCAATATGCATAAGAGGCTGCTATGCGTCGACTAATCCGTTAGCATATTTTAAAAAATTGTTTAGTAGAAAGGGAGGGCATTTATAGGGACTTTGTTAAGGTTGAATTGTTGGTGCAGAGTGGATATAACATCGTTTAGAGAATTAAGCAAAGATTGAGATTTTTAATGTCGTATAAACTTCGAATGAAAAGTTAATTGCTGTAGAGCGTCTCCATACTCTCAATGCCGACAAACGCGCCAAATGATGATAGCTAGCACAAGATTTTCTTAGAAAACAAGCTTGTGAGAACTTTAAACACTAAACGAATGGTGGTCAGTTTTCACTAGGAGTGGAAAATAAAAAATTAATGCCAAAACGCTGCCAATATACTGGTTCAGATTTTGAGCATCGTTCTTTCGACGTTGACCGCTATTAACAACACCGCAAACAACACTCCAGTTCATATCAACTGCTATAGTTGCATTCACGGATACCTCACACAATTCAGTAACACCAAAGCAGTGCGTATCTCATGTAATTGTCGTTTCAGCGTGCGCTTCAATATTCATCTGAACCTTTGTCATTGACCGTAATTTTTGCGTTTTTAATTGGCGCGCGTAAATGAAGCAATCGTCGAAAGTTGAGTCTAATCGCTTCAGCCTAGATTTCAACCCGTTAAAACTTGAACCGCTTGATGGACAATACTGCGCTCACTGTCCACTCAGTTACATGACTGGTCAACTTCATGTCTCTTTTGCATGCCCTACCTATCACTTCTGTTACATTCGGTGAAAATGAAGTTGCATGGTGGAGCACAGAAACGTAAAAATCCAATAAATTTTGGCAAGGCGAAATTTTTGAAGCAGTTACGAGCATCTTTTTCTTGCATCTTAAACATTCCTGCTGAACTAAATGTAAAAAAGGGAAAAGAACAAGCAGGAAGTCGACAGACATATGAATATTCTCGCTCATAAAGATATAAAGAAATGGAATTGTAATTAAGCAGAACTTTCACTTTCGAATGTCAAAATTTCTTTCTTTTTTTTTGTTATTTGCTTGGCTATTTGCGCAATGACGAAAAGGGAGTGAGCCGAGCATTCGACTCACTTCCTCGTTCACTGAAATTCATCTTCGAGAAAGTTTTTAAAGAGGAAAAAATACAGCATTTTTTTGCACATCAATGTGGCACTGACTTCTAATATCACACGATCCTTGAGTTCAAAATATCAAATGAAGAGTATCTCTTTATTAACAGCTACGCGGCATAGCTAAGATACATGTTTGTATAATGCTTGATGTTCTATTCAAGGTAACTAATTGTTAAACCGGCAGCTACAAGTGCTAAAAATGGCTTAATACTAAATGCCCACAGCCTCAAATATAAGCAAGTGCTAAACAACTTGGCTGAATTCCACAACCTTATTGAATAATCACTTCTTGGCAAGTGTATCCACAGTACATTCATTTGAGAACGGTCGACGAACATGACTATATCAAAAACACATCGTAAACGGGCCACACATTGAACAAAAAAGAAACACTGCAGGAAATATGTACTGAGCAGTGCGATGAACGTCGTCGGGTGGATGGCAATGCGACAGTCCGTAAACGCCTCTGATTAAGATGTGCTCAAGGAACCAGAAGAAAAGCGGTTGCACATGATTTTTTGATTCTTTGAACACCAGCGCACTCGCGCACCGACGTTTCTTTTGTTTCATGTGGCGCAAATTCAGTGCAAATAACCGACGTGTTGGAAGATAATCATTTCAAGCACTAAAATTCTGCATGTTTACTTTGTAGTTGTTCAGAGGGTGAAGGATAGCAGTTAATTTATCGGCCGACCTTTTGACAAACCAAAATCGATGAAAATCATTTCCTTGAGATCGGTGTTAGCAATTGCTGAGAAAACGAAAGTCTCAAACCCAACATTTTTGGAATTGTCGATTTCAGTTAGCGGAATTCGTGCACGTGAAAGGCGACGAGACTCGTAGAACTCTTAAGTGAAACACTTTGTGCCCTTCGTATTCGTAATATGATATAGGTGCCATTATTCCATTTGTGCTACTGTTTCATGCGCTGTTTGCAAGTGAAACACATACATTTGTGTTGTCGTGGAAATTCGGAAGGTTGTTCCCCACTTGAAATAGAACGAATATATATATATATATATATATATATATATATATATATATATATATATATATATATATATATATATATATATATATATATATATATATATATATATATATATATATATATATATATATATATATATATTATATTGTACCTCGTAAGTTGAAATCAAAAATCAGCAATGCAATAGCGTTTCTTACGATTTTTGATACGTAAATAATCATTACAAACGTTAAAATCTTCAACGCTGAAGCACTAATAAATGTCGACTGTATTTCGCAAACATAACTCAGCTTATCAAGGATCAACTAGGCGCCTTGCAAGCTAACAATAAGTTGAGAAGCGATAAAATTTCGCTTCAAATCAAATCAACGTCCGAAACGACAATTTGCCTCGTGGAAATTTTCTATTCAATAAAGTTTTTAAAAAAATTTTCCGTGATATAAGCACCTTCCAATGCTCTAATAATCTGATTGCTTAATGGAGCGATACATTTTTTGCGAAGAAAACGCATCGAACTTGAAATGCTGAAAAAAAGTATTGAGTAGCGATGTTATAACTGCTGCCTGCACTGAAGGACAAAGTGGAAGTGTTCTCATGTCACAATATCAAAACTGAATAAGTGAGAAACGGCACCAAGGAATCTGGCGTGATGTATGCATGCTTTTATTTTTGGCTTATCTTGACCGACCGGTTTCATGAACAAACAACAAATTATATATATATATATATATATATATATATATATATATATATATATATATATATATATATATATATATACTGCTCAGCATGACTGCTCACACGAATCATATACAAAAGATCCATTTTCATGAGCCACTGCAAATTTGATGTGCAAAATCGCAACTTGGCGACGCACATATATGCACGAGTTTCCCTGTCTATCCATTAGCCTAAACGCAGGAAGCCTCTAAAATTTCAGCTAGGAAATGTGTTGGTCGTAGTTGCAATTGCAGGTTGACCTCCTCTGCCGTGTCCGCTTCCAAAGCGCTCATAAAAATCTGCATTCGTTCTTCACCCGTCGCGTTTACAATAATGAATTTCTCGTGTAAGATTTGCGTGAGTGGCGAGCTCAGCTAACGTATGAAGACGTTATTAGGCCTATTTGACTAGATTTTGGCATGTGGTGAAACTAGTCGGTGAATGAGAGCGGGATCGAGAGACGCTTATCGTGTAAGCTTCTCTGAGACGCTTTAGTTTGTTGTTTATTCCGGCAGCTATAAAACATGAGTAACCAATATGTGTTAAATGCGTTTACATTTCTTTCACCTTTACGTGCTTAAAACTCGTTTTGAAGTTGATTAATCCATGTGAAAGATGGTGTAGGAGGTGAACGTATGATATAAACTATACATACAAAATTTCGTAACTCAAGTTTCCGTCCTTTCCGAATCGAAACTGAGTCAAAACCGCAGACAGACACGCACATACACATATGTGGATACGATGTTACTTCAATACGGCATGGAGATGCAAATTTGCACAAATAGGTGATGAGGCAAGCAGCATTACGGATCGTTATTAAATTTGTTGTGTTTGGTCATGGTGTAATTCAGGGATCAAGAGTTTGCGTAGAAATAATTTAAACGTGAGATTCGTTGGCTAAAATTTCAAAAACGCTCAAAAGAAAATCATCGTCGCCATCCAGTTTCAAATCGGCATACTCGAAAAAGATGAGTTATTTGAATGTCATTGATAGAAGTCAATCATAGGAATAAGGAGCTAATTATTTGAGAGCGATAAGATCATCAAGCGATGATAAGAGCTCGATATGCGATATGACTTTTGAATGTTAGAGAATGAAAGTGAAATAATGCATCTAAGAGAAGAAAGATGGTACAAAATAGCAGCATTGATAAAATGCTAACGATAAAAAAAGCGATGTACGATAAGAGTTATCAAATATATTGAACGAATGAGATTGAAGCAATTTTGTGACCAGCGGTCACTGATGCATTCCTCCAAGTGAAGGCGGTCACAAAACCAGAGTTATCGATGGCCTGCCCCATGGGAAATATTTCCCTGAGGGGAAAAATCATGAGCGATGCAACTGCACAGCCAATTGGAATAATGGAATCAGTCAAAGCAAGAAAGGATTGGCAGGAGACGTCGTCCAAAAGAAAGTCGGCGAGTGTCCTTCCAGAAAAAAATGACAAACTTGGCCGCATTAGAAGGAAAACGGCACTCTGGCTCACCAGAAAACAATTCACATGATCCCGCAACAAGCAACTTGGCCACTGCTGACATCAACTTGCGTGAGATGGAGTGATGTTTCTGATGAATTGTGGTCATCGTATCAGTAACATTATAGCTGTGATGAACCCTCCTATGACCATTGGACAAACCGATTATCCTCTTTCTGACTTCACTTTTCTATACCATCATAGCAACAGAAATGATAATATATGCGACACATGCTTTAACATTTCAATTTACCGCGAAAGGTGGCTGCCCAAAGACTGTCTCTTCAAAAATAACAGTTCCAGTGATACTTATTCGTAAGCAGCTAATGAGATATACCACAGGGCGGAGACCGTGTCACCAAAATCTTCCGTCCCTTGTTTTTGGCTTCTTCAATTGAAACCACCGCATGGATTCACAAATAGATATGAAGAAACGATGCTCCATATACGCAAAGAAACCAATGCAGCCATCTGTGACGTCATCTTGATTCGCTCTGACAAAAAATTTTATGAGCGCATTATGCGAGATAAAAAGCAAAGCGAGTTAAAAGTGAAATTGCCCACTGGTGGGAAGATAGTAAGTTTCGTTACTGATAATTATTAGGAAACAACAAGTTCGGAATGAGTCATCTAATGCCTGAGGACTGGACTCCGGAGTCGGTGCAGGAAAGAACTTCTATGGACGTAAACCTGCAGCACTTACAGCACAGGAAATCGAAGATGCGACTCTTTTTTCAAACAGGGTTGTTTTAAAACACATCACCAGCAGAATAAACACACAACATGATTTGATCCGAAAGAAACGTGCAACCATGACAACCGATTCATTGTGATAGCCGTGTGTCGCGCACACAACCTTCAATTCTATGTATTGTCATTTTAAACTATTCATCAATAGTACACTTTCATATGAAGTAACGTTTAATACTCAATTTTAGTGACGGTAAATTAAAGCGTAGGTGCGGAAATTATAAGCTAAACCTCTTTTAAATGAATGGCATGAACCTTTATAGAAGCTCAGGTTATACGCTGTTGGCCACTGTATACGTATTCGAGCCAATCATATTGCATTTCATATCTTTTCATCGAGTATTTCAACATTTCTTTATCGAAAGGAAGGACACTGAAAGGTTATAAGCAGCATTTTGCTTGTTTGGATTATGCGGTTTGAGGTTTCTACACGAAAGAGAACGATAAAAGTTGCCAACGGGTGTTCGTTCAAAATACGATCCAAGCAGCACAAAAAACTTCGAATCAATTGATGGCTATCGTGCCCAACCACAAGTGCAAACGAATAGAAGCAATTTTAAGTAGGCGTGGTTCTCAACTCCTGAACAAATAATACTTTCGCTATTTCTATTCACTATGACGAGAAAGTTGAAAAAGAACTATTTTAAGAAAATTCGATAGGCTGGAAGAAAAGGTTTAACGCAATTTTACGCAATATATAAGTGATGCGATTGCATAATAATGGCTAAATTTTTGCATAACCATGAAACAGAAAGGTCACATAAACAATTAACGAAAAACGAATAAGCTAATCAAGAAGCACTCCTAGCTGTCTAGGCTACGTTCGATCAGGTGGAACAAAACTTGAATTCAAACATTTCTATGATTTCTCGTATATTGAAGCAACATCGTTCAAACATTTCTCGCATACTCACACCTCTCGACACGAATCTCGTAATGAAAACTCTCTGAGATATTCGGTTAAATCTGACAAACGTGCAGGTGGAATGACTCAAACGGTAGTCGAAACCGTCGAGTTTTCAATTTTGTATGAGAAGAGTACGAAAATACCTTCTAATGGCTCAATTTTAATTTTCATTTCCGATTAAAGACTGAATTCTAATTTCCATTCCTTCTACAAGCGAAAGTTTTAATAAATGGAAGATGACGAATAGTGCATCAAAACTTCGGTTGCTAATCTGCTATAACAGCATTCTCGGTATTGCTTTCAACAAAGCAGAAGTGACAGATTGCTATGCAAAAAATGTCAGTCTCCAGTGCTATAGAGTAGCTTTTGAATGAAACAACCTTTGATTATTAAGAGGCGTTACTGTTTAAAATTCGGAAGTATCAAAACCAGGAATTTAGTAACATTCTGGAGAAGAATTCGATATGTTGATGTTCAATCCAATCTGAATTTTGCGTAATGGATTTAATCTGAATTTGACCGTAAAGGTGCTCTCGATGGTGACATTTGTATAATTAATCTCCATCAAATAGCAATAGCAACAAAACGACAAAGCAAAACGTTCTTAAAGGTGACACGACGAGTTCATATGTTTTTCTGCGCTACACTCTACTAGTGGAAGCAGCACTCAACGAGCGAGAAATTCCATATCGTCTGATCAAAATCTCAAGGATAGAAATTGCTTAGAAATTCCAATGGGCCATAATGGGGAAACAGGTTCTGCGGAGCCTCATGTCATTTTCATTACCCAAACTTTGGATAGTAACAACAGAATGTTAAAGACATTAGAGACGATGAAAATTTATGAATTTGGAAGTCGATCAACGCTAAGATCCTCTAATTTCAAAGAGGTGAGTATAGTGTATGAAGATCGGCTACTCAATTCCGATCCGTCTACTGGGCGTTTCAGCAGAAAACGTGTACAAAAATTTCACGACAATATCGAAAATGGAAAGCATGAAAAACTTCTCTCCGAGTCTTTCCTAAAGTGTTCGAATATACGTTGAAAGAGAAATGAACTTTTTGTTAAATTAAGAAGATAGAAAGAATGTTGGTTTCTTGAGGTTGTGACCACACACTTGTCAGATCGTGAACTGAGCGGAACACTTTGGAAAAGGAGGTGGGAGAAGATAGGTGAAAGTCTGAAGGCAGAGTAGACGAATGGCATCGAAAACCTTGAAGGTTAGATCTAGAGAGATCCGAAACGTCGGAACTGAGGCCAACAGGACAAGACGAGAACTGTCCAGTCAAAGTGAGCCGAGCAAAATTTGCTTGCACGCTCTTTGCTTCTCCTTTTCCGCCTCATCAAACAAATTTTTTCGGTTTCCCACACAAGTTTCCTCCGGGTTTTTCTCGGTTTCCAAAAAATGAGAGGTAACGACTACTTCGGAAGAGTTTCGTTATCGGTGTGCATTGACGGCAGTTCTGCCGTCGAACTAAAAAAATGCAGCGAAGATTAGCTGTTACTTATGAGTGTGTTTCCTTAGTCTAGTTGTTGTCATAGAATGCTTCTGAAAGAACTCAAATTTTAATAGTTGGAAGAAGCGAACTACTAAGACTCAGGCAAACATCTATAATCGAGAAAATTACGCCTACGCACGTCTGCGACCAATGCACATGGCGAATATGGACCTTTTCAATTTGACGTGCACAGTTTGCGGTACAAGCCGATTGATGCGTTGCCCCTAACAGAGAGTCGGTCAAAGCCGAGTAGACGGAGAGTAGCTTGAATCCGGACAGCTCCGGACCGCCTATTTAAGGTCCGCGTGATCATACATGTCCCAACCTTGATTACCAAGCCCAAGACACAGCCCCCTTCTACACGCATACACTCAGCATTCGCCTTTCTTGCAGACTACAGACGCCCATATTGCCGTCACGACCTCAACCGTGCGTATGAACATGGGAACACTGAAAAACGGAAAACGGCATGAAGTTTCTGCAGAGGTGAGTGGAAACCGAGGTTTTGTGAGAGAACAAAATGCCGAAGTCATACACACTGCTACAACAATTTATGAACGAGTGATCCACTGTGATCAAATGAGTTCTTGTGATCTCGACGATCACTCCGTGTATCAAATTGCTTTGCCCATGCTTGTGTTGATCTTGATATTGACCTCTCCCCATGTGGACTATGGTTTGTGTTAGGGGCCGTAATAGGCTGCGGTCTCGCTTGCTAGTCACCGTGTGCTTCCTTGTCGGTTGTTAGTGCTCCTAATAAACGATGCTTCATTACTTCGATGGTATTCTCTACAGGTCAGAAACTATCGCAAAATTCACTCTATCAAGTCGTTTTCTGCTGTAATCTTATTAATCATCCCATGCCGGCAGTATCTCCCTTTTTGCGTTCATTGCAACGAAAATAAAACTGCTACTTCCCGCTGAACTTTGTGCTGAAATATATTTGGCCATAACTGATACAGTGATAATTAAAAGAACACTTCTGATAGAGCAGAAAATCCTCAGACTGGGTCAATTCGACAAAATCTAGCACCAATCTCGAAAGCGGCAAAGGAAGACGCAAATATTACACCTCCAGACAACAGGACCAGGATTACAGCAACGGTATTAAAAATGCGTCCTCACTGATATTCCCAGCACTTTTCATGACGGTTTTATTTGTGATGCGCCTTCATGATTATGTTACACAGTGCTTTTTTCAATGTTACGCTCTTTATCGCTAATATCCACAGAACCTCGTGTACTTCCAATAAAAGATTTGCCTGATTTTTATGCCGCTTTCCGTATCATTGGGACTGAGGTGTGCCTAGCGGAGGACTTTTAATATGGTGAACGCGCGCGCTTCACAAGCGCAGCATTCGCCTTCCTCCTTTCCAGTTCCTATGGTGGAAATTATTCCAATCATCAAATCATCTGTTTTTGCAATTTTTTTTGGGGGGGATATACAATTCTGGGAATCAAACCATCCCTGAATTCAAACATGTAAACCACGCAAGCCATGTAACATAATAAAAAAGCCGAGGGATCATGAAACATCTGGTCTACACTAGCAGCGCTCTCAAAATTGTTACTCACCAATTTCACGAACGACGCAAAATTGCTTAAGTCCGAGATGGACTTTTCATAGAAGCAATATCAGTCAGAATGCGATACTTGCAGCTAAACCAAAGTAATGGACAGCAACCAAAGCTGAGACTTCATGATATCACTTAGAGAAAATGATGGAATATGTAGAACTCACTACATCTCTACTCGTTGCCTCAGGGCAACACAGTTTTTAGTTTTGTTAAATAGATCAGTTTACATTTGTGCATTTTTCTCTGTCTTCATGAGCACGACGTGCCAAAAGTGGCATGAAAATCGGAATTCCCAACGAGTAATTATAACAACCAGCATCAATTCATCTTCATTCTTCACCTCATACCACATATCTGCGAACTTTTTATCGCCATGCCGACCACAGTCTATGTTTTCTCATAGACTGATTTCGCTGCAATTTCAGCAGATCAGCGTTCACTTCATAATCAAATAAATATGGTTACAAGCCTATGTAACATTTCAGTTAATAAATGAAGCAGAATAAAGCGTATAAATCAAATGAATAAAAATTCAAAGCATGGAAAGGCATTCGTTCAACGATACATCGCTAGAGGCATTTAAAACTGCCCAAAGAAACGAATTTAAAACGTCGTAATGAATTGATTAAAAAACTCTATATTCACAGCATTTACAACTTTTGAAAGCGACGATCAATGAATCGTAAATTGTTTTTGGGCAAAGCACAGAACTGATGATCACGGGATAGGGCAAACTCTACAAATGCCTTGATGCAAGGATCGATACCT
This sequence comes from Ascaris suum, assembly GCA_013433145.1. Lineage (NCBI taxonomy): Eukaryota > Metazoa > Nematoda > Chromadorea > Rhabditida > Ascarididae > Ascaris > Ascaris suum. The sequence continues at coordinate 4,658,344 of CM024175.1, forward strand.
GCGAATTTGACTATAGGACATCAGTGTTCTTATAGCTTTTCATATCCATGCGAGAGCCGGCTCGGATCGTAGTGATGCGCATACCGGCCGCGAGCTGTCTCGAGCGTAAGAAGTTCCTGGCGCTCATTGGCGCTGAGGTTGCACTATTCGTGCCAAAGTGCTGTCGGAGCGATGTCCTTCCCTCCCCGCCCCTCGCATTCCTGTTATCCCCTCCGCCTTATTATTGGTGATTTATCGAGGCTTGATTTTAAAAAAAACCTTAATACCTTTGGTCCTGTTGCCTGCTTACACAGCACCTGGTCCAGCCTCGAAAGAGAACGAATTTATGAATCCTTCGGAAACTAATCAAGAATGGAGGGGCAAAACAAGACTCAACATCCTTACACTTTCGGAAATAAACTGAACTTGAAGTAAAGTTATTGGAAATGAGTTAAAGACTCAATATTCCAATAGGCTTCGATGAGGAATGCTATAAAAACCGAAATCTCTCAAAAGTGAGACATATCTGTCTACAGACATATATTTCATTAGAGATTATTTTTTAGGTTTTTAGACGTATGCAAATTCCGAGGGGTTTCGAATATATTGATGCGAACAACAACATTGCGAACATATTTGAAATGAAACGCTAATAGGGCAAAACATAAAGCACGAAATACTATCAAAACAATACTAACGAAGAGAAACATTATATGTGCATAAATTATTTCAGTTCTACTCCATGACCTTATTCCACACTCAAAAATATCGCACCCACCATCTTATCCCCTCAATGTCGGATTCAGTCTACAGGAATCTTGAAAACTTATAAATAGGGCCCCACGATTTCTAAGCGAGCATCTCGTCCCAACCATCAGGCTGAGCAAAACTCTTTACTCGGCTAAAGAAAAGTGGAGGAAATAGTTGGTGGTCACCAGTGTCAAGACTGCTCTGAGAGATTTGACCGTTGAGGTACTGAAAACAGCAATCGTACTTTTCCCACTGCAATACGCAATGAGCTGAACGCTTTTTGCCATCGCCGAAACGCAACTCCATATTGAACTCTTGCAGCGACACCTGAAGTATCCCTTCCAATTAGCTTTACATAACATGCTTCTTTAAGTTCTAAACAACACTGAGTTCTTAATAATAAGATGCTTCGTTACATATTCAAAAAGACTGCCAATTCAAAAAGGGCTCCTGTTTAATGAAATATATATAGTACACAATACTTCATACAACTGCGTTGACTGCAGTGGGATAATCAAAGATTTCATTTACTTATTCCACAGCAGTGAAAAACAGCCAAATATTCCCCTCAGAAGCTTGGTGACTATGAGCTACCATGGCCGTTATTGCCCTCCTCAAAGTTTTGCAGAAAAGAGACCGAATCCTCTCGAGGAACGTTGAACAGAAATAACGAAGGGTTCCACCGGAATTTTTGGAGGATCAAAACCATCGAATATATATGCAAGGAATATAATGTACGTTGGGTTTTAATGTAATCTTCAGAAGGAATATATGCGTACGCTGCAATACCCCACCACCCAATTCGAGCATCGATAGCCCCAACAATGAGCGGCAGTATGCTTCATATCCATTCTACTTTTTATTTTAACATCGATCACGTTGTCACCTTCTCGTTTCCTTGCCATTCACTTATTCTTATCGAAGATGTGAATGCTGTAGGCAGAGTTTTTCAAAGATAAGAACTCGAATCAACGAATCAGCAACATCGCTGCATATTGTCCAAATGCAAAATTCAATTCCTTGCAATCTGCTCTAACAGTATTTGACTTAGTGCAATCGTACTGCAAAATCTTGCACATCAAAGTTGAATAGAAGTTGGAAATTCATTGCAACAAAAACGCAGTTGAGGAGACAAATTCGGCTTTTCTTCGTTTAAATGAATGCTAAAAACGAAATGAAAAAACTGCAAGACTGTACTAACCTCATGCGGAATAAAATGCTGACGCAACCTTTGACATCGACGTGGACGCTGATCTGATTTTTCGCAACGACGACAGAACTGAACGATGGGTAAGTTTTCAATAAAAACGTCGGGAATAGTATAGCACTTCAGCGTTTTAATGCCACTGTGTCATTGAATCTCTTGAGAGTTAATAGTTCCCAGTTTCCGCTGATGTAAAAGGATCTTAGATACTTGTCCCTGTCTTTCCCTAAATCTATACTTCACTGCCCCGAGAACATTCCGCTAATATATCACGCTAACATCATTCGATGGCAGAATATCTGTGACAGCGTTACTTACGAATATGTTAGTAAGGGATCTCCTGCTATTATTCGGCGATTACCACCGAAATGGGGATGAATGAAAGAAAGCGAGTTTTCATAACATAATCCTTTTCAGTGACGCTTGCCCTTAAAGGAACTTGTTGGATACACAATTTCACCGGGGAGGACAATTGCCTCAGATGATGATTAGACGGCTAATGATTAGCGAAGGTACTGAAAATTTAGAGATTTTTATATGGCTCAAGTAAACGACTGCAAGAGAACAATAATGCTTAACAACACTACTTCCTAGGCACTTGACAACGAGTAAATAAGTAAATGAATGCAAATATATTACACAATACACTCATTTGCCTTTATTGCGTAACGGGTATTTCAAGAAATAAATTCAGGACGATAACAGCAATGAACTCACGTTTAGTTAACATCAAGCGGGAAATCTAACAAGTCAAAAAGTGGGTGCCCCATCAATGACTTTTCACCGTGCGCGCTATTTGACATCCCATTTTCGTGCGTAGATTTCATTTCCCGACGTACCAACACTTAAATTCAAATCAGAAGTAAATCTGTACCTGCACAGCAATTCGATCTTGTCCAATAGGCCAATATCGCCCAAAAAGAACACCGCCCAGTCGAGTAGACTTCGATTTCAATTGCGGCACAATCTGTGCCGGATTCTCTGGCGACGTCACCATTATGGCAGTGCCTAAACGTTAGAACGTTGCAAACAAATGAATTAAGTGATGCAGAAGTTAACTAATTAAATACTCTCTGGGCAAGATACCACACTGATCGTACGCTGTAACATGAAATTTGTCTTTTTTATAGAAGACTCAGTCCATTTTCCTGTTTTCTCTCTTAGTCAAAAACAGTTCGTCAAAAAATTGATTAAACTGAACAGTATACTAAAGTCACAGCGAAAGAGACACTGGGTTAGATACTCGTATTACATACAGATGATCGATATCAAATATGACTTTTTTTAACATGTGGAAGGCGAGAAAGGAAGAAAGACCTGACACTCTTTATCAAAAGTGCTGCCAACTACGTAGTCAGCTATCTAACAATCTCCGTCTTCCATTCCCTCCCCCTCCCTCCACCCGTCCCGTGCTCATTCCTCACTCTCGTGAACGAAGACAAGGCGGTTGGAGGATCTAGGAAAGAATCAAATAAAGCCAATTTAGTTCTAAAAAATAAGTGAGGAGATAAGCACTAACCGTCGGCAAAGAATTTCATAAAGCGATAATAAACGACGATATGCCATGGTCGATAGAATTTATCCTGTAACAAGCATAAATTCATTTCCCCTCATTTCATTACCAATCTTACGACAGCAACGAATAAAAAGAAAGTGACTCTCGGCGACCCGTAAACGCATGAAAACTTCAATAATTGAAATGCTAAAGAAAATCGACAATATGGACAGCGCAAATTCGTGACGTAAAATACAACCGTAAAATTCTGCACGTTTTTCATCTTTTATTACTTCTGCAATTAAAAAAAAACATCAGTATCGTCCATCTATGCGCATTTGCAAATATATTTTATTGCAGAGATGACAGAAGTTGTTTCCAGTTCTAGCCGGGAAATGAGAGAGTAGTCTTCTTCTACTCTTTTGAATAAAACGCTCATAATAGCAGCTAATCTATCGTATAATTGAAACAAAAAGACCAATAAGCACAAAATGCACGATGTAAAACTAAAATAGACGGGAAATAAAACACATTAGAAAAGCTATGAACTACTGAAGTAACCCTGCAAACAAACTATCCACAGACAAATTTTGGAAGGGACAAGAGACGAGAATATTCGCCATGAAAATCTGCGAAGTGCGTAGCAATTGCTCTTTGCATGGCTCGATATTCTCACACTTTCGATTTGTGACGCTGATTAGGTTTCTTTAGAATTTCATTAATCCTTGAGAAAACGTTCCACTTGACAAGCTTTAAATCTTATTTGATAATCTAAACCCTCTTCACTTATTGCATCAATTCTTAACGGCTTCTAGATATTCGTCACAGTCGATCAGGGTTCCTTTCATAAGAAATACGTTCCCAAAAGCAGCGAGAATCAATATCTATCATCACATAACGTCTTTACCTCACTTATCCTAGAAAGTTCACCGTAACAGTGGATGTAAATTTGCAATCGGCTACGCTCGGCCCAGCCCACAAAGTCGGCACCCTACACCGTTCGGCTCTTATTCATCAATTACCCATATATAAGGATGCAGTCTTTTGAATATCTCGGTCAGATATGCAGCGAACATCAGCACCTCCTTCCCACTTAATAAAGTAGTCACTCACTCACTTTTCTGTATTTTAATGCCTTCGTATTCTTCACAAATGCAAAAATTGTATGCACTTCCCTTTGATGCCTTACATGAACTGTAATAGTCGGAGACGGTTCCACTTGTATGTATCTGAAATCCTACTCTTCTCCCGATGAGATGTTCTGAAAAGAGGCTTCACATAGTTCTGGCCTCCAAAAATTGTTCGAAAGCCTCTAAATCTCATTTGAAGGCCTCCAAGACTTGAAGGACGTCGACTTTAAATTCGCAACGTTGAACTTTTCGGAACGCCCTCGATTCTTCAGACTCTGAATTTGAAGAATTGAGAACACCAGGGCTGCCGGAATTTCACTTGAGATCCCTGGTTTTTTAGAGTCCAAAGTCCTTTTTTCTTGGTCTTTTTAGTCTTTTTCTTGGATTAGACACAAAAATCCACCAGCTCCTATAAAATGGGCTCTAGAACGGGAAAATTCCACCAATAATACCCATCTTACTTAGCGCGTAGGAAAGCGTGGCACGAAATATTGGACAGCGCTTTTTTGCCAACATTGAAGAGACTCAACAGCCAAGCGCGATCTTCTTAAATAGGGAACGACGGGGTCCTTTTCTTATGTTTTATAGCCCAGTGCAGAAAGAGTTACACTTTTTGGGCCCATTACCATACTGCATTGACTGAGAACGCTGCAGCACAGCACCTGCAATGTGGCTTTGCACGTGTGCTGCCCAGCAAAGGTGCCGAAGAAAGATTGACGCATCTGAAAGTTGGAACCTCCAACATTCTCCTTCCCCTCCCCTCCCCCATCCAAGGATATTGTTCGGTGAGCCCCAATATATATCATGAACCGAGGCACTACCGGAAAATCATGGTTTTAGAATTTTGGAGCTTTAAATGCCATTATCACCCTGACCACTCTGATTTATATTTACCTAGAAGCAAAAACAAATGGTCGATTACCTGAAAGGATGCTTCGCCGTGGCGTATGTAAGTGCACTTTCCGATGTATACGCCGTGAAGATAAACATGTGGTCGACAGATGTACATCTGTCGCCAACACGTATAAACGCTATTATCCTGAGGAGTTAGTCGGTGCTCTCCGAAAACTCGTCGACAAATCGTTCGCCATAGTTCCTCATCTCTTAAATTAGCATTTTTATTCCAGTAATGATACCAAAATCCCCTATATTAATACTGAAATTAGTAATAATAAGAATAACATGGATAATAGTTGTCATAATAATATCAACAAGAGCAATAACGAGAGTAACAATAATAAATGAGATGTGAACTTAGTAAGCAAAGAAGTGACGTTGACAATTGCCTCTGATATAATCCCTCTCTCAAGAATGAACTGACATTTCTATTGGACGATCCGACAAGATAACGATATATACATCTCAAAAACACAACTGTTGAAATATGTGCCATTCATAAGAATTAGATGTTAATCTATATAATATATGCTGAGATAGCTGCAAGATCGTTTCCACAGTGCAACTCTAGAAACGTGGAAAGAAGAAAAAGATGATACTTGCTGAAATCAAACTAAAGAAGAACTCAGTGACAAATCTGTCCCTATATGAGAGATAAGTTATTTGCAAAAGTTCTCAGGAATACTTTAATAGAGTCGTTCAGAGTTAAATATCAAAACAGTTCGCGTGCGTTTCGTTCAAGCCTTTGAAAAAAAGAAATTCGGCGAAGGCCAAAAAATCAAAAGGTGAAGGGTTGGATACATAACACTTCAAAAAAGAATTCACATCAAAGAAGAATCCAAACCCACAGCGAAAAAAACTTCCGAAAAAATGCCACGCAAAGGAATCCGCATCGGGGAAATTATGAAGGACTCCCGACATATAAAATACCAACGAGTGACCGGAAAACCTTCGTGATGCCACATCGGCTTCGCTACATGCTTACAGAGAATATTGCAAGGAGGCTAACTTGCCTTGAAAGAAGATAGAAACCGGTCGAGGTCATAGAAAGCATCTCAAGGCATCGCACATCTAACTCGCCACCAACAACGTACTTCACTATCGTCATCAGTAACTCCGCTGGCAGTAGCGAAAATGGGCAAATAGCACCTGAAAAAGTCGTTCACCCATAATCTTTGTGATCAACACCAACGTTATGTAATGCAAACAAAGAAAGCAAGGGTACACCTAGTGAGAGTGGACACTGCTGTCAGAAAACATTTTCGTCATTCAAACTGCTTTAATCGTGTAAGAATGACGCTCTTCTTTGATGCATCTGCTCTTCCCTAAAATTTACTCGCTGCTGATTGAACTTCAAAGCAAGACTACCATGAATATAAAAGAACTCACCACAATTGTCTGCCTCAATTATCGAGCCCCTCTGAGCTATACGCCTTTGGAATGTCCCTTCTAAGTCATCATCCTCTTCGAAACCAGCGACCGCAGCAGATCGTGAACGAGATCGACGATGACCTCTCGGATCGGGACTCCTCTACAAAACAATTCGAAACGCTTCAAAGCAGTAACACACAAGAACATTTCGCCGCCAAATTTTATAAACAACACAAAAAGTCGAAAGGCATCGAAAAGGGAAATGAGAGCAGCGTTCCACATACGTTTCGTCGAATAAGGCAACAATTCATGACACTCAGTGAACATTAAAGTGCAGGAAGCGAGCCTTGCCCATCACATTGTGCATGTGCTTCCTCTCTCATACCCATCGAACGCCCTCCCTTCACCTCAAATTTTATCTTCATCGTGCATGTGGCAGCAAAGAAGCATAATAATAAAATCGAAGCAATAAATCATCAAATGAGAGAGATGTGCGTACCGCATTTGATGAGCTCGCCGAATGTCGATTCTTGAAGAGTTTCAACTCAATATCTGGAACAAGTCGCACTGCAGCCATATAACGTTGCACTGCGTCACACATCTCACCACGACGTTCGAAATCAACTCCTTCTAAGAATAGTGACGACGCCTGAAGGCATCGAAATAACTTCACACAAATGAAACGTCTATTCCACGATAAGCCATAAATCATTACCATGCTGAATAACGCACAACTAAAGGAATCAACGAGGAATTATATACACATAGCGTCGTTCGCATTCATCATAACAACGGAGACTATACGAAAGGAAACAGTGAAGTGCTTATTCATCTTTGAGCAAACGGTTCGGACCCTTTGCTTAGAACGGTAGGATATCTCCGACGATAAAACGACCTCTTGTGAGTGCTTTATCAAAGGGAAAATTTGGAGATTGCTTTCCACCTCTTCCACTGTGAAATATCTTCGCAAATGAAAATCGAGTCCGTACCAAGAGATCGTGATATTTCTAGGGAAACAGTATGCGCTTACTCATAGCCGCTGCGCACCAACGTGCCTGTTTTCCCTAACCAAGCGCTATTTACTCCTCATCTGCCTCTGGTTACAGATAATGGCACTTGTCCAATTGCCTTACTAAAGCCAGCAACTAGATGTGTTCGAGAATCAGGAGCATCGCTCGTAGCCATGAAGCGAAAGGAGAGAGAGGGTGGGATGAGGTGAAGTGGGAATGGAAGAGGGATGAAAGGGGAGGGCTTTAAAGGCTCCGGTTTGAACCGTTCTGGGAAGGCAGGGATCTACTTCCTATCAACTACTCGGAGAATGGGTTCAGCTCATAATGCATTTCTTCCTTCCACTCCAGTTAAATCGAAAATTGCTCCCCGATTATGATTAGCTTCACTTATCTTCCCTATCAGAAATTCGACTTAGCTCATGAAATTTCAAGATTCTCTATATCGACACTGAAAGAATTTCAGGATGTTTATCTCAGCCTATACTTTGTATTCTGCAAATCTCGTCATTAATCTTCGAGTTCTTCTGGTATCGATCTGTCCCTCCACATTGAGTTTTTTTGGCTCATTCAGTCACTCAACCACAAAAATGCTTTTCAACGCCATTCCGAGGCCGTTTCAAGCTTTTTCTCGCAATAAGCAAAATACTCCTAAAAAACATAATAGTGCAGTTTTATTAGAGAAGAATTGTTGCACAGTTCCTCAATTTTTGGATGCTCAACTCGAAAGTGCATGTAAACGTTTTAAAAAAAGAACTAAAATTCTGCGAATTTTCTAATTTATTCACAATGAAGAATGAAAATCATTCACAGATGCCTAGAAAAAAGTTTCTTCTCAAGTTGAATCCCAACCTATGAGCATCAGTTTTAATCCTATTCACCAGTGAAGAAGTCTTAACTCACCATTATTTGCTAATCTCATTTCAGCATTTCTAATCTGCACATCTATACAATGCAACATTCCCAGTACTTAAGTGCTTGTAAGTTCTTCGGGAGCTCATCGCTACAGTCGTAAGCTGATCTAAGAGAACTATCCTGTGATACAGATTACTCAATGAATTTTTTAAATTTAGTTCTAATAATTTCCTATCAGAAATGATCGCTATAGAGACAAATACACAAGTATCGATATGATTACGGCATAATGCGCCATAAGTGAGCATACTGGGAAAAGCGTATGAAAAGGGTCACGAAATCAACCTTCTGCAATTTGAATTCTTCGGACGGAGTATTGTTCGGTGTACTTGATCAAGCCTGCCATCCTTCGGCTTTGTGGCTTTATTTTTTGAGTCCAATTCGGCTTTCCATTCATGTCTGCAATAGCAGTTAACCAGAACATAGAGGTGCAAATTTCAAAATAATATAAATAAAGCATTCACCTTGATTAGCAGAACGAGTGCGCGCCGAAAAGCGTGCCAAAGTGAGAGGGCATGATATGTGGTACTGCTTTTCAACTACCGGTTGTACAGCTTGCCAAGAAGGGCAGCCAACACTATGCTTTCTTATAAAAGTATCTCGGTGCATAAATAGTCTGCAAAAGTTAAAAAAATCTTCTAATGGATGCAGAACTAGTTCAGCGTTGCAAATTTTAGTTCTTATAATCGCCAATAATGAGCTAAAGGCTACGAACGGTGCTGAAAAGGAGGATATTATGCCTGAACAACTAGCACTCTATCATCCCAAGTTTTTGCCTTTCATTTGTGCATGCCAAAAATACCTTAGCTTCCTTATTTATCTATAAAAAAGGTCACAAAAATATGAGCAAAATTGAGTGTTTCAACACAAATCACGGCTGACTGCTCCATCTTATGACGAAAAATTCCTTAGGGAAATTTGCTCGTTGAAAAGCTCTCATAATATCCCTTAGTTAGTTTGCTACGACATCACTTCGATGGAATTTCTCAAATGAGCATATTCTGCGTTAATAAAATGAGATAAACAGAGTCGCGCTTGTGATCGCTTTTCTTTTCCGCCGTTAAATGCAGCTTATCTTGAGATGAGGGCCGAAACCTTTTAAAAATAAGACGGACAAAACGGTCCGAAATCATTTTCAGACAAATAAAAAGTTGCACCTCTTTCTAAATATGGCTGAAAGTGTTTTTCGCTGAGACCAGCCAACAAAGCGTGTTGAAATCACCCTGAATGCTATCGTGCCCCTCACACAGTTAGTGGATTTACAGTACCGGACCTGCCGGATGCGGCTAGAATTTTTTCAAGACACTGCATATGGCTTTAGAATCTACTTTGCCGGGGTTTGCATCGTGTTCTATCGGAATCTACAGTTACGAGGAGGGAAGTGAAATGCAGCTTTCTGGAATGATGACGTCTATCAACCGGAAATCTCCGAACAAAAGAACAACAATGGAACCTGAAAGATTCTAGCGTGCTCTCTGGATCGGCAACTTGCTTCGAAGATGGGATGTTTCCGGTGAGAGTTTCACTTGCCACGCTCTCTTCTTTTTCCTCTTCGAACAATGGCAAAAGTTTACTCTACAAAACAAGGAAAATTAGATCGACATTGTCTGCGAAAATCGAAAATCAGTTATCGTTTCAATAAAAAAGTGATTGATAACAATTATAGCTATCCACCTGCACTACCTGTAGGTCATTCGTTCAGTGAAGCTCCAGACCGAGTCCCGTTAGAAAGGATTTTGATTCTACTTGATAAAAAAAGGATTCCACTTGACAGGGCATAGTCTGATAGTTAGTTCGCTTCCAAATGCTTGAAAGTACAGCATTTGTAAGTCTCTTTAAAAGAAATTTCCTTGATTGCTTTCAAATCATTACCCCATTAGTTTGACAGATGATCGTTGGATTACTTGAAAAATATTATTCGCTCGCAAAATGCTTGAACTTATTGTCAAGCTTCTAAGTGTAACTTATTTAAAACTTAATTAAATATTAGATACGTAAGTTGCAATTTCTGTAATCAATTATTGATTCGTCTGATGGATTAAATAAACGGACATTCAGCGAAAGCATTTAACGCACTTTGCCTGTGTCTGATCAAATGAAAGTGCATTAATCGAATTTCATTTCATTTCCATGAATCAATTTTAGACATTCCGCTAATCTTCATCGTCTTCGGCTTTCTAATTCACTTAGCAAACAGACATACGCAGACAAAACATTTACACAAATACAGCGTCATTGGCATTCTCCTTCCAATACTAATATGTAGAGCAAAATAAAATCGTTAAATTTTAGTTAACAACAGTTTGAAATAGATGCCCATTCTCAATTCTGGGATTCGCTATTATTACAAATATAACTCTTGCAAATCTGAGCGTTTGGAAGTAGATAATCTATGATTCGCTATTATTAAAGCTGCCAGATACTTCTGTAAAAGAAATTAACTGCTTGTCGAGCTATTCGAGATCACCTTTTATGTAATGAACTTAGAATTTAAGCACTAAAATGGTGCTAAGAAAAGTTTTACTTCAATGACGCACAAAGGACCTTTTATGAAGCAAACATTTAATGCAATAGACTCCAAAATGAATGCATCAAAAATGCTTTCGTTTTTTTGATGAATTTCTCTCAAATTTTTTTGCAATTTTTGCAATTTTGCAATAGTTATGCGGTGAATATCTTGCATATGATTCAATAAAGGGAAACTCTTTGAATTCTCGTCAGAAATAAATTCTCTTTCGAGCAGATACGAGAGTGAGGGGAAGATATGACGATCTTATAAGCAATCGTTTCCTCCTTTGATGTGTCAGCGGTGTAAGTGGTTGATAAATGTAACAATACTGATACTCACAAATTATTACCGCTGCTTCTGGATCATCATCCTCTTCTTGCACCTCTTCCAGCACTTTGAGTCGTTGAAGTCTCCTCTCCAGTGGCATTAGATAAACTGACTGCAACTTCATCACAGTTTATACTGTTTGCATATCGGATATACTGCATTAATTTTATAGAGTAAGCGATCACCTATACCTAATTATGCATTTGAATTCGGGGACTTTGACCAAAAGCTTGATGGTATAAAAACATAGAGCACAATTATACCGTTTGAATCGCACTTTATCATGCACCAGATTTACTCATAGGTTACTTGATCATTAAAGTGAAGGAGAGGCCTAAATAACGTCCTGTTGAGGAAAGCCTTAACAACATTCGCTATCGCATTAATAAACAAGTCTGCATTCACTCAACGAACGAACGCATCCAAAGTGGGTGGCCTCATTAACGACTCTACAAGCCGCTCATTTGAATACCTAATTTTATAATTGCCAAGAAATAATAAAAAAGGTGTGATATACAATCTGGTCGCTTATACAAATCTTATACAATTTCGCACTTACCTACAGCTATACGTTTAAAGTAACATCCAGCGGAATGCAAACACTATGCACATTTTACAGCACCTTTAGGCGCATATATTCCTTTGGAAGTTGGTGGTTCAACAGGAACACTTATAGCAGGTGACCCTATTGTGTTGACTCTGGCCACGTTGAAATGGCTTTCTCGATGGGAAGAGCAATAAACGCATATGTATGCAGGGATGCGGCACTCCCATCATGCAAACCGAAAACGCAAATTTTGCGGAAACGCGTAAAAAGCCTCTGAACAACCCTCCTCCTCCCCCTCCCCTCCCACCCCCCCCCCCTCCCCTTTTTCTGCATCATACAACATTTTATATGTGCGAGAATACTTGCACAGTGGGATATAAAAACGCGTAACGAAAGCGCAAAGAAACTGGACACATCCGCCACAACAGCGAAACAACCCTGCAATATAAAAGCCCTTGGGCCAAGTGCACAGGAGCTGGGCACACCGATCACGAAAGCGAACCGAGCCGCGCTCAGCACACAACAAAAGTACGCAGCACTACCATAACCTGCACATTGCATGAGGCGTTTGGTTTCGTTCATGTCGATTTGTGTTGAATGGTTTTTTGCGAAGTGCGGCTTGAGGACATGGAATTTGCTTCGTTGCGGTTTAAAGTCGTGCGTAAACATAAGGTTCAAAGAATTTAGACAAGCAGAACACTTGTGTCAGCGGCTTCTAATGCGATATGTTTTTCGCACGAATTTGTCTTGGTTTCTGCACTTGCAAGTTTCCATTCGTCAAGCCATCTTCCCAGCGGAATCACGCGGTTAAAAAAGAACTACAGTTCTGGCACGGTCTGGTTTTCTTCAAGTCCAACGTTTTGCTTGTAACTGCATCACACCGTTGTGCTTTCTTTGACTGGGTCTACGTGACGTCGCTATAAGATCTTTGCGGAGCCCATCCAACTGCAGCATGTCTCGGTTGCCTAAATGCTTTTTCACTACGTCTATTATACCTCGATATCATCCGTTGCAACAAACTGTTGTTTCCGTGGCAGCATCTGTGCGCCAATTTTCCTTCAGCGTTTCTCATTCCAGCACACTGTGTAACGAAGTTTCCGCATGTCCTGTAACTCAGTGGCGAACTTCGTTCATCTTGCGAAGGAAAATCCACGTCCCTAACGGACGGAACTCATCAGGGTCCCCCGCGGCGGGACTCGCGGTAAGAAATATATATAAATCACCTTTATGCGGAGCTACCATGAGGGGACTCTTAAGAGGACACCGCTGGGGGATGGTGGTGAACGCCGAACATAATTTCTGAGTACATATACGAATGGGCAGATAGACACACATACGCTTATACAAACGCACAAGCATGAAACTGCAATAAAATGCCTTCTGAAACGAATGGTAAGAGTGCATATTTTGAGGTGCTTAATATCGGTCCGATTTAATATGAGTATTAAAATCAGCGGAATGTACTTTCTGAGTCACAAATTTCTGGTTCGCGCGGTTGGAGGGTAGTAATGAATGCTTTCTGAGAACACAGATTTCTTTGGTAAATAGTTCATTCACTGATTTCCAGGTTCACCTCGCTATTATTCAACAAAATGAGGCGTTCTAATAGGCGAAATTTCCATAATCGTTGCTGAAAACGATTCAGTAAAAGAACATATCGACATGCGTTCAAAGGTACTAGATATGAAGCGGCGTATGTGAGTAGCTTTTAGTGTTGGGGAATGAACACCTTATGAGCACTAGAATGCTACGAGGAAAAAGTTCTGCGAAACATGAAGTGAGATGGGCCATGCATAACAGGCATACCTTCCATCAAACAGCGGCCATGGTGCGATCCGCATTCGCTTCATACCGTAGCATTCTTGAGCTTCTGTTTTTGGTAGGTGAGCAAGCAAATTTCTAGAGTATTCCGCCACCTGATTGTAATCTGCACACCTGTTTTCTAGTAGACATTTCGATCTCCCCTAGTTCGTTCAACTCTCTTTAAGAAGAAGAAATGTTGAGGGAATTGCAGTTTGCAGTGTTTTCACCCACTATTAAATCCTTTTCATGCTCTTTAATATAAAATCACCAGGCCATGACGAATTGAAATTTATGTTCATAGGAGTTTTTATCGAGGCCATATCGTCGCTTTGTTTACTTAGAGTGGAGTGTCGGAGAAGGCGCACGAGCAAAGAAACGGTCGCCACCGCAGCCGTTGTTCTCAAACGACGAATGTGGTACAGATGGCGCTTGTAAACGTCGCATATTACTGCAGAATCTTCAAATTTCTTCTGCATCCGTACATTTCTCTTAGTTCTTCAAAGCATTACTTATCGCACTGTGCATATCATTAGAGATATGATTAACAATTGATTCCAGGAGAATGTAAGGCTTCCTGGGGCATTTTACCTCAACGGCCTTCCTCACTTTTAAACCTCAGCGACGTCCTTATCAAATTTATGAAACGGCTAGGTATTATATTTCCCTCGTATTGCACAATTTCAAAAATTTGCATAATTTATTACACAAAAATCTATTATTATTATTAATTACATCAAGATGGCTCAGCATCGAATGAAAAAAAGAATGCGAGATAGTATTGCAGCGATTAATTGAGTAAGTCCTTCTTGCATTGTTGTTTGAGATAATCGTCGGCATTGATACCGAAATAACTCGTATGATCGAGGATATTATTCGCTGCAGCCAAATTTCGACATGCATGATCCTCCGATAAATCGCATACCTGTAAGAATGCAGAAGAATTATATCGAAGGAGGAGATACATAGGAAATAATAATGAATGAGACATAAACCCTGAAGAGGAAATGCTTTCGCTTAAAGTATAAACATCGACATTATTGCGACATTTCTGAAGGAAGTGGGCAGGAATATGAATATAGGGTTTCTATTTTTTTCTTTAATTTTTTCAATGAGAACATTCAACATAACTGGCAATGCAGAACAACCCAACCTACATAATCGTTTTGTCTTTTCATTCACTACTCCTCACAACAGCCATTTCAAAACGTTGACATACGTTAAAGGAATTCTTTCAGCGTCGAAAACATCCACCAAAATACTTTGCAGGAGAAGCAAACAAATAAAGGCCCTCACAAATCTTCGATGAGGATGTCTCTGTACAACTATTAACTACGAATTCGATGAATGTGTCCTACACAGAAACAATAAACGTCATAAAGATATTGCCCCTATTGCACCAACAATTGCTTCCGTATGGATGCTGAAGTTTTAAGCTAGCTTTAGTGGGAAATCGTTTCTATTGCGATAATTCTTTTGAAAATTTATTCGATTGGAAGAAATTAGTAAGAAATTACTGCTACATCTTTGTTTACGAGGAATCGAATTATTTGTGATTCCGATGCGTAATTTCGTTGAAACGGAAGTCAGCGTACAAAATTGCAATTTGTGTGCAAATTTTCCTCTTTGTCAGTTTCGTTCTTCGAGAGATGCAACATGTGCCACGAATTGTTCCTAGTCAGTGATATGAGTTGAACGCAATTTCAGGATGGAAAAAACTCAAAGAAGTGATTTGCTTTTCTTTCAGCAATGCTGCTTTCTTTGATTTCTGGGCGTTTTCGATGTTTCTATTGAACGTGTAAGTAAAATTAACATCAAATTTGTCTCCGCGTTTCATATCGTTATCGTAGAAGACGAGATGACGATAGAAATGCGGCTGTCGTTCAGCGATTGCGGTCGTCACGAATACACCCGCGGGGTCCATTGATGTCGGTACGTTCGTCATCTGGAAATGATTCGAATGCGTTGGATGTACACGAAATTAGTCATCACTTAGCATTCGCTTGGCATTTAACGCGTATTGCATTCACTATAGCAAATCGCTGATTTTGCAAATGCTTTTCTTAGATATCCATTCCCCTGTAAACTTGGAATGCGATAGAGAAGTCTCGATGAGATCTGCGCTATGTAGATGAAGGTTAGGCGAAAATTGAGTATTTGAAAAGAAATCGGCGATGACTTCGATAAGTGACAGAAATCGCTCTCTTGAGGGGAAATTCCCTTATGCTCGAGAGGAATAAAGGTGGCAGACGGCAACGAAAAACTTCAGGTAAGTCATGAAATCCAAATCGACCCCTGTCTTCATATGTTTTATGTCCTCCGCCACGCGCTGCTCATATGTGCATATGTAATTAATCCTTATTAAAGCAAAGAGGCAGCAAAAATGAAAATCCATTAGAATGCTACCAAATCGTTACGATGAACGACACGATATCTGAATTTGACGTTCTCTTCGACAGCCCTTGCAAACGCCACATTTCCAGTGCGTGGTTCACCGAAGGTCACCAATCGAATCCGGTCTGCCGGGAATACTGTTTGGTTGACGAGATAAAGTGCAGTCATTGCTGCTAGTGAACCACCCAATGAATGACCGGTTATCTTTAATTACTTGACCGTTAAATATAACTTTGCACACATTCAGGCGAAACGTTTGTAAAAGATCGTGAAATCAGTTGACCAAAAACACTGTTGCATTCTACAAATAGAATACATGACAGGAAGGTGTATTCTTCCTCACTGGTCCACTCTTCAGGCATGTAAATTCATGCGACAGAACAGCAACTGCTCACCGTGCATTCTAGTGTTAAAGATGCGCCATATGCACACAACGAGGCCAATTTAGAGGCAATAAAGGTATATAGCTAATTTTAATCGGTCGAAAAACCAACAAGGTGTGGCCGCTTATAATTTGTCAATTATTCTGAAGTTTGTTAATTTTGCGTAACAGCCTTATCACTGACGAGCTCAATGACTTCTTTACCAAGTGATAAGTTGTCAGCTAAAAGGTGCAAACAAAAGCAATATAAGCCGATATACGATGCTAATATAGTTTCAAGGGTGCTCAATTAAAACTTAACAAACTTTAAACGGAACTCATTAGAATACCGCAACATGGCAATTATTTCGGTTGTTTTTCCCTATTAGTTATCTCTAATCAAAATCTTTTATTATTGCATTTCGCGCATTATTTCATACCGTATTTTCTGGCTATGACGAATACTTGCCGCATAGCTTTTATGGAAAACCTTCATAACGTATTTTCTGACTATGAATCCTTTTAATTTATGCAAAAACCATCATTTAACCGTAGGCCACCGTACCGACAGGTTGATCCCATCTAGAAATTTCTTCAAGAATGAAAGACGAAAATAACGTGCGAATCAATCAATGTTTTTAGCAAAATCAGCCAAACAATTATGCTTGCGAGCAGAAAGAAAACATCAACTTTACGAGCGATAGATTTCAATGTATTTTTCAATGCCTTTTTCGTAAATATATTAATCGTTGCGATTCTTTGTAAATATTTAATATGCGCCTTTTTATAAAATTTCATCAAGTAAACGTAGAAAACAATAGTACCTTCAAAGTGGAGTGTAGTCTGATTTCAATTCGGCATCAAAAATCATTCATTTTTTATTCATCGATGAAGTGAATGATAGTTTTTTACACAGCACAAACTTCGAATGCAAAGCAACAAATGCCATAGCACTGCGACAGTTCTTAACGTTGCTGTCCTATGAGCAAATTTTTTCCTTAGAGATATAGTGGTCGAATGTGGAGTTCATTTTTGTGAGATGAAGCAAAGAAATGCATAAAATAGTATCAATAAGATTAACATACCCAAACTTTATATCCGGGATAGGTTTGCTTCAATTTTGTGAGTTCATTCCGCATACCGGAGTTTATGAAAAGCCGTTGAAATGCTCCATAAAAGTAAGTCATTACACCGGTACCGGCTTCGAATTTCTCCCATGCACCGAGTTGTGCAACAATGCTGTGCACGAACTGAAATATTTATATCTGAAAGAAGTAATCGCAATAGAATCTTTATGTTTCATTTTTCAGTGAAACATTTGTTTACCCTTGTTATATAATACCTAATCCTAGTTAATACAGTTAAGTGACTGGATTTATTTAACGGCCTAATTTTTTTTTCTTATTAAACTAATGGTTTATGGCCAAATTATATATAATGTTCATCGGATTTGCACAAGTAAATTGCCATGTTGATAAAGATTGCAACTGTTTTTAACTAGATCATCATCGTTAGCACTTCAGTGATATTGAGCATGATTTACGCTTGAATAAAAGTTAGCCGTATAACTTTGAAATATATAATCAACTTCCCTCATATAATAAAAATGCAAAAGTTCTTACTCGTAACAGAAGCTATTTGTTCATCTTATATCATCTCTCATTGTATCGACGATCGTATCGCAGCGTATTTGAAATACAAATTCAAATTCAAATTTAATTTGCTTGTTGCAAACGTTGTTATTTCCTTTCCCTTTAGCAGAGATTTATTGTTGTAAAAGAGTTCGTCCACTATTATTATTCCCCCATTTTATTCTATCAGATGAATTTCCTAACAATAAAAAAGTGACACTCACCTCGGTGATAAGTTGTTTGTCCATATTGGAAGATTTGTAGACAACATAAATACTCTTTGCCGCCTCCGAAACAGCCAACATTGCAGCACAATGATTATGTGACGGATCACATTCCACGTCGTAACGTCTTATTAATCTGCAATTCTCGCCAATTATCACTAACAATTTTTAGTGGGAAACAAGACTAACAACCATTATATTCATATACTAGTATTAGCCCATAATCTATTCCTTTATCATAAAGAACACCCAGTATAAAATAACTCTGTGAGGGCTATTGCATGCACAAATATTGTTGTGAAAGTATGTAAATGATGAGCAGATAATTGTGCATTGAAGCAAAGAAATCGTGTATTCATGTGGAGTTCAAATTCTTCATTGTGATAGAGTTCAGCGAATATCCAACATGAAGAAATTACTTCATTGTATTTAAAAAATAGCTCGATGAAAAGCCTTAAGGAGATCGATTCATTTCTCATTCAAAAATGCAAAGAGTAAAATGAATGCGAGCGTGCACATCCCATCAACAACTTTCAAACGCTCAATAGCTATTTAACTGCTGCCAGTGAACCAAACATGAACCGAAACGAAACGCATAGAAATTTCTAACTTCACATCGGGTCGATTGTTCGCTAAGCAAGATGTCGGGTCGGCTTCCTTGACTGCAAGACATAATGCGAACAACGACCTTCCGAGCTTATCGGTGTATCGGCGTCCTTTCGCTGTCGGCGCTTTTGTAGGACATTCGAAAGGCTCTCGTTGCACGACGCCGCTTCCTGGTGTACACGCGAATGGACCACCACATGAGTGAGAGGTCACGCACCATCTGATGTTGTTTATAATAAGTGAATGGAATTATTAAGTGGAAAGTGACGAAGAAGAAATTAAACAGTATGCATATTGTTGGTGCATTAAACTCGAATGGCTCTCAATGATTGCAGTAGATGAATGACAATAATGGCAGATAAATATTACATCATAATAAATGATTAGAGACGGTGAAAGGCACAGAAAAGTGAAAACGGACAATTAAGTCAAAAGCCCAAAAATAGGGAGTGCATCTGTAGTTGAGGTAAAGGACTGAAACAAAGAATGTGTCCATCAACGCTACGAAGTGCACGTTCACCGATCACAACTGGCTATTAAACGTATACAAAATTATGCATTGATGGCATTGAAGATGCAGTATTGAAGATTTTGTGCGGAAACAACGTAGGTGGCAGTAATACGAACATTCATGCCTTCCTAATAATTAGCCATACCTTCCCTATAGTTAGGCACGCTTTTTCTATAGTTAGGCATGCTTTCCGTGCATTAGAGTCTTATCAACAAGCACCTCAAAGCATTTGCTGTCGAAACACATGGTCAGTGTTTTATGGATAACTATTGCCCGTAGACAGCCGCCAACCCTTGAAATTTTGATTACTGGGCCAATGCTCAGTGCTTGCGGCGTTCGAATGACATTTGCCTGCTCTCGTCCACCAGATCCCTCTCCTCCGTGTCCAGTTCATTGGTCATCACATAGAATTTGCTGCTGAGTTGGTACACATTTACTGAGGCATTAGAACAAGACACTCCCATATTCCAATGAATAAATGGAGAGAATTTTCAAATGTGTGCAAGGTATAAAATAAACGTTCACCAATAATACCTGCAATATTCTCGAAATCCAAACACATAAATATATGATTGAGCGCAGCTAGCGCAATCCTTCTGATCCTTGCATAGGGCGACGTTGCCCCCTTCGATGACTGCTGCTGCGAGAAGCAGTAACACCAACGCTAGTAGCATCTGAGATGTAAATCATTCATTCGTAAACACATTTCAACAATAGAACACTTTAGCGCGATTACATTTGCTTTCAACGTCGAATGCCAACATACTCCAATCTTTAAAGCGAGCGAGAATGCGTTGCCGAACTCTCTCGACTGGAACATTAGACGCTGTCGAAATTTTGTGCGGACAATTTTCGTTGCTACTTGATGCGTTATCTGGTAACAAATTGATAAACGCCATAGAGATAATGGCATGACACACGCAGGAGCTACCTCTGGGGATGCGAATATAGCAGCATGTTTTCGTAGTGACCGGAAAAGTGTAAGTTTCTCCTCATAAAAATTACTGTTGGCATCTTTTCGTTTGATAAGCATTCTTAGGCGAAATTCTGGGATGACCTCAGGCTCCTGAACGCGATTCTGCAACCAGCAGCAGGCTCTCATCCGAACTCATCGCCCGATGCATTGAGTTGGTAATCTAATGAGAATCGATACAATGAATGTTTTTCGCTTCAAATTGCAGGATTGTCCATTACTCCACATTGCTTGAAATTTGCTTCGTATAGGATCGTACAAAACATACAAGAGAAAATTGCTTCAGAAGCTTTATTTCTGTTATGATCTGAACTGTGAAGGCTTAGATACACGATGATTTCAAGGGCAATAGCAATGCTATGCTAGCAATGACATGTTTATTTATTTGCTGAAGGCGCACAATGGGCTCATGTGTGTGCTTCATGAAATAGCTTCATTGAATATCGGATTCTGACTTGTATAAAGAAGAGCACGTAGAGAGGCACTTACCCGTGTTGTGAAATTAGGAAATGAGACGACTCATTAAAAAATGATCAGAAAGAAGGAAATTATGTTTGGGAATGAATCATTCAAAACAGCAAGTCATATACATGAAATTACATCGCGATGGCCTATACGAGTCACTATCTAAAACAAATAGAGGCGTGATGTCAATGCTATGTGCTTTTTGCAGCATATTTGGGAAAGCACATTAAGTCTGCTAACTGTCTGCAAGGTGTGTGCCTTTGCGACTCCACTCATCCGATCAACTGCTTTCATAAAGTGCTCACAAATAATAAAACAATTACAATAATGCACATATGTTTTAAACGATCCGACCGCTCACACAAATAATCTGCAAGAGGTTCCTTTTTATTTACATTTGCAAATGTGAACTGCGAAAACGTTTCGTTGGAAGGTCAAATCTATAGATAAATATTTGCGGTGGTATATGTGTCTACCCCATATGATGGTGGACAAACGATGGGAAAGCGCGTTGCATGTCCACTACAGTTTCACTTCGAGAACCGTTGAATTTATAGTTACGAAATAAGTTGGGCATAATGTACTATAAGAAGACCCCTCCAACATCACTTCACTTTGATGCGCCAAACAGCAGCGAAATTATAAGTGTTTAAAGATATCAAAAGTTTGGATACATTTTACACCGAGTGGATTTGCATTATAGCCGCTCGAACCCGGTCCGGTTGCTTGTACGAGCGAACGTATCAAATAAAATGTGGATGCACAATTTTGCTTATTATTACCCGTTGCCATCTTATGAAACTCTCTGTTCAGAAGGGCGGATGCAAAAGTGACCATTGTGGCAGCCACCTTGACACTATTCTTCACTCTTCAATGAGAGAGACATCACAAAAACTCTCCGCTATTACACCACAAATTACTAAAACGAAACATGGAAATCTCCACATAGTGGAACCAAGTGAATTCTAACTAGGTTAGGTATTCTTTTAATTGCACTAATTGAAGAAATAAACGTGAAACTTTCTACACAAAATGTTATTATCGACCCTTTGATGTCGTAATTTTGATTTTCGCTGCACTTTTGCGCACGTTCTTCGCAACAGCTAAGTGTAATAACTTCAGTTTTAACTTGGCTTTTCCAAAGTCAATTAGGTAAGTTGTCGACCACCAAAAACGGCCAAGCAAAGAACGAAGGATCGGAGCGTATTGGAAGGGTGCTGCGAAGAGGGCTGCTGGGGGAGAAGGAGACAGTGGGAAAAACAATGTTATGAGCGGGTGTTACCTATTGTGCCACTATCATAAGTCAATCTGTCCAAGCTTCTCTGTTGTAAGGAACAATATTGGGCAATGAAAATGTTTTGACGTAAAGAAATAGTAAACCAATACTTCGAATACTGCGCGGTAATGAAGCAAAATGAAGAATGCGATAAATATTTATGCTTATCGAATAAATCAACAAATGACTTTGTCGTATACGATAAAGGTTCAGATACTCATAGGAACAAGAAGCAAACGCTGAAATGGGAGCAAGGAATATAGTCAGAGGGGTGTTCCCGATCGAAGGGCACCTCTAATGGAAGGAAGATTTGTTCGAGTTTAGGTTTCACGACAGTGTTTGTTGAATAATTTGATTAGTTGGAAATCAGAAAGAATGAAAAGGCAAAATAAGAATCAAGAAATCATTTGCAAGCATCAATGAGCATTAGAGGACAATCTCACTTAGAACGTCATCGTAATCGGTGGTTGACACTGTGTATGGCATTGAAAGTCGTCGTTTGATGGTGGTGAATTCCGTGTTACTGGGTCACGCTGTCATCGGAACGAATTTTAGTGCGTCATTGCCTGCCATCACTCCACTCATCCACTCTATTCATATAAGAACGAAGACATTTCGAACCATTCGCCTTCATGCGTATATTTTTTAGTATCACTTCCATTTTTCTTTGCATTCTTTGGAAGGGGGCCCAGTGAACGTGGGCTCTCGCCATGTGAAATGATGAATCATGCCCCTGCGGTGGCCGGGTGCTTTCTGTCCCCGCAGCGGGTTGAGTTCTTAGAATTCCTCGACAGGAGCGGGGGTTTCGGGAGAGCGGAACCCGTCGGAGCCCGAAGAGTGCATTACGATATAGCTTTCGAGGTTTTGGAGGAAGCAAAGCATACCAGAGCATGATTAAGAAACCATACTAAAGAGTAGCACTAGTATGTAATGTCCTTGCATATTGCTTTTTTTCTCACAACCAAGAGTTATTTCTGCTGTTGTCTCTTGTTATTTTTAACTCGGAACTAGTACTACATTGCATGTTGCCTACATATCTGACTGCTTCTGCGGCAGACGATATTTTTTTGACACAAGAAAGAGAAAGGGAAGGATGAGAGGAGGATAGAAGAGAGCAAACTTGGAACCTCGGTAGCAACAGGTTTTTCTTTGAGCACTGCGTCGATTACACAGGTCCACATTAGCTTCACGATACGCTGTTTTCGTTCATTGCAGACATGCTTCCATTTCACATCAGGAGTCTCCGTTATGCTTTCTGACTACGCCCATATTACCTTCATATCATCTTTCACGATAAAGCGTTGCTTCTCTGATGACACATGCGCGCCACGTTGCCTTTCAGCGTTTCTCATTTCAGCTGTGTTCTCATTTCAACGCAGTTTCCTCGTGTTCTATGACTTAATAGAGAATTTCTTCTTCAGATTGCGACCGCAGAATTGCGTTTCTAACATCCTTCAGAGATGCGATGAATACTACTGAGCACTCGCGGGGCCCTGATGTCGAAGGAGTGGTTACAGCAAACCCCAGCTGGGACGGGGGATTTTTTGATCGCAGGAGTCCCCGCGGTACAAAATTTATAATTCTTCTTAATGTGGGGGCACCATGGAGGTGACGGTCGCGAACTCCGAAGACTATTTCAAAGTACGCGCGAAAAGATATATGCGATATTCGACTTACATAACCAAGGTTTTTTATTTTGCTTCGAAGGAAACATTGCGGGAAAGGTACTCACCATCATCTTTTTTACCAATAAACTGTGATGCGAGGAAGGCCATTTCCCACAAACGAGGAAGGGCAGGCAGTCACTTCCCACGAACCCGGCCTCTCTCCTATCAACCTCCGTTCTAGCGCTTTCCACTTCACTCATATTCGCTGTATTCCACAGGAATCACTTTCCGTTTCTCATCATTTGAAGAGCTACTCTCCACGTTCCTCAATCGCTCTCAGTTGGTAGAAGTTTCTGGTCACTTCCCATAAGTCGGGCAAAGAACATGCCCATGGAAGCGAAATTGTTGATGAATGCGATTTTACCACCAACATTACAGTTGAAAACCATTCACTCTCGTATAATATGGGCATTGAAGTGAAGCAAATATACAAGGCAAATATGCAAATTCAATATACAAATTTATATGGAGCCGACCAGAGTCTCACCGGGTCAGGTCTTCGTCATTCGAAAGAACGCTGAAGAATGGCCTTCGAAGGGCGACCTAGACGAATTAAACTTGCATAACAAACAGATATCTATAATAGATCGAAACGTTCCACACCCACCCATCGTCGCAACAACTCCGTTCAAATATATCGGCCCCATTGTTCCTAGCACTGAGACCACCCACTCGTCAACGAGGTGGCTAGAACATCAAAAGGTGAAGGGATATATCCTTTTCCACGTATAGGAAGTACAACTATTAGTTAATTTCAGTCAGAAAGACAATTACAAAGGAAGGGATTTGGAGTTCGGTTGAAATGAGATCGCTGAGGAGCAGAGAAATAATGTGCTACACTTTGAGATTAGGTCTAAACAAGTCAGAGTTATTGATGAAGCGAAACTGAGCAGCTTAGCAGATTCGTTTCTCCTGCAAACCCATTTGTGAGGTACATCCCACATGAGCTGGTAAGTGGTAAGTGTTGCATTTGCCTGCCTCTCGCCTGAAACACCAGTTGTGCAAGTTGCTAGCAGTCAAACAACTGATTCGACCACCCATAAAAACCTACGAAGGGGTTCCCAAAGTCATGCTCGTATATGTCTGTATGTCTGTGTGTGCGCGTATGTCTGTCTCTCCACAACTTCGAACTCCGACATTTGGCGTCAACATCATTAATTAGGACACACTCCCCGTTATCCCAAATAAGCATCAAGAACAAATTGTTAGGAAGAGGAAACCCCACTATGCATGGAGATTTGTCCAACAACCCGGCATCCCGGAATCCCAAACCCTTCAAAGAATAGCTGACGAGCGGCTGTGGATCAACTGTGGTTCCATCTCATTTTCACGAGAAAAAACAAGCGTCCGAAATACTGAAAAGTTCATCTGCAGTGCGACACAACAAACAAGAATGGATATTGGTTTTATTTTGTGTACATGTTATTAACGAGCAATTGGCTCAAATAAAGCCACTTTAAAACGGTCTCTAGATATATGGAATAATTCTTCACATTGAGTACAGGCAATCAAAGATTTTACTACACTCACCTCTCAATAAAAAATCATGGATTTCTTGGTGATTTGGATATAAACGACATCTATACTTAGTGGGTGCAAATTCCATTGGTTGACCTAGTGTTTACGCCCCAATGCACTGAGCTCCGGTGCTGACTAATTTAGTGTGCAATATGCATTTTCGTTTCTTCGATACTACAGCGTAATATGTAAATCTCAGCGAGCGCTACTTTCATAACCTTTATTGAATTGTAGTCTATAATAGCGTAATTTCAGAAGTCGGAAGGCAAAAAAAAATGGAAATAATGACTGGTATTTTCCGATCTCTACAGGCTATTAGTAAGGTAGGTAGTCAAGCAAATAGTTCCCAACACAAATCGTCGATGAGGCATTCCCTCTCACATATATGCGCGAAATCAAAGAACACAACAACAAAGAACGGCGGATGCTGCAAAAAAATTGTAAAACCGTCGGCAATAAAATATTAAGCATAAAATGTGTTAGCTTGAACTGTGATTGTTGTAATCAGTCATCCCACACGCATGAAATGAAGCATTATAAATTCCTAATAAAAACCTCAGTCCTATTCGTTTATGTCCATCATCCACAAACCTCACATTCATAAAACATAGCTCTTCACACTTCCTTTGAGCAGGTTACTTGGACTGCTTCATCGTTTTATGAAATCATAGACCACCGTTGAAATATAGCAAAATCATTCGATAGTGCTGAAACCGTGGATCGCAAAAATGTGCACAGCTCGTTACTAGTCGACTCTAGTCAGATTCAATGAAAGCATGCGTCACAAGGTGCAACTGATAATTCTCGGTGGACTTTTTGAATCAACTATTCAAATGATCCTCTACGAAAGATCTCTAACTGCGTCCGAACAATCCCATTTAATAAATATCGCAACAAAATGCTCGCAAGGTCAATCTGTGTAAAAGAGAGCAATGCAGTAGACACATTTACACGTACATATGTAACCCCCACCATAATGGCTCTTGCAAGGGCACACAAAAAGCTGTAACTACCGCTCAATGCAGATACTACTTCCCTCTGCGCGAACTTCTTCATTTCCTGCTACCGTAAGAGTGTCATCCGATGAAACAATTTCGTCATCGAGCCGCCCCATCATATAAACATTCGATGATTGGTGACAATACAAGAAATTATCGATCTTCATTTGAAGATACTGCTTCTTCATCATATAAACTTGACGTTGCAACAAAAGTACCTGCAATTATATAGCACAAGATTACAGCAGCATCCCATCACTGCGAACACTAATTACAACGACCACTATGCTAATATCAGAACTCATTCGAGATATTCGTTGAATAAGAAAGATAAATCAGTTCGTAAGTTCTCAGAATTTTGTATTTACATACCTATATCGAAAACAGTGCACCTCACCATCATATCGAGCTCATAATGCCAAGAATCTCCCTGCGCTCAAAGACTTATTTGACAAGCGAATCACTTATCATTGGATTCCGATTAAATGCATAGGGTGAATTTGTATAGAGCCTCATGTTAACCGGCCGACTTCATATATCAACAAACAACAGCGCTTATTAACAAACAGTTAAGTTATAACGAAAAACTGATCATGTGAAAGATGGACAGCCGACAACAGAAATTTTTGTACAATTCATAACGGAGACCGCAGAACCCCAGCAACATCAAGGCAGCAGTACTGAAATTGAAACACCTCACGGAAAATCCCACATTCGTAGGCCTGAAAAAATTTCTATGCTTCCTGTGCATGAATGGATAGTTTCAAAAACATTTGACGAACCTGCTTCTGCAACCTGAGCAACTCTCTATCACCAGACACGACCGTACCGACAGCACCCAGAGATGAACCAGTCACCATTTCGTCGGGAGGACTGTGCTGTGTCACGTATCGTGCCGCCTTCCTCTTAACGTAATGATTCATTCCGGGTCGTGTACGAATACCCGTCATGCTGAAATAATAAAAAACTAGTCGATATTTGGTGTGAACTTCATTTCCAAGTATCTTTCATAAGTCATTTCCAATCCAAATTTGTAATGATACATCGCTGGATGATTTCTGCTTCGACGTCAGCTCTCAAGAAAATCACCTCTCCCATAGTCAGCAAAAAACAAGAAAAATGAATGGATAGTCGTTCAATTTGCCGCTGCCTTAAATTCGAAAAGCATCCAGCCAGAACACCATGCCTATTACAATCAGATGACTTATCACTATACCACAGATGCTTTGCTGCTTTGTCGAAGTCCATCATCACCCCAACTGATGGCACATAGCGCTCGAAATGTTACCACAGTTATAGCTGAGTCGCATTTGGTTTGTTGCAAAATAAATTGTATTTTAAGTTACGAATAGTACAATATAGCGCATTTTAAAATATGAGCAGAGTTACATCAGGGATGTGCCTGTGCATGTTCCTTGGTGTGCAAAGCGAGTTAATTGAGGAGTTGCATAAAAAGTAATAACTGCTAATGTTTACTGCCAATAATTTACTACGCTTACGTACCACTGCAATGTTCATATATACAGTATAGCTTTCACCTCTAAACACATCCTTCCAATCAAGATCCTACTCAACTATTTGGCAAAAAATAATTACACAACTTCCGTGTATCATCGTCGAATCCGATTGTTACGATATGCTGCACTCGAATCACTTACCTTACTAACACTACTGAAAAAAAACAACACCATTCGAGAACTGTTCAGGGTTGGACTGTTTTACGTGAAGTTAAGCCGCTTTTAACACTACATCAATGAAGCGAGCTGCCGATTTTAGCACAAAATGTTCAGCGCCGACAGTGACAAGTATGGCTTTTCACTCTTCGGTTTGTTGTAATTCGCATAAATTCACGATATTCATATTTTTCACCTCAGGGAACCGATACAATTACTCGAATCTCACCTATACGGCACTAATTTATCTATGTTGGCCGCATGCTCGAAAATACAACGCTTATGAGACACTAAAATGCGGATAAAATATAGAAAGATTTCGCGCGATCACTCTTTATGCGTCATATCGCAGATGGGCATCCCTTCACTTTCCTCGCTTTCTTTCTTCCCTGCATAAAAGAACAACTTTGGTGCACCTACCCTCAATAATGCAATACATTTCAAGAAAGTGTTGGTAGTTGTCGAAAGTCGCGCTAGTCCAAATTCTCTCAAGCAGTTCAGCCTCATAAAGGCCACACGGCTGAGAAGTAATGCTCAGACTGTTGGCTGTTTCTGCACACACCGTTTCTTCGTTACACTCACACAATTATTGTTTCAACCCGAATTCAAAGAGTACTTTTGAAAGAGAAAATGAACCAGACAACCCTACCTGGCGCTACGGTCGTATGCGCTCGTGGATGGACGAGAAGCGTAGCCGTGAAATATTGACGGTGATACGGGCTGAACTCCTGAACTAGAACACGGGAACCGTCGTGCCAAGCCCGAATCTACTATACGATCAAACATTGCTGCGTCACAAATAAGCAGTAAGAACTTAAGCAACAACGATAACTATTTTACTACTAGATAATAGATCAATAATAATCGGAAATAATGCGAAATACTCAAAGCGATTATGCAGCGTCATTCTCCGGGTTGGCTGCACTCCCTTAATGCAGTAAACAAGTCAACCACAGCTCAAAAATTGCTAAGTGGAAATCGATCGAGCCTATTCCAGCCATACGCCATAGAAGGACAGTTACTGACGCAGAAGTATAATTATTCTACCATCTCTCGGCCAAAAATCTGCCAAAGACAGAACGAGTTCAGATCATTGTCATCTAAGGTAGCGATACAATTCTGCGCATAAAAAAAGGCCCTACAGCTCAAAACCGTAACGTTGAAAGTGCACATCGAACATCGGTTACCAGTAGTTTCATCTCCAGCCGGTTGCACCTTAATAGATGAGTCAACAGGCGACCTGGCATTGCTGTGAGGTACCATGTGAGCTTCTCTTTGAGAAACTGGGACTCCATCAACGTCAACTGCATCGTCTACACCACTGTGCCCTTGATTAGTCAAGTTTCACTTGAATGCTCGTGTGTTCCTGAAAACTCAATTAGCAATTGATATGCTGGAACCAATGCATCGATGGTGAAGGTCCGTGACGCAAACGACCGTGTACCTGATTTTGAGTTCTTCTTGGAGTTTAGCCGCTACCTACAGATTTTCTGAGTTTAAGAAGTAGCCTGTAAGAAATAATTTATGCAATTTAAGCTTGAAAATTTATCCAACTTGCAAATAAACCTTTGCGGCATTGCTCAGCAAATAGAAGCCTCAAACCAACTTCACGGGATCCTCCAAGTTTATAAAAAAATGCTCAACAGCAGCGCTAGGCATTGCGGATATGCTATCACTGAGTGCCCTCGACGGATCGTTCTTTAAATTTTCGACACTTCCTGAGCGGAATTTATCGACTCACTAAGTTTGCATGGAACACGTAAGCCTTAGCTTTATGTGTTCAGCACTCAGTGCTTTATTAAAACACTATGAACTATAAATGCCCCCATACTTTCGACGCTTCGCGCGAATTCAGCAAATAATATCAATGTTTTTAGGATATTCGATACGCAATATCAATGTTTTTAATATTCTTTAGGATATTCGATACATACTAAATTTACGTTGTGAACACGCTCGATATCAATCGGATTTTAATGGAACTACAGCAACAAAAAAAAATTCACTTGCAACGATCAAAACGGGCGGACGAGCTCTACAGGAGTTCAGATCTTTCGCACCAAACGGGCTCTTCTAAGAACCCCTCACCACGCTGAACAACTTCGTAAGATATCAACAAATAATAAATATTAGAAATAATGCCTTTCAATCCCACTTATCTAACTGCTCACACAAGCGTACAAAAGATCCGTTTATTTTTTATGCAATCGGATTGGAGCAAAATGAAGACCAAAGGTCGATGGATCAGCGAAATCAAAAATATATATTATAATACAACGCAGATCACCTAGGTGAAAATTCGTAGCCATGACTTCGGTGGTTCCCAAGTTGAAAATGGCAGATAATCAAATATATGCACACTTATAGATTTGATGTTATCACCAATACTCGTTGCACGTTCAAATTGGCAAAAGTACATAAAAAAGAACGGAAATGGATGCGCGCACAGCGGTCAATTTTCCTGTGCAGAATTCTGCATGAGTTCGTTCCCTTTCATTTTCTGCAGTTTCCAACGTAGAATTTTTCTGCTTACAGCGGTTTGCAATTTGGAGACTATCTGCCAATCACGAAGCTGTTCGAGATAGCATCCGAATTGATATGGCGGATGGGTGGCTATGTGTGCCTCAGACTATCACCAAATATTATCTAAGGGCATATTTCATATGCAGAAAACTAATAAGGAAGGAAATTTTGTGGCTCCATTCACTGCGAAAACCGCCGATCCTCAAGTGAGGAACTGCTGGGATTAAACCAAACGGCTAAATTTAAGACCGCCAATATATAGACTAATCTTGGCCTTCTATCCTTCTTTGATCCTACCCCTTATTTTACGAATGCGTTTCCAGCAAATACTAAAGAGTTTTGCCTGCGACCCGAGACACAGTCCAGATGAATAGAATTAGTGGCTTCAAGGATATATGTTAAAGTGGGAGCTCTGGAAGTGCGCGCTGCTGAAAAGAAAACAGATATTTAACTTCAGGGTTCTAATAATCTCGAGAATGCCTGGAAATAATCAGCGCCCGTAACCAAAAATTCGAGTCATTAGGAGGCAAAAAAGGCCCTAATGGGGTATTCAGTTTTATCTTGTAATGACGGTTTCAAATATCTGTTGCCGTCGCTAAGCTCAGCATTTTCACTTTGATCGAAAACTTAGATACGGGGCTAAATTTTCGGCCCGATATCGCCCATCGACCATCATAAAGGCGACGGGAAGACAAATTTCAAGTAATACCAGTGATGGCAGCAGACCGTTTCATCACGCGATTCGGAACGGTGACTACTGGCTGATGCAAATGAGCCCCAACACGACCATCGATGGGGAGAGCCAGACGATATCTCTTTGGCGCAGGTGATGGACTTCTTTTCACTGGATCTACAAAGAATTGACAATGGCATCGTCAACAATAATTATTTGAAATGCTAACTTATCTGCTTTATATTTCATTTTCGCATTTAATCTGCAAACAAAAAGATTTAGAGCATTAGGTTATGGATTGCAAATTGTACAGGGAAATGTCTCACGCAGGGATCGAGAAAAACAAGTAACGATGCCACGTATACAAAGCTAAAACATTTTGCAATCCACTTCAAGTGCATATACGGGCAATTTAATCTCTATGAGTGCGACGGGTCATGCGCAATGCTAAGCCGTTGCACAGCTGAACACATGAAATAACATCGGCATCTGAAGCTTCAGAGTAGTTAGTGGCAAGTGAAGACTTAAAACGAGGGCAGTCGAACGTGCAAGAAGAGTTTCTCTCTTCGATAAACAAAAATATAAAACAGAACATGATCCAAAAAAAGAGTAACCAATAGTTCCGTCGTTTCGCTGCTCAACTGTTGCTCCCTCTTTACCAACAGTAGCGTTGAATGCATACCTGTAGAAATGAAAGGACCCATTGATTTAACGATGTAACATAGATAAAAGAAAACATCGAGACTCATATCGACACCAAACCAATGTCAATGCTAGAACACCTCACGGATAAGATAATGCCATCTAAACTGAGACATCGAATGAGAAGGCATGATCATACAAGCTGGAGGGGACCCGGAAATTGGTGACCATCGACGTGAAAGGTTTTATTATACGAGTTCGAGCTCCAAAGAAGCGATATTAGTTTGTCGCTGCATGATGCAACTTATCTACGCAATTTGCGCTCGCCGACAAAGGCTGTTATCGATGTGAATAAACACGGCAAGTGTTCCGCACCTCTGATTGTGCATAACGTCGACGTGAATAACATAAATTCAATCTGCAGGATAAATGAAACATGTGCACCTCGCATCAGGGGTCATGTTCCAGGATTAAAGGAGTTGTCAGGGACCCCTCAAAGAATAATAGCAGCCTCATTTATCGCACAACTGCTAGCCGTAAAACAAAAAAAAAGCCAAGCTCTAATGATGAGAATTGCAATCAACCCAATTTATCTGATAGTGAATAAAGAAATTTTGATTCCGAGTAGTTGCATCTTCGACCAAATATCGCCTCAAAAATGAATGTTTCGTATTGCGCGATAAACAAGAATTCAAGATCACAATCAACGATTAACAACACATATTTTAAAAAAAAACCGTTGAGATATCAACCACAATGGAATTTTATTATATAGGGCAATATGTTTTTAGAGAAAAACCTTCGAAATACGGCGGAACCGTCATATTTTGTCCTTATGGTTAAAAACTCGCGAAATATTTGTTCATGCAATTTTTCATTTATGTAAACCACTGACTTCCACACGCACCTTTCAATATAAATGACAACGCTCGGAGGAAATGTTGCATGAGTACACGAGCAGATCAGATATTAGAAGTTTCGAGCAAAAATTATTAAACTTCATAGATGTGAGAAAACCACCAAATATGTGTTTTCTCAGAAAAATCTTCCGGGAAAATTTAAAATTCCCCTAAGGAATTCTGCTGAAATCGATAAAATTCTGTGAACGGCCAGATATCCACAGATGTTTCAAGTTTATCAAATCCGTCGTTTATCTTTTCCTCTTATCGAAGCAAATATTTAATCCCATTAATCGAATTTATCGGAAGTTCTCACTGTAAATAATCTTCGTTATGAATAACGTCCACTGATTCTTCGTCCAATTCTTCCATCATTTCACCAAATTCATCTATATCATCCTCATCAACGTATTCATAAACCTGAAAATGAGCACATTAAATACTGCTCTGGTGGTACTTACCACAAAAGTGCGAAAATGAATTATGAGCAACAGTTATACTACCTTTAAGATCGTTCACAGATCAAAGAATTGGATAATTGTTAAAAAATGCTGAGTGCAACTGATAGATGGACAGGAAGAATTTATCAATGCTCAGTGATCTTCCAAAGCGTTTACAGTGAAAGAGCAATGAAAAGTGTGCGATTTGTTTTGCTGGGAATTCAAAAATTGCCTCTAATTTTCTTCAAGTGAATCATGATCGCATTGCAAGACAGCAACATTGAACACATCGTTTAAAACACTTCACAAAATAGCACATCAATGTGCAGTAAAATGCTGATATTGTCTCCGAAACAAAATTAGAACGTCGCCATATGTTAGCGGCGATTTAGGCAAAAAGGAAACTGCATGAAAAGGAAAATTTTTTAAAATGTAATCATGAGATTGCAGCACATTTGAGAGGCGTTAAAAAAGAGAAGACGATAGAAAGTCGAAAAATGAATCCGACGATGAATTTTAATTCTGATGAATAGGAGACAGCCGAGATACTTGAAACAGGCGCCCTCATATTGAAGCGTTTTAATGAACTTCCGCTTTATCCGTCTCATGAATGAAGGATCTAAGAATTCAAAAAAAATTGGTAGGAAGAGTCCGAGTCTTTAAAAACAATGCTGAGTTCCCGCATCGATTCGCTACCAAGCTGTTAAAAGTGGCAATATTGCAAGCGAGGGTAAACTAAGACCTGAATACTTAGTACTAGTCCCCTTTCCGTGAATGTGGATGGGTGAAGGTTCCGAGAGAAATTGTATGGCAAGCAGAACTGTTATTTCCACCCCCCCCCCCCCCCCAAATACCACCGTTTCTGTTCACATTTGCGAAACGGCCTGCACAATTTGATGTACCCAAGTGAGGTAAGTGGATAAGATAGATACTTGAAATCAACAGATATCAGTACTGAATAATTTTACAAAAACCGTCCTCCGTGCTGACTGCACATAGAGACAACTAATATCGGGTGATATCAAGCCTACCACAGCTCAACATACACAGCTGATAGATCAAGTTTTTCAATATAGAGTCGCCTATTGACTGCCGAAAATCCTTACAACCAATTAAAACTACAAATTCTCCAGCAGCAATTTATTGAAAATTCTGCAAACGGCCATGTTTCAGATTTAAAAAAACATGCAATTAATACCGTCGACACATTGTCGCTCTTTTCAAATTTTCGAGGTATCAATGGGGTATTTCTCCCAACGCGACGGTAAACAGGCAATCGAGAGAAATCAGTCTGTTGGTAAAAGACACTGCAATCTATTGAAAAGTTCAACAACGATATGTTTAACTCGCACTAATATGTCAAATTTCAATCGTTGCCGAATCTGATGATGAAAATTGAATTGTATGCAATCTCAGTTTACACAAAGAATACTTCTGCTGGTGGAAGACCCCAAGAATTGGTGATTCTGATTCCCTCACTTGCAGAGAACTCAAACCTTATACAGAGACTCTGCTGCCGAAATTCAGCACAAACACTTGAATCTTAGAAAAAGCCTCAACTCTCACACAGGTAGTTTTCACCTCAAACCGTTTCCATCATTAAATCTTTCCTGAAAATAGCACTAACCTTGGTGGACACGCGTAAAGAATAGACACGAACAAAAGGGGGTATGAAAAAAACCGGAAGTCAGAATTTCGAAAAATATGCCCATAACATATTAGTGATTTCAAAAGTCCTTCGGAAACCTGCCCAAAGCCATTGACGGAGGAGGAAAGAGGAGCTCTACCCGGTGGAAAGCAAGGTGTTCTTCAAACTGCAAAGGCCCATATGGTCGACTCCTAAATGTGCTTCTATGAAACGAAACAGAAATCAGCGACAAGCACTGACTCGTCTTTGTGATATCCTCTGAAAATTTTTCACATCGTCGGCCATTGCTTCGAGGTAGTTAATCGGTCGTTTAAAAGAAGCCTTTCGGCAACGAGTACCTCCGATGCATCAAGTGGAGGTGCATCCGATGTCATATAGAGTTCTGCAAATCGTCATTCCTCACTTTCCAACGAAAACATTCGAAAATGCACAAAGATTTCCTCATAAATATAGTGTTTTTTTGTGGTCGATACTAAAACACCAATAAATAAGCAGCAAAATGCCCACTATAAAATGTTCCGTTTACGCTCTAATCGTTCCTATATAAGGCAGAAATAAAACCAGTTAATCGTTCCTATGTAAGCCGGAAACAAATAACAAAATAAAATGCTACAATAAAAGAAATGTAACGAAATAATGCATGCTTCCAACGTCAACGTAGTCTTCCAACATCATAGAAGAAATTAGAAAGTTTCGCGAGCTCACCATCAACATAGGGTGGAGAACGTGCATATGAAGAGACAAAAACATACAAAAAGAACTTTCCCATAATACGTCTGATGAATTCGCAAAAAAAAAACTTGTAAGAATAAAACGAAACGGTAATCCCTTTATTCATTTATTAATTCATTTCGTTTGCAAAAATTATTACCTATGTGACGTACCGCCACTCCACGCGAAAAGTACAGCAAGCTAGTGAATGGTATGACCAAGGGGGTCAGTCTTCAACTGATAGGACCGGACTACTTTCCAAAGAGAAATTCAACGCCGTACGCAAAGAACTTCCCTCATCTCTGCGACTTTTTCTATGGCGTGGATTCACCGAGGTCTGCAAATTAAACACTACTAGGTTTACAGCCCTCTATATGTAGTGCAGACAGTTTTATAAACGTTAAGGTGTCATCCTTCCGAGAGGAGAACAAATCAACATTCCAAATTACAAATCCGAAGCAATAGTGGGTAAGAAATCGTACATGAGCACTGCAAAAAATGGAATCTGAATCTAACCGACTGAATCCGGTAATGTCTGCGACTCTTTTGCTCTGTTGCGTATCGCCCTCTTTTTCTGACAGATCTCACATTCAAACACGAAACGAATTGTGTCACGTCGTATACTACGCCAATATAAACGCTTCGCTACTGCCATATGCCTTAAACAGTATTCATATCGACAGCATAGAAGCAGCTATTGAGGTTCCACTTCGAGTTCAGCTTCTCTGTGAGCCAAGCCTAGGTTTCTACACTAGCTAAAATCGAGAGTACAGTAGCCTGATGATTAGAGCAACACAGCAACTTCAACATTAGATTCATGAAATGCATAAGCTCGAAGGGGGAGAAGACATCGCTTTCGAGATTGCAAAGTTAACCATGGCCTAATAAGGAGGTGTTCACAGCACTGAGAGGAAAAACAATATGGTTAACTGAGAGAAATAAAACAAAAGGCAGCAAGCAATCATCTCCATGTTTCGCTTCCTTTTGAACACATATTTTACGCACTGGGATGGATGATAATTGCAACAGAATTTAAAACAACACTTTACAATACAAATGGGATCGAAATATACGTAAGGGGAGGAAAATAATATCCCAATTGGCTGCGTTTTTTCACTCAAAGAATGTATGGATTGTGGAGTTTCCGGAGTACACAACAGGTCCCTTCTTATAAAAAATTGATCATCGAGAGTCACTAATCGGTGACGAAAGAGTTGATGAGAACTTTCTCGGTCGGTTAACGTGATTTAGACGTTGAATTGGAAGGTAAGTGGGAGGAAAATTAAAAGAAAGATTGGAGGGTAAAATCGGCGCAGTGACAATTAAAAAGGAGGTCAGTTCGATTGATTCCATAAGCGACGTATTATGCAAAGGCCTCAAGTGCTGTTATTTTTGCTCTCAGTTTAAGCAGAAGGTTTATCAAAAACCATTCCCCCCCCCCCCCCCCCCCCACACCTTGTCCTTGTCTATACTATGCGCAATCGTCATAGCTCGGCGGATATGTTCTGTTTGGAAAAAATATGCCCACCGTTTGACAATCTCATGCAGAGCAACAATATGAGGTTGTAATGTGTGAAAACATGAAAAAAACATACGTTTGCTTCTGCCCTGCATGTCCGATTCGCTCGTGAACAATTTTAACGGCCGTACGCGCCTCACCTTTCTTGACGACAATCCTTGGACCGCTAACCGAATCAACCTGGCAGTTCGGATTACAGTAGAGAAGAGTATCGTTATCGGCGAGCACAAAATTCTGACAACGCAACCTGAATGCGAATGCAAATGAGAAAACAGCATTGGCTTGAAGAAGCATCATCAAGAAGCATTCTCATGCATAAGGGTGGCGAGAGAATGGAGTCGTGATTACTACATAAAGATAAATTAATCTCCATCACAAACCTCTACGGTCTGTCTGGTCGAACTCAACACAAATTCGAAGTCCCATCCTTCATCTCTTCCTCATCAGAAGGAAAATAATGCACAATATGCAGGAGTCATTGCACTGAGGATGACGTCTTCGGCTCTTATGAGCTCCGCTCCTCACATTGGAGCTTTTTGGCAGTGGCCGTTACATCCCATAAACGATTTCGTGTTTTTTTTTTTTCAATACGTTTGAGAAATCGAGATATTTTCGTGACAAACATATCTACCCGATGAAAATGAAAGCACAATATAACAGTATCGAAGCATTTATTACCTCCAGTGGAAATGTGCGTTGCGATTGAGTCGCTGATCGGCGAAAGGTGGATACTCTCCAGTTTTCTTGAAATGAACTATAGCATCATAGATCTCCAATTCCATACCACCGTAGCCATCGTCGTCGATCGGCGGTGCATCACATGAACGACGCTCCATAGCTGCTATCGAACGTCTACTAAAAACTAAAAACAGTTCATTCTTTACTCGTTCAAAATTATATTCTTCATTCACTTACAAATCATCGCCGTTACAACGAGAAAAAGTGCATTCGTCAACAAAATATATTTCTCAGACGTAATGGAAAGAAAATTCTTACATCCATCTACGGCGAATTTCCCCAGAATTCCTCTAAGGAATGGTCATTAATGCGAGTGATTAAACGTAAATAAATTAAAACGATGTTCGGCTTCACGATGCGATGCTCGTGATCGTACTACTCCCTCCTCCCACTACCCTTCACCGGAATCCTACTTCTCCTGACGGTTTGAAAAATCAGTTACACCTATGTTGCACCCGATGTTTGTCCTATTTATGTTCAGGATTGTATGGATCACGACACCTCAAGCGCAAGCGATGAACGTCACGCGTTCGCTGGAAAAGCGTCAATGCGCTTGCGCCGCAACCTTTGACCATTCAAACATCACGTTCGAAATATGCTACAGCGAGCTAACAGAAACTGAACGCGCTGATCTGCCATCAGTAAATATGGGAATTGAACGCGGATAAGGAAGTAGAAGTTTTTGCAAAAGAAGTAAAAAAAAATTGTTTACGACGTTTTGGTTCCGGAAGTGAAAAAACTCGACTTTTAGGCGACACCGACCGAAGGATCTGGCGGAGGCATCGAAAGAAAGCAGCGGCATCCCGAAACCAAACACAACGGACATTAAATGATATTTGTGGAAAGTCCTGACACAGTGTGAAGAGACTGACCAAACAAGCAAACAAATATTCAAAGCGTGAGATTTCGAGAGCATAATAGTGTTGTCGAGCAAATTCCGAACAACGTTGACAAGAAAACAGCACAAAAGGGGAGGGGACAGCTCAGCGCGTATGTTTCGAACAAAGTCTCTCGGTGCCAAGTTCTACTCCAATATAAACTCATAGAACCTAATAAATCACCAGTTTCAATTCTATATGAAACCCGGCAAATCTGACGCCATTTAGTTACATTCGCAATCTTGGCAAACAAGTTATTGCGTTTCGATTCGGTTACAAATCAGGTTTAAGAATTAATCATGTCAACCATTCTACAACTGTTTAACAAATCAGAACCTGAGGGTAACAGCAGCGCAGTTGATGGGCATCGAAACGACAGGAACCCGCAGTGGCGGTAGTTTTATGATGGACGTGGTTCAGAACGGAGTCTCCTGATTCATAGGCAGTAACTTCCGATGAACAGGAAAGATCCGAGGCAATAATCACTTCATCATGTCTATTTTACAGCTTTGTTGGATTCATTATAAGATTTTCTCTCGTATGCCTGTTGGACGTGCTCAGCAAATATTAGCATTTTCCTTTGCAGGTAGGCTAATCCTATAATTGATTCTGGATGACTACTGAGGTTTTTTACTGACAAATAAAGACTAATGCTATCATAGGCATTTTCCAGTATCCTCGACTGTCCAAGTAACAGAGTTCTTTCCTTCTAAAACATCCCACGATATACTGAGTTATTTCTGCGTGCTGTTGACAGGTCAATTCAAACTGAAAGCACGGTATACCGCATTGAATGTGCTTCGATTGTTTCATATATTTGCGAAACATTTTGCAGAGAGTTTTGAATCCGTGGCAGATAGTTCTATTCGTCAGTTTTATAATCTGATGGACCGCCGATCCCCTCCTCCTGCCCTCCTTAGTCCACCCCTACCGTCCTGCTTCTTTCCCCTCGTTTTTATCAATCTTTGATTTCTTCCACCATCGCAGAGTCCTCTTCGCCTCACTGATTTGTTAAACAGCTGTAGGAGGGATGATATAATTTTACTTTTATTGAGGTTTTTTGCTGACAAGGAAGGAACTAAAGCTATCCTAGACATTCCTCAATGTCCTCCGGGAGTGAGCAAACCTGCTTAGGACCACTACGTTTCTCCTCTCAGTGCATAGCCAGGTACGCCCTGACTATCCTTGCAGTGCCATGAACGGCCGACACTGATAGACGTTCGACGAGTTTTATTGCCTCTTCCCCAACGCCTAGCGATGTTTCCAGGTCCTCTAGAGAAAACGAGAACCAGAGAAAACGACTTCCAAAATCCCGCAAAAACCCCTCAAACGTCGCCTAAGAATTGTCTCTAATCGGCAAACATTTGATGTACGTTAGAACCGCCCAATAACACATGCGAAAAAGCCAGTAGACTACCATCAACGGGATTTGCAACACGGCTTGAAGCGATATCTTCGCGGAAATTGAAACAATTCCTCAATGAGCTTTTAACGCGAACGACGTCAAAACGTTGCGGAATAAGAAGACCGCTTCATTTAGCACAGATGTACTATAGAACAAATCCAGCACATGAACCACACATACATGGCATTACTTCTTTATTAAGTTCAAAGAATATGCCACATTTGCATCAACAATCTCAAGACCTGAAATCATATAAAGTCGATTATTGTCAGGAATTCCTCCATAGTTACACGAGTCGATTATTGTCCCCCATTTAGAACACTTCGTGGTCGGCGTTGCGTTATGTCACAGTAGACGAGATACTTCGTATGCGTTCAAAAGCGAAACTTTTCGCTTCGCAAGTGCTCAATTATTTTCGATTCAGTGTGTGGTCTGCTTTTAAAGGATCGCACAGACTATTTTTAACAACTTGAGTCTAACTGAACGGGGATATGAACAGCAAAAGTAGTCTTCACTGAACAGAGATCAGTAAGGATGTGTGGCATAACGACATAGACAACAGTGCACCTAAACGTGCATATATACACAGGTGGTTTCAGATTGCTTCGAAAAATTACGAGAGGCCAAGGACAACGGTTAATTCGTTCTTTACGAGTATACTTTTGGGAATTTTCAGATTC
Organism: Ascaris suum; assembly: GCA_013433145.1. Lineage (NCBI taxonomy): Eukaryota > Metazoa > Nematoda > Chromadorea > Rhabditida > Ascarididae > Ascaris > Ascaris suum. The sequence continues at coordinate 4,699,328 of CM024175.1, forward strand.
GATAGAGCATAGGTGCTGTGAGGGAAGGTGTTTAAGGTAATTTGAGTTCGCTCACTTCATGCAAATTTTCCAACGAAACGATAGCTTCCACTTAGATTGTCCTTGAGAGCCAAGAAGTACGCGCTTGATGTGAAGATAAATGCGCAATTCCTAAGGCGGCGATCGTTAGGTTGGACAACAAAATACCTTTGATCCAGAGGTATTTCGGATCACAACGTATTGCTCCAATACGTAAAACATAACTATTGTGAATGGCAGCGGCGACGCTGAGGAGGACTGAGTATAGGCAGAGGGAAGGAGTCGATAACCGTCTGTCGAGGCAGATATACGACAGCAAAGCAGATGGAAGAAGCAGTTCCTAAAGGAGCAGCACGATCCTCGATTCCAAGCAAGCCAAAGACATCCAAAAGGATCGAAGACCTACTTATATATTACCTAGATTTCGCCTGTGGCTGCACAAGAGCATGTAAGCCGCCATTATTTGAGGAATAATAAACGAGGATCGACTATAAGATAAATGTAATTACTGCAGTGTTAGATCACAAGTAGATATCTTGGGCTGGCTCCTCTGTGCTATACCCAAAAATACTTCATATTTTATGAGAGATACTGTGTGACTGTTGTTCTTGTGGGTATGATTTTCGACAGAGGGCTTCGTTCTTCTTCCATCGCAGGTTCCTATAAAGCATCCACTATCCTTTTTTTTCTAAGAAAGTCATCACTAAGGTGTATTCGCAGCAGCCATCCAGCAAGCCTGACTTCTATAAAGTGTGGTGCAGTAAAATTCATCGTTAGAGAGTATTTTGCATCACTTGATGCCAGACAAGTTTATGAACCCTTCAGAGCACGATTTTCTGCCTGGTCAGTCGACGCTTTCACTGGGAATTCCTTCACTGTAAGATTGGATCAGTGCACTGAATCCAAAAGTTAGGACCTACTTTTTATTTATTATGCAAGGGCTTTCGATGTCATTTGTCATTGATGGATCGCCCATGAGTGAGAAACTTTCGGTGCATCAGTATCCCTTTTAGAATAGATTGAATATTTCTCTATAAGTTCGTTCATTGCGCATAAAAATGAGTAGTTCCCTTTCGAATAGCCATAATATTATGAGGGGACACCCTTATTCATTGTGTTCACAAATAATGTGCCCAATTATTTGCAAGCAATCACCGTTGCTCTAAAACTTAATTGCTATTTGCATAAGCGTGCCACTGATTTTCTCGTATTGCAAAATAATCTGATTACTCTCAGTCAATGACCAAAACTATAAGAGCTAAATATATCTGCTATAAATTTTCGGCACTAAGACTTTCTTATGCTCGAAGGTAGAGGTTTGTCGCCTGCCGATTTAGGCATCTGTAATCTTCGTGCCCGAATTAACCCATGTCTTCGAGGGGTCTATCACGCCAAGAAACAGTTGCGAATGGCCTTTAAAATTGCAAAATGTGCTTTCTACATGCCTCATCTCATTCTATAAAACATTATCGTAAAAACATTATTGCAGCATTTATAAGGATGAGAAAAAGTGTCGAATGAATTTGCATGTCAGTGCACGGATTTATGTGTAGAAAAGTTTGCAAGAATGCAATAAACTATCGAAAATCGATTGATCATAAAGGTTAATTCTACTCGAAATGAAGAACGTTTCATAAAAAAAGAAATCATCTATTGCAACAATAATCTCAAATTCTTGCAAAGAATTGCAAACAACAACCAATCAAATTAACAATTTACAGAAAATAGTCATTATCGTTGTCAATGAAGAGCGAATGGTCGAAATTCAATTGCAATAGAAGTTCTCAAAATTTTGCTTCAAAATTGCAAAAAGTTTCGCGAAATGCAACAAAATTTTCGAGTAATTGCACAGTTTTTGCTGAACTCTTTTTCTACTCCATTCATCGTCTTTATAACGGATCCCTATAGAGTTTCTTAGAGATTCCTCACTTTTCGAAATTGTACCTCTTGGCTACCGTCTTATTCAATTACATTTCTTGCATATTCTCTATCGCTGATAGAGGGCGCGAAAATAAGTTCGAATAAATTCCGGTCGAAGAAATTTCGAATAAATTCGGTCGAAGAAATTCCGGTCGAAGAAATTTAGCGGAATGGATAAAAGAATTTCAATTGTTCGCAGTGAGATAACACTTCGATCATGAGTTATAAGTGAACTTTTTTTCTGCTTGCAAAATGACAGCCGATCTGCATGAAGGAATGGTAGTGAATGAAGGCATTTGAATGATGGTACAGCTATTTCCCGTTGTTTTGGTTCGAAACCAATAATAACTCAACTATGTTAGGCACTGTTTTTCTGAGAATTTCCACCTATTTGGCAATAAAATGCTCCCTAAACTTGATGATCAGTTGAGCAATAGAATGCCACAACACAGTTTTCACCCTTGTAATTAAGTAGCCCTCTCATTCTCCATTTACAGTTATCATAATACTACAAAACAAGGCAACCAATCAGGATTTTTCTATGTTTTGCTATAGAACTTTAAAAAAGCTGAGATTTATACACAAAATATGCATAATAAACGACGCACATAACCACAGAAAAACATATAAAGTCTAGCTATTTAATCGATGCACAATATTGCAACGGATGCTATCGTGAGCACCATAGAGCATATAAGTATACTCTATGCTAATTGACATAGATTGATGATTACAAGACGAAGGCTGTCGGTGGTCGAATACGATAACAAGAGAAGAACCATTTCTCTGGCATTCCTTTCTGTGTCAAATATTTCCCCTCAGAAAGTTTGTACAAGGAAAATGCAGCGCTTCTTTGATTGTTAATATCAGTCAATGGTATAACCTTAAAAGATGTCACGCATATGTCCGCCTCTTCAAAATAAATGATTTCCTCCTCTCCAATTTTAGACAAAGAAAGCATCTAGTATACACACCAAGAGGTGCCAAAGTGATGCCACAATTAACTTACATGGATTACAGGTGTCACCTGCAAGGTATTATTTGAAAATTGCTTGACACAGCGACTAAGAAGATTTCACGTTGATGGAAAGAAATAGGAAACAACTCATCTCTTTTTACAATTAGCACTGATTTGATGAGTCAAATAGCGAATATATTAGTCTGCTGTCAAATGTGGCAGCAATTTCAAGCCAGCCGAATTCCACTGTATCATTATGTATGTATCATTAACAGTATGGCAATACACTCCTCCAACATAGAAAACCATTCTGAAATGGATGATGCTAACAAGCCGAAACACAGCACTTAAATAGCGATGTTTTAAATGCTTCCGTGTAGAGCATTCATTATAAAACCTGCGAAAAAGTTCCACGATACCTGATTTAGTCGACCGTTGTTCTAACGACTCCAAGCAAAAATTCCTGGGTACCACTATGGTATCTCATAAGTAATCTCCTAATAAAACTTTCATGTGGCTATAAAGGTACTTTACTGCTTACATCGAATGTACTATGAATGCAGGTATGTTACCCTTATAAACAGTTTGATAACCTTCTTATAGTCTTTATTGAGTTTATATTCTGCTTCAGCAGTTGTCAAGGCTATTATTATAGCGGCCAAGCATACCGTAGATTATGATTACGTTTGAGAGGACCTTATTTCTCGCTTGTAAATCAACCACTGAATGTTTTTTCCAGATTCTTCAAAAAGTTTGACGATCACCATTGTTAGAAGCATTTCATCTAATTAGATAGATAACCGTCGTTAAGATAGGATAAGTTGGAGTGATGCAAATTATGGCTGCGACGCCTATGATGTCACTTCCGGACTTGGCTCTTTGCGATGCAGCATGCGGAAAAAAAAACCTAACGCCTCTTCATGTTCCAACTCGCGTAATCAACGTTCGTTTTCCTATCTGTAACTCAGTCGTTATCAGACTCACTCTGCCCACAACAAAGCTTTAAAAGCTTTCAGAAGATGTGCTCAGCGCGTCAATGATCTCATTTCAAAAGAAGCGCTCAAAAGTTCACATGTCGAGCAATCCGTTTTCCTTCCAACAAGGCGAAATTTCAAGTATAATAAAGCGTTGAAACTAACGGGGTTGTATCTGTCCTGCTATGGCCAAGCACACTTAATAATGAGCTGAGATGCTAGAAGGATTCCATTCATTATTACCCGATTTTCTACTGCAGGAGCCTGCAATAAGGAATAATGCAAATTAAACAACAATCGCGATCCGTCGTTCATCTGCCCAAACCTTGCTCTTTCTCAGCCAAGTGATAACATGAAGTAGGTCCTGTAGTTCGCCGCATAATTTTCTGCTTAGATTTTTTTCTAAAATACAAATTTTTTCTATAGCTCGTAATACATCAGTGATAAAAAAATGCTCATCTTAGCTTTGACGAAGAATGTGAGAAGCGATAAATGCATTGCTGTAAAGACGACATCGTTGAATTAGACTATCTTTCTGCTGAATGCTCGAACTCCCTTCGAGTTTCATAAAAGAGGAATGTTGAATTTTGGGTTCATTCAGTTTATAAGCAAATGTAATGGCTACTGCCTCGAAAACTCCAAGGTTTTTTCACCAATCGTTACCGTTATTTACATCATCGCAGTCACTGAAGTGACTTCTCGTTTGAATATTCCCACAATACTAGTGGAATATCGCAGTAAAGCAAAACTCTAAAATCTTGCGAAGGTGCGCGAGTTTCGTTTCACGTACCTTGCATATTTACCATTCATATCATGATACTATCGAAAATAAATTGTTAGAGAAACGCATCACAAAGGTTAATGGAAAGTGAAGTTCTGCATTAATGGACACTGGACAACGATTACTGAAAAAAGCAAAGAAGACGAGCCTCCGTCTAGGAATGACCATCACGCACCATAAGCCATGCAATATGACAATCACGGTGTCGACAATTTTAAACAGAGCATGGAACCTTCACCGAATCAGCTGTAACAAGCATTAAGAAGAAGTGAAGGCTTTAAGAAGTTAAAAGATACCTCTTAAAAAATTATTTCAATTTCCTTTTTATATTTGTTTTTCGTTATCATGTTGACGATAAGGAATTTATTGAAATCTGCTCAAAATTAGTGACAATACCGCTCGAACTCCGACTTTACTACGCAAAAAACGACCCCTGATAATACGACAGTTCTCAAATTTGAAAGTGCTCCGAAACCTCTGGAGGAAAACCTCATCCCCCATCCGCTCCTCTCCATAATCCGTAATCTGTGCCAGTAAAACTATCTACACAAGTGTCCTACACTATTCTACGTGGCTAATGTGCGACAAATGTTTGTGTATGTGTATTTGTGTGTGCCAGTATGTGTGTGTCCGGACGTGCGTATGCCTATCCGTTGGATTCTTGTTGCTGGAAACGCGCTGACAACACGACAGAGGATTTCCGTTATATATGTCTCGTCATAAATTTTCGTCTATTATGTAAATTTTCGTATATGATGTGTACAATGTCCGAATATCGTGATAAAGATTTAATTACCCAAGTTTGAGGTGTGGTCCAGAAGACAGCATCGAACTCCAAACAAGATGTATGCACGGCGGAACACGGCGCTGCGATGGAATGCAAACCACCTCAACAATATGCGGCACATTATTGGGCAACTGGCAGAGGCGAAACATGGTCATTTGTGCACAGAGGGCGTCATCACCTGGAGTAGCGCGCAACACAACCCATCCGGAGCCCACTCATCAGCTCAGATGTGATGACTGCACGCAACGGAGGACGAGCAGCAGTAAGACAGGTCCTCTTATCAAAAGGATTTCGTGTTAGTTTGTTTATTTTCACTGTTTCTCCGCGAAACTTTAAGGGCATACAGACCTTTTTGTTGACCTCCTTACAACGGAACTGCATATGTTTATACTGTTGTGCACCTGTGTTATACAGTGTTATACAGCGTTCCTTCTATCAATAAGAACGGTAGGAAAAGCGGTAATCCCTGGAAAAGTATGCGAGTAGCGAGAGCATTTGAAAAATCCCTTCAGTTCTTTGGTTTTGCCCATTGACGAGTTGAGCAATCAGCAGAAACGTAATCAGTGAGCAAAAGAATCGATTTTAGCGCAAACCTGGGGAAAAACTGTCGGTTTTTAAAATTGTTTTCTTCACTATGGTTAGATTCAATGTTACAAATAAAGCTGTTCCGATGTTCAGGCAGCAGAGGTTGCGAACAGTGTGTATTTTACAGTTCCTTTCATCCCGAAAGAGATCCTAGACCCATACCAACATGGTCCAAGAAAGTACTATTTATTTATTTGTTATTAGCTTCGTCAAATGACCACCGCCGTTACAAGATGAAGTGTGAGGCGATTGAAGCAGCGATTAGCTTCGTGTTACTTCACTACCACATGGATTTCTGTTCAGTCATACGCTGTTGCCATAAAAAGAAGCAAAATGTGAAAACCTATGCCACTTGTTTAACATTCCACCTTGCAAGTTGCTCTAAATTGATAAAAACTCAGCAGTTCTATCTCCTGTTGTGGGTAACCAGCTGCACGTTCAAATGACCTGCACATATCAATCTTCTTTTGGGTATATTGAAGTATAGTGGCATCCAACGTTTATTCTCGTGGTGCTTTCGTTCCACTTGTCATAGCTAATATTTGAAGTGCTCGATACGTTTATGCAGAAAAAGAAATCGACGGAAGACACCATCGAATGGGAATAGGGGTGAATAGAATGAAAGATTTGCCTAAAACAAAATCTCTCTTCTCAGCTCATCGAAGAGGAGTTATGGATGAGTTTATGTGTGAAAAATGCACATGCGTCTACCATAATGACTTCTGATGGTGTAATTCCGTCTATAGCTGTTTTGCGATAACCTCGACATTCTTTGATTTCCTTTTGACGAGGGAATTCGTCCAATCCGAAGACTTTTTTGTCTTTATGGCAAGGCACCTGAACAAAGCGTGACTGGCTTTAATAAATGCATCACACGATTAGCTTCGTTTATTCGAAAAACCACTCTTCTCATTCGCTAAGAAGGCCCGAGCTCGTTCATTTAAAAGCATTTTCTTGTGATCATTTCACTGACTTCTTTGTTAATGAAAAAAACTTCATTGGGAGGAGTCGGTAATTCTGAGTAGTCTATTCTCGTCAGATTTGCGATACTCATCAATACGCTCATCACTCAAAAAATTGTCTTAATTTTTAGCTAGTGAGCTAACAGAAGAAACTTGAAAAGTGACTTTCTACTGGTTTTGCAAGGAATTGAGAACTTTCATCCTTATATGCGATTTCTAATCAAATCCTATTCAGCCGAAATGGACTCCGTCTTTGTTTACTTTTATAGAATTGCATGCGTTTGATAATTTTTTGCGGCGAACTACAAAATTTCCATCGTCGAAGCATAGTGAGTATTATAACTCCTTCACAACGATCGTATTTTATGTGCGACTTTTCATATTTTTAGCGCATCGACTTTTGCCTGCAGCGTTATTATTCTGGACTGACTATACGTTTTCTGCTATGTATGCACCATGCTTACATCAATCGACTTGGTTTCTTAATATCACTCTGATGCTAATGGATACTTCAGCAGGTTTTCATTCATTGGATCCAACTATCACGTTTTGAGCTCGTCAGTTTCAACCGATATCCGCCAACAACCAGTACTTCCAGTTGGTAACCAGCAATATTTTGAAGCATGCTCGTTTCCTGGCGAACTTCGATTACAAACCAATACCTTCACTTGCCACCGACCCAGTGAAATTTCGTTCGATGACCACAGCTATTTGCTTCAACATTAAATTTTTAGTGTTGGTAGAGTTGCACACAAACATATATTGGGGCATACACCGCGGCAATTATTGGCACATTTTATTTGAAGAAAAATTCTGGGAACCACGTCGATTCTGGGAACACAGTGTTCCGGGCTGGGCATTAAGAGAGGCGCCAGTGTTCCGCATAGCGAATCCATCCGGACTGTAGCCACATGGCGTCTAAATTTCTAGTCAATCATCGCCTTTTTTATCGAAATTGAAAACGCACAGATCACCTTTGGATGCGTTTATCACTTGAAAGAGTTCTTAATTTTTTTGCAGATATTGCGCTGCAAATCAACATTGTCTTCTCGCATGCGGTTTTAATTTTCTAATAAAGTCGACATAGACTCATACGAATACATATTCCAGGCGAATTTTTGATTTTGCATTGTTACACCTGAAAACATATGAATAATTCTGTGTTTTATTCGTTGCCTCAGAATTATCTTTGCTGTAGCGGGGGGAGGTAGAGAGGAGAGGCAAAATATCTTTAAGTAATCGAAGGCCACCGCGATCATTGACGAGGTTCGAGGCAGTTTTCCTTGATAGAAGCATATTCGAGGATCATAGAAAGTTCAGGAGAGGTATGATTCAAAATATAATATTACTAGCATACAAGACGTGAAATGTGGATGCAATGCGTGCGCATAATTTCCTAGTTATTCTTACGTGGCAATTTTTCTAAGCAGTTTCTATCGTTTTTGTGGTGAACGACCGTGTTGCAACTCAATTTTGCATATGTCGACTTCGGTGATATCTATTCTTCTCTGTCCCATAATATTTCGCTGTTCTTCTATTTCTGTAGTTGCGTAGTTCAAGCCGGTTAGCCATGATGCATGTTCAGTCGGTGATATTGGTGGGTTTTTACCAGACCTGTGTTCAGTTGCCCAACTGTTTGCGTAAAACTTCGATTCGGCTCGCGTCGTTTCTTCTCTACAATCCTGCAGCAGTGCAACAACTTTATTGCCGATTTTAGCCTAATATTACCATCGTTGATAAAGCATGAGGAATGTGTTCATTGCAAAGAGAATTAAGTTATCAAAGAAGTATTTGCTTATAATGGAATCAATTATCCTTACATGGTCGAATTCAACACTTTCATTGTACTTACAGTCTCAATACAACTTGAAGGCTTCAAGTTCGAGAATAACATTGTCTTCTCTGATGATAAGCTTGCTGGCTTGGTGAAATTGATGGTAAAGAGGAATTTTGTTTGAAGAGGTAGGCGATCTTGAAGAGCACGCTTACTGGCACTCTTACTGTTTTTGATGCCTGGACTGCTACAATTTGAGACTGTCGTTGAGTTCAGTAGTCCTTTTCAGTCTAAAGTAATTGAAATCATAAAGATTTTTTCTGTAACAAATCAATAGAAAATAAAGGCTTGAAACCACCGAGAAATGCAAGGTTAAAAGAAAATTTTCAGACAGTTTATTAGGCGAAATCAAAGGTTGATGAGCTGGAAGAGTGAGATTCATAGGGCAAATGTAGATCCATTCTAAAGTGTTCCCATAAAGAAAACCTCGTTCCTGCAGACTCAGTAAATCAAGAAAGACGAATGAATGCCAACTAACGATTGCAAAAAAGCGTGACGATTATGATGACAGTCACAACGAGTGCCATCACTTCGAAGGCTGCGAGCAGTTCGCACGAACCACGACGGTATATGTACTGAAGGAACTGCTGTAGAGAAATACGCCTTGTCGTCGGTACCTGAATTCTTGCTATTAACGTTGCTGCCCTATAGTGCAATGGAAGTACTCATTATGTGAGTACACAAAGACGTTTATTGTACGATCGTTCGACCCTCGAATTCCATCGGCCTAGTATTACTGGAGGATGGAAAACATCAATTAATTATTACCTATATGGGATAACATTCATAAGATGAAGGTTAGCCTGACACAGCCGCGAGATCTTCGTCAGTGCGAGGATGGCATGCCACGGAAACCACAATGGAGCATGTTTCAGTCACGTCTGGCCAGCACAGGACCAGCTGAGGACCGAATTGAGAGAATTCCTTGAAGATTGAACAATCTAAATTCCTTGAAGTTCGGACAAGTCGAGATGTACACTTCATGGTGTGAGTTTAAATGTGTGGATTTGCCTTTTTGCATGAAGAAACAGTTGAAGAGGCGCTGGAGCGGAGTGAGAAATGAACAGAAAGTGTCATTGCATTTGCACAAAAAGTGCTGCTACACAAAGTGAATAATATCTGCAGTCAATTGCATATCTAAAGCACACTGTGCCCAGAGCACTGTTTCATCTTGTAAGAGTCATGCTTGTACTCCTAAGTGATTCTCCAGGAAGGTGTTGCTGTCTTATTCCTGGAGCGACGGCTATCTTCTAATACCTGACCGCTGCTTCATTAGGAAAGTTGTCGAATTTCGAACTTTTTGCGAAATTCCAAAGATCTTAATATATTGGCAGAGCTCCAAAAATCACAGAGGCAAAACATGCATCAAAATTTGAAAATGTAGTGTTGGAAGTATTTAAAAAACGTCTGGTTCAATCACCGAAGGAGACAAACCAGGAGTAGCATTTATTTGGGTATTTCTTTTGACCTTCTCAGGAGTCACTAACTCAGTCCATAAAAACAGTCATCGATTATTCTTACTGATGAGGATGACGTTATTTTTTCACTGCTGAGATTCTATTACACAAAGAACCACACAATTCCCAAGTAATGCACGCGTCGTTGTTGCTTATTAGGGCGCTTAGGGAGAGCATTCGACAGCAGGCCGCCACCATGCATTGCGAGCAACCAGCATCATGGTTGGAGACCGTTGCTAGAGTTGTCATGAGCCCCTGAATGAAGTTCCGAATTCAATCTCTGTGTTGCAGGAAACGTCCACGCAGCAATTCCTCTTTCACATATAGCTCATCGACACATGCTTTTCTCTGCTCCATTATATTGCGCACTTTTCTCTGTTCCTCATCTTGCATGTTGACAAACCCATTTCATAATATGTGCGCTGGAGATGGTTCTTTGACAGTTTAGTATTACTTCGACCACCTGCTTCCATTTTACGACATGTGCGTCTGCGTGGGACTGAAGATAAGCTGAGGTCTCTAACTGGTGGTTAGGGATGAAAGTCGTGGGGTGGAAATAGAAAACTTTCATGTTTCATCTTTATTGCCACGAAGGGTATGTGTATGTTGGCAGAAGACGTAGCATATGATCAAAAATGCTGTGAAAAAAAAATGAGGAGAAAGAAAGCAAGTAAGCGGCAGGAAGTGGAACAGTGCAAAACATCGGCAAGCAAGAAACAAGCTAAATACAAGGATAGGACAGAAATACATGGAATTGCGTTGAAAGAAATGAGGCGAACGATTGGAATAAAGACGTTATAAGACAGCAACACTGAATAAATTCGACAATCTATGAAGTGATGTGTCAGAAATGTTTGTCGGGATGTGTTCAGCAACCGCATTTCATGATTTCAGTTCTTTGTATTTGCCTTGTTTCTTGCTCTCCGCTGTTTTTTTTTTGCACTGTTCCACTTGTCATTTGTCATGTTGATTTGTCATTTCTCAATTTGTTATGTCATTTCACATCGTCATCACACATACACACACACACATCATTTTCATTTCTCAACTACATTCAACCAAACTCTGGCGTAAGCTAGTTCCAATATCTGTTGTGTTTCTTTAAGAACTAATGCTCCGCACATTCTCGTTGAAGCAGTCATAATTTTACGTCTCTTCCGTGTTTGAAAAAAATATTCTTATTTCCCAACAAAATCAATACAAAAAACTAAAGCGCTTTATTTCTTACGTAAAATTGATGGAACCGATGGAGTTGTAATGATCATGTGGTGTGCATATGTTTATTGTTTCAAAGAACAAGCTCAATGCAACATCAGCGTAATATAAATAGATTTATTCACGAAAATTAGGTGAAACTTCTTCGGCAAAAACTGTAATGATGGACACTTTGAGCATGTTGACAGCCGCTCAGCGTGTTTAGAGAGTAATATATAACAGCGCAATTAAACTATTCAGTTGAACGTCATTTGTACTTCTTTTTCAAATTCACTCAGGAAAACTTGGGCGTTGAGAAAACTTGAGAATGATATTCAAACATGGAAGAGACGTAAATCGTGACTGTTTTAATGAGAATGTGCGGAGCGTTAGTTCTTAAAGAGATACAACAGATATTGCTTCTGAAACTAGCTTAAGCCAGAGTTTGGTGAATTTAATTGAGAAATGACAAATCGTCCAAAATCCAAACGCCTAGATGATAATAGTGTGGGACTCATTTAGGTTGCTGCAGAGGAACGCACAAGATGCTTTAATGTTAGATTGGCCGATATTCCAGACCTGCACTTTTCGGTTGAGAAATCCATCTGCTGGGCGGATGCCATTCTCTGAAATTTCAGGATTGTTTTGACGAGAGGTAAAATGAGTAACATGACAGGCGTTTGAAACATACTGCTGCCTTGTTGTTGAATACTGTTCAGCCGTTTGCCTCCTTACTTCGTTTCTAACATCAAATGTATTGAAAACGCCCTAAAGTATTTCACCAGTATAGCTTCAGTAAAGTGTTTCCTGATCTTTAAAAACCCAACTACACTGCACGCCTTACAGTCTTCGAGCTCGAGAGTCCAGAATATAGAACAGTATTGCTCAATTTGGTATTATGCTATAAAATTATCAATAGATCTTCTGATGTATCCTTCGATATTCTCCTTGCTTTTGCTCCTCATCGTAGTCACCTGCTCATCGTTTTCAGTTATTACGCAGGACATGCTCACTGAACAATGGTCTACACGGCTTCTAGTATAGAATGGTGCGGTTTTGGAATTGCCTTCCGGAAAATGTTACAGAGGCTGGGAATTTGACTGAACTGATGAATCGTCTAAAACGTTTCAATCTTTGCTCCGTTGTAAAAATGGTTTACTGAAAATTCGTCAGGAAGTGCCAGATTTTAGGCGATTGATGCATGGATGTGTTGTGTTCTGTTTTAAAGTGATACATTATGGGACGATGTTTTTCTCATTTTGTGCATCTGTGTTGTTCTTGTATTCTACTGTTTCACTGCAGTCTTCTTTGTTCTTCTATGAATAAAGATTCCCCACTTAACTAAGTATTTCTATAGCCACATGAGGACAAACTTTAGCGTCGTCAGCAAATTAGCAGCATATGCCTATTAGATAATTGGGGAGATCATTCATGAACGGAGGGAAGAAGGGATTCTAAAACGGAACACTGTGGCACAACAGATAGAATTTCAGAATGCAAGGGTCACCGCACATTGAATACGGAAAACAAATGCGATGAAACCAGCAATATAAGTTTTTCGTATATTCTTTGGAGTTTCAAGTATGGCATAGCTTAGCGCGTGAGGCTCAACCACACAACTTTTGTAACTTGCAAACTCCAGATGTTAAATAATACATCCGATCAAACTATTCAACTAATCAAACAGAAGAACTGGCACCTGGCCACCATTGGCCTTTTAGAACCAAAGGAAAACTGGGAATAAGGCACAAAGCAGTGTCGGAAACCGTAGCTGTTGTGTCCACCCGTTACGATCGCCACTTTAATGGCCTACTCTTTGGTGAGCATACCTTGCTGGCCAAAGGCACCGGATGATAATTCGCGACATTTGACTAATAACCTTTTTATATATGATGATGCAAATGCATGTTTCCATCTCCAAGGTGCTTCTCCACTCGAAACATACTTTTGGCACATTAAGGATAACAAGAATCCAACAGCAGTAGTCACATTTCCAGAGAAACATATGGGAATGTCGTCGGGTGTAAAGGATACCTAATTGGCTGAAAATATTAGGCGGAAAATCACTCCATCATTCTCTTAGCAGGTTACTCCTCAATTCAGGGTGATTTCTTTGCAGCGAGACAGCTTCAGTTCGCAGGACTCCATCCACTTCTTTCGTTTGATGTCATCTTCCTGTCTTACCACTTCCATCCATTTCGATGAATAATTGCCTGATCTCGCAGTAGCTCTACCTGATGGACGTTTTAATCTCTCGAGTGCTGACTCACAACATATTGCTTCCACTTCTGATCCTCACAGCGTTTTCCCTCCAGTAACCTCCTTCTATTGTATCATAGGCTACTGTAAGGCGACTGATTTCTTCAGTGTGAACATAACTCCACAAAGAAATGCAGCGCTCCTTAGCAGCTAGCCCGATTCCTTTACTTTTGTTAGCGACAAAGTTTCGATCCAAGCAACATTGCTAGAAAGGCTGTAGGTATCTTCTGGCTTGGAAGACAGCTCCTCTTGACTATCTGAATAGGGGCTTGAGAGCAGCATGAAACATTCAGGGCATTCAGACTATTCCAGATATTCCTCCCGGAGGAGCACAATATTGATAAGTAGTAAAAGTAAGATACTGCCATAGTAGAGTCACTATTTTACAAGAACATGCAAATGGTGTATCATATAAGTGCTTTTATGAAATCCGGAAAGAAGAACATGTAGTTTTCTCAGTATTGTAACTAGCGAATGGAAAGCATTAAAAGTAACGCATATTTGCTTGTTTCAATTGAACAACAATGAACAGCGTCGACAGAAACGTGATGAAATTGAACTGCCGTAAGACTTATATTGTAATTTTTCCGCTAACAGGGTTCGATGGATGCGAGTGTCAGATTCGGCGGAAATTAAACATTGAGTTTAATCTTAGATGTGAAGCAACGAAAAATATTTGAAAAATGAAAGCGCAAGAAATTGCCATCACTCGCAGTATCGCCACCGGACGAGTGGTGATCCAGCACAATGAATGAAATGTGACCATCGCAGCCGTGTGACGTTCTTTAAAATATTTCTATGAATTTATGCAAAAGATATCACATACTGTAAGATCTGCAGTAAGACACATCAGGGAGATTGCAACGACCCGTATTTCGTTGCAATTTTCATCCGAATTTTCGCCTAATTGGATCACAGAGAAGTCAAGCTTCGGCATGGTATGAACGCATATATATTCGTGTACTTGCCAATTTATTCTGTAGTTTCAAATCGGAAGTTATGAAAGCACTAATGACGGCAACTGGGCAATCCGGTAAAGTTGCGCTGGAAGTGTTTGGGTACTCCAGTATATAGTCGAAATCCAATGGGGCTGACTTCCAAAAGTTTATAAAATTGATCAAATAGATCAGCGCATCACCGTTACATATGGATTGCGACAACTGCGTGAACAACGCGCATTGCTGCGTAGTGAGGCGATTTTTTACGCAAGCAAATTCAGCTGTGGCGGATTTCGCTCGCATTGATCTTGATAAGGACTGGGATACACGATGGCTGAGGGAGGGTTCCTTGCAACTTGTTGCACTCCATCAGAATAGGCAAATTTCCTCGTAATTTCTTCAGTTTCCATGAAAACGATCACGAAAAGTGGTTTTCTCTAGCGGTGATGTCTGATGCGCAAAGTATCGTCGGGATCTCTGAAAAATCTCTATTTGGAGATATTTCTTCCTAGGGTGCAAGTATTTGACGATTCTCAAGAAAGTTATTCGGTAAGGAATACAAAATCTTATGAGATTTTTTTATTGAACACATTGAAACCGAATTGATTGTGCGCTAAGGTGGTTTACGGACCATCCTAACCAATTGAATTCCTCTTTACTCGAATTCGTCAGCCACGGCGGCGAACCTTTTGGTTTTCGGCCAGAAATCTTGCTTGCTTTGAGTGAACTTATCCAGTTCGCTGCAAAAAAGGAAAAGAAACTGCCATAATATATGGAAAAGAAAGATGTGAATGACCGTTGCACAAGAGAGTATTTGATACAGCACTATTTCGATGAGTTCGTTGAAAGCGTTGATCGCAACTGCAAACCAACATCATCCTCATTGCTATTGTGTAAATTCTTAAGATGTAAGGGCGAAGAAAGAGTAAAATTCTTCCATCTGGGCACAATAATTGGTGACAAATAAGGCAACGTTAGCTTCCTTCGATTGACTTTTCTTCCGCTGAAAAATTGTTGCAATGATTTCCAAAATGCCGCTTCCGCCTTCTTTTATTCTTTCTCGAGTCTTTTCTTTTTCCACATATGGGCGACCATAGCTTCCAACTACAAACGGAAACTTTAAGCTATATCTTTATCAAAAATTCCTAACATATTTCTCACCGAAGAACCAGACACTGTATATGCATACTGACCATTAAAAGTAGATTATTACTGTCTATTATATGTCGCAGTCAGCATGGATTATTCGCACCATGAATGCAAAATAAACTATTGCTTCGAATCATGTGCAAAGAATGCGAGACTATTTTGACTGCATCATTTTTCAATGCTAACATATGACTGCCGAGCATTTAAACAACAAAACAATCAGTCATTAAGTAATGTACTGCTCGCATTTTACAAACTCACCCCATAGAAAAGATCTGTTGATCTGCCTTGGGAGGTATTGCATTTGTCGTTACACGATATACTTTTGCATATATATATATATATATATATATATATATATATATATATATATATATATATATATATATATATATATATATATATATATATATATATATATATATATATATATATATATATATATATATATATATATATATATATATATATATATATATATATATATATATATAGTTTAAACACAAGAAATTCGCCTCTGGAAGATTTTGACTTGAAGAGGCCTAATCATTACGTATTCAAGAGTTTTTTTGCGATTAAGTTCACCTCGACTGCTGAAAATCTGTTTCGCAAGTGCACCATATCCCTTTAAATTATATAAAACAGATGCCAAAAGTGTTACGTGAAATCTGCTTGCCGCTCATTCTGTCACATCCTCACTTCGTTTCCATGCTATTTTTGCAATCTTTCCGTGCCTCTGAATATGAGATTCCTCGTCTTCTTCACCTCTCAAGTTATGTTAAAATTCCTCTGTGTTGTTTTATGCATAAGAGTTATTTTATTCCACCATGAAGATTTTCCGTGCACGACGGAATGTTCAGTTTTTATTTCCTTTAGTTTTCTATTTTGTCGACGTTCATGGAAGTAATCAATATTTCAAACACTATGTGCCACTTCGTCTAGTTCATTTCAAAATGAGCGGTCTTTGTTTCAGGCTCACATTCTGCAGCTTTCGGATGAAAGTTCAAAAGCTTTCTAGAGTACACTCTTCATTTTTCTCTTTTTTGCTTAATATTATAAGGCATTTTTAAAGGATGCTATAGATCAGTACATTTCCATCAGATTCGAAAGCTTCATGCCGTACTCGTGTCTTTCACACGCTGCACTATGAGAGTACAGGTCGACCAATTTGTAGAATGTCATGGCGAAGCTTCTGGGCTCACAACGCGGATGTCGGCGGTGTTAGATTCGGTGGAAGGCGTAAATTAAGTGCGCACGATACGGCATTTGTGAAAGAACAAATCATCGTTGGGGATCGACAAATGACGGCTCCATAGAGCTGCATTAAATCGACAGAATGAGAAAAACTAAGTGATAGATCTATTCCGGATATTCGAACCTCTTTATTAATCTATGCTGGCCGAATCTTCATTTATGTGCGCAATGATATCATTCGCTATTATACTTCAAAGGATAATGAATGCTCAAAACAATAGCATTGTTACATTTCTAATGGGGTGATTGAAATGATTTAATATCGGTGATATTCAGTTTCCTTTTCAGCAAAGCAATTTGAAAATATTTCATGTATCATTTCCTCTCGGAGATTTGCTCACAAAATATTACTCGAGAACAAAATTGTGGGAAAGTTATATATTTTGACGATCACATTCATTCTGAATCTTATTGTTCGTTAAAACGAGTTGAGAATGTCGATTGTTGTGCAGCAAGAGCACAATTTGTTTGCAATGAAAACCCCTATGTTATACGGACATAAAAGTTGCTATTCTTTCATAATAAAAGAAAAAAGTGCACCAACGGATAGTTGTTGTCGGCAATCACAACGAGAATATGACGTATGCAACTCAGCATCGTTCGTCTATTTCCGTATCATTCAATGACTCTGTTTTGCTTTTCTCTGAAACGTTTCAAATGAAGAACTCAAACGACCAATATCGAGGAAGAGATTCTTCTTAAACACCTTTCAAGGTTAAGATAAATATAATATGATTAAAAAACAAATGATGAATCCGCGAGTAGTAAAGCAACATTTACTTTGATGAACTTTATAGTGACACGCCGATACAAATGAGCCACCGTAGGGAGGCAAAACATTGCTGAACGGGTGCACGTTTGCCCTCAACAAATATGAGGAAAGATGCTTGGATTCTGTAAATTTCAGGAATGTTAAAATCGATAAGGTGTAACCAAAAATACTGCTGTACCCACCCTAAAAGATGTAACTTAATAATTCGACTAAATACCAATCCGAGAGGAATGAAGAAACAAAGTGCGATGAAAACGAATATTACCAGGTTTAGCAAGAAAAACATCCCATTATTTTTGCATTACACGGATTTTTAAGATCTTTCGATCGGGAAAGATGCCAATAATGATAAAGGATTTCGAGGGATACTTTCAAAAAAGTTGGAAGAGTTTTACTGCGAAACTTGTCAACTAATTATTTGTGCTCTGTCGACGTATAACTGTGAAACCGTTGAGAGAGTGTAAGCCATGTTCGAGGAAATATCACGCAGGGAGACAATTGATTCTTCGAAGTTGAGGTGTCATATTTTCCTGTAGGAAGAGAAGCGTATCTGCGGAGATGTGGCGATATATGCTTGAGGAATTCCGCTCAGTAGACTCGTCAGTTTGGCTGACCGCCGAGGAATGTGAAAATGCGAGTACCTGTGCTTTTAAAATTCGATTTTTCTGAAACCTGACCGTTGGACAGTGAGGGCTTTCAAATGTTTGTAACTCTTCGAACTTGATGAATCACTGCGAAGTCATCTGATGGCATCGATAATATCCACTAAACTTTGCAACTCAGACTTTAGTAGCCTTCAAATGCAAACTGCCCAACACATAGACTGGCAAACAGACACAAACATACGTCGATGCATACATGCGAACACATTGAAGACAGCGAATTTCTTGCCTTTCATGCATCCGAAGTTGGAAGTGCAGAAGAAATACGCAGACGAAAAAATATATACGCATGGGAAGGATGTTTGCTAATGATGCGCTCTGGGAATACCAATTTCTTAATGATTTTTCGAAATTGCGCTTACAAGAAGCAAAAAAATTGAGGACGTTGCTTTTTATTTACATAGCTCTTGTCGAAAGCGCTTTTTCGACACTTCACTGCATGAGCGAGGCATTGAAAATTGCCACAACTCGGACATGACTCTATACACTTGCGGCGACATCCAGCCTTTATAAGGAACGATGAAGAGTTACTGCAATGAACTCATTGATTTTGCACAGTGTTCGACGTGATAAATGTTCCTTGTTTAACCGAAGAATGATATCTTCAGCTTCAGTTTTATGTGATTATATAGCATTTACTATGAATTACTACTGCATCTGTGTTATATGGCGATTGCTTGTGTCAATCGTTTTTGGTGTTTTGCAAATTTAAAAAACTTTACGCAGTGAATATATGTAATTGTCGTCTCCTTCATGTTAAAGGTTTCTATGCTGATAATCTGTGCTATTCACCGCACCAACTATTATATACACTATTTGCACAGATGACATTTTATGTGTCATTCTGATACAAAACAATGTTTATTTGATTTATCTTCACAGAACATTCACATACTCTAGTTCGAAAACATGCACTTTTCTATGATTGATAACTTGGTTAGTCGATTTGCTGATCACTGCCACCGACCTCCCCCACTTGCATCCCTCTCCCTTTTCTTCTAGACCAAGCTCTTCGCTTCCTTCTTCTACCCGATCTAGGTTTGTGTGATGCAATACGACTGAGAATTAAAAAGGAGAAAAGTAATTTGACTCCATTGATACTCGCCGAAAATAGTGAAAAAACATCGTTTTTTAAAGAAATAGATGGACGAGAACTTTGATTACCACAAAGAAAGCGCATTCGTCTTCGGCAGAAAGATTGACTACTGTATGAATCCTGAAGTTGTCGCTTTTTATACGCTCTCTTTTACGAACAACATGCGGTTTCCTCACTGCTTTTCGTGCGATCGAATGCAGGTCGTTCTCGATTTGAAACAGTCAGTCTGAGACTAGCTTGCATTTCGCAAATTCAAGTGGCAAATGTGCGGAGCAATGTTGCTTCGAGGGCCTTTAAGACCGCGCCACCTTATGTTTTACCTGAGGCTCATATGAATTACAGTGACTTCAGTTATCACCGAGGGTTCCTGGGCTTGCCTGGATCTCGCTTGGATACCGGAGCTTCCCAGAGCTCGAGGAACGCTGGGATACATTCGCTTTTGAGTAGCATTAGTGTAGATGCATGTCTACGTTGGTATTGACAGAGACCACTTGAATGCGTCCTTCCCAACGACTGAGACTCCCTTCTATGTTAGGAACAGCGGAAGTTGGGGAACCTGAAGCAGAACCAATACGCAAGAATTTGTTTAGTTCGAATACAACTGTTTTTCCATTCGGTCTAGTGACTGCTAAGATCAGCCACAAAGAAAATAAGACGAAAAAATAGTCACTGAAGCAGAGGATCAGCAGTTCCTCAACATGAAGGTCGCAAAAAAATTTCACACACTGGTTGAGATCAATTACGCTTAGTGCGACAAAACCGAATCGTTTAAAATTTCGAGGGTTTCATTTCAGGTTGAGAGTATTTGTGACCCCAATATGTAAAGATTGGTCCACTGTAAGGTTGGCACACATGGAAATATTATTAGATTTTGCAGGTGCAGTCAAATAACATGTGCACAGATTTCTGATTTTCGGTTCTGGTCATAGTCAAAAGTATAAAACAAAGCACTTTCATAATGAAATAAGTGAGCAGACCACCAGAGTATTGGCAGGATATGCGCTTTAATAAATCCGTTCATCGGACCAAATAGCATTCCAAATCGGCCACAAAACAAAAAAAACTGTGAATATATTTATGCAGTAAACAATTCACTAGTCGTACAGGTTCTTCTACAGGAGATGTGTTTATTCGCTTACTTCATGACCCAGGTGGCTGAAAGCAATATGCAGTTTTTGAGGCGTATGTTGACGTCTCTAATTATCTTCGAATTTTATGATGGAGCTAGGTGTTTGTCTGCAACACCACCTAGTTTCGGTATTATGTCCATCAACATTCCTAACCTAGTTTAACGAGCTGAGATTGCTGAGCGGACAGACAGAAATCCTATGAATATGCCCAGAAACGACATAGGCATAAGAAGCTTTTCAAAGCAAGCTTGCAAAAGCACGTTTTACAAAACCGTATATGAAAATTTGTGGTACCATGAGATGGTTGGGTTTTCAGTGGATTCCACCTTGGCTTCAGAGGAGCTCTAGTGCTGTAGTGGGGATATGGGGAGAAGGGCGGGGTTTGGAGAAGGGACATCAGTTATTGCCCTGAGAAGTGTCCATGAAGCATACACAAGTGGAGGACATGAAATTTTTTCATCAAGCCATAGGAAGTGATTACAGTAAAGTTTACTAGTGCTATTTTTATAAGCTGCAATATTGGCTTTCCCACATTTATCAAAGTTTACACTCGTATTTGGTGTCGATGAACCAACTGTGACGGCAACGTGTTTTTCATCTGCAATATTTTTAGTGCTACAAAAATACATGGGAAACTTTTGAGCGAAGCTAATCATTCATGTTGCTCGGAAGTGGTATAAGTGAAAGTTGCAATTGAAGCTCCTTCGCCCTATACAATTCAGATTCATTTAGAGGCTCGAAAAAGTTTCAAATTTTTTTCATTCAGCTCATGTTGATTTACAAGCCGCTAAACGAATGATGGGGACGTAGCATGCTTGATGTGATATGATAATTTCCGCAAAGTCATCAGGTAGATTAACACAAGACCTTCGAGTTTATGTCTAGTTTATTTGCATTCTGGCATCGAAAACTAAGTCCTGCAAAACTGAGCGCCCAACATTCACGTCTGTAATTAAGAAGTTGCATCAAACATATGCATATTCCTCTTCTTTATGCCTAACGAATGCCACCACCTTGAGGAATTGCTACCTTTGCATCACCTTATAATTTCAAGAATCTTTCTTGTACGGAAATTGGAAGACCAAGCATGCATGAGGTCCTGATTTGCGAATGAAACAATGGAAAATCAGGTATACTCAGAAAAAAGTTGGAGCAATCGAGCAATAAGATTGAGGAAGAATTGCTTGTAGATAAACTAAATCGTTTAGGTTTTAAACGCCGTTTTTGCTAAAAAGCATTCTTTGCTCTTGAGTAGTTAATGTTGATAGCTCAAGTGTTTGTGGGCGAAAATTGGAATGCTCGGGCGCAGGTTTCCCGGGGCAGCAGTGTTATATAGATAATTAGGAGCGCTAGTTGGTGCAGTTTTCCTCTTTTAATCATATCTTCGAGCCTACCACTATTTCATGCGACAGCTTCCTTTCCTCTCATTAGCAATGATCAAGCAGACAAATAATTGGTAGAATGAAAGCATTTGAGTGAAAAGAAAATTCGAATGATATAAAGTTTCCAGTATAAATTACCCCTATCAAAATCATCAAAAAACGGTTTAAAAATGGGCGCTATAGTGCCTTTTGTTTCTATAGAACAGCCTAACACGAATATCCTCTGTTACATGATTGTTATATGTGGCAAATTGTTAGAACGTCGCATATATAGAATGTTTTCAAAGGACAGGATAACATTTGGTCTATTAGCAAAATCCTGTGGATTTTATCATCATTCTTGTGAATGATGTAATTCGAGGCTCATTTTCGCTCAGCGGCCACCCGATTTGCAATGTGGCAAGTTCGCCGCCGATATGCCGGTTGTCCTTGCTTCGTTGCCTCCAATATGGAGTGGCAAGGGCATGACTTCCTGCTCATGTTGATAGCGTAAAAAGTGCAATTGCATAATTGGTCACATTGGCTATATTCAGCAGTGGTAACAAAAGAGAATACGGCTTTCAATGATCTTTACTCGTCACCCTATTTGGCATGGTCGAATTACTGACAGCAAGTGCCATTTAAAATAAAGAAAAAAAACTTCAAAAGGCGTTAGCTCAGAGTAAAGTTTCTTTGACGAAGGACTTATACGACCTGATGTCCGGAAAAGTCATGCAAAATGTGTTTTTGACCACATTCTGGACTCTGTGGTACAAAGTGACCAAATGGTAACAGGTGTGAACTAGTGCAATTATCGCTCGTCCAATAATAAAGTTGCACTTGCTCACATTCCGACTGACATGCATGGATGCCACAAGAATGCAACGGCGACAGCGGAACATGGATCCAACTTTACACGGTAACATCATTTAATTTTAGAAATGTGTAGCAGCATTAAGCGTCGAGGAAAATTTGCAGTTTTTGCGGCGAAATAGCGATGAAGAACTTGCTGAGCTCTGCCTGTTTCAAAGCACGTCTACTGTTCCCCTTGACGGGAAAGTTCAAGTGTAAGAGTACAAGAATCGGCTGATGTTTTTCTCGCCGTTACTGTGCCCAAAAGTGAAAGCCAAAAAAAAAAAATCCTTAGTGCATTTCATTCATAGGTCTTGGGCACCGTCCAACAAAATGATCCCTATAGCTCCCTCTAGTTACATATCTTCATGCGCGATGTATCGAGCTGTGAAGTAGAGATGATTGACAACTGGTAAGATTCGTTTGAGATGGTAGTCAGTGGTTTGTGTTGTGAGTGTATGAGCTGTTGAGTGCGTCGCCCAACTTCAGGAGATAGGTACACGTTAGTAAATGAGACGTTGCAGAGGTTGAACCAGAAGTGATGAACAGTTGGTTGCGGAATAGACGTTAGGCCACCAGCAACAGGTTGTCAGGTTAGTGGTGAGATGAGTGGTGAAATGTAAAGTGGTAAACAGTAGGTTGTGAGGTAAAGCGGCAAATTATGAGGAACGATCATGGGAATGATTTTGTGTTTTTGATAAGAAGTAGAGAGCAGGAGAATTAGACGGATTTTCTATAAAGACACAATCTTCTTAATGGGGAATAATGTCTCTTACTTATTCCGTTTGGAGTAATGTAAGCCTTTTTTCCCTCTTACCTTTCCCTAGCCCAACCCATCCTTCGCAGCTCATAAATCTGTTGCTTTCTAGTTCAAAAGATAACTCTGTAGAGGATTTGAGAACATTCTTCTGCTCAGTCGTCGTCAAATTCTGATCCATCTTTCAGCTGGAAGAGCATGGGAGAGACTTTAGGACGTATTAAGGTCTTGAGTACGTGTAGGGAAGGCAATGTGCAGGAAAGTTATCGGAAGTCAGAGTCATATTTTCAGGGGTATACGAAGGAGTTAAGATATCATCTAACAATGAAACCATCTTCACTAAATTTGTGCTATGGATTGCCTGGTTCCCACGCAGAGGTTACCGAAGAGAGAGACACATCTGCAAACACCATAATGTCGTAGTAATTTTTGACAAAATCTAAAAATCAGTGCATAACAACAGCCGAAAGTGTGAAATTTGTGGGAAATGAGCCCTTAGTAGATGCCAATCATGCATTATTTATTGCATCCAAGTGGGATATCTCGGAAGTTTGATGTCTGCCAACAAGGCAAGCGAACAGGTTTCATGAAATAGACTCTGCAATAGAAAAACTATTAGTCACAGAGTTTGATATTCAACAGGAAATTGAAAAAAAATACCTACAGGTCTAAATTGAAAAAAAAAACCTAAAGGTCTAATTGGTATCGTCGCTCTCTCAGCAAGCTTGAAAATAACTTTGAAATTTTCTGATCACTGTCTCTAAAGAGGCTCAAGAAAGCTAAATGTTTCTTTTAATGCTTCATGACGAAGAACAGCCGTTCAAAAAGTGATAAGTAAGGCACAGTTTTTGAGAATTTACTCCACGATGCAAATTTTGGCAGAAGAAACCAATTGACATAACAAATTCAATGTTATCAACCTAAAAATTAGCATGAATAATTCAACTTGCGCCTTAGCGATATTCAAGAAATTCGAACAGTTCGTCATTTCAGAAAATCCAAAGGGATTTCTCGACAATTAACGAGCTAAAAACGCCTTGAGAACGTCATTGAATATTGGGTTTTCTATAGCGCCAATATGGTTTGCATATTCAATTAAAATTGACAAGGATATACTGATTTCATTGCCAACGAGCTGCTGTAAAGGTTGAAACAATTGCGAAGCTTCAATGGCACATGCATTTTACAGGATCCGCCTTCACTAATGAAACAATGAATCGCTATTTGTCAAAAGCGATCGGTTGTCAAAACCATTAAGAAATCCGCTTTTAATTACAGCTCAAATATCTGAACAACGCACAATTGTATAAGTGGAATTAATAACACATTTAAATGCCCTTAGCTTATGCAGATGGTGGTCAGTTGATAAGGATTGAGCTATCGAGGCTGCCTCAAGCGCATATCACAACCACAGAAACTTATCGTCGTTGGTTGTGTTATAGAGTTAGAAGTACGCGAACACGTAAGCGCACGCGCTCATGAAGGTACGCAAATAAGCAGGTATGCACGGACGCATATATATATATATATATATATATATATATATATATATATATATATATATATATATATATATATATATATATATATATATATATATATATATAATGGTTGATTGATTGATTGCTCATCAGGTCACACATCCATGAAATTATCAAATTTGAATTTCTCTTCGAGACAATGATTTTTGAATCGGTGTATTTTGACTAGTTCAGATTTGAGCAATGTTTCCGCTTCTCGCCAGCAAATGCAACGGTGTCATTTTGGTGTGATACAATAAGCCCATACAATAAGCCCTTTTATCTGAGCACCGTTTGGCTGCAACGAAGCGTCATTCTAGCAGGCCAATGTTCTCAGCAGTATAAGCCGAACTAAAGAAGTACCCAGTATGACGGAACAATGGATGTATACGAGTAGATGTATAGGAGTATCTTTCGATTTTTCTCCTAGTTTCTCCCAGCACAAGAAAAACCTTCGTACTTTGAAGCATTCATATCTACCTTATGTACTGTATACTGCATTCCACCTGGAAAATGCAGTTCCTGAAAAATAATGTCCTCTAATTGGTTTCCTCATAGGCGACAGGCGAAAAATGAGAAAACTATGAATTCTTTTCGCATCTACCTCTGAAAATTAATTGGGAAAGTTAGTTCTTAGGCAGATTCGGTCGTATGTTCAGTCTAGGCATCACACAGTAATTGGTTCTGTGCAATTCCGGCATCGCGCAACAAACAAGTGGCAGCAGTGAACGCATTGTGTCAAGCGTGAAGAACACAACTTGAGCTGCTTGCTAAGCCATATTCATGAGTGCATTACGATTTGCACAATGAGCCTTTAGTACGCGGCTTTTAATGCGCCCAACCGGGTGAGCGTCAACTATCGCACAAATTCAGCTTAGTAAATAAACATTGAGATTAATATCTTCGTTTCTTATAAATAGAACAGTAGACATCTATGTGCGCACATTCCCAATGACTTGCTAAGATCAACGATGCCAGCGATCAGTAACCGCCAGCTTTGGAACATACTTCATCTCTATGCTTGAAGACGAAGCGATGCACTGGACCACTTCAACTTCAACTTCCTTCTTAACATGCGAGACCTGAACGCTGATTGCCAATTTTGCAGATTGCGAAGCGGAAAATGGAAAATTGGTGCCGTTTTGTTTTCAGTGCGCTAAAGTGAAATAATGAATTCGAATAAACTTCATAGCCGAATAGTAAAATCGGCCCAATGAGCCATTTTAGAGATAACTCGCAAGACTCTTGTGCAAATTCAAATGCATAATTAATTGTGTGCCATCATGTTGATGAATCGTTTAGCCGTCATCCGAAGAGAGTTTTTCTATTTCATTTAACTCGCCTATAGTTTGCGCCGTTAGCAGCTTACGTGATTATATTACCTCCAATTTAGATAAGAGTAATGGCCACCAAATATATCGCCTAGCCAAATGAGATTGTAATAGTTATACTAGCTGTGAGTATGATTGCAATTGTAGTGACTAATCATAGCAGTGTAAATTCTAAAGGAAATCATTTGCAAATTCAAGCGGATTTTATTCATTGGGCAAGTGCAATTTAATGTTTCACGTTAGCATTTGCTGACAGCAGTTAATTTTGACAGATTCGAAGCAGCTTTTAGCAAAAGTTTTCCGCCGTTACAACTCTCTAAGGTGACGTTTAATTTCCAATCAACCGCCTAATGTTTTCTTTGAAAAACGACTTGAAATTAAGTGAATTGCAATTTTTCTGTGAAGCGATGGTGGTCGACAAAACTGAGTCCGAATTTGCTGGAGAACATTGATATATGGCATGATCCTGAACGAAATAGGCTCTCTCGTGGAACGTTGCTGCATCATTTTTTATACTCGCACTGAAATGTCATTGGTATAGAATTTGTTGCCTTCAAAAATCGAAGAATTCGCATTCTGCTTCAGCTTCGAACTAGGAAATGGCCTTCAACAATCTCACTGCTTTAGCTACGGCTTTAGCTTTATATGCTCACTTTTCAAGCATGAAGTGGATCGAATGATCCAAATTTAACAGGTACATATATTTCATGCCGTAGAAAGTGAGAGGCAAAGCACAACCGATGTACACTATCAAGAATGCAAGCATCCGTCGTTGAGGTGTAGTGAGGCGTGGTTTTTTTAAACCTTAACGAAATGATAAACATTCATTTGAAGCGAATATTTCACTAATCCGCTTGTAGCCAATAATAAACCGAAGGCTTCTACAGTAATCCAAAGCGAGCTTCCGCAACACCGGCAAGGGAATATACGAGGGCTGATTCAGTCGGCACCCTGATTGGTTGTACAAATAATCCAGAATAATGTCGCGAGGGTTGGACTTCATAAAAAGACGGTGGATTGCAACAGCGAGATTCGAATTTCGCATCTGGGACATTTCGCAGAGGTAGTAGCGAGAGGAAGAGGTGAGGAGAAGAAGGAATGAACGAAGAACAACAAAAATAGAAGAGTATTGCAAAATAGTATAGAACCCACTACTCTCTTCTGCTCCCCATCTCTTGAATTGCTGCGATAAGAAATGAGTGGTACATATGCTCTTCTAGCCACCGTGAAAACGTTCAGCTTGCAAATATCAAAGGTTACTAACTTCCAAAAGTGATTTTGTTCGCTTCTACTCAACATCATACAACCTTGAGAACGTTGCTTCTAACGATAGAGGGCAACTACATGCACCTTATTTATTCGGATGTAAAGGAAAACGCAACTTGCAGTTTCCATGATGGATCTGTCACATAAATCAAGGATCTGCATTTTTACCTACCGTACTTCTTTGTCTTCAATCCTGCTGTGGCATGAGCTGAAAATATCAGTTCAGCAAGTGCATATATATATATGCGAACTTTGAGAGTTCAATTGACGTCCGTTGACGAAAAAGACTACAGAAAACGTCGATATGTGGTAGAGGAGCTGGCACTAGATTGAGTAATGCAATTCACCTGTTCAAGCACAATTTAACGGCAAATAACCAAGGATGCCAAATAACGCGTTTATATTTCAAGTGATTTTGATGCTTCAATTTGAAATTTAGTATAACAGGTAAGCGGCAATGTTTATGATGTATGGAAATTCCGTAAACCTAGGTTACTTAGTTCTGGAGTTGAAATTATTCGCCAGTCAGACACATACATGCAAGCACACAGACATTAGCACATCATAGTGCGTTTTATAATCGCATATTCGCAAAAACGACTAAACCGGCTATGAGGGAAAGAAGTGTTCACTGAGTAGCACCCATCCTGTAATACAATGAACGCATAGTATTTCAGTTCGCCAGGAAGCTATACAGAGAAGCGGTAAGGAGAAGCAAACGTTGCCGGGCTAATGGAGCAGCGCCAAGCCAGGAAGGCAGCTGCAGGCGTTGAAGGGCGGGACTTGTTTAGAGGGCCGATCGTTGTGCGTATATTAGTGCAATGATATGCGTTCGTTGTACATTATCAAAGTGCGTGAGTGTATGTCGAGGACGTGCAATGTGCCTTGTCACAATTGTCCTTACTATGCAACTTCTATCGTTGAACTTCGTCTCTCATGCCTTCGGTAAGTTATTCTCATTAAAAAAAAAGAATGCTATAAGCGTTTCTTCAAAAGTTCCTCTATTTTGATGTATTGAAATATCCACTAAATTTCAAAAAAACTTAATGTGTGGTATTTAAGAATTCATATTGATGTATGAGTAAATGAAACAAACGATGATGCACAATGGAGAGAATCTGATTGGTCAAAATCAACGATGAAGTACTATATCCATAAAATAAAGACAATACTCTTTATTTTTCGTTCTTCGTGTTAACACATCCTCTTTTATGATTTTCGTCTTATCGCCGAACGATGCTTGGATTATCTCCTACGGATATAAAATCTTTCTCGAAGTACAACAATATTATTTCATAATATTATAAACTTAAACTATGGATAACAATGGGAGTGGAAAAATTCGCTTGATTTCGTCCAATATTGGCACATATGAGAGAATCGATTCGTGCGTAGACCCATGAAACGGCGCGAACGTTAACGTTTTTTCAAACATATTGAACATTTTTAATTGCGCTCTTCTTGCAGCGCGAATCCTTCGAAGAAGCGTACGAGCGCGTAGAATGCACTGGAGCCTTTTTTCCACCCGAAAACTCCTCTAAAACTTTGCAAATTTTTGCGGATTTATTCAATCCATAGGAAAAATTCTCATTTTTACGTCTCATATATATATATATATATATATATATATATATATATATATATATATATATATATATATATATATATATATATATATATATATATATATATATATATATATATATATATATATATATATATATATATATATATATATGCTTCTACTTAAGCGATTTCTACTTCATGAATGAGGAAATTTCGCCTTCTTTAAAAAATTCGTCGAACATACGTAAGAGACTTCATGTTGAAGCAGTTCTATGGGAATTTTCTTGTTTCCAAATGAGATAGGCGGAATGTTGAAGCTGAGAGTGACTGTTGAAATGAGTTCTAATATCTCATAGTCGTGCGTTATATTGCAATCGCATTCACGACTGTAAATTGCCGGTTTTTGATTGGAATTCGCCGTTGTGTTCAAAAACGTTGCCGCATGAGCCGTGTCGTGCGTTTATGCAATTTTTTGAAAGCGTTTATTCGCAATGAACATTTCATATATTCACATACATATTATCATTAATTTTGAGCGATTATGACATTGGCTGCACGATATTGCAATTTTCTTTCGTGCTTCTAGGCGTTTAGAGCTGTGCCGATCGAATTTGAACTTCGATCTGACCACAGTATTGTAAATTAAATTACATCAGGCTAAAACAAATCGGTATTGTTAGGCGAAGTGAATTAAATTAAAGGATGTTAAAATCATAGCACTACTCTATAGCAATGTTGGATTTTCGATAATCCGTCTACAGTGATTCTACAGCAAGATCATCCCCTTTGCATCAACCTCCGCTCTATCCGGCTTCTTATTTTCTGCAATCATCAAAGATCTCTTCGAAAATTTGCCACTCCTCTCCTTCATTTCCGTTTCCAAAAGAAGAATAGCCGAGCACAATGCATAGTTTAATCTATCCAACATTCGATATGAGTGAAATAACAAGGAAGCTTTCTTCAGTTAACAATCTGTAATTTTATTCATTTTTCTAAGTATGTAATAACAAGGTTGCATTTATGCTTATTGGATTTCTCTATAAACCATCGAATGATAATTCGCTCGGCACGACTCTTTATTATTACACACTCCTGTATTGGCGGTTTAAGCCACGCAACAATTATTTCAAAGTGTTTTCAATGCAGAAGCGAATCCTCAGTCTTTTATTAATTTGCTTGTGGAGTCTTCTATCAATTCGCTAGGCACAAAATCGTAATTTCTCTTCACCGCCTCTCCTCTCTTCCCTTGTCTTCACCCCCCCCCCCCCCGCCACTCCAACTCTCTCACTGTCAATTCAAGGAAGCAGCCACACCTGAATATCAAGTGAAGTCAGCGCAAAAACAAAAAAAAAAAATCGAATTTCGAGCCTCTTTTTGTCGAGAATATTTTCCTCATTGTCGACGGTTGTTGACTTGTTTGCTCGTTTAACTGGTTCCTCTCGCGAGGGGAAAGGGGAAGGGTGAGGTCTATAGGAATATCCAAGGCCCAGCGATTTCACTATTATTATTACTACTATTTTTTGTTTAATTCAAAAGGATTTAACTAATTTCGGCAGCAATATCTTTTACTCGGTGTTTATACACTCTGCGAGATATCAATGAGCAAACTGCGATCAATTTTGCGTTCACTACGCAAATATCGAACTATTTTAGAAGTTTAGAGAAATCAAAAACTGCTGCAAAATGAACTGTCTAAATTTCCCCAAAATGAACCCTTCTGCCTACTTAATTACCTTTTGCTTCTATTAAAAATATACAACGTGTTGCAGCGTTACAATGTGCGTATTACAGCATACGATAGGTCGTTTGATGGAAGGTCTCTTCGCTTCTGAGGAGAGTTGTATTGCTCTCTCGAAAGAAGTTTTCCGAAATTCCTGTCGTACTAATGGGATTCAGCAACATTCACGTTTACTCGCTCTCGTCAACTATTAGAATCCATTGCAGTGCAATCATTTGAGTTCTATGCCTTTCACTGTCAGCACTATGGATTTTTAGTAGTACTTATATGATTTAATGGTATTTAGCATTGAAGATAATGGATCGATGTGCATTTGAGCCGATGGAAACATCGCTCAACTATATTTTGGAATTTTTTCCGACCGATTACTGTCATACTGTGCACATTTATTAAGTTCATAGCGACAAATTTTGCCGGCCGCATTTATTGTCGCTCACAATCTCTTTAACCACAGAAGAATTCAATTCAGATGGCTGAGCTCTCTGAAACTCGTACAACGTGATCTATCGACGATACAGCACTTCCGTAATTTGAAAGTCAATAGAAGCAGAAAATTGCATCGTAACAAAATGCATTAAAGCGTTGACATGAAAAATTATTGCAATGGATATGAAGTACACTTCGATATTTCGACGTTATTGATAGAGAGTTTCGCGAGCAGAGAATAGACGTCGGAGCAAAGTTACAATGCTATGAAACTGAGAAGGAGCTCATCGATATTAGATGAATCACTTTTTTAACGGATATTCTGAGAAAGAAGAATATTAAAAAATGAAAATTGAAGCCAGAGAAATTCGTGTGATAAGTGTTTTCTGTGATCACTTGATGAAAAATTACAGCAAACCTTCAGCGCCCTTAAGCCAGCTATCATTCGAAAACATCTTCAAGCGTAAATTCGTTCTTCGCTATATCGAACTGATTAAATGCAAATTATAGCTTTTCGTTTTAAAGAAAAAAAAATCTCCTTCAAAATTTTGATAAGCCATGCAAAGAAGATGAAATTAGTCTAGGAGATGTGCGCATAGTATAGGTTATGTCCATCGAGTGCTATCATCGTACTTGTTCGAGTAGTCAGTTCAAATCGTCGGACAAATAGGCAGCTAGGCAAGTTTACGCCAGTGAGCGTATGAGCTATATATGAGCATATATCATATTGCATTTATAGAATAGACAAGCACAGGCGCTGTGTTTTCATATGCGATCTAGGACCAAAAACTTGCATCTCTGAGACGGAATTCCCCCAACTTATGCTGTGTTCTCATGATTAGATAATCAAATTAAGTGCTAGTCAAGCTTACTATAGGTTACTGAAGGGTCGTTGGCAAGCAGAATTTACGCACGCTTGAATGTGGGCAGCTGTTATCACTTGGCAGCAATGTAGCGGTTCTTCCTCCGGGGCATCATCCACAACTCTTCAGCTAATTAATACCTTCTTAAAAGTGGAACAAACTCCATCATCTCCGATCACGTTGGTACCTCTGTCGGGTTGATGAACTGAAAAGTAAGAACGAGTGACTTTTATCTCTTTTAGTTTTGTTCTGCGACTTGTAAAACTATGTGGTCATTTCTGTGATATTTTACCCAATATATGACGAAGGTTACTTTTTGCTCGTCGATTTCAACACATACGCACAAAGTTTCCTTTTGTGCTTGTTAATTGCTCATGATTAACTATTGCTCGATTTGTTACAATATCGACCGGTCATTAAGAAATAGTTGTTTCTAGACATGATGCACATGGTCATAACCACATCCAGAGGCGAGTACTAACTTGAAGTGGAGTCATCATAGTGAAGTAAAGCGAAGACTGTTACAACTGCAGAATGACCTATGCGCCGTAGAAACTCTATCAAATGACTTCAGAATGGAAGCATTCCACGTGATAGGCGACACATCAGTTTCTTCGATAGCTCAAACGGCCACACTGAAGAGTGAATTGATTTGTTACAATCTCGTCATTGATGCAGAAGCTTCATCACTGCTGTATTGCCGCTTTACACTGGCCATTTTCTTTATCACGTGAACGATAAATAAGTTGCTTTTTCAGGTAATTGTCGTGGAAAATTTTCTCACTAGTGAACCAACTTTACGCAGCCGTTTGTCGACAAATAGGCGACATATTTTAACATGAAAGCGGCCGTATTGCCGCTACAATGAAGACTAGTAAAGACGAAAACTGAAAATAATGTCTGTGATTAGAAACTCAAACTTTCAAAAATTCGTTGCCAAGCGTATAAAATGGAGAATATATGCCCAGTTTCGTACTTTATTTCTAGCAAGCTAATGAACCACTTTTTCTGCAAAACATCTTTAAAATATTGCCATTCGTGCTATCTAAAATTAAATGGAAAGCAGTGAAAAATAAGTATAAGCGGAAAAAATTTTGTGCATTGCACCATTCTTGTTTTGCCTTCATTTTGTACGCCAAGCGGAAAGATGATCCTTGGGAAACTGCAAAGTCACCGCTTCACACGACTTAAAGTCTGGCTAAGGTTGTTGATGAAACCGACTGTAAGAAGTGCGTCTTTTTGCGCCTTCTGCAATTTCAGTTCGCGATCACAGAAATCTGAAATGCAAATTTTAACGCTATAGTATCTCCTATGCTATCTTTGATCTGCCAGCTTCAAGGGGATTTGTACAGATCTAACTCTGTTAGGAAATTTGCACTGGTTGACTCATCATCTTGCACACCCGGATCAGGAAAAGTACAGCAACGAAAGTGAAAGTTTGTCAGTGGCGCTGGCAGAGTACCTGCTTGTACAGTTCGTTTACTTTAATAACGAAATTCAAAGAGTGTTTGTAAATAAAGAAACGTGCATATTTTGACTGATCTTTTTGCTGTTGAGGAACTTACTCGAAGGATTCCATTGTGGAAAACAAGCAAGTAATGTAACAGCTATGGAGATCATCCACCCTATTATGTGGATCGTGGCTGCCCAATTTCATAGCCCAGTTTTGAGCGCTTCTCAGTTCGGGAAACAGAAACCTGGAACACACGCAGATAAGCAAATTTGAGGGCTCGTTAGCAAATACTTCTTCCTGTATCGCATAGAATTTTTATACGACAAAACGGTGTTTTCAACGTTACAACACTTCTAATAAGAACAACCGCATGTAGAGGGCGGTCATTCGAAACGAGATTCAGAAGATGCGGTTATCTTGTGATGTTGTTTATAAATTCTAGATTTATTTATTGCCGCGAATTTTGTGGTTGAAGAATTCAAGTCTTGAAGAAAAAAAAGGTGACGTGCATATACAATAGCACAGATATTGTGCAAGTGTGGTAAATTTTTGCATGAAGTGCATAAAATCGCTAAAATGGGTCAATTCCACTTTCTTCTCGATGAAAAAAAAGACAGCATTTTTCAGCATTTTCATGCTTTGCCATATGAAATGCTCCAGTCACGCCACACCACCTCTCTCCCTCCACTCTCTTCCTCTCTTGTCATTATATGAGTGCGCCAGTGATCGGTCTTTGAACTGCTGGAAAAATTTCTCCCGGATGCGCTCATCAATTCTGTCTGTTCACAAAGCTTTAAACCTAAGCTTTTCTTTTCATGCGTTTTTATTCGTATCTTTTCAACGTGTTATCATGATGTTGTGCTTGCATGTGTTTATATTTGTATGCGCTCTTTTTTGGTTTGAACTCATGAACTGGAGAACTAGCCACACTATAATTTTCTGGGCATAATTTCTCCCACATGTTGATCTCTTATATCTATTTCCGCTTCGATTGTCATCTTTTTTCATGAGTTATCGACACTCGCGACAACACCAAAATTTGGAATTAATTTTATTAGATAGGAGATTAAATGCAAGATGAAGAGGAATTTTCATATGTGGATTAAGTGCGGTCGATTTGTGATATTGCAGTCGATGTGATATTGGTATTTGAGACACTTATTATTGTCATCAAATATTTATCAACTGCTTAGATTGAGCGGTGAGGTTTTAAAGAAAGCATTTATTGCCGGTTTTCCTTCCATCAATTTCTCAGTTCAATTTTCCATGTGATCGTTCACTATGATGAGCTATGAAAAGCGTTTAGCTTGTGAACATTTCTGGTAAATTTGTTGTGAACATCATCCTTATCCTAGTAGCTGCAAAAATAGCCATCATTTCCGTTCACGTTGCTATCATGCTTTGTGATTTTCTAATAGAGAGCATTCATTAAATATTAGCGGGTTTTCAATTTGCAGTTTAACCCATTAAACACGTAAAGTTGCATCAATGTGATATGCTCAGATATTATTTATGATGCATTTTTCTGCAACTTTTTGAGGATTTTGATTCAGTTAGATCGGTATTTGCGTCTTCGACAGTAATATATTTTTCGAGTATGCGTTCACAAATGAGCGCTTAAATTTTATCGATGCGCGAGCGTAACTAAATATGCAGATATTGTACCAGAGTTTGACAATTGAAAGAAGAAATTTATGACGAAAGAGGGTTTAATTTCAAAGGAATACTCTTCGTTATGTTTTTATCCCGATATTCCTATGAAAATATCGACCATTTTTGTGTTACAAGGAGAGAATGAGTTTCATTTGTATCAGAAAGCTAAAACAGTTTATGATAATTTAAATCGATATATGTGACAAATCGTCGTCATCGGACATCAGTTATTATTGTTCCCTTTCCTTTCGTTCAATGTAAAGGAATCAGTAATGAGTTTGCTTATTGTTAGATAAAAAAAAAGAGCTCTCGACAGAAAGGAATCGTTTTGTTTTTGATGCAATGTGTGGCATTGCGACGATGCGATTGCAGTTATTGAATAAATTTGATGATTGTATAGCGCATCGAAGCATAGAGTGAAATTTGTGATTTCTCTCCCTGCTCAATGATCATCTTCAGTTACCATATCATCATCGTACATCAGGAATAAGAAAGAAAATAAGCGCCGGAGATCGATAATTATCTCTGCACAAATATTTTTGTGAGAGAACTTTATGAGATATGCGAAATTTCACTAATTTAATTGGTGAATGAATCGTTATCAAGAAGACAAATAGCAATGACTGTCAAAACTTTCAACAAATATTCCCCTGTAAAATTCTATTTTCTATTAACGAAAGGATCGTTCATTTGCATCCACATTCATTTTTCAATCTATTGCACGGAAGTTGATGCGTTCGCTCTCACTATATCCCGTAATTTTTTTGTGCTGAAAGCCGCATCTCAGCGAGGATTGCCTTTCCTCCTTCACTTCCAGTCCTTAATTGAGCGGATTATAGATTGGTTTGCTGCTGGAATGTTCATGCTTGCCAAAGAAAGATAGATCATACATCGCTAAAATACGCCACTTCGTTCTAATAGACCGAACTGGAGCATAATATGGTCGCCTAGAAGATAATGGGCTCGTTTTACATATACCTATCCTGGGATTTTCGGCGGCTATAGCAACGAGATATCATTCTTTTAAGGCGCAATGTTGAAACAACCTCATGGATTCAGTAATTCCCCAGCTCACACTTACCAAA
Source organism: Ascaris suum (assembly GCA_013433145.1). Taxonomy (NCBI): domain Eukaryota; kingdom Metazoa; phylum Nematoda; class Chromadorea; order Rhabditida; family Ascarididae; genus Ascaris; species Ascaris suum. The sequence continues at coordinate 4,735,929 of CM024175.1, forward strand.
AGCGAAACACTGATCGACGTCAAGTATGATGAACGATGCGACGTGCTTGCAAGTTTGGCATGCTAAATCATTACTCTAAGAGCTTCATTCGGCTAAAGGTTGTTTAAAAAATGCACATTGCACTTCGGTGTATAACTCAGAGTTTCTCGTTTCGGAGGCAGCATCAGAGTTGATTCATTGTCATTTAGCAGAGCGGCATACTACAGTGAACAATAGTCAGGTTGTGTAGTTGGCGAGTACCACTTCTTATGGCAATGCAGTTCATCCATATCCGAAATCGCATGACTGAGCGAGTGGATTGTTTTCCTATGCCTTTACTGCTCGGTCTTTTGATGCGATTTTGCGCTCCTGTGAACTCCCTAGTCCAAGACATGAATGACTAAGGTGTCTTTCGTCTGTCTGCCCGTCTGTTTAACTGCGCAACAGTTTCATCAATATGTTTCAAGATCTTGGACGTTGAAAAATGAATGACAGCATATTTTCGTAATCTCATTTACTAGGCACTTTCTTGTCGATGTGCTAATGTTTGATCAGTCAGAAAAACGATGGTTCTAACTTGGAAAGTATATTATTGCTCAATTCGAATGTTAATTGGGTAATTTATTGTGTGACTATACTTAACGCTTAGCACATGCGCGTATTTCATGATCACCGCACGTTTATTATGTGCTCATTTTCGATTGTCCGATGGATGCCTCAGCGTTCACTGCACATTCTCAATTATATGTGCTGCGTTTTCATTCTGAATAAACGATTAAACATATACCACTTTAAAGAAATCGAATGCTTTGTATTATAAATATACGTTGTTTTAGAAAAGTAACGAAGGATGGGATAACATGGTCGATTTAGGTGATGGAGCATAAACCAATATGTCCTCTAGGGAATGTTATTTTTAGGAAATGATAGGTATCAATCACTGCAAATACAACATTTGCATGAGTGTTGCGTTTTCGTTCAAATTCTTCTTCTTCTAATTTGTTCAGTCGCCTAAGAACTTTGCAATGGTGATATGAACTGATCATGGAAATGTGCCTTTTCGATGCGTGAACATGCTGTACGCCTTGGAATGGAAAATACAAGAAACAAGAAATTGAGAAATGTTTCCTTGCAAGACTCTTCAAATGGAAAGTCAAAATAACTGAGAGTTTTTGAATTATTTGCTCAATTACTCAAACTTATGACTACAACTAATCGATACGAGTTCCAATAAAAATCCAACTATTAAAGACGTTAGTTAGGTCAATTAGAACTCAGTTCGCCGCTATAAAAGTTGCCCAAAATCACGTGCCTCACTGCTAGTGAATCAAACGACGACATTTCATTTCTTTTGGGATATTTTCGTTGAATATTCATTCGGTTTATGTATGTGCGTTTTACTCGTATGCCTAAAAGAGCATGCATCAAACATATCGAGCGTGAAATTCATTATTGAATGTTGGGAGGTATACAGCTTTCCGCTGAATGGTTCCCACTAACATTATTGCTACGAGGAGAGAGAAAGAAGCAAAAAAAAAACCGACAGGAAAGGTGTTACGAGTTCTCATTGCTCCTTTCAGTTTTTCTTTTCCATCTTTTCTCGTAGTAACTAATGTCTTCACAGTGGAGTGAGCTACCAAACCTAGAAACATGCCTATCATTGAAATTCATACGCCAACATATGTTTATAGAATCAAAATGCGTCCCTTTGAAGCAACATATCAAAGCATTCACTGTATTTACGATATATATATATATTATCGAATAATATGCGCAGTGATTTCTCTCTTTTAATTTCATTTATACAAATAACTTGGCTTATAGTTCTTATGATCTTATGTGTCTTTGTCGCCTAAAATTTACATACTATTTAATTTAGCCATATAAATAATCGAAATGCAAATGTGGAGCATGACACGAAATGAATGTGTTTGTATGATGGGATGCATATGATTTAAAAGAATTTAGCTAGTGAACAAAGAGAGAGACATAATGCGATTATCCATACTCAAAGTGTTGTGTGCATTTACAGTACGATATGAAAGGATTATTCGATGAAGTGTAAAAAAAAACTTCATAGAAGAAAGTTTCTTTCACCTTCACTTTCGACAAAGTCCCCTTGTTTCCTTTAACTTTCAATCAGTCAACAATTAAGCTTCCGTCTAGGCGGTGAATCGTTGTGTGCTGATCAATTGCTAAGAAAAAAAAACACTAAAAAACGTTGTTCTAGTTTTTATAGTGGTCAGAAACATTTAATCATTTTTCTTGAAATGTAAACATTTCTCTTTAGAGGCCACCATAGGTGTAATGTTATATTGTGAGGCAATAAAAATGATGTTTCTTCATTCGATGTCCATATCGTGCCCGATTGCTTCGAATGCGATTGATTGTACGACACCGATATCTGTGCACAATTCACGAGATGTTGCTTTGTGACCGTATTGTATAAATGTCATTGCTGAATAATCGCTCGTGCTAGTTTTATGAAATTGAACACATTAGAGCGTTGCGTTTGCATAAAAGGACGTTTTACGATTTTTTTTTCTTTGCTTACGTGTACCGATCCAAATTTAGAAATTCACATCGATGTGCGTGAGTCGTTTTTTTTTTTTGCTCAGCGTAATACATCTTTCGAAACGTACGATTGCGAAGTGACCAATGCATTTTGCATTTTGCATTTTGCATGTAGCAATAATGCGTATTTAGTGCATCTATACACTGCACTAAGCGTTTTGTGTAACACTGACACATATGAAACGCTTTCAGTTTCTTTGATAAACGATCATTTTTCCAGGAGCGACCATTGGCATATCGTTTTCCTGCGGATATGTGACGCAGATGTTGTTGTTGTTTCAGTTTCGTTGCTTTAGCCGAATATTTCATTCAACAATAAGTGCTAAAGCGTACCGGAACAGTTGCGGTGTTATGCTTTTTGTACACCTATCAATCAGACTAACCAGTTTCCTAAATAATAAAAAGTATAAATTAATGAATTCACATCTGCTCCAAAAAATTGATCCTCCACTTTGATTGGTTGTAGAGCAAAAGCAATTGTTTTCACCTTTAAATTTGCATAACTACTTTCGAACTTTATAAATAGAGTTTAAGTTTTCGCATTAGGATTTACTGCAAGGTAAGTTATGCATGTGAGTTCACGAGAGCTCAAGTTATCCATCAGAGTGATATGCGTAGATATATGCACACACGGTCCCATTATAGCCAAATACAGCTTGCAAAAGTGAATTTGCTGCAGCGTCCAAATGAGATAATTTCATGGGGATTGCATTTAGAATTTCTTTCCGAAGAAAACAGCGTTTTATGAGAAGAGAGTGGGCAACGCCTTTTTTTTCACTTGATTGATGCTCTTTTAATAAAGACGAGATTTATTTCAAAGGTTGGAGAAGATTCATAAAATTAGCCCTCATTTTCATCCTCTGTTCTCAATCTTCTCACCTATTCGGGTCGATTGAAAAGAAAGATTATCTCGTTTTGCTCTCTTGACACCGCATGCTCAAGGGAATAGTATAAGTTTACGCACTCATATGACAGGTAACCTTTGAGTACTTACCTGTAATTTGTGTGGATCAAATCTCATAGCCAGTTTTTAGCCTGCGGGAAGTAGAATGTGGCCATATCGACAGCAATTTATTTTTATTCTCAAATTTTCACAAAACTGTCACGTGCAAAAAAGAGTTCGTCTCTCGTAAATCATTTTCTGTGCTCTCAACGCATAAAATCTCTTCGAGGCAATATCTGATTAACGTGAAAGATAAGAACTTTTCCGCCTTGAGTTGAAAAAGTGGAGCCGGAATTTTATTTATTTTTTTGAAGCTCAGCTTGCTTCCTCCACTTCTAATTTCCTCTGAACTCCTCCACCCTCCGTAACGTCACTTCCTATCTAGTGAGCTAGAGTTTCCCAACTGCAAACGAATCTGCTGACATATTGTTTATGCAATTGGTACTTTGTTTAAAATGCTATTGGCTCCCATGAACCTGTCAGCATTCATAAACAAGTTCTTTGAACCTCTGATTTAAACATTAGGCCTATTGAAAGGTAAACTTTGGACGCATGAATACATGAATCAGCCGTTTTGAGAAATATTTCCAGTGATTTACACAAGAAGATGACAAAACTTTCCACTGAATCGAAAGGAAAGCATGATCAGCATTAATCGCTCATCTATGTTATCCGATTATGTGAGAATCTAACCAACGGAGCGATACCTTCGAAACGATTACGTGAGGTTATTATTGCACCATTACATCATTCTCGATGTTACTTCGAAAAATCAAGAGCGGTCATTTCTCACTCCACGTAAAAGATTTCCCATGGATGTGAATTGGAAATGCAAATAAGAGCGGAGTGTTATCCTTTGGTTCTATCCATACCCACCTTCATAGCTACTGGAAGGTAAATATCCAAAAATCCGGATCCAATAGCAAAGAAGAATAGATAGCTCCGTGAATTCCTTAGATATTTTTGCTCTTTTGTCATCATAACTTTGCACCAATTATGATGACACATGCGATCTCAGCACCTTCAACAATTGCATTTGCCGCTACGAGAGGAATTCTATTGAACATAGTCCACGTCCACTCCACTAACCCGTCCTTTACTACCAGCTGTACGCGAGGTGGAAACTACAAATGCTATGTCATTTTTGAAGTTGCAGCAACCTTGTCGGGGTTATTCATTTCCTCAGATCAAATGCAGAAATGATTTCTCAAAAATTGTTCCATTTTCCTTCCAGTTGTAAAATTACCACCGAAGTTTGACGGAAAGTGAAACGGAAACGGAGTCGCGAAGGATGCAGCCAGGAAGTTGGAAACTGATATGGTGGAATAGAACTTATTGGAACATTTCGTAGCTTCAAACGTTACAAACGAAATGAATGGTAACACAATGCGTTGAGCTTACTGACGATGTAACACAATGATAACAATTGGAACTGTCTTGAAGCAATAAAACAAGAGCTGAGGGAATGCAACAAAATCTATTAAAAACAATACTTGATCAATGAGCAATCTAATCGCCGAGTTTACAATAACGCTCTTCTCCATCGATCCATTTTCAAATATTTCATAGCAAAATAAATTAGTTATGGTGTTCTGTTATCATTTTCGATGCAGTGTACGATGTACGAATTTCATAACGCCTTTTTTTAGAGTGGGTTTATTCTTATGTGGACGAAGTTTTTTAGTGATTATTTTGTCACTGTCAATTGAACTCCACAAGGAAGTATATTAGGTGTTTTGTTCTCCAAATGTAATATCGACGCTTCTGATAACACCGTGGGCAAATCAGACTCCTTACTGAAGATCTCGAAGTGCATTGTATAAGTCTACGACTTCTATACTGCGCATGAAAACTTTGATACAGTCGCCAACTGGTCGAAGTAATGTCAGCTAAACGATTACCACATAAATGTCGTGTGGCTGATTTTAACCTCTGACATGACTGTTTTCTTGTTCTAGGAGTTGTGAATCTTTCTACTATAGACAGAGTTCGTTACTGTGTTCGTCGCTTTGAGATCACCAAATGCGCTGAACTTCAGTGGAGGTTGCAGTGTTCCATTATTATTGAAAAGTCGTTGAATACTGTAAAGTGTATTCTCCGCACTTTGCAACCTAGAGTATCGATAGGCCCCATGAATTCCTGCCGACTCATTCCTGAATGTCTTGCAATGTAAGGTCTTCCAAGTCGATTTCTACTATAAGGCTGTTAAAGAATGTCGAGAAACGTTTCATGCCCATTGCTTTTCCCAAAGTTGATCGTAGCCCGCACCAGCCAAATCACGTCACCAGGCTAACAATCTTTAGGAAACTGTGTTCAACTTTTTCCGACATGTCATCGTCAGAAATATTTCTCTCTGCCCATTCGTCGTAGTCAAAATGTGCATCAGTTTCAGAGTACTAAAATAGGTGGTAGTACAAAAGATATTTTGCGTAATTTCCAGTCTCACGCTGTATTAATCTGGAATACGCTTCCCATCAATATCGTTAGCGGATCCACTTCTTCAGCCTTTAAGCTGCAGCTGCATGGTTTGATCCACACATTTTACCACTGCTTTTTAACGAACGTCTCTTCGCTCGAATGAGGGCTTTGTGAACGTGTTCTTTCTTGCTGTTCATGCACAAAAAAATTTTCAATGTTTTCCCCACCTCCCGAGGTTAAAGTACATAAAACAAATAAGGTGAGTTTTGTGGAGAAATCCAAATTTCTGAAAGGAAACAGCTAAGCTTTTGTTGACTATTTATGTTGTGGTCTTTTCGTTAGACGAAACTGCCCAATTTATGCGAAAATTTGCAAAAACTTTAAAATGCTTTTTTTCAGCAGGGAGGAAAGTGGTACTCGAAATAACTGCCTAGCCCCTCCACTGCCTAACAGTGTGTACCTCAGTCCTATAGCTGAAAGCTATAGGGTGTTTACGATTGCAGAAAGGAACACTAAAGATATGGGCCGTCCCTGCAGGCCCTGTTGCTATCGATCAAAGTAAATTAGACAAGTCATTATTCCCTCAGTAATAGTCGAAAATAACTAAACAAAGGTGTCATAACTTTTTTACCTTGGTGGATGATTCAAAAGATGGAAATAAGTAAAGCCATTGTCATCAATGACTCCATAGACATTTTTGAAAATGAGATTCAGTTGTGAGTGAAGTATTTGCGAACAAATTACTTAAGAATAACTGCATATTGCTATCGCTTAGAGAACCTCAGTTGGAGTTGTACAACTACGATCGTGAGGTGAATTCATTCGAGGTTTGGGAGCAATACGTCAGCGCTGAATGCACGGACACACATATTTCCTTCGGAATTGCGCCCGATACGGAGGTATTGAAAGGTTATTTTAAGGTTAGTCGTCATTTTTGATTATGTCAGTTCAACGAGATTATCTTTAGCCTTGCATTGCAATAAATGCTTCGGTGTCGACAGAGCGAGACTGACGAACAGAATATTGTGTGCTTCATCCAACTGAAAGCTGAATGATATAGTATAGTGAAATATGTATGTGTTTTTCATATCTTCCACTGCCTGATTGTACGTAGGAGGACAGATCTTTTCGGATATGATCAAGCTGGATATTGATGTCAAGTTTTGCATTCTGCAATATAGTAAACATTTGCATTTGAAAGACCGAATAACACTATATATATATATATATATATATATATATATATATATATATATATATATATATATATATATATATATATATATATATATATATATATATATATATATATATATATATATATATATATATATATATATATATATATATATATATGCGATACTGCAAATTGCCCGCATTTACTGGCAATGTGTAAACCATAAAATTTATATGCAATCACGAAAATTTTCCCAATTTCACAAAACATCGCGGAAATGCAATCCTCAGTTGTAAAAATGAGGTTGCAGTGGCATAAAAAAGACCACAAGATCCACGACGGTTAGCGGGAAAGTACAATATTATTTTTCGTCATTGCTGTTGATAATTCCTCCAAGTTATACTGCTCGTAGCGAATCCGGAAGTTTATGAAGGGTTTATAGAAATTAATATACACAAAAGCAGTCAGCCTATGTATGCAAAATTCCCAAAAAACACCGTTGCCCAAGAAATCTGAATTTTTCGCTGGTTTTATGCACTTGAAATTATGATGCAACATGTGCGCAAATTTCGAACAAATAAGTGAAGAGGAGCAATGCAGCGCACCTTATTGTGTTCGCTTGTGCATTTCAGGTGTTCCATTTCCAACTTCAACTTTTTCTATATTTTCGCAGATTTGGTAAACTTTCCGCATTTTTCAAACACTCATGCAATGTTTTATGCGTGGAGAAAGCGCTCCCAAAATATAAAAGCGCTAAAAGCACACCAAAAAAAAAACAGTTGTCGTTGAGAGATGACACAGCTAAAGGCTTTACGTAGACGTCTCAGTCGTTAACGTATACATCAACAAGTTAATTTTCCATTCATTCGTCGCCTTCTGATTATCGACAGCAAGCAACTTCTTATAAATGGATGCGCAAATACGCATTAATGCAGCCGGTCCTTTGTACTGTTGTTCGAAGAACGTACAATTCGCTCAAAGCAAAAGACTGAGAAACGATACTAAAGAAACAATCTTGAAAGGAAACAAACGTAAATGTTTTCAAGCTTTCATCTTCCATTTATCTGACGAGAAAAACGAGGAGAGTGCAAAATATAGGATAAGTGAAGATTGCCATCTGAAAGCATAGTTAAACACCTCATTACAATAACATCCCATTTGACATACACAACGCAAGAGGCTTTCTTCTGCTTGCAACGAAACTTTGCGAAGGCGTGAAGGACGTTATTATCTACGCCCACCTACTTAATTAACTCAATTCGCATTCTTCATTCGAAATTCGTGTCGAAAGCGAGCACAATTTCTCATTGAGAAAATCCTTGCATTCTTGTCACCACATGGCTGTCTAACAGTTCTTCTGCCCGCAGCACAGTTCACTGTTTCCAAGTCTAGGTCAAGTATATATGTGAATATGCCTTTTAATATGTATGTGAGCCTGACTTTTAATTATATTTTTGCAACGACGATGTTCAATTTGGAATGGGCCTGTAGAAGTGATTACTGGAGAAATATATTACGGAAGAAAATTAGTGAGGATAAAGCGAAAGGGAATAATTTTCGCTTTTTTATTCGCAAATGGAAAATTTTTTCCCTATAGGAACGTGCCGAATTGATATTCAATCCAGGACGAACAAATGCGAGCGCAAGATGCTCCACTAATGCGAGTGATGCATCACAGATTCAATTTAGCGTGCTGAGAGAGGAATGCGAATTGCCTCAAGACAATCAGGTAAGTGCGCTCTTCGCAGTACATTCTTAGCAACCATATAGCATCATAGATGAAAAATTTATTGCTGCCATATTTCGTGCTATCTTTATGAGCGACTATTCATTTACGATTAATTTCTTTCTTTGCATACCTGCCCTAGAAATGCTCATTCAACAAATGTTCGCAGCTAATACCGTCGGTGATTCTTAGCTAATAACATCGGAGTCAAGTGGAAACGCGCTCCAGTAAATTTGGGAGCTTCCACAACAGTTCCACGAAGAGAAGTTCAAAAAAAAAACACGGGAAATTGTGGAAATATTTGAAATAGGCATGAACGAATCCGTGTTTTGAAGTATACTATTACATCGACACGTTATTATACTTCAATATATTGCTACATATTTGTCGATTAATTACAAAGGAATTACACTTAAAAGTTCGCTTAGGCACATGTCGATAGGAGCGATTTGTTCAACGGGTGTCTGATGTAACCTACATTGATTAATTTCAACTGCAAATAGTAAATTCAATTGCAAGTGCTTTATAAAGTGTTTCCTTCGCTACATATTGGCGTACGAAATTAATAGAAATGAAAAGACCACTGAAACAAAAAATTTTGAAAACGTCAAAATTATAGGCAAATTATAGGTAAATTAAAGCAACAAATTAATATTACCGCACCCTCAACATCGGCGACATTTAATTGGAGCCAAGAAAGCTTGCAAGGCCAAATGGCGATTGATAGAGAATATGATGAAGATTTGGGCAGTAGGAGCATTCGGGTACACTTGCGGACTTTACAGTTCATGCATTATAGAACACTTATTCTGCGACATGAAATATGATTTGTTGAAGGCATTTTAAGCTCGCTAACAGTCGCGCCCATTCTCTGCGAGCATTCCTTGTTTGATGCTGCACCTATTTACAAAAAAAAAAAATCTCTATTGCTTTGTGTTAATAAATGATTTTATATTTTATTGTTAAATCAGAAAATACCAAAAAGAAAACACAAAAGGAGAAAAGGGCAGAGCCATCGAGTGAAAATGACAGCAATGACGAACCACGAACACCCATTAATAAACCACATAAGATGAATACCTTGGGAGATCCGTAAAAGTCAGGACACTAGCCGCATTTTGCAAAATATGCAGAGTGATGGAATTAAGAGAAGAGATAACGCTTAGGCGAGCATAAATACAGAGACTTCACAGAGTACAGATGTTAACTTTTAATTATTGTCTGTGACACCTGCATTCCATAAAATAGTTTCAAATCCCTCTCGAAGGTGTTCTGCTTGTAGCGTAATATCTGACGGTGATGTAACACTCCAACAGCCAACACCACGACAGAGGTTAAACGCGCTCCTCTCCACGTCATACTTTTGATAGAAAGCTATAAGCTGTTTGACTTCGTTTAGGAAATCCACTTTGTAGGCATCCTTTTCCTTTCTTTTTGGAAGTAAGATGGTCGAAATGTGTGAAAATTTAAACAGGCCTAAAACGACCGAACCAGGAGCATAGTCAGAGTGACGTGATAACCGCGCACGAGTTAATCCACAATATTTGGCCATTTTGCGATCCTAGTGAGGCGAGCGCGACTTTGCGCCGCTGTGGGGAAGAATGCTAGTGGATAACACAACAACGCAGAATTATGCGTGGTTGATCCATTTTGATTGCGAATCCTGCATTTCTGGGAAAGAGTCATGAAGTTCCAAAAAGGCGAGTTATGGCCCTTATTTTATAGTTCATTTCAGGACACATACTGAGCAAACTAATGAAGATTCCGGCTCTTATGCTTTCTGCGGTTAGGCATATCCCTTTCACTTTTATACTACCCGCTATCTACTATAGGTAAACATTGATGAGTAACAATGGCATGTAAGCGGAATATGCGAGAAAGAGTGAAAGGAAATTCACAGCGCATTTAAGGAGCGCAATCTAGCAGACTTCAGCAAAAAAAAACGCAATCTTCTGCATTAATCTTCGTAACACCCTATCTCACTTGTGCCCACTGAATATCCTGATACTGTGAATATCTTGGATACGAATATAGCGCCTCTAAATAGCTACTCGTCGTTTGTGCACTTTGCCCTGGGGTTTTGGCGGTTTTCTGATGTTTTCTGAGGCACTCGGAATCGGGCAGCTTCTGAAGTTTGAAGCGCTGGGGGACTGAGACCTTCCGACTGCTATCTAAAGACTTCAAAATTCGAGATTCTTTGCACGAGGGTGTCTGATGCTTCGATTAGAAGTTCCGATTTTCACTAGTCTTCACCTGAACCTTTCTGGGGCCAATGTCAGTGTTCATAATCTGAGCGCCGAACACCGGAGGCTGCTGGAATTCGAGGATCCCGAGTTTGGTGACTTGTGAAGTCTCGAGTCACCAAAGCAGACAAAGAGGCATCCAAATTTCTGGATCTCCGGACAAGTCTTCTCGAACGCTAACATTGAATTCGGGGCTCGAAATTGGAGGCATCGATTTTCGTGGACTTGAACGGTTTTGCATTCGTCGCTAGTCGGGGCTTATGAAATTCTGAGGTTACAAGAGCGGTTCTCGAGGGTCCTTGAAATCCAGAATTTCCGAACTTTTAAATTACCTAATACTCCGATCGATAGAAATTGTGAAACATTCGAAATTTACTTGACAAACTTTACAGCTCTTGAGATTTGGTGGTATTGAAACGAAATGTTTTCGGAGTGCCAAGATTAGTTGCTGCCGTGAAAGAGGCAGGCCAGCGATTGCTGTTAGGGTCAGATGTGCAGTTGGTATTTTTTGTATGGTGTGTTCTCCATAAGAAATAATTTTGTTACAATGCGCATTTATTACGTTGATGTTCGATTGAAGGTTTTTGAAATACGTTGGCTGTTTGAGCGCATTTATTTGAATATAGCGATGGGCAGCGTTGCAGGTGCAATTCCTCGCTATCAATAATAAATCGCTCTTCGAACTCACATTCCCTTTCAAATGTGGAGATTATGAGGTGAGCATTCATTGACACTCTCTTATCAGAAGTTCTTGCTATATCTGGGCAGTGAGGCGCTCTCTCCTCACGGATCACAGTGCGACATTTTTCGGGTTTCTTTTTTTTTCATGGAGGTGATTTACGCATACAAAAAAAGAGAACTAGTGGAACATTTAACTCTGGAAAGCAAATGTTCAATTTTAGCGGTTTCCTGAGTCGTGCTGCCCAAAAGGAATGACCACCAGTGAAGGATCACCACTCAAGGTTTTTAAAACAAGTGACATGCGAAGTGGTTTCTTTCACAGTTGTTGGATATTCAGTTTTAGAGGATTCCTCGGATACGCCTCGTTTCGTTGTTGTTTTGGCAAAATGTGTAAAGTAGTGATAACTTGCTCCTGAATAGATGCGTTTGAATATTCAATTGCAGCAGGAATCGGCCAGGAGTTTTCGCTGTGTCCTCAATATTTTGTTCCCAGTATTAAAATAAAGTTGGTTTTTCAGCTTCCTGAACGATGAAAACGATGAAATACTATTAGGCCACAACTGATTTTATATATATATATATATATATATATATATATATATATATATATATATATATATATATATATATATATATATATATATATATATTTCACTGAGAGTCATTTTAGAATGAAGTGGCCCATTTTCTTTGCGTTTTTAGAAATTGTTGTCCGAGTAATATCTCAATATTTCATTGCCCATATATTTGGAGATAATAAATGCGGCACTGGGATATGGATGTTTGAGAAAATTGACTCTGCCACTGGATGACTTTCAGATTAATATTCTTCCTATTCAAAATAAGGCTTGTGCAAACATAAGCGGATTGAGCATAAGCAATGCCAATTGCATACTGAAATACATAATCGTGATTCCATTTTCAACCGACTTGCAATAGCGTCTTTTTGTTGAAATGATGCTTTCACTTAACTCCACTTCAGCGCGGTGCTCTTGTAACGAAGCTATTTGGCGACGTGACTCTCTCCCGCTTACCTTGACTCATGTGTTTCAGCCGAGTTACATGGAAGTTAACCAGCTAAACGGAGAACCGTTGAATGAGAATGGCTCACTTCAAATCGGTTTCACGATTAATATTTCAATATTTCATCGGAGTGAGTATATCAGCAGTTTGCTCATTATTAAATAATTTTATATAGAGCTTTTAAGTGCTAAAGCATTCTTCGCAGTCTTTTTGCGCTGCTATTTTCAATCTTCATGCAATCACCTTATCCTTCAGCGTTGGTTTGCTCTTGCAGTGCCGTTATAGCGTAATAGTTTATTGCTTCTTTTTGAATAACCAATGAAGGAATCTGCAGATGAGAAACCATTAACAGCTGTCAATTATTCTCTGTGTGATGCTTTGCGATTCGGTAGCAAAGATGCAGTGGAAAGAAAGCGTAGATAGGCAAAGAAAGCGCACACAAATTCGCAACACTTCTTTAGCACCGCAGCAAGTTCTTCCGAGGGAGATTACGTTTGCTGACTACCTCAGATAATTTTTCAATATGATTCTTTTTGTGTACCGTTCGACTGTGCACCAAATGGAGTGAAATTTGCGCACAAAGTTGTAAATGAAGGAAAACGGGCTCATTTAATATTCATGGAATAGCCTTGCCACTGTTTACTTCAAACGCCAAGAGTGAATACTATTGCATGGTGGGAAGTTAGTGTCATTATTTCTGAAAGGAAATAATTTGTATTTATAGAGCCAATATTTCATTATTCGGCTCAATAGTCTTCCAAGGTCGAACTTGCCAGGCGATTGCATTCCCTAACTGTGCAGTACAGTCAGTTCATTACTTCGGGAATTCTATAATGAGAAGGCGTTCCTGAGACTGGCTGATTCTATCACCCATCTCTCGCGTACTTGTGATAGTGCGTTTTCTCTAAAATCGTATCAGCCAGTTAATTGTACACGAAAGCTGTTAAGAATATTGTTGTGCTGCAGGGAAAAAACATTTAAACGAATGTTGGATGGAGAGTAACGCTCGGCGTGGTATTGGCAAACGTCGGAGGTATTTTCTGCGAAAGGGCTATTCAGAAGTTGATGAATTTGGTGACAAGAAATGTCGGGTGCACGAAGTGGAAGATATAACAACCGTTTCATACAACGGCACTAACGCATCGCATAAGAACAGGACAAGAAAAAGATTTGAAGTTTCACTTCGAGTCGGCTGGAGTGCATTACCGGAAGGTCGGCCGGATCCGGTCCAAGCCACCACTATTTACCCGCTGTTTATTCGGTGCGAGTTAAGCGACGCAAATGCACAAGTGGTAGCTATATAGTGCACTTGTTTTGAGTTTTTCTGACAACGTTTCAAAGAATAGTGATGAGTAGCAGGTGAAATTTGATATTTCACTACCTTCACGTGTCGTAGGAATTGATGGAGAGGAGATTTCAGGCAAACTGACGTATTCCTCTTTACAGCAGGAAAACGTGAAGCTCCACAGAGCGCGACAACTTTATTGGTGAAGCATCATTCGTTTTCGGTGCAGTTGTGGCAACTCTTGAACTAGAAAAGGAATGATCCGCCCAAGCTACATCAACAGCATTAAGCATGTTATTACTCATTGCAAAAAAAAGTTACATCTTCTGTAAACTTAGCAGTTCAGATGGTCTCTTATTGGAATATTCGCAGATGCCTCCAAAATGCTTAATGCGGCAGTGAAAAACACACAGAAGTATGTTGGTATTCATGAGTGTTATCAGCCGCTGTGGCACAGAATAAAATCTCCATTATTAAAGAAAAGAGGACATATATCTTTCATTCGTCTTGGTTTTTTGCACTTTTTTCAATTCTTCCATTTGTGTACTTTAAATGCAAGCATATACAACATAATTAATTCCTGAGTGAACGAAAGTGAACGAAAGTTCTGGGCCCTTTTTTGCAATCACATCCTAATTGGTGTGGAGATCATGTGAATTTTTATACGTTTTAACCATCTACTGTCTGATACACAGATTTATACGCGTTGCAATTAGCAAGTTTTGATGACTTCATCAGTCGTTCATGTCATAAACTTCGCATAATTTGCAACTACACACGAAACGATTCCAAAAAGTGATCGAAAATATCTTCTTCTGATTCCCACCTCACTATTATTGTAAAGATTAACTCGTATGTGTGGTGGTACTAATCACTGTATTGAAGCTTGATGAACATCTGGTCACTGAGGAACAGACAACGCTGAGTTTCGGACCGTTCGGTGTCGAAGTGCCGATGTTTTACCTTATCACCGATGAGTGCCTCTCACGATGTCCTTATCAAAGAACGATCGCCTATTCAAAACTCCTCAGGAGATCAAAACAACTCGATACTCCTAAAGCAAGTCACTCATCTATTTTGGTTGCATAACTCGCTCATGTCGACTGCATCGTTACGAACAATGCATATATTGGCGGAAACATTTTACTCAAAGAGTACTAAAGGAAGCATCCTTTCCTCTCCACTAATGTTTTCTGTTTTCGGCATTATGGATCATCTTGTTACTGCACCGAAATTGGTAAAGAACATGAACGCATAGGCAGGCAAAACAGCTATAAAAGTGCCGTTATTTCAAGGTGTTAATCACTTACTTCATCATAGCAATCTACCATGCGTTGATGCATTTGCTCTGATTTCTGCCAGTGTCCGATTGCTTCTCCTCTGCAATATTTTTACAATTCTATCTGAAACTACTCTAAAGGTCGGCGGACACATGCGAGGAAATCTCATGGTTGTCTGTGAACGGTTGTCTTCGCAAATGTTCTCTGACACCGTATCGGATTTCGTTATTTCTTACCTTTGATGACAGCACAAAACTTAACAAGTCATTGACTTTTCGCTAGCAGTTCCCAATCTGGTGCTTGGGCAAGTACCGACTTTTAGATTTATATTGTTGAGAGGCATCAAATACTTCTAAATTGCAGACGTCGCCCTATTTTATCTAGAATCCGACCGAAACGTTTTTCTAAGTCGCACTATATTCTATGAGTTTATCACGTAAATCCTGTCTTATATCATTCCATAGTTAATGCGCTCAAAATCCGTACAAGCTATGGAAAAGTGCGCGAAAACTCTTTCCCATCAAGGCGGATCCACGTAGAGACGATGGAGCTTCCATCTGATCCTAAATTGGTCGACCACGCTCCATAGCTGCTCCCGCGGGCGTGGAACGCATTCTACCAGATGACTTGCCAATTTCGTTAGGAAGACGAGTCCCCTCATGTTCGAAATTCCCCTCGTATGGTGTATAAAATCGACCAGAGAAATAACTTAATTCCTTCAAATTCTTCGTCATTTAATCGAATTTTTCGTCATAGTTAGCGATTACAGATCTCTGTCTTCTGAACAGTTTATTGGGAATGTGACGTGCATCTACTTTTTCAGTTCCGCTGCCATTACCTATCACTTTGCTCTTCACTGCACTTCAGCATTAGAAGCAGAGCAAATGCACGCTCATTTCTGTGGTACATTTTCGAAAGTTGATTAAGTGTGCTAAAATTGATGAACGCTTAACTCGTAAAACAGCAATTAATGCTCGTCATTGCCTAACAAAAACAGTTGTGATGTAATCTGACTTTTAGCTATCTTATATGATTCGCTTTCATAAAAAACGTCTCACTTAAGTCTTTTTCTGTTCAAATGCGTTTTCTAAATAACACAAATCAGCTGATATTATCGCATAAATGAATTAATGAATATTGCTCGAAAACCGTTGTAAATAATGCCCAATATTCGACGTTGAAATCAACTTTATTATGCGTCAAGGTTTCGTTGATCGAATGAACAAGTGCAGCCTAGTAAGCAGGATTTGTCAATAGCAAAGAAATTGCTTTTAAAAACGTCAAAAGAACGCCATGAAGGGAGAACAAGAGTGCTATTCAAGCATTTAGCAAAAAGTTTAACTGCAAATAGAAATTGAATGGTTCCATCGTGCAAACAAATAGAAATTCAAAAGCGTCACAGGAACGTGATTTCCCGAATTGCTTTAGTTAATCGAAGCATCGATGAACGGAGCAGTCAAACGAGGCAGTTATGATATATTAAGGGAGAGGTGGGGGGGGGGGGGGGGGGGGGAGTGATGAACAAGAAGAGCAAACAGAGATACGCTTTCTTCTCCGCACGACCCCTTGGCTGGTTCCCTTCGTTCCCATATGGCGAAGTGAAGACTTCGCTTTTGCGTCCCTAATTTTGCGCGATGCTCTGGACTGAGTGTCTATTGAAAATCAGCAGACCAGGATTTAAGTATGCATTTGATGAGACGTTCGCTTACGTGCTTATCGTTTGAGGTGTTTTGAATAAGGTGTTTGAATGCTAGAAGAAGGAAAGGTGCATAACAAGGGGTGAAAATTGTTTCTGCAATATGAGGGAGAGTCTTTCAACGTGTAAGAGGAAAGCACCTGACCGCATCTTTAAATAGAGCTCGAACGATTAGGAGGGAAGAAACCGGCCAAAGAATCAGCTTGGACTTTTAGCGTGCCGGAAAAATGCTGAAAAATTGATAACGCCAAGAGGCGTTCGAGGAGCTGAGATGAAGAAATCCGATTGATATAAAACGAACGGGGCAGAAATGTGCTATTCCTTTAACACCTAGTGGAAGCCCCTCTAAAGTGGCAGGCAACTGGGAACTGCCCTTCGACCAGCACTTTTCCGAACAAACAAACCCTTTTGACGGAGAGGCACCTACGACTGCACATATACGAAGAAGTGATGCACGTAGGCAAAATCATCTAGTATTGCAACTAGGAATGAAATCGAAAGCGCGAACGATTGGATCGCATAAACACTGATTAAACATGAACGGATATAGGGGGGAAAGTCACGACTTTTGATGCATATAGCCGCTTACTCAGGCGAAAAATTTAATAAACCTATTATGAAGAGCGAGGAAGGAAAAGAAAAGGGGAACATCATACGGAAGAAAAGTGAGTGAAATCACGATGCGTTAATCTAACGGAGAAATGAAACGCGCATTAGTAAGAAACGTGAGAAATCGACAGTCTTCACTGGCTGTCGGACATGTTCAACCCGTTCACTTGAACACAATGTTGGCAACAAACTTGAGCGCGTACCTATCTTCATGTGACTTTTTGATATGGTTCAATCTTAACAATTTTGGGGAAAAACAAACTGATATTTAATGAATCTTTGTTGTGCTGTTGTTGTCCTTCTTAGTAGAGGTAAAGATTTCAAAGTAAGGAAGTACTTTTCAGGGAGTGCGTCTGCTAGATGCTATCGCAATATCATTTGCTTCTTTCTTTTTGGGATCAGCGTGCGTTTTATTAATATTTTTGCTGCCGAATTTGGTGAAACGACGACGGCAACCGAATATTAATCCGGCAAATGATCGACTTATGCTTATCAATACTTAGGGACGGTTGTGTCGGAGGGGGTTTAGTATGAACTGAGCGCTGTTCGTTCATATCTGACGTATTTACAGTGTTATCGTAAGCAGCTAACAGTCGTTGGTTAAAAGCAGCAGTTACAAATCCACTAAAAGGGAAATGTTTTTGTCAGTTGAGAAAGTAAGTATCCCTAAAGGAATGCAAAAAAAAAAATGCTTTGTAGTCGGTGAAACTGCGCAGCTAAAGAAATCATTCCGATAATCTGCGATTCTCAACGACTTTAGGCAAATTGTCGACGATGATCATTGATATTTTCTTTGAGAAGATTAATGGGATTTTGAATAGCTTCGTGATTGTTTTCATAATTGTATTTTATCCCTTTCTATTGTTGCTAAAAATATTTTTGGTGGGGAGGTGCATATTGAAGCAATCGTATTTACTGCAATCAGTGTGGAAAAGAAGTAGCTAATTCTCTAAATTTGGGTTTGAAAAAAGGGTGTGGCGAAGGTATTTTGCGATCAGACTAATAAAAGCGATTAAGCCGATTACCTGCGTGCGGATTTTCTTATCTGAGATTTCCGCGCCTGTGAAAGGAAATAGGTGCCTATTTATCCAACAAGAGATGCGAATAGATGGCTATTCATTCGTTGTAAAAATCATTCCTCA
Source organism: Ascaris suum (assembly GCA_013433145.1). Taxonomy (NCBI): domain Eukaryota; kingdom Metazoa; phylum Nematoda; class Chromadorea; order Rhabditida; family Ascarididae; genus Ascaris; species Ascaris suum. Next base: position 4,754,705 of record CM024175.1, read on the forward strand.
ATTTTTCTCTGGATTGTTTTTTTTTGGTATATTCAAGATGCGAACAAAACTCTTTTTAGCATTTTAGCACCTATTTCTTCCACAGCTGTTAGATGCGGAAAATTCACGGAATGCAGCTCCTTCAAAAGATTTTCCACCTTGTCAACAATAAAAGAAGGCGGTGATCACTACAACAGACTTTATTTCTAATGGTGGTAATTGCTTGTGAGCAATTCCGAATTCGAAAAATGAATCAATGGGAGTGCGAGTATTAATGTTTTTGACCGCCTATCAAAAATACCGATCTTTTGTATACACCGGCAGATTCCTTCATTGCATTAAGCGTTTCCAATTGCTAAGTCTATATTTTGTTCGGAACCATGTGAGCAAACAATGAATCGACTCCAAATGTGATCCTGATCATTCATAATTAAGGAAGAAAATCGATCATCGATTAGCTGGCTTTTATGTTCAAGAAAAGTAAGTTGAAGAAAAAACAGCACCACAATCATTACTCTACAATTAGTTCGGACTCATTGTGTAAATGGGAAATGCCAATTGGGTGGCAAACTATTGTCATGAAATAAATAAAAGCAATTTAGATCGCTATCGTCGCACAAATTGTTCTTGTCTCTTCTAGTCTTGCGAATTTCATTCTCTAATTTTTTTTTTTTTTTTTGCTAAAATTTATGCACTCTGTGTGTGCCAACTGACAGAAGACTTTGATATATGGCCTATATGACTAGTTTTTCGAACGATTCCACTTGTCTTTTCAATATTATTATTGAATTTTTATGCTGCACGTTTTGTGCATGAAAAGTCTTTCGCGAACCATGCAGCATATCAATATTTGCGATTAAATTTACGCTGGATTTGACCACTAGTGAATTTGATAGGAATGAATCATCTCGAATATAAAAAAAGATAAGGCAAGAAGATGGATAAGCTATAAGGGAAAAATGCTTATTGGAAAAATATTTTCTCTTCTTATTTAGTGACGCCGATGGAGGGATTGCTGGGGTAATCAGTAGTTACGTACCTCACTGATGGGATAATCAGTAGTTACGTATCCAGCACCATACTTACGTCTAGATGAATACAGGAGGATCATTGCTGGGCAACACCATCGCTTGCATATCCAATGAGATTGCTGAAAGGCACATCAGTGATGCACATTGTAACGGCTGAAGCAAGCTCGATGTGGAAGGGAAGAAAATTAAATAATACCGTAGTGTTTAACATATGAGAAGAGTTGAACCTTAAGAGGATGCTTTTTTTAATCTATAATACCGTAATTTCATAGATAAACGGCGCTAAGTAACTAGAGTAAAATATATATTCTGACGAACTTTTAAGAGATACCCATTGCGAAACAATGAAATATTTTTGAAATGAGATTATGGAAATGTTTCAGTTCACTTTGTTTTTCTTTTTCTGTCAGGGAGTTGCACTGATATTCATTTCAACTTCGTAAAATATTCTTCTTATATTGTTTTGTTGTTTATAATTTTTGAAGTTTGGTCAATTCTTTGTACGTATGGGCAACGTCATTAAATGAAATGCCCACTGTGAAATACGCATTAATTGTTTCCGCTCGTTCGTTAGATGAAATAAAACGAGATGTCATCATATAAAAGAAGCGCTATAATTCAACGAAGATTTAAAATAGTTACGATCGACATGCAACGTTTCGATGAGAAAATTTCTGAGACGTTTAGAAGATGATAGTTTTCTTCGGTGACAAAACTATCGACACGATGAGAAATGTTGATTCGTTGGTTGACATCAACACGTCCTAGAGTGTTTATGTTTAGAAATAAAGTGCATTCTTAAAGACATTACGCGTGTTTAAGCAATGTTTTTTTGCTCAACTTGCCTCACCTCTACCAAGCAATGTCCCGTGGATCGGTAATCCGTTGAGTGAAAGCGCTGCATCGGAAGCGGTTTATCTCATTCCTACTTGCCAAAACTGCAAATCAAAACTATAAATTGGCTCACAGTGACTCATGAACTAATGAGCAATGCCATGAGACATATTCTGCACGAGAAGGGACTGAGGGAGGCACCTGGCGGCAAACGAACATGACCTCATCATTTTGTAAATTGGCACTGTCATCTATTCCTCAAAAGAGTGCATCCATCAAAATACAGAAATTTAAGTGCTTCAACTAGGTCGTAACTGTCCAATATGTGCCACCATCGTCGAGGTTTCTAAAATCCTCTAACAAGGAACACAGCTGTAGTTGTATAGGCATATATTTATATGTGGATTACATTGGACCACATGGATTATTAATGAGAAGACATCCTGATTGCAGCAAACATGAAAAGCAGAATTATATGATGAAACATGTGGAAAAACGTCGAAAAGTGTGTTAAGTGGCACAAAAATAAAGAACACTTCAGATCTGCGATGGGAAGTTGGCCCATTTGTAGGAATTTGGTAGACGTTGGAAGAACGACATTCGTTGCTCTTCGAACAGAGTAAGATGGATAGGAAAAAGCATGGAAGAATATTGGTGTTGTCAGAGACTTTAACGCTGATAAAAGTCAGAAAATTGTTGCAACTGATGAAAAAATGGGAACAGTAGCCGTGCCAAACACGTTTATAATTTTGCTCGAAAAATCAAGAAGCAGGCAAGAAGCGCTTCCGCACTCCATTCACTTGCAGGAGCAATTCGGCAACCTACAACAAAGTAACGAATCAACGAAATGATGCCATCATAATTAATCCGACGCGAGCGCATGTGCTAAACTTTCAAAAGCGACGCTTTTTTTTGTGCTTTTGCAGTTTTCGTTTGCTCCAGCGCATTATTCTGACGTCTCGTCTATGCGTATATATATATATATATATATATATATATATATATATATATATATATATATATATATATATATATATATATATATATATATATATATATGCGCCACATTTTATTTCGTTGTCACAAAGACAAAGAGTATCAGAAAGCTATTCAGCGGTAAGGAAAATACTAGTGCAGACAACGGAAGGGAACAACTTAAGTGAAAAGTGTACAGCGCCCGCAAAGCGGCAACTCGGACGAATGGATATTCAGCATGTAGGAGCACCAATAGTGTGATGGTCGAAACGACTCAGTTGCGATCTGAGAGATGGAACGGTTGCAACACAAAAATCAGATCTCAGCTTCTCGGAGTAGGTAAATTTGAAGCTGTCAGGACACCGTTCTGCCGCAATATTTCTTGCAAGCTGATACTGATGCCTCTATCGGCTGCCGGGTGGGACGAACTGAAACATTTGTGGGGAAGCAAGGTTGGAAAAAGTGAGTAGAATTCTGTCAATAAGAACCAAACGGAATTTGGATCTGCTGTATTCCAATGGTCGGACCGTAAAAATTTTTTAAAAGGTGCTGTAGCTCAGACGGTCGAAGCGTTTCTGGACAATCTTTACCAACGTCCTAGAGGGAAACCAAGTCAGCAGTCAAGTATGAATGCAGTTTTCCAAAAATGCAACGATGCATGAGTGCTGTGAAATGAGGAGAATATACTCTCCTATTCTGTGAGAATCTTAGCAAGAGTGCAGCACGTGAACTCGAGTGAGTTTTAGTACCGATCATAGCTGCGAGTTCACGAGCACACTCTCTAGAAAAAAGAGCCTCATTTCCTCGCCTGAGGAAACACAATGGAAGTTGGTATGAAACAAATAACATGTTTCCTAGGATACATTTAACGGCGACAAATGAAACCAGCTTGCGAATGCGTCGAGGCGATAAGTGTTGTGGTCGTCGGCAAAGAGCTTGCTAGTATTTCGAGTGCTACTAGAGATGTCGTTGATGTGTACGAAGAACAAAATAGAACCGAAGACATTTGCTTATGGGAAGCGAGTGAGGATTGGGTGCGGAATGGGGCAACTATCTCCAATTATTTCTTAAAAACTTCTTCGAATCCAACTTTAAGAAAGAGCCGAATAAAACCTCTTTTTCACTTCTTCAGAGCATTTTCTTCTGGCTAAGCATATTAGAGGCCTTGGTATGTGATAGTACACGCTGTTTCGGCAAGAACTCTCGTATTCAACAAAGACAAACAGCAGCAATCTAAGCACGCAGTAAGGTTAGACATCACTGCCACCAAAGATGAAACCGAACTGTGCGGGATATGGAGGGTCATAATATGACTTTATGTCACATTTCGAGCGATTATTTTTGCGATTTCATGAACAGATGAGGTCAAACTAATGAGACGATAGCCTTTCAGTGAGGCGATTGGTGCTTTCTGTGCAACGCTGAGGCAAGCGGAAATTTCCAGGAACGCAGAGAGATGAAGAGGAGAGGGAATTTACGAAAATTGTTTCAAGCGACAACGAGAATGCTTTTGCGGTCCGCCTAAGAAACTGAAGAATAACGTCGATTGCGTGTTAAACCTTGTAACTGAGTTTAGAATAGGCTTCAAATCTGAGCCAGTGTTAACTTCAATAGCGTATGCCTGTCACAGTGCACAAAGTAATCATGCAGTACACCGCTGTCTTGAGAAGTGATCCGCAATCATCGAGCATTTTAGTTATCTTGCAATAACCGCAGAGTCAACGCCCCATATATAGGTATCTTCAGCTTGCCACTGACACGTTTGTAAAACGCTCTTGCAAATTTCATACGCCTCTCAAGATTTCCAAACAATTTCACACATTTAAGTTAGTGGTGCTCAAAACAATGATTAAATGTTGCTCCTTTACTCCGCTTATAGGACTCGGCTGATGGAAATTTCTTTTTTTTTGCAGTTTGGCGACTTTTTCCTCTCATATAAACACTTAAATAACATAGTAAGCAAAGCATAGAAGACCGCCATAGACTTCGTTGATAGTGAACGAACGCGCCGGGGATTGCTTCCGCTTACGTTGATCCACCATAATATTAGCTTCTTCTCATCAGTACCTCATGATATCTCTTGCACTCTCTTGCATATTTTTTTAAAGGAACTTTCAATATTAACGTGGATTTTTGCTCAAGGGATACTTGTCGAATTGTACAACTTAAAAACTTTCCCACTTGCAATGAGTTAATAATGTTGTTGTAATGATAGTTGCAATATATCTCTGCATTATATGGTTATGTTCTGCGATCTCTTTTTTACTTTGCGATTGTGTCATTGTTAACTTCTTTGTCCCATCATCACTTCATCTTGCAATTCCTGCTTTCCTTACTGAAACGAAGAATTCTTAATTAAGGCTTCTCTTTGAGGCACAACATGCCCCATCCGTCGACGATTCTGATGACCAGCATATGATCTGTTTCCGCTATCGAATTTGCAAAACGAGTACTTCCAGACTGTGAAAACTAACACTTACCGCAAACCAGAAGAAACATTCTTGTAAACTCTTTACTGCTTGCTACGCCTTTTTAAAATCTCCTCATGATTATTCGCCCAAAGAAGCGTAAAAGTTCGCACTAATATTTACTCAATGCACAAATACCTAAAATTATACCAAAACAAGACTTATTAAAGGTGTATCTATAAATAACCCTATTTATCTTTCCTCAGCTCATATGAACTCACAGGCTCACTTGGCTGAATTAGTCCTTGTTGTTGTTGCAAGTCGTTTTTAACGGTCCCCTGCGTTGTATAACACCAAACAAACTGCGTTCTACGAAACTCCGTTGTATTGCGCGAAGGGTCCCCTCATCCAGCTTGATATTTGCCTTGCCCTGATTGGGGCTTATCTTCAAAGCTTGCATGAGAAATATTCTTCGGAGAGAACAGACGCTATCAGCTTCCACATCTATGCAATTTTCCAAAGTGCTACGCCCACTTGCCAATAAAATACTTTCAATTTGCATGACTAGTATAAAATTACAGCACTACCTCCATCATGGTTAAATGGAAAAATACAAATAAGAAGAGAAATATATTTCCAATGAAAAACAAATAGCGAGTAAGAGAACAGAAATTCATGACTTATTTCATAAAATATTCATGAGCAACACGTTTACTAGAAGGCAATTCGCTTAACACAGTTTTTGTAGATCAATAGAGGACAGATGTATGAGTTTCGGTATCGATTCACCACATCCGATGATGAAAAAACATTTTGGTATCATGTGTTGCATGAGAGGCAATGGAAAAAAAGTGACTTCAATTATTTCAGATTCAAAAATAATTGCCGTAGAGCTTTAGCTTATACGGCAAAAGCATGCATAGCTGTTACGCAGAAGGAACATGGAAACAGGTGGGAGACGAAGGGCGGCATTCAATCACGAGATGAGAGGGATACATATCTCTGCATAAATTTCGATGAGAACATCTTTACCCAAAATTTAACCAACGATGTCGCATTACTCAGCGAGACGAAGAAAGCAGTCTTCGATATCTCCTTGAAATTTTGCATCTCACGAGAGCACCGACCGAAGTCGATGAAGCACCATAATCAGCCTCAAGCCAAGCTGAGGTTGCAATAATCTGCCGACGAGGAGATACCAAAATGCATCAAAGAATAACAGAATTCATGAAACGAAACGAATTATGCCAATAAAAGCTATGCGATTGAAGCAATGCTCTGTTTAGAAATTTAAGCGAAGAGAGGGGTAAACTTTGAAAGAAAATTTTTGAGAGATTATTCGCCGAAAAATACTATTGCCATTGCGTCGAATTCATTAAAAACGAGCACAATCGCGAATGAGCAAAAAGCATCTTTCATCCTCATGTATACAATCTTAATTATGTAGATAAACGAATATTTGAAATGGAAATTATGAGGAAATGAATATTTGACGTGCGAAGAAAACAAATACTTAACTGCTTCAACTTATGTTCAGATATAACTGAGCATTTCTTACATAAGCTTCCACTGCTTATGGCAGTTTGATTGGTAGCGAAAATATTCTCCGTTTGAAGAGATGGAATATCCTCAGCTTAGTTCTTCTTCTGAAGGTTTCATTTGAAGACTTCTGAAGAATTTAGATCTGAAGATCTGCTATCAATCCATACCGCCGATTGGAATTGTTTCATATAACAGCTGAGTGCAGAAATATCCTCAGCTTAGCAACACCTTGATAAGAAATGTCGAGAATAATTTACGGGGGATTAAAAAGCGGATATCCAACGAATTTGTTTTTTTTGAAAATTGCCTTGATAAGATTCAAGGAATATTTCCGACTTTCATGAGAAAAATGCATTCTTTGCCTACCATCTGGAAACGGTGGCCAATGGAAAAATTATGCAAAGAAAAATCGAATAAAACGTGAGAGAATAATCACCACAGCGCTGCAAACATGCAATAGAGCAGCGACCGTAACGAAAGCATACGAAAGGAATAATGTCATTAATTATATTTAATAAAGCACCAAATATAACAGAATGAGTAGTCGCTAGCCTTAAAAAATGCCACTACACTAAAACTAAAAATGGATCGTCGGATGCATGACGAGCGTTAATGGAAAAATTTTGAGAGGAAATACACATCGTGTCATTGTGATGAGTTGATATCGCCAGTACCGACTGCACCTCAGCACCATTTGTCGACGAAAGAAATGATCGCAACTGCTTGAAAGAATGACAGTTGTCACCGCACATATTAGATGGGCCATAATATTTCTTTCTTTCAGATGAACAAACTCTCGATCCCTCGACCGTAAGTAATATGGGTTATCCGTAAGTGAGAATAGCGATTGTCGTTTCCTCTCAACCTCTCATACTTAGGCAAAAGCGAACAACATCGCTCTAAATGGGTATAAATAAAAAGTATCACAGCTCTCAGCTGGGATTGATGATGCTGCAATTTGCAAGACGCAAAGAATTCAAAGTTATGATGCGACAACCGATACTCTTGAAAATTTGATCACACATCTGACATTCAATGGTGGGCGACATTCATTATCACTGCAGAAATTATGCCTTGCTCTTCGTTGTCGATGACTTAGCACCTATACCCGCTAGATTTGTCGTAACAGCTTTCTTCACCTTTTTCTTCATCGTACGTTTCGTCGCGGCAACGGGTGTTGGTGCAACAGCAGATGTCACCTGAATGCATTCAGCGCGTTTCAAATCAAATTATAAATCAGTTTTGCTTTCCTCGTCGAAGGGAGCAAAACATCGCAAATATGAACAGAAATTTTTATTCATTTATGATATTACACTACTTTAGGTCATAACAACAAGGAAGCTTGATTTAATGACAGGAAAGAAACACCAATTTTTGTAACTGTATCCGCATACCCGATGTTAAGTACCCTTTCCAGCAGTCAGCTAATTTGGAAGCGATAAATAAATTGTCTAATAACGAAAAAGGTTTGACACTCCCATTTAGTCACAATGCCATAGCATTAGAGAATAGATTGCATCCATGTTTTATGTCATCATAGCGAAGTATAGTGCCATAGGTAAAAAATTTCAAGAGAAAAATGCATAAATATACGGCAGAAAAGGATACTCTAATAGCTGCGCGAGTTAAAACATTACATGAAAATTTGTGGAACGCTAGTATATAAGTTTAGAAATTGGTAGTTAGGCTGACAAGTATAAAGACCTCATGAATGAGTGTGGCTGCCACAGAGTTATGATGCTTAACGATTGATTCAAGGGTGAAATGAAACGCAGTGGATTTATTACCTTCGTGGAAGTGGTTGCGGCCTGAGTTGCCCCATTCGATGAGGACGCTTCAGCAACGCTCTCACCATTAAGCGTTTGCCGTGAACCACCCTTCACTGATCCTGTTTCACTATCGGTTGGTGCAGCACTACTTCTGCCAGTGCTTGATCTACTCAGACTGCGTCGCACACGCTCTACCAACTTTGTGCCTTAATTTCACATAGTTGATTGCGAACATGCCTGTGTAATGGTGCGTATGTACTGATCACTTGGAGCACTAATAAGCAGAGTTGTAAGAGACAGTTAGACTTCTGCATCACATACCACTAGTAAAACAATGCATTCATTAATCAAGAACATAGCTTCCTTGTAAGCGCTGTTGACATCCCATTACACAATGAGCGCAGCATTGGAACCAATGGTCATGATTTCTGTTTCTTTTTCCATCCCATCTAAGCTTCATCCTCAAAGCGGTGGAATCACTGTCGCCTTCCATAGCTACAGCTGCGAAGCGAGGATTCGCTGTCGCATCTGCGACGGAAGGCTTGCGCCCCTAAAAGCAAGTGTGTGACCGTCAATATAAACTGGGCTGGGAAGGAGAGGAATAGGGCTGCCCACCGATGCAGGATGTTAGCAGTCTCACATCCCCGATTGTGGTCGTTCTTGTACAAAATGAATCATTATTCCCAGCAGCACAAACTCAGAAAACCATCTACTTTCTTGTAGCGAGAAACGATTAGCAGCGGAAACGATTCTATGGGGCAGTGACGTGTGTTGTTGATGCAGATAATTCCCTTCGGTTAGACATACCCATATTTTTGAAAGGATTGCGCCCTCCTCTTGGCAAAGTCGCACCATACGGCGATTGACTTCCCATAAGCTCTTCGATTTGGCTCAACGATGTGTTCCGTCCCAGAACAGTTACAGCCATTGCTGATGGCGCTGCCGGTGTCAACACCTGAGGAAAAACGATAAAATAACACGTTTTTGAAATACAAACTCATCGCCTAGGGAAAATTGGTGCATACATCTATGATAATTCTGGTAATAATCAACGAACGATTCTCTGCTCATGTTAAAAACATTAGAAACTTTGTTTCGGCAACAAAGAAACAAGCAACGCTGAGAGGTGGAAGATCTGATGATTCCTCAGCAGGCAGGGATACACAAGCATTGACTTCAAGTAGGACTTAAGACGATCTCCCTCTCCCGATGAAACTTCCACCACTTGACTGACATTATGATACCAACGATATGGATATTCTACCTGTCATCTGGCAGTAACTATTATGACGGCGGCATAGAATGTCTGCTATTTGCTCTCAATTACCATGCCTTGGTGTACAACATAATATTTTGAAACCTAATGAGCGGTGAAAATGACTTACGCTTTTAGCAGCTGAGCTAATGCTGCGCCCAGTTTCTGTAGTTTCAACGGAACGCGATTTGCGGATACCAAACAACGATCGTTTTGAACCACTCTGTGGTTTGGGCACGGTAGCTTCGATCGAATCGAACGCTTTCGCCATTAGACGCACCGATGGTTGTCCACCGCGAGCCAGTTCCTCGCGACGGATTTTGTAAAGAATGTTCGTTCCTGTATAGAAAATGTTCATTAATAGATTAAAATTCCCGTATGCCTCCAGACAGGCATCACAAAGACTTTGCAGAAATTATGAACCATTGAAGAAATTAGGAAGGACTGAATGAGAAGACCGTTGCACTCGACAGGAAACAGCGTAGAAAAGTTATAAGAAATTTACGCAAGTAAGTGAATTCATCAGCAAATAAAATGAGCATATCAATAATACCTCGGAAAGAAATGCAAAGGAGTTGAACATTTTTCAAATCTTTTCAGGAGAATGGGTTATTTGAGGGTGATAATCCTCACTAATGGGAAGGGAGTTTGTTTCGCAAGAAGGCCTGGAACTGCAGGGCAATATGCCTCGCAGCTGGACAACTGTGACTAGCCAGCTAAGAGACGTTTAAGCTAGCCTTGTAAATCCTGAAGGCCTCAGTGGACGCATGTTCTTAATGTTTCTGAGTGAGATGAGCGTTATTTGTAAAGATGGCTTGGTGATGACAGGAGAGTTTTTTCTCCAAAGTGTAGAATGTATTTTCTCTCTGAGTGTCCCCATTGTTGACATTTCGAGAGCAGGCTTACTGACGAGGACGGATTCACTTCAGGAAAAAGGTAAATTCAAAGTAACGCAATACAATCGCTATTAGTATCCCGCTCTGGCGGGCAATAAAGTGATGTAAACCATAAAAAAAGGAAAGAAAGGAGACGATGGATGCTGCAAGGAGCCCACATTATTCTGGTATATGCTAGTTTCCCCTCATAAAAAAATCACGTTTGAAAATATTCTGCATTATGTTAGTTTAGAGCAGCATCGCAAATTGCGCAGAAGTTAAAAGAAAGCTGTTTAAGGAGAAAATCGTCAAGTTGTAGCGCATAGTAGTACCCAACATATTTTTGAGAAACTTCTCCCGTCCAAATTTTCAATTACGAATGCTGCATTTTTCCGCCATTTTTTTCACACCGTACGATTGAAGAAAGAGCGTTCCAATAAGAAAGGTGGCGCTTATGAATTATGACTTCCTTTATATTCGACTACAAAGTCTTCGAAGAGTGGAAATTCTTATGACTAGCATCAATACGAGAAGTTCGAAACCGCTTTCGACACAACATAATTTTGGGATGCTCTATAAGAAATGCTGGTGGAGAATCATGCAGAAAGGCAATGTGTAAAGCACTCAAAAAAACAGTGGATATTAATGAGCTGTGCAGTTAAAGGCTCGAAGAAAACTGCTCACACTCTTCGCTGTAAAACTGTAAAATGGGTGCAGAAGAGAGCGGACGGATGTCGATGTGGCTTGGTAGTTTTGATGAGGCCCTCATTGTAGGAGAATATAATGAAATGTACATGCTGAAAATCTCTTCTCTCAAATGATGAAAGGTTTCTGAAGAACAATTGAGGAATTTATACGAGTCACTGCATTCTTTCACAATTGAATTAATTTATGACCAAACAATTCAGTTATATAGTTTGGTTTGTTAATGTGCAATTCGGTGTGCAATCTGTGAAAGACTGTCATCCCAAAAAGAAGTGAAAGAAAGGCGAGCTGTGCACAGAAAGAAAGGCTCCGTAGCACACCATTCGCAGGCCGTTGAGGTGTTCCACCTCGAATTAATCACCTGTACTGTTGGTTCTTGAATGTAGAGGTTTCAGCATACCATCGTCATCGTCTGTGAGGCTGCTTCCTTCGCCACTCGTCACTGCCGTCGATCCTTCTCCTTGGCGGTCATATGAGGCTGATCGTGATAGACTTTTCGGAATATAGTGAAGGCGACCCTCCTTGTCATATTCCACGGACATTTCCTTATCTGTGAAATAATTTTTCTTTAAACATTGCCAGTGCTAGTAGTCAGTTCGAATCAATTGTAAACATCGAACATTTTGATAAAAATAAGCGAATATAATATCTGGAACGCATAAAACCTTCAATCGCCACCTGTTGTCTGGCGACTTGTAGAAAAACAAAACGAATTGGGAGGAAAGAAAGAGGTGCTAGGATGCAAAGAGTGAAGGAAGCGCACTCTGACTTCACTGTACTCCCATCATCATCGTAAATTATGCAACAGCGATGTTCCCCTCCTTCGAACATTACCTCCACTTCGGCCTTGTGACCGCAGCATGTTGATCCGACGAAGGAAACGATTCAGAAATGGTTTTTTCGTTGCAGCACAAACCCAGCATGTCCTCATGAATTCTCACAGCCAAAGAATTAAGATGGGATCGTCCACAATAGATGAACGAGGATCTGTGCGAGCATAGAACTCAGCGATCCAAAATCAGCTTCCTGAGCTCGAGTAAGATGGCAAACAATCGTTGACACATTTTATGTTTCGAAGCGTGGGAAAATGGACAGAAAAACTGTAAATGAAAAATACGAATCGTTGCGAAATAGCACTTCATGAAATTTTTTCCTGAGGCAAACATTGTGCATTTCATTAAATATATCGGTTCAGTTCATCGATCGAAAGAGAGCATAAAATTTCGGCTGCTGCAATTCGAAGTGCTTAACATGTGGGTTATGTAACGTTTACTTAGCATGAAGTTGGGTGGTGGATCAGGGTAGGCCGCAATTTTCTTAACGGGTGATTGTGCACGAGCAGATGCTTCGCGACGACGGAACTCCCAAGTGGAACTGTTTTCGATGCCCGATGCGGTAGTCGTGATTGTCGCTTTCTGTGACCCCCATCTGCAATATCGCCTTTTTATAATATCAGTAATTTCGGCCATTTATATCAAAGTATTGCAGCAGACAGGGAATAGAAAGAGGGCAGTGCCGAGCGTCACCTCCCAAAGTTCCAAAATGGAATTCTTATTTTCTTAACTATAGATCGCAACGATGATTATTATAGGACTGCTGTTAGGACTCTTGTTGAGTTCATTTCTTCTGCATAACGAGAACCATGAAACGGAAAAGCTTTGCCCTTTTCTGTTTTTATTCATTGCATGACTGAACTCCAACCTTCGGAATTCTTTTCCTAAAATGCCATAGAAAAAAGACGGGCGTTTTCATTTGGCGAATTGGTTTCAGCACTGAAGATGTAAATGTGAAGTTTTTCATACTTCGTTCGAAAGGAATCGTTCACTGTTAACTGCCAATTAGGCACCAGCGATTAAAGCTCCCGTTGGGGAATGCACTTATATCGGACAAGTGTTCCGTCACTTCACGTCCAGGCGAACTCCCAAGCTTATCTATGGGGCCTCGAAGAAACCTTACACTCAGAAGATTTGTTGAAGCAAATATCCGTTCTTTTAAATGGACGTTCTCTTTGAACTCTTAAAACTAAGAAAAGTGATTTGTTTCACAATGTGACAATCTACAGCGATATCACAACAGAATTTCAGGACTGAGAAAGACCCACATCCCGATGAAGTTTTTCCTTAAGAGTTCTCAGCAAATACTAGAAAATTTATTGTGCTTTCTTTCAAGAGAGTAGTTTCGAAGCTTCAAACTGGATTTTCTTTTCACGTGGAGCAATTCAGCCTTGCAATACCACAATGGTATTGGCTATCTCAAATGGAATGACGATGAAAGACATTACATGAACTATTCTAAAGATATATAACCAGAAAGATAGAAGACTCGCCAATTTCAGTTTTGGCGGCACGTCCGTCACTCCTGAACTAAACAACCTGAGGACACTGGATGGTACTTTCCCCCAATGGTACTACTTTGCAGCAATGTTTCTGTATTCTGTTGCAATGGTACGGATTGGTGCCCACTTTTGATGGTATAACGAGTGCATGCAACGACCAGTTTCATAGCCTCGTATCAAAAGATGATGGAAATTTTTGGAAATTTTGCAGAAACATCACGCTGGAAAAGGTTATCAAATAATATTCCCCTACAGCTCATTTTTGATGAAATTTTCGAGATATACACAGAGTTCATTTTAATATCTTCAATAAACCATGCCTTTTCCTATAAGAAAAACCACGGGGGAATCACTCTTCCAAAGGTAGAAAACCACAAATATCGTCAACGCATAAAGCAACTTTTCTTCCACCTGAAACGTGTGGACTGTTACTGCGGTTGTTAGGGTTTGGTTGAGAGCTACCATCTCCCATAAAAAATTGTTTTTTTTGGTAGGTTTCCCGAAACTCCGCGAAATCCTTGATTTAAAAGAATTGTTTGAGGAAACGCCCTTATCAGTTAAATTAATTGCAGTGAAAGACAAACATCTCGCTGTAATAACTATGTCGCTATAAAAATAAAAATCACAACATGAAGAAGTGGAGAAAAATTTCATTCTTATTATTCTGGAGAAACATCAGTATTGAAGTTGATGCACAGACCGAACAGAGTGGAGAGGATGGTACAAACCAACGTTGTTCTCTGGAGAGTTCTTCTTAGACGTATCGAACTAGCAAGAAAACGGATCAGCTACTCATTGTTAATGATGGCTGAAAAAGTTGTTCGTGAGCAAGATCAGAGGCCGGGCTCTCCTAGCTTCGATCAAGTGGCCTAATTCGCCCAGCTACGATGGATGTAAACTCATGCCATTATTTGTTACCTCATCCCTGTCAGTTCCACTATGCATTTTGCACTAAAGGGTTCTCAAGAAAGTGAACTGAGGGGAGTGAAGACAAACTTGCGTGATCCGGTGGGAAGACTATTATAGTTATAAGTCTTCACTGCAACCGAAGTATTGACAACACCATCGGTTCGAGGTGTACCACCGGAGTCGCCACCATTTGGACCCGAACGCCCGCCAGGATTATTGCTCGTTGATGCTTGTGAAGTACACGCTTCACTGCTGCTTCTTTAAAATCATAAGCGTTCTTTCATTGATATCTGTTTTCATTATGAAGGAAAATGTGCTTATTTCTATTAACACTTACTATTAGTGTTTTTTGATGGCAAAAATGACTGCAAAACGACAAACGATTTCGCTTCAAACATCCTTCCTTTTTGGGTGGAATGTAGCCGATAGCCTGTAAATCTCTCGCAACACTAAATCAGCGAACACAAATTTTGTCCACTGCTACCCTGAAGCGACATGAATACAGTGCTTGAAAACATTCTAGAGGTTCCTGTGAGAGTATTCAGGAAATCTGCAGCACGAATTTTCTATCCTCCATGGCTCATTGCAATGAAATGATTACATTTTGAAGAAATCGCCATTCCACATGAAGAATTCTGCACACCTTTAACATTGCTGTCTTTTTCTAATGGAACTATTTCATTTGCCTAATGCCATTTTTTACTCGTTTCCATGAATTCCTAGCAGCATATCAACGACTATAACAATGCAATCGAGATATCGGCACCTATTCAGGTCACACATTCCTTCGGATTAGATGCCGCTTGTTGGATAATATCATTTAAAAGCACAGAGCATTGAAAATTCATTTGCAGGAAGAGAAGCCTCTACAAGATCTCTCGCGGCACTGCTCATTACGACAAGGAGAGCTGCATCCTACTCGTGAAGATTTCATTTATGCGAGGAACGGAAGCAATTGCTTTAATGATGTATCTATCCACTCCATAATTCCTCGTCCTTCACTTTTTTGGAAAGGAAAATAATGCTCTCTTGGTGGCCTCAGCTCTGAAAAATGCATGTAGAATTAGCATAAGAATCACTTACTGTGTAGAAGCGACATCTTCATCTCTTATTGCTCTCATTTGAGCAAGGATATGCCTCAACATATCGGGAGCATCCAACTCATGTCGTGCTGCTTTATGAAGGCTCTATTACCGTTTGAAGCTGCAAACAATGATCAAACAATGATGTTCACCCATAAATTACACTTGATACAAAAGCAAAATTTTTCTGCCCGTCTGAAAGATCAGACGATACCGAAACTAAGAAGAATAAATAGTGGGTGATGCAAAAGAATCGGAGGGAACAATGAGGGAGCACCACTCATTTGGACGGTAATCGCCCATTCCCCCATAGCGAGCGGATTCGTTCCTTGGTTGGGCAGGAATTGCGCTGCTCCACCTAAGTGTTGGTGGGCAGCAACGCTGGAATAACATAGATCTATCGCTGTTTCCGAATGCATCTGTTAACATGTTAATAACATCTGTTATTAATTACTTTTGGACTAGTGCGCACCGATGCACTTAGTTCGAGAATGCTGATTACAGGAGCCTTCGTCTGTTATTTCAGATACTGCGATCACAGCAGGTGTCGACTACAGCGGTGTGCGTTACCTTCAGAAAGGTCCAATGTTTCGCTTATTAAAATTCCAACCTTTTGATATCTCACCTCAGTTCTATGCAAAAACTTTCCAGTTTTGTCTTTTGCAAATGCAGACTTCATTTGATGCCCTTAGTGCCATATTAGGAAGAACTGATATCGCAATTCATGCCAAATAAAAAACGATAAATAAAATTAGTGCAGAATGATGAAACCTGATCAATAATAGAGCAAAGTTTGTATTTTCTCGTTAAGCGTTGTACTTCCGAGTGATGGACCGTCTCTTGAAGTTTTTCGATTTCAGCTTCAAGAGCTTCCTTCGCACCGGTTTGCATATCACGAGCTTGCATCAGATTGCGTTGACTTATCTCGAGCACTTTGATTTGCTCACGAAGCTAAGAAAAACAGTCATCATAGCATCTAGTGAATTAAGCAAATCTGAATAACAACTCTACGACCGAAATTTTTTCTTTTACCCGAAATTACTGCGCGGTCAGTTTGAAGAGAGCTCCCGGCAGACTCTTTGGCTTCGTCCTACTGAGTCACTCCGACCAGGGGCCTTTTGTGGTGATGAATACGCTGCGTTGAAATAAGATACTGTTCCGTTCGCGTTTGTATTCGTAGTACATAATTTTTGACGCCATTTGAATAACTTCCAAAGGAATGCACGAAATCTGATAAAACATGTGAATTCGATCAGAAAGTGAGAGAATTTTGAGGCAAAAATATAGAAGAAGAGAATGAAACGCAAATGTTTCACTTCTAAGCTACGATTCGAGCTCCTGCCTGAATTTCATTGCTCACGAGATATTTGCAGTTCCGGCTTTAGATGGGCTTTCGTCGGTGCCCATTCTAGCTGCCAACTATCTCCTCCCACAGCCCTTTCCTATGGGTGCCCCCGCGGCGCAAAATGTGGACGAGCGTTGCAACAAGTAGATGGCCCGCCAACGATGAGATTTGCACGAACAAAGCGGCGTGCAGATTGTGAACTGTCCACGATCTGTTCCTAGCGTATAAGTAGCTAGCTAGCTGCACCTTGTATCGAACAACTTCTTTCCATAATAATGAGTAAAAGGCACTATTGTGGCTTTTGTGAAGCCGCAGCTTATCATTTTCTTGTGTGCTGATGACTGCATTTCTCATGTATGTCGTAAAGTTTTTCTTTAGCGGGAAACTCTTCATTAACTTACTAAATCCATCCTGGCATTTTTATGCGGTGCAGCGGAACTGCAAATATGGATATGTTATGTGAGATAGTGTGATGACGAGTTCCATCACATGGGAAGAACGCCCATCCCCTTCCATACATCTCTCACAAAACAATGTGTGTATTGTAATTGCGTCTCCATATGACTTGAGAATATCAGACAACGCCACACAAGAGCGATAAGAGGGCTCATCGGCTGTGGCAGCAAGCGAAAGACACGTTCCGCCCAGTACCGCCTCAGGCGAAAATGCACTGTTTTCGTCCACTTTAGCGTAATGTGTGTCGAAAATTTCACCTTCTGCAGGACATCGAACTAATGCTCGAAGGCCTCGCCACAGCAGTTATAAAACCGTATAAGTAGCTCCTCCTGGAGAAACGCTACTCCCGTCACGTCATAAAAGCAATTCACCTCATTCAAAACTCTTTAAGTTGAATGGCGTGTGGAAGTACTTCTTCGTCATAACAACGAACGTTCTTTAGGAAACTCATATACATATGATATCAGCTAGCACGACTTGCTTCTTCTGACTCATTTCCAGCGAGCTTCCCAACGGCTTCACTCGCTCCGGCCATGTATTACATCCCAACGTTGTTGCCGCATACCCGCTAATCCGATCGAGCAATCAACCACACGACTTACTCGAATTCTTGGCAGGTAAGTTCCGCTGCATCATGAAAACGGACTGTGAGATGAGTTCTAAGGAGGGCATTGTTACAATTCATGGTTGGGTGATCTGCGTAAGTCTGCATCATACCATCCTGGCTCCGCTGTTTAAAGGAATTCCGAGGGCGGAAGAACGACATCGCGCGAAACTGCTTTGCCGCGACCGCCATGATGACGACGTCGTTCCAGCGAAATGTTGAAAACTTTGAGCAATTTCTACGCTTCAGCTAACACATCCGGTAGGACTGAGCTTCTCATCAACCATCTTCCGATGACAAGCTTCGACATGAAAGGAATCCTTCGAATACTTGAAACGCTCAGGCAGTATGGCGTCAATTTGAAGTATACGATTTTCACTTCATGAACATGTTTCTCCAGGCCAGGAGGTATGTTACCGGTATTTGTAAAAATGGTGAGTATACAGATCGTATCAAATTCAGTTAGTAAGATGCGTTGTTTCCTGCAACAAGCGCGATGCACTTCCAATCAAAAGTGACCGAAAGTCCAAGTCTTTTCCTGCCCCACACATGGATGGCTATGCTCTCTTTTAGACAGCAGCTTATTCCTCAGTGAAAAGTTCCAAGTACATCGATGCTGTGACATAATCAACGCTTCACTTCAAATATGATAGTGGGTCTGGCATATTCCGCCCTACCTCACTGCCCGTCATATGCAAGGCAATACTCTTTTGAAACTTTTGAAGCTACAAGTAAATTTACTTCCATTCCTTTCTTACCGATTCTATGCTCTTTGCAGGACGTCTGACTATTCCATCCGTACTGCGTGTGAAAGCTATTCCATTCGTATCGTTTAATGAAACTGTGCACTATAAAACGATAAAGAGTCTTCCTGAAGGAACTGCTCAGGGAAAATATATAGGAGTTATAAATATCAGCAGGTTTACCTCCTTAGTAGCCCTTTGTGATTCATGTTGTTTTGTTAAACTTTCACTGGTGAGTTCCTTTATACGGTTGTTCAACCTTTCCACTTCCTTCGTATAGAATTTCTGATACTCAGCGTATTGCTTTTGCACCGTTTCGGCAGCTTTCAATGCGCTCTCTGTGAACTGCTGAAAAGAAAACAACAACTGAAATCGAAGTTTTGCGTGTTTCTAGAATAAGCAGAACAAAATGACAGAGTAGATGATGAAAAAGGAGAGGAAAGTGAACACTGCAGCAGCAAAGTTTCAGCGAAAAGCTCAACAAAAATAGACGAAAGGAAATTATTTAGAATGTATTTCGTCAGAAACAAAACATCAATACTAATAGTTCGGTGTCTTCGATTTGGTAAAAACTGAATGAAATGGCAATCTGATTCCATCAAAAACGTCGCATCGAAACCTCTGCAAACGCAATAAACAGATCTGATTCATAAGAGATACACTAATAGGTAAGTAATGCTTGACCAGAAAATGTAACAACATCTTTCTTGAACAGAAAACAAGATACACACATTTTCCATGCTTCAGAAGAAATTCACTTCAAGAGGGCGTTTGTGTTCATGAGGGACTCCGGAAAGCATCTCCCCATCCAAGAAATGTCACATACTCATCCTAATTCTTTAGAACTAATGAGGCTTCGGGTGAGTCCATCTAGCCAAATAAAAGACACATATTCTTCATCGCCTCTCACGAATTGGTGGGAAAAATTATTTCATATACTTTAATTGCATAAGAGCGAACATGTGCGGAAGCGCACTACAGAAGCTGACTCGATAAGGCTTTTCCGCTTTCCTCTCCTGACGAAGTTAGTCGCATAGGTTATCACAAAAATAATCTATGATAGAGAATGATGGCTTGATGTTGTTGACACTCAACCATTTATATAAATTTTAACAAAGAAGTCGTTATTTTATAAGCAAGTCGGAAAAATGGAAACTAGCCGAGTGGTACAAGAGGCACAAAAAACTTTCCTACCCTCTCGTGCCCATAATTCTTTTGCGCTTTCTGCTAAGTGGCCCTTCCAATCAAATGAAATTGGAGGCGGCCACTACATCACGTACCGATCAAGGAAGTGACGTCGGGTCATATTCGCGAAAATACCATCGAAAATGAAAAAGGAAGCATGCGTACGTCACTTATTTGAAGCACGATTTCAGAAGCGAATATACAGCAGTTATTTGTCCAGAAATGTGGACGATCAGTCGAGCCTCGTCCTTCTAATGTCTTGTAGCCGAAGGTGTGGCAATTTATTTGGTGGGATCAACTACGCCGGACTGCTTTTCTTAAGTGCCGCTGGGTTGTAGGATGCGACAAGCGAGCAAGTGCTCCATAGCAGTCTGTATGTGGGAAATTCCGGAGCTGCCGCTTGCTCATCCGGAAAGAATTAGTCAGAGTGCTACGTGCTAAAGGCTTAAAGACTATCTTTTCCTTCCTACTGACTCCATTCTGGGTGGGTTATCGCAGAGATCGTCCTAACGCCCTTGTTAGAAACATTAAATTTCATAACTGTGCTTTCAGTGGTTCTTCAACTGAAATTACTGCACGTATATATATATATATATATATATATATATATATATATATATATATATATATATATATATATATATATATATATATATATATATATATATATATACGCTCAGACGCATTGTTACCATAATACTTTGGAAAGTTCGGCTTTTAAAAGCCTGTAACACGTGCTTGAAAGTGCCAAAGAATTAAGCGGCGCGATCTGCGCTGCTGGTTCTACTCGTTAAATCAACGAGCTGCAGAGGATGACAACCAATATGAGGCTGGAGTCGTCACTCATATGAACAAAGTGCAATAACGTATTCATATTCTAAGCGGCTCGATCCCCCATATAGATTTGTCAGAGGCATTCGTTTTCGGGAGGTGAAGAGCAGGAAATGGAAAAAGGACCGACTGCAAAATGCATGGAATTTTTTCACACCGTAAATTTTTGAACCCTTTCACAGTTGATAAAAGCAATTGTTGACATATGTGGCCGACAATGCCGTGCCCACTACCCGCGAAATCTCGCAGCTGTAATTGATTAATCGTGAGGTGATGCTATAAAATAGACACAGCATATTTAAGTGTGTTTTGTGAATTTACCAAAGCGCATATAAGCGGCGGTATTATGCATTCTTGGCAAAGATCTCATTGTGTTTTCTTGTTTTCGAATATCGTCTAGATGGTAAAATGAAAGCGAGTTTTCACTGCATCTCGCGAATCTCCTTCATGTTAGCCTATTCGAGAAAGTCATTTTCCCATCTGAAGCTCATGAACTCCGCAAGTCCCTCTCCAAAACTGTTCATGCACATTGTTTGATCCTTAATTAACACTAACTTATAGCAAATCTAAGAATCGTCACGGAACTGGCCAAGCGGGTTATTATAAGTTTCTTAATTAAAACAACCATGCAAAGAGGCAGAAATACATATATAACAGGGACATGTGGTCCTCCAATACATTTCCCAGGAAATTCACAAAACACAAGCAAAAGGAACTAATTCATGAAGTGAGTCGAGCATTCGTTCATCGAAGAGAAGTGGACAAAAAAAAACCCGTGCCTTGCCTATATGCGAGTTTTGGCATGCACCGCCTTGTATAAAGCGGAAACGGCAAACCGAGTATTTGTCATGCAGCTGGCGAACCTCGGAGCCGGCCTGGGCGACAGCCGGGGAACAGCTCTCACTCGCGTCGCCTTCTTTGTTGCTGGTGAAGTGAGAACGTTCAATTTCCCATAAGGCCTTGTCAGCGTTATGCGCATCTTTGGTCAATTTCAACTCGGTGGACAAGCGGTTTACTTCGGCTTCCAGCATCGCGATCTGCTTGGTCTGCAAGCGGCAAGATAAATATTGCACCTACAACGAGCTCACTCTCTACTCCAGGCTGAGTGAACCTACTCCTGAACCCAACATCAACCGACGACTGGAAACATTGGCCAATAAATTAACCGAGACTTTGAGGTGAATGATACTAGCAAGAAGTCTACAAAGCTCATTCTTTACAGGACTAGTAAAGATTATTTATGGAACGAAATGAAAACCAAAACGTAACAAACATCTGCGATGCGAGGAAGTTTTCTTTGAGATGTATGTTAGCAAAGTGCAAACCATATCAGCGCATTTCTGAGAGAGGTCGCTCTGTCGTTTCGTTTCCTTCTCCATTCGTTGTTGTTCTTCGGCCACCTTTCTCTCGAATGTGCACAGTGCCTCACGATTGTAATCTCGCTCACGACGTGCTTGCACAAGCTGAATTTCAATCAGCGTAACCTCAACGGTTCATAATCGCCCATAGAGGTATTTTCTGAGAGCAGAGCAGAAAAAAAAACAATTTGTCTTGAAGTGAAAAGACGCAAAGCTCAGTGTCCATTTCACAGAAAAGGAGCGAAATGTGATCGCTTTCAAGGTATTTAAAGCTGTACTTCTTGTTGTTTGTCTAATTTTCTCAAGCGCGTTTCTCACTTAAACTTCATTTCAAATTTCTTACCCATCAATCCGATTATTTTCTAAATCTCACAAGTGAATATTTTTTCGCTTCCATCTTTTCATCTTCAGATCTCAGCTCTTCTTTTCTCTTGCATATCTGTATCTTAGCTTCCGCGTTCCTTTTAAAGCTTTTTCTACTTGATTCCTTTACTTCTGTCATCTCTATCGCGCGCCCCTCTGTATGCAAAACGTAATGAAGTCCGACACATTTTGCGCATATGAAGAGCAAGCAGAGAAAGCGATCCGACAAATGTTTTATGGCGACCGATGACATTTTCCCTCACTAAGCATAGGTGTTCGATCGGAGGTCAGATTGTAGGGGTGGGCCGCATTCAGTGACATCCTTTTAGCTTGAGCTGCATGTGTTCTTTTTTCTCGTGTGTGGAAAAATCTCCTAAGAAATTCCGAACAAATCACTTCCAATCCAAATTTAAAGTCACGTTTTTTTTGGAATTCTACAAAATTAGTTCTATCAAACTTATTCTGCGAGAATGAATGAAATCTTGCTCATTTTTGCAAGCAATTATGCAGTTCGATGCATATATTAAACTCTTTTCTCATTAAGAAGAACAAAACACTTCAATACTGCATAATCATCTGTTATAAGAGGATAAAAGAACAAAGAAATCGGGACGAACACTCTAAAAGCGTAGTAAATTAGGCGTTGTTCTTCGGCCGTTGCATTTTGTTCGATAATCCAAAAGTTTTTACCGTCTCCACCAAAACCTAGTCTTGTTTGCTCTGAGGGTCTAGAACTGAGTAGAGGGAAGCATGGAAACATAGACAGAAGGAGAAAGTAGATGCAGAAGCTCTGATACAAACGTGCATTAAACCACGGCGGGAAATCAACGTCCCAAGATGTACGTAACGAACTCTTTGTTGGCACAAAATATTTCTGAAACTCGTCAGCTATGAGTTTCTTGGATGCTCAAGGAACCAAAAGAACTTATACCGCTATAAATTGGGTTGCTGATGATGAAAGATTCATTTCACATGAGCATAACATATCATTACTGCTCAGAAGACCGAGTGTTTCTAGGATCGTGCTGCCATAACTAGGAACTTGAAGCCTAGAAGGAAAGAGGACTGTGCGATGGTGGATGCTGATGTCTTGCAACAAGTTTTCGGCATGCTATCCCTTTTCAGGTCTGACAAACATCCCACGCGCACACGAAATGCATCGCCCACCTGTGAATGAAGGGATTTGTTTGTGTCCTCCATAATTTTCATTCGACTTGCAAACTTCTGCTGTAGTGCGTCGAACTCAACATTTCGAATCTACAAGTTCTCTCGATTAAGAAGAATAAAAAATAGAGCAATTTTTGAACATCTCTTTATTCTCGAAGGTGGAATGGACATCTTATTGAACATCTTCTCAAGGAGTTTCTTGTTCAGAGTGAAGAACAGTAAGGTTGATTCTTTTTGAATGAAAATAACTTAGAATGACAACAGAGTGAAAAATGGGGTGAGCGATAAAGTCCGATATGGGGCCAGAACATTTTGATGGCTCCCAAGTGGCAGATCTTCTATCAAGCCTGCAACCACGGAAACCGTGAAAAATACACATTATCTTAAAAAGCAATGGACCTAATTGTTGAAGTTGCATTCCCTTGACCCTCTTCAAAAAAGTGCACTGCAGGAAAACCATATAATCAAGCCTCATAAATGATTTCTAAGGCACTCATTCTCGAATTTCCTCATAATAAATGCTACATTTTCTGGCTATTATTAGCATACTTATGTGAACTTTCAACGCATGAGGAAACGTAAAACGATAGATAAATAGGAGATAACACATAAAGAAAACCTTTTCATCCGTTCGGACTTTATGCTGTAGATTATCCTTATCTCTCGTCCAATTTTGTTGAGTCTTCGATAATTCAGACTGCAGTTCTTCATTTTGAAGTTTCAACTTGCCAATTTCCATCGCCTGCTCACTATTCTGCAAAAGTCGCCAATGAAGGTGAGAACTCAAAAAATAGACCAATGTTGCGGGTGAATATTGGTATTCCATGCCTAGAAACGCCAGAAAAGTACTCTTTCAACAAAGGAAGCAAAAATATTTCGAACGATCTTAAAATCCTCATTTATGTCTCGTAAATATTAGGATATCTATGATCCGCTCTGATCGACCGTAATCGGCTAGTTAGGGAATCAAAAAGTAAATCTGGTAATATAAGATATGCATGGCCGCTGCGATTCATGATGAGAACATCGATCTCAAGCTATTCTAAAATCGTTGTTATGTGAAGGTTACAGTTATCGGAAAATGCGCATGCATTCTCTAGAAGAAGCCATATTAATACTAAAGTAAACATAAACTAAAAAATCGATGCGAAAATACAAAGAAAGAAGATATGTCGAAGTAACAGCATATTATTTGCATTTAGTAGCAATATTTCTAAGACAGTAATTATAGTCTGCAGGCAAACGTCGAAAAGACGCAACTGTTTTCTCGAGAAGAGCGATTTCTTCACGCAAGTCGTCCACATCCGACTTGCTATTGTCTCGCTTCTTGAGTTCAGGCGATGTTCTCACGGGAATAGTGGCGTATATCGGCTCTGAAGGGCAACTATAGTTTACAGGAAACTTTATGGCAAACCGATTTGATTTTGAACACGCAATTAAATGAATAGTCAATGATACAAAATAGAAGAAAATTTGAAGGAAAGCTTAGTACACTACGAAAAGGAAAATCAAAGATGAAAACTCTGTCGCCAAAAACCTTTGGAGCAGCTGACTTTTTCGAAGGCAAATTTTCAGTACGCCTTCAAAGTAGGCGAATATGTAGTAGAACTTCGATTCTTCGGCCATCGAATCAGTTACTACGTATTTCAGGAAAAGAGGCAGCTTTTCTCGACACTCACCATCTCGACCGCCAGAATCGCCCCCGGCTTTCGACTGTTCTCGTAATGCGACATTCTCGGCTTCAAGTCGCTCCTTCTCTTCATTCCACATCTTCTCTTTCTTCTGATGCAAATTACGCAGTTTCTCTGAAACCGATGAAATACGTGTCGCTTAGCAATACTCAAATAAAATCAAACAGCTTATTTCCGTTCAAAGGGCATTTCGTAAGGGCCAGTTGAGTTTCCTTCCCCACAGACAAGAAATTTGATAACGTGCCTCGTGCTCTCATTACCGGGCGGGTGCTCTTGACTGCGCGCAGGAAGCACTCCTCCTGATGAGTCGGCGCGGACAGTACAGTGGTACATACGTAGATACGTTAATGCGAACAATATTCGATTAGTAATTTCATTCATTTGCAAAATGGACATTTCAGGATGCATAACAGTCATGCATATCTGTCACATAAAATGAACATATGTGGATGTCATATTCAATTAAACGCGCATTCATATACTATAAAATTTATTTGATTGGGGGCCGGAGAGTTAAAGACCTTTGTGTTCGGAGTACAAATGAAATCGAGCATTAGCTGAAATTCCCAACTCTAGAATTTTCAAACAAAACATGGCTAAAGCCAAGATAAATGCAAATGGTGCTGACTCTTTGACAACTTTTACGCATCTGAAAAGACTAGTGAATGACGTGAAAATAGTATATGCATATTACGGCGTTATCGTTCTCGACAACCATATTAAAGCGTAATTCCGGCAATTTCTAGGATGTCGATCAAAAATAAAGGAAACTGACTTGTTGTCCGGAATGTAATGCCGAAAATACAGCCGTTAAATTTTTTGATTAAAACTGAATGAAGGGATTAAACCTGAGAGCGGCCATTTGCGCCATTGAAACCGATCTTTGGCCACTCCGCCTATTTGCTGCGTGCGGCGAGCATTCGCTTACCTAAGTCAACGATGGTATCCTCCGTTCTCTTCTTCAATGCAGTCAGTTCAGCTTTCGATTTAGCACGCTCTTGTGAGAATTTTTCACGTTCTTTATCGTATAAAGATTCCAACTTTTTGTACTTGATCTCATATTCCCTGGCTGATTTGTGATCAGCTTCGATTTCCTGAAATTCAGAAGGAAAACACGTGACGCAAACTCAATGTGCACGCTTCGTTTAACTGAATGGAAAGATTCAAAGGATGGAAGGATTCTATTAAACTGCTAACGTTTTGTTATGGCGAAAAAAGTAACTAGATCAATAAAACCTACACAGACGTTTTTCTTAAGAGCGCAGCCTACCCGCAAAATATGACGGATTTCTGTACGACGATTAGGTGCAAACGAGATAGGATTACTTATTTGGCTGAATATGTTCAAAACGGCCACCACAAATTAATGGGACCTTCTCCACTTATAAATCTCATAATAAAAAAGACTTCAATTATAATACTGCTATACAACTTCAGCGATAAGATTTTTTTCAAGCTTCAAACTAACCTGTATTTCTTTCTTCAATTTCTGAAGTTCCACTTTGAGTCTTTCGCATTTCTCGTCACGCTCCTGGATCATACGGGTCTTCTCATTAAGTGCGATTGCCTTTGACTCAATAAGCTGATTCTGCTCTTCCACACATTTCTCCGCGTTCACCAGTTTTGAATTTAAATGCCTGATCTGAAACAGATTATGATGGTAACATATGAAGTCCAAAAAATCTAGTATTTATATTTTCCCATCACAACATAATATAAATTAGTACATCTGATACAATTTCATCGCCACACTAAAAGCGCCTTTAAGGCTGTGATTGGCGCGTCTCATGTAAAAACATTTCTTTCGCCATTTATCACAGAAAAACACGTTTCACGAAATACAAAAGATAGACTGGATGAAGCCCAAAGATTCGTTGAGAAAAAGAGGTCAAATGAGGGAACACCAACGAAAAGAAGTCATCAGACATATCCAGATAGAGTGCAGCTGCAGCTTCTTTCATGCCACTTATTGCCTGTCACCATCGATTCTCGTATATGGTCGATCCAGCCACTTGTTTCGCAATATGCGCTTCCCACCCATTATTGCACTATTGCTGACTTATGCAAAGTGAAGAGAAAATAATGTATAAACTAGCGATGTTTAGAAATATCTCATAGAAAAATTGTGTTTGTTCGTTAGAAGTAGTAAATACAGAAAATTTCAATCCTAATGAAGTGAGATGCTAACCTCAAGCTCGAAAGACTGCCGCTGCTTCTCTATCTCAACCGTCCACCGGTCCTCTGTTTGCAGCACTTGATTAGTGAGGTCCTGAAATAAAGGACAGAAGATACGTACCCCCATAAACAAGCACAAATGCATTTAGAATTACTACGTGAAATAAACCACGACAAAAAATGTCCACAGTGTCCCTTTTTTCCTCCCTCTGTTTCGTTCGCATCATCGTACACAGTAAGGAACAATATAGAATTACTGAAAGGTTTTTTATCAAGTTGTCAACTATTGTACTTCGAAAACCGTGATTAGAGAGATGAGGTGTTAGTTAAAATCTATTCATATCCCTCCAAAATGCATATTCCTGTGCATCACAGCTGTCAGAAACCTACAATAATGATTGTTTCAGAAAGCCGCAGCGAAGAAGAATGCTGTGAAAATAAAAAAAGGTAGCAAGCACAACATATTGTCATTTAACTGGCTATTCAAATGATCATCATTTCAGTTGCCAGATTTGGTTGTCGTCTTATACTGCATCCGATTACCAGTGAAGCAGAAATTCTTCAGAAAAGAAGAGCCAGAGTGCTCACACATGAGAGTATCATATCATCATCAAGCTTTACAGGGGTATGTTTTTGAGTTTGGGGACTCGAAAGCCTTCGCTAATAAAAGAAAGAAAAACCTCATTGTTGACCTGCAGCGGCAGCCCTAGATGAGCCTTTCTCACTATATGACGCCAACCCTTCGAAAGGTTTGAAGTGCTGAGAAAGCTCGGCAGCAGATGTTATGCACTTGATTTCTTCAAACAGCTGGCCAATAAATCCAGAACTCTCACCCAGGTTACAACTATTCCTCTTCTATGATGTTTGACAAGCTTCGCCAGAGGTACGTTGTCACATGACGCATCGGAAAACCCTGTTCTTTAATTTGACTCTACCTCGCCTTGTCAGCTTCGTGTATAGCCAAGCAGCGGCACAAATCAGTCGCCAGAAGCGAAGCTTGGAACTTTTAAATTGCTGCCTTTCGGAAACAACATCTTTGGAACCCCTCGCCCCTAGAGCACTGTCCTGCGAAGGTTCGACACTATTATACGCAAGCGCACCGAGATCTTTCCCTCCTAATGATACTTCTGCTCAGAGGCTGAATTGTTGAGATATGTGAGCACGCTTAAATTTGGGAAGCTTTATAGGGCAGCTGAAGACATCGGAAAATGAAAGGCAAACTCCAATTGGGTGATTGCACAGCGAAGTTGTCGCCCTTTACTTAACTCTCTTTTTTGCGATTTCTTGAAAGATCCATTGCGATGAAGTTGTGAGAACTGGAGTCGCAAGTAATATGTCGTTCGAAATAACATAAATTTAATTTTGCTTCGAATAAAGTGAATGCATATTCAGTGCTCTAAATCACGAAGCTTACAGGATAGTACAGTTTGAATAATCGATGAAATAGCAATAATTGCAAGGCAGTGTTTTATGGACGTATGGAAGCAATAATCCTTGCTGTTGGTACAAATCATAAAAGTATTTCGTGAGATTAGATAGGAAAGTGGATGAGCGAAAGATGTAGAAATAGTGGATGAAATTGCTCGTCTGCATATCGAAATCAAACAACTCTGAAGTGCAATGCGCTTAAGCCTTTGCAAAGAACAAGAAACTCGTGCTAGAGGATAACGCATTGCACTGCAGCGTGCTCATAAGTCGCCGATTTGCTTTCTATGCGGATCGGTTATCAGCACGAAAGTTTCAAACTTGAGTTGTTAAAGTCGTGCTAATTTATCATCACAAAAACGTCTCCTCGGCTCTTGGCTTCTAAGTTGGAGAACAGATCGAGATAAGTACGGTAAGTGTGGAGGATAAGAGTCTTAAATATTTATAACAGCGAGAAGTACTAAGAGGCAAAAGGTTCGCTCACAACAACTCTTCTACTTCAAGCACCTTGAATGACGCTAATTATCTTTAGTTCTATGCTGAGGGTTGTAGAAGATAGCTTGCCGATAAAACTTTCGAACTAAACTATCTGCTATTAAGCGGCAAACGTTTTCACCTTATTCTTTTTCTTGTAGAAAATGATTTCGTCACGTTGCGAGTCAATGAATGCCTCATTCTCTTTGCATCTCTGGCATGGTTTCGCGTCGATTTTTAGTGCTTCCTTGACGGGTGATTTACGGATGAAATTCGGATTGTTCAGCTGTAAGAAAACCGTTCAATGATTAGAAAGAGAAATCCCATCGATTTTAAGTGCTGAAACCGAAGAAGAAAACTCTTATCAGAGTGACTGCTTAATTTTTTTCTCTGAGTCCATCATAACAAGTTCATCATAAAGTTGATGATAAATCCGCTAATCCCACAAACTATCGAATATTAAATAACACTTTGATCTCCTAGACTTATGGCATTCATTTGGCACGTAGCCATAGCAATAGATCAGGACGAAACTAGCAAACATGACCTTCTTCTACAAATGTTACCAAACGCTGGGTAGATGTGCTGCACCTGTGAAGTCAAATCCGATGACTTCTTAATGTATCTGTGCATAAGAATGGCGCTTTTGGGTTACTGGAGGAAAGGGCAGCGAATTAATCTAAGGCAAGGAATAGATATCTTCATAGAGAAGGAAGAATTGACTAGGGCTATGCTGTGATAACTTCTTTCGAAAATCAGTCGTTTTGCTCAATGTCGAGAAATAGAAGCTAGTACATCATCCTTTTGTTCACGACGAGAAGCTCAAGCTTCTTTCTTTCTTCCTCCACCCTTCTCTCCCTGTACAAGTTATCGGGCAGCGAAGTCTATGATGAGAATGAAACACTTCTCCATAAGTTTGTCATCGACTATTCCAACGACTCCTCTTCGTAGTTCTGAGAAGCACAGAAGAAAGAATTCAAAAACTTCAGTTAGTGACATTACATTTGCTTATTTCACAGCTCAGAAACTCGTGGATTACCTTGTGAGCTTCGAGTAGTTGATGCACGTTGTTAAGTTCAGAGATCACATTGGCCAACTCAGCAATGATTGTTGCGCTGTTATCTTTTGAAAGTGACCGTCGTCTCTCATCCTGCATTCTCAGTCATTAGGTACAGAATGGACGCAACATTGTCGCCTTTAAAGATTTGTTGAACAAGTCCTCTTTTTTTCTCATAAGGGGAAACCCTACGACTTCTAGGTGAAAAATCTATGGATATTATGCGGTATTTCATTCGTATGAGCGGAATCGTCAACCTGCGTAAAAAAGAAAAATTGCAGAAATCAGCCAATAAGAAAGCAGAATAGGTCGTTCGGCAGTTCATTATATAGCATTTTCTGGTAAGAGGTTCGGATAAAACTTACACCCCTGAGTAGATGCCAGATTCCAGTAAAACACACATTCATGGTACCTCTCCTGAAGCCGTCTTCATTCATTCTACAGTTTGAGATGTGCCCCCAAAGAGTTTCATCGGGCATAGGAGTTTAACAGATATTGTCGCTCTCATTATGCACATATGCGCCATTCACTTCGTTTGCAAATAATCACTACTCCATAAAGCAGGCATCAGATTTGCAACGCAAGGAAGGACGAAAGCCAATTGGAAATAGATACCTTTTGCGCGTTATCGATTTTCTCGATTTGTTTGCATATACGATTGGTTTGCGTTTCCACTGACGCTAACACTTCGCAGCATTGTTCAATCTGTAAGATGACATATACGTGGAATGCGATCGATCCAGGGTGTAACTAGTGGAGAAAAGAGAGAGGACATGGCGAAAAGCGAATAGGCAACTGCACAATTTGAGACCTATCTTATGTTACCCAGTACCTTTCTAGAGTCAAACCATAGCGTTTTATCCAGTTCACTATTCCGATGATCTTAACAGTTGGTCAACAAAGGCCACTTGAATGCTTTTGAGGTTTCTTTGCAAATAATATCTAGCGCATTCTATCGGACGAACGAAACAGCGACCCTAATTACAACAGTAGGCGAAATAATAGGCGTGGATAAACAAGAACGGATACCTCATCGGTTGTTGCAGTACCTCCTTGAACTTCGATAAGCGTTGCTTTAGCCCTCTCTTCGCTGAGTTCTCTTTCCAGTTCTTCGCACTTCTTTTTTAACGCGTCCTGCATCAGAGAACTCAAAAATGATGTAAATTTTTCGAAATTAAATCTGTTCAAGTAGACTGCAAATAAGAACTCCCTCATCCAGCCGGGCTAACCAGCCGCTTTCATAAGTTAGAAAGAATAATGATTACGCCGACTAGTGCCCTGCGTTTCAATAGTCGAGTCGTTTCGAGTAAACGCCCAAATGAAAATACGCCTCTTATGCAGCTCCGCCGTTGCACAGTAAGCAGTTGCCTGCTATAAAACGCATCTAGTTTTTCATCTTTACACGCCTAGCAGTTCTCATTCTGTTAGTAACCTCGGCAATACCTGAGTCTTAACTGTGAGATATACATGTGAATATGCGTACAGTTATGATGTAGCCAACGTGTGACTTGCAAGTGCACGTTATAAAAGCGAATAAGGCTGAATGATAAAACATCGACAAAGAAATTCTTCCTAGAGCAGTTCAAAGAATTTGTCGCAAACGTATGGTACGCCTGAGATGAATCATATCTGAGATGAATCAAAGCGTTATAACGAGTCGTGCTCCATTTTGTACGAGTATGTTACGACATACAGTGGAGAGTGATACAGATAGGTGAAACAGTCGACTATATCCTCCCTATCGCTCGTTATGGGGCGCAGCCAACTCTCGCGCATATTCTAGAGAGTCGTTTCGATATTTTAAGTCCCTCGAAATCATGAACCTCCAAAAGAAGTCGAAGTCTCCTTAAAATTCGAGTGCCCCCGTGAAATGAAAAGTCGCCGAACTTCAGTGGACCGCAAAGATGAACAGCGCTATTGCTGAGGACATGAGTTCAGGCGGATGAAGGTGTTCAAGAGCGAACCCCTAGCTTATCCTGGTTTCATTGAACAATCCACTTTGGTGGAATCGTATACGGGCACAGCAAAGTAGACAGCGCTTGTGTGTGCGGCATGAGACAGGGTTTGAAATCTGGGAGATGAGAAATGAGTTTTTTTCAGCTTCGAGTTTTGCAAACACTCATGACCGAACTTGTGAGCATCAGTCGGCACCAAGAAAGCCAAAACATTTCCACACTGCGAATATCAAATGTCCTCATTGCTGTAAGAATAACGAGAGAGGGATCAAACGCAAGCCCCATCTGCAACAAAAAATGGATGTATGCTTACCAAATATGCGACTTCATCGATCGCCTCTACGGCGATACTTCGGTGGAAACTGTCGTAGCGCTCATTGGCAAGGGCTAACTGACTATTGAGGGTTTCCACCTAAAAGAGCATCCCGTTACCTCAATAGCCTTTACTTGACATAACTAGGTGCAGACAATTGAAAAAAAGCGCGAAGAAGTAAAAAGGAATATTCAAAACTTTCATCTTCTCTTACAAAACGTATCAGCATACCTCTATAAAAATATAAGATTTTGAGTCCTTCGAACACACTAAGCAAAAGCTACAAATTAGGAGAGAGGACCCGGAGTCGATATTTGTTTTGTGGGCTGATTATCGACAGAAGTGTAGAGCTCAATTTAGCAACGTATCGATATGCACAGGTATGGTTTAACAACACAGTAAGTACAACAAAACAAAGAATTAAACCCTGTAATTAGTACTGCAAAGTGAGAACCTCATCAGTACTTATTACGTACTAGGAAGAGGAATTAGAATGATCAGGGTTCATTCTCAACCTCACATCGTATTGTGCAGTGTTTTGGATCATTTGATGATGAGGTATGCCAAATGCTCAACTATCATCGTTGTGCACTATGCTACTTGTGAAGAATAAAGTAAACTAAATGCAAACAGTGGTAGGATCTGTCTCTATCCACTATCCCCTAGGTGCGTGTAAGTGCTCTGACTGTGCCGATGGGCTGCGATCGCGCAACATATATCGGTCGGCCGCGAATCGCAGACCACGAATAGAAGGCCCAGGTGGTTCATTCTGATCAGCCGGATCATCCGACGGGTTTGATTACCTATATGCGAAATCATCGATGCTTCTGATTCCCTGCTGGACGATCTTTGTGTGCTCTAGTATGCTCGTGTCTATCAATAACAGTAGTTTGTCCCTGTGGAGGTGAAACTGCTCTCTCCCAGAAAGACAATATGAAGGACTTTTGTCCACATGGAACGAGAGGCCAATTATCCCCACGAACCAAAGCCGTCAAGCATTGCGGATCGGCTTCCTTGAGTGTTCTTCGCCAGCATAGCACACGTGCACACCTACTTAGGACGTCAATAGAGTGCTCAGAATTCCAAAAGATGACGAACCCTGGAAGCCAGTGCGACCAACTTCTGGTTGTCGGACTGCAACATCAGTTTCTTGAGCTCCAGGAGTTCGTTTTCCATTATTTTCACATGCTCCTTCTCTATCCTTAGCTCGGTTTGCGCTGCAACCACAAATTTGTAAATCCAGGTGACATTACGTTATGGGTAAAATTTTGGCGAATCCCAGCTCCTTTTAAAGCGAAACACCTCATCGTCACGTGTTGGCTCTCATATTTTATTCTTTCACTAGCTCCCGTATTATGAAGTACCAGCAACACGATAGAGTAAATCTGTTAATTTGTCCCTCTCTGATTTGACAACAGCACACAGTAATGACAGTTACTGTATTTGTTGCTGTCTTGAAAGCAACGAAAAATTGGCGCAGGAATTGAATATAACTTTTACCACAGTGACAAGACCATAAACAGGTTGAGAAGTAAATAAACAATTTGCATCGAAAAATAAATCAACAGGCGTACTGGCGTGCATGAATTCTGTTTGACTACCGGTTTCGTCGTTAAGCGGTGAAAGTGTTTCGCTTTGACGTTTCAGCTGTAGGCTCAACTCCATATTTTTACGCTCGAGCTCAGTGATTTTTGCTATCATATCTCCCGCATCTCGTTGCATCTCTGCTGACACATCAAAACGAGTGAACTGAAATAGGCAATTTTTATATTTTTCAGCAACGCATTCTTTATTTATGGCTGTTATTTAGGATTAATAGAAAAATGGGCATCAGTGGGAAGTGGCATCAGAAGCCAGCGACTTTCCTTGACAGCGTGCGATAGTCATAAAACACTGAGATCAAGGAACACCCCCATTTCGCTAGCAGATCTTTTGCAACAAATAACAACCTGCTAGAGTACTTCATCGCTCATACGGAAATGCAGAAACTACTGCGAATGAGACTGCGGAGATATTAACAGATGCGATAGAGAAGCAAAAACGCCAAAGAAGCAAGCACAACATGTGCATTTTGCAACCCCTTTTCACAAAGAGTCGAAAAGCAATGGTATGCCGCTGCTCCTGTTTTGACCACAGTCAATCGTTGGGACAAGAATTTGCACAAACACGGTTGCGTTTTCCGCTTTCACTTTCGTTTTCCTTCGGAAGAGGCAGGAGGGCGGAGGGGGGGGGGGGGGGGGGGGGGGGGGGAGCACTTTGGTCCTACAAATTATAACAGAAACTGCACCTTCGGCTTAGGATGAACCCAACAATCCATGAACTGGCCGCCCAAAAAAATGGTGTCACGACTGCCCGTGTAGTCAACGTAAGAATCGAAGAGGTCTCTGCGTGGAAAGAGGAAAACTTGAGGTTTTAGACGCGCAAACATAATATATTCTTGTTGGCGCTTGGGTGCGCTGCTCTCTAAAATCGTTTTCACCAAAAATTCTTGGCTGATTATATGCCGACTACGAAGGTTTGAACTCAAGTGAGCCGCGATTGCGCTTAAATATCTTTTTATTGGGTAGTTCTTACATTCGTTTGTTTCCTTCCCCATGTTCCCCTTCAGTTTAATTCAGCTCTATGCCTCGAACTCCTCTCTATTCACTGAATAAACATCGATGAATAAAAGTTGCTTCAAACATTACGCCCATAAGTTGCAGAACGTGGATACTGCGTATCAACAAGAAAGACAAACCTTATTTCCACCAGCACCTTCGGGTCCTTCTCGGAAGAATTTCTTTGAATCCATCTCCATCTCCAAGATCCTGCAAGGCCATTTAAGTTTCATTCATGAAAAAAATGAAAAACAAATACAGAAAAGTCTTGAACAGAAGGCTTCCTTGAGGGCGAGCAAGAGCACGAATAAGAATGAGACCAGTGATCGAGGCATGTTCGATCCGCCGTCAGGGTTGCATATTACTCCACGTAGATTGTGAAGATAGCTAGAATTGCGCACCACGCGTAGTTCCTCTGCGACCCAAGAAGAGAGAAAGGGGAGGGAGGGGGGACGGGGGAAGTGAGAAGGACAAGGAAGTCGAGAAAGCAAGTAGTCGGCCCATTTGAGCACCATGGGCTGAAGTAATGGAATATATCCTTCCGAAATTAGTGAAGAAAATTGCATTCAGCTATAGCTTATGGGTTGCAAAGATAAGGGTCACATTGGAAGCACAAGGTAAGTGGCACACTGTGTCGCATTCGACGGGGAGAAAACCTTGTAGAGATTGGAAGGCCTAATGCAAATTCAAGTTTGTAGTAAACAGCAACTCAAACCAGCGATGCCAATTACTCCTATTTTGGCTTGCCAAACAGTTTTTGTTCAAGGCATGGTTTCGCATTTTCGCTTTCATCGCATATACAGAAGAGATGGTTCCACCCAAATTTGCTTCACTTACCCTTCTTAATATCTAATATTGTTATCATCCTAAGATCGGATCGCTCTCATGAGTTGCCCACCATTTTCACTTTCTGTTTCATTTTTGTCCAGACTGTAAAACAAAAATGAAACTGTCCAAAATGTTAGCCATTCCTTCCTGTCATATTCTTCGCCCTTATATTGACTAACGAGGTATTCCTATGAAGATACAAAGTTGCCACACCCCCCTCTCCCTACTCTTCACCGAAAAGTTCGTCTCGCCCATACTGAGTCAACTTTGAATGCATAACTGAATGACTGGCGATAGTATTTCGACACATCATGGATGCATAAACAAATTTAATGAAGGAGTTATTGATTCACTTCTTGGCAAGGTGAACATTTTTCTTTTCGAGTCGATCGACTTTTGTTGAGAGATGTTCCACTTCGTGCTCGGCTAGTTCCAGTTGAATCTGAGCGTGGCCTTCGCTAAAAACACAACTTTTTAGAGCGTAAAAAACAACGGCATAAAAGCAACATGGAGATGACAGGAACAGACATAACAGTGTTACGAACATCTCAACATTACAGCACTGACAGCTTGTGGTTGGCGGTGTGTTTACATTATGCGAACATTTTTGCCTCTTTCATTCATGTGAAAGAATGACGACTTCATTCGACAAAATGTCAGCTGAAACTTTTTCTTCTTAGCCTCGTTTTTCTTTTATGCAGCATATGAAATTGGCGAGTTTTTTTTTGCGCCCCACGCTCGTTTCGTTCACTTGTTACCACCCAGTTCAGCAGAATTAAAAATCCACTTGCTAAACCTAAGGATAGAACTTCATCAGAGACATATGGTCAAATTCAAACAAAACCCCACTCCTGTGAGGCTCAGTAGCCTTAGTTATAGCAAAACAAACACGCAACTACCGCACTACCCAACATCTTTCAGTGAATTGCTGAATGGGAAAAGGACGTTGCATACTAGCGACGATCGAGAATGACGAAACTTTTGCATTAGTGTTGCAAATTTGGCAATTGTGCAACCACCGATAAGGTATTATTATAGTAGGATCAGTGATATAAACTGTTTTGTTTCAAAGCACGGATGCGCTAAATGCGTTATCAAGAGTGGTTCCATAGTTGCTCGCAAAAAACACCGTGGTACTTAGATGGAAATCAAAGAAGTCCGAAGTGTGAGGTCATGCAGTCGGTGCGGTTAGAATGCAATCAAACAACGTAAAGGCGTACTTGTGAATCCACTGACCTGACAGAGCGAACCATCGGAGGTCGTTTCGCGCTGGTCATTCGTGTCAATTTTCTCACCAGCTCTTCGTTCTCGTTTTCAGCGTCCTGAATTCAATATGTCCTTTTATCCTATGGGCTATAATAAAGTGTGACTTATTTGAAAGCAACAACGCTCATGCATTAGCGTCGCATTAAACTGCTTTTGTTTGAATTCTCAGAAAAGGCTGCAAAATTCAAGGATCTCATTTACAGTTAATGCCTGTCGACAGCAAAATCCTTGCAAGGCTCATTCTACTCTGCAAATCCCCCCCCCTCACCTGATTATAACTATTATCGCTTGATCGTTAAATCTTAATGAGCGGCCTCGAAAACCATCCAGGGATCACCAGAAACCATTCGCCGCTGACTTCGAGGCACCCGCATTTCGGTAGGTTCCGAAATTCGAGATCCTTCACCCATCTCTGCGCAACCTTCGGATGTCAATCAATGGCTCAGAAGTCTAAGGAGCCGAATGTGAACACTAATGAGGACCACCGGACATCAGGGGACACTTAACGTCAGGGCGGAATCGGAAACATAACTCAGAGGGTTGCCACCGTTGCAACAGAAACCTTGGAATTTTCCCGCTACTGCAGATTGCTTCCACCTAGTGCAGCAAAATCCAAACTGTCCGCTTCCATCGTTACGCAGCAAAATCTAAGAAATTATTGCTGATATCTCAATACTTGTTTTAATTAGAATACTGGCACCTTCATACGATCTCCCCTTATTCGGATACTTTTAAATGCTCCCTGATGACACCTCTCATCCATTCTTCGATCCTTAAGGCTACCGGTTACCGCTTTTTTGGGAGCTTTGGACGCTAATACCCAGTTCTTCATTCAGTTCAGAAACTTTGAACACGTTTGATTGCAAATGAGTGCGAGAACGGAGGATTACTCATTTGCAATGCACTTCCTCTTCCTGTCCAAAATGCAGTCATAGCAGCCCTTTGCATGGGCAAAGTGCAAGCAACGGGCAAAAAAGAGTGGATGAAATCACCATATTAATGCAATGGGGATATTGTGAAGTGTGGGCGGTGCCCACCAAATTGCATTATGAACATCGAGAGCGAGTCAGTCAAGAAATATTCAAGACAGCGAAAGCTCGTGATGCTGCGATATTATTGCCTGATCTTCCTATAAACTACTCAAGCTGGCATTACTTTCCCACTTGCGAAATTACGTGTTTCTTTTGTAACCAGTTCACGGGGAGAAGAGATTATCCACAACAAATCCAATACTTCGACGAACCTGCAGCCGCAGCTGCGTCCTTTTCAGATCTTCTTCGGCGAACTTCAACTGATCTCTGAGATCGGCTTCCCGCTCAAGAATATCGCGCATCTCTTTTCCGATGTCGGCATCGTTAAGTGAAATCGGCAGGTCAGAACCGATTCTTTTCTAAAACGCTTTTTTAAACTCCAAAACAACGTTCACAAGAGAAGCTACGTACAGTTTGAAGTTGTCATGATATGGTCTCAAAGAAAACCCCACTACGAGCGTTTAAATTTCGAAAACCAATAAAGGACTTTCATTGGCTCTTGCTCACCTGTAACTCGCGCTGTAGAATCACATCCCGTTTCACACTGTGCTAAAAATGACCAATGCTGTAGTTGTGGAACAAATGAGAAACCAGGAAAGATCAGACGGCACTAAAATCGGGAGCATTTTTAGGACAGGTGCCGTCAAAGTCCCACTGTCAATCGTTCGAATAAATGCAAATGAAAGAAGTCTGGTGGAGAAAAACTAACCGCTTGTTGTTCAGCTTTGTTTCTTGCTTCCCTCCATTTGGTTTGTGTTTGAAGTTCGCGACATTTCTCTTTCAGATAGAACACTTCGTCCTAAAATAGCGTATGCTTCTTATAAAGCGATTTTTTGCGAGCAGTGCAATCACTTGCAAGTTTAATGGTTAGAAAATTGAGGTACTCTAGGGAACTTTGGTCTATATCAATAGCATATGGTTCTACTCAGCAGTAGCATCCGTTCTGTTAGGGAATGCTGTCACCATTCTCATCAGATACATTGGAATGCCGTTTGCTTTTTGTCATGGACCAATTCGGTCGCTCGCTTTCAGTTGGCTCTTCATCACTCTTTAATCTTCAGGCGGAATAAGACACAGTTGGAGAGGAAACAGGATGCGAGCCGGGTAAATTTGTCACGTATTCCAAAGAGCAGCCTGCAGAGATGGATAGAATTGGCGCAAATAAATCTCGGCAACTGATCGAGAGGCACTGAGTAATTAAATGTTGTCTCATTTCTTTTCTACTCCGTGAAAAGCGATCCTTTTGCAGGTCGAAATGTTTCATCCTTGGTCTAAGCGAGCGAACTTTGGTTTTTTGCAAACAACTACAACTAGCGAACAACAACAAGTTAGCAAATTTCCAGTAAAGGTTTCTCCCGCAGCTGTGGTTTTGATATGCGAGATATCTAAGGTGGTTGCATTTCGCTGATATCAGAGCTAAGAAATATGCTGGAAAGCAATTTTATACAAGTTTGTGCAAGCTAGCTCGTACACCGAGTGCTATGCTTGCAGTTTCAAAAAACATAAGCGTATCCGTATCTGGTGGAGGAAATCAGTCCCATTGCATTTCATATCATCATTATCGCCCACAATATGACATGAACATGGAACAATAATGAAGACTGTTCCGAAGGTCTCTTACTTCAAGTTTGTAACGCTTCTCTTCAGCGGCCTCGAGTTCATTATGTAACCTTACGGACACTTCTTTCGCAATGCGAAGTTCGGATTCAAGCTCCTTGATACGCACTGGATCCGTCTGCTTGCACGATCCTCCGGGTGTTGGGCTCTGTTTCCCTGCTGATGCTTGAAGGAGATCCTAAAACTCAATGATGCGAAGCACTATGTGGCCACAAACGGCTACAGAATGCTGCAATGACTTTTGCTACCGTGGACCATCTAGCAGAATTTTTGCGACCGAGAAGTAGAATAGAGTGATTGCCGGTTACTGTAACTTTAGCTTACGCCTCTACAATCATCTGGAATCCTACCCGAAGTCCCACCATGTTTAGTAAGAGAGAAATGGAAAGACTGGCTCACCCTAACTTTTGCTTCAAGGTGCTGTTTTTCGGTCTCAAGTTGGTCTCTAACTCTTTCGGATTTCCGCAATTTAAACTGCAGTATACGGCAGTTCTTCGCATTCTGTTCCAATTCTCTCTGCAGTTCTCGAAACTCTTCGATTTCTTCCTCACGGTATTGATCCTGAAATGTGATATCGCTATCATTGTAAATATCTTGAAATCCGACTGAATCATGTGGAAATTTTGCAGTTCGCTTCAACAACTCATTTTGATTAAATGTCCTTTAGAAACAATAGCTGAGAAAAAACGTGCACTGGTCATGCAGATATATTCTTCTTAAGATTGCAGATATAAATGATGGGACTCGAGTTTCAGCAACAACGATCCTTACATTCGTTTTCATACCTCAACCACCAGTTCTACCTCTCACTGTTGGAGGAACCGTGTCTGTCCTGTCCAACCAGCCGTGTGGGATCGAATTTTTCTACCTACAGTGCGATTACGACCGGAAGATGAATAAGTTCTGGGCAACAACTTGGTGACGGCCTTTCGAAAGTTTCCTCCACTCGATGCATGGCATACGCTTCGTTCATGTGGCATTGCTGATGAAACAATAAGTTGCAGTGGTCACGCATAGTAAGAGATTTGCTTGAGCTTGGAAATATGGGACGACAGCCTCCGTACCACTGCCAACATTTATGAAGATCAAAAAGGAGTCCACTATGAAAGTCCGGTAGCTCAACGGCAAAGTTACCTGCATTTCCTCGATTTCTTGTTGAAGATCTTTCACATCTGCCTTCAACGCTTCGTTTTCCTCCATGAGTTCCTCGCATAACGACTCCGTCGCTTTTAGTTTCTCAGCTATTTTGCTAACCTCGGATCCTTCCTAGAACAGCACCATATCTCATTTGTGAAAGCCGCTTCAAACAGTGCAATATAATTTGGAAGCACTCACGTTCTTTACTCGTCTTTCTTTACGAAATAACAGAATCGCACTTCATGTCCTACAGCAGGATCACCTAGTGTGCTGTGGGAGAGGAGCATTAAGAAACAGGTAACGAAATTAGTTAAACACCAAAGATTTGGGCTCGTAGAAGAATAATACAGAATGCAAAATGCGCTAAACACGCGGAGGGTGGTCAGATGAGTGTGACTTATAGGAGAGCTCACGTGCAGGTATTTCACCACGTCCTGTGCACATATCGATCTCCTTTCTCTCACTCTACTTGTGAAGTATAGATTCATAAGGAAGACGATTTACGATTTATTTGGAAGCAATGAGAATCAAACAGAGATAAATTGTTGACTAGAAGTAGTTGAAAACAGAAAAGCTTACAGTTTCGGATGAGACTGTTTCGCGAGGCGAATGTGCAAAGACATTCATCAGAAGATTTTTCGTCACTTTTCATCACCTTCGTGTCTGTCCCACTGGGCACCATGATATGTTATATTCCTTATCTCCCTTCATTGAGTCATACTCATTTGGCATACATACTAACTTAAAGGTTTGTTGTTGAATCTAATATCAGTGGAAATTCCCTCATACCGACTGGAGACATTAGCGTTATGTAGACTAACACTTGAAAGGAGCGAACCAGCTATTTCCTGTGGGATCGTCTGACTGAAAAGCTTTGTACTCGAATAAACATTGAACGCCCCACTCCTTTTGGTTGTCCAAAATAAAGTACATGATCCTAACTTGGAACTTTATTACCACACACCTGCAATTCACGAAGTTCGCACTTGAGCACGGTGTTCTCATCGCGATAGTCTTGAATGCAGTTTTCGGCCTCAGTTAACCTCTCTTCGAGCAGTTCAATTAAACTTTCTTCACCTTCATTCGCGGTTTTCTCCCTAAAATACGGTCACTTCAACATTCACTTTGATTAGAGAGAGCAAATAGAGTGAAAGGCAGAGCCGTAGTGCAGTCTTTCATTCGCGTAGCTAGGTATGGTTCCTTCGTTTACGAATAATCTCTAGGTGATCACATGTAACGAACAGCTGTCCTTCTTTGCTGCCTTTCTAATAATTGACGGTTATGAAATGTGAGAAGACAGCAGGAACGAAAGTGAAGCACTTCACATGGCTACTTTTTGGCAACGTGCTTTGATTTCGCAGGCGAATTTCTAAGAACAGAAAGACAGCTTCCCCAACTTGTGAAATGCACCTCTTACCTCCTCTGCGTCCAGTTTTCCCTTTCTTGTTTTAGTTTTGCGACTTCCTCTTTTAGACGAGCGATCTCGCTTGTCATAATGGACGTATCGGTCTGTAAACAACACAAATTTAATGCTAAAGACCTCAGAGCATCCAGTTTCAGCGTTGTTGAGAGAACAAATAACATAGCCAGTCGGACATTTCTCGAGAGAAGAGGTATGGAGGAAAGAAACGGCGGCTTTAGCATGCACAAAAATATCTCAACATCGAGGAAAGTTCCTAGCTCTGGAGTAATCGAATTAGTGCCGCTGGCTAAATCTGGGAAGGAAAACCTTCACAGCTTCGCAGCTTTTGACACATACGTGCTCGTGCCGGAACTGCTCAATTTAGCCAATGGCAAAATTATTTAACTGATAGAAGAGGGAGTAGAATTCAAATTAGCAGATTAGAAATGGTTGAAGTAACAGAACTTCTGTGAGAATTGCATTTGTTTTCTTTATTACCTCTTTCCTGCACCAGTTTGAATATCGTGG
The DNA here is from genome assembly GCA_013433145.1 of Ascaris suum. Lineage (NCBI taxonomy): Eukaryota > Metazoa > Nematoda > Chromadorea > Rhabditida > Ascarididae > Ascaris > Ascaris suum. The sequence goes on from CM024175.1 coordinate 4,797,952, forward strand.
CGACAGAAAGCGTCCTATCGTCTTACCGTTCTGCTGTATTCAACCTGCTCTAACTGACGGCTTGAAAGTTTGCCGCTTCACATATCCCACAGATGCGAGGGAATGAGCGAGCGGGAGTCTGATCCACAGCAGCAATCACACGTCCCCGATTACATCGTATCCAGCTCACAAATAGCTAAATCGTGACGACTGACAAGTTCCGCATCTTCGATCCTCTATACAAAAGCGGAAGAAGAGGAGGGCGAGTGATGGAAACTCCACTCACAGTAGCTGTTCTATACGACAGGTTTTGATCGATTCATTTCATTAAGTATGCTTAAATAGGTGATTCATATCTCTTCCCTTTCATTCTGTATCCAGGATCGATGGCAGAAAACATCAATAGCGCAGTCTCTTGACCGTATTTTTCATATTCGTCAGTGAAAACTGTATTTCTCCTCGCTTCTTTGTTCCAACGACTTCAGGCAAGTTGAAAACCTGATATATAGGCTATATGCACTGGGTAGTTCCGAAGGGGCTTCATAAAACAAAAATTTTTACATGCTTAAGTTGCGTCGTTGAAGACGAATTCAGCACTCACACTATTGAAGACATGGCACAACGAAAGAGCTAAGAAAGCAGGGGATAGACAGATGCACGCATTCGCACAGGAGGCATAATGACCCATCTCTAATGAGTCAAGTTGGTGATATTAGCGTAGCCTTCTATAGGACCTTATACATACTGATTGCCTTGACACTATTGTATTGTCGCATGGGCATGCACGATCCTTGTGTCCATCGCCGTTCATGTCCTCATGTACACTTTTTGGAATCTAAGCAGGCTAAGATGTCGCAGAGCCCAAATAAGCCTCATCCAGCTCCTACTCGTTTTTCTATAAGCCCTAAAATCAAAAGGTAGCACTGAAAGGAGCCAGAACTATTTGCAGTTCATTAGCATTTTTAGCACTACGATTAGCAGAAACTGGATAGGAAAGCGCAACAGGGATGGCCCCTCGAATTATCGGATTCCCCCGAAGGTGAAAGTAAAACTTCCGTTAAGCATGCCAAATTGTAGCATAGCCTTCCGTGAAAGAAGATAAAGGCTTCTGTATCTGAGCGTAGCATCATTATACATGAAATTTAATTGTTAGAATGGAAGAGTACAGCGAATCCATATGCGACCGCTTGCAAGTGACATTTTTAACATCAAGTCGCCTTACCCACTTTTCAGCCGTGCTTAGGGCAATTTTGTCTTATGTGCTTTAAATGTGCCGAAATGAATATATTGATTGCAAGAATTTGAGACATATGGTAAGCCGATCAACAATCACCAACATATGTCTGCATCGTTTCATACACTTATTTCCTCTAAGCTAATTCTGATTGCAGAGAAGTACTATGAAATACCGAATCAGCCTCGGTCGGAGTGATAGCTCTCTCCTCGTCAGCAATGCTTTCTGAAATAGCAGTTACCATGCTCCTTGAGTCTTGATTCGACGTGATACTCTCCACTGATTTCGCACTCGACAATCCTTTGGAGTTCGCTGATTTGAATGACGTGCAAGACGTCGTATCATCGTCATTGTTTCCTTAAAATATTATTGCCACATTTGAGGTTGCTGAATGATATCTTTCTTGGTCACCTGAAGGAAAAGAAATTTCCGTATTATGTCTTCATCAACCGTGGAAGAACAAAATATCCCGCAGGCAGGGACTATCGAAAACCTCAGCCATACTGCAGCCTCAAAGCACTGAACTTCATTTTCTCGTAAAAAAGCTCATCAATTGTTGGAGATGACGTGTTGCCTATTACTGTGAGGGAACAACACGCATTATTCAAAACAGGCGCCGAATGAGCAATTTCGGATGTGGTCTAAGGTAAATCGTTTTGTACAAAAAGAAAGAAGAAATAAAGAGAAGGAGTTGCTGCAAAAAACTGTCATATGACTTTGTAGCTGAAGGTGGCAAAGATATATGTCGTGAAGGTAAGAATCATTTATATTACCTTCGTTTATGTGCTCTGGGCCGCTATTGTCCTGTCCGGCAGACATTTTGTCACGCCATGACCGCCGCTTTTCTCGATTACGATCCCTCGCCGCTGCAGTTATTCAAACATATTGTCAACAGACAACAAATGACCAAACGTTTAAAATGCTTCCTCTCAACTTACGAATCGCAGTACAACATACAACGAAACTTTTGGCAAAAAAATTTAATTTCACGCATTCCTGCTCATAGAAAAAATTAATGACGGGTATTTCGGTAAAGAGTGGTGAATTCCAATAAATAAGTGGGACATCATCGCTGGCAGTTTCTAGATGGAAGGCATTTTGCCGCTGCTTCCGCGTTTTCTCCTTTCTAATTATATGTGCGATCGAATTTCTTCTCGGATTAGTTACCATAGAGCGATACACGTCTTAAAGTGACCGATACATTTGAGAGCATTGCTGTGAAAATCTCCTTGATGCGATAATGCTGGCCATAATTCAGTAACGATGCGAACAGTTTCTTGTAAGATGATAAGTCTGGTGTTCGATTAAGCAGACTGTCGAGACTATTCTGCAGTTCACCTCTACGTACCTCATGAACCACTACCTCATAATGTGCATTCATCTTCACAGCTAAAAAAAGTCGATAAAAGGACAAAAGCTATGGAATCTTCTTCACATGAACCGTCACGTGTTTTCAACGTCACAAAACTTTTTGAGCTTTGCGATTTTGTATACAGTATTGTGCGAATTGAACCTTCGTTGTATAAATTGAAGCATATCGCTTCGCATGGATGCCCCAAAAAAGACAACAACATGCTTTTCAAAATATTAAGAGAAATTGCAATAAACGGTAATAAATGAGCAATCTAGATTTCAATATGCAAGTGATACACAAATGGGGGCGCTGCAAATTAGAACTAAAGACGGTTAACCAATCTGAATGATTCTTTGAGGTTAACACAAGCGTATGATAAACGGATACATTCATCTTTGAAAGGTAAGGCAGGCAATGAATAATCGACCAAAACCGACATCCACCATACGATCGACAATGTTTAGCCAGCGATTGGAGTAAATCACTGAATCGATGATCAAACAGGAATAGAATGTTATACAGTAATTCGATGCTCATTTCAGATCGAATACCTTGTGTTAATTGTTTGCAAAACACTTTGGCAGATACAACGAGCACACAGATTCACATCACTGATACTGCACGTTTACATCACTTATGCGGAACACTAAGAGAAAAAAGAAATAAGTGTTTGAAAAGAAGACACTGATTAAATTACATCGGCGCTTGAACTAAGCTACAGAAATCCGATAGTGTTAAAGTAACCATATATGCTAAACGTGTATGATCCAATCTTATTCGCCATTTAGTATTCGGGGCATTACCGTTACTTCATTGTGCATTGCAGAAACGAAATGGATCCCAAGTTCAGCTTTTCTAATTCTACTGAAGGGTGAAGTAAATGTGGACTGACTGAAATTGGAGGTTGAAAGCGATGCGAAGTGGGTTACAACCGCAAGCAGCAGTGAAAAACTGAAGCCATTTCATTTGTGTGGCAATGAGCGGAGATGTTCGTAGACCGTTGCAACAGGGAATACACGTTTAGGCAAAAGCAATAGGCAAACAACTTAGCTCGACTGTAAAACGACACTATCTCGGGATTGTGCCTAACAACCGACGACAGAGTGATAGACTATCCTCCTGCACATCTTTCAACAAATAAAACAAATTTTGTGACAAGCACTGCATTAGTTGAAGTTTGGTTTAAATAAATCCCACATGTGTTCAAAAAGCAGGCTCCGCATTCTAGTCAGATGCGAAGCGAAAAACGCAAACGTATAAAATGCTGCTTTACTTCTGTGGTAGTATCTAAATGGTCAATTTAGTATTCAGCCTCCATATTGGATACCCCATTTCAGGTCTTCTGCTGCTTCGATAATCCCTTGTTTATGCAATTATTATGTCAGCAAATTTTTGAAATTCTCAAAGCGTTTGCGTTTACTGAAACTTGCTTTACTTTTGAAAATTAGATATAATTGTTCAGTAAGTATGGGGGGGGGGGGATTCCTAGCTAAAACACATTTTAAAGAGTTTTTGTTAACTGGCTTCGTGAAGATTACTCTGATGACGTCAGGGCTGCAGCATGCATCAGTGCGTAGTTTGTGTCAGCAAAAACGTAGTTTGTATACGTCAGCATTTGTACACATACGTGTGTATGCGTGTCTGTCTATGAGCCTTTTAATTCCAACCCGGAAATAATTGAAGGCAGAACTAAGAAGTTTGGTTGTTATAATGTACGGCATGCAGCGATCTCCTGTAGAAGCCTTCGAATTTCACCTATCAATTTCAGAAAGAGCTAAGTGATTTAACGGTCCTTGAAAATTGTGCGCAATTTGCGGTCAGACACATAAAAGTTTCATATTGGTTGCTTCGCGAGAAAACGAATCTTTTTCAGAGGATTCGTGCGAGAAATGCAGTTTTCTAAAATCTATTGCGTACACCTTATTAATATTGAGCAATTCAAGGGAGTATTTCACCAAACGAGCACAATTGCAAAAGTGCATATGGCGCTTGCCTCGCTGGCATTCTCTTCTGCTCATTTTCTTTGTTGCATTGGTCAGCAATTAACCGTTGGTGAACTACGACTTTTGAATTCGGTACACCAAAGACGGTCTCTAATTATCTGTGACGCAAAAGACGAATAGAGTTGTATTCGTCATCTCTCGCACAGAGGCGTTCCGAAATACATTTAATAAGTTAAGAGCTCGTTATGAATTAATGACAAAATCACTCACGACGATATGTTTCAGTTGGATACTCAAACTTTGCCCCGTACCAGATAACTGCGTATCGGAATTCCAATTTTTCGAAGATAGAAACGGAAGAAGCCAACAAGTTATAGCAACAAAAGGCGGTAAGATTAATAATTGAATGCAGCCGGAGATAAGCGTCACTTAGCGTGCAACAACTTCGTTTTTGCGGACAAGCTGCTTCGTGAACATCAACAATCTTAGTTCATCAGCACCGCTTCATTCTTTTGTGCAAAAGAGATTATGCAAGTACCATGCTTGTGCGGATATTTGTTGCATTTCTCCACTCACAAGCCTCCACAGATCCATTAGATTCCAAAAATAAACATCATCTATATCACTTTTCGCAACTTATGAGCGTTATAAGCTCTAGGCACTTAAAAAACCAAGCCTCGATGGTGACCTGAGTGCTGGAATGCACATACGTTTTAACAGGCTCGTTGTCCGACACAAGAGGCACTAAGATCGAAGATCCTTCAATCGGTCGTGAATATCGGTGGGAAAGTCATCTAGTCCCCTCTTTATAAAATTTCCTCCAATTTTGAAATCTACTATCAGATTAAACCTTCACACTCGTCGACAACATTCCCCATAATTATATGTGCGCTGGAATTAGGGAGCTTGTAAGTCGCAGGAATTCTAAACGCGGAAAAGTGGCAGCGCGGGTGCGAAGGTATTTCTCAGCATAAATGATTTCTTTAGTACGGAAAGCACGAAGCCCATGAGGTTTGGCCTGGATGTCGCCCTAACCTTTAGCAAAAACTTTAAAACTACACTCCACTTCTTTTATTTCTCAAGCAGAGTTTCTGCTATTTATGCAGTTGATGCGGCAATAGAAACAGCTTTTGGTTAGGTATACTGGAATGATGGAATTTCAAGAACCGCGCAAAAAATGCGGGACAGCACAGCTTGCGCTTCTACGCTTCCGCCAATATTTTAGATGGATTGTGCAAATACTCAAGAACACCTACATAATACATACTGACATCTTTTTATAAACAAGGTGGAATCGGGAAATTATGCAACTAGAAGTCTGAAAAAGCGTTTCCTCGTCCGTTCACCCTGATAAAATTTGCATATGCTAAATTCCTATCAGCTCCGAGACTTTAAAAAATACAAAGAATATAGCCGTTTGAACAGCGTGTGGCTAACCCCAGACATCCCAAAGCGCAGACTAACCCCATAAAATTTTATCACTGCAGTTTTCCTGGCTCAAAGAATAAGTAGCGTGTGAGTTAGCGCTTTCGGTGCCGTTCACATATGTTTTTCATTTCGAGCAACGGTTCAAGCACAAGTGAGACGCTCCTTCCTCCACACCGCTGACACAAGCGTAACAACTTCAATCAGTGAACAATATTGGCCTGATAAAATTGAATTCCTTTCTCCAGCTTTCTCTTAAAAAATGTTCACAGAAGACCGGAATTACTGGCCTCAGAGACCTCAACGTAATCTTGACTATATGTTTAGTAATTCGCACCATCTTCACCTCCGGCAACTTCTGCGGGTCACTGGTATAGGATAAAAGTTTAGGCTCAATAATTGACAGACCGTCAAATCTCATGCTCTGCACAATGACAGTGGAGCCCTAGCGACAGCATGCCAATCGTGGTCTAATTTCAGTAACGCGCAAATGACGAGTTTTCATGAGCAAAAACGACAAGGGACTTATTAAAAATTTCGCGACATCTAACATTGCCCTCTGATATTTGTTGCAATATGGTGGAAAGGAGAATGGGGATGCTGAGCGCATATTTACGCTTCATAGCAATCAAACAGAAAGGTAACGGTCGGAAGCAACCTTGCAACCGTTAGCCGCGGTAGTGAGGCATTCGTGATGAAACTGAGGGCTCGTCAATTCATATCATCCTGCTGTATCGTCGAATTCTTTCAGTTTCAAAGGCTGTAACTCTTCGAATGTCTGAATTTTTCGACGCAAGAGACAATGCGAAAAGCGATTCGAAACGTCACGCACTTGATTTTAGCTTTTATTGCGATTTATGGAAGAAAAGGTTTTCAATTCTATCGGCGCATTTGTGGGCGCAATGAAATTTGCAAAAAACAATTACTAATTGTTATCGTTCAATCGCAACTTATTCTCTTCCAAAAACAACACCTTCTATTGGCAATAAACGTGTTTGCTCTCAGCACCGACAGTTTTATTCGCAACAAAAGGCGCATTTGCGAACAAAGGATATGCAAAAAGTTTATCGGTAAGTCCAAAATGGGGTTATTGACCGAATGCCAGGATTGGATATTGCGTTGGGATATTGTACAGAATCAAGATATTGCGTTGAAAAAAACGAAGGAACTTTGCTAGTGCATTGAAGCAGTACTATTTTTATAGATTTTGAGAGATCAAAACTCTAGTAGACGAAGAAAAGCTTAAAAGTTTATTTCAACTAAGGTATTTTCAGTAAACAAATACTCGTCTGAGATCTCCTTAAATACGTCGAATGTATAACAACGATAGTTGTGCTAATTTCAGAGCAGACAAAACTTTGCTTCTAACTGAATATTTTGCAGATTGGTGTTCATTTCAGCATTAATTGTACAGTGAACGAAGTGTTATTTATAAACACTGCGGGGAACGAACTCTTTTTCCAGACAGAGTGACATACGAAATCGCTTAAAACCTAACAATAACTCATAAATGCTGAGTTGTCCCAACTGATTCGGAGAAATAAGCTTAGAAATTTGATCAAAACTATTCACAAAGATTATAACAACAGCGATTACGTCAGCCATGTTGGCCATATTTCAGCGAACGTATTATTAAGTTTGGACAAAAGCATATGGCGCCTTAATTTTTGAATGAGGAAGAAAAAACGGAATATTTGAAAGGTGGTGCCGCTAAGTGATAGATAGAATAATCAGGCATATTTATCTGTTTAGACACATATGGCCTAAAGATGATATGTTCTGCGCAATATTATCCTAAAGCATCTGTCAATAACTGCTTCACGAGCATAACAAAGCACGGACGCACATCAGATTGGTCTAATGGAACAACCTTTGAAGCATGACAGATTTCTGCGGCCGCGGAATAATCGCGCCAAAACTTGGCAGAACGGAGCTGATCCTTCAAGCCCAGCATCATACCGTCAGCGCATGCTCCAGAGAACAGGGTTGGTTGGCCGAGGCTTGACCAGTGCTGTCAAATTTGACAGGACGGGAATAATATGTGGCAATCAATTAAGAAGGCATAAGCCTTGGACTTGAACTCTGTATCACCACGACTACTGCAGGTGAGAACTAATCTTTCTTGGGGATTTCGAATTGGCGGATCGTCGAAAAGCACATTTTAGGCAATTAGACCATTCTTTGAGGAACCGTAGAGGGGAATGATCTCATAGGGATAATTCCATCAAACGCCTATATCGTGTAGCATATCGGAAAAGCGCCAACGCATGCTTTGCTGCCACAAAAGCTCAGAAACAAGTCTGAGTGCTCATAGTTTTTAAGAACTTAGGAAGCGGCGTGACTTTCATGTGAATTTTGTTTAGAGCTGGGCTAGAAGCTCGTTCACCGAAAGGAAAATGAAGTATGCAAAGAATTCAGGTCGCGGAAATGGCGCTAACATCGAAAAAAAGGAGCATGTGTGGCACTCTGCTACTTTTGGCCCATTTTATAATACTTGCGAAAGCAGATCCGTTTTGCCTTTCCGCTGACAGCTTGCTGCAAAGTGCTTTCACATTTAAGGTTTCAGAAAGGGCAACAACAAGCAGCTGGACTGCAGTTTGATGAGTAACTGCCCAGGCTGAAAACGGAAAAATGAGCGGAACTGCTGAGCAAATGCTTTGGCAGATCTCACAAACATGTGAAATATCGAAAGAAAAATGGAAGTGAAAAATGCGAAGTATTTGAAGGGATACGCACACATTACATCTGTATTCCAGTCATACTCTGAGTCCTATTTACGGTATTCCCCACATCCGAAGAAACTATGCTGTTGTTTCGAAATTCCTCTTTCTACAGCGAACAATGCAGACCATCACTGCGGCACAAGTCGACTGCACTAGTTGCTTTCAGGTGTGTTCAGTTATTGCTTCATGCTTCTAGGTTTCTTGTCTGCCTATTCTGCCCAGGTTTGCTGCCAGTTGTATTAAGAAGAAGACAGTGATTACCCGCGCACCTTTTTATAGGAACTGCTTTAAACGCAGGCGGCCGTTCACTACGTCGGCTACAGTGGAGGCATATTTATGTTGCTGACAACATTTAAATTTGCGACAGCGTCTGTTAATTTCGACACTTTCTGTCTAACTTTCTTTTTATTCCTTCCTTTCTTCTCTTCACAGACTTAGACAAATGCATTTGTTGCAAGTTGCAAATTCAATGCGTAATCGTTGAAGATACCATTTAGACGACGAAACGTACGTGTCTTGTATACTGCGTATAAGTTTTCAGAGTGCGAAAAAACTGTATTGCAAAAATACTGAATACGCACTTCGTATAGGTGTTCAAGACATATATGCTGATGTGCTTACAACTTGTATGCTAATCAAGAAACTTATTGATGAGCAGAAAATTTATTACTCAAAGGATCGATCTCCTATGAGGAGACCTGACTGGAGATTGTCGAGTTTGAATTGAATATTTTAGAAAATTTCAGTCGCACTTCATGTAGAAGAAACCTTACAGTTAGTGCTGACGGAGGAGGTTGGACTGGCCGGAGCGGCTGTCGCTTTGCACTCCAACTCATCGTGTTTCGATTTAAGGCGAAAACATTTTTTGCAGCGGTCTCTGAGATAGGCCTGCGGCTCAAAGCCTGAACACGACGCCTCCGACATCACTGAAAACAATTTGCATTGTAGTGTAAATGGAATCGTTCATCTGATAATATACAAGGTGGAAGCGAAAATCTCCATAAAAGGAGCAACTTTTTCATAAGGAATGAGCAATGCAAACCCGGCGAAATCATTTGTCCACAACGAGAATTTCAACCCTAAAACTGTGAATAGCGGCACACTAAAGTTAATGCACTTCGGCAATTCGATTTCAAGAGCGCATAACGATGGTGCAAGCCCCTCTATATGTACATGTGTGAGTGCCTATTGGCGTGCTTGATTGCTTCAACGTGCGGTCCACAATAGCTATAAATTTAATGGTGTACCCCATAAACGTTGATTTCATTTGTGCTAGCTGCATTTCAACATTGGCAGTGCAGTAGTTGCAAGCCAGCAACACGACATAATTGTCGACCGTATAGATTCGTTCCCCTGTTCCTTTCCTGTCCCTCTCCCCCTCCCCGTTCTTCTGTTCCTTCCTCTGCACTTCGCATAACTAACTCATAGTTCCTGCTCACAAGTGTTAGGAAAGCGCAACTCCTGCTGCGTTCTTTGCAAGAGAATTCATAGGCTCAGTGAAGCAGACAGTGCGCCGGAGCTGGCGAAAACAGCAAGGTTAGAGGACAGAGTTAGTCACGAACGAATATCATATAGCAAATGCACTCTACATATTCACAGGCGCCTACGTAAAACAAGTGCAGTAATTGCGACTAGTCGCCTAGGTGTGACTACTGCCAATCACCATTGGAGCCACGTAGCTGCTAAAAAAATCCAAATTTCATTAGTTTAATGCACACCAATTTACCAAATCCTCCAATACAATCCTCCTGGACTTAGCTGATTTCTCTTCCACTAAAGACTCTTAAGATGCCATCTGTCAGAAAAACCTTGCTGCAGCGTTGTCGTTCTAAACTTAGAATCTTGTATCTGATATAATTTGCTGTTATTATGCACGACATATTCAACCCATAATTATATTACAGCAGCACTTGAAGTTATCGCTTGGAAAAACAGGAAAGTTTACTAGTTCCTCGCAACAAACACCTTACCTGGAAGACAAAGATCCATCCGTGGAAGGTGAGAAGTGATGCATGTGGGGCGTGGAGAAAAGAGGGGGGGGGGGGCGGGGAAGGAGTTTCGTCAAGACTTTACGATATACTGACAATCGATTAACTTCGTCAAGACTTTACGATATACTGACAATCGATTAACCAATACTCAATTCTTTGGATGTTAGCATGGTTGTGTTCTGGCAGGGAATACGTTGCAACGCAGATACTGATCAAAACAACGGAAGACTCGTTCTGTTATCAGTGCACCCACAACCTTCGCAAAAAGTTCAGGTATGATGTTGCTTTCAAGGAAGGGAAAACACGACAATAAACTGCATTGCTCTATATAAATGGAAGTATAGCTTTATAGAAGTGAAAGTACAAGCTACGTTATAAGACCTGGATTCTCATTCGCAGACCTGAAAGGCGAATTCAGAGGTTGCATTTTGAGGGAAAAACCGACCTGATCGAATTTGGATTTCTGCAACAATCAGGTATTCAATGACTGACAACTCCGTTGTAATTCTCTGACACGAAATTCTTTTGTCTAATTCGTTTTCTGTAAGCCATTCCTCATGAAACAGCGAAATGAGTCTTATAACCGAGAAAGCTCAAATTTGCTCAGCGATTTTGCTTGCAAAGATGCCTGAGTGCGGAGTCGAAAACCACTGATGACTACCACTGGGTGTCAAATTCGCAAAGTCCAACAGTCCAAGGGATGCTGCTCACTTCCTACGGCATTTCTTCACCTAAAATTTTCCTGGCTGATTTTCCAACGGTAAGAGTGAGCCAATATGCCAAAATAGCGAAGCTACTTGCGATAGCTTGCTAGTGAATAAACTCTTTACAAAATCATTCAATCGTAAAGATCCTTCAAATATGACAGTCGAAAGTGAGCGGAACTTCAGAGGCACACAAACGGTTTTCGGAGAACCCTGAAGGTCAAATAAATGCTGTGACCAAATCTCTTTTGTTAACCAATCTTCACTGAAATCCCTCTTTGGGCAAAAATTTCGCTTCCTATTTGACTTCCGCAGCTTTCGTAGTGGAAGTCTTCATTGCTCCATAAGACGAATATGTACGATCCTTACGTCCACTGCTAAGATGGTGAACAACTTTCAAGAAATTCATCCTAGCCTGTGCAAATCGCTGGCTGTGCAGCAATTGTTGCCATGAAGAAAAGTAAGCCTGTTTGGTTGACGATACCATTGAAATGCAGACGCCAAGAACATTCAGCCGGTGAAACAGTAAAGGCCTCTTTCCCCCAATACATTCAACCGTCAACATGAAAGCGGTTTAAAATTAAAGCCGGCGAAGAGGGTGAAGTGCGTCCTTAGGGCGAGTGAAGTAAAGCAAAACTGAGTCGAAGCGAGAACAGCTCAAGTTCAAGAGAGCTCTGTCGGCAGCGGATGTGTAATAATCGAACAAAATCACGACGACGAATGACTGAATGAAGTGTGCTAAGCGCCTGTGTGGATAGCTGACTGTCTGTTTCACTCTCATTGCATTCGTCCACTTCAGTAAATCCAATGTCAAACTTTGTCTCCATCTGGAATTTTCTTTCAAACGCCGGATTCCTCGCAAATCTGCTAGTTATGTCATTACGCCCACATAAGACAAACATTCTGAATGGTGATAATGTTACCACAAAGCTCATAAAAATAGATTTATAATGCCGGTACCATCCCTTTTGTTCTGATGCCACACTTAGAATGGAAGAGGATGGGAACCTGCATTCCCACTTCCAGTCAAGCAAGTGCAATATTCAGTTTACTCGAACACAACGCATTCCGCCTCAGTAAACTTCAGTGGCCCATTGCGATAACCATCAACAGGTACATTCTGTTGCTTTCTTTACTGGGGAATTTATTAGGGAGCGAAGGCAGTATAGCAGCCAGCAATATAAATATAGATATAGATATAAATATGAATGTGAATATAAACGCATCAATATATAAATATACAAATAAAAATAAAAATAAAAATAAGTATATATACGTATATATATATATATATATATATATATATATATATATATATATATATATATATATATATATATATATATATATATATATATATATATATATATATATATATATATATATATATATATATATATATATATATATATATATATATATATATATATATATATATATACGTGTATACATTTTTTTAAAGTCAGAGGCAAGAAAAGAGTCTAAACCATTGTACATACCCGCAAGGACCTGTTCCTCAGCATTTTCATTACACAAGTTCGAACTGCTGTGGCGCCGTTACAGCTCACCTCAGTTACAGAAAAATTTTCTGCGGTTTCCGCTTCTCATTAACCCTCTACATTTAATACTTCTAAAAATGTGGTCCCCAGGACAGCACAATCGATAACGTGCATCCAGAAACGAAAAAAAGAACACTTCGCAATGGCATACGTAGTGTGGCTCAATGTCTCCACAGCGCAATATTTACTTTTTCTTTCCTGCACTACAATTTTTTCACCATCTTATTGGCAAAAATATCCATATATCATGTTTATCCGCATTGATAAGATGTCTTGCAAGAGGCAAGAGGGTGGAGCTGTTGCTAATGAAATGAGTGATGATATAGTCAGTAGGGAATGGGAATGATGTGGTAATTTTCCTTGGTTGCATGCGAACCTGCCAATCGAAACTCCGATCATATTTCACCAATCGAAATTTCGTTCCCAAACACCAAAATGAAAGCAATCTGGAGGCGTTTTAACATCCTCCATATTGCTTTCATTTTGGCGTTGACATAAACTTTCACAGCGCCTTCAGTCGCTGTTGCATTTCTTCACGAATGTTTCAGGTTGAATCGACAACCGACCGACTCGACGAAATCTCTCTCGTTATCGTTATTGAACGAGATCGACGACGGAGAAACAGTTGGTAAACATCGACATCTGAGACTGCGTACCTGATGAATAGATGAGCAATAGTCTGGCCAAGCAGATGAAAATGAGATTGGCATTATCGAGTTATGCAAACATCAGTGATGCAGTCGGTACTCAAAGAATACACATGCGAAGGAGCTGGAGCCGCTGCTACTTGATGCTCAAGGGTACATGATGTTTTTTGAAGTGCCGACTCAAAGATTTCGTTGAAGTTGTGGATGCTGACGTAAGAGCATGATTCATTCGCATGCTTGTACAAACTGCAGCACAGAACCTCATGTTACACTCGCTGGCAATACGCAGCCAAAGCGATAGTGTTTGACAGTAGGATAAAGGTTTAAAGATTAGCTATAAAGGCGCATATCCGGAAGATTTCACGTCCTCATCCCAATAGGGTTTTTTCACGAACTGAAATAACAAGAGCGAAAGAAAGGCATTACTTGCTAAGTGTTACATAAGTTCGATTTTCAGTATGGCAATGAAATGAGTTAAGAGCGGTGGCGGAGGGGCTGACATGATATGCGCTCTTGCATTCACATCACCTGGCTGGCCAGTTTCATCGTTAACCAATATAGATGATAAATACGCGAAATTTAATTAACACAACTGATCACAAACGTTTTTCACAAAAGGTTCCTTTTTTTGTGCTGACCGACCGAACATCATAAAATGAAAAGTCGACCGGCGAGTGGAATGCATGAAAAATAAAACAAGTTTTATTAATTTCCCACTTTTGTGGTTACTTGCCTGAATTTCTACCTCCGACTGTCTATAGCTCCCACCGATGCTGATGCACCAGCATGAGATATGCAATAGGAGATCGTTCTAAAGCGTCGCCGTACCTACCAATTTTCGCGACATAGGCATATCATCTATAAACGTGAAATGATTGGACAAACGGACAAAAACCACAACCACCCATACACATATAGACGCATAGATCAGGCGTAGTCACAATGCACTTATATGAAGCAAACTTGAAAATAAGGTGATCTTTCGGAAGGCAACGCCATTCATTTAATGCAGATTTCAAGAACATTATTTATGCACAATCGCTGCGTGAGTTCTCATCGACACTCTTTCATTTGCATCATAGCGAGTAATTCAATAAAACTGACAAAAATGCTTTCAACACGCCAATGGAGCTTTGTAAACAAGCCAAAATACGCCAAAGAAATAGGTGGGAAAGTGCTCCAGCAAGGCTAATACGATATGCAAATTGGATGTTTTAGGACGTCGGACCAAATGGCTATGCAAGTAAGCAACAACGGCATCAACAAAAAGAGAAAAACAACCCTTTCTTTGCAGCGAAACTGGCCGATTTCATAAATGGTGAATGCAAAACGCTTCTGCGCGCGTATATAACGGTATACACGGCAGAATTACTTCATGATCATATGACGTATCCTATGTCAACGAATCACGGCAAGATGATCTCTTTTCCAAAGGAGTATGTTAACTGTGATCCCAGTCTGTTTTAGATTAATGAATTCAATCGTACGGGGAATCCCGACCTTTCATTCTGATATCTAAAGACGTCAACTTTCAGAACATAGCTGCTATATTAATGAGGTAGGAGATACAGCTGGAGAGGAGAGCAGAGGTGTATGCGTTCGAAGTATGTATTCTTTGAGACGATATTTTTTGAAAAAAAAAGAGCACTTCATTCGTTCGTTGGATATGCGGCAGTGAAGATGTGGAGTGCCGCTATGAGGGCTCACAAAAACCATGCAGCTTTTAGCAAGTGCGATGCAAAACGATGAGACTATCAAATACCGGTTACGTGTCAAAGAATCGTAAAATAAGAGTGACTGTATCAAATCGATCCGATCTCGTATGTACTCCGTAAAGAATCAATTTCGGTATGCTCGTAATTCCCCCCCCCCCCCCCCCCCCAATGAAGCATGCGTTGGCATAGCGAGGCTGAGGACTACACTATGCAGACAGAAAACATATTAGACTTAAGAGAGATTGCTATTGTTAAGCACATATAGCAACTAGAGTGCGTGCTTTAGCTGTCACAATTTTGAACGGAAATCTTTGAAAGAAATTTCTCACTCTCAAGGTAAGTCTCGCAAAAAGTTGGTTTCTATTAGTTCCAACAAAAATTAGCACGTGCTTTCCTCTCAGCTCAGCTTTTTCAAGTTTTTACGCTTGTTTTGGTGGTACAACATAACTGCTTCGCACGTTTATGGATGCGCAAAATGGATGCATACTTTGTCACTTATGGGGAATATGATGCAGAGGTAACAGGATGGTATGTGTTTCCTTCAGAGATCTATGACCTCTTTCAACGAAGTAAACATAGAAGGAACAGCATTAATTACATGAAGTTCTGGGATTCTTCGCCCTTCACATGTATATGAATAATTTACACGGATGGAGTGCATGTTTTCATTTGGGAGTTTCAGTGCGTCAGACCCACCGAATGACTCCGGGATACAAAAATACGGTCACCTTTGAGATTTCTGACGATTCCTGACGAAACTTTGGTTCCTAATGTGCAGATTATGTCTAGGTCCCAGTATGCAAGGTATCAAGATCACTTCTGAGAAAAAATAAGCGATTTTCTTCGCAAACAAATCGAGAAGGCAAACTGTATTGCTGATTGTGAAAACGCATTGTCCCCTTCGCACTTCCCACCTTCTTCCTCTTCTTCCTCATCTCAGTCGTTCATTACCCACTGCAAGTCTGATGTACCGTTCTCTGCACTACTGTGAGTCTTAATTATGTGAAGGAATTTGAACATCACTCAATATAACTGCAGTGGGTTTACAGCAGGCCAATGAGGATAGGAGAAAAAGCGGACGCATTGAAAAGTTCGGGACGGGATCGGATAAAGCATTTCGAAGATGACGCCGCAGTATCCTCTCTTCCGATAACTCTCCTGGTAAGTGGGAACGAATACAGTCCGAAAACTGAATTGATGTTTTCGACAGCACTATCGGCTTTCGATGCATATTTTGTACAGCTTTTTGCAACCTGTTACGTTCTGCGTATACATGCATCAGATAGAAAATGAACTGCAGGTAAGGCATGTGCTCAAAGAATGCAACCTGTTACGAATACAAATAATGCTCAAAGAATACACAAAGTACGTTTTGGAAGCTGTCCAAAACTGCGACGAGTTTGCGAAAACAAGCAGTGACGCAGTAGCTTGTTGCCGAAAACTGCAGGAAATAAGGTCTCCAGAAGGAACTTGTGCTCATACACAACACTGACGGTGAGTCGGTGAAGGTTCCTAAAGCTCCAAGATCATGGATCCTCAAAAAGTGCCAGGTATGGAGCCTGTTATTTACTGTCGCGGCGAATGGCTGCACTCAGCTAATACTGTAGAAATACTTCTATCGCAGACGCGGAACGAAGAATGGTATGAAAGGCGCTGAAATCCATGGAAAACAATTTATGTTTTGCTAATAAGAGGAAAAAGAAAGTTTCTGCAATTGCGTGGTGAACGTGAACAGCCGTTTGCTTTAGTTTTTCCTGAGAGAGCTATCATAAACATTTTATAACTGAAGTCATTTGGAAGCTGCATCTGCACTCGTGCTTCCTCATTCTGCCCTCAGTCGATCGGAGAGGATAAATTTGTGCACATCCACTGCACACATTGTACAGATGACGCAGGTGGAGTGCTACATGTCGTGAAGGTTACATAGTTGGGCGTCTGCGCATTACAAACGTGCTCGTTTATGCATACCGAAGCGAAAAGTGGAAGAAAGGGAGCCGTCCTCAGCACCTGCATAAATTACCCACGCATTATTGAAGAAAGGCTTAATCACAAGCGTTATCATAATGGAGTGACTGGGGATGCAAGCTTCTTATCAGCATTCCAGTGTTTGATACAGCCAATACCAAGCTGCAGATAAAGCAATCTCCAGGAAAGGCTCTTAGTTTCTTCATTTAAAAAAAAAAACAAAAAAAGACTATGAGAGGTTCTCAAAACAATCCCTTCCTTCGCAACAAAGACTCTTCAATGAAACAAGAACCATTTGCATCATGGAACCCGATAATTAGAAGCAGAACAAATTCATTAATATCAAGCTGCAGATAAAGCAGTCTACCGCAGTATAATGCTGCCATTTAGTTTACACTAAGTCAGGAAAAGAATGATGAGCAGGAAGCCTTCACGGCTATGCTATCAAATACTCGTGGAACCGTAGAAGACGAGTCGTAATTGAGACCATTTACGAGATTACAACGGTTGAGGTTAGCACATACGTGACGACCGCTACAAATATCGTAGTCATGATGAAATTATCTCGACTCCTAAAAAACGTATGCCAGACATACTTGCATCAATTATAGCTCCCGATGAGAAATCGTAAATGGGGACGTTGACGATCTAAGGAATTTTCTAGAGTATAGCAAGTAATATATCAATTTTCCAGAAATAGCCGTCGATTTCCAGAATGGTGGTCAGCACACCGCAACTTTATGCAAATGTACTTCGAAAAGTATCAAAGACAACTTTATGCAAATGTACTTCGAAAAGTATCAAAGACGACGCATTTTTGTGACAGATTGATCAGTAACGAGGATTTGCTTGCGATGTTCCGTTTAAAATGTGTCAACGTTGCGTATATGAAATCCATTCGATAAAAGTCGCCTATTCACAACAGAGAAGTTGAGACTGAGACAAAGGGAAGCTTCTTAGTATCACATGATATAAAGAACAAAAGAAAAAGCTTTTGAAAAATCCAAATAGAATAATTTGCAGAACAAAACCACGGGCGTCCGAAAGGGAGTGTAAATAGCATTTTCACGAAGAGGCATCGTACATTATGTTTTAGAAGATCACACTGGCTATATGCTAGCCTGTTTGTCCGCACATTTCAACGTCGAGACCCAATTTGCCGGCTGCTAGGGAACTTACAACGCGATTGCCCCGCGATCAGTCGGGAATTGACAACATCACAGAGACAGGGCGATGAGTTGTAATGCGCGCAAGCTTGTCAAAGTGAGATACGGCACGAGTGGGAGATGCAACGCAACATTTTATTCTGACGTTATGCTTCTCTTAGCCTAATGAAATATTTAGATATATCGGTTGTTTTTTCATTTATGTTTTCGCTGCTAAAGAAGTGCGCATGGGAAGCATCTAAATCGTCGAGTAGTTCGATGATGTAGAAAATGAGAGTTTCATTAAATTGGGTATTCTCGAGGAAAAATTTAGGTTAGCTGAGCTGCTTTGGTCGCTGAGTGCGTCTTGTTTGCAGAATTTCTTTGCAAGGCTAAGTTGTATACCAGAAAGTGAGATTGCAGGCACAAGCAGGCAATCTGCAAAAGACCGCTTGAGACGCATCGAAATATTCATGGACATATTAAGGTTCTATTCTGCGTGCTTTATCTAAATTTTCGGCTTATTCAAACCTCATCTGTTCATGTAATAGCCGTCTATGGAGCCAACGAAGTCAACGAAGTTTTAGACACGAGATGAAAGGATCCTAAATTCGGTACTAGCTGAAATCTATTGGATCTGTATAGCAGCTGCAGTTGACATTTTCGGATGGGAAATTTTCGTTCCAACTCTGAGATTACATTTAGAGGGCACCTTAAGATGCCTCAGCAAACAAGCATTCATCCTTTTCAGATTTACACATACTTCCGGCTCCTTCTGGATTAACAAATAAACCTCTCGATGAACTTTTGGGTATGTGATAAAGGAATGAATAAAATGAAAGCGAATAATTATGAACAAAAGTGAAGGGTACAGCTGGCAGAGGCAGAATGGGTTTGCTGTCTTCCATAAACTGCAAGCATATAATAAGAAGGTGTGACCAATGATGCACTGTTCAAAGTAAGCGAGCAACTTCGACCACTTCGCCTGCCCAAATCATCTCATTCGCAGCATCAACCAGAGGCGCGATGCTCCACATGCTATGCTGCTGAGTAGCCACCACAGAATTGTGGACTGCAAGCAGCAGAGATTCTGAAAGGCGATATGCATAGCTACATCCAACAGCAGGAATTATTAATATGCGTGAAACGAGTATGAGCGGGTCGACAAGTAAACGAACTCCGATATCTCCCTTGCAACTTTACAGGAGGGCAAATTGCGAGGAGGCAAAGTGGTTAATTATCATAGTGGCGACAGCGTAAGTTTCTAACGCACATTCCTCACTGTCGACGCATGATGGTGCGTGAGGGATGTCAAGCATCTGTGGAGAAAGATATGGAGAATTCATTGGCTTAGCAGAATATAGCCCTCCTCATTTGTGCTCATTTACGCGCAAGAATACTTTTCCACGTGACGAATGTGTAGCTGAAACAGGTGTGACTCTCGTGGGATTAAGACGACATTTCGTTTCTCATGAAACGAAAGGATGTTTATGGTAAAACGTATTTCAAAAAATATGAGAATATTTTCTGAACGTTGTCTTTTTTGCAAGAGGCAGTGGAGGCTTCCAGAATTACCATTTCCCAGTGGCCAAATGGCCAGCATTTTTCCTCGTTCCCTTTTTTGAAATGCGCTGCTTTACTGTCACACAGTTTTCAGCTGCCTTCATATTCTCCGTTACATTTCATCACTGACCTTCTTACCATTTCAACCCCGTTAATGCCATCATTAGCGATTAAGTTCATGTGTATTGAGGGGTACGTCGAATTTGGAGTAAGCGGACTTAGTGCGTCTTTATGAAGATAATATGTTCGATAACGAGAACCGCTTACACACATATGCAAAGAAGAACATTACAGCCACTGCGATAAGTCGAAAGGGAGTTCAGAGTAGAAGCCGACGTGAAAAAAAACGCTCAAAGCTTTGAAGAGCGGAAGTAAAATGAGACATTCAAATATGCGGTCAAGATGCAGGATGAAATATAAGATGATGTGGGAATCAGGCGACAATTAGATCCACTAATTTTTCTTGCCAACATTAAGGTTTATGGTGCAAAGTTCTCGATGGTTCGGCCATTGATAAAACGCTTTCCTTCCGTTAGTTTTTTTCCCGACCCCCGACTAGGCAAAGCCAATAATCTGATGCTCTATACCTATCCGCAAAGTATGCACGCATGCAATGACATCAACTTAAGTTAGCATGCGCCCGTCGAGCCCTTTTTTGACTGACGAAGTTGGTCTCCATCTGAAGCTGAAATAGCCCAGCTACCTCGATATTCATGAATGAAGTGTAGACTTCATATATGGGATGAATACCTCTGCGGGCTCTCTCATTCGCCCATCACTGTCTGTGCAAGCAATCCAACTAGTTTCTCCCGAATGCTTTCAGCATTTAAGTCATTTCAGCATTTTTGCAAAGAACAGAGTCTGATATCTTCGAAAGATTGAGACTGATAAGGAAATCGAGCAAAGGCAATGCAGACATCGAGTAGAATCAAAAAGAGTGGCTAGGCTAATGTCGATAGTGCTAAATGTGAGCAAAGATAAAGAAAAATCTCATGCGTTAGACATAGCTGATGCTCTTGTCTAATCTCCTGTTCATGTGATATATATATTCAAATCAATCAAACAGTGTCGCAAGGACATCTGAAGCAATCTGATCAGTGGAAGTGGCTACGCAAGCAGTGTTTTCTCCAAACTGATTACCTATAAAATGATCCTTTAAGAGGCGCTGAATCAGCCGGAAACCTGCAAACGCTTCGCTGACTAAAGCCTTAAATTGTACCACCGAATTCAACTATCTTACAGCCAGTGAATTCTGTACGGACAGTGCGGAACATAAACCCATGAATGCATGCTCAAAGACATGACAGCAACAGGCGTTTTCCTGTTTAGTTTATAAAGGTGCATATAAATTAGGGTTTGGGAAAAGTAAACAAAGTCGGTCGATTCGGCGGTTTCCAAGATTGCAACTTGAGCATTTTGGTGAGGATGAAAGGAAAAGGAAGCGTTTCTTAATGCTGTAATACCCTTCTCTCTGCAGCTGATTCACCTCCTTTGTTCTAAGTCGCTACCGCGCCAAGTCGTACAAAAGTTGAAGCGCAAGTTTCGAAAGTGAATGTCGCAGTCTATTTCTTCGTTGTAATACCAGAGGACCACGTGTAGTGCAAATTATGGATCAGTTGGAAAGGAAAAAAGAAGCCGAGAATTTTAGCGTCATTTGTTTTACACGTCACACATACAAAGTTCATCGTCGCCTTATAACAGAGGGGCATCGCTGCGCACTACAATTACTCTCATCAGCAGTAATTCTCGAAAGAGTTAGTTTCATGACATGAATGTTCTGCTTTATCATAGTGGAGGCAATGAGAGGCATACAGAGACAATCTCCAATAATTCGTGGTTTACTTGAGAGTTTGCGCGATCAGGCCTATAAACGTCTTGCAGTTTGTGTGAAGGATTTTTGATCATGCTTAGACCGCAAAAATGCAAGCTACATGAATTCTTACTTCTGCCGCCATCCCTCCTCCTAGCCCTCACCCCATGCCCTGCCTCACCCATGGCGCCATTCGAAGAAAGAACAAATGATGATGAACTTCGAAAAAGCTTGCGCCATAGGACATTCGTCATTCCCATATCTTAGTTAAGTGAACACTGCTACAAGTATTCTGCAAACGATAAAATTTTTGTCACAGCAGTGGTCTAAATTAAAAAACTGAACAGCGTAAAGTGCGACTGGAAAGGTAAAAGCAGTTCGGTCCACCGATAAATGATCTGGAAATCCTCGGAAAAGAGGAGATGAGGTGAAGAAAGAAAATTAAAAATGGTTTTCATTCACGTATTGATCAGACGTGGCTCATCGTAGTTGAAGAAATATCATTACACCATCATTTTAGAGATTTTGCAGCCACAATGTCTACACTGCACACGTCAGACGATTGATGCAGTCGATGCTCGGAAGAGCTGCAGTTGCTAATTTCCTAGCAAAGACGCCAACTGACTACTGCTGCTGATATTCCTTAGACGATGAAAAAACACTGTCTATTGTTTCTAGCAGAAAGCAATCCGAAGAAACTCTCTAGCCCCTATTCTTCGAAATAATCCAATTCGCGACACCCATCGCACATCAATATTAAGAACGGTTCAAACGAAATAAGCACGACGAGCAAACGGGATATACTCGTTGGATCAAGATCTAGAGGTCTTTGAGTAATAGCTAGCGCTTTCGCAGAACGTTTATAAAACGTTTTCAGGAAGATGTCCAATCAAACAATTTAGATTACGCAAGTTAAATGATTAACCAACACCCGCAGCTGACGCCATGCGCATACTCTTTTTTGTTTTTGCCTATTCAGGTGACTGGGAATGCTTCGTGAAACACCTTCTTCTTCTTCCTTCAATATATTGGAAATCCTTCCATCAGAATCGATGCTTTGTGAACGCTGCATGTGATGCATTAGGCACTATGCGCAAAATCTGAGCGAGAATTTAACTTCTCAATCGAGAGGAAAGAAAGTGCCCACTCATGTGTTTTTGCCGCTTAAATAAAAACGACAACGATTATACAACGAACAATATTTATATGACTTAAAACCCAGGTTATTTGTACTTTGTTGTGCACAACTAATCTGAATAAGTTCTTACCCTTACGATGGGATTAAGGAGAATCTGTTTAATTTATCATTTAGGGCTGCCAAGAATGATAGCATTTTTATGCATTTTTTTCGGCACCTGATGTATCGCCATCAATTTGTTACTCAGGTCTCGTTGGCATTTGTTTTAATGGACTCCGCGTGGGTTAGATGCAGCGGAATTTGTGAAAATTCAGGGCTATGAAGCACAGTGTGATTTATCGATTTTCAGTAAAATAGAACGAGTAGTCAGGTATGATCATCTCAAACGACGAAGAGGATTGGATTAGGGCAAACTTGTAGATGCCGTTCCAAATCATCTCAAACTCGCTAATTTCACGCGATCGCATTTAAATGACCTCGCCGAAGAGTAGTGCAAACAACACAGAGCTTAAAGCCTTTCTATGACCATCCATTTGGCTTGGACTGAAAAGAAATTCGGCTACCGAGTGCTCAAAGTTTTGAAGTAATGACTTTTTCAAAGATATAACACGAATTGATGTTTATTGTGGAGAACAACAGGAACGACCGGAAACATTCGCTGAAATTACAACGTTTCCTGTTAGGAGCTAGGAGCGAGATGATGGAAGCTATGAATGTTAAAATGGCGCACCCTACTTCTAGAATTCACCAAGAATGCGGTAATTTAGCTGCGCGATTGAGCATCATTACACTAAAGGATGCACTCCTCACATTATAGACTCCAATTTACAGGAATATGCATTAAGTGGCGAGCAAGAATCAGAAACCGACGTGAGCCGTTAAATTTTACACCACTCGAGCTACCAACGCAATATCTACGCAAAAGCGAATAAATTCGCTAGAGCAGCCGAGGGATCGATTAATGATAGCAGGAAATCGATGTTTCAAAGCATAATCACACCGAGGATCAAAGCATCATAGGGACACGTTAATTGTCTTTTGAGGAGAAAGAAGGAAACTGCAATTTAAGCAAGAAGTTTTTCCTTCGAAGTATTGTGTCACAATCAAACCTGACTTCAACTTTTAGCTTCCTTTGCAAGTCCTTTTTATGCGAACAATCTCGACAAGCAATATTTCAACGCTGCAAAGCTCAACGAATTGTTTCACGGGCGGCGGAAAACTAACTGGTGGCGCTTACCGAGCCGAGTGGCTTCATTCGGCCATCGCGAGTTCAGACGCTCATGGGAACTTGAACAGTTTTTCTGATATTTTGGGAGGTAGGAACTTTAGCGCATCGTCTTCATTTCACTTTAGCAACTCGAAGCCATTTTATGTTACAGGAGAAGGGAGAGGAACGAGGACACTGAATTCAAGACATCTTATCGCAAAGAGGGACGCTAAATTCCCTAGAAGTGGTTCGGCGATGAACCAACGGAACTGCGGTATTAAAATGACAATTTCCGGTGATCTACGCGGGCACCCGTATACACGTATGCATGCATGCGCACACACATACAATACGTACACTTACACATACGCACAGAGAAATTCAAAACGTTCAGCTCTCATAAGAGGCAGTCATTAATCGCGGGTGGAAGAATTCAACAGACGCGATGCGTTCAACTTTTCAGACGATTCAAAAAACCTTCATCAACTGAAGTGAGCGTTTTTGAATACCGTGAAGTAAAAATAACTGGAGGGGAGTGCCACACGAGATAGCGAAACATGCTCTTTTAAATTTCTCCAACAGGAGGTGATAGCCTCATAAACTGCCTACAAACAACAGCACCTACGCAAACGTGCGTTCATATTTGAAACATCGAACCGCTTGCACATATGTTCTAGAAAAGCTCTTTTTTTTTTTCAAATCCTGGCCGCTGCACGCAACCTGTGCTTTATCGCACTTTAATGTGCCCATAATTCTTCTCGGAATTGATGGTTCATGAGGAGTTTTCCAACGAAATGTTGGATATTATGCTGTAGAAGTTTCATAGCGATGGCTACAGTGGTTCTCAAGCAGAAATCATCGTAAAGACGGAGACTGTAATAAAACGCTGTCTAAGGGAATCTGTCCAGAAAGACGTGAACACCCATCGGGCGTGAGTAGTGATCTGTGTGGGACTCGATCACTCTCATGCAATGTTGTGATTACTTTTGCAACTCCGCAGAAGTATGTTAGCGGCTCATAATTCTTATCATTGATCAAAATCTGCCGATGAGGGCCGCATAGAGTGAAATCAAATCTTTTCTGTAGGTATATATAAACATCACCTCTCCTCCGAGCTCAGCGTAATTCCGAGGAAACGCTATGCAGCTGTGAAAGTATCCGCGGTTGTACGAGTGTGGAACCTGAAATACCTCTCCATGGTTTTTCTAGTCGCGTGCAGCTGAAAGAAAGAAAACTGAAAACTTTTCATCTTGGCATTTTAAAGGCCGTTTCACAGCTAATGCAGTAAGAGGGATGAGGAAGATCGGAGGACGGAGTATAGGGTCGAAAAAAACGGCGAAGCCTTCATGCAAATGAACATCTTACTCGTACTTGAATTAGCCGATGCTATTTCCTTTTAAAAACACTACGTCTCATCGGTACAACATTACAGAGGTGGCACGACGGAACAATAAAGAATTAAAGGTTAGCCAGTCGACAGTGCATCAACGTACCTCATATATGCTAAAAATAACAAGTCATACAAACCGTCACGTGATCGAATTTCTGTCGTCAGATGGAAAGCTGCATAGGTCTATGCTGCCTTACTGTTTCCTCTTTTCATACGTTTGGCAGGCAGTTTAAGCACAAGGAGGGCGTATTCTCTTATCAGCACAGTGGGAACTATATTAATTTTGCGAAATAATGAACACTTTCGAAAAAGTCGGTAAGTCAAAGTTGTACGCTATTTCTCGTTGCCCAGCAGGAATCATTCATCGTTAGCATTAAATAGAGGAAAAAGAAATCTCAATAACGTTGTGACTACAGATGAAATTATTGTAGAGTTTAAGTCTAAATTTAAGTCTTAAGTTTAAGTCAAACAAGTCTAAATCCTTTTTTAGCACGAATAATCTAATATACTCTAGCTCGAATAAGGGAAAATTTATGCATTCGAAATGAGATAATAATGCAAATTAAGTCGAGGCAATAAAATGCGATATGCATTCTTAGGTGAGAGTAGGGATAAATCGTTGGTGAGTTTAAAAATAACGTTTGAAAAGAGCTATATCTCACTTTAACATGACAATTCGGTCTTCTTAATATTATGGGAAAAAATGAAGAATTCAATAACGAACCACGAAAAAAAAACAATTTAATACGCAGAATGGTCGACGCAGTATGTAGTTGTTCAACTCAAAAGTGGCAACAGTGCTGAAGGCGCAACACTGCGCATAAAGGAAATGAAGGACGTATTATTTGGGAATATTTGTAGGATAAAGGCGATGAGTTTAAACGTCTGAGGTAGGCAAATCTCAGCAATGGCAACTGGATCTGCTTTGCCACTGAGGTGCATAGAACGATGCTGTAAAAAAAAGCCAACAGACGCTAGCAAGCGGCGAGCGATAGCTGCATTTTCACTAACAAGGTAGTTGCACCGCCCGTTGCTATTTCGTTTGACATCGTTGGGCTGGATGCATATCAGCTGCTTCGGCTAGCACCTCACACAATCGCCACTTTGTATAATGCTGCATCGCAATGCTGCACTGACCACATGCCCCTGGTCCCTTAACCGCAGCAAATCTAACAGTTGTACAACTAATAAATACATCATTCAGGTGAAACTCAAGAGCAGTCACCAATGCAAAGCGTGCACTGAATGCAATGAAAACAAATCAGGAACTGCACCATATGACATGCTATATCTTTAATCAATCAAAAGTCGGCAGTAATGAACTGCATAACAATGTGAATTGAACCATAAGTTGAAAGCTTCGAAGTACCTTCATCCTTCCGCGTTCAGTTCTTCCGCAGGAAATGAGAAGCTGTAATACTGCGACATGCGTTACATGCCGTAAGTTGAAAAACATAATGTGTCGACAGTCATAAATTCAGATCGTTGAAACAACTGGCAAATCGCATCGTCCAAAGCATACCATTTTCAAGACATCAATAGGGTTTTTGTGGCATTCACGATTTAAAAGGCGTCATGTTAACGGGACACTGAATGAAAAGCCCTTGCTGTATCCGGAACGGGGTGACATCCTCGTGAAGCTTTGCTTGATTTGTTATAGGCAGAATGCTTCTTGCAGGGAGATTTCAACCCTACGGGGCCTCGTCAGCGAATCCTTCTAAACGACGAGAACATGGCGACTTTGAAAAGACCAAAGTGTGAATGAATGACCACATCGCAGAATTCAACGAATCGATGAAGTAAATCTTGCAACCGATAACGATTTGTGTCGGCAAGCGAAAAGGCGTCGAAGAGAGCCTCAGAAATGCGCAAATCCTCCCTGCGAAAACAGTTAATCAAAAATCAACTCCTAATAGCGCGATACAGGCATTTCCCAGTTAGCCTATTACCAATAAAAGTAAATCTCCTTCTGTATGTAGCAGGTTGGCTTTATTTGTTAGTTGCTATGTAAAACACAATTGCAGGAAAAGAGAGTTTTTCGGCTTGTTTTATTGCCTATTTGTTGCACTATTGATTTGTGCATTAAAAACCTTCTCAGAGAGTAAAAGCACTAGCTAAAATTCGGCCTCGACAATGTGAATTCATTGCCTTGCTTGCCTATCTTATTTGTTCATTTCATTTTCTACGAAGCAATCACACAAAAAAAAGTCTCTATTTTGCTTATCGCAAGCATGCTGCGGATGGTTTTTAGCAAATACGAATATATAATAGAACGCTAACAATTTACATTCGTTTCGTTTTGCTTTAAATTACTTTGTCGGAATATTTTACACCAAGTATAATAAATCGTTTGCTTTTGTGAACGTTATATCTCAATTAATGATGTGTTGAAAGCTGATGATGGGAGCCGTTGCTAGGCAAAATTAACTGCAACCATAATATTATAGTCTTTACTAATCGGCTTCAAGAGCGCAAATCATCGAGAACAAACATTTTTTTCAGTGAATGTTACGACTGCGCCATTATGTTACGACTTCAATCTATCGTATTTACACGATGGTGCTTTCACTCAGGAATGAATAAATGGAACGAGTAGGTGAGTAAATGCCTTTGTCAACCGAAATTGTGCAATTTGCGTCATACCTTTATGAGTGCGGAAGGACGAAGGTGAAATTATTTAATACACAAGAGGCATGAGAGAGCTGCAATAAATGGCTTGTATTACGGTTGCTGGCAATTTTCATTCACTTCATAATAGTAGAAATATATATATTTCATTGGCGTTGAATTGCTTTTCCAAACAGTAGGAAGTTTGTATGTGTACGTGCGATTGCTTCTTGTCGGAGAACTCGAATTCCGGAGCCGCCGAAGTTGCCTCATGAAATTCGACACTTACAATGCTCCATATGGATCAGCGAATTTTCATGTTAGTTCGTGAAATCGGAAAGATCAATACGTTCAATTTGGCGCACGTTATACACAGACTGATTCTGGCACACTTTCTGGCCAGTGGGAAAGAAAGCATCTGCAATAAGAAATCCGCATGAGTTAGCGGATTGGACGACAGCTGAAGCCTGAGATTTTTTGGCCATACCGTGCAAAGGTTTTCTACGCTTTGGCACTGACTGATACTGAGTGCTTCGAAGACAGTGGTTTGTAGAAGCACATGTTGTGCCAGGTGTGCTGGTCCACCTTTCTATTTATTTTTTCTTGATCCCGACGCAATAGCCACTTTGGATATCAGTGTTAGAGATGGAAGAAATAACAAATTTGACAGACAGATGATACCACTATATCAGTATTAGGTGCCCCTTCAACGGACTATAAACTTCGCTTTACCTCTCCGAGAGCCATGTATGTGTGGTATCACACCACTTTGTGATGTGATGCAGGCGTCGATGGATAGAAATATCTCTTTTCAACTGTTTACAAGCAACTCCTTTGCGTTTCGAGTGCCCATTAAAGGATCAGTTTCCATCACATTAGCTGATGCTAAACATCCTCATTGAAGGTGCCGGCTTCTCTCGGATGTGCTTACCATCGAGACTAATCTTCCTAACAAATTTTGCACTTGGAAGTGCAAGTTTAGTTTGACGGCACGAGGGGCACCGGAAGTGAGCCCATCTTCACAAAAAGTGGAGGTGCTAATGGGTGTATGCGTAGCGGATCACTCATTGTGGTGAGAGCTTCCTCGACAACAGTGCACGAAACCCATCAGCTGTTTCTCCTAGTGCCTCCTAGAGAGCATCGAATACACCGCGAACCATTCGAAACCGTGTAATGTTTATTGGAAGCATCGAAAGTGAATATCGAATCCTCTAAGAAATAGGAATGGCGATTTGCAGCGAAATTTTTAACTTCAATTCTCAACCGATTGCAACGACAATGAAAAACAAGGAGACGATTGCGCTGCTCCTATTAATACATCCTTCGTTTCTACAACACGCCAATTTGCACTTCTTTCTGAGGTGAATTAATTGCTCATTTTCGCTACGCTTATAAAATTTTGCACGCCCGAGTTACCACGTATTTCACCAGTCGAGCACTTCCATACATTCCTCGGGCATGCTACTTGCTTTTCCTTCAATGTAAGGAGTTCATCCGAACGGAGCAGATCATTTCGAGAAAAGACACAGCTTCTATTACCCATCATGCATAAATATTGTCATCCATCCGAGCAACTGAGAAAAAGTTTCCAAGTGACGGACCTTTTGCCCCCAGTAACTCGCAAGGTGCAAAGAGTCACCTTCCAGCACTATGGAGTAACTAGGCCCTCAAGGTGCAATAAGAAGGGACCTTTGCAGACTGAGAGGGGTTTGAAGACTCAAGAAAACAGCGGAATTATAAAACAGTTCCCGCACAGTTAACCAGGTCACAACTGGTTATATATATATATATATATATATATATATATATATATATATATATATATATATATATATATATATATATATATATATATATATATATATATATATATATATATATATATATATATATATATATATATATATATATATAGTTTGATGCAGACAAAAGTTTTAAAAATTTTTTGAAACAGCACTGAAGAAGCGAAACAGTTCCGGTCCGAGGTGTATTGTTTCCCATTACCGGCAAATTTCCGGCAATGCTTTCTCAATGAGCTTATTTGTCTTCTCCCGAAGCCGGAATGCTCCATTTGGAAGAAAGTGGGGAGTTCTTTTGGGCGCATTGATTGTCGTCAATGTTTTTGTTCGCTAAGAACTAGCCTAGAGATCCAAAAGTTTAGTAGTCTGAGACCGCAAAATCTTGACCTTATTGCCTGTGTGGCGAAATTTCCCAACGCATGTTTAGCATGACAGTTCTGACGATCTGGGCAACGAGGCTTCTGCTTTGCAGAATGAAATAAAAATCCTTCATCTGCAGATGCAGTTCTGCATAAGAGGTAAGCGAGGCAGTGACCCTGATTTGCGGACGTTGCATTATTTTTTGGGAAGATAGGGGGGGGGGGGTGAGGGGACGGGAGTACGCACACCTTTTTAAGTGCACGTGTTTACTTGGTTGCAGTTGTGCTATTCCTCGGCTTCTTCCCTCTTCACTTAAATATAAAAATATACATTCGCTGAGCATATATTTTCATGTAACCTGTGCCCCTATGTCACCTAAAGGTCGTTAATGCTCTATGGCTGAAAAGATCTGAAGTTAAGTTTCAACGAACAGCGTTTTATGAAGTAGGCTCCCCTTGCGCAACACTCACAATGACGACAAAGCTTACCCCACATCTAGCACAACTCACGTGTACAAATTGCTCAACTTCTGCATGTCAATTTTTCTGTACTTTTCGCTCACAATATAGCGAGTGCATTTCTTAGCTGAAAAAGTTTCACTCTCAGTGGGCGTATACGGCCGAATAGCAAAGAGTCTCTTTACTGTATGCAAGACGTGCAGTCGTTTTTGCTGCACCTCTTAATCCTAATTTCGAACGAAGCTATCTAGTTCACATATGATGCACTGCGCTCAGGCATATCATCTTTTATTTTGGCAACGCTCATAATATATCTGGTCTTTTTAATCCTGCTGCAACCTACTATGCCTCCTCTTCAATATCTGAAAGCTATACTTTACTTAATTCATATCTACTTATTTTTTTATAGTATGCATCGGTAACTGATCAACCTGCGACGAGCTTCATTCAAATTCAGCGGCTCGAAGAACTCGTTTATTCGAGTGCAGTTATTGTGTATCAAATCGTGACCTGTGATAAATACAGCCGACAGCACCACTTGCGAAATAATCGCCTTCTTGGAGAGCTCAATGATGAAACAACGCATCGTTTATACCGTAGAAAAAGGTAAGAACATACTAACAACCATGTCGAGCTGCACGGCTAAATTCGAAGTTGTGACTTTGATTGTGTTTAAAAACTGCGATTGAGACTAACATTTAGATCGTCTAAAATGGTATGCATCAAGCCAATAAACTTATTAATTGTGTGTTTGTTGATGTGAGGTTTCGACTGATGGGTAGACAGACTGGCACGATTTTGAAAAAATTCGCAGCAGACGTGCAAAAACTGCTCAAATGCAACCTGAACTCAATCACTGCTCTTGCAAGCCGCCGCAGAGTCTTTTCGATGTGCACTGTTGTTGGTGTTGGGTACTGAACTTTTACTCGCCCCAGTTCTCGTTCTGCAAACGTTCTACCTTTCTTGCTCTTCGCAATCGAATGCTTTTTATTTGTTTCTCACTTTAGGACGATGAAATGAAAAAGGAAACAAATGAAAAAATAGATGAGCAGAAATGTAGAAGTTCCGGTATTCATTACATATGCTCGGTAGGGCGACGCGTCCATGGATTTTGGACTTTTTGAAGTCGCAGCTTGGCATCCTGAAGGACAGCTCCCAGGAAACACATGCCTTATGATTTTTCGGAAAGGATTTTTCATTACATTCGAATATTATAATGCAACAGTTTATGCTGCGTCATTGACAGAACACAGAAAGTGTGCAACGGTATATGTATAGTATGGGTATATAATATGTGTCCAGCAGTGTGCAAACAACAACAGTCTACTCACATGCGCATATCGTTAGAGCTTCGTGACGATAAAGGAAGGATTGTTGAACATGAAGGGGCTATGCCTCCCACTTAGAAGTTTATAGAGAGGTTTATTTTACTGGATAGATTTATGGGCCCATTTTTTAAGAGAACGGGATGCTTCCTAGGTGATATGCTAGGCGGTGTACAAGAATGGAGTTCAACTGATTCAATCAATCTCAATCAAGAACAGCAAACAGTGTGTAGCTGAAAGAATCTGACTCTGCCAAATATCGAAATTATTCCACGAAGACTCTAAAGAACCAAACTTTATCTGACGATCATGATAACACAGTTAAGTTTGCCTTAATAATGGCACCAGCAACCGATGGGGAATATTACTTCCATTGATGACCGAAGAGCCCAGCTGCATACAGCCTGAAGAAACCGGAGATGGACAGGGATAAGTTTTAGCAAGGTTCGAATGTCCGAACATATTGAAAGCATTCCTAGGGAAATGAAATGAGCAGTGCCTCACCTAATGTCGTTCAAAATTTGGATTAAGGGGCATAGCTGAACCGCACACCTTGCACGCAGTAAGCAGATGTTTTGCCATCCGGCCCTACACGTCCACCTGAGAGTGAAACTTCAACTACGAAATGCATTCTCTAAATTACGGGCGCTGCAGAGAGAAAAATTGATGTGCTGAACATGAGAAGTCCACAAATATGAGTTGCGCCAGCACTGGCTTACACAACGCTGTACTGTGGAGCAGGTGCAAGACTTATAAACCACACCTCAGCTTACTCTATTTTCTATCGAATCCATTTCACTCATATCTCCATCACCGCAACACGTTCATCTTATGCGAAATTTCACCTCATCCCTCTTTTGCATCATCAATCGCAAAGGTCGAGCACTTCATGAGCGATGAGATGGCTTGTTGATCAAGTATTCTCGCTGTAGCAAAGAAAACGCCCAAAAATTAGCACACAGTAGGAAAGATCAAAAAACAGATCAACAAATAAATAAATATGCGATCTGGACTTGCAAGAGGCATATTGCTGCAGTAAGGTCGACTGCAGGGAAAAATCCGAGCATCAGCAGAATTTTTTGTTTATTCACCTAGAAAGTTACAGTCTTTGAGGTTTCATCGTCTCTACTTCTACTATTTCAAATTGATAAGACTGCTGTTATTATCACAGCTTTCGATTTTTGTGATTTCTGAGGATGTGCAGTTCTAAACTGTAATATAATTCATATTCGAAAGGAACATCATAAGACCACTGAAGGAGGAGCGAAACGCAAAGAGCTCTCAAGAGCTAATGAAGCAACGGAGAGTGCACGTTTTACATGACCAGGTTGAGATCGTCCCACCTCACATTTCTGGGTATACCAACTTTGTAAGTAGGATCCCGCATTTATGGAATTAAACGCTCAATGGAATAGGAAATATCAAGACCAAATCTGAAAAGAGTTGAGCAGAGAGTGACCAATGCTATTGGCCGTTAGGCCCATAACTGACATAGATGTCTGCATCCAGTTACGATTTACCGCTTACGTGAACAACATAAACCAGAGGCAAGAGCCCTAAACTTTCCGATGTAGTCTGCATAGCATTAGCCTTGCTGATTGCGTGGATACAAAAGAGACTGATGTCATTGTCTTCACTAAATGAAATGCCATTAATGCAATTTTCAAACGTAGAGATTTTTCGGCTCAAAAGCTTTTAACCAGAAGCATTAAGAGAAGGAATTTAGCTTCAAAAATCTTTTGAGACGGTGCCAACTTTAAGCACTACTTACGGCATCCAAACACGCGCTCATGGCGATTAACAACGCCCACGAGCAGCATCGATAATCTCACTGAAATTTTTCGGACGAATGTAACGCATAGCTAGGAAGTACTACGAGCACACTTCCATGCATTTGTAGTGCGGGGATTCGGCGAATCACTTACGTTAGAGCGGACATTCCATTAACCTCTACCATAGTTTTATTTTTAGCTAATAACATCTGTGTACTTTTAGCTAATTGCAAACGTTTCAAAGGGGAAATAAAAAAGCACGCTTACAAGCAACGCCAATATCAACTGTCTTGCGTTTTTGCTTGTGTAGACCATCCGTCACGCAATTATGCCCCCCTCTTAATTCGCTATAAAATTTGTCGACAAATCAACGAGAAATCACACCCGTCAATACACTCCTCCAACTTACCTTCGGTAAAGATGATCATTTCCTCGCATTTACATGTCGGAAACGCATGGCAATTGAAAATATTATAGTTTCCAGTTTTGTCGCACATGATATACAAACGTCCGACGGAAGAGTTTCCGCCCAGCGACCAAAACATCTTTGGAAAGAGTACGTATTTGCGTATTCACTGATTAGTTATATGCCTCATTCATATGCTAGAAGAACGGTATAATGGATAAAACCTCTAATAAAAACGAATGACTCTAGCTAAGAAGTTATTATTGAAAGGCATTGAGGTGCCGTGGCTTCGAAATATAAGCTTGAATATGCTATAAAACCTGCATTGAAATTTTGCGAATAGAGAGATGGCAAAACAACATAATCACATGATAAAGTGGCACGTCGCAGAAACGTTTGCATTGCGAAGCTGGAAACAGATGCCTGTTAGGCAGGAATCGCCTCATTAAAAAAGAACAGGAAAACATTTAGTAGATACGTACTCTTTGTAACCTATGAATGCTGGATATATATATATATATATATATATATATATATATATATATATATATATATATATATATATATATATATACGATGGTCATTACGATAAAATGAGTTCTTGTGGTCATGATGACCTTCATTTTGCTTATGAAGTCGTTTTGTTCACACCTCTGTTCATTTCGATGTTGTTCTCTCCCAGTGTGGATTATGATTTGCCTCAGGAGCCATAGCCGAATACAAAAACAGACTGCGGTTTTGTTTCATAAGTAGTGTGTAGTTCCTTATCGTCTGGTGATTGTTGTTGCTCATTATAAATGCTCTTCCTTATATCGATGCGGTTGTTCACACGTCGCGAACTCTCCCAACTTCTGATGAAAATATTAGAGTTTTGGAGAACTAGTGAAGCAAACTATTTTCACGATGGAACGTTTCAGTTTAAGAGTACTTTCGCTCGTTATTGACAACATCCTGCTAATGCAACATGAGCCGAGTAATCTTCTCCACAAGCCGGTAATTGCCAGTGGATGGAAGGATTCAGCTTTTTCTTGTTGATGTTCTCAAGGCGTCGGACGTAAAAATCGCCAAGTTATTATGCTAAAAACTGAGAAAGGGTTGTCGACGAGAATCAATCCGGGCTGTATTTATTACCGAGACCTGGAAGGGCAAGATGGGCAGCGTGGACACCTCTGATGTCTGCTTGACATGCAGAAAGAAAAATTTCTCCTGCTGCGAACGAAAATCCGCCAGCTGCATAGCACATTGCTGCATTTTTAAAGCTATTGCTTGAGAAAAACCTGTAACGATAAGGCCCAGGAACGCTGCACCAGATATACGGCAGTACTTTCTGGAATCAAATCCTTATTTATTTGAAAAGGCGGCTATAACAGAATTGTCGATACGTCTCCGATCGATCGAAAAGGATACTCTTCGCCAATCCGTATAGCATCAGTCAAAAAGCTCTTTAGCCATTTCAGGTTAAAGAAAAGCATTCGCGACAGAGGTGATAGAACAACTTGGTGCGCTAGCCAACGAGCAAATGCTACCAGATAGATCAGCACCTCGTTCGACCCTAAATGACCTCAGAAGTCACCTCTATCAAGGCTCATTGGCAACATCGAACTGCTCTAGAAGAAGCGGAAAAACTGGAATAGGCATGCTGGTTCACTAAGCGGATCCATACATAACTAAGATAAACATTACAGCACAAATACGGCATCGAAAGCTCCAATTCGAGCTCTTGAAGAGCTTCACACAAACGAAGTACACCTTAAGAGAGCAGAACGAAGAACGAAGCAGAACAATGTCACAGCCAGACAATGGTGAGAGGTGAAAACAACTGCTCATATATAGTCAGAATGAAACGTGTATTACAACACTGAAAAATTTCACATATAGAGGTAACCTAGAAGTAGCAATGCGTTTTCCCCGATCCATATCTTCGTACCGTTTTCGCGACGAACTTCTAACAATATATAATTGCAAACATATCTTGCTGCGAAATTTCCACAGCGAAAAATATCCACACAACGTTTTTAAGTGATTGAATGCTAATGAATAGAAGAAAGTCGATACCTTTTTTTTTCTTTGTCGGCAAAATGTTTGCATTCAAGAATCTGGCTGCAAGCAGAGCTTACTTCGAATCTTCCCTCTTTAGACAAAAAAGCAGAGCATAAGCTGGTAGCGAATCGCTCTAGTGCTTGTAGTTCAACAACGCCAGGACGAATGTATCAAAAGAATCGCCGACCGTCGAATGATTTCAGTTAAATTAATTATGAATTATTTTTAATTCTTAAGCTGTCGTAGGTGCCTAATCGATGTGATTATAACCACTATAAACAGAATGAAAGCACTCGAAATAAATTCGTAATCTACTATGGGAAATATATGATAAAGAATTTCATCGTCTATTTAATGAAGCTTCAATAGAATCCGGATGGAAGGAATCAATCACTTCGATAAAACTTACAACAGTAAGTTTCCGCAAAGAGATGCGTGTTTTGAAGAATGCTTTCGAAAGCTAATGTCTGACTAAAGCAAATAAGCAATAGCTTGTGTCAACATGACCTCGTCCATCATTTCTTAATTTTTCTGCAGCTTATGTAACGCGTCCAACCAGCAAATCAATGGTTTTCTTCCTTTTTAGTCATGTTTTTTTGTTTGGCTGGTTAGACTATATATACAAAAGATTTACATATTCGAACGTGTTTCTCTTGTATCTTCTAAATTCTTTAGTCCTTTATAATCATATAGTAGCGATTTGAATGAAATGAAAAAGATAGCCACATAAGAAGTCATCAGTTTTAGTAAGGCTTCTAGCTGATATAACATAGGCACATGCAGACAAACCTCAAGCGAACAACGCGTTGCAATTCAAAGTATAAAAGAACTGTAAATATGGCGCTATTACTTCCCAAAATCAGTGCTCAATCACCCGCTAACGAGTTGCCAACAACGAGCAAAATATGGGCATTATCGCATCCATATTTCAGTTGACTATCTTTTGCAAAGTGCCGGATCGTTTCATGCCTCGACCACTTTAAAACGGAAATCCCAAATTGGACGTGCATGCAAACGTGGATGCAAACTGAGGTATCTACACCTAGTTTAGACTTTAATAGTTCTAATTTAATATTCGTTTAAAATAACATCCTATGACGAATATTATAAAAACCAAGTTCCACGACTAAGCTCTAGTCGGCCTCTGCAGTTAGAAACAGCAGACAGATAAGGAGACACACGAGTACATAAGTAAAGCATAACTCCGCCATAACACAATTTGTGCAATTCCATAGAAACGCATAAAAAAGTGAAATATCAACAAATGCGAAATTGTGGAGCGAAGTACTGGAAAATTGTTGAGGCCTGAACATACAGTTAACTAATCGAAAGCCCCAAATTGACAGCTAATTGTTTGCGGCGGATTTGTCAAGGCTAATCGTCAGGTCACGAACGCTACAATAGGCTGCTGAAAGAAACGCTGCCCCTATTATGCTCTTTGTGGTGGTGATGCGCAACGTAATGCAAATAAGAACTGAAATAAATAAAAGGTTCTTACTCGTATTGTGCGAGGGAGGCTGATGTTTCTCGCTTGAGCGGCACCGGCGAGTGAGGGAAGCAGCCTCTCCTTGAGGAGAGAGTGAGCCACACAAAGGAGTTCTTGAGTCTAGCGAGTGCGAACTGGGATCTCAATTCACACACAGCACGTGCACCAGATGCACATATGCGCGCAAACCACTTCAACCTCCATTATCTCTACGAATACTTGAAAAAATAACTAGAATAGTACGAAGATGTTTCTTATGAATCTTCCAGGAAAGCGCTTGCGATCAGAACTACTGCGCAATTCTGATTCTTCGATAGAAAAATAATCGGTTGTCGCTAACGCTCACTTAGGCGCGCATATTCTAGAGTGGATTCTGATAACAGGAGGACACTAAAATATACACACTTAAAAACAAGCCAAGGAAACCTATACGGCATGAGTATTTGCACTTAACTCACCACAAATAAGCAAAGAATGTTTAGTTTCGCAAAAATCGTAGTTTTTATGAATATGCCAGCGATAGGTCTTCTTATCTTCTCACGGCCCAGTTCGACCACAAGGAAAGCGTATCTGGTACCCAAATTTATCTCAACACACCAGAAAAAGGAATGGCGCTACAAATTGCCACAGGGGCGCAAATGCAGACGCATACACGGACGCACGCAGCCACACATACACACACACGCACACGCACACATGCGCACACCCATGTGGACACTGTGGCATGGCGTCGCCAGAATACTCTTCTCCAAAATTTGTGGAAACCTAAGGAACGAATAAGATGCTTTTGTCGTTATGCTCAGAGAAGCAACTATATTCCCCTATGCAAGAACGCAGAATGCATGCTCGAGAGTGCACTTGTTATACGTTATATCACTCTAGAGATTTCGTACTGGAGGAAGCAGCCACTTCTAGAATCAAGAATGTTTTCTTCGAGTGAAATCAACGTATGATTTAGCCTTTCACTTGTTTAAATTTTTTTACAGCGCTGTCACTTCCAATATTCTTGCGGTATTGCAGCGTTTATAACAAACAAGTGCAGAACCGTAGCAGAGGATTTGGCGTGATATGCATTCATACTTCAACCGATGCAACCGCTCGTGCAAGTCGCATAAAAAGATTTGCTTTCTCCACTCTGTCGTTGTAAAATCGACAGACAAACAGTGTGAAGTACATGTGGATTTTTTTCCACTTCTAGGTGCTTCTAACTCACATGGAAATTGATGGATAGACGCAAAAGATGGTGAAAAACTGCAGAGCGGTTACGCAATCTCATCTATCAAAACCGGCAAATTCCTCGATTCTGACTGTAGTGGTTTCCAAATCGAAATTTTTCGACGCGAAAAAGAAATTAGAAAGGCAAAGAGAAGCAGCATTATATAATGCGGAAAATTGTCCAGGCACATAAGGATATTATTGGCTGCTCAAAAAAGATTGCTCGAAACAACAAAAAAGATTGCTCCACTGAGCTAGTAGCAAATATCTATGCTTTTGTAATGCTCAGTGCTTTTAGTTGACAGGTTTCTATTACCAGTTAATACATATTATTAAAATTTTCCCGAAATGATTCAGACACTATCAAAATTGCATGTAAAACCAACCGATCGGTAATCGACATTCAAAATCATTTGCAATGAAGTGAAATGAGTCGCTAAGGATGCGTCGTCGAACAGACTGATCCCAATGGATGAAGAAAACCAGCACAAGGTCGTCAGGATAGTTGTGGATTGAAGCTGCACTTAAAGAGTGGAAAAAGGCGATTCACTTCATCGAGTGAACTTTCGTACTTGAAAATTTCCTTAATTTGAGTCTCCATCCGATTCTTGAATTTGCGGCAATACAATGAGAGAAGTGGAAACAAAAGTCATTATTCGCCTTCGGTTAGAAGATTGCTATGAAGATGCTCTTTAAAGTACTCTGGCAAGCGAGAACTCTATAAAAGCTTCCAATTTCTGCACTCTGATGGGGAATTCAATTTTTGTAACAGAGCCAGTCGAGAACCAAGCACGCATTCATTCATTTCAATGCTATACTGACGACCTAAACTTTCACGTGAAATTCTCTTGAACTGTAAATGGAAATTTTCTCATTTTTTTTTTTCATCTGCTTTTTTTAAGAGAATTATCTCAATGCGATCAGCGATGAAATTTACAGAGATCGTTATTACCTTTGTGAAGCATTCTATAACGATTTCTTCACGTTGTGATGTTCGTCAAACATAGTATCGGTAAACGCGAAAGCGCCATCTTTCAATTTTGACTGTATAGTGATACAGAAATTGGGGAGTACCGCTGGAACATTTCCAGTTGGGCAGAGTTCTTAGAATTGCGCTACAACGATTTAAAGCAAATATTCTTTGATGAAATATTTCTTCAGCATTTTTCTTTGATGAGTGACAAATGACCTTCGTCTACCTTGCAGTGAAAAAACTCACCGCTAGACCGCCTGATTGATGCGTCAAAATCAGAATAACAACTCTTTAAATTGCACATGAAGCCCTCTCTGCAAAAACAGTCTGCAATTGGGAAGGGCGGAAATAATCGGAAGTGGAGAAACTCCATTCACGTGGTGCACGACAGTTGAAAAATGACTGCTGAAACTGCAGGATTGCTCAAAAGGTGGTTACAAGTCATAGAAGTTGAGTATTCTGCCTGAGCCAAGATCAGTTTCCCTATTCGTAAAAACTTGACGCTACCTCACAAATTTTGAGCATGAATAATTGCACTGTACGCCTGCACCACCCTCAGTTTTAAAATTGATAAATAATTTCGTTGCACATGTCCATCAAAACAAGAGCTCCTTATTTTCATCGTTGAAGGATCAAGGGGAAACATATAAATTATAGAATAACAAGTCCGAATGTGCAGCGAAGAGCAGCACCCGGCATGCGCTTCGCCATTTCAGCTTGCACTGTCCGCTGCCTGCTGGGTATCACTATGTTTGCAGGCCACCTTTAAGGCCCTCTATTCTAAACCAGCCTCTTCGTCACCTTAAACAAATACCCAAATTCCTCAACAGCGCCAGTGCGCTTCAGTCTTTCTCCTAGCAGTTCCATCCCTCATGCCTCTATCATTGGAAACAATTCTCTGCAAGCTGCATCTTAAAGCCTCCCTCATCCTCTCTTATTGCTCATCAAAACTTCATACGTCCTCCCCACATTAAATTAAATGTTATATGCGATCTCTTCATCGTTGCTGAGATTGAGCCGCTCTCAGTAGGCTTCATCGCGCTGAGTTATTGAATGCTACCTCCAAAATCCTTTTTCCACTCGTTTGTCTTATGTTTAGTCCTCATCCTCCTCCGTTTGACCTGTCGTAGTGGCAATGTATACACCACAGGTATCACGCGATTTTCGCTCAAATTAACATAAAACGCTAACTGACTTAACCACTTGCATCATCTAAAATCCCTTTACAAGCAACACTTTCACTGACCAATTCATCGCTATCACCTCTTGCTGTCTCTATCTCCACGTGTCTCCATCGAATTTTGGATGTAGTATGTGCTCCGAAAACAAAATCACTGATGTTGCCTTCAAATTATGAAGCACTGCGTTAAACGTTTTGCTTACGATGATTGCCAAATTGTGGAAACAAGTCAAGTAGCCTCTCCTGAAAGACTACTTCACACCATCGCATATGAATGATCCCCTAATGCAGTACTCTGTTTGAGCACACAACTGATGAAGGGTCAATTCAGGGCCTTCGCTAACATATGTGGTCATGCCACCCTATGGGCACGATAAGGGCAGACGTCTCACTCATTCTCATCGTGTACCAGTTAATGGTTGCTCTGAGATGCGTTCCTTGCTCCTTGTACAACGTGCTTTTATAAGATTAACATTTGCCATTTTATTGGTCAGGCTGTCTGGCACAACGTTTCAATTTTTTCAGTCTTCAGTGCTTCACTTCCGCCAATCGTTTTTTAGTATGGTGACGATAATTTCACTCAATTACAGTTATTTTTGCTTCTAGGATTATCTTACGACAGGTCCTGAAGAACCAAAGCATTGCCCAAGCTTAGTTAACTTGTCTACACAATTATATGCGATTGAGCGCAAGGCGTGATCAGCAGATGTTGATCAACTTTATCGATAGACATGAGTGTGCTTCTGAAAATTGCAGTGAAGTAGTTTGAAATGTTCCGTCGTTTCACGACACCAAACGACAAATGCCGGTGGTTGCAAGGCCATCGAATGAATACTGCCACCAAATTACTGCTGATGCGTCGCTTCAGACAAATTAACGCCTTTGCATTTGTCAAAAACAATCACGCTTCCACAATTAACTACGACCTCAAGCGCAGAAAAGCGGATTTATGGAAGCCTTCTACGCAGTCATGGAAGACAACAAATATGTTTGGAAACATTGCAATCACGGCCAGGATGTGGGTGCAGTGCACAGACGTGATGCACAGGACAGAACAAAGAGGAAGCAACAGCCGGATATTTGAGAGCATTTTGTGAAGTAAGCAATAACAATTGTATTAGTAGAACCAGCCTTCAGTTTTGATTCGCTTTGGCGCTGTTTTTATCTTCATTATGGAAGTCGCCAGATCCAAGCAACGGAGCATTGACCTCACGACGACATTGATTAACGCGGACAGCATCGACATGGATGTTTCATAAAGATGGGTGATCACAGGCACCTTCTTCAGTTCAGTAATATTAATATCGCGTTTGTGTCTGGACTCATGTCTGTTGAAGTAACGCTCGAGCCGGACTTCGCTTATTCAATATATTGAGTGCCTGAAAACTGCGTTGTTACAAAGTGTTGCAGCAAGTGTAAATAAACAGCGCAGCACACGGGCGAACAATAGGAAACACGTTAGATAAACTCAGTTCAAGAAGGAAAAAGCAACCATTCTGAAGTTTAATTTGATGTAATAATCCAACTGCATTGCAGTTTGGAAATTTTAATTGCATGAAATTACATAAAAGTTCTGTTTCATTGGTGCAGGTGAAGGCCACCCATCAAAACACTGGTCGCTTTACTCCACAAAGCTCAGGCAGACATGAACTCTCATTTCATTAATCGCTGTCATGTTGAAAGAAACAGTCAATCCTGACATTCATATGCAATACTAAAAATAGGTGCAAAGCTCTGAACCCCACTAATAGCTGTCAAAAGATTTTTAGCGACATTTATGCAATCAATCTGTCAACTCCGTGAATCAGCTTGTCACGTTGCTCGGTTGATTCTTGCCTGCAACGTTTTCTCCGGCTCTGTTTCATTTTCCCACACCTTGCTACTAAAGCTTAACACACCTTCCAATCAAGACCAAAAGCAGTCAAGCCTACACTGAAATACATGACAGGATACAGCATCTCATTCCCACATCCATTAG
Source organism: Ascaris suum (assembly GCA_013433145.1). Taxonomy (NCBI): domain Eukaryota; kingdom Metazoa; phylum Nematoda; class Chromadorea; order Rhabditida; family Ascarididae; genus Ascaris; species Ascaris suum. The sequence continues at coordinate 4,841,043 of CM024175.1, forward strand.
CTCTAGACACACCAACAACAAAGCCTTTGCATATATTCGTTCACATGTGGTACATGTCCAGATTATAAATTTGCCTCGCAGGTGCTCTTTTTACGAAGATTGGGCGCGTAAAACCCATAATCTTTTAGTACTCCAAAATATGCGAAAATGCTGCTGCCCACAGAGCTGGGGGCCTCTCAATGTCAGTTCTCAGAGGTAATGCAGAAAGCGTTCAACGAAAACACACGCCTTATGTTTAGCTATCAGCAATTTACCATAACAATCATCAAAATTCGCAGTTGCAAGGAATGCCAGCAAGAAGATATTCATCAAGGACCTCACAAAGCAGTCATCCCAAATGCATAGTAAATAATGACGCAGCCACGCAAAAGACTCGTTTCAAACTTTCCATTATGAGATCAAGAAAAACTCATGGCCATCAGGAATTATGTTGATTCCCTGATGGGAAAGGTCAAAGAAAAGGTTATTGTGCCTCCAGACGTACGCGAACAGACAGTGAAAGTGAACAAAACAAAATAAAATCCTTTTGAAAACAAGGCTTGTGTTCCTGAGCCCTGCTGATGCTCCTCCTCCGCTGCCTGCGGTAGTCACGCCTGAGCTGATGTGCCGCGCTCCTGATTCACCGCCGACCTGTGTTGCACGTTACTCCAGATGATGATGCCCTCCGTGCACCAATGACCACTTTTCGCCTCTGCCAGTTATCGAATAATGTGCTGTGTAATGTTGAGGAGAGATGCCCTTCGGCATTAACACCTTATTCCACAGTGCATGGAATTCTTATTTGTGCCTTGACACTGACTTGTAAAGGACGCTTCAAACTTGGGTAAACGAACATTCATTACGATATTTTGATATTGAAGAAAGCTTTAAAAACGCATATAGCGAGCCCACGAACATCCGCCTAACCCAAAAACGACGACGCATACCATCACAAACATGATGCTCAACATTGCACACAGTGGCAATGACAAGGTACATGCGCACATGCATAACAGCAAACATTGATGCGTAAAATGGTTCACGAGAAAAAAAGTAAGCTAGTATATTGGTGATACAACTCTCGCACAGAGGCAACTTCAACATCAACCGTTAAAGTGATGTTACGCTGCGTAAATATTACCGAACAACAATGTCCACGCCGATAATAGACTCTCAACCCATAGACGGCAAGCTGCAACTACTAAGAACGCAGTCGCATTCCAAGAGTCGAAGTTTAGCAGTCGCTGAACGTTTTAGGTGCGTTGATATGCCCTTCTTGTTGACTCCTTAATACCTTCGGAAAACTACGCGCCAGTTCGGTGTGCAACTTTGATGCCAATATGTGCAAGCAACATATCTGAACAGCCATTCAGCAAGCTCTTTTTTCTTTACTTTCGCGTGTAATCGCGACAACGATATACGTTTTCTTCACACTGCAGACGAAGGTAAGCCTTTCTGCGCCAGGGTCGCAATGGTGGTTCCCTCAGTTCGCTTTGCTTTGATGATTGCGACGGTTTCGTTTCATCTTACACGACTCGTTGTCAGCAAATTGTTATTATTGGATTGAACAGTGTTATAAATGCAACTGCATTAGGCGTCTCAACTTAATGACATTCCAATAACAAAAGAAGAAGAAATTAAGCTAAAAGAGAATGAACACAACTATGAAGACGAATGGAAGACTTGGAAGATATAGAAGAAAGGAAAGAAGAAAAATAGATATGCATTAGGGAGGACAGCGATGTAGAGGAAAAGCTTTATATAATTGCCTGCAAAGAAGCGCGGATAGCTGCGCTCGAATAATGGAATTTCGAGCGTGGTAAAAATTGGCACGCTGTCTTACTTATATTTCTCATCTTCTGATGTCCATCGTCAAATAAGCATCTCTCTTGCCCTATAATGTTCGGCTGGTAGCATAAACGTGTTTCCACCCGAATGCGGCATCATTATGAAATAAATGTGCTGTGCTTGGCAAGGATTTCTCAGCTCTCGAAGGTGCAGACTTACTTTACCCTAAAGGAAACTCTCTAGTATCGACACCCTTGCATTCGCAGACGTTTATAGATGCATCTGCGTTTTCTGCAAGCTCCTCACATATTATGCGTACGCATAAATTAGTGAGCGTCGGAGAACCTCTTGCCTAGAGTTTTTAATCGGCGAAAATAGATGAGGAAAAACATTTGAGTATTCTGCAGGCATTAGTGATGAAATCGTCTAAACGCCTAAAGAGTGGATTCGAAGGCGTATCATGAAAACTTCGAAATTACTGCGAAATAAATTATTAGAAGGAAACGGTGGACGTCGGAAGATATTCAATATAAATTGGAAGCACTCAATCCTTGTCATTCCTGCAGTTTGCATTCGAACTTTTTTCCTTTGTTCATATCCCTCGCCCTTCTTCCCATTTTCTTAGTTGTTTCTTCCTATTCTTCTACATCAGTTCTGCCCTTTTTGTGAACAAAGTACCGCTCGACTAGGATGCATAACCCAACTTTTTGGCGCCCCCAGGATGCCAAGACCTCAAGTAAGGGTGTCTTTCAGCAGATTTCGAGTGCAGCGTTCTATTCTGCGAATGAAGCCACGTTCGAGGTATTACGGTAAATATTTCCATTGACTGGCAGCATAATCAAAAGTCGATAAACTGACGAAGGCTTCCAGAAAATTAAGGAAAGGAGCGTAGCAATGGGCGCTAAGTGGAAAAACTCACTGGACTCATGTTGTTTTAGTCGTCAAATCTGAAGCATTAGCAAAATTATCGCCGAAGTGGTTGGCTGTAGCCTAGATAGGACGGATGCATGTGCGCGAACTGACGTTTAGTTTACGTTACACTTGGAAGAGAACGCTGGTAGCTGGTATTGCGAGTGTGTGCGAATGATCATTGTAAAGGACCTTTAAAACCAACAACAACAAATCAACTGGCACAGTACACTGGTTGAAAATATACATTAAACGACTGATGTCATTGAGTTGTAAGGCCACAGAGAAGTGTAAAGATATTATTCGTTCGCCAACTGCCTTATGCAAATAAACAACACTTCCAGCCTCTTCCGTTAGATTCATCTATCATCAAACAAATTGGTGCCCTCAGCACACGAATGTCTATTAAAAGTTTGCAGTTAGCTGAAATATGCAGTGAACGAAGGGATGAGTGCATTATTCTACGGAAGACATAATTCGCTGAAGGACCAATCAAAAAGCATTGCAGGTATTGCGTCTATTGCATCTATTGCAAAGGGCCAACAACAGCATCAGCAAATTCTCGTCTAGATGAACTCAGCAACTCTGTAAAATGACTTCTTATCGTGGAACTCTATGCTCACTGATATGACGAGTGCGTATATGAAAACAACTGGAATGCGCACAACGAGAATTTAATACGCAATAAATGGGCCCTGCACACACGGATAGTGGACTGCCCAAACGGTTAAACAAGTGGATAAACGCACCAGGAGGGCTGTCAAGGTAACCGTTGTTCAATTTCCGCCCACTAGACAAACGACTTTCGTAAATAACCAACGCATGCCTAGCAGTGCAGTCGAAATTTCAGCATACAACCAAATGATGCAAAATATATGCAAAAGCCTTTTGTTATTTTTAAATATATGTAATGCAGGTGTGGGGACCGGCAGAAATGAGATTCCACATCGAGGTGTGTAAGGCTCCGATGGGAGTGAACTATATGCAAAGAAGTGTTTGGTTGGGAATAATTAGGCACAATGAAATGAGCATTATTTACCAGAAGAATGTTTACAAGTTCACAGTGTCTTCGGATCGCTGACCTTGTCGAATCATTTCGCCTAAGCATCCATTTGAAGTTGATAAATCAATATGAAGTATGGCATGATGATCCACTCGCCATCTACTTTATATTCATCAAATTTCCCACAATAAACTTTTGCGTTTCTACGAGTTGGAGTGGTCCATTACGTTGTCAAATAAGCTTAGATGTATGCGTGCACAGATACTTTGTTTCGTTAATGCATTTTTCCACAGTAAATTTGCAAAGCAACATAGAAAAGTATAATAATGAACATCTACTGTTTCACATATACGATGTGTCGCGTTTATCTGGAAGCAACTGGTGCACCATAGAATCATTCTCGGGCAACATGGCGCCTCTTTAATAAGCAAAGAACTCTATGATTGCCTATAATGGTTGACACAAATACAATTAAAAAAATTGCTGCAAATTCTTAAAAACTGCTTTCTTTCCGTCTAAATAGAGACGCTAACTTCGCATCTTCTAGATAGCATTTGTTTCCTAGCACATAAAAGGGATTGATTCGGCTTTTTGACTCGCAGGAATCTCAGAAAGCTTTTGCGGTGTTTTATTCATGCTCTACTGCGCACAAAAAAAATTTTTTTTTTCAAATCTGACGATATTATTTCAGGGTCATTACCGTCAATCGACGAGAAACATCTTACACTTAGAGAATATAATGCCCTTAGGTGGGAATAGAAGGCCACTGCAAATAATTCCGCAAAGATTACTAGTTCCCCTGGGATCCGTATTGAAGCCTTTTCATTAATTGTACTTTTGTGCGCTACATCCGTTAATTGGATCTTTCAACAGAGATCTGTTAGTTTAGATTACCCCATATTAAACCGAAATCAGTGTGTATGCACAACAGGGATTATCTTCAAATCTTGCGCTTAAGATCATCTAATTCCAGCAAATTCAATGAAATGATCAGGTGATATTGTTGATCCAACGCAGCTAGTTCATTTTATAAATTGTGGAGTTAGAGCTGTTTCTTGGCGATCGCGTTCGGTCATTGAGCAAAGAAAAGGCTTGAAAGAAATTCTGAAATTGATAGTGGATCTCACCAAAGGAAGAAAAAATTATCGCCTCAGCATTTGCGCTTCATTTCCACGCAACTGAGGAAAAAATGACACATATACATCCAATCACCACTCACATTCCTCGTTTTCCACAAAATTTGCATCCACTCAAACATTTTGAAGCTAATTTGCATGAAATGCGGATATTAGAGGTGTCGTTTACTGTTTCGTTCTGAATACTGCACTCTTCCATTAGTGACTTGTATAATCGCATCCTAACATTTGCTTGGGGCGATAAACAAGCATGAAATTTCATAAACATGGAAGCAATAACTACTTCAATGCACAATGCTGAAGTAGTTATTGCGATAAAAAGAGCGAAAAACATGCTAGAAGAAGACAATCAGAAGACGCTGAGGTCCTCAATAAAAGCCGAAAGAGGTCCAAAAGCAAGACCTCAACCATCTAAATTGCGCAAAAACGTTTGCACACAAAGCTGTAAAGAGTCTGGAGTCAGCAATAATTTGAATGTAAGGGAGCTATGGAAAGGGAACAAAGAGGTGACATAGGAGGGCGAGTAAGAGACAAAGGTCTAAAAAAGGAAGACAATGTGGTCCCAAGCTTCAAAAGATTACCTCACTACGCTGCGTCATCGCAAAAGCATTCAACGGAACAACAAGGATCTTAAGGTGAACAGAATGTTTGGTTGCTGCAAAGGACAGCAAGGACTTCGCCTCGGAGGATTCGGCCGCAACACGTTCCGAATAAACAAATAAACTATAAAAAGCAATGAGCAAACAAAGGTATACAACCGCGAACACGAGAACTTGGTTTTTCAGAATTGCCAAGAAAGTTGGCGTATAGTGCAACGAGTTATGTGCCAGTAGAGAAATCTAAGCCAACCTCAATTGAGAATGGAATGATTAGGAAAAATACATTCCTGTACCTTCCTTTTGGCGCCTTCCTACCCTCGTTCTCATCCCTCCTGTGCATCCTCCTTCCCGATCGGTCGATACTTTTACCGTACAATGTTAACGTCAGATGTCGGCGATCGGTGACCCCGCGCTACAGAATTTCTTCGTAGGCACAGCGAAGTCCGGAAATTCGGAATTCATGAGAACAGCAACGTAAAAAGATCGCCGCCATATAATAGAACACTGATGCTGCAGAATCGACTGACATTGTCATGAATATTTCTGATTGTCGTCTTTTTGAACTTAAGCCTTCGGTTTGCGTTGGTTGTGATGAAAGCACTTTGTCAGAAGTGGAATAGAAGGATTCACTTATGAGTTTAGCTCAAAAGCAAATGCAATGGTGCTTCAAGGGAGTTGGCAGGCGTTGAGCTATTGTATTCTCATGCAACGCATTGAATAACTACAAATAAAATGCCAATAAGCAATGAAACAAACGCTATGATGCAGTTTTCAGCTGATACGACTCATCACAAACATTTCCAACACAAGGTTGTTACCCCTAACCCAGTTCTGTACAGGTCGCAATGCGATACAGTCGGAGCAGAATTTACCATACACACACTTATTGTTGAAGACATATAATGGTAAGTCAGAAACACTTGCTGAACAAACAAATAAACAGATGGGCGCATGCATGCAAATCAAATACACTTGATAAAGGCACATTTGCAGGAGCGCACAGGAGCAGTAGTCTGGGAAGCCGACGCTTTCGACGTCAAAACAAATGAAGGAAGCGCCCTGCAGAAAAACTTTCTTTACTATCTCTCTGGGAGAACCGAAAGTAAAGTATTATGAAAATGCGTATTTGAAAGGTGAAAGCCCTTTCATGTAAACCTGATTTGTACGAAGAACAAAGTTTCATCAGTAACAACTTCGTTTGAATAAAGACGAGGGAGAAACCTGTTAGATTGGCCTGTAACTTGCTAGGCATTCGTGTGCATCACATTTATCTCAAGAACCAACGTCATGAGCTACTAGCATGTGACACAGTATGCGGAATACTCCTAAAGCATTTTTATAAATTGGATCGCTCGATCGCTCGTGCGAAACTTTTGCAAAAGGCTGGCGCTTTTCTGACTGCGTCATATGACCCCTTCAGGCAGTCTAATTACAACACCCATCAAGTTGCATCAGTTAGCAGGATGAAAATGCACGACGGATGAGTAGACAGGCATGTACACACACATCCGCATAATCTTTAATGCGCTTGCAAAAGCAGATTTCGAAAGCGCCACAAAAACGGGTGCGTGGTCGCTTTTTGCTCACGTAAAGGGAGACGGAAAGTTTCACAGCGATGCCATACTCTGGCTGCAGAGAAGAAAGTTTAGACGGATAAACGACACTGAATTTACGAAACGAATGTGGGGTACATAAAAATTCGATACATGAAAGGCGCAATGAAAGAGAGCTTGCTAGCAGGCTGCACGATGTCCGAAATCTGTTTTGCTTTCTATAAGCTAACGAGCGCTGATGACTGTTTGGCAGGCGTGAAGCCTCGCTCCTTCCCATTGTAAATCTTTTCTACTTTCATGTTTTAATATATTCACATCAGATGAAAGATCGAGTGATACTTTACATCAGAAAACAGTAATATTTCCTACCTCTTCTAGTCTCTGTTCTGTGCGCTTTAGCAAATTTCCCTTGCAAAAGTTTTAGGGGCATGTGCCTCCGCCTGTATATGCGTATGTGTATGCATTATATATATATATATATATATATATATATATATATATATATATATATATATATATATATATATATATATATATATATATATATATATATATATATATATATATATATGATAGTGAAATCTTTGTTCAGGATGGAAAAATCAAACTCCGAAGAATGCAGAAAGGGACGGATCAAGTTAAAATGTGTGTAACTTCCCGCAACCAACGCTCCGATCGTAGCACACAATGCAAGTTGGAAAATGATGAGAGGATAGAAATCACTTAACGAAGCGAGGAACAGAAGAAGTCACTAGAGTAGAATACAAGTGCCTGGTAAAATTTCAATTTCATGATGAAACAATTCAGAGCTGAAAATTCCGAATGATGGATGCCCTCTAACGTGCAATTCATGCGAAATGATAGGTGATTCAACTCTATGAACACATCATTTTGGAGAAACGTTCAACGGTCTTCTAGCAACTGCAAATTCAATATTTTTAAAAGGAGGAGCAGGGGAGGGGGTGGGGAGGGGGGAGGTGAAGGGCTCCATAGCTTTCAGCGTCAGGTGTAAGATGTACCCCGCGGAAAACGATGTGTGAAGTATTTTCGTTTCTACGATATTACTACCAGCATGAAGTGGACATCAAACAATGCGCACACTCACGCAGACGCACGTACGCTCACGCGGACATACGCATACATGTACAGGTGCACACTTGCAGAAGCGCGCTCACGTATATGTACATGGACACAAGCCCACGTTGACGCACGTGCACATGTAGACGCACATGCGCATGCTCATGCACCTGATGAACTTAACAAACACAAATTGAGGATGAAAGAAAAAAAACACTGATCCATCCTCATTCGTTGCTGCACAAGAAAAGAGTTTTTACAGAAAAGCATATTGAGCGGAGAAAAGACTGCGTGAGGTAAGCAGCAGACATCTGTTAGTAAAGGAATGCTTGCAGCACATTCAGGCTCCTCTGTAATGGTCAAGTGAAGAAATGCTGTTAGTGTTAACTGAAGGCATTTTTTAGATGGGAACGACATATTGGCTGAATCGCTATAAACGTTGAATATTGAATATCCTGAACAGCTTCTCAAAGAGACTTACAAGGACTTCACATAGAAAATTTGCCATGCCGCAGTTTAGTAGCATTTTATGCTATCAACAAGATGATACAATAGCGACGCCGAATGATTCTTGAAGCGATCCTTGAAGATTTTGCAATGATATGCAATCATTCCATCACATGTATCCCAAAAATTGGCGCATCCTGGCTCCATTCATCTCCCACCCAGATGCATTTAAAAACTGCAATGCATTCCTATATGTTCTCCTCTCACCCCCTGAAACATCCCTAAAACAAACAGCCACGACCCACCACTACATGTCGTTTCACGTTATCAAGCGCTCTTATGTGGTCATGTAGAATGCCGTTGGAACGTTGCATAAGCCACTCTTCGCAGTATGCACTAACGCTAATGCAAGTGACATCATCAGTTTCTCTGCGTAAGCGGAAACATAGGAGAGAATGCAATTTGAAACTACCAAAACAGTCATTTTCCGCACTTGTCCACTCCTCCCCAAACACGACGCAGCTAATAGAAATCGTTTTGCAATGAATAAAGGAATGAATCGCTTTCCCTCGCAAATGGGTGTTTACAGACGTTTGCTATTTTATAATCAAATGGCGCAGCCAAGACACCATCTCATCGAAGGCCGTATAATATTTCAAAAACGCAACGGCCTTAAATCTGCTCGCGGGGGTTTCGATTTGAAAAAAAAACTTTCACCCTGAAATTCGTCGGAGCTAATCGCTTATATGAGAAATTCATGCTGACAGTTTAAAAAAATGCATGCCAAAGCTTGGCTATATGAACGAGCATGTGATGCAAAACAAGCTCACATTCATTGATCAATTGACCGCTCGCCACAAATTTGCTATCGAATCAGGGGCGCTTGCGTATGTTCGACTTACCAGCAAATGTGCTATCGTAACAATACCTTTACTTTGTGCCTAATAAATGTGAGCAGAGAAGAAACTTTTACTATTCTCAATGTCTAATCTGAGCTGATCAGATACTAATGTGCAAATAAAAAATACGCGAGTTGAACCATCCTATTTTTCAGTATTAATTGTATCATGAATGATTACTGTCATGGAGACAGGAGAAGGAGAGAGTAGAAAGTGTATTCGCATTTTACAATATTTCCGCTCTGAGTAGCACTTGCTTGAAACTGCTCAAAATAAGAATGTAAGCGATTTGTTCGAAAGAGAGAATCCTGCGAAGGCACCGATCATCTTGCAGAGGTTTCGAAACATGCAGCCACAATGTTCATAAAAATAATGAGATATTCAACTCTTCTCGAAATTTCCCTTCAGCATTTAGGTCTTATTTGCAAAGAATAATGGATTGTTTTTATTTTTAAAAAACGGCTGTTCCACGTCTTTTATGCAAATTAAGCCTCAGGAAATGTTGGATAACAGCGTCACAAATTCAGTGCTTCACTGGACCGAAATTGCAACGGTTATAAACAGAAAGGGCTGAAAAATGCACCCATCGTGTGCAAAGGCGCAATATATTCACACGCTAGCTGCGCATGAAGCTCTGCGTTGGATGGACAAGTCAATAATGGCCTTTCAGCCACTTTATGACGATATTATAGAGCATGGAAACGATCATTGTATTCAGCGAGAGCTGCTGAATTCCTTGTTAGCTAGAAATTTGCAAATGTGAAAGCCTTTGCCTTACACGCATGCGTTAGCGTCTATCTTGCATACAAGCGACTTCTTCAAGGCATCTGCTAAGTAAAGGATGTAGTCGCCAAGCTTCTTAAGTAACGTGACCGTCTTCTTCGAAGGCATCGTCACGAAGCTCTAATTGAACTCGAAGAACACTGCTCCCATAGGAAACAAAGACGTACAGGATGAACGGAAGACGTTAACCTTATATTACATTTCAGATGTGATTGTCATGCGGCTCCAAATTTCTCACCTTTCTGTTGGTGCCGATAACGCGCAGTTAAACTGATCACATGCGCGGAAACTGTTAAGACATCAACGAAGGTCTCAGCTGAGAACGGCATGGAAATCCTTCGTTAGGACATCTCTGATAACAAAGAGCAGAACATTGGCTAAAATCAAATTTATACTCATATTTGCACATTCCGAAATTCACTCGTATCATCGCATCATCGAAATTTCAGTGAAAGCAAGTTTTAATAGACCAAAGTTATTTTTCTGTTTTTGATAGTTTCTATTAGGCGAAGTAATCTGAGCGAAACGTTCTCGATTATTGTGTGCAATATTTAATTAACCGGAATGTGCAGTAAGCATTTTATCGCACACCTATAAGAAACAGCAATGCAAAAAAGATGAGAAAGCAGTCGACAAAACAAAGCAAGTGCACTAGCTGTGCAAATTAATCTGTTAACCAAACGTGGTCATAAATTTGTTGATTCTTTTACAAGTATATTTTCAGTTATATTGAGTATGTATCATGAAGAATTGTATTATCCTATAGGGGAGAGCGTATCCTGTTATTGACCGCAGTTCATACTAGAACGAGTAATCACAAAGTGTGAAGACTTCAATACGAATGAGTAGTGCTCTTTCACGAGGAAAAGCAGATTAGCGAGCGTGTATAATTATTGATTGCACTCTACGAGTGTCCTTCAATAACAAATAGATTTGAAAAGAAACAGCACCGCCGTCGAGAGTATTTTCGTGCCAAGAACAGAGCCAGGCTACAACATATTCAAGCCTTCGTAGGTCCGCCTCAAGAAGCACTAACTAATTCGTAAAGACACGTGAGCGTTGTCTATTAGCAAGAGAGATGGCGTTGTCTTTTATCATAGCAGGTTGTTATTGTGTGGCGCTAAGAGCTTGTTTGAATAGAACGCTACGCAGAGAACAGCTGCGATGGTTTCAAATTGATTGGCAGCCGCCTCATTAAGTGTTAATGGGACTCATCAAATTCCTCTCTTCATCATTATTTCATCGTTAGATTCCTCGTTTGCCTATGGTCAAAGACCACGAAGAATTTAATCCAGAAATCGCTGTTTCCTTAGTCCATTGACCCTAAACTTTTATGACAAAGGTAATCGAAGCAAAAGTTTCCTGTTCTTTTGAATAGTGTAAACTTTGCGACATTTTACTGAACATTGTACATTGCTCTGCAATTTTCGAAAAGAATGAAACCGACGCTATTTATTGAAATGGACGTCCCGAGAACTGTGATGGAACCTTTAGAACAGAGAACCGAGAAGTGCTAAAGAACTGCGCAATTTTGCTTTAGATAGAAGCAAAAGTAATCAGTGTTATCGTTATCAAAAATGCAATTTAAACTATAAAAGGACTTCTAATCAGTTGCGTCCTCGCGGATATCATGCATAAAAACTATTCGCTGACGGATTTGCTGTCAGGATCAGATGACAAGATGGAGAGTCGTGCGAGAGAGGCTGATTTGGATAGGAAGAGCTTCAGGCTCAACCACTAGCAACAGTCAAACTAGCAATCTTACAAGTTCTTTGGCGTTGCTGAAATGATACACAGCTAGGAGTTTAGCAGTTATAAATTGCATCACTTATGCGAGTTTATTTTGCTGGAGCAATCCTAGTAGCCAGTGGGCTAGAGCAGTACGCCGAAGAAATAATTAATGATTGAAGCTGTTGGGCTGCACATTGGGTTAGGCCTTTCGCCATGACTTCCCTATGAGACAAAATAGTAGTGGTACATTATCGCAGCGACAGATATTTATCACGCACAGTACCGTAAACTTCAATATAAACCGCTGAACTTAGCACGAAAATATGACTGCATCCTCAATACCCTCCCTTCCCGATTGCGGTGCGCCGGCATATTTTATCCCAGTCTCACTGCAAGAATTTCAAATGGCTGCTTATGATCGTAAGGTTCAAAAACTATAACTTAATCGCAGTAGTTGGCGCTGAAGCGTAAAAGTGTTTTCATTTCACTGCTGAGCCTTCATGCGCGTTCAAGAAAATGGATGCTTGTTGGCGGACCTCCTCGAATGAGAAAATGATATGAATCAACGTTGTAGTTATTTTACATACTGATAGTCATATTCCGGCGCGTTGTCGTGCCATCGCTGTATAAGCCATTCTCGGTCTCGTTTGTCACAAGTCGACGTTGGCATGAGACAGTAAACATGTTATAAGATACCAGGAGGGACCGAAGCCGTAAACGCAGCCGCGTTTCTCGTCGGTTGGACTTGCTCGCTAATAAAAGCTTTCAGCCGTCAAGGAGAAAATTGCCAGGAAGGAAAATAAAATGGCAAACCATGTATTCTCCAAGAAATACGATTAGTTCATGCAGAACTCTCCTCTCCACTCAACTGAGCAATTTTACGGACTTATACAGCACCAGCAAGGAAAGCCATCTAGGAAGGTCAACCCGCAGATGCATCATTCGCAGATGCCAAAATTTCGCTGATTGTATCCCGGCGCAAAAGGTTACTTTAAATGCTATAATCAGTTCACCATAAAACCTTGGACTAACGTAGCAACTGAACAAGAAAATATACGAAATAATCGCAATCACGCCTTTATCAGGTGCGTCTCAGCAGGAAATTTTTCTACTGTCAGTGCCACTAATAAAACTGAGCAAGAAACAAAAGCAACCATTAAAACTGCTGCTGCCACTAGCATTAGTGCTGTCGACGTTCACAGAGATACACTTCAAAGTTCTCTTCCGAAAAGGATAAAATCTTCCCACATTTCCACTTTGTGAAATAAACGCGTAATGCGCACCGTATCAGAGTCTATTTTATGTCCTCTATGAGATCAGTACGTGCTGCTTTCTCACATCATCGCGTTGATGAAGATATGTCGCTTCAGTGTAATCGAGAAAGTCGTAAGAAGACATTTCATATTTTTTAGACATATCACTTCAGCATGCGCTCCTACGACAGATCGATCCATAGGCGTTTTGATGACCATTCGCTGCTTTTGCGATTCTTCCTCTCCCTTCCCCTCCCCAATCTACTTAGCACTTCCGACGTTTCGTGGACCCGTTATGAGAGTAGTATATATTGATTACCCACAAATTACTTCCGTTAGAACTGCTGTGATGTAACAATTATCACTGCATCGAGAAGCTACGTTAGTCTTAAGTACATAATCTCATAGACGGTGATGCTTTTCATGCAAATGTTCGTATGACCAACCTCATTTTTAATGAGACCACAGGTTCTATCAGCTCTACATACTCTTTCCATGTCTGACATTCTTATGCATGTATTGTCACTCCCAGATTAGAATATTCATCAAAAATTTCTCGCAAATTTCGTTTTCTTCGGTCGATGCCGTCGATATTCAGAATGACCGCAGTATATCGACTCTCCGTTTATTCCATACAAAATAAATGGCATTTCAAACTATTCGACGATCAGCTGAAAAGGGCAGACAGCTTAACATTTTCACCACTTGCTCTCGAAATTCGAGCATCTTGATCCCTCCCTCCACTCTCCACCCTCAAGCAATATCTGTTGCAAAGAATTGCTCCTTTTGATCTTTTCCCGAGTTCCATCTCAAAAATCGGGCATTCAGGACTCATCGAAATCGGCCTCTACTTTTCAGCCTTTTTACTGGCTTCCATATAAAAAACCTGTCACCTAAGACTTCTTGAGCATTAGTTGAGAATAAGCTTGTCAAAAAAATGAGGTTCCATCTTCGAAAATTTTTGCCGCATCGCCAAAAAATTGCTTTTAAAGTTTTCAAGCATTTGCTGGTTTTTTTTTTGCAGAAGAGCAAATGCCTGAACACAAAAATGAATGCAAAAAAATTTTCTTTTACTCTGTCGAGTAAACTGCAACAAACTTCGAGCTGTTACTCGACGAAACTCTCATCCACAGAAATCACTTCTTCGAGCTGTCAACAGCCTGTTGTTTCGAGGATGGCCTAAAAACCGCTGCTTTGTATATTCAAGTGCAGTAGTTCTAAATGGCTAAAAGGACACGCTTAATGCAAGCAGAAACAAGCTTCTGAAGGGAAACTAAGGAAAAATCTGGTTCTTTCCTATGGATGGCATTTTATTTTTACTAGGCGATCGAAATATGTTGATGAGAATGTAAGCGGAGAAATTTCTTTCATTTGCACTATTTTCTTCGGAATTCAACCGTCGATCCCTGTTCATTTAGCATATTGTTTCATCGAACTTTTTGCAGTACCTTATCACTCGTTAGCTGAAACGATGTTTTCACATTCTTCATCCCGCTACAGCACAGTCAGCAGTTCAAGAGGCAGTCATCTGGATCAAGCTCCCTCTTCTCCTAATTTACTCACTTCTTCGCTCACTTAGATCAGCGAAAACTTCCCTAGTGGACGATGAATCGGCCCACAGCGCGGCTGAAACTGATTTATGGCACGGAGGTGGGAAAAGTTTTGTATGAGGAGCAATATAGGTTGGCACTGTCAGTTAGCAAGAAATAGTCGATCAATAGTGAGGATCTGTTAGAAAACCTCGAGTGGTTGCTCCGAGCAGTCAACTGCTGTGCGATCGCTCGCAAATTTAATGAATCATAAGTATGCAGCAGACGAAACTGACCAACAAAACAATAAAATCTTCGCTTTCTTCGACGGACGCAAAATCTTTCGGCTATTTTCTATACTAATCTTCTCTACTTGAGAGCAGCTCCACCTCATTACTTGGTTTCGGAGCAAATGAGAGGCGAAATGGTGCAGATTGTTAGTGACTTAATGCTTGAGATGAGGTATTGGAGAGGCACCTGATATAAAATTAAAATAGAAGGGATGTCAACAGCTATAAATTTGGCAGAAATCGAACTTATCAGTAGTTTTTCGGCCGCATCCTCATTTCCCATTTCCTTGAGTTCAGTCAGGCTTGGAGCGATGTAGTTCGCCACTGCATTTTTTCTCGCGCAGACTTAACACTACGATTTCCTTTTTCTATAATGAAGGGAAACAGCAGCATGTCGAGTAAGTCCGAGCTCCCAGATTTTTTTTGGGCCATACTCCATTCCGATAACAAGCCACGTTTTCATCCGGATATCTGAGACTAAATAGCTTGCCTTCCACCAATTCAGTGAGATCTCTCCAGCTCGTAGCCCTAACGTAATCAAAATCAGATTTGCCCGATTGCCATAGATTTCAAGCGTAAGATTTCGTTCAAGCGCCGTATAAAATTTCGGAACATCTTCCCAGCCAACCCGTCTTTTGCAAACCCTTTTCGTCCTCCTGAGATATCGAAACTGCGACACTTCAGAAGTGTCGCATCCGATCAATCGCATAGCAGGCATCTCCGTTCCAGCTATATATCGCGGGTCATTGGCGTTTGCCTCAATTTGTAAATCTAGTTCGGCAGCGATACACTCACATTCCACTGTTGTTAGCTAACGCGCAAAAACTTGCACAAAAGTCGCAAAAGCGATAGAGGCGTTGGGGGCGGTAGGCGTTCCACTTCATTTTAGAGATCGGTATGATTGCACCGCACGACTGAATGATAGGCAGTTCTTCGTGGAAAGTGCTTTACTGTCGATGGTGCAGCGAAATATGAAAATTTTTTGCGCATGTGAACATTATATTCAAGTTCAATTTCAGCAGATCAAGAATGTTAAATGTAGAGGTAAACGCATTAATAGGCTGGCAATGACCACGTAAAAAAAGGTGGAAAATTCTACTATTTTTTCAGGCATTCTGCGGTTTCTGTGACTCAACAGCTACTCGGTTCATTTGTCATTTTCATTCTCGAACGCAACCGATGGTTGTTTCTAATCGCAAATTCGCACATTAGAATATTTGTATGTAAGTAATTAGAGGTAGAAAAATGAGGCTTCATTGAATGGTCGCCGATAAGAAAGTTCCTCATTAGAATCCCTCCATCTCCAAAAGTGTAACTATCATAAGAACGAAGCATGCTATAAACAGTCCAATCAGTTAGATGTTCGATGTTTTTCATTTCGGCGACGCTTTTCATTCACACATTTGATGGTAACGAAGCGTACCAGCATGGCCTCCCAAAGAAAACCTCGTTATGCTGGAACCGCAGGAAAAGGAAAATGATTGAAGAGTTTTCACCTCAATACTTGATTGCTTTGAACAAAAATGCAGTTCAGGATAAATCAAAAGAAATGTCGATTTACAGTCGCGCTGAAGCTTCACGAATACTCTCTCAGCTCGGACGAACTGCGTAGTTGAACCGTTCTTCGAGCAAAAGAAAAACAAGGCGCATATTAGTTTTGATTATGTGTGCAAAGCAGCTTTGTAACGCAGTCAGTAGCTGACTTGCCGGTGCTTGCCGACGATTTATGTGCGCGAGTCCCTTTTCTATGAATCTGAGTGCAAAGCTGAGGAGCAGGGTGTGTCGAGAGGGACAGGAATGTCGCGCCCACTGAGTAAAGCTCCTACCGAATGACCATTCATTTGTGTGTCACAGTCTCATTGTCCCTCTCCACATATACAACAATCGTCGTCTCGCACCGACAACTCACTCCACTGACTTCTCAGTTCTGTGTGAAGAATAGTGGTGGAGCGTTTTCGAGGTGGATCTAAGCTGTGTAGCCCTCTTCTGAAGGAAATATTAAGCTTTCAAACCGTGTGATTAATGGCATTCGCCCATATTTTGTATAACTAATTTGCTCACTAAGCGAATGTTGCGGTGATTTTGTGGAATGAAAACACTGCTGAATTTCAAGCTCCATTTGCTTCATATGTGGGATGGCTCGTTTCACTCATCCCGAAGAGATGTGTGCTACTAGTTTTCGCCTATGCAACGCGAAACTACCAGGATCAGAAGCTGTCGATGGAGGAGGGTGCGGCTTCAGTCGTGCAGCTGCCGCGTTCGGCAGCCTTCGAATGGCCTCAGGAAATCCTTGTGATGACGTTTGGTACAACATGGAAAGATTTCAGCTGGTAAGCACACCATGTATTGCCATTTTCGAAGTGTACTAACAGTAAATGTAACGTTAAATGTTATGTACTTCACAATTAGCACTCAGCGCTGCGACGCCAACCAATTTCGGAGTCTTTCCCAGTGCAATATTAACTTCTGTCTCTTAAACAGTAAAAAATTTGATTGTGATAGCACAGTACTTATCACTTCCTTTGATTTCATGTTCATCCTGAAACAGCTTACGAGAATGCGCCGTATGCAACACAAAATATCGAAGCAATGTTTCATCCATCATCGACATTACTTACAGCTATGTTTGAAACCTGCTGCCTTTGGCGTGAGAAAATACTGGTGTCTCTGAAGTGTGCACATAAAAACGACTAGTAGATATTAAAGGGAAATTTGAATATGCAACAATTAGGAAAATGTGTCAGCTTGCATCCATAATCCCTTTAGAAAATTATAGAAACGCATAATTAAGGAAAGAATTCGTGGTTTCTTTACCCATCGGCAGCCCCATTTGCTGGCATCCTTATGAGCGGCTCATTCCGTCACGTTCATTACTCTCCATGAAGAAAGGTACAGTGGGCTACCCTGAAGTCTCTGCGTTAGAGTTTATGATTAATTCCAACTGATGTGGATAAAGCATTGTAAATGTCCCATAGGTAAAGGCATACGCATGAAAATACATGCGTTTGTACAGCTTTCCCAATATACAGTTTACAAAGGCGCATAAAACCGAACCTTTCATGAAAAACTTGTGCGAAATGCTGCTATGATATATATATATATATATATATATATATATATATATATATATATATATATATATATATATATATATATATATATATATATATATATATATATTATTTACAAATTCGAAGGCATATTTCGTCTGCAAAGATCGCATTCGATCGCAACATCCTTGACATGCATTGAAGTTCGTTGAATTTTATCGGTCATCAAGTTCCAGCCGAAAATGAGTTTAAAATGAAGTCGTTTTTAAGATACATGAGGTGATATATACAGCAAATGTATCGCAAAATAAAACGTCAACATTTTCGTCAGTTTCTACAGCCATCTGTGACAATTTCTGATCAAAACTTAGACATTCTCATGAGGAGTTCGACTTTGGAACTTGCTCACTTTCAATTCTTCAAGATTATGTTGCGCTGGAAGATATGCTTAAACTTTCCTAGCGTGATATAGCACTTGCTGCTGAGATAAATTTTTGCCCATGAGCAATTTAGCACCAATGTGGAATGTGAAAGTAGGGCTCAAACAGATAATGCTATTGGTGTCTGACGCCTACAGTACGATCGTTCCTTCTACATATTGTCCTCGACTTTTCTGACGACTGCGCTACCTTTTTCACTCACCTGTCACTGTCACCTGTAGTGCTACTTAAACGAGCAGAGGGACTTATGGACTTATGGAACTTTCATCTACGATTTTATGCGGCATGCTTTTGAAGTCGTTGAACTCGAACATTCAATATTCTGGAGTCGCATGAGCGAGGTGGCGTTCGACGTTCGGGTATGTTCGCACGACACTTGATCCAGCAGATTTTTTATATATGGGCAGCAGTGCGGTATTTGTCAGCAATTTAGAATGTTATTAAGCCTAAAGTGCTGCAGTTTCTCCACGATCGTTGACATCTCAACCGGACTTTTTCTCGAAACTATATTTTGTGTCTTCGCTAATTCCGACGGTTTATTTGTCATTGCAAGAAATATGTGGACACCTTTTTCTTCGGTGAGAAAGGCAGTGGACAACAGAGAGTGGAGAGCTCTTAATTTGGAGATCTTCCCACACGCTTTTGCAATTGAAATGCGATTGTAGTGCTGAACTGAAATGTCGTAACAATGCAGCGGAAAAAATGCCGCTGAAAAACCGTATTCCTCGCTCATCATCCCACTGTTTTATTAGAAGCGATTTAATGGGCGGGTAGACGAACCCTACAAGAACGAATTTAGAAAGTTTGGGCTTTGAAATCTTTGCTTCTTTCATTTGACTCGGAAGTTGTGCATAAGACAAAGTTGCTCCAATGAACTCGGCGGAGGTTTCCATCAAGGGTAGGGTTACCCAGTTCTATGGTGTTTTCGTATAGCACTTTCCTAAAACTTTGGCGCACATGGCCGTTTTTTAGTTGTTTTATGAAAACTTTCTCAAGGTTGCGTTAGGAAATAACCTCATAGTCGTTTCTTAATTCACCATCTTTCGCGACAACCAACAACGAAAGCACTTGCAGACCATTAGCTACATTAGGATGAACTCATGTTCTCTAATCTTGGAAGTGCATCTAAGATGGTCCTAAATCGGAATACTTGTTTCTCCTATTCGCCGGTCCGCTCTACTTGTGCTTATTGAAGGAATACAACCTTTTTCCTAAATAGCCACCATCCATACCTCTTCCCTCCATCTTCATCCGCAGTCTTCACAACACAGCGTCGACCGAGTGCCATTCGAAGTATTTGTCGTCATTTTAGCACCGCGAACAATTGAGCATATTTGCATGTCAGCCGATAGTGAGTCAATTGATATTTTACCACACTCTGCTTCATCCCCTTTTATGGGATAATTCACTGCTTTCGCTCACTTTGATAGCGCTGAGTGTTAATCGGGTCTTATTTTCTTCGTCAGGTTCGTGCTGTTTTTGCTTTCTTGTGGTCTTTGAATGCTTTCAGCTCCTGTTTTAACAGCAACGATTTTTCCGATACGTCTGTTCTCTGGCCGAACATCGCGATTAGCAAAAGCGGAATATGCTGGATTTCGTTTTCAACGGTACATTTCCAGCAGTGTCCATTTACAGTGGTGTACTTTAACCGAATTACCTACTAAATGAGTTTTATTGTCTGCATGAAAGCTCGCTTATTCTCATCTCTTTCTAATTAGCACACATTTTTTTTACATGGCACTTTCACAGCGAGGTCGGTTCTGCCGTCGGATTTGCTGCCTAATCATTTGCAAACACATCCACCATTCATGAGCACGGATTATAATCATTTTCTTCATAAAATTCTTCCCTTCTAATTTTTTTGTTCATTCTGTAGCCGAAAAGCATCACCTGGTGCTCAATGAGGTCCTCTTTGATTGTTTGATCAGCAGCTGACTCATTCAAGCTTCAATAAATAGGCCACTGCTGATAGGAAAGAAGAACTCTCATTGGAACACTGAAACAAGGTAATCTTCCACCGGTCGAGACCTCAAACTGATGATGTGTTCCGTTTAAATACCTGTATAGTTGAACAGGTGACGATTGGTATGCTGCTTACTAAAAGAATCAACAACGATAAGTGTGTGATGAAGTGTGCACATATGTATGTACTTGCCCTCTCGTGTCGCAGTCTCTGTGTAAATAGTGCCCCTCACCATACTCGCCGAAGCAAATAATATTGCTAGCAGTGGCGCCGTTGAGAACGCTGAATTTCCTTTTCCGCATTAAATGGAAAGTGAGGATAGCTCTCGCCTTAACAATTGCTGCAATATATTAAAATCAGCAACGCGCAACGAGCGGTTGAATACGGAATAATTGGCGAAGTGATCGTGCGCTGATTTAATGAGGATAACTGTTTGTCGGTAAATATTTATTGTTCTCTATGTCAAATAGCCCCTGCGTTCAAGTTTTTCGAAAATATTACAATGACTTGCATTTTGCCTTATTTCGGCCAAATCATAATTTATTAAGTGGTCATTTCCAATATTTGCCACTCCACTAAGAAAAAGGATGACTGTAAAAGTAACAAGTAGGTTATAACTGAACTCTAAGTTCATAGCATCACTTCAAACGTATTTCGAGCAACAAATGTTATGCGTGCCCACATTCAGGGAAATTATCAACATTGCTTCCATCAGTAGGGAAAGAAATCATCTTCCACAATCATGAGTGCACATTTCTGGAATTTGAGCAATGAATGTTTTATATTATATTTTGCCCAGTTTACTATTAAGAATCTGTCGAGAAACATATGGGTTTCATCGCTATGTGTGTGGAATTTGAGCGGACAAACATATTCGATGCAGCCCTCAAACGCAGCAGCAAGCCTAATGAGAATAAAGCGATTTATTTCATTCTGATCGGTTTGGCCTTGCAATTCCTTAATGGAAACGAAGAAATATTGATAGAATGTGAATTCACGTATGAAATGGGTTTTCGATGTTTCAAGATCGCAGAATTTGCTCTAGTGCTTCGCAGAGGGGATCTAATTACAGAGTGTGCTCTAAGCTAGAATCGTCGACGTAATGCGCCTTAAAGTACAGAGCGCTTCTTGCAATTTAAACACCCAACATTTCTCGCCAGCCAATGCAGCACAATGTTATTAGCTTTCGATAATCGGCTGGGACGAATGCTGTGGTGTGCACAGTGACTTTAGTTTGTGAAATGCCCGTTAATGTGACATACTCGGCTAAATGTTCCCCCAACTGTGAATGGAGGACGAAGCCTTTCAACTTGTGGTGGCAATTAAATCCAGCACTCTTTCATTTTCGCAAAGACTGCAGTGTTCGCAGCTGAACCAACAATAGCATCTTAGTGCATGAATAACATGATACTTCACTCATCTTTTTAGGATCATGTCAATGAAGTTGTCGCAAAACTTGATGCAGGGGAAATCGACGATGAAATCTGGGGCAAGATCATTGTTATGGAGAGAGGCAAGCGAGTTGCGAAGGCTTACTTGAGGTGAGAATATTGCTCCTAATTTTGGACTGTACACTTTACAGTCTCTGTCCCATTCGTTATTTCTACTTGGAACTTATACCTAACTGTTCCTAATTTATACCCTCTAGGATTATAGTTGTTGGAAATTTTTTCTCCTTATTTGTTTCATAGGAAAAAAACTGAAAAAGTGGAGAAAAATCTGCCGACAACGTAGCCAAATCAGCTAAAATTTCGTTGCATTTTCGATTCATTCGCCGAAATCATCAAAGAGTAAGCTTTACCGGCAGAATTTCTCACTGAAATGATTTTTCCATTCCACCAACATTGTCGTAAAAATTTTTATCATACATATGAAATGTTCGTAACGAACTTCGATAATGGGACTCCGAGATGAATCAGTCGGAGGCATCACTTGTCTCACAATATTCATTTTCTCGATAAATATGCAATTTGCAATAGAACTTGTTGCAGTAGTGGGCGCCTACTGCCTCATAAAGGATGAGAGGTGCCATTTGCTTGAAATTTTCAAGTTTGTCGCAAGTGCTTTCTGATGGCAAATGAAGCAGTTGTCAGTAGTTATGTTAAGTGTGATATGAAATCTGTCATATTCCTATGAAGGAAGACAACTGTCATTGTCGATGGAGGAGCAGAGGAATTCGATGGTCAAACCCTTGGTTTCAACCAATTCGAGAATCCAATGCGAGATGACTACACTGACGAACTTCGCAGTAAAATTGGTGATGTAAGATGATTTTTAATTTGTGGAATATGCTGAAATGACATAGAGCGTAATATGACGGCCTCGGAGCAGTGACTTCATACAGTTACTTCGAAAAGAACTTAATAGTCCTCAATATTTACTCGTTTTATGTACATCAACGTCCATAAACCTCGTCTCAATTTATCATTTGGCGTTAATTAGTTTGCAACAGTTTTGCTTCCTAAAGAATTCACTCTTCATGAGGTATTAGAATACATTCCCTCCAGAAGATAAACCCACCGTCACCCTATCAACAGCTAAAGAAATTGATCGAAGTGAGTTCATTGGATTTTCAAATGGCTGAGTGGCAGAGCACTGCTGCTAATTATGACTAAGGTACTAAATTGAATAACTTGAAACGGTGCAGCGCTTCACAAATTGAATGAATTCTTTTGATGGTTTTTAGTGGCTGCAGCATTTTCTCGGAGCGATGAAATGACCAGCATCGAATGTCACAAGCACCTCCCTTATAGGATTGCTCTAGACGTAACACGCTAACTGCTCTCCCCATCTCGTCAATGCCATGACATTTCTGCACAACAGTATTGACCAATCCAAGATCTGGCATTTGCGAACTGCTTTATCGCTTCTATGGGCTAACTGCTGAGCAACGCTATGTCAAATATGAAAGCGGCCAACATATGTTGTCGCATGTTCTTATGACTTCTACCAGTTTTTCTTTATTCTCGAGCTCATTCCAATGGCTCATCCTATAGGAGAATAAAGTTTCCTTGAATCCATGAACTCATCGAGGCTGCCTCCGCCCATTTTTGGATGGCTTATAGACGGAAGGCTATTTTTGCCTTCTCACCAGGACTGCACAACAACGGTATACAGATTTTTCTAGCGCTTGTACATGATGTCTGTTACTGACACAATTTACTTTCTCTTTTGACGCTTCTAGTTAGAACCATAAGAGCGCAATAGCAAGTCACAAGACAGGGGATTGTAAGCTTTCGAGAAAGCACCATCTCTGACTGATATTTCTTCCTTTCGGTAAGCCTCCTTTCCTCCGTACCTCAGCTTTCCTTCTTCCTGCTCGTGGAAAATTGAAAAAATAAACAAAGTGTATAGACTTCTTTTATAGCGCTGCTTCACTTTGCCCAAAACCCGAAAAAGAAATTCAGCCTTCAAGAACTCCTCTCTTTCAAAAACAACTCAAAACCTTCGAAAATCTATGACTCACGTGGTTACATTCCGGCGGTACTAAGAGGGTTTATATTGAAAGTTCTTTGGGATTCTGAGTCAATTGGAAGGTCAGCGCATCCTTGCTGCCCTTTTCTTTTCCTTCCTTTCAAAATATGTAGGAAACATTTATTTATTTCCAGTTACATGAAGTTGAAACATGCTCAGATGTTACTTATGGTCTCATCTATGCATAAATTACGTCTTTAAGGGTGTAATAATAAAAATGGACAATCAAGGGAACATAAAAGCAATGGCGAGAGGATCAACACCAATTGTGGTGCAGGGCACTTCAGAACCCGACCTGAATTGCATATCGGAAAGATTGATCCGTGAGCAAGGTCGCCTCAAGACACGTCGTGAACAAGCAACTGGAGCTCCCGACGAAGAGCGAATCGCGAAGGTAAGCTGTAGGCTGGAAGCATATGAATTCCGCATAGCGCATATGGTGTTGAAAGTAGGCCAAAAATATAGTAATTCTTTAACTTGAATTATGTGGACCCGCCTTTCTAAATAGGATGCGGTTGCTCATTTTCATGTGCACACTTCATGTATAGAAAGATCGGCACATATCTCGAAAGTTTTCAGGCTCTGTAGGCTCCTAAACCGGTTTCCTCCTCCATGTTGCACCTGCGCGATAGAGATCACTTTGCATTCAGCGTGATTAGGCTATGTTCAGACTATAAATTGGAGTGGGAGTGTCATTGCCCTTTCATTTCCTATCTGAAATCATTTGACAGCACCAATTATTGAACATGTTGCACACTTGGAATGTTTTACAGCGGACGAGTAAAAACGACCATAAACTGAATGAATGGATGCTTTTCGGTTCCATTATTTAAAATTGTGGAGAAAATAGCCATCAAGAAAGGCCTCTCTCAGAGCTAATGAATGAGTTGTTCGAAATACCACGACATTGTTAGATACATGCTCATCTGCCTCATATATAGATACTTTGTTTGGATGAGATAATAGCTCTCCGCTAATTTCATTCCTTCGTTATGAGTAAGGCTACGAGTATTCAAATCAAGTATCATATTCACCATGTCAGTGAAGAGAAGATTTTTGACGCAGGTATCCAACTAATCGTTGCCAATTTTTCAAGTCGATGGGCATTCTGCTGGATGCTACACAGGCTTTTATCAATGCACAGCATGAGGGAGAGTTCGAGTTCATGCCGACCAAATGAAAAGCATCTCGAAATCACGCTGTACTAATGTTCAACGCTACCTAACCATCAATCACACAACGCCTCTCTGACTACATTTAATGACCGCCACCACATTATGACGCATGAGAGGACTTCAACGCTCGTAAAAGAAGCACTGAGAATTTAAGCTGTGAGCCAACCGCTATGAGAACGATCAACTGAGAGGTCGTTAGGGGAACTGGGGTTTCACTTGGAATTCTTTCGAAGAACACTTACAAAACCTGCTAAAATTAAAAACGGCAAGCCTTCTTCAGTTTTAGAAGCTCCATTATTGGCATCGATCATGAAACGTTTGCAGTTAACCAAGTGAATAATGTGTGCTGCGTTTCTGCATGACCAATCGTAGTTGAATCGCATTGCCGCAAGCTTCTATTTCTACCAAAATGACTACGACTGTTTTAAGGCTATATCAACTGCCTCCATTCAAACGTCTAAAGTTTCCTTTACTACTTTCTTGCAAGCCCATGTCTGCTTTTTCTACGTCTTTCTGTGTATCCGGCAGTTGCAATTTATGAACCAGTGGAGATGAAATTGAAAAATTTGATTCATATGAGGGACACCACAAATCGCCGTAGCATGCTCTCAGGTAGATCTGAAGAGCAGAATCGAAATAGTGCCACCTGAAGACACCAAAAAATCTGCATGAATGCTGAGACAGGGAAGGCTGCATTTAACACTGCCCTCGTCTTCAGTAGACGATTCTTTAGCCTAGGATTTTCAAGAAAATGGTATTGATAAAATATAATCGCATTATTTAAGGGTTTATGGTCAAGTGAGCAGGATGTGACTGAAAATTTGTTAGCAGTGGTGTCTGCTTTCCAAGCCCTGAATGCTCTCTAAGTGCTTTTGAACGACGTTATGAAAGAAAAGAGTTGGCGACTTTCCGACGATTTTCGAAGCTTTTATTTTCAAGGAAGCTAAGTTATCCGTTATCCATCTGAAGCGTCAATTTATTCTCCTTACAGATCTTCGACATGAGGCGATTTAAGTCGGCGATCGCTCGTGAAATGGACAAGCCAGCACCGAACGGAAGGGAATTGTTGTTGAAAACATGTGTGCGAATTGCACTTGTCAAGGACGGCGGTTCAGATCCAATGAAAACCCCTTGTTGGTTTATGATCATCAATCTGGTTGCTCTCGATATGCTTAAAACGAAGGTCCCGCGAGCATTGGATTTTTGTGAGTGTCTTCACTTTTTTCGTAGGGAAATTGCTTCGAATACTAGACCTTAGTAACACCGCATTAGCATTCTCTATTAAAAGTATGAATGCCGAAGTAGATTTTTTGCATAATTTCACGGACAGCTGAACTGATTAGGTGAATTATGCAAGTGATATGGTGAATGCTGTGGTGATGAGTTTTCACTGAAAGTCTTTGCTCGATTAAGGGATTCATCAAATTTCCCTGAGAATTGTTAGACGAGTGCATAAAATGCCAATTTTGCGAAAGGCATGCCTCATCTCGCTGCATCAAAGAAGCAATCGGCTGTATTCTTTCATGTCAACTGCGCCTGCATTCATCGTTTGTCACAATTGAAAGACGATGTGAGGAGGCTTCGCTGCTGTGTGAGCCAAGAATGGCTGATATTAGTTGAAGTCAAAAAACGAAAATATTAGAAGAAATATGTGATAAATTAGAAAGAATGCCGATAGCTCCGAAGTACAGATAAGCACCGAGGATTTTTAACAGCAAGAACCGCCTTGTATTTTCATAGCGTTTACAGTGAGTGACGCATCCGCAGATAGACTTACTTGATGTTGATAGGCCAACTGAGGTTTTCTTGGCAGCTGTCATTATTACGATATTTTCCTTGTGAGAAAGTGAACATTGCAAAGATCAGTTAGGTGTGATTTCAGCTAAATATCTGCTCCGAAATAGTCTGACATTATTGCTGTTCTGGAACGGCCAGCTGCACTGCTGATGTGGAATTCTTGGACATCAGTTGCCACTGATAGAGTTTGCTGCATCGTGATTTTAATACTGAATGTGCGGTTGAAAAGTTTCTTCTAATAGTATCTCCGTATTTCTAAGAAAGCGATGCACTGCGGTAATTGTGCCTGTAGTGACGTTGATGACAACGGTGCGATTGCTCCAGGTATGCACTCATGCATGCCCTACTGGACAACATTCCACAGCCAATTCAGTGCCAATTATCTAAATGATATTGCTGTATTGGAAGCTATTGACGAAAGCTAAAACTACTTTGCGGCATTAAGTGAACCATGCGACTCGTCCCGACCCCATTTGGCAAGTCAGAACCCTCCGGTTGTTCAAATTTTATGCACCATATAAGATTTCATTGCGCATACTAGCTTGGTACATCTTTCCCAATTCCTCTGTTCCCTATATTCACCATAATGCACTAATGTAAGACAAAATTTAACGCCTTTCTTTAATGAGCAGTTGCACTAAGTCCATCATCGTCGTCTCAGCTCCACTGTCATAAATTGTTTCTTTAGTTGCGCGATCCGTTGATGCTGGCCACAACGGCAGGGAACCAATCTGTCAGATGGCAAGCTTTGCAACACTGGAACCCATCAGGTCCGGCATTATTTCCCAGAGAGCTCTCAGTGGGCTGATCACAGCCGCTCTGCAACATGCTAACGATCCGTAAGTTTCTTCTGCAGTAACGCTTATATATATATATATATATATATATATATATATATATATATATATATATATATATATATATATATATATATATATATATATATATATATATATATATATATATATATATATATATATATATATATATATATATATATATACTACAAAGGGGCTAGCACAGAGCCTACCAAGCTGCAACGGTATAATGGGCACAAAGAACGGAAGTACAAACGAGCATTTGATGCCGGTTCCTGCAATACGATGAAATTCTTCTCAAAAATGCCTCAGAATTAGGAGATTCATTGTCAAAAACCGTCGCTGCACTTATTTTCCCGTTGACGCTGCCTTCATTGCTTCATGTGCTTTGTTTAATAATTTATCGCAACAATTTATTTCCTTCTCTTTGCGTGCTGCATTTTTTACTTTGTATTTGTTCTGTACCAGTTTGTACTACCGTACTTAACTGCCTACAGTGTACTATGTATTACCTAATGTGTAATAACTTCTTTTATGCTATTTTGGCTAAAATTTTTCCATTTTGTGCAACCTCCCTTTGATTGTGTAGTCACTTAAGCTAATCACTATGAGCGAATATTTGTGAGCAATGAAGCTCGGGCCGACGCTGCAGTGACGAGAAATCTGTTTGCTTGAATTTCGTTTAAAAAAAATTCAAAGAAGCTATAGCGTGCAATATGAATGATTGCTAATAAATCTGCGCAGGTACACGGGCAATGCGTGTGGCCATTTATCTGGATCAGTGCCAGTACTGGATCAAGTCGATCAGCTCGCACATTTTGCTAATAATCTACAGCCGACACGCAATGCTGCCACTTACAAGCGCATCAGACGCAACCATCGCAGGTGCAGTCAGTTGTTCTTACCTATCAACTACTCTTCATCTTCGTCAACTTTAAGGCAATTGAACCAATGATATTTCCTTGCATGACAAATTTTTGTTAAGTTGTTCAGTATCAACGAGGTTTTTATTCTTCATTCGTCAATTTCTATCCACTAACTCTCCAAAGTTTTTACTGTTGTCGAGATATTCTTCCATTTACCTTATCTACATTATCTTTTTGATCTTTTAACGAAAGGTTTTCCGCACATTCTGCTGAAAATGCTCGTTTCATCGTTGTTGTTTTTTCCACCGCGGCTCTGTGATGCATGCCGCATCACAGAAATTCTGTTTGTGTATAAATCGCCTCACGGTGACGTATATGGGTAGTTGATGCATCATGAGGAGAGAAATTTTATTGCGGTTTCTTAACCGTCAGCTCTTCGCAAAATGATTTTCTTTCAATGCTCGTTCGAACGCACCGAATCTCATGGCAGAAGTTGGATCTTCTTTCCCAATGAGTGAATCTCCAAATTCCCTGCACAATTTTTGATATAGGACAGTTTGAGGTTATTGAGTTTTAATAATAAAATTTATAATAAAAGCGATTGTACACAGAAGAACGATTATTTCTCCTGGAACGCTAGCAAAAGGAATTGATCATGAGCGATGCGCGCACGGATTGCTGTGTCAACAATACTTCATTGCTTTCAGATCGCGGTCTTGCAGTGATACCGATGAATCTCTTAGCAGCGAGGGATTTTCACGACGAAGAGCTCGTTGTCAGTCGGTTGTGGCAGTCGGCACCACTTCATCTTCGGCTTCATCTAGCGGTATCAGCGCAGCAAATACAAGACCATTCCACACGTATGTTTTCTTGTGATGATAGCCGAAAATATTGTGACAACTTAATTCATCGACGGCAGCATCAATGATCGGTAAAGCTGGATTTTGTTTCGGCCACTGTTCGTTGCTGCTGCTGTTCATTAAATGTACTTCTGAAAGGGCATTATTAAGACGTACACTTGGTATCGATGGCAATGCGTGTGTGCAAGTCTGTCCAGTAGTTTGAACTCAGCAATCACTGAAGCTGCAATCACGAGGATTTAATGGTTTATTCACATTCGCTTTGAAATAAATGAACAGCTTGGACGAACAGCTGCAATTGCAAAAACGCCTGTCGCGCTCGCATCTACTTCTATGTGCATTGAAAAGTTGCTGGTACAAAAATTAAGCAGCTTCGAAGTTGAAAATTTACCATAAAAGTCAGCGTACTTTCGAACTGCTGTCCACATTTGTTTTTCTTCAGGCCATTAATACTCATTCATTGCCTGAATCGTTTTTTTTAAAAGCGCTGCAAAGTGACATACAATTATGCCTTGCAGATGGGATAGACGCTCTGCTATGTCACTTAACGCAGTTCACGAAGACGCCATAGATGAAATGTCAACTGATCAGGTACGTTTTGGCGTTCATCACTGACACATCAGAAATAGGACGCAACGTTTACGCGATTACAGATAGCATCCACACCTCATCTCCGCGGATTATTGCCGGGCGGACAGCGCCGTCTTTCGATCATAGATGGCAAGGTTGCCCCATACCTAGGAGCGATGAAGGCTTATCTGTAGTAAAGCCCGAGCTCTCGGCCGTAACTATAACAAGGGAGCAGTGGAAGGAAAACTGCTTCTGCTCTTGTGGGAAGAGGTGGGAGAGGTGGTTGCCCGCGAATACTCATCTTCGTTGCAAGTGCGTCAACTATTTCTGTGAATTGTGGGTTTTTATCGCCTTGTGTTTCTCCTCAATCAAAACATGGTTCATATCCCCACCACCGATGTGTCGCAAAGATACTAACTTTTGCCATTGCCAGCTCCTATGTGAACCCGCGTACACATAGCTTGGGAAACGGACTGAACATTAGTTTCGCTAGCTGCCATCTTTGTTTGCAAAGAAAACGGAATGATAGTTGAGAGCAGCGGTTGTTGTCACTTGAGAGGAGTATGTCGCAACAGAGATAACTATTTCATCATTTTAAGAGGGTGATGAATGTACAGGATCGAACGCTTCTGCAAAGGATAATTTATTAGCTTTTCCAACTTGGCTGTATAATCGTTTAGCACAGTGTTGCCTAGTTTTTGTTGTTACCTTTTATCAAAAACTCTATTAACAGTATGCGATGTGTGCATATTTAATGGCGTATACTGTTGTTTACTTTTTCAAAGAGCAATGTTAAATTTCACCACATTCAATATGGGAGTTGCTTCTATTGAATATGTGATGATTAAGATTTGAGGCGAATTAATCATTAATTGTAGAATAATGGGAGCATTGGAATGCATTCGAAAGATTCAACTCTTTACATGTATCGTTCACGTGAAATGGAAAGGGATGGCGGCGAAAGGCGACATCGGCGTTCCCAACATTCGAGCAGCTTCAGAAGTACAACGTCGGATTATGATAGCAGCCGTGAACTGTATGATTCGGCTCCATGTTGTAGCATTTCTGGCTCATCGTCAGTCAATTTAAACGTGAGTTAACCGGAATCAATTGTAGAGCGATATAATGCAGAAGCATCCGCTGCTCCATGCCTAGGTTTCTAATGTTCCTGGATGCTCCCAATAGGCCTTCAAACCATCTTGTCGTCCTGGAGTTTACGGAAGCTTCCCATTCATCTAGAACTTCTGATTCCCTGGTTAATATTGTACCCGACAAGTGAGTTAAGGGCTATGTCACTTGTTAAGGTGAAAGATAGCGGAAGTAGGGGATGGGGGGACGAGGTGAACATCTTGATGCCGCAACCATTATGCGGGGAAGGATCTAGGTGATCAAGCATCAATGGCAAACGTTACGAGGACACTGCTGCTGAAAGAGTTTTTTCAACTGCAATGCAGAAGTTACTCGCCGGGATTCAAGATCCACTTATCTTTCTCTTCCAAGAATAATATGAACTTTTAAGGGCACTTTTTCCACTTACTATTGTAGGCTAAGATTTCCCCCACTTCAAGTTAATTTTTTTCGCAATGAATGTTTGCGATGCTTTGTTCATATGAGCCAGGGTACCTATCATAAAAGTGAAAACATTTCCTACGAAAAAGCTTCGCTTGAACTGCAAGAACAAATATATTTTCAGCGTTGTCAAAGCTCGCCACTTTTATCGGAAAGCGAACGTACGAACGAAACCCCAACGAGCATCATTCATTCAAGTCACGGCGACAGATTGGATAAATCTTCTCATAGCGGTGAGATAATTGCAGCATACTTTTGTTCTAAATTCTCAGTTAGATTATCTGTCAGTGGCAAGCGCATATGAGAGATCCCAGCTTTTTTTCGTTAACTTAGCTGACGCCAGAGTACTGCAAATTGCTATTGACAATTAGATATCAACAGGAGAAATTAATAACGAAGGTTCGCTAATTGCACGGTTGTTCAAGGAATAAAAGAGCATTTCGAGCACATGTCTGAATTGAACTACAAAATAAGCGCGTACTTCAAACTTCTTCAACCACACAGATCACATTGCGGCTGACCGCAGTGGGAATGTGCCTGTTGTTGGACGCTATCATATTCTTCCTTAACTCCACGAGCTTCTTTTTCTTACAAGCTTTCTTGTGTCAGTTTTTGATGATGGTCATGTGGTCATGTGGTGGTCATGTGCGTACCTTTCGACAAAGCTATTTCGACATTGAAAACTGGTATTCCACTTGCAAGTTTGACGGAAAATAAATTCAGATAACGATTGTATGGTTTATGGTGTTTCTAGTGTACATTTTTTTCGTTGTTAAACGTTAGAGTTTGCAAATTTCCTCAGAAAACGCGCATTGCGGTAATGTCGCCTTGTGTGGATATGTGCGCGTATTTGTCAGTCCGGCTCCTTCAACTCAGCGCATACTGAGACCGGTCATATGTAGTGATGGAAACTTCACACTGATCAGCTATACCACACTGACGCTGACATATAAACGTCAGAAAGAATCCAATAAATTTTCAAAGCGAGGAAGAAATTTCGATGCATTTTACATCGGTCAGTTTACAGTCTTATACCGTTCAATTTACGGAAGCGATATTTCGTTTGTGGAACGTTGGTGAAAGCAGCATGATCCTTTGAAACATGAATACAAAGCCTGGCGTACTTTATTTCCGTGTTAGTAACTTCCGAAAACAGTTAGTCAGTATGTATACTGTGAAAAGCTTTCTGATGCGTTGTTGGTTTCTTTAGTAGGTTTTGACCGTTCAGATTCTTATCAGCACTTTTTTCCCAACTATAGCCAAAACCACCTATTCTGACAGCAAGCAAGAAAGATTTTTCATCGTTCTCAGTACGCTAATGAGAATGACCTAAGGTGTTCCACTGGCTTCCAAAATACCCTCCTGGACGGTTATCAGTATAACGCTAGGACTGATTCAGCCTGGATGTTCACCCTTCTTTGCCTTTATTTTTGACAAATTTCTGGATTTTAGGGAAATGACTCAAAATCCTGCGACAACACCACCATAATGATAAGTGCCCTTTCGAAAGCCGAAAGTGTTTATTACAACTCTCTTTCATGGGAGTGACAATGCTGAATAGCAACCATTTATGAGGGAGGACGTCCTCAAACAGCATCCTTGAAACTAACAGCAAGACTGTCACTGTTGCCGCTTTTTTGACAATCATAAAAGTCCCATGTCATGATCATTATGCACCCAAGTTTACAATGTTTTTTCTTTTCGACATTTAAGCTAGAATCTGTTCTCGAAACGATCTGGTGTAATCAATTGTAGTTAACACAGTAAGGCATCTTGAATTCACGAAGTGGCAGCACAAAGAAGCTCCATTTCAGAGATGCGAGTGACTGATCATAATTCCACAGAAGCGCCTCACGCAGTGCCAGTTCAGAGTTCGTATTCGCTACAACCAGCTGTGAAGGGTGCATCTTCCATGCAAGGTGTCGGATGTTCTCCTTCAGAATTTCCACCTTCAAGAGCAATATGCACTTCAGCAACAGTACCTTCCCTCCCTAGAATATTCCAGCCACAGCTGTCATCCCCAGCAAACCCCAATCTTTTCCCCGCATCCACGCCTCATGTTCGGCGGAAATCAAAATTTCTTTCATCAAATCCTTTTGCAAAATTGTTCAAAAAAGATCCTAAGCAGAGTGAAACGCGTAGAGCGGCTCCACGAAAACCTACTGCTGTAGCGGAGCCTACCAAGCTGGATGCCTCACGGCAGCATAACGGCTCATCTGCGTCCTTCATTTACGACATGCAGGCTCAAAATCAGCGCCGAAGTGTGCCTCCAAAGGAGGTTGTTGAACATACTGGAGTTAATTTCTGGTGCTCACCGAACATGATGAAGTCAGCTTATCAAGAGTATAGCAAACTTCGCTTGCAACGCTTTAATAATTCTCGAATCGAGTTTAGTAAAGCACTAGGCAACTCACGCTCCGAGAAGAATGCTGAAGAACGCCCCACATTTATAACCGACGTTGCACCAAGAAATGTCATGAATCACCCGGCTTGCACCAGTCAGGTCACGAATGTAGGGAACTGCGCACAAGGCGGAACAGTTCATCACGGACAGCTATTATATTCGAATAATTCTGTTGATGGTGATGGCAACATGCAATGCTCTCCAAGGGCGAACTTGGAATCAGTGGATTCAGCAAGACCGGAGATTAGCGAACATCTGCAAAGAAAAACGCTGGATATTCGGAGAAGAAAGAACGCCACCATGCAACCGAGGCTCGAATTCGGAGAGAAATCATATTTGAGAACTTCTTCAGCTAGTGAACTGTATACGAAATCATATGATAGCAACGGATACTCAACTTCCTCTCCGTGCTTGCAGTCAGGATGGGATAAGATATCACGTATGCGTGACAATTGCCTATCGAACGACAACATCGACGAAATGCGCTACTCATCGATTCAACGCAACAAAATAACTTCGACGGGTGCTGATGCCGCTTATGAGCTTCATGCAAAAAGCGGCGTCCCTTCAAACACACATTATAATAGAAATGAGAGAGAAGCTTCATGGAAACCAGATGCTTCATGGAAAACAAGTACGTCGTGGAAAATCCACTCGCTGTTGCCACCGAATAGCGAGAGGAGGTTCAGTGACGAAGTGGGGAAAAGATCGCGGCTAGTGAATACCTCTCATGGGAGTTTACAAGAGATGGGAAACGATACAAAGAATTTAATCGGGCTGAATAGAAATGCTTGCAACATCGCAGAAACGGAGACCATAGGTGGGAGGAGACAACAGTCATACTCTTCAGTTCTTCAATGTGCATCAGAAACTCGATGCGTCTCTGCTCCATGGCTCACAAATAATTCGCAAAGATTTACTGAGACTGCTCGTGGTGATGAAAAAATGTTTCCCGAATGCCGCCGAACGGATTTAAAAGGGTCAAGGCTTGCAGCTTCGAACTTGAAAAATGAAAGAAACTCTTCAAT
Source organism: Ascaris suum (assembly GCA_013433145.1). Lineage (NCBI taxonomy): Eukaryota > Metazoa > Nematoda > Chromadorea > Rhabditida > Ascarididae > Ascaris > Ascaris suum. Next base: position 4,876,033 of record CM024175.1, read on the forward strand.
GCGTAACGGTGGTCAGCACATCACACGTCTGACGGTTGACTGAAGGTACTAAGCTAGTAACGCTGCGTTGGTGAAACACAGCTGTCCATCTAATGTCACGAATGCCTAGTCGACTGTGCGACTTCGGTACTGGAGGCTTATCTACTCCTTGCGAAGGAAGTTGTCGAGATTAGAAATCCACAGCTCATTTTCCTCATTGCTGAAACCACACTTTCTATATCAGAGAGTGCCAAGGGAGATTGTGTCAAAGCACCAACTCGGAAAAATTTTTTTGGGAGTGAAAGACAGGATGGGGATCACATCAGTGATACGTGTGCGTATAGACGGTGCAAGGGCTAGGAGGCGATCACGGCATCCAATGGCATCTGCTTCTGCAATCCGCAGAGATGCGGTTTGAAAAATTTGCAGCCTCATTTGCCACTTTCATATGACAACTCCATTTTTTAGCCATTTCATGAAAAATCAGACGTGGATTTCGATCACTAACTACGATTAGACATGTAACGCTAATAAAGCGGCTTTTTGAGTGGTCCGATCCGTGTTAAGTGCCCAAAATAACGTTTGCCATCGCACTGTGCCAAAGTAGGTGAAAATGACCAAGATAACTGGCAGAGGCGGATTTCAAATCACCGACACAAGGAGTATGTTCGCATATCAGTGCATATCTTACCTGTTAAAGGGTATTGTAAATGGTGTTTGCCTTATAGTGATCGCTGATGCACACAAAAACGGTCTTTCTAAGTGCTCATTTCTTCGAGTTTTTTTTTTTTTTTTTTTGCAAAGTATAACAAAGCTTCAGAAGTTTGCACTGCGACAAAAGTAGTCACTCGAGTTAATTGAATTGCTTACTGGCCTGGAAGCATTCGTTTATTTAATGAATGGGAAGAATATTTCCGTTTGTCATATTCGCCGATAAATTCTATTGCCGTTGCAGTCAAATTGTTGAAGCATTGTGTGAACATTTATCATATCGTTTATGCGCATAACAAATATTGTGTTTATCTGCTGCAGATGTGGTCTGTCGTTCAAATTTCTATAGAACATATTAACACGGTGTATACGAATGTTGTGATGATGGAGATTATACTTTGCGGTGAACGACTGAGTTGCTGTGATATCACTGCGGCCTTTAAAAAAAGTTTCGAAAAGTTGTATTTATGCAAGAGCGTATTTTCAACGATAAATCTTCAAGGGCAATGTGAACGTCTGCGCAAATTTCCATATACCATATTCGCTCATAGTGGCCACCACCGTATTCACGATCGAAATTCGAGCAATTTCTTATGATTGTTGGTACTACGCGTACTCACCTCGAGCTGTGTGGTCCCATGTGCAAAATATGCAGCACTAAGAATAACTCCCCATGTCGATCATTCTTTCTGCGTTAGAAGCTTAATTTACGGCAACCCAAGGTGAAGTGTATTCATCTCAAATAGAGGTGATTGTAGGCGAGTGGAACACATCACGAGACGTCCGAATTTTATGCGCAATTGTGAGTTGATATTCCGATATATTATAAGGAACCGGCAAAAGAAAATTGCCATGTGAAAGACAAAAAAAGGTGCTAAGATTGACGTTTTCACTACAGATGCTTTTTCTTTTTTCGTAGGAATGTTTTTCTTCGCAGCACGCACCTCTTTCGTAATGCGCAAAACTTAACAAGCGGCCGTACGTTTTTTCTTCGTGACGCTTGCAAGAATTTGTAAGAGATTTTTTTGAATAACGCTGAGCTACCTTCTTTGCAATTGCATCTCGCAGCAGCTCTTTCATCTCATCAACCAGATTTCCCGAAGCAATTTTCGATTCTTTATGCGTGCATGTGATCGCTAGGCGATAATTTCTCTTTGCGAATGAAACATTTATCATCTGTCATAATGTGGTCAAGAGTTGTATCCTCAGCGATGAGATCATTTGCAAATCGGAAGAAGGCTTTCTCGAGAATTTCCACGAAAAAAAATTTTCTTCTAATCCGGCTTGCTTGGGTTGATTCCTTTCGGCCAGAAAACCGGAGATTTGTATGGCCTACTGTCTAGTACTGTCCTTGATCTACGGTCCAGCAATCGCGTTGGAAATAGTTGCTCGATATCGGCTGTACAGGCACTATCGGCAAAACAAAAGCACACTAAAAATTCTGCTTGCGACAACGAAAGACGAAGGAGTTTGCGAAAAATGCAATTGGGCTTTTAGTAAACCTTATATTCCCAGCTCGACTAATGATCCAAAATGCTTTAAAATGCTTTACGGTTTAGAGTTAGCCACTTTTAGCTGCACTGAGGAAATATTCGACCGCTTTGAATTCCCGTTGGACAAAGTATTCATCAGATATTTGCTCAGTTGTTTGTTTATAGGGCAAAGCGCTGAAGTTGAAATTTATAAAGCTATTAACCGGTGGCTCTTCAATTGCTAATTCGTTCCTTGTCGCGCACTGTTTTAAACTGCGAAGTTTACTAGCAATTTTTCCGACTATCAATGGTGGCCGAGAAGATAAAAGTGCGTGACGAATAAGCCTTAGCAGAATCGTTGCTGGTTTTTCATAATTCACCACTCACGAAAGTTATAAAAATGTGATTCAAACGAGCGTTTAGAGTAATGTGCAGTGCATTCGCAATACTTAACGATCTCATCACTTTCTTCAGCGTCGAAACTTTTAAGGAACGTTACCCACTTCACGACTCAGTGCTCGGCCTCCTGGAAATGCAACTGTATCATTATTAGCGCAATACTTCCTTCGGTCTAAACTGGGGATTCTCACATACTTTCAGCGCACCGTCTCCAGTGGAAAATTCAAAACCTCTAACGTTTTTGGCACTTTTACTCCCAATCAATGGATGAATGCGAGTTTTACTATATGTCAAGCATTTGGACGTAACGCAACCTGAACAGCTCTCAGGCATAGTGATGGGTGCAGCTACTAAGCCTCCTCAGATTCATGTATCAAACAAAGTGGCACTCATAAATATCAGCTAAATGCGGCGCGAAATCACTAGTCAGTGAATGCGTTATGCTCGAACGACTCAGTAGCTGTCGATTTTTCTTAATCTGACGTTTTTTATGAAAAAGGACAGAATCAACGAAACCACATGAGCAGATGACCAATTTGGAATAGCTTCACAGGTGACCAATAGCTTCATCCATTTTTTTTTCAGCTGAATTAAGCAGAAAGCGCATTGAATTTAGCGAAAATTAGCAGAAGCACATGTAAACGGAATCGTTGGAGAAGTTATACATAAATCAGCGGTGTGATGCGTAACTCATAAATGAGTGCGGTCATTTTGAAAACACGCCGAAATGTCGCAGCCTCATAAATAAACCATTTTGAAGTTTGCGCATTCGTGTTGGTTTGAAAAAAAGAAGGTATCTCAATGGCGCAAACAAGTACAAGAGGTAATTTTACTTAATGTGATGGCACAATGCGGAGCACGAACAATAAAATGACGTGAAGTCCACGCATGGGAGAAGTATAAGCGGCGGATAAGTAAGTTTATAAAAACTTTGAGAACTTCTTTTTATGGCACTTTGGACAATTAGTTTGGCGAACTCCCAACTCTTCCAGCTTTACTGTTGGCTGCCTCCAAAATGTGTGGATGGATGTTAAATCACATGTGAGCAAAACCTTCATCAAAATTTGATGCCTTTCCCACGGTTCGGCAGTAAATGCGTTTTTCAGAAAGAATTCGCGGTCAGGAAGCAAAATTATGCCTCGGTAACTTTAAGAGAAGAACACTCTCCGAGAACGCAGTTTTTATGCCGCTCTCGGCATCTCTTCCAGATAGGCTAGCGGATCACTTCTGCGCTTATATTTCAACTCTAATATCTAATAAATATGTCTAGAAACATGTCATTTATGATGCAATGAATTTAGATGGAACAATGCTATCAGGGAATTCGAAAATTAGATGCCGTAAATTATGGTCAGAATTGGTTGCGCACAATTCTTAGCTGCTAAACTTCTCAGTAATCGTGTAGAGAAGGCAGATACACCCAAATATGATTTGAATCCCCTTATTTGCATAGTATGCTTTACAATGCTATCATTTTCAATTGTCCAGCTTATTTTGCATTTTGCGAGTAGAATGCCGTAACTCCAAATTTTGCATATGACATTACTCTTCGAATACTTTATATTATTCTTTTGCATCAATTTCACCGAAATTTTTTGTCCTCTTTATCGTTACGATTGTTTTGGGAACTAATTTGGCACTGTGGAGGAAACTTTTCGTAAATACCAACAAGTAATAGTTATACCCAACTATAAAGTGAGCCTTCAATATATTCCATTGCTCCCGTCTGAAAGTTATGCGAGGATATTTAAACAAAAACGTACAGTTACGCACTTCGAACAACGGCGCGCTCGAGGCAATGCAAAACTGTCTAAGCGATGCGCAAATATCAATTGATTTGATCAAAACAGGTTCGCTACCACTTTCGACACGGCGAGCACCGGGGCCGCTGCTTGCTCCCTGCTCTCGTTGAGAGAGCCCTTTCGACCTCTCACCTCTTTCATCGTTATGTTCACTCCTATCAAATGTTCATTGCTTTCCGTACACTTTATTCACCTGAGAAGTAATCAACTTTCAACCTTAAAACGTTTGCATCGCAAGAAAACTCCATACATCGATACTGTTGTAAATTTTCTCTTTGTTAACTCGGAATTTTACAAGCTAAGTGGAATTTTTTAAACCGTCGATTAGCTACGCGATAGCTCCAATAAATCAACAAATTTGAAATTGTCAGCAGAATTGTTCAATTTCTGCGGACACCCATCTTTCCTAGAGGCCTCCTCAGTATGATCGATGTTGTATTTGCATACGCAATTACAATGAATTGCACATCAAATTCCCTCTAGTATATGCGCTTCAAACGACAAGCTTACTTTACTTCAATTACTCGTTTTTTGACTTTCTATGAAAGGTTTAACAACTTGCAGTTATTAGTAGCGTGCTAACAAAATTTTGCGGAGGGTTTTATGGAGAAAACGTGGAGAGATTTTTTGTCGTCATTTGGACTCCATTGGAACTTTTCTCTACTTTCCTTCGTATTCTTGAAATGACCTAGTAAAGTGTGCATATTAGAAAGTAGCACAACGGGAACTGGTAAGCAGCATGCAAATTAAGGTGGCACTTGCTGCGTCTGGGATGAAATGTGACTGAACAACAGTTTTCTAAAATATGCAACTCATAATGAATAGTCGTGAATGATGTAGAGTGACGTCGGTGTGCATTAGTTACGTATATGTGGCATATTATCCCAGGCCTAACTGCAATCGTGTACGATGTGCACCTTCAGCGTGCAGAATTTGCGCAGATTCAAAAGAGGCGTCTAGTCAACATTAGTGATGAGAGAGCATTCTACGCATATGTCAAGAAATAAAACTGCTGCTATGATAAAGCGGAAACGTTCCACTATAATCCCAAACGATCCACCAAAATGTGTCCGCGTCGAGTTGCTGAATTGATGATTCTTTTCTATTTGCTTTGCCGTCAACATCTAGAAAACAAATGACCACAACGTGTGAGGAAACGGTCTGTTTTGTATCCAGTTGGCTAGCAATACAATTTCTTGCTTCTTTCATCCCATTTTTGAAGTCCTATCTGGTCTCTTTTGCATTACATCGAAAGCATATAATCCTAATTTGCACTGCTCCAATGAAAGGGAAAATAGGTGTCAATATTCACAATGATTCATTTGTATTCATCCTCTTTTTCAACTGTATTATTACTTCTGCTGCTTTCTCGCGCTTTTCGAACAGTAACAACCTGAGATGAAACGTTTTCTGCTAATCTCGAATGAACATTGCAGCTTAATTGTAATGCCTCAGCAAGAATTCGAATTTATCGATTATCTTGGTCCTTTAGCAGTTTCTATTTGTTTCGCTGTTGCACTATTCCTTCTCTCGCTCGTAATCAACTTTATTTGGATTACAAAGAAGGACGACCGCACCGTATTCGAGAAGGTAAGCAACATTCTTAGTTGTGTTTTTATTTGTGCACATAAACATCCGCAATTTCATTATAGTAGAAGAAGGGAGAGAATACAATAATCTTAGAGCACATTAAACCACTATATGAGTACGTTCAGTCGTTTTAATTTCATCCTGCTCACGAATCCTCTGTAGAAAACGTCCGTAATTGTGACGCACAAGTGAATGCGTTGCTTATTGCATCGACATGGCACTTTGCCAATGCGCATTACCTGTACATGGAGTGAACTTTATCAGATACTATAAAAGAGATTTTCAAAGCGAGAAAAGTCCGAGTTCTTTCAGTTTGGTTCAACATTCGATCTACGTTGTGGTGTTCATCGAATGCGCCATAGGCCAAACAAGGTGAGCCTATCGTCTTTTACTTTCATGATGTAAGTTCCGAAGACTGAACTTACGAACTTTTCAATCAATAAACCTCCATCAGTACATCAAAGCAAGTTTTCATTCCAAACTGGCACATTTGCATGTGAGGGATTTGTGAAGTGAAAACAGGCCGACTTTCCTACTGTGACACTGTGAGTTCTCAACGTTTTAAGAGATCGGCTTACTAATAAAAAGGATCTGAGAGATCCAACACGTTGGACGAACGATTGCGCATTAAACCGCGGAACGCTTTCTGACTGAATTTTCGACCGGATTTTGTCTTCAAGACAGCCGTGAAGGGCCAGATTTCATAACAAGCTTAACGGAGTTGGCAAAGTAATTGACGAGAAGAAGTCAGCTTTTGATGGTTTTTGTGCTGGAGTTTCTATGCGTTAGCCCGCCCGTCACTGCTGACTTATTGCTTCTGTACTTTCATCTGCCCACTTCTGTCGGCTTCATGGATCGGATCCTGGCCGCAAACTGCAGCTGAAGCTAGTTGAAGTTGTTACCGCCAAACCTAAACTGGGGTGCAGAAAAATTCCAAATAAAAAAGAAGAGAGATAAAGTGACTTTTTCATAAGTACCAAAAAATATGCATTTCGTCCGTAGAGCGAAAATTTGCGTATAGGATATAAGATTCACACGACGGTCATTTCGCACTCAAACATCGTCGACTGGGTAATGAAATTCAGTAAGCAGTGATATGAGGACCACAGGAAATGCGTAGAGGAGGGCTTAGTGGGATTTTCATTAAGCAAAGACATCTAGAGGAGAGAGACAGACGAAAAAAGATAAAATTAGGTAGCGCCAGGTGGAAACGGTTAAGCATGGCGAACTGCAAGTACCGATCATTGAACTGACATTGATAAGGTTTGGATTCCTGTCGAGGTTCCGTATTTGAGCAGCGCAGTCAGTTAGCCTTTGCAATGTTAATCTTATCTTTGATCTTAGAAACAGACTGAGAGGACGCATACTGAGGCAGCTTGGGGCTTGAGGCATCCTGATGCTGGATTTCTGCTAGATTCATCAGAAAACTTCAGAGTAATAGGCTTCATTTGAAATCGTTAGGTGGATAGAAAATAATGCTAAAAACGATGAATAAGTTCACTGGCGTAATATTTTACATGGTTTATGTGGAAACTGATGGAAATTTCAGTCTCGAAAACAGCGGCAACTGCTGATGGACAACAGCTCGTGAACAAATGAACGGAGGATTCGTCCACTGCAAACCCCATAAGTTCTTCGTACTGCCGATATTGTCCAACAGTAATGCATGCTCACAGTGGCCTACGCTGAAGAAGGGCAAAAGGTGACTGCCACATGGCCAGGAATAAAATGAACAAAGTGCTTCGGATTATAAACTTCTCAAATTATAATCTTTTTATCAGCATTGTTACCAACGAAGAAGGCATGGCCATCAACTGAGGCATTTTTTGAAGAAAGCATTATTTCTCACTGCCATCAAGAGCGATAGCGAGATTTCCTTAATAATGCGATATAAAGAACTATAGTTCAGTAACCATAAACTTCGATGAGTAGGTGGTTATGGTCTACGCGGCTTTCCATGCACTTCAGTTACTTTTCCACAAGTCTATCTTCATGGAGGGGGGTGGGGGGAGGACTAAGGGAGGGAGGATGAGCGAGAGGTGCTAAGTTAGAATCTATATAATTACACAAAGTTGGAATGAATTGGTGAAGGGGAGCACTATTCCACGTTGCACCTTTTTGAAGAATAGGTTTTTTCAAGGCAAGCAAGTATTTCAAATATCCCATGTTAACCCAGCCAAGATTTTTATGCCTTCGATTGGAAATCATACGCCTCAAAAGGCTCACATATTTGTTTTTAGGTAGATACAATCTGGGAGGAAAGCTTTGACGCCTTCGAGAAAGTAAGCATTTCATAAATAATTAGTTGCAGCCTTCGATGATAAGCAGAAATGCAAAAGGGGAGGAGGTCGTAGTTTCCGCCACTTTGCCGAGGAAATACACAATCAACGAACAGGGCCTATGCTCATATAGTGCGCTGACATGGCGATTATATTTCTTTACTTTCCATTAGTTCGAGAAAGCGTGTGACAACCGTTACAGAATGCTTGGATTATCAGTTAATTTGGAGGGGCTAGTCGCATCAGGAACAAATGAGAGGGTTTATATGTCCGTTAAGTGGAAGTAAAAGGTTTTTGCCGCGGCGCTTTTTAACGGTATTTCGGTTGATGGCATCCATATGTCTTCTTCTCGCTCTTCCGCGGTTTATTTCACTTTGAACAGTGCTCAGATATTGACATTTGAATTATTCTCTTTAAGCACTTTGTTGCTATTATCTTTAATCTTATCGTCTCATTAATATGCTCTCTGTATAAAGAAAGATTCTAGAAAAGATATTGCACGAGCCTCGTTTAAGTCGCATTCGCTGACCATCATAACATGAACTCATTTTCAAACTCAAAGAATGCACGAGCTGGAATTCGTGCACACCATGCGCTCACAGTTCTTGCAGATGCTTGCCGAACAAAGGTGGTACTCGATGATCGGTAGAAATTCTCCGATAAAAAAATCATACGACTACAAAATGTACAAATACGTAACTTGTACATACCTGCTGCTGACGTCGTTCTTTTTACCTGAGAACCCTCTAAGGGCCACTGATTATCGCTCAGAAAGAACACTGAATCACGAAGTCTAGCCAAAGTTGACGTCCTCTTTCGCACTCGTTCGCGGATGTACACTTGCTAGTTACAACACTTTATCGACGGCCTTTGTTCGCACACGTCTATTCCGCTACACCGTTGTTGTCTTCACTCAAGAGCGGCTCAAATTGAGGCCAAGAAATTTGTTGATTATAGTATGCACAGTCGGTTTCAACAACTCATAGCTTAATTCTGAATGATCCATAAAAGAGCCACTTGACTATGTCAAAAAATTTAAAAGCATTTTAAGCTTATCTCCAAAAACAATGATTCCTTCGTGCACAGCCTCCGTCAACGGTCGGATCAAAGTGTGGGAATTTTGCATGCCAGTTGCAGAAGGTGCATTGTGTGTCCTCTTGTCTCAGCAAATATGGACGTTGTTACCAGAAGTGTGCCGTAAAACTTTTCCATATGTTTATAGCAAACAACTCCATCATTAATATGGAGGTATCCCAATAAATGCAAATCGCATATCTTATAGGAGGTCATATCAACTAGTCGTGGGGTTTTGAAAAGAAAATAACACATGAGTGTACAGCGAACTTTTTTAAACTTCTCCATTAAGTTGTGTACAGAGCGGAAGCGCGGCGGTCGTAGGTCAGATTAGTGCGCATAAATGAGATAGCAACAGGCGGATTGAGCAAATTAACTAGCTCTGAGCCCAGCTTTTGATGACAGCAGTTTTTTCGATGGCGTTGCCTCCATGAAGATACGATCTGTTCAACGCCTCAACGAGGACGATTAGGAAGGAACTCTGAATCCAACAGGGAAACCGTTTCACGTCGCAACCTCAGATGCGACCTTGTAGTCTCATCATACTTTTTTGCATTCCCAATCCTTCTTGTCACCGTCAGCTTCTTCTTGGAAATATTCGTACGCTGCCTAGAACTTCACCTGAAATTGGCTAACTTACTCATACAGCTCTTGAAAGCAAATTGACTGCAGATTACAGTGGGAAAATAAACCTAGCTGCTTTCGCAGTCCTGCCCACGGCTAATAACTTCCATGTTCCCATGCCGTCAGGTTTCGCAACCCTAACAATTATCAGCAAGGTTCTATTAAGATTGTCCGCAATTTTCCCACTGCATTTAAGCAAACGCCTGCCAGTCTCGAAAGCGCCAGTTTTAAGCCCAGGCAGGTCCGAAGCATTTAGAGATAAGAAGTGCCTAAAATATTGCAATCGAAATTCTTTGTCAACGAAAGCTGAGATTTGATTATGTCTGTTGAAAAAGAATCAGTTTTCGTTAATAGTGCTCACAAGTGCTGGAGGCGAGTTTCCGTCTACGCGAAATTACCTTTATAGCAAACTCCGGTTTCGCACAAATTTCTTCTCAGAAAAGTGAAAACTCTCTCAACCTCGACAGATGAGTACATTATTAGGTAATGCAAAATGAGGCTAACGATATATTGGGCAGTCAACAGATAATGTGCTATCAACAGTTCATGCGCTTACCGTATATGATGGCGATATCAACCTCTTCTATCTATAGAAAGTCAAAACTTCGGTTCTGTTCAAATTCATTTGCGGTTAATTGGTGAACGGCGCCCATTCCATTTTCATGATTTTACATCGCTCCCGTGTGATATAGGTGATTTCCTCTTTTTATCGCTCCTCATCTCCCTTTCCCACTCTCAAGTAACCATTAGTGCCTCTCCTTGCGGATGCTGTGCGTCTGCAGCATCAGAACTGCATACAGTTCGCCTCAAAGTTCAGGAATCAGAGAGGCTATCGGGTTGCACTCAGATGTTTCAAAAAGCGTGTTGCCATTTTAGTCTTGTTAAAGAGGTCTTAAAAAAATGAGGCGCAAGTGGACTCCTTTGCTGGATGCTGGAATTCCCCCTTTCATCGAGTCTTTCAAATAACATCTCCGAAATCATATCTGTCGCTCTCCGCTTTGTATGTAACTATGCCGGTCTGTCTGCCTGTCTGTTGTCGGCAAGAACTGCCTAGCGGGAAGCATTGAAGCTTCAGGCACTACATTTGAATGATATAGTCCAGAATATCGGATGATCATCTAGACCAGTTCAAACAGATAGAATAACTTGAAATTGCGTGCAAACTTGTCCACAAATTTTTCATTCATTTGTGATTGCCGAGCAGCATTTCACGTCAGCCGCACTGCGCCGTACTAGAATTTATTAGCTGGCAATTTACGATATTGGCTAACCAAATGGGCCAGATTGTAATAGCGTAAGCGGCAGCAGCCGTGGTCGCATTTTTTTAACTTTTGCATTCGCAGTAAGCGTAAAGCCATTTTTGGGGAAATTCCTATAATTTCGCTGAAAGTTTGATCGCTGTTTGGAATCTGGGCTCACGGCTGTTCCTACTTAGGCAATTGCAGACATATGCTATTGAAATTGCCGAATTCCATCCACACTTCGCGCCCCCGTATTATTAGGGAATTCAGCTTGCGTCTTTTTTGTGCTGTAGTATTTCTCATTTACAAGGACAGATGTGATCCGCCTAGAGAATTACGTCGATTGAATTGTGCGCGTTTCGAGATATAATCGCACTGCGAAGCCGAAACATTCATTTAACTGCAGACGCCGAAATTACCAACATGAATTGCGATGACAAATCTTTTTTCCGAAGCCGCACGATATACCCCGTTGAAGAACGCGTATTATGGCATTTCAGCACCAATTTTATAGAATGAATGACTATTCGACCAGCTGTGTGCCTACTCAGAAGGAATAAAAATGAATATAAGGACATATGCAAAGACGGGTGCAACAGCAGTATTGACGAAATTCTACCATGAGTTTATTTTGCGTTAGTATAAGGAGATTGGACGCACAGAGGAACAAGAGTTCGTATAGTGACTGGACGACGAGTTTAATTTCTGCGATGTTTGTTTGCAGACATTGTCAGAGCCTAGAAAAAGGAGTTATCGTTCGAATGTAGACAAATCATTTCAATCATTCTAGGTCAAATTATAGGTCGCTCTTAGCGAAAACCATCAAATACATCATCATGCGGGACTTCCAAAGTTCTTGAATCCATTTGATAAACTTTGAAGAAATCCTAAGCGACTGAAATTGTGGATTCCGAACGCATTTGCTTAAATTCACTCCGGAATTTTCATTCAAGTTGAAATGTGCGCCTGAGCACCACCTACTGGCACCGCCTGGACGTTTTAGTGAAAATTTCTTGACTGGCAAGTGAATTAGATTCGATCGAGGTGCCCGTTGTGACAGAGAACTATTCCGCCACCTCCAGCCATCTAAAATGGTTTGCATCAAATTTGTGCAAGCTGCGAAGGTATCATCCTTGCCTTGCATTGATCCCAAACCATTTGCAGCGCAGCCTCTTCAGAGGCTGAGTGAATTTGCGCTTGCCGTTCCATTATAGATATTTCCCTTATGGATATATCTGTCTCTGCATAAGCGCATTTGTCTCAAGTTCGTGGCTGTGTGCGTCGTCTACAGTGTAGTGCCAGCTCTAAAGCCACTGAAAATAGGAGGAGTGTCACTCTACGATATGCATTACGGAGGTCTCCTTCTATAACATTCAAGTCGATCTGCTAATATCAAGTCGAGCTGCATGCGTTGGATGTGCATAAAAATTTGTGTGGATTTTGCATGCAATTCTGAGCAGCAAGATGGCTTCACTAAAGGGCATTTTGCAATGCTCTGTTTTAGTAAAATTTGAATGCAGGCTGGCAAATATTCTATTATTTGCCGGCAATTTACGATGCTGATAGTGAGAGGAATTCTAGGCGCGCACTTTTTATTCACTCTTACAGCACACTTTTCCACTTTTTGCATTCTTCCTCGTCCGTCGTAATATTAAATATGTATGCATATTTTCGCGTAATAGATATTATTAACAAATGCAAGCAGCCGGTAACACAACGCTAAACGCAGTGGTCTAATTTCCATTCATCGGTTCAAAGAGGTCTTGGAAAAGCGCCGAAAACAATCTGTAAGGGGGTTGAAAATCAAGCGTGCTGAAGCAGACAAAATCACACAAAAAAACGTAATCCGTCTTTTGCACTCTGATGATCTTTGCTAATGACTATGGCTGGATTTTCTCCGAAACTATTTTGGGACACATTATCAAGAAAATGTAACGTTGCAATCTTTCGGGGCCTACATGCTATATCCGTGGCAGAATTCCATAGTCCGTGAAAATCCTCCCAACTTCTAATCGGATAATGTCTGTTGCATTGTAGCTACAACTAGAGGGTAAAGTTGAAATTAACTTCAGCGTGCTGTTTGTGCTAAGGCTGCCAAACCGCTGACATGAAGATAAGAGGCCGTAGACATGCATACATGCATCTTCCTTGAAAATTAGGAGCAGAGAGAGGTCACTCGCTCATTTCTATATTAGAAATTTTGCTTGTGCTGATGGACACTGGGAGTGGACGTCAGATTTGAGGATTCCCTAGATGCTCTTCTAGATTCTTGAATATGCTCGTGATTTTGAGAATCTCGAACTTCGGCGATCTGATTTATAAAACTCTCAATGAAAACTGCTAATAGCTAGGAGTGTCGTCGGAAAAAATTTCGTTCGAAGGTTTTAGGGTGAGACATTCATTCAGACCCGCCATTTTTGGATCGTTGATGCGACGTTAAGAGTTAATGTTCCGTTTCGTCTTCTCACCTGTATAGTGCGCTGTTTAGAAGGAAAAGATGTTGTAGAGCTCTTTTCATGCAGCATTCTCAAAGAAAAATGATGATCTAATCATAGAAATGTGTTATGTGCTAATCAGACGAGCCTATGTCAACAGCTAAAGAAATATGATCGCCATTCGTTCGTCATTTGAGATAATTTACTAACGTTACCATTTCGCACCTCAAAACACACATAGTGCGAATTCTTCAACGCTAGGAGAATGATCGCACACAGAGTATTTCAATGACCTCTTGCAGTAACGACCGACGTTTTAACGCAAACATGTGTTATCATTAGGATCAAAGCGATTGCCTTATGCAGTGCATTTTCCTTCTCTTTTTTTGCGTAATGTTGCTTTGGGGGCACATGGCGTTTGCCTCCCCATGGCCATACTTGGAGCATTTGACAGGAAAGTTTATATTTGAGCAATTTATCTACTTGCTTCACTGTGGCACCTATTATGAACACTTCCAAAGGAGAGTGGGGAGGAGAGGGTTGCTGCTGCATAGTCATTTAGATCCTCGTTGATTCATTATATAGGAAGAGTGAAATACCGGCCGTTCCTCCACAGGTGTCGTCGCACTTTCGATTTGCCTGAATCTTTTCCTAAATGAAGGAAGCTCAATTAATCTAATTTCTGAGGCTACGTCTGTCGTTACCAAACTCAGCTTCGCTCTTGGTACAACATCCCACTCTTGTAGTCACAGCAGCAATTACTGCGAGCTTTTCTAAGCATTTTGCTATGATGAAGTTCAGCAATTCCAGTTTCGCATCCCTTTCACTAAAATTTGCATAAATGTGACTGAGATAGAGAGATAAATATGATATACCATAATCGAGGAGCTCCCAGTCTAGCTACATGAGACTCAGGCATGCATGCGTATTCTGGCTTTTTGGGCACATAAATTTCGTCATAGTTGCCCGATTTCTGCTGGAAAAATGGCACAGCAGTCACCCAAATTTTCCAGATTACATCATATATACAGCCGCTTTGCAGCGAGAAACATTTTCTCTTTGCTAAGGTGAAGAGAAGAGAGGGTGCACGGCATGTGGGAATTTCATTAGGCATTTCGACGGGAAGCGTGAAAGGTTAGCAAAGAATGAAGAAATCCGTTCAGTTTTTTCGAGTGACCAAAGTGCTTTCTATAAATAAATAACAATGAGTGAAATATTTATCGATCGATCCGCATCAGTGATCGCTAACTTCAATGGTTTTATCAAGAATTTAACCAAACGTAGAAATTTGCAAAACCTTTTAATGCTCAAAAGGGAAAACAGTTGGACATTAGCGTAAATATACTCCCACAAGCAGTCAAGAAACCGTGAACGAAATTTTTTTAACAGTAGGAGGCAATTTGTCCTAACTTTTCCACGTGCAGTTTCACTCAGTTCCCTAAACATGATTTGCTAATGAAACAACTCGCGCATCTCACTTGAACATTCGTAGAAAACAGCCATAAGTGCCTCATTTTTGGAAAACAACCCAACACTGTCTTTGAGAAGTAACAATCATATTAGCCTTAACGCCTCTGCTCGTAACCTGACAGATGTGATTGTCAAGGTCCATCCTTCAGCAATTGGCAACTAAAAAGTTCCTCACCCTTCTGGGCATCTGATGAAATCACCACTACTATCACCTCTTGCTATATTGGTTATGGAGTTGAATCGATGAGGTCCTCATGCCATAAGTGACTCAAAACTTTTCCCCAAACTTGTTGCATATGCCACCGAAAAGCCAACCCAAGATATCTATTCTAATCTAACGCTGCAGTGATCACATTTACTAGTATAAATGACTCTCATTTGTTGTTCTTCAAATAATGTCATTGATCGACTTATGTGCTCTTATGCCGCTCCAGGAGATATCTGGCTCCTATAAGCCCGTTTCTATATCTTTATCCTCGCGTTTGGGGCTGTGGTGCACTCCCTCAAAGTGCTTCTTCTATCTCGCTTATGCTCTCGCATATGGGCATTGACAGATGGTGAGTGCTGCTGCCCTCTGCTTAAATTCGGTCCCCACATGCCACAGTCGCCAGTCACAACAGAACTACGGATTAAAAGAAAGGCTAGCGTGAGTCGTTAGTTAAGTGGAAGGAATCTTTTTTCTGCAAACATACCAATCAAGACTAAAGTTGGGACGCTACTTACTCAAGGTCATAAAGTGGTCAGCGAAGTATACTTCATGGAGACGTTATTGCGCCTTCACCTCTCTTAATTCACCGAAAAAGGCATTTCTGGCAAATCCCCAGCATACACGAGCAATTTTCAGATGGCTTCAAAATTCGCCACCATTCCTATGCCAAAGCCGCCACTGTGCTCTTATCATAAAAGGGCACTTACGTTATCACCGAATGGTCAGAAAAATGGACTTTGGGCACTTCGCGGAGTAAATTCCACATATCGTATATAAGCACTCAGCATGAATATTCTCTTCGATTACACAGTATTCCTCTACCGACCTCATATTTTAGCATTCGAGAATTAAATGCAAAATTTTATCCCATTCTTAACTGGCGTCCAAATTATGCGAAACTTTCAGCCAAAGCATATAGGGTTGTCAACTGTATAATGTGTGCGTTATGGCGTGAATGCTTGGAGTATTATTGGCGAGCTTGCAAAGTGCATTCTTGCTCAGTTCAGCAGTGCCGTCCTCATGTTTACTCGACACATCACTCTCCATTCTGGCATCCAACTCAATGCAAAGCTTCAAAACAGTTCATTGTGCCTTGTTGCGTAAAACATTTTCTAAACCTCTCAACCTGATGTTACGAGTAGCCTCAAGATATTTGTGGAAGCAAACTCCGGTCTGCAAATCGCAAGATTTGCAATTATTAGGACACCTCTATAATTAATTTGATCAAGCTGTTTGTCAAAAACAGGTGAAAGGATTCTCCGACATATTTAGAGCAAGAATGTTCGAACTTGCCGAGTGAAGAGAGCGCAATGTGCACCTTCTGCATTTAGATGCAACATTTTCTCATTGGATGGTTTTTCGAGAGCCTTCAACTTAGAGCTGTTTGGAATGAACAACCGGAAAGAGTCGTTGGAGCCTAGAAATTGTCTATCTACTTCATGATTCGTCTTGCTTCACTTGAGTTGCATCAAACTTGCGGTATTAGTCGAATAGATCGAACTTTGAAATCTCATTAAACTGTGTTTTCTTTATACCTCACATATAGATCATTTTATATAAATATTTTTCAGCATCACCTCTCTTATTTGTTACTACATTTGCAAATAGATACAGTGACCAGAGCAGAAGATGGCGGTGGAATCAAGTGGATCTGCTCAAGATGTCGCGCGTTTCGACGACCTTTGGATTTTATTACGTCACTCTGAGTGAGCAGAGGACTTCGCTTCCGGCAAAAAAAGGAAATGTCTCTTCTTTGCGCGAAGATAGATGAGCCAAATGAGTAACCGTCGCTCATTATGGATTCTCTTGAGATTAAGCACGTTTACGATAGAAACAAAGGGGCAGTAGAGAAATTAGTGCAATAGGCATTGAACAAATGAAGCAGATCGAAAACTTTTCTCAATACTGATACTTTTTTCTCTTTTTCTTACTATAATCCTTCCTCCCTCTTTTTCTCTCTATAATCTCTCTGCTCACTTATCTAAGTCATCGCTTTCAAATCACAAGAATCAAGTTTATTTCAAGACATCACAAAGTTCTCTTCTAGAGATAATAATCCGAATTATTAGCACAAGCATTAGTTATATTTTATCCATCGCCGATATTCCGTTTCCAAGCGATAGGACATTTCACCAGCCGAAATGCCGCCTGAAAGCATTTATTCTACAAACATCAATATCTATAGTAGCATTGGCTATGTGCCACTGCACGCACTGATGAGAATATCTTCATGCTTTCTCAGATGCCGTCGTTCCCATAAATCTTCTGGAAATTTTGCGTTGCAATGAACAGATCGCTCATCTATACAACTACACCTTTGTAAATGCATATAAGCTTTGACAATTTTATTCACTCACAACTTAATTCGAATTTGGTGGATCAATGCAATGGACGGTTTACTACTAGAGCCCGCGGTAAAACGCTACCCATCAAGTTTCACAACTCCAGTTACACTATTATCGAGTTGAAGCCACCGAACAGACACAGAAACAACACACTTATGCACATGCACAGATACAAAATGTTGTAACATGCTGTCAGATTAGGAAATTCTTTCAGCAAGGGCTGAGAAATCTACACATTCGTGAGCCGGTATGAACTGTCCAAGTAAACGTCATAACGAGTAAATACTATCCGAAGATTTTGTAAGCAACACTCCGTGTCCACAACAAGAAGAAGGACGCAAGCGCTTTAATTGTGCATTGCAGTGCAGTTTAGCGGCAGGTTGCTGGACACACACGTTAACCGCAATAAACTCATAAAGCCATTCAGGTTGAGGGGATTATAGGAACCTTGCACTTTAAAGAATACACATAGCTAGGCAGACAAGTGGTTATGGTGAAGGGAGCAATGCTTGAACCCTTTTAGAGCTCAAAAGTTGTCGTGAAATTTTCTATTCATAATTTCAGCTGCTTTCTAATGCTGCACTTTTTAGCTCCAAAACCTCTTTCGTAGCATACATTGGAATCTTGCAATCTACGTGATCATGGAAATTACGGTCAAAGACACTGCACCCCTGAGAAAATTTAACTGTATTTACTCATAGATGATAAGTTCCATGTCGACATCAGTTATTTCAAGATCCGCCAGAACAAAAAGCAGCTCGTTTCCTTTCAGTCATGCGTTGGTAGAGAAATAGACCTCGCTGCTCTTTCCTGAAACTGCTAAGTATGTACGATGCCCTTCAGCAATCGAAATGATTGCACCTTTTGCATTTTGTGTACACCTGTAACACTGAAAAAGAATACTCAGCGTTTCGTTTGCCGAAATGCATTAATGCTCACATTTCTTTTCATGGCGATGTCTCATCTATACGCATCGTCGAACGTGTCAAACGGCAATTTGCTCCATGAGAACTTAAACAGAAACATGAAAGAGTGCAATGCATAAGAGAGCTTAAACGTCGTCAATAGAGCGCAGAAAAAGAAAATCGTTAAAGAGTATTGGATGGATTTCCTTCTATCGATTTGGTCAGTCCGAGAGACAACGTCGTTTCGCTCAGTCGGTTTTTTCGTTTGGCTGCGGATAGGCACGTAATTGCACGCAGATGCAATCAAGCATCACTGCAGCTTTCTCAGCTGTTGAATTCCATTGGTCTCCACAAATGTAACGCACCATTTAATCGACGTAACGATTCGTGACGAGATTTGTGTTGTCTATGGTATCGTGTCCCTATCGGATGGCGCAACCGTCCGCCAAGGTTCTGCAAATCCCAAATCCATCCGAACCCAGTGCAAGCAATCTCCTGTTCAATCTATTGCATCTTATATTCTCTACAGTTTTTGGTTCGCCCTATGTTAGGCGTAGTAAAAGCGTAATGCAAGCTCCACTGAGTAAGAGGAGAACATTCTGCGGTATTCAAAATTTATGCAATATTCACTGAATCTAATCGAAGAGTTTCTGTCGCCTCATTTTTGCGCTAGTCGCAGTTAAATCTTGCGATAAGTCACTTAGTGCATCACTTTATTGAAATATAGCCGCTTAGTCATCACTCGCAAAATATCATCGCTGTTTTAATACCTCTCCAGATCATTAGTCGATATAGATATAGAAAAGCAATTCTTTGCACTGAAATAGCAATTTGTAATTACTGCAAATCAAATAATAATCACTCGCAAAAGTAACAATCACCCGTTTAGTCATCACTCGTAATAAAAAATCACTGAAAAGCAATTCTGCACTGAAATAAATTACTGCAAGCAATTTGTTCTGAACCCACTACGTTAAGTTTTTGACTCTTGCAACAAATAATGTAATGATTTGCAATATTCTGTCATTTGGGACACTGCGTTACATCGCCTTTTCAATGTGCCAACTCCATTGGAATGTAGGAAAAAGAAATCGGTATTTGTATCATTCTCACATGCACCGCACGCTCGTTTTTTTTTTTGACAGTGCAAATAATATTATAAATTGCAATGAATATGCTCATTTAGACGCTCATTGCAATGCTTTACGGCAATCAACCGGACTAAAATATCTATTCCTGTTAGAGCAACGATCATTTGCAATTTATGCAACAGCGACAGCATTCTTCTATCAATATTGTTATTTGCATTTGCACAAGTGAAGGTGGGAAAGCGTCTGAAATGTGATGCTAATGCCAATCGTTCTGATGCATATTGGAACGATTATTGTCGTCATCGCTCAACAAGCGATCTCACATGAATTCCACTTTCTATGAAGTATTAACGTTGAACTGATATGTTGTTTGCTTCATAGGCACACACTTCCGCCCCGAAAGTATAATACTCTAATAAAGTGTTGCATTCCATTTTTCGTTATAAAAGAAATCAGTGACACAAAACCCGAAGGGAACTGAGAATGAAAGGCACAATGCTAATCAGTAATGATGTATTGTGCGAAAGCGGCGTACTTTTGCATCACGTTGTTGTCTTTTTCTTATTCGCCATTTTTAACTTGTTCAGATTTTTTGTCAGGCGATTGTCCAAGCAATTCTTGCACTCGTGTTCCACCGCTTCCGTGATGGCATTTTTTTCTAGACGAGAAAAAGCATATTTTGTATCACTCACATAACTTCGTTTGCATGCCCTTCACATAGTTAAATGATTGCACATAGCAGAAGCGATTCATGATTTCATGTCGTTTCAACAAACGCACTTTGAGGCCGCATTCGATCAGTTTGTCTATTGATGGGTCTTTATGTACGTTAAAAAGTGAGCTTCTTTCAGGAGGTGAAATGCGCTGAATGAATTGCTGCATTGCTAAATGGATTAAATAGGCATTTACTCGATATAATTAGAAAAGCAACAAAAAATTTGAAGTGGTACACTAGTTCTCTGTTTTTGACCTTTGCGCAGATACGCTGACTGGTTCATTCGCAGAGGGTTTTGTGAAGCGACAACTATAGTCACTACGAAACACAACGCTGCAACCGGCTGGAGTTATGCGCTCTCCGAATTCCATCACCATTCAAAATGAGGAGTGTGCGAGTGAGCACCTCATGGCTTGCCAAAACAAATCCAACAGTATCGTCTTTAATCGGAAGGATGAGGTTAGTTCAACAGTTTGCATCTTATTAGACGTGATGACTGCGGTGGAATTCGCAAGAAATTGAGAAAATTAGCACGATAACCCACAACTTTTCCCATTTGAAGGACCAACGATTCCACAGGAGAGTCTTTCATGATGAATGCTTCGAAATAGCGTTCGTAGATTGCGTAGCATCGATGCCATCTTAGGACTGGGAAATAGTGAAGCACTTGCTTCTTCGTGGCTTAGAACGAAAAAAAACCCTGACAATGCTACCGGACGCAAAGGTCATAGGTATAGACTATCAGTAGACTGGAGCGGAAATGAAAGGAAGTGACTTCATTAGTGGAAGCGAGGCTGTAATTTAAAGCAATTAGAGATGTAAACCAAATACTACTATTGTGACTGCATCATTTATCATCAGGGAAAATTTAACTATTCTTGATTTCTCTGCTGGCAGCACAAAGAAATAACTTTTGTTCTCTCTGACTTCTCTGCCAGCAACATATTACAATGAATTTTGTTCTCTTTGAATTCTCCTGTGGAAGTATAGTACACGATAAGTTCCGGTCTTTTTGAAACCTTTAGTGACATCTTCTTACAATGAGTTTTGTTCTTTTTGAATTCCCTAGTGGCAGCATGCTACCACAATACGTTGTTTCGGTGACGTGATGTTCGAAATAAGTCATTTCTTCTAAATGCACAAATTCATTCCCGCTTCAGCCAAATAAACCTTGAACGATGGCCGCAAAATAGCACGAGATCGCGAACCTTCTTGCGTCTCAGTTTATTGCGAAGTTTTTGTCGATTTGAGGATGGATTGCATCTTAGGCGATTATATTTCATCGAAGACAATGCAGATTGTAGCCATCGATTAGAAACGCTCTCATCGACTTTTCTCACTTTTCATCGAATGAACGCATACTTGATTTTTATATATTTATGTTATTTTATAGATTTAGTTCAAAAAATTTTGTGAGATGTTTAATTATATGTTTATCAAGGAGACAACATGTACTGACGGATATGCATGAATGGTCTGGATGCGCTGAACGCGACGCCTCAAAAAGTCCTTTCCTTCACGTAGCACAAACCACCACTCTGCTAATGCAAATCGCCTGACTGCGCACACAGAGCCTTTCGAATAAGCGCTGTCTCGAGATCACCATAGCTTTTGCTTTTCACACTATCATAGGGATCCACAGCCACTCGCGAAATTGTCTCGGTGATCTGAATGGATTATTTGCGATTGCCTGGTCAATATGCGGAGCCCGCTCATTTTTTTCCTAGTAGTAGGTGTTATGACGTGTAATCACATTAAAATGATTTTGCAGCCGGTCACTTCATAATCTTGCTCTAGCTTGAGTCGCATGCTAACTGGAATTCGATGCTAAAGACCCAAAACAATTTTCTTACAAATACGGGACGAAATATCAGACGTCAGTAATATTCGCTCGCATTTGATCGAATTAGAGTAATCGTTAGAAGATCGTCGCTTATCGTTTTGTCTTCTGCTGAATTCGGAAATGGTCACAAGCATATTCCTAAAGAAGGCTCTTAACGTATGTCATCATGCAGTTGTCATAATTATCAAATCAGTCTGCTAAGTGATAACTCGCAGCCTGAATCTCATACTTTCGAAGAATCGCCGTTGTGATGTCTGCAGCAGATACCATTTTGAGCGTAGGTGGTGCACAAGTTGTTTTTGATACTTTTCTGGAGTGGGAATCCCAAAATTGTGCAACTCCACTCTGCTTTCACTGAATGAACCGCAACGATTGCTTGTTAGCGCTGATACGCTTCATTAAGCAGTGGTGGCAGAGCTATGGTGAAAACATTAGCAGAAATGCTGAGAAGCTTTCTGAGATTTCGGCGAATAACCAGCTCAAGAGCTGACATCGTTTCCGATAACATCGTGAAAATTTCAACCATCGCGACTATTCAAAAAAATGTTGGAGGCTTCGAAGATGTAAATCCGATTTTCGATGAACACTAGTCAATCTTTCGGGTTTCAACTGAGCAATCGCCCACTCACTCGGCGAGTGCACTTCCCGCAAATTCATTGACGTGAACAAACCGCAACGAACTAGTATATATGCGAACTTGGTTGCATTTCTGGCGCATACCACTACTGTCGCGAAGAACGGATTTCGTCCCCAAGGTATCAGTTCCGCAGCGCATTGCTTCCGTTCAGTGCGGACCGGGATGACTTCATTCCTATAAGAAGATGACGCCGCGATTTGACGACGTTCGCCTGCCTCTCCCTGCTGCATCGTTTCAAAGACCTGTCGCGTCTGAGAATAAAACACCACATAAATCGAAGCGAAGAGGAAGTAGGCACCTTTAAAATCACTCCTCTCATCCGAACAAAATTTGGTAATTCGGAGCTTTTTGCAACGAACTTCTCAAATGTCACTGTTTCGGCCCTTGAAGCTATCTCTTCTTTTCATTAAAGGCAAAAGTTTGCCCGTTTATTTAATTTATCTCTTCCCTTCATGTAATTGGCTTTTTCGACTGACACCTTCCTCTTTTTCTAATATCATTTATTTTTCAGTCCAATCCGCCACTCTATCCTATTTTAATTCTCTTCTTCATCTAATTATTTTCGTCTGCCTAACTCAACTCTTTCTGCTGTCTGTTTCTGGTCTCAGCTTGTTTTAATGTTCGAAAAGCAAAAAATAGTTTTACTACCGAACATACAAAACGTGGTGAGCCGCGATTTCATGGGGCGAGATAAACGTCATTAATACGCCATACATTGCTAACACTCTAGCATCAACACAAGGAATCTCATGTTACTCGGTAATTGGACCGCAAAAACCTTTGTGCAATGATAGATATCCGCTACAGACGTATCACTGCGAACCTCTGCAATGCAGGGACACCTGTGTTTCTAGACGGTAGCCGTCACAAGACCTTCATGCCATGTGAGCCAGTACTGTGGGATGCCTTCAGCCTAGGCACTTGCACCGGAAAAAAACTTGCATACGACTTAATGGCACGAATGCTCATGTTGTCAATGAATGTTTTCATAGTTGCTCTCTTCTCTTCATTTTTTTAAAATGTAATCGTTGCATTCTTTCACAGCCTGATGATTACTGCATACCATACGCTATTTTCTCTATAATGGTTCAAGTTCAGTATCACTGTGAGGCGACGTCGACAATGATGGAAGACTATCTTCTCTGTGATGAAGTCTCCCTTCCTGTAGTATAAGACGAATCGCAGGCTCGTATATAGACTACAAAAAAGAAGATATGAAGATCGTCGGTTTATTGGGAGAAAGAAGAAGGAGAGTTGAGATGTAAACGAACACACGAATACCATAATTCATTAAAACGAGATGTGATGCGGCTAAATAGAGCTGATACATTATAATAGGATCGCTGGACATCACCGCTAATAATGAGCAAGAACGATGCACGAATGAAGAAGAAAAACGTCTGTCGAAATGTTGAAGGCGAAGATTATAAGTGACAGACGCAAAACTATGACGTCTGCAGTTGAGCGAAAACCAACTGGCAAATGATATGGTGGAGTTGCCGTGGCATAAAATCGACTCTGACAATGTCGTCAGTTGCTGCCTCGAAACAGAAGATTTCGAATAGCAACCGCATAGCTTACTCGAGTTTTTTCGCCCCAATTCTGAAATCGTACAAGTTGCACCTCTTAACGAACCTGTCTTTTTTCGTTCTTATTGCGGGTGGTGAAGTGCCTGCTGTACCTGTGACTGCTTAGGGTTCTTTGCTCGTGTAAGGCAAATACTTTATTTATTCACTTGTTGTTTCATCGCCGCTTATATTATGACTGCTGACGGTTACAAAAAACTTTGCGTTTCCAAGATGTATGCTTCTTGCAGTACAAATTATTGGATATTTTTTCAAGCAAGGGAATGTAGATTAGAACCCGAAGGGCTAAATATTACTGTATTTGCAACCGGGAAAGTTGTGCTTGAAGCAAAGTAACAGTAACAGCGGATTCATTTGATGCGGCGCAATTATAATGTGCCACAAAACTTCGCAATTACGACTTTGGATCAGGAAACACAAAGAAATTTCGATGTAGCCTTCAACAAGGAAGCATTTATCAAACACGTGATTTCGAGAAGAGAACTGCTTTGTGAGAAATCATTTCTAGATTTTTCATTGTTACGCCAACATCAATAATATTCTCGTCCTCTTGCACGATTCTGAAATGAATGCAGGATCAGCCGAAATTCACTGCACATCCTTGAGGCATCTAACCAAAAGAAAACAACACCATATGTGGCTATCTCAAAAACATTCCATTGCATCCGCCGATACGGTAAGGAAGAAGAATCTCCAACATAAAAGGCCGACCTTCAGCTTTGTGAATGTTCGAATGCAGCGGTTGGATGAAATTCGCGGTTAGAACTGACTTCATAGAAATAGTGAAGACGCTGAGGCGACTTTCTTGATCCTAATGCAGCAGTGCGATAACTGGTGGAAATACATAAATGAGGAAATGCTGATGATCGCTCGACCAGAACCACATTCTGGTTGACGGGATCGATCCCTTCTAGTTGTTAGCTATGCTTTGACGGTGTGCGTTGCTGCCGATTGTAAGTGCAGCATCAAGAAGTCTGTGATTCAGGAAAGAGGAAATTTCTAGCTCCTTTTTTGACCCCGAGGAGATGGAAACGATACCCAGTGATTCAGACCTTGGGAATCAGGGGCCAGTTCCGTTGCCTTTAGCTAGACTCGGCTTCAAAAGAATCCAGCCACTGGAAAAACGATAGTGCACCCCCGCTACAACTTCCGGCTCCCGAGTAAGTGCTGAGTTTGCCTTATCAATCCTCTTATTTAGAAGATTTTAAACTGTACGCAGAATGAGTCGCATATCCTACAAGCCTCCTTAAGAAAGCTTCCAATATTTGACGCTTATTGCAACAGATCCCACAGGAATAACTGTGAATTCGATAGTGGGAGCTGAGTTGCTCAAGATGGAACCTTTAATTCCATTTATATTTTCAAGTTGTTTGAAGAAAAAAAACGCACTTCAGAAAGTGATACGCATGTTCCATATTCAACGCCGCCTCTTATGAGAGGTCCCTTAAGTGAGATCGATCGCGTCGAATGAGAACTACTGCCGCAGTTTTTCATTTGTGAACAGATATTGAGCGCACAATGATGACTCGATCCTCGTCACAGATGGAGGCGCTAAAGGTGTCAACTAACAAGCGTCATTGTTTTCCACGGAATTTTGCAACGTGTATCCTCGTTATGCACCAACCTGTCCGTGTGATTTGGTGAATTATCGAAAACACAACGCAACGTCAATTGCTTCAATGCGACCGACCTTTCTCTGAGACGCGCTTTCAGTCGGTTGTGCAATAAAATGGACATAGTTTAGGTGCGTCCGTATATGCATAATCAGAAAAACGAACCGAAGAAAGGGAAGGAGGGTACGAGAAACTGCCTTTGCTGTCTCTATAATTGCTGCGGTATTCTTTCTTGTGTATGGGCTCATATACTCCCATTTTTTAGCTCATTCATACCCTCAATTAGCATAATCGACTAAGCTATTCGTAGTTCTAATTCACATATTTATTATGATTTTTGTCGAAGACTAACTAACTAAAATAACCATTGAGCAACGAACTTCACACAATTAAAGAGTGCCACTTCATTGTTCGTTCACTTTGATCGTTACCACTATTATGCTGTCAAAGATTTTACTTCTTGCGACTCGCATAACGATGTCCTTTCAATTGGCGTTGCTATTAATATCTTATATATTGACGAACAATATACTTTTAAAATTCTCTTAGAGCAATTGTTCTCAATTTTGCACTAAAGCTTCCGAAATACCCTCTAAATTGTTCTTCTTTTCCTCTGGAATTGCACATTAAGCAATCATTCTCGTTCGCTTTGCATCAGCTAACTGAATTCTTCAATATTCGTCGCAAGTGTAAAACTGACACGTTGTGATGCATTAATCTGCTACTGCTCACAGATTTCTTTTTTTTTCCACATGTGCTAGCCGTTTCAAGACAGAAAACATTTTCTGCTCTTCCTGCACGGAAGATCAGTTTCTTTGAATAGTTTTCTGCTTCTTTGAATATGTTTTTGCTCGAACGTTGTTTTTATTTTCAGTTCCCAACGTAGTAACTGCAGTTGTAGGTGCAACATATGTTTAACGAGCGTTGTATGCGAAAATATTATTGCATATTTCTGCGGCATTTGTGGCATTTTTTTATAAGCATTCATGATCCTTTCGAGCCCATTCGGCCTACTCACGAGACCGCTCTAAGTTTTGATGTTTGCAGGTTATGATGGAATGGATGGGTTTCCAAACTTTGCGCGGATATTTTTATAGTTCGCGCGTATTTCAGCCAATGGTTGCCGTGATGGAAAAATCTCCAACTTCGAATTCTCGCCTTCACTACACTGTCATTACCATATCAATTTTAGTTTCCTCGCTAATTTTCTATACGACTGCTCGAATGATCTTTGCACAACAAGCTCAACCGGTCTTTCCAACACAATCTGCCAAGACAAGGTAAACGCTGTGAAGAGATTCCACTTAACTTGTTTTATTGAATAATTCACCATAAACCATAACGCTTGAAAATGAAACCTTTCTGTACCCAAATATAGTGATTTATATTCCAAGATTTGCAATGAATGTTGCGTCCATCATAAACTGGATGCATTACTTGCATGGATCGGCCTTTTGCTGTATTTCTGAGGATTGCCAAGCATTTTACAGCACATACTTTTGATTTTTTAATGCGGTTCAGCAAGTTTGCTCCATAAAACCATATTATGGTGACGCTATGCCTGTACCTAAATATCTGAGAATCCGTCAGGCAGTGCCAACTCGAGAACTCGGGGACGCGGGGATTTCTGAGCCATGAATTGCGAAAAGAATTGCTATACACTGCTCAAGGTGCCAAAAAGTTTCATTGATTTCACGCTCTAGTTATTATATATGAAAAGAGATCTTTCAAGAGGACTTGTACGGTCGATCGATTGCGTGAAATATAAGGGCATTATCCTGCAGATTCCAGCTTTTTGGCGTGATGGAGAATAGCTAAATTGCAAAGTTGTTTAGCTTGGTGAGGGAGTTGCAAAAGCACGTATGGTACCAAGCTTTTCTTTTTAATTCATGTGGTAGCATTTCTTATTTCTGCACAGTGTCCTTTAGTTTATTGCAATCCAATGATTAATTTAAAAAAAGGGAAGCTTGCAAGAGAGGCTGATTGATGTACGTTTCAACACATTGGTCTAACTAAATGTAGAAATACATGAGAGTGGCTGATAAACATAAAATAATGCGCTCTCGAACGTAATCAAACGGTTGTTCAAATCGCCAGCCAAAAGTTTCTGTTTCAACACGCTTCGACAGCGCGCAGGAGGAAAAGTGCATTTGAAATTTAGTCGATGCCCTAATATGTCAGTGTTTCCTGCGGACGGTGATCAGCTGCACCGAGATTGAGTTGGAGAGATCACCAACTAGAAAACGTTCGATATATAGCAGAATGTTCCCAGCTCTGCAGGGCGGTTCGACAGTCCAAACCGTAAAAATTCTCTTCAGTCCGCTTCTGTTGCCTATGTTCATCAGATTCTTGTCTTGGAAATCCAGAAAGGCAAAATTGCCTTTCAAACTTTACTCTCTCCAAACCATGAAAAAAATGCTCTGAAGAAAGTCCTATTAACGGAAAATAAAGGGTTTCTCATGAATTCTGCTGTTATTGCGTTGCAAGGAGAAGTTTTACCTTACTTTAATCTAATGCTTTTTCAAAAATTCTTTTCAAAGAATGTGTTCGCAAAGGACAGACGGGAAGCATAGTGGGGGCGCATGATTCCAGCCCATTTAAATACACAATTTTTGTGAACTTTTTCTCTCTTCAGCATCCAATCCCACCAGGAAATTCCCTCATTCTCCCACACCTCCCTTCCCTCCACAAAAAGATGTTACGTATGCACTGCGTCCATGACAGAAGAAGTTACGTCGTCGCACAAGCATTTCTACGAGTATGCACTGACATACGTATATTTAAGCACATACGTGTACACCGATGAGCACGTAGAAATACTCACACAATCTCGCACATACGCCTAGTCAAAACACCGCACTTCATGACCACTCGAGTAGTTACACACTCATTGAGTATGCACGAGCCCACACGCGAACGCGCGCACACATATTGACACCAGCGCCGTACACACGCAGGTAATCTGGGTGACGAACGTGAGAAGATGGCGTTACAAAAAGCACAAATGTGGAGGCAGCATTCCGGCAAAGATTTAGTGAAACGAATCTGAACCTGCTTGAACCTGTTCTACTGATGCGGTGGCCATTTTAACGAGGTGCTTTTTGTCTCACCTTAGAGCTTGCAACCTTGCTGGGACGCTTTATCACACTGTTTGCTTTTCTCTGTGTCGGTAGTGAACATACCCTTACAAAAGATTTTTATCTTTTCGCCTATGACCGGCATTTAGAATGATCCAGTATCGAGTTTTAAGTTCCCAAATTTCAGTACTTCAGAGGAACGCTCAAAATATGTTGGATTGCCTTATATAGCCGCTAGCAATGGTGGCGGCATCGGAAATCAACTCTTTGAATTTGTATCGTTGATTGGCATTGCTCGCAATCTCAACAGGTACTGAAGTAAACACTCACCAGCAAGGACAGCCAAGGTGCTCCTTTTGCCGTAAATGTTGAGTGAACGAAGTACGCATTTTTATGGGATAGCTGAACAGATGCATATTCAAATTTCACTGTTCACCCGAATAAAAAAGAGCATTTCGCTAATAGGCAAACATTAGAGTTGTTGATCTTACGGCACTGCGGCACTTTAAAGTCTTCTAAATGCGCATCTTGCCAGTAGCATCTAATCATTTTTAGTTTATAACGGTTAGAAACGTTCAATCCATCCAGGATATGCGTAGACGGCTCGATCGCTGCTGAGCCTTGAATAAGTTTATTGCCGAAGGTCCTGAGCTTGCATTGCCCAAATAAAATTTGTTGCCTATTCAATTGCTTCCGCCATTTCCAGTCAATTATCTTTTTTTAAGCAGCAACCAGACGATTCAACAAGAATACAATCTAATTGTGTTCGTCTTCCACACGGTTGCATTGCTTGCTGAAAGTACATTTATTGCTCGGAAGTTTACTGCCTGTTAATGCGCACAAATGAGTCGTTCCTTTTTGTGTATGGGAACGTCTGATTCAAGGTCTTATCATGCTGTGAAGGAATGCCTGGAGAGAAACATATTCAATTATGTCGCTAATTTAAGGTGATTTGCAGGGTGCCCTATATAGGGGCCATAAATTTTGGCGCAATTAAAAAACTCTACGAACTCTCAAAGGCGTTTCCAAATCTGCCGGAACACTTTCACATTCTGTTTCCTAAGGTGAGCCTCAGTCTTTCTATTCAGCTAGCAAATGTGCCAGTGATCACAAAGCAATGATATTTGAGCAACAAAAAAAAAAGCAAAATGAACGAAAAGATAGAATCGTCTATTCAATGTTAATTTAGTTCTGAAAGGGTAACCGTTACTTTTTGAAAAACACACCTAGCAGTTGCATCTCATCATAGCCCTCTCTTATCCTTATGCCAGTTTCTTCGTAATAATTCTGTGTCGCATGACAACTTTACTGGTCGGTGTATCAGTACTGCACTACCTTATCTGAACATAATGTCACTTTCGTGCACATTTCGAATAAATAAGTTGGCAGGCGTGAATGATCCGACACGACCTTTGGATATGGGCAAAATCAATAAGTGAAAGGTAGGCAGATGATTAGCCCGAACATGTTCACCTAAGGAGAAATACAATGTGATGTACTTTATGGCAATAGTCTAGATGAATGTCTTGGTAGTTGCATTATTATCAGAAACGACTCTATCATATATCTTCGTGGAAAATTTATTGTCGAGTGAGCATTATCACTGAATTTGAGTGACAACACCATGACTATCATCACGCAGATCGTTAAGAAATGACGTTGGCACTTTAAAACATTCACTAGGCGAAATTCTCGCCAAACAAAATTTGCAGTTGACTTAATTTATGTCGTATTTTCCTTTTCGTTCAATGAGAAATGCGAATTTTAATGAAAAATTAAAGTAACTCCAAGACGCTAGAGAAATTATACAAGGAAAATAATAAAGTGATTTTCGAGTAGCGCCTTTAAATAACATTGAAAGTGACGTACTTTGTTCGAGAATGACGTCAGAATGTAATATATCCTTCAAGAAGAACTTCGAATTCCATATTCATGTGATAGATCTGAGAAGAAATGATGTGAAAAAAATTTTCGCATCAAAAGAACAGCAGCGATCAGGGAGAAACATTTCGCACGTCGAACCAACATGAATGCATCAAAAAGTAACGATGATAATCACTATGCGTTGTAAATGAAAGCTGAGAAGCTTGTCATCGGCATTGAAGAAACAAATCGCCAGAACGGCCACCCGAAATCCCAATTCATTGAATCATTCATTGAACTAGTGGACAGGAGTGTCAAGGCTGTAGAGTGGCGTGTTACGAAATGCGGTTTTGCGTCTCGTTCATCTGACAGTCCGTGCTGCAGGGTAACCGATAAAAGTGAGTAGTTGAAGTAGAGCAATGAAATTCGTCCAGTCCGTCCCTCTCATACAAACAGACTAAACGCAAAGATTCGTTTTTCGCTAAGACATGGAGCAGGGGAAAGACGAATTAAAATCCGACATGGGTGCGCTGCGCACTATTTCCCTTCACGTTAAAAATATTACGGTTCCTTTCGGATTTCATGAACTGATGTGAAACATGCCAACCTTACAGTGTGCAATGTGAATGCCAAAATTTTTCTACGATATGTTCAGTCGTTTCATGGTTGAAGATAAAAGACAGACAGACGCAGACACATATCTACACACAGACAAATCACAGCCACTACGAGGTCTTGATATGAAAATTTTTGTAGGCACGCATTTAGAATTCGAGTTTTCGGCAAAAACCTCTTATGTTGGGAAAATTCCCAATAGTAGTATCAGAATGTTGTAGTACTTTTAGGAGCATCAGCATCACGCTACGAATGCCTCGATTCAAGAGTACTGGTTTTTAGCAGGCGATTGCCTTCAAGAAAGCAATTAAAAACGCCTAGTTTCCCTCAAAACTTTGCGAGTCCACCGAGACAACAATCTCTTGTATCTCGACGAAAAAACTATCGCCCACTCACTCTGCTCTACAAAAGTCATTAGTTGCTAAATGATTCGTTTGCTTTCTGCTAATCAACAGTGAAGACTGAAAAACGAACCGCATGTCTGTGGTTTCAGATTTGGAGTGATCTTCCTAGGATTGATCAAGTCTCGACTCGATAATTACGTGCTCCTTGAGCTCTGGGGTAACTCTAGACTTAGAGTCTCTCAGAAAGTCCTAAGGACATCCTGATGGCAATGAATTTTGGGACAGTTTTCATGGCTCCTGAGCTTCACAGCAATCTTAGCCTGGAACCCCTCTGAGGATGCTTCAGTACACAGCAACTTCGAACCATCACTTATATGCAGCGCTACAGCAACTCTGTGGGCTATCAAGGCTGGTGCACGCTAATAAATATCCCATTTGTTTGATGATGCGTTCGTTAGATCTGACTGCTGCTGCAATCGGATCATAAACGTGGACAGTGTTTTCTTTCTCCAACGTGGAAATTCCAGTATGTGAAAAGTAAAGCCGAAGCATTTCAGTTGCTCAAGCGGAAATCGACCACCTTAAGCGGTGGCAGGTGTTGTGTATATGGCGACGTCAAAAAATTACGAGCATATTGGAATTTCACTGATATATATCTGACAGACAGTTATTTACAGGTAATATCCACCTTTTTCATCTATTTTTTTGGGCTGGTAACACCCTGCGTTTTTTTTTCTTTTATCGCCTTTCAGTATGAAGAATGCAATGATCAATGTTTTTTGCATCGATATCAACTTCACTTATATGCAGATTTTTACGAGCGCAGCTGACGTCTTTGCAAGAATATTATTGTTTGCAGAAACTCAAATTTTACACAGAATCTCTCGTCTTCTACCTTCTAGTCTAAGAAGACGGAGTTTCTTAATAATGCGGCAGAAGGCTGTCAAAAAGCTCCCATGATGAAACAAGTCTGAGCCTTCACTGCTCGATTCTCCCAGCTGGCATCAAACAAGGCTTTATTTTTTTTTCTTATTTTTCTATTATTTCAGCGCCAAAAGTGGGGCAAATATTTGCCGGAAAGGTGTTTTCTCTCACTCATTCGCTTCCAGTGAATCGATCTTTTCTGTCCCTGAGCGTTTATCTCGTGCTCAAAATTCTTCAGTAGCTCGTACGAATAGTAATAGTCCCATGCTGTGTTTTGCTTCTCATTGCTTTTGAATTTTCTCATCGATTTTTTATTACTTTGCATCAGATGTTACTAACACAAAGGCTACTTCCGAACAAATGTAAAGTGCAAAAAAATTACTCACCACATCTACAAATAATTCATCAATCGTAACAATAACTTCTGTCTCACATCTGCTGATCATTTTTAAATCCAGTAGTTTTTTCTGTTTTTTTTCCGTATTATTAGCGCAGTGAACAGTTCGCAATCAATTCGAGAAATTACATTTCGTTTCGTTTACTGTTATATAGAAATTTTGCATCGTTTACTGTTAAAATCATAGATCACTTCAGTGGAGACCTCAACTAGGTGATTGATCACTCGTCATTCTTTAGAAGAGAACTACACATTTAAGATCATGTGGGATCATTTGTTTTAAAAGAAAGAATCAACGAAGATGGAATATATTGAAATATGCACTTGCATCAATGAGAGGATTCAATTATTCGTTCAACATTATATAATGGCCATACATTCCACATTGAACACGTTTGTAACGAGAAGAAATGACTGTACTTGGGGGATGCGAATATTTCATGGAGAGACATATAACAGTTTTGATTCGTGGGAATAATGAGCCATGAGATGGATGGGCCATTTCACGCATTATTTTCTAAGCCGCTCGGAGGTTAATTTTCGTGCACCTCGACACAGATGTCTCGATATAGATGGAGACATGTTTTTCCTGACAATTATAAATTCCAAGTGGTAACATAGCAGTGCGACTTGTGAATTCTTACACAGTGGCTTCAGGCAGATTAATTCCTAGGCAAGATTTGCAGAATGATGCCATAGTACTGAAGCAGTGCACTTCAACGTAGATCATTTCTACAGCGCTGCGATCATTGCTATGAAAAAATGCGTAGAAGTTCTGTTTGCGACAGACATCTGCCAACATTTTAACTGCTTTTGAAGTGCACTAGTACGATTTGAGAGTAAAAACATTTCAAATGCATTATAAACGTCTAGGGATTTCTCATTTTTCGCAAACACTGTACATCTTGCATTGCCACCTTTAAGCGACTCGTTCACGTTAATAGGAAACAACTGTGGAGAAAAAATTGTGTTCTGTGGCACACTGGATCTGACTGATCCGCAGCGAATAAGAGATACGGGTTGCAGGAGTTGATGCACTAGCCCTAATTAACGAACATAAACTTCGCTTGGAATGCCCTAGCTCCACAACTCTGGAAAAGTTTGCTGTGGAAGACGCAATTAAATGCATTCAATAATTGCCAGTGGTGAAAGTCAACGGGTTTTGGAGGCGTTCAGTATATTTATCAGATCAGTTCAATAACTTATCAATTGCAAACATATAGATCTGTGAAGCAGAAACGCAAATTGGTGTTCACACAAAAGGTTAATCATGAGAAATGGAAAATGCTGGTATCGCAGAATGAGATATAATTAAGGGAAGCACTTCTGTTACCTTTCATAAACACTGAATAAATAATAGCGGTATTCAGTGTATTCGATAGCTGGGTATACATAATGAATGAAATTTATGCGATCAAGTTAAGGAAACAGCAGTAGCAGCCCTGACAAGAAATTTTGCCGAGAACATAATCCCGATTTGGCGACATGGCAATGACCCATAAATCGAATGTTCTCCGACAGTCTGCGTAATGAAATCGGTTTAAAGGGGTTCCTCGGAATCTGTCGAACAAACGAGGGTAAATTATTATTGGTGAATTGGCGACTTTTCATATTGAATGGATAATTTTTCATATTGTCGAGTGCTCTTATCATAGAGCACATATATCATCCGAATATTACGTATATCATAAGGGCACAGCTCCTATGTGACGTGCGTGAACGATTCACAAAGGAAGAAGAGGCATCTGCACGAGTCATGCTCCAGAAACTTGCCTGCTAGGATGAGATCAAACTCACTCGCAACATTTCAACGATACTTTCCTATGGACAGTCTAATGCATTCTATGACGTCCACCGAGTCCCCTCCAACATGTGCAAAATTTGTTTCGACAGGTCAACGGATAGCACTTGAGTAACGAAACAAACGCTTTGAAAAAAAAGTGACGTGAGACGATGAGTTTAATATCGCCTTTCACGTCGAAACGTCAGCGGTGTTTGCCATATGACGCTTTTCCATGCCGAAAGAGCCACGCCGCTACATCAGCCAGTCATTTCGCCGCAACGACACATGCAGTACTCATGGCATGACGGGAACATCGCACCGTTACAACGGATTGGTTCAATGAAACAAAAAATATCGATACTTGCAAAAAAATGTTGAGGAAATATAAGAATCTTGGTTTTTAAAGGACAAAACGACAGTTCAGTGAGGATCTTAGATGAGAGGTGCATCGTTACCGACGACGTCTTTTTCTTTATTCTCCACTAAGCGAATTGTCGCATCTCCAAGAGTTGCAAACTTCAACGCATTTTCACTCTCAACAGTCGGCGCCTTTTGCCCCGATGCATTGCTTATTTTTGTGGTGCTCTTCCCACTTTGACAATGCAAAATCTAATTGATAGCCATTTGATCGCTGTGAATATAATCGCATCGAATGCAGTGGGCATCTTTTGAAGACATCCCATTCCTATGCCTTATCTTCGGCGTTTCTGATGAACATTTCCGAATTCCTGTTCAAACATTTTTTGATGAGGCGACATTGCTTCCGATCGTATCGAATCACTTTTGGATTGCGGAATACATCGATGACAATCCTTTGTGAGGTTGGCGGATATTTTCAGCAACAATAATCTCGCACATCGTCCAGCAGCGAACATGAGCGTAGACACAATCGAAATGCAAATAATTGCAAGTATGCAAACGAAACAAGTCCATTGTAAATGCAAATCTGAAACTTCGCAGAGTACGTGAAAAATCCTCAGCGGAAATGCTTTGCGCGCCGTAACGAAAATAATTCCGTTGCATTGATCCATCCATTTATCGACTGCTATCTTTTCACACAAATTCACATGGGAAAATTTCACAACTATTTCTATGCCTTGTGAAGTTTCCACAAGTTTTCTGCAGCACTGATGATTCTCTATGGTTTTCATATATCGGTGAATTTGTTATCTTTAGAGCTTTAAATATTTCGCGAATATTTCAAACGAGATACGATCTTCTATTCTGGTTATGGGTGAATCTCTCCACGAACTTGCCGCCACAAAATTGTTTCAACGATCAGTTGTGAATAGCAAAGATTACAAGTTAGTGAAATTCACTACACTCTTTTGTGAGCAATATGACTTCAATATTATTACTAAATCGATTTTCAAAAATATACGAGAATCGATGTGTGGAGGATGCATTTCAAGAAATCGGGCGGATATGATAAGGGCAGCATTTCCATGTTGGTATTGGTCTTAATTCAACTTGAAGGCGTTTCCTCAGAAAAGCCAAACTTTGAAAGTTGCTCTCAACTCATCATTTATCCCAGTAAAATTTTTCGCATTTCAAGTCAGCTGAAAGGATGTTCGAATGATTGGAATGGCAGATAATAATTCATTAATAAGCAGTGATTCAGGCTTTGCGTGCATACGCGACGCGGTGATTTCGTCTACTCGAAAGCTCATCAAGAATCAACTGAATTCTTCACCGTCAATTCAATCAGTTATATCGCCGATAGTAGTAAGCTATAAGTTTCGTTGGCACCAATCTGATATGAATAGAGATGCAAGTGCAAATTGACACCGACGATTTTGCGAGGAGATAAGGCTTATAGATAGCAGCCTCCATTATTCGAATAGCTGCAAAACTTCCACCTGCATCACGCTGTCGAATTTGTTCAATAGAACAACGAAAAATTTTCAATTTTTCTTCTCTCTTGCCTTTCAGTTCTCTACCAAGCTATTAGACCGAAAAGTGTTTCTCAATTCACACATTGCGATAGAAAAAAAAAGGGGAATTTAGGTGGTTTCATCAAAGTGAGCAAATTTAAACGCACACTTGTTCAATCAGTTGAGCAATGAAGACTACTTGCAATAAGCACGCGTTTTTAAGCAACTACGGTCTCAACTTCCGTGTCCATTAGGCCAGATTTCCAGTAAAAGACATCCAATGAGTTTCAGATTCTGGTTAAGTAGTATGTACAGATCACAAAATCATATGAAGGAGCCTCAAAAAACTTTCGATACCCAGAGAATATCAGTTATATCAGAAAGTGAAAAGCTCTATCACGTGCAAACAGGGAGTAGAAATTATAATTGCCTTCACGAAGTGTCCTGCGGGTTTGTAATGTGCATTTTACTTTCTCGCTTTGCTCGAAGGAATCCATACACAGTATAAAGCCGCAGGTGCACTTCGTAGAGGAGGACAAGAGCAATTTTTGTAGTTGCTTCGGATTGCAGAAATATAGTGATCAATTTTACCGATGAAGAACTGCAGTCTTTCTTTCGGCTATTGTGCCAATAATATGAAGGTAAAGAAACGTGAGCAGTTGAAATTCGTGTGATAATGTAGTATCTTGAATGTTTTAAATAGATCCATTGCGAGCCAGTTGGATTGAATTTTGAGAACAACTCGCGAATGACGTTCATGAGAGGACTATAGGCGCTAAATTTACTAATGTTCCGCTAACACCTATGAAGCAGAGGAGATGCATTTGAATATTAAAGTTATAAGTTCTAGTGTCATAATCAGATATTGAAGCAGTGTAAATTCCTTAATCATGATAAGCTTTTGCCTCCAGTAGCCTCAAGAAATTTGGCTGTGCGCAGTATACACTGCTCTCTAGAAATCTAGGAACTGAATCCCAATCGTTTGCGCCTCTAAGGTTGCGTTAATTGAGTTTGTTAAGCTCCCGATAATTGAGCAGTCGCTCTCCCTTGAATGCCCAAACGCTGGGCAGTTGATAAAACATTTATGTATCAAGGTGTATGTAAACGGAACAAAATTGTTGTTATTTCAAAAAGCGAATGCCCCAATCGCAAATGCACCTTTCGCCATGAATCATGGAGACGAAGTGGGCGCCTCATGCAGTTGAGAGCAAGAAGTCGCTGACCAGTTATCTAGTTGCTGACAATTTTGGAGTTGGAAATGAAGGGAAGTGTTTGACAAGTGGCAGGAGATTCGCAGAATACCGTCACGGGATCCGATCATGCTAAGAGATTAGGCAGTTCGTCTGCAGGAGCTTATTAAATCTACGCATTTATTCCCGCAGTGCACCTCTGCAAGGCATTAACAGTAGCGAAGAGTAACTTCTGAATAGTTGAAGCACAATTGCTGACAATGATCCCCGTTTCTAACAACTCGTCGGCATTTTCTTTTCTGTTAGGAAGTAACCTGTAGTTAGCAGTCAGGAGAACTTTTATCGTCATGCGGCGTTTTTTAATTCAATCTTCCGTAGTTATTTCAGTTCAAAGAAGACGGCGAGTCACAGTATTACTGTTTGGCGACGACTATAGTTGGAACAGCAACCTAACTACAAAATTCTCCAACGCTTCCTTATCAGTGCACGCTGCATTGCCACTCGCCAATGTTACACCAGTTGTGGATATTGCGTTCTGTAGCCGTCACTGCGATGCAGTTCTTATGACAGGTAACACTGCATTTTGACTGGCCATTTCTGTTAAACAGGTGGCAAGCTCAGGAGTGTTCTCACTATCGTCATTGTTGCATTTCTTGCGAACTCAACGTTACGGAGACTCAAGAAGGTATAAAAGGGACTCATCGATGAGTTTAATTTTTTTTTCTTCAGTGTTTGTAGTCAAAGTGGTGGGTGTTCAAAGCCAATGAGTTGATAACTATATTTTGTTCAGTGTTTTCTACTACTCGCCAGATCATTCATTTGCCAAAGCACGCTTTTGTAAATGACTTCTTTAACGGGATCAAGTTGGAAATATGCAAACACTGTTCTTCGGTTAACAGCAAAAAGTGTGAAATATGATATGCGATTCTCTTGAATTTCAGCATCGGCGTCCACATTTGGTTGGTGGTTAGCGTATTTGACAAAGCCGGATACGACCATTTATTACAACTCGGTGTTTTCGAAAGCGAATGGCATTGAAAGGGAGTTAAACCCGCAAGACTTCTTCCCACCTCACTGGAAGCCATTAAATCTGACAAAAATGCACAATGGAAGTGTACGTTTCTCGGTGGGATGGAACAAATGAAAACTTCGTTTTATTTTTCTGCTTTGTTGAATACAAATATATATTACAAAAAAGACATTAGTGTGATGTTATTACGCGTGTTCCTTAATTTGCATGGCGCCATTAGAGCTCAGCACAGCTCATGTTCAAATGCAATTTTTTCAGAACGCATGACTCAATATTGGCACTGTCGTTCTTCTACCAGAGATAGAGGCATTCCACGTTTTCCACCTCAGGCTTTCCACGGAGCAATACTGACTCTTTTTGACGAGCATTTAAAGCATCCACATGTAAATGACGGCACATATGAATGCGAAAAGCATGAAACTAGTTTGAAGATTCACACGTTGGCGCTAACCTGAAGTGTTACATCTCGAGAAGCTGATGTGCTGGAACATCGATATGCATGCAAATCTCTCAGCAGAAATTCCAAACACATATGCAAAATGCAAAACATAGAGTAGAATTCTTGACGCGGAATTGTTTCATAAATTAGAGTGCAAGAAAATATCAGTGCTATGCAGTCACATTCACAAACAGTAGAGAAACTGCGCACTTTTTAAAATGAGCGATTCGCAGTTTTCAAAGAAAAAGAAAGACATTCCTTATGTATCTTTCGTTCTCAAAGAGAGACAAATAGGCCAGAAGCAGCGTGAACAAACGATGAGTCCTTACAGCCAGGTTCTGAATGCATCAATTATGGCATCTATGGAACACCTCAATCCTATGGACTCCATCTATTTTTTTAATGCCCTATTGCATAAGCGTATCAACAACCCGATAAACTTAAACGAATTTTTGAAATAGATCGTCCGATTCCATAGTATGAAATTTCTGAGACACAATCACACATCAACTCGTCATTCTGTTTACTAGCAAAGATCGGATCGGAAGAATTCCTCCGCAATACTCGGAAAACGCGACGTTCTCGAACTGAAATCGCGCTAATCTAAACTTTGCTTCAAATTGGAGGATCATTCGTCGTGACTGACCATGACACGCTAGGATTCGAGCAGCAGATACTGCCACCGATCCAGAAGTCTTATTTTCAACTGCTGTTGGCGAAGCACCGAGCATATCACAAATGACAAGCTGCGCCACAGAGAGAGAAGTTACCACTGGATTCGTGATCATCTGATAAAAAACAAATTCGGTGTTTGCTGAGCACAGAAACGCGCTGCAAACTTGTTAACAGTACCGCGACTGTTGCTTAATCTCACGTCTTTTTGGCTCCGTTTTGACGACGGATTTCCTTATGTCGCATCATTGCCCACGTCTTCTGTTGCTCGCGTAAATATCTTTTTGCTTCATACTTCCTTCTTAATGTGTTATCCTTAATGCTTTCTGAACTGGAACAAAATATCCAAGGTGCACTTTTGGCAGCGCTTCTTCTGTGCAAGAATGGCATGAACTGAATACAGAATATATATATATATATATATATATATATATATATATATATATATATATATATATATATATATATATATATATATATATATATATATGATATATATATATATATATATATATATATATATATATATATATATATATATATATATATAGGGGAGGGAAATGAGGAAGAAAATGTGTGATGACCATGAAATTCAAGCCAAGAGGATATTTTAGAAAGAGACTCGGCCATACAAAAAATACGTTTTCTTTGCCATATGTTTTTTTTTTCAGACGCCGGGCATGTCTGGACTGAGAAGATTTCTCGGTCAACACCTTCATGCCGCCTCCATATAGAGCAAAAAGTTGAGGATTATTTTATTTTTTAGTTGGCACCTCCATAGAGAGTTTCTGATCACTGCTTAATTAGTTATGCAGCGTTACTTTGAAGCTCTTAGGCTACATTTCCTCATTCTTTGAAGTCCTACTGAGATTTAAAAAACCACGTAGACGGATACCAGTTAGTGAAAAGTGAAACAAAGGTTGTCTGTTTCCAAGACAAATGCATGACTTTTGTTGCCGCGTTTGTCATCTCCTGTTAATTATGAAAGCATGTGTCCACGGTTCGTTTGCACTTACTGCGAGACACCCAGTTTTTGTCTTCACGTTATTCCACCTCTGCTTGCACCTGAAATCTCATCTATCTGTAGTAATTGAACGAATCTCAACATATAACTAACTTCCTCTACTCATTTATGTGCTAGTGTGTTTATCAAAAATCGATGACCTTTTCGTATCCAACGAAATTTCCTGGAAAACTGTATCGCTCAAGCTTCGTCTTTCGCCAAAGCAAAAGCTTTCCTTAGTAACTCATTCGAAATTGTTGCCTTCTCTCGATATCAGAAGCCCTACCATAACACGTCCTTTGTAGTGTTACAGCGACGGCATCTCCAGAAGACCACCAGGGAATTTTAAAAGGAATTTCTCGTGGAATTGGACGCACATTAAAATGTCTTCAATGAATGCCAGCCTCACCAAGGTGCCGATCGCTTCTGCTAAATGAATATGCAGCCATGTCAATGCGCAAGGAGGCTTTTTATTGATCGGAAAAAGGATTCGAAGTTGCTTTTCCAAAATAGTCATAAGATCCCCTCCACAACCTCACGAAAATTTATTTACTGAGGATGCCGAAAACAAACGCCTGATTGAATTGCTGTTAGCGTTTGACGAATATGCCTGCGGTTTTGCCATGAACGGAATTCTTACCAGGTCTTGTACAAGCACTTGGCCATTCCTACAATTTGTGCAAAGTGTAGGAAATGAAGCACTAATCAGGCGAAACAGATTTGACCTCCACGTATACAAGTCATTGCCAACTCTTCTATCCGATGAATTAGTCAACTCCCATGTGGGCGGTGTGCTTCTTTGGAGATCCCACAAATGAGTTCACTGCTGCATTGGACGGGCTTAATTCTCTGGACGTCCTCACTCTTGCACAGCAAAGCGCATTTCGTTGCCGAAATCCTTCTGATCGACGTGAAAGGAAGTCGGGATAGTTGTTTTCACGAATCAAGGATTAAAGCCCACTCATTTGGAATTGCAATGGAATATTCCTGCTAAGTTCTGCACTTTCGAATGACACCAAAAATTTATATATGGGATTTTCGCTGCGTGAATGCCAGTTTATATGACATTTATATGGCACCAAAATCAATATACAATATACATTTTGATTACGCGTGAAAATAATGCCAGTTTTCCCGACTGCCCTTGTGGCTGTAGCTCGGTGTGGACAGCCTATTACGAATGCTTGCAAGGCGATTTCTACACTCTGAGGGGTAGGAGAGAAGCTTTCGTTTTCAAGGCCCTCCTCGAAACATTTTAGCTTTGCTGCCAGTGAAACTGATGGCTCCTTCCAAAGGTCGAGTGCGCGTGCAAGAGCACTTACCGACCAGAATCGCATGTTTGCCAGCTCGATAGAAAACGTTCAAATGCGATACCTTGAGCGCAGTTGCCTTCCGTGCAGATAGCGTCTGGATCCAGGACAGTGTTGTAGATATTAATCAACGTCGCACTGCGTGAACGGTCGCAAATTTTGACTGTTGGCAGTGTGCTGCAACATAGCATCATATTTAAGTGACGATTTCTTACTCGTTCACTTTTTCTTGTGCCATCCCTTCTGATCTGGTTTCGGGCTGTCTTAAATAATTTTCTTCTTTTGGAGGATCCTAAATAGGGCTGGTCGGTCCATTCATTTGCAACCTTCCTAAGGCATCCATTGGCACCTGAAAACACTCGTCTCCTCTTAACATTAATCGTACGGTTGCTGTATTACTGGTTTGATCAATGATCCTGTAAGGGCCAAACCACT
This sequence comes from Ascaris suum, assembly GCA_013433145.1. NCBI lineage: Eukaryota > Metazoa > Nematoda > Chromadorea > Rhabditida > Ascarididae > Ascaris > Ascaris suum. Next base: position 4,919,008 of record CM024175.1, read on the forward strand.
CCCATGCCAGCTTAGGATTGGATTTGCCTCTTCTTTCTGCGGGCATATATACAAGCACGCGGTCTCCTATTTGAAAAACGTTTTTTGACCTTATTGCGTTTATCATATTGCCTTTTATATGATGTTTCTTCTCTAATAAGGTTTTTGCTGGCTAATTGCCGGGCTAGTTTCAAGCCGGCCAGGAGTTCTAGTTTATACTCACTAATATCAACCTGGTAGGGGGTGACTTTTTCATTTGGAGTGACCTTGCTGGGGAAGTTGGGATCAAACCCGTGAAGAAGATAAAAAGGACTCTCTCCTGTAGAGGAGTGTGCGGTAGCGTTATAAGCATAGAGTATGAATGGAACACGTTGGTCCCATTCCATAGGAATCGGGGTCGTTTTGGCCAGCATTGCAATAAGAGTTCTGTTTATTCTTTCGGTCAGTCCATTTTCCCGAGGGTTGTGACCTATTCGTCTGAATGGTTCCTAATTCTGCCGAGATTGTTTCCATTACTGAACTCATGAATTCACCGCCTCGGTCATTGAGCAACCTTCCCTGGCACACCATTCTTCAACGAAGACACGCGCTACTGTTTCAGTGCTCTTGCCTTTGAGAAGATATGCTGAACACCACTTCGTAAATGGTCAATGGCTACCAAAAGATAACGGTTTTCGTTGGACGTGAGACCTAGGTCAAGTATGTCTACGCCTACGATATCGTATGGTTTGCTTGCGAGGATAGGCTTTAATGGTGGGATTGCTTTAAAGAAGGGTTGCTTTAGGGGAGCTGCTTACAATAGCACATTCTGGACAAGCCCTTGTCCATTTTTCGATGTCACTGTGCATTCCCTTCCACCAGAAACGTTGTCTCAGCATGCGATTTATTTTTCTAGCATTGAATTGTGCAGCGAATGTCCCAGAGTGGACTTCGTCGAAGATGGATTGGCGTTTCGAGCTGGCAACTACAAGTACGGCATGTCCCTTGTCAGATAGTCGAAAAAGGCAATCATTTTGAAGCCAGTACCAGGGTACGGAGGTTTCATCTACTTTCAGCTTCTCAATGATTCCTTTACTATCAGGGTCCTGCATGAGGTCTTGACACCACTCTGTACATTGTGTCATAGTTAAGACCATCATTTCCGCTCTGGTTTTTATAGACTCGGGGATACGTGTTCCTCTTGTAAATAAATTCGACTAAGCGCATGTGCTACTATATTAGATTTCCCGTTGAGGTACTTGATCTCAAAATCGTACGCTTGAAGTTCTAACGCCCATCGGAGATTACGGTTCGATACGTCTGAGCGTGAAAAAAGTGCCAGTAGAGGCTGATGGTCAGTTAGTACAATAGTTCGTGCTCCCATTACGAACATCTTGAACCGCCTAAGTGCAAATACCACTGCCATAGCTTCTAGATCCGTTATGTGATATCAAGATTCGGCTCGTGAACAAGCCCTAGAGGCATAGTAGAGTGGGTGCATCTTTCCATCTAATCCTTCTAGGGATAGGACTGCACCTATACCAATAGCAGGGGCGTCAGTATGGTTAATAAAAGGTCGTTCCCCACTAACTGCGGCGGGAATATTTGGCTGTGCTAAAATTGGAGCCTCAGTCAAACGTTTTCGTAGGATGAAGAACGACTTCTGACAAGAATCTGACCAGCCAAATGTAGCACCGGTTTTGGTTAACTCCCGTAATGGAGCTGCCAATTGCGCAAAGTTCGGCACGAATTTACGGTAGCAGCAGATTACGCTCAAGAACGTACGGATTTCTTTGGGATTTCGCGGAATAGGGCAATTTTTTAGCTTTTCAATCTTTGCCGGGTCAGTGGAGATTCCGGCAGCTGAAACAATATGTCCTAAGAACGAAGGCTGTCTTTGAAACAAGCGACACTTGGACGGTTTTAGCTTTAGTCGGAAACGCCTTAAGCGAACAAAGACATCTTCCAAAGCTTTATAATGCCCTTCCTCACTTTCAGCGGCGACCAAAATGTTGTCAATATATACCCAAACAGTTTTACCAATGAGATCTCCCGAGACTTTCTCCATTAAACGTTCGAAACAAGCAGGACTCATCCAAATGGGAGTACTTCATGTTGATAATGTCCACTGAGTGTAGCAAACGCTGTTTTTGGTTTTGCTCCTTCGCTAAGTTTTACTTGATGAAACCCTTGCATACAATCCAGCGTGCTGAAGATTTTTTTCCACATAAACTTTGCAAAGTTGCGCCCATATTTGGCAAAGAATAGCTGTCCTTTATGGTGATCTGATTCAAGCGTCTATAATCTACACAAAGTCTCAGCGAGCCATCTTTTTTGCGTACGATGACTAATGGGCTGGACCAAGGACTATTGCTTTCCGTTATAATTCCTTGTGCTAGCATTTGATCGAGCTTTTCGCGCACTGCTTCGCGCAATGCTAGGGGTACGGGACGCTGCGATTGTTTGATAGGTGCTGCGGCTCCTGTATCAATATCGTGCTCAGCGCCTATTACTACTGTAAGCTCGGATTCGGACAGAACAAAAACGTCGTTATATCGTAAGATCAATTCTCCTAGGTTTGATTTTTCGCTTATATTACAATCGAGCGCTTGCAAAACTTGCGCTCGTTCTGATTGTATCGTACGCTGATTCTCTTATATAGAATCTGAGTTAGCTGGAATAGCTAATTCCTGATTTTGTTGTCCTGCACGTACTTCGTAAACTTCTACTAGTGTACCAAGAGGTTCTCCTCTTGTGATCAATTGGGTTCATCAGAATAACCGGTTAGAGGACAGAACTACTACGTCCCTTTTGCATCTGGATAAGCCCACTTGTGACTCCATGTTTATATGGGGCGAAAAGAAAATGCTTATTTACGACTTTTCTGACAGCTGTGGTGATAGGAAGAACCCAGTGATGGGTTCGTGGAGGAATAACCACGCGTGTCGCACTAGTCACTGAGTTTTCGCTGCTAGCTTCTTTTGGTCTTGTTTTTATTATTTGCTTCTGGATGTCGTCCAGACGAATTGAAGATTGCTCTAGCAGATTAGTACCGAAAAGTACTTGGACCTCAATTTTGTCCTGAATAAAGAAGTGGACCTGATAAGCAGTATTTTTCAGTTTTATAGGGAGTCTGATGGCTCCTAGGAACTCCATAATGTTGCCTGAAGCATCCTTCACTTTCAAATCAAGTCCATTTTTAGGAAGCATCCTATGTGTCACAAACTGCTGTCCGTTTACTTCAGTTAATTTTTCCAGTACTCCTCTGGAAATAATGGATATCATGGATCCTGAATCTGATAGTGCATCCAAGCGCAATTTGCCACAACTCACAGACAGAAAGGGTATTTGGCCCACGAGATGCTTTCAACAGCGTTTTTCACCTTGGACTTTTTGCCAAACTTGGCGGCTTTTGACTTCGTGGTCACTTGACTATTTGTGGTTTCTTTCGGCGTATAAACTATCAAAGATTGAGAATGCGCTATAGGTGTAGTAGTTTAGGGCATGCGCGAGCCATGTGACCTATTTGGCCACATTTGAAACATGCTCCTGCAGCGGATGATGTACTGCCTGGAGCGGGCTCTTGAGGAGTCGGGTTTTGTGGCAAGCTATTCGCTTTAGATGGCATTTTGTTTCTGTTTCTATCATAACCATAACCCTGATTTATAACGGATCGATTTCCACCAGAGCCAATTTTTCGAACGCTGCTCGCTTTCTGATATTGTGGTCTTTGACCACCTTCGGTCCAATTAATGTGCTGTTGTTGGCCAATGTTTTGTCGAGTATAACTACTTTGGGTCGGCTGGCTGTTCTTATTTATGATACCAGGCAGTAATGATCAAAAGATCTGACTGTATCGTTGCAGATCACTTTTCTGCGCTCTGTTTAACGCGCCTTGCACTCGTTCATAGCTAAGTGCTTTTTCTTTTGCAATCGCATACATTTTACCAGGAGCGGCTTGTTCTACTGCGCTGATGATTTGCATCTGCAAGGATGGATAGCTACGAAGCGCATTGCTTAAAAGCCTCGTCTTCACGTCGTCAACCCATTGTCGGTTATCACCATAGGTCACAGATGGATAGGCTTGTTCAAACTTAGACTCGAAATATGCTAAGAAATCGTGCGTTTTCTCATTTTTGCGTATTGCCATCATTTCCATTTCGCTCTGCAGACGCAGTCGTGTTGCTTTGCTGCCATCTATGATGGCCATTTTGAATGCCTGTTCTACAGCATCAAAGGAACCATTCTCCCGTATGTCTTCTGGGAGACCTAGAAAGGTATTTCTGGCTGTTCCTCTTAAGTACGCTTCGAGAAGGCGCACTTTTTCCCTATTGTCTTGGTCAGCATAAAGCCATTTGAATTCTCTGATAAAATCTGTGTAACTACGGGAATTGTCGCTGCCTTTGCCGAAAATACCTGAAGCGGAGGAAGCTGATTATGCATGCGAGTGGCTATTGTACTAGCATGCAGCAGATATCAGCCATGTCCCGTTTAGTTTTATTTTCTATAGAAATGGGCTTACGGTGTAGTGGTGAAGTGATCGGCGAATGTTCCAGAAGAGCTGTCTCTTCTTCCATGGGCCGTCTGCATTCCTTTCCAATGCCCTGCTCGTTCTGAAAATATGTCTCTTGCACATTTGATGATTTAGTAGGTGATGATCTGGATATCCGAATAGGAGCTTTTGTAGGTATGGTAGTGCGGCGAGAGTAGTTATCTGGTATGAGTCGATCCTCTTCTTGATCGACTTCCCGCACTGCATGGCTGTCTTGATCGTGTGTACCCTCTGTCGTTGAGAAGAGGGATGGAGAACACTATTTAGCCTGAGCTAGCTGACCTTCTAGCTGTTGTATTCGTTTTCGTAGGCTTTCTCCTTCGGCTTGCATCAGTATTACTGTCTGCTGCAATTCTGCGTTCTTCTCAAGAAGATAATTATTCTTTTTGCGCAGAATTGAACATTCCTGCCCTAGATCGAGGATGGATGTGCATCCCATAAGATGCATTAATGTTTTTGCATCTTGTTGCTGCTGTAAGCCGTGAGAGTCTATGCGGGACAGCTTATCCTCAAGTTCCTCAAGACTTGAAGCATTTAATTTGCTGCAAAGTCCTACGTAACCTATAATTTAAGGGTTGTTGGTGGGGTTCTCTCGAGGCTTTTCAGGTGCGAAGTCGGCACAAGCAACAAAGAAAAGATTTTTATTTCAACCGAAAAGTACAACAGACGTCCACTGGAGAGATCTCGAAACGATCCTTCTCGCCCCTCCCGGGCACGCCCCTGCAAACAGACCGCAAAATAATGACTGACAACAGCAACACCTCCCCTTTTATACACCTCAATTCTGCCTCAAGGAATTTATAGGGAGTTTGTTCAATTGCTGAGATCATTAAAGCACTGGTATACGGTTTGATCCGTCACGCGGTCACCTTTTCCCCCCTGCTCTGTGGGAAGTCAGTTGATCTGTATTTGCAGATCTCCATTATAATAAACTTGAAAATGCTTGCACATTCTAAGGTGAAAACACGCATGAAACAAGTAGACATACTTAACAACCAGGAAAACTGCGTAGGAACCTTTATGCTAGAGATATTTCAAAGCACCATTAACAGATGCAGCTTCGGCTACCTTCGAATCCAAGCCACCCCTAATGAGAGGCATTCATAAGTATTAATGCGCACAAATATCGCATCGTCATAACGTGGTTTTCCAAAAAAGGGATATGGCTTTCGTGATGATCCTCTAAAAGCCAACAGCGTACATCGTTATCTTCTCCGATGGAATGTTTTCCATGTGCTTTGTTTTCTACGCTGCTGTGTCCTCTCAGTTGCATAATTCACAGGATAAATGCTACACGTCGACTTTCGTCAGTCGCTGGCACAAATTTACTGCGAATCACCGACATCGCTGACATGATGCATAAACTATCACGAATAAGCGGTCCAAAATATAAAGTTAAGCAACGCTCAGAAATCTATCTAGCATCCGGCGCACTTTGCGACCACTTTGCTAACAATCTTCTAATAGATTCAGTGCAATGGATGAATTCATAAACTTTAAAAACGCCGTTTTTGACACGCTGAACTGAGGGGGACGGACCGAACGAAATAGATCAGGCCAGACCGAAGTCTCATCACATATCCTTAAACTTAAGATTTTACCAAGCGTTTTCAAAATAGCCCGCAAGGACGCTGTGCAAAATAAGATGGCTTCGAGAATGCACTGTCTTGGAAATCTATTCCGCTGCTTAAACAGCTGCACAATTGTGCAAGGAAGTCGGCACCTGTCATATACTAGCTTATGTCACCTTAAAAACTCATAAACGACATTCTTCATTTTTGGCTACCTTTAAACGCACTACATTTGCAATAACAATTTTACTCGTTAGCTCCCTTTAAAGATCGGTTCCGAAACTCGACAGGTGTTAGGTAAAAGTCATTAAAAAATCTGAGCATAAATATGTCCTTCTTATATGGGCGGCCCTTGATTCTTTGCAGCTTCCCATTCACTTCTTTGCAGCCTTTTGCCTCGAAGCTTTAACACCCTTCCATAATGCGTCTTCCTCACTATTCACTCAATAAACTTATAGAGTAGCATTAACATTTCGCTAGGTGCTCTAGACAAAATGTTGTTTCAGAGTGCTCGCTAAACGCGTAATGCTCCAAATGGACAGTGACATCTTATATTCGTTTCCCGTGCACCACCTTCAATTTGTGTTGATCAGATTCTTTAATGAATGTGAATGTTACCTGACAATATTGCAGTGCGTTGGGTTAGTCGTCACAGCCAATATATTAGTTGCGCAGAGTGAGTGTGATACTTGCGCTTTTGCTCCTGTGCACATTCTTATGAGTTTCACTTTGAAAACCATTCTGCAACTGGTCAGATCTTTGTGTTCATTTGGATCTTAGCAATTGTTTGTGCATCTTTGACTGCACTCCCACGCATCACGAACCAAAGTCAGTTGTTCATAAGTAACGAAAAAGACATATTAAGATAAAACTACTGTGGTAGCTGAGCTAAAAGTAGCCAAGAATAGTGAGCAAAGCTTCTATTTAGTCAATAGCGATAGCAAACGGAAGCTTATAAAGCATGAGAGATGCCTGTCTTCTCGCATAATGGCGCAGCGGTCTAAGGTGCGTAGCACGTTCCGGAACGCAAAGAAATTTGTCCTACTGTAACGTGATCCTCACTGGTTATGCCGAGATTCTCCTGTTCGGAATTCAAAGATGTGGAGTGAGTCAAGCCTAACTCAGTTTAGCCAGGTCCATGCTCTTAGAATGCCTATAATCAACCTAAATGAATTTTGCCCTCAAAATTTGGTATTAAAAATTCGCAGGCTGTGCTCAACGCAGGGCATAAATCATCATTTACGACCATTCTGACGTATCAGAGCAGAACACTGCAGCAGGCAATAACCAAATAAAAGATATTGAGTAAAACCTTCCAAATATTTGAAAACACTATCGCCCTGACTGAATGAGCGCATCATTTCATTGTTTGATAGTGTGTCGCGAATAACGAATATCTTAAGCTTTGGCTTATGATGTGTTTGGGTTTCAATAATTTCTATGGTTGAATATTGTTTTCATAAGTTTGTTTTGCCAGCCGTCTTACAATCTCTGAGCTTTATGAGCACGCATTCTTTTCTCTCTTGCGCGATAAATTCAGCAAGAGTAGATCAGCGCCTTTGGACTCGACTAGACAACACCCATTTCCGCATACGTTCCTCATATATTATGCATGTATTTCTCATACATACATGGAGCAACAATTTCTCGTATATTATGAGTAGAATTTTCCACCGCAACAAAAATAAAAAAAGCGGAGTTTATTACTGTTTTATGCATATGTAACCATAAATGGAGTTACCTCGGAATCAAACAAATGCTCCAACAAACCCTATAGATCGCAATATCACAGAGGTTGGATTTTCGAATAAAAACGAAGATTCTTTCGACGCCTTCTGACCAACTTTGTAGGTCTTATATTTTGTGAACAGTGATAAATAAGTCAGGCAAAATAAGCTAGCTGCCACTCAGATGAAGTTAGAAATTCAGATTCCATACTCTCGTCCTGAAAGAAAAAAAGAATCGTTCTTATTAACTTAAAATGCAAGAGAAAAGAGGTCGGCTTCTTGTTCTCAAACGTTCCCATATCAAAGAGTTGATTGGAATCAAATGCTGGAGTCGCATGAACCGATTTCAACTACAACTGTAAAAATTAGCTTCGTAATCGCCATCCCATAGCTTTATGAACCAAGTCTCAATTTTCTGTTCATTGGCGATAGTTATTACGGCGGGATCAAGCAGCATACGTTTTGCAGCTACAAACCGAACGAGGTTTAGTATAAGCCAAGCGTCTGGACAACCGTTTGTCCGATCTCCAGAATTTGGCATTGTGAGCGCTGAGCAACTAGTGCTTCAGCCTTCTGCAGTTGAAATGGTGGAGTAGCTAGAATTTAGACCATACCACCATCGCCAACAATTCTTTGGTGGTCATCGAATGATGCTTTGCTAAACTTAGCAATTTTTGCTCTTGTTTAACTCTTGCTCCCTCAGTGAGCTTCAGTGGACGTCAACCTTTCTTAATGATAATTATAAAGTATGAATACATTTACGTCTTTGAAAAGCTTCAATTTTTTATTCGAGTAATAGCGCTTGGTAATTCACTTTGGCCAAAGCCTAATGAAGAGAAACTCGAAAAGAGAAGAGGAAAATGGTACCATCACCATGACTCACTGATGGAATGATTCAGAGGATACTGCTAGTTTCATGGGTATTTGGTGTGGTCTTGGAAAGTCGAAGATTTGCGAGTGGCCTCATAATATTAAATGAGATCAAATGGTAATGCAGAGACTGCCTGCCGAAAGGCTTGAAGGACGAAATTCTGTTTTGGCAGTATCTCGACAGTTTGAAAGTCGCAGTAGCTTTTTAAGGAGCAATATCAGTGGTCCACAAGGCGCAATTAAACACTCTTTCATTAAAAACCATTCAAATTCTAGTTGAACTACTGATTCTGTGCGGCATGCAAGTGAGTGAGCATTTCGTAGACGATGCAACCTTTGTCGTGTGACTCTTTTGCTGTGGCAAAATATTCAAATACCGTTCCTCTTCCTCTTCCTTCCTCTCCCTCTCCTTCACTTCCTCTAAATCCTCTTCCCTTTACTTCTATTAAAAAGCCGTTGATTGGGGTCTATTTTGAGCACATCGTTAGCGCATTCTGCGGACAATAAAGCCATGAAGGTGGCACAGACGGATAGGAATCTCTCACGAAGTTGGTCTTCTGTACATATAGATATTGCATGCAGAAAAAAAATAAAACAAACTGAAAGGAAATAAAAAAGGGAAAAGAAGAAGTCTTGGACGACTGTACTAATGAATGTGCTCGTTCTGAGCAGCAGGCATCTGTGCAATGGGTCATCTATATCATGCGAAATGCTCGCTTTTTGTGCATTTTTAGCAGAAACCGCTATGGCAGGGTAGGTTGGAGTCTTATAGAAAAGACGAGTTGTTTTATTTGAACTGAGGATGCGAGAGAGATCTCGAAGCGATCTTCTTGGGAGCAATTTTAATTTTGAGATACGATTTAAAGATAAGATTTCGTTTGGAGATACGCCGTTCCTATTTGCTGTTAATTGCCAACAGATGCTTTTATAGAACACCGAAGTTGAAATAGTACGATTTAGCCTAATATCGTTGAAGGCCGCTGCAAATGCGCTCACTGCTGATGAATTTTGCGCGAGGAAGGTTGTTGATTTTCACGTTTTATTTAATGAACTCAACTACCCCTCTTACATCAGGTGCCATTCGCTAGCACGAGTCACTTCACCCTCCGTCCCCCTCCTTTCCTTTCCCCTCCCTCCAATCACTCTTAAAATCTCTTTCTCTTCGCATTCTTCTTAAACTGCAAGAGGACTATTCTTCTCTAATGCCTCATCTTTTCTAATGATCTCTTTCGAGTATAATAGATTGAAATTTATTTACTTTTGATTGAGGAGTCACTGAACATGCCTTAATGTGCATCTGAAAAAGCTTTTGAGCAAATCCTATCAGCCCTGAAAATCCAGAAAGTTTTGATTTTCATGCCGATATTTTCACCTAAACTTGCCTCTCTCGCCCAAAAAAGAAGCCTCTACCTGAAGTTCTAAAGATCACATTTGTATCTGATTAGCATGATAACTGTTCCAATCAGTTAACAGCAGAGAAGATTACGATGAGGATGGGAAGAGTGAACGCTTTCACTTCCGCTTTCAGCCAAAAGGTGTTTTTTGCTGAACCAGCTCAGTCCTTTTTTTTAAATTATAGAAGCTCATCATTCGAATTTCAAAGAGCCACTAAAATTTTTCACTCATGTCATTTGTGCAGTGAAAAATATAAATAAATTAGCGCTTCTGTTTGTTTTTTTTTCTGATGGAGTTGTCGTGTTTTTGAATCCCCAAAGATGAATTACGAAATTTGATGGTTCTAATATACAGATCAGGTTGCAAACCTCGTATAAAATATCTTCCTTTAGCTCATCAAAGTGAAAGTGACCGTAATAATTAGGGATGTCGAAAAATATGCATCTTCATTTCACTGGTCGTCATTTCATTTCACGCATCGTCACAGAAAAAGGAATGTTTCATGGATGATTTCTATACGAGCGGTCACCTCTATTGACTTATGAAGGCGTCATTCATGCATATTTCGTTTTTACTGGTAATTCATATGTCTCATTCGTTAAAAAGCGCATACTTTCATGCCGTACTTTCAAACATGCCTCTGCACTCGTTTTGGCCAAGAACAAGTTGTTACGTCTATAGCAGGTCGACAGCGATTGTTGATTTTTTTTTAATATTTGAAGGCTCGATGAGAATAAGATTTTAACCAGTTTCCTATTATTTCTATTATTATGTCAGTTTTTTGAAATTTCTTAATTTTTTAAGCAATTTGTTCTCATAAGCATTATTTGATGATCCGCTATAAATTGGCTTTCTTGTGATGTCGTTCGACAGAGCGTTCAATGAGCAGAAATTATCGATGATATAGTCAACTGTCATGCTGCATGTATATAGAAGAGTATGTTGTGTGCGTGTTGCAGTTCGTATGTTTTTCGCATTACCGCGTTTCGATTGCACTCTAATAAAGCGTCAAGATTCGCACTCGTAAACTCAGCTAGATCGGTTCCTCTCATACCATCTTTTAATCTATGCATGAGAAATTGTGTCCTTTGAGATTGAAATTCGCTGCTTACAGCTGTTCAAATCGGGACCATTTCCATGTATGTTAGCTCAGTTGTATCGTCACACAGCAGCTTTTTCGGTGGGACGTTGGAAATGAGGGTTCCTTCGTCACCCGTCTCACTGTTAATTTTGTTTCAGTATGCTTTCTACCCCCCCCCCCCCCGTTTTTCTCTTCAGTATTTTCAAATATGGCAACGACATTAGATTTGCTGCTCTCAAGCCTACTCTTCGTCTACATATGTCGACTTCGTTAGTTGCGAATACGATAGATTAGGGATATTCGAAAAGATCTCGGATTCCGGATATTAAATGCGCTTCAACGAAATTTGCGTACAGGCATAGGATACCAGCGGCAGCCACCCCTCGAACTTTTCCCTCACTTGCTATTTGCATGATTGCGACACTCAGTAAATGAATGCAAAAACTGTGCTTATAGAAAATATCGTTCATTCTCTCGAACACGTTTGGAATAAGCACATAATGCTCAATCAATATTAACACGGGTATCAGTCCAGGTTACTAACGCAACGCCGCACACATTAGTAATCACTAGAGAGAGGCGCAATCCACGTGCCTTATCTCAGCAACCTTTTCAAAATCAGCCGCTAAGATTTTTTTCATTTCTATTTTCATACTCTGCAATGTTTCCAACCAGGAAAAGCATTGCGATTCCTTCGAGGCATTTATGAAATAATATTCACTGACTGTACTGTATAATTGCTCGAAAAAGAACTTCATATAAAGATTTGCCAAAAGAGAGTTATGGATTGAGAAAAGGCACTGCACTGTTACGAGGTGCGATATTCATTTCTCTATGAAATCTTTAACGAAGTTCAGATGAGAAATGTCTGAACGTGGTTGCTTCACGTTCGTCGTGTTGGCGGCGCTCTTCACGACCGCTTTGATTGCAATAGTGTTATTCGACTTCGTAAGACCGACCTCTCGTGCATCTACATACGATTTTCTTGCCCAAGAAGACATTCTAGCAAGGTATTAGTATGCAGTTATTTTTGCTTCATTTATGCTCCGAGATACCTTCAAAGTGGAAAGGAACTCACGTGCGAATGTGCAACAATTTTTAAATATGTGTTAAGGTCTTTTTTTGAATAGCTATCATATTGTACGAAATCATTTTTGATAATTAGATCTTTTAAAATCCTTCAAATAGCTGTCTTTTGCATTATGATAGTCCAGTATAGTGCACTACGTAGTGTTTTGCAGTCACGATGATGAAGTTTAATTTTCAATGATTCACTTATTCACGGTACGACAGAACACAAATCTCAAAGAAAATTATTTGAAAGGGGGTTTTGACAGGATGAGTTTGGCTAAAAGTACTGAACTAAAACTGAAGCACATCTCCATTTAGAGCATGCTTTTCACATTCGAACATCATATCGATCCTCTCTTTCCTCCTGAGAGGGTAAGATATCCGCTCACGTAGAGAAATTTAAGCACTGAATTCGTCCTCTGACCCATACGTATCCGTTTTTCTCAATGACCTGATGATGGCACGAGGATCGCTTCGCCGCTGTAAGATCATCACTAAATCAGCAGGAAGAGCGGTTCGGATAAGCGAGGCTCCAGCAAAATCTACAAATTTCCTCACAGATCACAGGCGTAGGAAAACTATTTCGCTGTGTGAAAAAATTGAACCCTTTCCGTAAAACCTCAGATTGTTACAGCAACATCTGCGAAGCGGTACTGAACTGTTGCAGGAAAAATACATTAGTAACTAAAAATAATTAAAAATACCCCAACCTTGGCCAAAGCAATCGTTCGTTGGTATGAACGACGTCACACTTTTCGTGGCAAACATTTAACGGCCACTATTTTAGGTATATGGCGAATGCATCAGGTTCCTTCTGTAGAATGTGAAACTCGTAGAGAAGACAATGCAAAGGGCGATAAATTCTGAGGTCCTTAGTAAAAGTTTAAACACCTTTCAAAAAGGGATGCTAAAACCTAAGACTTGCAATACTAATGGAACGTGAGCCAGTGTAGATGACAAGCAAAATAGTATTCGAAACATTTCCTGATAGGACACACTACCGATCGAATACATACAGAGCGACTATCCCCCGTACTGATTTTGATGTTCCGCTTGCAAAAAAATGCCTGCTTGTACTTCAGCGAACAGCCAACGAGGCTTCATGTACTTTTGCAATGGCAAACGTGGCACAGCACAATTAGACCTTTACACAATCAATGTGGACTGTTTTTATTTGGGTTTCGCAGACGTCCAGTTGTCTAAACAAGAAGTAAGTTCCGACACTATGCTCACGCTGAGAATAAAGCCCACCTCTACGGGCTCAGAAGGTCTCTCACATGAAACGATCTAATTTCGCGTCCCCGGAAGTTTTCTCGAAAACTTTACAAATCGATAAGGTTAGAGATGAACAACGCCAATGAACTCGTAACGTGATTACTTGCGTTATAGCGTTAGGCAATTGCATGCAACGGAAGATCATATTGCATTCTGTCCGTTTGTATTAGCGGTATTTCTATTTATGATTTATTGCAACATCTTTTTCAGTTGCACAAAAAAATTAATATCATTGTATTTCCTTTCAGGCAAAACGCTCTTTAAGCCTACTATTTTATAGGGTCCCTGCTAGCTTCCAATCAAGTTAGAGTATCAACGTATCGCCGGACAACGACAGCTCATGGAAGTGCATCAATCGCACTTCACTTTCACTCCAAAATGAAACCGTTGAAGTTCAACGGCTACAGCTTGCTGCATCAACGAAAGAGTTTTTGAATGCGTCTAAGAGGCGCATGACTTCATATGAAGAATTCATTGGTTTCACCTTTGCAATTCATCATTTCACCATTTCATACTTTTGGAGAGAAATAAACCACACACACACAAACACACATCCAAGCAGACGCGCAATTGCAGGGGTGCAACACACACGAACGAACTCATACATAGGAAACACATGCGGACATATAAATGAGAACTGATTAATGTGCTGGTGTTTCTTTCTGTTTTAAAATTTATTTAATAATTTAAGGGAATTGTCTTGTCAAGCGCTGCCCTATCAAGATAATCGACGTGGGATGGCATGAGGGAAAGAAACTTCAAGAGAAAATGATATTTAATTTGAGGATAGAAAAGCAAACGGAACTGAATGCCACTAATAAAGCACTCACCGGTAATCAACTTCTCGCCGATATAGCACGTGGAATTGCTTATTTACGGTATCAACTCGTCAAAATGAACGAAAGCCATCAAATACAACGACAGCTACCGTCGAACGATCGCAACAGGTCTCTTTAATGATCTTCAATCTGTTCACAATACTCCTATGGCAGAAAACTGAATCGTTCTCATTCCTAATCCTTCGAACTTATCGTCACCATAGCGTCTCCATAAAACGACCTGCTGGGCATCTACTGTAGGCTAGTCGATGAAGTGAGCTGCAGATTGGCACTAGTCGAGATCTCTATTTTGATTCTCAACACGGGGGAACTGTTTTATAATTCAGAGATGAATTTTGCATACATCTTAAAGGAGAAGAAAAAAAAGGCAAAGGGAAGGATTTCAAAGCTTCGACTACTTCTACAGCATTCTTCAAGTTCGGCCACCAGTCTACTTTACACTACGTTACACTACTTCTACAGCACTACGTTTTGTTTACCAGAACCAGTCGAGAGCATAGAAGCTTTTTCTTTGCAGGTTATCTTTATAAGGCATTCCCAAAATTTACATATTTCTTGTGGGCCAATTTCTGTTCAGTCATCTATCACAAGTACGATAGGCTGTAACTTTCCGGATATCACTCGTCTGTTTATCATCGCCAAGGGCAGCATTATGGCTGTCCCGGAAGTTATGTAGCAGCAGTAGTCCGAATCTTCAATGATTAGAAGTATCACGGTGTGGTAGAGCGTTTGGGACTTTCATTTGAGATGTTTGACACTTTTACTCAATTCAAAAATACACGACTGAAAAGGTTAGCAGGATAAGAAAGAAAGTTCCACATCGTACAACTTGCCATTGAGCGGGAAATTATTACAGTAAAGAAAAAAACTGCAGTTTTTAATTTGTCCTCCTCGAAGTTTTTGTATGATTTTCAATGCATGGATTTGTTTACTTGGCCACGCAGCGTGTAATATTCGGCAAAGTATCCTAACATGGGCATGTGTTTTGGGAGCCCCCTTAATGAAGGAAGTTTAAGTGAAACAGAAAGGAGTTAAATAACCAAACTACACCAAAGTGTGCTTATTTCTTCTTGTCCTCCTCATCATCAGCAGAACATTGTTCTCACCTTTGCAATGTGTTTAGTTGTCTTATAAATGACATTCTTGAGTAAGAGGTTTTGTTTTGAAGTGAGCGATAATATTGTTCTAATTATAAAATTTACTTATGGTGTTTACGAAGGCGTTGCTTCCTGATGAAATTTAGTGCAAGATTCGTATAAAGAGAAAATATTGGTACAACGAAGATGAACGCACTATAGCGTTGGGATGGTGATGACGATAATGATGGTGAAGACACAGAGAGAGAGATAGATAGATAGAGCGAGTGAATGAATGCCATAGCCGTTTCGAGGGCTGCTTATATAGCCCTCGAAACGTCATAGATATGTTCATTCCTTTACAATCACGATCAGAAACAAAGATCTTCTTTTCGCTGCACTTTGTCGTTACCGGAAACGGGGCGATTCATCGGTTGAGATGAATATACTGATCTAGCGGCACCTGCTTGACGCCGGAAGTCGACCGATTCATCGTCGATGCTTTCTTCGCTTTCGCCACACTCCCCACGACGCCAATTGGAGGGTTGAAGAGGGACGAACGACACTGTGCGCTGCTTACCTTCACCGTTGTGTGCTTCATCTGGACGACCTTTGTCACTTGCAGCTTCAAATGTTTTCGCTCGTGCTACGTCTCCTTTTCTCGGCACACTGGCTTTCGACTTCCTTCGTTCTTCTTTTCTTCGGCGAACTCGCCTGGCAAGGATGCAACACATGAGCCTTGCCCCTTCACAATAAAAGCAGATTGCCGTCGTCACAATTCCTAAGGCAGCCATTACTGCGGGAGTTAGGCATAGCCTCCAATGTGACACCACGTCTTCGATCGACCTAGCCAAGCTTTCTCCGGTGTGTCCTAAATCGGACTGAATCTCTCTTAATGCTTGTTCTCCCACATCGCGTACCTTGTCGGAGATTATCTTGTTCATTTCCGTGTGACCTGGTTCCAAACTTGACTGACCAATTTTCAACCTTAGCTGCTGAAGAGTAGCGGCCAATTTTTCTGTTTCAAAGCGCGATAACGTCGGAGCATCAAATATGAGTCCTCTGACCTTGTCGACCGCTGTGTAGTTATTTGGTGGATGCAAATGCCTTCCTCCTTCACAAGCATAAATTAGTAGCTGCTCCTCTACCTTCGTCGCAACTACATCGTCCCTTTCCATAAGGATTCTCGCCGCCGTGTTACTGTCCGTGGCCGCTATCCACCGCACAATAGTACGCAAATGGTTCATTAGGTGACATCGATGAATTTCCTCGGCCGACTTATGACGATCCAAGCGCTTTTTCAGTTTATCGAAAAGAAACTGATACTTCGGGTTATTTCTGTCTTCTTTATCCTCCCCTTTGTTCTCTTGACTCGTGTGGTTTTTCTGATTAGGATGAGAAACCCGTTTTCAGCTTGCCACACCTTGTCTAGATTGCACTCTGGCACGGATATGGGCATCTCGCTCTTGAGCCTGAACGTAGCTTGTAATTCTTTTACTCTGAGGAACTTCTGCCTTTTCCACATGGTAAATTGTCCTTTAGCTTCATACAGACATTTCTTCACCTCCAGGTTCCAAACCGCAGTGGATCGGGTTCCTTCACATTTTCTGTCTTGAAATAGGCCAGTTTTTGGGACTCCGATATCAACAATTGCATGTTCACCATCGTACGATATGATGTCGCTTTCTTCCAATAATAAGTTAGTCACCGAATAGCACCTTGTTCCTATCCATCCATAGGCGTACTCTATGGGATTATGACTTCGCCATCTTCCCGGGCTTTCTTCAAAGACCTGCAATTTCTTGCCATCCACCCAAATGCCTTTATTCTTTGCCAGCTTTCTGCATTCTTCGGGGGGTACTCCTTCCACCGTTACTTCGTCCTTCGTGACTTTCAGTTCCCAGACAAAGAAGGCTTTTGTGCAGACGGTTCTGGTGATGTTGGTGCAAAAACTGGCTTGTATCTTCATGAACGACGGCCTAAACAACGTGGCACTGAGTTCTTCTAGGTTCCAACCCTTCCTTTCCCACACAATCTTCCAACTTTGGTAGGGGAACAAACAGTCCTGATCTCTGCCGCACACATTGAGGAGTCGTGGTTGTTACTTTCATTATGAGACACAAAGTAATTATGGTAGAGAGCACACGGTTGTGCCATCCTGCCCTCCGAGGGCGAAGTTGCCGAGTCGTTCTGGGACCTAATGAGGCTTCGTTTTGGGGTTCGCGGTCGGAATCGATGTGGTCGAGTTCAGGAGAAACTTGTTCAGGTGCATCGAGTTCAAGTTGGTACAGCGCGTTTACCGGACGTTCCCAATAGTTGCCGTTAGGAAGGCGAATAGTTGCGCTGCGCCGACTATCACTGACGTTGGTGACGATTGCCAGTGGCCAACAGCCACGAGGGAGATCATCTTCTCTCATCAACACGACTTCTCCGACTCGGGGTGCGCTTTTCGTTTGAAGGCGAGAGCTTGAATGCTGCGTTTGTACTCGTTCACGGAGAAGGCTAAGGTACTGAGAATGCCATAGCTCCCAAAACTTGTCCGCATGTTTGGATTGCTTCTTCCAGATGTCCATAAGTTCATGCTGGGAGCCTGGGGGTTATTACGGAGGATCACTGCCGTCATTGGGCAACGGCATCGAAGCTATAATGTTCGCATGAGGCGTCAGAAAGTCAAATGGTCGAAAGGCTATAGTGTACTGTCGTCCAGAGGTGCGAGTGGTCGCGAGTTGATGATGGCTTCAACCTCCACGTATAGGGTTGCAAGTTCAGAATTCGAAAGAAGCTTTCTGCCTATCGCTGGACGAAGCGCTGACTTCGTAAGGCCAATGAGGCGTTCGTACAGCCCGCCTTTCCAAGGAACATGGGGTGTAGTGAACGTCCAATGTATCTGAAGGTTGCATAGGAAGTTGTTAACTTCCTCCGTTTGAATCATCTCGTTTAGTGCCTCGCAGAGCACCTTGTGAACCGCTTTGAGTTGTGTGCCGTTGTCTGAATAGAGGGTTGTCGGAATACCACGCCGACCGAAGAACCGCTGAAATGCATAGATGCATGCAGTGGCTGATAGATCGTCCACAACTTCCAAGTGAATAGCTCTGGTCGTGAAGCATGTAAACAGAGCAATCCAGCGTTTTTCTTGCTGCCCTTTATTTCTGACATTGATAGGTCCGAAATAATCCACTCCCGTATGTTCAAACGGGCGGTGACGCTTTACCCTTGCACTTGGGAGAGGCGGAAACGGGGGCAGTGCAAAGGGAGCTGCCTTCCATCGATTGCATCCTGTACAGTCTCGAATGACTCTGGCGACGGTACGTCTGCCTTGTGGACACCAGTATTGCTGTCGAAATTTGCCGAGAGTTTCCTGCAGTCCAGCATGAAGAAGTCGCAAATGCGATTCGGCAATAAGCAGCTCGGTCAGCTTTCCGTGACGCGGGAGAAGTACTGGATGATTCTCAATGTCGGTTACATTATGCATTCCGCCGACAAAGTGCCACAGTCCTGCGGAATCCATTTGAGAGAGATCCGGCTGCTTCTCGTAATATTCGCGTTGTGCTTGTTTCAAAAAAAGTTGCGTGGCTTTCAGGGCATATTGTCGAGGAGTTGCTAGAGGCTTGCGTCGAACTCGATCGATGAATTCTAATACTCGACATACAGTACCGTTGAGAGCCGTCCAGTGGCTAAATCGTCCGACATCAATCAGCTCAATAAACGGGGTTGGAGTAACAGACACGAAGACTGGTTCATCCTGTTCCATGGACGCATTTTCAGAGCCGGTAGGCTGCCACTGAGGCCACTGATCTTGACAAATTAGCCATGCTGGTCCATGCCACCATAATCTGTTAGCGGCAAGTTTTTCTGGAGTAGAGCCTCGAGAAGCGATATCTGCAGGATTGTGTTCCGTGGGTACATAAGGAAAACACGCCGCAGCGGCACGGCATTCCTTGATACGATTTTCGATAAAGCGCTGCTGACGCATATTCGAAGACAGCCAGTGCAGGACTGCCTGAGAGTCGGTCCAAATAGTGAGTGGCATAGCGTATGAAGGCAATTCTCTTTGGATCAGGCGCGATGTTCGAACACCAAGCACGCAAGCGAGGAGTTCCAATTTTGGAATAGTTATCTTCTTAACCGGTGCGACTCGAGCCTTAGCAAATATTATTGACGAATTTTTGCCAGGATTACATACGTACAAGCTTGCAGCATACGCGGTGGCCGATGCGTCTACAAAGACATGTAACTGCGCACCCTTGCTGATAAGAACTTTTCGCGGCAAGGCGAACTGCTGTGGGCTCCATGTGCTTGAAAGGGAAGTCCACTGATCTGCGCATGTTTCTGGTAGAGGATCATCCCAGTTCACCTTTTGTTTCCACAGAAGTTGTAGGAAAAGTTTGAAGGGAATGAGAAGTGGCCTTAGTAAACTGAGCGGATCGAATACCGCAGCAACTGCTGCTAGAATTGTGCGCTTTGTCGCTTGAAGTGGGGCCTCTTGCACGTTTAGGCACATTGCGTCTCGCTCGATGTCCCAAGGGATGCCCAGAAATTTGATTACGGGACCGGGAAGTGCGTCTTCATGCGGCAGGCACTTATTGAATTCCGGAGAGTTCGAGCTAAATTGCCTTAAGTTCATGCAGGCTTTGTGAAATAAATCTTTCGCGCCCTTGTACTTCTCAATAGCTTCCTGCACAGAATCAGCGCATAAAAGAACATTATCCATGTAAACACCTACCGCAACTTCGTTAGTGAGCGGAATTCCTTCTCGTGAGCAGAGATATTGAATGGCGGCTGCAAGAAGAAATGGACTGCATACAATACCGAATATGACTGTGGCGAACTGATATATGACGAGATTCTGGGCGACAGGAGGTTGTGTAATATCCTTCAGCCGCAGGAATTTGGTGAACGGTCGATCCTTCACATTGAGGCGAAGCTGATGAAACGCTTTTTCGATATCAGCGATGATAGCAATTGGAGGAAGCCGCCAGTGTAATATCATGTCGATCAGTTTCGGTAATAGCACTGGTGCTCGCAGAATGTAGTCGTTGAGACTGCATTGTCCTCTCGCTCTCGCACTTCCATCAAAGACTATACGCAGCTTCGTAGTTTCTTTGTTCTCTCGCAGGACGGCTTGATGTGGGAGGTAATGTTCGAGAGTGTCAGGGGTACGGGTGATGCGCTCAATAATCCCAAGATTCTCTTGATTCTGGATGTCGGCATCATACCGAACAAGGAACTGAGGGGAGCTGCGGGACTTTTCCCAGAAGGAACGTAGACGTCCCCAACAAAGTCCAAAATTTTTCGACAACGGCTGGGAAATGTCCTCAGCTGGACGCCATGGAAAAGAAACGTTAATTCGTCCATCCGGATCGACGCAGGTAGTTCGTTCGAAATGCTGAAGAGCAAGCAGGTCGTCATCACCTTTCAGCTCCTGATCCCATACACCCAGTAGTTCAAGGTCCCAAAATTGTCTGAGTGCATCCTCAGAATAATCGATGCTAATAAAGCACTGTAGAAGATCACGCCGTACTGGACGGGATTGTGGACCAGTAACAACATCGCCCAATGTAGTACCGATCAAGGAGAGTCCTTGCTCTCTTCGAGGATGCTTGATTATTCTTGGAAGCACATCGGCGCCAAGAAGCAAGGATACTGTAGCTGATTTTTGAAGAAGGCTTCCTTGGGATCCTTTTGGGAAGGGAGGTTTTGACACGAATGTGAGCGGACTGTGCATAATCCGCGGTACTGTGTTGACCGTGATGCATTCAGCATTGGTTTGTTGAAGGTCGGAAACAATTATCTCAACCCTGTTGGAAGGAATAGCGATCGGTTCTGGAGTTGCAAAGGCTGCAACTTGAAGCGTCTCGTTAGTTCCGCGCAAACCCAGCTGTCGCGCAACACTTTCTTCCAAATAAGAGCGCTGGCTTCCACTATCCAGCATGGCGAGCACGGTAGTGTGAAGCTTTTTGTCGAAGGAATTGACCACCTTCACTTCAAGACACCAAAGTAGCGCTTGCTCGGGACGTGCGACCTGTTGGGAACTAGCGAACGTTGCTGTCGTTGCCAATGTCTGAACTTTTGGTTCACTCGGCGGTGCAAGGTCTGCCGCTACATGCGACTTGATGATGACAGCCTCTTTGGAATCCGGTTGAGAACGAATAGCTTTGTAACTACAGAGAGCTGGATGATGTTTCCGGCTACATTTGAAACAAGATCGACCCTTACAAGCACTGGCTTGATGGCCATGTCGGAGACATAGAAAACACAATTTTTCCTTCACAACGGCAGCGATAAGGGATTTCGGAGTGGATAGAGTACGACATTCATGCGGTTTGTGGCCGCAGCGATTGCAGAACGGGCAGGTACGTTCACCGTTAGGTTTTCGTTTCTCGGGTGGGGAATGTCGTTTTTCCCCGACATTGAGGTTCATGAGCGCTGAGGTACCAAGATTGAGGTTCACATCTTCTTTCGTTCGCTTTGTACGTTCCGATATCTGATCGTGAGGTAGCGCTCTGGCGATGTTTTCATCCGCAATCACCATTGCTGCAAGATTCTCTCTCATCAGATCGACTGTCCATTGTCTTGTGACCGCTTTCGCCTGTTCAAGTTTCTCGAGGACTCTTTTGGGAAGTTTACGTTCAATGATACGCTGAATGGGGCGCGTATTCGTCGGTTCGCCCTGATGGGCCAATAATTCCAATATGCGGTCAATATTTTCGGTTAGCTCCGCCAGCTGTCCTTCACGTGCCCGGGGTAGGTCGTCAAGTTCATCATACAAAGCGTTCACAATAGCTTCCGAACGTTTATAACGTTTCTTGAGGGCATCCACAACAGTAGTATAACCATGTGTGCGTAGTGCATAAGCACCTATGAGAGTTGCTGCACTCCCTTTCAAGCAGCTTTTGAGGTACATGAGCTTTTGGAGCTCTGGGATGGGCTGAGAATCAATAGCCGATTGATACCAGTCCCAAAATGCGGGCCAGTCTTGCAGCCGACTGTTGAAAGTTTTAAGGTCCATTTTTGGAAGATGAACTGTACTAGCCGCCACGTTCGTTGGAGGCGGATTCGTAAGAGAGGGTACTGATGAGAGCTCTCGAAGCGTTTGTTCAATTTGCTGAATGTTCGCCGAAATTGTAACTGCTCTTTCTCTGGCCAGCTCGAGGGTATACAGAAATTCGTCAGTTTGAGACTTGCGAAAGAGTTCAAGCTCACGTTCGCGGTCGATATCGGCCCTCTGTAAAAGCTCGAGCCACTGATCTTCGCGTTTGGACAAGAGTGCGATGGCTTCTTGGAGCTGTTGCAGTGCATACTGGTGCGCCGCCAGTGAGTTCTGGAGCTGGTGCTGCACTTCTCGTTGAGGGGCTCCAGGTGCAGGTTGCTGGAGGATTGGCAGGTTGGCTAAGATGCGCTGTAGACGAGCGTGTGTGGGTCCCGCTGCCTGACGAATTCCGCCACTCATCTTGGCTTCAAGTGGTAAGTGAAGATTCGGAGCAGAAGTGAAGGTACAGACTGAATTTCGATTCTCGCTCGCTCGTTGCAAGAGACTTCCGTTGATTGGAAGACTTCGGTTCGTTCAAGGTCCTGGGTTCGAGGTGGGTTCAGCCTCCATATAAAGAGAAAATATTGGTACAACGAAGATGAACGCACTATAGCGTTGGGATGGTGATGACGATAATGATGGTGAAGACACAGAGAGAGAGATAGATAGATAGAGCGAGTGAATGAATGCCATAGCCGTTTCGAGGGCTGCTTATATAGCCCTCGAAACGTCATAGACATGTTCATTCATTTACAATCACGATCTGAAACAAATATCTTCTTTTCGCTGCACTTTGTCGAAACGGCATAGTTACCGATCAGAAACGGGGCGATTCATCGGTTGAGATGAATACTGATCTAGCGGCACGTGCTTGACGCCGGAAGTCGACCGAT
The DNA here is from genome assembly GCA_013433145.1 of Ascaris suum. NCBI lineage: Eukaryota > Metazoa > Nematoda > Chromadorea > Rhabditida > Ascarididae > Ascaris > Ascaris suum. The sequence goes on from CM024175.1 coordinate 4,942,346, forward strand.
TCATCGTCGATGCTTTCTTCGCTTTCGCGACAATTCGCATATAGATTAGTTGTTATCCTTCAATATGAGAAGAAATTTTCGAGAGGACTAGGCATTCTCATAACGCATCATCTCGGATTATCTTGAGGCATATTAGGTTCTTATGGGATGCACGCGTTTCCTTTTAAGCACAAATTGATTACAAAATTTTCTCTCATAAAATGTGACGAGATGTTCCATATATTAACAGAACTTAGCAGCTCTTTATAACGAAAATGCTCCATTATGAGTCAACTTTTGCTCTCTTAGCATATTTATTCATTCACACTGATTTCTAATCATTATGATGAATTTTTATTATCCCATAGTATTAGCGCCTCTTCTGTGAGCAGATACAGTTTTAATTAAGAAAGTCCGATCGAACATGACGAGCTACTTCATTAAGACCTGAAGCCTTTGTCAAGGCCTATCACTTTAAAGGGTTCGTAGCAATTGTAAGTAAAAATCTCTATTGTTTCTGCTGCCACGAAACTAAGCCTCTGACAAATGGCATCCAATGAATTGAACTGAATTTAAGGCTTAATAGTACTCCCACCTCAGGACTGAAGATTTTTAAACAGTGACCTTTAACGTTCACTAATACTGCAACATTTTTTTGTCATTAGAATGAGCGCAGTTGCCTCCTCACCGCTGTTTCTCAGCTTTCATTTGGTTCTACGAAACTTATCGGTCGTTGTGAATTTGTGGCTGCACTGGGAAACACCGATGAGGAAAACTTGACATGAGCTGGTGGAGTGGAATGTTTCTCGAGCCATTTTTTCTAGCTTTTAGTAATGTTGAACTCAGATGGCGTTACCTTGGGAACAGAGCCAGTGTAAAAGCTTCACATCTTCTGGGGTTTTTTCTCTTGTTCTATACATTCACTAGAGCAGTGCACATTTGGAGGGCCCTTCATTTGGGCATAGATTTCCCACTAAAGCTGATGCGCTAATTTCTCTAGTATTCTACGGAATATACATTTCCTTTCTTCAATCAAAAAATAACATACATATCTAAACTTCGAAAACCAAAGTTTAATGATTTCAGGTCGCAAGAGGACTCTACGAAGTATATTGCTGCGGACTATTTTGCTGTTCAGGGAGGTGCGGGCCTAGGGAATATTCTTTTCGAATTCATCTCGGTTATTGGCATAGCAAGATCTGTAGGCAGGTGAGAGGTGCATTTTTCTTCAACTCTTTTATCTGCTCGGATGATAATTGTATCCTCCGTTAGCCTCATACTGAAATCCGATGTTTCTATGCCATAAAATCAGCATAAACTGATAGGTTTGCAATCGAATGCCCTTCTAAGATGCAATACTAGCCTTTCCAGGCCATATAAGGAGCACAGCAAGAGAAAGCTGAATAGTGCCGCAGGCAGATCGAACCTTGATCTCTTTTCATATGTTGCAATTAAGACGTTTCTTCTAAAAAATGATCTGATTTCATAGTCGGCGAGCTGTGAATATCTTTTCGGGTTTATTTTATTCTATGCCTTAGTCGGACAAGAAGCATAAAGTCCATGTTGGGTATACACATACCTTCAATTGTTGCCAGTTCATATGAACTCATGCTGAACACAACCGGTATCATATCCGTCGCCATATTCGTTAATCCTCGTAATGATTTTGAGTTTAGTGCAAATGAATGCAGTCGTTCCCACAAGGGATTTTGGTAGTATTTGAAAACTGCATAAAACACTAGGCAGGTTTTCAAGAACGAGTCGAGTGCGATGTGTGTTCGCGCGATCTAGCACCGTTTATTATACGAGCTGAACGTAAAAATATCGAGAACGATGCAAAGTATCATCTCATATATTTCTGCTTTTACATAGTTTTCAGCGATTTAATGCGGCGATATTTTTTTCATCCACTTTCAGAGACTAGCGAATCGCTTTGTTGGAAAGTCGACCCATTAGTTGTCGAAAATGAAGTGTTCTGAAGTCTGCTAAACACTGTTAGCATTTTGAGGTGATGGAAACAGCTATGTGAATAGCTGTTTCCGTGCACTCGTCGATTTGGCTCTTTCTTTTATTTAGTCCTCTTACCAAATGCAGATTATTTGTTTTGATTTTCAATTAGTCAAGCAATCATTTCATTTATAAATACGTCAAAGCGCATAAAACCCATGAAAATGAAAAAAAAAAACATTTTGAGCAGATATGCGAATGGCGATCCAAATCAATTAGTATCCGCGTTCGCAACGCAAAAAAAGGTTACAATTTGTTAAACTAGAAGTAAATAGAAACCCATTTTTAGCATGGATCAATTAGTATCCGCGTTCGCAACGCAAAAGAGGCTGCAATTTTTTAAACTAGAAGTAAATAGAAACCCATTTTTAGCGTAGATCATATCCTCAGGCAGTTCAGATAATGCTTTCTGAGTTGGTTCACAGAAATACGAACGTCGCTGAACTGCACGAAGAATTGCTGCGTTCTTTAGATTTGCGACAAAGTTTCTTCTGTATAGCGATCATCTTGCTTTGGCAACACAGTGGCTTGTAGAACCGACTATAGAAATTTACATGGCAATTTACTGTATAGATGGAACTGATTACTGATTGCTCTGCAACCTCATATATTCGAAAATCGCTTTTTTCACTGATCGAATGCCTGAATCGCTGTTTTCATCAGTATGAAATTCATTCCACCGATACCCACTGATTTTCCAATGGTGTTCAAACTATGTTAATCTCGAAGTGCGGAAGATTAGATAAAGAGTGCTGACTGCCACTCTAGATCATGGTAGCCTTCCACCAATAGCACCATAGGTGCACACTTTTTTTGGATAGCCCTATGACGTGCTGTGTCCTATTTTCATAAAAATATCCCACTTTTTCCGAGATTTAGAAATGAATACATTCGATCGTTTTTAATTCCCGGAATTGCTCCCTATTTGCCACGTTTGCAAATGAATTAAACCGACAAATAGATTTTTCGCATTTCTATGAAGGTTAGAGTGCGATTTCCCGCTTGGATTCAAACACTTACAGCTTTGGTATGCTATGGATTTAAATCAGAAATAGATATGAGCTGATGAGTTGACTGATAAAAACTTTTGCCAAATATTTATCAATAGATAAGTTCCATATGAAACCTGTAAAACTACATAATTTTAGTGTCACTTATGCTATTAGTGCAACAAACTCACATATCGATTATGTTTTAATGTGTTTTAGGCGGTTTAATGCTTAGAAAATCCATCATAGGAATCGATGAATTTATCCTACGAAACGAAATTTATAGGAAGCCCTACATCGGTGCAACAAATTATGTTACAGCCGACAAGTTACACGATTTGAATTCCGTGTTCCCGAATATGGCCAAATATTTTCAAATAAGATTTCCTAGCGTAAGTATCTCCTTATGTATTCCTCGTTTTGTTGCATTTTTTTTTAAAGCTTTCGTCAATCAACTGTGCAATTCCGTCGTCTGTGAAATGCATGCAGCTATTATTGCCGAGAATATATAATTCGCGTAATCGTTGATCGCTGGAAACCAGGCTACACTTTGCTGAAAATACCAACTCTCCACACAAGCAAAGTAATATTGCCGTGTTTTGAATGCTTTCTACGACAACTTCATTTGCATATTCCATAGCAGATTTAAATGTATTTAACTGATCGAAAACCTTTTCAATCAGACGATCAATGATCTGAGAGACATATGATGCTATGCACGATGTTTATACAGGAAACTTTTCATTGATAAAAGGAAGCTGACATATGTTCAGTTAACACGTGATCTAATGACAAGAAAAACGGGCGCAGTGACGTAATGGTGAGTTAGGTATAGATATGAAATGTGCAAAAATGTTCGTGTGCAATGAGATGATTTCAAAGGCTAATATCATGACAAAGAAATGCAATTTCCTACGAAAGAGAGCCGAATGATAGCAAGTGAGCGCTTACTGGACTGCAGCCTTAATTTTGGACTGCTTTTGGTGAGCCTTTCCATGTAGGGTGACTTTCTCCATGAGGGCAGTAGGAGAACGTTGCTATGCATAATCGCTAACATGTTCAACTATAGGTGACACTCTTAATTTGTCTGCCAACCAAATATTTGAAGAAATGTTACCGAAATAAGAAATACCTGAAACATTTGCTTATGAGACGTTTGCTTGGATGGAGCCCGAATGTCTTGCGGAATGGTAGTTTCATGAGTTGTCTTATACGTTTTCAACAGAGGTGAGTATCTCTTGCATTAATGGGAGCCATGTGTGAATTCAGCAACAGAATGAACCGGGTGAGAAAACGGGTCTGTAGGATTGTTCGGCAGCGCATTAAAAAGTCAGTCACAGTGCTCTTGACATTTTTGTTGAAAGGAACATAACATACAACGAAATACTGGCGGTGTTTTTCGCTAGGTCTGTCACTGCCGGCGCCAGCGTAAATTCGCACGAGTGTAGATGCCTAAACCATGAATAACTGTTCCGAGTATCAGTATAGTATTGCGCATTCATAGATAAGATTCGAGCATGAAACTGAGGTGCAATAAATAGCTGTGTTAACAGATGCATTTAATTGCCGGGCGAAACGCAATTTCTGCGGAGCGATCAATTGGAGATGCCACAAAAATCGATCGCAGATTTATGAAGGGTTCCATAAATTAGAAGAACATTCGCAGAGAGCATACAAAAGCACCTTAAATCCTCGGGGATTCAATTACGCGCATTGCAAATAAAAGGGATCCTAGGATGCTTTCTTTTGACGCGGCATTGATGGATTCGAGGAGTTCGGAAACGCTGCTACCTGTTTTACCTCGAAGCCAGCGAGTATTGCTATTGCTCCTCTTTGGACATCACATATTTTTGTATGTTTGGTAGTTTTTCTTGAACAGCTATGCTAAATGGTCTGGTAAAGTCTGCGTTGACGATCGTAGTCTGACACCTTTCATTTATTCTGCATAAATTTGCGATATCGGAATATATATATATATATATATATATATATATATATATATATATATATATATATATATATATATATATATATATAGAGAGAGAGAGAGAGAGAGAGAGAGAGAGAGGCAGGAAATTGCACAGAAACCGATCTAAGGAAAGAATAACAGCCAGCTCTATTCATTTCTAACAAACGTGCTTAACTAGTCATCCTCTCCACGCCTCAGCAAGAAACGGATTCACTAGCCCCACTACAGAAGCTTTAAAAAACTTGAATGAGCATTGTTGAGCTAACGGTATACGATTAAGCCTCCTCACTGTGATAGCGTATTCAGAAGTTGCGCTTCTCATGTCAATTTTTGTGTATGGTTGATAAGAAAGTATTCAAAAATGAGAAACGAAAGGTCAAGCTCAACATCGCACACTTCCCTTATATTTCACTTCGACTCAGATGTAAATAGTCTTTGATAACGTCCATATCGCGTTAATTAATTTACTTTCACGTCATTAGTTATTTACTTTCACCTGAAATAATCAGGTTCCTTTAAAAGAATGCTTTCAACGAAACCAGCGTGGATTGTAACTCGATCTAGTTGAGCCATGCAGTCTTTCAACAACAAACCGATACTATCTGCCGACGATATTGGGAGTTTCAGTGTGAGAATTTACAGATGTCGAGAAGCACAAGAATAAGAACTCAATAGGATCCAATCGAGCATATTCGGCACCATTTTGTGAACCACTGCCTTGTCACATTTTTTTACTATCCATTTCCCCCCTGCAGCTCGGCCTCCTCACTCATACTGTGCTTCCCCACCCCAGTGGCAAAAACTATATATGTATTACATGCTTTATCTCGATAATGCCTTTATTTTTGTGAGAGGGCAATTAGTTGACGAAGTTGTTCGTGTCTTAAAATCATTAACAATAAAGAACAGAGGAGAGTGCGAAAAAATTCGATGAATCACAAAACGTGGTAATGTTTTAGACATCACGTGTTAATATTACAATGGCACCGGGGAAGTGTTGCGTTTACAATGGTATCGGTGAAATCATACGGAACAGTGATGCGCCAGACATCCTTCTGCAAGACGTTTACCTTCAGGTTATCATGGCCTATTGTGTTCTTTTGGCCTATTTTTGCTCGCAGAGAATACAGACATCTATCAGTTTCATCGTTTATCCACTTCACTGAGGGTATACTTATATGAAAAAAATTTCTCTTCTATCCACTCTGCTGTAGAGCTCAAGAATTAAAAGAGCTGTTACCTGGATTAGGACCGTTCACATATTTTTTCAGTATTTTGGAAGCATGCAGTGCAAAAGATATGCCGGTCAGAAAAGGGAAAGCGTTAGATGCAAAAATGAGTGGTTCATCCTTCTCGATATCCAACCTTATCGAAAGAACTAAGAAGAAAGAGAAAAGGCATACCATTCCGTAAACGAAGAGGCGTATCAAAGGAAATGAATGACCTATGCGCTAATATTCCATTCATTCAAATATTCAGGTTTATCAAAAACAACGAAACACGCATAATAAGACTTTCATATTCATCTAAATCTCCAACAAAAAGCACGTTTCTTGCCATTCCCACTGGCGTACAATGATTGAATGGATAACAAGTGATAACAAGTGCAGAGCTTTTGAGGCGCTTTGTAGTGTCTTATTTCGAGGCTGATCGACCATCCCACTATTAATCTAGTTGTTCAGTTTTAATCGAGGCTGACGAATCCATCGTTTTTATTCAGGTCTTGTGGTTTTTTAGTTGGGAAGGTGAACAGATAGACACATATGTAAATATGCACAAATAAAACGTTGTCATACTGAATTCGGCAGCGCAAAATTTTTTAACGTGTGAAACGGTGTAAACATTTGGGCTTCGAACATTGAGAGATGTCGCGGTTCAATGCGCACAAGCAACATCTTTCTGTTCGAGAGGTGCTTACAGACCAGGTTTTGAGTTGGGTTATTTTCCATTCAGGCAATGCACCAATGGGTCCAAGCATAAAGACAAAACCACACATAAATTCATATACTCGTTATATATTGCTTTTTTGCAACTTTTATGCACGCAGGGACATTACGTAGCTAGAGCACCGCGATACGTGGCATGTCGTGCGTGAAAGGTAACCAACTCATGCTGCGTTCTCCAGCATACAATCAAGCGGTCTAACAGTGGTTACACGTTCGCATCGCTTTTCACATCTTTGTCTATTCTGTAGCTTTGCAATATCTCACACATACCTCTGCATTATGAGCCCCCATATATGGAGCTGTTGATTGATTTCCACGGCTTATGTGCTTTCATTTGATGACATTTGATGACATTTTCATTTGCGTCAATGACATTTGCAATGAGCATTTGAAAAAGATTATAATATTGTTATAAGCCTAAAAAGTTGGTTAACACAGAGGCAGTGTCGCCGACTTGATTAAATGCATAGTTTCTTTAACGTTGCTCAATGCGCTACCAAAAAGGAATATCTCAGATGAAGAAAGTCGTTGTTTTCTTCCATATTCCCCAATTTTCTGAACCTCTCAGACGATGCTACAGACAAGAAAAGCAACCAAAAAATATTTCATTATTTCAGAGTTTTAAATACTTTCGAAATATCTCAGATGAGATTCGATCGTCAATTCTCTTCTTAAGCGAAAGTATTTCAAAAATCGGTCGAAATGGTCTATTAGGCGGAGTGAGCTTGAGCACAACTAATCACAGGTATGTAGGCCAATACGTTATTGCGTTTAAAAGGCAGAAAGTAGTCAACGTATATTGGTAGTGTGGGAAGAAGGATGCGAAAGTGAAGATTAAAAGCAACCACTCATTCCTAATTGCAGCTGCAGATATCTCACTGCCGTTCGCGTAGCACTTCAATTTTCCGTATCAACGAAATAATCCTCTTCTAATGTCGCCCATATTTGCTCTTTGCCAATATTTTCCACTTTCAGCAACGTGAATTTGAATTCTGCTCATTTTCTCAACGAATTCGTTTGTAAAGTGGATATAGATTTATGTGAGGTTAGAGATGCACTAACGGTTTATTGATGGCTAACAAAATTCCCGTCTTCATATGTTTTTATTTTTAACAGAATGCTCGTTGCAAACCCCTATGAGACGAAAATAGTTATTCGTTAAGGATGAAGAAAGCTTTTCACCACAAATTACGATTTGCCGTGTTTCTCTGTAAGCAGTTCGCAACGTTTTATTGCACAGTTGAATATCTACTCGAATCAAGCATTTTAGGCTTTGCGTTCACATACGAAGGGGTGATTTTATTGCCTCCTCATTTCATATGGAATCGAGAGAGAGTTTCACTGTTTGGGCAGTGAGGCATGTTATTGATGAAAGTAGGTTTTCTCCATTCACATGTGCATTCTTTTCATTTACGCAATTAATTCGTTAAAGAGTAGGTTTTGTCCACGTTCTCCTTATACGAGTGCGGGCATGATCTCAACATCCGTGAAACAAATGAAACAAATGAGAAACGACTAAAAAGTGGCTCACATATTCCTCTTTAGGTGACCTTCATGATCATTCGATATGACTGTAGAAAAATGTTCGAACCATTAGAACATTATCTGTAATACCAAACACAAATTTCTTGTACTGTCTTGTCATTTCACGCCGAGGAGATGCATCCCGCTGCAATGATGCTTTACTGCATATTTTTGTACATCGTATCGTCCTCATGACTGTTAACATAAAAAGGATTGACGAAGGGAAATTAATAGTACGGTACGAGTTTGGATAAATGCCACAAAGCACTTTAAAGAGCAAATAGGCAGCGTTGTGATTGATATTTTCATCGTGAAATGCTCTGACAGAAGTCCTGTTTCTTTAAAATTTTTGTATCTGGCATGAATATGGATATTAAAAGTTACGTTCGCCGAACATGAAATTCATAAATGGCACCCCAATTCTCGAAAATGTTGAGAAGCACCGTGCCTGTAGCATCAGGTAATGGGCAGGTTCCTGGTGATGTTGCAACTTGGCAGATGCGAAGTCTTACTGGACAAAGCGCAGCTCCACATTCCTAAATTAACAAGCGCAAGGACAAATACTCAGCCAAGTGCCAGCATTGACAACCGAAAACCACGAAGTATAGTCTCAGTTATATATATATATATATATATATATATATATATATATATATATATATATATATATATATATATATATATATATATATATATATATATATATATATATATATATATATATATATATATATATATATATATATATATATATATCACCTGTTAGTCATTCTGCTACTTACTCGCGAGCTAATTCGACCTCCTTTAAACGGTCGTGAGCAAAAAGTATGCATAGATCATAATCGTAAAATGAGGATGACAGAGGTAGTCAGTGAGTCATCATAGTGACATATTCCACTGAAGCGGTACAAGAAATAGACAATGCATTGGTTGGGTTCTGCAGCCATCATTATGCCCTTAGGCACTTTGTTTGCACCAACACCATCTGTATGCGGCTTAATTCTCCAGATATTTTGAAGCTTTTAACATGAGAGGACGAAAAGTCCATGTAAATATGGAAAGAATTTCTTCTTGAGGTTCATACACTTGCCAAATCAAACTTTTCTAAATGGTATAGTGAGCCGAGACGACAGGTCAATCATTGTTACAGCCTCATGTTTTGTTTGCCCTCGAATCCTGCTGAGATAATGGATGTTACACTAGAAGATTCTTAATCACTCAAATGTCTTGCAAATTTGCCAAAATTTCTCAGTGTCAAAAACTCATGGCGAATGTAATTGATGAATTTTAAAGAGCATTTAAGATGTTATGCATTGATTTAGGTGGTAGCTGGCAATTACCATTGTTGTAGATGCGCAATTAATGACTCGAAATAGCGATAAACAGTATGCACATTCTGCAAAAGTAACGTGCCATATTGCCACTCTTGCAAAAGAAAAAGTTAAACATAGCTAGCAGCCAGTTACTTTCTCGGCTAAATCGGAACATGTAATACCAAATGCATCTCAACTGCAATACTTATTTTCTGAGCTTTTCAGGCCTGTTCGGGTCGTCTTAGCACATATTTGCATGAGTACCAAATAATACAGAAGAAAATTATTTATTAATGCATAATCGCCGAGGGATTTTAATACAGCAGTTAATTTTCAGTTGCAATTGTCAGCTTGTTCGATTAAATGAGTAGTGAAGAATAAATGAATGAATCTGCAGAGTTGAAAGGAGAGAATGTAACTGTGATACTATTCGGCAATGATCGGATTTGGTCATTGAAAATAACAGAGAAATATTTCAACAGTACACGGATGCAAGGATACGTAACGAATACCATATCTACTATGACGCCAGCCGTTGATTTCGCATTCGTGCAACACAACTGCGATAGCGTTATACTAACAGGTTTTGGTTTACTCTTTAGCGCTAGCTTACTGCTTAACGATTACTAATGCACTGCCAGATGGCATAGATTTGATACCTATGAGGTTGTTGTTTTAGGAAAGCGCCCATTATTGCATTTTTTTTTTCAACTCCGAAGAGGTGCTCATTTCAAAAGATGATAAGAGTTTGCGTTAGATCTAATTCATATCACTCGACCCCACTGTCTGAATTAACCGGTTTTATCTCATATTATGAGTCTTATGTGATTATTCTCATCTAGTCGAGCGCGTGTTGTTCTGTGGCCTTTAGTGAGGACTACTTGTGACGCGAACACTAGTCGTTAACGCAATACGTGCGAATTTTGTTGCAAATCGTTTAAAGCCATAGCTTGACCTCACTATCGAGAACATATCTCTAAGATCAGCCCAGATCGCTTCAGTTGTTATAAAGCATCAAGGTTAAAATGAATAATTCTGTCTTCGACGTTGTATTGCATTCTTTCATCGTAGTACCTCTGAAAGAGTAAACGCCACTCTAATTGTTGGGTAATATAACCTAATTTATCACGACTTCATTCTTCAAAATGACACGCCCACCTAAAGATGCAACCTGAATTAGGAAAACAAACCTGATGTTGAGGCTGATCAGACCTTCGCGAAAAAAAAAGAAAAAATGAACCACCCGTCTATCCTTCGGCTTCTGATTATCCCTCTCCCCTTCTTGGTAAATTGTTGCAAGATATTGGCTTTTCAAGAAGTCGTCCCAATCAGAGATTCCAATCGCACTGGGGAAGTGGGAAATTCACACACTTTGGGAGAAAGCTGTCTAAAACTTCAAAAATTTCTTTGCGCTCGGTGTGTTTTCCTGTCAAAGGAAATCTTCTCAGTTGCTCTTGATGAAATAGGATCATTCCAACGTATTCATCATCGAGTTTCACTTTCATCACGAATAGGTAATTTCCAAGAGCTTGCAATCTTGTGAGGTGTGAGTCGCACCGATAACTATAAGCAGCGGCGACTGAAGAAGAAAGAAGAACAGCCATATGTGCTACACAAGCACGGCATATCGTCATCATGATAGAAGCCACAAGAAGCTTTTCATATCAGTTTTCATTCAATTGCTGAAATACTTCAGAAGAAACTAGAAGGAAACTCAACGCTCCAAAATTCGCTCACTCCGTACGGCCGGTGGCCATTATTCCGGAACCTTTAATCCGGTTCATCGAAAAACTATGCATTCTCCTTCCTATGCACTTTTGCAAATCTGCTCTGTGACAGCGTGTTGTATAATTACCACTTGAGTATCTACGATATGTCCCGTATGTGCATCCGTCTGTCCGGTCGTATCTACTCGGAAATCACTGATCGTACAGTCACAAAATTTCATATTTCTATAGTACGCAACAGGACGGCCGTCCGTACGGTAACTGACATTAATCCACCAGCCATGAAAGAAGCTGCAGCCATTTAAAGGAGCCAAATGTCTACATGGATCTCACGCTAGTCGGATTTACATTCTATACTGATTCGGTTAGAGAGGAGTGTTCATTCGCAAAGGGTGTCTAACGCAGCCGGATCTGGAGAAATATGTAGGCATTATCACGAATATTTTAATTTTCGTTGGTCACTTGTGAAACTAGTTGGGCGGATGGGCTCTATGCAGAAACGCATATCGTGACAATTCCTTCGCTAAGCGTCTTGCCCAGTTTAGCTCTGATAAATGCATTTCCCACAAGTCAACGCTTACACCTCCATATCCTCCAACGACTCTCTTGTGTGGTTAATAAAAAGTGAGTCATAAATTCGAGTTCAGTTATGCGAAGAGATGGCGCTGCCAGTGGCCACAAAATTTGACGACCATGGTTTCTCCGTTTGTTTCAGTCCCAAGATATATAACTGTACCAGCAACGTTCATATGCATGTCCTATTCATGCACTTTTGCATGCTCTTTTCTCGGCCAAGTGAAGCATGGGAATTAAAAATTCCGTCGTGATAACAGTGCAAGCATAGTGATGTTTTCTGTTGGCGCTTTCTTCATGCTTTGCTTCGTATGATTCCTTCATATCGCCGATTATATCAGTACTGCCGAAAGTAAAAAACTCGAAAAGGCTGGTCATTTGCAGCATCCGCATCAACATTCGGCTGGTGGTCCGCATTCCTAGCGGGCCCTCGAAAGAACATTTACTACAACAGTGTTTTTTCGAAACCGAATGGAGTCGAGGGGGTATTCAACGCGACCGACTTCTTCCTACCAGAATGGATCCCTCTGACTATGCCTTCTGACTTTAGGCTTCCACCATCTTGAGCAATGGTGTGCAGCATTTCGAGGAGCAGCGGAGCCGAATTTGCAAATACGGGTTAAGCGTCTGCTTAAGTCGAATTGTTTGATAATAATTGTGTGAACGAATATGTACTCCAAAATAAATGAAATGCAAAAAAATGAAGTCATCTCATAATTTGTTGTCTGAACAGCTGGAAGAATTTAATGGGTGAACATCTATGGGAACAGTGAGAGCATAGAACCATAGTTTACACCTTCGAGACCCTCCAGACAATTATGTCCGTGTTCAGGTGAAATCTTGTATTAGGCGCTATTCTAAGTACTTCGAGAACAGTAACTGCGATGTGCTATCAAATAACTTTCCGTTAAACCGCATCTCGCAGTACGGTCCCATTAATCTTGAGCCGTAATTTCGTAGGACGCTTGAAAAAAATCAATTTTGAGGCACATTAGTTTACTCGATATTATCACTGATAACCAGCATAGTTTTCTTAGGCGAGAGCTTACGCTCAACTGGCTTCTGACATCATTCTTAACTGTCACACAGTTCTCAATGACGGTCTCCAAATAATGACTTCGCTAAAGCTTTGATGCTGCATTTCAATGGTAACTATTGCTGAGGCTGAACAATTATGGAAAAAATTAGCCTCGTAAAAATTTCTGCTTCATGCTGTCCTAAGTGTGGTTACAGGGGGATGGGGCAGTGTTTCTACTTGGCCTTTATTTCTTCCATGCGTGAGTGACCATCTAGGGCTTACTGTGCTATTGCAAACATTACTCCGACGATCCAAAGATATATGGACCCACTGCCGGGACGCTATTTCGTTACAGAGTGATAGATGAAGACTGCTCTCGTTGGAGACATGGTCACAACTCGGACAGCCTAACATATTCCTCTTTTGATTTCATTGTTGTTCCCATATTTGATTCCTGACTATGTGAAGTAACTAAAACCTCTCATATATTGCCCTAAGTGCCATCTGAAGCAATAATGATTTGTTCTTTGTGCGCACAATGTAATAGTTCTAAATACTTCAACTGTATATGAACATTCTCGTTACGATTTTCTATTTTCGCTTTGGTCGGATTTTTAAACGCACAAGCATACTTTCTCCATCGTAAAATAAGAATATGCTTTTCCCGTTGAAATTTATAATATGCAAATTTGTATGCAAATTTAAACCGCTCTCTTCGTTGCTATTGCAATCACATGTATTCCGAAACGCTTTAGAAAATGCAACAGTAATTCTTGAAGAGAATTCATTTATCGTTAATTCACTGTAAGCTGTCCACTTCACTGCTCACTTCCATTTGTTCAAATGTCCCAAAATGGGAAAATATGCAAATTGCATGTGATCCCATGAAGGTGGCTGATAAGTCGTTTATTTTTAAAAAAATCGATAAAATAGGATTTGACGGTGATTAAGATTTAAATGAAAAGATTGAGCAATAAAAGAATCTCAGTTTTCTCGTAGTTTGCCGGAAAATTAAATCCAAAATTTCCACCATCAATATTCCCAGTCAGCCGAAAATCTCATTTGCACATTTGTGGCAAAGTTTTCTGTTTACTTATTCGGTGATTTGTTACATTCGTATTATGCGGAATAATATTCGGTCATTTGCGTTGATTTTTTTTTATGATGGGATGCTTTTAATGTGCTGTTTTTTATTGCCTTTTATCGGTGCATAGTGCTAATTTCATGCAACATTGTTTCATCAGCTCAAACGGTTTCTTTCATTTCTTTTTTTATTGAAAACCTCTTTCTCTTTGACATATTTTATCATTGTGAGTTGGATTGTTTCTTTCTTCATCGCATGTTGACTAAAAATACTTAAGGGTTTTTGCAGAGGACTATGAGAGGAAAAGATGGAAAGCTTAGCTCTCAGAATGAATGAAATCTATTCGAAGGAAGAGAATGCATAGAAAATGCAATGCTACAACAATTAATGGCAACTCGAAAGCTATGTAAACAAAGGTTAAAGAAAATTTTTGAACGTTAAAACAGGCAATGCTTATGGGAAGGCATATTCGAACACTTCGCAGATCAATGCACGAGATCAACGAATACATTTATGGCGAGCAAGTTTTGAAAACAGAAAAATTGCCTGCTTCTGCAAACATGGCAGAGATCCTTTCGATGCTCAATAACTCTGTTCTGGTAACTGTGCACTTGAGGTTTTAACTGCAAATTACATCGATCGGTAGGTCATTCTCAAGGAGGAGTGGAGGGAGAGAGGAAATTTCCTCAAATACTACATGGGGACCAACGGCAGAGTGCGTTAAAACATTGTTTTGAGTCTACGTTAACGCGTCGATGATCCATTGACTGAGGACAGAAGTCTTAGTTGTCAGTTACAACTTGTTTTCTAATGACCGCACACAATAGGAAAATCTCGGCGAGTGAAAGCTTTTTAAGCATATTCGATAGCTTAATAACGGCGATAACGCGAAACGACCGGAATATAAACGACACTGGACAATGGGGGGACAGTAAATAACGTTGGCCTTGTTTGTTACTCTAAACGCCATAGCTGAAATCCTGGAACAATAGACATTCCATTTAGGTATGGAACAAATTTAGATTGTAAGACCACCGACCATATCACGTGATGTTCGCATTTGAGCAGCATTCAGTTTTGTCTAGTATCCATGAGGAGAACTCATACGAAAGAGATGAAACTTATGTGACGAGATATTTAGCCGCCATGTTCACTAAACCTTTTAAGAACTGTTTTGCAACTCAGTTAAATCGAGCGGAAAGTCTCGCAGATGGTGACTGATTTTGAAATCATTAGCAAACAATCTGTACGCTATTATAATGTTATGGAAGATGTCGTTCACATCAAAAAGAGGTGACATCTGTTACATTTCCTTACGCAATGCCTTTTTATTAATGAGCATCACAGAACAACTTTTCCACCCAATATATTGGAACATCGATTTCCAAGGAAAGCTTCCATTGATGAAGTGCGATCACTTCTCTGCAAAAACCTTCGAAACTCATAACACCTTCGAATATGCTATTAACCGTGGAATGTGCATGCACTGTGAGCAGCTAACAGAGCCCTATTTACGCCAGTTTATCATTCTAGAATAGAAATGTTGCAATAAATCTCAAAATATATCACGATGAAGGAAGATTTCGCAGACGAAATTCGAAATATTTTAAAGAGCATTGGAACCTCTATCAGAATCAATCATAACCAGAGATAAAAACAGAAATTTTTTATTATTTCTTATATGACGTGCAATAGAGACGAATTGCAACGTCGAATAAATGAAAGATGCCTTGTCTATGCTTAAAAGAGATGGTCGGGATACCAGTATAAGTAGTGGAGACTATCGAGGCAGATATCGCTAATTCTTGGAAGTGCCTTATCAAACATCCTGTTTTGCAGTGTACATGTTGATTTTCATGTTGAAGCGAAGTGCGCCATTCATTAACTCGATGTCGTTATCGCAGTGCCGAGTATCCGCAGCCTGCAGCCTCACATCCTATTTCTTTTGCGCCACCTCATAGGTGGGGCCATGTTCGTGAACACATATGACAACTACTCACATTGATCAGTGATCTCAACTACTTTGCCACAGAACTGTGATGTATGCGAAAGGCAGTGAAAGCGATGAGAACCGATCGAATTTCCTGGTGATAGTGTTCCGTTCCCGTGATCCAATGCGCAAATGCTCTGAAAACCAAGACGAATAGCAGATGATGCCACGCTTTACTATTGGAATCTGTCTTGTACGAAATAAGGATGCCCGCAGCAGTTTTTGATGTCACCGGACTGTGTAAAAGAGTATGCAAAAATACGTTTCCCGTTCCCCTCTAAACAGTCACAATTGCAACACCACAGCTCATGCAGTAAACAAACTGTTGATGAGTCATCAGTCGACTAAACTGGTAGCCTGCATTGCAGAATGTGCAGATTTTCGATTCGAGGATATTTTACCTTCGGAAGCCTTTAGGATCGAGGAATTCCTTACGCTTACTTGTGTAGTTGCGATCACCTCTGGCTATAACCACCACTTCTATGCCTGGCTTCTAATCGAGTTGAACATATGGCTTCACATATGTGTATAATGCCTGGCTTCACATATGTGTATAATACATACATGCATATATGTACAATATATATATACATATGTATGTATATGTGTATATGTTTGTATGTACATTTATATATAAATATACAATATGCAAGTATGTAATGTTTTCCCGTCTCCCAATCAATTTCCCTTATTTGCTTGTTCCTTAAATTTTCATGCCCTGCTGTTATAGAAGGAGGTGGCATTGGTTCAGGCGTTGAACTTGGAAACCAGTTTTGCTTATCACAACAAGCCAAATCGGCAGCGCAGTTGGCCCAACTTGAGAATGCCGTTGATATCAAGGTTCTTCGACGTTCTTTTTCTCGCTTCCTGCACTCGGAATATGTGATAATAAATAGGTGTTTGCACAGCTGTCATCACTGAAGCGATTTAGCCGCGAGCCTTAGATGGCAGATGCTAATGTGCTGAAACACTGTGATGATAAGGTAGTCAACACATAGACGGACAAATTAATCGCATAATGCAATTGAAACATCCGAAAATATAATTGTGACTTCAGCAGAATATAGCAGCATAAAATTAATCTAGCAGTTATAAGAAGGAGTTCTCATTAATCGATTGTGTCACTAAAGGCCGCAATTAATGCAGTCGTCGCTTTGTGCATTCGTTCTTCTTCGAGAGGGATTTTTGCTTCAGATCGCGTCGATTCGAAATATCTCTTTAGACTGCGTTGTTAGATATTATGACCATGAACATGTTTTGTGCAACCCTGACTCAAGTCCCTTATCGCATTTCATATTCCCCAACATTATCATATCATAAATAAGTCTAGTGCCATTTGAGCGAGCAAAGGGTGCAAGGAGTAGGGATGAACCGAACCTTCGCGTTAACCACCTCCGGTTAGAGAATTTTACGATCGCACTATTGCATTGTATTTCTTGATAAAACTATTCATGTCAGCGCGAGTTAGACCCTTTACTTAACTGGCAGCAAGCAAGAGTTGAATGGTGGTAATGCGCTATCCTAGATTTTCGATACTTGGAGTGCATCATTTCTGGAAAGCTAGCAGACGGTGACAGCTCGGACATTTCTTGCTTGAAAATTTTCCCGAAGAAGTTTTAAAAAGCGGCATCGATTGAGTGCGGAAAGAGGTTTCGGGTTTACCGATATGCATTCTAAGTGTGTTGCAGTAGTGTTACGGGAAGTGTTTCATTGGGAAGATTGCACATGCGAGCTCTAATTCTTGCTGCTGCTTGCAATTTTCAATAATTCCACTATTGTTGCGTTAATACAACTACATGCCTACCCAAGTTTGCCGCCAGTATAGGTCATATTTATAATGAAGTTTTTTGATGCGAGAACTGTGTCATATTTGAAGGGAATTGTTTACTTAAGGTGGAGAATTTCGATATAACCGCTCAAGGGCGAACATTATTCCATAAAGCGGATCTGACGATCGCATTTGGAAGGCGTTATGGTCTTGTTGGACCCAACGGGTTAGTTTTTTTCATTCATTACTATCGAGCATTGACAGCTGTTACCGAGCATTTATTTAGCTATAATCGTATTCAATCGCTTAGAGTTTTTAGTATCACTATTTAGCAGCCATAAATAATGAGTGCTGATTATTCCCACTCAAAGACTTTTATTTATTCAATTAATTTCAGTTATGCTTATGACGTCTGAATGGTGTCCTTGGGAACCGTTTATCGTTCATCAGCTTTTCTTATGTAATGTTGTTCGCTGTGTTGATCAGCGCTCCAAGTGCCTCAAGGAAGTCCTTTGGTTACAGTCCATCTCCTTGTTTACGCCAGTTGAGTTCTTTGCTTTGAAAACTGGAGCTTTATTGATTTTTTCTTGGAAATCTGTACTCTTGATAAACCATTTTAAATTAGCTTAATAGTTTGTCTCATTTTCTTCTACAGTCCTCAGTTTCAATTGGTGTTTTTTAGGGTGGGAGGGGAAGGGATGGCCATGGCAAGCTTCAGTCAAATTGTCAAGCTTCATTATTTTCGTTCAAGAAATGCGCATTTATGTATTGATCCTGCTTAAGTTTAAGTGCAGTCAGAAAAAAAATAAAGAGAAGCAGCGTTTTTTCCCGTATTTGCTCACCCACCACTCTCATGCAGCGGAAGCCGTTGTGTCAGGAGTGAGGTAGTGCGAATATGTGTTCGGTCATTCTCTCCATTTTTATTCGTCACGTGGACCGTGACGATCCAAATCTCATTTTCATATTTG
This sequence comes from Ascaris suum, assembly GCA_013433145.1. Classification (NCBI taxonomy): domain Eukaryota; kingdom Metazoa; phylum Nematoda; class Chromadorea; order Rhabditida; family Ascarididae; genus Ascaris; species Ascaris suum. The sequence goes on from CM024175.1 coordinate 4,961,201, forward strand.
ACTCATGAATTGGCGACTTTTCATATTGAAATTTTTCATATTGTCGAGTGCTCTTATCATAGAGCACATATATCATCCGAATATTACGTATATCATAAGGGCACAGCTCCTATGTGACGTGCGTGAACGATTCACAAAGGAAGAAGAGGCATCTGCACGAGTCATGCTCCAGAAACTTGCCTGCTAGGATGAGACCAAACTCACTCGCAACATTTCAACGATACTTTCCTATGGACAGTCTAATGCATTCTATGACGTCCACCGAGTCCCCTCCAACATGTGCAAAATTTGTTTCGACTGGTCAACGGATAGCACTTGAGTAACGAAACAAACGCTTTGAAAAAAAAGTGACGTGAGACGATGAGTTTAATATCGCCTTTCACGTCGAAACGTCAGCGGTGTTTGCCAATGCAGAGATTGATATGACGCTTTTCCATGCCGAAAGAGCCACGCCGCTACATCAGCCAGTCATTTCGCCGTAACGACACATGCAGTACTCATGGCATGATGGGAACATCGCACCGTTACAACGGATTGGTTCAATGAAACAAAAAATATCGATACTTGCAAAAAAACGTTGAGGAAATATAAGAATCTTGGTTTTTAAAGGACAAAACGACAGTTCAGTGAGGATCTTAGATGAGAGGTGCATCGTTACCGACGACGTCTTTTTCTTTATTCTCCACTAAGCGAATTGTCGCATCTCCAAGAGTTGCAAACTTCAACGCATTTTCACTCTCAACAGTCGGCGCCTTTTGCCCCGATGCATTGCTTATTTTTGTGGTGCTCTTCCCACCTGCCTCAAAAACGATGACAATCCTTTGATGAGGTTGGCGGATTTTTCAGCAACAATAATCTCGCACATCGTCCAGCAGCGAACATGAGCGTAGACACAATCGAAATGCAAATAATTGCAAGTATGCAAACGAAACAAGTCCATTGTAAATGCAAATCTGAAACTTCGCAGAGTACGTGAAAAATCCTCAGCGGAAATGCTTTGCGCGCCGTAACGAAAATAATTCCGTTGCATTGATCCATCCATTTATCGACTGCTATCTTTTCACACAAATTCACGTGGGAAAATTTCACAACTATTTCCATGCCTTGTGAAGTTTCCACAAGTTTTCTGCAGCACTGATGATTCTCTATGGTTTTCATATATCGGTGAATTTGTTATCTTTAGAGCTTTAAATATTTCGCGAATATTTCAAACGAGATACGATCTTCTATTCTGGTTATGGGTGAATCTCTCCACGAACTTGCCGCCACAAAATTGTTTCAACGATCAGTTGTGAATAGCAAAGATTACAAGTTAGTGAAATTACTACACTCTTTTGTGAGCAATATGACTTCAATATTATTACTAAATCGATTTTCAAAAATATACGAGAATCGATGTGTGGAGGATGCATTTCAAGAAATCGGGCGGATATGATAAGGGCAGCATTTCCATGTTGGTATTGGTCTTAATTCAACTTGAAGGCGTTTCCTCAGAAAAGCCAAACTTTGAAAGTTGCTCTCAACTCATCATTTATCCCAGTAAAATTTTTCGCATTTCAAGTCAGCTGAAAGGATGTTCGAATGATTGGAATGGCAGATAATAATTCATTAATAAGCAGTGATTCAGGCTTTGCGTGCATACGCGACGCGGTGATTTCGTCTACTCGAAAGCTCATCAAGAATCAACTGAATTCTTCACCGTCAATTCAATCAGTTATATCGCCGATAGTAGTAAGCTATAAGTTTCGTTGGCACCAATCTGATATGAATAGAGATGCAAGTGCAAATTGACACCGACGATTTTGCGAGGAGATAAGGCTTATAGATAGCAGCCTCCATTATTCGAATAGCTGCAAAACTTCCACCTGCATCACGCTGTCGAATTTGTTCAATAGAACAACGAAAAATTTTCAATTTTTCTTCTCTCTTGCCTTTCAGTTCTCTACCAAGCTATTAGACCGAAAAGTGTTTCTCAATTCACACATTGCGATAGAAAAAAAGGGGAATTTAGGTGGTTTCATCAAAGTGAGCAAATTTAAACGCACACTTGTTCAATCAGTTGAGCAATGAAGACTACTTGCAATAAGCACGCGTTTTTAAGCAACTACGGTCTCAACTTCCGTGTCCATTAGGCCAGATTTCCAGTAAAAGACATCCAATGAGTTTCAGATTCTGGTTAAGTAGTATGTACAGATCACAAAATCATATGAAGGAGCCTCAAAAAACTTTCGATACCCAGAGAATATCAGTTATATCAGAAAGTGAAAAGCTCTATCACGTGCAAACAGGGAGTAGAAATTATAATTGCCTTCACGAAGTGTCCTGCGGGTTTGTAATGTGCATTTTACTTTCTCGCTTTGCTCGAAGGAATCCATACACAGTATAAAGCCGCAGGTGCACTTCGTAGAGGAGGACAAGAGCAATTTTTGTAGTTGCTTCGGATTGCAGAAATATAGTGATCAATTTTACCGATGAAGAACTGCAGTCTTTCTTTCGGCTATTGTGCCAATAATATGAAGGTAAAGAAACGTGAGCAGTTGAAATTCGTGTGATAATGTAGTATCTTGAATGTTTTAAATAGATCCATTGCGAGCCAGTTGGATTGAATTTTGAGAACAACTCGCGAATGACGTTCATGAGAGGACTATAGGCGCTAAATTTACTAATGTTCCGCTAACACCTATGAAGCAGAGGAGATGCATTTGAATATTAAAGTTATAAGTTCTAGTGTCATAATCAGATATTGAAGCAGTGTAAATTCCTTAATCATGATAAGCTTTTGCCTTCAGTAGCCTCAAGAAATTTGGCTGTGCGCAGTATACACTGCTCTCTAGAAATCTAGGAACTGAATCCCAATCGTTTGCGCCTCTAAGGTTGCGTTAATTCAGTTTGTTAAGCTCCCGAGAATTGAGCAGTCGCTCTCCCTTGAATGCCCAAACGCTGGGCAGTTGATAAAACATTTATGTATCAAGGTGTATGTAAACGGAACAAAATTGTTGTTATTTCAAAAAGCGAATGCCCCAATCGCAAATGCACCTTTCGCCATGAATCATGGAGACGAAGTGGGCGCCTCATGCAGTTGAGAGCAAGAAGTCCGCTGACCAGTTATCTAGTTGCTGACAATTTTGGAGTTGGAAATGAAGGGAAGTGTTTGACAAGTGGCAGGAGATTCGCAGAATACCGTCACGGGATCCGATCATGCTAAGAGATTAGGCAGTTCGTCTGCAGGAGCTTATTAAATCTACGCATTTATTCCCGCAGTGCACCTCTGCAAGGCATTAACAGTAGCGAAGAGTAACTTCTGAATAGTTGAAGCACAATTGCTGACAATGATCCCCGTTTCTAACAACTCGTCGGCATTTTCTTTTCTGTTAGGAAGTAACCTGTAGTTAGCAGTCAGGAGAACTTTTATCGTCATGCGGCGTTTTTTAATTCAATCTTCCGTAGTTATTTCAGTTCAAAGAAGACGGCGAGTCACAGTATTACTGTTTGGCGACGACTATAGTTGGAACAGCAACCTAACTACAAAATTCTCCAACGCTTCCTTATCAGTGCACGCTGCATTGCCACTCGCCAATGTTACACCAGTTGTGGATATTGCGTTCTGTAGCCGTCACTGCGATGCAGTTCTTATGACAGGTAACACTGCATTTTGACTGGCCATTTCTGTTAAACAGGTGGCAAGCTCAGGAGTGTTCTCACTATCGTCATTGTTGCATTTCTTGCGAACTCAACGTTACGGAGACTCAAGAAGGTATAAAAGGGACTCATCGATGAGTTTAATTTTTTTTTTCTTCAGTGTTTGTAGTCAAAGTGGTGGGTGTTCAAAGCCAATGAGTTGATAACTATATTTTGTTCAGTGTTTTCTACTACTCGCCAGATCATTCATTTGCCAAAGCACGCTTTTGTAAATGACTTCTTTAACGGGATCAAGTTGGAAATATGCAAACACTGTTCTTCGGTTAACAGCAAAAAGTGTGAAATATGATATGCGATTCTCTTGAATTTCAGCATCGGCGTCCACATTTGGTTGGTGGTTAGCGTATTTGACAAAGCCGGATACGACCATTTATTACAACTCGGTGTTTTCGAAAGCGAATGGCATTGAAAGGGAGTTAAACCCGCAAGACTTCTTCCCACCTCACTGGAAGCCATTAAATCTGACAAAAATGCACAATGGAAGTGTACGTTTCTCGGTGGGATGGAACAAATGAAAACTTCGTTTTATTTTTCTGCTTTGTTGAATACAAATATATATTGCAAAAAAATGACATTAGTGTGATGTTATTACGCGTGTTCCTTAATTTGCATGGCGCCATTAGAGCTCAGCACAGCTCATGTTCAAATGCAATTTTTTCAGAACGCATGACTCAATATTGGCACTGTCGTTCTTCTACCAGAGATAGAGGCATTCCACGTTTTCCACCTCAGGCTTTCCACGGAGCAATACTGACTCTTTTTGACGAGCATTTAAAGCATCCACATGTAAATGACGGACATATGAATGCGAAAAGCATGAAACTAGTTTGAAGATTCACACGTTGGCGCTAACCTGAAGTGTTACATCTCGAGAAGCTGATGTGCTGGAACATCGATATGCACGCAAATCTCTCAGCAGAAATTCCAAATACATATGCAAAATGCAAAACATAGAGTAGAATTCTTGACGCGGAATTGTTTCATAAATTAGAGTGCAAGAAAATATCAGTGCTATGCAGTCACATTCACGAACAGTAGAGAAGCTGCGCACTTTTTAAAATGAGCGATTCGCAGTTTTCAAAGAAAAAGAAAGGCATTCCTTACGTATCTTTCGTTCTCAAGGAGAGACAAATAGGCCAGAAGCAGCGTGCACAAACGATGAGTCCCTTACAGCCAGGTTCTGAATGCAACTATGGAACACCTCAATCCTACTGCCGATTTTAATGCCCTATTGCATAAGCGTATCAACAACCCGATAAACTTAAACGAATTTTTGAAATAGATCGTCCGGTTCCATAGTATGAAATTTCTGAGACACAATCACACATCAACTCGTCATTCTGTTTACTAGCAAAGATCGGATCGGAAGAATTCCTCCGCAATACTCGGAAAACGCGACGTTCTCGAACTGAAATCGCGCTAATCTAAACTTTGCTTCAAATTGGAGGATCATTCGTCGTGACTGACCATGACACGCTAGGATTCGAGCAGCAGATACTGCCACCGATCCAGAAGTCTTATTTTCAACTGCTGTTGGCGAAGCACCGAGCATATCACAAATGACAAGCTGCGCCACAGAGAGAGAAGTTACCACTGGATTCGTGATCATCTGATAAAAAACAAATTCGGTGTTTGCTGAGCACAGAAACGCGCTGCAAACTTGTTAACAGTACCGCGACTGTTGCTTAATCTCACGTCTTTTTGGCTCCGTTTTGACGACGGATTTCCTTATGTCGCATCATTGCCCACGTCTTCTGTTGCTCGCGTAAATATCTTTTTGCTTCATACTTCCTTCTTAATGTGTTATCCTTAATGCTTTCTGAACTGAAACAAAATATCCAAGGTGCACTTTTGGCAGCGCTTCTTCTGTGCAAGAATGGCATGAACTGAATACAGAATATATATATATATATATATATATATATATATATATATATATATATATATATATATATATATATATATATAATATATATATATATATATATATATATATATATATATATATATATTATATATATATATATATATATATATATATATATATATATATATATATATATATATATATATATATATATATATAATGAGGGAAATGAGGAAGAAAATGTGTGATGACCATGAAATTCAAGCCAAGAGGATATTTTAGAAAGAGACTCGGCCATACAAAAAATACGTTTTCTTTGCCATATTGTTTTTTTTTTCAGACGCCGGGCATGTCTGGACTGAGAAGATTTCTCGGTCAACACCTTCATGCCGCCTCCATATAGAGCAAAAAGTTGAGGATTATTTTATTTTTTAGTTGGCACCTCCATAGAGAGTTTCTGATCACTGCTTAATTAGTTATGCAGCGTTACTTTGAAGCTCTTAGGCTACATTTCCTCATTCTTTGAAGTCCTACTGAGATTTAAAAAACAACGTAGACGGATACCAGTTAGTGAAAAGTGAAACAAAGGTTGTCTGTTTCCAAGACAAATGCATGACTTTTGTTGCCGCGTTTGTCATCTCCTGTTAATTATGAAAGCATGTGTCCACGGTTCGTTTGCACTTACTGCGAGACACCCAGTTTTTGTCTTCACGTTATTCCACCTCTGCTTGCACCTGAAATCTCATCTATCTGTAGTAATTGAACGAATCTCAACATATAACTAACTTCCTCTACTCATTTATGTGCTAGTGTGTTTATCAAAAATCGATGACCTTTTCGTATCCAACGAAATTTCCTGGAAAACTGTATCGCTCAAGCTTCGTCTTTCGCCAAAGCAAAAGCTTTCCTTAGTAACTCATTCGAAATTGTTGCCTTCTCTCGATATCAGAAGCCCTACCATAACACATCCTTTGTAGTGTTACAGCGACGGCATCTCCAGAAGACCACCAGGGAATTTTAAAAGGAATTTCTCGTGGAATTGGACGCACATTTAAATGTCTTCAATGAATGCCAGCCTCACCAAGGTGCCGATCGCTTCTGCTAAATGAATATGCAGCCATGTCAATGCGCAAGGAGGCTTTTTATTGATCGGAAAAAGGATTCGAAGTTGCTTTTCCAAAATAGTCATAAGATCCCCTCCACAACCTCACGAAAATTTATTTACTGAGGATGCCGAAAACAAACGCCTGATTGAATTGCTGTTAGCGTTTGACGAATATGCCTGCGGTTTTGCCATGAACGGAATTCTTACCAGGTCTTGTACAAGCACCATTCCTACAATTTGTGCAAAGTGTAGGAAATGAAGCACTAATCAGGCGAAACAGATTTGACCTCCACGTATACAAGTCATTGCCAACTCTTCTATCCGATGAATTAGTCAACTCCCATGTGGGCGGTGTGCTTCTTTGGAGATCCCACAAATGAGTTCACTGCTGCATTGGGCGGGCTTAATTCTCTGGACGTCCTCACTCTTGCACAGCAAAGCGCATTTCGTTGCCGAAATCCTTCTGATCGACGTGAAAGGAAGTCGGGGATAGTTGTTTTCACGAGTCAAGGATTAAAGCCCACCCATTTGGAATTGCAATGGAATATTCCTGCTAAGTTCTGCACTTTCGAATGACACCAAAAATTTATATATGGGATTTTCGCTGCGTTATTTACCGAAACTCACCGAACTCATGCAAGAAGTGTTGTCGTAATTTTGCAATTTGCTCGAACCAATCATATTAGTGTAAATAGTTCTAAAATTTTCCGACACTTGACTATAAGTCACATTAAAAGAGTTTTCAGTAACGAGTTTTACAGATAGGACGATCGACACGCGAAATAGTTCAAACTATAGTAAAGACAAGCTGTTTACCACTATACAGTCTAAATTGATTATTATTCCTGCGGACAAAGCAGCCGATAATTATACATTTGCAAATAAAAACGCTTACATCGAAAGTTTATGCAAGGAACTTGGAATTGGAAATGGCACAATTATTGATAACGATATCTATGAATATGTCGGAAACAAAAGCGCCCTGGACATTATTAACGCACAGTGTATTTTTCCGGAAAGTGTTTGGTTAAAATTAAAGAGGAAACGTTTCCTAAATTGTTTGCCATTCCCAAACGAAGCAAGAATTCCTAAAAGTTTAAATATCTAGCGGGAGCCAATAAAAGTTCCCTGAAGCCCTTCTCTTGCTTGTTACCGCAAGATTTTACAAAACTTATGGTAATTACTGCGACATAGCAGGTCAATGAAGCGAGATCAATTATTACTATAGAATTCTTATGACGTTTTCGATATAATTAACAAATATAGTAAGCATATTAAAATGGTTTTGGCCATTGATTTCTCCATCTCGCTTTCGGCACTACCACATGACCTTATTATTAAAGATATGGAATTTTTAACACACGTCTGCTTTGAGAATTCCAAAAAGGTTTACCTCAATGTTTGTGGTAATAAAACTTTGTTTTACACAGACAATTACAAGTTCAACGCGCATTCTCTTGCCTTGAATAGGGCACAAATCATGGAAATAATTAAATTTATTAGCAACTAAAACTACGTTACCTTTGTTGGTTTCATTTTCAGGCAGTCTAAAGAAGCATCCATGGAAGGTAATGCCAACCCTGATATAACTGATCTTACATTGTCCGTCATGGAATATAAATATGCCAAGAACTGTTGCTTTAATGCTACTTGTTGTAGGTAAGTTAATGATTTACTGATATTCAATACCGATAACTTTTAGAGTATTGATAAATTAATTTAGGAGATTCACTGCAGATTGAGTTTATATACACGGGTGCCACAGCTAACTTTTTGGCCTTGAACTTACACATTACCTGTAATGGTGTCGTCTCAAGCGTTTATGACAATATGGATCAATTTAATTTAATGAATAAATATACTCAAATGGACAGTAACATCACATTGTTCATGCACAAAAACCTCATAATTTCTCAAATTTATAGATTTAGTGAAGCGAACTCATTTAAGGCAGATTTTGTTACAAAATCTAAAGGACTGCTTAGAAATTATAGGCACAAAGGTCTTAATGTTACTCTAATGGAAAAATATTTATATACAGCATTAATCAGCAAACTAGAATTATTTACTCTAATAGACAACGTATCAAAAGTTTGCTTTAGGAAATCTTTTATGGACTTTAGTTTCTTACGCTTATCACCTATGCAGGATAAGGGAGTGATCTATGTTGGTCTTACCACTTAATAGTACGATCGCTTTGATCATATATACAAAGACTTATTGATTAACGCTCCTCAGTACTGCATTAGCAATGATGGAACATTGCATTTTACGAATGCCATACACACAGTTTCTTAAAATAACATTTATTTTCGTGATTCTACATCTTTATATTATCCTATGATTTCTATGCATTAGGTTAAGCAATTCATTCTGGTACTTTTATATTAGTATATCATCGTCAGAATCTTTTAGCAACCTCAAATGTCATTCTTTTCTTCGATATGTTTCATATTAAACGTGGATCATATAAATATTGCTCTACACGGGTTAGTACTGTGAGGTCGATGCCGTCAACACTGACACTTGTGTTTATCTATCACCAATCATCATTACGTTGTCGATGATGCATCTTTTTGCTCTATAATTTAAAGTATACGAATTTTAGCTCAGTATTTTGTATACGTCTACCTTTCTAACCATAGTGCAAAAATACCCTAGTTCTTATAGTCGCTTTTTACATGAAGCTATTCTTAGGCTTTGATTTTCCGTTATGATTGCCTGCTCTTCCTTTTTCTATAACTCTCCTTCTTTGCTTTTTAATTTAGCCTTCAACACGATTTTCCATAATATTATTAACATATTTCCTCAAAGCCTTTTGACCTCTTTTGTTTCACTTTAGTGCGAATTTACATGAGTAATACTGCGTATTTATGTACACAAAGTGTTTAGCCTCCTTTGTGTGCAACTTTTGCTTTTACTACGCATTTTTCTTAATATGTATTTTACTTGTAGATTTCTTTTCCATTTTTCCACTTCTTTGCCTTTCTGCATATCCTCTCTAATCGTATTAATTTGTCTCTATAGCTTCTTACACTAATAGGGTTATGCGTATCGTTCTGACGATGGCCCGCGCATAACTCAGGTGCACACCTCAACGCATAAGGGCCGAAACGTGGTCACCTTTTCTTCTTAGAGGTAATCTATTCGCGGTCTTACTTCCTGCATTCTGAACATCTATCTCATCTCCTAGCAGGTATAAATTGGACTCTCCATCACTATGTTTACATTCGCCCATTTGTGTATAACTTATCCAACTACGCGTTTACTGGCTTATTTACTATTCTTTTTCAAAAAGTTATGCATAAATTCTATTAATGTGCATCTTCGTCTGTTTTTCTTTTGGGGAGACTTTAAGAATGGGGATCGATATATACATTTGTTCTTCTCTTCTATAAAACCTTTAAAAATCGTGTTGGTTAGTTGTGCAACCGGTCAATAGTGTGAAAGCAGTTATCCGATTCACCGTGGACTCAAGAGCCTTTCAGCAGTCGAGTGTTCAAGAGAGCAGATGTTTCCTCATTCGTGTCCTCCAGTCCTGACCGATATGCCTTCGTTATCGCGTTGTAGTAGAGATGCTTCCGAATAAGCATCTGTGTCCGAGGAGAACCAGAGACTATAAGAAAGCTTGCGCACACTCCTGCAAACGACGAGGCATGCTCATTTTTGCAAAAGCCTTTTACATCTGTGCACATCGGTTTACTGGCCTCGTGAACACTTCGATCTAACATATCTGACCGCGCCAACAATCTTATCAAACTCTGTAGTGTCCAACTCAGTGATACTGTCAGACTGTACTACGGCGCGCTGAGTTTCTGGAGAATGGAATCGTGACGGACGACGGGGGAGTCAGTCACCTTCAGAAATACATTTGCGGAGTAAATTGAAAGTGAAGAGGCTAGATGGTGATTGTTTTTGAAACAGTGAAGTGCGTCGTACAACTCGAATTTGTGTTTGAAGAGGAATCTGTCTGCGAATTGACCACCATTGCAACTGGAGTGAATACTGAATAAGAGAAGAGATGTGGTGCTGTTCAGTTCAGCGTTTCTCGTGAGAGTGATAGAATGTCATTTTATTTAAATTCACCCACTATCTGTGGCATTTTTATGCGCTTTGGCACATTGGCATTTGCACGTCGCATTATGGCATCGCCTCGCCGATTGCTACAAATTTGTACATTATTCCACCGGTGAGATTGTTTCAGATAACCTCTGCAGCTAAAGCAGTGGAAACTGCTGAACACAATGAAAGAATGATATCAGAGCAGACTGACAGCCATAACGTTTACTCAGAAATTTGAAAAGAATAGTGGTCACTTGAATTTATGCAAATACTTGCACGTATTTTGCATCCGGCCATCATAAATAACAGACCACTCATGTTTGTGCCGCTTGGCTCAAATATTCTTGATAGGAGCACTCAGATCAGGCGGGATATCAATGTGTTGCTGCACTTTTCGATCTTTTGCAAAGAACTTTTGGAACTGCTTGGCTTTGTCTAGAGAACATGCAGACATTAATACAGCACTCTGTTTCAAAAGTACATACCTCAGCAAACTCCTCCAGCTATCTTCCCAATGCAGGGCCTTCAACTTCAACTACTTCTTTCAGAATTCGACAAGAATGGGATCTCTCCTTGCCACCCTTAGCATATAAATAAATTTCCTTGTTTCGAAGAAAGAAGGAAAGATGCGATGGCACTTGATGGCACCAGATAAAATCTCACCCATCTTGAGTCTTCTAACACTTTTTTTGCGCCTACTGTCACCTTAATTTTCTATAACGTCTGCTTTACTAACACACCAAACATCAGCATCCTTCTTCTGAATTCAAGCAGAGTGCGTTAATCCCTTCCTCAATATTCAGCAAACTTCGCTATACGCACTATCTCATCCATCACAAAACGCTCAATCTGCATGAGTCAAATTATTAGCCACTTTCTTTTCTTCTTCTATTCCTCTCCGCAGGTGGGATAGCGTGTAATTGCATACGAACCTGCTTCCGCGTTCTTACGTTGCACGCATTCGTGGATCCGCAAATGTTTGCCACCGTTCGGATGCTGTGGTTCGCCTTCGCGAAATTACTCTGCAATCGCTCATTATGGCGAAGCGATGATTATGGCGGTGGCAAGCACATTCTCTTTTCTGTTTCCGCAGCTCTTTTAATGGCAACAACTATAGTTGTGAAATTTCATGTATAACGTGCGTCATGAGATAATCTCCTATACCATACTTCGTGTTTACGCGTGAGCTTCGTGAATGACATTGGGCGCCAATAAGCGGCAATAAATTCATGTTCACTTTGCACTTACGAGTAGTGGAATTAGTTCAAATACAAGAGCACTACAGCACATGCTTTACTTTTGTTCGTGGCTTGTGGAATGTGTTGGCCAGATTAGCGGCATACAAGAGTGCATGTCGCACCATCTCTTCTGGCCCATATCTCTATTTTTACAGTATTTCTGATTTGCTTTTCTTTCAAATAGAAGAGTCGGTTTTCATCAGTGAGAAAACAATGAAAATGCAGCTGCCTGCAACTTTCATTTTATCTTGGCACCATGCAAAATGAACAGATACATATATATGGCAGCGAGATCGTTCAGTGTGGCTGTGCTCAAGTCTTTCTCTTTCTTACGCATTTCGGGGCCCCGCAGCGTATTAAATGTATCATCTTGTTTAGCGTTTGCCTTCCATAAACTGCATGTGAACGAATTCGCGCTGTCTTGTTAGTCACAATATATCAGGTTAAACGATCCCGTGAAGCATGCATCTTTTCGATCATAATTGCCATTATCGCGAATGACCACTTAAAGCACGAAGTGCAAAGGTCATAGCACTTGCAAGGAATGACTGAGAGGAAGCAGGAAAGAGGGGAATAGATGAGACGCGCTTAGAGGCATTCTCATTCCGAGGCAAAAAAGTTGAACTTAGAGGCTGCATGGTTGTTTCTCGTTAGGCGCATTTATTGGTACCTTGTCAAAGGTACATTATTTCTTTGCCATAGTCATATTAATTTAAATTATCTGCAATGTTGGTGCCCTATATCCTCTTTACAAACACTTGCAAAAATATGCCCTGTGCTCTGTGAATGTGCCATACCTGTTCATGTATGGAGGGCCTTACCTATCTGTGCAGGAGTGTGTAGTGTAGGCTCGTCTCCACCTCCAGGCATTAATAACAGAGTCACAACAAGCAGCAGTAGCGGAACTTGATGCATATAACCGTTACTTTCAGATGCGATTCCCCTAATCACTTTTGCATCTGTTACGATTAAAGCTTTCTTCATATTATGAATTCTCGCAATCCATTATACGTCACTTTTAGCCGCAAAACCATTCTCATATTAAGTGACAGATTTTCTTGCAGATATTGACTGCAGATATTGTACCATGCTACATCATATTTTTCTTCCATTATGCTTCTATCTAATATATTTTAGCGTCCTTAAATTCTCCTCATTTTGTACCATAACACACAACTAACACATATAGATGTAAGATCTAGCTTCAGAATATTAGTGACCGCAATACCCTAAAACCTTCACTGAAATGAAGTACTCACTATATAAACTGCGAAACGTAGCAATCGGATTGAACAGGGAGGATGAGGAGCACAGCCCAATGCCACATCCGTAGCCTTCTTGTGATTCCGGCTGTCACTCGGCCACGAGTTGGAGGACGCAATCGAGCATTGCAAATGAGTGAGTGAGGCGAAAGGATGAAGTGTAAAGCAGCGGTGTTCGAGAAATGAAATACATAAGTGGAAGACACTAATCATCTCAAGTTTCACCATGCTTCGCCGGATCAACGTACGACGAGATCATAACACTGCGCCATGTTGAGCTCCCTTCTTGGTCGTCGCGACCAATATTGTGATCTGGAATCGAACACATTCTTGGACGAACGAACCACAGCCTATCTCCTTGAACTTCACTTGGTGTCGTGACAAGTTCACACCAAAACAAACAACGTGGCATCTTTGAGTTGTACAAATAAAGCGTAATATCTTGGCACAGCAGCGTTCACGTCCATCATTCTCTGCTTTCTATACGAATCATCATCAGAAATTAAGCTACCAAGTATGGAGCCTTATGCTTCTACAAGTCTTCGGATTTTCAAATGGCACAATTGTCTCCTCTCCTGTTGAATCACACGGGCACTCCTATAAGGTGCTCTCATATCTGCGAGTTAATTTCCATTGATCATATTTTATTTGTGTCGCGCAGCCATTCTACTTGTGCAAAAGCATAGAAATGCATCAAATTGCAAGCCTAAAAACCTGCGTTCAGTTGACTTTTTTATTTTATAGGAGCACAGTGCATAGGATTGGTCGCATATACTTATCGGTCATCCTCTCATTTTAACTGTGCTGAGGTCTCTCTTTCTTCATACGTATTTCAATGCCGACAAGTTATCATTTTTAGTATATGCTGCTTGGAAGCACCAAATGAAGGGAATCATACTGCCAGATTATGTTCTGACACCTCGTCGACATGATGAAGTGAAATGCAAAAAAAGTGCGTCTCAGCGGTCATCTTGCGCGTTTCCCACGTGCTGAGCGTGGATTTTTTTGGCTACGAAATGACACTTTTCGCTAATTATGCAAAATGTTCGAGTGAATTCTTCGTTCTCACTTCTAGTTGTGCTTTGTAGTGGTATAACTGGGATATGGTGTTCCTTGTGTTGAATAGAATATCATATGGAGCGAAACAAAAGTTTGCCGCCTTGAATTATTGTTTCACTTTTACGATATTTTGGCTTTTTTTTGTAGCATTCAGATGAAGGTGTTAACCCATCGAAATTTCTTTCAGTCGGTAACCGAAGAACCGAATTCTAAAAACGTGGATCAATTATCGACCTGAACGAATCACATGAGACTAGAACCAAAAATTCGTCCTTAAAACCAACTGAAATTTTCTTTTAGAACTGATCTTGTGTTAAAAGGCATTTAGCCATGAATAGCACTGGGGATTATTGGTTCGGCGCGGTTGCATTTCGTGCAGATTTATTCCAACAACAACAGCAAATCGATGGCCAGTTGAGAACATAATAGAAGTGGCTGAAATATGAATAGGGTATCGAGGGACTTTTAGAGAAGTGGCTGATATAGGTCTACATTGGAGAGGCAGAATGGAGAGGAAATTTAGTAATAATTGTGAGGAGAAGTTGTTGAATTTAGGAGAAATGGGTTGTTGAATTCTGCAGTTTGACTGTGACTGAAAGTAAGGCGTGGTCTTCTGCAAATAAATTCAACACAGGATTGATTGAAAAGCCAACAAAGACAACTGCAAGTGCAATGAGATAGTTGAAAAACAATGCAAGTGGATGGAGAAGGAGAATGCAACTAATGAGATCCGTCCATCTATGAAGGTTCGTTCAAACTGGACGAAATTTTGCGGACAGTTCTTAGGAATTTTCCTTTGGACGCTGCAGCTGGTCACTGTTTACGATAGCAGATCACTTTAACTTGAACGATGCTCTACAGCAGCCAAGCAGAACTAGCTTTTGGCGATCACAACGTTTTACCTCCGGGAAAGTAGTGTGATCAGAAGTGCTCGAAAGATATTAAACCCTCTGACTAACGAACGTTTTTTAAAGGTGCTGCAATCAGCGTGACCGGTCGCAGCACACTGTGCGAATTCTTTCAAAAGATGGGCATTAGGGAGTGGCGTTAAACGACAGTGCTTGATGCCAGCTATAATTGTATTGTATTTCCACACATCGGCGTCCACAAAACTATTGTCTCCAGTGAATAGGGCAGAAACACGATCAATGCTGAATAGATGCTAAAGAACTCCCGAGCTTGCAGCAAGTCAGATGAAGCGGCATCAACAATTAAGCTACATAATGAATGCGGAGATAAATGCGGCTTTCTTGCAGTACATAATAATGCAAACAAAAAAGCAATTGAAATGCTGCTCTCGGGCATGCAAAAATTTCGAAGCTATGAAATTCACTTATCACTCGCTTTATAAAACAGCAGAAAACTATGAGTTATTTCACAGTGAAAACAGCGAAGATATGATTGCAACATAAATGAAGTAAAGAGTACTATAAATGGGAGAAACGCCTTTCACTATCAATAAAACAGCAAATTCCATGGAGGAGCCGAAACGGCGTATGAAGGAGCATCTTTTGATGCAAACTATTTTAACCTTTTATTACAGCCTCAAACCTTATTAACATAATGAGAATTACCTCAGAACCAGGTGTAATGCGCATATATTCCAACTTCTTAGTCCCGCTCCTCCCTTCCTCCTCCTCCATCCCGTCAGCCTTAGCTGCTACTGTCATTTGGATTTTCCATACTCAACATTCTTTTGCACGTGAGAAATTTCCGCTGAAGTAAGGATTGTTTCGATGTCGTATTATCAAATGCCAACTGCTGCAAAAGTAGGTGTCGCATGCTAATCATAGCCCTTCAGAAAAGAAGTTCGGATTTTCTTTAGATTTGCACCCACTCGAGCCCTGCAGTGAACAAATCTCGCACACGATCAATTCTTCCAACTTCTGACACCCCACCAAATCATCTTCTGACGTACAGTTGACGGTCGGTAAACGACCTGCAACACCTGCAATACTGTTTTGTGATTGAGTGAGTTTTAAACGTGTTTTTCTGTTACCGAACGATAGAAGCTGAATTTTTTGGAAATGAAGGAAGTGGAAAATACATAAGATGAGCAAAATTTCCCCCTCCACCAACGAAACTTTCAATGACTCAGAAACGATCACTCTTCAACTTATTTCGAAAGACGCCTTATGAAGCTTTTTTTCAAATTTCAGCACGAAGTTTAACCTACCCGAAGTCGCACAAACTGATTTCACTAGACAATATTATTGGGTGCATTCATGTCTTCTCTAAAATTGCATTTGCCATCAAAAATTATTTGTTGCTCTATTACAAAAGCATTCAAATGTGATGCCACTGATGGTAATGCATTCATAGAATTGCTTAGGAGGATCAGCCTATGCCAATAGACTTTAACAGCTTTATGTGATGAAAAGAAACCTCGTGAAGTTGAGTTCTGGCAACGGAGTACCACAATTGACCATCCCTCGGAAACAACGCTTCAAGTGAAGTAATAAAGTATTGTTGATAGCAGATTTTCATTTCTATCTACTGAGAAATGATATTGGTGCACTTGAAAGGCTTTCGCTAAAGTACGCCTTTTTTTGCTCATCGCATCAACAAATAATAATCTTCTTTCATGTGGGCTGTCTGCGTTATTCAATGATAAACGACAAGTGCATGCATTCCGTAAACCGCCCATGCAGTTTATTACTTTCTGATATTTGATGGAGCAAAGAAAGAAACAACATTTTCTTTATACACACAAATTTATCGCTGGCGTCATCGTGATAGCGCTGTAGGATTATCAAACGTTACATTTTTAATTATTATCACTTTTTCTTTGACTTACTGTGTTTTAAGCATGACACAATATGTTCACCTGAGTTGCTTGTGCAGCCGTTTGTCTCCTTTTTATCGTGTTACTACCAATTACATAGATGTTCTTTTCATCATGACCTAATAACCTATGATGAAGTGTTAGTAAAGTTCTTTTCACTTATATTTGTTTCATCCTTTCTCTTTATGCCTCCTCTCTTTAATGAAGTCGTTCTTTGCAGCACAATTTTCATTGTCGCTTGGGCGGAAATGCCTCGATAACCTTTGCGAGGTAGTTCTATTTACTAACTGCTGTTGAGGATATTCGTAAATAAACTCCCTTTCTAGGACGTAGTTGAGCTGACCTTAGTGCGTTTATTTGTCTACTTCACTGACATTCTCGGAATGTTCCTCCGACAAATATTGCATGTAAAGAACTTAGTCAGCCAGTCACAGGTCTTATTCATATGCGTGAATACTATCGTTGCGGCCAACGAACGAACAGGCGATCGGTGAAAGTAGCACTATTTTGAAGCAGCTATAATAAACAATTTCGTGCTTTAGACTTTTATAGTCCTTAAGTTTTTTGGGGATTTCCACACATTACTCGCACCCGAGTGGAGTATTCTGTAAAATTTCGTTTCTCACCCAGTTATAGCCCGAGACGAGTGGCGTTTCTGTTTATGTCAAGCATTACTCATTTGAAGTTGATCTCTGACCCAGTGCGCAATTTTTCAAGTTGCCTCCACGTTCCAAATCTCGCTACCTACAGCCTTCTCAGCGTTTCGCTTAAGATCCATAATTCAACGTTTCGAAATCATGGATTCGCTCCCTTGACGGTTTCTTTTAGATACCGTGCATTAAACCTGCACATTGCTCGTAATCTTTCGCAAAAAAATGCTGTATTGGTGCTTAAACAAAATTGAACAAACATGAGAGGGGCTGCAAGAAAAATGAGTTTGGATGCCCCTGGAAATGTTCCGCTGTGCCATTCGTATATTCGATAGTAGACACTGAAATATGTGTGATAATGACAGCGTTAAGTCGGAAACAAGGAGCAAATTCTCTCCTCGTTGTTTCCACCATGCTGACAATTTTTCATTGCATCTAATAACAGTTTCGTATTCACTCAGTCATGAGCATTGGCTAAAAAATGTTTCATTGTTAGCATCACCTTTGATAATTCATTGCTCGATGAGCCTCTCTACCAACGGCGTGGTGATTGAAAGTTTTTCTTCTGAAACCGTGCTGATAGTATGGTAGCGCGTCTTCTATTTGCGGAGCTGTCTTTGCGTCATTGAATTTTTCGGGAGGTTTCCTTCCACTACTTTCATTTCTTCATTCTCTTTTCTCATGATTCGAGGTCGTGTTGACCAATTTTCCACTTTGTGGGAGAATCGCATCTATTATTACCCGCTAAGAAACAACAAACTACAATCCAAGATATGTTGTTCCAACACAAGTAATGAATTATATTGCTAAACCATGAACAATTATGGTGGGATTTTTTGAAAGGTGAAAATCTTATTCGAATTCTTCAGTTATTACCTCATCATAACTTATTTAGAACAATTCAGATATATCTTAATGTATTTCCCGAGTATTCTTCTCTTTGTTGCTCAACTCTCAGATGCTTCTTTTGAAAAATATTCATCTAATATATCAAGATCAGTTTCACTCTGCTTGCTGCTTCCTTTCATATTCGCCAACTTTTTTATTGCTCACAAATTTTTCCTACCATCGTTTCGCCTTCCCGAGAAATTTTTGCCATTTTGCAAACGATTAGTAAATGTTGTTTTCCTCTTTTCCCTTATTAGAATTTATAGGAAATTTCTTGTTCGCCTTGCAGTAGCCACACATTACGTGGATATTCATTCAATAGTTTAATAGTACAATTTCGCATTCTAGCCTCCATTTTCTCTCTTCCTCTGGGCACCTTATTCGTAAAGCTTTTTTTTGTGTTTACTAGTGGAATAGTTTCGCTAAGATGCGTAGTCAAAAATTTTCAGGAAATTACGGCACCCGCCGACACTGCAGTTTACTACAATTATCAACGTCTCACGCTCAACCATTTTAATATTTCTATTCCAATCTTCATCCATAAATCTTCACAAGTTTTCTGCCATATCGATCTCTTTGAGCGTATTGGTGAGATTGTTCGTTGATTTCTATTCGTGGATCTCAAGCATAGACAACGATCACTCACAGCGATAATATGTTCTCTTCAGTGGAAACTGAGACTTTTTTTATTCATATATAGACAGCCCGTTTTCATCAAACCAAATGACTTTCCACTGAAGGTATTTAAGGTGATCTCATCTCAGAAGTTCTCCCAATTTACGTCCTGTCATAACGAATTTATATTGCTCAGGAGGAATATGAACATGATTTGGCTGGCTGTGGTTTTCGGTTTCCCATTCTTAGTTGCAAGGATTACTTAGCTGCGATTCGTTAGTTCGATTATTTCGCTCATATACCGGATTTGTGAGAGCAACAATCTCATGAGCAAGTTCTCTAGGACGCCCATCTATATTCACTAGAGTCAACCAAAGCGAACACTTACGTATTCTTGAATCTGCAGGGAACAGAAAACATTAGACTTCTATTCTAGGAAAAAGGGGTGCTCTATGGTCAGTTTTCACAGCTGCTCCAAGGACAATGGTCTTTTTCAATGACATTAACGCAACACTGAAATACGAGCTATACTTTCACATATGCGAGCGATCAGCTGTGTAAATCGTTGACCTGTGGAATGCTTACGGTCGACTCTTCCACGATTTTGAGCAACGAGTTTTGTGGCAGTTTTCAATCGGTGTTGATAGTAACCTGCTCATTTAAGTTTAGGCGATCCTTTGGGTTGGAATACACAGAGCAAATTAGCTCTGAAGTAGCAGCTACGTGACATGCGAACACAAACTCATATTTACATACAGATGTGGCGCTCTTAACATTATCATTAAACTGCCGGTTCATCATGATCGTATTCCTGTAACAACTGACTCTAGAGGAAAAGTATACGGCGATGAGGGACATGGGCAGGAAAAAGTCGAGGATTTACAGGATGGAGCGGGATGTCATCATCGGCAAAATGAGAAGCAGTGAAAGAGCGCACTTGAATTATACAGTGCATTCGTGATCACATACGATGCTTAGTTCTTAAGCAAATATGCGAAGGGATGGTGAAGGGATTTTCATAAAATGGTACTAGTCACTGAACAAATAAATGCAATAATTGATGTTAGAAGCAGTGACATCAATGCCATCATCAAATAATCTGAACGTAATACAGGCATGCAATGTTTGTTGCACTGATGAACAAATAGATCAAATAATTTTGCATTTTAAAAATGTGCATCTGTTTCTATGGTCGCATAATAATTATCGTTTGAATATAAGCATTGAAATGTTTGCATAGATCAATTAATCGCTTATTTTCCATCACTGATATATGTCTATCATGTCCATCATTGAGATTTGCATTAAGAAAACATGGAATTGTACTGTTCTTACTGTCCCTGATTTCACGGTCATTCATTAGCGGTGTATCATTTCCGCGTGTTTATTGATATTTTCGTTTATGCGAATTTTGAGTGGCTCATCGCAATAGAGTGGTAATTCATTCCTGCTATCGAGACAATAGTTATATGCGCTTCATTTTGTCGAAAAATATTATTGAATCCTACCCCCCCCCCCCCCCCTCCTCATATATTATTGAGCAGTCGGCAGTAAAGTTGTTGCATTACGAGACTGCATATAAGTGGATAAATTCTCTCGCATCGCTACTTCAGTGTTTCGGATATTATTCAGGCTTGCCTCGTATCCTTCCTCTGACTCTGTGGACTTGATGAGCGTCGTCTGCAAGCATCCATATGTGATTTTCCTTCTTCCGTGCAATAGAACGCCGTCAGTTTCAAACTCTATTTCTAGTCTGCTGAGAAGTGGGTAGAGTGACAGCTCAATGTACATCATTTCTTTAACACACTGCTGGTGAAATAGTTCTGCAAAAGCCAATCTAAATTAAAATCCATTCACTACCTATCAAAATCCCGCCGCTTCTGAAAAGCTTTTGAATAACCGCCATTGGAAGCTTATGCAGCTGCGAGGTGAAAAAGTGCCCAGTCTGGTTCTCTAGTCGGTTCTCAATCTCTCCTCTGTGAATGCTATCTGACACGCCACAGAGCAAGTCATTTTTCACTTGCATATTTAGGTTTCAGCTACTGAGCTGACCGTTCCCATAATTAGCAACCAGTGGCGCTTAGGTGAACAGCATCGAACTTTCGCTGCAGCAAGGGCGTCGTTCAGTAATCGTTTTATGTAGAAACGAAGAAGAAAAGGTGTACGAAAACTGAGGCCTTTGCACTGTTTGAATGGCTGAACAGAAGCAGCACGCAGTATGATAAAACTTTAGATAGATGAGCTTGCCAGCATCGTGAAGCACCATTCTTAGAATCGCATTGCAATGTTTTCGATGGTGAAACCGTCAGGACGACAAACGGACGCGCACGCAGAGAGACGATTTAGTCATAACGCATCTTTGCAAATAACATTTGCAAAAATACGCAATAGTTCGTGGGTTTCGAAGTGTGTGCGTGTTCACGTTGGTATGCGAGTGTCCCTACCTACCTATTTGCCCACTAAGTTAGCAGTCTACCTGTTGATTTGTCCTCTACAGCCTAGTCGAATGAATTTTATGTCAAATAAACTTCGTTCAGAGACCGCTGACTTAGTTATGTGGCCAACAACTATTTAAAACTATTTGTGTGAAGCTAGTCAAGCGTCCATCAACACAGCTGTCCATAAATCTTCATGAAATCTTGCCAAATTTTGAAGTGAGCGCATTAAAGCGAATAAGCAGTGTTGAGTGAATTCTGACATAGCGGCTACATATTCAGCATCTAAACGGTCCTCGCTCCCCATCAGCCATTTTTGAAGAAAATTTTCGCGGCAAAGACAAATCTCTGAAATCTGAATTAATTTAACGCGCAAATTTCAGCTAGATTTAAACGCAGACTTTTTCAAGAACAGGTGGGTTGATGAAATATGCTATGACAAATAATGTGTAACCAAATATGTGCCTTTGCATTCTGTTCACTTCACTTAAAAATCGCGAACAACTTGTCAACAAACAAAAAAATGTCTTCATATTTGAAACAACCCATCCGCTAACAGAAACTTTACCGCACAATATTCATTATTCTCTGATCGATGAATGCAAAATCAAAGAAAAACGCTCACGAAAATACATACAATTTTCCTGCACTTTCAAGTAGATTGGTCAATATGAAGGCTGATGCTGGTATCGAATGCTTTAATGTGCACTGTAAGGAGCAAATTTTATCACTCTAGTTTCACGTTTACCACGCTCAAATGGGAACGCACACATTTAATCATATGCAAACATGGCATTGCAAATTTGCAAAAGTGCATCGAAATGATGCTTAGTATTCAAATTTGTTGTAAATTTCACATTTCAATCGTAGCCGAGAAAAGGAACCTAATCATCAGCAACGAAATTCCGCAAAAATTCCATAAAAAATCGAAATTATTCGCAACTTTTCGCAAAAACGTCGAATATTCGAATGATATTGAGTAATCAAAAGCGCAATCATAAAACGTTCTTGTGTACAAAGACAAGCCTTCTCAGGAGAATTTCTAACTAACGTCAATTGAATCATTCCTGCGTCATCGATATTTTGCCAGCATAGAATAGTGCATCACTATTCCTTGCTGTTTGTCACTTAAAAACAATGTGCTCCCATAATGAATAACTCTTGATGATATAATTGTTATCATATCTATACGTTGCATTCATTTCAATACTCGACAAACGTGTCGATGTTGGACATCGCACCAAAACTGCAACGTTTAGGTAATTTTTTCAAATTGCACCCTCGTATAAAAGCTTTTTAATAGGTTTATTGTTGCTGCCATTTTTTGGAACTATTCGCTAATATCAGTGTAACCTTCAAACTTCTGATAGTATACTGAATTTAATTCATTGGCAAGATGCGAGAAATTCGCTATTCAATACCACAGTCACCGAAACACCGAAAACGCTATATATTCAACCTGGAATAACAAACTTGGGCTCAAGCTGAAGCGCAGCTTTCACCAGTGAATTTGGGGTCTCCAACGAATAAATTTTTGAGCCCTCCGATGACCGCATAACCTTTTGTTGCTGGAATTCATAGATCTAGAACTGGGTACTTTTTGAAATTTCCTCGAAGAATTTGTTCCTTGTCCATTTCCTGCTTTTATGTGAATAGGTATCGCTCAGTGTGGCTTCAACCGTCGCACTTGCGAGGCCGAATTCAACTATGCAGAATTCAATACAGTTAAATGTCAGAAATAAGAGGCATTCAAAAAACCCACTTGAGTATTTTTCAGGATTTGCTAGTGAGTTAATGTATCACACCAGGATTCTGTGGCGTATGCACGTCCTCATCGGAACCGATGTGGTACCTGAACATTTGTGCAGGTGCCGCTTAAAAGTCCGCTAATTGCATCAGTTAACATGTGGACTGTTTTGCCCATTTCGAGGATTCACCCATCGTCATCAATAACAATGTTCGTCGTTCTTTTCTGGTTACGACCCGAATGCTCTAAATTTCTTGCTGCATTTTGCAAAGTTAATGGAATCGCTATGAATTGAGTCCATTATATCTCGTTGGGTGGGGTGCACTCCGTTGAATAAATAAATTTCAGCAATACTAAGCTTCACCTTTAGGGATTGTTTGATTGGGCGCCAGTTGCTTTCATTTCAAATATAACAACTAGCCTGTGAAGCTTGAATAGGTCAGATATTAATTAACCTACTACAAAGTCCACAAGTCTATCATCCTCAATTACTATGAACTTGGAAAATTGCACTTAAATCTCTCACGTTTTTTTTGTTGCTTGAGTTCGACCGTGCGATTTCTGATGGCGCTGTGGGTCTCTTTTCTTCATTCTGAGTTCACGCTCAACGATTTCAACTTGGAAACTCCAAAGGACCGACGTGCCTACAACAAATCCACAACTGACTTCATCTTTCTATGATGCCGCACTCTAGTAAAAAAAATTCATGAAGAGCAAACAGTGAGAGTTATGACTCACCAAGATCATCACATTTAAAATTTGCTTTTGGAAAATTCTGCGAGTGTTTGACCTCTTGCAGATGACGGAAAGAGCATGCGAGAGTTGTGCTTTGACGATATGCACGCATTACATTCCCTTCGTTATGCTTGGAAGCCTTCTTTACCTATAATTTAACGGTTGTTGGTGGGGTTCT
This sequence comes from Ascaris suum, assembly GCA_013433145.1. Taxonomy (NCBI): domain Eukaryota; kingdom Metazoa; phylum Nematoda; class Chromadorea; order Rhabditida; family Ascarididae; genus Ascaris; species Ascaris suum. The sequence goes on from CM024175.1 coordinate 4,985,526, forward strand.
CTCGAGGCTTTTCAGGTGCGAAGTCGGCATAAGCAACAAAGAAAAGATTTTTATTTCAACCGAAAAGTACAACAGACGTCCACTAGAGAGATCTCGAAACGATCCTTCTCGCCCCTCCCGGGGCACGCCCCTGCAAACAGACCGCAAAATAATGCCTGACAACAGCAACACCTCCCCTTTCATACACCTCAATTCTGCCTCAAGGAATTTATAGGGAGTTTGTTCAATTGCTGAGATCATTAAAGCACTGGTATACCGTTTGTTCCGTCACGCGGTCACCTTTTCCCCCCTGCTCTGTGGGAAGTCAGTTGATCTGTATTTGCAGATCTCCCTTACATGCCCCTCTCCGCTCTGAGATTCGCCCTCGAATCTCACATAGGCGAAATTAGAAAATTTCTTGAACACCAACTGAGTTATTATTAAAACTTCAAAAGAAAGGAAAAGGAAAAAAAACCACTTGAAACAGTTTAATATGGTTGTGCACGCCAGCGTAGGGAATTGCGTGGTCGCTTTCGTCGGTGGCGGTAACTTGTGTTTGTTCGTCCACGAGGCAGTGTCCAGCTTGATTTTGAGCGGATAAATGACAAGCCGAGATCGGGGTAGAGCCGCTTGAAAGTTGTGATCCACAGTCTAATTCCGCTAGCAGTGAAGGGTCCGTTTTCGTCTACCATTCGTTCATCCTTATGGTTGAGGGAGCTGCCAACTGATAAGGATAATGAGAATAATTCATGGTCGTCATCTCGTATGCCAACGAAGGTGATGGGCTTGTGTTGAAAGCGAGCTTTGGCTTCAACAAATGCAATGGCCATTTTGGTAAATGCATCGTAATTATTTGCAGGAAAGATTGGGGCGACTACTGTGGGAGTAATGTGCTTTGGGCGTACTAGCTCATGCACCAGTTCGTCGAAATCTTGAAGTAATTCTTCTGGTTCGCTCGTCAGCATGCTTGCTTCTAGCAAAACAATGCAGTATTGCGTCGTGCGGCTGAACGAGCTGTCCTTTATGTGTGTTGTCAATTTTGTAACGTTGGTCCCTTCAACGAAAGCTGTCGCTTGCATTTGTTTTGAAAGCTGGAGTGCATTTTGACCTCCTAACAGTATGCATCTTTGTTTTTCATTCAGGAACAATTGCAGCACGTCATTCCTTGCACATTCTGCCGCTATACCTACGTGGTCATTTCGCAAATTTGCGACATTTTGATTACGCGTGAAAATAATGCCAGTTTTCCCGACTGCCCTTATGGCTGTAGCTCGGTGTGGACAGCCTATTACGAATGCTTGCAAGGCGATTTCTACACTCTGAGGGGTAGGAGAGAAGCTTTCGTTTTCAAGGCCCTCCTCGAAACATTTTAGCTTTGCTGCCAGTGAAACTGATGGCTCCTTCCAAAGGTCGAGTGCTCGTGGAAGAGCACTTACCGACCAGAATCGCATGTTTGCCACCTCGATAGAAAACGTTCAGATGCGATACCTTGAGCGCAGTTGCCTTCCGTGCAGATAGCGTCTGGATCCAGGACAGTGTTGTAGATATTAATCAACGTCGCAGTGCGTGAACGGTCGCAAATTTTGACTGTTGGCAGTATGCTGCAACATAGCATCATATTTAAGTGACGATTTCTTACTCGTTCACTTTTTCTTGTGCCATCCCTTCTGATCTGGTTTCGGGCTGTCTTAAATAATTTTCTTCTTTTGGAGGATCCTAAATAGGGCTGGTCGGTCCATTCATTTGCAACCTTCCTAAGGTATCCATTGGCACCTGAAAACACTCGTCTCCTCTTAACATTAATCGTACGGTTGCTCTATTACTGGTTTAATCAATGATCCTGTAAGGGCCAAACCACTCCCATGCCAGCTTAGGATTGGATTTGCCTCTTCTTTCTGCGGGCATATATACAAGCACGCGGTCTCCTATTTGAAAAACGTTTTTGACCTTATTGCGTTTATCATATTGCCTTTTATATGATGTTTCTTCTCTGATAAGGTTTTTGCTGGCTAATTGCCGGGCTAGTTTCAAGCCGGCCAGGAGTTCTAGTTTATACTCACTAATATCAACCTGGTAGGGGGTGACTTTTTCATTTGGAGTGACCTTGCTGGGGAAGTTGGGATCAAACCCGTGAAGAAGATAAAAACGACTCTCTCCTGTAGAGGAGTGTGCGGTAGCGTTATAAGCATAGAGTATGAATGGAACACGTTGGTCCATTCCATAGGAATCGGGGTCGTTTTGGCCAGCATTGCAATAAGAGTTCTGTTTATTCTTTCGGTCAGTCCATTTTCCCGAGGGTTGTGACGTATTGTGAACGTCTGAATGGTTCCTAATTCTGCCGAGATTGTTTCCATTACTGAACTCATGAATTCACCGCCTCGGTCATTGAGCAACCTTCCCTGGCACACCGTTCTTCAACGAAGACACGCGCTACTGTTTCAGTGCTCTTGCCTTTGAGAGGATATGCTGAACACCACTTCGTAAAATGGTCAATGGCTACCAAAAGATAACGGTTTTCGTTGGACGTGAGACCTAGGTCAAGTATGTCTACGCCTACGATAACGTATGGTTTGCTTGCGAGGATAGGCTTTAATGGTGGGATTGCTTTAAAGAAGGGTTGCTTTAGGGGAGCTGCTTACAATAGCACATTCTGGACAAGCCCTTGTCCATTTTTCGATGTCACTGTGCATTCCCTTCCACTAGAAACGTTGTCTCAGCATGCGATTTATTTTTCTAGCATTGAATTGTGCAGCGAATGTCCCAGAGTGGACTTCGTCGAAGATGGATTGGCGTTTCGAGCTGGGAACTACAAGTACTGCATGTCCCTTGTCAGATAGTCGAAAAAGGCAATCATTTTGAAGCCAGTACCAAGGTACGGAGGTTTCATCTACTTTCAGCTTCTCAATGATTCCTTTACTATCAGAGTCCTGCATGAGGTCTTGACACCACTCTGTACATTGTGTCATAGTTAAGACCATCGTTTCCGCTCCGGTTTTTATAGACTCGGGGGATACGTGTTCCTCTTGTAAATAAATTCGACTAAGCGCATGTGCTACTATATTAGATTTCCCGTTGAGGTACTTGATCTCAAAATCGTACGCTTGAAGTTCTAACGCCCATCGGAGAATACGGTTCGATACGTCTGAGCGTGAAAAAAGTGCCAGTAGAGGCTGATGGTCAGTTAGTACAATAGTTCGTGCTCCCATTACGAACATCTTGAACCGCCTAAGTGCAAATACCACTGCCATAGCTTCTAGATCCGTTATGTGATATCAAGATTCGGCTCGTGAACAAGCCCTAGAGGCATAGCAGAGTGGGTGCATCTTTCCATCTAATCCTTCTAGGGATAGGACTGCACCTATACCAATAGCAGAGGCGTCAGTATGGATAATAAAAGGTCGTTCCCCACTAACTGCGGCGGGAATATTTGGCTGTGCTAAAATTGGAGCCTCAGTCAAACGTTTTCGTAGGATGAAGAACGACTTCTGACAAGAATCTGACCAGACAAATTTAGCACCGGTTTTGGTTAACTCCCGTAATGGAGCTGCCAATTGCGCAAAGTTCGGCACGAATTTACGGTAGCAGCCGATTACGCTCAAGAACGTACGGATTTCTTTGGGATTTCGCGGAATAGAGCAATTTTTTAGCTTTTCAATCTTTGCCGGGTCAGTGGGGATTCCGGTAGCTGAAACAATATGTCCTAAGAACGAAGGCTGTCTTTGAAACAAGCGACACTTGGACGGTTTTAGCTTTAGTCGGAAACGCCTTAAGCGAACAAAGACATCTTCCAAAGCTTTATAATGCCCTTCCTCACTTTCAGTGGCGACCAAAATGTTGTCAATATATACCCAAACAGTTTTACCAATGAGATCTCCCGAGACTTTCTCCATTAAACGTTCGAAACAAGCAGGACTCATCCAAATGGGAGTACTTCATATTGATAATGTCCACTGAGTGTAGCAAACGCTGTTTTTGGTTTTGCTCCTTCGCTAAGTTTTACTTGATGAAACCCTTGCATACAATCCAGCGTGCTGAAGATTTTTTTCCACATGAACTTTGCAAAGTTGCGTCCATATTTGGCAAAGAATAGCTGTCCTTTATGGTGATCTGATTCAAGCGTCTATAATCTACACAAAGTCTCAGCGAGCCATCTTTTTTGCGTACGATGACTAATGGGCTGGACCAAGGACTATTGCTTTCCGTTATAATTCCTTGTGCTAGCATTTGATCGAGCTTTTCGCGCACTGCTTCGCGCAATGCTAGGGGTACGGGACGCTGCGATTGTTTGATAGGTGCTGCGGCTCCTGTATCAATATCGTGCTCAGCGCCTATTACTACTGTAAGCTCGGATTCGGACAGAACAAAAACGTCGTTATATCGTAAAATCAATTCTCCTAGGTTTGATTTTTCGCTTATATTACAATCGAGCGCTTGCAAAACTTGCGCTCGTTCTGATTGTATCGTACGCTGATTCTCTTATATAGAATCTGAGTTAGCTGGAATAGCTAATTCCTGATTTTGTTGTCCTGCACGTACTTCGTAAACTTCTACTAGTGTACCAAGAGGTTCTCCTCTTGTGATCAATTGGGTTCATCAGAATAACCGGTTACGAGGACAGAACTACTACGTCCCTTTTGCATCTGGATAAGCCCACTTGTGACTCCATGTTTATATGTCGCGAAAAGAAAATGCTTATTTACGACTTTTCTGACAGCTGTGGTGATAGGAAGAACCCAGTGATGGGTTCGTGGAGGAATAACCACGCGTGTCGCACTAGTCACTGAGTTTTCGCTGCTAGCTTCTTTTGGTCTTGTTTTTATTATTTGCTTCTGGATGTCGTCCAGACGAATTGAAGATTGCTCTAGCAGATTAGTACCGAAAAGTACTTGGACCTCAATTTTGTCCTGAATAAAGAAGTGGACCTGATAAGCAGTATTTTTCAGTTTTATAGGGAGTCTGATGGCTCCTAGGAACTCCATAATGTTGCCTGAAGCATCCTTCACTTTCAAATCAAGTCCATTTTTAGGAAGCATCCTATGTGTCACAAACTGCTGTCCGTTTACTTCAGTTAATTTTTCCAGTACTCCTCTGGAAATAATGGATATCATGGATCCTGAATCTGGTAGTGCATCCAAGCGCAATTTGCCACAACTCACAGACAGAAAGGGTATTTGGCCCACGAGATGCTTTCAACAGCGTTTTTCACTTGGGACTTTTTGCCAAACTTGGCGGCTTTTGACTTCGTGGTCACTTGACTATTTGTGGTTTCTTTCGGCGTATAAACTATCAAAGATTGAGAATGCGCTATAGGTGTAGTAGTTTAGGGCATGCGCGAGCCATGTGACCTATTTGGCCACATTTGAAACATGCTCCTGCAGCGGATGATGTACTGCCTGGAGCGGGCTCTTGAGGAGTCGGGTTTTGTGGCAAGCTATTCGCTTTAGATGGCATTTTGTTTCTGTTTCTATCATAACCATAACCCTGATTTATAACGGATCGATTTCCACCAGAGCCAATTTTTCGAACGCTGCTCGCTTTCTGATATTGTGGTCTTTGACCACCTTCGGTCCAATTAATGTGCTGTTGTTGGCCAATGTTTTGTCGAGTATAACTACTTTGGGTCGGCTGGCTGTTCTTATTTATGATACCAGGCAGTAATGATCAAAAGATCTGACTGTATCGTTGCAGATCACTTTTCTGCGCTCTGTTTAACGCGCCTTGCACTCGTTCATAGCTAAGTGCTTTTTCTTTTGCAATCGCATACATTTTACCAGGAGCGGCTTGTTCTACTGCGCTGATGATTTGCATCTGCAAGGATGGATAGCTGCGAAGCGCATTGCTTAAAAGCCTCGTCTTTACGTCGTCAACCCATTGTCGGTTATCACCATAGGTCACAGATGGATAGGCTTGTTCAAACTTAGACTCGAAATATGCTAAGAAATCGTGCGTTTTCTCATTTTTGCGAATTGCCATCATTTCCATTTCGCTCTGCAGGCGCAGTCGTGTTGCTTTGCTGCCATCTATGATGGCCATTTTGAATGCCTGTTCTACAGCATCAAAGGAACCATTCTCCCGTATGTCTTCTGGGAGACCTAGAAAGGTATTTCTGGCTGTTCCTCTTAAGTACGCTTCGAGAAGGCGCACTTTTTCCCTATTGTCTTGGTCAGCATAAAGCCATTTGAATTCTCTGATAAAATCTGTGTAACTACGGGAATTGTCGCTGCCTTTGCCGAAAATACCTGAAGCGGAGGAAGCTGATTATGCATGCGAATGGCTATTGTACTAGCATGCAGCAGATATCAGCCATGTCTCGTTTAGTTTTATTTTCTATAGAAATGGGCTTACGGTGTAGTGGTGAAGTGATCGGCGAATGTTCCAGAAGAGCTGTCTCTTCTTCCACGGGCCGTCTGCATTCCTTTCCAATGCCCTGCTCGTTCTGAAAATATGTCTCTTGCACATTTGATGATTTAGTAGGTGATGATCTGGATATCCGAATAGGAGCTTTTCTAGGTATGGTAGTGCGGCGAGAGTAGTTATCTGGTATGAGTCGATCCTCTTCTTGATCGACTTCCCGCACTGCATGGCTGTCTTGATCGTGTGTACCCTCTGTCGTTGAGAAGAGGGATGGAGAACACTATTTAGCCTGAGCTAGCTGACCTTCTAGCTGTTGTATTCGTTTTCGTAGGCTTTCTCCTTCGGCTTGCATCAGTATTACTGTCTGCTGCAATTCTGCGTTCTTCTCAAGAAGATAATTATTCTTTTTGCGCAGAATTGAACATTCCTGCCCTAGATCGAGGATGGATGTGCATCCCATAAGATGCATTAATGTTTTTGCATCTTGTTGCTGCTGTAAGCCGTGAGAGTCTATGTGGGACAGCTTATCCTCATGTTCCTCAAGACTTGAAGCATTTAATTTGCTGCAAAGTCCTACGTAACCTCACGACTGCTTCCACCTCCGGTATGTGACTGACATCTAAATTTTCGGAAGTTTTTACGTATGAAAGAAAAAAATTTTGTTCTTCGGCGAGCTGTTTTTGTGCCCCTAACATGATTGCCCGGGCTTGTGCTACTGCTCTCTCTACATTGCTTATCCAACTTTCAACAGAGGTGTGGCGACAAGCAAATTCTGAATTGCTGGCTTTCCTGCTCGCCTTAAGCTGGGCTGAAAGACCAGAGCCTGGTTCTGTACTGATTTCGGCCAACTTTTTTTCTACTGCAGAAACTGCTGCATAATTTAAAGCAGTTACCTGTTCTTCAACTTCTTGTGGTCGGTCATCGGGTTCCATGTCGACGGATTCATCCAACGTAGACACCATGTTGCGCTCTACCATAGAAGAGCAGTTAGTGCACGCCACGCCAATTGTGGGATATTGTACACAACCGATGAAACACTGCTCTACAGAACAACCAGTTCAAAAAACGCAGCGAGTATATAACTCGCAGTGAGTCGAGAACTCACTCTGATGGCACACCGCGACAGTGAATTTAGCGGGTATAGCCCCGCAGTGAGCTGGGAGCTCACTTTAGTGGCACGCAGCAACAATCAAATCAGCGGGTATGGACCCGCAGTGAGCTCGAAGCTCACTTTAGTGGTACTGGACCACCTAAGTATCAGCGAGTCCTCGACTCGCTGTTCAGCACCTGATGGGGTTCTTTCGAGGCTTTTCAGATGCGAAGCCGGCACAAGCAACAAAGAAAAGATTTTTATTTCAACCGAAAAGTACAACAGACGTCCACTGGAGAGATCTCGAAACGATCCTTCTCTCCCCTCCCGGGACACACCCCTGCAAACAGACCGCAAAATAATGCCTGACAACAGCAACACCTCCTCTTTTATACACCTCAGTTCTGCCTCAAAGAATTTATAGGGAGTTTGTTCAATTGCTGAGGTCATTAAAGCACTGGTATACGGTTTGATCCGTCACGCGGTCACCTTTTCCCCCCTGCTCTGTGGGAAGTCAGTTGATCTGTATTTGCAGATCTCCATTATAATAAACTTGAAAATGCTTGCACATTCTAAGGTGAAAACACGCACGAAACAAGTCGACATACTTAACAACCAGGAAAACTGCGTAGGAACCTTTATGCTAGAGATATTTCAAAGCACCATTAACAGATGCAGCTTCGGCTACCTTCGAATCCAAGCCACCCCTAATGAGAGGCATTCATAAGTATTAATGCGCACAAATATCGCATCGTCATAACGTGGTTTTCCAAAAAAGGGATATGGCTTTCGTGATGATCCTCTAAAAGCCAACAGCGTACATCGTTATCTTCTCCGATGGAATGTTTTCCATGTGCTGTTGTTTTCTACGCTGCTGTGTCCTCTCAGTTGCATAATTCACAGGATAAATGCTACACGTCGACTTTCGTCAGTCGCTGGCACAAATTTACTGCGAATCACCGACATCGCTGACATGATGCATAAACTATCACGAATAAGCGGTCCAAGATATAAAGTTAAGCAACGCTCAGAAATCTATCTAGCATCCGGCGCACTTTGCGACCACTTTGCTAACAATCTTCTAATAGATTCAGTGCAATGGATGAGTTCATAAACTTTAAAAACGCCGTTTTTGACACGCTGAACTGAGGGGGACGGACCGAACGAAATAGATCAGGCCAGACCGAAGTCTCATCACATATCCTTAAACTTAAGATTCTACCAAGCGTTTTTAAAATAGCCCGCAAGGACGCTGTGCAAAATAAGATGGCTTCGAGAATGCACTGTCTTGGAAATCTATTCCGCTGCTTAAACAGCTGCACAATTGTTCAAGGAAGTCGGCACCTGTCATATACTAGCTTATGTCACCTTAAAAACTCATAAACGACATTCTTCGTTTTTGGCTACCTTCAAACGCACTACATTTGCAATAACAATTTTACTCGTTAACTCCCTTTAAAGATCGGTTCCGAAACTCGACAGGTGTTAGGTAAAAGTCATTAAAAAATCTGAGCAGAAATATGTTCTTCTTATATGGGCGGCCCTTGATTCTTTGCAGCTTCCCATTCACTTCTTTGCAGCCTTTTGCCTCGAAGCTTTAACACCTTTCCATGATGCGTCTTCCTCACTATTCACTCAATAAACTTATAGAGTAGCATTAACATTTCGCTAGGTGCTCTAGACAAAATGTTGTTTCAGAGTGCTCGCTAAACGCGTAATGCTCCAAATGGACAGTGACATCTTATATTCGTTTCCCGTGCACCACCTTCAATTTGTGTTGATCAGATTCTTTAATGAACGTGAATGTTACCTGACAATATTGCAGTGCGTTGGGCTAGTCGTCACAGCCAATATATTAGTTGCGCAGAGTGAGTGTGATACTTGCGCTTTTGCTCCTGTGCACATTCTTATGAGTTTCACTTTGAAAACCATTCTGCAACTGGTCAGATCCTTTGTGTTCATTTGGATCTTAGCAATTGTTCGTGCATCTTTGACTGCATTCCCACGCATCACGAACCAAAGTCAGTTGTTCATAAGTAACGAAAAAGACATATTAAGATAAAACTACTGTGGTAGCTGAGCTAAAAGTAGCCAAGAATAGTGAGCAAAGCTTCTATTTAGTCAATAGCGATAGCAAACGGAAGCTTATAAAGCATGAGAGATGCCTGTCTTCTCGCATAATGGCGCAGCGGTCTAAGGTGCGTAGCACGTTCCGGAACGCAAAGAAATTTGTCCTACTGTAACGTGATGCTCACTGGTTATGCCGAGATTCTCCTGTTCGGAATTCAAAGATGTGGAGTGAGTCAAGCCTAACTCAGTTTAGCCAGGTCCATGCTCTTAGAATGCCTACAATCAACCTAAATGAATTTTGCCCTCAAAATTTGGTATTAAAAATTCGCAAGCTGTGCTCAACGCAGGGCATAAATCATCATTTACGACCATTCTGACGTATCAGAGCAGAACACTGCAGCAGGCAATAACCAAATAAAAGATATTGAGTAAAACCTTCCAAATATTTGAAAACACTATCGCCCTGACTGAATGAGTCATTTCATTGTTTGATTTCATTGACTGAATCATTTCATTGTTTGATAGTGTGTCGCGAATAACGAATATCTTAAGCTTTGGCTTATGATGTGTTTGGGTTTCAATAATTTCTATGGTTGAATATTGTTTTCATAAGTTCGTTTTGCCAGCCGTCTTACAATCTCTGAGCTTTATGAGCACGCATTCTTTTCTCTCTTGCGCGATAAATTCAGCAAGAGTAGATCAGCGCCTTTGGACTCGACTAGACAACACCCATTTCCGCATACGTTCCTCATATATTATGCATGTATTTCTCATACATACATGGAGCAACAATTTCTCGTATATTATGAGTAGAATTTTCCACCGCAACAAAAATTTAAAAAAGCGGAGTTTATTACTGTTTTATGCATATGTAACCATAAATGGAGTTACCTCGGAATCAAACAAATGCTCCAACAAACCCTGTAGATCGCAATATCACAGAGGTTGGATTTTCGAATAAAAACGAAGATTCTTTCGACGGCTTCTGACCAACTTTATACGTCTTATATTTTGTGAACAGTGATAAATAAGTCAGGCAAAATAAGCTAGCTGCCACTCAGATGAAGTTAGAAATTCAGATTCCATAGTCTCGTCCTGAAAGAAAGAAACAATCGTTCTTATTAACTTAAAATGCAAGAGAAAAGAGGTCGGCTTCTTGTTCTCAAACGTTCCCATATCAAAGAGTTGATTGGAATCAAATGCTGGAGTCGCATGAACCGATTATCAGCTACAACTGTAAAAATTAGCTTCGTAGTCGCCATCCCATAGCTTTATGAACCAAGTCTCAGTTTTCTGTTCATTGGCGATAGTTATTACGGCGGGATCAAGCAGCATACGTTTTGCAGCTACAAACCGAACGTCAACCTTTCTTTCTTTCTTAACGATTTGTCTCCAGAATTTGGCATTGTGAGCGCTGAGCAACTAGTGCTTCAGCCTTCTGCAGTTGAAATGGTGGAGTAGCTAGAATTTAGACCATACCACCATCGCCAACAATTCTTTGGTGGTCATCGAATGATGCTTTGCTAAACTTAGCAATTTTTGCTCTTGTTTAACTCTTGCTCCCTCAGTGAGCTTCAGTGGACGTCAACCTTTCTTAATGATAATTATAAAGTATGAATACATTTACGTCTTTGAAAAGCTTCAATTTTTTATTCGAGTAATAGAGCTTGGTAATTCACTTTGGCCAAAGCCTATTGAAGAGAAACTCGAAAAGAGAAGAGGAAAATGGTACCATCACCATGACTCACTGATGGAATGATTCAGAGGATACTGCTAGTTTCATGGGTATTTGGTGTGGTCTTGGAAAGTCGAAGATTTGCGAGTGTCCTCATAATATTAAATGAGATCAAATGGTAATGCAGAGACTGCATGCCGAAAGGCTTGAAGGACGAAATTCTGTTTTGGCAGTATCTCGACAGTTTGAAAGTCGCAGTAGCTTTTTAAGGAGCAATATCAGTGGTCCACAAGGCGCAATTAAACACTCTTTTATTAAAAACCATTCAAATTCTAGTTGAACTACTGATTCTGTGCGGCATGCAAGTGAGTGAGCATTTCGTAGACGATGCAACCTTTGTCGTGTGACTCTTTTGCTGTGGCAAAATATTCAAATACCGTTCCTCTTCCTCTTCCTTCCTCTCCCTCTCCTTCACTTCCTCTAAATCCTCTTCCCTTTACTTCTATTAAAAAGCCGTTGATTGGGGTCTATTTTGTGCACATCGTTAGCGCATTCTGCGGACAATAAAGCCTTGAAGGTGGCACAGACGGATAGGAATCTCTCACGAAGTTGATCTTCTGTACATATAGATATTGCATGCAGAAAAAAAATAAAACAAACTGAAAGGAATTAAAAAAGGGAAAAGAAGAAGTCTTGGACGACTGTACTAATGAATGTGCTCGTTCTGAGCAGCAGGCATCTGTGCAATGGGTCATCTATATCATGCGAAATGCTCGCTTTTTGTGCATTTTTAGCAGAAACCGCTATGGCAGGGTAGGTTGGAGTCTTATAGAAAAGACGAGTTGTTTTATTTGAACTGAGGATGCGAGAGAGATCTCGAAGCGATCTTCTTGGGAGCAATTTTAATTTTGAGATACGATTTAAAGATAAGATTTCGTTTGGAGATACGCCGTTCCTATTTGCTGTTAATTGCCAACAGATGCTTTTATAGAACACCGAAGTTGAAACAGTACGATTTAGCCTAATATCGTTGAAGGCCGCTGCAAATGCGCTCACTGCTGATGAATTTTGCGCGCGGAAGGTTGTTGATTTTCATGTTTTATTTAATGAACTCAACTACCCCTCTTACATCAGGTGCCATTCGCTAGCACGAGTCACTTCACCCTCCGTCCCCCTCCTTTCCTTTCCCCTCCCTCCAATCACTCTTAAAATCTCTTCTCTTCGCATTCTTCTTAAACTGCAAGAGGACTATTCTTCTCTAATGCCTCATCTTTTCTAATGATCTCTTTCGAGTATAATAGATTGAAATTTATTTACTTTTGATTGAGGAGTCACTGAACATGCCTTAATGTGCATCTGAAAAAGCTTTTGAGCAAATCCTATCAGCCCTGAAAATCCAGAAAGTTTTGATTTTCATGCCGATATTTTCGCCTAAATTTGCCTCTCTCGCCCAAAAAAGAAGCCTCTACCTGAAGTTCTAAAGATCACATTTGTATCTGATTAGCATGATAACTGTTCCAATCAGTTAACAGCAGAGAAGATTACGATGAGGATGGGAAGAGTGAACGCTTTCACTTCCGCTTTCAGCCAAAAGGTGTTTTTTGCTGAACCAGCTCAGTCCTTTTTTTTAAAATTATAGAAGCTCATTATTCGAATTTCAAAGAGCCACTAAAATTTTTTACTCATGTCATTTGTGCAGTGAAAAATATAAATAAATTAGCGCTTCTGTTTGTTTTTTTTCTGATGGAGTTGTCGTGTTTTTGAATCCCCAAAGATGAATTACGAAATTTGATGGTTCTAATATACAGAGCAGGTTGCAAACCTCGTATAAAATATCTTCCTTTAGCTCATCAAAGTGAAAGTGACCGTAGGATTTAGCGATGTCGAAAAATATGCATGAAGATCATTTCACTGGTCGTCATTTCATTTCACGCATCGTCACAGAAAACGGAATGTTTCATGGATGATTTCTATACGAGCGGTCACCTCTATTGACTTATGAAGGCGTCATTCGTGCATATTTCGTTTCTACTGGTAATTCATATGTCTCATTCGTTAAAAAGCGCATACTTTCATGCCGTACTTTCAAACATGCCTCTGCACTCGTTTTGGCCAAGAACAAGTTGTTACGTCTATAGCAGGTCGACAGCGATTGTTGATTTTTTTTTAATATTTGAAGGCTCGATGAGAATAAGATTTTAACCAGTTTCCTATTATTTCTATTATTATGTCAGTTTTTTGAATTTCTTAATTTTTTAAGCAATTTGTTCTCATAAGTATTATTTGATGATCCGCTATAAATTGGCTTTCTTGTGATGTCGTTCGACAGAGCGTTCAATGAGCAGAAATTATCGATGATATGCTGCATGTATATAGAAGAGTATGTTGTGTGCGTGTTGGAGTTCGTATGTTTTTCGCATTACCGCGTCTCGATTGCACTCTAATAAAGCGTCAAGATTCGCACTCGTAAACTCAGCTAGATCGGTTCCTCTCATACTATCTTTTAATCTATGAATGAGAAATTGTGTCCTATGAGATTGAAATTCGCTGCTTACAGCTGTTCAAATCGGGACCATTTCCATATATGTTAGCTCAGTTGTATCGTCACACAGCAGCTTTTTCGGTGGGACGTTGGAAATGAGGGTTCCTTCGTCACCCGTCTCACTGTTAATTTTGTTTCAGTATGCTTTCTACCCCCCCCCCCCGTTTTTCTCTTCAGTATTTTCAAATATGGCAACGACATTAGATTTGCTGCTCTCAAGCCTACTCTTCGTCTACATATGTCGACTTCATTAGTTGCGAATACGATAGATTAGGGATATTCGAAAAGATCTCGGATTCCGGATATTAAATGCGCTTCAACGAAATTTGCGTACAGGCATAGGATACCAGCGGCAGCCACCTCTCGAACTTTTCCCTCACTTGCTATTTGCATGATTGCGACACTCAGTAAATGAATGCAAAAACTGTGCTTATAGAAAATATCGTTCATTCTCTCGAACACGTTTGGAATAAGCACATAATGCTCAATCAATATTAACACGGGTATCAGTCCAGGTTACTAACGCAACGCCGCACACATTAGTAATCACTAGAGAGAGGCGCAATCCATGTGCCTTATCTCAGCAACCTTTTCAAAATCAGCCGCTAAGATTTCTTTCATTTCTATTTTCATACTCTGCAATGTTTCCAACCAGGAAAAGCATTGCGATTCCTTCGAGGCATTTATGAAATAATATTCACTGACTGTACTGTATAATTGCTCGAAAAAGAACTTCATATAAAGATTTGCCAAAAGAGAGTTATGGATTGAGAAAAGGCACTGCACTGTTACGAGGTGCGATATTCATTTCTCAATGAAATCTTTAACGAAGTTTCAGATGAGAAATGTCTGAACGTGGTTGCTTCACGTTCGTCGTGTTGGCGGCGCTCTTCACGACCGCTTTGATTGCAATAGTGTTATTCGACTTCGTAAGACCGACCTCTCGTGCATCTACATACGATTTTCTTGCCCAAGAAGACATTCTAGCAAGGTATTAGTATGCAGTTATTTTTGCTTCATTTATGCTCCGAGATACCTTCAAAGTGGAAAGGAACTCACGTGCGAATGTGCAACAATTTTTAAATATGTGTTAAGGTCTTTTTTTGAATAGCTATCATATTGTACGAAATCATTTTTGATAATTAGATCTTTTAAAATCCTTCAAATAGCTGTCTTTTGCATTATGATAGTCCAGTATAGTGCACTACGTAGTGTTTTGCAGTCACGATGATGAAGTTTAATTTTCAATGATTCACTTATTCACGGTACGACAGAACACAAATCTCAAAGAAAATTATTTGAAAGGGGGTTTTGACAGGATGAGTTTGCCTAAAAGTACTGAACTAAAACTGAAGCACATCTCCATTTAGAGCATGCTTTTCACATTCGAACATCATATCAATCCTCCCTTTCCTCCTGAGAGGGTAAGATATCCGCTCACGTAGAGAAATTTAAGCACTGAATTCGTCCTCTGACCCATACGTATCCGTTTTTCTCAATGACATGATGATGGCACGAGGATCGGTTCGCCGCTGTAAGATCATCACTAAATCAGCAGGAAGAGCGGTTCGGATAAGCGAGGCTCCAGCAAAATCTACAAATTTCCTCACAGATCACAGGCGTAGGAAAACTATTTCGCTGTGTGAAAAAATTGAACCCTTTCCGTAAAACCTCAGATTGTTACAGTAACATCTGCGAAGCGGTACTGAACTGTTGCAGGAAAAATACATTAGTAACTAAAAATAATTAAAAATACCCCAACCTTGGCCAAAGCAATCGTTCGTTGGTATGAACGACGTCACACTTTTCGTGGCAAACATTTAACGGCCACTATTTTAGGTATATGGCGAATGCATCAGGTTCCTTCTGTAGAATGTGAAACTCGTAGAGAAGACAATGCAAAGGGCGATAAATTCTGAGGTCCTTAGTAAAAGTTTAAACACCTTTCAAAAAGGGATGCTAAAACCTAAGACTTGCAATACTAATGGAACATGAGCCAGTGTAGATGACAAGCAAAATAGTATTCGAAACATTTCCTGATAGGACACACTACCGATCGAATACATACAGAGCGACTATCCCCCGTACTGATTTTGATGTTCCGCTTGCAAAAAAATGCCTGCTTGTACTTCAGCGAACAGCCAACGAGGCTTCATGTACTTTTGCAATGGCAAACGTGGCACAGCACAATTAGACCTTTACACAATCAATGTGGACTGTTTTTATTTGGGTTTCGCAGACGTCCAGTTGTCTAAACAAGAAGTAAGTTCCGACACTATGCTCACGCTGAGAATAAAGCCCACCTCTACGGGCTCAGAAGGTCTCTCACATGAAACCATCTAATTTCGCGTAACCGGAAGTTTTCTCGAAAACTTTACAAATCGATAAGGTTAGAGATGAACAACGCCATTGAACTCGTAACGTGATTACTTGCGTTATAGCGTTAGGCAATTTGCATGCAACGGAAGATCATATTGCATTCTGTCCGTTTGTATTAGCGGTATTTCTATTTATGATTTATTGCAACATCTTTTTCAGTTGCACAAAAAAATTAATATCATTGTATTTCCTTTCACGCAAAACGCTCTTTAAGCCTACTATTTTATAGGGTCCCTGCTAGCTTCCAATCAAGTTAGAGTATCAACGTATCGCCGGACAACGACAGCTCATGGAAGTGCATCAATCGCACTTCACTTTCACTCCAAAATGAAACCGTTGAAGTTCAACGGCTACAGCTTGCTGCATCAACGAAAGAGTTTTTGAATGCGTCTAAGAGGCGCATGACTTCATATGAAGAATTCATTGGTTTCACCTTTGCAATTCATCATTTCACCATTTCATACTTTTGGAGAGAAATAAACCACACACACACAAACACACATCCAAGCAGACGCGCAATTGCAGGGGTGCACATACACACGAACGAACTCATACATAGGAAACACATGCGGACATATAAATGAGAACTGATTAATGTGCTGGTGTTTCTTTCTGTTTTAAAATTTATTTAATAATTTAAGGGAATTGTCTTGTCAAACGCCGTCCTATCAAGATAATCGACGTGGGATGGAATGAGGGGAAGAAACTTCAAGAGAAAATGATATTTAATTTGAGGATAGAAAAGCAAACGGAACTGAACGCCACTAATAAAGCACTCACCGGTAATCAACTTCTCGCCGATATAGCACGTGGAATTGCTTATTTACGGTATCAACTCGTCAAAATGAACGAAAGCCTTCAAATACAACAACAGCTACCGTCGAACGATCGCAACAGGTCTCTTTAATGATCTTCAATCTGTTCACAATACTCCTATGGCAGAAAACTGAATCGTTCTCATTCCTAATCCTTCGAACTTATCGTCGACCATAGCGTCTCCATAAAACGACCTGCTGGGCATCTACTGTAGGCTAGTCGATGAAGTGAGCTGCAGATTGGCACTAGTCGAGATCTCTATTTTGATTCTCAACACGGGGGAACTGTTTTATAATTCAGAGATGAATTTTGCATATATGTTAAAGGAGAAGAAAAAAGAGGCAAAGGGAAGGATTTCAAAGCTTCGACTACTTCTACAGCATTCTTCAAGTTCGGCCACCAGCCTACTTTACACTACGTTACACTACTTCTGCAGCACTACGTTTTGTTTATCAGGACCAGTCGAGAGCATAGAAGCTTTTTCTTTGTAGGTTATCTTTACAAGGCATTCCCAAAATTTACATATTTCTTGTGGGCCAATTTCTGTTCAGTCATCTATCACAAGTACGATAGGCTGTAACTTTCCGGATATCACTCGTCTGTTTATCATCGCCAAGGGCAGCATTATGGCTGTCCCGGAAGTTATGTAGCAGCAGTAGTCCGAATCTTCAATGATTAGATGTATCACGGTGTGGTAGAGCGTTTGGGACTTTCATTTGAGATGTTTGACACTTTCAGTACTCAATTCAAAAATACACGATTGAAAAGGTTAGCAGGATAAGAAAGAAATGCCACATTATGCAACTTGCCATTGAGTGGGAAATTATTACAGTAAAGAAAACTGCAGTTTTTAATTTGTCCTCCTCGAAGTTTTTGTATGATTTTCAATGCATGGATTTGTTTACTTGGCCACGCAGCGTGTAATATTCGGCAAAGAATCCTAACATGGGCGTTTCAATGTGTTTTGGGAGCCCCCTTAATGAAGGAAGTTTAAGTGAAACAGAAAGGAGTTAAATAACCAAACTACACCAAAGTGTGCTTATTTCTTCTTGTCCTCCTCATCATCAGCAGAACATTGTTCTCACCTTTGCAATGTGTTTAGTTGTCTTATAAATGACATTCTTGAGTAAGAGGTTTTGTTTTGAAGTGAGCGATAATATTGTTCTAATTATAAAATTTACTTATGGTGTTTACGAAGACGTTGTTTCCTGATGAAATTTAGTGCAAGATTCGTATAAAGAGAAAATATTGGTACAACGAAGATGAACGCACTATAGCGTTGGGATGGTGATGACGATAATGATGGTGAAGACACAGAGAGAGAGATAGATAGATAGAGCGAGTGAATGAATGCCATAGCCGTTTCGAGGGCTGCTTATATAGCCCTCGAAACGTCATAGACATGTTCATTCATTTACAATCACGATCTGAAACAAATATCTTCTTTTCGCTGCACTTTGTCGTTACCGGAAACGGGGCGATTCATCGGTTGAGATGAATATACTGATCTAGCGGCACCTGCTTGACGCCGGAAGTCGACCGATTCATCGTCGATGCTTTCTTCGCTTTCGCGACAATTCGCATATAGATTAGTTGTTATCCTTCAATATGAGAAGAAATTTTCGAGAGGACTAGGCATTCTCATAACGCATCATCTCGGATTATCTTGAGGCATATTAGGTTCTTATGGGATGCACGCGTTTCCTTTTAAGCACAAATTGATTATAAAATTTTCTCTCGTAAAATGTGACGAGATGTTCCATATATTAACAGAACTCAGCAGCTCTTTATAACGAAAATGCTCCATTATGAGTCAACTTTTGCTCTCTTAGCATATTTATTCATTCACACTGATTTCTAATCATTATGATGAATTTTTATTATCCCATAGTATTAGCGTCTCTTCTGTGAGCAGATACAGTTTTCATTAAGAAAGTCTGTTCGAACATAACGAGCTACTTCATTAAGACCTCAGGCCATTATCAAGGCCTATCATTTTAAAAGGTTCGTAGCAATTGTAAGTGAAAATCTCTATTGTTTCCGCTGCCACGAAACTAAGCCTCTGACAAATGGCATCCAATGAATTGAACTGAATTTAAGGCTTAATAGTACTCCCACCTCAATACTGAAGATTTTTAAACAGTGACCTTTAACGTTCACTAATACTGCAACATTTTTTTGTCATTAGAATGAGCGCAGTTGCCTCTTCACCGCTGTTTCTCAGCTTTCATTTGGTTCTACGAAACTTATCGGTCGTTGTGAATTTGTGGCTGCACTGGGAAACACCGATGAGGAAAACTTGACATGAGCTGGTGGAGGGGAGTGTTTCTCAAGCCATATTTTCTAGCTTTTAGTAATGTTGAACTCAGACTGCGTTACCTTGCGAACAGAGCCCAGTATAAAAGCTTCACATCTTCTGGGGTTTTTTCTCTTGTTCTATACATACACTAGAGCAGTGCACATTTATTTGGGCATAGATTTCCCACTGAAGCTGATGCGCTAATTTCTCTAGTATTCTACGGAATATGTATTTCTTTCCTTCAATCAAAAAATAACATACATATCTAAACTTCGAAAATGATTTCAGGTCGCAAGAGGAGTCTACGAAGTATATTGCTTCGGACTATTTTGCTGTTCACGCAGGTGGGGGCCTCGGGAATATTCTTTTTGAATTCATCTCGGTTATTGGCATAGCAAGATCTGTAGGCAGGTGAGAGGTGCATTTTTCTTCAACTCTTTTATCTGTCTCAGATGATAATTGTATCCTCCGTTAGCCTCATACTGAAATCCGATGTTTCTATGCCATAAAATCAGCATAAACTGATAGGTTTGCAATCGAATGCCCTTCTAAGATGCAATACTAGCCTTTCCAGGCCATATAAGGAGCACAGCAAGAGAAAGCTGAATAGTGCCGCAGGCAGATCGAACCTTGATCTCTTTTCATATGTTGCAGTTAAGACGTTTCTTCTAAAGAAAACGATCTGATTTCATAGTCGGCGAGCAGTGAATATCTTTTCGGGTTTTTTTTTTTCTATGCGTTAGTCGGATAAGAAGCATAAAGTCCACGTTGGGTGTACACATACCTTCAATTGTTGCCAGTTCATATGAACTCATGCTGAACACAACCGGTATCATATCCGTCGCCATATTCGTTAATCCTCGTAATGATTTTGAGTTTAGTGCAAATGAATGCAGTCGTTCCCACAAGGGATTTTGGTAGTATTTGAAAACTGCATAAAACACTAGGCAGGTTTTCAAGAACGATCCAGTGCGATGTGTATTCGCGCGATCTAGCACCGTTTATTATACGAGCTGAACGTAAAAATATCGAGAACGATGCAAAGTATCATCTCATATATTTCTGCTTTTACATAGTTTTCAGCGATTTAATGCGGCCAAATTTTTTTCACCCACTTTCAGAGACTAGCGAATCGGTTTGTTGGAAATTCGACCCGTTGGTTGTCGAAAATGTAGTGTTTTGAAGTCTGCTAAACACTGGTAGCATTTTGAGGTGATGGAAACAGCTATGTGAATAGCTGTTTTCGTGCACTCGTCGATTTGGCTCTTTCTTTAATTTAGTCCTCTTACCAAATGCAGATTATTTGTTTTGATTTTCAATTAGTCAAGCAATCATTTCATTTATAAATACGTCAAAGCGCATAGAACCCATGAAAATGAAAAAAAAAACATTTTGAGCAGATATGCGAATGGCGATCCAAATCAATTAGTATCCGCGTTCGCAACGCAAAAAAAGGTTACAATTTGTTAAACTAGAAGTAAATAGAAACCCATTTTTAGCATGGATCATATCCTCAGGCAATTCAGATAATGCTTTCTGAGTTGGTTGACAGAAATACGAACGTCGCTGAGCTTCACGAAGAATTGCTGCGTTCTTTAGATTTGCGACAAAGTTTCTTCTGTATAGCGATCATCTTGCTTTGGCAACACAGTGGCTTGTAGAACCGACTATAGAAATTTACATGGCAATTTACTGTATAGATGGAACTGATTACTGATTGCTCTGCAATCTCATGTATTCGAAGATGTCTTTTTTCACTGACCGAATGCCTGAATCGCTGTTTTCGTCATTATGAAATTCATTCCACCGATACCCACTGATTTTCCAATGGTGTTCAAACTATGTTAATCTCGAAGTGCGGAAGATTAGATAAAGAGTGCTGACTGCCACTCTAGATCATGGTAGCCTTCCACCAATAGCACCATAGGTGCACACTTTTTTTGGATAGCCCTATGACGTGCTGTGTCCTATTTTCATAAAAATATCCCACTTTTTCCGAGATTTAGAAATGAATACATTCGATCGTTTTTAATTCCCGGAATTGCTCCCTATTTGCCACGTTTGCAAATGAATTAAACCGACAAATAGATTTTTCGCATTTCTATGAAGTTTAGAGTGCGATTTCCCGCTTGGATTCAAACACTTACAGCTTTGGTATGCTATGGATTTAAATGAGAAGTAGATATGAACTGATAGGTTGACTGATAAAAACTTTTTGCCAAATATTTATCAATGAATAACGCTTATATGAAACCTGTAAAATTACATAGTTTTAGTGTCATTTATGATATTAGTGCAAACAAACTCACATATCGATTATGTTTTAATGTGTTTTAGGCGGTTTATTGCTTAGAAAATCCATCATAGGAATCGATGAATTTATCCTACGAAACGATATTTATAGGAAGCCCTACATCGATGCAACAAATTATGTCACAATCGGCAAGTTACACGATTTGAATTCCGTGTTCCCGAATATGGCCAAGTATTTTCTAATAAGATTTCCTAGCGTAAGTATCTCCTTATGTATTGCTCATTTTGTTGCATTTTTTTTAAGCTTTCATCAATCAACTGTGCAATTCCCTCGCCTGTGAAATGCATGCAGCGATTGTTGCCGAGAATATATAATTCGCGTAATCGTTGATCGCTGGAAACCAGGCTACACCTTGCTGAAAATACCAACTCTCCACACAAGAAAAGTAATATTGCCTTGTTTTGAATGGCTTCTACGACAACTTCATTTGCATATTCCATAGCACTTTTAAATGTATTTAACTGATCGAAAACCTTTTCAATCAGACGATCAATGATCTGAGAGATGTATGATGCTGGATGTTTATACATGCAACTTTTCATTGTTAAATGAAGCTGACATATGTTCAATTAACACGTGATGTAATGACAAGAAAAACGGGCACAATGAGATGATGGCGAGTTAGGTGTAGATATGAAATGTGCAAAAATATTCGTGTGCAATGAGATGATTTCAAAGGCTAATATCAAATGCAATTTCCTAGGAAAGAGAGCCGAATGATAGCAAGTGAGCGATTACTGGAGCAGCAGCCTTAATTTTAGACTGCTTTTGGTAAGCCGTTTCATGTAGATAGAGTTTCTCCATGAGAGTAGGAGGAGAAAGTTGCTATGCATAATCGCCTACATGTTCAGCTATAAGTGACACTATTAATTTGTCTGGTAACCAAATATTTGAAGAAATGTTACGAAATAAGAAATACCTGAATATTTGCTTATGAGACGTTTGCTTGGATGGAGCCCGAATGTCTTGCGGAATGGTGGTTTCATGAGTTGTCTTATACGTTTTCAACAGAGGTGAATATCTCTTGCATTAATGAGAACCATGTGTGAATTCAGCAACAGAATGAACCGGGTGAGAAAACGGGTCTGTAGGATTGTTCGGTAGCGCATTAAAAAGTCAGTCACAGTGCTCTTGACATTTTTGTTGAAAGGAACATAACATACAACGAAATACTGGCGGTGTTTTTCGCTAGGTCTGTCACTGCCGGCGCCAGCGTAAATTCGCACGAGTGTAGATGCCTAAACCATGAATAACTGTTCCGAGTATCAGTATAGTATTGCGCATTCATAGATAAGATTCGAGCAAGAAACTGAGGTGCAATAAATAGCTGTGTTAACAGATGCATTTAATTGCCGGGCGAAACGCAATTTCTGCGGAGCGATCAATTGGCGATGCCACAAAAATCGATCGCAGATTTATGAAGGGTTTCATAAATTAGAAGAACATTCGCAGAGAGCATACAAAAGCACCTTAAATCCTCGGGGATTCAATTACGCGCATTGCAAATAAAAGGGATCCCAGGATGCTTTCTTTTGACGCGGCATTGATGGATTCGAGGAGTTCGGAAACGCTACTACCTGTTTTACCTCGAAGCTAGCGAGTATTGCTATTGCTCCTCTTTGGATATCACATATTTTTGTATGTTTGGGGTAGTTTTTCTTGAACAGCTATGCTAAATGGTCTGGTAAAGTCTGCGTTGACGATCGTAGTCTGACACTTTTCATTTATTCTGCATAAATTTGCGATATCGGAATATATATATATATATATATATATATATATATATATATATATATATATATATATATATATATATATATAGAGATATATAGAGAGAGAGAGAGAGAGAGAGAGAGAGAGGCAGGAAATTGCACAGAAACCGATCTAAGGATAGAATAACAGCCACCTCTATTTGTTTGTCACAAACGTTAGAGATGTGCTTAACTAATCATCCTCTCCAGGCCTCAGCAAGAAATGATTCACTAGCCCCACTACAGAAGCTTTAAAGAACTTGAATGAGCATTGTTGAGCCAACGGTATACGATTAAGCCTCCTCACTGTGATAGCGTATTCAGAAGTTGAGCTTCTCATATCACTTTTTGTGTATGGTTGATAAGAAAGTATTCACAAATGAGAAACGAAAGGTCAAGCTCAACATCGCACACTTCCCTTATATTTCACTTCGAGTCAGATGTATATAGTCTTTGATAACGTCCATATCGCGTTTCTCATTAATTATTTACTTTCACTTGAAATAAACAGTTTCCTTTAAAAGAATGCATTCAACGAAACCAGCGTGGATTGTGACTCGATCTAGCTGAGCCATGCAGTCTTTCAACAACAAACCGATACTATTTGTCAATGATATTGGGAGTTTCAGTGTGAGAATTGCAGATGTCGAATAGCACAAGAACAAGAAGCCATTAGGATCCAATTGAGCATATTCGGCACCATTTTGTGAACCACTACCTTGTCACATTTTTTTTTACTCTCCATTTCCCCTGTGCAGCTCGGCCTCCTCACTCATACTGTGCTTCCCCACCCCAGTGGCAGAAAGTATATATGTATTACATGCTTTACCTCGATAATGCCTTTATTTTTGTGAGAGGGCAATTAATTGACGAAGTTGTTCGTGTCTTAAAATCATTAACAATAAAGAACAGAGGAGAGTGCGAAAAAATCCGATGAATCACAAAACGTGGTAACGTTTTAGACATCACGTGTTAATATTGCAATGACATCGGGGAAGTGTTGTGTATACAATGGTATCGGTGAAATCATACGGAACAGTGATGCGCCAGATATCTTTTTGAAAGACGTTTACCTTCAGGTTATCATGGTTTATTGTGTTCTTTTGATTGTTTTGCTTTGCTCTCTTGTTTTTTCTCGCAGAGAATACAGACATTTAGCAGTTTTATCTTTTATTCACTTCACTGAGGGTATACTTATATGAAAAAAATTTCGCTTCTATCCACTCTGATGTAGAGCTCAAAAATTACAACAGTTGTTACCGGTCACATATTTCTTCAGTACTTTGGAAGCATGCATTGCAAAACATATGCCGGTCAGAAAAGGGAAAGCGTTAAATGCATAAATGAGTGGTTCATCCTTCTCGATATCCAACATTGTCGAAAGAACTAAGAAGAAAGAGAAAAGGCACACCATTCCGTAAACGAAGAGGCGTGTCAAAGGAAATGAATGACCTATGCGCTAATATTCCATTCATTCAAACATTCAGGTTTATCAAAAACAACGAAATACGCATAATAAGACCTTCATATTTTAACTGAGTGGATCATTCATCTAAATCTCTAACAAAAAGCACGTTTCTTGCCATTCCTACTGGCGTACAATGATTGAATGGATAACAAGTGATAACAAGTGCAGGGCTTTTGAGGCGCTTTGTGGTGTCTTATTTCGAGGCTGATCGACCATCCCACTATTAATCTAGTTGTTCAGTTTTAATCGAGGCTGACGAATCCATCGTTTTTATTCAGGTCTTGTGGTTTTTTAGTTGGGAAGGTGAACAGATAGACACATATGTAAATATGCACAAACAAGACGTTGTCATACTGGATTCGGCAGCGCAACATTTTTTTTAACGTGTGAAAAGGTGTAAACATTTGGGCTTCGAACATTGAGAGATGTCGCGGTTCAATGCGCACAAGCAACATCCTTCTGTTCGAGAGGTGCTTACAGACTAGGTTTTGAGTTGGGTTATTTTCCATTCAGGCAATGCACCAATGGGTCCAAGCATAAAGACAAAACCACATATAAATTCATATACTCGTTATACATTGCTTTTTTGCAACTTTTATGCACGCAGGGACATTACGTAGCTAGAGCACCGCGATACGTGGCATGTCGTGCGTGAAAGGTAACTAACTCATGCTGCGTTCTCCAGCAGACAATCAAGCGGTCTAACAGTGGTTACACGTTCGCATCGCTTTTCACACCTTTGTCTTTTCTGTAGCTTTGCCATATCTCACACATACCTCTGCATTATGAGCCCCCATATATGGAGCTGTTGATTGATTTCCACGGCTTATGTGCTTTCATTTGATGACATTTGATGACATTTTCATTTGCGTCAATGACATTTGCAATGAGCATTTGAAAAAGATTATAATACTGTTATAAGCCTAAAAAGTTGGTTAACACAGAGGCAGTGTCGCCGACTTGATTAAATGCATAGTTTCTTTAACGTTGCTCAATGCGCTACCAAAAAGGAATATCTCAGATGAAGAAATTCGCTGTTTTCTTCCATTTTCCCCAATTTTCTGAACCCCTCAGACGATGCTACAGACAAGAAAAGCAACCAAAAAATATTTCATTATTTCAGAGTTTTAAATATTTTCGAAATATCTCAGATGAGATTCGATCGTCAATTCTCTTTTTAAGCGAAAGTATTTCAAAAATCGGTCGAAATGGTCTATTAGGCGGAGTAAGCTTGAGCACAACTAATCACAGGTATGTGGGCCAATACGTTATTGCATTTAAAAGGCAGAAAGTAGTCAACGTATATTGGTAGTGTGGGAAGAAGGATGCGAAAGTGAAGATTAAAAGCAACCACTCATTTTTAACTGAAGCTGCAGATGTCCATCTATCATTCGCGTAGCACTTCAATTTTCCGTATCAACGAAATAATCCTCTTCTAATGTAGCCCATATGTGCTCTTTGCCAATATTTTCCACTTTCAGCAACGTGAATTTGAATTCTGCTCATTTTCTCAACGAATTCGTTTGTAAAGTGGATATAGATTTATCTGAGGTTAGAGAAGCACTGACGGTTTATTGGTGGCTAACAAACTTCCCATCTTCATATGTTTTTATTTTTAACAGAATGCTCGTTGCAAACCCATATGAGAGAAAATAGTTATTCGTTAAATATGAAGGAAGTTTTCCACCACAAATTACGATTTGCCGTGTTTCTCTGTAAGCAGTTCGCAACGTTTTATTGCACAGTTGAATATCTACTCGAATCAAGCATTTTAGGCTTTGCGTTCACATACGAAGGGGTGATTTTATTGCCTCCTCATTACATATGGAATCGAGAGAGAATTTCACTGTTTGGGCAGTGAGGCATGTTATTGATGAAAGTAGGTTTTCTCCATTCACATGTGCATTCTTTTCATTTACGCAATTAATTCGTTAAAGAGTAGGTTTTGTCCACGTTCTCCTTATACGAGTGCGGGCATGATCTCAACATCCGTGAAACAATTGAGAAACGACTAAAAAGTGGCTCACATATTCCTCTTTAGGTGACCTTCATGATCATTCGATATGACTGTAGAAAAATGTTGGAAACCATTAGAACATTATCTGTAATACCAAACACAAATTTCTTGTACTGTCTTGTCATTTCACGCCGAGGAGATGCATCCCGCTGCAATGATGCTTTACTGCATATATTTGGGGCCGATGGGTTTACTCGCTTTTGACCCACCACCAACGGAACGAGGGAAAGAAGAGCTGGGGCCCTCTTCCGCATGGCAAGGAACCGACCTCCACGTGGTGGCCCTGGGCAACGGAATTGATGAGAGGATGTAATCCTCTCTATCATATGCAAGATGGATGGGATCGAGGTATCCGGCTAACACGTTCCAAGTGAGCACCTTTCCCATAACTGGGGATATGGGTTAGGCGTCCTCTGACATACAAGAGGAATCAGACTCGTTCGTGCCCGGTCATTAACATCGATCAGCGGGAGGGCCGGACTGAAGTAAATTTCCTGTTGGCCCGAGTGCAGGTGAGCTCGGGCCCGAAAAACTATCCCTAAGAGGACCACAACCCGAAGGGATGGACGCAGTCGCCCCGGCACGTTTGGTGTTGGCTATCCTGGACTGTTGTGGGACGCAAAGCTATGCCTTGTTCAATCAATTTTCTTTTTGAACGAGGGACCCCTGAGCCCCGGCGTGAGCCAATCTCAGGGACTGACTCCTCGGAGTCCTTAGGTATGGCCACCCACCCTTCACCTCGGCTAAATGATGACGAGGTGATAAACGGCTCAAGGGACACGAAAGTGACCCGTTCAGGTTGTGCGTGCGCCTCGAACGCTACACCCGAGGCGATTGGAACTCCCAATCGGAGTAAATAATCTAGGAGAAGCCTCTCAACTACGGCAAGATTGAGCAATAGCTGAGGAAGCCCAATTAGAGAGCACCGAGAACCGTAATGATGGACGTCGTCCTCCTTTGTGATGCGGCAGGAAGCTCTGGAGTGAAAGGGAGATCGCCACATTAAGGAGATTGTGTGAGACCTATGGAAATAGGCAGGTATGCTGGAAAGAGGTTCGGAGGAAGTTTGCGGACTTCCACGAGGAAAGAACAGTGGCCGCGTTAGCCACGAAGTGGGGGCTCTTAACGCTCAAGAGCTCTGATGGTTGATGCGCCACCGACTCCTGATCATGATCCAGAGCATGGACCAGCGGGCGAGGGAGATGGAGGTACAGCCTCGCAAGAGGATGTACCTACCGATGATCCAATACCCGCGAACGGCCTGACAGAGAGCAAGGAATCGGATGTGAGACCAACCGTGGCCCGTAGGTGTGCGGAGCCGGAAGAGCAACTGATGAAGTCGGATGTGAGACCGCCTGCGGTCGTCAGACTTGCAGATCCGGAGCAGCATGCGATGAAATCGGGTGTGAAACCGGTTGCACTTGACGGGTCTGCGGATCTGGAGGAGCGTCCGAAAGAGAAGGATATCGAGCAGAAGGGTGTTGGCTTTGAAGGGGAACCGAGGTTCCGTGCCTTTCGGAAAGCCTTCTATGGGTATTTCAGATGGGCTGTCAACTCGTTTGATAGGGAACCTGTCAAACGAGTTAGGCGGGACTGTCCCAGGGTATTCTACGCTTATGCGGATTACCTTATCGCAACCGGAAGTTCTAAGGCGTTGGGACCGAATCAATCCAGAATTGTCGCTTGAACGGATTGGTCTATGCGGCACCTAGAACAGTCCACTAATTCTGGAGGGAAGAGGTAGACCAACGTCAGCAAGGCGAGAAGGGATGGTACACGAAAACCAAGGCAACCCGTGAAGACCTTCAGATGCTCATCTCTATGATGGAATCTGAACTTGCAAGAAGGAAGGAGAAGAGGAAGCCCGGCGCTAAAGAGCTGGAGAATATCCATAAGCTTGTTGGAAGACTTGGAACGCGCAGCACATCGGGCATCGTCAGAAGGCTAGAGATGACAAGACAGAGGCTCAAACTGTTGGAAGACAGAATAAGTTTACGTGAGCAAGAGAAGAGGCGGAACCGATTGCGCAAGCAATTTGCGGAAACCCCTTCTTTAAAATTACTCACAAACGGAGCCAAGGATAGGGGCGATACGATGGTTACCATGAAATCTGTAATGGACTTCTGGAAATCAATAATTGGCAGACGAATTACCTCCAGTCCGGACCAATTGCAAGTCTTAAGAGAATGGAGAGATGAGCAGAAGAAGGCTTGTCTGGCAGACCTGGATTTAGAAAAGGCCGATCTTGAGGAGAAGTATGAGGGAGCAATCAGGAGAATCCAGCCGTGGAAAGCTCCCGGTCACGACGGATTACATGCCCACTGGTGGAAAGCTTTACCGTCGGCCAAGAGGCTACTGGGTGAACTGGCGGTTGATTAGCTGACAACAGGTAAGGTTACCACTGGCTGGATATGCCGAGGGAGAACAATCCTGACCCCTAAGAAGGGTGATAGGGGCGACCGTTCTAATTACCGACCTATAACAGGCTTGAATACATGTTATAAGGTGCTAACATCGGTAATGAATTCAGCCATTTTGAGTCACCTGAGCAAAGGCGAAGCTTTACCAATGAACTAGCGAGCACTGCGGAAACGCGAGTGGGGTTGCACCCACGCTATGATCCTTGATAAGGCCATGGTTATGGATGCAATGGCTCGAAAGAAACACTCATTAAGTGTGGCCTGGCTTGACTATCGTAAAGCATACGATAGTGTGTCGCATGAATATATTCGCTGGGCGATTAACTCCATGAATATACCCCGGAGTGTTCACCTGACGTTCAGGAGGCTTATGAGTGACTGGGAGACACGCTTTCAGTTGGCGCAATGCCGGCCGAAGTTAAGGTCTGACAAAATGAAAGTGCTGAATGGCATCTTTCAAGGTGACTCGTCATCACCAATCCTTTTTGTATTATGCACAGCACCTATCAGCTATGCACTCAATAAGGGTGTCGGCCAGTGTCAATCCTCATTCGGCTGGAGTGCAGGTTACGGTTTCGAGATTGGACATCAGTTTTATATGGACGATCTCAAACTGTACGCTAGAACACCTGCGATGCTAGACTCCCAAATCCAGGTGGTGTCTGAGGTGTCGGAAGCAATGGGACTCCATTTGAATTTGAGTAAATGTGCGAAAGCACATTATGCTCCGCATGGGGCGGGCGGAGCGCAAGAAGCTGTGGAAGACGCAGAGGGATCGAGGAAGGGAGAAATCCCGGTACTCGGGCTTCGAAGCACCTATAAATATCTTGGAGTGGAGCAACGACTCCTTCCGACGGAACATGCCCTCAAAGAGTTTGAGGATAAGTTTGTGGATCGAGCAAAAACAATCTTCGCTAGCGTACTCACATGGGGGCAGATGGCCACAGCATATAATACTATAGCTATCGCTGGTCTACGATATGTCTATAGTAATACAAACGGAGCATCACCAAAGCTTCTAGAAGCTTTGAAAAGGGCGGCCACCTTAGATACGCGGATAAGAGATTCTTTTGAGGCGACATAAATGTCGGTTTCGAAATAGCTTTGTCGAGAGGTTGTATATTCCTAGGGAATGCGGTGGATACGGGTTAAAATCAGCGGAGGATACGCTGCGGGAGAGTATCCTCGCTACGTGGAGTTATATTGCCATGAACCCGCATTTGGCTGGACAACAGTATTTCTTCGAGAGGCTCACAGAAAGAGGTAAGCCCACCCCGATGGCGGACGGGGTAAAGATATTGTTGGATGTGGGAGTGGAACCCCAGGTGGACTTAAAGCGAAGGACGGTGATCGTTGACGGTATAGTCTTCGAAAGCCCGACCAAGCTTCATCGATACCTGGTGGAAAAGCTCTTGAAAGCAAGAACTGAGGCGAGGATTCGAAGATGGAAGGAAGCCAGCTTAGCTGGACGGTTGGTAAATGACACAAGTATTGATATGCGACTATCATGCTTGTGGATGAAAAAAGGTTTTGTGAGTGCGAGGAACCTCAGAGATGCGCTTGCTGTGCAAGAGGGGAGTTTGCTTACTAGAGCCTGCCCAGCTTTAAAGGGCAAAGGCGGCCAAGAAGTTTGCCGGTGTTGCCATGCAGCGCCGGAAACTGCAGAGCATATAACATCAGCCTGCCGCTATTGGCTTCCTAGTCTCTATGTTGAGAGACATGACTCGGTAGCAAGGAACCTCTATTACGTTATCTGCTGCCACTACGGCATAACACCGGTGCATTACTCAAATAGGTTATCACCGCTCTCGGAGAATAGCCAATGCCGCGTTCTTTGGAACATGGATATGCAGACTCGGACAGAAATGAAGCATCGAAGGCCTGATATAGTCGTCTTTGATCTCAAGAGGGAAAAGATCCTCATGTTCGAAGTTTCGATAGCCCATGCCAGCGGGTTACTGAAACAGCGGGAAATCAAGATTAATCGGTATACGGTGAACTCCAAGGAGTTGCCTGATGAGACCATAACACCGTATCCGCCTGGGCCGAATTTGGCCGCTGACCTCGCTACCACCTATGGTTGGCAGGTCGAATTTGCCCCAGTGGTGGTCGGCACGTGTGGAGAGCACGTACCGGCCGTCAAAGAGTACCTGCAAAGAACGTTGGACCTAATACCTCATCAAGTGGAAGCCCTTCTTGAAAGGATATCCCGATCGGCGGTGATCGGAACGGCTAGAGTAGTCCGAGCGCACCTCGCCTGCTCTTAGTCGCTAAGGGGTCCGGAAATGGTCCGGTCCTGCGCTACCCGGCCTGGTAGCACCGTTCAAGCGCTCAATCGCCTGCCTTGTAGGCAGTCCACCTGTGGAAGTCGCGCTCTTGATACAGATGTGGACGGATGGAAGCAGATGATAGAGGCCGGTGACGGCCCTACTAGCCAAACGTATCGTCCTCATGACTGTTAACATAAAAAGGATTGACGAAGGGAAATTAATACTACGGTACGAGTTTGGATAAATGCCACAAAGCACTTTAAAGAGCAAATAGGCAGCGTTGTGATTGATATTTTCATCGTGAAATGCTCTGACAGAAGTCCTGTTTCTTTAAAATTTTTGTATCTGGCATGAATATGGATATTAAAAGTTACGTTCGCCGAACATGAAATTCATAAATGGCACCCCAATTCTCGAAAATGTTGAGAAGCACCGTGCCTGTAGCATCAGGTAATGGGCAGGTTCCTGGTGATGTTGCAACTTGGCAGATGCGAAGTCTTACTGGACAAAGCGCAGCTCCACATTCCTAAATTAACAAGCGCAAGGACAAATACTCAGCCAAGTGCCAGCATTGACAACCGAAAACCACGAAGTATAGTCTCAGTTATATATATATATATATATATATATATATATATATATATATATATATATATATATATATATATCTGTCTCACCTGTTAGTCATTCTGCTACTTGCTCACGAGCTAATTCGACCTCCTTTAAACGGTCGTGAGCAAAAAGTATGCATAGATCATAATCGTAAAATGAGGATGACAGAGGTAGTCAGTGAGTCATCATAGTGACATATTCCACTGAAGCGGTACAAGAAATATACAATGCATTGGTTGGGTTCTGCAGCCATCATTATGCCCTTAGGCACTTTGTTTGCACCAACACCATCTGTATGCGGCTTAATTCTCCAGATATTTTGAAGCTTCTAACATGAGTGGACGAAAAGTCCATGTAAATATGGAAAGAATTTCTTCTTGAGGTTCATGCACTTGCCAAATCAAACTTTTCTAAATGGTATAATGAGCCGAGACGACAGGTCAATCGTTGTTACAGCCTCATGTTTTATTTGTCCTCGAATCCTGCTGAGATAATGGACGTTACACTAGAAGATTCTTAATCACTCAAATGTCTTGCAAATTAGCCAAAATTTCTCACTGTCAAAAACTCATGGCTGGTGTAATTGATGAATTTTAAACAGCATTTAAGATGTTACGCATTGATTTAGGTGGTAGTTGGCAAATACCATTGTTGCAGATGCGCAGTTAATGACTTGAAATAGCGATAAACAGTATGCACATTCTGCAAAGGTAACGTTGTCATATTGCCACTCTTGCAAAAGAAAAAGTTAAACATAGTTAATAGCCAGTTACTTTCTTGGCTAAATCTGAACGTGTAATACCAAATGCATCTCAACTGCAATACTTATTTTCTGAGCTTTTCAGGCCTGTTCGGGTCGTCTTAGCACATATTTGCATGAGTACCAATAATGCAGAAGAAAATTATTCATTAATGCATAACCGCCGAGGGATTTTAATACAGCAGTTAATTTTCAGTTGCAATTGTCAGCTTGTTCGATTAAATGAGTAGTGAAGAATAAATGAATGAATCTGCAGAGTTGAAAGGAGAGAATGTAACTGTGATACTATTCGGCAATGATCGGATTTGGTCATTGAAAATAACAGAGAAATATTTCAACAGTACACGGATGCAAGGTTACGTAACGAATACCATATCTAGTACGACGCCAGCCGTTGATTTCGCATTCGTGCGACACAACTGCGATAGCGTTATACTAACAGGTTGTGGTTTACTCTTTACCGCTAGCTTACTGCTTAACGATTACTAATGCACTGCCAGATGGCATAGATTTGATACCTATGAGCTTGTTGTTTTAGGAGAGCGCCCATTATTGCATTTTTTTTTTCAACTCCGAAGAGGTCCTCCATTCAAAAGATGATAAGAGTTTGCGTTAGATCTAATTCATATCACTCGACCCCATTGTCTGAATTAACCGGTTTTATCTCATATTATGAGTCTTATGTGATTATTCTCATCTAGTCGAGCGCGTATTGTTCTGTGGCCTTTAGTGAGGACTACTTGTGACACGAACACTAGTCGTTAACGCAATACTTGCGAATTTTGTTGCAAATCGTTTAAAGCCTTAGCTTGACCTCACTATCGAGAACATATCTCTAAGATCAGCCCAGATCGCTTCAGTGGTTATAAAGCATCAAGGTTAAAATGAATAATTCTGTCTTCAACGTTGCGGTGCATTCTTTCATCGTAGTACTTCTGAAAGAGTAAACGCTACTCTAATTGTTGGGTAATATAACCTAATTTATCACGACTTCATTCTTCAAAATGACACGCCCACCTAAAGATGCAACCTGAATTAGGAAAACAAACCTGATGTTGAGGCTGATCAGACCTTCGCGAAAAAAAAAAGAAAAAATGAACCACTCGTCTATCCTTCGGCTTCTGATTATCCCTCTCCCCCTTCTTGGCAAATTGTTGCAAGATATTGGCTTTTCAAGAAGTCGTCCCAATCAGAGATTCCAATCGCACTGGGGAAGTGGGAAATTCACACACTTTGGGAGAAAGCTGTCTAAAACTTCAAAAATTTCTTTGCGCTCGGTGTGTTTTCCTGTCAAAGGAAATCTTCTCAGTTGCTCTTGATGAAATAGGATCATTCCAAGCGTGTTCATCATCGAGTTTCACTTTCATCACGAATAGATAATTTCCAAGAGCTTGCGATCTTGTGAAGTGTGAATCGCACCGATAACTATAAGCAGCGGCGACTGGAGAAGAAAGAAGAACAGCCATATGTGCTACGCAAGCACGGCATATCGTCATCATGATAGAAGCCACAAGAAGCTTTTCATATCAGTTTTCATTCAATTGCTGAAATACTTCAGAAGAAACTAGAAGGAAACTCGACGCTCCAAAATTCGCTCACTCCGTACGGCCGGTGGCCATTATTCCGGAACCTTTAATCCGGTTCATCGAAAAACTATGCATTCTCCTTCCTATGCACTTTTGCAAACCTGCTCTGTGAGAGCGTGTTGTATAATTACCACTTGAGTATCTACGATATGTCCCGTATGTGCATCCGTCTGTCCGGTCGTATCTACTCGGAAATCACTGATCATACAGTCACAAAATTTCATATTTCTATAGTACGCAACAGGACGGCCGTCCGTACGGTAACTGACATTAGTCCACCAGCCATGAAAGAAGCTGCAGCCATTTAAAGGAGCCAAATGTCTACATGGATCTCACACTAGTCGGATTTACATTCTAGCATCTGTAGAGATATGTAGGCATTATCACGAATATTTTAATTTTCGTTGGTCACTTGTGAAACTAGTTGGGCGGATGGGCTCTATGCAGAAACGCATATCGTGACAATTCCTTCGCTAAGCGTCTTGCCCAGTTTAGCTCTGATAAATGCATTTCCCACAAGTCAGCGCTTACACCTCCATATCCTCCAACGACTCTTTTGTGTGGTTAATAAAAAGTGAGTCATAAATTCGAGTTCAGTTATGCGAAGAGATGGCGTTGCCAGTGACCACTAAATTTGACGACCATGGTTTCTCCGTTTGTTTCAGTCTCAAGATATACGACTGTACCAACAACGTTCATGTGCATGCCCTATTCATGCACTTTTGCATGCTCTTTTCTCGGCCAAGTGAAGCATGGGACTTAAAAATTCCATCGTGATAACAGTGTAAGCATAGTGATGTTTTCTGTTGGCGCTTTCTTCATGCTTTTCTTCTTATGATTCCTTCATGTCGCCGATTATATCAGTACTGCCGAAAGTAAAAAACTCGAAAAGGCTGGTCATTTGCAGCATCCGCATCAACATTCGGCTGGTGGTCCGCATTCCTAGCGGGCCCTCAAAAGAACATTTACTACAACAGTGTTTTTTCGAAACCGAATGGAGTCGAGAGGGAACTCAACGCGACCGACTTCTTCCTACCAGAATGGATCCCTCTGACTATGCCTTCTGACTTTATGCTTCCGCCATCTTGAGCAATGGTGTGCAGCATTTCGAGGAGCGGTGGAGCCGAAATTGCAAATACGGGTTAAGCGTCTGCTTAAGTCGAATTGTTTGATAATAATTGTGTGAACGAATATCTACTCCAAAATAAATGAAATGCAAAAAATGAAGTCATCTCATAATTTGTTGTCTGAACAGCTGGAAGAATTTAATGGGTGAACATCTATTGGAACAGTGAGAGCATAGAACTAGAGTTTACACCTTCGAGACCCTCCAGACAGTTATGTCCGTGTTCAGGGAAACCTTGTATTAGGCGCTATTCTAAGTGCTTCGAAAACAGTAACTGCGATGTGCTATCAAATAACTTTCCGTTAAACCGCATCTCACAGTACGGTCCCATTAATCTTGAGCCGTAATTTCGTAGGACGCTTGAAAGAGATCAATTTTGAGGCACATTAGTTTACTCGATATTATCACTGATAACCAGCACAGTTTTCTTAAACGAGAGCTTACGCTCAACTGGCTTCTGACATCATTCTTAACTGTCACACAGTTCTCAATGAGGTCTCCAAATAATGACTTCGCTAAAGCTTTGATGCTGCATTTCAATAGTAACTATTGCTGAGGCTGAACAATTATGGAAAAAATTAGCCTCGTAAAAATTTCTGCTTCATGCTGTTCTAAGTGTGGTTACAGGGGGAGGTGGCAGTGTTTCTACTTTGCCTTTATTTCTTCCATGCATGAGTGACCATCTAGGGCTTACTGTGCTATTGCAAACTTTACTCCGACAAACCAAGGATATATGGACCCACTGATGAGGCGCTATTTTGTTACAGAGTGATAGATGAAGACTGCTCTCGTTAGA
Source organism: Ascaris suum (assembly GCA_013433145.1). Classification (NCBI taxonomy): domain Eukaryota; kingdom Metazoa; phylum Nematoda; class Chromadorea; order Rhabditida; family Ascarididae; genus Ascaris; species Ascaris suum. The sequence goes on from CM024175.1 coordinate 5,021,850, forward strand.
GACATGGTCACAACTCGGACAGCCTGAAATATTCCTCAAAAAACGCTTTGTTTTGAATGTAAATCTTTCGTCGAACATTCTTCGCATTTGCATTGCGTAAATCTTCCTGCATAGGACAGAATGAAGATTCAAAGTGCTTTTGTGAATGCCGATCTCAAATTGCGTTATACTTGCGCTCAGGCTTCATGAGAGGGTACTCCGTATGCGATCCGTGTTCTCCGTACTGTAAATTGCAGCTGCGCATAACAATTTCGGAGGAATTTATTTGAATACTGTGATCTCATTTTAAAATATTGCGCTCACATTTGGTGATCTTCTGTGAAAAAGGAAATCAGAGTAACTGATAAATTGCAATGACGCTTTATTAAAGTGGCTTGAGCAAATTTAGTCCAAATATGTGCAGTGGCAGGTTCCATTTCGTATCGTAGAGCTGAGTTCAATTCGCCATCACGCTTCAAGAGTTTTGAAGATTTTTTAAAGATTTGCTTTCAAGAGAAATTTCATGTCATACAATTTACAGTGCATTCAATGTAATATCCGCATTAAACTGAAACCAACTCAGCAAATCAAAGTTGTCTACTTATTTCCTTTGATTTCATTGTTGTTCCCATATGGGATTCCCGACTGTATGAAGTAATTAAAACATCTCATGCATTGCTCTAAGTGCCATCTGAAGCAATATGATTTGTTCTTTGTGTGCACAATGTAATAATTGTAAATGCTTCAACTGTATACGAACATTCTCGTTACGATTTTCTATTTTCGCTTTGGTCGGATTTTTAAACGCACAAGCATAATTTCTCCATCGTAAAATAAGAACATACTTTTCTCGTTGAAATTTACAATATGCAATTTTATACGCAAATTTAAACCGCTCTCCTCGTTGCTAATGCAACTACATGTATTCCGAAACGCTTTAGAAAATGCAGCAGTAATTCTTGAAGAGAATTTTCATTTATTTTAATTCACCGTACGCTGTCCACTTCGTCGGTCGCAATAATTATTCACTTCCATTTGTTCCAATGTCCCAAAATGGGAAAATATGCAAATTGCATGTGATCCCATGAAGGTGGCTGATAAGTCGTTTATTTTTTAAAAAACGATAAAATAGGATTTGACGGTGATTAACATTTAAATGAAAAGACTGTGCAATGAAAGAATTTCATTTTTCTCGTAGTTCGCCGCAAAATTAAATCCAAAATTTCCACCATCAACATTCAATCAGCCGAAAATCTCATTTGCACATTTGTGGCAAAGTTTTCTGTCTACTTATTCGGTGATTTGTTACATTCGTATTGGGCGGAATAATATTCGGTCATTTCTGTTGATGTTGTTTTGTATGATGGGATGCTTTTAATGTGCTGTTTTTTATTGCCTTTTATCGGTGCATGGTGCTAATTTCATGCAACATTGTTTCATCAGCTCAAACGGTTTCTTTCATTTTTTTTTTATTGAAAACCTCTTTCTCTTTGACATATTTTATCATTGTGAGTTGGATTGTTTCTTTCTTCATCGCATGTTGACTAAAAATACTTAAGGGTTTTTGCAGAGGACTATGAGAGGAAAAGATGGAAAACTTAGCTCTCAGAATGAATGAAATCTATTCGAAGGAAGAGAATGCATAGAAAATGCAACGCTACAACAATTAATGGCAACTCGAAAGCTATGTAAACAAAGGTTAAAGAAAATTTTTGAACGTTAAAACAGGCAATGCTTATGGGAAGGCATATTCGAACACTTCACAGATCAATGCACGAGATCAACGAATACATATATGGCGAGCAAGTTTTGAAAACAGAAAAATTGCCTGCTTCTGCAAACATGGCAGAGATCCTTTCGATGTTCATACGACTCTGTTCTGATAACTGTGCATTCAAGGTTTTAACTGCAATTTACATCGATCGGTAGGTCATTCTCAAGGAGGAGTGGAGGGAGAGAGGAAATTTCCTCAAATACTACATGGGGACCAACGGCAGAGTGCGTTAAAACACTGTTTTAAGTCTACGTTAACGCGTCGATGATCCATTGACTGAGAACAGAAGTCTTAGTTGTCAATTACAACTTGTTTTGTAATGACCGCACACAATAGGAAAAGCTCGGCGAGTGAAAGCTTTTTAAGCATATTCGATAGCTTAATAACGGCGATAACGCGGAACGACCGGAATATAAACGACACTCGACAATGGGGGGACAGTAAATAACGTTGGCCTTGTTTGTTACTCTAAACGCCATAGCTGAAATCCCGGAACAATAGACATTCCATTTCGGTATGGAACAAATTTAGATTGTAAGACCACCGACCATATCACGTGATGTTCGCATTTGAGCAGCATTGAGTTTTGTCTAGTATCCATGAGGAGAACTCAACGAGATATTTAGCCGCCATGTTCACTAAACCTTTTAAGAACTGTTTTGCAACTCAGTTAAATCGAGCGGAAAGTCTCGCAGATGGCGACTGATTTTGAAATCATCAGCAAACAATCTGTACGCTATTATAATGTTATGGAAGATGTCGTTCACATCAAAAAGAGGTGACATCTGTTACATTTCCTTACGCAATGCCTTTTTATTAATGAGCATCACAGAACAACTTTTCCACCCAATATATTGGAACATCGATTTCCAAGGAAAGCTTCCATTGATGAAGTGCGATCACTTCTTTGCAAAAACCTTCGAAACTCATAACACCTTCGAATATGCTATTAACCGTGGAATGTGCATGCACTGTGAGCAGCTAACAGAGCCCTATTTACGCCAGTTTATCATTCTAGAATAGAAATGTTGCAATAAATCTCAAAATATATCACGATGAAGGAAGATTTCGCAGGCGAAATTCGAAATATTCTAAAGAGCATTGGAACCTCTATCAGAATCAATCATAACCAGAGATAAAAACAGAAATTTTTCTTTATATCGAATTCTTATACGACGTGCAATAGAGACGAATTGCAACGTCGAATAAATGAAAGATGCCTTGTCCATGCTTAAAAGAGATGGTCGGGAAACCAGTTAGTGTAGACTATCGAGGCAGATATCGCTAATTCTTGGAAGTGCCCTTGTCAAACATTCTGTTTTACAGTGTACACGTTGATTTTCATGTTGAAGCGGAATGCGCCATCCATTAACTCGATGTCGTTATCGCAGTGCCGAGTATCCGCAGCCTGCAGCCTCACATCCTATTTCTTTTGCGCCACCTCATAGGTGGGGCCAATTTCGTGAACACATATGACAACTACTCACATTGATCAGTGATCTCAACTGCTTTGCCACAGAACTGTGATGTACGCGAAAGGCAGTGAAAGCGATGAGAACCGATCGAATTTCCTGGTGATAGTGTTCCGTTCACGTGATCCAATAAGTAAATGCTCTGAAAACCAAGACGAATAGCAGATGATACCACGCTTTATTATTGGAACCTCTCTTGCACGAAATAAGGATGCCTGCAGCAGCTTTTAATGTCATCGGATTGTGTAAAAGAGTATGCAAAAATACGTTTCCCGTTCCCCTCTAAACAGTCACAATTGCAACACCACAGCTCATGCAGTAAACAAACTGTTGATGAGTCATCAGTCGACTAAACTGGTAGCCTGCATTGCAGAATGTGCAGATTTTCGATTCGAGGATATTTTACCTTCGGAAGCCTTTAAGAGCGAGGAATTCCTTACGCTTACTTGTGTGGTTGCGATCACCTCAGGCTATAACCTCCACTTCTTTGCCTGACTTCTAATCGAGTTGAAATGAACGCCGACTTTGCAGTTCATGTCTAAGGCAAGTTAAGTAATGAATTCAATGCTGTAAAAACTTCTGTCCTTTAACGAGTGATCTACTGTGATCAAATGAGTTATTGTGATCTTGGCCATTCTCATTTTGATCAGCAAGTTGTTTTGCGCACATCTATATTGATATTGATGCTGATCTCCCCATAGCGCGGATTATGATTTGCCTCAATGGCCATAGCCGGACATAAATAGACTGCGGTCGTGCTTGGATGCGCCCGTTGCTTCGATGGACTTCATACAGCAGGAACTGTCGTACTATCCTTATGAGTGATTGGGTAGAACTTTTAATGCTAATTTAAAAAAGCCTAATCTCGACTGTCAAACCTTCTTCCCTCTCCAAGATATGCATGGAACAACTATGGCTGCGTCGTCCTCTTGGAGTGCTCGCATTCTCTCCATCTCACCCGTATGCACCGACCGTGCCTGGATGCGCCGATACTCTTCAAACGCTGCGTCGATTACTGTACCGCTGCGTACTGTTTCGCTTTACTGAGCGTAGTTGGATCGCCGTTCGCAATGAATACTGCGAATTTCGAAAGAGTTGAATAGTGGATTTCAGGTATTTTCCTCGACAAAGCGCAGAATGAGATGATTAGTTGTTTAGTTGGCGGTGTTGTGACGAGGTTAGGTGGCTGGGTAGTCATTGATTTTGTTGATGTTCATGCATCTTTGAAGTTACAGTGGAAACTCGCAGAAATGCTTTCTGCCGACACCATTTCAGTGCCTAATGTTTGTGCATGTGAGTGGATTGCTTTACGTTAGCGAACCGCGAATGATTTAGTTGTAGAATTTAATTTATATTATTAGTATCAGTGGATATTTGCATATCGCCAACTTTGTTTGCACTTGCGTCTGTACCTCACATATAAAATATCAGCACTTCAAATCGTTGCTGAATAAACTTTCTGATGCATTTCGTGGTTTAGTTCTTCGGCTTTAACGTAAGCCTCAAAGCCGACGACCCCGTTTCTTAGGTCAAATTTAAGAGGAAATTTCCATAATTGCAATGGAAGTTTATTGAATATCGTCTTCGCGATACAGTGTTTCGTTGCCCCAATAAATAATCGAGCACTTGCAGTGAACTTGAGCTGCCTGTATCGCCAACTCGTTCGACGAACGATGTCTGATACGGAAGTTGCCGGGACTATGGCTAGTCTCAAAGTGAATGGTACGTTGTGCTCAAGCATTGTTTGCCATCGAATCTCTTCTTTATCAATGCAGTTTGTAATTTGCTCTATGGCGCCTCCATCTCGTATATTGAGGCGATATTGTCTCTTAAGAAGGATAGCCCTTTCAAATTACCACGTCGTTTTTCCGAGCCGTATCTTCATCGGCTAGTTTTTGCGAAGTCTTATCCGATAGAGGCCCCTACCTTCGTTTCTGTTCGAAAATATCGTCTTGCAGTTGTCGGGACTCTTGGATTTTAAAGAGCTAAATGAACGCTAATTCCCCCTCCCCCTCCCCTCTCCACTTCCTACTTCCCAGTTCCACAGTTCTGGTGTTGCTGTTAATCGGTATTTCGGATCTTTATATGTTTTGTCTCCCGACAGCTTGTAACCGTGAAGTAACGAACATCCCAGTGGTCAGCGAATGCACCTAATATGTATGGGTGTGGTAGTGGTATGTAAACGTTATAGACCCCAAAACCGGTGTGCTTGAGAGTGCGGTTTTGTATGGAAATTAAACCAGAATGGCTTAGTCCGAAACAGTGGTCTCCGCTTTAACAGAGTGGGTAGAAAATCTCGAAGACGAAATGAACCCCCGGCGGTGTGCTTCTCAAAAAACGAGTAAAAATATTAGATTCTCTGGGAGGGTGTAGACTAACCTAGTCTTTTCCATCTTCACCAAAACTTACAAATTCGCCACCATTTTTTTAATATTGTGGAAAGCACGTTAGTTGCACGAATTGTGTTTTTGCGCACGTTGTTGAAGCCAAACAATAAGTTCAGGTGAGACGAATTTACCATGTTGCAGTACGCACGCTTTAAGATCACAATCAGATGACGTCATCAATAGGACTGAGATGGAGCAATTTTTTATTCACAGATGGAGTGTGTCACTTTTCGGTGCGAAGTTTTTGTTTCGATAGAAGAATATTGATTTCTGCATTTGTGTCCATTTGAATGGTGATCGCTTTTTCGACTATGATGGGGGGGGGGGGCGTATTCAATTAGCCGATGGGAGCATTAATTGGACCTCTCTTAAGGATCGTCACATTGCCATAATTTTTCAGTATCGTCAAATTTTCTTTATTGTGCTCTAACGTTTTCTATTTGAAGGGAAAGATAAAAAGTTATCAAGGAAAGAGCTGAAGAAATTACAAAAGAAAGCTGAATATGAACGGGAAGTGCTCGCGATGGGCGGTCAAGTGGACGGAAAAAGTGATGAGAACGTTGAGAAAAAAGGTGATTTCTTCTCTTTGAATATTTCCTCACATCGATAGTGGAAGTTAACAGTACTTGCTGATACGATGTACGATGCTACTCATTTAGTTTGAGGAACACATTATTCGTCGTTTGAAGTTTTATCGGAACAATATCGAAGATTTCAGGTTTTATTTACTCGTTATGGGTTTGCATTTGCACAAAAGATTTTCGACCTTCGTTGAGGTACACCATCAATAACTTAAGCATAGATTCGAAATGATTTCATAAACTTGCCACACTTTTGTTGGATTCCAGCCTACATATATGTATATATAACATGTATATAATACCTATATGCATATATGTACAATATGTATATACATATGTATGTATGTATGTATATATGTTTGTATGTACATTTATATATATACATATATGATCTGCAAGTATGTAATGTGTTGCCGTCTCCCGATCAATTTCCCTTATTTGCTTGTTTCTTAAATTTTCATGCCCTGCTATTGCAGAAAGAGGTGGCATTGGTTCAGGCGTTGAACTTGGAAACCAGTTTTCCGTATCACAACAAGCCAAATCGGCAGCGCAGTTGGCCCAACTTGAGAATGCCGTTGATATCAAGGTTCTTCGACCTTCTTTTTCTCGCTTCCTGCACTCGGAATATGTGATAATAAATAGGTGTTTGCACAGTTGTCATCACTGAAGCGATTTAGCCGCGAGCCTTAGATGGCAGATGCTAATGTGCTGAAACACTGTGATGTTAAAGTAGTCAACACATAGACGGACAAATTAATCGCATAATGCAATGAAACATCCGAAAATATAATTGTGACTTCAGCAGAATATAGCAGCATAAAATTAATCTAGCAGTTATAAGAAGGAGTTCTCATTAATCGATTGTGTCACTAAAGGCCGCAATTAATGCAGTCGTCGCTTTGTGCATTCGTTCTTCTTCGAGAGGGATTTTTGCTTCAGATCGCGTCGATTGAAATATCTCTTTAGACTGCGTTGTTAGGTATTATGGCCATGAACATGTTTTGTGCAAACCTGACTCAAGTCCCTTATCGCATTTCATATTCCCCAACATTATCATATCATAAATAAGTCTAGTGCCATTTGAGCGAGCAAAGGGTGCAAAGAGTGGGGATGAACCGAACCTTCGCGTTAACCACTTCCGGTTAGAGGACTTCATGACCGAACTATTGCATTGTATTTCTTGATAGAACTCTTCATGTCAGCGCTGGTTAGACCCTTTGCTTAACTGGTAGCAAGCAAGAGTTGAATGGTGGTAATGCGCTATCCTAGATTTTCGATACTTGGAGTGCATCATTTCTGGAAAGCTAGCAGACGGTGACAGCTCGGACATTTCTTGCTTGAAAATTTTCCCGAAGAAGTTTTAAAAAGCGGCATCGATTGAGTGCGGAAAGAGGTTTGGGGTTTACCGATATGCATTCTAAGTGTGTTGCAGTAGTGTTACGGGAAGTGTTTCATTGGGAAGATTGCACATGCGAGCTCTAATTCTTGCTGTTGCTTGCAGTTTTCAATAATTCCACTATTGTTGCGTTAATACAACTACATGCCTACCCAAGTTTGCCGCCAGTATAGGTCATATTTATAATGAAGTTTTTTGATGCGAGAACTGTGTCATATTTGAAGGGAATTGTTTACTTAAGGTGGAGAATTTCGATATAACCGCTCAAGGGCGAACATTATTCCATAAAGCGGATCTGACGATCGCATTTGGAAGGCGTTATGGTCTTGTTGGACCCAACGGGTCAGTTTTTTTCATTCATTACTATCGAGCAGTGACAGCCGTTATCGAGCATTAATTTAGCTATAATCGTATTCAATCGCTTAGAGTTTTTAGTGTCACTATTTAGCAGCCATAAATAAAGAGTGCTGATTATTCCCACTCAAAGACTTTTATTTATTCAATTAATTTGAGTTATGCTTATGACATCTGAATGGTGTCGTTGGGAACCGTTTATCGTTCACCAGCTTTTCTGATGTAACGTTGTTCGCTGTGTTGATCAGCGCTCCAAGTGCCTCAGGGAAGTCCTTCGGTTACAGTCCATCTCCTTGTTTACGCCAGTTGAGTTCTTTGCTTTGAAAACTGGAGCTTTATTGATTTTTTCTTGGAAATCTATATTCTTGATAAACCATTTTAAATTAGCTTAATAGTTTGTCTCATTTTCTTCTACAGTCCTCAGTTTCAATTGGTGTTTTTTAGGGTGGGAGGGGAAGGGATGGCCATGGCAAGCTTCAGTCAAATTGTCAAGCTTCATTATTTTCTTTCAAGAAATGCGCATTTATCTATTGATCCTGCTTAAGGTTAAGTGCAGTCAGAAAAAAATAAAGAGAAGCAGCGTTTTTCCCCGTATTTACCCATCCACCACTCTCATACAGCGGAAGCCGTTGTGTTATTAGTGAGGTAGTGCGAACATGTATTCGGTCATTCTCTCTATCTTTATTCATCATGGTTCACTCGATCCAAATCTCATTTTCCTTAGCTGTGTGGTGCACATTCTGGTGGTTGAATAGTAAGCGGTTGCAGTCTGACCACTTCGTTGGGTTTTTCGAAGAAAGTGTGGATTGAAATACCGTATCTGCACACCGTATTTTCAAAAGTGAACAGAACTCACTGATGTCAGGCTGTGTTAGATAGGCAGTGCAGACGACAGCGGAGGTTTTTCATTCGAAGTAATGAAAATAATATATGATATTGCGTTGCCTTTTTCTTTTTTTTTTTGGTTAGTTTTTGTAAGGATCAAGCGCCTAAGCGCTAAAATTTGATGCTTTCAGATGATTTTCGTCAGGTTTATTTTGCAGAGTCACTCCCGATTGAGTATGCGCTAGAAAAGGTGCGCATATTTAACATCTCGTGGCGTGAAAAAAAATTCGTTGACGCGTTTTCGTGAAAGTCGGCTTTCAGAGGGCTTTTTGATGGTGATAGTGACCGATAAAACGATTTGTGCTTTAGAATGGGCAAGACGACGTTGTTGAAACACATAGCAGGAAGGAAGCTTGCCATACCACCGAACATCGACTTGCTCTACTGCGAACAAGGTCAGTCCACCGAATTCGCGTTTGTCATAGAGGTGAAGTGTGCAGTGTTTGTGTACATCCAACTTTATCCGCATCAGTGGTTGACTACTAGTTGAATGGCATCCGTCATTTTATGTTTTTCCGAAGTATCACCTTATTTATTTTGCTTAATGAGTGGTATACATGAAATGTTAGTAAAATTTACGTAAGTTGGAACGCTGAAATGATCACAGTGTCGTTGTGGCAGCGTCATGAAACGAACGCATGTTTGTTGTATCGAATGAGACCTCCGTGTATTTGACTAAGAGCCAATATAAAATACACAGAAACTATCCTCATTGATTCAGTTCAGAGTTGTGATCGTATGCAATTTATCTTTTTGTGTGTACCCTCGAAAAGATTGTGTTGAAGTTCCAATGCACGTTTACGAGCGTTGGCTATTCGTTTGGGGCACGTTTTATGCAACTGACTTGAATTCACAAAAAATATTTTACGTTCTCAGAAATCGAGGTGGACAAAACGTCAGCAATTGACACAGTAGTTAAGTCCGACAAACGTCGACTCGAGCTCATCAAGGAGGAGGCCGAGCTAACGAAGAAGTTAGAAAGTGGTGACATGAATGCCGGAGAGAGGCTAAAAGAGGTTTGTCTTAATTTCGTTGGCTTTTTTTTGACAGAAATTTTGTTCGAGTTTATTCACCAGTCGGTTTGATAAGTGCTAACGAAACTGGTTGGTCGGGTCTGTTAGTACTACAGCATCTTTCGTTGGGTCGCTCGAAACTTATACTGACTATTTCGGCGCGTTCAAACTCAAAATCATATCTTGGATTTATAAGGTAGCTGTGCTAATCCGGCTCGGCACATGTTGCTGGGAATGGGTGCATGTATAGAAAGTGTGTTCATTTATCTCATCTTGCGGAGACGAACTCATTATTCCACAGCGTTTGCAGAGAAGTCATCCGACGTCATTTACTGCTGTGTTGCGGATGAGTCCATCTCCTTTCATTGTTATTCTTTCTGATCACTACTTGCCGAGTGCTTTCTGCAATGGTTCTATTTAGTTCTTTTGGGCGCCGTTTACCATTCACCTCAAATATTGAAGTTTTCACCAACGGGCGGTCATTCATTGAGGATTGGAGGGTGTCGTATGTGTTTTGCTTGTGGCATTCGATCGAGATTTGTGTTGCGTCTTTTTTTAGCTCATTGAGAAAGTGCATTTCCGAAATCGTTCTCATTACCGTTTTTATAAGTGTCTGAAGTGAAAGCTGATGAAATTTCTCCTCTTCTGTTTTTGAGAAATCACTTCGCATTAGAATCCCCTTTTCTACTACATGCTCTTCTTTAGGATTCTCCAAGCCATATTTGTAAATCCGCGACCTCAGAGATAAACGATGCTGGGTTTTTCAGGTAACAGAAGAATTAAGAGATATCGGTGCTGATGCAGCAGAACCAAAGGCTCGTCGTATTCTCGCTGGTCTAGGGTTCAGCAAGGCTATGCAGGAGAAGGCTGGCGTTTTGTTGTTTCACCTGTTTGATCTGGGGTAAACATCAATGTTATGGGGGTTTTGGGCTTGGAAAGAGTCAGTCAGTTCGAACGGGCATCCGTGCTCTAAATTATCTTTCCTTTAAGTGTCATTGCGCGAACCTTCATGATCTTGTTCTACGTCTGTTTATTCCTCGCATTTTTTTCTCTCTCTCTCTCTCTCTAACAGGCTATTTCTGACCGACCTCTAATAATGTAATGAACCGGTGCGGTTTATTTGTATTCACTGGTCATGTTGATGGTAATCACATTTTACAATAGGTCAAACGATAGGTCGCATAAACACTATAAATTTCGGTATATGATACATACCGGGGTATTTTGCGCGGAAATTACTATCTTCAATTAGGGCTCATTTCCGTTTTTGTTACGTTTATATATGCCGTCGACCAACAGGGGTTATTGCTCTGTCGACCATACACAGAGTCGCAATATTTCGCAGTTTGGCGACGATTCACCTCGCCATCCACGGTGTTGCCCGATAGGATCCCAACTTCACCGTTGTTTGTGAATTAGGCGGCTTTCTACCGTCCTATCAAGATGTCATTCTCAACAAAAAAAACTCCTTATGAAGAGCTGCTAGATCTGAGTGATAGTTAGCACATGGTCAATTTCATCTTGGATGAGTATACTATTTGCGTTGCAGCCAGTGGAGGCATTTTCTGGAGGGTGGCGAATGCGAATATCGCTGGCGAGAGCACTTTTCCTGGAGCCGACTCTGTTGATGCTCGATGAGCCCACCAACCACCTCGATCTAAACGCTGTCATCTGGCTGGATAAGTAAGCTCATTTGTTATTTTTTCATCGCCTTTAGTATGTTTGTTTGCGTTCCATTGAGTGACGGTGAGGAATAGCACACGTCATTAGGTGCCACTCTCATGCTATAAACTTCACGGAAGCTTATCTCACTTCTCAAACCTGTTTTCCTCGAGTGCAACAATCATACATTCTGCAGATGGGTGGCTCGCTGAATGAGCAGTGGGTAATAGTACTTTCTATATTTGGTGAGCTGGAGAAGAAGAAAGTTGGAAACGTGTTTCGGAGAGAGGGGAAAACGAAGGAAGAGGGCAGCTTATATCCTTGCCGGCTGTGCTCACTAATGAAAGTTTAGTCATCAGGTGAGGAGTAACCGTAGAGATATCTCCAGTTGCCTAGCTGGGGATGACTATCGGTTTGCACATACATGCTGCAAATATTTCTTTTCTCGTTCCTTGAGTTCCAAAATTTGTCGCAGTAATAAATGAGATTGCCGATGCGCCAGTGACGTCACAAGTGAACACATCATCTGTCGAAATTCGGGTCTGGTTCTTTTACTTGTTGAACCGCTCGGGATGCACACGGCACTCTGCTACTGGGAATTGAACAATGGTTTAATGTTAAACGCTGCACAATTTGAAGCGTTTGGAATGAAATCCTTTTCTTCCATAAGCCCATCGTGGTCCTTTCGTCGGCGCTTGGTAACATTCAAGCAGACGGAAAAATGTGGAGTTTCATGAACCCGTGAGCATAGACGGAACTTAATGGCTTCTCTTGTGACGTTTTCCATAGGCGCACTGATTGTTGGTCACTTTTGATTTCGATCAGATGATTTTGATTATTTTCAGTTACTTACAATCATGGAAGAAAACACTGCTGATTGTATCGCACGATCAAGGATTTCTGGACAACGTCTGCACGGATATTATCGACCTCTTGGATCAGAAACTATATTATTACAAGGGCAATTACTGTAAGTTATCACCCACCATTACTGGATTTTTAGAAAATGAATCTTTTTTTGATAGCACTGTTCTCATGCAACAATATTTGTATGAAAAAAGTTTGCACACGAATGTAAATTTCTGAAATAATAATAATAATAATAATAATAATAAGTGCGCATCTGGAAGACACACTTAGTGGTATTGAGAAACTCAAATTGTCTAGCGCGAACGATTTAATTGTGTTGTGTTTCGCGAATAGTATAATTATGATTAAATGTTTTTGAAGTAAAGAGAGGACAATTCAGTGCGAGGAATTGCAGTAATTATGAGCGCAGTGCGTTTAATGCTAATCGCAGTTAACCACGATGAAGCTCATTCGTGCTAATGTTCCATTAGCGTTATGAAATTGGGCTGCTAACGTAAGCTTGATCGTTTTTTCATCACACTGGTAGATCGGCCATTTCAACAGATCGCACCAGACTTGGAGTCATCAATGTACCACCCAGACAGCAAATTGCTGGCCAGCTGTTGGAGGACGGTGCAGAGTTCTGGTATTTACAGCTCCACTATACTTTTTACTTGGTACATTATTTGAACTCTGATGTATATTCCTCTTCTTGGGTTAGTTGAAAATACTAATTCTGTTTCTAATTAGAGAGGGACGTGATAGGTGTCCAATAACATTAAGAGGGAAGCTCGGTTCACTGTCTGTGCTTTCCTCCTGTTCCTTCCTATCACCTATCTTTCTTATCATACAGTGCACGTATGCACATACTATGAAATGAATTTTAGCGTCATCTTATTGACAGCCTCCTATCGATGAGCAACATCCGGTAAGAACTCTTTTTCAATCTGCAGTGTTGTTTACTGGTTCGTGATACTGCAGTTCAATAGACACTTTTTCATATTGCAGCATCATTCAAGAAAATGCGCGATCAGAAATTGCGTGAACATATGAAGGCGTACGAAACTCAGCAAAAACAGATCACCGCATTGAAGAAGAGTGGTAAGAGTGCTAAGCAAGCGGCCGAAGAGATGAAGAGTCGCTTACAGAATAAGCAGAACAAGGCGGGTAAGGCGAAGAAGGGATCTTCTGCGATCGGTGATGAAGGTTCGTGTTGCTTAGAATTTCGGATAAAAAGGTTTTCATGAAAGCGATTTCGTTGGCACATTTGCCTGTGTGCTTGTTTGGTTGTTTCGGCTTGCGAACTACAAAAGTTGCTGTGATCGAATTCGATGTTTATAATTTTTCCATCGCTTACGCATGCTTATTGACGTTTAAATTCCCTGTGATAATTACGAAGCAATTTTTCCTTCCGCCACCCGAAAGCGATGCGACCTTCTTCGTTAGAGTGTCTTTACAGTTTCATTATTGTTTTCGTATGTTTGTTCATTTGAGTGCAGCAATGCCTAAATGCGTAACTTCATGATGTGTTTCGTTTAACTAACACTCTTTTCCACTTTGCTGCTACGCCATTATGCTCTATCACTACCTGTCAGTGCATATATACAATGCAAAATGAGTGTTTCAATGAGTGAAGCTCAGCGATAGTGTTAAATAATTCAGCGAATTCTTTCAGAAGCTGAACCGCCGCCAGAACTGTTACAGAGGATAAAAGAATATAGCGTTAAGTTCGTCTTCCCTGATCCACCGAAGTTACCGCCTCCAGTGCTCGGACTACATAGTTTGTTTCTTTCTCTTTTTTAAATTCTTCTTTTCTTTCTCTGACACTGATTATGTAATTTTTCGACTCGGTTTTATTGCACTTTTTTTGTTCAGAAATGTTCCCCTCTTATCTGTTTATTGATTATTCAACTCGCAAGTCAGGTGCAAGTGAAGACCAGTTGTTTAATGAGTAAGCTCATCAAACGAATGAACGGAATATATGCGTTATTAGTGGTACGTGACGATGTTGAAGCGCTTTTTTTTAAACCGTTGAATTGAGAAGCTTATACTCGTCATATTCATGTTGACGTTTGGTAAGTGAGCCTAAGAAAACTAATAGAAACTTCGCAGCTGCAGCGGAAATTCAAGTTCACGATCGCGGTGTTTATCATCCCATCATTTACTGCATCGGCTGCTTCGGTTATCTTAACTGGTTTGTATCCACTTGATTTATTGTCTCGTATTGTCACACACAAAACGCTTGAAAGCAGCTAATGGATGTCATATTTTCGTTTCATTTTCAGCTATTGCCATTGAATTTCTTGCATATTGATGTCACTTTTTTTTTCTCTTATTTGTTTCGATTGCTTCTCATTAAAAGCGTTTAGCGAAAAGTTGCCGTTCAGAAATGCTGTATATTTTGTAATCTTTCAATGTAAAAAGACGCACAAAGGACAACAGTGATTATCTATTCTTAACACATTTCCATTTGGAAAGCCACTAAATAAGAACGTTTTTTCTTACACGCAACCGGAGGGACGTCCGTCGTTTTTCTGGTTAGATGGTTTGTCGGTTGAGCAGCTTTGCATATTGCATGGTAATGTTTTCTTCATCAGCGCTATCATTTCTGATGTGTCGGAACAGTGCACTAGCCTTAATTCTTTTTCTGCATTTAACATTTACAGAGTTGGATTCGTAAAATTTGCATCTTTCGCCATTTCTTTCTTTACAGACGTTTCATTTGGTTATAAGGATCAAGTTCTCTTCAAGAACCTTGATTTCGGCGTTGATATGGATTCGCGTATTGCAATTGTTGGACCAAACGGTGTTGGCAAATCGACATTGCTGAAATTGCTTTATGGTAAAATCGAGCCTGTATGTTTTTACTTCGTGTCGTTTCTGCTTTTGCCATGTGTTTATTGGAAACGTTTACACTTTCGTTGCAAAGCTGTGTTTTTGTATATTCGCTGAGTGCCCGCACTATTAAAACTGATTTGTAACAATCGATGAATGAAGACTGTATTTGTTTTAGATCAGCTGTCGATTGAGGGAGCAATGCCTAGGCTTGAGCAGAATTGTAGCGTCCTTTTTATTGGGGTTATGATGGTTTCCAAGTGTTTAATTGCTTGGAAACGATCCTCCGCCGAAAATCGCTATCCTCTTGTTGTTTCGGTATCACTTCTCACGCTGATCCGTTAAACGTCAGCTTGAAATTGAATAAAGTTCTGATAGAGCTGTCCGCCTTTATTTCCTATTTTAACGGGAATATCTTTATGCACAGTAGTCCTTGTATGCAAATTTTTATTTGCAGGCCTACTAATGTGCAGTATTGCAGCAACAAGGTGAGATGCGTAAACATCGACAGTTGCGCATTGGTTGGTTCGATCAGCATGCCAATGAAGCCCTCAATCAGGAACAGACACCCATTGAATATCTTGGATTGAAGTTCCAAATCGACTACCAGGTTCGTTGAATTTCAGTTCATTCAGCGTTCCGTATGATACTGACAAAACTTTATGCGAATTGAACACGAGTCTCATTTTGTTTCTTGTAACCAATTATCGACCTTGGCACTCCCTCCTTTCTCATCTCTCATCTATACGAAATTTCGCCTAAGGGCACTGGTTTATATCGACAGAGGCAATTCACTGTGTAGGTGGTATGAATGGAGAGCTTTACTGAAGGTAGACATATAAATAAATAAATAAAAACAAATAAGGCAAACGACTAAGCAAGTAAATGGAGACAAAAACAAATTGTAAGTTAAGAAATTTGTGCGCATAGAGAAATAATAGAAAAATGAGTATGAACTATATACTCGCTGGTAATCCGATCGAGTAAAGCTTTGTTGGCCTCGTTGCTCAGTTCATTTTATTACATTTTGATCCCCTTTTATCGATGTCATCGTTTTTGGAGTTATCTTTTCTGAGAACTTGGACACGCCTTCTTTGATTGTTGCGATATATGTAGAGTTGCTCACCAATCGCATCCAGTCCATATTGCACAGAGATGTCGGGCATGATAGGCTGGCTTTGCTCCTGAATTCTGGGTGATTGAAGCGGATCGTTGCAGACCATTCACATTTAATCAGTGGCCATTATGCTGCATCTGAAGTGCGATCCTTTTCAGGAAGCAAGGAAACGACTGGGCACAGTAGGTCTTCCCGGTCACTCTCATACGGTCAAAATAAAGGATCTCTCAGGAGGACAGAAGT
Source organism: Ascaris suum (assembly GCA_013433145.1). Classification (NCBI taxonomy): domain Eukaryota; kingdom Metazoa; phylum Nematoda; class Chromadorea; order Rhabditida; family Ascarididae; genus Ascaris; species Ascaris suum. Next base: position 5,038,397 of record CM024175.1, read on the forward strand.
CAAGAGTTGCATTAGCAGAATTAGCGCTCAGTGCACCAGATATTCTTATATTGGTAAGAACTGATGGTTTCTACTCACTGTAAGCTGTGATATTTTGTGTCTGTTTTTGGCTGGTTGTGATGTTTGCCTTTCGATTCCTTTCAGTGTCGAACAGTCTTCACTGGCTGCTGTATCGAAAGGGAATTTCATAGGCCGCTTGTTCAATCGTAAACGCCGATGTTTTGCTGCAAGGGCAAAGCGCACTATTGCTGAGTGGGTGCTGTAGTTAGCACTTACTACAAGTCGCAGAAATCCCGCTTGTTTCCCGATTGCCGGTATCTCCACCGTTGAGTGTTGTTCATCAAAGAACAAATGTAGATGATCATAGAGATTTGTCCTCACGACATATCCTGTAGTATTTGGATTGCTCTAGGCTATTCTTATGCTCACAGCAATCCGTACCCACTGCACCGTTTTGAAGCCACACGGTTGAGAATGTGGGACTTTGTTTTTCAGAAAATATCGCAATTTTCGAACAAAATAAACGATTGCAGGGTTGGCTGTAGAAGGAATTGGAGAACACTTTTATAACGAAACGCATTAATATCAAATCATTACACATTATCGGGTTCTGATGACTAGCAGCTGGGGTTTTTCATTCACTCCAACAATATCCGATAAAAGAAAGGTTCAATCACTTATATAATTATCATCTCGTGATTTGCAAGCGGCTTACTTTTAGATTTTATGATTCTTTTGTTCCCATATGCGAACTTCTTTAAGGATGAGCCCACCAATAACCTGGACATCGAATCGATACACGCACTCGCGGAGGCAATCGAGGAGTTCGGCGGCGGCGTCGTGATGGTCACTCACGATGAACGGCTCATTCGCGAGACCAATTGCCAGTTGTGGATCGTTGAAGACTATGTTAGCGTTTTAAAGTCGTTGATCATCTCCTTTGGGACACTACATACCTAGTAGAAATCAACAATTTTTTGTAGCGATATTAATTTTTCTTGTGGTTACCACTTCGGTAAGGATAGGCATGTTTGGTTTGGTCGTTGTAAAAGCAGCGATGGTGACGCTGGCACGAGGTCATTAAATGTGCAGTGCTAATGTGGATGTGTTTACGTTACGCCTCTATTGACCTACAGTTGAGCTCTGGAATAGCATCGTTTGTCACGTCTCGTCATTCAAAATAACGTGCTTCACAAATTTTTATTATCTCCTCATTCACGTGTTAGACGGTGTCTGTTATATTTGTACTGAATGAAACGAAACAGTTGTGAAATTCTGAAGTCATTAACAGCACCGCAATAATAGAATATATTATATGATGGGAGTGGCTACTGCAGTATTATAAACTAGGAAGTGATGCATTAATAAGCACAGTAAAAGTCGAGCTGCGGTGCTACGTATTTCGAAGCGGATGTTGCAGAACAGAGACGTTCTTAGTTGATATCGTGATTTGGTCAAGAAGGCTAATAGATAACACTACTAGTAATTGATTAGTTGTATTACGGTGTAGTATAATTTACGTAGCACTACTACATTCCTACCAATATTTCGTCTTAGGCGGTCCAAATTCTCTCATCCTTATCCTCCGTGTTTACTTTCCGTTATTTTCGACTTCGATCGGTACAGATGTGCCCGAAATGATTTTTTAATTCATTCTCCTCCCGCCCCCCCCCCTGCACTACTGTTATACACCACTTTTAAGTTTTGCTCAATGTTTTTAATCAATAATAAGAAGCGGATGCCCTGAGCAACATTTTTTACGTCTTATTGAATGATCGAAAACGTCCGCTAATTAAACACCAAGATATCAACTGCGGTATGGGAAAGTTTACTTAGAATTTTATGTGGGTTGGTTTCATCTGAAATGATTTCATGTTTGTCAGCAGACGTTGTTGCTAATAACAGTGCTCATATTTCGCTCATCTTGAGCATTTGGCTATCCTCTCTCAGCTTCCAATTAATTGCAATCATTTTGGAAGCTTTTTTATTGCACTGTTGCGAATATTCGCTCATTTTTACAGAATGTTGCCGAGATCGATGGTGATTTCGACGATTATCGCAAAGAGATCCTGGATCAACTTGGTGAAACTCTTGCCGTCCCTCAGTCATAAACTTGGGTACACATATTCAGCGCTGCTTTGCTGGCTATATTCTGGATCCTCTGTTTTCGTCACATGATCGGCGTTGTTGCATGATTACGGCCGAGAGATGAGAATTAGATGCTTTTTTTCCCGACATACTGTTGGCAAGGTCGCATTTCGTGTAAATGTAGTGGAACTTCCTGAGCCAGAGTGCCGTCATGTTTGCTTTTGCTTCGCATTTTTTTCTATTTCGCTCCGAATGGGGGTTTTTAAAAAACAAAGTGTTGCTAGATCCTGTCCCATTTCTTAAGTTTGCACGGAAGAGTTTTGAATTGATGTTTTCTTGGTGGTCATTTTCTTTGATTTCTTGGTGGTGCTCTATTTATCTGTTCCGTGAAGGCGGAGATGCAATTCTTATATGCCTAAAAGTGGTTGAATGGGCAGATGGTTTTTTTTTGTTGGATTCATTTTCCTTCATTTTGCACCATTGCTATTTGAATTAGAAAAGGCCATTCGACATAGTACTATAGAGAAGAATGCAATAAACAGTTTAAAAAGATATTTCCATCATCAAAGCCAGTCAGTACCTTTCGTGTCTCGCCCGGTATTTCCTTTCTTAATCAGGAGCTTCATCCAACAGCAAGAGTCTTTGTGTTCATATCTCAGCTGGTCATATCCGGCTCTTTCGGATGTTTACTTCAAAGGTTGAGTATTATAGCTCAGCTATGGGTCATTCAATAAAGTTTAGGCTGTGGGTTTGCATTCGATCAACGCTTAATCGCTGTTTGATCATAGTCCATCCTGTTATTTCTCAATCGAATCATCTTTGTTTTCTGTGCCCTATCAGCTCATCAAGACAAACGGACGGATCAATTATAAGTGCGAAGTATTTGAGTTATTTATTCTACGATTCTGTTATCAACCGGTTGTTCACTCTTTTTTGGTGATTTTTCCTCACTGTGAGCACTAATTTTGCTTTGTGTGCGTTGTTACTTGATGTTTTTTGGAACGTGTTGTTTCGCATCTTTTTGCTCAATAAAAGGTTTCTTTATCTGGCGGACGTTCAATTGTATCGGTTTTGAATATACCGTTTCCACAATTTTGAACTATACACTTACGAGCACTAATTGGAACAGATATCGCAACGAAATAGACACGTTGCATCCAGCATAACGGCCGTGCTCTATTTGCGGCGCTATGGATTTAATTCATTTGCTTGCCACATGTAAATGGGTGAAGCATTCTTATTCATGACAAGAGTTGAGAGCCATCTTGAGTGGAAATTCTTCTGTCATAATATAGGGGAAGGAGAGATGGAGATGTGCCCAGCCCAGTGCGAAAAGATCAAATCGAGCGGTTCCAAGAAGTCTGTATAGGTTGCCTAGGTGATGGGTAGGGAGCCTTATGTATTGATAAGAAGTCATTGAAACTGCGTTTCCGTCTTCCGCGGGAAAAGAATCAGTTCGCTTTGGTTTTGTCTAAAGTTGGAAATTTGCCACTGTCGGTTTATTTGTTCCCAATGTAGCTGTCGAGTCGCATTCCTGCAACAGACATTCCCAGTGGTGTTAATCTGGTGACAGGAGGGGAAAGAAGGGTCTTCCCACCACCCAAGCAGCAACAGCGAGTTCGCCCCTTGAGATACCGATTCAGACATATTTTGGTTTTTAAAGAGTTTGCACTTGAATGCAGTAGGGGCTTGTTCATGACTGTTAATGTGGGACTAGGACGATCAGCTGTTGGCTCGATTGCTATTGCGCTCATTTTTAATAATTTTTGTTGAGATTATTTAGAGGTATTTTATAGATTCGTTCGGAATGGGACGATGCAGAAACCTCGGCAGAGTGAGTTCTCCCATTTTCTAACTTGTCGGTTTTTTATTTCGTTGGGACGCAAAATTCTGAGAAATGAAGCTATTTGTTCCATATAATGAAACTGCTATCGTTACAAGGTTTATCAGTTGCGGTGAAGACTACTGCAAAGGCACTGCGATTGGCATGAGGTTTTCTTATGGAATATGCTTCTTGCATTCATTTCAGTAAGAAAATCTCGTAGGTAAGTACTGATTAAAAGAATCAGTGAAGCAGTGCACAATGTGGGTTTGCTTACACGATTAGAATAGAAAGTCGACACTCAAACAGGTTTCTTTATGAGGCAAATTACCTTGCAAATTTTTGTAACATGCTCAAAATGTGCCTGAACCAGCCAACCTGGGATCAGCTGAGGTTATTTCGTGTAATTTACAAATGAAAGAGATTTTGATGTTTTGAATTTAGCGGTCGTCGAGTTGAAACTAGGCAGAGAATATGTTACCCCCTAGAAAAGAGACTCTTCCCGTGATTTTATCAAACCTAGGAAATGTTTAGCTTGCACTAGTGATGTTTTCTGATGTGATTATAATGAGCAGCAGCAGCGGAAGACGATAACAAAGCACACGTGCTGTTTAGCAAACAGACTGCAACTTATTTATATCAGCTATGGCCCCTAAGGCAAATCATAATCCACATGGGGAGAGGTCGGCGGTAAGATCAAAGCAAATGTGACCAAGACGTCTTGTAACACAAAGTGAGGGTGCCCGAGATAAGAGCTGATTGCATCACAATACATCACTCGTTAGCAGGCCACACCAGTGTTTTGGAAACCGTTCTCGTTAGCGTTAGCGTTCCAATGTCAGGTTGGGAGTTGACTCTTCATGTGGGTATGGGTGTACTAAGCCCAATCGAGCACTCAGTGTGGGCTGCCCGACCGTGAGAGCAAAGAAACCAAATAATAAAATTCGTGTCTGTGCTAATTTTTCTACGTGTTTGAACGAAAGACTTGTGGTTTATTCATATCCATACCAGAACAGCAGCACATGTGCCAGGCACTCCAGAGGGGGGAGAAATTTTTGAATTTGCATCTCTCGGACGCCCACTTACAGGTCGAGTTAGACAATAGCTCCAAGGAACTGCTAGTAGTAAACACGCAACGAGGATTGTTCGGTTGTAATCGTTTGCCATTTGGCCTGGTGTCAGCGCCACGGATTTTTCGGAAAGTCGTGGACACCATTCTGGCAGGTACCTACCGGTGGTGGCATATTTAGGTGATATTATTCTCTGGGGAAAATGAGGATGGCGGAGAGCACAAAAACTCATTTGATTACAATAGACCATTCGTTAACGAACATATTGTGAGATTTCAATGCGGAACAAAAATTTCTATTCGATGTTTTGGTATGGCTAAGGTTTTTTCTCTTTTGCTTTCAAATAACTTTAGCATATTCGTTCGAAAGTCGTATAGAGCCTCGAGAAGCTAATTGAAAGCAATACTTTTATGATTCACGAATTAGTTCCCTCGTTTCTAATTCTATATGCACGTATCATCGAATGTCTCATTTCTTGCAGATATTCGTGACGTTGGCACTCTCAAAAAGTTGCCGACCACTCTTTTCTAACATCACCACGGTTTTGTAATTCAAAGAAAGACGGTAATAAGCGAAATTGTTTCTGGTTATACAATGCACAGTTGATTCAATAAAAAGTTTACGTTGTCTGAAGCATTGACGTCATCAGTCATAAATTTCAGAACGTTGCGAAATATCACATAAGATTGAGTCGAAAGAAAGCTGATAGGATCTTCAAGAAGAAAACGAACAAATTGAAAGTTGCTGATGGTGCTGTCGATGGTGGAATAATTGAAAAACTTTCAAAGGACGACGAAGTCGAAAAGGTTTGAACAACGATCAGTTTCTTCACATATTTCTGTGTGCATTTGCATGATCGTGTGATTCGCCTAATGAGACTACTTGAGAGCGAATTTCTATCATGGAGACTTATGACTCCACCCATCCATGAGTCGGAATGTTATATGGATTTCATCTTATCATGAATTTAAAAATGGAATTATTGCTAGGAATTACCTCCTCCTTCACGATTCCTTATTTATTTGTCATTCGGAGTGCTTGAACTTTTCGTTTCATCAGTCCATTTGTTGTTAGTAAATGTTGGTCTGTCGTACACTATTGCTCTTTGTAATGTTTTGAATTTAGCTATGCGTGTTATATTAATATATTTGTATTGATAAAAGCCAACTGAAGATCACAGTCAAATTGGTCCATCAACCGGAAATTGAATTGACTGATCAAATCAAAAATTGATCAGAACCAAAAAAAACCAAATTGCTCAACGACTCATATCGAGGAAACTTGAGTTGGTGTCGCTTACTCAGATATTCTTATATAATTATATTACTTCCGTATTCGGTCACATGCAAAAAGCGTTTACACATTTGCTGTTATTTTCCTCGAAAAGTAACACACAGTACTCCGTTAAAACTTCGACCAGACATCATTGAGTAGTTTTGATGGTGGTGACTCATTTCGAGGGTGAAATTTTATTTCGGAACCTCCAATTGTTACCACCTTTGTTCTTGAAGTTGATCATTTGCCTATATAAACTGATCATTTAAGGAGGCATCAACTGAAGTGGCATCTGAGAGGATGTGCATAGATGAAGCACAAGAAGGCCCACCGAAGAAGATGCCGATCGTTCGCGAAGGGAAGTTGAGGAGGACTGAGTTGCCGCTTCAGTTCTGCGACAAACAGAAAGGGTTTGTTCGTTTATTCAAAAAGTTTGCTTTCAGCGAAGGTTGCAGTTTGCAGGAATGGGTCCATGCCCAGACTTCCATAAATTTTGAGTTCAGCTCGTGTATTGCCTGTCTCGACTTTGAGCTAATGATCTGTCAAGAGCAAGTGGAATTTCTAAGGTTATTTTGATTCGAGCTCAGCCTCCTTCTGAACGACGCGGAAAGCGTTAAAATAAGTGGAAATTGCTGTTCTTCTGTTGTATGAAAACACAATAAGTCTTAAAAGTTTTATTTTCTATCACCGCTGGGATCTGAGAAGGTTTGGCCGCGAACAGTTCCGATACTAGGCATTCACTTGGCATCGCATTCTTCTTTTCCAGTTTTATCAAAAGCAGTAAATATGCGGCAGTTTTTCGGGGAGCGACGAAGCTAGCTCCTGAGCCAAATCTTTGCTTATGGTTTCTGCAGATGTTTTGAGCTTCACTGATATAATGTATGTGCGCATCAGTGGTGTATCGGATGGGAATTTAAGCCGAATACCGTGATTTTCTCATGCAACCACATCAGGATAACTCTGCTTTATGGAATCCGAAAATTCAAAAAGTGTTCTGCTATTTTATAAACACCTATAAGGTAATTTGTCCCTGTTTCCCAAAAGACGCCATGTGGTGCAGAGAGGTTACGAAAGGTCATCCTGTGCTCATATTTTCTAAGGCATAAGTAGTGTAACATAGCAGTACTACGGTAAAAGTTGGTACCTCTTAGTGGACAAATCTTCTACTAACTGGTTGGCAATTTTCTGGCTTTGTTTGTCCTCATATCTGCAAGATAATGATGCATATGAGATTTTGTGATGTTTATGCGTAAACGAAAGAAGTGATAAGTGAGTAAATTGCATCCAATAGGGAGTAATGTGCAGACAATGAATGCTTAGTTATAAGCCTTTACGATTTTGCAACGTAACCGTATAGGGTGCTGTTTCCGAATATACGTTATTTTTTGGTCCGTTCGCCCAAATGCAATCAGTACTATCAGAATCTAGATGGTTGGCACTTCGGGTGACAGTGACAAAACGTTAGCTGACGTTGAAGCGTTACGGGCACGGTTACTGGACCGAGCCACATTCAACATTTTAACGGCAAGACTGTTTCGTCATCCGATTATCTAAGGTTTAGCTAGAGAAGGAGATGAGGTATGTGCAAGTCTTTGTGCTCTCTTCCAACCAATTGCTGCTTCGGAACACTAATATGGGAGACTCTTTCAGGAATGAAAGAACTGATAAGGTGAAACCGAAAGCCGCTAAAACTAGCGTTGTTCCATTGCGGCAAATGTCGAAGAAAAAGGCACGCAAAATTCTGAGAGCACAACGGCGTGAAAAAAGGCAACAAGAGAGAGTGGCTGCTGCTATGGAACAATGAACTTGCTACGAGGGCGCATTACTTGAAGAAGTTTCAAACAGATTCCGATGGAAGCTTTATTTATAGTCTTTAAAAATAAGAAAGAAACAGAAGTGCATTGGAACCACGGAAGACTTAGGGCTTTTTTGCTCTGGAGCGAAATCTAGTGTCTGTCCAGCTATCACCGTATAGCTTTTAGGTGATGTGGAAAGGGAAACTGTGGAGCAATGATTTTAACGATGAAGGCATGCGTGTGGAAAAATAAGGGCGGCTTAACTTTTTCTTCCACCAATGGAAAGAGTCTATAAGACTGTGTTAATTTACGCACAACAAAGGCGTACAGATTGTTGACACAGGTGTGTGACTGCTCATTGCAAAGGTGTTATTTTTGCATGTGGATAGAACAATTTTTAAAAAAAAGAGTCTATTATTCGGGCTGATAACTGCGGGCCAAGGAATTGAGAAGCAAGAAGAAATTTGCTTTAGAAAAAATCTAAGACAGTTAGAGTGAGCAGATTATGAAAATATCATAATAATAAATAGAGATATAGAACTTTCACACAGTCTTATAGGGGAGGTATGTTTCCTTCCACCTCAGATCTCCATCGAAGTCTTCATTTTATTCTCGCCGGAATTTTGTTTCATGTCTTTCGCGTGATCATGCGATAGAGGAATTTTGTTAGTTCCTGCTTCTGTTCCTCTCATCTATTCAATGCATTGCGCAAATTATCCAACAGATGCAGTGAGATGACAGATGACGGATGCAGGTTGCAGCAAAACTTATATCGCACTTGGCTGACATACCATAGTGAATATTTCTTCGTCCAGATTGTAGCTTGGCGAACGTATTGGCTTCCGTTACTGTTCGTGCTGACACACTCGTCGAATATTTTCTCACTTGAGGTCATTGAAATAAATAAACAAATAAAATGAATCTAAAGTTTATGTTCTCATTTCAATTTTGCTGCAACTACGTTTGTGTTTCTGATTGGTTTTTTCAATGAACGTGGATGAGTGATTGAGTTGATTAAGTTAGGGAATTTGGCGTATATCGAGCTAGCGAGCGATGTTCTTTCGAGCAGCATCCATAAAGGCAGACCGCAGAGGAGTGCGGCGACACATTTTGTCTAATAAAAACACTTTAGTGCGTCTCGTGGTAAGCGTCCAGCCAGTGCTGCACAAGAAAAAAACTTTCTTGTGTAGCATGTGGCTGGACGCATACTACGTACATTATAAAAAAGCTGCCTTGTGCATGAAACGGTGCGAACGTGCTGTCGAAGCAATCTTCGATGCATAGTTTTACGAAAAGCGCAAGTCAAAACAACGTGACTAAGACTTCAAACACTCTCAAAAAACACTTTACAAAGCGCTAACCAACAACATCCCCATCAAGATTAAGAGCAAATGTGGCTGGGAACGACGAATCTGAGCGACCCTACAAAAGCGAGGCGACAATCCAACCGGGGACGGACGGAACGCTGGAACCGATACCGAACGAAACGCACCAGCTGCCAATGGAGATTGCTGCAGAAGGCATATGGCGTTGTCGGAGTTTGCTGTCGTTTACGGCCAGTGGAAATGTTGTGTTGGTTTCAGTCGTTTTTGTGGGAATCCTTTTGAGATAATCGTTGCTGTTGCGTCGTAGCGAACTGGTGCATCTTTTCGGTTACTCGAATACTCATACTGAGGGTAGTACGGTTTTAACTTGAACTTGTCCCGACTGGCATTGTTCGATTCGCTGTTTCTGTTGGAACCGAAACTGGACTGATCAGAAGGTGGTGTTGTAGGTTGTAACGGCTGTACTGACATGAGCATCTGAGCGACGTGTAGTAAGATGCATCGGAAGTCGGCCGTTGAATAACGCGAACACTTTTGTTTTTCGGGATACATGAGAATTCGAGTAGGTTCAGGAAGACATTCTTCCAAAGTGAAGAGTACTTGATGTTGTTCAGGGTCAATATCGGCAATTTGCATGTGGTGAATAATTCGAGAAGCATCGTTATAGAATCGTAATAGATCGGGTCCATTATGACTAGGAGGACGGATTGTACGCAAATCTAACTGAAGTTGACGGCTTAGCGCATCTTTATTACCGAACTGAGTGCGTAGTGCTGTGACGAGTGGTTGATAGTTGTCACCCCGTCGTGTGTATCCTGCGGCGACGTCCTTTGCTTTCCCGCGGAGACAGCTAGTAAGATACGCGAGTTTTTCCACATCGCTCAAGGGACTGCGATAAACAGTGGCTTCGAACAATTCCCAAAATTCGAACCATTCGCATGGTTTGCCGCCGAACATAGGTAGCTGAAGTTTAGGGAGGTGCACGTTGCTTGGAGCGTCACCATTACTTGGCGAAGGCGAGTTGGCGATATTTGGATGAGCTGTTGATTGCTGCGTTTGGGAGGAGTCTGAGGGATTGAGGCCAAGTGATGGTGTGGTGCATGGCGTGATGCCGAGACGGCCAAGCATTTCGCCTAGATCCTGATCGAGGAACCCCAATTTTTGAATCGTTATGCGAAGTTGATTGAGCATACTTCGGAGACCATCAGGCGCTTCGTTCATTTGCTGGAACGCTTGCTGTTCAGCAAGGACTTGGTCGGGATCGTCGCGTGGTGTAAACTTGCGAATAACGGCTACCCAGTCATCATAGAAATGAGTCAACTGGTCAAGTTGAGCTCCGAGGAGACGCGAAGTTGTCAAGGCCGAACGTCGGCAATGTTGTATAGATTCAATTTGTGTTGGAGTGGACTGACTGGCGTCAAGGCTGAAAGCGAAGTGGATTTCCGCGGCTTGGAGTAAGGGCTCGCAATCACGAAGGGTGGGTTGAATCGCGAGGGAAATATGCCCACTCTTGAGTGGTGCCAAAGGGGCCATTGTAAGGGAGGTGAGTAGCAACAGGAATAACGTCGCTGGAGTTGAAGGATGACGAAGTCCGAGTTCGGGTCGCTCAATACGGCCAACGCACCATGTTGAACCGCACGAGAGCTGGCGCGTTTCGTTCGGTGTCGGTTCGACCGCTCCGTCCGTCCCTGATTGGATTATCGCCTCGCTTTTATAGGGTCGCTCAGATTCGTCGTTCCCAGCCACATTTGCTCTTAATCTTGATGGGGATGTTGTTGGTTAGCGTTTTGTAAAATGTGTTGTGAGAGTGTTTGAAGTCTTAGTCACGTTGTTTTGACTTGCGGTTTTCGTAAAACTATGCATCGAAGATTGCTTCGACATATGCCCAAATTGACGTCAAACGATACCATGAACACTGCAGGAGGCTCACTTTCAAAGCTAAATAACACATTCGATAATAAAACTTCGATCCAACAAACGCTATGGACTTGACGGTCGAATAAATGCAGATCAAAGCGTAGAAATGGCAAATCACCGGCGTCGGGTGGAGTCATCCAGAAAGTGTGCAGACTGCACTGTTTTTCACTCTTTGAGTACCATAAAATATATTTTCGAGGGGAAATCCCTTCCTGAGGACGGAGCACTGCAATGTCGTTATAGCAGTACAGTGAGGATGATTAAGCAGTCAGCAGAAATTGTTATGGCAACCTGTTAGAGGAGATAATTGACATGTAACGGAATCACGGTTTCATGTGGACCGCTTAGTTTGGGTTTTGGGGGGGGGGGGGGAGGGAGGGTGGGAATCGACGACAGTGCACGCACATAGTCAAGGAATAAATCGCTTTTAACGTGAGCACAATGGTCCATTATCTGTAATTCATCGGCCTGTCGAGATCATTCTTCCAGCATAGAAAAAAATAGGAGCATTTGGAAGAAGTAAATTCTCCTCCCAAAGAACATCCGAGAGAGGTCAGACTAAAATGTCCGTGAGATCTCGAAAATTAGTTAAATGACTCTTTGTAAACTTTTGTGACATTCATTTCCACAAATTTACTGATATGCGGTGATTTTTTACTCTTTTCAGTGTTTTCTCGCATAAAGGATCAGGACTCCCGTTTGTATCACAGGCAAGCATGTGGGCTTTGAGCTGAACCAAGAGAAAAAGGAAAGGCAATGGTATTGTCTTGCGATGTAAGTTCTCTGGCTTCCAATTATTGAAGGCCACTAATTGCCCTCCATTAACACTAAAGGAAGCCCACAGGAGAACCGATGCTCAGATGCTCAGTATGCTTAGCACACCGCTAATTGCTGCTTCTACGTGAATTTAAAAGAGACTAACTGGTGTAATTATATCTTTATAGAAGCTGAATACTACAATTAGCGATAAGACTAGATCTCTAAGCAACTTGCATAGGAACAATAAATTTCACCGTCACCTATGACGAGTTTCTATCACGAGAAAGGCGACTCGGAATGTTTAAAATTGTTGAAGTCTTAGCTGAACCGATCGTTCACTAATGCTGTTATATTCTAGGATAATGCGAGAGGCGAACCAACAGTTTCAGAGCTTGACGGACGAAGTGAAACGGAAATTCTTTCTTACCGCTGAGGTCAGCGAAAACTTTTAGAGATAGGTAAAACGAATGAGAGAAAATTGCCACTCATCGGCGATTTTGGGTAATTTAAGATTTGTAACAGTTTTGCGCATTCGCGCATCGTGATGGCGCTGTTTCACTTTGTAATTGTCGGATGTGTATCTGTTTTTGCTACTGCCTATTTAATTTTTCTGCTTGTGGTAAAAAACAACATCACTGATGTAATCTCGAAATTAGAAACCACCTTTTACGACCTTTTTTACGAATTATGAAGGACATTGTGTTCTATTCTCGGGTTCATGGCATGACTGGGGTGCTGTGAAAGAACACGTTTTATGTAATCGGACGGTCGGTGAATGAGAACTTAAGGATCTCTTGCTTTTATTTATTGAATACTCGTACAGATGTTCTGGCTTGTGACTGAAATTCCATGTACGCCATTCTACGTGGTTCGCAGTGTGTTCGTGGTCACAGGAAGGCGAAGATCTTCTGAGGAAGTAGTTGAAAGTGTACAAAGTTCGTTTCTTTGTTGGACTGCATGGAAGCATCCATGGCAACACGAATCTGTCCCTGATTGCGTTATTATAAGGTTCTGCCCACTTACAGGAACTCCGCCTAACATAACTTAGCAAATGATCGTGCAGGAACGAACATTAGTCTATCTGCAGCGTGCCCGCTGTCATTTGCTGCACGCGAGGTGCTTTACAATGATTTCTTTGAGTTGCTTATGCCATTCAAGTTTATGGAGGGAAATATTGCCAGTGATCCCTTAAATTCTATGGACACTGAACGTGTTCCATACCACTGTACTGCTTCGAATCCACGTTTTTCATTTTACGCTTTCGTGGAAAAATGCATTGCAAATCACACATTCTGCAAATGTGCACTTGTGAAACTCAGTGCGGCACCGCCGTGCATTTGTATATGTGTGGATCTACTCAGCTGCTATGCAACAATATGAACTCAAGAACCACTGAAATCAGAATCATGAAACTCGTTGTGTGGTGCGTTGGTCGTTAAGCCGACATTCTAAATGATCCATCAGTTCGATTGGATCAAAAGGTTTGACATGCTTAAAAGTTGTACGTGGAAGGATATGAAAGGATATTTTTGACCCGACGCGCAACATCAAGGTATAGAGAGTATTTGAGGCTTGTACGAGTGGTCGATTTGCTCAAAATATGATTGCATTATTGAGCAAATTTTGCTGCAAAATGGTGATTTGAGAAGCTCCTCAGCATACAGGTGTTGCTGCAAAGGTGCATACCATCATCGGCTGTTTGCGCATCTCTGCATTTGTTAACTTCCAGCAAATCATTCTTTAAGAAGCGAAATTGTCATATCTATCACCGACTAAAACCTTCTTCAATGCTAACATTAGAGCGCGCATGCCACTATAGGAAGTCAAGTTGCGTACAAGTAACTCTCACCACAGGTTTCCGAATGGCTTCTATCGTGTATCTGACGACTTATATGTCAGCGAGTTGAGAACGCCGTTTCTGCTGTCACCTGGCTTTCTAATTGCAAAGAATAGCCATCGATGAAGCTTGCATGGCCTTGAGCGCTATGCGAATTTCATCAGGGAAGGCATAATCAAAACGGATGCTCAGAAGATTCTTTAGAGTTGTGCCGTATAGTTTAATGGTGAACTTTTCCTTCTGAGGTAAAGAAATTCAACAACAAAAATTTCGAATTCATAATGGTATTGAAACGGATCTGAGAATAAGTGGTGCAAGCTCTTCCATGATTCAACGGCGCAATTCTTTGATTAATTCGATAGCGGAATTTAAGAATCGGCAGGCAAATGAATTAAATGTGTGTCTGTAATACTGAAGACTTTTATTTCGGAAGGAAGGTGAAATGTAATCAGCAACTGTTGATGTCTTTTAAAGAACCCGTGAAAGTACTGCTGTCAATCTAAATCCGTGCGAATTAATGTATTCCATCGACCAGACCGCTGCAAGAATCCTCAATACGCGTCGTTTATCCCATTTTTTCAATGATCCAACCGAAGGAAACTAAAATCTGCTTGCTAGCAATATGCGCGCAAATTCAGAATCACTTCTAGTCGGCAAAAACTCCTTTTGAATTTGGTGAAATAACTCATGCACTCTTGCTGGCAGTCAACCTAGTTTTCAACTTCGCTTAATAAATTTTGCGGCTTCGCCTCAGGTGAGTGGCGAGTTTGAAATCCACTTCGAACTCCCTAAACAATAGTTATGCGTTTGTGCAAGAATGGCTTCAGAGAGCTATATTGCTGCGGCAACGTCAGTCGATCTACTTAGTAATTTCAGCTTGGAGCAATCTGAAGATAGGATTACGAAGTCGACAGCTAGGCTGTTAATAGTGGGGTGCGGAAATAGCTTGTTCATCAAAACCTGTAAATTTCACTCGATTCAGTTCATCACCTGGCCATCTAGAACACTTGGGCATCTCAAGTCCAGACCATGCATTGTTGCATGTCTTTCTAAGGACAACAAGCAAATAAGCATGCTAGTGATTCGAACCTTTGAAGAACTTTTGCCTCAGTATCTCAACGTTTGACATTCGACTTTCCTTCCAGCTGTGGACGAGAATCTCAGAATAGGTAATGGAAATCTTCAAAGGCATCAGATGGTAGCGTCTGCGAACAAAACCGACATTTAATGCAACCGCAGAATATATCCCTCTGCTCGCATAGATTTCCTCTATTCCTCTAGCAACGAGAATGCCGACCACCTGCTTGGCTGCCAGAACATGCGAACGGTGAGCGCTGACTCTTCAAGAAATTCATTAGCACAGTAAGCTGCGGCTCGCCATCCTAGTTTATCTTCTTTGTAAACGGCAATAAACACAAAAGTGTTCCCCTCTCGACGTTCCATTAGATCTGTCGTTATGCTTTTGCAATCTTGCGTTATTGTAGCGCATTATGACGAAGGGGTACCCGTGTTTAATGCGTTGAATGGCAGGTACCTTGAAACAAGCGAGTAATTCAAGCAGCGCATGAAAAACGTCAATATTCGCGGCCTAAGAGTTTTTCTTAACAATTCTCTTCGCGAGGCCCGTAAGCATGATTCCTCGGGAGGGAAGAGAGGGGGAGGGGATGAGAATAAGGGGAAGGATGCGATTATAAGTGCAGCTGTAGCTCGCAAAGAAGATGCTTATAGAAAATAAAAGCTGCTCTGAGCGTTCCAGCATAAATTTAGTGCTACAGAATGGATGGTTTCAGACACTGGAGGCCATTAGCATGCTTGAGTATTTGACAGAGATTTATTTGAAGATCCCGCAGAAAATTCGTTCCCATAATGGTCTAAAATGACCGCTAGCAGACTCACTTCAATAAATTTCAATGCACTTTTTCAGAACAGAAATAAATATAGGTTGCAAGTGATGAGAAATAGCCTCGGGAGGCAAAAGGGCGCAAAAAGGATTAGAGAGGGAAGAATGGAAAAATGACCTGAGAGGACGTTAAGGTCTGCCGAAAATCGGTGATTAGCTGCGCAAAGGAAGTCAACAACAAGCAAGTGAAACATCTGTGATAACTTCAACGTGAGTGATCTTCGTTAAACAACATCAATCCATAACCACAGCTCACTCACTGGTGTCCCCTGAGGCTTAAGCGATGAAGCAATAAGACACATTACATGGTAAGCGTTGCATAGTAACGGTTGGACTCCATATGGAAGGAATTTGCTGCACCAGTTAAAGCCCATTAGTCGCTTTCGTGGTTCCATTTGTGAATTGCGGTGGAATTAAATAAACACATAGAATCTCTGAATTGCATATTTACCATAAACAATGACAGGGATAGGAATTCATTTGAACATTGCGCAGCACTTATCTCATTCTCCTGCTTTCTTCCCCACGTTGTTGTCGACTTGGTCTTACGCAGTTTTTTTTTTGCCTCTTGTGAGGCATATTCTGCAATTGATTTGTATAATCACTATACGGCTTCACCATCAATATGAAGGTGAAATTCTTTTAGCGAGTTTTATTTCCATTGAAATTGAACCAAACCCTAGCATCCACTTGGCTACATTTCGGATCGCATTTTGTGGCAGACGTGTTATTTTTTTAAAATGCCCGATCCACTGAACAGTTGCTGAAGTACTCGTAGCTGCAGCCAATTCCGCAAAAGCATGGAATGTTTTGCTGCAAATGATTTATGATTTTCGGTGCTTTATAGCACTGGTCGGTTGGTTTGATAGCAGGATTAGAAACTTCATTTGATCGTTCACATTTACACCTTTCCATATAGTGCAACCGGGAAGAAGTTTAGTAGGCTACGATGAGTCAACGATATGTTACCAAAACTACTGAAGATTTGACGATATTTACGTTCCTATGTTGCCAATTGACAAAAGCTTAAAGCCCATATTGAGGATCCTTTAAAGGAAAACTGTCGCCCAAACGAACCCCTCCTGAAGAAGATGAACCAGTAATTAAAAGCTTCAAGAAAAGGTTGATGAAGAAGAAGAAAACAACCGAACTTCAGGGTTCCAGAAGGAAAACAAAGAAGACAAAGCGAAAAGATCCGAAAATAACAGAAAAAAGTAGCCAGCGAATGTGGATTGTCTGGAGTGAAAGTGGAAAGGTCTCTGCATTACATAATAACATTTTACAAAGACGAGAACCCCACAGCTTATATTCATGAAAAAATGCAGCACCAACAAATATTTTATGAAGATCACTGTGAGCAAAATTTTTCCCATACGTCGCTTACAACTGTGGTTAATCTTCCCTTATGCTTTCTTTCTTTATGAGTTTTGTTTTTTCTCTCAGAGAAACTTGTAAAGGCTCATGTTTGCTAAAGATGCGTTACTTTCCCCATGAAAGAGAAATTACAGGAGGCAAAAATAAATGACTATCTTGGAAGAAATTGTAGTCCTCCTGAATAGAGGTTCCTGAAACTAAATTGAAGAGAATTCAGGTAGTTGGATAGCCGATATGGTTCTTAAGCCGTAATCAGCATTTTTACATCATACGCTAGTTTTGATGAATTTCGTAACTGAGGAAAATAATAGACCACCTTTCATCAATCATTCTTTTCAAAACGGCTCTCTTATCTTCATTTAACAGCTCGATCGAAACCGCAGATACCTTACAGTCGCTGAGCTGTGCCACTCTTCATTCAACAGAAAGCCACAGGTGTTCATTGTGCACTAATGGAGTGAAATAAATGATTATGAATTAACATATTATACAATGTACGCAGATAAATAATTGCATTTGCTTCTAATGATCCCCATTAAAGTTGAGCATAAAGTTTTTTAATGCAAAGAGGAGATTTTTTTTAATATGATAAGACCAACTTGTGAGTGTTGCACGTTGAAAATGCAATATTTAAAAGGCTGTTAATAATGCACTCATCACCGTTGTTTGTATTCAGGTATATCGACGGTAAGACTGATCGTGGGCAAGACCGCGTGATCAATGGAGACAACTAATGGTATATGCTGGGGTCAAGGAATTCGTTGCCGTAAGTCTATACTGCATATTCTCTTCTTGCACTAAATGACTGCAATAAAGTTGTATGTTATTCATCAAATCACAGTGCTTATAATGATATTTCAGAGTGCTGCATCACAGTCTCAGTGACTCACTGAAATTGAGAGTAAGGGGATGAGATTTTCGCAAGTACTAGTGGCTTCAACAATTTGCAGCTTTCTTGAATTTTTGTCGAGTTAACATTAGCTAAAATCGCACAATTTTTTTTCACCTTGTTCCGGTGCAGTCTAATAAAAAAACTTCATGCACTTTGTGTGCCAACATAATCAAACCAACCTATTGCAGCACATTTATATGATCCCATTGAAATGACGGTGTATGCGGCGATTCTTCTGCGTCCTGCATTGACTATATTTGTTTTGTATCTCTTACTTGTGAAGATGAAAAACCATGACTTGAAAGTGTTCGTGTTGAATCTCTATTCATGGAGCATTGCTAGCGATTTTTTCGCTACATCTCAAGTGGTAACCTCTATCATGGGATTGTTCAACACTTTCTATGCAACAATATGGTAAGACCGTTTCCTGCCAAAGCAGGTTCTCCACCACACAGCTTATAGCTAATCACTACTAAACGACCATTGCACAAACGCTATGCAAAAAATTGTCTGCTTCCCCACGCAGAGTAGAAAACTGAAAGTTTCGACTGAATGCAGCTTTACGGCGAGGTAATAATATAAAAGTTGAAATCCGATGTGGAAGCACAGTGAACGGATTATGGACGCTTCATTTGCACTAATGGCCTAAGAGAAAGAGGAAAGAATAGTGCAACTAGTAACTCGGACGGCAATGATTTTGACAATTCGTCTGATTACTTTAGAGATCTAATGAAGCAACCTATATGACGTGGTTGCAGTGAGTGCGCTTTATATGCGCCACAAAGAAGTCAATAGCTTCATGTCGACTTCTGCAACAATCGTTGAAATATTCCTTATTAGCACTTGAAATGGACCTAGTCCTTTATAGGAAGAGCAACGACATTTTATACTCCTGCAGCTGTTTCGTGACATGGACTTGTGGTCTTTTTCTTATCATTATGACGTTCTTCTATGTCACAACTTCTTATCTTTCATATGAATGGCCATTACACTTTCGAAAGTATCTTGCTAAACGGTAAGTCGTTCTTCCATATGGCCCTAACTAATTTCACATTTAAGTTGTCCCGCTTGAAAAATATGAGATATGGCAACCAGTGTTATCACTATATACAGTACCAGATTTCCATTGTCGTACCAGGCCTCAAGGTTTGCGGATTCTATATTCGGAATTGTCGCTTTAAATTCAGACGAATAAATGGAAACTGCTTTGTGAAGTGGAAGTTGACTCCTATGATGCTGCAGCCGCGTTGAAAATTCAGACTGTGAATCCATGCCCACCTTGCTGTGAATCCATGCCCTCCTTCCAATGTCCTTCATATATCGGTCTCTATCTTGACTTTACATTCATGGATGTGTTGTCGAATTTGATTTGGTATGTGCCTGAAAGTGCATTTCTGTTCATACACTTTAATCTTTCCAGATTATACGGGAAAGTTAATTGCATCTGAATTGAACTAGTTTTTCTCAGAGTTAGTACATATTCATGTGGATCTTCGTTATGCGTCAGTGCATTGAGCTGAAATTGGCAAAGTTTGTGCGAGATGCTACGGCACACATTTCCTGCCCGAGCGTATAGCGTTTGAACATAATCCGGAAAAGTGACCGGGCATGAACTTCAGCCCCTTTCCTATGCCAGAACTTATTGTTGCACTGCTAGATTGAAATTAAATCCGATGAATATAGATGTTCGAAAAAGAAATGCTCATTTGCTTGTGCGGATTCCTCACACCATGAAAGCTTCTGAGAGTTAGCTGGCTGAATGCAGGATTGCTGTGTCCCTTGGTAACTCTGTTCGAGCTCAACGCGACTGCTCGCTTATGACGTCACTCGAGCCAACTTGACGAGACAAGTACAACCTTGTATAGCAGAAATGTGAGCAATCACGATTTTTCTCTAACAAAGCTTCATTCTCGAGCCCAACTATGAGAATTCAACCTACGAAGGCACAGGCCGATATACTGATGACGCAATGGCTGAAAAACTAGAATCTATCTTCGTGCGATCGTGGCTCACTTTCGAGGGAGGCTGAAGTATCTTACCGGACTGTTTGTGGAAAGGCGTGGGCAGACCTAATCTTCCATTCGCCGACGTAATGGAAAACGAAGCCGTGTCAAAGAGCTGGGGCAAAAACAGGCCGAATCACGCTCCAGTAGCAGACGCAGTTCTGTTACTGCACGGAAAAAATGCTTAGGTCGCATTCCATGACACACAAAAGTTAGGACCAGAACTGACATGGAATCAAGCACAGCCTTGAACACAGAAACAGTGTGATTACAGAATTCATCATGCTGGAACTTGCGACGAAAATAAGAAGCGGCAGCACCAGTACGACCTAAGAGGAGGGATATCGTTTGCCTAAATATACGCTAATATTTTGTTACTGCAATGCCGCTGTTTTAGTTTCGCTGACAGCAAAAGAATGACGAGACAATACAGAGCACACAACCTTTCGCACTGCAAACGTACAGAGGCAAAGAATTGCAGACAGACCATCGATGTTGAGGGCGAGTTTGCGAACGATGGCCAAATGTTCGTCAAAAGTGCACAAATTTTTCATGATTGGCAAGGTTCTAGGTCGACAAATAAATGCATAAGGAAGGAAACAAAGTCGTAAGGTTTTTCTCATGAAACAGCTTCCAGATGAGCGCTGTTAAGTCGCTACGATCGAGATATCGCTATGATCCCCGCTACTAGTGAAAGTATTCACCATAATTCGATTTTATGGGAGGTGGAACATTAAATGTAGTGAACAATAAAACGACGGCTTTTTCAGATGATCGAATCTTTAAACGTCACATAAATATTCGTATAAAACGATTTTAGAATTTTAAGCAAGTGATAAAACGAATCAGCAAATAAGGAAGCATTTGATGGAGTTGACATGGAAGTTTTCGACCCTTCACACAGCGACTTCGTTTTACCTGCTCGATGTGAGGGCTTGCATCATTGAAGTCGTCGCAAACCAGACTCCTCGTTTTTATTTGGCAAGACTGGTGGCCTCGATTTTACGTCCGTATTGGTCACTAATGATCGAAACTCTGACTTCGTGGTACTCGAAAGTTTGCTAAGACAATTCTCTTCGACTTATCGGAACGACTAGTTTTTCGTCCGATCGCTGCTCTTGATGCGTCATCCTACCCCAGGAGGTTGCAAATAACGTTCTATAGCAGTTTTGCTTAACAGTCGAATGAACTTGATCAGTTTGTTTCTATCGATACACACCTTTTTGCGTTATATTGCACTTCGATATCATGAAGATACTTAATAGTAGTTCCTAGCACGAGCGGATGCTTCTCGAACAATGTGCTTTTCTCCTCCATCATTTTTTCTCAAGCTTTTTCACAGCCGGCATCCATAGCAACATTCTTCGAATGAGGATGAGGTTGACTAATGCTGAGCAGTGAAGTCGGGAGAAGAGAGGCTGTTCACTTTAATGAAAAATAATACGTGAAGGAAATCGAACAACACATCTGAAGCGAAGACTTGTAAAATAAATGTTGCGATCCGTTTGTTAGCACGCTTCGTGAGCAAATCCGCCGTCGATGGGCAGGCTGCCGCGTGACTGAAATCAGTGATAATTTTGCTTCGCGTGTAGTGGCAATATTCGCACCTGCTTGGTTACGTTTGTGCAATGTACGCCGATCATTGTGAAGGAGCTGCCTGTTGCTCCTGTTGCTGACAGTCCAGATAGTCCAGCAGGCCGCAAACGCTTATCTTGTTGCGCGTGACCTGGTCATTAACTGCTGAGTTCAGATCTGGAGTCAGCTAGGGAGCCGACCGTAGAGTTGACTTCTCAACGTCAACTCCCGTAGTCGTTCATCCTTCCCTGTCACACGTGCCGCCCAATCCACATCGAAGACAAATGGAAATTAATAAAGCAAAAGCCCTTCATCTAAATCGAAGGAAAAGATCTGCCATCACACTTGTTTTCGGGAATTTGTACTAGCACGAAACATTTTCAGTTGATCGCATATGCAGGAAACATCGTCCCGATCCCGCACGATCTGTGCATGGGCGAAGTGAAAAGACATTTTTCTTTTAATTGGATTCATCGTCATTTCGCTAATCGGTGCGACACTCGTTTCCATCGTTGTATAACATTAATGCCCTAAGGCGATGGGTTCAAGTCCAGGTTTGTAGCCACATGCAATAACGATATGAAAAACATTGCGAGATAAACACCTGACACATTCTGTGGAATATGAACTGCCCTATGAATGAACGTTAGAATAAAAACATGAATGGCTTGAAGCGCGCCGATAGCATTTTATAAGATGAACGCTTTGTCGGCCTCATGTGCTTGTTCATTGCAGTTTTATTTTTGCACGATTATTTACGCCGTATGCTCAAGAATGTAAGCCTTCACCGTGGTGTACGGTTCAGCGCGATCTAGTGCCTTTATTATGAGCTCCGAGGATTTTACAGACATGTGTTGGATTGTCACGAAAACGCTCACATAATGATTAGTCTGTGAAAGGGGGATTTGACATGAGGTTCTTGCCTCGCAGCCGAACGCAATGAAAGAATTCGTTTCTTTCAGCGCACAGCCGGTTGCACAGCAAGAAATTGACTTTCTCATTTTAGTGATTGTTATGCAAAATTCGGCAACTTTGAGACGTGGCTATTATATAGGAATAGATTACATCAGTAGAATTGCTGCGATGCACATCTTTTCTTAAAACCTTTCAAGAGTGGTTGATAAAGAATAAAGGTTTTACACTACTTTGAGTTTTCATCCGTCTATCGAAACCACGTATTCTTTTCAATGAACAACATAATGGCATAAAAGAATAGTTGATCTCGATTTGTGACATTGAGATTTCATGACGAAACTGCGAGCAAATTTGAATCAATGCAGAAGCCGACATAAATATCACTAGCAAGCATTCTTTTTTAGCCATTACTTGGAAGAAGGTTTAAGATCTCATGTTGCATTTGCGGTAGAGTAAAAATGCTCTCCGAGATCTTATGAGTTCACCACTCCACTCATCATTTGGTTCGCTTTATCGAAAAATGACAACTTTGCTATAATTTCACAAACAAGTGTTCTCTGTGATTTGGCATGAATCTTGCGGAAATGAAAGACGTTAATGAACGAAATATATAACGAGCTGAAGAATAGGTGAGTGCAAAGTTGTAAGCCTGTAAGGTCCCAAGCAGCATTGTTGAACTATTCCAACTGTGTCAGCCGCAATGCGCCGTCAGCAATGATATGCGACACCACGGGCGTCTTTTCCTCGCATCTATGCAAGAAAGGCGCTTTTATAAGTATTGTTTTTTGTATGTTTTGACTAATTCGATAGTCATTCACATGACAACTCTATTGAATATCCGCTTTATGGATGTTGCAGGAGCTGGATGATCTATTATGTGGTGATGCACGTGACACCGTGTATCTTTTCGATAGCAGCAATACTGGCATCACTTCATAACAGGAACAATAGGGGCCATCTCCCTCAAACTATCACTGTTGCTGGCTATAATTCATTTGCTATCTTCATGATATTAATGACTGCAGGAGTTACGGTGAAGGTTATTTTCTTTGTTTATAGGCAGACCTTTCTGAAAAAAAAAAACGAGTTCAAAAAGAGATACAGATGGAACGCTCGGAGGGACCAGTATTTTGTTCTTCACTTCATTCGGGTCCTTCATTCCTTTCTGGTTGATGCTTATAATGAGCAAATACTCTGCTATGAAGCATCTTTTTCTAGCGAACCACTTGAGAAATGTGGTTTCATGCATTTCTTCATACCACTTCAACTAGAAATATTGAAAGTTTATATCAGACAGAAATCGAAGCTTGTGTGGCTTATAATAGCATTTTCAGTAGCAGATTTAGTGTGAGGTCTGCCCGCGGTAAAGAAGCAATGATACACATCCGCAAGTTAATAGCAATGTGGAGTGCTTGGCTCCCCACAGCTCGACCGTCCATAGAAATTTTTCGGGAAAGCGTCGCTTTCGTGCCACCAAACCAATATAAGGTGAAACGTGGACTGTGCTAAGCACATGCAAATTTTACACCACATTTAACTATATGTAAGCTATTCAAACGTTGCTGGCTCAAAATAGAGCATGATGCAGAAGGCTGCTCTCTAGCAAATCAGCTTTCTGGTGCGTTGAGGCACCTATGACCTCTTCCTGATCTGTTTTGTGGACTTCAAACTGGATTGAAGGCGAAGTTGAGTTGAACGTTCTCAAGAACTTAAAGTCATGGAATGCGGCTGGGGCTTGCAGGCTTCATAGTGGCCTATTGTACCACCGGAAGGTCTACATTATTGGGGAGGCAGGGAATGGCGCGAGCTAAGATTGTGTCCTTGGAGCCTGCCAGCATCGGCAATGAATCTGCATCATTGACGAACTGCGAGTACGCTCAGGCGCAACTCTGCAATGAAGCTCTCCACCTTTCTAGAGTACTGACTCGAAACTTCTCCCTTGTAGATCCAGAAGCCCTCATCCCGAAACAGCCCTACAGCTAGGCATGCCTCTCATGCATACACGCATGCAGATGCGAACATTAATACAGGAGAACTATGCACATCGCAAATATATCACAAGAGGAATACTAGAAAAAAGAATCTTTCTCTGCAGTGCGATATATGTCGACACCTCAGATGACCACAAGAAACCATTGTTTAATCTAGTGGTTGGCAGTGAGATTTCCTTGCGAAATGTCGAAGGAATTCGAGCAGTCCTAACAATCGCTTGACTGGGGTAGAAGCCAAGTTTACACTTCACCACTGTTCCCTTGATGACCTTCGGAGAGTGCTCCTAATCAGGATGGAAAGGATAAATGAAATGCATCATATCCAATGCGAGCATTTTATTTTTGGCACTTGATCACATTAAATCATTCGAGGTTTCAAAGAAATCTTGACGCTGCTCTCTATGTTTCAATACGTGTCCAGTATCGGTCTTCATGAGTGTTTAAATCGGCTCATTGATGATGTGTCGTGATATGAAATAATGCCGTTTTGTACAATTTTTACGATTCAGCACACTCGGTTTTAACAATTTTCGAACAACTTTTGATGTTATTAGTGCAGGGAGATGTGTGGTCGAGAAGGGAATAACTGTGGAATTCTTTGTTAAATTAGGCATGATTCTTCTGAAGCAATTTGCGAGAGAAGATTCAATGAATGGGAGTATGCTTAGGTCAGCATACGTTGAATGTATGCCTATGCCTGTTTGTTTGAAGTCTCAGCTAGCCAATGGATAAATTGAGACTGTGAATTTGCTGCGTGATATATAATGTTAATGAGCGGGATGATTAAAAAATCCTATGGAAAATAGCAACAGCTATATTTAATCCACGAAGCACAGGTTTGCGATGTGGATAATATTGAAGAACAAAACTATGAAAGATGGCAGGAGGCCAATATGCCAAGCCCGCACCGTTGGAGCGGATTCTTTTTATGTAAATGAGGTAGTTAAGTGCTGAATGAAGGCTGAGCAGTAGTCAGTAATTTCGGCCAGTGAATAGCATGACGATGCTCCCGCCGATCGTGAAAAGGCGGAGGTGCCACAGGCAGGTAATCTTTCTGTGATAACAACGTCGTTATATATTGCCTGACCCAATCACTCGCACGCACATTTACAAAACATCTATTTTTGTGCACTGCTCGAAATTCAGTTCGCGACAGTGCAGTATTGCATCGCCTTATCTCTCTGTATGCGTGTGTGTCATATGTATACAGGAGAAATTTCACTGCATAGTCGCGGTGCATCGGGATATATGTGGCACTCAGTGCGCTTACTTTCTTGCGACGAAGTATATCCGACGTTAGTGAATCATGTGCCTATGAGTGTCCCACTGATCATACTCTCAACTTTAATAAGCACGTGCGATATGCGAAATGGGCATTTCCAAGTTTGCTCCCCCAAAAATCTTATCCGGAAATTTATGATCGACTTATTAAAAGGCGCGGGCGGGTACACACCACTATACAGTAGTGCATTCAATAAAATTTAGGTGGAGCAACAGATAAAGTCATTTTACGACAAATATATGAAACGTTGATGGTGGCGAAACTCAATTTTTCATGGACGAATGCAATGATACGAACAAACAGTAATGTAATGTAAAATATTCTTGTTATCAAGCGTTTGTACTGATAGACGAAGACAGAAGGAACGTGTTGATAGTTTCCTTCCAGGCTGTCACTGCTGTGAGGCGTCGCAAACCTAAGCGTATCGGCAGCAGTGATATCCCTAAACGCCGACGACTCCTCATTTCTTTTCTCATTTTTTCGATTCCGTTCAACCTCATCAACTTCATCGTGTTCTGTACGTTCTGCAGAGTTCCTTTAGTTCACTGCTTCTGAAGAAGGCCCAGCTTAAAAAGCACAATTTATTTGAATTGTTCAAAGACTCACATAGTCTAACTGCTCTTTAATATTCGGCGGTTGTCGCTCATAATTCCTCTGTGGGCATTCCGAAAAGGACGTTAAGAACTAATTATAAACGACACTGGGTATCTTGACATAGTGATTATTGGCAAGAAATTGGCCCTTTGGAGTCGTACATAAAATGTCTCCCTTCCTTTCCTTCACGCTCAAATGCACGAAGAAAACGGGAATTTGGCCAGATTTCCACTAGGAAAACAGAAATTTCGGGCATGGGGAATCGACTACATCCTGAGCGCGGTGGGGGGGGGGGGGGGGGAAACGGAAAGAGTTTTGCTTACTGCATATTGCTGAACAATACTGCATACTAGCTAGAAATTTTGGTATTGCTGATTTGGATAGCTTTGTTGTGGGGCACTGTATGGAACCGACATCCAACACTTAGCAGCTAAAATTTTATCGTCAACTTCAACAGTGAACTGCTTTTTGGAGCATGAGGAAGAAAGAATATGGATTGCACTTGAGTACATATGAGCCTATGCGGAAGATGCCTAAGACTTTTCGATAAGAGAGTGAGGCTAGAACGAGTCTGGAAAATCTCAATATGAAGGGCGAGGAGCTGAAAGAAATGGAATTTTAAAAGTGTTAGAAGCGCATTATTGCTCTTAATACTATTTGAGCTCAAACTCAGGTATAGATTTTGTGGATTCTTAGTGGGACGCAAGAGGAATTAGTTTGAGCCGGAATCGCTCATTCCCTTGCATGCAGTAGGATGCGTGCAAAGGGAAGGTGTCTAGAGTCTAAGGAACCTTTTTTGCATTTTTCTCGATCCTTTTTGGATTTTCGAAGCATTTGCGCTCCAAAAATGGTATGAAAAAGAACTCTGCTCCGCCGCATGGATGGTCTATGAAACTATAAGCTAGAGAAACGCCATTACGGAATTATGAAGTGAAATAAAGGGCCATTTACGGTATAGCAACGGAAAAATACTTGGTATCTATCAGGATTATGCTGCTCTCTGCTAAAGGTATCGCCATTTATAGTTATATTCGGCCTACCTAAACGTAACTTCTTTAAGCTTAACTGGCCGTATGTGTGGAAATATCTTCCGAGGTGGTAAAGTCCTAATCCCTCTAACCCCTCTTAAATATGACTGCTTTCATTGGATACCTTGGAAGGAGACTAGAAAATTTCTCGGTGTCTGAAATTTCTCATGATCTGATTTTTGAAGCAATCTTTTCATTTCTAACTCGTTTTGAACACAGATTCTGTTTTATGAGCATACTTATGTTCCAGCTTCTATGATCATCACAACGGTGTGTGCACTCTTCCGCGGTGGCGCTTGTGCGTTGGTAGGCTCGATCAACATGTTAACCTTCCTATTCTTTCAGGTGAGTATGGATAAAGGTGAGGTATGCCAGTTAAATCTCCTTTGGTCAACGAGCATGTGCGCGGTAGCTTCAGTGTTCGATTAGACGAAAATTTTACGTGGAGTTATTCAGTGCGTTACACATAAATTTGCTTTGTTGTGCTCACATTTATGGCCCATATCTTCTTCTATACTTTGGTAGTCTGCGCCTTCGAGTCACATCATTCGCAACAGTGTGTAAAAGGTATGTCCATCTGCCAAGCTATGGACCACAGCGCGCCACGTTTTCAGTTGGGGCATTCAGCGAGGATCCTCATGTCCGACAATTCATCCGTTACTAGTCTTCGTGTTTCGCCATATAATCCTAGACTGTAGAGCTACAGCCCACCTCTGCACATGCTTTCGGTAGCACATTAGGAGTGAAATCAGCGGAAGCACTGTGTGGTAGCTGAGGGATCGATGGCCTTCACGATGGGCATTGCTGAGAACAAATTAGAAATTCACGTTCATTGCGCGAAAGAACCCATATCGACGGCTTCTGTCGAAGCACGAACCTCACCGCCACTGGATATTTCATAGTGTTTACGTGACTGTAGGTCGTTTTAGCTTAAGCAACCAAAAATAAAGGTTTCATGTATATTCACTGACCCGAATATCGTCCTTTCGTGGCAGTAGTCTACTCCTGCCAAAATGAAAGTTTATTCGGATCAAAAGGAAGGATGCGGTGAGAAAAAAAAATGAACTATGGACATGCATAAGTTCTTGGTAAATTTTTCTAAGAGGTGGTTATGATAGCATCCTGCACTCATCAATCCTTGTGTGCTTTTCCATTCGGTAATTCCAATTCAGTAATATATGGGCATATTTTTTCCTTACCTTAATAAGAAATGCTTCCATAACCCGACCCACTTCGACTTCTTCTTGATTTCTGTTTTGCTAATGGACCGTTTATGCCTGAAATCAGCCCGATCTTCGTTCCAGGAGTGGCCTTAAGTATAAACGGCAATGATATCGGAATAATGAAATGAAGTTCAATGTTGCCATTACAACCTGAAATATATTCAGCGCGTGAACAAACTATGCGTAGAGTGCACTAAATATTTACTAGTATTGATCATGCCGTAACATTCTATTATTATACTGCAAGCACTTACACTCTACCGTAAGACATCTCATTTGTTTTAGGAAATACTTATATTATACCCTATTCCTGCTCGATTCTTCCGAAGTGCGTTCAAAACCAACGAAGAGGGTTCAGAAAGTGAATGATGGCCGCGCGCACTCCCTTTGAAGTTCCCGGCTGTATAGGTAGGCAAAACACACAGGAGTCACTTCGATGAGGGAAAGTGGCCGATGTGCGATTCATGAGAAAGCTTCGCCGAACTCGCTTGCAAAGCGCGATGAGGCGGCGGTTCCGAGCACCTGTGTAGGCGAAGGCTGCGGCTAGGGTATGGTTCGACCATATTCTCATCTCTAACCTTCGACCACCGATGTTCACATTCTCATGTTGAGTGAAAATGAATTCACAGCAATGAAACGACAGTTAAACCTTCAACGCACAATTGATCATATGATAATTTATGGTGAAACAACTCCAGAAAGCGGCCAGCAAATTAATGAGAAAGGATAGCCGTTGTTCAAAGATATATAAATATCTTCTCTGAACAGTGTTTTCCTCTTGCGTGGCTTCTTGTATGAAATTAATTTACCTCTCCGCTCAGTGGGAATCTCGCATGGCAAAGGTGACTGGAGAGTTCTTTTACGTACCTGTTCAAGTGAATGAATTACTACGACCTCGCGGAAAATTTATCTATATGAACGCCTTACGGTGGCGTTTTCAACGCCGAAAATGTTTCTAGATGCTTAATTTCTGCAAGAGATTTGACGTTTGACAGAGCTAGAAAAAAAAAAGACAGCTTTTGATAGAAAGGCAAAAATAATGTTATTTTATAAGTCGATGTCAAAATATTAAAGTAAATGAACTGAACAAGAGGAATGCAAAATCCGACGTAGTGTTAGCTGCATTAGCGCCTTTCTCTACTTACTTCACTTGCCAAGTGACTTCAGTGGTCTTTATCTACTGAAAACGATACTAGGAAACTTTAGCTCAGAAACTCTTAGGAATTGATTGTCGCTAATTTGCTGAGTAGTTCTCGTCGTAGGAGAATTTCAATCGCTCATTTCTGCTAATGAATACATTTCTCAATTTCAACCCACAAGGCCGAATTGAGTGTTGTGCCCTGCATATATCCACTATATGCAAATACGATGCGAGCGAAATGCTCTTCCACTAATTTTGCTGAACTAAATAAATGATCGCATAGCGAAGTGGTACAACGTTTGCCAATCGTTCGAACGTAAGACAGCTTATTCGAGTGAAGATCAAGCTTTATTCGTCAAGCTCATACATCAAATGAGACGTTAGTGACTCAGTGATATCGTCGATGATAATGTGTAAGGCCTTTAAGCAGTTGAGATGGTAATTCTCAACACAAACACTCCAGCTTGCTGCAGCAAAACTTTTACGTCTGATAAGTATTTTCGATGAACGATCAATCGTGCACCCGCATTCATCGATTCACAACCCCTGTTGACTGAGACATTCCAATCCTCATCCCGCTGTCAACGAGTGACCTCATATGATCAGATGAGTTCTTGCGACCGCTGTGATCATGGTGATCTTCACTTTGTGTAACAAGTTGCGTTGCTTATACTTGTGTTGAGTCGGATGCTGGTTTGTCCCTATGTGGATTATGGTTTGCCTTAGGACTCGCAGCCGGAGACATCAGTAGGCTGTGGTCTTGCTTTTCAATCAGTTTATACTTCTTCTTATCGCCTCGTGGTGTTGTTGTTTGTGGATAAATGAGCTTCGTTAGTTTGGTGAGGTTCCCCATCGAAGTAACGAAGCTACGCAAAATGAACCAGGCGGGAAGGAGGGTTTAGTCTCCATCAGGTTTCCACTCAGCCAACTGTTGACATCCGAGGTTGAACGTGATTTGATTTTGAAAGGGCCTATGCATCATGTTTTTCATAACACACGTTATTTCTTTATGTATATCTGTATTCTTGTGCACCGGAGTACACTCACATGATAATTTCTTGCTAGTTAAATATGCCATCTTTGCCATGGTATAGAGGTCGCGACGCAGCTTAACAACCGTAGAAGACACCTCTGAGAAAGAGATAAGATTGGCCGATCAGTTTCGCTTATGAGGCGCTGCTCAAGGTGAAAAAGAGTGCGGTAATGCGCAAATATTTTCTTTCAATTTAAAAAAAAAAAATGTTGCAGTGCTTCTCCGTTGTTTGCTTCTCTAATTTTCTTTTAATGTCTCGGCTTTCACCACATAATCTTTCAGTGCTGAGGCTTGCAGGAGGGCCGTGCTTCTATGTTATATTAATTCTGCTATTCTTATAGATAGAGGGTCAATGTTTTGACTCCATGTCTTTAAGACGGGAATTGAATTCTGAGTTATTGTTTCGACGTTTATGATCAATTATCAGATAAGCATTCACGGATGTTTTGTACGTGAAGTGTTAAGTAATATTTTATTTCAGTATCGAACCATTCTCATAAGTGTTTTCATTCTTTTCGGGCTGAAGCAGTGTCGCGATGCTATGAGGGATCTGTTTGCGCGAAAAACAACCAAGGTGACCGCAGTCGCAAACAATATGATAGCCGATGTGACTGCACAATTCGAACGACAAGCGGTCCGTGACTCTCAAATGTGGTCATATCAAGCTGGTGGCATAGACTCGAATGTTTGTTCCGCATCCGTTCGTAGATGATACTATTAAAACGCAAATGGAAGGGATTGACAAACGTCGAAATGACATCTGAGACACAATGCCCCAATTCCTCGCAGATTCAATTTATCGTGCTTCAGAAACCCGCACGAACTTTTTTATCCAGTGACTGACATCACTTTATGTCTCTAATTCTCTCGTGTTATAAGCATATGTGGCGACGTAGACAATTTTGAGAATTTGAGGATCGCGAGATGGTCTCTGCGAATGCGATATGTGCGTTTTCAATAGGTGCATTTAATTCCGTGATAAGTAAGTTGTATTGCGAAATGTCGAATGCTTCAGCATTGTTTGGCGATTCACCGTTAAACAAACTCAACTGCTATCGCCCGTCTTTATTTGCAAAGAGTTTTGTGAAAGAAATTGCAAGCAACGAGGAGAAGTTCCAAATTCAATTGTTGATAACTTGAACAACTGAAACGGCTCCGCCCTGACGTAGGGTTCGCCAAAAGCCGATACAAAAAATTCCTTTTGCAAAGCGAAGAATGTTTTCGAGCCTTCCTGAATCGTCATTAGCATAACACAAGACCCCTTTACTTTTTTCCACAGAATGATGGTTCAGAGATAGAACTAGAACGGTGACGAAGCATTAACTAAAATAAAAAGCAGTGAGCAACTTCCCTCCTACTCTCCGCTATCAATTTTTAACTGTCCAAAAGACGCATTTCGATCATCTTTTTACGCATGACTTCAATTTGTGAATATCTCAAAGTTTGCGCTTCTGCTGAAAAGAAAACACCGGTTTTCTTCCTGCGTAAGAAAGATTCTTGGAGGCATTTCCATGGAACTTCCCCTAGTACAGTACATGTTTCAAGGCATTCTGTGGCTGTTATTCAACGGCTTAAGAAAATTCTGTCGCTGTATCTGAGAAAAAAAAGTTTCGAGTAGTGAGTCCATTGCAATGATTTGATGACATAACGACCGGCTATTTTTTTGTTCTAATCGATTTCACAGTATTTTAAATTGTGGACCTGCATTTGCTCACATTTCCACTGGAAAATGTATTCGTGACTCTTGTGACGATAGGACGCCCCTTTGGTGGGGATAGTGAAGGAAGAGGTGAACGTCAAAACGAGCTCATATTCTAGTGTGGGGACTGCCTATTATTCATCGCCATTAAATGTATTATGCTCTGTAAAAGAGCTTCACATCTCGAACTATGATGCTCTTCGCAATCTTTCAATGCCTTATGTGCATATTCTGCGTTTTCTGCTGCGGCAAATGCAATTTTATATCTGCGTTGACTTTTTTCAAGTAATTTCTACAGGTGCAGCTTTATGTATTGTTCGTATCATTCATCGTTGACCTGTTTTACTAATCACTGTTTTTAATCTCTGTGAGGAATGAATAAACGGTGGTTTGTTGAACATTTACAGGTCTATGCCAACGAATTGATACTAGAGGCCTTTTTGTACGTTGCTCAAATAGTTATTCAATACTGCTACTGGCTGGAAAAAAAATTAATATACGTTCGCGCAGCTGTATTGGGTTCTTCAAAGTTGATTCAGGCGGAAGTGTTGTGCGGTGGACTCAGAGCAACGGTTCCCTGATGTGGAGTGACCAGCGATCTTTGAGCAGACGCAAAATTGATTAGGTAGCTAGCAAAGTGAGTCAAGGGAAGTTAGAAGCTCATAGGCAGAACAGAGAGAGCCGAGCAGGATTTACCTCAGCCAGAATAGAGAAGTGTTGAATTGAATGGTTGCGAGATAAAGCTGGACAAGAAAGCATAGTATCCAACGAACTTCAACGCAGTGATGAATGACAGTGACGAGGAAATATAAAGAAGAGTGAAAAAAATCGATATGTTTTGTTCCCACGACTTTGTTCATTCTTAGAGCTTTTGGAAGGATGCTTGCAGCCATATCTGTACTCAAAGCAAAAACAAAGACAGAAAAATTGCATTGGCGCATTGTGATGGCAGTTTTTTTGTTAAACTCTTACTGCGAGATTTTATTGGGTGGGGCAATGTTCCACTAAAAGAACAAGTTATTCTTTAGTGCTGAGCATTATCGCACTCGAGATCATTGCCCCGGAGCCATAATTTTCTCTCCGCGGAAGCACTCAAAAACTGAAATGGATAGCTCAAGAACGAAATGTTGTAGTTGAAAAACAGACGTACATTTGAGCCCGTTTTAGGAACTCGGAGAAGCAAACAGCCCTTATTGCTCTGTCATCCTGCCGACTGCTCACTGAGTGAAAATTGACACAAAAAGAGACAACATAAATCAGAAAAGCGAGATTAGGATTTCAAGATACTATCAAGAAAAGCGAAAAGCCACGAGCATTCTTCTCCACATTCCATATCGGCATTCATTACGTCTTCGCCCATAATAAGAAATATCTGCCAGCGTAGAAATGAATAATTAAAAGAAAATTTCCAGCTTATCGGTACCAAAAAAGACCGAGAATCAGCCACTGCCATCATATTTCCTCAACAGCGGCCACGGTGTGCCTGAGGCGCCATATCGCGCAGAAAGCATACACGCTCGTCCTAGGTGAAAAACCAACAACCGGTTGTCCACGATAAGTGTTTCACTTTCAGCAGACGCGGCAACATCGAGCAGTGCCAACAACATCGCCTTCTGGATGACATAAACAACCTCCCTCTTTCATACTACAGTTGGAATTCTTGTTGTTCTTCAATTTTTTCTCGACACATCGAAACATTTCTTCACCATAACGAGGGAGCAAACTGTCATCGTTGCGTCTCCTCTCCCCATCGAACACAAAATATCGCAATATATGATGATTGAAGAGTCCTTTACCGCATCAGCTTTCGTATTTTTTTAAAGCAAGGATCCTTCTTAAAATCGACATGTGCTTATTAGCCACTCCTTTGCATTCAACTTCTTCAGCAAAAAAAGAAACGGAAATGCTGCATGAAACGAAGAGAGCGATAATTGAGTATTGGTGCTGAATGTTGAATTCTCAACAAGTCAACGCTGCTTCTCAGTGGCAGGCAACAGAAACTGCGGAAAATATAAAAATTAGTGAATAAGAAGAATAACTCATAGCTACTGTGCTCGCTTGCCGAGCAGATTTCTAGTGCAAAGAGTCGCGCTGATTTTTCCAATTCTATATTTTTTTCGTACGACATTATCGAATAATCGAGGTGCCGGATGGCCCACTGCATAGAAGTGCCCCTTTTTATTCGTGATCTCCGAGTGGGGCGCATTATAAATGACGACAGCAAATAAGTTTCTCAGAAAAAGCTTCGCATATAGCGACATGAATGTAGGAATGAATGTATTTGATCTACTTAGGTGAGTTAAGTCAGTAAGGCAAGGCCTCTGCAAATTAACGTCTTATTGAATGTGGAAATTTTTCTTTAAAGTTCTGGTAATTAAGCAGTTAACTGAGTGAAGCTAAAAATTGCGCCACAAAAGTAGGCAAACAATTAAAAATGACCAGTCATCTTCGTTTAAGAACCTACCTGTGGTCAGGTATAAAACGTGAACATTTACGTCGAAAACAATTTTGTTTATACATTGATTCATTTCCTGAATCCATCATTTCTCAAGCTCACGTTGTGCGTTCGACGTTTCCACTCCCGTGCTTCTTGTAATTGCTACAGAACTTTGCGCATACGTTTGCTATTTGATTAAAATAATAACTTTGAGAGTTGTGGCATGATTGTTTAATGAAACCGTTTATTTTAAAGGAAATCTTGCATTAGCATCGATCCGTAAGAAGTAGGCAGTAATTTGAGGCCGAGTAAAGGGGGGAGAAACTCTCGTAGGGCATTTTAACAAAATACCAAAAGAAAAGACGAAATAAGGAACTATGAAATAATCGTAGCCAGATTTTGAAGTGCGTTAAGTGAATAAGTTGTAGCAATAGGAACGTTGAAGTTAGGAGCGAACGTTTAGTCATTAGCTGCGTAAAATCGCTCAGAGATAAAGAAGAGCAATAGAGGCTAAAAACTCGATGTTGCTCTCAGATAATATTTCATGATATGCAATATTATACGATTTCGTGAAAAAATTTCATACCTGATATTCTCTTCGCATTTAATTCTTCCACTCGGTTACCTATATAAATGACCGAGAGCAATGTGAAATCAACAAGTATGCCACTAAGAGGACGCA
This sequence comes from Ascaris suum, assembly GCA_013433145.1. Lineage (NCBI taxonomy): Eukaryota > Metazoa > Nematoda > Chromadorea > Rhabditida > Ascarididae > Ascaris > Ascaris suum. Next base: position 5,074,055 of record CM024175.1, read on the forward strand.
ACTTGTATACGTGCATCCTCAAAAGAGACTAGCAAAAGCACTTTGTGCACGATAATGTTAGTTATGAGTTGATCTAGACGGCCACTGAAGTGAATTCGTTAAGCCGTGTTGGCTGTGTTCGATTGCGCTCACTTCGCAATTTTACCAACGAATCCTCAGCATATTCGTAGTGTTTGTCTGCCGTCGTTCCCATACCAAATTCCGCATCGCTCAGCAAAAGCACGTAGCACGTCAGCCACATTCATCCCGTTTGCACACGCTTTCCACGTGACGCTGAATATTTATCTTCCTCTTCAGTCCATCTCTATTATCAATTCTCTGTTGTGCTTGTCACTCGATTGAATCAATTTGTTTGATTTGAAGTTCTTTTCTGTTTGATTACCAACTGACCTTTATTATTTTCTCAGATTTATCTCGTTCATTGTGCAATTTTTCATTTCTTTTTCTTATGAACTCGGATCACGTATAATCATCTCTTCGTTTAATCTTTCAAAAATTTTGTGATGTTTGCCACTTTATGCTAATGCGTCGCAAGTTTTTGCTTCCAAATTACGGCTTATGATCGCTGATTTACTCATCACCAACTGTTTCACAGCAAATTCTTGCTAGCGATACAAAAATCGAAATTTACCTGTCACCAAAAAACCTTCATGCCCATAAGAACAAAACTTTGAGCGCTACTTCCATATTCCACATTGTAATTTTCATATGTGTGTGTGTGGGGGGGGAGGGGGGGAGGGGGGAAGGAAGGACGTCTCTCATAGTAGAACCATACCACTCGCACACCACAAAACGAACTTACAGACGAAAAATCTCCATTGGCCATTCATATCGCCCTTTGATTTAAGAACACATGTAAACAGGCTACCATCATTATGTGTGGAGCATTCAAAACAACGCACACCCATACCACTTTCTTGATATTCTATTATCCAGAAATTTACACTCAAAATTACGTAGGTTCGGTGATTTGAAAAAGGATAGATTAGTTAATATTCATCGCAAAAAGTTCCGAATGCGATTTTGCAGTTTTTTCTTCGAGGGAATATTCAATTGGTTTTAGATTAGAATTTTTTCTATGAGAAACAGTGAGGTGAGCTCGCATCGTGACAGCCGGCCGTACGCACACCATAGCGCCTCCTTGTTCTAATCACCAGCGTTTCCCATTCTTCCGCACCTCCAGCATACAACCTTCTGCACTATGCGGGAACTTAAAATTTCGCATCCCCAAATACCCGCACTTCTGTAGCACCCCCGCTTCCTCCTCCCCCTCCTCGTGCAATCTTCCCTCGCACTCTATATCCGCTGCGCTTCTACTAATATGTAACAAGGATGCACTCGATGCACATGCGCGGTTGCAACCACTCGCTCTTCAACCTTTGCACTTCCTTAGCATGTGTGCACAAATCTCATACATGCACCCTGCAGCCTACCCCCCTCGAACCTCATAGAACAGCCAATTACTTGTTCATTTCTACAGGCAGCGTGCTCCAATCCACCGTCCATCGATACCCGCGCCTCCCGCAGGATCCACGCCGCATCAGGCGCTTCAACACCTGGTGCATCCCAACCTCAACGTTTCCAAGTCCTCTCTTTTCTCGCATCTTTAACCTTGGGGTTAGAGCCTCCTGTACTTCAACTGCTCGTGCAGTTCAGCTTGACTTGCTTTGCAAAGTATATCAGACTGCTTTTCATACACACCCTCCAAATAAAAACTCCGCTTTTTAGTCTGTCGCACCTCCACTTCAAGGAACATTAGTACCTGTCCATAACATGCTGCAAGCACAGTCGTGCTGCACGAAGTGAACCACAACTGACCTAGTGGCAGTAACTGGCAGTTCAAATAGTGATTGACGTTTCTGACAGACACAAGCCGTATGTGTGTCTCAGATAAAGCCAGTTTTATCCTTATTATATATTACTCTAGATAAGACTTGCGAATAGTTAGGTAGACGTGCGCTTTAGGAAAGAAACGCATATCGAATAAAGGTCATGTTCAACTTCTTACAATTTGAGAGAACAACTAAGATGTGATCGGAGGATATTAAAAGTAAAATTATTATGCAATAACACGGAGGGGAAGAACTGATAAAATCGGAAACAGCTGCGGCACTTTATTAGAATAATATCGATCGCAATCAGGATATAGCACTCTGAGGACACCAATGTAAATATCACACCGATACGTTTACCTACTATAAGTCGTCTCGAATGCATACAACGGAATCAAATATCAACATGTCTCTCTATCGTATTGCATAAAGCCGAAATATTTACTGCTTTGCTATGTATTTACAAGTGAACTGCCGTCATGCTGCACACTGGTCACAGACTACATTGAACGTTGGCGCTAAATGTTGTAATGCAATGCTTGATAAGTGCTTTACTAAACAACAACAATTTCTATGCGTATCTATTGCATCCTTATGAGCGCATTATGTGTTGTGTATCGTTGATGTTCATAAAGGCATGTCGCTTCAATAAATTGCTCAATGCTTAAAGTTCAGTGATGTTTCAAACGAGCTTTTTTAGTTTATTAGAGATCCGCTTTTTGCATATGGCTTTGGAGGATGTAGAGGAAGGGACGTAGAGGGGAAAGCGGGAAAGGAGGTTCCTACTGGAAAATATAGGCACTTTTTTTGGGCGAAAACCTCAGCTCTCTGAGCTTTGCATGTCGTTACGAAAGGGGTGAGCACCTCGAGTCCATAATAGATTATTTGTTTTTAAACGAACTACAGTGAAGGTAAAAAATATGACATATGTTGTGCTTTCCGCAGAAGTCAACCAACAAATAACGTTGAAGGTGTGCGCGCTTTTCCGTAAGTTTTTCGGCACAAAGTGCTCTAAAGCGTTGGAACGCTAATCAGAAACACTTTGCTGGATGCATCTATATTCGAGCGTTCGGATTTAATTGTCGGGTGGAAGAAGAAACTCGGAACACCTTCTCTAGTGCTATCCTTTAAAACTTCTCGTTGACCAAGAGGAAATTTTTGCCTTTATTTTATTTCACCTCGCACTAGTTTCTCTGCATGAACATTTGAGTTCAGACGATGGTCCAAAGTGGTGGTTTTTTCGCCAGTGAAGTTTAGGAAAACTATCTGTACGGATCGACGTTTGCACTCGTAACACTTAGAGCGTATTATTTCTAGGTTTTCACGGCTGCATTTCATATGTTTGTCTCCTCCAAAGGTTCCATATGATCCATTCTCCATTTCCCTGAAAAATTGTTCACATGGAGAGTGCAAACGGAAATACGTGCATTTTTGTGCGTTTCACGATGGAAACATTCGGTCTAAGGTGGAAACTTTGAAAGAGATGCAACTTATATAAAACTGATTATTCTGAGTATTTAGGCTTGTCTTTCCTTATTCAGGTGGTGCTTTCTTCATGAGCATTGACAATCCTAATTTATATCCCCTCATCCGGACGACTGCGATCCCAGCCAGGCTCACGGCACTCACTTATGCGCAGATGGTGCACCCTGAACTGATTCGGTAATATTTTATTAGTTTAGGCGATTATGAGATTCTTGCATCGTTATGCACGTCAAAGATGAAGCATGGACATAAGGTTTAAAAATAAATGGAGAAGCGTTTTTCGCAGACGGGTGACGATGATGACTGAAACGATAGTTCTCTTTCAACACTAGCAAAAGAAGCAAGTGAATTTCCCAAAAACTATCCGACTGAAGCGCATACTTTTACTCGTCGACAAATGTGTCAAAATTGCTTTGAGGTGTCGCTGTGGAATAAGTTACAACTGAGTAACAATAAAATGCGCATTATCCCGTTTCCACTGAGCTGTCGGTGATTCCGTCGAAAAGAGAAATGAGTCGTGCACAATTTATAAAGGTTTTCCGATTGGCGAAAAATGCGCTATTTTATTTCAATTGTTCTGTGGAAACCAGTTTTCATCAACGTTTTCAATTTCCAGTAGTTTTTCACTTTATCCCCTCATGGGTACTGCACAATTCCCAGCTCAGTAGAATTTCAGTACAACAGCAAATCCATCAAGTCAACTTGGTGGTTCTCTCAATCGAATATTCACTCAAAGTTCTTAGTGCGTTGCGTCATATTTATGAAATTAAAAATCTCAGTTTCTCATATTCTATCGTAATCTATTGAAAGCGTTTCATTCAACTGAATGCGGTACGATATCAATAATTACTTTAAAAAACAGGCGAGGAACAACTTTTTGTGCATTTTCACCATTTTGTATAATTTTGTATAATCATGTGCGTCAGCATTTAGCCGTTGTGATTGTCGAAATAGAAATGATTGTCGCTTGAGGGCGGCTGAGTTTTAAAAAATAGCTACATAATGGTTTTCAGGCTGACACCTATTTGCGATATACTGTTCAGTGAACGTCGACGATTGAGCCAACTTTCTATAGAATGGAGCCTGAAGAGCCAGGGAATTTCTGGATCGGTATAGCTGCCGTCGCAGGCTCCGTATTCTTCTTCGGCACTATGTTCGTTCCCGTCAAAAGATATAAATGTGGTGATGGTGAGTCGCATGATTTTGAAAATTTCCGAAAACGCATTCTAAGGTTAGGATATGAAAGCGGCCTTGACGACAAGTTTTTTCATCAATAGTGGCAGCGATGAGAGTGTTTCGACTTTTCAATATATACTCCCGTCGCATTCGCGCTACACAAATCCTATACTCTCGAGGTGTCATTGATGAATTTCCATATTACAGCACTTTGTAATAGAAATCAGCATTCACTGTAAAGTATAGTCACAATTCAACAATATTCTACCGAAGCTTGCAAATGTTCAACTGTTTGCTCACGCGGGTACCATAAAACTGCAAATCTTTAGCAAAATGTGCCTCAGTTCCACTAAAATCCAGGATAGAGCAGCAATAGGTAAAAATATAAGATTTGATATGATACGCATTCTTGCAAATCCCCTCAATGGACTGAGCGTTTTCGTGGATTTTAAATAACAAATTTGATTTTATTTCAACTTTATGTGATTCGGACTTTTCAAATATGGGATTGCAAATTCAAATTATAAGTGATGATTTTATGGGAACGATTCATTTCTTGCAGTCTAATCGGCATAAATTGAAAACCTCATCGGTTGCAAACAGCGTGCAAGTTTTTTGCGCATCTTTAAGTATTTGTAACTCGTTTCGAAGTAGATACTTTCACGTATTAATCTCGTATATTGTACATTAAACTCATCAAGTTTTTGCAGCTTTGACTTCAGTTGACAGATCCTTTGAGCAAACAAATAAACAAACTAACAGATCCACATTGCAACCTTCTCATGATTCAATAATTTAGAAAAAATGCGTGAATCTGCGTCGAAATGCAGCAACACCGAGTGAGGCAAAATGCATTTCGACGAGGGTGAACGAGAAAAACTTGCTAAACATAACCACAGTCTTTAAATCCTCTTTTCTAAATGCACACTATTTTAGCGCTATTCACTGCTTTTTTTTGGCTGAACACCATTATGCATTCGTGTTCCTCTTGGAACGCTCGAAACTGGATGGCATTGCTACGTTGGGTAATGTGCCCATAAGAGGCCATAATAATACGCTTTGCTAGTGTAAATTTATATAAGCACAAAAAACATAGCATAGTTTTGAATTCCCGCTTCGTTCTCGCTCCATCATTACTTGATAAGTTTTCCTTATATTGTACCATCATTTCTCGATTGTCGACTGATTAGTAAACTGAACGGAGCAGTAGCCCTGAGAAACCAGCCTTTATTTCGTTATGGATGAATTTGAGTTTTAATTTTTTAAGTCCTAAAGAAAATGGCGAGAACTGATTTATATGTTTGAAAAAGTCAAAGATTGCTCTCAACGAAATCGAATATGCCTCACACTGCTTAACGCATACCTCTATGTGCAGTAAACGCATACGTTAAGTGATAGTGAGAAAATGATCTTGAAGAACGCCTTCTCAATCTATCTTTTTTTATCAAAGCGCTTAAAGTTTCGCATTGATGGAGACTCAGCTAAATATTATAAAACTATCTTTATACCCGGGAAGAAATCACCGTTCGGTTGGAAAGAGTTATTTACCATTGATGCAAAAAAAAAGGATTCATCCACTTTTAAGTCATAGAATTTTGATATATGTTGGATGGGAAATGCAACGTGAATTTATACCGACAAGGTAACTACATGAGATGGAGCAAAAATAAGTGGAGCCCTTTTCTTTGTCCTCTTCTTGATGCTACCTCGTTTTGTGCTATTTTAAAATATACTTTAGCAGTATTTTGCAAACGTATCTGGAAAATTCACTACCTTCTTTTCTGATTCTTATCAAGTATAAACGAGGCAATTTAATTGGATCTCGAATTAAACACTAGATTTGTGATAGTTATAGCAACATTAATAAACAACTACTTGGGAAGTCCCATCACCTCGGTTCGTATAAAGTTTTCATATGTTCACTCTCATAAACAATAAATAGTCTCACCCATCAGTTATTAGACTATATGGCCATTGCTTAAATGCTTAGTGGTTTATTGCTAAAGTGGATGGAAATAAGCACGACGTTTTGCAGGTATCTTTGTGCAGTTCATTATGGGCATCGCCATTTTCTTCGTTGGATTCATCGTCTATGCGTCACGAGGATTTCCACAGTTCTATCCGCTTCCTATGCTCGGAGGTCTATTCTGGGGAGTTGGTAAGCATGCTTAAATGATTTCCTTTATTATGAAACGGAATTTGGCTTTCTTCTAAAGTACCTATCTATTTCGTTTAAATGAAGTCACACACAGGTATAACAAAAAGATCGCAAACCGCTTCATAGCAGTAAGATGCCGCATTCATCATTGATGCTCAATTTTCGAAGCATTCCATATGCCTCAGACTTGAACAAATGAACTAAGCTCTTAGACATGAACAGCATTCACATCCTCTATCAGTTATTATCTTTGAAAACTGCATTTTTTAAAGCAAATAGTACTGCGATACCGCTAACAGACGTACTCGGATTGGCTCTCGCTTTATTGCTTTGGAACACGACTTCGTGCATTATGGGTTGGGCGACGTCTCGCTTCGGTTTATTCGGCGTTCACCCTGCACCGCCTAAGAGTGACGTCCTCAACTATGCGGGCCTCGTTCTACTTGTTGTTGGGTGAGATTCTAGAAGCCTGTTTGGTAATCTATGTTGTTCGAGAGCGGGAAGAATGCTCGAATTGTTTCGTTCCTTGAAATTAAACTTGGCACTCATCGATCGTGAAATTGCTTACAAAGACTTTTATGCGCAAAGAATTTTTCAAGCACAAAAATTCACTTCACAAAGTAAACATTGCAAAGTAAGGTTGAGTAAACATTCCAATATTGTCGTTGCTCAAATATCATTCAATAGGAGTATTATAGTAGACGTAAAGAAATTGGAGTCAAAGGTAAACATTGCAAAAAGCGCTCATTATTTTGCCCGAATAGTGAGATCGATTCCAACAGATAATGCAGCATTAATCGATTTCATGAGGTGAAAATATTTGGCTAGTAAAGTTTTGTTGAAATCAACGGAAATAAAATAGATTGATTCCATGATTGAAAACACCGTGATTAGAGATAATAACGGTTATAAGCATAGGGATTATTTAGTGAGAACTCAACGTGTATGTGACAAGAGATTATCGATTTTAATGATAATTCTGTCTGAGATCAAGGAACAGAACTAGCAGTTAGCATCACATCAGAACGCTGAATTCTCGAGCATAAGATAAACCATCTCCCTCCTTTTGTCTCGAGCGACATTTCTTGGGCTATTAAATTTAAAGTATAATTTTGACACTTGAGGGTCCGTAAGAACTCCAAGCAAGTCATGTTGAGTGCTTTCGGTTGGGCAATAAGCTCTTCACCCCAGTTTCCTGATTTAATGAGATCAAAGACATCTATCAACTCGTGCCCCGTCGCTTAGGGTATGCAAAAATGAATTTTAGGTGGATGTAAAAAAATTAGGTGATGAATGCTGCGAGGCACTTATACCATTGATCGTGTTCTCGTTTCAAATTTAAGTTGATATATGTCAGTGGTGCAAATATTCTAGACTGCAGATGACTAGACATTTCCTCACAGTTTTACCATACCAAAGATCAGCAGTTAACTGAGTTTCACCGATCGAAATAAAGACCCATTCCGATGAAAGGTTCTCAACGTCTACTAACCTGAAGCATTTACAATTATAAAATTGAGCGACGATGAGCGTAATCACATTTCAATTGCTCGTTAATGCCAATTATTTTACAACGGCTAAACGCACGACTGCTTAGGGAAGCGCCTCGCCGATTGATGGATATAAGTTATTTTGCAGTGGTGTAATGTTTTTATTCGTTCGAAGTCAACCAGGTCGACGAAAGGCGAAAGTGACCATCGATCGCATCGAGATTTTCGTAATTCTTTGAAATCGTTCATTTTAGGTGAAAAAAAAGGACTACTATTTATTTCGGAGTGAGTTGAAACAAAAATCGCTCTTTTTCAAATCAGTCGGGATAAATGTTAGTAAGGTTGTAGGCATGTGTTACAATTATGCACTTTTCAAATGCCTTAAAAATTAGAGCTTTAAGAGCTTTCTGGAGAGAAATATTTTGTTGTCAACTATGCATATCGTTGGATCCAGGGATATGCGAATTTAGTGTTGATTTTATTTGGCAATTTAATATAATCACAGGGGAAAATGAGCGAAAAAATACGGCTAAGATTCTGCTTCGACAAGAAAGACTCATTTTATATTTCAGCCTATCATGTGTATATTTTTCAAAAATACTTTCATATGAACGTTTACACAAATATTCAAAAACAATGATACTTTCATATGAAACTGACCGTTTACACAAGTTATCAAATAGAGATTTTTTTTAGACTGCATCCGAGCGTTGCAGAACAAATTTGATTTGCGAGTACAACGGCATTTTCAAGCGCCCATAACTGATAACGAGTGTTGTTTTTTTTTTGGGGGGGGGGGGGTTTCGGAGATGAGTAGTGGCAGTGGAGGATCGTGTTGGATTAAGAGGAGAATGTTGCCTTTGCTCCTATTTTCATTCTCGTTATTAGCAACGAAAGCGACACGCTGTCATCCGCATGCCTCCACCCTCCCCTTTCCTGAAAGCTAGACGGAAACTTTAGTGTTGGACAGCAGCTTTGCGATGATTCATGTAAACTTTTTGCATGCGCAAAGGCATGCACCAGAAAGATACACATCTTTTAATGGACAAAAGAGGTACCGTAGTAAAGCGATCATTGATCAAATTGCTTGCAAGGTTTCATGCAAAAAACCCAGTAGTGGATGACTGAAGTATTCTGTCGTTAGGTGTTCGAACCATTTTTCATTGGCCTTTAGCAAGCTTATCCCACAAATGTATCAGCTTCTTGATGAGTATTTTCTGCAACAGTCTTGTATATACCACTGCGCGTTGAAGTGCAGGATGTGAAACGGAGAGCGAGCGATGTGAGGGGGGGGGGGGGGGGGGGGGAGGGGGAGGGAGTTGAAGACGTTTGCACTATCCGTACCTTAGAACAATGGACAGTTATGAAACTTGAAATATTTTTTAACGAAAATACCCATTCATCGACGATCCAATTTGGTGTTGTATAATCTAGAGCATTAGGTCAATTCCCATCCATAAACCTTTATTGGTTCATAAATTCTGTGTGAATTACTATTGCTTAAGGATATCACAAAGTCCATAATCAACAAATCACTTTTGTTCTGCAAAGGTCTCTAGCATCTAAACAGCTTTTTATTTAATTCTCTTCGATGATGGTGCAATCGGTTGGTTCTATTGGGCAGAGCTGTAAAATGCATATATTTGTCCAGCTTCCCTGACATGTACGCGAGATTCCTTTTTTAACGACATGCCTCCTCGGGCTCACTTTCCTCAGAAAAGTGATGAACAGTCTAATGTAGCCCTCATATCGTAGAAACCAAATTTTTTGCTAAATGATTTTTTTTTTGTACAGACGACCGATGTCACGGCGGAAGATAAGGCAAAAACAGAAGGGGTGGAAAGAAGCAACAACGCCGTGATGAAGATCGGCAACAAACATAAACGAATAATGTAAGCGCGTACTTCGAAGGCACTCCTTTTAGTAGTGCTGCTAATGACAGAAATTCTGACGGGCTACTAGTGACCGAAGGGTGTCCAGTGGTCACTGAGATTTAGCAGCCAGCGACGGAGACCTCGAAGGGCTAGTAACTATTGATGTTCCACGGGAGATAATTTATTGTCGATGATGATTTACTGGCGATAAATTACTATCAACCACTTGAGGTAGTGACGCGATGGCTAACGATTTTCGATGGTCCCTAATCGAACTCTCTAGTAGGCATCGCATTTCAGTGAGCACTAACGAAACAATGGTAGTTGCTGAAGTGTCGCTTTTTTTATAAACGATGGTAGCTTGGTGGAATAGTGCTTGGTTGTACTCGTCAAACAAGCCAATTTCACAATGAATTAGCAAAAACCAGAACACATGCAACAATGCATTCATGTTTTAATTGCACCGATGATTCCACACAAGATTCCTTTTTTTGCTTGTTCGGCTGCAAAATGCACGTAACCTTTCAGATGACCGTAACTCTTTCTAATTTGTTCCACCTATTCGATAATCCAAATTGAAGGTTTTTGCTGGCAGAGCTTATTAATTACCTTATGAATGTCTTAACAGTGTCTTTAACGAAACTAATCAGTACAAAATACGTATATCTAGCGCAAGATGAGATAATGCGCTTTCCAAATCTAAATTTTAAAAGGCACTGAAAAATGCTAAAAAGAAAAACAATGTTTTGATACTGATCACGTAGCTATCAATCGAGGCTCGAGTAACTCTCCACATTCGCTAAATCGTTGTCAGTGATTACCGGCCAAACTTTGGCTCCGTAGCCAATTGAGCATGGTAATGGACTTTCAGCGATTTTCAATTGGTGACATCCAGCTGAAAATTCCAGTGACCACCAACCACCACTAATGGATATTTTCTTCGTTTCCACTTATTCCTACACATATGGAATATGAAGGTTACGGTGGTTCTAGTTGCGGTAAATTTTTCGAAGAAACAATCAGAAGTCATCTCTTTCGTTTGAAAAATGCAGCAAACGGACCCCATTCCACAATCAAGTTTTCTTCGTTTCCCTCTAAGCTGTAAATGATTAACCAATAAAGCTCCCTTCGTCGAACAAGGACTCATTCATTTTGACCCGACGACTTTTTCGCTCGACCATTTCTGCATTTTAATCTGGTAGAAAATTGCATTCGTAAAACGTCCTTCATGTTCTTTTGATCCACGAGTATCTAACGCTGTTCTTTCGTGCCGTTGTGCAATTTTCACGCTCAAAACATTCCAACAATCTTACCTCACAGAATATAACGAAATGTTTGAGTAAATGCAGTAATGAATGTAAGAATTATGTTCGAGCATTGCATATTTCAAGCACTTTCTAAGCGAAACGTTGCATTTTATTCATTTGTAATTTACCAATAGTTAAAGTTTATGGAAAATGTGTCGCATATCGAGCAACACATATTCTAAAATATGCGCTCTCATCAAAATCATTGTCGTGAAAACATTGCAGTTTTCATCCAAGTGAACATCTTTCAGCGCTTGTCTCGTTTGTTTTATCGCGGGAGTGCTCTACGGCAGCAGAACAACGCCAACAATATACATGCAGGTTGGTCGCTCATTGAAAATTTCAGCTACGTTAAGTTTCAGTTGCCCGACTTGACTTCACTGACTAGCTTTCTACTCTACGATTCTACACAACTAAATTCTTGCCCACTGCCTCAAATGCGCCACAAAAAAAACCATCGCCGCAAATCGTGAACCCATCGGAAAAACCTTAAACCCTATCGATGCATGAATGATGTTTCCGGTTGTATGATGGGGTTATAATGCAAAAAAAAGAGAGAGGTTTATTATGTAAATGAGTACAGATGATTAATAATCTCTACGAAAAGCAGTCATTACCACTTCGATTGTGCTGTTCGCGCCTTTGTGTAAGAAGGTACTCAGAAGCAAGCGAGCAGGGACAATTTTCGGTTGCCGTATTTATGTACCAGTGGGGAGAGACACTGGATGAGAGATAGGTTTTTCCACTGTTTTATGAAAAATTAAATATTAACAAAACGAAGTTAAAACTTGATTTAATATGCATAACTTCCGGTTTCAATATCTCCGATTTTAGGATCATCACGAAGAGTTCGCCAATGCGTCGAAAAGTGGTGTCGATTATGTGTTTTCCTATTTCGTAGGAATCCTTCTAACAACATCAAGCATTTTCTTTATTTATGCAATTATCAAGTAAGTGCTATGAAGTTCTCATTTTCATTTTCGATCTTTTTCCCATATTTTTGCTTTATTTAATTATGATGCCTTCATTAAAAGGGTACCCGACGACTTTTCCCCTTTATTCATTTTTCTAAGAAATACCATTTGTGCTTTTTATATGCAAATGAATGAATGCGTTTAAACGTACCAATGTTATAAAAGTAACGAGATTATTGAATTCTTTTTCATCTCTATATTGACGCTTTCAGTTGTCTATTTAATCTATGTGTGTAACTGGCCATGATCTAGTAGAGGGCGAAGCCAAGAGGGTTCACTTCTTATAGTGCCCCTCCGCCTGAAGTTACGTCTCCGTAACTAGGGTTCATGTGGTTGATTATCCCCTTATTGAGCCGATAAAGTAATTTCCACAATTAATGAGCCCCATCCTCACAGAATATTTACTTATATCTCGTTTTCAAGTAGTTTTTTTTTTCATAATCTTATTGGATGCTCACCGAATATTCTCTGCGATATGAATTCGTATAAAGAAGTGTCTCAAAACAGTGAAAAAGAAACGAAATAAAAAAATGCGAAAAAACAGTAGATGTAAATGCAAATGAAAACACATCGATATGGACAATCCAAAAACTCGTATATTCAGCATTAGTCAATCGATCCTAAACAAAGAGCAGAAAACAAATGCAAATATTACACATCTGAAGATGGAATACAACAAAAACGGAACTCGAGTCCACAGTCTTTGAACTGCCTTCTAATGATTGCTATTGATCGAGTATTGCCTAAATTGGCGTTCAATATTCCGTTCCGGAAAGAAATTTCCATCTTAGAGGCATTTGAATAGGAAGTATGTTGTAATATTAATACTGCAGTTATTATTAATTTTGACCGATTAGAATTTGTGTTGTCTTCCAGAAGTCTCATAGAGTCAAAAATTGCGATGTCTGTGCAATCATAAATGAGTTTCTAAAGAGCTACCAAATTGAAATTAATGACCACATTTTTTGACGTTTAAAGTCAAACATATTCGGCATATACAAAATTGAAACTGATATCTTGTAGAACGTTAGTCGCTTTGTAAAATGCAAAGCGTTTTGCTAATTATGTAAACATGTGAATTTCTTGATGAATTCTTGTCCTTTGACAATGACTGATGGAGATTTATTTCAGCAAATAAAAAAACATAAATCTCCCTCATAACCGAACATGTCATTTACGGTTGTAGGGATAAGATTGCTGTCAAGAAGCAAATCGGAGGAAAAAAATGATGAAAGATGCACATCTTTTGTTCTGTTTTGATTGCCATCTTGGCTACTTTGTTGATAGGATTGCATTAATAGGGCAACCTCTAAGTGGTATTTACTATGACTATCTTCGAGTTCCAGGCGTGGTCATCCAGTAATCTACCCTCGATTAGTATTACCGTCGATTGTATGCGGAGCTTCTTGGGCGATAGCGATGACTCTTCTATTTGTTAGCAATGACAATCTAAGTCAAACGATCGCATATCCCATTATTACGGTGCTACCAGGTGGAGTAGCAGCCCTTTGGAGCGTTTTCTATTTCCGTGAAATCAAGGTATATCGATATGATTCGAGTCATCATTCAATCTTTTTTTCATTTACAATTATTCGAGAAGTTAACGTAATTAAATCAATGCAAATACTTCATAGTGAAGAACCTCTTTGCTTGTAGTGAATGTTTTTTTGAATCAGTGAATAGTCAGCAGTCGTTTAGAATTAGAAAGAATCCGTTTGATGCTCCTGTCACGTATCGAGTAAAACATACATTATGACTCTGCACTACCGTTTCATGTGTTAATTCTCGCCTATAAGACTACTGCTCACTTATATTGAGTGCTCTTTGAATGAGAAGTGATGAGAAACATAATGAGCTTATCAGACATTCCAACTTAATATATGCATAATTTACAGTATACTGTAATATTTTTCTTTTAGAACAAATGCGTATTTCAGGGCGTACGAAGTATCTCGACAATGATTGGTGCTATCTGCGCGACGCTCGCCGGATCAGCTCTGATTGCCGTTTCAAAAAAAGTCACATTATGATCGATCTTATGCATATTTGTATACACTTGTGCGGGTTTACCAACTCTTTGAACAGACACTAGAAAATAAACTTTGTCTATTCGTATAGTCAGTAAGCAGAAAAGAAGGAGTTTTCCGATAATCTACATCGTTTCGAAGTGCTTCTGTGAGCATTTATATTCGATTTCGATGCCAAAGGATTTCTCCCAAACTGTGAAGGGTGATAAGAAGTGCTCAAAATGCACTTGTCGGAAGCGTATATCCAAATGGAGCCGGATGAGGAGCTAAAGAACGTCTTGTTCATCACTACGCAGAAGGGACTGCCCATGTACAAATCGGCTGTCTGCGTCTTTGGACTATGGACACTGGCAGGAATATATTTCAATGGGCTGTGGATACTGGCAGGAATCCAACACGTTGCGGTTTGCTTTTTCAACTAGAACATGGGGCGTGGGGAATTTGGAAACTTTGGAGAATGTTGCAGCCGGCTAGCGCATCATGAATTCGATACAAAGAAAAAAAAGCGTCCATTTCTCAAGGATCATGGAGGATCTTAGGCGTATCTTAAACCTGGAAGGAGTCAAAGCCGATCTAAAGAAGACGGCAGTAGTTTTTAAGAGGCCGATAACAGGAAATATTTCAAAGCCTGAGGTAGTTTCTTCTGGGCTTCCCACGTCTTCGGAATTATGTGAACCTCTGAATAGTCCTCTCGGACAGGACTTTCAGTGATAGCACGAGGAACTGCATGAGAGGTGTCATTAGAGGTCACTTTCTCTAGTGGAATATTTCGCGATACTGTCACAGGAGCTACGGCATGGCTGAGTCAAGGATTCCTCCAGCTCATCAATCGTGCGTGCGGCTAACTACGACCTATGCTCACTTTGTTGGTCGGATGTGCTGAGATCTGATTTTGTGAACAAGCCCTCGATATCAGGTCGGGTACTGCGTGCTAGGCCGGATACGAATGCAAGGTGAACGGTGGACAATTACGAAAATTGACAGCCTCAGAATTCGGATGCATGCGCCGCACGTGTTTGTATTCCAGCTAGCGTTCCACATACGACGTAGGGTAAACATGACAAGGGCACATCGTGACCTCCAGTCTAAAAGTCATTACGCGGAGAAAGGGTGCTACGCCACCACTCACGCGTTGATACATTCGAGGCATCGTTGAGTACATGTCTGCTTACTTGAGCAAGTTCCTCGCAGGTGTCGGAGTCTCTAAACCTTTTTCAGAGCTGTTAGTTAACGAAAAGTCTCTATCCATGGTCTTTTCATCGGGGCGACCAACAAACGTTGGCAGGGAGACTCATATTATAACAGTCTGTCTCAATTCGCTCAGAGCTGATAATAATGTTGCTTTACCGTTCGAAGGCTTTTGCTTTTGGAGAGTCAACAACCCGATGGCTGCAGACTACATCGACGTCGGTGAGGTTTGAAAAATGAGCAGGTCGCTGGGTTGAGAGGTCTTGGTATATGATAGCAAAAACCGTACAAGATTCCAACAATTTTTGTTCATCCTGACGGCCATATTTTGTGGTCATCCCTTAAAAAATAACTGGACTCAGATCCTGAGTTCCTCCTTCCCCCCCTCCCCCTTCCTCCTCTCCCCCATCAAAGAAAGTCTCAATTTCACGCACAAAGCCGAAGCACATTTATGTATTCCTCACTGCTGTGATTCGGCCGATCCTTGCCATCATCGTTTGAAGAAAGATTTAAAATCTTGCGAATCCCATTTTAAATCTTCAACTGATCGCCTGAATCGTTCACAAATTTGATGGGAGAAATGAGGACGGAAAAAATCGTTCAATTCGCAATCTTTTTTTTGAGGGAATAATCGAACCATTCAAAGTTTGGAAGGAAAGTTCGCCAAATGCGGCATCGCTGTCGGAGGTGGTGTGGGACTTTGGCTCATTATTTATATTAATAGTAAATTATAGGAAATACTTTTTTTGCTTCAGCGGTTAATCCTGTATAGATCATCCACTCAAAGTTATCAGCATTCCGGCAGCTTCACTTCTCGTAGCGTCCGGCAGATCCCCTTTGGTAGTCTGCGGCATGTCCGGCAGATCCCCTTCGAGCCAATTCACTTTGGGCGACCAGTGATATTTTACGTTACACGTGTACCTATCTGACTTCGTTGTCGTATATAACTTGAGTCATGAGTTAATAGTGGCAGACTTGCAGACATCAACAGTCATAAATGGTGCTATTTGCATGAACCTTGAAAGCGCATAGAGCCAGAGCGTACTTTCCTCGGTGTTTTTGTGGTTATATTGTTCGGCTGTTACTGATCTGCTCTAGATGGATAAGGGTTCCGTTTCGATTAGAAGACGTATATGAATATTTGACGGATCACATTTACGCAAATCTGCCCAAATCTCGGTAGCATGATAGCATCAGGTAACAATGAGAAATTGGTTTTGAAAACTTCAAAATCTTCACGGGTATGTATGAGTTCCCTTAGCAGGAAGGACGCAGTAAAGTGTGCAATGAAGGCGATCACCGAGAGTTTCAGCGAGGAAGCTGCGATAGAGAGGTGTTCCCGATGTGCCGATCGCATGCTTGCCATGCTCCGAACAAACGTTTGTTGTTCACCTTTTCATAATATTTTCCCACTACGTTGACATTTGCCGGCTTCTTTGCTCGCCTTTCAATATTCCCCTCTGATTTTTGTGTGATAGCCTCATATGTTGATGATATAGGAGGGGTTGCAATGGTTTTATTGCCAGCTGCCCTGCACATAGATCAGCGAAAGGTAGATCGGTGAGTGAACCGTACAAAAGCCACAAATTTATCTTCCCACATACGAAAGATGAATTGAGCTATATTTTCAGCCGCACAGGATTTCGGTTGGTTTAGGCAGTAGCATGCTCGATTTATTTGAAATTGTTGGGCCCCGTACGTTGAATGCGGCGACTAAAGCGTCACCTGGTCGGTTAGTTCACCACTGTGCCTTTTTCAAGGTGTTTAGTAGTTCGCCATCGGCACTCAGCGACACTTCATCGCTTTTTAAAAAATAACGTCTATCTTTTGCATAAGTTCAGTGCTTATGGGTACCGGGATAGATCGGGAGAGCTGTTTAAGACTTGGCATCGCGTAACGCCGATATAGTTGCCGATGGGCAGGCACTTTCATTGAAAGGCTGTATTGCTATCGAGATTTCCTTCTGTCTCGGTTGAAGGCACCAATCTTATACATCTTTGCTCTCGAAGCATCGTTGATTGTTAGCAATCCTCGTTTTCCTCTTCTTACCAAAAAAAAAAAAAAAAAAAAAAAACAAGAGAAGCGAAAAACGACAATTTCCCACTGAGGCGGGGTAGGTTGGCGTCGTCGTGATGCATTGATGTCGTTAATCGAGCACGCACTGGAGCCTTTTTTCTGAACGGCGGTCGGTCGGTTCATTGAAGTGTAGAGTAGATTTCCAAAAGGCAGGAACATAGATCAGAGACATGGAATGCCTTCCGACCAGTCGATATGTGTTTGCACTTTGAAAAAAGCACTGGAGCAGTTGTGAATGGGGCATGTGTGTTTCAACTCGATCTTGTTGGGCCGTGCATGCGTTCTGTGTGTCTGTGCGAAAGCCCTTAAAATAGGCCTGGAAAGTCAGATGGCTAGAGCCTACATTACCGGTTGACTTTCTGCAAAAGACTTCATATTGACTCATAGCCTTTTAAAGGAATTGAACATGTTTAAAAACTTTGGTGCATTTGATGACTGGTCATGCCATTTTTAAGAGGCATCAGATCCTCGTTTTATGAGCAGTTTGGGCAGAAGAGTGGACTTGGTTAAGTGTGAGCGGTCCATCTGGTTAAAATATGAAGAAGTCATTGCACTTGTTTTGTTTTGTTTTGTTTTTTTTTTTTTTTTTTTGAGCAGTTAACGATGTTGACTGGTGGGATGGTTGAGATTGCAAAAATGAACATAGTATCATCCCCTAGGGCTCGCTTTTCTAGTTGTTTCTTTTTCAGGGCAGATTGCCAGAAATCGGGCTTCCGGAAGCAACAGTTCGACGTTTCGTCTATGAGTTGGCGTGCTGTGACTCGAACAATCGCTGCGATAAAGTAACAGTCGAATTTAGTGCAGCTTGCGTTTTAATCGAAAGATCCTTATTGAATGTTGGAATTTCTGAGGAAAGACACCGTTCTGCTCATCGGTGGGCACTTTCGTTCACGGAGTGAACGATGCAAAAGTTTATATTTTTATCCGATCTATGGCGGTTCATAAAATTCTCCGAACATTGTGCTATTGATTGTTAAATTTGTTGGGCTATACTGACTTTGAATCGCTGTGAAGAACATTGCATTATAAAGTTTATTCAATTAAACAGGTTGTTTAGAATTATCAAGATGATGTCTTAATTAACGATATGATTTAGGTGCCTGTTGGTGCCGGCGAGAGGGAAGGAAGGATGGCGTCGTCAATTGTGGCCGATTTGCATATGGGGTTAGTGTTGATTTGCATTAGGTAACGTCATAGGCTTAAACGTTTTTCCAACGAATCCTCTTTCTTCTTTAGGCGTCATCTCACTAGTAGTTGCCTTATTAAAGGCATTCAAACGCGTTGCTGTTCCCGTCGACCTTTATGTGTTCTTATGGGTTCATCCGCAAGCGCATCATGGTGACCGCCGTGCCCGTGCATATATGTTTGTGCATGTAGACGTGCCATAATTTCTCACAACATTCTTGAAGCAAACCTTATTCATCCACAATCTCTTCAAGAATTTCATAGCAGTCGCACCGAGCTATGCATGCCAACGTATCTGGCACAAACATACCTTTCAGATTCCAGCTGCGGATGCCGTATCGAAAATTTTGCATTCTAATGCAGTGATACGCCAAGCCATGTAAAAGGTGGTGTCATAATGAAGCTGACCGTTTTCCAGCACTCTGAGACATCCGCCGAACAAAAACATCCGACCATTTCACCTTGACGGTTTTGTTTACGAAGGGTTTTATATGTATATACAAAGGCAGTCTAGCAGTAAACGACAAGCGCTGCAGACAAAGCACGGAGTTGATCTGATACAGCTAAGAAATAGGGGGTAACGTCTTCGAAAACATACTTCAAAACCTTTTGACGTTGGCCGTAATAGTCAGTGACGAAGCTTGGTTGTTGATCAGCGTTAATATTCGACTATCCATGGGCAGTTGTGCTCTTCCCCTCCTCCCTTCCCCACCCTCCAAATTTAGAAGGAGAGTTAAATGTAAGCTTAGGGATGTTTACTAAGTGGTCAGTACTATAAAAGAAGCTTTAAAAAATTGTCCGATACGAGGAAAACTAATTCGGAAGTACCATTTATCGAAACGCTCGCAACTTTCTTCTGGGTGAAATAGTTTGAGGCCGACTAACACAACACTATTCCAAGTGATTTCATCGCTGAAATTTCAGTTGCACTATATGAAACGACATCTTAAAGATTGTCCATTGGCCAACCGCATACATTAGCCAATGATAGTCATTAGAAGTTTTTCTGATATTGAGAAGGATAGTCCGATGATTGCTTCGAATATGTGGCCTTATTATGATCATTGCATCAGTTTCCGTTCACGACATATCATGCGAACTATGCAGCCACAAAGGTTTAACTTTGCGCGCAGAACATTTGCAAAAAGTTCTTAGAATTACGTTCGTCTGTTGTTTATAGGATCTGATGATTTAAATTCCTGCTTTTCAAATAATTAACAAAGGCATATGCGTTGGGCCGATACACCAAAAAATGCACCCCCAAAATCCATGGCGAAATTCTTTAGAGGCAGAGGTTTTCTGAGTAGATAGCATTTCCCGTGAAGGCATCTCGGCACTGCAACATTTATATTATACGCCGAACTGAGCACGCCACTGTTCCTGGTGTAAATACGTCTTTTGGACGTTTGCCGTAATTGCTCAAACGGACCAGCTTCATTCAAACGCAATAGTACGTCAAAACCACAAGTTTTCAAAAATTGCTAACCCGTCGTAGTTTAATGCGAACGCGATAGAGCACAGTGGCACCGAAGACGTAATAATGACGCAAGCGTTTTCCCCAACTCTCCAACCCTGGGGGACCACCTCCTTTCCTGACATCTGGCGCGGAGGATATGGTTCACGACATCCCATAAGAAAAGGGAATCCCAGCGGGGTCTTCCTCTCATATATTAGTTAGCAGAAATCCAATAACATAGCTGATAACATAATTGCACGCATTTTTTTTCTGAGCTTTCGCAAGTTGGATGCACGTAGGTTCGTTACGGCGATATGGTATCTTTGCGCATAGATGTGCTCATTTGTTGTCTGTTTGTTAATTTCAGCTCAGAAACAACTGAAGCTAGAGTAAGGTAATGTGCCTCTCATGGTGCGGTCTCAAAGGGCTCTAGGCATTCAGAGGTGAAAGAAAATTTGGTTGCATTCGTATAGCGATTACACGACCAACCATATTTTCATTGTGCGTCGGTCGGGTTATGGAAAAATGAATTCATTGTAGAAGATTTGTGCGGGCACTCAAACCATTAAAAAATATAAGAGCATTATTCTGCACATTCTGTATTTCTGTTTAATTTTGGACTGGTCGTTTGTTTTAGCGGGAAACGAAAAGCACATCGTGTCACTTCCTTTAGCGTACTTGTCTCCCTATTTTCATTTCGACATGAATAAACAAAATAAAACAGGTGGACACTTTTTCTGGCTTAACTGATGAAATATCAGTATCGTATATCGGCTCAATAACCCTGTTTTTGCTTTTTTTTCTCCGTGAACCAGCATGGCTTACTTCTCGAAGCATTCATATTTGTGGGAATTTTTTGTGGATAACTCATTTTTCCTTTTTCCTTCTGTTTTGATGAAATACGGTTGCTTCAGTGCTATTAGATCTTACTTAGCTTGCTGAAACGATTCTTCAGGATGAAATAATTTCCATTATAGGTTGGCTCATGGAATGGGTCGATCGGGCAACTTGACGGATCAGCAACCAAAGGCGATCGGCTCGTCGATGTTGGCCAGAATCGCCAACTCGCTTGCTTTAGACATTATCGAGTCTCTCGGTTGGCTTACCTTGCTTTTACCTCACTGAGCATTTGAGACTGTAACAGATGTAATGTGCTGTCGTAATGGGTATGTGACCAAAGCAGTTATAAGCTGCAATTAGATGTATTATGGACAGAGAGTTACAACCTTACAAAGTGAAGCATCAGAACGGCGATATCTCGTTATTTTTGAGTGTTCCTGAAATATTGTTGCTTTGAATGTTCTTCTGACAAACTCGCTTATGTGAATTCGATCATCTTGTTTAGGTATGGGAAATGTTCGTGGAACGCTAATTCTTCCGGTTGCAACTGGCATGAGTCTGGCGTTTTGCCTTTCTTCGTGGCGTCGTAGCAAACCAAGTGCGAAGTACGTCGTCTTCCTTCGTATTGATCAACTCTCTTGTTTCAAAGCGATTTTTGTTGCTGGTATGCATTTCGAAAAGAGTACTTGCAATGTCATACTTCGCTCAGTAGTTCTTCTTGAGTGGTTGACGGTAGTCTTTCCATAATTCGTGAAAGAGCCTAATCGGAAAAGGTGACGGATTACAGCTTCATTCTTTCCTCTTCATTATCAACATATTGATGCTGTGATGGTCTTTGATGCCACTGATAGGTTGGTAGGCTGGTAGAATATCAAGTTTTTATTACTTGTAAGCAGCCACAACAATTTGAATAGAAGTAAGCCTGCATAATAGAAAGTTGCAAACTAAATTTAATCGTATGCTTTATTTGACTTGCTTTCCGAAGGTATTTCACGCGGTCACGTGGTGAAGGGCATGAGGAAAATTCTGTCACTATAATGCCCCGATAAGAACTTCCTCAATTATATGACTTCATCTTTTTCTCCTCTCTTTTGGAGAGGAGCTGCTTTACGGTTGACTGCCCCATCGGCGGTACGTCTCTTTCGTGAGCGAGGTCGAAAAAATTCTCCGCCTTTCAGTTCTGAATTTCCTTTTGATTGGCCCCTAAACTGTGCTGAGAATTTTGAGCGGAATTTCAATATGTAAGGGTAAATAGTGTGCTGAAAATTCAACAAGCATATCAGCTGTGCCAACAAAGCGATGCACATTACATGGGAATGCATTGATGTGAAAGTTGAAGGCTTGCTTTTGTTGGATTATATACACGCACTCTGAAAACGGCAAAATTCTGTTTGTTGTCAATGAGGCGACGTCTACCCCACCCCACCTCCCCCTCCGTTCCCCTTTTTCTCCACTTTTAAAAATGCTCGGAGACTGGTAGACCTCGGATTTTTACGGCGCGTTTAAAGGAATATATATCGAGCTGGCCTCAGCGCCTTGAGAAAACATCGACTGTCAAGTTTTCGCTGTTAAAGCTAAGCCCAAAACTCGTGCAGCGCTCTGCTCATTCAAGCATTTCAAATGCAGCAAAATGAATACTCACATCTTGATATTGAGAGAAATTTTCGGATGTGGCTTGTGTCTCATTCATTTTTAGTGTGTTCAGTGACAGGTTCGCAAAGACAGAAGTTGGGTCGGGGAGGGGAGTAAGGTAAGGAATAACTCCTTCTACCCTGCCTTCTGGTGCTATCTGTAATTTTTGGTTCGTTTATCTGCTTAACATTATAACAGTTCAGATAGTATCGGGCATACTCTGCACACTTTTGGTATCAGTGTTGACGGTAGGAGTATTCTCAGTGCGCTTGCGTGTGATGCACATTATCGGAGTTCATT
Source organism: Ascaris suum (assembly GCA_013433145.1). Classification (NCBI taxonomy): domain Eukaryota; kingdom Metazoa; phylum Nematoda; class Chromadorea; order Rhabditida; family Ascarididae; genus Ascaris; species Ascaris suum. The sequence continues at coordinate 5,097,055 of CM024175.1, forward strand.
GAAACTTTTGATTACATCAGCAGAAATATTCCTTCTGTTTTGTCATTGAACAGTATGGATTTTTGAAATTTCGTTGAGAAGGGATCAGTTCGTTGCAGGTTATGAGCCAATCACTATTGACTGTGTTCGTGATGAGGACAGCGATACGCTCACCACAGATATAGATGGCTTGATTCAACTGCTAAAGAAGAAGCATGACGAGGTTGCTTCTGCAGTTTTCACCTTTGCTCGATGTCATCTCTCTGAGTGCTAGTATGGCGCCGAGTTGCATGCGATAATTGCGTTGACTAATATGAATTCGCGACCTCTGTCATGTGCCATCAAATGAAGTGCTTGTGAAATTTAATTTCCGGAAGGCCCTTTAGGTGTTATTTGAATAGAGAGAACAGGGTTTTATTGGGAGAAATATTTTTTTTGTGATTGCGCATGTGCTAATGCTGATATTCGTAGGTACTCGCGGTGATGAGCACAACGTCATGCTTTGCACCTCGAGGTCCAGACGACGTGGAAGCTGTGGGTGAAATTTGTTCTCGTTATCGCATCAAACATTTGGTAAATAACGCGTATGGGCTTCAGTCTCAGGAATGTCGACATCGTATAGACACGGTATGATGGCTTTCAATATTTTGTGCAGAGCTGTATCGGTTCGCAGTCTTGCATTTTCCGCACCTCCATGGTATTCTTGTGATTGCAGTGTGATTCAGGAGCAGTTTGTAGTTAGTAGGTATACAAAAACGATTGGCTATGGTGAAGTATGCACACCTATAGGGGATTGCTGGAAAAGGCGCTTGTGCAGGCATGCATCCTTTTCTTTCATGATTTTATGCACAGTTCCTTCTTCTTGCGTATACGCTGCCGTCCTGCCATATTGTTATGAATGATCCTCATTCGTATACGTATCTGCGATACTATAATCGCTCTCTGTAAATTCTTTTTTCTTTAATCCTGCAGTTCGGGTCGGTGCATCAACTGAAGGATGATATAGGGCCATCAGTTGTGAAACAAAAAAACGCAACAAATTCCGCAATTTTACAGCTTCAGTGGTTCGCGAGCGAAACCTAACGAATAGATAGATAGAGATTTGCAGACCCGATATCGGTGGAGTATACTTTGTTAACGCGGATTTAGGAATTGTGCAAGAAAAGAAAATAAGCAAAAGTGGCACTCATCACTTTATCATTGGTTATCACGTTGAGAGCGTTTGAAAGTTTTTAGCTAGATAATAGCTGAGAGTGCAGTTGTGCACTAGACCTTTCAGCTTCTCGACTACAGTATCTCATAAATTTTTTGTCGCCTTATTTGGCTTGTTTTAATTGATTTAAAATCAGTTGGCATATTTCGAGCGCTAATAGATACTGCATTTATTACTTACTAATATGCGGAAGAGGGTGCATTTGTTGCATTTCATTGAGTTCTTTTATCTATTTATCGAGGCAACTACTGCGTTTTTTGGTTGGCATCTAGCTTCAGAGAGTAATTTTTTAAAGATTTGAGCAGTTTATTTTATATAACATGATGGAATGAAAAGGGGCAAAACGAGGGGAAATAAAAAGCTTATTTGATATCCTTTAAGGCTCTCTTAATACGCTAATAGGAAGTACTGAAAACCAAGCACTGCTAAAGCATGAAGCCGTAATGATCGAGATGACATCGCAGTAAGTGTACGGTAAAATGAAGGGGGGAATGGCGAGTGGATTTCTTCGAAGAGTCAAACTTTGTTTAGTCTTTCTACCTATCGCTTTTATGATTCCGTCAAAAAGTATCGTTTATTTGAGAGTCGCCTTGAGAATCAACAAAATGGAAGTTTGCGTTTACTCGCTGCACGTATTATAGGCAGGCAGCAGGGGTCACGTAGATGCATTCGTGCAGTCACTCGACAAAAATTTCCTTGTACCTGTCGGCGGATCACTTATTGCTACATTCGATGAGGAAGCGATCAATGCAATTGCCCAATTCTATCCTGGTTCGTGCGTCGTTCACTTGAATCTCTATGAGGCTCCTCTTTCATTGCTATCTCAATAGCATTACTACTGAGACGTTTATAATTTAGCGCCAGAGTATGAAACCATTATGCATTGGGTTGATTGCTCAATTCCAAACGCATTATTGAATGCAAATCCAAACGCATTGGAAACAGTTTTTGCTGCGCCCATCTCATGCTGAGCCAATAAATCGCTCTCCTCAAGACTGTCGCTTGATAAGGGAATCGTGTATTCTGTATAGTGGGCTGCATTCGCAAATGGTGAACGGAAAGTCGACTCTTACGTTTTATTTAAGTGAAGTTCGTTGATTGTTTCCTTCAGAAGATCCAGTTCTTTTGCTGTACCAATTGGTAAACGAGTAGCTGTTGTTGATTAGTAATAAGTTGAGGGCATAAGAATTCAGGTCGTGCTTCGCTTGTTCCATCTCGCGATCTCATGATTACTCTGCTGCATTTGGGACGAACCGGTTTTATGAATATTTATCAGCGGCAGACTGAATTATTCGAACTGCTAGTAAAGAAGACGAACGAATTGGCTTCTGCAATTGGTGAACGAGTTCTTCAAACATCCACAAATCTCACATCAATTGGTAATCAAGAGTGCTTTTTTGCATCGGTTTTCTGGAATTACTAGTTTAATGCAAATAGGGACAAGCTTAATTTTGAGGATGGATGCTGTTGAAATTTGCAGCCCTCATTGATTTAGATGGAAATTTTTCCATGCTGAAGCATCTGTGGACTCGAAATCTGAGTAAATTCGAAGTCATTTGCGTAAGGAATTCGTTTTAAAAATCCATATTCCAGTATCCCGGAATTGCTTAGGGCAAATTTATAAGAGAAAACTAAAATTTCGCAATTCTTTCGAACTTCTCGAATATCGAAAGGATTTTGCACTCTTTATGGCAATTCTATTCACATTCTTCGTGAAAGTATTGTGTAGACGTCCATTTTAGCGCAAAATTGAACCACCTACAAAGAGTTATCACTTATGTATATTTTAAAATCCTCTTAAATTCTTCATGAAAATTTTCTAAAGTCTGTCATTATAGACTAAAGTGAGTTGTTTCTTTTTCTCTTGAAATCGGCATCGAAAATTGCTATCGAAAAGTAATGTTTCATCGGTAAATTTCGGTCATTCCAAATATTTTTCTGTTACAACAAGTATTTCTCTAGGTAGCCGTTTCTTTATTTCAGATCGTTTTTTCTCATATGTCTTCCTCATGTGGCAGTATTTAATTCTTCGGCTCCTTGTTTGCTCTTTCTCCTGCTTCGCAAAAATTTAAAAGGTTTTAACGGAGGGAGAGATTCGATCCACAGTGATTGAATAGAGCATTTTCTCTGTGTGAGAGCGGGATATGAAATACTTTGCTCTTCAAAAAACTTTATCGAACCCTCGAATGAAGAGTCTTTGAAATGGCTGTAAGTGACAGAAAGGGAGTTGACTTTAATTCGCCATTCTTTGCTGCAGAAACATTTCGTTGCATTTCGAAAACGTTATATAACAAATGTTTTTTAGCGTTTCCGTTTTATAGTATCAATATAATGGAGATGCGTAAGCAAAATCAGTATCAAGTCAACTCTTTACTTCGGAAGAAACCGAGCCAAGCGGTTGATTCGCCCTTTTTTATGTGGTACTAATCAAGAGTCGACAGCTTTTTGTACCCTCGGTGCACAAAATCTGAATTGTGGATTGGATGCGCCTTATTTTACTCAATTCACCAGCCACTGCTAGGAAAATATTTTTTCGTATTCAGGAATTCCAACATCACTATGCAAAGTATATTTGCGGCGAATTAGGATGGGCGTTGTGCCATTTTTCCGCCATGAGAGGTCGAGACGCATCCAGCATAATTTATGTTTGCTTATGTACATAGTTTAGTTCTTCCGACTAGGTTTGCTGCGATGGGAAGTGTGTATGCGAGGTTAATATCACCTCCACAGCTATAAAGTATGGGAGGGTTCGGGAGTGTGTTGTCATTTAAGAGTTCTGTGTTGTGGATAAGCAGTCGCAAAACTCACCCTCTAGCATTGCAGGTGTAGCAGGCTGTCAAATTGTCTGAGATAGTGAGCGCATATCAGTAGTGCAGCTGCTTAGAAGTATGTTTGATTTTTTTGAATATGGCGTGAGCTTATTTCAAATGAGTTTATTCTTTTAGCAATTACATTAACTGGTTTGCCTGCAGACGAACAAACGTTACTTGGATCGATTCTTTTCGATCGTGGCATCACCGGGGCAAGGTATTCGAATTCTTCCGCGTTCACTTTTTTACTCACCTTCATTGTCGTTGTGAGATCACTTTATTAGTTGTTAATTATAAAATGTTTTATCATGCTTGTTGAACTGAGATGTGAACGAATGGCTATGAGACGAAAGCGATTTTAGCGAGCTTTCGATAGATTTAACCAAACTCAGTTCATTTTGGAATAGGTTTGATAAGTTGATATGATGAAGGTAAAGCTTAGGAATAGAGACTGAGACTTTCCTATCATTGCAGTTCGCAATAGAATGCCGGTTGGCTGTCTAGTCGTAGCATATAAAGATTTATTGGTAGTTACAATATTCTTTATCGTTATCACTAACCGAAGTTTATCATGTTTTTTTTCAATCGAAATTGGCATATCTGAAACGAGATATTTTACGAAACGATCCTCATGGAGATAAGAGTAAGGGAATAGCAGAAGTGTGATTAATCCTCTCATTAAAATCAATGTTTCAGAAATTCTTCGCTGTAGGAAATAATCTGATGGTGGCATCCTCGGGGGATTGCGCTTTTGTTTGACCCCTTAATAAGAAACACTTTGGATGAGGATCTCAAGACTCATCGCTGAGTCCACTGGTTGTGCAATGGTTGCAAGCTTCGGTCAACAATGCCGCCGTGCTTGTGATCACTATGATGCTACCAAGGTTTTTAAACATTTCAGCAGTGTTTTTTTTTGGCGCTACTTGGGGTCACATAAGAAATAATGCTCCATCTCTGGTGCCGAGGTCTATTTTCATTCTTATTTTGATACGTGAGCGCTCATTCCTCTGTTTTCAGAGTTGTTTGCCCTGGAACAAAGAAGTGTATTTTGGGCCATGAGTTCATCAACTACGGCTCGCATTCATCAAAGGACCAACCACCATACTTGAACATTGCATGCGCCATAGGTAATAGTGAGGGAGTAACCCTCGTTTACTTGTCTTATGTCTTACTTTCTTTGGGTAGGAGGTCTGAAACGAGTTTTTTAGCTTGTAGACTACTTCTAAATGTTCCTGTGGCAAGCTTTTCTAATATGCGCTTCGTAGTGAAGTGCTCAACTTTTTTTACTTGCTCTTTTATTGTTTTTCTATCGGTATTCGCGATTCAGAGATAGTAGTTGCTTCGGGACGAGGAATTTACATTTTCGCTCTAATAGGCCCGAAGTATCGACCATTATTTTATTAGTTCAAAGAAAAACCATACAGTTTTCGGCATTCTAGACCTGTGTGTTTCTCCTCAGCTCCCTCTATAATTAAATATCAACAAGGTTTTTGGTGAGTCCCACAGTTAGTATCTTGCCCAATATTCTATTGGATTCAAGATATATTTCTGCATCGTTGCTCATTTCCCATCTTTGCGTCCCTAAATACCGCTAATTCCAGCAGATGAGTCTCCGATTACTGTTGTACTACTGGCATCATAGGTTATGAAGGAGAACGTCGACTTGGTGGTATATTATGGTGCGTATTACTAAAAAAAGTAATGAATACTGTGAGCAACTGGACAGATTTCACGAAGTGTGTGGGCATCTTTCATCTTCACCAGTGAGATATCGCTCACTATCCTTTCAGTGGGGTGTCGTGCTTTCCTTGAAGAGGAAGGGAATCGAACGGCTTTAATGGTTATGAACGAGATAGTCTCTGTAGATGGGAGCGGAAGAGTTTCAGGCGGAACTCAGACCAACGAGATTTGCAGTGTTCGAAAATTTTCGAAATGAAGTCTTGAGTGTTTTTCAGAAGGTCACTCTTCAGTACTTTCAGATGGCAACCGAGTTATACATTGCGTTTATGCAACTGAAATGGAGTCCTCATTGCGCTCTTTGCCACCAACGCCTTCGTTCCCCCTTGCCATGTCCAGCCTTACGACATCGATATATTTTCGTTGTTATAGGAATGTCTCATGAAGAAGTGGACATCCTCATTGAAACTATAAGAAAGGAATACAGCGAACTGCGAACAAAAGCTAATAGACGATCGAATGTGCTCGGATTTGAGCAGGAATGATGCTGATATAACGAAGCAATGTAAAGCCTCTTCGATCGTCTTTCAGTTGGTTGATGCTTCTACATATTCTTGCAGAATGACCGAAAATTCTTATGGGAGTCGTTGAGAATTTTGCCGTCCTTAACGGCCATTCATCGCATTCGTCTTCAACTTGTCAGTTCCTTTGCAGTTTTATGTTCCACGTGTCAGTTGAAGCGAAGCACCCTCAAACATTGTGGATCATGCAGTTTTTGTTGTCCTTGCTCGTCGTCAATCTCCAGAAATATATTAATTTCCATTTGCAGATTTTTATTGCGTCGATTTAATAGCCTAGTGTGCTTTCCATATTGTTGAATCTAATCTGAAGATGAGTATCATCACTCGAAGCGTAATTTAGCACTGCGGGAACTTTTCAGTGTTCACACAGCGACTGCTTACCTGTGACTACCTCAGGACTTCTTCACTATATTTTTAAAAAACGAGTTATTAAGAGTGGGTATCGCGAATGGAGAATAGAGAGGAATAAGCATATATAAACAGAAAAGTAGCATGTAGAACAACGAGGCGTTGTATGGCTTTTTGTTGCCGAAATTGTCAAGTTGTTATCATTGCTGGCCTTTGCTTTCTGTTTATGTCAGTCAACTACGAAATCTTAATTCATCCCTCTCCCCCGCCCCAGATATTTCCTGGTTTTTCATCCGTTTCTTCGTTTTCCTCTTGGCTTCGCGAAAAAAAGAGGCCGAAGTAAATGAAAAAAAAACAGTGAAACGGGACATCCTCAGTACAAGAGGGAAAGTACAAACTTAGCACAGCGAAGGAAGTGTGAGGTCGTATGGTAATTTAAAAAAAAAAGTTTGCCTCACTACGAACTTGCATTTTTTTTTCTTCACTGCAATTCCTCTCACTTCCTTTCAACATAATCTTCAGATCAGATCACATATGCAAATTTGAGTGCTTTACTTTCATTCCGTCCACTCACTTATTCCGTTCACGGTTAGAGTTTCCTCTTGTGCAATTAACGACGCACTATTCCTAAACACATTTACAGCGCTAAGCGCTACCCTTAATACAAGTCAAGAGCACAAGAGTTGTCTGCATTGAAAAAGGATTCGTTACTCGGTAAGATGTCTCGTTGATTTTCTTTCATGGTGGCCCATAATCAAAAGTTCCTAGCACTGGCGAGGGATCTTGCTTCTCGGAGGGTCCGTAAAGATCCCTACGGACCCGAAGATTTCCCCCATCTCTGTGAGGGATGTTTGGATTGCGAATTTGCCCTCACGAGTCAAAAAAAAACCCAGTGTGGAAGGAGGAACGTGACGAAACTGCGCGAGAGAGTGTAATGGGATGCGGTACACTGAAGATAAACGTGAAGTAGAGCAGTTATTGGAGAAACAACAAATTACTGCGGAAGAATTGGAGAGAACAGGAAACAGTGTTTGTTCACTATTAGAGAAGCAAAGATTAAGCGAAAAAAACATTGCGAGTGTGTGGTGCGGTTTTTGAGCAATAACGTTTCACACTTAACCCTCTCGAAAATTTCGGAAACTGCTGTTAACATACTTTGCCGTCGGTGAAATTACACACCGAACTTAAGTGCAGCAAAAATTTCATCAACTCCTCTATATTACAAGTGACTAAATTGTTGCCTTCCTAAAATACAACGTTTTATTTTATCGTCATAGAAGTTCCATAAGTCATGCGGCAAAGCTTCTTGAATCTCATAAACCACATTGCACTTCAAGTAAAAATTGTCAGTGGTGTAGTGAATGACGTTAATAGGTGGGGAGGAGGGAGAGAGAGATTTCAGTTGCTTGAATTGTTCCGACTATCGACATTCGAAGAAACGCTTGAGGAGAAGTAATGAGGAAAAGTTCAAATGACTGAGACGGTTCTAATGTGTTTTGGAAAATTCGATCTCCGTGGATCGCGGCCACGCCGACAAAATCTGAGGTAGTATATAGAGGGCAGTATCGCAACCTTATCGTCGCCCTAGAAGCCAGCTAGTCAATTCGCAGGCTTAAAAACTATAAAACTGAGCACTTCCGTTTATCGAACGCAGATATGCCTTTTGGACTTGAACTGCTATTGATGTGTCGATCGGGTTGCGATCCAGCACAATGGTACGCCAAGACCGCAACTTCTCGAAAACTAGTGATCCGTTCCAGTTGTATATTAATATTATGGCGGGCCAGAAAATTACCCTGCTTATCCGCGAGGAAGATCCATCCAATTATGTAAAGGAGATCTATTAAAGGGCTTCCCTCACTGAAGCACTCTTCTCTACGCTAATTTCTTCGTACTCCGCAAAAAAAGGAAAAGATGTAGAAGCGAGTCGACAGACCGGCACGACATGGACTTTCACTCAGCAAGCCAGCGAGTTTTACAGTTTGCTCAGAATAATCAGACATGCGGAATAATCGATGTTGAACTGACCCCATAGTTTAATATCTCTTCCCCCCAAAACGCAAGCTTTGCGGTCTGAAAGGTGTGAAGTGTGGTTCGTCCTTTATTAGAGTATGTGCAATTTTTAGTCCCCTACAACATTTATATTATATTTTTCCGGTTGATTGAACAATCAGAAAGTTGCCATGCTCAAGAAATTTTGTCACTATAGCTTTGGCGCTTCCTGGTTTGAAAGGCACGTTTATATATATATATATATATATATATATATATATATATATATATATATATATATATATATATATATATATATATATATATATATATATATATATATATATATATATATGTTTAACAGTTCGCCAATTAGCAGCAAATTTTGGCCAAAGTATTGGGCCACAAATTGTTTTATGTTCAGTATGCGATTTGAAGAGCCCGTTCTTAGTTTGATGTGCGATTCGAAGAGCAAAAGCAATGAAGGTGTAAGATGAGGTGAAAACACCACAAAGCGAATCATTTGTGAAAGTGAAAGAAGTTGTTGACTGTGAATTTGCGTTGTGTTTACACGATGAATCACTCGTCAATTGCAAAATTACCGTAACGGTGTTCAGTTTGTTTTTATTTTAGACAAGCGTTGTTCCCTTATTTTTTCCACATACGCATTGGTTAAGCTCCGGTCGTAGTTTCAGGATTCGACTGTCTCTGAAATGGATGAAGCTTCGGTCGACTATCTCTGATATCGTCGTTCACGCGATAGTGACATATTTAACATTTTTTACGTTTTACCACTGAATGGATTCTCTCTGCAAAGACGATGAACATTTAAGGATTCTCTTATTTCCGGTTACCTCCCAAAGGGTTTTCTGGTCATATGGAGGCTCTCTTTGAATTTACTTTCTATTTTCCTCGGGGTTCCGTAACAACCTTTTCCATTTAACACAATGTGGAAAATTTTATTTCTAGGTATCTTTCTCATATACTACTGCAAGATTCTCTCTGCCTATCGGATACATTCGGTTAAATATAATGGTGAAATGTGGTTGATGGAGTCTCCATTGTGAAATGCCTCGAGATTGATTTTTTTTAAATAACGGCGAAAATTCTCTGCTCAGTTTTGCTTTGTTATCGGTCGACTGCGACCCAAAAATTCATATTTGTTTTTAAGGAATTGTAAGGCAAGTCGCCTTTGCTGAGAAGTGTATAATTTGACGCTTTTTCGTTTAGATCATTGGTCAGCTAGTTGACTCGATGACGCGAGTGCAAAATTGTATATCGAATTGCCCACATGTGGTTCTTATCTGCCACCTAACTGCTTCTTAATCGAAATTTGTTTGGAATGAGTAAGAATAAATTTATTTTGTGAACTGCACGACGAGAGCGACTCAGTGAAAATAATCGAAAGAAATGAGAAAAAAAGAACGGAGATAAGGATGTATCAACACAAACGGAACGACTGCAACGAAATACAACATACAGTGCTGAGGGATGAGTAAAAACTTCAACCGAATATTCCACAATCACCGTCGATACCGTATCCGATGTGATGAGACAAATCAAGTCATATATAACCACGTTTACAACTATACCTGTCTAAAAGGTCTACCGAATTGACCCTCTGAGAGCAATCTTCAACATAACTCTTGAGTGATATACGAACTGTTAACCTCTTCGAATCCCAACGCACGACCTGGATAATGTCTTCTACTAATGTGTGTGCTATTAGGGGCTTCAAGGTGGCAGATGCACTAGCCGCTATGTGCGCGGATTTTGTGAACAGCTGACAAATGGCCATAATATGCAAACACTTCCTATTTTTTTGTTTACCCACCACTTAAAAGCCGATTGACATTTATTTTAAACAATCTCTTTCGGCTGTGAGTAGTGGGGGCAATCAAAGTGCTTCAAAAGTTCTCTTCGAAGGTTTCTTTCTGTCATTGCAGAACAAAACTTCCAACGAGGAGAAGGATCACCGACATCCTCCATTCAAAATTTCGTCGCAAATTTTTTATAGATTAGTAGACTATACATCGGCAGTGGTCTGTTGTATGAATGAGGGTCAAGTTCATTACGTAGAACGGTTGGATCACAGTTACAAGGGGACACATTAACGCTGAGTATGGGAGTTCAGCGTGTTGCTTCCCATCAGAGAAAAAGAAGCAAATTAGAAAAGAGGAAAACAGCAAACAACAACACAGCGTTCAAAGCGCTTGTCAACAAGAAAAAAGGCATCAGTACATACAAATAACGAACGAATCTATGCTTCTTTTTTGTGCACCCGAAAGAACTGTTAAAGAGCAGTGGTCCCGCCGAAAATACGAGTGCACTCAAAAGAAACAAATTGACAAGGTCACAAAGGTGTCGGCAATTTTACCTGCAAAATCCATTTTATTCACTGTTGTTGTTTGTTGTTAGTATGGAAGCTCGATAGGACCACTCCTCCTCACAAGTTTTCATATAGAAATCAGGGTGCTGTGTATGCAATACAACGCCTTACCCAACTAGAATTTACAACGTGCACAATTCTTCATTTATGTATAATGGGAATAAAAAGGTGCCATTTCTAACACAATACTAAACTGGTGCCTATGTGCATTTGTGAACGACGTAAAAAAACATATAATTGTATGAGAAAGATAGAGAGAGAGAGAGAGAGAGAAAGAGAAAGAGTGACGAAGACAGGTACACAACTCCTGCAACGTCAAGAGGTTAATGAGTTCTTCGGAGAGAACAATACACATCCACAATTACATTCACTCACTCATTAAATGAAGTTGTTGATACTGTATAGTACAAACATAATAGCGCGTAACGAGTCGCATTTTTGTCTGCAAACTGCACACAACAAAGTACGCACGGAGCGTTGGCTTCGTTGATCTATTGCAAAACTTGGGAATCCTAATGTCAGTGTTGCGCCGATCCGGTTGGATTCTTCTCACTTCTTTATAGGTGCTTTTCATCTTTGCTATATCACTTCGTTTGTGCTCCCCTCTGATGTTTTCAATTCCGTCTCACAATGTTTCATTTTCGGGACTAATTTCAACAGTCAAATGAGACAACACGAAATGTGCGTGGCGATAGGCTATTTGTATTAGTTTCACCATGATTCAGTTAATTACGAGGGTGACAGGCGGCAAAGGTATATTCAATCAGTCAGGAAGCTTGATCTGAGAACATGAATGGAGTGCAACCAAATTGTGCAATGGCGCTCCGAATCGGCTGCGGACACGGCGCAATGATAATTCAAAAGCACGCCTCGAATTCAAGCTATTTAACTAAGTAAGTTGTACGACATTCGACAGAGCTCAACATATCTATAAGTTGTCGCTGCCCATTTATTAGTTCTGTATGAACTACCAACGAAAATGTCAAGCGGTCGGAGACGGCTGATATCCGATGCTGCAGCATAGCGTGCAGCTTTCCAGCATCGCACGCCCCTTAGCGTCTAGTGCAACCTCTTCATTAAAAATCACATACGCTAGCAGAACCGAAAATGCTTACGCAACAAGGGGAGCGAAAAATTCACATGAATGACCACCGTAGTGATTGATATTCACAAAATGCCTGCCCCCGGAAACCTCTCGCAGCTTATATGAGCATTCAAGAGGAAAGTGTAACGGCAAATTATGGAAAGGTGAGACTCAGCTTTGCTTCTATGCGACAAAACTCTTAAGGAAGGCGAGTGGAAGTGGTGACGAGATGTTTGTTGAAAGAAACTGTCGATTTTGAATCGGAGAGAGAGTGTTCAATTCGATGAGAGAGGAACAAAGAGCAGGAAAGCATCAAAAGAAGAACATACACATATTAACAATATCAAAACGAATATTTGGAACAAGGATTGAGTGATGTGGAGGAGCGAAAAGACTTCAGAGAAAAATTAGTGTGTACGATTGAAACGTCCATTTGAAAGATCACCGGCTTACAAGACGAATCGTTCAGAGATCATTGAGTGAGTTAGTGCTTATGGTTGGTAGCGACGACAGCATGTGCATCGACCACATTAATAACACACTGTCGAACAACGACCACAGGGTTGCACGCCGTGTGGAGACGAATTTCGCAGCTTCCTTCTTTCATTGGAAGATGAAGCACAATCGAATGTCCTCGAAGGTTTCCCAAAAATTTTTCGACAAACACAAAAACGAGGAAAGAAATGCTTTTCTCGGCATGCACAGCGATCTTTGGTCATCGTTTGTTTGGCTATATTGCGGGGGAAATAGCATAAGGAGGAGTTGAACCAACCCGAATACAGATGAAGGAATGGATATGCGACGTAATAAACCACCCCTGATCAAGCGCAAGAATGTTCATTAGTCGATGAAAATATTCCAGGAAAAGACTCAAAAAACGATTTTTAGTTTTGCTAGGTAACTAGCGACATGGGAAACAGGTTCATTGGTCAGATCAAAGCAAGGAACGACGGTCGAGTTGTGTGTTCTCCTCCTAAGACAATTATCAAAGAAAACGAGTAATTGAAACATTAGCATCATTCAGAACATAAATGACTGCGATTCACTTTTAACCGGAAACTGCAGACCGTTGAAAAGTGCAGCCGGTAACTGTGCACTGGTACTCCCTGGAGGTGACATTTGTGCTGTTGCGGCAGCAGGGGGTGAGAGCGCGGCTACGGCAGCCGCAGTCGCAGTCGACAACGAATTTGGCGCAAGACCAACGGCCGCAGCCGTTATCGCGGCAGCTGTGGCAGCGCTAACGGCCGGCATTTGAGTAGCAAGTGCCGCCGGGTTGGCGAGTAATCCACTGAGGAAGGGCAATTTGTTGGCCAAAAATGCACAAGGCAAGGTGGCCACAGCCGGATTGACATGAACGGCCAGCTCAGCCAGTTGCTGCAGTGATGACATGAGGCCCTGCAAAAATGAAACGTTTTATGGTTTCAAAACCAAGACATATCTGCACCTACAAAGACGGGCTGTTAAAACCTTACTTTCCACATCTATCAAACATTGTTCGCCGTAAGAATTTCATCACCTACAACGGCCTTTAACAGGCTGGAGCTTATGACGTAAAAGCATACGACCAAGTTCATCACTCAACTTAGTTCTGTTATTACTTCAAATGATATCTTCACATATTCAAATGATATCCAAGCACAAGTGCATACAGCTTCCTGTAGAAGTTCACCTGTTATATGAAAGTGCATTGTTTGTTCATCGTAAAGAAGAAACCGCAGTGGCTGAAATTGACCGCTAAAAGTTCCGCTTGAGGATTCTGATGACTATCCTGCTTTTCGGAGAAGTCATTTTGTAAGGAACTAGAAGCACCTGCTGATACATGCAAGCGTTGAGCAGCTGTTGAGTATACAGTCTATACTCTTCGCTGTTGAGGACCGACTCGAGGCCTGTGCTCGGATGAAGGAGTGAAGTTAGAGGAGGCGACAGTGAGGCATGCAGTTTGGCGGTTGTACTGTTTGCTGATGATGTATTGCAAGCGGATGTTGCTGGTGCTGAAGCTGCCTTCGATACAGAATTCAACGGATTCATATAAGATGGCAGTGGTTTATGCACAGATGTAGGCGCATTCTGAAACGATCTTCTGCTTGATTATAAGGAATTGCTTCAACCGTCTAAAAGACGCTTTAAATTCCATTCAGTTGAATATGAAAGCATACTGCGCATCAAAGTTTTTGAATATTTAATGCCTGCCGCTACATAAATGTTAGGCAGGTTTTGACAGGATATATTCGACGAATCAAAGCGCTCTGACCGCACTCGGACAGGCAGTCCCCTACCTGCTCCTTAATCGTTCGTATGTGGCATCCAAATGTTAGTGAGGGATATTTATTCACTCGTGCTGTCATGAAAAAGAATTTAAAATCGTTCTCTCTCTATGTATATGACTTGTGATCAAACTTGCATAGGTAAAAGACAGTGGATTACTGTGTTGCAAAGAAACGATAACCTGTATTTGATCAGCAGGCGGTGTCTGAACTCCATTGGCAACTGGAGAACTGATCGATGATACCTCAGGGCTCGTGCTCGGACTCTGGTCGCTCAGATTTGTATCGGATCCTATGCTTCCACCTTAATTAAAGGAAATATTTGTTAATCCCTATTTCATCTCTGAAATAATGCACAACTATTAGCGAACGAAATATCTAACAACAATAGTTTATGCTTTCAAGAGGTGGAAAGCGAGGCAATGTTTTCAACAGCAGTATCGATCCCCTCATCACGCGAGCATTTACTCATGAATAAATATGGAAGGTGCTAAAATCATTTCCATGAGGTGAGCTTGCAACTTCAATTGATCACATCAGACATTTCCACCAACTACATTAAATAATAAAACAAGCCAAAAATGTATTCATGCTTTAGTTGAGCCGATCTATCAAACAAATCCTCCACGAGAATTTCATCTTTCGATCTGATGGGCGCAAAAAAATGTATGCAAGCGTTCTGATATCTTCACTTGTAGATAACTAAATTCGAAGCTGATGAATCAACTTCGAAGAATATCAAAATGGCCAAATTATGAGAAATATTATCTCCAACAAGCAGAACAGTTTAGTCTTCATTGGTTTCCAAGTTGAAACCAATACTGCACACAAGCAGACAAACGCACATATACGGGTACAAACACAATCACGTTACGTTGCACTTCTCGAGTAAAAATCTGTGAAAACGCATAATAAAGCAAAGCCATAACACACAATTTCACATTTTGAGAAGATCACAAATTCGTCCACTTTATTTTTCCATTCCTCAAAAAATTTCAGTGAGGGCCATTTTCAACTTCAATTAACAAAACCTTGCCAGCTACATTATTGTGAATTAGTTTAATGTCATAGGTTACGCAGGTTTCATTTGGTGCTAACCAGGTGGTTGTTTCTGTAGCGCAGCGGGAGTGTTTTCAGTCGTGCTATTGGTTCGGATGTTTGATTGCGTGGAGCTCGATGTTGCAGCTGCAGCGGCACGATTTGCGGCACGAGCTGCTGCGCGGCTCCGTCGTCGCAGCGTTTGTTTGTCACCCAGCTCAGGAACTACCGTCCAGAAATGACCTGTAATTGATCAGTCAATCGATACCTTATTTCATCACGGATCAATAGATATATCTAGTGATGCGAAATGAAATACCTGCAACATAAAATAAACTTACTCGACATAAAAGCAATTTCTTAACGAGCTATTTCATTGCTGTTACAAGAATAGGTCGAAACCGCGTAGATTAACGGCACTTCCGTTCGAGCAGGTTTAATGTGAACAAAGGAAAGAATGAAATGCATCGTGACATTAAATGACATTCTGTTTCATTTATAACGAAAAGGGCTGTCGCATCAAACAAGAACGATGCATCATAAATTCAGAGTTATTGTTCGAAAATAAGCCGAACAATGCGTTAATTGAGGTCTTTATTGCCAGAAAACTATGGCAATAGTGAAAATGATTTTCAACTTGAAAAGGTAAGGAAGAGGACGATGATGACGGTGATATCGCTTACCCACAACTCCGCTGGCTGAGGTTTGTTTTAACGGAAGCTTCACGAAGCAATCGTGTAAGCTAAGATTATGTCTAATCGAGTTTTGCCATCCCCATTGATCTGGCCGTAAGCGATAATACGGATGAAGTAAGCGAATGACCTGAAATATCCTTTGTAACTTGTGGCGCCTTTTGTAACTTTGTATCTCCAAGTCTTCTGTAATAAAAAAGTTATAAATGGTACCGGCAGGGAACGTAGGGTGAAGTGGGAACGGTGAGGAGGGGGAGGTGGAGAAAAGACGGGTCGCTCCGGACGTGCCAGGCTTCAGAAGAAACGGCGAGAAAATTTTCTGGTCCAAACTCAGCGCTATCAGCGCCCTATCAAGAGGTTGCCTTCATTCGATTTTTCATGTCCGTTACTAGAAGAGTCTATAAAATGACCTTCACTTCGATAAAGCTGCAAAGTGCTTGCGTTAGGTAGTGTCTCACTGAGACGTCCATATACTTTCGTTAAAGCATCCTCCATAAGGTTGGGAACGATTCTATGAAAAACATACTCAAATCTGATAAACCTATTAGAGCAAAAAAAAGAATCGACATTCGATTTTATGGAATCCATCGAGCAGAACATGTGCACAGTGATACGCATAAGCGTGCACAAAATATCGGATCACAGTTGAATAACAACGCTCTTTTATTAAGAAATTCAAAGCCCACAAAGCCATTTTGTCATATCGATAGTGCACTTTCAATGCAAACAACGAAATAGTCCATCAACGAGTGACTTGAATTACGCGCTCAAACTGATGTCCATGAATGCAGAGGAAATGTCCTATGTTCAAAAGGTGCTTTCGCTAAACGAGCAATGTGCATGTGCTTTTCGTGGATTCATGAAAGCTTATCGAGTGATCGACTTATCGGGGTCGAGTCATATGTTACAATATAGCAAACAGGAGATCCGGCAATAAAGCATGCAATGGCAAATCATAGGAGACGATTTTAAGCTGTATACAAAGAAGACATGTATCTATAACATGAACTATTCATGATAGATTCAGCAATAGCTTCTGCTCCCAATTAAGTTATAAGAGGCAATATTTCGCTTGGAATAAAGCAACAATAAGCATGTAAAAAAACACACCACAGGGTTTGCAACGATAGACGGTTTTATATTCGTTCGAATCAACGAAGCAATTTCACGATTCACAAGAACGGTCTATAAAGTGCTCGCAGATCTTTTTCAGGAGATTCGATTTCTTCTGTGAAATTTTTTCAAAGCGCAAGGACTAAGCGAATTTTGGAAGAGGAGTTCATTCCATGGTGTCATCATGTAAGTGTTTCTTAAGGTGAAGCCAGCCAACAGATAAACTGTCTATATGAATGCGTTACAACGCGTTTTGAAAATGCAAAGCTGTAAAAGCGCATCTTTCGTTTATTACCGTTGCAGGTCTATTTCTGCTTTTATTTGCATATAGCTTAATTACCATTCACATCATCGGCCGCTCACGCACTTGCAAGTTGACCAAGCAGGCATAGTTCACTCGCGCTTGCATAGGGGTACATCTGCTGCATATGGCGCATAGCACCGAGTATCCCGCTTCTCAACTCATTTTAAAACGGTTATCATTACAGCGCAGTGAGTAATGTTATGCTTCGTTATAGCCTTCACCGGCGAAGCTCCACCTCAAATTCGAGAAAGCTCGTGCATGAGACCTTCGCCCATCTTTGTGGTTTTTTCAGTCTCAACCTCTGCTTGTTTACCCATTCTATAAAACTCGACTGTCGTCCGACCGGACAATTAAATACGTGAGTGCAGCGTCGAAATATTTTTCATGTTCGAGCTGATCTAAAGCAGCACTCAGATATTAGAGGAGAGAGGCGAGCAGGTGGTACGCACGAAAGAAGTGAAAGATAAATCAGAAAGTCCCGGAAATATATCAGTTCTTAGAGAATCACACGAACGTCTTTAATGTTTTCTTCCAAGCACAAAAAAAGCCCATGTGATATTTATTGATGCGATATGATGCCGAGTGGAGACTCTGTAGCCATTGCTCCTTAACTCATCAGATTCAGCTCTCTACGTCAGGTGCTAAGCAACACGAGCTACTCGAGCTCGTCGCTTCGCCAAACAAAGGAAGCAAGCGTTTGTTGCGATGTTCTCTACTATCCTTTAGCTATGCAAAGCAGGTCCCTCGTCGGAAATGCGAGCACCGCTATGGGGGACTGCACCGACCGCGAGCGTCCAGCGTCGGCACCACCGAGCCAAGAACTTCATGTAAACATTCCACGCCAGAAAAAAACGCCTGTAGATAACGCTTGCACGCTAAAGGAACATCACAAACACAACTACATATACGACGAGAATGTTTAGAAGCATGCACTTGTAATGCAAATTTGAGAGAGTGCAAGACGACGAGTGGAAAAAGGAACAAGAGATGAATGGATGATTAGGTTGTTAGTGTAAGTGAGAGCAACAACGGGAAATGTGAAGTGATTAAGACTCTCGTATTCAGCGAATGCCGGCTGTCCCCTATATAAACAACGAAGCACGAATGACGATAAAAAAGTGCATCGAAAGGATAGAGAAAACAATTTTTTTGCAAGCGTCTACGTGCGATTGCGTATTCGGCTGGCATTTGAATAGCTGACAGCCGACGAGGTGCGGCAGGTCGAACTTGTTATCGAACGCTTAGTGAAATGATCTTCGATGCCCAAAACGATGCTTGCTTATACACTTTGCCTGTCTCATTTATTGCATACTATTTCGATTGAATGATGAATATACGCCAGCTATGGTAAAAACAAAAGAAAGCGAACAAAGTTACACATCTTCGCATTTCGTAAGACCGTCATGATATTTTTTACTCATTTGTTGTGATCGAAATGTCTTCCGGAATTTTCGAGTTCTCAATTTCCGGATTCATTTTATGCTGTTGAAACGTTAAGAACACCTATTGTATAGAATCGCATCCATATTTTCATAGCTGAAGGTGATAGCCTTCACAAGACTTGAAAAATTTTATCGGCGATACATGAAATCAAGATGAGCGTTTTGTAGACGAGCGTTTAAAAAACAGCCCTTATTGCGCACAACGGAGAATGTTGCGTAAGCATCGCAAAAGTTCTTCGAAAAAAACCACGCAAAATTATTTTCTAGTTGAAAAAATATGTCTTATTTGCATAGCGTTATATATCGTCCAGATGAATCGTTCCAAGATGAATAAAATGAACGAATTTGCTCAATTACATCGATTACTCATAATTCCTTTTTTTCAGCGTTTTTTTTTTTTTTTGTTCGGATTAAATGAGCAATAATAAAACGTTTCGTTTGAAGGTCAACAATGTGTTTCTTTTTTCAAAAAATATGTCATTATATGTTTGATTCGTTTGCAAAACACAAAAATTATTCAACGTCACTCATAAACGAATTCAAAATGACGAATGCGGATGATTACTGCGAGAATCGGCAAAAAGAGAGTGATTTAATTACTTCAAACAACAATCATTGAGGAAACAGTTCAAGATCTATTTGCAATGCTATGAAATTGTGGATAACGAACAATAATTAGCGCTTGATATTTTGTGGTGATGTCTTAGCTGAAAAAAAAAATCTTATTCAAATTTCTATCTATGCAACGAATTTTTATTTGTTTACAATTGACAACATTTGAGTGCTTTGATGATTATTCCACAAAACGAAACGTGATAGCGGCCTCAAATGAAGTCGCTATCATCGTCGTTCGTAGAGTGCAGCACGAAAGCGATACTACCGTTTGACGTAACTCGCTCAAGTTTATAATATTATTGCACTTTTACATTGTGGGTTTTTTTGAATAAGTTAATTATTGCACGTTTCAACGCTTTTGTGATTACGACATAATTTTAATTTCTGAAACCCCTCCCAGCCACCCTATTGCGCGCTCCTTTCCGCAAAGGAAATTGAAAAATTTATCTCTCGATCCAACTCGAGGGCTCCATTTTCATTTCCTACTTTTTATTATCCACTGATGTGACCATCAACTTTGTATCCCTCCACTCGACTGCGGAGAAAAGGAAAAGATCGAGTGGTTTTTTGAGTTTATAGCTCTTCCTTCTCCTATGCATGCTTTTAGTGGACTCAGAACTGCAATTCTAAAGAAACTTCGATCAGGAACTTTTCACACATCGTCGGGAAAGAGGCTGACCTGGATTGCACCTGCACCCAAGTGAAGACGGCGGTACGTCCCTCTCCAAATGGGAGAGAAAGAGTTGACGCCTTTTTGGTAAAAGTGATAAACGAGGAAAGGCAAAAACGGGTGTCATGAAATCCTGCCCACATCTTTTGATCGCATTTCCAGGAATCCTTCAATAGTGACAAGCTATGAGATTCGAACGTCCGAAAAAATCAGATTTTTGGAAACGGTTAGGCTCAGAGTAGTTCAAATCGAAGCACATACGGAGTAATTTCCTGCATTATGATATCATGAAAAGTGGAATCATCGAAGAGGTTGTAAAACAACAAACAGACGTTTGCATTTGCTGCGTTTGATCACAAGGACATAGGATCTCGAATTCGCTATGGATCTTACAACCTTTATAAGCCCCTCGAAAATCCCGAGGTATTTTGATGGCTATAACGTCCAATAATATAACTTCTTGAACTTCTAAAGTACCCGTAGTTAATAGCGTCTTCGTTGCCTTCAGGCTAAAGCCAATGAAGTTTAGGGAAGCAAATGACAGATGATGGGGTGGGGATGGGGATGGGGGGGGGGTTCTATTTACAGATGGCCGCCTGCCTGACATATTTTTCCGCATACAAAACCGAGCGTAAAACTGGTTACGGAACATAATTTTCTGATTTCTTTGCCATCGAGGGCATTTTTATGTAAGACGTTGTGGGTGCCTTCGAGCTACCTGATCTTTGAAAGTGACGACAACTCTGAATCTGATGAGTAACTTGCAACTCAAAATTCATGACTGCTTCGATCGAACAGTATGTGTTATCTACTTCGGCATTTTGTGGCCAGTTTTCTCAGGCAAATGCAGCATTATCCTCCGCCAGAGGAGGAGGGGATGTTTTTTATCACCAGCAGTGAGGGATTCCTGCCCACCATACGAGTGCAGAACGCAAAGAAAAATAGAGTCGTCGTAGCAGTTCTGCAGCAACAGATGCCGCAAGACCTCGTGTCAACTGCAGCCAATAGCAGGGGCGGAGTTCACTATCTGCCCGATAGTGTTCAACGCTCATATCTCTTGAGCGATATGGAGAAAAGAGCTTCAAGAAATATTTCATGAATACAAATGAAGCGCTGCAAACTTTGTAATTAATGGAAATGCGTTAGAGAGATCAAAAATCAACAAGTAAATTACTATTAAAGCACAAATATTTCGAATTGGTGGCGTGAATCGCCTGCGATGTAGTTCTGACGCTGTCTAAAAGTGCGATAGTAAGCCAAGAATTTAAAGTCTCATTCAATGTAGTATTTTCATACGGCAACGTGCTTTTGATTTCTAACTGTGTGAATTTTGTGTTCATTGTGCAGAATGCATCTCGCTCGTTTGCTATACTTGAAATGCCACACGCACAATAAAAACTCAAAATGTGCAATGCGTTCGATAGTGGCAATCATGTGAGTCTCGAATAAACATATAAGACTGTAAAACAAGTATTACATCACTGTTTGTAGCGAACTTTGTTTGCAAGTGATGAGATAACAGCAATAAACTAGAAGTGAACTAGAGAGTATACCGATCGAAAATCACTTCGTAGCAATTGATATCACGATCGTTTATGGGAATGATATTGCATAAAGAAAGAAAAGCGAGACAGGTGCATATTGCAGCTTATCATGTAAAACTTTATTTCACTATTCTGCGCTTCATTTATTGCATCTCATTTTTTGCCACTAAGAATAACATCTGTAAGCCGACGAAAGAGATAGTAGTGCTTAAGAGCCCCTCACTAGCGAGCCAAGCTTCCTGTTTAGAGTTCTTTTACTTTTCATTTATCTTTTCGATCGCTTCAATATGATCTCTAAACTCCGACACCAGTCACGTTGAAGTGAAGGCCGCTTCTTAAAAAGTTATCGCATCGCTAGTTGATTTGTTCATTTTATTTTGAAACACTCAACAGGTGAAAGAGCTTAACAAATGACGAAAAATGCTTCAGATCGTAAGCGAGCATTTTTAGCACCTCATCAAATCAAGCCGCAAAAACCTAGTGTGTAGTAATACATTCTGTTACAGATCAGATCTATCGAACTCTGTAGACCGCATTCGTCTTTGTCAACTGCAACTATTTGCACGGATACCTGCGTATGTAATTTTCATATAGCTTCTAAGTAAGTGCTGCAATCAACAGAGAGCAGTTAGCTGGAGCTAAACCGCGCTCGACGTTACCACCTATAGTGCAAATTCCCCTCATGAAAGCTCGCTGCTGTAGCTTCTTCAGGTCACGACTGCAACTACCTCGCGAAAAGGACCGATATGCACATACGGATATGCATATACAAACACATTCATGCATTTTTTACAATGGATCTTTCGCAGAAAACTTGCTAGTTCTTGAGGGCGCTCATAATTTTCTTCACTTCAACTGCAGCGTTGTTGGTTGAACGTAATGCTGACTTCGAAAATTCATTAAGAACAGTGCAATTTGGTAATCCAACAAGTTGTGAGGGGAATCTATGCACTAGCAGCAACATACACCTCGATCAAACTAATCGACAGGGCAATCAGACATTCCATTCAATTGGCGGCATAAATCAGACATATGAATCAGACAAATCAGACAACCTCTCCCTGATAATACATCACACAGGCGTAACATGTTTCCGTCGACGGGTTTATTTATGTGGTAAATCTGGAAACTACGCATATTCGTCAAATGTGATGAATGTTTTAATGCGTTTTTAAAGAAAACACTTGAT
Source organism: Ascaris suum (assembly GCA_013433145.1). Classification (NCBI taxonomy): domain Eukaryota; kingdom Metazoa; phylum Nematoda; class Chromadorea; order Rhabditida; family Ascarididae; genus Ascaris; species Ascaris suum. The sequence continues at coordinate 5,119,999 of CM024175.1, forward strand.
TTCTTGATTTCTGAGCGGATGTTCTTTTCTCATTCGCTAATTCCTTAATTGCTTACGCTAAAACATTTCAACCTAGAGTAAACAGAAGTGGGTGAGACTGCTTGGGATCGATGTGAAAATGAAGGATGTTTTCTGAATGAAAACAGCAGAAGCAGCAAGGGTGGGAAAGGGAGATAGGGAGGGGCAGGAAAGGAGGGAGAAAGAGAAAGCAGCAAAAAGTGATCAAAGCAACTGATGATTTCGCAGGCTTACTGTACATTCATTTCAGCCAACTATGCAAAAAGACAGCCATAGCATGTGAAATGCAAATTTTTGCAATTCAACTTTGTTTTATGGTAAGTTAATGTGAAACCCATTTGCAACAAAAAGAGTAACTCGAAAAAAAACTTCAGAAAACCCCCACCCACAATTTCAATAGTTTCTGATGAAAGATGAAAACGACATGAACTTCACTTTGATTAATACTTGAAAGAAATGGTTCTAAAGCATTCTCCATTAGTGAAATCACGCTCTATCACTGAAAGTATGTTTCATCGCCATAGGTGTTCGGAATAAGTACGTGAATTCGTCCAACTTTTTCTGGACAACGCACCAAAGCTTCGATATATAGCGTACATCAAAAACATATTCTCTTCAAAAATAATTTGTTCCTGTTGCCATAATAATCATTTAAAATCCAATAAACATTCAAGTTTCTCTTAGCATAATCCTTAGAAATTCGTTGAAAAAAGGTGTGAAGCAAGAAAGACGGGCGATGGCGCGATATGTGCTTTTGCGTTTCAACCTATCAAACCAGTAAGCCAATCAGACTCATAGAAACAACAATGAAATGCATGATAGTGCACTGTTCTGAAGAATCAGCCGATTATATCAGCGTTAAAAAAAAGATGATTACATCAGTGTTTTCAGACTGGAGCTGGTAGCCAGCAAGACCGTGAATAGGACCGGCAAATTCACGACGTTTTTTAAAGTTCAGTAGTTTCACGTAATTCGCACTTTTTTCGAAAACACTGAAGAGAAATTTCCCAAAATCCCCTCAGGTTTTCGGAGGCCTATAATTCAATACTATCTGAGCGGCTATCGACAAAGTAGAAAATAAAATGCGTACGTTTTTGCATAAAATAAAATGTGTATGTCACCCAAATTGCAAATAGAGTGCATAATTAATCACCGCGATGACCGAAATTAATGATATTTTTAGTGTTGAAAGGCGTCCTAGAGCTGTAGTGAAAACACATTAGTCATTGCTGAAGGGTTACATGTTTCATTTTCATTCTTCGACAGATCCATTCTCTTTCTTCAGCAAGTGCCCCCTTTTCCTTGGCAGCCGCACCTCCTTTCCTCGACAAGTGTACCCTTTTCCTCTTCAAGAGCACGCCTCTTCCCTCAGCAGTGCTCCCCTTTTCTCGGCCCTTCTGTGCAACTCCTTTTCGCTCTCTTGTTGTCACGTGCACAATCTTCGAGCAACTTTAAAACGTGTATTCTTGTGATCCTGTTCCGTTTATGTGCTCGTGTTCCAAAGATCGCACGATTCCATCACCGCGTCCAATGTTGCAAGATGCTGAAGGAATGTATCGGCGCCGGGTGTGGTTAACGCTCAAGTGTATCTCTTTCGCCTCCGCCGCAATTCTTCGTTGAACTCTTTTTCCTGACGGCACATATCTATGCATATATTTCAACGGGCCAGCCGGCTGACACTCGACAGTCGGCGATATTTTAGTGGGATGTTCGAAGATGAAACTCAACGAATGCGCTCGGTACAAGTGCAGTTCTAGTTGCTATATGGCACGCGCTGTGAGGACAACAAAATCGGCGATCGTTGTTTCGTGTGCGAATATCGGTTTATTCTATGCAATTAGGTTAACGAAAACCCATCTTGTTGATGTGCCACTTTCAATGAGATCAAAATACATTTAACTTCGTTTCCGAAGCACTAATAAAGTGTCAGATATGATATTTGCCTGACCCTGTTCAAGGAGCCGAATGAAACAGGTAAACATCATGAATGTATTCTTGCTCTTCTTTCAAACAAATAGGAAAGCACAGAGACTCGGTTGGAACCGCTGTCGGTTCTCTTTGCAACCAGAACTACTAGAGATACCAGATTCCGTTTATGAAAGTATGCCGAACATAGGGGTTCAACTAGGCTCAGTTCGGCTAGCCTACCGGCTTTAAAACCACTCGGGATCGGAAACAGGTTTAAGTTACCTTCATGTTTTAATCTGGCTCCTATTCCAATCCTTGTCGCAAGCGGTACGGAGACCACAGTTAACGCGGATTCAAAAGCAGATCGCAATGATCGTCATTAACGAAAACAATTCAGTCAACTGGTTTCACGCTCAAAAATCGTTGAAAATGCGCAATAACGAAGCTGCAAAGACTTTGATCTTCTGATCGAAAGGAGCTTTTCTCAAATATCCGTGAGCGAATATTTAAAGCGCTCGTCTTAGAGAGTCGTATTACATGATCATAAAATGTAGATGTAACTAGTAGATTTCCTCGTCACAGCTTTACACGCTGCAATGGAATCGATTGGCCGATTAAAATGGAAAAGAACTAAAGCATCTGGAGATTGCCTGATCTTGCACTCCTTTATTTTGCATCATGAGCCCGATTTTGGTCTCTTGAAATGCCATCTGTGTAAAGAAATTAGTAACGCAGTAATTCAGTAGAGATCGCACCAATTTACTCAAAGTTAAGTTGTTTTTAGGCAAGAGCGAAAGAAGCACCTATATGACGCTATTCGCTACTGCTCATTCGTGTAGACTTCGGTTAATTGGCGTAGCGCTAAGATTAAGCTTGAATGGTGCTTGATAATAAAGCATGAAAAATTAAATGGAAATGATCACATTGTGATATTTTGTAGTTTACTCATTTTACAACTACTCAAAGTTCACGTTCTAAACTTCAAAAGTTCAAAGAAATGAAATACGACAAAAAAAATGCACGTTTTTCACAGAACGCCATTCGTTTTATACAACGTTGATTATTGCCTTCAATGTATATGAAAGAAATGCGCATGAGGTGTCTTTCGCGACCGCTTTAATTGAAATACGTTTAAATGAAAGCTTTGCACTTTGGAGAGTTGTTTAATTTCCTAGAATGAAAGTCCACACATTAATCACCGGGCAAATGTTAAGTGAATGTGCTAGTTGCTAGCCCTTAGAGTAGGAACCATCGAAGAATATAGCCGATGCGTGTCTAAACAAACAACTAACAGACATTTTTGGGAAAGAATTTGATAGGGAATTTTCATATCTCTTCTAGACTTTTTAAATTTTCCATGTGAGAGTAACCTTCTGCGGCAACAGGTAAAAATAAGAATCGCTTTTGCTATTAACAGCTTCTAGGAAGTGAAGATGCGACGGCGTCACCATCGAACATCAGCAACGGAGATAGAACTTAGTTGTTTAATCACGGTCACTCAAACGACTGCCAGTTTCCCCTCGAGGTTTATCGCTGTAAGTAGTGCACATGATATTTGATACCTGCCGATATTTGAATAACTTGAAGCCGATATTTCAAAAACAAAAATGAAAAAAAATGCGAACCTGATAGATCTCGTTGAGCTTCAGCCGTTTTTCAGGGCTGCTCTCGATCGCTTCGATAATGAGGTCCTTGTAGCTGAGGCTTGGACGTTCGGCCTTCTCGATAATAGGAGTCTCTTGGCCACTTACACACGGTGCACTAGTAACTGCCGTTGCCGTCGCCGTTGCAGCACTTGTGGACGAGTTGACTGTAGATGGCGATGGTGAGCGTACAATTGTCGGCGCAACCGATTGCAAATTTTGTGTATTCCGTAGGATTGAAGGATTGATGAGATCCATCAACTCCAAGGCACTGCCAATAGTGGCAGCCTTCTCGGCGGATGGGGGACAAAGCTCCAGCGTGGTAGCGTTTTCTACTTTGGGGCCACGATGTGCCAAACTGGGAAGTTGATCGAGGAGAGCCGTCACGAATAAACGTCCTGATCTGGAGATCACCAAATCAATGTTGCAGTATGAAGAGATATCCTGAAATAAATTATCCAATCAGAAAAAAACCGTTCAAATGAGTTGTAGTCATCTTAACGTCACTCAGCCGGAACGAAGAAAGTGGCAAACACCTCTGCAATAATTTCAAACAATTACGGTAAATTCCTTGCAAAAATGACGTCAGCACTTAATTTGTTTTTCAAAGATGAAAGTAAAAGATGATGAACTACATAGAAGCCGAAAGCTCAGCTAACATTAAGTTCGTGCAAACTCTAATTTGCAGAAATATACACATATCACTTCGACTGTCACTGAAATTACATCAGTCACGCCTCTTATGAGGAAGCAGTGACCGCACCGTTTTTGACCATTCGAGGGCTGGGCATCAAAATGTTGCAACAATATTAAATGCACAAACTGCATAGTAATAAGATTTTTATGAGAAAGGAAAGCTTAAACAGGTTAATGCAACACTAATAAATCGCAATCTATGCAAGCTGAAGCATCCCTTAAAGCATTCACTGCTAGACATACAAACAGTGGCATGGGCATGTTCATTGTACATCACGACGCATCAAAGTTCGTGTTGTATCTTTTTAGACGGAAGCATCGCTGAGTGATTTTGTATTTTCAAAAACATAAAAATATGATCGTTAAATTGATGTGATGCTTAAATGTGGCAACGCAGTGCAAAGTCCTTTCGATTCATGAAGCAGCCATGTTTTCTTCCTCTCCATATTACGGTAGCAATGTCAATAAATATGAGCACCTTGATAGCGATGATAATATTTTTAGCCCAGGAAGATGGAAATAATCAAGAAATGATTTTCCATTAGAAATGATACAAACAGAATGAAGTAATATTGAAAGAATTAAAGCAAAGATCGATTCGAGCATTCTCTGAAGGTCGCATCATAAATAGCTCACATCAGAGAGAGAGAAAAAAAACGAAAAAATATCCAACAAAGAGCGGCAAGGCGTATTTTAGTTGTTTTTTAGCCGCAAACATTTACCGTTAACTGAATGAAAAGAATTTCGATCGGAGATAAAGATCAACACGAAACTTATTGCACTCTGATCCACTTTTCTATATTATTAAATCTATTATGGCTATTATTATGGCTGTTATTATGGTTGATTGTAGATGAACTGCTTTTATTATCCAATTAAGCTTTAACGTTGAAGAACCGAAATTTATTCATTAATAAATGACAATCAAAATGATACCTATTGCATGATATGGATATGAACACTACTGCATGAATCTTGAGAAATTCAAATATTGTAAAGCACATCAAATGCATATAAACAGCACGTGAAATAGCTTACAACGAGTCTAGTAACTCTGAAAGAACGCTTCAATTTTAGTTGCGAAGTGGTGAAATTAGTGATGGTGAAACTTGAACCCAGAAATTAACGAAGAACTAATCTGAAGTTAGCAATAAATTCAAAACGTCATTACGTTTCTCTTCAACACTGCAAAAAGGTTTGTCGGTAGTGAAGTGATAAGATTTTATCACAAAAGTGGAGGCGCATAACTCTTCCATTCTCATGTATAGTGTCTGTTGACATCATTAAGACTGTCCTTCGATAGTAATAGGTAAGAACGAATGAATAGTGAATGATGCATCGAATCAACACGGTTATTTTTCTATTGTGATGATGTGAAGCAGAGGAAGATTCGAGTAACTCGAAAGAAAAACGTCGCATGGAGTATATGAGAGCATCTACGTCGTTCGAACTTCGAATCCCCTAGTCGTTTGTTCGCAACAAGTAAGTAAATTAATTCATGTATGTGTGTGTGTTATTTAAGTAATTGCCAAACGCTTTTGAAAAGAGTCTCAATTTCTAATATACTCTCTTGCAAATGCTACAAAAATGTAAACTCCATTAGCGAATGAGTCTGAAAAACCGCTTGCAGGATGTACAAAATGAAGCAATCGTTGTGGATCTCGAAAGGCAAGAACATACGCTTAGAAAATATATTAATCTCACTTGTATCTATCAACTTCTGGTTGTAAAATAGGCTTTTAAATATAGACGTAAATGACCTATGAGAAAAGTTCACTAATCGTTCTCGTTTTGGTACTGTAGCTCAATTAACTCACCAGCAATTCATCTGCGACAATATTGATTATGAAATAACGAAATTCGTTACCATAGTTTTTTTGTTGATAACTCACAAAGTCACTAATGAACGAACAACTCTGACAACAAAGACATTCAATACATTCGCGGAACGTCGATTTGGTCCAGACATTCGAATATACAGCTTGAATCACAAATAAATGCATCTACTTTTCCTATTTTTTCCTCTCCCTGTCCTGCCCCTCCTACTTTCCTCCAACGTCCACTTCTTGTGGATTTTAGGATTTATTGTTCCGGAATGGATTTATGGACCGGCTACCAAGCACCATATTTTGCCTTTTCAAGTTCACATACGAATTGCAACATTTCTACTAGTAGTTTCATTCCAGTAGCCAAAAAATAACAATGTTTCATGAATCGTCGATTTTTCTGAGGAGAGAGCGCTAATGATGTCGAGGAATCTAAAATTTAAAACAATTTCCCACCAAACAGTTGAAAATCGCGATCATTTTCATTTATGTCTATAAAGTGCTAAATTCTTTTGTTGTCTTTTCAACGTTTGCAACTCATTTCTTTAATAGGCTCAAATTTGCCGAGTAATCCCTAGAGCAGTTGAACGATGCGAGGAGTGGAGTGGGTGATTGCTTATTTGTAGCCAAGAGTGCTAAATTTCTTCGAGTTGACAATCATGCCGACGCTGGATTTTTGTCTTGGAGAGGGCTCGTAACATGCGACATTGCTTGTGGTGGAATGTTTGAAAACGTGCTTAGAGGTTGCGTTAATTGAAATTGCCAAAAAATTTGAAAACTGCTTCAAGCTTTGAAGAAGCGATCTTTCCAGCACTCTTTAAAATTCAAGCAACACGATCACATCGCTGTTTCCAATTTTCCACCATTAACTCCTGTTTATGCTTATGCTTAGCAATGCACTAGTCAACGACCAGCAATCCACGTCTTCTCTATGAAATACTATGTGGACAAAAGGTGTAACAGTTACATCGCCTTATCCTAAAGCATTTCAAAATTCATTTCCAAAGCGCCCATCTTTTACAGCAGCACGACTTCCATACGTCCACAATCATAAGCCAAAGGGGAGCCGAACACGAGATCAACAATATCCTCTATATGTAACCCCAGTATTGCTCTGTGTAAATGCATCCATTCTGATAGATAAATAAATTGCATAAGTCCAGAAAGCGTCGGATCGATTGTATGCGTTATAACGGTTCTTAATGCTTCAAGTCGAAAATATGACAGAAAAAGTGAGTCGCGAAGTGTTTAATTATTCCAGAAAGAGCCACCTTTTTTGTCCCCTTTGCAAATACGCACTTGCAGGAGCGTTCTGGCAACGCCGAGTCTATCGTCTATCTAGCTGTCCGATAATTTCAAGCTAAAAACCGCTCAAACTAGACCTAAAAACTTCACGCCCACAGTGCACACTGTTAATCAGACCAACAACAAGGTTGATTCGTCAACGCCGAAAGGAGCTATGAAGCCGAAATAGATATGCATTTGCATTCCCTACCAGTCCGCCTTCCATTTTATACCGGGTCAAATGAAAAAAGAACTCATCCTATGAGAAGCATATAAAGAAAGAGCTGATTCGGTAAAATACTCACGCAGTATTGCATAGGGAGCGTAATAGGGTGAGGCCGATAGTGCGTCATCGATGTGCATGTTTCCAAAACCTCTAATGTTGACGTTTCGGCTCATAAAGCCACTATGGAGGTGAACAGCTGCAAAAAATCAAACGTGTGAAGGAGGATTGAGGTTAGTGATTAGGAAAAAAGTAGAGGTGAGGGATACATGAGCAAGAACCAAAGAAACACGTGGTGAAATACTTAACAACCGATGAAAAATGAAGCGATGATAGATGAAATGAAAGATTATCAGATAAACTAATGCCTATATCTAAGATGAGAGAAGAGATTTATGCAAATTATAACTCAATGAAAATTACATATGGAAATAAGATGGAACAAGACCGTTAACACTTAGAATACATTGTTGACATGAATTTTAGATGTATTTTCTTTGAATCCTTCTCAGGAGACTGCTCGGCCCCCTCAAATCCTTTCGTGCTCACTAATTCCCATCCTTTCTATAAGTTCGAGATGACCGAATTCAGAGTGGCTTCATGAGTCGAAACGTAAGTTTTCAAAATACACATCGATGACATATTATCAGACCAATCATATTGAACGAGATAATACTCGTTCATAATCTAGGCTTGCAACTTCGATAATCTGATCTGCAAAAATGAATAACTTTTGGCACGCTTCGTTTATTTCTTATCCAGGATTAGCTTTACGGCGCTAACAAACGACTATACAATCAAGCGGAGACGCTTATCAGCGTAGCTGAAACAGTAGAAGCTTTTGTGCTTCAACTACTTGACTCACCAGCCTCAAATTTACCAACAGATAGCAAGTGAGCAAATTAATGCCTTCATAAGATCGATCTTCCAGATCTTCCAAAAAACACTCGTTTGATACGAACAACGTATATGAAAACCGATCGGCGTGAAATCCACACGAATTTTTTTCAACAATTAAACGCCTGTAATTCTTTTCAAGCCTGCATAAGCAATGTGGTTAGTGGTATAGAAGTCCTCGTTATGGCATACTCCACCCCTGGACTTAAGCTAACATCTTTTAATAAAGCCGATTTCGATCTAGCTCAGACTTCTATGAAATAGTGTTTGATGACGAGTGAAACCATTGGACTGCACATGCCAACAAAGTTTGTCTGCAATTACCAGCAAACAACAACTACAACCAAATTTCATAGCTTAAGCTTCAGCAATCCCTAAGTTGGAACCACCAGCCATGCAGACACATAGAATACATATCTATGCATCCATAGACAGGCGCAATAATGCATGAAAGCATATGAAATTCAGTTGAAGGAAAAGCTGGACTCACAACTGCGGTAGTAATCTCTCCTTCATTATAACACCGTCATGCTCCGAGTATTCGCAAGAAAAGCGCTAGAAATGTGCTCTTAAAAAAAAGAATGAGATGTTCTATCTCTTATGCAATTAACACTCCTCATGCCGACATATACAACTTCTTATGTTGCAGGAGGATGGCTCAACATGTTTTTGACACTCATGTTCACCTGCCAGGAAGACCTGTATGTTTACAAAATGATAATGAAAGCATTCGTTGAACAGTGCAAGTCTCCGATGGAATGGCGTAGTTCACAAAGTACTATATGAGGAGTCTTAGAGCACTGATAGAGAATGCATCGGAGCCATTTCGAGGCGGAATGCACAGGACTTTGACGTCTGAAGGCGTTCGCTTCCCAAAAAAAGTTCATAAAATTGTCGAAGGGACTTTTCACAATATTGGAATTAATAGGGCAATTGGGACACACAATGCGATGCTTTGATGAGGTACTATTACGCCGGAGAGGTTGCAGTGTTGCAGTAAAATCTATTAACTACTGCGTAACAAAATAATGTTTAGCTGCTTAGAGCGCATAACGATGTCACAAGAAAGAATGTCCTGATGCATTATAGCACTACTGCCATATGATGGCACAACATCTGAACGACAACTGTGGCGACCATCATCTGACCGACAGAGACGATAAGGGCGAGCATAGTGCGATGCGTCTGGAGGAGGCATCGATGGGCAACGGACGCCGCATCTGCGTCAACGATGGGCTATGGTGTGCTCGTTCAGCAAAAGTCTATGTAAATAAAGAGCGCGGAGCGCGTTGCTGCGCACACTGAAGCGACAAACAGCAACAAAACAGCGACAATAGACACGTGCTGAAAGTGCGCTCGCAACATAGCGCTCTTTTTCGCATCATCAAAACTCAAGTTTTCTTTCCAGTTTAATTGTTATTGCACATCGATCACCCATATAGATTGGTAAACAGTGTTTGTTGCCCCGCCTCAACATTTTCGAACAATTTACACATTGCTTGTGTTCTAGGATGACTTTTTGGAGTGTTAACCAAAGAAGATGATGGAAAAGATTCCCTATTATCGTTAATTTCAACATTGATCACAATAATATGAACGTTTAATGGATAATTATTGAATTTCTTTCGGCAGCACATGTGTCACATTTGTTATTTATGTAACACTTTTTTCATTGAATCCAAATGGTAAAAAATTTCAAAGAATAAAACTGAAGAAAATGCAATAGTTTGACTTTGAATATATTCAATAATTTCAAATCTGAGCATTCTGCGAATATCGTTTTTTATTCAAAAAAAAAAAAAACAGTGGAAATAATGGAGTTGAAAATTAGCGTCAGAAGCATTAAAGAAGTGAGTGACAACGATCAAAAAAAAAACGGTATTAGTGGTAAAGCTTACGCCTCACTTAACGAAATGAATTGTGGCAGAATGCACTATGCGAACAACAGATGTGTGCAAGTGTCATTAAAAACACCAATAGAATACGTGCACTTACTTGAACAACCGCACAGGTGCGTACTTCTGCGATCACTATAGCAACGAGGCACCTAGTTTGAACGTTCGTCGTAATAAAATTGCACTCATTGCAACGAAAAACTGTTTTCTAATGTGTTCATCAATTTTTTCGAAGTATTCGACTCGTTTTTTGGTCTCCACAAGAATTATAGTACGTTCGAGTGAACAACGATAATCAATATTCATTAAAAGAAAAGGGAGATGAAGTAATTCTTATCCAGCATACAAACATACACATACAAACCCCTAAATATGCCTACATACACATCAGCGTTGTTTTGCAATATACATAACAAAATATGGCATAGCTAATCGTCGGTACTTTCACCTCCTCAGAGTGCACTATAACGATCACATAAAGTGGTGCTTCAAAAAGATGCAACGCATGGGTTTCGCCGTCATACTTCGATCGCATTCAGTAATATACTCAAATAAGCAAAAGTGGGAAAAATGTGTCATTTATGTTTTGCAGCGACCACATCGCGAATCATTTCAATGCATTGAAAGCTTATAAAAATAAACTCATCCTCAATATAATGTAAAGGGATTGCGGCTCACTTGAAATAATTTATGGAACGATGGCATAACAGCTAAACGGCGTCAAATAATATAGTATATTACCCTACAGAGCGGTCATATCATAATTCTTCGACAGTGAATCACTCTGCTATTAAGTCGGTGAAAAAAATATATGACCAACTAAATGAAGACCACAGTAGGTGAGCTGCAATGTTTTGAGAGACAATCGTATTAGGGCGCGTGTTATTTTGTTGAAAATTTTTATCGCCGACGTGGTGGAATTTATAACGCCACTGTGAGATTTTATCGTGAAGCAATAAAAAAACCACCATATTGAAGAGGTGTGCCAGTGAAGTTCACATAATATGTGCTTTTGCACTTTGCTCACCACGTCCATAGTTTCTTAAGTTATAAGTAATAAAATATGCGGAATAATGCCGTAAATTTAGCCAATCCGGACATTCATAGAAATCCTCCATAAAAAATACTCGTGTTCTTAATGAGATACCAACGTAAGATGAAATGAAAACAGGTGTGAAATGCAAGCAAAATTTTCAGCTCCCCTATGAACGACTACAGCCTTGCTCGAAGTTGATGGATCAACGTTAGTTAAGATTCAATAAGTTGGGCTACGGTGTGCGTTATATCCACCAATTTTTGCAGCTCCAAATTCAGCGGTTATCGAGCTGTCAGTTTTGGTCGTGCTTGAAGACATACATGCAAACACATCCACGCGCATACACAGACAAACACACGCAATCATCTATTCGTGCATACATCACATAAATTGCACAGCTAGCAGTTATACTGCAATGAAGTTGTGATCGTCTAGTAATGCCTTCTAAGTGAGGATATTCGCAGTAAATATCGAAAAACATTATGCATAAATGCTTTAAAAGCGCATAAAAATGCGCTAAGGATATGAAACTGTGAAAAACAAAGAGTTTATAAAAGGACTGAAATATCTAAGAGTAAGCTCGATCATGAATAGTTGGTCTCATTTTGATGGGAACGCTAAATGCTGAGGATGACCAACATATTCGAATTGAATTCGATGTGAACGCAATGTAAGGGATTTCTAAACGACGAATTACGAAGTTTTTGACAATAAAAGTAAGTGCAGTGATGCAAACTACACACTGAAGTTTATTCTAAACGTGTTGTCAATGAAGTACTCAATATGTCATATAATCCGCAATTGCTTTTTGATCATCATCGAAAAAAACGGATCAATACAAAATTGTGCGAAAGTATTTCAGGATGATAAATCATATTGAAGTTTAACATATAAATCCACTGAACACATCCGGTAGGCAAATCGTTTAAAACTGAAATCAATATTTGCATTTCCCAAGATTTACTTCTTTCTATTATGTATATTCGGATGAATGAACCGGTCGTTAAATTAACATAAATTATTGCACATCAAATGAGAATAGCGAATGAGCTGGCGCGATATGCGTTTTTTTTTGTAGAGATGCTCAACAGGGCAACAAGTTTCACAAATAAACAGTGCTGCTCAGTTTAGTTCGAAAAAAATTACGGTGAACGTTGACAATCGATCGGACCCGAAAAACGAATCGTCAGTAGTCGTAGAAATAAAAATTTCAGTGATTGCTGCGTATCGTCAGTAGTCGTAGAAAAAAGTTGGCATAGTGGACAACGTATTACATATATTATACTCAAAGAATTGCCTAAATGCATCTCTAGTTGAAAAGTTCTCCGACAAGCAGACACAAATATGCAAACGCACAGATAGCAGGTTACCACTATGTTTTGCAATTTAAAAAATTTGCACGAGCGCATAAATACTGTGTGCTGCTTTGAAGAGAACACTTGCAGAGACCTGCAAGAAGAACATAAAATGAATGCTGCTGTCACAACGATGTGGTGTCTATGTTTCGAACAACACGCGCATAGCAAATAAGATAATACTGCCGGGCGATGTCGCAAAACACCAAGTAAACGAATAGTGGGGGAAGGGGGGTTGGGAAGGGGAGCTTATGATACCTGCAATCAATGTCTTGCCCTCGTTCCCTTTCAGACCCAAAAACAATGTTCTAGCAAAAAGGGAACACAGAAAGTACGGTAGTCAGCAACCGACTAAGATCAAACATGGATGGCATCTGGCAGGATGCTACTGCCAAGCAAGAATGGTCGGTAGATCATGAATGGCGTGCGGCCTTCCCAAATTACATTGCCGGGGACCCAAGTCTGAAAGTTAGACTGTCGAGAAGAAAAGGAAAACAGCGAGGTGGTCGTGTCGGTCATATTTTAGGGGCTGCCAGCATTACCGACACTCTGTAAAATACGACAGACGGATCCTTTAGTCGTGATCGCCCCTCTTTGTTCAGCCTCAGGCTGATCCACATATATATATTTTGCCCTCTAGCTCCCTCTCGTTCGTCATCTACCGGCTGCTTCCAGATCTTCACGGAGAACGGACCTATCGTATCGCTGGTATTTTATGGAATATTGGACAGACACATTGTACATGATGTCAGAACTCTTCGTAGGTGCCTTAGGAAGTCATCGCTTTTATGCTGAAATTGGATCGGAATCGACCGAAAAAACGGTCACAAAACGCGATTCTACAAAACGCCTTTGCGATATCGGCCTAAAAGATGCCTTAAAATGCCAACGTGAAACCATGCTACTATAAACTTGTCCATCTCATATCAGTTTCAGAACCATACTGTTGAGTGACTCGAACCAACCGATAAAACGAATAAGCATAACCAATTCAACAGCGTTGCAGGTCCAAGAAGTGATTCAATCACCTTTGTCTTTGCAAACAATTATCGGCCTAATGAAAGAGTGGTGGGAGAATCCTGCAGGTTTTCAGCAAGTGGTGCCTAATATGTATAAAAGTAGACAACAGCCCTGATATTTCACGTAGAGGTGTAATATGAAAATGTGAAATGCATTCTTAACTGCCCATGAAATGCGAAGAGTGGAAAATTCTAGAGGTTCCCTTGCGTAAATTGGCGTCAATCTCCCGCTGATCTGAGAGCGGCGCTATAGAAGAAAAAAGCAAGAAAAATTTATTGTTGCTTGGAGAAAATCGAAAATAAATTGAAAAATTTGAGAAAATAATGCATCTTTCAACATTCTTAGTGACAATATTACCCGAGGAAAATAGGGGAACATCTTTCGAGGCATATTAAAAAAACAGTGAGTTTAACGTTCTTTGTAAAAGCTGCACATGAACTGAGCTAATTCGGTAAATTGAAACTATTATTACTGGACTGATTGATGTGCTCCTATGGAACTAAACTCAGTATAACGCTAAAAATTCCACTCGATTCAGCGGAATAGGAAAACGGAATTAAATTATCATTTAACACGTCTTCAGTAATGCCCATCAGTGAAACAGTGAGCCAAAATTTTCGCCCATGGTTTTTGCATTTTCCTCCGCCCACTAGATTAGTTTTCATAGAAACGTGGTTTGTAGAAACAAACTTGCAACGATATAATGAAATATTACACGGGGAAAGGTGAGCAGCTAGGTCTCTCCCTCCCCGTCATCCGTCAAAGAACTATAGGGTTGATTAAGCCGCAAGCGTTGACACCAGTACGTTGGAAATGTAACGCCTACATGCCGACGTGAAGGCTCCGGAGCTGAATAATTACCGTAAGAAACAGCTCATCGGTTTTGGGTAATGGGGGATATATCACGATGAACACCCTACCTGACGATGACCAACAGCATCACCGTTTCAATGGGCATATGGCATCACCACACCAACGGATGCCGTCTGAATGCAAGCGCCAGTCGCGTAAACAATGAAACATTCGTAACGCACAACACAACAAATACGCACTCCCCTATTCTATAGCACAAATGTTCTTGTTCTCGTTTCTCTCTCTTTTCCGAAACTAGCGCCAGCCGATGCCCGAGCAGAGTGAGTGCGAGAGAGACCGTTGCCGATAGAGACAGACAGCCGACATGAGTGCAATTGCGCTCAGTGCAGCCTGAAGAGAGGGCAAACGCAGGCGGGTAAAGACAACATTTCTTTAGTGTGCAAAAACAAACACTGCTGCAGTAGCGATGCGGTTTGCGACCAATACGAGCAGGATGCGTGAAACCTTCGGGAATACCAGAAAGCTAGTTTAGTACGAATGTTGTAACTCCTTTATTCGATAACTTCCAGGATCTTGGAAAATCGAGGATCAAAGAAATGCACTTCGAATTCCTGTAACGATGAGAGTCAATTGAAAAGTCATATCCTTCATGCTATTCAATTTACCTATAAAGGTGCGCTAAACAGGAACCAAAGCAAGGCAATTAGCCGCATGTGAAAACAAATAGGGAACCGAAACGTCAGAAAGTATCATAAGCTATAACGTGTATAACATTTCCATCTGTTCTTTAAGCACTCTATAAACATGCTTAATCATCACAGTGATATTAACAATAAAACACCACAAATAATGAGTAATCGACAGTAAAGTTAACCAGACATCAAATAGTTGTTTTTTTGAGATGAATACGCCAGTAAACGCAATACTGTTAGAATGTGTAGGTGCTTAGAAGAAAACAGCAGCATCTAAGGACACAACGGGACGTTAAAGACAAATGAGGCCGTCTGACGAAGCAATTTTTTGTTTTCGTAAATTTTTTGCCAGTTGTCTTCGAAGCGTGAAGGATGCCGTATGCTATGAGGATGATTCTGAATGTTTCATGTGAGCGCTTTTCAAAAGTGCAACGGTGTCAAACGGTCGTAGCATAAGATTTGAGCTTGCTGACACAAAATGAAAATCGAATGCCGACAATCGTCGGAAGCCGGAAGGAACAGCGCCACGTTCACAAGCATACCATTCACGCTTATCGCTCTTTTCAGCTGTGTCTACGGGCACCATATATTTGCTGGAATAGTGCGAAACATTGAGTGCACAGAAAACAGCACTCGAAAACTCGAAAAGCACCATGCGGATGTTCATTTGTGAACAGCAGGAGAGGGCATAATGTTATGCGTTGAAGAGTTTGCTGCAAAGTTATAAGGTAGTATATAAAGTAACTAATGCTAAAAAACTTATCGGCAGAATTACATGATTTTAAACGTCTACACGTTAAGTGCACGCTCTAAACACTAAACTCTCAAGGGCACACAACGACAGCAGCAGTCTTCGTCAACAGCACATCTGCAGCTTTTCTCCTTTGGTTCTTTTTTTTGCGAATGTTTGGTGGCTGAGGTGTAATTTCTGTTAAAACTACTGCGACAATCCTCTTGTCTACTTCTTTCATTCAGCTTCTCCATTTGGCGGACACTTGTATCGTCTCACCTAAATACGCATCTGCTTTCGACTTCCGAACGTGTACGAGCATTAAGAATGCATTCTTTAATGCTGACATCTTCGTATATGAATCTATGCAATATACGTGTGGTTTCATTATTGCGAAGAAAAACATAAAAATACTTTCATTGGTGAAAAAATTGCAAAATTCTAATAGCAGATGACAGCATAAGTTGATTTTAATTTCAAAAATGATACATCACTTTCACTGAATAGAGTGCGAAATGAAATGCGCATATGCTTCCAGAAAAAGAATGAGATATGAGCGACAATTTTGACGTTCAAACGGCAATAAACCATAGAACAATTTATTAGTGGATTAGTGCTCTACTTCTTTATGATTCATGAGATGCAGCGCTACTTACTTAAGCTATAGTTTAAATCATTAGCAGCTCTTTTCCGCAGTATCGAAATCTGCTTCCGATCTTTGGAAAACTGCACATTTGAAAAGCTATTGAATGCTTCAGTACATAAACCAACAAAAACGAAGCGAGTTCAAATCTCAACATTTACACTTGATGTGTTCGGTTCACTCGCGAATGTGCAACTTCACAAAAAAAAAAACAAAAAATCATCAACTCTTCTCATCAGCCACTAAAAATGAAGGAGTGATTATGCCGCTTGTTTTCGTCATTATTTGTAAATGTTTCGACGATCGGCCAAAATTCAATTTATTTCAATATAATTCAACGCTATTTTATTGAACAAAACGATTGAATAAACAAAAGAAGCGTGTGTGAGAATCAAATGGTTGCATTTCACTCGCATAAATGCACTGATTTGAACAATACACCATTTTCATACCTTTCAATCTGCACTCTTTCAATCACATCTCCATATTCTCATTTTCTGACTCTATGAAAATTTTCGCAACTTGATTTTTGAAGCTAATCGTTGAAAAAAAAAGTCAGTGAGAAATTGAGACTCGGTCCATATGAGGAGAAATTTCAGAATTCACAAGTAGCCTACCGGATAAAATCGATTTACGACTCAGTCGCTAATTTGCACTTCTTCAAATGATCGCTTGCCGGGCACTCGTTGGGATGGAGTTTTATGCTCAAATCTACATGCGCGCATTGCACATTAGCACTGCTTATGCACATTGCAGAAGGCGCGAATTTCATTACGAAAATTAGCAGCACATCATATGTTTGAATGCAAAACAAATTCTTGTCACTAAATATTACTCTGCGATGGGAAATTATCACACCTTTTGAACGGGAAAATAGAGCACCCCAGTAGCCAGTTTTGAGTAGAAAAAAGTGCACGTTTCCGAAGAATTTACTTTTCCGTAGTGACATGAAGGCTGAAGAGAGTCTCGTTGCTTTTTATGCTTGGTGATAGGTGTTAATGTTCTACGCATTCTTTAAGAAACAACGATTGTTTTTCGAAAAGTTTGGCAACTATGTATTATTCGGCAGTGAGAAGAGGTCGTGGAAAATTTGATGCTCGCTATGCGTTATAAGTTCAATTATTCCATTGCTTTTGATTACTTTGAAAAGTGCTTTTCTGCTTTTAAATGCACAATGAATGAGACGGCGTTAAAGAGCCGAGAACCAGTAAGACCACGAAACAATGTTTTTTGAGATAATTTGGTGTTATTTGTTTCTAAAGAGAAGCTTAGAGCGAAAGAGAATCAGCAGTGCAACAAATAAGGCATAAAACTGTCAGGTAAACGTCCCAAACATCAAAGCAGCTTCCTCCTTCGCCGCTGTGCCATAAGCATTCTTATACAATGTTTTTTTCTGCTCTCGTGAGTGTGCTTGATTTTGCCAAACAGTGAAAATTTGATGGCATTTGAGTGCAGATGGCATATTGCCATCGCTGGGGCAACACACTAGTTGATTTTATAGCGTCTCATCAATCGCTGTCATCGCTTCTTTTTCGTGATTTTTGCGTTCAAATGAACGAAAGTGAAATTTTCTATTGGGGAAAAAAATGAAAAACATTGCCCTGCACACGAAACAAACAAGAAGTATTTGATAAGAAATTTTTCATGTTCGTGGAAAGTATTGTCGCCTAACAAAAATACCTCTTATTGTAATATGCTCGACTGCTGTCTACCATGGGTGCCACTAGCACTTATAAAGGAACGTGTCAAAAAAGTATATTCACTCTTCGAACACTTCAGTGGAAATGCTCTAAAGGGACGCTTTGCATGGTTCACTAATAAACATCCATTTCGCAAAAACATTGGACGATATTTGCCACAAACCTCCGTTGAGTGATATTCAAGAATGTTGGTATATGCTTAGAAATTTGCATATGTTTATTAGCAACGCAGCAATTCTATGCGCTAAAAATCTGACGTGCATTATTTTGCTGAGTCTTTTGACATGGGGAATAGGTATTTTTAATTGTATACTGTGTTTGTGAAAAGAGGCCTTTCATTTTGACGACTGGGTTAATGAAGCGAAACGTTGAGTCATCATCGCTGATATTATTCGGTGGAATATTTCGTCTCTGAATTGTGTGACGAATCAAAGAAACGAGTTGGAGCATAAGTTAACGTCACAAAACTCCATAAGGGACAACGAGCGTTCTCTTGTGACAATCGTCATTGCACTCAATCTTCGTAACAGTGAATCAGTTCATCATTAAACTGATAGATGAAGGGAATGTGCCGACAGCTCAACGCTTCAGATGGGCAATCTCAACTGCTATCGTCAAATTACGCGTACAAAGAACATTGGCTACTTAATTAAGACTATGAAAGATGTCTGCAAATTTTACTCTAAGTTCACTGGAGGTTGCCACGTAAATTGTTTCGGAAACAGAATATTGATTAGTTCACGGAAATGTCTGAAGTAATCAAACGTGAATTGTCTGCGAAACTACGACGTCGAAAATGCACTTTAGTTTTGATGGATTTTGTGTAATGAATGCCATCACGGTTGTGCCAATAACGCATTCTCGAAATCCTTTCGTTATTTTTTACGCTTTCGCTTCATTTTGGAACCTCCTGAATAAACGTAAACATAGTAACATCATTTCACGTCAATCCAGGCTAAGGGTAAACGCAGGGCTAACCACAAGCATAAATGCAGGGAAAATGAATAGATAGGAACTCGATGGAGGAGGATAAGAGAGGGGAGAGATAGCAAGATGGAAGAAAAGAATTGGCTAATGCATTGGATAAGAGGCTATGACAGAAATCTCGTTAGCGCTTTAAAGTACACATCAAAGTGAAAAATAAGTGAATAATAAATAATAGCACAAACATCAGGGATACTTCCGAGAGGTGGAGGAATTTCCGAGTAATATTTTATCATCGAAGAGAATAGTCAGCGAAAGCTCAACTTCAACGACACATCACAACACCGTGATTAATGCTTCGATTTAACCTAACTACGGATATCATTTCGCTTACCCAAAAAGCGCAACTTTCCTTCCATTGTGAAACGTCTTTTCCTGATCTCCTTACTTTCCCTCTCTCATATTCTCTCTTCATCTCGTTTTCGCTCTCTTCCCTCTTCGATGACTCTCCTGAATCATATTATTTTAAGCATCTCTATGCATTAAAATAGAATAAGCTTGGGAATTTCTTTGCCATCAAAGTCTTCGTTCGCACTCAGAGACCGTCAGACAGCCGCTAAAAGGTTTTGAAAGCAAGCACAGAGCTATCAAAATGAATATTACAACAGTTCATATTCCCTTCTAGATTAAGATTTGTCGCAAACTAGGAAAGGGAAGAGAAGAAGCTGAATAGTTGGCTCACATTTGAAAGCACAAAGGTTCAATGATCATTTTAAGTGCACGAATACTACGCTACTGCCATCCCGATTTAGGAATACATCCACGATGAACCGCCTGTTGAGATTTTCTGCAGTGGGACTGAGCAGTTTCTAACCCAGCAGAGGCGGCCGCTGAAAAAGGGGTCGGAGTATTCTCGTCTCGTCAACCCAATGGGAAACGCATGGGAGGAGAAGAACAGGGCGTTGGCAAGGTGTCCCCACATCTGTAGAGGTCTCCACAGTCGCAAATATTGTTCACACCTCTTCATAGAAACCAATATGCTTGAAAATTTCGACAGTTCACCAACAACTCGATGCACCACTCTCATTTCCTATCGCACAACGTGGATTAAACTTCGGCTCGTTCCTTAGCATGCGATACGTTTGAATGTGCAGATGAGCAGCAGCGCTTTCAACAATGGCCTGGGTAGCTTTACATGGTTTTCCGTCAGAAATACAGTAAGGAACACATGAAAATCCTCCTCCATATGCACTTCGAGTTTTGACTTTAGCGACAACGAGGAAGCTTCAGCTCCGGCATGCTAAGCTCATTTTCTTTCCTCCGAGAACAAATGAATGCAAACTTCAAGCCAGCTTTCATTCCGCTGCCTGCAAATGTATCGTTTGCTGAGCGCAACACAACGTTTATTGTAAGCACCTTTATCGCATGTCATTACAGATAACATTTGGCAATCTGAAATGTTCACCAAAAACTTTGATATTCCACTGTGAACAATGTCGTATGTTTATTAAATCGGCTTCGTGCTAATAACATCATCCATTCTACGTGAAATACAATCACGTTGTTAACAAAAAGAACGCATATGTGTGAAGGTGAAGCGGGAAGCGAGGCGAAAAATATGTACTTTTTTGAAGAGACGTCTATTCAAAATGTTTGGCATATGAGAAAACTAGTAGATGCCCAGTACTCACGCACCCACACCTTACACTTTTTCAAGTACATTTTCTACTCCTCAATAAACACATTTCTGCATCCCTGATAAGTTAGCAAGAGCTTCATGCAGAACTTTCAGCAGTACTCAACGGTTATTGCCACTCCCTAAAGGCTTCTAGAAAGGAGAGCAGGTGAGCCGACGGATATCAGCCAATTCAACGTTCCGAAATAAATTTCTATTCACCATGTAGGGCAAATGCTGAAGAGGGCACAGACGATGGACGAATTCAAAGACTGCACGCCAAGGAGATTTCATGCTTGGCTTTAAGGGGAAAAAGAACACCCGGAGAAAAGCACAAGTATATCTGACGATGTCGGCTAATTTATCTCATTGGGTGAAAATCGAACAGCTGACAATCACGGTCTTGTATGTGTGTTTCTTTTTGATCAACAAATCTGATTCACTAAAGTGGAACGCCACCTTCATCCCTCGCTGCTTTTCGCACATTTTTATTCGCTATTTTCAATTTCCTAGTTTCTGTCATTTAAAATAGTTGCAAAAGAGCTTAAGATGAGTGTTTTAAGAAACAAGGAAATCGTTTGAATGGGAACTCTTGTATAAGACCAACAGCTTTTACCAAAGTGTCTGAAGTTTTCCGCCTTCGGACACTCATCAAAAGTGAACATGTCGTGCATGGCTGCTTAGAGACAACTTATACATATGGCTGTGTTTTCCTATGCTTCCTCGTCCGCTTGCCTACTGTTTGCCAATCTGTGAACGAAGGCGAAATGGTGAACGCAACTATGTACGCAAATTTACATGCACATATAATTACAAATTTTCGTGTCGCTTCATAGGTGAGTGAGTCTACAAAGAGTTCCTTAACAGGGACAGTGCGTCAACGATAATACTCCACATCCATTATGTACACATCAGTATGCCCGAAACAATTGGGTAATTTGTTTCAGCTATGGTGGAGTAAACTTCAGAGTTTGAGTAGTTTTAACTATTAACCGACGGATACCAAAACTGATGCAAATGCTCCACTTAAAAGATTTCAAAGAGGAAAGAAAACATTATAGACAGCGAGTTGCTGAAGAAAAGTGAATAGATGTTGCTTCCGATACTTCTGAGAGCTTCAGAGAGGTGCTTGGCCGATTTGTTTTTATCGCTTCCGGCAGCTAAAAATACATAAATTTGAAATGGCACTTTTTCGCTAATTACAATGAAAAAATGCAGATTGTGAAGGGTGAAAAAGTTGTCTCTTTGCGATTCTCACTGCAAACGAAGAAAGTGGTTATCGTGTCTGCTTGAAAATTTCAAAGGTCCCCGTCAAATTTTGGAGATCCTGCAACGCGCTTAATCCGCTTTGTAACTTTCCAAAACATGGATCATAAAATGTGCAAGATATCGTTGAAACTTCAAAGCGAACGTGATCACCACTGTTATTACTGGGTTAAGAAGAAGTCAACGACAATATGCAAAAATCATTTGCAACATTTGCCGCGACTGGCAACCGATCGTCACTAGCAGCAGAAAGGAATCGATTCGAAAGCGCTTGAGTTTGTACCGAGAAGGAAACAAGCATCATGAAACTGCTGCACTTGCACTTTTCATTAATGCACTCTTCCCTCATCGCCTACTCGTTCTAGCGAATAGAAAAGCGACTGGTAGAGCACGCTCAAAAGTAAAACAACCCCATGGCGACAAATCTAGAGGATTTTATCGTCTCAAAGAGTTATGTTGGCCTATGTTTGCTTTTATTATTCGCCGGCATATGCACTGAGACACAACAGCGTTGTATCGTAGAGAATCTCACTGCATGATAGATGATGATGACCGGCAACAAATGAGCATGAGTGTAATAATGAAAAGCGTAGACGGAACATGCTTGAGCACCTAAAACACAATACAGCATGGCGATAGTGAGGGAGGACTTCTCCGAATACAAAGAACACATGAAGATTTCTACAACAATTTAAGTTTGTAGTAGGTTTCAATGAAACGACCACACGCCATCTATACACCGCTGGTACGTGGTATTTTTAGGGAGAACTAGGGTGAACGGATTAACCTGCATGCATTTTTTTGTGTGATAAGTGAAACGGCAAGGTTGGTCGAGCAGTCCAAATGCAAAGATGTATGTCGTGCAAACTTCTTCGGTATATATATATATATATATATATATATATATATATATATATATATATATATATATATATATATATATATATATATATATATATATATATATATATATATATATATATATATATATATCTGCTAGGTTCATAGACGGAAGATAAACAAAGCCCCCGCAGAACCGATATTATAACAAAAATTTGTGCTGCATATGTGAAACATTCGCAGAATGCATGAATCAGAGCAATGTGAGCAAAATCATTGGATTCATGCAATCGTATTTGAGTTGCAAAGCATTCATGCTTGAATGTAAATCCGAGCAAAGTGTATGCAAGCCGTACCATAATAGACGACGAGAACGCGATACAAAAAAAAACATTGAGTAGGAGAAGTGAGATGGATGGATTGAATGCTGATTTAAGAACAAGAAAAACATGTTGCGATGCATTGTCTTCTTCTGATGCAAAACAAACAGAAAAAGAAGTGCTATTCGCAGACACATAGAGCGGTGTGCGCGATGAACATTAAAAAACCAGCCTTAGAAGTTCATCTTCAACAAACGAGATGCATTATTCACCATCAACTTCTTATCATCACTGATGTCCTCAATCACATATATTTACATCCCAAAAAAACAGTTTGAAAAATACGAAATACGCGATAAAAAGTCACGTCTCAGTTCACCATCTTATGCAATTCAATATCACTAAATAAACACATAAATCGAGCTATCGCATAAAGCAAATGACAACGTCATGTGACAATGCACTAAAGTTGTTGCATCAAGGTGCATCACGCTTTACGTAGTGCTCAAAGAACATTCACGATGCGCTTTTTTTGAGAGTATTGCGATGGATCGCAATATTTGACCGTCTTGTTAACGATATAATTCGACGTACGCTCCAAAACAACGCATCACTCTACTGCGGTAAAAATAACTTCAACCCGGTGGCACATTTTCCATCGCGAATTTGCAGCAACCTCACCTTACAACTCTCACTTTAATGTGATTGCACTCGAACACCGTTAAGTGCAATTTCATTTCATCACTCTACATATGATTCTTAAGTACAAAGATATCGCGAAAATTTTCCTGTACATTTGCTTCTGAATGCGAAATAAGATCGAGAAAGTGGAACGATGAAGAGCTTAATTAGAGCGTAGATTAAATCAAGAAATAACAAGAAACGAAGGAAAAATGAGCACGAAAAGAAGCGCTCGAACCCATAGGACGCATCATCCGTCACAAACAGTTGTTTGTCAAAATGCACACAAGAGCGGATTCCTTTAAAGATACCATGTAATAGCATACCACGCAGATAATCTATGAAGAGTTCCACAAAGGCGAATATGTCGGAACAGCGATCGTCAACATATGTGGATTCAAGTAACGCAAATATGTAACACTCAAACAGTGCACTGTGCATAGATTCACTCAGTTTATTGCAGCCTGAGCAGTAACCCAACAAGAACACCAAGCGATACACGCGGATAAGGAAACCAATTGTCAGACCTCCATAGGGCATGTTTCGAAAGAAGTGACCGGCTCCGGATGAGCTGGAAAGTTGGCTTTTCGGAAAAAATATCGTGATTACGTGATTTCGATCCACCTATTTCCGTCTAGACCGCATCTACTGTATATGTTTGTTCTTTAACAAGACCGCTGCATGATTACTATCAAACGTATGCCTCCATATGCACTTTGAGAGCATTTTATTTTAATTATAATCGTACCCAAGAAAGAAACACGCATTTAATAAACACAATTATCCCATGGTTCAATTATTCGTTATAGTTTTCGGGTACAATATGCATTTGTAAACGCTAATATGTCGGTCATTAAGTTCGAGGTGACGGTTGATTTATGAGCATGAGCAAGCAAAACAGTGATGCATTCGGTTTCACTGCTCACAATAGACGAGTAGGATTCACGTGGTGCAACTTGTAAGCGCCGGATGCAACTCATTTGATCACGAAAAGTTGCTCATTAAAATACGCACCATTTGAATGAAGAAATATAAAGAAATTCCATGAAAACTTGTCGACGCGAATGCATTATGAAGAGAATGCATTCTTAATGATACAACAACAATCGAGATGATCATTTGGAGAGAAATATTCATGTTGATATATTGTAAACATGATGGCGATAAAGAACTGCGGTTTTCTTGAATCAAAAAAGAATCGCCATTTGAAAAGAAATTTCTAACGATCGATATTTTATGTGGCAAATCGCTGTTTGCAGTCATATTCGAATGAACGCAGTGATGGTTGTATTAAATCATGCTTGGAATCGTTCTGTCATTCTCGTTACCCTTTTCCGCAACCTCTTCCCTCTGCCCCTCCCCATTTCTTCGCTTCCCCCCCCCCTCCCCCACCCCCTCACTTGAGTCCTTGGCCTCTTATTTATGTGGTCAAATCATTTGATGTGTTATAAAGATACGAAAGAAAGTGCAGTAACGCACACAAAGCGAAATCAGTTGAACGAAAACAGCAGCCGCTGCCCGTCTAGCCGTTCAAAGTGCAGCATCGACATTGCGGTTGGGAGGAGGCAGCCGGCAAGGGCATACGTCGGTCGCCACGCAACAACAAGTGCAAGCGTCGGACAGCTTTTCTCTTCTATTTGGCTGCCATAACGTCACATAGAGAGGCGCAGTGCTCTGTTTACGCACTCTCGAAGCAAATTTTCAATGTTTTCGGCATACTCCGTCGGCTACCGCGAATGTTCGTCTATGAAGCCACGCCCTTGCCCAATTTTTACAGCAACGTCCGTCTCCACAAACTTCCTTTCCACATACACACACATGGATGGACAGCTGCGGCAAAAGGCAACATAATTAACAGCTAATTTCTGATGTAAAATAACAATTCAGCAACATAAATTCAAAAGATATCAAGCTTCCCTCTTAAATGAAAGTCAAAATTTGTAGGATGATAAAGTAATTCCGAGTATAGCGTACACTAGCATGAACTCCGAAGTCGGTTAACTAGCAAACAGCTTGATTCATGGGATGAAAACCTCATTTTATGCAGCTAATTCTCAGAAATTCAGGACCCGAACATCGAACATCGACGGATCTTGCGAAGAAAATAATACTTCAGCGAGATGTGACTTCTTAAAGGAGAGCAGGAGAGCCTGTAACATGCATGCAACACCGTCAAACTTGAATCGGAACAAACAACTATGCTCGCAAAAAAGGCACGTGCTCCATTGAGAAATGCTTTGAACAATTCGCGAAGTTCATAAGACATTTTCAAGCATATAAACACGATCGCCGCATCAGCATGCGTTGCTTCATTCACTTTTCAAAGTGTCCACGATGAAAGTATTTTCCTGTAGGAAAGAAAAAACGAATCAATGCGCATTATGCGTAAAAAGACGATGAGAAGCGCGAAATTTTTCTTGCGTGAAGCAACGCGTATTGATATTGAAAGAAACGATAGCCAACAGTCCGCATTTGAGGATAAATTCTACATTAAATTTGCATAGTATAGAAGTGTATTCGTACAAATTTGCATACTATAGAAGTGTATCTTTGAGAGTCGAGTGTATTCGTACAAACTCAGTTACGACAGGAGCCTTATGCGGCATGCATACATCTGCCTGTCGCCACCTTTCGCTTCGCTGAGTATACATTAGTGATTCTACCTTCAGTTGCAGTTGCAAGTTTACTACGACCCCATAGGACAGCTAAAAGTGCTCAACGAGATGCAGAATTGACACAACCACTATTACCAATAGATGCTCTTTGCCGCGATGTATTTCAGAAAATCTATTCGATAATATGACCAACGGTTTAATTTCTGGTCGCCGTTTTGCAGCGATCGCAGAGGTCGCCGAGCTTAATCCTTCGAAAAAAAAAGTGCTTCTCGTTGATACTAATGCTTGAAACCTGCGTAAATCATAACGCTTAATGCTAAATGCTTAATTAAATAATACCTTAAAAAAGTTGAAAAGGGGAGAAAAATTTTCAAAGTTCTCAGCGGTCTATCCGTGTTACGAATACGTGAAAACCCAACAAATAGAACTTCAATCACGATCGTTTTCATTACAAACGTTAATTTATCAATATCATTACGACATTAATCACAGTAGCTAAACCGAACGAACAACTTATTGCTTACAGCTAAATCACAAGCATGATTTGACGACCACTTTTAATAGCAGCAATGTTTATCTACATTGCCGGAAATTAGTTATCAACAGTACATTATTTGTTATATTTGCATAAAATAGCGATCATAATACCTGAATCTATTTGAAATAAACCTTTTCAATGGATCAGCTCATTACGGCGAGAAAATTAAATGATTGTTGCAATATTAGTAAAGGAATTTAACAATAACATCAAATTAACAATAACTCAGAACAGTATGAATTATGCGATTTGTAGAGTTTAGACTAATATGAATGATTTTTTTGAATTGACGTCATATTGTCAGTTGGGTTAAAGTCGATAATATTTCGAGTAGAATTCACAAAAACGAGTACACGCTAACGAAAGGGAAGGAGAAAAAAAACTTTGAACGGTCTTTATGAACGCCGTCATCAAAATACAAAACGATATTCGCAGCCAATTCAAGAGATGTACGAAAAGTGTCTTTCATTAGTGTATATTCTCTTATTTCAATTAATCTTATAGTAACTTCATATAAAATTCCACTTAGAGTAATTCATTTAGTTACCGATAAGCGTACACGATATTGCTATATCGTATGCGGGGTTTTCATGCAAACATCACGACAATCAATATGGTACATTTGCTATGTTTTATATTGGAATGCTCAAAAAAATGCACTACGCGCATATTAGCATTGATATTACATCAGAGTTAAAGTTCTTAGAAGAATATTCGTCAATTTTGTCATCAAGTTCGGGTTTAACACGCAAAAAATTGATCTGGGGCAATTTATTGAAATGCATCGGATAGTACACGGCAAAATGCTGAACAAATTAAAATCGATGCCAGTAAGCCGTAAACTTGCACACTTTCATCGAATTTTGAGATATTCAATTGCAATCGAGCGCAAACACGCAACTGCTTTTTTTTTATCTTTTCCTACGTATATGCCAGAATCGTATAAAAAATCGTTGGAATTTTTCCATTTTTTTGATATTCCATTTATTCAGTTAATTATTACCTGCAGTAAAAAGATAATATGATAGGCTTTGAAGTAATCTTCGAGATTTATTGCGCTCATAAACCATCAACCAGTCTCCCTTTACAAACTCAGCAAGCTATAAGCAAATTTGATGCCAATAATTTCTTCGTCATTATATCAAGAGAACCTCTTCAGCAGACAAGTCGATAAATACGACCGGAAATCACTCAACTCTCGAATGTATCAGTCGTCGACATATCCATTAGTTGGAAATTTGCATGAAGAAAGACTATCGATCACAACTTTGATTGCTTCTACTAAAAAAAACCTTCATGCAAACAAATAAACACGTTAAACATTGCGTTGTATGCGGCTTTCTGAGCGTGTTTTTATTCGTATTAAAACACGGTACAGTGGAATTTGATCAGTCACTTATTTGGTAATAATGAAAGGACAGCATAATGCTCCCAAGCAAGAAAAATTGAAAATGTTGAAAACGACTTTCATGTAACCATCAGAGAATGCCTATGAAAAGTCATGGCCAATTTTGGTGGCAAACCTTCAAACATCACCGAACAGTAACTTATGGAAAACAGCGTTCTTCGCATTTCTATGTCATAGGCTGCAGGCTCCGATGCTTCGATGCCTCAACTCAATAATCGCTCAGTTGGAAGCATGATTTTCGTTAATATATGAAATGATAAGCCGTTCAACAATCAAAAAGAGGCAAGCGATGTTTTGTGTTATAATTTCGAAAATAGAGCAGAAGAAAAACACAAAACGAGTATAAATATATTATCAGAAGAGTTTTATTAAAGAGTTAAAAGAATATAATGATAATGGTGAATAAGTTGCAATTGCAAAAATAACTATTGATATAAAAGTAGAGTTGATAAATAAGTAAAGAATCGATGCATAACTCGATAATGAGCCTGCCGAGTAAAGACAAAAAATTTGACGCGATTGCAGAAGCTAATCTTAGCCGTTGCAAACGTTTAAAATATGCTGAGCAAAGCCAACCAGTTCGTAGTATACCAGCAATACTGCTGCGAACATTTTAAAAAGTGATTAATGATGTTGAAGGGCTTGTGATACTTCCGTTGAACGGGAAGCCTTTTAATCATTTGATGGTTGTCACAAAAACAAAAAAGGTGGAAATTTTATTCCTCCAATGATGTGAAAAGCGTCTAAGACCGTCAAAGTTGTCTTCTCCTTAACCTTACCTCTTGGCCACTAAGAGCTAGTGAAAAACTTGGGGATTGCGCTACGATCGAATACCTCCACCATAAGTCAAGAATTGACCTGCAAATCGCCAAGGAATTACGTGAAAGGAGAGAAGGAGGGCAAGATATGCTTCATTTTGGGAGCCCGAATTATGAATAAGATTAACAAAACAAAGTGGAGATATGAGATCTCAGATCTCCAGCACATGCTCGTGATTTTCCCTTACAAACCACCACGAAGTCTTTATTTATTCCAGTCTTTATTGTGGTAAACTTGAGCTCGTGACAAGAATGAAAACTTGATTTCCTTCATCAGCTAGGGTACATCAGCTGACTTTTCAGCAAGCAATTTTTAAAATGCAACAACTGTGGTTTAATTAATCATTTATTTAAATGATAGACTGATTAGCTGCTTGCAAGCTTCAAACATTTATATACAGCATCATTAATTATTCCCGTTTTTTGACCATCAGTAGTCATTTCTGATCTGAATGACGAAGTCTGCCTGCTTAACGAGGCTCTGAAATTGTTTCTATCCGATATATGATGACACAGTTCATGCGGGGGAAATTCTTATAGCTCACTTCAATAACAACTCAAAAGGCACCGAACCCATAGAAACACAACGCCGAAATCCTTTCCAGAAATGGAGAGCTCACAATTTGCGGGCACACAAACACAGAAAACGCCATTATGTTACGTGATCTTTGTTTCGCACATTTTATCTCGACCACTGATTATGTGAGTCGCTTCACCTCGATTCACTATTCATATATGTCAGTGCCATGGTTCGTTTGCAGTTGCAAACACCCATTAAGCCCCCTTAGGCCATTACCGGATACTGCGGAAACAACCAATCGATATGAGTTGAAAATGGCCAAATATCAGCTTCCAAGCTATTTCAACAACACCAACATAGTTTGTCGTACACATGAGCAAATTTCAAGTTCATCTGTTTCATAAACAAACAACAGCGTTGAGGACACAGGAATTGACGTTTTCTTGCATATCGGAATATAAATAAAAATGCTTTCAGAAGAGGACCTTACTGACTTCATGCGTTACAATTTGCACATTTGCTTGGGATATGGTGGATGGAGGAATGTGTAAACAAATTGGTAAGGACAACTCATTGGCAATGTGATCCACAACATCAACGCAATTCGCAAAGTACACATCCGCCAAACTAGTGCAACCGGTGGTGATGAGTGCGTTGTTTACACGAAACACACCGGTGTTGCATTGCGCACTTTGTTGATGCCTAGTTGAATACCTAAATTAGCTAAGGGCTGCCATCGCAAAATTAATTCATCAAAAAGCGATCATTGACTTTTCATAGCGATCTGTTTTCATGAAAAACTGAAACTTTTCATGGATTAATTTAAAAATTAGCCGTTGTCAGTGGGCAGCTATGCACGCTGCAAAGTACAAGAAAATGTCTGTCATGCCCTTTATGAAGCTTCTGCTCATCACGCGCTCAAAACTTCCCTTTCAACCTTCATCAAGCGCAATTCAATTTACAACATTCGAAAGCTTTAACATTCCCAGTCAGATCCGTAAGTGGGGATTGCAGTCGAGAGTTCGGAGAAAAAAGTGATATTTCCAACTGGAATGCTTGAAGAATATGAATGTAAATACAACGAAAAACTTTTACGTTGATTTTGTGCATCGCTACTAAACAGCAATTGAAAAACGCTCAAATGCACAAAGCATATGACCACTATGACAACTGTGAGCAACAAGAAAACTGAACTTCACGCTTGCATGAAATAGGCAAGAAAAGAAATAAGGTTAAATATGGGGATTGGGAAAACAAAAAAAAATTGACTCAAACATATGGGGAAATCACAATTCACTGTGGCAATTACAGAAAATAATTCATCGACCGATGAATTCAACAGCATGCAGTTGATGGAGATAAAGTCAGATTTGAACGATGGTGTCCAGCTGGATACTTGAAGCAGCTCTGTGCACAACTGTGAGATGTTAATGTACCCCTCATAGAAATGGTTTCAAAAAAACCTCATGCACGTGACCGCTAACCGCAATCCCTATATCCTGTGTACTTCCAATGCAACATTCTACGACAAATATCAGTATGTATCACGTGTGGCGTTCATCGACAATGAATTAATTGGGTTCCATTAGCCGTCAACGAAGTAACTTGCTTAACGCAAAAGAAAGGTAATCGACAGTTGCAACCTAAGCGAGCTGATCAAAAAACATCAGAAGTACTTAAGTATAATGAAATAAAGCGAAATGTGTGCAAACTGATATTTATGAAGCTTGCATATTGAAAATAGAAATACAGAACTTGAAGTGACAGAAATGGATGGATTACTCGCGATAAAGAGGCGAGAAATCGATCACATCATTCAACAGTTCTATAAGAAAACTGTACAACAACAGGCTGCCTATACCTTTATCACACTAAAAAGCGCTTCGCAGGTAATAAACGGAGGCAACACGTGAGAAGTAGGGAAGTAATAGGCATCGAGGAATTAACCCGCAGAAGGAACCACCGGTATCATCGTCGAAGAGGTCGCTGAGCAATACGAACGAGTATCAACAAACTCGTGAGTGTTTCAAACCTGTTCAAAAACTATTATTTCGTCGAAGAAAGCCAATCCAGATAATATATGAAACCGTAGTGAAATATCGCTCCAAGCGACAATCTAGTATATCTCGAGTATTCTCTGCAAAAGACATAGAAGCAAAGTGAACAGATGCAGCATATCGAACAGGCAAATGGGCAAGGATTTAGGCTCAGCAAGTTAAAAAAGGGCAAAATCCACGTGCTTATTACGCTGATCGAAAAAATCAAAGTGAGCAATTTGCCTGTCTTCATATTTACTGTTCGAAGACAATGAAAAAGTTTTCGATTCTGATCAGCCTTCCAGAGACTATGGAAAACTTTACAAGGCGATTTTCGATGATCTCTATCCGTCAAGAAATTCGAAGCATAACAGTGCCTACAACGCTTGTACGCAAACAACAAATATCAACTGAAGTGGAAAGATGAGTAAAATAATGGTGTTGCATTTCCCTACAGCTGTGCGTTGAAAGTCTGCAACTCGTGTTCAATGAGTTGAATTCGCAAAACAAGTTGATGGTGAAAAACTGTCGCATTTTCGATCCACAGATGGCATGATCCTTTAATGTCATACGGTTACAATCAACTCAAGGGAATGATAGGCAAACCTGCAATAAACAATGCGATAGTAAGACTGCGAATAAATAACGATGGATTGGAAGCTGTAGACGCGTGTATTAAAATGCCGAAGGGATATGATGTTGCAATGCATGATGCTTCATGAGACAACGCTCTAAGGCATCCTTCAGGAACAAAAATGTCTATTGCAACGACAAGACGCTAATGAGCTTAGAAAGGAAGATCTCTGATGTGATGGAAGAGTTTTGTGGCCCACGTAAGTCATGTTATTGGCAGTGGTAAAACGAAGAACGAAAAGAATCTCAGCAGGAATCAAACTGCTGCGGAGAAACGACACGAAAGCAAGTGAATGGCGCCTGCGGAGAAACGAAGACGAGGGCTGACTGTACGAAGCAGAAATGAGGAAGTTCATATGGGCAGTAAGAATACTCACAATGAAAAATGATGAATGGACACAGAAAATTAGGAATGGGCGCAACGGATTGGCAAAAAAAAAAAAAAAAAACAGGGGACAAAAAAATGAGTAGTGAGATGCAGCGAACCATTAAAAAGTACAGCCGGAAACAACAGCATCAGAGGAACGTTGGAGTGAGACAAATGGAAGTGATAGGAAGAGACACTTATTCATAACGAGCGCATTGTTGTTCAATTGCAGTAAACGGAGAGCAGCGTCACTTCAAGGAGCGTGCCCTCTGCCACACCGAACAGACTACACTTAGACGGACTGAGCATGAAAATTAAGTTGAGTGAAATTTGCTTTGTAGGTCTCCCGTCATAAAGTTTTCGCCGATAACGTTTATCAAATTTCATCCACATCTCCAAGAGGGGAACCTGCGCTTGTTCTTGGCTTAGCCATAATATCACCTTCACATTTATTTTTAGTTTACCTTACATTGTTCAACATCTGTGAGTCTGTTTCCGTCATTTACTTTCTGTAATCATACTGATTCATGCCATATTGCAGATTTGATTGGAAATGCGCGTGCTTCAATTAGAATATCGGCTCAAGCCTTTGGCAATGGCATTGTTGCTGGAAAAGAAAAAGACGGAAAATTTGAGGAAATTGCTAGCGAATGAGATTAAAAAGCATTCAGACATGGAAATTACGCCCATGTGTGGTTTTCCAAACAGAAAAACTCTTTTTTCTCAACAGTTGCCGCATCTTATTGGCGAAGACTGCATAACATGCCTACGTTATTGAAAAGCACTAGAATATTTCTACTGCTTTGGGAAACGAAACGAAATCATCGAGTATATGTTTAATCCACTCGCATTTTATGCCAAGGGATCGTTTCATAGGGTCTTTTCTGGAAAACAAGTTCTCGATGTTTTATGAATGCTTCTCTTTAAAGTTCGACAAAAAAAACCTACGCTTATGTAAAAATTATGGCAAAAAGCGTACATTTGATGATAATTGTTTTTCAACTATCTCGATTCCATCGCTTGTGTTTGTTCTCCCTCTTCCCTGCCCACTATATAGCATTTCCTGGAGCTGACTTTTTCCTACCAATACCAATGATTATTTGGAACACTATGGGGTCGAATGAAATAACAATTAGATGATGCCTAAGCATAGAAAAAGTAAGCATACAACATCCTCTCAATTATTGGTGCGAATTCACTTTCATAAGATTTTCAAAGAAAGAGCTGCAAACATTTCTTCGAGATATCTAATTTTCGACGACTTCAAATAGAAAAATTCATCGCATTTGAGAAATGGTGACAAAAAATATGAGGAAAAAAACTCGAGCTGAATGTCATTTCCACGTGACCGATTGTTGGAAAAATCGGATCATTGGGGAGCAGATGAATTTGTCTCCAGATTTGAAGGCGCATTCGATTAGAACACGAGAGAACCTCCAGAAAATTAAAAGTTGCTTGAGATGTTTGGTTTAAATGTAACAGTTAAAAAAAGGCATATGTTAGCCTACAAGAATAAGCGAGTCAAAAAGAAGGATGAACAACGTTATTAATGTTTTGGGATTATGTACTGCGGTACTGTTGTGCACGTTGATCTTCTAAGGTGAATAGGATATATGTGGTTTTAGTGAATCTTGCAAGGGTTCATTATGATGATCTGTTTGTTATGCGCGGGCGAGGTGTATGTGCATGTCTGCGCTTATCATGTGCATGTGTGTGTGCGTGTGTATGTTTGTGTATCTATGCGTCTGCGCGTGGAGTGCGTGACATGTGTATGCGTAAATTAGTGCGCGCCTTGCCATCTACGCTTGTGTTTAAGCGCTTTTCCATGTGACGTGCGTGTGCACACGGCCTTTGAGGTGGGGTCGAATTTTACTGTGCGAATTTCTCGAAAATTTTTCTAGCCAAGAGCGATTTCTGTGACTGGAAGGAGTGGAAGAAGCGCTTACCTTGCCGGATTATTTGGCAAGTTTATCCACTCGCTCTTTTTTTAAGTGAAGAGAAATGTGTTTTTGTCATTTCAACAAAAAATGTCGAAATTAAACTAGCTCTCTGTTTGCAAAGCCTGTTTGTTAGTTGCTGGCTTTTCTTCGAATTTCAGGATAATGATGGGGAATTACAGGTGATGATGCATTACAGGTATTTAGACACACATAGTTATTCGAAAAAAACGTTTCCCACAAGATTTTCTCACCTTACTGCACAATATAGAGCACAGATCAGTTGGCGGATTACTTGGACAGGAAAGTGTGTCATCGGTGGGAGAGCGATAGTAAAATCGGCGATTGTCGCTTGGTCAACTGCTAAATTTATCGATGAGACGAAATCGCAGATGCTGAACGGTGGTAAATCGAGCGCAAAAATAATCATGTCAACTATAAAATGTTGCCTACATAAACGAGTGAGTGCGATTGTGCGTTGTTTGAAGTTGGCGATGCCCTAAAATGTATTTCGGCTCGGCGCTAAACACAATGAAACATTGCAGCAAATAATGTGACGTGATGTGTGTTGCAAGTTTGCGCCGTCATAGACGACAATCACATCACACTATGGAATGCAACCTAGTTTTGCAAAGCATCCCAATACCCCATCAACGCCGCCACCGCCTTTACTATGCAAACACGTTCACCGAGCTAAATAAATAAAACACATTTCGTGAAGGTTCGCTGTGACGTTTGCAAGGGATTCAGTCAGATTTTCATCTTCGACACAATCGTTGCAAACTTATGCGTACGTCCGAAAGTGTTTGCAGAGAGCTATAGAAAATTATGAACGAGAAAGAGGAACGAAGCAGATGGAAAAAATAGCTAGAATGGCTTGCTCTCCAGCTATCCGCAAAAGATATTCAGTGCCATTTCGTTTGTCATCTTAACACGGCTCTCTATTCACTTCAATTTAAGCTTATCAATTGAAGCAACCAGTCATCAAAACTATTTATAAATTCGGATCAGTATTGACTAGCGTGGTTTTGTTCATATAATCCGTAGCATATGTACGAGTATAATGTATAAACAATGACGTTAATGCCATTATATGTGACGTTATCAAAGCTTCAGTTGTTATCATATCTTGAAGTGTTTCAATTTTTCCAACTCATCGAAGTCCGCAATAAATAAAACAATCGATACCGATCAACTTTAAATGAGATATGAAAGTGAAGAACGGTTTCAGTTAAGGGAAGCAAAATTAACATTATTATAATTGAGTTATCGAGTACCGACTTTTCGCTATGAGAAAGAAGAGAGCAGAAATATATTCATATGATTTATTTCTTCCTCTCATTAACAATCGAAATTATTGAGTCGACTGTTTTATTTGAACTTTGTATTTCTTTGTTAAATAATTGTTACATATTGTGAAGCGATTGCGTTCAAAGAAATACTGCAACAATTAAGTTATTCAATTGCTCTCTGATCATCCCCAGAATTGAGATTTGCCAGCTTTGCCTTTTTTAAGGGAATAGGAGTGAAATAGCTCAATCAGCATCTTCTGCCTGAACGATGAAACCGCGCAATCATTGAGAGGACACACCAAGGGAGGGGGCATAGGGGGAGGAGGAGGGTTGATGGAGTTATGTGACTGCTATGAGTTTGCCTATTCATATCATATCATTTACCACAACGATGTGAATGGCCTAATAAGGCCAATTTCGCTGTGAACAATAAATTTTGCAAACGAATTAAGCATAAAAGTGTTTTTTTTTTCTAACACCATGTCCCCCTGATCTAAAAATAAATATAGGTTTCGGTAATTTTTAACTGAGGATTAATTCAACTTCAAATGGCAAACAGCACGAGAGATCTTTTAGAAGCGTTACTTAATATTTTTGCATATCGATATAATCCGTTGGAAATGTGGAAAGCGGATGTCCTATCGACTGCCTTATAAACAGAAACTTCTTGATCTTCTCCGTATATCCATTGAAAATGAGTGCATAAATATGGATATTTCTCGAATAGACCTCGTATTGATTGCACTAGCCATTGAATTTTATCGCTATAGACAATGCAATTGGTGAATTAAAAATAAGGCACAGATGAATGAAAGTTTCTCAAATATTTTTCAAATAAGAGGAATATGAAATAGGGTGATACTAACTCCAAAGTTTATCCTATTTCAATGAAGTTTATGAGCGTGATGAGAGAGGCAATTCAATTAAGTGTGGAAACCGCATCCACATATTGTGTAACACGTGCGACCGAATTGAGCTGAAACAATTAGCTCATTAACTAACTGCAACAATCTTGAAAGTTACACAAGCTCAGCAAACGTGTCGTTCACTACTTCTTAAGTTAACGGTTGTATTTGCCAACCATTCAATTTGAAACTGCCGAAATCAACGAAGTACCGCATTGCTTTCATTTCTAATTGGTGGTAAATTTTAACTAACGAAGTTTGTCGAACGTGGAAGCTTATTGATAAACAAAATTTTTCGAGATATGCAGCATTGGAAGCATTTGGGGAGCTCTGAGGCAGCTAAAATTAGATCCTCTCCTCTGCAAAACGGCTACGTTAAACGAGTTTATTGCAGTTATGCAGGTGCCATCTCTTATCAGTGATTATGCTTACTCTCTTCTTTCATTGACTTAAGCGATAAAACAGTGAAAATAGACATCTACTTTTAAAAAAATGGAAATTTTGGTTTTTTCACTTGGGAAACGCTAAAAGAAATTTTTGTGTATATATGCAGTTCTAGTTAATAGTCGGTGATCCTTTAATTTTGGCGAATAAAATTACAACTCGCTAAACTCAAAGCTTTGCAGTGAGTAGCTTCTTTAATAACAATTTTTGGTGCTTTAATGCTTACGATTCTAGTCATTATAAACCGTCTGTGAAGCCTTTTTATTACTAGGAGAAAGGATATTTTCGTCGACAAATATGACAACACCTCTTCCAGACGCTTTCTTTCAAATGCATCTTGATTATGTGATTCTTCCAGGAAACATGCGTCATAGAAAAATAAAAATCCATACGTTGTGCTGATGATGTACGCCTTGCAAAAACCGCTGAAGACTGGACAGATTTTTTCCACGTCAGCTGAAAAAAACGCTCAAACTGTGTGACAATTTGTTTAAAATGTTATAGACGTATCAAATTTTTGAGACTTCATGCACAGTTTACTTATTGTTTTTTCTGATTTTATTCAATGCAATTTTCCTAAGTCGTCAATGCGGGCGTGTTGACCGCAATAACTGTAATTAAAAATAAAAAGATTGAGACTCATAACAGCGGTATCAAATAATACCGAGAGGAGGCAGAAGGTTGCCAATGAGAATTCCACACGTATAATGAGGAAATTAGCTATTAGCTGTTATTTGATAAAATTACACAAATAAAGCTGAAATACTTTCAAATCAGTGCTAAGAAGAAAATACGACTACGGGAAAGGAATAGAATATAGTACGCACAAAAGAGTGACGCGATAAGAGACAACAAATAAGAATGCATGACGGGTGGACGATAGTGCGTATTTATAATCTTCCCGATAAGCTTGGAAGTTACTTATGTGGCTAGCCATAGATTCCACTAGCAAATGTTGACGATAAGAAACTGCTGAGATGAAAGCCCACGGAAAGCAAACAGAAATTCGGATTGGAAGAACAGACAGAAAACAAGCACGATATAAAACTACTTCAGTGTTTAAGTACCACGAAATATTGGAGAGAAATATAAAAGGATGAGAGTTGCGGTGAATCTGAATAACGCGTTTATCGACAGTTCGTTAAAGGCTGTAAGAGATTGTGTTTTTGTGATAAACGAGTTTAGTTTTTTAGCCAACTCTAAGACCCTTTGCTTGAAAAGTTGCGGGACGAAAACGGCCCCACCCATAAAGCTCGACGAACGATAAAATGTTCCTACGAAACACAAAAAACGAGATTACGGCAAAAACACGACGCAGCTGTATTTTCAGCGAGGAATGAATACTCATCTGATAGTGACCTAAGAACGAACAATTCGAGGATGAGACCGAGTTTGGGGCATGATTTGGTCGTCTAGACGAAGAACTTGAGAAAGCATTAGAAGACAACAAAATGCAATTTGCAAAGTGAAGAAAACATCGACAAGCATGAAATGGAATATCGGAATATTGTGGGAGATGGCCGACAAAAGATTTAAGTCAATGTTGAGATCTCGATGAATTTCAGTATTAAGACACTGTGCCACAATTGCGAAAGAACAACGGAATCGTCGTCAAACCTCGAAGACATCTGCAATTCCAGTAAACACAGTAAATCATATGCGATACTACGTACCAGCCAACATTTTTCGAGGAGGTAAAGGCTCATCGACCCGAGGTCTTGTACTGAACCTGCCACATTTGCATGTCCTTCCACTAACTGCCTGCATCCTGTCCTCTCCACATCGCCCAGAATTCTCGAGTTGGTGGTCCTCCTTTCCTTCTTCTCGTTTCGCTGCTTCCATGTCCCCAAAAATATAGACTGGGGAATGCATACTATAAGCATGTAAGAAAGTAATGGACTTGACTTAAATGTTTACAGTCAGTGTGGTTTGCTTCGGAATAATAGTTGGATGAGTGATCATCACACGGTTTGAATAAACTTGTTTACTGTTGGCAATAACAAGTTTATTAAACCTGTAACGTTACAACGACTTACTCACGGCTAATGAGTTGTGCACTGAAAGCGAATAAACACAACAAGGTACGCTATAGCTAGAAAGTGTGTTGCACCTCTCCAGCAAGCATTTAGTGAGGACGGCTGCTTAATGTGGCGTTGCCGATTACGGTCATACGGTGATCTCTGAATAATGAAAGCAAAGTGAGCAATGAGCACCGAAGAGACATTTGACTCTCTCCCCTTCCGGTGAATACGGTATCTGCGAGAGTGAGAGAAGACAGCAGAACACTGCAGAGAGCACACATACGTATACGTGACTTTTCAAAGCGACGAATGCGTCGTGCTATTGTTGTGTTCAACGTGTCGAAACGCTCACATACGCACACGCATATACACACACATACACACTCCAATATCAACGTGCACAGCGTGCGCACTTACGGCTTCTGAAGAGAGTGCAAGTTAGTCAGTGCCGTCGAAAAAAAGACACTAGGAAAGCGCGCCTCGCGTGAGAATGGGCCACTGCGAGAAGCAACGCGCTTTCTTTTGCGGTAGATCGACCACTATACTCAAGAACGTTGGAGTGAATCCCGGCGAAGTAGTCGGGTCTGCGGACCTCTAAACATCTTTTCGAGCTATTATAGATATTTTCGGGATCGCCAGGAGGAGGAATTAAAGATTTGTAGAGCAGGGGATTGGAAGAAGAAAGATTAGGTCCTGAGAAAGGCATCAGGGAGGATCGGATCCTGTAACGGTGCAAGTTGACAGTAGAGGGAATGCTGGGGGAGGGAGCAGTGGAAGTCAAGGAAAACGACATGGAAATGCAAGAGAAATGGATTCGTCGGAGAGATGTGTGGCCAACGGAAAGGAGAACGTTTGTGATAAAGTGAGGGAGCGCACTAGTTAGGACGATCTCAAATTGCAACAACGGAAGTAATGGAAGAATGATCAAAGGACGTGAAAGTACGCATCTGTTCGCGCACTTCTAATAGTGATTTTTTAATACACATCATTAGCAGCATTACGACGTAAAGCACGTTGGAGGTCATATCAAGAAATTGCTTCCTACAGGTTGACTGCCAATTTTTATGGGCGGTAACTAGAAGAATATTAAAGCCCTCTAGAAGTTGTATATTCTAAAAAGAAAACAGGAGGGTTTGCTGCATATCATCATAAGCTGCATTAAAATGATTTGCCCTGATACCTCGCGGATAGAGACTCCGTTTCGGAGAGAAGAAGATAAGTGATTAATCGGCATTTT
Source organism: Ascaris suum (assembly GCA_013433145.1). NCBI lineage: Eukaryota > Metazoa > Nematoda > Chromadorea > Rhabditida > Ascarididae > Ascaris > Ascaris suum. The sequence goes on from CM024175.1 coordinate 5,160,855, forward strand.
GTGGCAGTCGTAGTTGTTTCGAAAATAGTTACCTTTATGAGGGAACTGTCGCTTCAGTACGCTTCTGCTAGTCGAACTCATAGATAGAAACCCTTATTTGATGCGCACAGAGTTGACGTTCACAAATAGCAAGTCAATTTCGCTGATGGTATACACGAATAGTGCAAAAATTGATTTACTCGACGCTTCGACATATCACATCATCATCGTCGGGATAACTACCATGACGAACACAGCGAAGGAAGCAGAAGTCAGATGGGTATCGACTCCATGCCAGAGACAAGCTCGCATAAAAGAATCCCCCTCCCCCTTCCTCCTCCCACTCTTCCCTGCCTTCCTTCGCATTTACTCTTGACGATGGCATCACGCTCAAACATTCAATCAGACAGTTTATTTCCACACTATAGATGTGGTAAATTGCAAAATTAGCTCAACATCCCTCGAAATATTTGCCGAAAAGTGTTGCAGATTATCGCGATACCTGAATAAATTTAAAGGACTTGGATATAAATAAGACAGTCTCGGCTTTTTCCAATCTATAGAAGTCGTCTTCTTTGTGAAACGTTTCGAGATACAATTTCTATTCCCTATGTGTATTAGGGGAGAAGAGTCTTTTATTCAGAAGAGATTTTCCTTACAATTCATGAAGAAGCAATTTAGGGTAAGGGGGAGGAAAGGAGCATCCGTGCGGTACTTCAATAGCTAGGAAATTTTCTATCCTGATGCGGTCTTCTATCTCTCAAAGACAACGCCTTGTTTTCAAGAAACAAGGTCCGTATTGCTTGTTTGGTATAGACAACCTTTATAAGAAATCGCAACTATACGATTAGCGAAAAGATTGCATGCAACTGGAAGCAACTAGTGAGTGAAATGCAAGAAAAGTGAACATCGAAGATGCGACATGCAAGCAAGCTAAAAAAAATGCAAGAATATAGCGGAGGAAAGGTGCATCTTCCTTGCCATTTATACACAGTACGGTCAGTACCCTTAACACGATCAGCGGCCATCAACACCCTTCCGCCACATATAGGCCTGAGGAAATCTGAAAGTGCTAAGATTAAGTGAAGTGAGAGTGAGATGTCAATCCTTAAAAACTGTTGCATACTATGGCAATAGATGCAAAAAAAAGCCACGAACACATGAAAACCAATTACCTTCCGCTTTCACGACGGAGGAGACAGCAAGAATTTTCTTAACTAGAATTTACCAATTAAGAGATTTATTTGGAACTCCACAGGTAAATAATATTATAATGCAAAACGGAAATCGCCATACAAGAATATATCAATCGCACAAAGGAGTCATCAGAGAACAAAACTTAAGCGGAAAGAAATAAAAAATCAAAGACTCATATTAGACCAAATAAGAAGAAGGTGAAAAAAGAAGTGGAGGTATCTACGGTCCCCATAATTCTTCAGGGCGAATATGTTCTTACAATTTCTCTTTACAGCAGAAATAACGTATCGCCTATGTTTTATGAGCGTCGAAAATCATATAATGGCGCCACGAGGCAATTAGAAAAGCAGCCCATTATGCTTCCGACAAAAGTAATCACTACAGGCATAAAGTTATTTATTTACTTATTTATTTATTTGTTTATTCTTTTATTTATTTACTTGTTTATTTATTCATTTATCGCACCTAGTGGGAACAGGAAAATATAGGAAATATTTATTCCTAAGATCTTTTAAAGGGCCTCATAAGCAAATATGATACAGGATCTCATCCCATATCGAATTTCCTATCGCATGTAGTAGTAATCAGAACCACAGACAAGCCAACAGCCTTCGTGACGATATATTACAAAAACGACTACGTAGACAAATAGAATAAATGTAAAGAAATGTGAAAATTGATGATATGATATGCGCTTTTCGTTGCATCCTATTGAACAGCCAGTTTCACAAGCTATGAACGAAATCAAATTGGCGAAATAATGCGTTCCTATTTCGAATGTCCTTATAATCTTTCAGCAAGGAACGTGTTTTTTAAATGAATCGATCCGCGTAAAATGATAGTCCAACTCATATCAAATCCTCTTTCACCAATTTTTTTGGCGGCTATAAATATTTTTAGCGCTTGTTGCTTTCGAAATTAATGGACGGATGTGAATTATACTATACGACACCATCTTATGGTATATATTGCAGCTATCAAACTTTCTGAGTCCAGGTTCAATGATTTCCGAAGCAGAATTATCGCACGGAGAGACAGTAACACGCAAATGTATAAAAATAGATACAGAATAACAGTGCCATAACGAGGTTTTCAGTTGCAAAGTTGCAAAAGAGCGCAACAAGAGGATAACTGAAAGACTCGCTAGAACAACAGTTAATGAGGTTTCTACACTTAACGCGAAAGCTCATTGCACTCAGAGAATAACTTCGCAGGCCAGATCACGAGTGAAGATGAGTCACTCGCTGCTAAGTACATCGAGTGACAGGAACTTTAACCAAGTGCAAGCGCCCATTGAAATTAAAAACAAGAACGTTTAAAGATGCAAAAAGTCGCTCGAATGAGGTGATACTAAGGAAAGTTTTCGGTGAAAAGTGGCTGCAGTGGGCATCTACGAGTTTAGGTTGGACTATGGTCACCATCAGATGAAGCTGAGTGATACGCTTTCATAATGAGCCTTGGAGACTTCTCTCACTTTGTCCCAGCGTCAGCACCTTTGTTGATCTTCGACGCCTTCAGCTAAAAATAACAAAGAGACGCGTATGAGAAGGCGTTAACGCAACCGCAACGGCACAGCAACAACATGGGCAACGGCGACGCACTTTTAGCAACAAAAAAACTGCAGCTGCGACGATGCGGACAGCGTGCAGCTGTGTGCGCATAGGACGCAGGCCAGCAAACAAGCAGACGAGAGTCTATGCGTCGTCAGCTATTGTCACATCAATGTGAGCTCCGGAGGTCGGAAGAACTACGCACGAGAAGAACCAGCCAGAGAAAGAAACGAAGAAAGAGCATAAGCCCCACAGAAAGCTGGCAAAAAAAAGCTCAAAAAAACGTTCGTATCACACAAAACGCAGCACTTTGCGCATGTTCGATGCCCGAACGCGATCAATACTTGTGAGCTACACGCTGTTATGAGCAGCTGCACCCACGCGTACATTGGGAGTGCCCCATTAGGTAGGGGTATTTTCGCGTAGTACTTTAACTATTTCCGCCGCACTGCCTTTTATGGGTCCTTTTGAAATACTGCATCAGTCTGCTTGAACCTTGTCGGAATGTTGTTGTGTTGAAGAAACGTTGCTACAGCCAAACTCATGTTTACTGCTTTCTTGTGAATTTGGGTATACTCTATTTGCGAGTTGGGAATGAACTCGGACTGGCGTTCTGCACAGGATTGGACTATTATTGGAAACTCTAAGGGCAGAGTATCTTCGATGAAACAAACGGCACGGTTTTGTAGTCAAGGCTCGTGGCCCGAAGAGAATAAGGGCAAAACTTAAATGGCTTCGATGGACGAAACATCCCGGCTCGAGCCCTGGCCGCCACCTCCCGAGGCAGGACTGCTTCCGGGACCGAGAGAGTAGAAATGTGGGATCACGCTTATTAAAGAGAGAATTGCTTTTACGGACCTTCGAATGATAGAGTGTTTCGAACTAGCCTTAGGGGCCGGGTAGAGGAGCAATGACTCAATTATAGCTTTGAAATATGGGAGTTTATGAAGGGCAGGGAGCACTCATGGGTCTTTCAAAGGAAGGATGTTGCCAGCGAAGATTGTAGGCTTGATCGTTCTGTTTTAATCACCAGAAATGTTGCTGAAGGAAATGGCCTTAGTAAGAGTACCTGGGGCGGACAGATAATTGAGCAATTTGACAATTGCAAGTGAAGCTGCCATATCACATGGTTAGAGACACAGCATCGTGACGATGAATTTATTCTAGTATGGAGAGGCGAGAAACCTGCCTGCAGTTGCTTCATTCTCTCTTTCTCCCCACTCGCAATCCCTGACCTATTTGCAGTGGCTTCATCGTTGAGAGACTTATTTTGCCGCAATTAAATGAAGACAATTTGCAAATGGCGATAAAAATGGCAAATTCAGTCAGCGGTATAATGCGGCGAATAACCGTATTCATTTGCAATAAAGACTACGTGATTACAGACATGAAGATTTGAGTTATAAGGAGAATGCGTGTGAGGAAAGAACGCGACAAGGAGGGGTGCATAACGATGGGGACGTTCGCTTAAAGTGCGCTGCGACAGTCGGGTAGAGCACCACTCACGAGATGATTATTTTTGAAGGGTTGTTTTGTTGCAATAGTGCATCAAAGATTGCCGAACGCAAACCGCCTGGCTGCACTTTCGCTTGGCAGCCACAGTCGTTCAACGCATGTCTCAACAATGTATGCCTCGAAAGCACTAACCGTTGCACTAGCAATCGTAGCTCTTAGACATGACGCAAAGTCTCTATTGAAAGCATAGATGCTCGGTGAAGAATATTTTCCACTGATATTAGTGTGATGAAAGGCTAAGGTTGGAGAGGAGGGATAACGAGCGTCTATCATTTTACGGCATCATAATTCAAGAATTCTTCTGCAGAGTCGAAGGAGCATATGTAGAGGCTAATCTGCCAGTCTCATATATGCTATAGAAGAAAATAGGCTCTCCTAAACTCCATGACTTACCATGTAAGTCAAAAGAAAAGGGCTGAAATCAGTTGGTGCAAAAATAACCGACTTTTTTTGCTGTAAAACGAGTAGGGGAACTGTTGCAAATAATTTTCGAACATAATTACGGAAGGTGACGGCGATTCTTTGTTTTTTTTTTGGTGGAAAACTAGGAAGCGCATACATTCACCGCCACCTACAAGTGTTAAAACCATTTTGAAAAAAGTAGAAAACCAAAAAGCGAAATTGCGCTGTGCACAAAGTCGCAAAATATAGCGAAGGTGATTTGTGGCAGCCTATCCATTTGGAGTTTCGTGCACTGCAAGCTTTGGTTGAATAACGATGGAGCTTATATGTGACCTTTTACATCCATAAGATAATGGCATCAAACGCTTGGAGACTTGCATGTTCAGGGCCATAACGGCAGATCAGATGGGCTTTCTACAAGACGATACATAAGAAGTTTACAGCAAAACCTCAGAGGATAATCATTTAAATTTATGAAGCGTTTAACATGTGAATGAATATGAGGATCCAATAAGCAAATGCATTCCGAATCACTCTAATGCGGGCAATTTAAAGCACCTCTACGCTCATACAACTACCGCATTGACGATTAAAGCATCAGTCTCAAAGAAATTTCCTTGTGAAATTTGTCTCAATATTGGTTAAACGTCGTCAATTTTCTCAGGCGAGATCGTCGATTATGCGCAATCGTAGTCAGGCGCACGGTAAGCTTTGTTGTTCTATGCATGTCGTTCATTCGGCCTTTTCGGGTTTTATACTTGATCGTGTGTTTTCAGTTTTGGATGACCTTTCTCGTGCCCTATGATTTCGATTTCGCACAACATTCCAGTAATGTTGTGCGAAATGATATAAACTATATTTACATGATGCTAAAGTAGAGGCACTCGCCTGAATCCATATGGAAATCAATACTATGCACGTATGGTATGGCGAGGTCTAAATCTCACCACATATGGAAAATAATTATTTTTTGATGACGGAAAGTAGCGTGAGGGAAAAGAGAAGCTGAGAAAGGAGCAATTCTATGAAGCGAACTCTAGCTGATGCTTTAACTCAAGGCAAAGTTCTTGCATTAAAGACGATGAACTTTGACATTCCAAATTGTTTTTCGTAAAGAACACTCGAGTGCATCCTGCTGGCAATAAAGATGCCTCAGTACTCCTGCTGGCACGTCACTTTGATGCAGTTTTGCTTTCAATTATCGCCAGCTAAAGCGCACTTTTCGTAAATGCTCGCGTAGCATATAAATTCGTTTGCAATATTTCGTGAACATCACTCTCGTAAGAACCTCATTGCTGAAGCATATGAAATGATGAATAAAAGAAGATACGAACAGAAATGAATTGAAGCATATTTCTGTCCTGGAAGGAACGAGTAAAATTCCTCAGCATTTCTTTTTGAAGCATTAGCCCTTCGTTTAACAGTGCAGAGCAATATTTTCTAGCTAATAGACAAGAAACTGCGTGTATATGAGCCTCTATAACAGAACAATATATGCTAACATAAAGCAGAGTTGTGTTTTAATTTCTGATGCAGTTACAAGATGTGTTTTGGGTGCACGATAGAAACAAGAGATAAATTTCTTTTCTATAGCAAATTGATGGTTAGGGAATAAATATGTTCCTCAACGCTATCGCAGAACACTCACATATCTCAATATAAGACACCGATTACGATGAGAGAATAATAAGAACAACACGAAACTCAATCGATGCTCATAACAGACATTTATTTCTTGTTGCATTGCCGTCATAACTCATAAGCTTAACGTCGAAGGTAAATTCAACATTGTCAATATGAATGTAACATTGCTGACACTAAATGACAGTCCAAATGTGTCTTTACATCGTAGTTGTATGAGTCGGTTGAAATAAAAGTTCGCAAGAAAAATTCATGAAAATAGAGAAGAAATATTGCTGATTAGCATTGCAATGCAAATATTTGCGTGTTTTATATTGACAGCGTAATAGCATCTTAAGAGTTGTTATTGCGTTGTGTTAAGAGATGCATCAACTCTTTAAAATTATCAGATTTTCTACAGTGGAAAATGTTTTATGGGCAGATATTGCTTTACACTTGTTTCTATCTACCGAGGGAATATTCTGTAGCTGACCATGCAAATTTTGATAGGATGTGCACGAAAGGTGCTTGAAGGATGCATGAAAGTATGATGCAGTTTATCGCGGCAAATAATCCATGTGAGCCACCAGCATATTTCGTAGGAGAGATCTTAGTAGCGCCATTAGCGAAAAATCAAAGGGAGTAGAAGCTGAAAATGTAAGAGAGACGGAAAATCACAACCGAACTTATCCGATATGTCCATATGTATATGAACAGCAGCAGCACCGATAGCTCAGCAGACTGACTGATGTGGCTTAGTATTTTATAGGTTTGTTTGAGTTTTGCTATCATGATATCTTCTTGAAAATCTCACCAAAATAAAAACATTACCATCAAATTGCTCACTAGAATGGCAAATCTTTAAAAAAATAGAACTATGCGGCAATAAAAACGTCAAAATCATATCACCACCTACCTCTGATAGGAGTAGACTCTCGTCTAGGAGCAATCAAAATTCATACATTCTAAAGGAGATGTTAGAGCGCGACATAATGTGAGGTACTTAGTAGATTAATCAAAACCACCTATCAACAGTTGTGGTATTCTTATTGCCGGCTTCATAACAAAGCCCCATACTGCCAAAAGTATTTTGCTCTCAGACGTTCCCTTTTAGTTGTCTTGTGATTAGAAAGTAAGTGAAGCGTTTAATCTGCATTCCCCATCACACAGCTTCACTTTAAAAAATTCGAATAAAAAGAGCATATTTGGGATCACCGAAATGTGCCCCAACATATAAGCGCATGCGATTGAGATTGTGCACGACTAAGCCACGCGTGTTTTTCAGCATTGCTGCATTCGATGAAATTGGATGCGAAAAAGGACGATGGAATGCTCGAAGATTATGAATGTTATATAGACGTTTGAGAGACACTTACACAATGTGCGTTAAGCAAACGCTTTGTACGTTTAGCAGGCATTTATATGAATCAATGCTGGAAGCAGATGCTATATATTGCACGCTCGAAGCATCCCATCCAAAAATAGAATTGTTTATGAGGTTGTGAAGACATAAGAAGCAAGTGACAAATCGTCTGAAGGCCTGTGGAAGATGTGTTTGCAGCTGATAAGAAAATCACACTGCTGTGGAAGATGTAACGCTCAGAGGCAATACTTGTCAGAATACAATCGTGGTTATTGCTGGTGTGCTTGTACAAGTGGATTAATATTGTCGCATAGACTTTTTACCTATTTCCAGTTGCAAAGCGTCAGTTTCAGTCTGGGAGATCACCTAGACCACGATTACGAAGTTTGATTAATGACAACTGCCTTGTTGATCAACAAGGCAAGTCGATTGCCTCGTTGAATTGAAAACGTTTCTAATGACATTCTCCTCGAGATTCACGTCCACAGAGAATGGTAATGACTTTGAGCATTGATCAGGCAAAATAACTCTTTCGTTGTGTAAAACGATTCATTCGTCGAGGTGGCTGGCTTTAATTATAAAGATTTCCTAGATCGCCCCTGCTTCCAGAAATTTTGAGCATATCAGTATCGTTTCTAGAACTGCAGTGGAACAGACAATTGACCTGGAAAACTAGCGCATTGAAGTAATGAAATCTCACACAGAGCAAATAAGGCATGAATATTTAGTGGTACTTCTCAGTAATTGCAATAGACGCCGGATGAATAAACTTTTGGCAATCTATGATTCGTAGGGCGCACAAATTCTATCCATCGTTAATGATCTCAAGTGATAAAGCAATTTAGCACACCGGTTCTTCGATAAGCATGTGCTACAAAAGTTGTTCATTGCAGTTCAGCAATAAATCGCATCTAATGTGTGAGGAAATCTTCAGCATAGGCATTAATTAGCGACGCGGAGTGTGCATACATGCTCACTTTTTGCGTCGACTGCACATGGAGTCAGAAATAAAGACGTGCAATTATGCTTAAGGGAAACTCTCTGTGAAAGCTGCTTGTATGTTTCCGAGAAGGAAGTTTCTATCTATCTGGAATCATTTCTTAATCTTTTCTAAACGAGTTCCATGACGGTGTAGACCTTCAACCGATATGCGAATAAATGCTATACTGATTGCAGTGCACACTGAGCTCTATGAGGACGTTATATTTGTGTCTAAGAAGAAAATTATGAAAGCAGCAGTTGCTAAAGAATCAACTGCGTTACAAAAATTTCAGCAAACTTTCGCAGCGTCAATGAAAATATTCAAAATTTTCTCGCTGCGAGTTTCCATGATGAAGTTCCCTCGTTTTCTCAACGCCTCGCGCTAGGAATTTCTGAGGCACACCAGTGTCCTAATACAGTCGTCTAAGTGACGGATTTCCCTGATCAAGTGCATCTTGGTGCCAAAATTCTGGATACCACTTCCTATGGGAAATACGTCTTAGCATGTGGCGCGAATGATCAGCAGCCTAAGTTTCTAAGCGCCTTCATCCCAGCGACTGCGCCACCTTGTTTGATAGTAAAACTGTACTTTCATATATCAGTCCACATCGCTCTACTGTTGTCTGTTCAATGTAGAGTAAATAGTTCATTAACAGTATCTAATCCTTGTAAACTTCAGTATCATCCAACAAACTTGTAATGGTTTATTTTATTTTTTGATGTTTTTCTGCAATACATGTATAATTCCGTTGATGCGGTTGAAATTTTGCATGAAACGAGATCTCTTCATGAGTCCATAATATGACTGAGTAAACCGACTACAAATATGCATTGATGAATTTATGGAATCCCAAAAAGTACTGTGTGAAAAAGTTCAGTAACATTACTAGTAAAGAAATCATCAAAAAGTGCTGTATTATGTCAGCAAGTCCAACAGAGCATTGTTATTTTTTAGGCACTGCATGTTTGTGGCACTTTTTTCCTGCATTTTTTAAAACCAGTTCTCTAACACACCGTTATTTATGACGAAAAGCGTTGTTTGCATTCCGACATCACGAGCATATGAAATTTGTGTATACAAAACACTTATTACCTCTAATGCCATAATGACGGTTATTACAGCAATTTGAAAATATTATTCCGATATATCCGCAGTCACCTTTTTTTATCATGCAGAACGTTGAGCCTATCGTGTAAAACCTTCCAATTTCACCAAATTCAATTTCTCTCCTGTACAACGATAACAACCATAGCAGCATTCCAACGATGAAATGAACAAAACCCGTTTTTCAGCGCAAACAATGATGCTCTTATTGCAATGCTATATGTTGATTATGGCACCGGAGAGCCAACTCCAGATATTTACTTCTGATCCAGCACTGCAGTGATCACATTTAATCGTACAGTTGATTCTCGTTTGTTGTTCATTTCATAATGTCATTGGTCGACTTATGTGATCTTGTGCCGACCTGGTCGATATCTGGAGCTTATATAAGTCGGGCTTCGGGCCGTTTGTTTGTCTTTGGTTCTACCGTGTATGGGGGCTGTGGTGCTCCCTCACAAACTGCTTATATCTTGCTTGTGCTCTTGCACATCAGCATCGAAAGACGGTTATCGGCTCCACGCTCTGCCTAAATTCCGTCCCCTCTATGCCGTAACTGCCAGTCAAAATATGAATCAGGCTGCCATACAAATACCTGCAAAATTTGCCCGATCGCTTATAAACCTGATTCCCAGAGAGACTGCAGATGTATTAACATATTCGAGATTGCAGCAAACGTGGAAGATTGACCGCCTTATATGAATATTGGTCAGCATGACCAAAAACAGGTGCACAAGGTCTGCCCTTCTGACTAAAGCTTACAGTGGCTTTATTGCTGATGCAGTATTAATACACCATAGTGGCATGTTGTAAAGAACCCAGCTCACATCAATATAGTTACCTGTAGGTCGTGTGGCTTGTGCTGATAAACTGAGGTATTCACAGTTGACTGTCAACTTGATGCTGTTCCACGCACCAATCACTGTCTTTCAGAAAGGTTTTCTACATTAAACGAGTTTTCATATTCTGAAAACTATAATGCTAACGTCTAAGATGCTACGGCTTTTCGATTCCCAACCTTGGGTGATGGTCTGAGCAATTTTTGGTTGAGGTAACCAGTTTCATGCATTTCCTCCGGCAACCGACTCTTTCACTTCAGTCGTGCAGCAATAACGTCAAACCTACGTCGTCCTTGGTCAATATTTGAAGTGAATTTAGTTGACAGACGCGTCCCTGTGATATTCTGCTTCTGGCTCTCACTCAAACCGATACGACGCTATGCGTGTTGCTGCCAAACACTACCGCGAGCGTGCCCGAGGCGTTTTTCCACTGAAAAAAAGCGTTGCAACGCGCTTGCCAAAGTGTGCGAAAGGATATTGACAATTTCTGCGCCACAAATGTGCAGCATTTTCCACTTAGTGGGGACCAGTTTGCTTGGAGTGTTCTGCATTTCTGGCAGCTGCGAGTAATGCTCTTAAAAGCTCGTAAAAACGCCTGGAGTAATATAAAACAATGTCATAGCTCATTGAAATCAGGCTACTCTAAACAGATAGTTGTGATTCAGTGACCTTACAGCGTGCATCATAGTAACCGAGTTCAAAAGACATAGTGCAGGCTCAGTTAAACTCGGCGGCGAAAGTCGGTCAGATATTCCGGAAGACTTTAGCATCTCATTGAACAGGATGCCGTGCTGAACGTTGAAGCAGGAGATTTTTTTTCTCAAGAGAATCGCGTTATGCGCGTCAAAGCCAGGTCGTGCTTCAGATTTGCAAAAACCGACCAGCTTTCTGTGCTTCGTTGTGGAGAGTGAGGGCTTGTGGAGGACAGATTGCTTCCTGTTCCGCCCCCACCTCCCCTCCCCCTCAACTCCTGATGACATGAACGAGTTTTGAATGAGCATGAAATGGTATCCGGATCACAATGAGAACAAAACGATTGCTGTGTGGCACACAGCATTTCTTAACTTTTGGCAGCTCCTCCGTCCCGTTTCAGCCATCATCGAATGCCGAACGAAGTCTTTGACTGCTGTAATGATGATATTGTTTAATGTTGACCGTAATTTGTAATTGAGGCAATCTTCAAGAAAACACAAGTTGCACTTTTGCATAACCATAACTTCAAGGTCCTCGTTCCTGCAGCATTTTGTTATACTTGGAATAATTTAAACTCATGCGTTCTTTCCACTGCTGCTACCTTTATTATTGGAACAACCTCTCATTTCCCGCTCACTGGTGTTCATGCCCCTTTCGTTGAAGACCAGTTTTGTTGCAGGCGCAGCCATCACAAGAATAAGAACTATTCTTGCATTCTCAAGTGGAAAAATCCTCAGAGCGAACTGCATTTAGCGCACTACAGTACGATGCTACATAACTCACACCTGCGACGGAGCAGTTGCTTTGTGTGTGCATGGCCACCCTGCTGCCACATTCATAAAGTTACAGCTATTGAACTGAGAGCCACGCTCTATGCTAATTCTTCGTGCACCGCAGTAGAACGCAGCCGTTTTTCGCTTATTTTGCCGATCAAACTACACCTGCTCCTCCTCCTTCTCCACACTCCTTTACTTTTCCTTCTTCCTCCCCATCCTTTCCTTCTCCACCTCCTCACCTCCAAATTTCTGAATATTTCAGTGATCGCTACCAAATAATGGCTCAATCTTTTCTAGCGAAATGTGTTATCGACTTTCGAGCCTAGGCCTCATTATTTAACTCTTGACTTCAGACTGCACGATTGGTTGGGAGTGGGCTTCGATCAGACTTCTTGGCTCCGGCCAACCAGGTTATTCTGCCTATGGCCTTCACATGGATGATGGCAGTTAAGTAAGTCCGAGACCTCCTCTTAAGCAGGACATCGTCAGAATCCGACCAGTCAACATCAGTATGAGAATTGATGTGACTTTACAATTTCTCCTCCTAAACTGAAGCGGGAGCGATATTTATTTGTAAGGGAAGCATCGTTGATTCAGAGAATACAAAAGACTCATTATTTTATCACAATGTGTGGCTTGTTATTTGGCAAATCGTTAGGATTCACCTCATGCATTGTTAAATTGATTAGCAAGCTTAATGAAAGATGCTTTTTCCAATGAGCCGCAAACGATGAGCTTTAGTCTGACTCAGTGGAACATTGACGGCAATAAAAATTGTCCATTTTCCGATGAATTCTCTCTGGAGTTCCCGAAATGCGCGGTTCGTTTCTCTATTTATAAATCACTTTTCACTACTTGTTTGTCACACAATTCTGATAATTTCTCCAAGTTCTCTGAATTCCCACAACTCTACCTAATCAGGGGAAGGGGGGCTGAGAAGGAATGAGTCCATATATGAAATTCGATGCGAGTCGTTCTCACCTTTTCCACCGTCGTCAAACAGCTCCACTAAATTGCTAATGTTTGACACAGATATTTTAATATTGCATAAACAATCACCGCAGTAAAAGATTATAATCTGCATAGCGGAAGACGAGTTCTCTTTTTCACTACATTTCTGCTCGCAAAAACTGCCGAACCCGCCGCAGTCAACACATTCAAAAATCACTGAATGGCAAATACCTCAAGACATCACCGCAAGCCAAAGAAATGTTAGCTTTTCGCCATTCGCAAACTGGTTGAAAGCGCCTGAATGCAACTTTTGCGTACTCTCCGACATCAACGACAAATCGCTTCCTCTCACGTCTCCTATAACACTTTCAATCACTAAGCACGCGCGCACTGACGGTGAATACGAGGAGATGAACGCCAGCCGAGCGGTTTACTGCTCACTTTAAAATTTGCCTGTCAAACTTGAGTAAATCTCAGCGGCTGCCTTTATGACCCGAAACCTTTGCTGCTCCTGACAGTCGAAAAAATTCCCTCAGCTCATCTGGAGCTTTCATTGGAAGTTACCTGAAATCACAGACTCGAAAACTCGAACTACTACTGCCTAATACCGATTGAAAACCGTGCATTTGGTTTCAATTAGAGACTGCGTTTTCCAATGCGGTACTGTCCACGTACTTAGAAAACGGCGATAAAATGCTTTGTTTAATGCGTTGTTTCCCGTGATCTACCAGCAGCGACAGTAGATGGCTATCTTCACTGAAATAGCAACCTTATCTTTGTTTGGAACATAATCGAAGATGCTACTCGAGAATGCGCATAAATATGTGCAGCTGTTTATGGACATCACAAACACATCGAAGATTATCACAATTATTCGAGCCTGTTGAAAGAGTTTTGCGGCAATTGGGAGGTCTTGATGAAAATCTTGATCATGACATAAATTCTTGCGGAAAATTTATTACCATCGGTCATTGAACGAATTGCATGCCACAAGCAAGACACTGGTGATTGGAACAAGCGGAAGTGGGAACTGCGAGTTGTAGGTCGGAGCGAAACGAGAGTCTGTGAAAATGGACGTGATATTATTAACGACAAGGTTCCTAATATTTCACGTGAATATTCTCGTGAGCACGATCATCCCACCGGTGCTCGAGAGTCCAAATAGTGCAAAAGATGCAAGGGATACGGGATATTAAAAGTTTTTTTAGCATCATAGCTACTTCACATGAAATTTTTTTGTACTGTCGATACAGTGGATCGGAAGAAGTGCACTGAAGGTGTCAACGATCTTTCGGCTCTGTTATGCCAAGCAGCGCTTCATGATAACTTTACGCACTATCTAAATGTCGTCATGGAAAAGAAAGAAATTTCTTTTGAAATACGAGACAACCCGTTTGTCAATTATACTTCAATCAACGGTCATCGCAGTAATACTTCTGAAGGCTTGTTGATATTTTTTAAAAGGTATTGTTGCTAGACGCTTAAAATTCACCACCGCTTAATGCATAATAATGATGATAGGGATACTAAAATTGAAATATATTCGTTTGGAAAAAGTATATAAATATTTCAAATGTGTTTTAAGATATGGAAAACAAGAGTGCTGAAGATTATTGCAAATTAAACGCGAAATTGAAAACGAATTGTCATGCTTCGTGCGCTTGGGACTAAAAAATATTGATCACAATCTTATGTTTTCAAAAAATATTTTGACACGAATATGGAAATGACTGCAGGGTGCAGTTAAATGCTTCTCGAGACCGCTCAACTGTCTAAAGCATTTTAAGCACAGTAAAGCAACGGACGGTTTATGCAAAAGTTCTCGATTTCTTAATGAGGTTTCACGTGAAGATCGCAAATGTTTCATCCCATAATTTTCGTAGCATCCTTTCCAGTATGTAATCACGGTACATTTATGGGATCGAAATAAAACGACAAATGTAGTAATACGTTCGAAATTGCATTGAAATTAAGCTGCTTAAAAATAAAGCATATCTTAATATGCATCTATATACAGAATGACCCATAACAAACTTAACGACATGAAAAGGATATCAGAATAAAGAAGTATAAATAGTTCGAATACTTTTCGAAAAATAACAATCAAGAGGATAAGAACTTAATTAACCAATGAATAAATTAACGGTCACTATCAGCAACTGCTCAATGATCATAAACATTATGCATATAGTTACTATGAAAGCATTTTATGCCACTGCATTTGGTGATAATCTGATAGCTTAACGTTCGCTGCAAAAAGTTATATAGCGCTAATATATATAAAATAACTTGGAAGTGGCATTTACTCTAAATTTCGGAAATCTTCTAGTAGTGTAGTAGCATATGACAAACTAACAACAAAAAGTTTTGCAGATTCTTCCCTCAAAATCGAAGAAGTGAAAGGGAAAATGTCAAATTTGAACTTCATAAACTGTGCAGAAATCTGCACACATTCGTACAAATTGCACGAGACAGAAAATGCTCATTCAACTAGCTCTTATTTGCTCTGCACAACAATTCGCTGTACTTACTTCAAATGATCACATTAAAACCTGCTTCAACATTGCACATCAAAATTACCTTAAAGAATCATCATTATATCCTCAAGGACATAAAAAACATTAGAAACTTTTAACAAGCCTAACGGAAATATAAAACTGGCTGCTGATGAGGGCTTTTTCCTATCACTTGCAACACCTTAGAGTGAAGAAACTATTTCAGCAACTGCGTACTAAAGTGATTCTTGAAAGGCGTATTAAAGACTCATATTTCTATTTTGTATAGGCGTGTTGAGGTACAGAAATTAGAAAACTCTTAAAGGCGTACGCCATTAATGGGCACCATTCATTAATCGTTGTGCGAAAGAACATTGCGTTGTTAAGCAATGCAGAAATAGCAGCATCTTCATTTTGAAATGCTCCAAAGTTTTGAATCTTAATATTGTTTGTTGCCATAGATGATCTTCTCCCGTTTCTGAATGCGATCATTACATAAAAGCGTAAGAGAAACATATGGCAGTTAGTTGGAAATTAATAATATGTTTGCACGAAGTAATGCCGATTTCGCATGTGCAATTTGACGTGTTTCTGATAAGAGTGTGAAAAATTGGTGCATTTGAGAGAAGATAACAATTCGGTTTCGAAGGGAAAAATGTGAAGCGTGAAAAAAACCCCCTTCAACTTTATTTATAAAGAGCAAATATGGAATAATCGGATACTAAAAAAAATTCGCTTCAAGAGAAACCATTTTAGTGAGAAGCGCAGCAAGCCATCCGCTATTAATAAGAATATGAGTTTCAGCAACTAATGAAAACAGAGAAGATTTTTTTTAAACATATGAAACATGTAAACTTCATCGTAGGCATGTGAAATTCGAATAATTTTTTTCCGCCGTCACTATTCAGTTCACGATGACAGACACTTCGTTGTAGGCGATCTTACTTTCAGTTCTTTACATTCTCTACAAGAGAGTATGAGGAAATGGAAGCAGTTTTTATGCGTTGAAAAGTCACCTTCTTATGTATCACCAGTCGTCGCTTACCTCCCAGAAGCAACCGATCAACGAGGATAACGACGCCACTTCTGCTGATTCATCAGTTGAGTATGCTGTTCTACACCATTGAACCATAGGTCAAGCTACGGCGCTTGCTATGTCCACAACAGCGTTTTCCACATCCACGACCGCATATCAGTTATATGCCTTTCCGCTTTTCTTTCAAACAGTTTTCCTTCAAATTCCGACTATTCGTTCTTCCCACACATAACCTTTTTACCTTCCGCAGAGTGAACTCATTCATTTGGATTCTGTTGCTACCCGTTTTATTATCTCATTTAACGTTACTTATTGTTTTTCCACTGCTCATGAAGATTGTACATAATCGCTCAGATGGATTATCCGCACCTCAGTGAAGGTAAAATTCAAACTCGTAACTACGAACGTCCATCCAAAGGCAGTGACCGGAACAGATTGCCCTGAATCTACTTCACTACCTTCCTTTTAATGCATCAATGTCACTTAACGCTATCGGCGGCTGTGAGTACGAGCACTTCCTTTCTTAGGATTCTCCTTAGGAACGCTGCTTAAGGCATGACATGCACGCTTCGAATAGTCATTCGTAGGCACATTTTCTCTTCATATTCATCCTACATCCGTTGCAGAACTATTTTAGCAAAAATTGCTTTGCACAGGTTGACTCAAACAGTGTTGTGCTGAAAGTCGCATTGAACAGTTATCCTCAGCGAATCCGCGTGGATCTGAAAAGCGCGAAGAGCTAGCAAATTTTATTCACTTTTTTATTCTTGCAAAAGCTTATTCGTTTATTAGGCAGTGCAAGAGTTCAACACTCCTCCTTGTTTCGAATGAGGTATGTAAACAACTTCAAATTTCCGAGATGGGAGATATCGCTATTCGAAGGTAGTTAGGCAAAACGCATTCCGGAATGGAGAAGGCGCCGGTGTTACCGAAAGGCGTTCCTTTAGAAACTATTTCTGGATGACTTCTCTTTAAAATGATGGGCTGATTCCCTTGTAAATTGGGGCAAACAAGCGCAAATCACAACGACAAAGAAGTCAACTATTTATTTTGCATAGCCTCAACAGCTTCCCACACATTCCTTCGAAGCAAAAGCGTTAAAAAGCACTTTAAACTTGTCGACTGCTTAGAAGGAAACGTTATTTGCGTATTGGCTGATATTAAAATGAGTTCGCATGTGCACATTCGCATGATAAACGATACTTTATGCACACACTGACGAAACCTTTCATCGGTTGATTGAATTCATGTTCCGCTTCTATTTACTCGTCGATGCGGTGAAGAGATAAGTAGAAGGGAGCTCTCATCGTTGCAATGGTCATCTGTTGATGACATATGGTTTTATTACTCACAGTCAAGTTGATAGATTGAAAAAAGTTTCTCAGTTCCCAATTTCAATGCATGCTTTTTCTAATGAACTTTACCGTCTCCAAGGTCTCAAAATTTTGCCGAAGTTCCTCCTCTAAATAATAATTTGCGAAATTCCTAGTCTTTTTTACATGCCAGGATACCTTTGCACCAAGAGAAAGAAGCGGGAGGCGGTGAGGACAACCAAACGAAATGCTTCAGGCTGAAAACGGACCAAAGGCGGTGATTGGAGGCCACAATCCTTTGAAAGCCGAACGTGTTTCAAAAATTTCGATCAACATTTCCACTCAGTGCGGCTGAAATTTCCATACGCCACAGAAAACTTCATGCTAGCTTGGCGAATCTAGATACGCCTTATAGCTCCATGAAGTGCACGCATTAATTTGAAGCTAATCCCTGAAGTTAACCGTGTGCCCTTTATCGTAGCCAAAAGGTCATAAAAATTTAGTCCATTAAGATTGCCATGCATAAATTCGTAGCATTTTCAAACAGTTCGATAGGCTTCTTTTCGGGCATTGCGCTTAACATTGATTTAGGTACCACCTTCCGCATTAGTTTTGTGGTAGGAAGAAGTCTCATAAAAAACGGCCTACTCAGCGAGTTTCCGTTCTTGTTCGTTGTGCAGAAATCGAACACTACTCGTTGCTCTGACGATTATTTTTGTATAATGAACGCGGTTTGATGCATAGTGTGTGAGGCGATCGAATCCTTCCATTCTCACGGAGTCTCCTCAGTAATGAGCAGTTCCTTTTGTTGCTTGAAAGCGCTGTCGTACTGTTTTCGCTGCATTGGATCCCTCCCTCCTGGTTCTTTCGGTAGGCGATTTATGTCATCCCAAGCACAAACCGAAGTTGTACATGAACATAGCTTTTGCCGTCTCTCAAGGCCAACTGATGTGCTGCCGACCGTCCCAATCACATCCTCTCGCTCTCAAGAACTCTTCCACTACCTGTACATCCAGTATCTCTGTGCTCGGTACTTATATGCGTCTTTCCTTCAGGTTCCAACGCTGGCCGTGTCTTTGCCAGTAGGATTTTTCTGTTCGGGAGGTTATGGCTCTCAAACCTCCGTCGCCAATGG
The DNA here is from genome assembly GCA_013433145.1 of Ascaris suum. NCBI lineage: Eukaryota > Metazoa > Nematoda > Chromadorea > Rhabditida > Ascarididae > Ascaris > Ascaris suum. The sequence continues at coordinate 5,179,802 of CM024175.1, forward strand.
TTGCAGTGTCCAAGTGTACGAGTACACCACCGAGAAAAATGCAAGATAAGGATGAATAAATCAGCAGTAAAGCAATCTACGGCAAAATGGGATATAACTGCTTCAGAATATAATTGTTTCAACATTAGCAATAGCGAAAAAACTCGAAAACCAACGGTGGCGTAACGGAAAAAATCTACTCAATCCTATGCAACTACAACAGGAAATATCCTATACCTGAGTATTACGTGTTTTCGCCGATAGGTCACTGATACTTCCTAAAAATATGAGCTAATACGTTTTGAAAGCAAAAGACAACAAAAATTGAGATGAAACTTCGGTGCTAAAAACCTTGATTTTCATTGCAGTTAAAGATGCACACAGCAGAATTTCGGTGAGCTCGCATAGGCAGAACAATCACCTTTATATGAGTGCGTTTGTAACAGCACGACCCTAACCAACCTGTCGATAACAACTCTCGTATCAAGGCAATACGAAAAGGCTTGAACAGACGAATATGTACACATGAACACGCAAAGGTAAGTAGTAGCCTTTCAGCCATATATGACAACGCAAGCGAAGGTAAAGTAAAAAACTGTCACACTCATTTGTGAAGAAATCTTAAATTCTCGAAGTTTAATTGTATCATGAATCTTTCAAAAGAGCGTTTTATCTGTAAATGATCCCAAAGAAATGGTTATTAATTAGAGCTAAATATTACACTAGATCATTCACGTGGCATGAAATCCAAGAAGCTCATTGCTTTATGCTTCTTCAACGCCCGAAGTTTCCGTTCTTCTTAGCGTTTACTTCTACCTCACACTCTAAATAGATAACGTTCCTTTACACTGCAGAAAGTGAAATCAACTTCGGTTAGTGTGATATTCACTTTCGGCTCGCACTTTCAATTATCAAATGTCGTGCAGCTCTCTAGACATCAGCGGTTCAGTGGGAAGCGCTGTTTTATTCGAAAATGGTAATCGGCAACTGAGTGACTTTCAAACATGCCGCTTTGTTATTTATCGAGGGCATTTGCTGAAAAGCGAGTTTCAGATTTCTCTCCAGACTGTTACTGAGTTGCTTGCTGCATTAATCACTTCTGCTTGAGCGTGCATAGTTTTGAACATATGGCTGAATGAGGCAGCTAACATTCCCCTTCAAAAACCACCTGTATGCCATTGTTCTTGAAAGCATATCGTTGCATCTAGCTTCTCAACAAATATTGCCTCTGTCTGCTGTACCTTTTCTACATATATTGACCTCCATAACTGTACTATTTGACTCAGACTACTACATTCGGTTGCATAGCCAGTAGGTGCTTAGACAACCGTCCGATTTGTTCATCGAGATGATCGAATATTTACACCGCCATTAGTTATAAGCTTTTCTGTCTTTTTTGATAGGAAGACGTTGTCATCACCTCTCCGAAGTTTTCAAGCGAAACTTCTATGTAATGGTCAGCCCTCTTAGCTCTTTTAGTCGCTCCTGTTTCATTGAGGATCCGCACCATATGTCGAGATGCAGTCGAGTAAATTGCGAGACGACACAAGCGTGAGGGCGAGCAGTTTATCACACTTGTTTGTTACCTTGTACAATAAGGTAACAAACAAATAGAGACTAGTTCACAAGGATGGCTTTGATGGTCGGCACGATCCCGTCGTCGCAAACGGCGAACCCCACACTGCCACCGATGCCCTCAAGCGCTGCCACGAACACACACAGGCCCTCTCCTAGCAGCCGGAATGAATACGTGAACAAATTAACTACTTTCATATCCTCCTAATTATGCTCCAAACTACCGTCACGACACATACTGGGCAGTCGCTTGATCTGCCTATATGCTCTTGACCTTCTTTGACTTGCCATGCACTGCGCACCATTTCCGCCTGATCTATAGCCGACTGATCTACCTTACATGCAGCGAGCGAACTTGGCTGGGAACTTCATTTGCAACATCGATGTTATCTTGGATACGCGAATGGAGCGAACACAGATATTGAGGTTGTTCTCGTGGTCACTGTAGGTTACGGACAAAGCCCGGATTTTGTCTGCTGAGTACTTGACACGAAGTAGCAACGTTGCTGCTGAAGGGAGCAGGAAAATGCGGTCGAGTCGTAAGCGTTCGTCCAGCTGTACTTCGAACACGCATCAGAAAGGGTCGCCCGACTGCTTTTTCGCATGGTGAGGCCACTTTTCGCCTGCATTTGCATCCTGTTGCCCAGACATGACTATGATTATGCATACTCGTTGAGCGTGACTGAGATTTTGCATCGAAAAGTTGCGTGTCTCTTTTTTCGCACAATTGATTGAGTCGGTGGCCAAGACAAGTCTTTGTACCTCCCATTCATTCCATTCACCTTTGCATGCTGCACAACTTCTTTTCTCGTGCGTTGTGGATATGGGCCTTATGCTTCAAAAGCGCTTCTACTAGATTCTGCGCTTTTCAACTTTGCTCTCAAGGATTTTATTATTCAAGTCCATTGCCATGCTCGGTGTTTTTGCCTATTGCTTGCCTCTGCAGCAGCTGAAAGAAGCACGAAATATCGTTGAACGTGCTTACATGTTAAGGTATGAAGATGCAATATAGCACACTTACCATGTTAAGGAAATCAGTGACGCATAATAGAGTATAATTGAAGCAGCAGAATAGGTACTTCAATCACTTGTTTTTGTCTCATCCTCGCTTTATATTCTTTAGTCTCGCAAGTCCAGTTCTTGCTGTACATCTCGACCTTTGCTGGCTGCAGTCACCTCTGATCATGTGCTTCGACCATCTCGTTCCCGCTTTACCCGGTGGTTGCTCACAGCCCATTGCATCAAGTTGGTGTGGCTGAAAATCTATCTGTTGGCCTCGAGCAATGCTGCGTGACTTATACATTTTCTCGGAATATATATTTCCTGGGCGATACCAAGCAAAGCACGTGATTTGTCGAATGTATTCGTAGCGCATCAAAAGCCTCCTTTAACTTGAAAAAAATTTCCCGCCAACACACCTGCCGTTTGCGGCATTTTTCTTTCGAACAGTTTTGCTTAGTGTCTAAGAACTTACTGAATGAGAGGACCGTTTCCTTTGTTTTTTCGAGGACTTCGATGCAAGGGGAAGTTTTTGAATTTTAAGAACGCAGAAAATAGTTTTTCGAATTTGTGAAGTTTGAATGCGAAGAGAGGAAAAATGTTTGGTGGAAGTGAATGATAGCGAAGATTATTAAATGAGCTGAACAGTAAAAATGTGGGTCTGTGGCTGATTGAATTTACAGGTTTCTTAAACAGATTCATCTAAAATGACCTCAGTATTACAAAGTACCTAGTCAAACAAGTTGTTAAGCAGAATGGCAGCTAATTGCAGAAGACTTTTGAACAGTTAAAGCACCAGACAACGTCCATATGTACTTAGCGAAAGTTTACGAACCTGAAATTACAAATCCGAAATCGTGAACCACACCCCTCATTCGTTCTTGCCAGCATTAATGTTTCTCTCTTTATTACTCAGCTATCATATGTTGAGTAAAAGAGGGACCCTTTGAGATTTGCCGCTTTCAGTCCATCCTTAAATTTTAGCAAATTCTTTGCATTGGTCACTTGCATTGGTCACATCTTCTCAACTTTCACACTTGACATTCTCGCTGTGATTTATATTGTGCGTTGTGAGGTGTCAGTGACGTTGTTGAGTAGAAGAAGGGACCTTAAATTCAGAAGATTTTGCGTCGGAAAACTTGCGTTGAAGGTTTGACGTAATAGTCTTTTTTTTCGATTGCAACACGCGATTTTCTTTCTCAGTTTTGATTACAACTACTGAATGCAAAGAACTCAATTGAAATTCGTTGCCTATCAGTTAGCATGTAGTCAACTTGACTGATGGTCCTCCGACGTACATTTCTACGCGTATTTAGTCTCCACATCTTCTCCACTTCTGCTCGCCGTATTATCGAATAAACAATATTCCAAAATAGAGTCAAAACAAAGCATGTTACTTCCTCGTGTGCCATAGGAGACCGCCATGTCACTCGCTCGCTCGTACCATTTGGAGCGTTCGCGAGTGCATTGATATAGTTCCCTATTATTATTTAGGTCGAATTCATTCTGAAGATTGTCTAGAGCTCTTCAAAGAAGCTTTCTAGACTGTCACTGACAGTCTGTTGAGTGGAGGCATCCACCCGATAATTTTCTGCACAGAATTATCGTTCTCTGGGAATTCGTGAATTGCCACTCGAGATAGCCTTGTAACCTTCAATCTACGTTGCGACCACTTTCCTATAAATAAACATGGCACCGCATGTAGTTCCTACATTTGTAGCAACCTTCCATAAGAACATTTATGCTAAGTGCTCGCCTTAGTGACATATCCGTTGAGTTCCTCATCCCAATGACTGGCCTTAGATTTAAATAATATTAGCACAGGTCTTTGCCGAAAGCGTCCTAACGCGGTGAGATGCACAGCGTACCTAGGTGAAATCCTGACTGCTGCCAACTCGTTACCTATATTAAGGTAAAGGCATTGAGAAGAAAGGCTGGGACACGTTCTCTGCTTCCTTTTCATTCCTGCTGAGAAGTTTCGGGCACCTTCTGTAGTACTCGTTTCGAGGAGGGTGGTGGTTTTCTTTGTTTGCAGCTGCATTCGTTCGGGCGTAAATGTTTCCATCAGCAGCAGGAAAGTAACTGCTAATGGAAGAGCATTATAACGTCCGTGGTCCTGCTTTCATCAGGTTCTTTTTAGTTTCGCCCTCGTAACATCGTTTTCTGACCGAGTTTACTATAAGTGACACTGAAATATCATGTAATCATTAGCTTTTTTAGGTGTTTCTATTGCTAATGTCAATCTTTACTGATGAGATTCATCATTTGTCTCCCGCGATGCTTTTTCAATATATTTGCAGCTAACCGTTATCTCTAACAACCATTCCCGTATGCGCTACAGCAGAACGAGGCAGATGGATGCATTCGATAGGCAAGAAAAAGTGGTAAATTTATATCACAGAGGATGTCGTTTGTGTGTGATACAATAAAGCCTTAATCAAGAAAACAGATGGTTTATACATGTATCATCTAGCAGCGAGTTCTACCTAGAGTGTAATGTACTTAAGAAAGTATATCAAAAAAGGAGCTAACGATTTCTCGACAGCCTGTCACCATGCATACCAATTTTTAATCCACAACCATTCAGAGAGTACAGAAGAGCGCACAAAACTGATAAACTGCAATGATCACGCTTCTGTTTAGACGTTACGGTCTTGAATTCATGTAAACGTCTGAAAACTTCGCAGGCCTTCTAGCGCCCTTATTATATTGCGATGAGTAGGCACCGAATTGAGCAACAACATAGGTGAATTTATGCTAAGTATGCAAATGCGGCGATCACCGCTACTAATGTCCATTCCACCAGTTTGTTCCACAAAATCAACCGTGGCAGTGATGAAACGCCTGTGAACTTCATTTGATGCATCACTCGTGGCTTGCATCAAGTGAAAATATCAGCAGCAAATGAGAAAGGCCAATATGTTGGCCCGTTTAACGATCATAAGTTTTCGATTGCGTAAAATTATGTGGATAGGTTTCCTTACCTCTAAAACCACTTTTAATGTAACAGTGCAGAAATTTGTTGTCAAACAAATCTGTTCTATACAGCACAAACTTGCATCCATACGACACACCTCTATCAACAGACAACAGACAACGAATGTTAGATGCAGCTTTCCGAGCACCCCAAGCAACAGCAAAAACACTTTGTTACCGAGCCTCTATGCTTAGTAGAGCAAACCATTCATCTTCTTATTGAAGATGACAAAAGTAATCTAATTACATTGAAATTGTAATCGTCGTGGTAACTGTGTTATTTTTTAACCACTGTGATAATACCGTAATTTAAGAAACACTGAAATCATGGTGAAGATATATACGTTTTATTCAGCAACAGCCTCATTTTACTTTTTATTCTGATTTTCACGAGCCTGTAGAAGTGGATTACTGTGACGCCATTATGCAGCCCTATATGTGTGTGTTATACCACCCCCTGAACGATTCATTTTCACACACTGAACGTAAAACGCATCGACTAAAATGTAGAGCAAAATTACGGATTCGCATGGCAAAATTTGATGCAAAGTTCGACAGAAGGAACCGAAATAGGAGTTTTGCAAAAACAAACGCACTCTTCATAAACTATCAAGTGAGGGCTCAGGAGCTTTTCGAGAAAGAAGTGAATTCCATAAATCTCTTTATCAGCAATAAAAAGCCTTCCTCAAAAAGCGTACAGCACAACGCGAGCGGGTGTTCTACTGTTTGCTTGCTATTTCTATGCTGCAGCACTAAGCAAAGTTTTATTATTAAATGAAAATGCAACCAAAGTGGCATTTGTCGTTGCCTCGTCGACAGGCGCAATCAAGAGTGCATATTATTAGAACACAATGACGAATAAGTGGTTGCATCGAAAAGACATAGAGTAACAGAGAAAAGGTTCATTTTGTTTGGTTTTTTTCAGTTGGTTGATAAAATTTCTCTCGGGAGGTGACAAAAAGAGCACATACCACCGGTGCGAGAGACGCTTTTGCTATCGCGCTTGAAAGGCCAATCACTTCAATGAACTGGCAAAGAATAGTGAAGTACACGCAATAGTGAATCCATACCTTAACTGATGCGATCGCCTACACAGTTTTCTTGGAATTGGTGGTTCTTCTTGTTGCAGTGCAAAAGCGTGAAACGAAAAACTGGTACTGTATTATAAGCTTTTAAGCGCTTAAAAGCTTATATACAGTACAAGTTTTTGCAGCTTTTTTCCAATTTCTGGAACCAAATTCAAAACCACTGTTATTGATGTACCTATGGCATATATTATACCCATTAAAATTTGCAGTTCTAGCCCCACTGAATCGCTGATTGAAGTCACCACAGTGATAAGCATGCTATCATATGCGCACAGGCACGGCATCTTCTTAATGCGCTTTACCACCGCAAATTTTCAAATTCATGGATGAGCAGAAACTTATCGACTAACAGCGATCTGTGCTATTTTACGCGGTCCGTCTCCTGTAATTGTATCTTTCCGCTAGTTGCATTGGTGCTTTTTCATTCCCGTAATGGAGTGACTGATGTAGAGAATGCTCTACGTCTGTTCTACCTGTGTAAGCGAACCGGACTAACTTACTTGTTCAAATTTATTGCAGAGTGCCGTATCCGCAGTTGAATTCCGAATATGCACTCGCTCATTTTCCCTGTGGTAAGTTCGATTTGGTGCTGTCAGTGAGACTCTTTCCTCTAGCTGATTCAAGCACTGTCAAAGTTGTTGTTAAGGAATACATTTGTGCTTCATTCAGCCGTCGTCATCCGAACAGAGTTTCGGTTATCTCTTCTTAGGTTCGCTGTTGACATTTCCAACTCCAACATTTAGGACCTATGAAGCGGAAGTTTTTAGGAAGCAACCACCGCTTACGTGTATCAAGTAGGTGCGTATGTTCTTTTGATGCAGAGAGAACGTTCATCTGTTAGGTCATTCTCTGAAGGCTTTGCAAATAGTTCTGCAAATAAGAGAACGGAAACTGACGATCCATATTTTTCGAGAAACGTGAGCTTACAGATCCCAGTAGGCGATAAGCAAGTTCGCCTAGCTCCAAAGGACTCCCCAACAACTACGATCTTAGAACGGCGACGCATAAGTCGCAATCATTGTGGCAATTTACCCGACGAAAACTATTGAGGGGCAAGCTTGCAATTTGAAAAACGAAAACTGGTAACTATAAAAGCATGGTTCCCTAAATGAACGCCTGCCTTGCAGTCGTTGCGAAGCATAGCGTTGTTGTGGCATTCCTCTACGCTGCATCGCTCTATCCTTTGTGACAGACGACTTTTCCACCATTGCCTCGAACGTTCCTTCCCGTTATCCCCAATTCATGGTTTCCCCTCTTCATTTTCGCTTCATTGTCAACGCTGTCGATTGCGGTGCAAAACGGTGGAAAAAGATGAGCAAGCATTAATGAACAGTTAACTTGTGTATAGAGTGGAAGGTCGCTGTGTTGCATTGCAGGGACCGAACAAATTCGCTACCTTCCATTTCAGAGCAACTATGGAACGTTTCGGTATGCGGAACACAGTTTCTAAGCTGCTTAATGACATCAAAATAGCGCAGTAACTGCAATAAATTATTTGTTTATAGTAATGCAATTTGAGGTGTTTCGTTCTATCTTGTCGGTTAAAAACGATAGATTATTGGCCATTTATTCATCGCTGTTCATTCAAATATATCAGTACGAGGGGGCTTTTTATTTGAGTACCGCTGCCCAGTTGTAATTTTTATTATTAACTTTGTGGAACTTGCAAAGGGGAGCGAGGCGGTCGCTCCTCGTGAGTACTGACATATTTGAAGGAAAGACCTAGGGCATTTTTTCCAGCAGATCCCTCCCATTTTCGCTTTCCTCTGTATGGTGACTATGGGAAAGAGAAAAGGAACAGAAAACAATGGGCGGCATTCACACTTGAATTCTGAATGAAAAGGAAAGCGAAATTAGGCAAAAAATAGCGTTGGTACGAAAAAGCAGCTTTGAATATAGGCCATATGCTGATTTAGGCAATATGTAAGTAATGAACATATTGGGGAGAGCGCACTGCATATAGCTGGTTCGTGTGATCGACGAAAAAATGGCATGAACGTCTACCGTTTTTCTTCAGGTACAACCCGGATGGCTAAGCTCATGCGACGAATGACCGTTCGTTACTTCGCTACTATAATTGATAACAATCACTTTGCATTGCAGCGGTTCTATGAGATTTCAGACGACGATATCACTCTAGTCGATGTGTCTTAAAACGTTGTTCTTTCAGATCGGCTCATTATGCGTAGTGATATCAGGATCAAAACCATGTGTGTTTCATTTTTTACTTCAAACTGTCGAGTGGTAGTAGTCTCATGTTGCAGCACAAAATTTCTCTTCCTGCAGCTCATGTGATCACAATCGATTGGCCTTTGTGTTAGCTGTACGCCGTATTTGCTAATCGCATTGACCCACATCTCAGATTTATCTCCGCCGCGTGCTGAAATAAGTTCTCTATCAAGCAACGTGTACTGCAAGGTTGATTCTCTGACAAAATTCAGTGTGTAGTCCTCGGGACATGCGAATCACCTTTCGATCGATTCTTTTGTGAATTTGCAAAGCTGTTGGCTTATTTAGTGCTCGTCTCTTTTTTTGCCTTTCTGCGCTCTTCTCACCTTTCCACTCAAAAAGCCGATTTTAATGGTGCCTTGTTTCGTTTAGTAATAAATATATTGCTGGGCATAGTGCATATCTGTACATGTGCCCGACTGCGCATGCAATATTTTCAATATTGGCGATTCAGAATAGATGCTGTATGGAAATTCTCTCAGCATACTTTCACTATGATTTGAAAAGGCAGTTTATTTATGCAAAAAGTTTTCTACTATTGAACGACTAGGCTGAAATCTTCGCACAAATGATAGACCGTATAAGGGGCAGATGCACTATTAAGCAATATTTTTCGCTGTCTTCGAGCACTTAACCTAATGTTGTGTCGAATGAGTTAAAAACTCTCTCAAAAAACGTTCACGTTAATGCATTCGAAGTGTACAATTAAATAGCAAGTTGGCTTTTCTTATGCTCCGTCCTTCCTTTTAAAAAGAGTTTGCTGCGCCATCGGAAATGAACACTCCATTGAAGAAATGCACGTAACTAATGGTGCATATTGATTGCTTCAATAAGAATCAAGCTTGACTTTTAGCACTTACGCGAAAATTCCGCGGAAATTAGCTCAGCAATGTTTTAATGAAATTTCTCGTGTTAAAGATTTCACAAGAGTGCCAATCTACACAGAATGTAATACGGAAACAAATGATTTCAGGTGTGTTCAGCATCGATTGCTCGAATCGCTCGTACTGTGTTGACGGTGTTTGCGAAGAGATGAATGGTTACGCTGCAATAAGGGAAAGATCAAACAGATGTTCGGAGAACATCTCTTAGTTTAAGCATTTATTTACACCTGAAGATATTCGAATTAATTTGAAATTTCGCGAAAACGTTAAAAGCATCTTCTAATAGAACTGAATGTAGGATATTTTAGCTGTATTGCGAAACGCTATTGCATTCATGGTTGAACTCTCATGAGAGACGTGTGCGGTATTCGTGGAATATGATGTAGAAAACAGGCTTCAGTAGAAAATATAAATGCCTTGTGCTATGCACGGTTTCATATCTACGACACATCGTTATGGCACTACTCTTCATAGGTGACGAGCGTAATAATGAGATCATTGTCGAACTTTTCGGTATGCTCAAAACAATTTCTTTCCATTAAGGTACCCATAGCAAGTGTGATAATAAATCAGCACGTTTTAAGTCTCATAAACAACATTATTCAGGAAGTAAAAATTTTCGTTTCTACCTTTGTCTACAAGTTCTCGTGGTGGGCCTCCCTTGCTTCGCTCTCTCACCTTCGTGTCAATAACTACCTGTCCACCCTTCCCAGCTTGAGCGTTTCATTTACTGGTCATAAATGAGATGATTTCATTTAAATAGAATGAAGTACAAAGTAGTGGTGCTCACTTATCCAACTTCTAAAGAAAAGTTTGCAAATATTTTGCAACATGAGCATTCCGTCATACTTGAGCGTTCCCATATCGGATCCAGTGAAAAGTGCCTCAGGCTACGGCAAACTGCAATTTTGTGATACTAAGATGGTCATGGGAGCATAAATGTGCAAAATGCATTGCACTCAACGTCGGCGCGAAATGGGTGGCAGAGTGAATAACTTAAAAATACGCGTAAAATATTAAATATTCTGGCTGAAAATTCCTCCATTTTGCTATGGATATGAAGAGCGATGCGGAGATTTCGATGACTGTTAGGGGCTGATTATTTCCTAAAAACGACCTATTTTCTTCGAAATTTATGTTGAGAGGTGGCTGATCTTGCAAATTCATCAACGCGAAAATACCTTTCTGCGCAAAATAATGCAGTCGTCATGCTCAGCCTCACATATTTACTCCACAGTTTCCCTCGGGACTTAAATATGTAACGTTCGACATAGAGTTTCAGTCTGTCACACCTCTTGAAATTTGTGCATTGGAATAACATAATTCCTCTCCCGATGACCTTAATTAATTTCAGGTCTCCCCCTACTGGGACTTGTATGCCCACGTGGATTCGCATGTAACATGGCAAATAACTGGTGTGAGAAGGTGCATCTGACATCGGCTATTAAGAAGATGCCGTTCTACTTGCTCTCCTGAAAAACTTTTCTCTGAGTTGTGAATAAACAAATCTAAGCTGTGTTTCACTATTTGTCTTGTGTTATATTCAAAATTTCACTCAAAAATATCGGGGGAGGAACTGAGGTGGAAGGAAGGAGGACAGCAGAGAGATGATTACTAGCTTCGGCGGCAACAGAATTGGCTTAGAAGGGCACTAGTTGCCTTTCCAGGCTTCAATGCTTTTCGGATATTTGTCTTCTTCCCCATTCATCGATAATCCTTCAACATCACCTGACCTCATGATCCACTCCGTATATTCCATATTTCACAACGCATCCATGAAACCTGCAGCCGTCAAACGAGAGTGTAAATCCGTAGCTAGTCTATATCTCGTGCAAAATATGTCTCATCGACTGTAGGCTGGATGAATACGGTTAAAGATAGTTCTGATCCCGACTTCAGAGAAAGCTGGACTGAACGCAACTCCCGGCTCAGTTTAGGCCGTTGTAAAATCTCTAGGCTCATAGAGGACGCAAATTTTTAAAAGATGGGCAACACTAGAGCTCCTAATTCAGATAGTTGTTGCTTTTCCATGAATTCCAAAACAAAAAGGAGGCTCTAACAAAGTTGCTTAACGTTTAATAACTAACTTCATGTCAGATCTCATTTCTTGACTTGATGCGTTTTTCATAACTAAGAGCCAATAAGAACTGTTGCATGATGTAAATTTCCGACAGAATAATCATGAAGTAGTCCTGGGACACAGATTCATTTCAATGGTCACCCGATTCACACCTACCGTGCATTACTATCCGCGAAAACAGCGTGTATTAACGCCTCTTCAATTCTTCCAACAGCTTTCATGCACCACTCCATTCGTTTGGCAATCTTGTAAATGCTATCGCCAGTCACACGAAGGGAACTTGCACACCTTAGGAATAAGTGAACTGCCAGCAGCTGTGTGCCGACGCAATGCTTTCCTTGGCTCATTCGGCCTCTTGTTCCGAGAAAAACCAAACCGTCTGGCTATCCCATCACTCCCTTCTTCTCCTCACCCTGCCCTGCACTTTGCCAAGGATGCCCCTCTCATGAGGGTTTTGCAAATTTAGCGCATGCTAAATAGGGACCCTTCGAAGTATTTGGGCGACATACTCTGCAGTTCTAAGCTGCGCTATAAACAAAGGGGAATTGAAACACTGTAAAATTTATTTCTAGACTCAAACGCATTACACAATCGTGGACTGTCATGAGCAGACAACTTTATTGGATACGCACATATTTGCAGGCTTTAGATGAGCTCTGGAGGACATTCCAAGTAAAGTACGAGGCCCGGGTATTGTGCACTGGACCATCCCAAATACCCACTGTATATTGAGGAAAACCTCGCTGAGTGATTAATCCATCCCTCCCTCTCCCCACCTTCTGGGAAAGAACCGTCACACATCGCTATATGCAATACTTTTGTTCCAGTCATTGATTCCGCCAGTGAAGCAATCCCCTCTTCCTAGCGATAAAACAACAGAACAATAAAACTCGTTAGGAGAAATACAGCACCTGTGTGCCGACGCAATTACTGCAATCTTCCTAAAACACAAAAATATCAAAGTAAATGACAAAAATTGCAACTGAACACTGTACTCACAATATTAGTCAATAAAACTCTCTAGCTAAAACGAATGAGATAAATTCGATGTGCGCAGACTCCAAGACAACAACATAAAATATAAATTGCGCAAGCGGGAAAAGTATAGGAATAAATCGAAGTGAATGACATAAATAAGGCTGAACATTGTTATAATTTTTTAAAAAGTCGATAGAACTCCTCATAAGACGGATGCAACGCACAGCACAATTCCTATTCCTGTGGCCTGCGCAAATGCAAATTTGCGAAGGTGGAATGAAAGTTGTCAAATGACACGGGCCATACAACTAAACCTATTTTTTTGTCACTGCAGTTGCATCAACAACCTTCTTTCAAGCGACTACAAAGCAAAACTCTTTAAGAGGACGACGGTTTGCATTATACAGTATTTACTGCACAAGTTGAAGCATTAAGCTTAGCATCATGGCTTTGATGATCAAGCAAATCATACTGTACTTGGAGTGTGTTGATCGCAATTCCCATATGTGAAAGGAATGCGACAGCGATCGATGCGTTCGCATTTGCCAATGTACCACATTCGTGCCCGCAGCATCTGCGTCCAATAATCCAATCGTCCCGACTATATAAAGCGAACGAACTCTTCCCTTCGTAGCGATGCTTCTGCGAATTCAGTTCTTTCTGAAATAATTAAAACACGAAATTAAACCTCAGTCATTAAACAATAAATCAATATCTAACGGTGATTTTTGCTGATTCACAATTCTCAGAATGAAACAATTACAAATATTACGAAATAATTGGTTGTGAAGAAAGCATTGAGTAGTAACAGGAAGTAATTTTATCACAACAGTGAAGCAGTTTCGCCAGATGAGATAATGTTCATGTTCCCTGACTTCGTGGGAAGCTGTTGGACTATTTGTTCAATGTGCCCAGAAAAGAGACGAAAAGAGAACTTTGCAAATATCGCCACAACTGAGGACCACTTGTGCCCAGAGAAGAAATACCACCATGTTCCTGCGAGCAGAAAAAAAAGAGACGAACGACTTCTCATTTATGCTTCAAAAAATTGCCGAGGTTCTTATCTCTAGAAAGACCGCTCAGAAATATAAAAGGTGGTGCTTAGTGAGGCGGAGAAAATAAAATTTTCGACTGCAGTCCGGCACGTTAATGCAGGCCTGTTTGCCGAGATGGGATGGATCGTGGCATCATCTTGCACCGGAAAGCCTTCCACCATGCCACTGGCGCTATTCAGCAAGATCCACACCTAAATTTTGCTTCACCTTCCCCACGGCCTCCAAGTGATTGAAGAGAAGACTAAAGAAAAGAACTCAAGGACTGGTGTCGAGGCGGTCAAAACGGTTCTGTTGTTGAATTCCCAGGGTATCTGTCGACTAAAATTTGCGCCTTTCCAACTAGCAAACGGCGCTTACGGCGGAATTTGAAGAGTATCGGAGCATTTTCACCAATCAGCTGGTACCGTCGCGCAGACTAATCTCTACGACGTCCTGCAACTAGCCAAGATTGACCTATGAAAACCGTGCAGAACGGTGTAGGCTGATGTGAAGTCGTCCAGTGACTTCATGGTAACTCAACCTGACAAAGCCATCATCCTGTGAATTGGAGAAGAAGAACTATGCGGAAAGGTGGACTCACTTGTAGCATCCTCATCTAACCCGCCGTAGAACTTGCAATGCACCTTCGCCACAGAACGCGTTGTATCTAAATCAAGAAAAAAGGGAACGGCGAAATTGGATTGGAGCTAAAAGAATTTTTTGAAGGCCAAGGAGCAAATTGACGACGCAAAAATCAATGAGGGTGGAACGAACGGAGGATTACTTAGCCATGAGGGGATTAATTTTTGTATTTACCTTTGCGAAGAAGAGCAACCTTTCAGAAAGAGGCAGATTATTCTGCTCACTACCCAAAAGTGGCGAAAAAAGAAGACGATTCACCCGATTCACTAGAAAAAGGAAACACTTCAAAGCCAGTCGCAAACCATTACTTCACAATTGTGGAGTCAAATGAGAGCCACAGAATGAGTTATGAAAATAGAGACATTCTATGGTACTTTGCTTCGCTACAAAGCTTCATCATGTAGTAGACGAATCATAACATATGCCAAAAATATCAATGCACTTCAAACCCACGATGTGAGGTGGAGTGTGCGCCAAATAAAAAATCCGAAGTTTCAAAGTGTGAGTGGGCGAGGTGGAGTTTGACAGACGTTTAGACGGAAGTGTAATTAAAGAGGGAGACGATTTAACGGTACCGTGCACATGGATCTGGTGATCAGCAGCACAAATTACAATGTAAAACAAGCCGAAAACGAAACGCCTGAAAAGGTTTGCAACAATTTGGTCGAGTCTAATCACAATGAGGGATGAGGTTCTAATAACGCTATACTTACAATCAGCGTAGAATGGCAGTATACTGAACTGATGTCATTGCACAGCTCCACATCCAGAGCGCAGCGCTCGGTGCCGTAGTTCGCTCCACCTGTTGTTATAAATGTATCCACCTTTAAAATAGCTCTCATTAAGAAATGAAAATACAACTGGAACAGAAAATATGTTAGAATTGTTTTAGTGATGAATAGAGCACAAAGTGTATGCGTTTTCTATGGGAATAACTTCGATGTTTTGAGTGATTAAGGAAGAAAGCGCACTAACAGAACTTTTGAATAATGAAAGCTGAATTATCCTCGCACTGCAGGAGAAAATTTTGAAGTGATGCAATCTGAGGGATTTATGAGGAAAATCATGCCAGAAAAACGTTCCTCGGTGAGTGTTTTTAATGAGACTTTTACGAAGGAAATCGCATAACCGATTAGTGCTTCGCAGTTGCTAAATGTTGATCACAGTCTCTTATCGAGACAAATCAACTTTAGATAAGTTAGCAATCTGCAAAAAAAGGAAAATGCCGCAAAATTGTTCAATAAGTGCAAACTCATTCTACAGAGGTTGACTTCAAAGTGCTGACTTCCTGTAACTATGCTATTAGCCTAGATAAATCATAAATTCCAGTGAAAAAAGACTTTACTTCTCTTGTTTCTTTCATTTGCTATGAACTACTTCGCCCTGACCTTTCATCGAAGAACCACCTTTCTTCGCTCGTTACCTTATGATCTCCGATTTCTTTCCTCTTTCTACCATTTCCTGTTTTTGTTATGTGGCTTATGCGACTGGAGTTCTCTGACGCACTCCCTTACATTGAAGGTATATTTCTAAAGAGATGAAGTGCAAAAAAAAACTTTTTTTTGGCATGTAAACTATGAGTGAAATTTCTTTTTCAGAGATCTGTTCCCAGCGATATTGCAATGGATGAATGACTTGCATAATCAGTGAGAGGCTCTCCAAGAGTTTCATTGGTATCCGGACAAGTGCCTCCAAGAATTGCCTTCCTTGATACTGGAGAACCCATCGACCACGCTATTATGTCAACCTTACTGCATGTATAGTGGACAACCGCCTCGATCATGTGGCGGATCTGAAAGACAGCATCCATCTCCAAGTCTTCTGTAAAGTCCCAGCGTAAGTGCACTTTGTGATCTCACCCTCAAGAAGTTGTTTAAGATCTGAGCTCTCTGAATTTAAGTTTTATCGAGAGATAACTTTTGTCCAGAAGATGGAGGGAGGAAGAAGAGGAGTTCGTCGAGCAGGACTTCTGCCCAGAAGTCCGAAGAAAACAACAACGCATGTCTCCTTAAAGTGGCAGCGGGGTGAAGGATCGGAGACTTGCATGAAACTACTTTGGGTGGTTACAGCGATGATTACCTTCAGGGAATAGCCTTCAACCCAAGAAAAGCAGTAACACATTTCTCGGTGGCTAAGACACCGTAATTCTATTGCTCTAATGCTGCTAATTGTTGCTTTGAAGATAATCGCGTAATGCGAAATTTCGAGAAAGGAAAGACCCCACGAACATAAGCCACTTCAAGAAATAGCTGAAAGCTGCTCAGGCGGATGGGAAAGATCTTCATTCGAGGAGCGCCCAGTGCCCAAAACAGATTCCCGAATGAGCGCAAACAATAAAAGACGAATTATACAAAGAGTGAGAAAGCCACCAACTCAGGTGTTTGGTCAAAGATAACAGCTGATTCGCAACAGCTCCGAAGAGGAGATGTAAATGACCGTCTGCCTTTACCTACGGATATTCACCTACAGATACACCGTCTTTAACTGCAGATTTACCTATAGATATCTAGAGAAAGAAGCATGAGGGGAAATCTGAAAGCACGCCCCAAAAATGGGAGGTGCAATCTTTTCGGATTTCAAATATTCTTTTATGATAAACGTGCACTGAGTTGCAGATGCTAGACGTTTTTAAATCAGAGCTTTAGCGGTGGTAGACCGCGTAATGGGGACGAAACGAGCAAGCCTATCCGAGGAGCGATTTTTGGATTGCTTTTAGGCCGCGTGAAACTACCAGGGAGAAGGCTCCGACGACAGGGCGAATTCCGCGAAACTCCAGCAATATGACCGTCGGGATGCACGTTCTAGTCTTCTAAACTGCGCTTTTCAAATGTTTCCAGACTGATCGTGAGCCCAAAAATCGCAGAACTTTTTACGGCAAACAGCTCGGCTAATTCCTTCAAAAAGCATAGGCGGGCCTATATGTCGTAGGCGGTCTACTACTGCTGTCACTATCACTTAGTATTAAGTTCTTAGCTGCTCACTGCTGCTAATTTGCTCGCTGTACTGTTTGCCACTACGTTTTACACAACTTTGCTTCATTTTCAACCGCCACTAAAGCTGCATAATACTGTCAGAAGTAATGTTGCTGTTGGTCGTGCACCCAGCAGTGGTCATCGCGAAAATACAAGACGTAAGCTGCGCAGTGCAACGTCTCGACCTCCATCTGCTGACTGCACCTATGCTAGCTTTTAAGTAGTTACGGAATCATTCCCCTATAACGGCCATGAGTTCCTCATAATATATACTCATGTGTGCATCGCAACGGGAAGCAACGTGCCTACCTTTCGTTGTCGCATTTCACCACTTTCAAACAGCAGCTGGTGCTAATGGATTTAATGTGCCCCTCATGCCACCCCTTCCATATTTCTAAGCGTTCTAGCGGATGTTAATGAAAACAATCTTTGGATGCATATCGGTCGAAAGTGATAGGTAAGGAATACCCAAACCAACATTTATATCTGTCTAGACTTTTGTTTTGAGATGGAAAGACAACAAAAACGTCGACAATTCGTGTTGCTGGAAAAAAAGAGTTGGCTTCTTATGACTTCGAATATGGAAAAAGGGGTTAAGCATTTGGCAGGAGCGCCTCAAGACCAAAGAGTTAACTCTCATCTCCGATGTGCAATCAGTCGATAATTTGACTTTCGAATCACCCACTGAAATCGCTTTCAGGGATCGCAATCTGAAACTCCCGAACGCACAGGTACTGCAGGAAACGCTCGAAAGAATAAATTAAAAAGAAGCAGAGATCATACAAAGTTTGCAAATAAATATACCTGTTGGATGAATGGGCAGGTAATGTTAACGTCGAGTGGTGATTTTATGCCGCCGTCGCCGTAAGTGGTGGCGTACATCTCTGAGTTATGATATCCTCTGCTTTTAAAGTATTCACGATGAGGAAGAAAGGCAGATGACGTTTGCATTACACCATGAACAAATATTACTGGCTGCAAATTCGGCACCACTAAATCATAGCAGTGAAAAGCCTATAAAGAAGATAATAGCCAGTAAATTGGAAAACAGATCGTTGTCCTTTTATGTTTACAGTTGTTATCGGTGCGCCTTTCTACTACAGTCGGCTGATTAAGCTAACGTTAGATTTCATCAAAAATTGATATCTGCTAATTCTGACTTGAGGCTCATCACAGACCATGCGGGTTCGTTGGGTAGATGTTGAAACCATCAGGCAAACCAGGCACATGAATACAAACACACAATACATCCGATACAAACAATCGTATGTGCGTACGCGTTGAGACGTTGCTTCTTATTTAGTGAAAATAAAAAGAATGAATACATATTGAATGAGCTCTTTTTGCTTCTGGAAGAATGATGCTACATTCTTTGTCAATTGAGACTGGAGTGTGCGACACTAAAAGTGGTAAATGATGAATGAATTTCCCCTCGATGCAAGGATTTCGATAAGTTTTCACCATCCGCACGCAGTATCCAAGGGTTATTTGAAAAAACCGAATACCGTTTGCAACCGAATGTCCACTTCAGTGACCGGTGGTGTCTTTTTATTAGGAGAAAGTTTGTCTGTGAGAGATCAGAAGTGTACCAAGTTTCTTTTCCCTGGAGCGTCTTTAAATACAAAATATAAAACCAGTCAAATAGAAATTATTTGTTGATTTGCGAGGTTTATTATGTTAAAAGTTTCTGAGGCGAACGGGTGTTCAGAAAGAAGAGGAACAAGTGGAGGAATATGCAAATTACACAGCACCTAGAACTAGTCCTCGTCATATGAACTAGTCAGAGTGGCATTTGTTCTCACATAGTGATGGCACCTTCCAGGTTTGTCCAATATGTTGTCGATGTTTCAGAGTTGCTCTTCCGATTGTTGGCACGACGAAATTTGGTCTGAGAAACCGAATGTACACTAGTGCATAGCCATCAGACGAGGCTGTCACAGAGAGTGCTATTGCCAAATATGGGTCGCTTTCTGTCCCGCCCCTCCCCCTCCCCGCCATTTAACCGCGCCTTCCTCGGATCCATACGTTCGCGCCGGGTACTGTAGGCAATCGACAACATGATGCACGGCGAGGGTTTATGTCTAACATTCGTGCAAAGAAAACAATGAATCATAGAATAGTTACCCGTTTCTTGAGGATACTTCCACTGTGAAATTTGCCGCCGAAGCTACCCATGTGTCCGAAATGAATCTTGTCAACATCTAGTCTCTCCAGGTTCAGCTGAGCTTCATGCCCATAATGCTCTTTGATGAAAGCATTGAAATGCTTTGTGAACTTACAGTAGGCGATTCCCAATAACAGAAAGAAAAGTACTGCGTGTCGCGTATACATTTGCATCGGATTAGCTAAAAACAAAGTCGTTTTAACATCAAATCATTTTATCTTACTTTGGCATCGTTTAGAAGCCACATGTAGGTTTACTAGAGTGAACGGCAGTCAGATATGTCGAGAGGGTTGAACAACAGCGTTTCAAAAAATCTGTGAAGATTCCTGGCAGATACTTATGGAACGTTTGAACGAACAAGCTAGCTCGACGTCTGTCGCATTTTTTCAGTGAACGCTGTGTCATCGCTTCTTTATCGCATTCAAAGATTCAGTGTTGTACGGAAAGTTGTACCAAAGATTCACTGAATGTTGTACCAAATGAAGTTGCACGATGAACGCATCATTAAAGAGAAATTCAGTGAGCAATATACTTATCGTATTCAGTGAACGTTGTACCAAAGAGAGGAAGTGTTTCGAGGAATAGAAGCCGATGATAACCTTTGATAACTTATTTGAAGAAAATTTGCATTTAAAAATTTTTTAGCTGCCCAGAACAATGCTACCTCACCTCTATCCTTAAATATTGTTGCTTCACTTCCTACAATTTGTGCTTGTCGAAATAACCTCTACACACAGAAACCGAGAAGACCACAAATTGGTAACATCATGGGGACACAGCCAGTAGGGAAGGTTAAATCCAAGAACTCGAGAAATCAACAACTCCAGAAATCAAGTACCCATATCCATTGTTGATGCTATACACTGTTCACGCGACACATTTCGAAATTACCGAAAATGAATCACAAGAGAAATCTTTGGGAGTAAAATTAACTAGCATCATCACTAAATGCGAATAAGATTGCAAAGTCAAACATCAAGGTTTCACTTATAGCGGTTGCGATACATGAGAGCACATGAATAAGGCAGCAGCACCAGACGAAGCAAATACTCTATGTGATGCGATGCAGCAAGCCGTCATTGAGTGAGCTGCCACTTACGCTCAATATGTGCTGACCTACTTAATATTTCTTGATCTAGTAGACAACGAGGAATGTGCGTAAGTAGATCGCACTTCCAGTTATCAAGGTTCAAGCCAGATTACCTCGTGCAATGACATGCTTCACTTGACCCATCACAGTGAAACTTGGTCATTCGATTGCTATGATTGCCCTCTGCTCGACTCGTTTACGGTGAGCGGAACGCGCATTTGGAGATGACAATTCTCGTTCCACTATTTGTGCATCTGACAATTCTCTGCTACCCAGGAACCTATGCCGGCATAACAGCGAATTGCATATCTACGATTTATTATGCAGATTTCATCATACCTCGCTGGGAGCAATTCCACCTCGGTTTATTCAACAATGAACTCGTTTTCCCTAATAACGAAAAATTCAAAGCGTATCCTTATCAGTATATCCCGGCTGTTCGTCAGCGATAAATATACTAGTCCTCGCCATTGTTTTTATTACTTTTAGTATAAAATATAACTGTGCAACCTCACAGTGAACGCAAGCAATATCGGAGGTGCACAGAATATATGTGGTGCTGTGATTAGCCATAAAAATTAATGAAATTACGCGAAGAGCATGTTTCGCAATCAGTCCCATATAACTTCAAGCACACGTATTTTCTACGACGAACATTCAATAAAAAATGGTTAATTACAACGTCGACATTCTCGTTGAATATCTACTTTGAGGTCTCGTTGTTCAAGCCGCGCGCGCAACAGGTAAGCGGCGTTCGAAATCCACTTCCGTTGTCCTTATTAGTATTTGCAGTAAAACAATCGCAATCTTGTGATAGACCCGATAGCGAGAGGCAGCTAATCGAGCGGCACATCACGTTATTCAAAGGTTTTCAAATCTTCGTGCATATCACTCAATGTGCCTTATGTGCGATGTGCACTCCCTTCCTTAAAATGCTCTATAAAGGGGACATGAGACCATGCCGTTCTATACATCAAGGAATTTAAATGCTCACTCCCATCTACAAGCATAAGAACGCTTTTGTTACAGCTAGTTCCGATCCCGACTTCAGAGAAAGCTGGACCGAACGCAACTTCCGGCTTAGTTTAGGCTGTTGTAAAATCTCTAGGCTCATAGAGGACGAAGTTTTTAAAAGATGGGCAACACTAGAGCTCCTAATTCAGATAGTTGTTGCTTTTCCATGAATTCCAAAACAAAAAGGAGGCTCTAACAAAGTTGCTTAACGTTTAATAACTAACTTCATGTCAGATCTCATTTCTTGACTTGATGCGTTTTTCACAATAAGAGCCAATAAGAACTGTTGCATGATCTAAATTTCCGTCACAACAAGCATGAGTTGTCCTGTCATTTTATTAAATGGTCATCGGATTCACACCGACCGTTGCATCATTCTCTTGGAAAGCAGCATGCATGAAAACCTCTTCAATTCTTTCACTCAGTCCTCAGTTCCGCCCCTGCAAATAACAGCTTTCATATGTCACTGCGTTCGTTTGGCAATCTTCTAAATGCTATCGCCAGTCACACGAAGGGAACTTGCACACCTTAGGAATAAGTGAACTGCCAGAGCTGTGTGCCGACGCAATGCTTTCCTTGGCTCATTCGGCCTCTTGTTCCGAGAAAAACCAAACCAGTCTGGCCCTCCCATCACTCCCTTCTTCTCCTCACCCTGCCCTGCACTTTGCCAAGGATGCCCCTCTCATGAGGGTTTTGCAAATTTAGCGCATGCAAATAGGGACCCTTCGAAGTATTTGGGCGACATACTCTGCAGTTCTAAGCTGCGCTATAAACAAAGGGGAATTGAAACACTGTAAAATTTATTTCTTAGACTCAAACGCGTTACACAATCGTGGACTGTCATGAGCAGACAACTTTATTGGATACGCACATATTTGCAGGCTTTAATGAGCTCTGGAGGACATTCCAAGTAAAGTACGAGGCCCGGGTATTGTGCACTGGACCATCCCAAATACCCACTGTATATTGAGGAAAACCTCGCTGAGTGATTAATCCATCCCTCCCTCTCCCCACCTTCTGGGAAAGAACCGTCACACATCGCTATATGCAATACTTTTGTTCCAGTCATTGATTCCGCCAGTGAAGCAATCCCCTCTTCCTAGCGATAAAACAACAGAACAATAAAACTCGTTAGGAGAAATACAGCACCTGTGTGCCGACGCAATTACTGCAATCTTCCTAAAACACAAAAATATCAAAGTAAATGACAAAAATGCAACTGAACATCGGAATGTACTAAAGTCAATAAAACTGTATAGCTGAGGAGAGCGAGCTGAATTCGATTGGTGGAAGTTTTTTGGGAACAACAGAACCCACATATCGGTGCAATACGAATTTGGCGTCAATGACATATCAGTTGGTAGTATTTTTGCTAAGACGGTCTGTGTATTATGAAAGGTTATTTCAAGAATGAATTCTCGAACTCGAAACCAGGAAGGTGATGTGCTCTTCGGGAAAAAAGAAGAGGATCTTAACATAGATGAAGAACTATATTTTCAAGGAGGATGGACTTTGCAGGAGACGAGCCGTGCACATGACAACTGAAACATGTCAAAATGGTCGAATTAAGACTATCTATACTCATAGGTGGGGGAGAAGATGGAAAGGAGCGGACAACAGGAATGGACGTACGATTGCAGTCTCATCATGCAGAGAACCAACGACCTCAGGCTCGCTCTGCACAAAAACTACAACATTAGCTAATCACAATAAATAGCGATGTGCAGCTTTTATCCGCAGATTCTTTAGGCGGTTTGAGAATTCCATGAAAAGCTGCTGAAGCCACGCCTAATGAAATGTGGTCAGGAAAGACTGCCAGAGTGGGTGGTTCACTACACGCTTTTGCAATACCGCTCACCGCTTCATTTAATCTTCTTATATCGGTATAAGCAACGAAACATGATAAATTTATGTTTTGAGGCTTGTGGTCTCACACTAGAAAATTCCGTGAAAGATTCTTTTGTTTCAAAGAGACCGTTTGTGAAATGTAATCTGATCAATTAAAGCGCGAAAAATGCAAAATTTTGCGCCTATCAGTTCCCTGCAGTTTATATCTAAGGATCGTTTTCGAACGAACATAGTGGTGACTAAATAGTGTGCAAAATTTTTCGTATCTCTGATTTTACTGCTTCCCAACATTAAACGACCAGGCAGACAAACGGACAAAACACAGCCACATGGCGGCACATGAGCGCACACCTTCATAATGCTCTTCGTAAATGGAAATCTGCAGAAACGAACAAGAGCTTCCCTTATAATGGGTCGCATAGTCGGACTGTTTTTTTTTCATTATTCTATCTGAGCAATTTTATGCAATTTGGTTTGCGCTGATAGGGCGATTCTTGCCTCTTTGAAGCACTGAGTCTTTTAAAGAATGCAGTGATGAAATGCAGTTGCATAATCTGTCTTCTTTCGATTAATTCGAAGTGGAATTATTCAAGGTGGTTTCATTAGATAGCATTTCACCTAGTGCACAAGCCGAGGCGTCTAGCTTAGCATCGTAACTCTGATGATCTAGCATATCATACTGTATTTGTACAGTATCGGTAGAAATTGTGAGATGAGAAAGGAACGCAATGGCGATCGAAGCATTTGCATTTGGCAAGACGCCACATTCACGTCCGCAACATCTGCGTCCAATAATCCAGTCGTTTGGACTATATAAAGCGAACGAACTCTTCCCTTCGTAGCGATGCTTCTGCGAATTCAGTTCTTTCTGAAATATTCACTCTGCAAACAACTGCAACTTGAAATTGACACGAACAATTGAACGTTTTTGCAGGACGGTGCGGATAGGACTAGTGATGCATAGCGGAAATTATACTATAAGTGAAGCGAATATAAAGCAAATGAGCAGAATTCGGATAGAGGCAAAACGTTAATGAAGACGCAGAACGAAATTCTATTTAAAGGCAAACTCTCACAAGTAGCACAGAGCCGCAGTACATTGAGTTGATCCTGTTGCATATGTTCTCCTCGAGAGGGCAACGCTCGCTACCGTGATTCACCCCACCTGTCGTTAGAAATGTATCCACCTTTAAAACACCTTCTCGTTGATAGACAGAAATGCTATTCGCTTAACGAATATATGAGAATTGTTTTACTGGCGAAAAAACACAATTAAGTATGGCACGTTTCCAGTGGAAATAACTTTAGTGCTTCTGAATGATCAATGAGGAAAGCGCATTAATGGATCTTTAAATACAAACGTTTGCAATGTGCACCACGGAAACTAAATTATCCACTAAGCGTAGAAGATCGTTTCGAAGTAAGGCACCTCCGAGCATTTGACACAAAAGCTGCTTGAAAAATATTCTGCGCTGAATATTTTTTATTCGGCATTATTGAGAAGATCGCATAATCACTCGGTGCTTTCCATATTTCGCACACTAACCACAATTTTCAGAAGCGAGAAATAAACTTTGGGTGTTTAAGAACCTGCGCAAAGGACTATGCAACAAACTTAGAAAGCGGTTCCAGTATGCTGCAGCAATCGCGTCATCTTTGCCACGTCAAAGAGGCGTAGAAAAACAAGAGTCAAAGGTTTCAAAAAATCTGAGCAGAGCCTCGGTTGTTGAATTTTATCAAAGTCAAGGTACCTTGGTTCGTCCACAATGGAGAAAATCTCTTCACCCGTCACTTTATATTTTCTATTCCTTTGAAATATTCGAAATTCTACGATCCGTTCGTTAACATCAAAGGAATATTTCGAGGCGAGTGAAACGCATGAAAAGTTCTTTCACGTCTATAAAAAGATGTGGTCGTTTTTCTCGAAGGCATATTTTGAAAGAAGTTATGATGAATGAAAGATACGTAAGCCGTGATGGGCTCCCCAAGAGTTTCATTGGTGTCCGCGCAAGTGCCACCAAGAATTGCTTTTCTTGTCACTGCCGACCCCATCGACCACGCTATTATGTCCACCTTGCTGCATGTATAGTGAGCTACCACTTCGATCATCCGCCGTATCTGAAATGAGATATTCTTTCTCAAGCGTTTTACGAAGTCGACAACATAACCGCACTTATACTCACACCCTCAACAAACTTTTCAAAAATAAGCTTTTCGAGTTTATCTGCTGCAGAAAGGCGATTTGTCCGGAAGGGATGACGGATTTGCCAAACAGAACCTTGGCTCAGTGTGCCCTACGTTGACGGAAACATTAGCGTATGGTTGATCGTTGTAACACCAAGGTCAAGGAAAGGAGTGGCGAAATCACAATATTTGGATTCGTTGCAGTTATAACTTTACTCAGGAAAAGGTTACGAACTTGTCGGAAGATTTGCATATTTCGCGAAGGCTAGGAGAGCTGCTAGTTGGAGCTGTGATGTCATATTAATCAGCCTTGCGGAACAAAAAGTTGACATGCTTCCTTCCTTTGGACTTCGTCGCTAGCGTCTGTGAGTGAAAAACAAATAACGGGACTCTTTGGCAAGAGCTGCGGAAGTCTTTATGGAAGAAAAGCTAGCAAAAAAATCGGCAGAATCACTAGGGTAATCTTTTGTCCCGACATCCGATACAAATACTCAGCTAAACGCATCCGCCATAACAAATCGAAGGTACAATTATTGGTCCTCCGGGGTCAACAGATAGCATGAAGCGGTAATGTAGGTGAACTTCACATTCAGACGTTAAACGAGAGAAACCCTGGAAAACTCTTGCAGCATAGAGGATCATCAACTCGGACGTTTCGATCGAAGATGGTGGATGGTTCGTGATTGTTTCAGAGGTTAGATAAATGGATCATCGTATTTAACCATCAAGTTTTAGGTATGCGAATAAAAATCAGAAGCCACAAAGCAGATAGAAACGTTCTAAAGTTCGAGGGCGTACTCAGGGACTGAGTTACAGCTGTACAAGCTGTTCTTGACATCTGAACTTCAGTGGTTGCAAGCGCACTAGCGTAATGGAAACAAAACGAGCAAGAATTTGATGGATGCGATTTTCTTTGGCAGCGTGCGGAGAGCATGAATGACAAAGTGCCGAGCAGATATTACTAGTTTCGCAAAAAATCGAGGATTAGGTCTGTCGGCGACTCCTGATTTGCGTTTACCTGAATGGTTTCTCGCCTGACTGTGAAACTTTTTCAAGAATAACAAGGGGAAAGGTTTGACCAGTTCCTTAAAGATACAGAAATCATTGAGAGAGATATATTTATATTGCTAGCAGCATCACTTGCTACCAAGTCGAACTATCTACTTAGTTGCTATGAATCTATTACAGACCGCCACTAATACTACTGACCTTCTATACCACTACCAGTGCAGCCAGCATTGGTTATCACAGTAGATCGTGGAAATACAGAACGTAAGCCGCATGACGCATTCTATCGATCCTCCATCTCCCCGCCCCCTCACCCTCTCCCCCATAGTTGAATCTGCTGCCTGCATCTAGTTCAGTTTTTGAGCGGTAGTAGTATTGTTCAGCCTGCAACTGCCGAAGGCTCCTCACAGCGTGCAGCATTCAGGCGTGTACTGCTGATGAGACGAAAAATTGTGCCTCTCCTTCGTTCTCCAACAAAATTATTCATTTTACCGTCTACTTTATAGCAGTTTTTGCGTTTATGGACTTAGAGTGCCCTTCTTATTAGCGTATCTGTCATTAGGATGTCGAGAATTAGAACTCCTTCGCTGTATACTAGTCAATAGAAGGTGCAGATTCTTTGAACAAACAAAGTGATCACTGCCGAATTTGCTGACTATCTACTTTGACATAAAGATTTAAATACTAGGGATTGAGATGTCGGTGGCCGATCATAAAAAAGGTCTTTTCAACTTAGTGCGTAGTATTGGGGGGTGAATCGCGATTTCGAAACGACGCAAGAAGAAGAACTCAAAATAAGGCCAAAAAGCTGATTTCATTATTGTCTTAGCATCGAAATCACCTTTTCAAAGTCAAATTTTCCTCTCGAATATACAACCATGGCCAAAATGAAAACTTTTTCAACAAAAACTCAAAGGACTCTATCCCTTCATGCATCTATGATAATTCAAAACGATTTTAGATCGTCGATTGCATCAGTGGTTACACTTCGCTTATAAAATGCGTGGCTCCTTTATTCCAAAAGTTTGCGAAATGATCGATAACAATGATTTCGTTTCAGCAATTTTTTGCCATGAAATTCTCTTTTCGATATTCGTTTCGTTAAACTTCACTGCATCCATCTTTTAACAAGCTAGTGCCCTTCTTGTCTCTGAACCCCTTATAGTAATGAGTCAACTCTCATGTTCGACTTCCGTCCGGCTGAAACATTCACTTCAGATTCAACTCAAGGAGCCCTTCAACACTTGACGTTACCTGAAACTGTCGAGCGAACAGATCGCGAAGGAAGGGCACAAAAGTTGTGAAAAAGCACATAAATGCAGAATTTTAGACAAACATAGGCTAACCTGTTGAAAGAAGGCACAGGTGATAGTGATGTCAAGTGGCAATGTTTTGCCGCCATCTCCCCAAGACGTGGCATAGAGCTCCGATGTATGGTAGCCCCTTCTTTTGAAGTAATGGCGTTGAGGAAGGAAAGCAGATGCTGCTTGCGTTATACCATGGACGAATATTATTGGCTGCAAAGACGGTGCTATTGAGCCAGTTGGCAAAAGAGCCTAATTGATTATACTTTCCATTAAGCCGGGAAAGATGAGTCATTTCCCTTTTATACGTATGGTCGGTTCTGATACAGAGTTCATTCCTGCCAACGGGGCTAACTAAGCTTATTTCAGAGTTTATTAAGGAGTGATATCTGTTACTTTGACTTGAGAGCCATCAGAGACCATGCGGCTTCCTTGGGTGGACGCTGAAACCATTAGGCGAACGGGCAAATGAACACAAGCATACAATAGATTTCATACAAACAATCATACGTACATATGCATTGAGACAGTGCTTAGCAATTAATGGAAGTAAACATGCACTGAACGAACGTGAGCTCTCTCGTTCCTGGAAAAATGATACTGCACCTTTCCTATATATGCATAGCAATTGAAACTGAAGCTGTGTTACACTGAAGATTGTAACTGATGAACTCGATTTCCCTCCGATGCCAGGATTTTGAACGTTTTTCACCACCTGCACGCGGAGCTCATATCCGAAGGTCATCATTCAAAAGGTTCAGTTTCAGCCGAATCCTGGTTGCAACCGAATGTCCATGTTCAACAACCGGAGGTGCCTTTCTATTTCTCTGTGAAAGATCAGAAGTATACCAAGCTCCTTTCCGCAGAACTACGTTCATCATAGGACAATACTGAGATTTGAAAACACCATCTTCAAATAAATGTTACTCAAAGCACAATAGACTTCACTTGCTGAATTGCAAGGATTGTGCTGGAAGATTCTGATGCGAATGGGGAGATGAGAAAAAAGTGGAGAAATATGCAAATTAGACAGCGCGTTGAAGTAGTTCTCATCAGAGTAACAAGTGAGAGTAACATTTGTTCCCACATAGTGATGGCACCTTTCAGGGTCGTCCGATACGTTGTCAGTGCTTTCAGGATTGCTCTTCAGACAATTGACAGGACGATGTGTGGTCTGAGACATTAACTTTACCCCGATACGTAAACATCATTCTTCACGCCTTTCCTTCATGTTCTGATAATGAGACCAATCTTGTCCGTCCACCACTAAGCCATATATTGAGTCGCTTTTTGGCAATTTTCTATGGGCTCTTTTGGCTGATATCGTGTCCCATTATGTTTTTCTTGCCCTCATGCTCCTGGAATCAGCAGAATTTATGAGATATGTGAAATGGCCATACAGACTGGTGCATCGTGAGATAAAGGTGAAGGACGCTTCTGCATGCTGAGGAGACCAGGGTGTTACTCCGTAGAAGTGATTCCTCAAAGTATATTGATGCTTCGAACCGGACCTTACGTTGGATTGCTTTGTGATACGAACACCTCAGATCGACGATTTACCAACATTTTTTAAGTACATCCAGCCAAAGCCGGATTTGGATAGCGAACCAACTCTTATAATCGGTTCTCGATTAGACAAAGTTTCGATCCGTTACCGTCATTTAGCTATATGACGTCTAAGATGTTTGACTGCATTGAGAGAGGAGATAGCTCTCTGCTCCGAGGAAACATGCGTACTTGTAACAGACCGCTATAGGAGACGCCGTTTTCGAAACTGCGACGGTCCATTTCCTGCTTCTGAGCAGTTTAACCCCTCCTTCATCGGTCGTCGTACATGCTTACGCTTGGTATTGGAAGGCACCCAGTCGTCAAAAAGTTAACCACCACTATACACGGGAAAGGGGAAATATAAGGGGTGAATTGCAAATAGTTACCCGTTTCTTGATGACATTTCCACCGTGAAGTTTGCCTCCAAAGCTGCCCAAACGTCCCCAATGGTTCTTAGCAACGTCAAGCCTCTCCAGACTCTTCTGAACTTCTTGCCCATAATGCTTTCTGATGAAATTATTGAAATGCTTCGTGAAGTCACATCGAGAGCCTCCAAACAACAAGATTATAACGAGAGCGTATCGCATAAGCATTTGAATGGAAGTTCACCTAAAACAAAACGCGTTTTACATTCACCCTTTGCACTTCATTTTGGCACCAATTAGAGACGATATCAAAGTTTGAGAAAGAACAAAATTTTGATGAGATTTTAGTAATTCTTTTACTCTGAAAAGCGCATTAAAATCCGCACTGAATACTCCGATGGGCAATTTGATGACATCCTTCATTGAGTGAGCGGATACGGTCACGGGACACAATAGTGCTCTTGGAAATGCTCATCATGTTAAACAAAAGAAGACACTGCTTTTAGATTCCTCATTGCCAAGTTGAAGAGATGATTGCTTGAAAAAGAGATATTTGTCGGTCTATCTCTCTCCTTTCTCATGCATCACTTTCCTAAGGTACGACTGCTACTGCTTCATTTCTCACAATATTTGTTGACGAAATGACCATGACTAGAAAGGAAATCGAAGAAAAACCACGAGTTTGCAACAACACGAAAATAAAATGTGAGTATGAGGCTCAACTTAATGCTGAATCTGAGAGGGAAAGGATAGAATAAAATGTACCGATTAGTGATTTCCGAACGCTCAGAGATACATCCGGAATCACTGAAATGAAACTCTTTAAAAACTTCCTTGAGTGAAAAAAATTCTTAACTCTATTAAATCTGAACAGGATTGCAAAGCTGAACACTATGGTTCATCTAGATATAGCTACTATATACCAGAGAAGAACAACGATCAAGCCACCGCTGACCAAGCAAACTGTTCATGTGGTGCGATGCACCTAATGACGCACCAAAACGCACCAAACTATGCCCATGAAAAATGCCACCCGACACGCGCTGACCTGTTTAATACTCGTTGATCTAATGAACAACGAGTAATATGCTGCCTGATTAGGTCGCACTTGCATAGATCAAGATATATGAAAGCCAGATGATCCAGTCTAATCGTGTTTCACTGAAGTTACGGCAATTATATTTGCCTATTAGATTACTTTAGTCGCGTTCTGAATGGATTCGTTCCTTGAGAGTGATATGCAGGTTTACCGTCAATCATCCTGACCTATGTCACGTGCATTTGATACCTTCTTGTCACTTGTTAAAAGGGATTCATCGCAGGTGCTACAACAAGTTGGCCTTCTGTTACTTTTCACAGATCTACTCGTCTGCGTGCAAACTGATAAAAGCGTAGAAAATCTATCAGCTTCTTCTCGAGAAACGTTCGTTCAACAATGAAGTGTAACTCATATATGCATTCAACAACTCCGAGCGATACAGCAACATGAGTGCTTACGTCTGCATCGACAACGAGAGCATTATTCATGTCAACTGCAGAATAGAAAATATGTACACACAATGAAACAACTTCAAGTAAATGAGATTGTTCTCCTCCTCACGCAAAAAACACATCACACGACCCTTCCAACGGTCTATTATTGTATGATGTGCTTCTATTATCGTAAGCTTCCATCTGTTATTGAAATACGATGTGCTTCAGATGGCACAGTGGGAATTGTCGTCTACAAAGAGTGGTTTTGCAAAAATGTAACCCACAGGTGCGCCCAGGACTTGGCGATCAGTGTCGAACTTGTATTCACTGGAAATCACGAAGGAACATGAGCGATCTGAGATCAGAAGAACGAGGCATTTAGATGCAGAAACTTCATGCGATAACATGTATTCATCGCCAGCTTTTCCTCCACGTCGTCCCAGCACGTAAAGCATTGGCGTGAAGAAGCATTCCACCAGTCGCATTTGCGAGCTCAGAGCGTTCCTTTCTCGCAACGTGAACGCATCCCACACATTACCGTTTTTCTTGTTGGTCGTTTGCTTACTACGATCATCTGCATCGACCAGACGTTCCCATATGTTCCCGCTAACATACGCGTGTTTTCATTCATCTCGTTTCCCTCGTAAGGTGCAATGCGTGAAAAAATGATAGCTGCATTACCATCAAGACACCTTTCAGTTATAAATGCTACGTATTCAGCAGAAAACTGCAAAACTATATGCATCTGGTCCTTTATTCGGTGGTACCGCCTTGCAGCCTCCACCTGGTTGTGCCTCACCTTCGCTCTCGTAGCCATCCGATTTCGGCGTCCACTGCGTTGCTTTCGGCTGCTACTGTCGATATTACCGCCCTTCCAAAAGTGCTAATGCCACTTATTGCGAAGCATATCTCTAGTCACTATCGCAAGTATTTTCTAACATAAACAAGAGCTCTTTTTAAACGGGGTCGGTCTTATTGCCGCGGCAATTTCCTCCTTCAGCGCAGTTCTTTATCCTCTGTCAGTACTCAATCAGTTCCTTCATGGTGTCCGCAGTTCGCGCTATTTTGCGCTGCCACCCACATCATTCACGAAGACGCAAAGGTGTCGTTTGAGAAGGCGAACCCCTAAATGGTTGTCGGCTTGGTGCATGTAGCCACTGTGTAACCGACACCAGAAGAAGATCTCGTCCGTTTCTAAGATTGTTCTGTTAAAGCAGACTGAGTTTTACTCGACATCTTTGAATCTAACAAAACTTCCATTGCTTGTCACTCTGTAGTAATATCCGTCCCCAGAAAGCTTCCATCAGCCAAAGACGCCTTTTCTCTCCGAACAATTTCTAGATGATTTTTTGAAATATGCTCTTTTCCTTAAATTTCTTGAAATGAAATATTATGCCCTATCTGAACAAGAGGTTGCAGGAGATCGTTCACTGCGTCAATATCCTGATCTGATCAATGTTCAAGCAGATTACCTGTAGTACGCTGTTTGTGATCTACGAATAGTCAATCCTAATAATCGTTATTCTTATGATGCCATCTTCTTTCATAGGCAACGTACGTCGTGCAAATGGTGTGCCCTATGAAAGCCGTCGTCCACCTCGTGGACCTTCCACTCGTCGTTTCGTTGCTCTGCTACGGCGCTTGTCCTCCCCTATTCGTAGTATTACTACCTTTTCGCATTCATATTTAGCCTTTTCTAACTATGCCTAACTCATTTTCGGCTTTAAACGCCTCATTTCTCGTCCCATGTGCTCTTATCACTGTTAGATCTATATGTGGTAAGATTAGTGACAGTGATTATTTGCCGATTGTAATGAAATCAAAATTGTTCGTGTTTTTGAGATGAATGTCAGCTGTGAAAGGTGCTTCGATGTTGCACTTTCCCTGAACAATCCTCTATGAGAATGTCGATAGGACAGAACACCAACGAATAGTGGTTACGTGTGACAACCCTTGTGAGCAGTGATTCTCCTGCTTCTGATTCAAGAGCATTATCATTGTGCGTTCAAAATGTTGCCATCTCTCTCTGTGTTCCAGGTAACGGAAATGTTGCGATGGAGGTCACTTAGCTATTGATCGTTGACTTAAAGTAACCTATTGGTTGGCGTCCTCAGCTAAGCTATTGCGTCACTAGATCATTATCAGTTTTACTCGTGACAATGAAGAGTGCAACTGTAAAGCTAGAGATTATTCAATTAGGCCATATTGATATTTCTTGGCCATCCTATCCTATTGGCAAATTTCGGCCAATAGCTTAGGGCGGTCAATTTTCGATACATTATAGAAAAACCACAACAAATTTCTTCCCTTGATACTAAATGTTCTTATTTGTACACTAATGGGTTGCGCCAGTCTGTTGATCACATTGAGCCCCCCCCCCCCCTTAGTGATGGAACATTATGGGGTACTTAAAAATAATAGTCTATTTTAAAAGCGGCTCTTGACGTGACTCGCAAGCTTTTCGTTATATTGGGAAACTCTTCTATTAGCGGAATATGGCTCCGAACTGTGAAGAGTAACGGTGCAGATTTCAGAAGTTGTAACAATTCGGAACGTTAGACACAGCCATATGAGGTTTACTATGAAGAAGACCTGAAATACGGCAGTTATGAATGAGTTAATTTATGAGTTGCCGAAGCGAATCCGCAGATATATATTTTCATGAATTTCGGGCAAATTAAATTCACCGCAATTAATGCAATATAAATTTGCTAACTGATTTCACAAACGATGTCAACAAATTGAAAGATGTGTTCGAAAGATGTCGCTTCACGAAGGCGCTTTTGGAAAACATTTTAGACGTCATTTAAGCTTAAGTATGGGTAACGATATCGTATTTTAGGCCGAAAACCTCTCTCGTAATGTAATGCTTAAACATCATCGAGAGTTTTTCTGAAATCCTCTTCGACGATATTCCCTTATTAAGGGAATCGCTACTCTATTCGACTCAACACTTGTTTTGATGCGAAGTTGACGATACTGATCTTGCATATTCAATATTATCATAGAAAGCTTCATTTTATTTTAGAAAATGCTTTACTTCTATGTAATTTTCCTCTCTTTGAATGCTTTAATAATGGTCTAATGAATAGAAATATTAGCTCAATAATTGTTTGCAAAAAAGCCGCAGCATTATCATCTGATGCATATTCATATTAAACCTCAACTACATCAGCATGTTATCCTATCGCTATAATTCTTCGCGATTCGTCGCTGATAGCACATTTTTAATTTATAATATGGATACATTGGACACAGGCGACCGAAGGCCGCGCAGAAGGCCGCAAACGAGGTTGGATGAACCACTAGTGCGGCTCTATGATCAGCGCTGGAAGCAGAAGGCGGAGAACAGGAGCGAAGGACCTCAACAGATCAGCGCCGTCCTTTAGCGAATGAATGGATCGTTAGGTGATCAGGTGAATATGGGTGCAGGAGGATTTTATATGAGAACATATTTAGGTAATCAGTCAATCTCAGTGAATGGTCAACTTTTATGAAATTTACTGTAATTCTTTCCCACTTAAACGATTCATTTCATTCATTATAGTAATGGTATACGGCATTTTGCTAGTATGAATGCACTATTGCATTGAAATTTGACTGCTGCTTGCATGTAGCGCTTGTGCAATGCTGAGTTCCTTTATTTGTACCTCTAATTCTATTTTTTGGCTTTCTAAACGTCACACTGCTTCCACGAGCACGCCCATTTACTTCCCACTCCATCCTGTTTCTTCACCTATACCTCCTGCGCATGATGCTATATGATTCAATATTAACACCAACCCGTTCCCTTATTACGCAAGCGAAATCAACGGAAGTTGTCGTATTCATTCGCAATAGCGCTGCTATACTTGAAATAAGCAACAAGCGTTTACCGTAACCAGTGTGAAATTGGCATTAATCCCAACCAAGGGAATTTTTATTCCCACGTTAGCCTCAACTTTGAGATAGCTGCTATTTGTCCTAGAAGTGTTGGGTTCTTCTGCAGGCTTTATGTCGATGCTAATTTTTCATTTGTGGTTGCAGCGTGGGAGTCGATTCGTCTCTTATCGACCACTCGTTCAACTATTTACCTTTCCTTTTGGTTACTTCCAACTAGTTTTTCGTAATGAGTAGACTGGTCTTGTGATCTTCATTAATACCATTGCGCACAATGACTGCTGCAATGAATTTGCTCGTGACGACTGCATCACTCGATAAATAAATACATCTATTGGCTTACGTGGTAGACCACATTCCATCGATATTCATCGCTATTTTATTTCGAAGTGATAGGAGTGTTGTGATTGGCTTATCGCTTTGTTAAGGGTCATTTACTCACTCAAAACGCTTTAACTCGCAATTCATCACTTCACACTTTGTAAGTTATTGTTGCACTAACCAGTCACACCCAGCTTTCCGCTTCTTGCCACTTTTGGAGATGACGGAGTCCGTGGCCCAGTCATTCAAGGAGATCCTTGATCCCCTTCTACGAGAATAAGACAATTGGTTCCATCCTTGCAGTTGTCCTGCTTGCGCATTCCGAAGTTCTTTTGCGATATTGACAGTAGTTTTACACTTCAACGTGTGGACAAGACCGCTTCGCCTTTAAGCCCCAACTTGTTACTTCGTCTGGCGGACAAGTGCGCTTTGGACGTTTTAGCTCTTCGTAAACATTGACATGATACTTTCCGATGTGAGAGGAGGCATGGATCTCCTCTTGCATGGCAATATCAAGGATTCCTTCTCTTGTGGCCAGATCAAAGTCTCGTCCTAAATCTTGTGGTTTGCTGATTATTTCCGGCTTGATTTAAAGTTTGAGAGTACTGAGAACATTCACCATCCAGTGATGTGCAAGTTTGAGTTACATTTCCAGTGTTGAATAAATGCCAGTTATGTTTGCTGCCATTCTTCTGTTCTAGAAATGTTGTGCGCCGGAAAGGGGCATTAAACTATACGATATTGCCTGTCCATAATGTGGTGCCCTTGAAATGTGTAGTGCTTCCAGAGCTCGGGTTAAAACCACTTCAAGGCGTCAATATAGAACTCTGCCGGTTTTAACCCAGACCCATCCTTTTATGACCTGTTATACATATTTTTTGCTGAAGTTTGGTTCCCATGCGTACATTTTCGCTTGTATGGTCACTCATAAAACTTTTGCCTTGAAACTTTTGAATTACGCAGCATTTTGAGTAGGTGGCAGTAACCGTTCAGGTGTACACGATCCACATTGTGTGAATCAAACATAGGTACATACATATCGATTTCGCTTAAATTAATGGTTTGAGGTTGACGTGATTATTCCCCACTTTCGAGCAGGTCTCGGTTAGTTGAGTTGGCCTTCTCTATTCAGCAGCCTTCGGCTACAGTGGCTAGTCCTAAATACTGGAGTCTAGCGAGTTTCGCACTGCTTACAGATAATATATGGAAGCACTGAGAAGTAGCGCTTTTCTTTCCTGGGATCTTTCTTTCTTTGAAGGAAGTGAAATTTCTTGGAAAGATTAGCCTTCCAGAAGGCAAGATTTCCATGTCATTCAGTGATTTTTTTCAATCAACTCGAAGTTGGCCAAGTCTTACTCACGCAAATCACTTTTTTTTGTTTGATTTTCTGATTTCCTTACGTAGATTGTATTCAGCGGCAATTTTTCATTTGCTTTGAATAATATAGTAAAGATCAAATTTTCCAAAATTTTGAGGATAATGCGATATAAATGTGCACTTTATTATTGTTTCGGGGTGGTACGTTTGAATCGTTGTTCTCACTTTGAGATCTTATTTTTGATCGACTGAAATTATCACGATCAACTGTATTCTCTTCCGATAAAGAAGAATACTGACGAGCAGTGCTTTTATGCAATCCCAACCCTCAAGCACAGTCGCCTCAGAGTTTCAGTTTCGTTATTTTCGACTTTGCAAAAATGTAAAAATGTCTTTTAAAGAATAGAAAATAACAGCTAAAATCGCTGGTGTTGTGTGTTGCGTGGCACACTGATGGTCCGAGGAGAGAAGGGTAGGGCTAGAGATTTAATGTGGTCCGGACCTCGACCAGAGTCAGAACCGAGATCAAATTTAGTGTATAGCCAAAAGAGAGATGGGCTAAACGTAACCGATCGCGAATGGTTAAATCTTTTCCTCTGATGGAGACTGAATTTAACGTAAATGGCAGAATGCAGAATTCGATGTTATGTCGCGAATTTTGCCAGCTGTGTTCGAAAAGCACTGTTTAGTGCATTATAATATTGACATCACATATGGTTTTCTAGGGTGTTCGTTCCAAGAACTAGTGAGCAAAATGAAAACGGAAACATGCATCTATTCCGGCTATAAGATCCATCCTGGACACGGAAAACGTTTGGTACGATCCGACGGGAAAGTACGTTTATTCTTCATTGATTTCGCCGGCAATTTCTATCTGCCAGTAGTTGATTACATAATTGATCATCCAACAGTATGCAGTTTTCGTCTTTGAAGTATTTTGCAATGACGTTAGAAACGATATTTTCATAGGCATTGATAGGCGTGATATCACTTGAGTGGAAATAATGTAGTATTGCTTCAAAGGTATCACCTTATTGTTATAAAACAAGCAGAGTTGAAATTACATTCCACTGACCGAAATCAGTTCCTCGCAAAAAGCATTTCGTACTTTCGTAATATTCCGCAATTACCCACAGATTTTTTTAACAATTCGTTGATGCTTTCATTCTAAAAAATATTAAATTTATAAATTATGCTACTACGAACCATTTGCATTTTGTTATTGTTTACTCTTTTAACTTCATTCCATTGAATGTCCAAATATTCATTGCTTTGAGTGTTTTTAATGCTCAATATTTCAAGTATTTTAAATTAATCAACGAATATTTTCATGGGGATGCAAGTTCCTCGCTGTTTTCGACGCATTTTTTTTTCTATTATCTTAAGCGAACTTCTGCCTACACATTATTTCGAATTCCTTGAAGAGATATCTCCCTTTCACTTCCTATCCTCACTGCATTCCTGTGGAGAGATTTATTGCTAAGGGACAATAACAGTTTGAGTTTCCAAGTGCGTTGCTATCGTTAGTTGTGGCGACTATTTTTTATTGAAGGAAACGGACAGAAAGGTTTTGAATAATAACGGAGAAATTTTTTCATACGAGTGTAGGGAATCGAACGGAAAAGTTACAGGGTAAAATGACTTGAGCGAGCCGTAAATTTCTTGGGGTAGGATTCCTAAGAAGCAAACCCAGCCACAAAATTTCTTGAGTAAATGAACCGGAAATTTCAAATCTAAAGCAATCGAATTCTGGCGACTTCAACCTCAGAGATTCCTTAGTTTATGGCTTTTTTACCTGTTTGTCGTCACTTCTTTTCTGCCTATGGGTAAGCTTGTCCTCACAGCCGATTCAAATCGTTATATCGTAGCGGTTTTCTTGGCACCTTTCTAAGTGAAAGAAGAGGATTGCACTTGCTTTAATTATGGAATGTAAGCGTATTGTTTTAGGTGCAGATATTTTTGTCGAAGAAGTGTCAACGGTCACATAAACTCAAGAGAAATCCCCGTGATATTCCTTGGACAGTGTTGTACCGTCGTAAGCACAAGAAGGTCAGTTTGCCACTTTTATTGTTTCACCACCTTCAAAAGCGGGTAGAATGTAGTGGCATTCAGCTGCATTCGTCTAAGGTACAGGAGGTGCTTACTTGACAGTTCCCTCTCCAGTCCTGACCTCAATGGTGCTTTAAGCCCAAAATTCATCCTCAAAACACCCAGTAGTATGTATCATGTATTGGAGAGCACCCGGTCGCATTCAGTTTGTTCGGACGGGAAGAGGGTGAAGAAAGCCATTCTCTCCATCACATACGAGCCCTCGCTTTAATTACTGAAAAGCTTTTTTCCCCTCATGACTCCCAATTGTTCCTCGCTCCTCCCTCTGAGGCTATAAAATAACAAGGTCTATAGATTTATACTTTTGTGCGGAATGACGGACTATATAGTATAGAGCGTGACAATATTCTATCCTTGGAAAGGTGTGTGGAAAAGTGGAAAGCGAAACATCATTGATTTTCAAATTGAGTTTGTTATAGAGTACCTCTATAGCCTTCATATATATATATATATATATATATATATATATATATATATATATATATATATATATATATATATATATATATATATATATATATGAAGTCAAGTTTATCTTGCTACAGTATGGTGCTTGCACATGATGTGGTCTGAATTGCCTTCTGGAAGCTGGTGGCAAAATCGTATCTCCCTATTTATTTGTGCGTATACAAGCTTGATGGCTTCGTTTAATTCCGGAATTGCTCGAGCTAAGACCAACAAATATGACAGGTGTAGGGCGACCTCCCATACCAGGATTCATGTTTATCTTTCAACTTAGGAAGCGGCTATAGGCATCCAAAGATGTCATAAACAGGCATTTATTTCTCACGAGTTGGGTTCTGTTTTACCGACTAGGTCACCGGAAAAGGAGTCTTTTGCGAGAGACTTGTAGGGGCAGTCGCGTCGCTTGAAATATAGGGGGCATTATTTACGTATTGTGCTTTCTGCTGGTGATTTGTGAAATGCGTAATGAAGTGAACTCGATGCGAAAGCTCATGTCTTTCAGCTTCTCCACTCGTTGTTATGATGACGTCATTGTTTTAAATGAGCTAAAGGCGGGATCCAATAAAGATGATAGCAGCTAATAAAGCTCTGCTTTATACGTCCGAATGAAGGAGTTAGGTCGTCATTGGTTGGACTACTCAGTATGTGCTTCTTGCATCACACTTCATACTGGTTCGTCAGTTTAGCCATGCAAGTTTTACGGGTATGGCAACGATGTGGTGATTGAGTAGTTATTCATAGGAGAATAACTGGCCAGCAGACCACAGGAACTCATCGCAAATTATGCTTAGGTGAATAACCTTGCGAACTTTTTTGTCTGGATGATGATCGCTGCTGCCAATATGTCAGTGTGCGTTTTATTGAACTGACGAACACGGGTAGATGCTCACAGATTATGCTTGTGGACTGTATAAAATATAAACATGGAAGCAATACTGCTCAGGGGGCGAAAGATTCGCAGATTCCTTTCTTTAGTACACATTCAAAGCAGCAAAATCCGTGGGGAGCGAACAGTCGAACGAATTTTCTCATGTCTTTTTTGTCGACACTTTTGCAAGAAAGGAAACACGGAAAATAAGAAATCAGTGGATTGCTTCTGTTTTATCGGTCCATAAAGAGATGCACATTTCGTCGTGAAGTCTAGGTTACCTTAGTATGGAGGTCGCAGTGCACTTCAATAGGGTCATTACTTGCAAAGCGTCATTTCTGCGGCACTTTCCTTATTCGAGTTTCGAACTTCGCTGCTCAGCTTCACAGAGAGGGAAGCTAAAAGTCTGTGGGAAAAGCAAAGACCTAACCACATTAGTAATGATATGCGGTGGAGAGGAGGGAGAAGCTTTCCACTCTTCTCTTCTCTTCTCCCGTCGCCCCTCATGCTTTCCCTGTGTCTTATGGCCTACACCATGCGAAGAACTGCAACCTTCCTGCATTTACTATGACCGATCAAATTTTTAGCAATATCTGGCACTAGAAGGTGTCTTAATATTTGCATATGAAAGATGTTGTGCTGCTCATTAGATTCTGCCCCAAAACGATTTCTTTGATCCAAATTTTGTGTAGGCGGTCAGGTTCTTAAGGAAACACGTAATTCGGCTTTTTATCGTGGCGACCTCGTGTATGAATATCTGCGAGTGTCTGGTTGCCGATCCGATCCGGTAGTTGCAGCTGGAGAGACGCTGAGGCGAAAACGAAATTAGTTGAATGTAATGTACGCGATGTAATTGAGAATGACATAAGGCCTTCCGTTTTATCGAGCAACGTACGTTCAAGGGTATATTTGTGCTATGCATCAAGGCATGTTTAAGGGTGTTCATGGTGAAGAGAGTACGCAAAAGAGGAGAACAAAACGCGTCATCCATGTCGCTTCACGAGCCGTTGGTAATGTGTCGCTGGAGGCGATCCTTGCTAAGCGCAACCAGAAGCCCGAGTTTCGACACGCACAGAGAGAGGCGGCGATTAAGGCCGCAAAAGAGGCGCAGAGGGCTGCCAAAAGCGAGAAGAAAGCGGCAAGTAAAGCTATGAAGGTAAGATTTGGAGTTGTTCTTTTACTGTTTTCATACGCTGTAATATATATATATATATATATATATATATATATATATATATATATATATATATATATATATATAGTTTATGATACCATTCATGTGCTATAGTAATGACCAATATCTTTATGTAAGTTGTGTTCCTTCATTGAGATCTAAGTCGAGTTGTCAATCTGCGGTCGGCACATTTTTTTACGCTCACGAATTCGATCTCTGAGTTTCAGTCATATCATTTTTAATGAGCATAGGGCATTAGAGAAGTATAAGTGTTCAATGAGATGGAGGGAATAGGGAGGGCAGACGGTTGAACTATCGAAAACTGTTGCTGCTATCCGTGGGTCGGTCCGAAGGATGTCGCTGTTCTCTGGGTAGTAAATATCTGCAGAAATTCAGAACGGATCGCCGGTGACTGAAGTTTCAACTGTTGACTGTTTTAACCCGCTGCCTTTGCAAAACTGCTAAATGTTATTCTTTTGCTGGACGAGGACACACTCGTAGATTACACAAATTTAAAGTGTATAGTTTAGAGAGATAAGAATGCATGAGAGGGTTGACTGCACATTGTTGACATGGTTTTTCGGGCCGAAAAAAGTAAACGGGAAAGACAACCCAAGTTTGTTGTGAATTTCCCAAGAGTCTCATCTCAGTAAATGGAGGTTCGCTCTTCTTTACGCCCCTTCCCATTAAGTGCCGGTGGTGTGAGGTATTTTGAATTTGAACTGGCACCTTATATCATAAACTATCCGTTAGGAGCAGTCATGAAAACGCTGTTGTTGAAATGGTTGAAAGAAACAAATTTTGTACGTCGTTTAATTGGCGACTGAACAGTTACTCGCTGTCATGAGAATGTTTCGCAATGTTGACGTTCAGGAGAAGAAGGCGGCCGCACCGAAGCTGAAGGCACCTAAGCCGATGAAGGCTGCACAGCCGCGCGTGGGTGGCAAACGTTGAGATTGGTCATTGTGAAAATGTTTGTTGTGTTTTTTGTCGTTTCTCGGCTTCAGTAAACCTCTGTTGTTAGTGCTGATACAACGAGAACATTGTCGAAAATACTGCATCAGATGCAACTTTACGTAATAATGCGGCTGTCAATTAGCTGCAACAAAAACTTTCTTAAAAATGAGCATCAAATAGAACATCCTTCGTAATCCCTTGCCTTCCTATCCGGTTCATATGCTGTAAGCGTTAAATGCTGATGAGTATTATAAGTACGTTACAGGTACGAATATCGTGCACATAGTTTGATCTTGAATTAGTCTGTGTTATGAATTTGTCATGGTCGCAGGATATGGGAGACTGTCCGGTCCGCTTTCTGCAATTGCAGGGTACCGGACTGTTAGATAGCACTTGGGGGAAGGGAGAGGAGTGGCGGCTGAGGTGTATGGTAAAACTGGCGGTGGATTATGTCAGCACACTGATGCGTGCCTTCCTTTAGCTTATATGGGAATAGAGGAAGTAGCATAAGATTGCTGCATGATTCGTCAAGTTTTTAGGGTGTTTAAACTGGAAGGAGAGCGTGCCTATCATTGTGTAGACAAAAATGCTTACCCTTCAAAGCTTGCACAAGCTGGCAACTGGCTCTTAAAGAGCTGCTGTCAAGCGTTGCTTCAGTTCTGTGAAGGTTGAAGTAGTCGATTGCTGTGCATGACCGTTCTAAAACGCTGCAATATGGATCAAATCAATGTATGCAGCAGAGTGCATATTCGACTTTGGTGATGCGGAAAGGATTTATAAAACGAGCATAGCGCTTGGCGACCTTAATCACCAGTTGGGTCGGCGAGTTGACCGAGTTGCACACTATCCACATGAAATGTTTTCCTCTTCGAAACACGTTCTCATTTCTATCGGCAAGTACCAAATCGTGCATTTTTTTCCATTTATAGCCCATTATCAGTTCCATATCCAGTCTGCGTATCCGTTGACAAGTGATGCTTATATACCGCTCGGACATTCCTAGACATTCATGCACATTCATTCT
Organism: Ascaris suum; assembly: GCA_013433145.1. NCBI lineage: Eukaryota > Metazoa > Nematoda > Chromadorea > Rhabditida > Ascarididae > Ascaris > Ascaris suum. Next base: position 5,223,350 of record CM024175.1, read on the forward strand.
TTTTCAGTAATAATTTTATCTTTATTACATATGATATTGATGAGTTTACTTTAGGCCGTACTTAACTGCTAATTACCACTGCAGATTTGGGACTCCACACATTTGTTGTTTTAAATTCGCTCAAAAGCGTGCAAGTGGGCGAAGAAACTGAACTTAAATAGTAACGAAAGGCGCGCAGACATTTGAGCAGCTTCAATTTGCATCAAAAAAGTATTCGTTTTTTACACTGAAAGTATCAAAATGAGGGGAATTCATTGGAAATCGCACACCTATTCAAACGTTACGAAGGTGATGCGAGTGCGCACAGTTAGCAGTGATGTTGCGTAGTATAAATAAAAATTTGGTGGCACAGTTCGTTCGAAAGTTGCAGTTTTGTTTATTCACACGTAAAATATGTATTGAATCCATGGGGGTAAGTTGCAATTCGGAAGCGCATCGACGTTCAAAATGCACCTCCAAATTGCGAAGAATTGATTGCAATTGTTTTTCGGCGATTATATGCCACTCTGCTATAGGTAATGAACGAGATTCAAGAGTGCCATCAAGTAGAATGGATTGCATAGGTGGGTTTGAAGGTTGAAGATCTAGAGGAAAAGCTTGCGCTTCTGAAATCAGAAGCCACTGTCAACGTCGTCATTCTTCCAGATAGTCCAAAATATCTTGGATGTGAGCGAAATATAAAATTATATGTCAGCTCGCATATATTTCAAAGCAAACGTTATGATTTCACGTTATCTCTATGAATTCAACATGAAGAATTGAGTTTGATGCAGAACGTTGTGAGCAGAATTCATCGAATGATTTTGAAAGAGAGTACCGTCAACAAAAAATTCATCGAGGGTTGGTCCTCAAGCAGTTATTAACACGTGAGGATGATTCCTCTTTTATGCAAAAAAAAGAGTCAATTTTAAGTATAAATTTGGGATTTAATGTTCTCAAAATCATTGCAAATACAATCCAAATAGCTGCTTGCTTCTAAAAGTTTCCAGCAATCTCTGCTTTTACTTGGCGGGTAAACGCTGTTCATTGCTAACCGGCAGATTAAGCGACTTTTCATCGAGGTCGTAAACTAGAGGTCGACTTTTAATTAACACAATATTTAGAATTTTTTATTGCTTTATTACCTCTCTCCAATGACTCACGCAAATGCCGACTGTGGATGAACAAGCAGAAGGCGCGATAGCGGCGCTGTTTAAGTGAACTATCACATAATGTTAATATTGCATCAAAGACCTACAACCGCCCTCAGACGTAACACCACTTCATATTCAAATGACAGTTGCAAAAACTCGATTCATATGCAGCTGTAAATTTATGTGGTCGCTCTGGAGCGTTCGTGGGAGTTCTTGAATAAAATGGTCCGCATTGTTTACGAACATGAGGCAAACCGTAATAACTCTTTTCTATGGCGAACTTAACTTGCGGCATTTAGTGTCTTTATGCAATTATTTGCCATGCAAAGCGAATACAACATTTGCATTTGCTTATGTTTATAAGAAGCACTCAGTGAAGCGAAACTTTACACAGCTAATTTGCAGAATTTAATATAATTAATTACAGAGAGTTGTTCATTTAGCTCTTTTAGTTGCCACATCCATCATTCGGCTAAAATGTTCTCTGCGAATATAATTCAATCGAAACGCTTCTTTAATATGTGTACATCATTTTTGATAGATTTCTGTTAGCGATCCATGGTTGTTGACAGTTGAAAGTAACCATTCGATAAATAGGGAAATTTAGCGATATTATTTGATTTTTATGGAATCCTTTTTTTTGAATTTAGCTCAATTGAACTGAAGTGCATTCAATTGCATTTAATTAAATCGTCATGAATTTACTTTCAATGTTGAGCTATTTTGCGTTTACATTTGCATTGCTCCTATTATAGTACGTTAATTGTTGAAATTGTGCTTTCACTATTTAATGCACATAGAGCTGAATATCTTATTTTGCGTTGAAATCATTGTTGAGGCTTGATAGTCGAGAGAAACATTTCGATACGTTGAGAAGCGCCTGGAGATAATTTTGGTAGTATTACAATTGTCACTGCTAAATTATCTAATTGTCATTGCAAATCATTTACAACATGGCGTCATTTAGTAACTTTTTTGTGGGATGCATTCGTTGCATTTCGCTTGACATTTATCACCTATTCAACGCGGAGTTTTTCAATTATAGCGTTTGCAGTGTTCTACGTGAATAAGTCACAGCGTCGGCGATTCATACTCCTTTTTACTTGAGAGCCCTCGTTGCTTCCTTATTTTCCCTCATTTTAGTGCGCACTGATTGCAAATTGCACTCGGCAATTGCAGTTTAGGCATCGGCAGGTTTACGGTGCTCAAAAACTGTCACTGTGTAAAACGAAAAGACACATGACATTCTTCTGCGGAAACATCACGATGGCTTTACATCTGTTCTTCCGTGTTTTCCATTCGAGATCCCAAAACCGATTCTTTTATGAATGTTGACGAGATTCTTTATCACCTTTCAGCTAAGTTTGAGCGTTTTCTTGAAGCAATTGCATCACAACGATTATCCAAATGACTGCCGCCCTTGTACAGTTCTGCTAATGCTCGTTATAGCATCGTGCTTAAAGTGTTATTTTATAGCAGCATTATAGCAACGGTCTATAGTTATGTGCATAAACGTCTTCTTGTTGCTTTTTGAAGTTATTTCAACTGCGAAACCAGAAAATTGCGATAACGAAATGCTCAAATAAGTGGCATCGTTAGGCAAATTTTCTTTCTATCATTCGTCGGCTTTTATGAGTTAGTCGTTTAATTTAGAAAATCAGTTTCCTCATACGATCGGTCGGTCGAATGCGTAAAAAAATCCTATGGTTGTGTGTTGCAAACGAGATCGACCGCTTGGAAAGCACCTTATTAGGCATCTTCTCGACAGGTGGCAGCGGTGAATATGCATCGATAGGCACTATTCCGCATTGCCCATCTGATAATGTCGTAATAGAACACGTTAAAACTTCTGTGACGAGTCTAATGGCACTTTTCATCCTTCCATGGCAACGGAATTTCCAGCTATCATATAGGAATAATTATGGAACATCGACTCAAATGAAACCTACGTTATGGGGATTCGTAGGAGTGAATGGGAAACGGCTGAAAGAGAAATGCGATTATGGAAACGGCGGAGTTGAAGATGGAGAAGAAGAAATTAGAGAAGCTAAAAAAAATTTCTGTGGACAAATTCGGGATTGTGTTCTGCTAATGCTTCGTGGCATTTTCGACCATAAGGGTTCACCTGTTACTGTGACCGTTAAAAGTGCACTTCGTGCCGAGTTATTGGCGCATTGATGCATTCGATATCTTGGCTGAAGGCTATTCTCAAATGTTATTTTCAAATCATTGCATCTTATAACGCGATTTCGAAGTATTCGAAATTTTAATTTTTGGCAGAGGAATTGCTTTCGAAAGAGTTTTGCACTGTTGCAATCAGTGGTCTGCTAAAATGAAGAATCGATGACTTTGCAATTCGTTTCCACAACTTTGGCCAACTGAGTTACCCGATATTTTAAACTCATTGCAGAAATCTAAAAATGAGAGTACTTTGAGTGAAGTCAAATCTATTGCAAAATAGTGTTTTCATAGTTTTGTTTGTTTTTCATTGAACAAAAACGAAGGCATATGTGACATGTGTATATTTGAGACATCGATAGGGCGACAAGCGCTTTCTCACAATTTACGTGCTTAGGGAGTCCTAGTGAGCGACACGCTGATTTTTGGATGCGATAAATTCACGTGTCCTCGAATCGAATTCGCTATTGCGAATTGCTCTCCCACCCACTTCACCGACAACCTTTTGAAAATAACGTACGTTGTTTTCTGCGTTTCGCATTTTCTTCGTCAATTTTATTCTTTATGCAGCGTTGGCTATTTAATAGTATTTCTGCAATAATGTCGCAAATGAAATGATGAAATCTCTCAGATTCAAAGTTTCTTTACAAAATTCAGGAGTTTCGTCTCGTTACTCTCCCTCTTTCCGCTGCGAATGCCCCCTTTAGAAATCACATATTTCCAAAACGTGCATGCGCAAATGTTTCAGGATATGCCTCGACTCTTCAGTCCACTTTCATCTTTTCTCCATAATCGTTTGGGTAAATGAGGGAGAGAATGAACGAAATTCTCCGTAAGCAATGATTCGCCATCAAAGAATTCATTTTGCCTTGAGTGAATAAGTGAGTTCATCAGAAACTAGTAGATTCTACGAATGTGCATTGACGGAAACATTTCTCGGCGTTTTTACCTCTAATTCGACAATCTATAGGAACGTAATGTGCTCGCAGAATTTTTGTAATGCGATAAAATTAAGAAAAAAAAGCGAACCACTTAACCATTATTTCGGAGTGACCGTTCTTGAGAGTGCTTCCTCTTCCTTTTTTCCTTCCCCTTAAGTTCTTGTAAAACCGATCTTTTAATAATTGCTTAGAATGACTGTAGTAATCCTTATTTATATTTGAATTGCATATCTTCGCTTTTCTCGCACTAAATATTTCTGGAAGTTAGTTACACTCTACTAGTGAGCAAAATTTTTGAGCAACTTGCAAAGGAAGCAAAACGACAAGGGAAAGGCGATCGATTGTCAAAAGTGGCAGCAATTTGTGGACAATTTTCGCTTTGTTCTTGTAATAAGTGAATTTAATTGTGATGACAGACCTTTTAAAATATTCTGAAGTAGTCTAATGATGAAAAAGTTAATGTGGCATTGTTTTGGAAGAGAAGTAATTGACGATGAGATTGTGGCCACATTTTTCGCCCACTCAAAATTTATTTTAGTTCCAAAATTCTTGCAACCTCTATCGTTGAATAACTGTAAAGATGAGGCATACGCCCCTCTAAACAACGATCTCTATTTGCTAGCAATAAAAACTTCACTGCTAGGAGGCGTCATATTGATTTCAATCACTAACAGCATCACATAATGCATCTCCTTATCACTGCAACTCAAATTTAGATACTCCGAAATTTCTTGCTATGCTTATCGTGCATCGTTGAATGCATCTTTTCGCTTTTGTGAAGGCGATAGGCGATTTACTCTTCAATAAATACAATGAAATATACGAGTTGCGTTCAGTCCTTAAATAATCGTTTGCTATTCATTTTTGGAGGTTTGTAAATTTCTTGCTGATGCACTACAAAGCGTATGCAGATGGTTGAACAGCTGCATGAACAATTCAGATCGAAACCAAATGAGCTCATCGTAGTGGCCACAATGAATCATAGGTGTTTCATGACTTAATTATATCTTTCAAATCTCAACAAGCGTTGTGCTGCATAAAAATATGTACCGCTTAAAGCACCTCTCTGTACAGCCCTGTAATAGAAGAATGTTGGGAGAGGAATAGCTGCGCCATAAAAAAACCTCTTCATAGGCGTCAACTTTCTTTTTATCTTGCTTTATTGCAACGATGTTTGAAATGATTTATAATCATTTATGGCCAAATATAAATATTCTTTTAGAAATTCATCTTTGTTGCTTTTTTGTTCGCTGTTTGCCATGGACAAAAGTACTTCTGTGAGGTATAAAAGGGGGCAACACGCATCGGAAAAATATTTCGCGATTTCAAACATATCATTTAGTTCTTTTTTTTTTCACGGATGAAAACGTTTCGGCGGAATGTTCCCGAATATTTCAATGCTTCAAAAATTAAACGTGCATTCTGCTTTGCTGATCACAATCATTTTGAATGATAATAAGAAAAAACAACAAATATAAATTGTTTTATAAGAAATTACGAAAAAATAAGAATACAAGAAATATAAGGGAAAATATAAAAATAAAAGAAAATTTGTTTTGCTTTTTTGCATACATAACGACGAGAAGTTTAATAGGTGTCGATTGGCAATGAGCATGTTCATGAACTGTGATCATGTTCTACAATTAATGGCTCGTTTATTGAACCAACAAAAAATGTCTTATGAAAATTCTCTGACTGAATTGCACTTTCTTTCGTACAGCTATTGCTATTCAACTTTTTCCGAAATCGGTGTACTACTCTCCACTTCTGCCGGATTTGCCTCTTAAAATATTTTGCAAATAAAAAATGCAATTAATCTGCATATCGATTTAGTTTAATAATATGCATGACGCTATGGTCAAAGGATTACGATCGAGTAAAATCTCGACGAATTTTCAGTTGATCGTTAAGGAAAGAAAGGGAATAATCCGACCGAATGGCTACTATTCAGTAATTAGTGGCATTATTGTCAACGGTGAAACCGTTGACAATCGAGAATCTAAGAAGTTTTAAGGCTGATATCGGCGGGCGGCTATTATTACAACAATATTTACTAACAGACTATGGAATTGAGCGATAAGCGTTTTTTTAGCTAATTGCTAATTAAATAGCAACGCTGCAATCAGTTCCTTCAAGAAACATTCTCAAAATGAGAAACAAGAAAAATTTCCACAAACGTCAGTGAGAAAGTTTACTTCCGATACCGTCACAAGACTGCCTCGTGTCTCGTTTGTGCACAATAGATTTTATATCGCCCTTCCGAAGGTGGTGTATCTAGGACATGCAACTTATGTGTTGATCACCAGTATAAACTACCAATAGCATAACCCACCACTCCATCAAGCTTCTAGCTAAATATGCAAATTTACCTATTCTGCTAGCTATCGAGTCGCTCATTTGGCAAGACTATGTTCCATGTTTTCCTCTTATGCGCTTTCCTCGTGAAATAGCCCAAAGCAGAAAGCCTTTGAGTTCGATTTAGGAAGAAGGGAGGATGCTGTTACATATATGGGCATTGTGTGAATGCACCTCGCTGAACTGGCAGCGAATATTTCGTCTTCGAAACGTTTCTATTTAAGCTAGGATGAAGGCACTGGCTAGACACAATCAAACTTAAAACTAAATACATATAATACGTATGCAGTGGCTCCGTTGCATTTCCTTCAGCGGACGTATTTCACAGTTTAATCAATGCGACCACGACCGGTGTTGATTAAAATCAATAATTATTCTAATGTTTTGCATAAAGCAATCTCTGAATGAAATAACGGGTATTCAGTGATGGGGGGAAGCGTGCTGCACACTTCAGCAGTATTTTCCATAAAGAGGTATGAAGTGAGATGCGGTGCTCTTCAATCGGTGTTTCATTCCCATGGGATGTGCCATCGCACTCACCAGCCAAGTGTTCCTTTCTTGCACTCATTTTCACCATTCTTCATCGTTCTGTCTCGCCATTTGACTTGTCAGCTTTAGTGCTCACATACTATTTAGTGAGAAAGTCGAGCGATATTAAGCCACCACTAAATTTTCACTCAGAATCTTATTTTATCGTTTTAAAATTTTCTTGCGCAAGCATTCACCATGACATGGCGACTATGTGCATATTTGTATGCGTGTGTCTGGCAGTCGCTCTGTCCGCTTGTTTCAACTCAAAAACAACTAAAATATTTGCGCATAAAGAAGAGTTATGAATTTGATGTGCATAATGCGTGTCTTGAGTATCCTTATGCAAATCTTCATCAGCCAATTTCGAAGACACTTCAGATGCTTATTTCAATCTGGCAAAAATATCTGCATACATTTAATTAACATCGGTCAGATTTTCATTTTGCAGCGCTCGAATAGCAGAAAAGAGTCTTTTGTGAATAGTTTGTGCGGTCCTTAGAATCAGATAAAGCATAAAGTCAGTATATTCACTGACGTATTTCATTGGAACTCTTTTCTATGGTAAATGAAATTTGACTATCTGGGAGCCGTGATAATCAAAAGAAATTGCCGTTATACATTTCTGAGCTTCATTTGTTTCGATTCTTTTTTCCTTTCATTCTTACTCTTCCACACCCAAGCCAAAATAACTGCAGTCGAGCATTAGCGGTCACAGAGACTGGCGCATAGGCCCGTCCATCCTAGGTACTGTTACCTTGCAAGACTGAAAGGTAGTGTAAGTTATATTACCTCCTCACCCACTCCCCATCATATCCTCTCCGCACCTGCGTCTGCCGCTGTTTAGGCTAAATGAAGCAAAGAATGAGTTCAAGTTGGAAAAAAGCCGGAAGGGTGTTCTTTGAAAAAATGTTTCTTGTACATTGCAACCGTATTTCTAGTACCGTCCTCCTTTTTAGTGATGCATCAAACAGAGTAGTTATAATGCAAACGCTAAAACGTATTTCGTTTGCCTTGTTTTTCGTTTGTTCTCTTTAGGCTAAACGGATTAATCCGTGTATACCAAAGAAGCGTACTAAACCGACCACTCAGTTATATGCTCTATGCTGATGACGGAAATAAGTCGTTGTGTATTGCAGCAGTGAGCATATAAAAGAAGAGAAAAGGTGATGCGAGCGAATTTTCTAAACGTCTTCTTCAAATGAGGTCGGATTCGCATGTGATAGATTCTGCTTCCGATGATAAAGAATATTTTTCATTCCTTTGTACAGAGCGTATTGCACAAAAAGAAGGATTTTGAAAGGGAATGATGCATCACGTCCATTATTTTCGAATGGCAAAAAAAAAAAAAACGGAGCGTAGAGGGCATCCCTACTATTATCCATATTTGAGTGTAAAATCTCACAGCTCGTAGCGCAAATTCAGCGTAAATTTTATGCGAAGCAAGTGAAATAACAGATACTTGTAAAGAATTTGTACGCTGTGTATGTTCGGTAAGCTGTGACTGAATATAATACTTAAGCAATTTTGTCTAATTTATTGTTTATATGAAATGAAATTTGAGTCGCTAATAAAGTTAAAGGAGACAACAAATCCGACTGAAGGAGCTTTTTTAGGAGCATTTATGTGCTTGTCAGTTTGGTTGCTTGTCTTTTCAGTTAAGGGTGGAACGTTTGATGGACATCACCTACACATCGATCACATTCCATCATGAACGATTCCCACTGCGAATATTATGCTGACGTTGAGTATGCGAATGCGCGCATACACACAGACATATTTATGTAATCATATACATGCAGAGTACGCAGACACACAAGCAAGTAGCGCACGCAGACACATTTGCGGCTATTTATGCATGAAGTGTGTTGTTTATTCGAAAAGAATTAATGTATTTCGTTCATTTCTCCGATACGCCAAAAGAAAAGGAGGTTTTATTGAAAAATCTCCACGTGAAATTCTAGTAAAGAATCGAATGATTTTATCTCAGTGGTTTAAAGAAAAAAGAAATAGAAGTGATCGCCACTTAGAGTAGGTCGCAATTATTCATCAAAACCAATGAATGAATTCGTCTCATCAGCAAAATTATAAACTGCACCAACTTTCGAATCAAAACAACCAGAGATTTCTTTCCAAATTTCCCAATTGTCAAAATCTCTTTAGAATATCACTTCCTATAGTATATGCAAAATTTCTAATTACATTCCATTGAAAAATTCGATAGATATTTCTGGAGAGAAATCCACATAATGCATATGCCAACTGGAGTAATATCATCAAAATACGTGGATCTCGTTTGGAGGTGGTGAGCAGGGAGTGGAAATCCATTTCACATGGAACAATAGTGATAAAGTTTTCAGTGTGCTCTTGGGGATAGTCATTGTTTTTTTCATTGAATTCTTTTAAAAAAACAGCAATTATTTTCGAAGAGCGTTCACTATGATCTACTTAAGTGATTAGCACGCGAGGAAAATACATCGAAGTGAATGGCGACACTAGCCGTGTCTAACCGGTTTCATGTGGGTTTCGTTTCGGCGCCCGTCGATTCGCAAATTATTCACTTCAATGGTGATCGCGCCCTTCTAGTTTGTTATTTCCGAATGTTCCCCTATGCATTCTTTCACTTTTGGAACACCGTTAGCGACATTCTTTCTTTTTTTTTTGATGCTCTGCATGGTAGAATGCTGTTATGTTGATAGCATTGCGATCTCATCAACTACACGAACATATTATATAGGAACTTATAGACTCGGATACGAATTATATATCGATTGCTTTCATAGAACATTTGGGACTCTAAATTGATCCTCCACCTGCTTATTCTTCAGACGTGCATTCATTTTTTTCATATTTTGGTAGAAAACGTATCGTTATTTTCAAACGAAAGACTCTCAATAAACTAGGGTGTTGTGAATGTGAGTGTATAGACGAGCGAACGTTTTTTTAACGGAGAGACTTGCTCTTAAGGCAGTCGGTGTAATTTCGCATTTTTCCCCAGTGTAAGAATCGAGTAGAACTTAGAATTGCTCTTTTATATATAAATTAAAAGTTGGTGATACATAAAAACATTATTTATTAGCAAAAAATCGAAATGCATCCCATGGAATTCCGTACGACATGTGCATTTTGCAACTCCTTCCACAATTATTTTTTATTGTTTCATTCCTTTTAGTAATATTTTAAAAAAATGAAATAATGACATATATATATATATATATATATATATATATATATATATATATATATATATATATATATATATATATATATATATATATATATATATATATCCATCTGGTTAACCGATCGAGTATTGTAAGGCGAATTCGCGATAGCAAATTCTTTTTTTCGCCGATATGGATAGTTACGAAAGGTCGAATATGTGATTGCGCCGGCATTAGGCGTCAATCACTAGCAAATGAGGTGTTCAATTTCGCACATGCTGCCAGCCTCTCCCCCCTCCCTTCCCCCTTTTGCTTGCAAATTCCGCTGTTACACCTCTTGCGGCTTATAAATTGGTAGAAGCTCATCCATTGCATAACTTGTCTTTACCACTTGTTTGTGAAATCACTTTATATCGATGCACTCTACATGCATGCTCATGCGTATGTGTGTGCATCACTATCTGGCCATCCTCACCGGCCTCAGTCGGCAAGAAGGTGAAATGTGGTTTGCATAATCTATAACGGCCAACATGCGCAGTATGCCCATCATCTCCTGTTCATAGGGTTATGTATTAAAGAAGCCGAATGCAATGATGTGATGTGCGCATAACTGGACAGTTTTCATATTGTATTTCGACCACCGCAGTGTGAATTGCAAGTTTCTTATTCTTTTTCGCATGAGGCCTCATCGAATTTCCGTTCGTTACGAAAAGCGATTCCAGAAAATTTTAAGAATTTTGGAGTTTTGTATTTGCAACAACGACGTCGAGGCGAAGCATTTGTGGGAAAACAGCAGCTCCCACCTCATCTCTCCATTCAGGATATGTTCTTCTCCTCCTCCCCGTTCTCCCTGTATCACATCTTTGTCATCTATCCGAATCTCATGGACTTGAAAGAAGAAGTAATGATGCCCAAAGTGCAATATACCACATTGGCGCCAATCATGTCCTAAAACATTCCATAAGTACACGCATACCGTATGGTGCAATTCTCCTACCTTTGCAAATGGTTACAAAGTCATCCTAGGCACGTTTTAGTGGCCCCAAGGGAGAGCACGTTAAACATATGAGCTCACTGGAAAATATCATTACTTCGCGAAATTTTCCTTTCTATGTTTACTGCATATTTCTGAAAAGAATATGCTTCCGTTTCCTCGCAAATTTTGCGTTTACTTCATTCACCAAATTAATATTCACTGAAAGAGCGAATCTTTCTGGAAAATCTCGATCAGTTTTCCAACTTCAAAATGGTGAAAGGAAAGCGGAGTCTTTTTAGGGATAAAATCGTAAACGCACAAAAGTAAATCTCCAGAGGTAAGACGAAGGGAAGAAAACAGCAAAAGCGGAAAGAAACCGAAGTATGCAGTGATGACTCACACGATAAATGGAAAAAAAGTTAGTGTGCCACGATCAAACAGATCAGAGATCCGCAACTTCCGAAGCATTTAAAGAAATGAAGCAATTCAAATATTACTTGAAATTCGCTGAAGGAAGGCGAACAGACGGATTCAGTAAGTTCAGACCATTCGGACAGCCGCTGAACCAGCTGAACCCTTTTGAGCGTTCTGTGCCCAATGAATAGAGGTTCTTCCTCTCGCTTGACACTAAACGCGACACTTTCAAAGTTTTGTTTCGTTTTTCAACAATTGTTACAAAAAATAATGATGCGCATTATCACAGTTTCTGCGCACGCGAAATTGTGTCTGTGTGCGCCTGTTTGTATGTCTTTGTATACGTACGTGCGTTTGTGTATGTTAAGTGTGTGTATGTCGTCTGTATGCATATATGTACGTGTAGGTATATGTGTCGAAGAGATTCACATATCTCTTTGGCCGACCAAGAAGTGAACACAGTTGAGCCATTGTAAAAGCTGTGGGATAGCCCCCAAGCAGGTATATACTACAGCTCGGTCGGATACACTGTTCTGGAGTTGCATTTCGAGTATTCGCGATCGTTTTGTCTGGTGTGTGGAATTCAAAAAATTTACGACTTCATATTAGCGCTTTCCAACTTGTTCTAAATGGAAGCGCTGTTGTGAGGTGGCACACGACAATTGAAGAACTATTTTCATAGCCGTCTTTCTAGTCTTGATTGGCGAATGAAAATAGAAGTATGCCAGTTAGGTGAGGGTCCAAGCATCTTCCTCATATTTGGCTCTAAAATATCATAAGCCGCATGGTTGTAACAGATTTAGGTTTGTCATCCGACAATCTATATAATGCATTTCGACTATCTCACAATGAAAAAAATGGAACGATATCGCTGATTTTTTATGCATCTCTGTAAGGTGTTGGGTAGCGCGTATGTGAAGGCATGTGAAAGGGGCGCACATGGTGTTCGTTAAATAGGAGCGAGGAAGGGCAGGAAGCATCTTGTCCTCTGCGTTCCATCGCGGCTTATTTGGACTACGATGGCAGCAAATGTTACTCTATAATAGACTACAGGAAAAAGCCGGTTGCGTAGCACACTTCAGCACATAGAGGGGCTCAACTTGCGTGGTTCTACATTCGAACGAGTCACTGATCGCCTCTTGAAGAGGGAAGCAGTTTCCTCTTTGTGCTCGTTTTCTCCAAGTCCCCTCCCCACCTCCCCAAACGTGAAGGAAAAAATGATCGATGGCAGTTGTGCTAGAAGTTGCATGCTAAGCTTAGACAACAAACCTCAGGTGCATGCTGTTTCCTTTGAATGTTCGACAAAATTTGTACTCTGAGCTTTCATTTCACAAGCGGAGACGTGCTTGTTTCTGAAGCGGGAAGGACGCAATGTTGCACTGAACCTGAAGTTTATTACAGATCAATGCTATTCTTTCGTGGGTTTTTTCGAATAGCCAGAGGACGATGTCGCTTAGCGATAGGCCGGAGCAACCATTAAGATGGTGCGTTCATGAAATAATGAAATCATTCACCTGGGAGCTCACTTCTACAAATGCACTCATAAATATGTGGGTTCACTTCTAATCGTCAACAATTGCTACTAAATATAGCACCGATTATACGCCTAAAAAATTGGAGCGTAAGATTTGTCTTACATTTTTATACGTATTTTTTCGGACACGCCAATATTTGCAGTGAATGGAATAGAGCAATGCTGCAAACGCTACAGTTGAAAATCTAAGAAGTACAAGGCGTCAGTCGATTTGCAAAAAGAAAGCAACTCATCTTCGAGTACGTTGATGTCTACAGCCTTGTCTCTGCCAGTGAGCTTCGTTCTTCCAATGTAATGCATCGTCGTTCTGCAAATTGCAATACTGTCATGCCTTCGAATTTGTAATGTCGACGTTTTCTTGCACTTTTTGTGTAATTTACCGATGCGTTCTATAGCAAGGTTGTTTTTATATGCGAGAACGTCTGTGTGATTATGCGTTTTGCATGTCTTCGTGCACGCGCATTTCTATTTAGGTTCATGATGATTGCAGCGACCAAGTCAAAGTGCAAAAAATTGCACTATTGATGAGCATTTTTTGCACGCAATCGATACCAATGACGTATTCCATATCAATTATCCATCCGATCAACCAGTTTCCACATGGCGATGAGTAATCAAATCTATCGCATTTTGGCTTAAATAAAGCGCGATTTGCACTTTTACTTCAATATTATTTCATATATGTTTGTTGCAAATCTCGTTTATTGCCCACATTTTTTTGTTTTTGAAGTGATGCAGTTATTGCCCGGAATATATCAGTGATGCTTTACAATATGCAAATCAATCAGTCTTTGAATTGAGTTTAATTAATGGAGCATGCACAAGATGTGAGTGTGTGTAGTGAATCTTCCGACTCTCAATTAAAAGTCAATTGGAATATTGCGATAACGTCCAAAAATAGTTGTTTAGGACATATTCAAAGCGAAGAAAGAGTTTTCTTCGATGCTATTGAGTGAGAGCTTGTTGCAGTGCGAACGGATGCTGAATGCAGTTCGAAATCGTGCAGCGAAACCTATTTAATTTATGCGATGCTCGCAGAAGGTTCCTTTTGAAATGAAACTTTCACGCGCATATATCGTTATGCTGATATTAGCGAATGCCTAACTACGTGAACAACGTTGCCGTAAAACGCAAATATTCATTTAATTCCGTAGTTGCTTAAACATACAAAAAATCGACAGGCGATAATTTTATGTGCTTTGCGATTGAGTCTTTTTTTTCGTATAGCAGATAATGAGTGTCTCTCATGTCTTCAAGTATTTTTCTCACTCGAGTTTTTTTTTGATCAGAAACTCTTAATTTTCGTCTATACATCACTCAACATTCAGATATTCTGCGAAGCTTTTCTACTCTACTTTGGCTTTCCATCTCTTTCCTCGCTTTCTTGGCGACGTCGATTTTGAAATGTGAAGGAAACGACAAACCAATTGGCCTAAACGACAACATGCTATCATAGTTTGGGACTGCGTCTATCACGGTCCCTTAGATTGCTGTTCCGTTTTCTGCATCCAGTAATTTCAAGTCGGCCCTTCGCGATGCCATTTTAGTATTTTACCTAATCATAGTATCAATGAAAAAAGCAGCGGTAGGATGCGGATATTTTTTGAATTTCAGATCTTTATGAATAAATCAAAGGCTCTGGAGGGGGGACGCTCATTTCTCGCTATGTGAACAAACTGATTTCAGCTAAAAGCGCACTCTACACATGCAGTCAGAATTGTTGCCAATAAACCACAAGAGAAACGAGGGTTCTGACCTTTGGGAATTGCTGCAAGAGTGGTTGGTGGGGTTGTCTCGAGGCTTCCAGGTGTTGTGCGAAGCCGGCACAAACAAAAATGGTTTTTTTTCCAAAAGAAAATTACACCAGATGTCCACTCGAGAAAGCTCGAAATGATCCTGCTCTCTCTTCCTGAGCACGCCTCTGCAAACAGACCCCGAATGAATGACAACAGCAACACCTCCCCTTTTACACACCTCAAATGTGCCTCAAGGAAATTATAGGGAGTTTATTCTATTGCTGAGATCATTAAACCGCTGTTATACGGTTTGATCCGTCACGCGGTCACCTTTTCCCCCTGCTCTGTGGGAAGTCAGTTGATCTGTGTTTGCGGATCTCCCTTATATTGCAACTGCAAAACAAATGTATTTCAATTTATGAAGAAAAACCTATTACGCAAATTTATGCACACTAAAATTCGTCGTTAGTTTGCAAAAACCTAAACATCCCGCTAACTATACTGTCATTAATATATAAATGCAGATTTTATTCCTCTGAAATTCCCACTAAGTTTGTCAAGTTTGTTCACTCAACTCTATTCAACTTCATTCAGCTTACTGCGCATTGACGCATAGCACCTAGCAGTGATAATTATGCTGCTAGGTCTAATTTAGTGCTACTTAGCGCATGGAATTTAATATAAATCAAAAAATATGTTGCCGCAAGTCATTTCTTGCCTATTCGTTGCATTTCCATCGGGAACGTATAAAGCAACGATAATGAATACCACTCCAACTCTTAAATCCTTTCATTGCGATCGTTGTATTGAAATTTGCACTCACTCACCTGCTTCCTTTATTTGTGCATCTATCATTTGCCATTAAATTATATGCATGCTCCTATGTTTGTGACGAGTCAAAGAGAGCAAAAGAAAGAAATGCGCTTTCAACGATTCAATGTGGTACTCATTTTGTTCTCTGTGTACGTTAGAACTAATGGATTCATGGTGAACCTGTTTGATTTGCTACGCGACGTTTTCTGAGTTATTGTTTACCACATTCAATGAGAATAACGATTGCCATTAGCGATTCTGGAATTCTTTTTTTTTGCTACGTTATCGAAAGATTTTCACTTTTTTGATTAGTTTTTTGCTCCGATTTTCTGCTTTGATGCTTTTATTATATGGAGATAGGTTAACTAATTTCGAAGTGAAGTTAAAACGTGGGTGAGAAAAAATAATACAGAAGGTATCACGACTGGTTGATCCAGTCATCGACAAGATGGGGGACAAAAATGGGTTTGCAGTTTAAAAGGAAGTGGAGAAGAAAATTGCAATGAAAAAGAAGAGCAATGGCATTGTAGCTTATTAAAATGATCATTGCGCACAGTTCGCAAGCCTCCTTTCATCCATATTCACTATGTTGTTTACAGTAGTCCTCTTCGTGAAAATGAATCCGTTTTTTCCTTCTTTTATGCAAAAATTATCAAAATTAGCTTCTTTTCATCTACTTTATAACATGAACATATTTTTCTTCTACAACATGCCTGTTAAAAAATTTATCAAAACATGGGAAAGACTGCACGTGAAAGTGCCACTGAAGCAGTGAAGCTGCTTGGACCTAATTAGATAATCTTTCAATGCATCATAACTTTCAATTCCACCAAAACACTTTTGGGGAAAAAAAGCTTCCGTAGTAATGACCAGTTCGCTGAGTACTCAACGGAAGCTGGAATTCTAAGTTTGAGCGTGTTTTTTCTACGATGCCTTTCTGTTGCTCACTCTAATGCCAAATGTTTCCCACATGTGCGATCAACGTATCAAATGCTTTTTTGCTTTTTATATAGGCAAACTTCAACTCTTAAATAACAATATCAAGATTTCTCGCAGAAATTCCGTGCTTTAGCTCATTCAGTGTCGTTCGCTTTCATAGACATTCTTTATTGTTCAACGAGTGAGCCTTTTCTGCATCTCAGTTTAGGGCATAAATGAGAGAGCGCTCTCTTTTCGTTTTCCCAGAGCAGCCTCGTCAAAGCTTACGGGAAAGGTGACAACTTTAGATACTTTGTTTTGCGCACTTTATATATATATATATATATATATATATATATATATATATATATATATATATATATATATATATATATATATATATATATATATATATATATATATATATATATATATATATATATATATATACTCATAACACTTGCGTGCTCCGTTGTGATTCTTGTGTGTGATACTTCCGTGGTCCTCCGAAATATTCCTTTATTGTAGTAAATGCGATATGTTCTTGTCACCTGTAACGGACTTCGTGCATTCTTCAACAAATGACGTTTTTGAATCGATACGAATATTCTTCTCCTATCTTTCCCAACAGTCGAAATTATTACTAAATAATATTCATTTTCGACTACTGCGAAGTGTTTCGACTAATTTCTCATCGATAAGTTCAATTTGTGCAACTTGCTGAGGCGTTTAATTTCAGAACAATGTGTGGCGAGCGACTTATCAGATTCTCGTTGAAAGTATTGCAGTTAATAACTTCGGCGTTTGTTGTTTATTGCCTTTTCCGAACAGGACCTCATTGGATGCTTACACTCGCATGTCTCATCGTCCCTCCTTTCGGTTCGATTTTATTTATTTTTCATTTCACAGTACCTGATCCTCATCGTTCCTTGCGGTCTCTTGTCATTTCTTAAGAGAAACGATTTAATCTGTGAGACTAAGCCATGCTTTTCAATTTCAACGCAATTAAGTAAACCAGCACTATATAAGCTCCAGTTTTATTTATGTAAGACTGTATTGAAACGCACACTGTACACGCGGTGAAAATATAATAAATTTCTGTATATTTTACTATATAGCGAAAGCCGTGGAGGGAACAGGATCACCGTATCAGAAGGATTCTTCCTGGATTAATGAGCTGTGTGGTGCTCAGTTCTTGATATCATGAGAGTTTTCTTGGCACTCGCTTCTGATGTCTGTACTTAAACGGGAAACTAATCTGTCTCTAGTTCTATGTTCGCTTCTGAAAACACGGAGGAAAAAATTCACTGAAGTTTTAAATGTAGTGCAGAAAACTATGCACGCTATTGCAAAAGACAGTTTCAAAGGCCTTATATTTCGAAAGAAAGCGTGTAGCAAACATAGATGCAATTATGTCGAAACTTTCTTATCTGGATGTGAAAAATTCCTTCCGTCTTCCACTGGTTACTATTAGTAGTTCTGCACAATTTCGTCAAAACATTTCCGAAAGTAACAGAAGTAGAATAAAGGGAATGGCGGAGTTAGATCTCTCCATCGAAGCTCGAAATGACATCCTTGAGTTCCCCATCTATGCGCAATATGCAGGTATCTACTTGATGCTGAAGTCGCCGGATCAGAAGAAACATAAGTTGCCGAATCGCATTTATTGGGCTGTTGCGAAGGGTAAAAGCTGGCTTAGAGTCGACGTGACTATTTGTTTCACAATGAGTGTCGTCTTCTTCGGATTCGCAATCATCTTGTTTTATGGCTTCTTTAAGGTTCGTCTTCTTATCCGTTCAGAGTCGATACGGCGTTCTGGATTTCCCTCATAAAATTGATGTTCGATTTCCTAATCCAAAACATTTCACAGCAGCATCGACGCCTTTGCACCTTCGCTGAGAATATTTCAGAATTATCGCGGTTCATAAATTCCTCTCTGCTGGATTATGTTAAAATAACCTTAACGATTACACCTAATGTAAGCAAAATTGTCCGTGAAAAAGAGACAATGAGGTTAATAAACAGTTAATAGGTATCTTCTAGAATTCGATATTATCATAAACTTTATTTGATTCAGTAAGAAAAAATTAAATTCTATGAGAGCGTTTATTTTTTTTTTTGCTTAAAATTTTCGACTTGCAGTTGTTACCTCAAAACGTTTACCTTCTATTCGCTGGAATTGGTTCGCTCCTCGTTTCCTCTCTCTACCTCATAAACGCATTCGTCTCAATTGGACAACTACGATGTGGAACAGTTGATTTCGCACCTGCGATGGTAACACACCGCATGTCACTACCGAAACTCGATAACTCACATGCGCATGTTCGTTTCTCTAAAGCGCTTTCAAACTATCTGCTAATTTGCAACAGGCAAACAGTTCTGGCGTATAATTCAGAAATATTACGTGTGATGTACCTATGGCAGCAAAAAATTATGAAGTATCCAAATGTACAGGGAGGTCAAATCGACGAAATTCGTAGAATTCTGCGTGGATGCCCATGAAAAAGAGCGTATGAAAAGGAGTAAGGTCCAGTGGACGTAAAACAGAACAGAAAGTAAACTGATTTCTAAAAATGCAGGTGATTTGCAAATTTTTATATTCGTAGGAAAGTAGCATATGCTGAAGATGATATCATAGGGCTACGATGCAGATGTCGTAGTTTTTTTTAATTTAACTTTATAATAGACGCAGTTAGATATGTAACATAGCTCCCAAAATGCAGCAAGAATTTGATCTCTATGGTATAACAGGGTCTAAACACAAAACCACATGCGCAGAAAAAGTGGTCGTAATCGAAATTTCGAAGGCCAGGCCCAACGTCACATAATTAGGAGCTTTTCAAAGGCGATACAAGCCGCAACCTTATGTCTTCATGCAAAAGTCAAGCAATCTGCATTTTTTTGCGGAATGACGGAAATATACTGAGTGAGCCATGCAATATTATCACATTTAGTTCTCAACACTAAATATAAAACCGTGAAAAGCTCTGTCGTAATATCTTATTCGCCATCACTTTATTTATCTGTTTATTTATTGGCTTATTAATCTCTTTATTTATTTGTTTCTTTTTTGTTTATTTGTTTACTTATTTGTTCTCCCGTTTATTTATTCACTCAGTTATTTACCTGTTTATTTACTTGTTTGGGAATAACTTAGAAAAGGATGCAATGCACTCACATTAAGTTCCGCTATCTCGGATGAGTTTCCCAATAGTTAAAAGTAGCTGAAATGATGATAGTTTTAGCGGAACAATTATGAAAGCTGAACTTATATGCGCTATTCAGGCATCACAGCTAAATTTCTTGAACTCTTCCTGAAATCATGCCATTTCCTGCTTGTTGGCGGACCT
The DNA here is from genome assembly GCA_013433145.1 of Ascaris suum. Taxonomy (NCBI): domain Eukaryota; kingdom Metazoa; phylum Nematoda; class Chromadorea; order Rhabditida; family Ascarididae; genus Ascaris; species Ascaris suum. Next base: position 5,243,390 of record CM024175.1, read on the forward strand.
TTCCTACGATTTTTCCTCCGCCACGTTCTATAAGAAGCGCACCTGCACTGCGCTTGTCTCTATACGAGTGGGCTGTTGTAAAAGATGTGCTTAAATTTTTCTGAGGTTTGAGCGTTTTCGATGCGATTTGTGGCACTGATTTTGAATATATTAGTGCGCTCACCTCAAAGAACACTTATCCACTCAAAATGTGAATGTGATTCGTTTCAAATAATAATCAATAGAGTGAGACGCACTGAAACAATCAATTGCAATAATGAGACCGCCGTTGAATAGACGATTATTATCCACCACTCGCAGTGATCAAACTATAAAGTGATCAAGAGCAACGGTGGAATAAAATTATGTGGAAAGCAATGGAAAGGGTTTGTCTTTGCTGCGATATGTAGCACTTCACTAATTATACTTATAGGTTCTATCTAAGAAAACGCCCATGCTGCAGTCAGTATTGATGCTCAATTCAAATGGGCTAAGATTTCAGGTCGGTCATGTAAATCCAATCGATACTAATAGATCGATAGATGATCCAACGTCGGTGAATTATCGATCGAATAATCTCCTAATGAAAACGACAGAAAATTATCCGTACGGAAAATTTAATACAAACACTTCGACTAGTTCTAGAGTAAGTTCTTAATCAAGATATAATAGCATTATTCTGCATAATTCGCCTTTTAGTAGCCTTTAAAATCAGCCGACTCGGTTAGCGGGATAAGAAACAGCCACCCTTCGTGGCAAGATTCTTCGTTATTGAGATAACTTGCTGGCAGAAGGGTCGTTGAGCAAGCATTTCGCTTAAGTAAAGAAGGCTGTTACTGCAACACTTTCTGCGCAACCTCGCATTTGCTGCATACTGCATAGCGAAAAAGCAGCATTAACACGAGCAAATGCATATTATATCAATAGGATTGATTGCTAAAACTTACTACATCACGCCAGCATTTCTTCTGCTCCTCTTTGCTTAATAAACTAACATGAAATAGATGCAAATTTGCAAACTTAAGCAAATTAATAAAATCGTTCCATCTCTTTCCTAAATTTCACAAACTTTCTTTCTAATATAAATTTGTAGAAATTTATCAGTACGCCTGAAAAGATCGCTAACTTCGAAATATTTCACAAAAAACTTCGATGACTTTATTTGAGTAATTATTCAGTGCAATCCACTCCATATTCCTGAAAAACTTTAACTTATGTACTATTTTTTCGCAGTCGTCGAAAAGAACTCGGCGGCCATCGACTTTGCCGGCTTCAGCACTGATCTTATTTTGCCCCTCGATAACACTAAATTCGGACTCATCAGCCACCTAGTAATGTTACTAAAGGGACAGACAAGAGCGGTGTTCCAACACCGAATCTTACAGTTTCTACTATGTTTCATAAGAGCACAGCTCGCCGATTATCTGAAACAATGCTCACTCGAGATGTTTATTCTCATTTGCATATATCTTCCGTTTTTTCTAGGCAACAAATCCATTGGCCGATCAACCAGAAATCGATCAAAAAATTATCGACTATATAACGGAGCAATTAGATGAGAGCTTAGAACGTGAATATAGCAATGAACGATATATTGACAGTAAAGAAGTAAGCAAAAAATACCGTTACGCACCAACCAGAACCCTCGAAACGAATCAATCGCAGCACGCCGCCACTCGCTATCGATCCCAGTCGAACAGTATTGGTTCATTAACTGAAAATATGCGAAGGACAACGCCATCTGTTGATACTTTCCCTCATCTTCCTGCACTTCCCATGAGACCACCGCCAATCTTAAATAATGCCGATGAGGTACATCGAATAGCGCAATTCAATGAAGGTTTCGTCGCTAGTGAAGGTTCAACGCCACTTACTAACAGCACGTAAGTTGAATGCGAAATCAACGCTCTAAACGAATATTGCGCTTTAGGTAACGAGATAGTTTCGAATCGACCGCAACAAAAGAGATAGAGATAAGATCGTTTAATTTGTTTAGAAGGCGGAAAAGGGGAGGATCGACAAAATAGAACATCACTGAATGAGTGAAATTCAACACGGAAGTTTTTGCGATGTAATAACGCTATAGGCTTGTTTTTGTGGGATGGTATAAGCAAAACTAGGAGGCTCTCATAGGCTTAAAAAGTGATTCATAGGGTTTGTTATATTTCTCATTTTATGCTGCATTTGCACCAACATTTGTTCAATTTAACGACGAGTTTTTTCGAGGAAAAAGGATTTTAGTAGGTTGGTGTTTTCAGGTGCACAGATTCTCTTGATTGTATTCCCCGGTAAATTGAAATATTTATTTGAATGCACAGGTCGTTCAGAAAGAAATTCCACTACGTATAGTGTTCGTACTTAAAATTTATCCTATCATAGATAATACTCATTCTTTATTCATCTAGTATTCATCGACAGTTACTTCAGTTCTGATAGTACGAAACTTATAGAATGGACCTATTTTAAGGCTTATGTTCTAGACCAATGGGCCGAGACAGGCGTATGATGCATGAACATACGACAGACGCGTCTAGTTCTCAACGATGCTTGAATGTGGAAGATTCAAAAAACTTGAACGACGGCAGTGGTATTGCTCCAGCACCGATCGGTCAACGAAGCCGACGCTTTACGACGAAGAGTAACGATTCGAGCAGTGCGCGAAGACGTTTTTCAAGGGGTGAAGAAAACACGCTGAGGGCGAGTCGAACCGATAAATCATCCGACGAGGATACTACTTCCGGTTTCTTTCCCTGAAATGCTCTGTAAACTCAAATATGCAATTGTCTTGAAGCACTCGAGTGACCATTATCAACTTCACTTTTCGGCAAATTTAACACTCTGTGAGACTTCATTTCATTCGATCTAGATGGCTGGTATGTAAATGCTGCTAGTTTCCGGGAGCAAGCCGATAGTTTAGTTAGAAGGACAAACTGTGATGGCAGCTATAGTCTTACTTTGATCTACAAAACGAACTTGGTTTTTCAACGGAACTTTGCGTTTACAAGCAAAACGTTCAAAGAAACAGTGCTTTTTAATCCCTTACTGTGTTCCACAATCGAATATATTTGTTAGACTTTCGTACGCTCGACCGCAGGTCAACGACCTATAGAAGTGAAATTGGCAAACGTTTTAAAAATGTTCGAAGAATCCGAGTCTTTTTCATGCCTGTCTGTAAAGTACGAACTCTGCAAAGCTAAATACAATGGAGGATTATGAGATACACTGAAGTTGGTATTTCTAACCCAGGCCCTGACCAAGATCATGAAACTCAGTACACCTTGCAAATCGAGGTCGCAGAAGTTCAAATTCCCTGATTGAGGCCCAACATTTCTGAATGTTCGAGTGTTCTGTTACGCCTGACAACTAGGGATCGAGTATTCGAACAATAAAGTTATCCACTTTCATTACGATGAGACATTAAATATGATGTGATGCAAGAATTGCTCGGAATTATTTTGATTGTGGTTTATTGTTGGGAATGATGCGTCGCATTCAGTGTCCGGTCTGGATCACTTGGAAGTGCGGTACATGAGTATGAAAATTCGACGACTCTTGAACGAAGTAATAGTGACATCGCGACGCTTTCATCAATTGTGACGATGAACGAGGAGGCCGCAAAGAAAAGTTGGCGAGAATTGCAACAGAGGGATCGGGAAATGCCAACTACGAGTGGCACTCCGAATGCAACAAATAGGACACGTCGAAATAGCACGCCACACAGTTATTACATGAAGCGCATCTATCGGCGGTCTTCTAACGACGGTCAATTCGCTAATTATGGATTCATTGATTCCGATGAAGATATGGCTCCGTATAGAAAGCATTCTAACACACTTCCAAGGTAAAGCTTGCAATGTGGACCTCTGCTTTTATATGCATTCGCTGATTTCTATGTTCGGCTATAAACGGATATCAACATGTGATGAACACCTCGAGTTAAATGAAGAACCAGTGAACAAAACAATGACAAGGAACTTTTACAGCGGGTAGTGAATGAGCAAATTACTCAATAAGTGAGTCGTTGAGGATAATTTGGAATGAATTATTTTCCGCCATTTGGTTAAAATTAAACATCGAATGCTTAGAAAATACCAACTGAGATGTCAGGTTAGGTATGAAGCAATACTGAAATGAAAGATCGTTCGAAAAACTCGTAAAATGCAGATAAAATGATGGCACTGATTATTAATAAACAGCCTAATGTACTAACAGATCAGCTTCTCTCCCACCTTCGCTCGCTATTTTCGGCTCGAATTTGCCAGCTGCTAGAGTTCACTTCTTAGACGAAATTGAGGTTTGGATGATAAAGTTTCTGTGAGAGCTGTTATTTGGACGAACAGCAAACGAAGAGTATCAGATTTAATGCGAAAGTGCTGAAAATTCCTTGCTTTCTTCAAATTTTTAGATTTGGATTTTTACAGTAAATGCTCATGACCTGGTTACTCCGATTTCTTGAAAAGCCTGAAATTTGCCGCTCATGTATTGTGTCAGATTAAGCGTAGATTGCTTTTTCTATTCTGGATGCAATTCGAGATAATCCGATTAGACTCGTAAAAGCGACTCAAAGGTGGCTTATTCATGACAATAGCTAATTTATATTAAGGCCTGTCATTAATATTTATTTCGTAGCATATTTCAAACATATTTTTCAATTAGCAATTCATTACTGATTGGAATTGGTCATTCGACAGTACAAGAGAAAACGCTAAGAGTAGTCTAAGCAATACCGTTCAATACCTTCGGTAGTGATGTCGACTCCATTGCGACATCTGAATAGGACAGCAAAAATCTTCTTGTCAACCATATTGATCGTATTATGATTGGTCGATGTTTGTCGAGTGTTTGCAGCGCTCACATATCGGCACTGACACACCAGCTAGGCGGCTCAATGGATCCGTCGTGCATTCCTTCGATAGTGATGGCGATTGATTCAAGTCGAGAGTCAGGCATCATCAGGCACAACTCACCACGTCGGACCAGCTCAAGAGCCAAGAAAATTAGTGGCAAACGAGGTCAACAATCCCTTTTTAGTTATTCCCTTTACACGACACTCTACTCCGAAGCAGAACAAGCACTGTGACCTTGTAAAAAGCTATCTTGTAGGATGTTTGAAGTCACCTACGGTGGGCATCTTCAATCCGCAGTAACGCACAGTCCTGACCTCTCTCAGTTTTTATATCTATGCCTGCCAGAAATTATCTCCTCTCAGTGTCCACAGTGCGTCTGCAAACATACAACCATGAATATCGGCCTTAACAAAGTAAAGGAAAACCAATGAATAAAATAATTCTCAACAAGTACTGACCTCCTCTTGCATTCATACAAAGTGCCCTATTCCCGTAGCCATCTACTATCATTTGTTTAGCAGGTGCGCTGATCCAGCTGCATCTTCAAGATGAAAGACTTTGTTGCCGTAGGTATTGGAAAATAACGCTGATTGCAGGATTCGATGTGGTGATTCGTGCACAAAGCGAAAATGACATTGCACTACATCATACCAACGACTCCTCCGTAATCAATGAAAGACCGGTCGATGCATTCTTCGTCACTGAATTCTGAAGCTTGGCATGCCTTCTCGAACAATTCTCACTGGAGAAAAGTGTATGAAGCGGAAGCCTTAGCAATCGACGTCAAGTCCTGGCCATACGAGATGGTGCAACAAGACAAGGCTGTGTTGAAATTGACTGCACGTGACGTACTTCGATGCCGGTTGTCGCTCGATCTCAATTCTAAATGTCTTAAATGCTCGTTGCAGCGATTACTGATATTATCTATGTCGTCGGTGAAAGGCTGCATCAAGGCTAAAAGGCAATAACTGCTTATTAATAACTCTGCAAGTATTCCTATTGTTACCGGTTGTATTATGCACGTCGGTTTTATATGCGCACCATAACCACGAAGTCACGGCCAGTAGTTGCTGTTTGCGCTACCGCGAATGTTGATTGCCACTGCCAATACCACTTGACGTTATTAATACCAATGACCTCACCTTTAATTGTTAGCTACTATTACTGCTAGCATCAACCATTAGTGCAAGCCATTCAACTAATGCTTATAACTATTAGCGGTATTATGTCGACGTCAGGAGTTATTCCTTATTGCTAATACCACTCAACTAAAAAATCACTAATTATTATTCATAGTAGTGCTCATTTTTTCCACTTTCATCCAGCAGAACTAGCAGTAATACTCTCACGGCTGAATATTAGCACTCCAATCATCACGTAGTCACCACTGCAGCAAAACTAACATTTGGCAATATCACCCAGCTTTTATAATTAATGCTGCCTGATACGCTCAGTACCATTTCACAACGGTTTTTACACTACAAGTCGCTACTCATGGTAGTGTTTCTCACTTCTACAGCACTGCTTACTAGTCCGCGCAGTAGTGCATACTGTTAGATGCGCTATGACTTAGTGACACTTGCATCAACTATCAATATTACTACTCAATATGTTTAATTATTTCCCACAGATGCGTTGCTAATAAACAACTAGGAATGGGGCGAGTACTAGTTGTTAACGCCAAGCAAGTGCTTCCAGCAGCAGTAATAAATGGTATAATATTAGTAAGCAAGAAATGCTGTTTGTACTGGCGTAAGCCTAGGGATAGTAGTAGTAGCAATAAATAGTGCTAATAAAAGCAAAAAAGAAATACTTGATGTTCTGAATACTGAATAAGAAACAAGTGCTACTGAATAAGCGACCTTTTCTGTACATAGATTTTATATATATATATATATATATATATATATATATATATATATATATATATATATATATATATATATATATATATATATATATATATATATATATATATATATATATATATATATATATATATATATATATATATATATATATATATATATATATATATATATATATATATATATATATATATATATATATATATATATATATATATATATATATATATATAGCATCATGTTATTATCAAGTGGAACCAAGTCGTTTGCGTTTAATGAATGAAAATCACGTTTCCATTATGGACAAAATTTCACGAGCTATGTTTTAGCATGTGGAGGGTATTAAAGCAATCGCAATAGTGTCCCTCATTTCGGTCCATACTCATTTTCAAAGATCAGCGACAGCTTTATATTTTGTTTTTTTCTTCATTTAACATTGCGGACATTTGTTATTGCAGGCGCATCGCATAACGTTGGGAAGCTCTGTGAAAAGTTTCATATAACTTGCTGAAAGAGGGGATTATATGGTGCAACGAAACTCCCCTTCTCCCTCTTCCCTTCCATTTCTCCACTTCCATTCTCCATTGAAATAATTTGCTACTATCGTTCACCTTTAACGATGTCGCTGCGATCGCACTTGCGTAATTAATGGCGGCTCACTTTTAACTAAGAATCATCAACCCATCCCTCTTAGCACATCATTAATAAGGAAGGAACCTTGTGCTTAACGATGAAATAATTGGACTGCGAGCGCAACTCTCTGTGCGTTTCAATGCAGGTTGTCTTTATAGCAAACAGATGACTGCGTCGTCGAATTATTAAATCGTCTCTGTTGCAATTACAGTCGACGGAGTTCGTAACGGCGTTAATCTGCCTTCGCTTTTGTGCCTATTCGTCTTGCGTTGTCTTGTGAATTGCTGCTATTTACTCTTTCTTATCAATAAGTTTCCATCAATAAGAAGGCATCCTTTCTTAGCGGCTTCATATAGTTGCGGTACCCCAATGCTCACTCTTCACGGTGAATTTACCAACGCAGTTGACAATACTGTACGTATAGATCAGCAGTAATTTAATATCGTACAGTCTAAGTGTTGAGATGTATTGGTTTTATGCATAAATAATAACGGCAACCAAAGTAGTCTCACAGTGTTTCATCACTGAACGATATCACTAGGTAACTCTAATTGTGGAGTGGATAAGACATAGGAAGGAATCAGATGATATGAGGACAAAGTGGGAGGTAATGTAGAAAGGATAAATCTAATTAATTGAAATAAAAACTGAATTTAAAAGAAAGCGAAGAGTGCTTTCTAGAAACTCCAATAAACTGTAGCGTGATCAAATCAGCGAATTAACTTACAATAATAGATGGATGCTGCTTTTCGTTGCTTTTTTTCTTCGCTATTTTCGTAATATCATTATTGAATAATGTGCCCTGCAAAGCGTGTAAACTTTTACTTCTCACTTATTCTGAGCTTCAATGTGAATTGTCCTGATCAAATCTTTAATCAATCGGGCGCAAATGTCGTGTCGACCCTTACAACTGTCATTTTTTTCCTGCACAGATTAGTAGTCATGGGATCGAGACCAAGGCAATGATATTTGCAAAGGTTCCCACTGCCTAACAACGCCACTTCTTTTTACGGCTCCATTCCTCATTTCTCCCACTTTCGTCCATCGCACTCAACCGTGATGCTTCCACCTTTCATTCAATGCCTCAATTGCTTTAAATACTCGCTGAACAGCGCTTTACCGCAAACTAAATAAATAATTTCAGAACAAGTTGTCGTGCAGTCATAACTTTTCTTTTGCATCCACCACATATCAGTAACAGAAGACCAAACTAAAACACTGGCGAGGGTACTGATGGGATGCACTTAGCCAAAACTCCCATTATTTTCGAAGCTCGAAAGTCGGATGACGATCAACTTTACCGGATGACCATGAACTTTCATGTTACAATGCTCTCCCTGAGCTCTTTACCCGTTGCCATTTCAAACTCGTCCATCATTCTCCCCAACATATGTTGCTGTCTGTGAGGGCATACATAACGCTAACACAAGTAAAATGTGCAGCAGTCTCCTTAACGTGATGGCAATAGCTAATGTGGTATGAATCCCTCCGGAGGCGTCAAGGATTGAAAGGAAAGCAGAATGAAGTAGGTGTTAGGACAGCATCTCGAGCGACTTTCTCGCATCCAAGCAACGCCTATCTCCGTCAGCATATACCAACCATGTGGTTGTCGATTTATTCGACTTTAAACCCGAAAACTTCAATGCCATCATGCATCACATATATTACAACTAAATGGGACTCATCGAAACCGTCAATCGTATGACTCGATCATTTTTTTTTCGCACTCGGCATACACTGTCTGTACATCCAGATAGTGTTCATCACGTTTAGCAGCAATTCGATTTGGAAAACGACCACATGGTATCCTTCTCGCAATGTGACCAATCGAATACTGCGAGACAGAATATGCCGACTCTTATTATTCTGAACGGAAAACTTTGGAAACATCCAAATAACCTGCCAAAAAAAGAAGCACAATATTACAGGTCAGTATATGGGAAGAGCCTGGAAGGAATACAAGTTAGCTCACTTTAATCAAGTCGCCATTAGTAGACGTCCGATATAATTCACAGGTGGCATCTTGATTACTTGTGCTGCCTTGCATAGAAACGAGTAATAAAAGAGGTTTATCAAATTCACTTACGCACAAAACAGACACCAACAAAGAACATTTGCTGACAAAAAATAATAAACACCGGGCATGGCGCTAACACCATACCACAACAACAGGAAAATACCAACAGAGTGAAAAAAATGGGGAAAACCCAACACTACCTCCCCCGAATTTCGATCACAACTGAGAAGCGTGTAAGTATAAAAACGAAAAAAGTCAAACCGACCGACCATCTTGCAACTCCTCTCTTCGTAACCTCTTCTTTAATCAGAAGCAACCATCCTCCCTTTGAGACCAAGTCACACGGGTGCAAAGTTATTGCCGGATCTGCGCATAATACAGGAAGAAAAACAACAACTGCGGCCACTAAGGTTGTAAACCGCGTGAATGCGGGGTTGCAGACGCAGCTTCAGTAGCCTCGACCACCCCAGCCGCCTTGACCGCCCTGCTGGCTCCCCCACTGGCCTCCGCCTTGACCACCCCATGAGCCCTGACCGCCACCGCTGTGTCCCCAGCTCGACCCACCTGAAAACGACTGTCAGCTTAAAAAAAACAGTTGGATCATCAAACGGCAGGATAAACACAAGGAACCTTCATTACCCACACAGCCGAAAAACGGCATACAAGCAGATGCAGCTATCCTAACAAACTGGTCACACGGCGCAGTAAAGGTGAAAGAGGACAGGAAGTTGCTGGAGCCAGAAGGATCTATTTCTTCTGACTCCCCTCTCCCCCGTTAATAAGACAACACTCTGTAATTCGTCCTTTTCGCCTTCAAGATATCATGAAATTCCTACTCTACACAATCGACCGCAATAACCCCTTTATCGGAAACTCTCACAGAGACGTCTTCACGTATCTAGGAGCAAAGAAAACATGCCATGTGCTTCCCTATTATCATGTTATAAAATGAATCGAAAACAGCGAAATTGAACCGGAAGAGTCGCCATATGAGGTCGGAGATGGCAACTTGAATTTCTGAGTGTTTAATAAGACTCAAGAATAAAAACAGAAGTTGACCTCCTCCATGTTATCGCAAAAAAAGGTGTCAGCAACGGGCGCATTTGTGATGTAAATAACAACTGAGAGAACCATTTGTCGCTCATATATCGAACAAGGTTTTAACGCATAAAAATAGCAGTTGTCTGTACAAGACTTCTACTATATAAATACTTTTGCATATATCAGATCCCACGAAAAGTTAAAATCTCACAATTTTAAACTCCTCCACAGAAACGCCCTCAACCGGTGAATTTGCGTCCTCTAATACAAGGAAAATGTGTCTCCCACGTTAATTCTATAACGTTTATTAGTTATCAAACAATTACGCAGCACGCTTACTACTTTGTGCTCTAGTTAGCATCATGACTCGGATGTTATACTCTCAAACAGGCGGTCCCAAACTTTAAAGTAACGAATCCAAGAGTGGAGGTTGCACCTCCAAATGGCTATCTTGCTATATCGACGCAATTTCTACCGCTGCCTTTCTCGACGGCGCATCTACCCTTAACTTCTTTTTGAGTGGGAAGCCCAGGAAAATGTAATAGAGCTTTGACCTGCTGCTTGCTGGCCTCCCCACGATCCTTGCGATCCACCACCCCATCCTCCAGCGCCGGCGTCGCCACTCGGACCGCCCCAGCCACCTGAACACTGACGCTTGTCACACATTCTGAACACTGCCAGTCACAATCATCAGGCATAAGAGAGACGAAAGCACAACATACATACACCTTTGAAGACACTGTTAGAACATCTCACACCTTGTCCTCATAGACGCTGCGCCTACTCATCCCCCGGAAACATTTCAACACGCTATTAGCGCATAGTCATAGGTCAAGCACCTTCAATCTAATCAGCTAATCATAGATCTGCATCGAAGCTTAAGGCCCTCACTCCGCACATCAGAAACTTTGTGTTATCCCCTGAGCAGCCTAATGCCAACAAAAAACTGCCACGCTATTATTCAACACAAGTGTCATCAACAGCCATAAATTACAAATAAAAATTACCTCCTGCTCCGTAACCTCCTCCATAGCCACCGCCGCCATAACCTCCGCCACCGCCTGTAAATTACATAACGACATGTAAATAACAAGCACTGCTTGAAGCCTCAAAAGAGAAGGCAGCATTACTAAGCCCCCACGTTCCTTCGTTCACATGGAATTCTTTGTAACCTGCATGTGTCCCAAAAAGTGGAATCTACAGACACCACCTACCTGCAACTTTATGTCATAAACTTCCAAATCGCCACACGACACTCGTCGAATGAATCGGCGTTTGATGCACTTAATTGTTTACAGTAAGGCCCTCTTTACAGATAACTGTACTTTGTATTCAAAGAGTAACTTTGAGTGCCCCACTATCTGCTACACAATTAAATGCTTGCACTCAAATGCAGCGTTATTAGAGAAAGAACTGACAGCCTTAGAGAAATGCAGTGGTCGTTACAGAACAACTCTTACCATAATAGGCTTGGCGACCAGCTGAACCACCCCACTGTCCTCCAGCTCCACCAGAGGGGCCGCCCCAACCGCCTGAGCCGCCATAGCCACCACCGCCGTACGACTGCCCGCCGTAGCCCCGGTCAGGACCATTGCGCATTGTCCCACGTGAACGCGCCATTCGGTCCATACGCTCTCGATCCTGCTGCTGCGCCTGCACAACAAATACACTAATCCCTCGTGTTCATTTCCCTATCATCATCATCAGTCAGCTCTTTCTTCTATGCTCTCCAACACTCCTACCAAATATAATTACAAATGGCAAGATGAGCAAACTAACCTTTATTCAAATAACGCTGTGCAACTGGCCAGAAGGACCACCCACAAAGATAAAAACTCGAATGACGATTAGAAACTTACAAAAAGAACAAATATATGAATGAAGGACAAACCTTAGCCATTTCCTCTTTGCTGAGTGCCTTCTTGACGTCGCATCTGAAGTTGCTGATCTGATGACTTTTTAGCAGGACGCACTTGTCAACCGGGTCATAATCATCGAAAGTGATGAAAGCAAATCCCCTCGGCTTGCCCGTGTTCTTGTCGTTTATTATCTCGGCCTAAAAACGTTCTTGCCAATAACTTCGAAAAAAGCACCGTAACTGAACTACACTCAACAATTCCTCCTCTAAACCCAAAGGGTCTGAGAGAGCAAAGGCAAGAACGAATATCTCTCATATATATCTCAACATATATCTCCATAAAAACCTCGTATATATCTCCAAGACGGGTTATTACCACAAGCAGCCACTACAAAACAACTAGATGAGCAATGACATTCAATCTGAAGAAAATAACTACGAACCCGTCCTCGGAAAAAGAGCCCTATTGGACAAGCACTCTCCTTCACGTCAAAACAAGGACAATCACGCCTCTCATCGTGATTACGACGGATGTGCAAATCGAGAAAGTGCTACTACATACTAAAAAACACCTCAGCATGAAGGAATGATGCATCACTTCTTAGACTGACCACGGATTTCGAAATCTCGAAAATCAGGAACAGTCGCCCTTTAAAAAATCATAGAAAAGGAAAATATTCGTTAGGTGCCGAATTATCTCAGCGTGAAACTCAGCTTATCTACAAGATAGCGTTCAAAATACGCAAAGAGAAAAAATGGCAAACTAGTAGTACCTTGATTACAGTGCCAAATTTCCCGAAGTATTCTTCAAGCATCTGCTCTGTGTGTTCCTCGCGTATGCCCGATACATAGAGGCGTTTCGACGAGACGTTGGCCTCGGTTCTTTGAGAGGCATCTCTCGGCACTGCTCTTTTCGGGTCGACCGTTTTGCCATCAACAATATGCGGACGGTTCGCCATCGCCTCATCCACCTTAATCACATTCACAACATTAGATCGCTGCCTTTGGCGTCACTGAAAGTTTTATGCTTATCTCCAGCAATTGCTCCACAAGAAGCTCACACGATACGCTCTTAGTGCTCGTATGACTAATCGAAGGTGGCGTCTTTACATTTGCGCTTCACTAACTTCAATTAGCGTATCGGTTTCCGAGCAGCACCTTCATACTACAGTATGTTTCCACTAAAGATGAACTGTTTTGGTACCACAATCGGATAGAGCGATTCAGACGAGAAAGAATTCACAGAGTTGGCGAATACAATTCTGACTATTTGTTGCAATCATCTTCGTGAAAAGAAAAACAAGCGGAGCTCTCAAAGGTGAATCAACATAATGACAACACTTTTACTTTCACCTTCAGTAGCAGACCTGAGGAAGAACGTATTAGGAATAAGTATACGCAATGAATGATTTCTAAGAATTATAATAACTGGAGATGACAGTATGTGAGGCAATATATTATGAGAGGAAAGAGGGGACGCAGATGAAGGTAAGGCCAAGTGATCCGAAATCTGGCCGAAAACCACTCGAAGATAAAAGGAATGTGAACGGACAGTGCAGGCAGCATTTCTACCATCAACCGCAACTCATATATATATATATATATATATATATATATATATATATATATATATATATATATATATATATATATATATATATATATATATTATATATATCTATGAATTCATTTAATAACATCGAAGCAAACACTTTTACTCTATCTGCCGCACCTCACGCTCATACCTCCTCTCAGCGGTGCCTAAAGTTAATGGGGCCCAACCACTAACATTTCGCAACAGCCACCGTGAAAATGTCTTCACGTCCAACCAGAACTAATGATGGACTCTATCCTTCTCCTGAACTCTTCCGCAGCTTCTCAAATTCGGCGCTCACAATTACACCAACTAACTTTGGCCATTCCACCATAGCATCACAACATACAACCCACCATGGACTGCTTGGTGTAACTGACGAAGCCGAAACCGCGAGATCGTTTCGTAGTCGGGTCCTTCATAACGATACAGTCGATAAGTTCACCCCATTTCGAGTAGAACTCCTTCAATGACTCATCGGTGGTGGCCGACGAAAGACCTCCGATAAACATTTTCCTGAACTGTTCCGGTTCCAAGCCATCGTCCTGTTGTTGCTGCTGCTAAACGTAAACAAATTTAACGACAGAAAGCAATCCCCAACACTGTCACATCTTCACCTTCACATGAAACACATAACTCAATTCCCAGCATCATCGAATAGGAAGCAGTAAGCTTTCTCTGCTAAACGGATACTGAATTTACACTAAACGAAATGCTTCCACAGTGTAAATGAGAGGAAAGTGAATAAAATAGAAAAAAGGCAGGAAAATAAGGCAACGTGTGTTTGCCGACCCAACGAGACAAGGTTTTGCGCGCTCAGCGTTCAACCTGGCTCACCCAACAATAAGAACTAAGTAAAACCTTACAACGCCATCTTCAGCCTTCATCGTGTCTAAGCACTGTGTTGCCTCGCAACTGTACGAAGTGTCTCTCTCTGGTGTCACGATTAAGGTAGTACGTACGGTATCGTATAGCGTATACGAAGGTGATCACTCAAAGTATGAGACCTGACCTGGTGCTGTCACCTGATTTGAATCTAAACTGATACAACGTCGTAAGATTAATAAACAACCAAGCTGGCTAACAACAGCTAGCTCATTAAAGTCACGACCTCCTCGCCACGAACAAACAACCAATCAATGATACAATATCAGATGAGACTTGAGAAGCAAAATAAACTCTCCGTTAAAAAAAAGAAATGAACGCAGGTCTTCCCATAAGTGTAAAATGCAATTAATTTCGCATCATACCTGAAAAAAGCGCTATCGAGTAGTTGAAAGCAGACCCTCTCCCTCCCACAAAAATTCGTGAAAAGTAGTACATTGACCGACTGACAAAGCATCCAGCAAAAAAGCTCGCTGGCTACGCATGCAAAACAAAGTGCTTAATGCTTTCCAGGAACCCCCCTCCTCTCACTAATCCTGAATTGTATTTAAAAACGCCGAAGGCCGCATGACGGCGTTCCGCCCACGCCATGGGCTGTGTGACCGTAACAGTGAAACGGAAGGGTTAGTTCGATAGCCTCCCAGCATATAAAAAACCCACACAATGCGCTATTGCATCCACCCCAATAACAAGCACTAATCTTCAACGCAGGGCTGTAAATGGTGCGATCCTTCTAGGGAACCGTCAAGCACCGAGCGATTACACACAGCTGCGCCAATCACACACCAGTCCATGCAAAACACTTTCCAGGTACATAACAAATGTGCTTTGGGCATCCCCGCGTTCATTAAAACGAAACCATCAACAAATACCCGCACGTGCGGATTAATCTGCCCAAAAACCCCAAAACTGCAAACACAACAAAGCAAAGTACCTCGACAACCCGACCGAGCCGACCTCGAGCACCAAACGACGCCAAAATGACCAATCAGGAAAAAACGAAAAATCGATGCGTG
This sequence comes from Ascaris suum, assembly GCA_013433145.1. Lineage (NCBI taxonomy): Eukaryota > Metazoa > Nematoda > Chromadorea > Rhabditida > Ascarididae > Ascaris > Ascaris suum. The sequence continues at coordinate 5,259,128 of CM024175.1, forward strand.
GAATGGTCGAATTACGGTAATTGTACGTATGAAGAATTGCAACACAAAAAATACCGCGAATAACAGCGCAATATTCATTCGTTCTTTTTTTCTTCTATTCAGAGGATTGCAGTCTTATATGGAAAGCGCTTTGTAAAGACCCGAACTCCTTTTCGCACCATCCGCTTCTTTCGACCACCCCGATAAAAAAACACAACCTTTACTAGTCGAGATACGGACCCACCTCGGCGCACAGGCATCGCACCATAAGAACCACCGAACAAGCGAACATGCCATGAACGACGATAAATGGAGTGGGCAATAACAGTCGTTATTTACGCTACTCATTGCATCAAAGTGATACTTAAATAGAACACACTGTGCAACGATCACGATGAGCTGCTCTATGATCGTAATTGAGCTGCTCTATCCAATGTCAGCCATGTCGAGTCTTTCCGAGGTTTCTTTGACAGGTTTTAAGAAATCGCTATGATTCGTGATCGAGTAAGTGGAGACTCGAAGAATTCGAGTAGAGCTCGGATGCACTGGACTCGTTATGCTACGGTTATGCGAGAGCTGTGTGAAACAATTTTTTTTTTAAATGAGGACATTATATAACAATAAAATGCCGAGATGTGATTCTTTCTTATTCGATCATAGCTGCATCCATCAAAGGGGATCAAATATAGAACAATAGTAGCATAAAATTTGTTTTTGAATAAGGGGGAACCTGTAATTGCAAGTTGGTGACTTTACTGCTTTAATTACTTCCTCAATGACTAAAGTACCTTAGTGACCATCGCCGATGAATTTGTTGATAAGATGTGAGTGTGAGGCAGCGTTCTTGAACCATTGCTATTGATTCACGTAAACGACATCTCAAACAGGTTGTCAAGCATATGCAAGTTTTTCACTAAATATTCAAAAATTTATCGTTTTTTTTTTCGAGATTCAGTCCTCGCCACATTATTTCGTTAGATCGACTTAAACACACGATCAATGAAGTGAGAGCCTCGAGTTATTTCATCCGTCGCATGTAAATTCCGGCCACAAGGCGATCCGTTCCGCTCAAAGAGATTGTGAATGATGGTGCTTTGGATCATGGCATTAAAGATTTCAACTGCGCACGACCACAGTATTCTTAGAAGGTTCCTCTTTTTTGTTCGCCGCTTGAAAACAGCAGCCAACATTCTCGTACGAGTGACGGACGGAATCAATGGTGCAATTTTTGTGGCAATATCATTCTGTGCGTGTTTGTTTGTGTGTCCGAGAGCTTCAAATCGGAAGCCAGCTATGAGCTTTGGCGGTATAATGTACGCCATAGGATTATACCCTGATACATTTAACCTCTTATATGTCCTCAGTTATATCCTATACGTTAATCTCAATACTTATCGACAATTTCATCGAGAAGTTGATGTTACATTAGTGTGATGTTATAAGTCGTCATTATTCTACTACTTTCTAAACGCTTGATCTGGAATCAAAATAGAATCTACCTAGCTTTGAAGCACACCACGTGTGAACGAAGTGATGAATATTTGAAGGTGGGAAAAGGTTTCATGTATTTCACACCTGTTGTTATTTCATGTCACACTTTGTAAAGGGGCACAGAAACGAATTCTTCATAGGATTCCGTGTGGAAAATCGGGTTCATTAAAATGAGAAAGCATTAATTCGTTTTGCTGATAACTTACGAAAGGGTGATGGAATGCGGAAATGTCTCATCTTAAATTGTTTGAGGCATTTCTTCCCATGTTCTAACCTGCTTAACCTATTCAGCCCCAGGACAAGTTATGAATAACATAAAAGACCGGATCCGAAGCTAAAATCTCGCGAATGACCTCCACTTATCACCTATATTCGCCAATCCTGTTCGATTGCCTTGTGTAGTGGCACTTCCTCATTTCTGCGAATTTTCATGTTTTCTGCAATCGTTTCAGTGCCAAAACTATGAAAGCGATGAGATAATGCGTAATTAGATTTATATGCAGTTTCATCTCAATGAAAGATATACTGGTCGAAGTCGCTAAACGATGACCGGCGAACGCCACAGATGACCATTTCATGCAGTGGACACTATACGCCGGTATTAATGTCTCGAACGCATGAGTGCACCAATACATCTGATTCTGAATGTGAAACGACACATTCTTCATAGTGCGTTGATTTATTCAGTGGTACTGGTTGTGGTAATAATTAGTCTCCTAGTTAGTAGTGGAGCCAGGTTTCTACTAGTGGAACCTACTTCTGCTAGTGGTATTTTGACCAGGACTGTTAGTGCTGAGGGTACTAAGTTTACAGATATTGTTGCTTATTGCTGCTGCTAAGAGCGATGACTGACAATTACAAATACTAGAAACTATTACTGGATGTAACAGTCAGTAATATGCGGCAGTGATACTGATATTTCGTATTACATGGTGTTTGATTTAATAGTGACTGGCATAAGAGTAAGGCAAGAAGACATAAAGCAGGAGAAGGCATCGAACCTCTCAAAAAAGAAAGAACTAAATCGCTAAATCACCAGAAGTCGGCAGCTTGCCATAATCAACGCTTGGAAATGTTTTCGCCACAACTACAACTAAAACAAAAGTGCGGCTAGAAGCTAAAGCGCTTATTTTAAGAACTAGCAGGCTGCTGAGTGTTCGTCTCTCGTTGGCAGAGAACTGCTGCCTTTAAGTGCTCAGACGCTGCATCCGGACAACATCCAGACGGGTTCCTCATGGCTCAAAAAATTTCGTTTTTCTAAGATCTGAATGGATGTGAAGCGGCTTGTATTATCAATAATGCCAATAATGCGTAATGCATGTGCGTGTTTCGGGAACCTTTACTGCTTATGATTCAAGTACACGCCAAGTGATGATAGATGAAAGCGTGTCAGAGCAGTTGTCACCTGTCAAAATGCACGGTGTTCGCTTCGGTTACCCCTTTACGAGTTAAGTGGTCAGCAACAAATGTTGCGAAATAGGTGCACTGTCGACGCAATATCGATCTTATCATATTAAAAGCGACTATATCCATCAACATCTGTCGTCGCCGTCCTCTTATTGTCAACCGGATGGAAAATCAAAAAAAAAAAAGAGGCGAGAAGTGTACGCGGACCTTTCCACATCTCCAAATGCCTTAACATTTCGATATAAAGACTAGCGCAGAACGTCTCACTATGGCACATATTACACGCAACGAATTTCAGCAGTTTGTAGGTTGAACCTGAAAAACAAACAGACAGACACAGACGCGCATGGAGGAAGAAATATGGAAGTCTCCTCCTTTACAAGAAAATTTGCATGAGAGCATGCAATAACTGCATTATTGCTGCCAGCAACTTTTGGCGCGAGCCGCAAAAATTGCCAAATTGTATTGTGAGCAGTATGCTTGTCGGCATTTTAATCCATAGGAAAATGCTGAGAGATGGTTTTTGATACGTTCTTCTTTCCAAGACAACTGTCTTGGTGGCTACCGATCCATGCAAAATGCAGCCCGGCTGTGGCTCCAATAGCTGCCGTGACTGCGACCGGGACTAATCCAGAGTATGGTGCGCTAGAACCTCTTAAAAGAAGCTGCTGTGCGACACAGTTAACCTTTAAGAAAAAAAAAACACGGACCAAAGCCATTTGCAGTAGAAACGCAGAACTCGTGAGCTCACGCATTGCGACTCACCGAAATGTCACAAAGAAGTCATAGTCTACTACTGTCTAACGACACTGCCAAAGCATGCCACAGAAGATGCGGAATTTATCCGATTCGTCCCAAACACCCCATCATCGGGGTGGCGCTTGCGGCCGGAAATGCTGTCAATGCAATTTCAGCACAATCCCCGTAAGCTTCTGGCACTTAAAGTTTTTCAGTTCTGTCCTTTAAAAAGTACACAAGCCACATATTGCTGTCTCAGCAATATGTTAGTGCTGCCTGTGCAACGCCAATGCCAACCTTAATAAAGCTTTGTTAGAAGCCGTTTCAGAACGACGCAAGTGTTTGCATTAACGCGATAATGGATAACCTCACTTCGATCACCTCGCTCAATTTCGCCCACAGAAACTGAATAGGTGATTTAATTGAAAGTGGAGTGTTGAGAAGCCAGCAAGACCTGAGTGAAAGGTGGGGGACGGCTTCAAGGCTAGCCACATATTGCACAACGGGGCACAGCTTTGCTACAAAAATGGGCATGCACGAGCGAGTCGCATCTACGGTGACACACGCTTACATGCCACCAACCGCCAAATTTCGAAAAGCAAGTTGTCGCCATGGAGCGCCCAATCCACAGTGAATTAATTTAAATCGTGCAATAACTACTACTTGGCATTTTCCGGTCTCGAAGCTATTCATAAATATGTTGTTCCGAGCTCGTAGCGATGTAGCATCTGCTGCTACTTCTCCGCTCAAACAACCTTACGAGACAAGTACGCTTCCGAACTGTTGGCTTCCAACACATTTGCATATGGCAGGACTTGCGACAAACCGATTTTTTTAAATAAAACGAGCGATTTATTCGCAGTGTAACAATACAGAGCTGGGAACGTCTTGAGTATGAACATCAACGTGAGAAAAGAAAATAAAAAGAGGCGACCGAAAGTAGTCAATGATAATATAGCAATAACAACTTGAAAAACATCGAAGCATTCAGCTACAAGTCAACGTCTGTATTATTCTTGCTCGACGAACTCCCAACTTGCTAAAACAGCTACAGAAACACGGTCAATTAGATTAGATTTCCCTCTCACCTTCATCCCTCCCTCTCCGCTCAAGAAAATTCAGTCATTTTGTACCCATGAAGTACTCTTGTAGCCATCATCTCCAACATTCAAAGATACGTTCTCGGAAAATGATGCTAGTAAGAGGTGATCCGAAAATGAACAAATAACTGGAAAGAGATCTTCAAAATTAGCAGATTCCTTGAAAACAGGCAACAGACGGCTGGCTGCCATCACCTTACATTAATTGCGCTGACGGTTAGCAATCCACTTAGTAGCCTCGACCGCCCCATCCGCCACCTTGACCACCGCTGCCCCACGATTGCGCTCCTTGACCCTGATTCCAACCGCCTTGAGCACCGCCTTGACCCCACCCACCACCTAAACTTTTTTCATTAGCAACAAAAAACTGCGCACAACGTACAGGCAATTTACCATGCAAGTCTCCAGCTGCCCAAAAAACCGTGCAAATGAGACTGTTGAGTGGTTCATTTCCTCGAAAGAAACTTTTTACTTTTCAAATGCATCATGATGTTTGATAAAAATGGTGAGAAATCTGCTCAGTTCAAAGGACGCGACATAGATTCCTTCAAAAAACGCAGCAGCCAATGGCTATCACAACGAGCTCTTTAAAACTTCATTCGCCTTCTACGACAGTAAAAAACGAGAACTGTTCGAACTCCTGCACAGCACTCACCTCAACCAACTTCAATTTGAAGAAAAAAGCCTCTTTTTATGTCAGATGAAATTCTCCATAAGAAACAAAGCGAAAGGAGAATTATAACAATGAGGAATAATCATACCTGCACCGCCTCCTTGCGAGCCCCATCCGCCACCTTGCGACTGAGGACCACCCCAACCGCCGCCGCTGCCACCGCTTTCACCGCCCCATCCTCCTGCAGCTCAAGGAAAACTGACCTAGGATATTAAGACGAACAATCACCACTAGTGTGCTCTTCGCTGGACAATCACTCGCATACTTAACTAGCACACGAACAGATGGCAAATTCGTACAGGTGAGATGGAGACGCTTTCTGATCATTTACGCTCCGTACAAAAATCTTGCAATGGCAAAAATCTTACTAATCAAAAGATATTAATTTAAGTAAGATTGCCACCTTCCTGACAACATCAATTCACTCAAATTTCACATGCAAATTCCCCCCTAATCCCAAAAAATGTTGGTTATCCGAAGGATCACCACTAGATATCTAGTGCCCGCTCACTCAATTGCCACAGCAATCAAATCTGCAATTTGCACGTTCCAAAGGACTCCATCCCTGCGATCCGTCAGTTTGTCACCTCATCCCACAGACATCACCACATTCATACACAAGCACGCAATAAAGCAATGCAAATCGGGCGAACTGAATGGAACAACAAATAGCACGCTTCCCGAGGAAAGTAAACGACCACGAAACTTGAATGCAACATTATAAGCAGTACAGAGCTGCTGATACCGATGGGTTTACTATCTTGGTGTTACGTGATCTTCGTGTATGATTTGCTGACTTGTGCTCCGTTCAGTTTCAGCTGGCTTGCACTCATACCCTTTTTATGCACATACACCACAGCACGATGCATAATGAGGTTCCGCAAAATGGTGCAATTAAATCAAGGAATCTAGCTTTAAGACGAATTCATCCATACAGTTGAGTGCCATCCCTTCTATGGAGCGGTTTGTTGCACGCCTTCAAAAACTCATTCAGCGTATCACCCGGCATCCCCTGTCATCTCCTACCCTCTTCATATCTTTTGAGCAACCATTGAAACAGGGAAGTTTATGCAACACGTCTATTCGTTAAGACAGCGTTTAAGAAAATCGCTATATCACTTGCAGTGATATCATTTCTTTTTCTAAATCAGTGGCCGCATCTAACTGCACTGGCGGCTCTGCTCCCTTTACTTTTTCACGCTAATTTTGAGAAGGAGCTCCACTACCCTCATATATTTTCAATAAGCCTCTCTGTGAATGTTGGCAAGTGTTGATTTCTTAGAAAATAACCCACATCAGAAACTTACTTCCTCCTGATGGCGCTCCACCACCGTAACCTCCACCATATCCTCCACCATAACCACCACCACCTATAATAACAGCTACTCAGCGATAAACAGCAGCGAACAGTGGTAATGAAAAAAATGCAGGAAACGAAAAACATACATGTGCTTAATGCAAATAAATCTGTTTAAATATAAAAAGCTGAAATCTGCTAAGAGAGACTTCGCAGATTTCTATCACTGAATGAGGACAATTCATTTCTAAATGTCTCAAATATCGCTTCTAATCGTAACCAAAACCGAAATCCAACCTTACTGCTGCATTGATGACAGCAAATGGTAACGTAAGAATATACAGCGAAAATCTCCCACATATTACGGATGGCAGCGTTACACTTCAAGAAAGAGATGCGTCTTTCCACGTAGCCATTACCACTTCTTGTTTCACTAAAACTATGCCAAGCCTAATCTTAGGGAAGAACTTCAAGGCTCTATGACCTGTTGTGCCCTAAGACCATACACTTTACATCCTTCTACCAAAATCAATCACAAACAACTACTCGTTATACACGCTTATTAAGGTTTTCTAATGCTCGACTAAACTAGCAATTCCCATCGAGCAACAACTTTCTCAGGCAGTTTAAACAGCCAGCTGCACTGCCTCACAAAACATTAACAACCTTTGAAAATACATACCATAGTATGGCGCGCGAGATCCTCCAGGTGGACCCCACTGTCCTCCTCCTTGGCCTCCGCCGTAACCACCTCCAGGCCCGCCGGATGCCCAAGGTTGTCCGCCGTATCCCCCTCGATCTCCACCACCCATACCCCAACCGTTACCACCACGGCCTCCCATTGGTGGACCCCTCGACCTCGTTCCTCGATCCATGCGCTCGCGTTCTTGTTGCTGTGCCTAGAAATTATCACTGCTTCAATAAATTAACACCTCATCGAAGATGCATCAAAATGTCAACAATACTGAGTAAGGAAGAAACTGTCACAGCCGCAATTATGAGGTTCATGGATATCAGACTGGTTTCCACGAGGAACCAGCGACCTCCACAAGGCTGAACAACTACTGTGTACCGTAAAATATGGCTCCGGGACCTGACTCTATCTACAACGGTCCCAAAATAAAGTCAGAATGGAGAACCTTTGCCATTTCCTCCTTGCTGAGCGCTTTCTTGACATCACATCTTGCGTTGTTGATCATATGACTCTTTATAAGGATACACTTGTCGACAGCATCGTAGTCATCGAACGTTACGAATGCGAACCCTCGCGGTTTGCCGGTTGCTTTATCGGCGATTATCTCACACTGCAATTGTCTGCCCAACTCTAACGAATCGAGTAAACATATAAGCAGGATGACTGCCACGATATCAGATGACCTTTCGGGATTCGCCTTCCACTCATCAACACTGCTGTTGGATCATTACAAAACTACACATTCTTAGGTGGCGAATATTAAGGATGGTTAAGGACAAAGCGACTGCTGCGCAGGACAACCGAATGGATTAAGGGATACACAAGGAGCTACGAGCTTTTGTGGAAGAAATGTTTCCCTCACCTTTTTCAGACCGATTGTTATTTCAACGTGTAACACATTCGCTTGAGTGATACCGCTCTTCAAAAGAAAACACCCACTTTCTGCACGTGGAAGAACAAGAGCATTCGACGGTTTTTCCTCAGACACGGTATGTTTGCGTGAGGGTGGACCAGTATCGACAGGGTTTAGGCCTCACCTTGATGATGTTTCCGTACTTGCCGAAATGGTCTTTGAACATTTGTTCGGTATGATCTTCACGTACACCCGATACATAGAGGCGTTTCGATGAGATATTTGCCTCGCTTCTCTGCGACTGTTCTCTAGGCACAGCCCGCTTCGGATCGACCGTCTTGCCATCTATTACATGTGGACGGTTCGCCATCGCTTCATCTACCTAGAAGAACATCCAACTTTGCAAAGCAACTTTTCATTTATCTAACACTCGCAGGCCAAATAAAAAACTGGCTTACTTTTGAGGAAAGAGGAACGCACATGGAAAGGGAAAGTTTGGCGCCGAGTCTGCGTCAGCAAAGATAACTGCAAAAGACTAGAAAAGAGGAATTGCTATAGCAACCTGATAGGACCGATGATGTCATCCTATCCTAGACCTCGCGGGTCAGAATTAAGATCCCTCACCGCTCTCCTCATACCCCAACACGGTACAAGAGCTTTCAATCAGATAGCAAGCATTAATGAAACCGAGCTGCATTTTGCGCGAATTTTCTTTGTTTTACTCCGCACCAACTCTACTGCACTGTTAGCTAAGAGATACTACAGAAAATTTCAACACTTTTGCTACAGTCTGTTTCTTTCTTAGCGAATTCGTGGTAGTCACAGCACATAATATGAAAGCGATCACTGTGAAACAGTAGCGGAAGCATACAAACATTTTTGATTTCGTATTGTACCTCAGACTGTTTAGAGTAGCTGACAAATCCGAATCCACGAGATCTCTTCGTAGTTGGATCACGCATAACGACACAGTCGACGAGTTCACCCCATTTCGAGTAGAACTCACGAAGAGTCTCGTCGGTGGTGGTACTTGTAAGACCGCCAATGAACATCTTCCGGAACTGCTCCGGCTCAAGATCTGCCATCGCACCATTCTGGAAAACATCACTGCTACGCAGAACAGCAATTAGCTACGCGTAGCAACTCAAAAAATTCTCCCAGTGAAATAAATAAATTGCACTGGACGCATCTCGTTCATATTCTTTTAATGAATATAACTTTACTTACAAAATATAGAAATGAGATGCGATCATAATATTTGTGCATATTTGCAATAATTTTTGCGAGATGCAATATCGCTAACAAGCGAACGAACACAAGCACTCAAATATGGACGACTCCAAAGCGGTTATTATGTTCAGAGAGACTGATGTAGAAAGAAGTTGCTTGTTCGACGAATTTGCAACGCGTTTCCCTCATAAAGTTAGCAGAACGAATTGTATCTATCAACCGCATTTCTTAATGATAAGAAATTGCAAATTGCACAGATATCGTTTAGACGGCAAGCATATTGCTGCCCCTTTTCAAACGATCCCACTCAATACGACACCGTAAAGAATAGCTAATCGATGATAGCAATGCCGCCCAGCATTTAAAAAATTAAATGATTTGCTTCAGATGGAACATGATTATTGTTGAAGTAAAATTAAAACTATTATACGCAATGAAAGAAGATCATAAAAGAAAGCTTCGGCTGCACCTAGTTAGCTATTACTCAACGTGATCTTACGGTCCCACTTTAACAAACTTAGACAACGTTTAAATTAGCCTCTGCTCTCGACTTGACCTCTCAGTGCAAGAGAACGACCTCACATCTCGAGCACTTCACCGTTCTTGGGTCAAACCTGCACGTAGCTTCTGCTTCCTTTTCACTCAAATATCGAGGCAAAACCCGTAAAGCTTCTAAAAAGCTGAAGAATTACGTAAGTAAAGAAATAGAAACACTCTCAAACTATCTTGAAACCTTACTGCGTTGTCCTCAGCTTTCACCATCGTTCTAGACCCTTGTGAACTGCACTCGATCTCCCGTCACGTAATCCTCGATCGCTCTCAATTTATGAGACAAGTTATCTAGAAAAGGAAGCAGCTCTCGTTAAGTAACTCTCATCAATGGCACCTCTTCAACGATCACCACTAAGGTGGGCGGCGATCGGCGAACACCATCTGCAGCTAAACTGAAACTCAATTCAAACTTTAGAACCCCTTCGCCTCAACGCCATAAACTTCCCCTCCCTTCCCCCCACTTCTAACTAACCTAGAAACCCCTTCGTTCGTAACACTCGAGAAATGAGCAATGAACCGCCACACAACGCACGCTCGATCGATTAAAACATGGCCGACACCATTCGTTGATGCAGAGCCATTCCAAGCGGTGATACGTTGAATACGGTGGGCGTTTGAACCAATCAATCGCATTGCATTGTGGTCACTCAAAAGAGGTTTGGACATAGTTCATGCTAGCAGGCATGAATATTCAGAAGCAAGAAATATTCCCTGGGAAAACATCCGTACTTGCAGAGGTGATTTGATAATAGGCAAAGCCAGGCTATTCAATAATCATACTGGTATTTTGTTGGTATGTGCAGTATGATTATTGAAGGCCTCGTTGATGCCCTTGCCCAGTGTCATTTCGTATAACGTCGGAATGCATCCTCTCCTTCATTGTTAATCCTCTGCTCCCATGGTGAGAACTGTTAGGAGTTGGCATGTGAGCAAAGCATCTGCAGGGCGTCAATCACGCCTTCGCTCTCGCCCTTTCCGGTCTTTCCCCGCCCCTCCAATTAAATAGGCCAATATCAGTGCAGCACGAATGGCTGAAATTCATAAGAAATATGGCATGCCGTGAGGCAAAAAATTTCTGTTACTTCATTGCTTAGAGCTCTTTTTACAGCACCTCAATCTTTCCCACCCCTTCAACTGAATTCTTAAGCCTCTGTCCTCTGAAGAAAATCTTCTCTTCAAAGTGTAAACGTCATAAGCGCCCGTGTTTTTGCCCGAGATCAAACCCTACGCTGAACTATTCGTAACTTATTGCTCAACCTTTCGGTACTTCAGTGCCATTGTGCATGGAAACACTTTCTGCCGTTTTCTTCATCCCATATCTAAGTAAATATTTTTTCGAACGGATAGGCCATGTCTGTAGAAAATTACACATCGCAACTATTATGTTTGGTTGCTCTTGCAGTTAGGGGAGTTGTTTGAGCATGACCTGAAACCACTGCCAGGTTTGACCACGATTTGCCGTTGGACCTCCTTTAGCTGAAATGGAATGACTGAAGTAATTATTTTCGATCAAGGGTGTGGATTAATATAGTAACATGACCGGCAATCGACACACTGAAATATGTAGACGATCGACCACGTACACACACGCACAGACACGAAGTTAGGGAGGTGTTGGATTTCATGAGAGGACCTTCTTCAAGCCCACAATATACACAATATACGGCTGAATAGTGCAAAAATCGGTTTCCAATAAGCTGGAGTTACAACTCGAATAATGTCACATCAGACATTTAACGACTTTATTCATGTTCTTATTGGACAATGCTTGACGCTTCTTCCGCTAGGCAGTCGTTACTGACAAGCAACTCGTTGAGTCCATTCCTTTTTCGGCAGTCGGAGGCTGACTACTTGTTATTAAAGACGGAAACAAAAGCTGAATTTTAAATTTTGGTGCTCATCGAAGCTAGAGTCGTCGCATTTTGCCGCACCCGATCGTCACTAGCCGTACACTTAGAATGCTGCCACAAATCTCAGTCGCTATCTACTATTCTCCAGTACCATTACTTTCTGCCTACCGAATGAACAGCACCGCTGTCGTATTTAGTGGCGGGCGATGAGTGTGACCAACTGATTCACATAAAAAACAAAGTCGATGTTTAGAGGCACCAACGCAATGACAAGGAATTTAGCAAACATGAACAGTTAGTGGAGACCGTCGACCAAATGCTAGTCTTCCATAATTTTCTGGATGAGGCAGTGCAATCGCCTAGCGGTTCTTGATTTCAAGTGACATTTAGAGTGTGGATAAATATCTGACATTACAATAATTACTCCACTCTTCCTTCAGTATTTCATAGAAGACGTTCACATAATTTTATTCGAATATTTCATTGTTATCTAAAAAGAAGCATATCGAAGTGCAAAAATATTTATGAAATGACGATCGACAAAATAGCAGTGAAGCGATAAAAACAATGAAAGTCAGCCCTGTTTACGCATTTGTTGAAAATGTTGAGATAATCGCCAAGAATTCGGATCGACAACTTATCCCACTTCCGATTTCATTCGTCACTCGATCGGTTCGTAAAATTTGCCGGGCCAATTTTCTTTTGACGAAATGAAAACGATTGCATATTGAGGTTAGTGAAACAATTATTACATCACTGCATAAACAACATAAATATTTAAATTTTACGTATGTCTGTAACGGAGAAATGATCAAAACTTAACGCTCTTGTTGAAAAGTTTAAATAAGGCGGATTTCAACTACTTTGATGAACTATTTCTCGAAGAGCTCTTTCCAGATTCGACGAAACGAACTTTTATTAACCAAAGAATTGAGGATTGAGCCCCCATTAAAATCTCCCATCGTATTCAGCAAGTTTCAATGTAATGAAATTGTACTTAATAGTTCTGTCCAATTGAGCCCCCTTTCAACCGCCTAGTTCTGTCCAAAACATTCGGCATGAAATTTCCTCACAAAAATTTCTTCAAGAACTTCAAACGCCTAGAGGTTCCATTGGAACTCACACGATGTGGTAAGTAAATCGCAACTGTAATCAAGTGCTTCGAGCATATTACATCAAATGATTTGCAAGAATGAGAGCATCTTGACGTATGCCGTATGCAAATCAACCATTCCCTCATCAGAAATCACCGTTCTCGGCTACTTGGGTTATATCATCCTTTGCTGGCTGCAATACGCATCAACTGTCACTGTCTCCGCTAACACGTTGTTACTGGCAAGTTGCAATGTCTTTGTTTTTCAAAAACCTCCTCATTCATAAATTTTGTCTTATTTCCAGTCAATAGGGGCTTCAATTTTGCCTTACAGAGTAACAGTTATTAAATGAATAATCTTCGTTTCTTTTAGTCATTATTTCGCAACGAACAATTCTCCGACTTTCCTAATTGTTTCCAAATGTTCCTAAACCTTTCTGAATGTTCCTTATTGAACAGTCCATCATTGCTGCAGTTCTATCCTATATGCATCATGCAAAGTTCACATATTATTATGCATTTATAATAGAACCACCTTCTATCTTTTCACATGTAACTGCCACAGGTTGTGTCGCAGATGAAGGAGGCTCAAGGATATACTTGGGCCTTTACTGATGTACCAATTGTAGCTGCTATTTAGACAGAACTTCAAATGCTGTCTTCGAGCGTAATATGGGTTACATACACTAAGCGGTGTTTATTCCGTAAATGACCGGCTTGATCCGTTTTAAGCGAGAACGTGGAAGGATTTTGGAATTCTGGAATGAGAGCCGCTTCGAGTTGTGTTGAAAGGGGCGCCTATTTTCCACGAAGCGTCCACTTGAGGAGGCTCTTTATTCAGGCAATTATTGCGACCTAGCTGGTCAGAGCTTAGCTGTGTGGAACTTGAATATAACAATGGAAGTTCCATTCGAGGAAAAAACATGAGACAGCATTCCGAACAGTGCTACCACTTCCTCTCCATCTTATAAAAAATGGCGCTCTTGATGGATCAGACAAGTTTCTTTGCTGCCGTTGCTTTTAATTTGCCATTGAAACCAACGGAGTTCACTGTGGCGAATTTGCGACTGCATTAATTCCCGTCACGGATTAATTACCGCTAAACGCAATTTGGCATTGCAGAATACAAACTGAAAGAAGCATTAGACAGCTCAGCTTTTATGCACATAATGAAGTGCCGTTCGGCGCCCGGTTGGTTGCACTGAGTGCTGGATACCTAGAACAGTTCTTTCGCCGATGCGCTCTCGACGCTCTAGGTTTATGATCGTTGTCGAAGGATCTTGATCCCACCTCCTGATATACTGCGAGCGATGAATGATAAAGGCTGAAGAGTTAGTCATCCGCCAGGCTGTCAAGCCATCTTACTCATAACCGTCACATGCGATAGGCTGTCCACCGCTTGGAAACTAATTGCTTGGTTGTCCAAGGCGACGGTAGCGAAGCGTCGATGATCGCTGCAGTCGATCCGGACGGTAAAAACTGCATGTGAACGTGCTCGTTTTTCTTGTGGGCGCGAGACACGTTGTTTTGAATATCGCTTGGTCTTTGAGTGGCGTTTGGTGGCACTGTAGAACTTCTTATTGTGTCCGATATTTCGAAAAGTGGAGCTATGTTACTGTCGAAAGTTGCAGTCCAATTGAAATGCACCGCGCTGCAGAAACAGCACGGAGTTCGAGGCGTTTTCGTGTACCGGCCTAGTGCGTTTGGCCACTGTTCTGGCTGCGAGCCTGTGGGAGTCGTCGATTTTGTTGAGATGGTGGCTCTGGTTCTCGTCGAGAAGAGAAGCTTTGCTAGAATGACTGAAGCGTATATGCGAGCAAGGAGCTGTTTTCGGTGATTTTGATGTCATGCCTGAACAGCAGTCGTTTGCACTCCTCCGCGGGCGTCTTCATCTTACAGTTCAGACCGCTTTGATATTTCCGAGTAGCTTCGGTCGAATGAATAGTTCGTTGCTCAGCTGTACACCAAAAGCAAGGATGAGACACTTGAACTGACCCATGCACACATGCCGGCACCCAAGTTGGCGCCTCGCGACTGACACGTCCGGCGCATGCGATGAAATCTTCTTTCGGTACTTCAGCCAGCTTGATACATAGGTATCGCGCGTTCAACAGCGGTGACTGCTGCCCAAAGAGACTTGTGAGCAAACCAGACTGTGCTGCGAAGTTCATGTTGCGAGGAGCCCTCCGTAAAATTTAGTTGGCGTACTTCTCGTAGACAGCAGTGTCGAGATTCTACAGAAGGAGGCAAAAGCGAGTTCCATCGACAAGAGTTGCGCCGTCAACTGTGATGGCGTCCTCGTGCCGTCGATACTGTGCCTCTAATGTTAACTTCATATCTGGATCGTACACGAACTAATCGAGGCGCCCAGACAGCGCCTCAAACCGCCGTGCAGCATCGGCGGGTTGTGTTTGATGGGACAGTTGAAATAAAGTGACATCAAGAAGGCATTCGTGAATGCCGCGAGGTGCTATTGAAACTGCGCCTCTACTAGGACTGCCTTCACTGTTCCGTGTTGAAACGTCCTCTGATCGCCACTACCGAGACTGCCCAATGGCGTATCCAAGAGACGAACAGAGGATAACCTTATTATTAAGCGTAGGCGAACGACGACGAACGGGAAAAGTAGGACTTATATGGCGATATGATAAACTGTCACCATACATCCAACAGAGACAACAGGTCTGGCTAGAAAAATCTTGACAGGAGCAAAGATGAAGGATTTTTAGAGAAGACAGGAGAATCCGCTATTTCTATTCATCTCCACTTTCCTGTTTCCTGTCGTCCACACTCTCTTACCAGTACATATTGCCTAAAAATTCACAAGGGGTTTTTGCGCTCTTAGCCCTATTCCCTACTTCGAATAAGAGATTCATTGCCGATCAAGACAAAAATATTGCAAGTTATATTTTCTCCATACACGCATACCTTAATTTCTTGGTCCGCCATCTTTCCAAGTGCGGTCTGGCCCGTTCGAATGTACCGATCAGAGCCAGGAGATATGTGAAGAGGATTCTTGCGTCGTTCAGAATTGCATGCGCTAAGAATATTTTCGCTCTGTTTCGGCGTCTCTTCGTCCTCCTTGCTCGCTTCTTTATTTTCATCCTCCTTGTTGTCCCTTGCACTGCCGTCTCTTTCGCTGCTCTCTATTTTGCTACGTGAGGTCCTACTATTTACACCTTTCCTGCTATCGTCATTAATGCTCTTCTCATTCGTCTTTTCAATTGCTGTAACCAATAATTCTCTCTGAAAGTCCACTGGCGCAGTGTCCACCACCTTATTTCTCCACTCATTTAATGACCGCTTTTCCTCATTACCTTCTCGTCTGCTTCTTCTTGTCTGTTGCGTTGCGCATTCTAGAATGCTGAATGAAGTTTTGTTCCTTTTCTTACTTTGTTGCTCACTCTTCTGTAATGCGTTACCGATCGATGAAGCTTTTCGTTTAGTGCTCCTCAGTGATCGATGTGATCTCTTTCCTGTAGGTGACACCTGCGTTACGCAAACCTCGAGCTCATCTGGCGAATCCTTTTGCTTCACTACCACTTTTGGTTCGCATTTTTCTTTAGCGTTCTTTGGTAATCGCTTTGGTGATTTCATTTCACACTTTCCACCACGTCCTTCAGTTCGTTGAGTGTCTTTTCCCTCGTCGTCCACTTGCGTATCTTTTTCAGTAAGAGATTTTTCTGCCGTCATTTCCTTAGCAATCTGTAGTTACATTTCGATTGATGCAAATTCCTCATTCATTTTTTACAAAGCTCGTAACAAAAAAAGCTATGCTATGGAGTGTACATGGAAGGGCAGCTAAGATAGTAGGAAAGTTAAAAGCAATGAACATTTCTTCACTTTTAGTAGTACCATAACGCTCCTAAAAGATGCAGGACACTAAAATTTGCTTATTCAGATGGATATGTAGTTGTCCTATGTCCTTCGTTTCCACCTCTCAGCTGCAAAAGCAGCAAACCTCAGCAATTTCTTTCCAAAAACAGAAACAAACAGGAATTCCAGTGATTGAATTAGCAGTGGAATTAAAAACGAACACTAAAAAGAACTAAAGAATTTCTCAGTCGCATCCGAATCATCAGGAATTGCATAAGAACTCCAAATGAAAGCCATCGGGAAAAAATATTCGCGTGCTATGATGCTTCTCTCATTCCTAGCAGCGGTATTGTTTGAATTTCAGTTTCGCAGTTTCAAAAGTAATTTTTACAGTAGACAATATACTGAAGTCGGGCTTAAAAATGCCACAAATCTGTGCCGAAGAAATAGTGTCACTTAAGTTAGTGCTCCTCCCATGTTCCCACCCTGACTAAGGGACGAGAATTGACTAGCCGCAATTCTGGCTGAATTGACCAGCATGTAGCGATATTTGTCCACAAGGAGAAAGCGAGCGAAAAGATAAGGGGTCTGCCCACCTCTAATTCTTTTTTCCAGTTAAATGACGGATAAAGCAAATGCATTTAATCGGATTTCAAATGAGCAATAGAAACAATAGCAAATGCGCCGAAATCAACAATGGGATCAAAGCTACAGTCCTCGACGTAAGATGATAGAAACGTCTATCGTTTCCTATTAAATTATACAAAACACCTTTTTTCTGACCTCTTGCCTTGAAACAAATTTTGGGATGGACTTTTATTCTAGGAAGGAAAGCAAGACATACAGGAATTTCATCGTTATTTTTCTCAACCGGTTCTTCAAGTGGACCCTCCGGCTTCTTCGTTTGATCCATTGTTGATTTCGATGCTCGCTCATCATCAGCGTCTTCTAAATTCGTTCTTGTTTCCTGATCGTCATTCGCCTTCGAAGTTCCCTGCAAACTGCTTTTAGAACCCGCCGAAGACATTTGATACCTTAATATGTTTTCAGCATAACCTTGCTTTACCTTCTAAAAGAAGGTTATGCTTTCCCTTAATGCATTGCAACGAACAGGAACCATTATCAGTAATCGAACACATAACTCGTCGTTCTCACTTCCTGAGCTACAACGGGACTAGGATTGAGACTTGAAATTAAGCGAATTCTCATCTGCGGGCGATGCAGCACGCTTTCAAGCCTGCAATTCATTACTTCACTTCCTCAGCAACTGTTGAACTGCTGATCTCAAGTTGAGGTGCTCTCTGAAAATCATCACTCATTTTAGCTGGTTTTGTTAATGTTTTCTTTCCCCACTTATCATTTGAATGGACAATGCAGAAGTGGATATCATAAGACAGAAAGTAGTCAAGTTTCTTAACAGTAGCTAATCACTGATTCGGTGGGAGCGGATTCTACATTTTAATCAACATTGCTTAGTTAACCTTCTTTCCATCCTTCGCCGAATCCCAATCACTAAGTACGTCATCCATCGTTGGGTAATCACCTTTTCCTCTCATCTCTTTGCCTTTAGCAATTCGTTCCTGTACTAATTACCTCATTATTCTTGAGGCGCTTCGACTTTAACTCTTCGTTATGTCACATAAACGGCACTACCGGATGTGGCGATGAGCATTAGAATACTTCTGCGGATGTAGTAAATAAAATAGATAAATTAACAAACTTATAAACAAGTAAGCAAGCAAATGAATGAATAAATAAGTAAGCGAATAACTAAAAAAATAAGTAAACAAATGTAAATAAACAAATAAATAAATAAATAAATAAATAAATAAATAAATAAATAAATAAATAAATAAATAAATAAATATAAATATATATATATATATATATATATATATATATATATATATATATATATATATATATATATATATATATATATATATATAATTTCTAGAAGGCCCTTCGAAGCATGCTAGTGTTTCGCAAATTTCGTCTTGATGCATGAAATTCATAAATTTTGTTTGCAAATCATTCAAAACAGATAAGTTTTTATAAGCGAAAACAGTTTATTTCTGAATGAATTGCTTTTTGGAGATTCAAAATTTTCCAAATTGCGAGAAAAAATTCCCAAATGAAAGGAACTTCTCGCAAACAATGAACGACTTTTTTTGCGGACCTTCGAGCGTTTTGCAACGGAAGTTTAATAGCTGAGAATGAAGCTAACATTCTCAAATAATACTTATTTTTTTCAAAACTTTTTCGAGAATCTCAAACTCTCAGAATTTTTGAAAATTTCAAACACAAAACTCAAAGACTTAAAGAAGGAGGAAACACCTTTCAAATGCTTCTTTCCTCATTTAAAATTTCAACTCCTATTCTATTATTAATAGTTGCTTCTATGATTCATATTTCAGTACTCATTCTTTCGCACATTTCATCAACGTAAGAAGGATTTTTTCGTTGAGTGACAATGAAAGACAACGATATGATTGATTTATTCTAGTAGATATTAGCCACCTCGAGGTAAGCATCCGGTCTAAATGATCACTGCAGGTAATGTTGACTCTATACATATAAAATATAGCGCACTTGCGCTGATAATCTATCAAGTACATCTTCAGGTTTATATCAATCTTGATGTGGTTTCGCACTGATCTTCGAATTAAATTACAAATTTAATTTTTCGTTTGTGCGAAAGTATCGTCACTAATCTCCCTTGATTGCAATCGAACATGCGTTATTAGTGAGGAATGAAATTCCCTATCCTTATCGATGAAAGCAACAAACCAATGAACATGGTTCCTGCAGGCTCGGCTGTTAGGCATAACATTTCAGTGAAGTAGCTCACCTCCTTTGCATTCCTTGCGATCCTCTTTGGTCTAATATCCTCGACTATTTGCCCCTCTTCGTCTTCATCTGCCTCAGCATCTTTCTTCGCTGAAAAGAAGTTCAACTCACTGCGTTCGACTAATTCGACTGATACCAATACTGATGCTCCTTCCACTTCTTTCGGAGCTTTGTCGATAAAAATTTATGGTTATCAGTTGAGGCTGTAAGAGCGATAAATCAGCATAAGTTGCCGCATAGAGAGATGCACTTAAACTGCAATATGGTGGTGTAAGTGAGCGAGGGCATGCGCCAACATAGGACGAAAAAATGCGAAAACTTGTGAGTGGAACTTCCAAGTGAAAGAATACGACAGGTGGAGGAGATAAATAAAAGAAAGATAATCACTTCCGTTTTGATAGCTTCACTTATCACTTTCATCCCTCCTAATAATGTTCGAAGAGTCGCCACACGGGACCCTCTGCGGTAAGTCGGCGGAGGCAACCATGACAGAAGGCCCCGCGGGAACGTGGGGCTCACAGATTTTGACTATAGTGCCTCCGTCGTGGCGGCTTTCGTCCGCCGCAGATCCAAGTGTTTTCGCTCCTCCGCAGGGGGCATTTGAAACGCGAACATTGAACTCTTGAGCCAAAAAATCCTTCATACAATGGTAGAAGTATGAGGAGACTGCATGAGAATATTCGACACAGATACACTGATGGGGAATGCAACACAGAGGATTCTTAGAGAAGAATCAAACACATTGCAGAGGAATTAGGGAATAGCAATGAATACTTACGTAAGCAATATGTTGGCAGCTACAGGTGGGCAACGATAAAGTAAACAACAACAAATGAAGCGGAAGTAAAACGATGAACGACTAAAGAGTAATTCTGAAAACTCGATGGCATAAGCAACCTGAGGCGCGCACTTGAGGGTGAGTAACAACAATGGCTCCGAAAAAATTCCCATAAGAAGTTGAATCATAGAAAAGTGCGAATTTCAGAGACATTCCACTAAAAAAGAGACGTGCAAACAAATATCAGGAAACGTAAATTGCCTATATTCCTGTTGTTCAACCGTAGATTTTCTTTGTTTTCACTATTGGCGATAACGTTTTCACGCCCCCTATTTTTTTGAAAACAAAATCCACGACTTTTACCTCACAACCATATATATCAGTTTATTTATCTCTTCTACGGCCCCATATTCGATGCATGGACTTTGCAATTTTAAGGCATACGTCACCTAATGATTCAGAATTCTTTCATAGCGTTTATATTTTTGAAGCAATTGTGTGGTCCATTCTTCGAGAAAATACCCAAAAAACAACCCAGAATCATATGCAAACTGCGCGAAGTATCCACAAAATTTCTCAGAGGAAATGAAGCGTAGCAGCGTACGGTGATCTGCAAACGACATTCATAATAAGAAGTATTTTAGTCAACTTTCGGATTTGTGTCTAAAAATTCCGAAAGCTGAGTTTTGCCCTCACCTCGTTTATCATTTAGAGTGGTTTGGCATGCAAGAAATCGGTAATGAATAATGCGACAATGATATATTTGCGAGTCAGAGAATGGGGGAAGCGCGCAACTGAGTACTCAATTGTGGGACTATCGCAAATGAAACTATGGTTTTTATCGTTGATGATTCGTTTCGATGAAACAACTTGTTTATGGCTCACTTTTTTCGACTTGTTGATTTTTGCTTTTATGTTCTCCAGTGTCTTTTGCCTTAGGAGATTTGAAATCTGCTTCGATTGGATTCGGCTTTAAGCATTCTTCGGGTGACGTGTTCTTCTGGAAAGTGTCATTTGATCATATCACGTGCATAATATTGAAATCATTTCAACCTATCGACATTGAAAAACATTAATTCACAGATAACAGAAAAAAAAAACGAAATGTGAAGAAGAATGACGAGCAAGAATATAACAAATTTTTGTCGACAACGTCTCCAATGATAGTAATCGTCGGAATCATTTGGCAATTTAGTAGATATGAAGGGCAGCAGTGCAGAGATCGAGATGAGTCATTGAACGCTTGAAAAGACGGCAAAACTTTAATGAGATGTCATCAACAAGTAGGCAAAAATGAAATTGGAGGAAGCAGGTACAGTCTTTGCGATGCAATAATTTTTGCCTGCTGGAATTTATGACGAAACTGACCGCTGGATGATTGCACTGAAGCATTTCTGATGTCAGAAAAACCTTTCTAAGCTTTAAAACAAAGTGAAATTGTAAAGAAAAGCCAAATAATATTCAAAGCTGCGATATTTTGGCGATTCCAAAATAGCGCTTTCAATTTCGAAAGATCGTCGATTTGTATGAGTCACGGTGGACTCTGTCAAAAATGACAACAAAAAGAATTTCCATTAAGTTCGTATGAAAAACCAAGTGGAGCAGCAATTGCAATTGAAGTATTCCAGAATTCTTCGACAATAACTAACGATAATATTCTGTACATTGTTGCTGCAATGCATAGCAAATAAACGTCGCAATTTCGCGTAATTTTTCGGCAACATTGCAACACGGCAAATTTCATTGAAAATCAGCTCTGCATTGCAACGTTTATGGAATAAAGATCTGAATAGTAAATCATGAAAATATTCGTATCGAAAATGATTATATACCTAATGGTGTATAATTATATGTACCTAATGGTATATAAATGATTATATACCTAATGATTATATACATTTGTATACCTAATGGTATATAAATGATTATATACCTAATGGGAAAATGATTATATACCTAATTTTTCTGTGGAGCTTACAATCAACCGAAGTCCGGCAATTATTAACTCATCAATGTTATGTTGGAGAATGCAGAATTGATAGGTATGATCGTACAACGGACGATAAATTTCGAAGTGTTTGGCAAGGAGGACTGTGCTGCTCAGAACAAGATCCGCAACGTTGCGAGTGTATTTGAGGAAAAAATTCGGCCAAAAACGTTCCAGTGTGGGAACGCACTACGAACTCTTTGCTAGGATTAACTATTTTCAATTTCTCATTCGTCCTCATTCATTAAATAAATGAACATTTCTGATTTTTTAAATGTTACTTTCACGGATGGCTTAGAGCATCGCCCAGTGAGTTACCTAAAGATTGAGGGAATGTGTGGCAAATTTGGGAATGTCGAAAAGACAAAAGATTCGAATAGGTGTCGGAGACATCTCCAGGGAATCTGTGAACTGAACCACTTCATCCGGTTCAGGTGCACACTCTGACGGCGAATCTTGGTTTTTCAATACGCAGTGCATCCGTGAGCGTTGGTTACGACAGGTTAATCACCATCCATCGAATATGACAGTCGATGGACGGGAGGTCGACGGACCGAACAGATTCGACCAGCGAAGTTCTATGGGATGAAGGTTCGCAAAAACAACTGAGAAGCCGAAGAAAACGTAAGGCTTCAGAATCTTTCAAATCAAAGAAAAGACATCGAACATGTCTTAAAGCTGTCGAACATGCCAGTTTGAGATGCGATGCCTCGTTATCCTTGCGGTGATGTGATCATCTCAGCAACACTCGTGTGGTATAGAGGAAGCACCGCTTCAATTTGAGGTCTGTTGCTTTGAAAATCTCGTCAGAAGCGTTTCAAAAGTAAATGAAGGTGATGCGGGGAATAAATTTCATATAGTTTAATTAAGTGAACCACGTTTCAAACTTATGCAGAGCTTTCTAGCCAGCACGTAGTAGGAGGATCACCTAGCTAGCAGGATAAAAAAGAGGCAACTGAAGTTGACGGTAGTTTATATATATATATATATATATATATATATATATATATATATATATATATATATATATATATATATATATATATATATATATATATAAATATATATATATATATATATATATATATATATATATATATATATATATATATATATATATATATATATATATATATATATATATATATATATATATATATATATATATATATATATATATGAGTTGTATAACTGAACTGTTTCTTTCAACCGGTGCTGCCCCCCAACTTTTTTAGACTCCTACCTTTAACTCAGTCTCCTTGAGACTTTTAAGCTCTTTCTTAGCTGATGCGCCTTTCGGCTTACACTGTGCCAACGAGGCGATGACAGTCGCATACGCCTGCAAAAATTTTTATATTTTAAAGCTAAACTCACATTTTCATTCCACTTCTCACACAAAATCTTCTTCCTCTCTAGATCAGGTTCCTCCCGTGCTTTCGGCCAAAAGCACTACTCAGTGTTTATTATAACGATGTTTGGAAAGCTAGATAACGTATGCTTACTCCTTAAACCGGAAGTTTATGGTCGTTTGGCTGCTTCCGGAATGCCCTTTATGTGTTTCGTCGCCTCACTGAAATGGCAAAAAAGCGCTTATTATGCGACCTGTGTTCCTACACGCTCACTGGATCTGCACATGCTGTGTATAGGGCTATGTGGGTGAGCGGAATTCATGCGCGAAGTGTTCAGCAACAACGATCAGTTTCTCAGTTTTTTAGCCGTAGGTGACGAGCCACAGACCGATGCTGTTATTAATGACGATATCACATCCTTACTCAGTGAAGGCGTACGGAAACTAACAAAAAGATTTCTTTGGTCATGTTAGCTAAAGGAATTTGTGGCATAGCTCAACGAGGGATAACATTTGCATCCCCAGAAGGATTAAAACATATAAAGCACTCATGAGAACGAATTTATGCGGATCATGAGGATCGTTGCATGGCTTCTCCGATGGAATCCCATCGACGCCTGCACTACATTGCCGTGTTTTGCTCGTTCACCGTATGTGGGGATGTTGCTGTTTATACAATGGTCGCGGCAGTTGTTTGTTTACTCGTATTCGCCACTCTACCTTCGAGTCCTTATATACTTGTAGCCGAGATTGTTGGAAATGCTTATTGCTGCTTTGTCGATGCCATTCTACTTTAGCTGGCAAAACTGCCTTTATGAAATGCATTTGTAAACTGTGTTTTAATTTCCGACTGTTTTATTTGTGATGTTGAATTTAGAAACTGTTCGTGTTTCGCAAGGAAATTGTCACTGTTGACTGTGTTTCGAAGACATTAAAATCGCATGCATGCTGTATTTCCCCAGTCCATCCTCCTCCTTGACCATCAATCCTTGCAAGCAAATAATCCTCACGGATGGTTCTACGACCGACATTCTCTTATACCCTCCTTCTTCCCTCCCTCCGACAGTAAAAAGAATAGTCTGACAGAACCTTGCATTCATTCTCCATGTGGTTCCCTATACCAGCGAAAAAGCCTTTTGCAGTAGTCACTCTCGTTTTTCTACCTTCGGTATTTTCAAGTGGCTAGGGAAGGATGAGGGAAAGGAGTCCAGAAAGATAGAAAGACGGGGGTAAAAGAGAATGTTGGAAGAGCATATAAGAACAGCAAGAATTCGCCTTCCACCTTTTTACACCTCGAGATGTCCAGGGTAGAAAGCCGGAGATAGCTATTGCAATCGATTTCTTCACTGCAGCACAACACCACTGAAACTGCCTGAGCAACTGAGCTAAAATTCAGGGATTTAACGGGATGCTCAGGTGGCTGATGGAATTGCATTGCGCAATTCGCTGCCGGAAAGCATCTTCCCTCTTTTCGCCCATTCCTTCCATCACCACTTCCCGAATGACTTATCATTAAACAAATTCGTTTTTTGAACCTCGAAAGCCCAGTTCGCAGTATTTGCAGACAGTTGTCAATTTTGCTTCCAACAAAAGAACTTTCTTATAACGACGAAGTAACCATTGACAAATAAAAATCGAAAGGTTAGCAGAGACTAGATGCTGCAGATTCTTTGCACAGCTAATGTGCTGCATTTATCGATGTCGAAGAGTGTACCAAAAATATTGCTCTTTCTTAATGAGTGCTCCAAAATATTTCTTGAAAGTTTACTTGAGTAGTCACTGAAATAGGCGAGCAGACTGTGGGACCCAATAACCTGCTGGCCGGCCCCTTTAGTTGTCTTCGACTGTCATCCACAAAAAGCATGGAAGCCAGTTCTTAACATTAAAACAAGGAGCATTAAAAGCTGCAAGCTCTACACTAATGCATAAGCATCATTCTCCAGCCGTTCTATTTTACATCGCTGAGACAAATCCAAAGGTAGATGCATAATTTTGTCCATATATTCGTGTCAATGGAGTATTGGAACCGTATTGCGCATGATGCATTATAATGAGGATGGCCCACAAAAAACTAAGTTAAAGACATTCTTAGATATCGTCATTTGAGATCATCGTCGATTCAACAGTTTGCTTGTTGTGTTCAAAGAATATTGCAGTGCCCTGCGAGTTTTTTTTTTTTTTTTTAAATCAGACAGTACTGCATCGACGAACGTGAAATCCATAGAGGTGACTTCCCGCGCATACTGTCATGGCGCATATGTCAGCTAGCCATTTGCTCAACCACTGAGCACTTTATCTGTCACCTAATTGAACATATCAGCTAATTGCCGTGTCATGCAAATTTACGCATTCACTAAAATCTTGCGGGAAAGATTACACTGTTATCCGGAAAATTAGAAATAGCTTTCTCCGAGCGCTGTTTTTAGTCGAGTGCGCTACTTGTGATATCGCAAGAAGGTGTTTTGTTCGTTTCAAAGTGTTTCTGATGTTTTATAAGCGGTATTCTAACTCTTCAATACTGTTTGCATGACTGAACGGTTGTTGCTATGTGACTGCAAGCAATCTTCTTACTTTGCCAGCATCTAGCAAATAGTCTGCTTCAGAGTTTTCCAGAGGAGTGTTTTTGAAACGACAAGGTTGTATCGAGAGTGATGCCCAACAAAGATGTTTCAGGTAAACTTCTACAGCTAAAGGATACTAATCTGAGGCAAAATTAATCTGAAACAATATTTTATTGCAATCAGGTTGGCGTTTCATTCAGTGCGCTCCTCATCTATATCGGTTCTTCATCAGTGAATAATTAAGTTGCTCATGAGACGTGCACACAGCTTTTCATGGTCGTACATATCACCACATCGCCCAATAATGGCATCCACAAATTTTTGGACGCTGTGCCCTAGAAATAATTCAAGTGTACAGTACTCACCGTTAATTGCAGTGTTATCGACACAAGCATTATGGCTGCACTCTCGAGTAATACCATTTCCTTTCCTTAAATGAAAATCCGATAATCCAACATTTTGAGTCACAAGTCTTGCTGTATAGCGTCATTTGAAGTGCAGAACTACTGAGAGTGTTTAAATTACAATGAATGATCAAAGTTATTGTAAAATCAACTAAAAATTGGCCAAGATTAAATTAACCTGGAATTATGATAGGATGCAAACTAACCGAGTTATTTTTTATTTGATCTCCGACATAGCTGTGATATGTTTATTTAATTCTTCGAGGATTAAAGAGGTGTGGGGTGAGATGTGGTTATATTCCGGTAAAAGAAATATAGAGGTGGAGAATATTGATGGGACACTTTTTACATAATCATCAGAAAGTTAAAAAAACAACAATAAGATGAGACGAGATTATTTTGCTATGTAACGGCTGTACCAAATCTCTTTCCGCAGTCCTTTCATTCGTTTGGAATGCTCAAAGCTTAAAATAAACCACTTAGGCGGGCACATATAACCGTGAGTGTGGCATTATTACGTCTGATTTTGCAACGAAGTGTTTAACGCTCTTGAAATTTATTTATTTTATTTTGTCACTTCCTTCTCATTAAGCATAGCATATCGAGACTCAAAGACGAAAGGCAGCTTGTCAAGCGCCCTTTAGGCCGAGGGATGGGACAGTGCCTACGACCCATAAGCGATTTTGAAATGTGGAGTGACTTCGAACATACAATGACGAGGTATGCTCAGGTGTTTGCTGAGGAGTTCTAGTTCCTGTGCAAAGTTAAAAATAAATTCTACACGTAAGAGGAGGGAAAAATGCTGATCATGAATTAAAAGCAGTACAACTGCTGAAACCGCACAAGGTGTCATCTATAAGGAGCTCATTATGCGATACAACAGACATACACCAGCATCGACTGCTGCTGTGATAGCCCTGGACGGAAGCAATTCACACCCCACAACATACCTATCGAGCGACCGTGATCGTGGCGCCGTGATGTCGACCCAGCCGTCTCGATCGTAGAGGTTACCGACGAATGATGTCGCCTAAGAATGAGATGCATTTGTCATTTCATGGATTATTCAAATTATTTCTTGAATAAGGTTCTGCTTTATTGATCGCTTATGCTAAGTTGCCGATTGAATGCTCCTCATGAACGGAATGCCCGCAGTTGGGAATTGCCTAACGGCTCTGTTGCGTGTATAATCCATTACCTACGATTGTTTTTTCTAACATTTATGCGGTCGGCTAGTTTAGTGAGTTCATTTCCAGAATTGTGGGTATGCGCTAACCTTCTTGATATTTATCTTCCAAATGCGCAAAAATTATTGCCCAATATACTGTTATTCAGAAGCACCAAGAAAACCTGTTGACCACAATCGACAAGCAGCGATTTTGAGCGTTAAGAATGAAAGATTGTTGGTTACAAAAGGGTCTTCATTATCTTTGACCATCGACGACTGTAAATCTAATTCTGAAGTCGCTTGTTCGCAGTAATTATTATAACTCATTTAACCAAAAGACGCCCCTCTCCCCCTTTTACGATATTTCAGTGAAAACGGGCAATTTTTCGCTTAAATGCCGCATTATGTTGATGCAGCGCGTCGAAATTACAAAGCTTCGTGCTGGTGGCAGTACGGGCAATATGGCTTAACCGAGCATACCAATGTTTTATATCGCATAGTTTCACCTTCCTGAGTGTGTTCGACTTTTAGATGGAACTAAATTGAAATGACTGAAAATATTCGAGTGTGAAAATGTTCCGATATGCGAAAGAATGGAAGAAATTTCGATTCTCTGTGATATGCTCCGGGAAGAAAGTTCCATCGTAATCTCACGTAGAAATAGCGGTTGCCATATAGCCATGTGAACGTATCAATGTTGCACTTTGATACGAGAACCAATTCAGTTTAACTGGATTTGGTTGCTGATAATATGGTTTATGGGGTATCCGAACTTTTTTCGTCGATAGTAAATGCGATTAAAGACCTATAGCAGGGAGTGCCGCTGCAATTTGATGACGAATGATGATGCTATGAGCACGCTGATGGGTTCTCTTCTTGAGAAATTTAGATGTCTTGCAAGAATCGTATACAAATTGACTGTGTTTGAATCCCAAGCATATTTACGACCTCATGAATACGATCGCATAGGCGAGGATGTTGTATTAGGAATAAGGGTATGTGTTTCCTTCCTTCTCCTTTCTATATAACCTCTTTCCTGCAAATTGTGCAAGTATCGCACAGAAAGCGGCCCTAATTTACGAAGCCTAGTTGCAGAGATGATATTTCGAGATCATTTTATCGGATTCTTTCTGAATATACCGATGAGCTTTACACAATTCAACATTATTAAAATGAGTTCAAAGACGTGTTCTTTTTATTTCACACTTGGAATGAATTCACACAAAGAAAGAGGGCATTCATCAACATGAATGTAAAAGGTGTTTATGGTTGTGAACAGCGTAAATATCAACTCTTTACAGAGAAGCACTTTTTCACTGCATTCTTTGCATCGTTGAAATAGGCATCTCTATAATTAGCGCTTTAATTGTAATCCTTTTCGAGCTGAGAAAGCTTGTCAAACACAGAACACTGAAATAATTATCAACAGCGTTGCGTAGATGAACACATCACAGCACGCTATTCATTAGAGTTTTCGCACTTCTTTCAATTCATCTAGCCGATTGTGGATTATGGGAGTTCTGATGTGATACAATTTTCTATATTCATTAATAACGAAAAGTTTATTGATATTTGATGTTGTTCCCTGGTTTTTTGTTCGTTGCTCAGTTAGTAACAAACCGGCCGAGTTGCTTATTTAATTTTCAAATGAATATAAGAGTTGCGTTGTGCACGTCGGTGTTTGTTTGAACTTCCCTCTGCAAATTACGTGTTTAGCTGAGCGGAATTGCATATAACGCAAATTATTTTACGTTATGAGTTCGAATTCAGAGAGCTGTCTGTTCATTTTCCTGCTTGTCCGCCAGGTTAACGTGAAAGAAAAAGTCCATATAAACGCTCATCTCTAACCGTTGTCTACATTTTTTCCTCGTTTTTTCTTTACTCTCCCCTATATTTGTAACTGCCATGTTTCCTTTGCGATGAATCAGTGCAAGATATATACTGCATCCCTTAAACAACATAGCCTTTCTCTGAACATGCGTCAATGAGACAATGTAGATGTGCGATATGCAGAAATCGCTGTCATTTGTAGGTTCGATTTTCCTAAGATTTTATAAAGTAAAAAACATCTGTATACGCAAACTTTGATTAAAATTTATGGTTTTATAGAGGAAGAACCAAATTTGTAAGCAGACCTTTTATAAAACGCCTAAAAATTTCATGAAGGTAAAACAAATGTACAGATAGGTTTCATCAAGCATTACAATATTATAGAAAAGACAAATATATAGACAGAGTTTTAGAAATCCTGATGGATTGCCTTGCAGAAAAAGCAAATGCAAAAGTGTGCCTTGAATTGCTTTAAGTAATATTTGTTTAAGTAAACAGTAAGTAAAACCGAGAAGACTTCATAGAATTAAAAAAATAGAATATGGAATAAGTTAGTAAACCTGTAATTATATAGAGTTGTACACGCATGGGTAAGACCAAAAGCGGTGAAAAGATGTTATACTGAGATAATACTGATGTAAAGTCCGTTATGCGCACAACGTTAGTACAGAACCAGAGGAATATGGTGCTCTGGGAGAACGGAATTAAGGAAAAAAAATTTAAGGCAAAAGGATACAGTACGCAGTGAAGCAATAGACGACTGCTAGGAGACTAGATAGGTGTTCAGAATGCAGGAAGTAAGACGCGAGTAGATTACCTCTAAGAGCAAAAGGTGACCACGTTTCGGCCCTTATGCGTTGAGGTGTGCACCTGAGTTATGCGC
The DNA here is from genome assembly GCA_013433145.1 of Ascaris suum. Classification (NCBI taxonomy): domain Eukaryota; kingdom Metazoa; phylum Nematoda; class Chromadorea; order Rhabditida; family Ascarididae; genus Ascaris; species Ascaris suum. Next base: position 5,289,710 of record CM024175.1, read on the forward strand.
GGGCCATCGTCAGAACGATACGCATAACCCTATTAGTGTAAGAAGCTATAGAGAAAACTTAACTAAGAGTAGAGAAAAGTAGAAAGGAATGGAAAAAGGAACTCTTATCTGAATAAATGAAAAAATGGAAATTAAGAGAAATGTATAGTAAATATAAAAGTTGCACACGATAACGCTAAATTCATCACCACAGTTCGAAATAATGAAGGAAAATCAAAGCTTAAGGATCGTATGATAGAAGAGTCAGTATGCAAACTAAAATACACTTGGAATTTATGTATAAAGTTAGCTATAGTGTATGCTAGATTAAAAGTTAGTATATAGTGAACTGTATAGTCGAAAGAAGTGAAACCGGGAACATAAGTGATGATGATTGATAATCGATAAACCTAAGTGTGGATGTTGACGGCATCGACCTCACAGTTACAACACGTAGGGTGTTTAATACTAGACCTATCGAAGCGATATGAATAATATTTGAAGCTCGTTGCGACATTCTCAGGACGAAACACTAGTATAAAATACTCTAGAGCAGAATACTAATACTAATACAGAAGCTGAAGTTTTGTTAAAAGTAAAACAAATGTGGAAAATGGAATACAGAAGCCACAGTCTGAGGGCAAGGAAGATTTCTGCTATATTCCGAGTCTGAGGACAAATGAAGAGGAATGGTCTTGTCTACCATTTCTGGTAGCTGCTTAATCCTTGTTACCGAACAAGCATAGAAACAAATGTACTGATTAGACACAGTCTCACCATCAAGCGGAAGAAGTCATCGCGGAGGAAAAGCGAGTGGAGCACCGCAGAGTTGCTTCTGCAAGGTGTGTTAAATGCCCCATAAGTACTGCAAAATCTCACTTGACCATGCTGAATGTCGCTCTGTTTCAATTTCATAGTCGGTAACATGGAATCACTATTTGCGTCCTTCTCTTCAAGTGAGCTCGAAGAAGTGCAAAATATCCTACAACGTTATACCCTTCTCAAGCAGTCAACAGATTTACTGAAAGCGCTACATAAATATGAAAGTAAAGAGGAATGTAAATATAAATGAAACTTGATGCACTTGATTGTTTGAAATGATAGATGTGCACATGTTGAGATGAATTTAAGGGAGTGACATTAGGCGTCGATTCGCATCAAAGGTTATCGGATGCAATTTTCGTTTTTGTGAAATATAACAAAGACGTATTTGTTCTCAATGCAGCTCCGTTATTTACTTTGGTCTCGTGCTGATTGCGCTGGACCCGAGAAATATTCGTCTTATCTTTCGAACTCTTCGCATAAGATAATCATTTTGCTATATTTTCGTATCTTTTTCTCATCTCTTAAAAGTGCATCCATAACACTCTTCTGTCGAGTTTATATGAAGTGCATTTGTCACTTTAATTGAAAAGAGTATTACGAGTAAGTTGATTTCGATAAAACGTTTAATTACATTCGCGAAGAACAGTAGATTAGGTTCACTTATGATGAGGTGTATTTATGGATCTTTCTCATTCGCAATCTTGAACGTGCTAAATGAAATATGTCATATCTCACGCAAGAGGTAAAAATGAAAAATCGATGAACTACATTGCAGTTAAGAAGAGCAAATTTTTAATGCATGAAATTGCAGTAATGATGACAATCACATTCTTTATTTATTGACGAATGAAAACGTAATCTTTTTAATCGTTGTCGAAGATAATTTTTGTTTATTCGTGAACCACACTAAAGCGGACTCAGTTATAGAAATTCAGCAAACGAAAACTGTACCAACTAGTGGAAAACTAACAGCTCTCAAAGCCACTCTCGTAGCAGCAATCGAATAGGTAGTTTGTTGCTCATTTACAAGAAATGCTTGCATTATCTACAGCAGAACAATTCTAAATTTCACATTTGAACGCTATACTGGTTGGGTGGAATTCCTTTGAAGTAATATTTGAATAACACTTCTGTAAATTTTCAGTAAATATTTCAGTAACATCTTGCGATGTAACTTGCTCGTTTGTGTATTGTGATAGTAACGACGAATGAGTGAACACGAACAAAAGACCTTAGTGTTTTGCGCAGAAACCATTGGCGCTGCTTCCGTTTACTGTTTTTATAACGTTTTATGTGGTAAGCTTATATGATCGGAAGAAACATCTTGCGAATCAACTGAATGCTAAAAATAACGAATGCAATTACTGTTTTATTAGCGCGAAAGAATGCATTTAAGCGATTAATGTCACACATGAGTACTGCACTCATAAAAACGTCTCATAATTTCAAGTTTATTTTCGCTGATATTTAGCTGAAAGAATATTATGAAGTTTTTGACGCATATTCATCGCTAAAAATTATTATTCACTGCAATCTTGAAAAAAAAGATGAAGTAATTGTAACTTTATGATTTCATGCATAGCATATTCGGCTTATCAAGTGGATTCACTTTTGTGAAATGTGCCACCAACTCAGCAACAACGATCTTCGTAGCAGTTTTTTGTTGAGGCTCTAGCGTTCTCGCTGTTGCTGATTGTAGTGAATTAAGCGCTCATCTTGTTGAGCGCCACACATCAGTTAGCTTAACTAATAGTGAATACGGAATAAAATATTCATAATCTAACACTATACTATGTAATATAAGAGATGCCCTACGGCTATGAAAATTCCCACCGTTCCCAAGCGTATATCCTTTTGAAGAGCGAGTTGACAAAATCGCTACTATGCAGCTGCCTTCACTCTTCCAAAACTCTGTTCAATCATTGCATATTTCCATCCTTATCGACGCTTACTCGTTCTGATTTTTAATGCAATTTTATAATTGTATGATCTAATTACTTGTTTACTTCACTCTTTGAGCGTTGTGTAGTTTTTTAGTTCGGAAAATTATCGCTATTTTTGTTTATATACGTGAATGTATAATGTACGAGTGAACAAGTCAACGTTGAAGAGCGAAATGTTCGCTCTGAGCTTCCTTTAATCACTCATTTTAAAACTTCTCTCATACCCTCTGTTTGAAAAATTTTCCATTATTATTATTATTTTTTCAATATGAAACCTAATCGCTCTTCAGTTTCTTATCAATAGCTTACGACTCATTATGTGCGTATCCGTGCTTGTTTACGCCTATGAATTTGAAATGAATGTGACGCAGTGAAAATAAAGGAATCAGTCAGAGATATACTAATTGCTCCGAAAATAATATGAAAGGAAAACAAAATTGAAATCGAAATAACATTTCTCTAACGCAACAATCGTATTTTTTTGCTCGAATCCAATAATTGAAACTTGGCATTGTGATTTTTTTCGAGGATCTTTCCGCTTTGCTGCTTGCAAAGATTTCATAATTTCCTCTCAAATGTTCGAATTTAACAAATGATTTTTATCAAGAGCCATCAGGAAAATCTTTGCGAATTTCAGATTTCCGGAAGAAACCCAACAAATATCTTCCTTTCTGTATCTCTCGTTTGGCCTGTTGCCTTGAGCGTTCTGGCCAAAATTAAAGTAATGACTCCTAATAAATGCTTTCGTTTCTATGTCAAAGTCTGCTGATGATAGTTATTTTGTAAATAATCTCCTTTCTTCCTACATCGACCAAAGACTGATCCCTCCTATGAACCAGAGACCAAGCATTCCTATCAAAGTGATTTGAAAATTTTGCATCTATCGAAATTTTTGTTTCCATTGATAAGGCACCTCAAGAATTTGTTTTTGGAGCTTTCAACTTGCTTGAATGTCGGATCGACTTCGATTAGAGTGTCAACGGTAGACGACTTTGGACTGATAGGAAGCGATTTAGTGAGCAGTTTGCCGAGAGCATCACGGCGAGAAACGAGTTTCGGCATCACTGTAGAAAACATAGATCATAATGCATAGCAAAGGTGGAAAGGGTATTTGCATATTTCTCTGTTTATTCATTGATATTCAAATATGATCAAAATTATAGTGCATGAGCAAAATAAAGGAGAACAGTTAACACCATAATCGTCTGTAGCAATTATTTCGTTAGTTCCGCTCGTTAGAACACTTAAACGATCCGGAGAGGGCAATTTTGCAGAACGCTCTCGTGATCTCCTATTAGGAACTGCATGCGTTTTACACTTTAAATGGGTCTTATATGCTACGCTTTCGATTTCGAATTTCCTGTTTCAAGTTATAGTATATCAGTGAATATTTTTTTGATTGAAGTATCGTTTACAGGTGTATGTTTTCATCCTATGTTTCATACTTCATGAAATGTTTTCAACATTTCTCTCATAAATTCAAAAATGATTCGCATCAGTTTACAATTACTTGAGTTTGCTGCTTTATCTATGGTGCATCCAAAACTTCTGAATAAATTGAGACAGCTATTATTCACATTGAACGATCTTTTTCTTATGCGAAAGGAATGAGCTGAAAAATCAAAATTCGATGAAATGATGAGAAACACTTTTGTGGTTCAGTCTAAGCCTTGGCTCGATATCAAACCTATCTGCATAACGCCACTAACATTTGGTTAGCAAATATGATGTTGCGAAATCCGGTTGAATTTGTGGAAACCTTGCAACGTTTAATTTTTTTTTTGACTTAACTTGTCTGTATGGGTGACCAAGATACACCATTTTTGCTGTTTTGCAGGCACTCCGTCATTATAACAGAGTGTCGTGACAGTTTTATTTGCAGCAAAATTTTGTGAGCTTAGCAAATGTGTCATTAAGCGACTTACATTTTGACAAAAACAATAACTGTGCTCGCAAGGTTTAATTAAGAAAGCGAATTCTCTAAGTGCCGTGAAATGCAAAACATCTTCGTTGCCTTGCTCAGCCGAGGTGAAATATTTACAGCTTATTTCACTTGTCTTAATGCAGTATTCCTTTATGATTCTTCTATCCTAACGAATGAGTACAATGTTTCCTTTGTTTCGTTGAACAAATAAAGGAACAGCTCGTTTCCTTTATTTGCCCTAATTGATAACATTTCGGAGAGTCTCCTCTCATTTTAATTCCGCAATGTTAGACTTTCTCTTTTTCCATGATTAATGTAAGAAATTGAACGTAGAAACTGGAAAGCTGCTTTCCAATAGTTTTTTATATGTTCAGAAAATTCGACCTCTTCTTGCTGGCTAAATAATTTGAGCCATAAGTGAGCTTCAGATCATCCTGATCCTCAGCAGTCCGCTGTCTCATGCACGCAGTTTCATTCCACATCGATGCAAATTAATGATTTGTATGTGAACGACAGTAGAAACTGTCTGCATCAATGACTTGGTTATTCATCAAAATGTAATCTTTCATTGACGCTTCAGCAATTCTTTCAGCATCAATTTAACTAACTGAGGTGAACAATGTGGCCAACTTTTACTGACAGCCACGACGGTAGCTGGCTACCATTTTTTAAAGCGATAGACAGCACAAAGCGTCATGGCGTTCCAGCAAGGGGGAGTGCCAAAAAATATCTGAGAAGTGCATTTTGCATGTCCGAACCTCTTTTCGAAGAGTTCAAATTTTCCAAATCGGAGCTGCTGCTGGACTGCAATTTTTTGAATTTAACCACACTGATTCGCCACTCACTTCGTCGAATGCTTTCCCGCTGAAGAAATTTATATATGTCTGTGAACATTTCGGTTGCAAGACATAGCCTTGCAGTAATGTTTGCACGTTACTGCAAGTAACCGTATCGTGCAATAGAAAAGTTGCATCAGATTTCCGCATTCTGCCAGCCCAGAGACATTGAGACAATGAAATTGCAACTGCAGGACTTATTCTGCACTAGGACTGAGATGATGAACACAGTGAAGCAGAAGACTTTAATAGGGTGAAAGTGCAATAAGTCATAAAGCAGCTAGTAAGAAAGACTAAAACAATCAGAAAAATGGCTAAATGAGAGAGTCGACCAACAGCGAACTCTGAAAAAGCAATAGTTAAGAAGAGAAGCAGTGTAAAACACAGGAATTAAAGGAACACAATGAAATTACAGAATAAACATAGGTTATACGAAAACGTGTTATTTTCACAAGAAGCTAATGGGTGAAGCATCAGTGAGCATAAGTGAGGTCAGTTGAGGAAATCGCTTATTAAGTGGTCGTTGAGGCATTACTAAGCGCACCTGCCTCTAAGTTGTCATCGTATTGCGTGCTTGGTAGCTTGTCTGACTACAGGAGCGTTGTGATAGATAATTTGATAATGTTGCTAGAATATATATATATATATATATATATATATATATATATATATATATATATATATATATATATATATATATATATATATATATATATATATATATATATATATATATATATATATATATATATATATATATATATATATATATATATATATATATATATATATATATATAGCGTACAGTGGCAGTTTCCGATCTGCTCTAGCTTCCTTCACCAGTTGGTGTGCAAGCTTTCTTGCATCAAAATGCTGGCGCTGGGCCGCTTCCAGCCCTAGATCAGCGAGACGTCCTTGTGGCTGATTTACCTTGGCGCCCATCTTCTACATGTTCACGCTGTACAAAACCGTCAGGAATATATATATATATATATATATATATATATATATATATATATATATATATATATATATATATATATATATATATATATATATATATATATATATATATATATATATATATATATATATATATATATGTTCAGAGGTGTGTGCTTGTTTGCTGAATAGCTGCGAGTAATCATTTGCGTAGTGGATGACCACTAAATTTACGCCACATGAATAACGAGTTTCTGTTCCAGTTTTCCTTCTGATCTATATCTTTTTTTACCATGCATTAGCACCCAAGCTGACGATAAGTTCTGTAATCGAAGGAAGCGCATCCATGAAACGAAATTTGCATTATCAATGCATAAGTGGCAAACAATCATACTCTCCGAGGCAGCTATGGAGACAAGGATGCCACTTATTCCACATGTGCCGCCACACTCCTCACGGATCTCCCTACTATTTAAAACTATCGCTACTATTTCATTTTTATTGTTGCTGTCTTTCCAACCGTTTCTGCTTGTTTTACTTCCTGTGTTTGAACGTATGAGGTGGTACGTTTGTGGTACATTTGCTTCAATCCGATCATTGTGCAACTACAACAAGCAAAGAGAAATGAGGTAACTACCCCAAAGAAAGTACTGAAAATTTAAAATGTGCCTTTATTAATTACCCGCTGCTAGTTTGCGACAGTGAGCTGCGTTCAATTTGTCAGAAGAAAAGATAATTCATGCTTCCCTGCTCGCAACGCTTTTTTCCTCTTGAGCCGTCAAAAAGCGATATGAGAAACACCACTGGAATCGTTTAATAATGTAGTTTTGAGACGATAAGCTTTCGTGAATACTTCCAGAGGCGGAACCCCACACACAAGACGCTCGGTTTAATTTTGCGCTGATCGTTCTCCCAACTGCACCCTATAAACGAAGAGTATTTCCTAATAAATTTTAACTTTTTAGAATTGGTTGAGATGAAATCGCTGCTACTGGTCGTATTCTTATTTGCGATCGCTAGTGCTGTATATTCACTGGAACCAATTGAGTGGTATCGAGGCTTCGGCAAACGTATCTATGATGATCTATACAGAAATACTCTCAACTACGAGCGTCGAATGGATGAACTCGATGGCACACTTGACCTGCAAAAATTTTATCAGAACTTCGACAAATAAATACCGCTTATTGATCTCCGATCCCTTCAGCACACCTCCGTCGATTCATTGAATGTTACTGCTGAATGGCAGCGACCGCGGCAAAATGTGCTGTAGATTTTTTGCGAATATTTCCACCAATATGAATTCGATGATAGCCAGAGCAACTGAGGAAATATGGGAAACTTCTTAATCGCTTTAATACGAAAGCTTTCAGAGTTAGTGACTTTTCTCCGTGTAATGTTTCCGCCACGGTTCTGCATTTGAAAACATTTTTGATTTTCTCTAATAAAATGTTAAATATATATGCTTTTCGCGCAAATTGTATCAGTGCTGCTGGCTACACTATTCATCGAAGATATTCGAATAAAGTGGGACGATTATTAGTGTGCTTGTTTATGAAGGACGTGCCCTGAAAAAATAACAGAAAAAATCACCAAGACGTCCAGAAGATCAGCATTCTGAATTTCCTCGCCTTCAGCAATCATCGACTGCAAAATAAAACACACGAAAAATATAACGACATGACTGCAAGAAATGCGCAATTCAGTGAATCTGGCTGAGAAATGATGGCTTCGAGATGAGACCAGAAAATGAGTTCTATCAATAAGCACATAAGCAAAAGTAAAAATGCGTTCAAGAGTTTCAATTTTTTTTTTGGTTTTTATGAATAACAAAAAAAAAATTCAGAAGTTCGCGGCGGGTCAGATGATAAGTTTGTCTGATCTGATCGCATCACTGCAGTGCGGCGTGCCAAATTTGTTGGCCAATTGCTGCGCTCACTATGAAATCCTAACAAGCGAAATAAAACATCTTCATGCTTGATTATGTGGTTCAGATCCCTCAGAGACAGAAAAGTGGTCAGAGCTGTCGAGCCTAACCAAGTTTCAGTGACGGAGCTACCGTGTTCTCAACAAGGTGGTAAAATTAGTTAACTCTAATTTCTCGTGTTCACCTTATTTAATTTGAGTCTGCTCTAATGAAAATCTTCTTAGTTGTCTAAGCCAAAAATTTAGGTCCGCAGCAAATTTCTATCTTCATGTCTATTTCATTCGAAGTCTGTGCTCTCCAATCCATGATCTTTTAAAGTGTGACTGAGGATTATACCAAATTTTTAGCCATGAAAATTTGCTGCTGACTGTCTGAGCAGCCTTTCACCAACGCAAACAAAACTGCAGGTTTATTATGACTCTTTGGAGGGACTTGCTGACTGACTGATTAGAGACTTGTCTGTGCATAACTGTACAATGTGCTAAGCCGTGCAATATTCTGTTCAACTATGGCGCATGCAAGTTGCAACTTATTTGCTAACATGCGATCATAGCATTCACATATTAGATACGATTGCCTGAGCGTGAAAGAATTCATGGAACATTTTGAAAAGAATCCGATCGCTCGTGGATGAAGATTCGACAATGAGTCAGTATTATAACACCAATTTGGTAGAATTAAATTTCAAATTGCTTGATGTCTTTTCCATCCGACAATTCGTGGATAAACTTATTTGTCATTTTTTATGCGATGGACGAGGGCTCACAAATGGAATTGAACGGTTGAAAGCAAATTGTTCGATGAATTATGGACGGTTATCATAGTTATGGACGGTAAAAATGGTTATCATGGAGCATTAGTTAATATGCGAAAGCTGTTTTATGGTGACTAAATTTGGCAATTGTGGAAACTAAAAGTTGTGTGCATTCTAATGTTCCGGTGAATAAACAATAAAGAGTTGATAAATCCTTAACTGGGGTGGGAGAATATTGGAAAAGAAGTTAAACTCCTCTAGAATCTCAAAGCAAAAGTAAAAGGAGTCCAAAAGATTAAATTTAACGGGTATTTCTTCAACCCGACCAGCGCAACGTATCGAGATCACTTGCAATATACTCACTCATATCACCAAAAACAGATGGACCCTGTGTCTACAGATACAGGACAAGGGCAACTGAATGCACTCCATTCCTCGTTACAGAATGCGGTTTGACACGTTCGAGCATGGAAATATAACCAATAAGCGCTAATTATCGGTTAATAGAATCGTTCATGCCTTCATTACGAGCGTGCTAAACACTCTAACTATAAACAGCAACTGGAATGGCTCTCTAGACAGTTACCTGACGGGCAAATTCAGCATGTGAACAAGCCTTTGATGAGCTGGCAGAGCTGTGAACGTCCCCTATTGTCTTCTATTACAAAACTGCTCCCACAGCAAAAGTACGGGTATCGTTAAGAATAATGAACGATCGTTTCCTGTTAGCCGATGCGAATATCCTTAATCGTGCTAAATATCTCAATCCAACATTTCAGTACCATGGAAAAATGTTTATAATTTGAACAGTGAGCCACTGAGCCATCTCACCAATCCCGATTAGCTCCCAAAATGATGAAGATGATTTGCAAAGGAAGGTATGCACTTAAGACAGTAACGAACCAGGCCGATAAGCTGATGAATTACGGTCGGAGTTCTCGTGCGCTGGGATAATTTTTGACCTTCTCACTTTTTGTCGGATCCATGACGATTTCCTCAGCGGATGCAATATTTCGAAGAGGGCAAAAAGCTTCTCGAGAAGGCAACGCAAATGCGGTTTTAACTTAAATGAGTAGGTTTTATTCGGATAAATAACTCTCGCGCCGCTCTCTAGATTTCCTCCTTATTTTCACTGGGAACGAAGATGTCTTCGACATGCACCAAAAGCTTTCTCCAATCACATCTGTAGCAAGCTTTCAGAAAAGCGCGACTTGCAGCGGATGAAAGTGCCGCATGCTGATAATGGCCATGGAGAGGAAAAAAAGCTGTCTCTGGTCACGCGCCTTCGTTACCGTTTACTTCGCAAAATCCCTGCATGCAATCCGAAATGCTAACCATTTTTCAACGCACAAACTTGTGATGTCAATGTTAGGCTGGTGGCTGTGATCTGATTCGACGTCCATAGAAAATGCAAGTTCTCAAATTATTGCCTTTTTTGCACGCAATAATCAGTGGGTTGGACCACGGTTACTACTCCATGTATCAGCATCTGGTCAAGTAATTCACACATCTGATACGTGGAACGCTATCTTCGCTTTACAGGTACCTCGGATCGCTTATCTATCGTGCGGCGAATTTCGAGACGTCAAAAACGTCGCCATAACATATAGTTAGCAGCATGTGTTGGTCTTTCATCCTGGCATAGATTCTCCCAAAAGTTGTTCACTTCGCGCTGAATATGACAACTTGATTTTCTTCTGTGCGGCGCTTTCCAGCTACGATGAAAGCATTAGCAGCTTCTTGAACTTGCTGGTTAATATACATATCAAATGCTTGCACTAACACAGTACTTGCTTCATCTTTGACGATCACTTCAAGCTTATCAAAAAAAGCGACCACGGGAACGGAAGTGTTAGTTCTCTTCAGCATCTGGATAAGACAACTTGTAAATCCACTTCTAAAAATGTCGAGAAGGATGCGCTTTCTTGCATCGTTTTTGACGTCTGTATGAATCGCCACCAGCGAACGCCATCGTGAAGCAATAAAACGGCTTTTAGCACAAAGCATAGGGAAAGAGAAGCCAGCAAAGGCCTGATGAGCGATATGTAGGGTTTGGAGTGTCTGTTTTGGTTCTTTACCCATAATTTATCACTGAAGGGTTCGCAAGTTCCTTCTCTTTCGAGGCTCGACCAGACGCTGTGTAATCTGGCAGCAAGACAGTAGGTCAAGGTTTTTTTTACTGAGCATTAAAAATCAACAATATTAACGGTGGAGGAGACAACACGACAGCATAGAGAGGGAGGGTGGAATCGTCGCTCTGACAGATTCTTGGTACGAATAATGCCACCTCCGCACGAATCAGCACCGTGCACTACCCAAGTTTGAGCCATTTCGTAGTTCTATGCGAACCGCTGAAGTCCGAACCCGCGCTCGCATACGCGACACGGTACGTAGACATTTAGAATCACACTGATTCTAGTAAGCAAATGCGCTTTCCTTTTATGCGCACTAACGCCTGCCTCAAGGCATTTATAGAGAGTTTGCTCTTTCTTGCTATCATCGCTTCTCTGCTGTGCCCGAAAGCAATTGATGTACACTTTGCTGATCATTCTTGAGGATAGTCCGAGGTTTTACCACCTGTTTGAAGAATTTTGAGATCATTGAATGAAAATGCATTGATACAACTCCAGTTGCGCGGAAAGCTTCTTCGTTGTGCCCTTCACAAGGAGTTAATAATCTCGATGTGCTCAATCTCGAGACATAAAAAATGGAATTCCAATTTAGAAAAATTCAATGTGGGAAGGTGCAAAGTAAAATGCATATATGGGAGCGATATGCTTCAACGAGAGATGCAGAATGGAAGAGTGCTCGCTGTCTATAAATTTTATAATCATTCCATCACTATTTCAAAGGAAAATGCTGAGAAGTACATTTCCACACGCTGAAACCCTTTAGAGAAATATTTCAATGAATTGCCGGCAGATTCACTGCTCATGATACGCTTAATGAGAAGATATTATTGTGCCAATTATGTACGATATCAACAAAGCGATCGAAGACGAGATAGAGGAATAACGAAAATAAATGCGCATTAATGTAAACAAAAGTGTATATGAAATTATAATTTCGAGAGGTATTGTATTGTGCAATTTAACACGCCATTCGAACTTTGTTTCATTAAGATTGAACATTTTCGGCGAATTGTCTCATCAAAAGGAAATAAATCCAAGGATACTTTGTTGCGCTGAGGCAAGCAGTTATATATATTGGTGGAAGCTTGTGCTTAATTATTCTCTCAAATACTTGGTAGTGATTATTTCTTTTGTGCCAACTGTTAACGTGCAAATAAATTCCATTTATTTAAAGTATACTTGTGCAAAACAAATTTCATTTATATGTGTGTTGGAAAATAATTGCTTAAGTGCAATATATTTGCAATATATTTGCAATGATTTGCAAGACAGCATCCTCATCACATGATTAGGTTACGTAGATATGCTTACATCTGTATGTATTTATTGCCGCGTTGAGACTTCTCTGTGTTGCTCGCCTGTTTTGAGTTGCACTGGCAGAAAAACACACCTGAATATTTGCTTACATGGTTCATAGTGTACTAGAGTAGCTGAAGAGTGGCATTTCCGCCAGGGAAGAGTGACCAGTAAAGTTATGCCGAAGAAATGAATAATCGCGATAGAAAAGAACACGCAGGTACTGCCACCTGTTTGTTGCATATTTTTTGATGGTGCAGTGGAAAAAAGTAAAAAATTTCCTGACCGGTCAAACAGTAATAGGTGTGAAGCAATACTGCAGTGTGATGAGACTGAAAGCATTAAACAAGAGTGGAAAGACTTTGCGATGAAGACATTTTTTCAAGCAGTTGATACTTCCAACTCGATCCTGACGAAAATGAACGCGTAATCCAAGAGTCAGTTGTCGGTTCTTCTGATGGCAATGAGTGCGGGATGAAACGAAATTCGAAAGTTGCACAGCAATCACTGTAGACGCTCTCTTCCTTTGAACTTGTCGCCTCATCGCCAATTTCGGATGATTCATCGCCATTCTGAAACGTTTTTAACTTGTCACGATCGCTGAAGAAAATCACAGACTGAATTTCATCCGTTTGAGGTTAAACAAAAAATAACGAAGACTATTTGTGATGCTCCAGCAATGCTCTCTTCTCTTAAATGGAACAAATCTGAAAGATGCTCAAATAAACTCATCTGATTTCATTTAGTGGCAGCTCATTTCAATCGCTTCACTTCTCAATACTTTTATGAAGTTGACTGCGTTTAAACAACTAGATCGACTATATTCCTTCAAAAATAAGCGCTGCTGCTAAGAATTTTACAACACTGCAGTTCAATTATTGGTACGGTAAGGTCCGTAATATCTGAGCTAACGTTACCTCCAACAGGTTGACCTCTGTTTAAGTACATGATGTGCGATTGCAATAAATTTTTGCAATTGCAATAAACAGCTGCTTTCAAGAAACCACTATTAAAGATTTTCGTTTTCTCCCAACAGAAATTCTGGCAGTAGCAAAAATTATGGCATTGCACGTTGTGAGACGCGATATGTGGATAGAACTTCACGAATAAACCGACTCGGCTGGTTGAATTCTCCGTTCGTCATTTGTTTCAATCAAAGCAGGGTGGACGGTGAGTGATCAGTGCTGAGAACTTGCGAACGCCAGCAGACATTGAATGGACACAATCAACTGCCTTTGCTAGCCAAGAAGAGTCATCGAACCAATAGACAAGATCGAGGTTTGCAGATTGACCGAAACGTCGAATCACTGACTGTCTGATGTTTCAATGACAGTTTCGAAAGCGCAACCTCATCCACGAATGATGTTTGGCCGTGCACAACCGACAGTACAAAACGGTGTTTCAATTTCACTCAGTTTACTTTCCTCACCGACATTTTATACTGCGCTGTTCGCTGCGTTGATTTTTGGAATGACTACCGAGGATGAGAACGACTCCGCATGGAAACGGCGAATGTAATTGTGGTCTGCATCGTATCATGACGCAACTACATTTGAAATGATTACTTGTGATGGATAATATGTGGCTGGATTTTTCTCTAGCATTGTTAACAAAGTTCAAGAAACGACGAGTGAAGGATTAAAAAAGTTATCGAACGAACCACTTCTTTATCGTGGACGAGAAATCGCCGAACAAAGCTTAACGAACGTGACGCTCTCACAAATTCTGTGCACTGATCTAGTTTGGGAAGCGAATGTGCCTGTGCAATAGAAATTGGCGGAAGCGTGAGATTTCGAGCAAATGTTTTGGCGATCCCCTCCACATGACGATCACTGCATGCTGATAGGTCGCCACATGGTTTAGTCGTTGACCTTTCGGGGGCACCAAACGGTTGTACATCACCACTGATCGGGTAACCATCCCTCCACGAGAGTTCCTTGTGAGTTTTATCCAATTTTAACGCAGAACGTCTCTGAAAGACGTTACATCCATAAATATCAACTCATTGCGCAATAATTTTGCTTTTTTGAACAGTCTGGGCAAAACTACGCGCGAAGGTGGCTCAGATATCAGAAGAAATGCACAAATTTTCGATGACATCAATTTTTCGTCGCAGCCAATTTTTCTTTTTCCTATCTAACTGATTTTTCAAAACATACTTTTCTCTGCACAGAATGAATTCTGATGTTGGATAAAGCTCCTGTTTTGCATATTTGCGAGTAATTAGTGAATTTGAAAAGAAGAGAGAATCAAGAAAATATTGATGAGTGTGGTTATTTAGCTCGCACAACCTCTGGATGATTCAACAAAGTACAATTAGTTGCTGCAATAAACAAGGCAATTTACCAGATCTCGTTATGAGAGTGACTTCGTTGACACTTTTGGACGGGGAGAAAATGTGAGGTAGGCGAATGTTTTTCGACTACTCGAAAGCGGTTCAGGGAAAGTGATTTCATACGGCGCCTTTGGATTTTTCATACGGCGCCTCAATATAAACTAGATTACTTCACGAGTCAGTCCGCAATCAGCATATCTGAATTGCAAAAGTGAATTGTAACTTAAAACTTGTAAGTAAACAATCTGGCGCAGAACAACGTGCTGCTCGAAAACATGAGCAATCAGCTTTGGTAGTCTTTAAAACGGATTTATTACCCAATCGTTGATGCTGCACCACGTGTTGCTCCTTCGCATGTCGCACTTTGTCCTTAGTACTTTCTGGTTCTGGAAAGGTAAAGAACTGACAGTATAGGAACATTTCTTCTTCGGTTGTCGTCGGAAATTCGAAGCAACACGTCGATCGAAGCCGTCTGACGAAATCAACCCTCGTTCGTTTGAGCATGCAACTGCATTCGCCGTTAGAAACGCGGTCTAAAATCGAGCAAAACCCCTGCGGCCTGTAACAATTTCTTGTGTTGAAGAATACTTCAACTGAGACGGATTTTCCAGTCGAGCAGGAGCTAAATTGGAACTTACGATTTTGAAAAAAGGCGCTAGTTGCTGCAGAATCCTCCAGCAGGAACGAACTAACGGTAAAGATTTGTTGAGAATGCGGTCTGTTGCAAGTAGTACTTAAGTCATCAAACTTCGCTGATAGTAGTCACAAGAAATGGAGGCCAGAGGAGACGGGCTTCGTTGAGAAGTCTAAATGGAGGGCCTTCCTGTGGCGTGTAGCTTAGACGAATCGGAGTAGCTGTTTTGAGGTGTTCACTCATTGGAAGGCGGTTATATTTTGAGATTAGGCTATACAGTTTGTAAAAAGTTTTGGCGTGGAATTTTGCAGGTCTAATGCGAAACTTAGTCCATTAATATGCATGGAATGGTCAAAGAGGAAGAAGGCAATTGAAGAGACCTTTTTCACCGTCTGTCAGTGTGCATATGAATATATTGGAAGAAGAAAGTAGCATTGCATAAAATATCCTTCTCTCCATCGTCCTTACTTCAGCATACATCACTGCCTTAAGAACGAATGTTCATAAACCGAACCGTACCCTGGAGTTCTGTCGCAGAAACTTCAAGAGTTTGTTCCTACTGTGTTTTATTTTTGTATTTTCGGCATCCCTGTGCAATCGAAGATTGATTTGAGGAAATTTTAGCTATGCCAGCCACTAAGCAAAAGAGGTAAAGAATTCAACGGCCATTGAATTTTGCTCACCTGAGTCTTTAATGAGGTGGCAATTTCTTGGTTTGTCTCTGTGTTGTTTTCCTGCTTACATATATCACAGCAATTTGTTTCGCCCCAGAGTTGAAACTACATGCACACACCGAAAACATCTCTCCAAAAGAGCGTTATTGGCGAAACGTACATGAAGGCATCAAGAGAAAATATGCTCTGTTGGTTTTCGCTGTTTTACCATCGCAATATCGTGCGCGAAAATTTCGCCGCAAAGTCGACAGTATTCTGCAGATGAGATTCTTTCGAAGGAGCCCCATTCACTGCGTTCAATAGAAAATAATCACGCAATGTTGCTTATGGTGGCGTTAAATATCCGATGCCCTTATGTTTCTTTCCGTTTCAATGTTCGCCGTCTCAATAACTTAGAAATTCCCAATGGTGCGTAAAGTGCTCATAAATTAGAAACAGCGCTTAGCACGTAGAGAATTTGCATTTTAATTTGCTTCTAATATGAAAAAAAAAACTAATTTTTCCATCTTATGAAAGACTGATTATGTGATCCTTAAGAGAGTCACGCGACAAATCAGCGGGATAAAGCGGTCCGTTTTGCCTTTCAGAAACATCTCTGAGTGAGGCTTTTTAATACCGAATTTTGCCTGCTGTTCTTCACCACGGCAATAATGTTACCGATATCGCGTCGACCAAGAAAGAGATATATTTGATATGCATTCGATGAACGAATCCATACGCTACGTTCTCTTTATAGCGAATTGTATCAGCTGCCAGAAAGTTTTCTGCGCGCAGTTTAGTGCTATTGTATTGCGGTTTTCTCTTATCGTTGTCAAATGGAACGGAGCATAAGCGAGAAAAAGGAGCGACTGCTTGCCGGAAAAGTCTACGCGGCTTTAATTGCCTTTCCGAGAAACTTGCTTTGAGTTCTTTCACTAAAGCTCTCAGACGCACTAATGTCGGTAATTATTTTGCGATAAACGACCTAGTAGAATTGCAAAATAGATGGCATTTCAAAGAAAAATTTGCAGAGCAAAGATTTCCTGCAGAACGCAGAATGCTATTATAGGATTTACAACTTACGCGCGACAGCAGGGTGTAAGGGCCGACACCGGTTCTGAAGACGCTTTTAAACTTCACTTAGCGAGTCTTTTTTCATCCCCAACTACCATCCAGTAGGCATAAAATTTTCCGGTAGTTATTGGCTACTTTCGCCAGGAATAAGCTAGTAAATTAGTAGCTTATTTCGCTATTCGTCGAATCTTGCAAGAGAGCAACATGATGAAAGAACTGCTTGCAAAATTCAACATGATTGAACTTCAAGTGGCTCGAATGGGTCGATGGAACTACGAAATGATGTACTGTACTCTACTCTTCCATTGGTACTGAATATCAATCAAGTAGTTGTCCTGCGCAATATTCTAATGTCCCGAAAACCGCCAACAAATTGTTAAGAAAAAACAGAACTATTTCAGACATGGCAACCATTATATATATATATATATATATATATATATATATATATATATATATATATATATATATATATTATATATATATATATATATATATATATATATATATATATATATATATATATATATATATATAGTGAAAACGAATATACCGGCGTTGATATGAAAGTTGAAATCAGTGCGCGTAAAAAACAGCCAAACTGCCGGGTTAGTCGACGAGCACAGAAGGATCGAAAAGGGTGCATCAATTTTAAAGCATCTTTCTAGACAGTACGCAATATTTTCTAAGAATAGAATCGCTAATCCCTCAAGCTATTCCTGTTCTTAATAGCTTTACATCACTTAGAAGAATAATACAGATGCTTTAACGTCGTGAAGACATTAGCGAAAGGAGAACTGTGAGGCGACTGTGGCATATTGCACGATGCTGCCACGGAGCGGTTTCATGCAAATTTCGAAGCCGTTTGTGATTTTCAGATACAATGAGAGTTACCTGTCGAACTGACTACACACTTCTGTAGTCGTTTGTTTTCGGCCTCAAATTTGGAGAGGCATTAGCCGAGTTTATTGAACTCGTGGTCCATTTCATCAAACATTTCAAAAATAATACGCTGCCGCAAAAGTGAACACAGCAACGGTGGTGACAGCCACAGCTGAATATGAGAGCGATAAATAGAGTACGAAAGAAAAAAGGCTAAATATGTGTGTTTGCGACACTCTTCACCTACAACTTCGTTCTTGCAACCTCTATCGAGGTAATGGTTAAACTGCCGATCCATGCAAAAGGAAGCTTAATGCTTTTCCAGTATCCCATTGGAAAGATACAAAATTGCGGGTATAAGGTTATTAGGGGCTTACCACATTTTGACGAGTGTTCTGTAGGTAAACTGCCGAAGGTAGCCAACGGCGATTTCCGGATTCCATTGATGATTCGTTGCACACATTTCGGATTCTCACACATTTTCGGTTTAACCATCCAAAAGGCAACTGACACTGTACTACCCACCACAGAGAGTAATGCCAAATAGAGCCCAAAAGCGAAACGATTGATATCGATGCAGGCCATGATGATTCCAGTAACGCCCGCCAACACGCACAAGAACGTTGCTAAGCATGCGAACAGCATCACTTCGTCATTGCCTGCAGTGTTTGCTCAATGCGAAGGCAATCGACCGCAGTATCGTCCTATTAATTTGAATACCTTCCGTATTTTGCATATACAAGCGTATGAGGAGGAACATGATGAGCGCTATCCACGAGATTCGCTTCCTTGTACCAAAAACTCAATTAAAAGAGAACGGAAGCACAAGATATGAAATGATATATAAAGTATGCGTAGGTAAGTAAACTGATCGAATTGTGGAAGGCGATTGACGTCTAGGCTTGAATTGAATGTATCAGAGAAAATGCATGAATTGCCCAGTCTCATCAATGCAGCCGCCAATTCTTCTATGCGAGAATCCAACATCGTTGTGTGCAGCATATGCAGCATACCAAAGTTTAGAATTGCCGTAGATAGAGTTAGAATGCCCTTATTGAATACTCGCTGCGTGATAAAATATTTCAATTTTCGACGAAGGCACATGCAAAAACAACAACTATCTCGGTTTTGAACGGGATTATTATGGGCAAAACCGATAATATGTTGACTTTAGGAAGCAGAGGAAAAGCCTGCGAGGGGAATCGGCACGATGTGCGATTCCGCATCAGGGCCTGATGTTGACGCACTTTGAACCTGTACACACATGGTGACATACGGCTGCTATGAAATGACCATTTGAAAAAGTTGGAAGAAGCGCAAAAAATGAATTCACTCTCTTCGGCTTGGAGAAAATAGGCAGAGGAGAAAAGACGATCAAGCGCCCCAACGATAGTTTATATTATCAGAGAGTGGACCAGAAATCGCAAGGTGAAGTCGGGTTTCATATGCAGAAAGAATAGTAAGCGGAGACAGTATCATTTTGTTCTCATCCTCTCAAAATTGCGCTGGTTGAAATTAGAGGCAACAGGAGAACAAGCAGATGACTCAACCACATTGGTGCCCTGTATGGTCCACGAGTTAGTGAAGCGCATACCGGATTTCCGGATGGCTTGATTGCTATAGTCGCGAAGAACTTCATGCACACAGTTATAATGGATGAACTTAGTGTTGCAGTAGAGCCACAAGCACCGAGATATGTCAGGGGATTCGAATTAGGAGTGCGGAATTCAAGTGGATAAAGGAATAACGGAGCTGAATCTTGTGAAAATAACGCTACTAAAATTATGGAACTTTTTCAAAAAAACAAGCGACAAAGAAGGGACTTCGAGAAATCTTTGAGAAGTGCAAATAAAAAATGAATGGACTTCATTCTAGTGAATCAGATAGTAATCGTTAAAGACATAGAACTACTGAAACATTCCCAAACAAACAGCGACCTTTGTCCGGGTAGAGCAGGACATGCTAAGAGATGCACTCTTATGAAGTAAGACAAAAAAAGGTCGTGAAAAATCTTGTGGCCGCTTTGGTGGTCAAGGAGTCCGCTGGTAGAAAACAACAGAAAGAATACTTGAGGTGACAACAAGACGGGATCACTCACGACAGATAGAAGAGAAGTTCATTACATCATGCAGAGTCCTGTAAAAAACTTACAACAGCAGGACTGACCGTATTTTTGGTCGCACGAAAAAGTGACTGGCCCTCGTTACAACTGACCAACTCAGAATGCGGGAGGAAACTAACAACGACATCGTTGAAAACCTTGTTCAAGAATATGAAACGAGCACTAAAGTTGCTGACGATTTCGCCTCCTTAAATGCAACTATTCTGTCAAAAAAGGCAATCTAAACGATATCTGAAGCCGTCGCCCAATATCACTCGTATTATAAAATCCCAGAGGCAAATCCAAAAGTATTTCTCGAAGATTCTTCGCAGAAGATTGCAGCAGCAAATCGAGCAGAAGCGAGACGAAAAATTTCGATCAGGTAAATGAACAGCTGACTCGAACCATGTGCTTATTGGTGGTCGAAAAAGAACTAGAGGGTACAACCTGTCCCTACATTTGCTGTTGGTACACTGCAGAAAACCGTTTCATTTTGTTGAATATAGCGCAATTTGGGAATCCCCTAAAAGCGGCGCGGTGCACCCTCTGCGATCCCCGAGTGCGAAGATGTTTCGTCGTTGATATTTGTCTTTTATTATGCCAGTCAAGTTTGTCAAACGCGAAATGCAAACATCCACCGAAAAAGTTTCTGAAATTCACTCTTCCTCTTTCCTTGATCTCCACTATCACCGCGGTCTTGATATCCCGTAGCTTCAACGAACGAGAAAACAATACGCAGGCTCGCGACAAAAAGCGCCACAACAGACTCACACATAAAGCTCTCTCTAAGCACTAATTTGAACTTCTCTTGTGTAGGTGAGTGCGCCATGAGTGTTTTGCTCCACAGTAGGCTGCAATTTAGCTGCAATTTGATATATTTTAAAGCATAACTGTCTCCGAACATCTAAGACACATCCTGCATTGCCAAAACGCTCGCGACTCATTTCTTTGCGTAATAAATTACCGAAATCTCACTTATTTAGAGGCGAAATGGTCACGGCGCATGTGTCCGCGTGAGAAAATATCAATTTTTAGCAGAAATGTGAGAGAGTCATAGCGCACTTGCGAGCTCAAAAAGTGTCAGGTTTTCTTTCAAAAAAAAGTCAAACCTCAGGGCGCACTTAATCGCGCAATCAAATATTAATTTTTTGTTTGCTCAGAAGTAAAGCAGCCATGGCGCATCTGCTCACTCCAGAAAATAAACTTATTACTCGCAAACACGTAAAGCACTCAGAGTGCGCCGGCCCATACTACTCTTCATCAGTTTTTTTTTGCTCTATCAACAGCAAAAGGCTACCGGCACACCTCCTCGCACAAGAAAAGTTCTAGTAGCGTTTATACAGAGCTGAAACAGGAGAGCAAAACAGAGACATAACTGCGTTCAGGTAACGATAAAAACGCATCCATAGATTCCATTTGTACGACAAAGGCAACGAACTCTTGCCTTGTGTGACACGGCCACAAATTCCTCGCTCGTGGTCAGGCCAAACATTCCACTTTTGTTTACCTCAGAACCACCGACCGCATGGTCTGTCGCAGTTTCCGCATTCCTCTTATGGGGAAACCGCAGAAGATTTTTTCCACATATAAAAAAGGTGCACAACTCTTCCATCTCAAGGATCCACACGAAATGTAACATCGGAGTTCTTTTGGTGGACAATATTCCTACCACGTTTTGTAAGTCGAGCTTCTACGGTAGCCAAATTAGAATCGCCGGACAGAAATACGGACGTACATCGGATCAGAGATGTGTTGTTATGCGCTATGCAAACGCAAATTAGCAAGAGCGGAAAAAACGACGGGTGTAATTGCTGGCGCACTGCTCTGGGCAACAGGCGTAGGATGGTTGCCTAACAAAACGACGTTGACTACAGTGCCATCATTAGGTAGTTAGGTATTGTTTTATTAGGTTTTGTGCAGAGTACGGGGGAATACTAAATAACGAGCAAAAACCGAGCTTTCCCTCACTCGAAACTGCTGAATATCTGCACTGAAAAGTTCAGAGCGAGAGCGTTTAAAAGACACTTTGTAGCCACTAATGTGCTACCTGTTCTCTAGGTTTCAAAGGAAAATTTTCTGTTCACTTTGAAGTTGCGTGCAATATGCGTGCCCAATATCATGAACGAATGGAAAACAGCTATTGTGATTACCGTTCGATCTTTTTCGCCAATAAGTTTTCGTAGTGTTTTGTGCATAGTCAGCGATTTAGTAGCCTTGGAAAAATCCACCAAAAAAAAACTAAGATGACGCATTCTCTCAACAATGGAGCGCCTTGCCACTCAATTCTATCAATGCATTAAAATTTCATATTTGGACGAAGCAACTACCGCGTTAGATCGATCCGCCTCTGTCGGTCTGTCGGTTAAAAGAAAGAAAAATAATGTCAATTTGTTCGGCATTATTAATACACGCAGGTGGATTGTGCTTAGAGAGCTTGAATGGCTGAACGCAGGGCTTCCATAAATGCAGCAAAAGGGAAACAGGGAAACGAAAGTCCATCAGCTCATTTTTGAGGAAGAGTCATCAAGAAAGAAATGAAAGAAATTTTGAAGGGAATTCAAAAAGAACAAACGTAGAGGAAATCGAATCTTGTCTATCGAAGCCTGAAAAGAAAACATGTTTCATCATGAAAAGCGTGAAATGTGGGGTATTTGTGTCCGAACAACATGAAGAAGAAAACAAGTCTATTTGACAGCGATCGGTTGTGCTACGCAGTGCTATCATTGCACTGTAGTGCTGCTATAAGAGCTGGAGTTTTTGAGAGCGCAAGTGAGATTGTGTTCCTTTTTTGCAGGAGTCGAAATTGGCTGCCATGCACGAAGTCATAAACAACAATGAAACTGAAGTAACTTTGATTCGCTGATGAACGTGCTGCTTTCGTTTAGAAATCAGCATTTCGACTTCAGCAGTGCTACAAAAGATTGAAAGATCCATGATCTGAATATATGATTTGCGAATCGTGAGTGAAAGCATTATGTGTGAAAGGGCGCAATGACTATATGCAGCTAATGAGAACGTCCAAAAATCAGATGGATAGCACAATGATCGATGTGATCGTTGGAGAGATTCAGGCTGTCAGTCGAGCAACAGGAAAAGAATATTAGTTAACAAAATCGGTGCGACAAAGCAGCTGCCACAAATTTTATAAAGTAACAACTATGGCAGTGAATGCTGTGTTCATTCATTACAGTGATACACGCTTACATGATATTAGAATAGCAGCGACAACTCGTCAATCGAAGAAGTCGTAGATCTGGCAACACGCTTGCCGAAACTATCATGTCACTTCTGGGAGCGATTGCTGGGCAATTTCGAAATGCATGCAGCGATAGGAATGTACTAGATAAACTTTTGAGACTGATCCATTTGAACGCAAAAATTTTTCTTACCCAGAAACCGGCTCAATAGTTTCTTTCCACTAAAGGAAAAAAAAGCTGGAAGGGCGAGTAGAGCAGTGGAAAACGGTGTGTCGTCTGCAGGAGAAATAAATTTCCCACAACGCACGAATCGAATAAGCACTTTCCTGCCACCAACAGCTGATTTAAGGCGATATGAATTCGACAAAAAGTTGATTTTCGAGTCAGCACAGCGGAAAAGTTTCGCTGGGAACTTGAAATCTTGCCTCTCATATCCTTCTCAGTAAGCCACACACTTCTGATGAAATACATTGATGCTACTGATGACTATTCGTGAAATTCTTCCGGGCACAAGGCAAGTGCTTTTTTTTTCACTGAATGCGTTTCAAATACATAAGTTGGTTGCTTATTGAAAGCATTCGGTAAAACCTGGATTTACTTCGGGGCTTAACGGTTTTTTGGGACGCCACTATGTCATCGGACGAAAGCGTTCTGAAAAATGCGAACTTTGGTTGAATGAAAAAGCCCAATTTGGGGAGCGGTCTTCATTAGCCGACAACGAAAATTCATGACAATTTTGTTGCAACCGAATTTCCATTAACAGACATTTGTTACAGGGATAATGTCATGTCATCCTTATTGAGCATAGAAATTGCTGTAAGTTTGCCTGATTGACAACAGCAAATACATAAGAAATTCATGACGATTGACGCCGATGCAGTCAAAACAAATAAACAATAGTAGCAGAACGGGATGTCCCAAGAGAGGTTCTCATCATTATTCTGCTCGAGACGGGCGAACATTGGGCTGAATACGAGATGAAGGCCTTCATTAGAAAAGCAGATTCAAAAGGGAAAATGTGGAAACGGAAATGAGGAGAAAATGTGGCATGGAAAGCTATGGGTTGCTTGAGCCAGCAATTTGCTTACGATAGAAAGTGTCACATAATTTCTGGCAAATAAATGAAACATAAGCAGAGAAACAGGCCAAGAAATTAGTCGAGTAATATACCACCGTAAACGGGAATGGCTCTTAGATATTACATTATAGATATGAAAAGATCACGCAACAGGGAATGAATGATCCATCCTGAAGGAAATTTGAGAAGAACGAAGCGAATATGGCTTCAACAAAAACGAGACAACTAAACCTTATGAGAGACTGTTCTTTACTTTGTTCAAATATTCAGACGTCTCACCATGAATGAACGAGGATAAAAGCTTTGAAGAAAGCATAAAAAGAGAGAGCACAATGGCTAGCTGACTTAGTGCGTTCGCTTTCACTCGAAATATGGCTGTAACTGAATGCTTCAGAAATATCACATAGGATACATGACAGAAATTAACCCTTGTTGCAACTAAAGAGGCTAAGGAAGTTAAAGTGAAATTCAGGACAAAAAAAATCCGAAAATTCGGTTCGAGACTGAAAGTCGATCGGCATGTGAAAATTGCTAACTAATGCTATCGTAAACACAGGAGCGATTTCAAACCTCTGGTAACTCTAAAAGGCATCAGTAATTATTTTAAACTTCAGGAAACCGAATTATAACCAATAGTTGTAGAGTAGCCCACCCCCCCCCCCCCGTACTTCTTGAGATGTGATTATGAAAGGCTTTAATTGACGACTGACTGCATGCGAGGTGGATTAGATGAGAGTGGAGCTGTCCTTATGTAATGCATTTTCTTCATGCTGCATCTAAAATGGTGTCAGACTTTATGGGGAAGAACCACGAAAATGCTTCACACTTTGTGATTATTCACCAACTCTGTCGTTTTATTTTCAACAACCCCTCAGACCTATTCCACGCAACGTATTCACGCACTCGTGAATACTGAAAGCTGACCACATTAGAAGCTGGAAAGGATCAAATAAATATGCACGAATCAAAGGAAATTGGGATGAGGAAACCATTAGGAAACGAAAGAAATGAATCGTCATAAAGCATTTACGATTTTGATGGCAAATACGGGTTGGGTAGTGGAGATGGAGTTTGTTGCAGCAACATACTTTTTCGGTGCATCTGACCGTGCTAATGACCGGCGAGGGGAAATACAAAAATGTAAGAAGTTGGGTTTGTTGACATCGCTACAGATTCCAGCTGTTAGCTAGCTCCGCGAACGAGAAATTGCAGACAGCTGAGAAGGAGGAACCGGAAGCTGCAATGATGTGTAGAGAAGCCGAGCAGATGAAGCATTGGAGCCGGACTGCATGGATGCATAAAAGGATACGCCTTCGGAGACATTAAAACATCTTATTTAATTTGCCACCTGAGGCCCGACTTGGGCCATTTTTCGCGTGTATACGATTTCAAATGCCATTTGCCTTTTATGTGCAATCAAGTTTTCCTGGGATACGGTTTTGTTTCATGTTAGCTATACATAATTCGCACAGGCTGGATTATTGTGCTGACGTCAATGCTGCCCAATCATGAGAATCCCATCATACAAACGGGACGTTATCAGAGAAATGTTGTTACGAATCCATTACTTGTGGTGATTTCTTCATTTGGATTTCCATAGTGTTAATGAGCGCCCACCGGTAAGCATGAGCACAATTACATTTACTACCATTAATGTTCAGGAAGCATTAATAAAAGAGCAATGAAGAGTGAGAAAATGCTCGTTAACATAGGAGAGAGGGTAGGGGGCCAAATAAGCGATTACGACCACGTTCTACGCTGAAGACCCATTTCATTTATTTCAAATCAGACTAGTGGATTCCGATGCTGAACCAGTAAGTTTCAAGATAGTGGCATGAAACTCATGATGCGCTCAATTGCATGACAGCGATTAGTTCAAAAAATTTATTATGCGTTTTATGTTCTCTTTATAAGGAGAGATGCTCTCCTTATAAAATGGGAGCAATGAACTTTGCATCCCGTACAGCGACAGAGTACTAAACGTTATCGTCAGCACCTTAACATATTTTCATAGCAGCTTGGTAAACTTCAAAGGTTATCAGCTAATTAAGTTTCATTTGCTACGTCATGCATTTATAAGTACATGACGAGAGCATAGAGCGAACACTAATAAACAGGGAAATAACAGCACAGACGTACCATCGATGATTGGCGCACAGATTCCGCAATGAAACTCAAGATGAAAAGCATAAAAATCGAAGGTGAAGCGACGAAATCCGCAATAATAATTAGAAGCCGAGATTCCCGCCAGAGCGAGGTGAAAACGATTTTGGCAATTATGTAAGGTAGACCCGTCTGCTATAGATCAAGTGGGAATGGTGTTCCGTGCTAGGCAGGTCGAAGAAGATCAGGAGCACACAGGCAGATCAAGCCGACTGCCCAGTATGCGTCGTGACGGTAACTTGGGGCATAATTGGGAGGATATGAAAGGAGTTGATATGCTCACGTATTCATTCCACCTTCTGGACTGTTCTTAAGGCCAAGTGGGTCTATGTGTGCCCGTGGGAGCGAGCGAGGATACGGGGGACAGCGTGGAGTTCGCCGGGTGCGACTGCTGGATCGTGCTTACGATCGAAGTCATCCTTGTGAACGAATCCCTACTTGTTTGAACCTTATTGTATAAGTGTGATAAACTGTTCGCCTTTATACCTGTGTCGTCTCCCGGTCTACTTGACCACATCTCGACAGAAGGTGCAGGTCCTCAAAGAGACCTGATCGACAAAGCGAGCTAAGGGGAGCTGACCTGTACACCTACACCTAACGAAACTCTAGCAAGAATGCCAAGAAGGAATGCACAGCGATGTCTTCACAGTTCATCACGTACTAGAAATGGTCATTTTGAAGTGGAATAAGATAAAGGTATAAGACAAATTTGCGCCACGAAATTGCGTTGGCTTCATAAGGTTGCAGTTAATGAAAGAGCTAATAAATATGACATGGACGAGTGATCTCGATTGGCAACTTTTAATTGAATGAAGGATCTCCACTTATACGTTTAAAAAATGCGCAGATTTATTCGCCGGCTCGGCAATAAAGCCAGCGGTGAGGGTGAGTTCCTATGGTAGAGACAATTTCATTTGGCATTTAAGAGCGACTGAACCATTTCAGTGCGCCATCACGCAATACGTAGATGGGCAGAATTATGCGTGTGCACGCGATCATGCAAAAATATTTGAAAAAAATAATGCTGTAGATTTGTTCTCGTCGCCTAATTTTTAAACGGAAATGAGCGCGATGCAAGGATGATACGAGATTGCTGACATCACACATAAAAAACACCGTGACACTCACATAATGTGGACATCACCACATTCACATAATATGTGCTATTGAGTCAAAGCAACACATGAACAATAAACGATTTTTTTAAAGCTTGGGAACTATGATGAAGAGGAGTAGCACTTTGGAAGTTTTCACAACTCTGATGGCAGAAACACTGGATCTCAGGATGTGTGTGTGTTTTTGGAATATTTTTGTGAGGAAATTTACCGCATTGCGCTAACTTGTTGAATGTGTCACTAGTGGGAACACGTGTACAAGCATACAAGCTCAATAAAGTGCGCAGACAAAAGGACCACAAATGGCTATGCAATAACATGTTTCGAGTGAAATTTATAGGGAGATCATGAAATCGTTCGGGAAATGCGAATCAAAATCGTAAGGAAGAGTAGAATAACTATGTGAGCTATGATAGCGATGAGGCGGATGTATCGCGCGTAAAGAATTAGGCAGCCATGTGGCAAAAATGTTCTTTCTGTAACATACTTGCATATTTAATGTCAGCTTAGAAGGAACTTCAAAAAAAGAGCGAGTCTAGGGACCGATGTTCACTTTTTATGAACACATATGTGATGACTTATTGAGCTTCGCCTTCTAATTCAGTTTATACGTGGCGCCTCAGGGCCAGTTAGCATCAACGCTTTGCGTTTTCTGCCTAAAATCGTGTGATTATAGATCCCGTATGGTATCTCTCCATATATTTTGGCTTGAACGTTTCCAGCTAGCTGTTCCATTCTGCACATTTATCCTCAGGTGATATTTGGCCATATGCAAAGGCTGCATCCCATAAAGATGATCAACTCACTGAACACTCGTTACAAGAGCATTCAGAAAATCGACCGAAAACGTATAATCGTTCATAAATTCGAAGGTCATCTCATATAAACCCTACTTTAAAACAAACGAAAGTAATTGTTTGTGAAAACTAGTAGCTTCGCCAGGAATTCCTGCTATGATGTTTCATTCTTTTGCGTCTTGCAAATTTCAAAACTGAGTGAATTGACTTAACCGCATCTGAAAACAAATCTCTGCGAAATGGAAGGGATCGTTTCTTGCTCGGATGTAGCAGCTTTAGTGTTTTACTGGAGAACATATTCTTTCAAGTGGCTTTCTACTATGAAAAACGAACTGTGCAAATGTGATGTCTGTCATGGACATTCCGTTCAAAATCAAGCTTCTGGAACAAAATAAGTGGTCATGAGAATAAACTGTGTTTGGCACAGTGCAGTTGCTACAGCAGTGGATACTAAGCGAAGTTCGTCTGTGAATAACCGTTCATTGGGAGAAGATTCTAAACGATCTCTCGAATTTCGGCAACGCGCATGAAGAAAATGTGAAATCAGCAATTCTTTAGAGTCATCTCACTCGGGAAGCAGTAGATGGGAAGAAATACAAAATGGAAATAACGATATCTTTCGGATGCATTAGAACTCATTTTATCGAAATTTTTTGGGGCCTCAAATTTAATCAGGCAGTATAGCAAACGCTAATGCGATATTCGGCTTCATCCGCCACCGATAAGTATCCCCTCGGGCGGATCATATTTCCACTCACATTTCAAATGATATAATCCACTCGAGTAGGAAAATAGATCTGAAAAATTTCTCAGCTGACGGTGCTTAAATGCGATAGAGTTCCTGTATGACTAAACAGGGACGAATTTAAGTTTGCGCAAGTTGCCTCTAAATTACTAATAGCAGGAATTTCCTGCTCGCGGTGTGATTGTGTGTTACTCAAGCCTGATAGCGAACAATGAATTCATTGTGATATGGCATTTAGAGTAGGTGCTAGAGGCAGGTAGGGACGGGAAAGACAACTCGAATGATGTGGCGGTAAAAAAATTCAGAGTGTTAAAAGCAAATGTGCATGAATTAAATGAAGTTCTCGCAGTTGCCTCTGCCACAGTCTCCGTCACGCGGTGGCACTGCCTGAGTGTCTGAGACTGTTAATTAGAGCAAGCCCACGTCTCCAATGAAGGGCGATACCGCGACGAAATGAATTTCATGGTACTCCATGCAATACCCAGTCGGTGTTGCATGGAGCACCATGCAATACCGACTGGGGTCGTTGCTACAAGAAACCTCGAAGTGAATGGAATAAAGGGAATGCTCATGAAATGCAGAAAATTGCGAAAGACAACGAGGATTGTGTGTTCATATTGATATCTGCCATGCCTATGACAGGGTCAGTTCCCAAAAATTTATTATCAGGAGATGCGTATTGATTTAAAAGGATCGTTGTTCTGATGGAAGGGTGATCTCGTTTGATAGGTTGCAATGATCTTTCTAGAATATTTTATTTATAAGGTACACAAATAAATACATGAGATTTTGAAAATAATGAACTTTGGCACTGAGCAGATCGCAATCGAATGGAAGAGATGAAAAGTGGCGAACGATTGTTGTGTTACTGCGATCGACACGAAGAATCATTGCGGATACACATATATACACAGTGAAATAATAGGACATTCCTTTATTGGCACTCTCTACTCTTTCATTGAGAGTGGAAATAGACCTAGAAAGTACCGAGAGTGGTGATAAGATCATATCATACAAATGAGTCCATCCGGCCAACAGATTACAGAATTGTTAAGGGAGAAACGTCTTCAAATTAATGCATGCGTTGACGACATAGTTGATTAGGTGCGTAACTTAGGCAATCATTGCAATGCTTCATCGCTTCCGATGAGGTGAAACTGCACTCATCTTCTGCAACGCATTGCATTCACGATATTTGCTCCTCTTTTCCACAGTGGCACTCCAAAAGCAGATTGCTTCTTTGTTGTTTCATGAAAGAACAGTCATTAATGACATTCATATCGGCTTCCCTTATGATAACATTGAAAGTGCGAGTATTTGGTCGGTAACCACTTCTTCTATCGTTTCGATGTGTTCCTTGCAAAACTTTTAAAACTCGAGTTGAACTTCTGTATAAATGTGCCACTCATTCCGATGCAACGAATCTCAACACCACGATTATCGCCTGAACGCCTCCTGAAAAACAATTTGCATCGTTGGTTCTTTAATCGAACACGCTCGTCCCTCTTGACAACTTTTCGTGCCTAAGAATATAGGTCAGCATTAATATATCAGAAAACATTTTTCTTTAAAAGTGAGGAACACATATGATTGGCACCTGTAGAATGGTCGACAATCAGCAAAACACGAGAAACAGTGGGGTTATCTTTATAACTTGTTTTACCTATCAATTGCTTAGGACTTCGAAATGGGGATGAGAGTTGAAACACGGAAACATCTTGCCGAATTATTGATCTTCACATCTCATGGAAAGCATTTCAGAATTTCTGGGAGAATAAAAAAGCAAAAAGCAAGCAAATTCGAATCATTCGGATTTTCCTGCAGAAAAAAATAGAAAATTTTCGAAGATGTTAACAATAAGCGGAAGACCTGTCCTTTCATTAGGTCAAAAATTTGTCCCTAATCGGGATACGGCTTTAAGCTTCCATACCCTAGGTAAAAGATTCCAAAATTTTAGCGTTTAAATTCGAGGTCACGGCTCAAACACATTCAGCCGATTTACCAGTGACGCTCGACACGTTTATCGTTCCGAAAACTCATGCACCACGTGAAAAAAAGCTTAGATGCAGTTAGTGTTTGCGCATGGATACGAGACCTTTTCAATTCCTCATACACTTTTTCTTTTACATCCGCTGTGTTGAAGATATTTTGTGCAGCAGGATTGTATGTATTTTACCCGCATCAAACTGAGAAAAGTACGTGAACTGTTGAGAGTTGTGTGGTTGGAAAATTTACCTGTTAATGTCATCTTCGTCCTCATTGCTGCTCGAGCTGCGCCTTGAATTTGCATCCACTTCTAGTGCCGAATCAACGTCAAACGATTCTGGCGGGGGATTCGCTTCCGCATAAGGAAACACCTTGAACGTGAGCAATTAATGTAAAATTTCAAATGCAGACACGTGTAATTGAATGAAAATGTTTTCAGTTCGACTGCTGAAGTATTAACTTGTAGTGGCAGAAAATTGCTTGACAATCTTAAATACTAATCTTCGTAATTCCAGTGAGAGATTTCAGTTGTTTCATGTCACTGCGTGAAGGGATCACTTATCCATGATAGAGGGTGACGTGTCTAAAGTTGCGAGTCTTATGCAACGCGGACGGTCCTCCGCATCCGATCCCCTGGATATGGAGAGGAGGGATGGCGTCACTGTGTCTTAGCACCTAGCGATGTGTGAACACGCACAGAGGAGGGAGCGTCTGAGCGCACGATCCTACAGGAGGGGAGGGGGGGTTGGGGGAGGGAGAGAGAGAGCCGAACAACCGAGCGGGAACTCGAAAAATTAGATTATTAAATTGCTAGAGATCTGCGCAAGGAGGTCGGAAACAAAATTTGCTTCTGAAATCAAAATTTCGGAAACACCTCAATTTTGGAAATACACAACGGCGTTCAGAAATGGGCAGGCCAAAAAGGATGCAGCTGACTCTAAAACTCCGATTCCTAAATCGGCTCCTCTTCGAATATTAACAAAGAGGTTTTCACTCCATGAACAAATCCCCTCTGCAAATACCATCCTAGCAAAATTGTCTTTGCGGCTGCACGCACGCGCATGTTCTTCTTCTGATTGCCGATAGCTCCAACTCGACAATCACCGAAACCAAAGGTACGAAGGTTGGGATAACACCGTAAACTATATAATTATTTTCCCTCTATTAGTATATCATATTTCAGGTTCGTCAGTCTGTACAGAAGGAGTCACAGATGTTCAAACGGTAATTCTGTCAACGATTAGATTAATTTTTTATGTTTCGATTGTGTTTTAAAACCGAATGGCTTGGAAAAACGAATCTTTTGTAGTAGATGCGTAGGACATCTGTTCAATTAAAAAATATATATCTTATCCAAAACTTCTCTGTCTCTTGTTTACGTTCTATGGAACTGAAAGATTTGGTCAACTGGACTTTAGTTGTTTGGCATAATGTTATACTCCTTTGGCACCAATGCGGCAGGCGGCAGGTTGAATGGATCAGAAGCAGCACGTAGTGCGAAAGCAGCACGTAGTGCGAAACGTTTCAATACTTTCATGCAGGTTTCATTCCGCTTGTTTAAAAAATATTGCTGTCAACTATAATTGTTGAACTCAATGTCGACTTTCATAAATTTCCAAAGATCCACAGCATCAACAATCTCCAAATTAAGTATGAGACGTTTGCAAACAATAAAGGGTAAGGAAATGGGAGTTCATTTGCTGTATGAAAGTTTATATTGCAATAAAGTTCATTTGCTTTCCGAATTCAATGAAAATTTATTCGCTGCTCGATTGCCCAGTTCGTATGATGTTAAGTGGCTCAAAGTTGTCTGGTTTTCACGGGATTTTCACACGAAAATTTCGATCTTCCATAAGGAGAAGCTACAATGTTTTTCATCGATAACTGCTATGTTCAGGTATAATTTGATTTTATATAAGTTTAGTGCAACATCTTGTCGCTTTTGCAACATAAACTCAAAATTTGGCACCAATTCACACTATCATCTTTTTGTGCAATATTGCTCTCATGGTCTTCTTGAAAACGCTGCCTCAGAAATTCTAATTCTTAACATTATTGGCAGTCATCAGCAAGTTTCTTAGGCGAATCCATATTGAAAGCGAAAACTTACGGCTGTAGACTTCGGAAATTTCTCGATTTTCAGTATTAGTTTAGAGCAATCAAAGGATGGGATTAGTTTCCATGAAACAGTAACAATGACGATTAGTATATGGGCAGATGAGGGTAGCTTGAACACAGGGAAATGACAACGGGTGGAAAGAACTTGCAATTACATTGAGACTTGAACTGGCCCTGTTCAGAGATAGCCTTAGCTGAGTATTCTTCCACGTTGAAGAGCCAGTTGGCGTCCACTGTTCGTCAGGTCCGATCGGCAATTGTGTGGGAGACGGTCGACCTTCATCGTCATTTTCATGATCGGAATCCAAAACTGATGTGCATCCAGGGGCAGTATGAATGACAGAAGTACGCACGACGCCTTCACCCATTTGTGACATCATGTCTGTATAGTAAGTTGCCTCCATGCTATACTGTATCGCCTGAAAAGTCAGTCACCACTGTTGTCGCTAAAAAGAGATAGTAGGTGTTCTGTTTAGGTAGCAAATACTGCAACGGTCATTACATTACAAACTGTCAGTGCATTTCATTGAAGATTTCAAAAAATACTGGTTGAAGGGCAACTGACGAGGGAACAATTGCATGTTATTCGATTCACTCGTGACTTTATTCGTACAAACATCCACAGGAAGCAATATCAACAAATAAACGCTTTTTTCTTTCATTAGCTCTTGGTTAAAACATTAAAACAACAGTTGTTAAAAAAAACTAAAGATTTGGTGTGTATTTTCTTTGGCAATGTTGGTTTGTTATAACGACAGCCTATCTAATCTTGTATATGTGTTTTGCATTTGTATAATATGACTCCACGACATTTGGTCGTTTGGACTAAGAAATCGTCACAGCCAAAGCTGTGAAACTACATAGTATTACTTGAAACATATTTGAGTTTATGTGCTCGTATTCAAGTTGATCGATAAATTTCTTGAGGAAATGCAGTAAATTAAATACTCCGAAAATTTTCACGTTTTTTCAGCTAGCTGGCTTCTCATTTTTCATCTCATTCAGAAGCGAAGATGGTTTTTTTCTGTGGACGGTGATAGGGCGGTTCTGTCAGTCAAATTTGGATTGCTTGTTTCATTATTCCTTGACATTTCATAGACGTGATCGGTTGGGTTTCAGACTAGCGTTATTTCTTGTGCTATTTAGAACGAAACCTTCGATAGATTCCTCAGTAAATACACAACATTTTCCTCGTCCAGTTATTGAGATGACTGACAGAAAGCGAACCATTTAACGATCAGAAGATGGCTTTTTGAACGAAATTAAATTGCTTTTCTCTCAAATTTTCTTTCACGAGACTCAGTCATATGTGCCAGCAAGTCAGTTTAATTAATTTTGCCTATGTTCGTTGCTTATTCAATTACTGTGAACCAGAAACTGTACACATCATTAGTATGGAAAAACGTGAGAGTGGAGAATTATGCCCTGCAGCGAACGAGAAATGGTTCAGAGAATACCCATATATATATATTTTCAGCACACTTATGTGAAAACAGTGATTTTCCCACTGCATCGACGTTATAATTGACAAATGCCGTCTTGAGAATAAAGAAAAACGAAGCCGGCAAATTATCGCCTTTTAGCGTATGTCTGTTTACTGAATTTATTGTTGTTTATTAAGAAATAATCAGATTATGTATCACTTGTTGCTAGTGACCTTCATTTCTTGGTACATTTTGCTGCCTGTTGGTTTATAGGCATTTGTTTTGATTTTGCAAGAGTCGAGAAGATTGAAATATTGCACGGGAGATGAGAGACGAGAATCTCCTTTGTGAATATTTCAAAATATGAAAAAACAAGAGACAGCTGAGAGAGGTAAATACTGTTTAATGCCGCAGAAAACTTTGAAGGCAGGAAAGCGGTTGCGAAGAGGGAGAGGAAAGGAGGAGATTCGTGCTTAGTCTCTATAGGAGACGTTCAATCGGAAAGGCCAAAGCCCAGTATTTGCATTGTCACCTGGGCTGAAGCAGTAATGGAAGCGTTTATGATGGCACAACAGTAAGTGCTGAATGAAGAAAGAGAGAAGGTTAAACGCATGAAGCTTTGCTAGAAGCTAGGCCAGAGTTTTCCGACAGAGGAGGTTATGGTGACCCAATCACCTCTGTGCGGGAATGAATTTCCATCAGGATGCCATTCTTGCGAGAATCTACTGCCAGCCTCTTGACAAGCGCTTTGCCCATATCTCCGTGTGAAACATTTCATGAAGCGAGAGGTTAATAAATCAAGCGGCCAGCGATTAAATGAAGTAGGCACAAACCTGAATCAAGTACGGTATGCCTCGAATGCTTCGCATTACTACTTCGGTATTGTCCGGGTTCAACGTTTCGGTTTGCGCTCCCTTCGTATACCTCACCGAACTGAACGGAGTGCGTCGCATTTTACGTATAAGACACTTGGGGCAGGTCATTAGCAATTTCGGCCTTAATGCCCAAATGAATGCCGATACACAGAGGCCGCAAAGGCCAGTGCCCAGCAAGGCAACTGTCAACTCGGGAAATCCGATGCCCGCGGCGGCAAGCGAAATACCACTTAGGAATGTGAGCAGACTGGACAACGAAAGAAGTACCGGTATCAGCATCGCTTAATGACTAATATACATCTCTCCCCCGTCGGAGACCTCACCTGCATCTGAAAGCACAGGGGACATTTTGCAGACGTGCAAAGTGAGGTGTGACGCAAATCGACTGCATTTCGGCAACGATAACAATCAATAAACTAGTTGACAAAAAAACGAACATCTGAAGCACAGTTGTTGAAGTGTGTAGTTTTTTTCCAGAATGAGCTGGTCATCACATCCTATCCAAAGCCGATGTAATCTAGCGACGGTCTAACGAGAAGTATTTCCAACGGGCAACGCAATTGAAGATAAACCGCCACTTTCAGTGGAAGATCATTTTCTGCGACAAAAAACATGCGTCCTTAGCATTTGACAAACTTCATAAAAGTGCGGTTTGTGATTCGGAGTTGATTGCTTTGGTGAGGGCTTTGGTGAGGTGCGTGGAAAACAGTTGTTGTGCTAGGACAACTTGTTTCCTGCAAATGAAACAGTACTTGATGCTTATTTTTATGGAAAGGAGTAATTCGATTCTGATATCGCGAAAAAATGCTTTCGAAGAAAAATAAGTGATGAAGTATTCCAAAGAAGTTGGCGCCAGATGCGATTTTGCTTGCCTTCGCTTAATAATCCAGGTAGACGGATCATCGCCAAATAATGAAAATGCAGAAAAAAAGGCTCCGTTTTAATTAACCCGACTGCCTGCAGATATTGAAATATTGAATTCGAAGCACCGATCGGTGTAGAATGCGTGCAGATTTTCGCGATTTTGAATGTGCGCAATTTCTTCAACATTTGATGCACAAAGGTGAAGTGTCGTGTGTATGGTCAGCGACGCGCATTTGTCATCAACCGACATCGATGATTTGTACCGTAGAGTATGGACTGCTACCTACAACGATGTTTTATTATTATGTCAACTGATAACATAGAGTATGAGTGAAAGAATATGTGCACAATGAAGCATCATCTGTTTAACTAGACGGTCCATCCCTACAAATATTTTCGAAAGGTTCGTTGTCGCACGTTCATTCAATACGTTATAAATCGACCGTGACGATGCTGCGGAAGAAAGTGCAGCTGTCATCTGTCATCTGCGAAACTGAATGGGCCGGAAATACGCACATTCAGATAGACAGATATTTAGTTATATTGAAAGAAGATGTTGACGTATCGTGTTATGCGAATGTAAATTTATGAAGATAACTGTTAACTACTAAATGTAAATAACTGTTAACTAAATTAAAGACATGGTGCGTACCTTGGGCAATTTCTTGCAAAGTTCCGATCATTGAAATCAATTCGACCGTAACATCGCGCAATATTTCAACAGATGCTGGCGCAATGAAATATCGAACCTTTTATTGTTGTTTTTCGCGTCTTTTTGCAACAGTTTTCCTCAATTTGCGCTGAGGAACAGTTAACGGTATTAATGATTGAATGTTTCGACATGAAACGCCTTACAAAAGACTTAGCAAAGTGACGTGTAAATTAATTTTGTGCTAACTGAGAGAAATAGAAAAACATATGAAGAAAATGGAAGCGATGTGTGGTGTTGTATTTATCAATAACGCGGTGAAGCTATCAAGCAAATGAAAAATACGGAAATACAAAGCAAGATCAAATGCATTAATTACATTCAAATCGAACGAAGCCTGAAGGGAAAGGAAGTAAATCATTGCTTCCTGATGGGCGAGCAATTGCATATCTCTGAAATTTCGAGTGAGGTGCTCTTCGCCTAAGGATACATTTATAGAAAGCGTGAACAATTAAACTTTATATCCAATAGGCTAAAATTGGAAATATTTTACTGGGCTATAACATTCGACTGCAAGAGGTTGGCGTTCGAGAAGCCCGAAGGAAAGGCTGTTAGTTTTCCTGCCTTATGGGGGTGTAAAGTTTTCAGCGATTTAGAAATTCATAGCCAACAAGCTGAAGCGTTTTGTTCTCCGCAGAGTTATTCAACTCCTATTGAAATTGTAAAAAGCCGCATGCGTGACACACTGATTATAATTTGCATCTGCAAATTTACAGCCACATTTGCAGTGGGTACTAACCCTGACAGACCCCTCATGCCTACCTCCCTCCCTTACCGAAATCAGATCAAAGCCATATATTTATTGCCGCATTAGTTTTGGGAATTC
This sequence comes from Ascaris suum, assembly GCA_013433145.1. NCBI lineage: Eukaryota > Metazoa > Nematoda > Chromadorea > Rhabditida > Ascarididae > Ascaris > Ascaris suum. The sequence goes on from CM024175.1 coordinate 5,327,844, forward strand.
ACAAAACAGAATATTTCAGGACTCTTACATGCTGCAGCCATGATTTCTTTGTCGCTGCAACGTGCTAAAAATTGTCAGAGACTGATTTGCTTCTGAATTGCCCAGGGCGCCTTATTTTCCATGCACCTAACTATCGCACTTTGCTAACTCGCAGTACATGCTGTCAGGTAATATAGGTTCGGCTTAATTCCTACGTCGATTACAGATCAAAAATATTCGACGAGGGCAAAAAATCTCTGGAAATCATTTTGAACAAGGCATAAGAAACACTTATGTGAAGCGTGAAGGAGGGTGCTGCTCCTGAGCGGCATCGCAGCGGCTTAATAGTCACTTATAGTCTAACATACGTTATTACCTAAAAGGAAATCAGCAATAAATCACGTCGACATGTCATACTGTCGTCTTAAAAAAATCAAGTTGTGATAAGCAAACAAATTAATGGAAGCATAAAATAAAACGTGCACGAGAAGCATTAAAGACTGAAAGACTGCAGTTGGAGTTTTTGGGAAGGAAATTCCGACAGAAGCAAACGTCATCAATACTTATTCGAAATAGTACTAGTCGATATATGCTCGGCTAATTAGCGCTTTCACTGCGCGGGTTTTGAAGACCTTTTATGTGCTCGGCAACGTAGTAACTGAAAAAATTTTTCATCGGAGACTTACGTTAGAAATAACTCTCCTTCTCCAACATCACCTAATTAATCATCTCCACGAGAACAACAACAAGCATAGTTTTTGTATTTTTGAGCTGCTATGCTACTCTGCCTTTCAATGATAATTGTCTGTTTGATGTGCTTTCTTATACTTCAGCTGTCTAACTCCTGGAGTTGCACTGATTTACTTTTTAGAGAGTCTTCTTTGTCGATACGGCTTCATATCTACCGAGCAACGATTAAATGTTTTCCTGATTTTTTCTCTCCTGCATTATTTCACTGTGCTGCAGGAATTGCATTCGTTTGTTAATGCGGCGTCATATTTGTTTATGCCTTACCAAATTCCTCGCTTCCTATTCAGTAGTTTCAAACCTGCAAGCAACGAAAGCGGATTTGTAAAGTTCAGTGAATGCGTTCTAAACAATGGTTGAAATATCCGCCTTTAATTTCATTCTGTCTTTCACTTATGTCAGCTGTTGTTAGATCCAAGGTGCTGCCTAATGTGTCAGTAACTTTGGTTGATAAACATTCGAACATGACTCGGGAAAGAATTCCTAGCTTGAAGATTTGTCCAGACGACCGACCATGTATGGAACCGCATTATCTAATGATTAGTGGGAGGTTCGTCAAGAGTGATGAATGGTAAAAAGCTCAAGCTGAATGTTTGTTTGAATGTGCAACAAATGAAGCGGCCCATGGCGCAAGCTTTAATTACATGCGCGAATGGATTTGCATAAAGGTTCGCAGCCACCGATTCGCCTTCATAGTTGCTGCACAGCATGGTGCTTTGCCTTGGAGGAAACTCAATGATTGTTAGAAAGCCTAAACACCTATATTCGCCACCCAACGCAACTAACCGATGACTACAACACTAATAAAATATCCAAGCAGTTGGTTTGCAGTTACACACGCACATGCACCTGGCAATTACCATTAGATAGCAATTTCTATTAGATAATTTAAGCTTGAGATCATAGCAGTTGCTTTTAGCGCTCCATTGCTAGTGCTGTGCATGGATAACTCATTTTCTTTTCCATAGATGCGCTTCTATGCTGTATTAAAATGACATTTTACCTCTTTGTGACAGTAGTGTGCTAAATTTTCAGTGAGCGTGATAATAATTGTGCGCAGGAGGTAAAATATTTTCCTTGTCTTTTCTTACAACTTATGCTTCTTCGTCATGGTTGATGAAAAGGGCACATTGAGCAGAGGTTGCAAAGGAAAGAGACCGGAGAGATCAAAACCCGGTGAGTTCGTTTCAAGTTGCCTTTAACGATAATGCACCTATGAGCGTATTCAATGGCAAAACATGACGTCGGTACGGGCTATAACATTCATAGACGGGTGGTTCCTTCACAAATGTAAACAGTTATTACGCAGCACAGGTTCAGGCGTCAGGTACCAAAGCTTTTCACAACGAACTAAATTCGTGACGATCTTTACAATAAATTCATTGAAATTGAAGTATGTCATTTATGGTATGTTGAAGCATTTATCGATATTCGACAGTGGTCATATACGACGCATTCGGGTCCGCAGCACCAAATACGGTTCACTACAACAAGGCAAAGCCGTAGGGAATCCCATTTTTCAACTCTCTTCCGAAGGTTTTAGCAACCGACATTGTTGTACTCCTGCCGTGTGGCCGAGAAGAGACGAGGCGAGTGGAATCAAAGTTCACAGGAGCCACCCCACCACGTAATTGAACACAACAAGAGGTGCCAAAAACCACTGGTATCACTGGGTATTCACGTACCACGGCTGACGGGTTTGAAATACGCAGCTACAGAAGTAGAGAAACAGCGAAATCACCGAGGTCGATCTATGCAAAACTGAGTTGTAGCGCGGTCGTTCACAACAACAGACATATTCGAAATTTGCTTGGTTCAATGAAATTTTGGGAAGTTCACGTGCTTATATATATATATATATATATATATATATATATATATATATATATATATATATATATATATATATATATATATATATATATATATATATATATATATATATATATATATATATATATATATGTGAAATGCGACGCATGGAGTCGTAATCTGACTAGGACTATACTGTTATCGATAGTGAAAGATTCGATTAGAAGGTAGTGCAGTGCCAAGAATTTTCAATCCCTCTTTTTCTTCCATTTTTTGCTTGAAAAGTATCAACTAGAAATCAGTTTGATACTTGATTGCGAGCACATTAAATGACCTCGTCAAAGATATTTCCAACGTTGGTCTTGCTAAGCAATATTCGTTATATCCCTTCTTAGTTGCTTCGCCCTAATGCCAACATAATGAGACACGCAGATATATGAGATGGATGCTTTCATGCAGATGTATTCGAAATTCATGCATGTGTGAAATGATAATTTTTTCTATGGAGAGCAAAAATTTTAATTCCATAGAAATGCGTCGTTATTTGGAAGAAAAAGTTCTAAATCAGTCAGTAAATATGAGAATTCATCAGTGAGGTATTGCTGCTCTTCATCCAACAAATCAAGAATCGCTGTGGAAAATCATTCAACAAGGAACAACGATCGATGTTAGTTTCTGCTGGTTAATTTCGTAAAGTTATCGAAGTCGAATGAAAGCCACAAACGATTCGGCGAAATGCATATGAATATGTGTGAAATCGAGTAAGTTGCATCCGTTCCTGGTAAACTTCAAAGCAAAAGTGAAATGAATAGATAAACAGAAAATGAAGCAAGGATACATGAAGTAGTGGATGTATTTTTGTCTCATTGCAAACTGCTACCGCTCCGATATTTTTGGGAACTTTAGATAGCGTGCAAAATTGCAACAGAACCTATCAATAACCTTATGGGCACTTAAAAGGTAGCGGCTGCACACTCACTGCGACTTATGTGTTCACTGAACGAAATGACAGACGTTTGCTCAACATGTGGGGAGAAGGTTTTGATCTCTTCATAGCTTCAGAGTGAAACTTATAGACAACACGGTGTCTTAGGAGGTAAGCAGCACCTTCACTGGGAGGTAAGCAGCAAACGGCAGATAACCGTTTGATAAGAAAGCAGGCATGCGTCACGGAACACCACTATATCATCCTCAGTCACACCGCAGCGTCGATAACATCCTTCACTAGTTATGCTGCAGCGCATAAGACCGGAAATTAGGCACGTTTATAATGAACAAACAACTTTTGACAGGAAGCTGTTGAGATGACCTTTTTCACAATGGAGTAGGAAGATGTGGGAAGCCGACAATTCCTTGTTAGCGCGAACATCCTCTGGAGGCAATGGAAAATGTCTTCAGTTATCGACAAATAAAGTGCTACAAGAATAACTCTCCTTGACTGCAACGTCACCAACAAATTGATTAAAATAAGGCTGCCCTATGATCGAATTTCTCCTTGCGAGTGCCCTGTCATTCAAGCTGCCCGTTCTAGTTGTATTACTTGCGCACTGTTGAAGCTCCAGTTGCCCCCGACTTAATTCATATTTGCCACTACGCTCTTCGCAAATGCTACCGCGTGCAACTATCTGTATAGCACGGTGGGATGTTGTTGCAAAGGCGCCCATTGTTTACAGCCAGCATCCGCAGTTATAAGCCAAGCCCTTCCATCTCCTTTGCATGAAATTGTATATATAGGCAAAATTAGTTTCTTATGCTTCATTACGTTACTAGGCCCGGGATCGCACACCTCACATTAATGGCCACTGAGGACTTAAGGAGCTCAGCCCTGTAAACAAAGGTGGAACATCAAAATACGATTATGATGAAGGAATCTCAAAATCTCTTAAATACAACAGTTTCACCTTTTCGTTTCACTGCTAATATGACATGATTGTTGTTATGTGAACTAAAGTTTTCTACTACGTTCACTGGGAAACCAGTAAATCACTCCGACTTGCTCCAGGCGACGAAACATACCAAACAGATGGTGCACCAAACGTCTTTTGCATAACAGAAAAAATGCAGAGATAATATGATGGATATCCTCCGACGCTACGACGGTTTAAAAAAAGCTCATCTTAGTTAGCGGTAGAGTAAACGAGCCATCTGGCCATCTATGTTCAAAACAAACCAAGATTTGATAGATAAACAGTAACTTTTTCGATAATTCTCTACGCAGAACATCTGCAGATGAAACAGGGTTAATAATTGGTGGTTGTAAATGCAAAGCTGAATCGCACATGCGACGCAAGAAATTTTGCTATGTTCGGCGACTCGGTGTGCTTCTCTCACATTAGCAGAAATCCAGCACGATCCTCTCTTCGTTTGCTACTAAGATGTGAACAGGTTGCATCCGGAAAAAGCCATTTGAACAGAGGCAGTTCATCGAGTTCATTCGACCTAGATGAATACCTCCTACTCCAAAAAGAATTATATATTCGCATCAAATTAGATAACATGATGACCATTTCACTGACCACAAGCAAATCGTCGCGCTAATTAAGGAATATCTGTAGAAGCGCAGCCAAAGCGGCATCTAAATCACCATCTCGTAAAAGCATTCAGCGTTGCATTCATGAAACAGCACCAGCAACGAGTCATTAAATCGCCTTTGGCGTCATTTGTGGATGAGTGCATCAAATTTAAATAGAAAGCACTTAGGCGAAATTGAGCCATACACAGTATTCACACAACCACAAATTCATTCCACTATTTATCTGACATCACTGTTTTATCCATGCTAGTATTGTGAAGCTTCCTAAGAGAAATAATGAGAATTGATCCATTAAAAAAACTTGTGTTGCAAAAACACTGGATATCGCATCCAATATTCCCTATTATGAGGCTAAAAAGTGGTAGGGACAGAAGCATGGTGACAAGTATGTGATCAACATGAATCTACCGAAGGAAACTAACCAGATATTTTTTGGGAATGACGCTTCAGCATAGACTGCTCCATCATGGACCTCTCTCTTTACCGTTGGAAATTTTGCCTACCAACATTGGTTTGTCGATTTGATCCGATGAGTAGAACTCAACCAAGTGATCAGGTCTTGCAAGGTACTAACGTAAGCAAATGGCAATTTCAAGGAATGACGCGTGATGAAATCAAAGCATAGCTGTGTCAGAAAAGTCCATTTGCTTTCATGCTGTATTTGAATTCGTATTCTCAGAAGCGATTGAATGTGGAAATCGGAACATAACCTCAGCTTTCAATGTGACCACATCAAATTACAAATTCATTCTTAGCTATTGAAATTCAGTCGAAATTTATACTTCACTGGGTGATACTTTCGAACACACAGCAGTTATCACTAATCTGCCATCCACAGCGCAATGTATGGAGTTATAAGATAGCGTCAATGCTGCAAAGTGATCAATAAGCTGTTTGCTGGGAGAGGAATTGAAATAGTTCGTTCTATGCAACTCGATTAAAGAATTGACTTTTTTTAAAAACAATCAAATTTCAGGAGGGCTACTTGATCTGCTGTATAACGAAACGACTGGATGTTTCTATGTCATAATCAGAAATTATGGCAGAGACTTATCAAGGGGTCTTTCCTCTTCGGTGATATATAGCTCACGGTCAAAGATCTCAACATATTGGAGAGCTAAAGAACGTTTATCGAATAATAGAAGCACAATCAAATGCACTCGATTTTTGCTGGAAGGTTACACTAACGAAACGTTTGTTTACGCTCAATGTTCATGTCTAAAGTGGCACCGCAAAACACCGCTATTCATTATAGAATACAATGGCGCATGCGAATTAATCACTGAAATGAATTGATTAACATTAAGCAGAATTGAATTAATAAATCGCTTATCACATGCAATACTCAGCTGAAAACCTCAAAGAAGAGAAATTTCAGTGATAATACTGGCAAATCGAGAGAACAATTCTAAAATAATTTCGGGTCTAGAGCAATTTTTTTCGGATCTTTATTTATTCTTGCTGTTGTGACTGCAATATCGTAGTTCAATGAAAGCAAGAGAAATTTCGTAGTAAAAAAATGACAGAAAGACTGGAGAGGTACATACGAAATATCAATCAGAGGAGGCTGAGTGTTGTGACGCGCTCATAAAAAGCTGCATCGCAAATGGAACGTGGATGAAAAGATGCCGGATGGTTCATGGTAATAGACAACCTTTCGGCCTGAGTGAATCTTTTCTATAGTTGATTCGGAATGCTTGCAATTCTGACGGAAAACTGTTGAACTTATCGTTCAGTGTGCAGGTAGAAACGGCAAATGCAAATCTTATAACCTTCGCTGCGCTGGCGCAGAAAATGTGGATGTGTTGCCATGGAATGCCAAAGTCTATTGACAATCTTATAAGAAAAAGCAATATCGAATTTAGCGATGATATGCGAGCAACTATAAACGACTACCTATAGGCGACGTACAATTTCTATATTCTATGGTTCTATATCTTTTTATTTTCATTTGCAATCAGCTGGATAAGTTCTATAATGTAAAAGATTCTGTAACCTCAGCTATGAGGTCTAAAAGTGATTTTGAGACAAGTGACATGGTTGAACTGTTTTTGAACTTATTGAATAAACTGAGAGCGGAGAATGCTGAGCGATAGAACGCCAAGGAACATGCAAGAACGGTAGCAACACAAAGTGAAAACAAATAATATAATGAATGCAACACAAATATGCAATAAACGTAGTACACAACTGAAAACAACATAAATATTTCAGGTGAAAGCTGCCAAAAGTGCATATGCCCTTTAGAAGTGATGAGAAGACTTGCGCACAAAAGTCGAATATCATCATTTGCTGCGGTTAAAAGCTTGTCGCCTAGTGCAATGACATTGTGCCCAATGTTGATATGCGCGACGTGACATTAATATTACGAAATGACAAAGCTACGATTTTTTGGAGCATTCAGCGAAAACGTCGAAGTGTTTTTTTTTTTCAACGTGTGCCAATCGAGAGTCTAGGCCTACACTGAGTGCATAATTTTTAAATTGTCTGCAAATAGTTGTGAACATCGAATGATGTTTTTTTTAGCAAAGACGGTTCCTTGTGATCTCCCACCATTACATAATCTATAGAAGGGGAACTTTCAAAACCTATAGAAGAGGAAGCTTCAACCTTAACAACCGATTAGACAGAAAACGCTTCAGCCATATAAATAACTACCAAAGCGTGCTGTAGGCATTGAATTCTTTTTAGGACGATTGCAAGACGAAATGCTTCTGTAATCCGTACACTTTCATTTGTACAGCTATCTATACAGGAACCTTTATGACGGCCCTTTATGAATATGACACACCGCACAATAGGTATAGTACTCAGAATTCTCTCTCATTTCGTAACGGAATTTTGTGACAACACGAGGTCTTCCTATTAGAGGTCCTCACAACTTAACTAGAGCGTACAAATTAGCGTATTAGCTTTGATTGAGGTGCTGGAAATTGCACACTTATCAGTAAGAAAGGATTTACTTCATCGTTACCCATACCCGATTGCCCTCCACATCCTTCAAACAAAATATCCTTATTTTACTGTGAAAGAACAAGGAATACGCGTCCGACAAAATAAATATCCAAAGAAACGACAAGAACATCTGTAGCCATAAGCAGGTCACGCAGCCATGCGTTTAAATCCCAAGAGAAGAGGAAAAGAATAGCGAAGATGATAAAGAATGAAGGAATGTTGGTGCAGAAATGAATATACGAAAATGAGGTGGACAGAATTATAGATAAAACCACTGCTGGTGGTACCGTAGCCGCATGCCTTCCGCGCACGGTATACCTCGAGTCTCCGTTACTTCAAGCCTTATGTTTTCCACAGAACACTGCAAGTTTCGTTTGCTGTTTTATAACTCTGGTTCGCTGCGCCCTTTTCTTAAAGCGCAGTATTATGCAGAAAGAAGCGGAATAAAGACGGCATACATTTGCACTCGCTCTGAATCCGGTCCAACACAAAAAGCTTGAGTCTAAAAAGAGTCCCACTTGGATCCTCACCTGACATCCTTCGTTGAATGAAGAACCGAACAGTCATCGCAACTGCAGAAGATCAGAATAAGTAGTATCCATGAATTTTTACCATATGCCAGGACTGCCGAAGGTGTAAATTAGGAATTCTCCTCTACAAACAGTGGTTGGCGCGCATATTAAGTGGTGTTTCTTAAACGCATGACCGATCGTGACACCTCTTCTTCATTCCTATTTCAAAGGGATACGAAGCTACTGTTCGCTGGCGCAGCTATATAAGGAGCAGAGAAATCGAGAATTTCGGCAGAATAAGCCGAAACCTCATAGAAAGGAGCAAAATAACTTTATTTTTGGATGGCGAGATTAGTCGATGGGATCGTTTTCGATGAATCGGAAAGATGCCGGAAAAAAATCAAGGATTCAAAGAAAAACATTAAAATTTGATATAAACAGAAAACTAGCTCTGCCCGAGATCTCTTACAATCCGACACACCTGTTGCAATAGAGCAGTCATTAGCTAGCGAAATGGATAGATAGTGTACATTATGCTAAAACTTGTTCTAGAAAGAGAAGCAGCTTCTTTCTACACATTGGTTAGAACTGACAACAGAGATAGCTGCTTGAAAACACGATTCTTTAAGCGAGCGTTTTCTCGTCACGAAGTATAATACTTAGCTGTATTAAAGAGACAGCTTGCTACAGTCTGCTAAATGCTAAGTGCACTTAGCTGCATCAAACAGTTGAATGGAGCGCTTTGGTTTAACTTGTGCAGTGCTAAATCATTCTTGGTTTTGTTAGAATGAAAAAGTAGTGGATCGCTTAAATATATGTTAAATATAGGAAGAATGCACTTACTAATATAAATAAGTTCATTACTAGCAGCAATAATAAAAGGTATGTTTTAAGTGAACTGTTGCAGTGGTTGCGTGGCGTTATTATCTCACGCAGTCTCTGTCCCCGTGCGTACACGTCATAGCGATTGTCGGCATTCAATCTCCGCCTCTATAGCAAGCATATCGGCTTAGAATATTTAGCATTTTAATTGTTGACTAGGAAAATTTGTGAAGTGAGGGTACTCATGCAGCTCATTGATATAGCCTAGTAATGTCCTGTTACCTTTTAGGCAAAAATTTTACGTCCAACACAGATAAATAATTCAGCTATAAGATTAAAACATCTTTGAAGCTTGCATGATTATGTTCGGTGTACTACATGAAAGGATGAAAGCGATTCGTTTTCATTGCAGAAACGTCCCGAAGTAAAAGGATGTTATGATGCAGCTGTATTCATGGGGCAACATCAAGAAACATTTCATTAGTAATTCATACACTGCATGGATTGTATGCTTGTGTACTCATCAGCTGTTAACAAGCAGTTATGAATTACTGATTGCCAGAAGTGCGTCACACGTCGCCTCACTGCTGCCCAATGCAGAGGTCACTTTGCCAGCAGTTCTGCAGAAAATCCCAGCGGCGACATTGGGATACATGCGAACCAGTTTTTCTGAACTTATGCAGATGTTGCAGCTCATTCTGCGCCCTATGTTAGCAATATAACTTTTGTGGGATCACTAACATAAGAATGCATAGCTGATAAATCTGGGAAGCTCCAATAAAGTATGCAAGCAGCTGTTAATTTTATTCTGCAAAAAGATTTCTACAGCAAATGGTAACAATTTTCGGACTTGAGACAATGTTTCGTTTGCGAAAACTACTTTGCCTCATAAAACAAGTTGAGAAGAGCACTTTCCAAAAAAGTGTAAGATTGAAGCTAGCAAATCGTCCTCAACATGACGATAACAAATACATCGCAGTTTAATGGTCAGAGAATTATGTTCCACCTAACATGCAGATAGAAGATTGAACATTACCTTAGGGGGTTTCATCGTGCATACGCACCAAAAAGCTCATCGAGGATGCTTATATGGACACCTTGCTTAATTACGATGAAGCAACTGACCTAGTCTAAAACCCGTGATGAGATGAAATGGTTTATGGAGCAGCGGTGAAAAAGGGTAAAGAAGCATCCAAAGTGCTAACTCGAGATTGCTGCAAGATGCTTGGTTTGCCGACAATGCAGAAATATTTCTCATCTTTACGATGATTTGGATGCTGAGAGCAAAATTCGAGGAGCGGATAGAAATGTTTCAGACTAGGTTCATTATCGTTGCAAAATCTGACTACAGGCCGACCAAACCGAAAATGAGGAGTGGAGAAACCCAAACATAACATTGAATGAGTTCATTGTCCGCACTTGAAGGTATTTTGTGGTGCGTACGAGAGTGCTGAATGTTAGGAAGGAGTCGTAATGCGTTTGCCCGGAAGGCAATTACACGTGAAAATCGATGCTGTTTTGAGATGCGTTGAGAGCGGAGTGTCAGAGTTGTGTGCAACGAGCGGCTCTAATTAAGTAAGTTGAGTAATGTTCACGCCACTTCGTTTACATCCGAGCACAAGCGCCTCCAATTTGATATCACTCTCATTACCGATGCAGCAGTCACAACGAGGCCACCTCACGATATTGGTGGATGAAATGAACCTAACTTTGCAGAATTATCCGCCACTTAGAAACCGCAGCCGTAGGTCTCTTATAAATCATTTTCCACCAACCTTCTTCATCTTTGCAACTGAATCGACCACCTCACAATTTTTAAGCAAAGAAAGCGCGTTTTTGGGAAGTTCTTGATGAAAAACTCATGACGCGCCTTGTCTGCGCCCATATGTGTATCCATGTACTGCCTACAACCCGGAAATTATACCCCAGGAACCAAATTCCACTTCATGGACCATCAAGTATATTGATGCTACCCTCTATTTCCTTAGCGTGTGCTGCACCATACCATACTGCACTTAATGTTGCGTTCCGCAATACTGTATAACTCAGGCAGATCAACAACTGTTGCTACAGGCGACTGATAGGAAAATTTTACGACCGAGTGAGGAAAACGAGCTGAAAAAAAAAACGGCAATTTAATTCTGCTGCAGCTCCATATACACCATTACCTAGCGCCTTTCAGCAGCAGAAAGCGAGAAGGAGTCGCCAAAAACAACCGAAAGCTGCTCATATTGATAAGGTCTGTAAATAGATGGCATGGACATAGAGGCAGCAGAGAATAACGTTTCAGTGTGATGAAACTTGTCGAAGTGGGTCCATCCGATCGCTGATGACCGTACTATAGAATGAAAGCGATGCGAGTGTGACTACCAAAAGTATATCAATTACTGCTGATCAAGGCCCACCAATAAGTTAAAAAAAATAAAAGCAAGAGGATATTATATGAGGTAAATATTTGTTGTTGGCGACACGGCTCGATCGACTTAATCAAAGGCGTTACACCAGCTTGATATATCCTTTCAAAGTTTTCCTAATCACTTTTATATCTCATGGCAAATAGTTCCACCGAAATAAATCAAAACTCTTCACTGTGTAAACGGAAGATGAAGTCAAAAAGCAAGGGAATCAGTCGATGAGTGCACGAAAAAGCGAAAGTACAGGAAATCAGCTTAGAGAGGTGAAAAAAAATGAACACAAAGGAGGGAGGAACGCAAAGAAAGTAATTGCAACCTCATGACATAAAAATGCACCAAAGCATGATAGCCTATGCACTTTTGTATTCTGCTCAACTACAAGTTGTCTATGAATGTCGAAATATGCAGAATAATGCTTTCGTGGTGGGGGTGATTCAGTCACTTGGGAAGACTAAGAATGGCTCACGTTTTTGCTGACCACATCGACGTAAAGTGACCATCCGATTTGAGGAAAAAGAATGGTAATTGTTTGGCACGTTTAGATGATCATAACTTCGCTTAAGTATAGGAGATGATCAGAAAAATATGTTATATCCACGAATTAAATTTCGTTCCTTTGACTTCAGCGCTTCCCCAACTGATTCGTATAGAGAGGTATATCTTGCAAACGAGAATTTATAAAAACGCATAATCATACTTCATTCATTATGAATGAAAAATTTTGAGTGAGAGGTCAAGGAACCACTGGAAAGACTAATCAACACGCCGATACCTAAGTACTTCGTGAAAACAACTGTGCAAAATAGACTAAATGGCGTCAACGCGTGTATCAAGTACGTCTATCTGCTCGGTGGTTTCAATTCACGATAGCGTGAATGCTGTTGCATGAAATTTGATTAACATATTATGGGCTTTAGGGTGGCGTATTATTTCCATTTTCGCTGCGATTGTTCATCTGCGCAAATTAATGGCATTTAAATGTACCATAAACCTATGAGCTAATTTCTTTTTATATCTTATGTCTCAGCAGTTTCTTGCATAAGCATTCATAGAGTTGCTCAGTGAGATTAATTGAGGCATATCGAGCATTTATTTTTTCTAGTTATTGATGCGAACAACTGACTCAGTGGGCGGAAATATGAAGATCTCATATTCTGTTTGCCGGCTAAGTGGTGTGCCGTCGCTTGCTTCTATAGCCTTATCTGAATAAACCTTTCAAGCGCAAGAAAACGTTGTTGAGAATAATGTAGTGACCAGGTCGACTGAACAAATCTGTGGACAATAATTTCATTAGAATTAAAACAAGTTAAGCTTTGAATGGAGACTCATGCGAGTATTGCGAATGGTTTCATTGCTCGCCAAACATTTAAAAGGCATCGAGAAATTTCCAGCGCTGTAGATTGTATGTTTCATAAGTTGGAAGCATTAATGGATAGCAGATAGATGCAGGCGCACATGGTTCCACATCCACATGATAAAGACTGCATTGATGTAATTTCCTGCAAAGTCTATCGAAAGCACACAAAAACCTCTAAAGGTTTTGTAGGCAGTTTTGTTCCGGTTGGCTACCTTCATTTCTCATCAGAAAGTAGTCGGAAATTTGCGTCTCTATGCATCGCAAAATTTCATATAATTCATTTCTCGCAGTATTAGCGTTTACTTCGCACCAGCCTTCCGTGCCCTCGGTGACTTATATAGTCGCCGATGTTTTTTGTTTGTTTTAACTGCCTCCCCTCCACCCGCGTCCTCTCCCCCCCCCCCCCCCTTCCTAATGCCACTTCCATGGTTTATTCATTTGAAATATTTTCAGGAAAGAGAATCGTTCATGAAATTTCACTGTAGACCAGCGATCTGTCCGTGCATCCTTTTTGACTCATGAATCAGACACGCTGTCCGAACCAGCCCTCTCCTATACCCCTCAACAAGGAGCGATGGGACGGAAAACTCCGAGTCTTTCCCACATTTTTCCAAACTTCAGTTCCCGAGCAGTGTTATCTTAGTGCCATATTTGGACGTATGTATACGTGCCTATTTATCCGGTAATACTAAGGCGGGAGTCGTAGGACTAGCCCAGCAAAGTCTGGAAGGTATAACACACACCTCAGAATCACCATCGACACCTTCTCTGAAGTCGATTCGTCAATTTTGAAAGGATTCATAGATATTTGCGGATATAAAAATTCGTCCGAAACGATTATGAACATCTAATGGGGCGGAAAATTTGTTTGCAGTTATAACGGCGGCACTGCGGTTTTGCACCTGATGAATTGCAGAAAAAAAACAGCTTTATTAGAGGAACTGCGCACGAAGCTGAAACAAATTAAACGAGAATATACCGTAGGCTTATTTTTCGCTTCCCAGAAACTTAGGGAAACTTTTTAGCCAGATGGTCGGCGCTTGAAAGCGCATATCGTAGAGGCACCTTTGACGCAATTTTCCACTTGCGTGAAAAGTAAGTCGCAATCGGAAGACGCTAATTGAGTGCTGGAAACGTGAAAAAATTTCGTGATGCTAAGGTCACCAACGATTCAGAAAATCTCAGGGTTCAAAATTGAAAATTTTAACACTTTCAGCAAACCTCGTGGGGACTAGCTAGACAAAAATTTTCGCATAAATCATTCCGCGGAAATTAGAGGGGGTATATGTATGGTTGTCACGAATCAAAGGGCACAATCTCAAGGACTGGGGGGGGGGGGGGTAGATATCGCGAGGATGATAAAATAAGTTCTGCAGTTACTTTCTGCATAATGCTACTTTCTGCAGTTCAGCAACGTTTGGAACAATTCACTCCAGCCAGCACATCACAACAAAGCTGTGATGATTACGAGTCTCGAGTCAATCTTGGGAAAGCGTTACTTCTTCAGTGCTACCTTGCTACCTGGGGAATTTCACGACGCGCCCACCTTGGCATCCCCACGGCAGCCGACATAAGTGCAAAGTTCTAGAAATGATGAAGTTGACAAAACAAACAAAATCTTGCCTTAAAAGGCCTCCTGCATTCCAAATGTAGCGATTCTCAGAACTGAAGTTCACTTCATATTCTTCGTCGCATCAAGCCTCCGATGAAGCGTTTGAGTTTTGAGGGAAAGTAAAAACGATGAAGACTTCATTGCGTGAATAAGTGAACTCAGTGCGGCTATAAATTTGAGCTTGATTAAACTGTCAGGAACGTGATAATTACGTCATGTTTAATTTCACAGGTGTCACTCACGTCACTTCATGAATCCTTAACACTTGGGAGCAATTCCATTGAGTGGGAGGACCGCGACGCAATTGCTCAAGGATCGGTCGAGTGGCATAAGCGATCCACATGCATTCTTTGCCCTCATTCGATTAGACAGCAAAATTTCCCTTGCAACGCTGTTTCTAAAAACCATAAGGTTGTTATGGGAGCATAAATCTAGGCGTTCACATACATCACTTTGTGAAAGTGGAATTCTGATGGGGCAAACGCGATGTGCATTTGAATTCGTTCCTGCATTTGCCTCTACCTTACGTCTGCCCGAGTTGGGCTTACTTGGTAGCAGAAAACACAGGGGGAGGATAGGGAAGAGGAGGGGAGTGAACCTAATCCCCGTGTCCGATCTCCTTGATAGCCATGCTCGCCCTCAAGCTTGCAGATTATTAACTTACGTAATGAAAGTCCACGGGACGCATAGCAGTGTCCTCTTCTAGGGACACTCGAAATATACTATAACAAAGTTTGGAGAATCCGGCCGTAAGCTCAGCACCCATGGCACCTACTTAAAAGCTGTTTATGATTAGTCAGAGGACATTCACCTACCAAATTTCCTTGAAATATTCATGAGTGGGGCTCACATTTAAGGCCTGCACTAAGTAGTATCGCTCGTATGCCCTATAAAGGCGTTGGACGATTTCCTTTTTTTTTTTTTTTGAAACAGGAGAGCACGAAAATATGAAAAGTGAGTTGAACAGGACCTAGAGATAGCGTTCTTTCTTCGTTGTCATCTATGAGCCCTTCTCTGCTCGCTGTCTTTTCGAGCGCTGCGTTGTACACAACAGAATTAATGTTTGAGCATGTCGCTCCTTTGAACATTGCGATTGCGTACCCGAAGCAACATTTATCCAATAGAGAGCATAGCAATACCTTCAATAAATCCATCTCGATTCATAGTCACTAAGCAGAATCTACGTCGGATCAGCTGTCTGAATAGTAATAGCAATTTCTCGAAATCTGGAGCTACGCTTGTTGCTCTAGGAAATTTCTATGCTACCTGAAAAGTTCTCATCGATAAAGGTATCATCAAATTATGGTTGCTTGGGGTGAACTTTTTGCACAAGTTTTATAGGATGAGTGAATTCAGCTGAACTGAGAATGTTTTGTAGAGCACGTTTTTTTTTTATTATTAGCTGACAGACTGCCAAAGTGATTGTTCTCATGATCGGAAATGCAAGGAAATGCATAGTGACAGACGTTGCTTTTTTGTTTCATTTTTTTCCGTTTTCCGCTCTTTTTTTGCATTTCTCCAAGAGAAGTTTTGCATTCGACTGTTTCAAAAACGACAAAACGCTCTCAACGCTCTTTAACGGGTGATTCTCTTCATCGTATTTGGTCCGATTTACATTTCCCGATTTATTTAATCGTACAACGTTAAAGCATATCTAAAATACCTTCGCGACGAAAATAAAGGTCCGAGAATAACTCACCAGGCTATTTGAAAGTTTCAAAGGCAACGCAAAATCGACGTCCTTGCATAGTGCAGCCATTCAAGAAGCGGAACATCTCGTAAACTTGGTTTGTACATTATGCACTTTCGCAACGACAAATTCTCGGAAACATAAGACGTAAACGTGAAATGTTGCACATTTCAGTCGAACCGACCGACCGTACAATCCTTTGTACAGAACGTTTTCCAGTCTTCCACGACTGCGTATAACACGCGACAATTTTGATGGAAGGCAGGACACGTCTGTTCGCAACATGCGAGTTTTCCTACGGTATATTTAAGTACAGTTAAGTGCGCATAAACACCTCAGGCGCGTTAGGATGAACTTCAAGCCTTTCGTAGAATGTCCCACGAAGTGGCCTTGTTTACGCGGATCAAACACCAATGCCCTAGTTCTGGCAGCCTTTGATTTGAAACTGCGACATGTTAACATCCAGGCGCATGTGCATGGTCTATCCATAACTCAACAAGGTTCTCAACAGTGATATGCGGCACCTATTAGACAAATGGTATAAGAGATACTGCATCTGTTTAGTCGCACACTCGAAGCAGCGAATAAAACGCCTAGCAAATCGTTTCGTGTGAAGCTGAAAAAGTTCATAGGGGGTTTGAAAGCACCTCTTCTTTCAGCAGGTGAGAAAGCATGCCAGAGGAGAGATGCTATTAATATACAGGCAAAATCCCGCATATCAAAAAATTTCGTAAATTGCCGATAAACGATCAAGCGTGCTGAATAAATTGTTTACTTTCCGATCTCGTTCACGTGAGTTCTTTTGCGCAAATTTCGCGTGATTTTTACATTGAACAGTAATCAGCTGAAAAGTTGGCGAGTACTCGTTTTGTGATGTTGATCGGAAAACTTCACGAGACAGAAATATGACGGCGCAAGAGCACGTCGACATTCATGACGTCATCATAATAGAATTTGCAAATGTACGATTGCAAAAACAAGTGAAAATTCAGTGCCTACAGCATTTAAAAAAAAAACACTTCGTAATGGAAACATACAAAGAAGAGATGAGATTGATGAAAAAATCATGCCATGATGAAAGAGCGTTTTTTCGAGGGGAATTTTTTCCACGAAATGTCAAACGATAGAGGGAATGATGGAGTTCGGAATATGATAGTCGAGTTCAGTTATGCATTTCAGTGATTCAACGACATTACCGCACTGAATTAGCAGTTCTAACGATTTGAGAAGTTTGAAACTTATTGAGCTACTCTCGAGAAAGCGATTACAAAAATTGCTGGAAGCTTAGAGTAGCATAATCACTCTTCAGCCATAGTTCACGTAATCAATGGAAAATTAGTTTCATTTCATCGGATCGGGAGCCTCAAAAACGTCACATGACTCAAGAATCGGACAACGTCAACAAGAGACTACGATGCACGCACAATTCCATTTTCATTTAGCATGAACGATTCGCTGTGATGGGCGTTACCTCCTCAGAGGCACTTCTTTAAATGAATACTTGCTCAGTGAAACCAATTTTAATAAGGGGTGAAGAAGACCTGACTTCTTCCGTTACTGCCCTCGTAAGCAAGCCCATCGGGTAGCAGTGGTGACGTAGACTACCATCAAGGTACTGCTATATGTTTTGCTTGTCAGCGGTTCCGATGCAAGGCATCGCTTAACCCTCACCCGTACAAAGCGGGCCAACAATCCCCTGTCTTCCGCCGGCCTCTCTTAACAAGAAATTGAAAAACACGTTTTACGACAACTACGGAGAAAAAGCCTATGCGAGAGTTTAAAGAAGAGATGTTGTATTCTGCAGGAACTGCAAAATACGACTTGTCGTTGAAAGAATGCGGTCTTCCTTCAACTGTCACAGTCTCGCTAACGTCACTGCCTCTCTGGTGAATGTGTTTCAGCGAAGACAGCGTAACTGAGCCAGACAACACTGACAATGACAACTGATTAATTAATGAGAGGCATCGCATTAGAAACACTGTAACGGTTATTTTCAAGTATATTATGGGAATCGAACCTAAAAGAGGCAAATGAACTCATTTGTCCGAGCGCTAAAAATCCATCGGCAGGAGAATTAGATCGGCGCTTTTTTCACATCGCAAGTGGGAATTTACGCGAGTCTACACCTCGACAACAACTTTTTCTACGAGATCATAGTTATGTTGCAGATAATCCTCAAGTGCAAATGTTCTCCAAACTCTAACCTGTAACGTTCACCAAATTTTCTCCACTTCAGACTGCTCAACGAAGTGTTCTGAAATACGCACTTATGATGAAGAAATGCCAGTTGCGTTTCCCAAGCACGGAAAGGATGCAGGTACATGGCATAGTATGGCTTCTGATGAATTCTCCTTTATGCCTAACATGATGCTTAATACAGGTGCACGAATAATAACGAGGACTGCGAGGGAGCTTCCATGTAAAAGGTTGTAGTTGGCGACAAAAATTTCGAAAACGAAGAACACCATCCTTGCCAAGAATATTTCGAGAAACATCTCCGACAATGTGATTCATAGTATCTTCGTGATCCCTGCCATGATGCCAGTCCTAAAACCTTCATGGCCATCCTAGTTCAAGGAGTGGTATAGGCTGGGGAATTCACTGAATTCTAGTTGCTGAAGGCTGGACGTCCAGTGAGTGTACGAATTAAACGCCGCTGCAAAATCGAGAACAATGAGAGGAAAGATGAAAAGAGTTATAACTAGAGGAGAAGCTTGGAATGCAGTTATAACTTCCTATTTGTATGCAATGCAAAATGGGTTGTACTTCACTATCAACCTACACGCATTGAATTGCATCGTTCTCGGCGGCTTCCACTTAGGGCATCACCCGACGGTTTCGTCACTATTCTCTGTCCGATGAAACGTTTAAACTTGCGCAAAAATTTTGCAGTACACAAATCTTCGGCAGATTGTCATCATTTAGCAATCTGTATTGTCGAAACAAATGAAGATTATAACCAGAAAGAGTTTATCATTAAAGCGAATACCAATCTGGGATGGAAGCTGAGGAAGCAATGAGTGCAAGTAATGCGTTCCTCACAAACGTTAACCAATGGGTTTACCAACACTGAGTAGAGCAAGGAGCATTTTTTTACAGCTGAGAAAAGTGTCTTGTGAATAAAATATAGTGCGCGGTAAGCAACACACTTATGTGCGGACACCTTTCTCAGGACACCCTCTGAGCATGAAAGGAGCACATAACTGCCGCCCGACTGCGCTTGAGCAGTGCTTTTTGCACGTCTCACAAAGAAAGCACTTGTCGTCTAGTGACGACGCAATTTGCTCTCATTTTTCTACATAATTTAGATCACTCCGCTTTTTGTTCTCATCTACGCATGAGCAACATTTTCGGTCGTTCAAAATTCTTCTAGACCGTTCTTACTATCCGTCACTATCAAATGAAAGATCGACTCGCATAGCACGGGCACAAATCTTAGCACCTTTAAATGTCGTTAACTCCGTTTGAAGATAACGAATCAGCATGAAATGCTCTATCGGAAACCCTCCTATGATATGCACTAGACCCGTCTGATATTGTCATTGCAGCTTCGTTGGTCAGCGATTCGAAAATTTCAGAAGGAGAAACGAGTAGACAGACAAATAGATATTTGAATGCACGACGTCGCTATAATGCACTTTTGCAAAGGAAATTAACCCGAGCGCCTAACATGACAACTTTGCGCACATGTGCACATGTGAAGCAGCTGCGAAAGAAAAGAGATTTATTCGCCATTTTGGTGTGATAATTTGTTATCTCGAAGTTCTTTGTGTACCGATATCATTCGCTGAGTTGTGCTTCGGCTTCTTGAAAACTGAGAGCCCGCTCGTAGCAATCATGCCGTTCTTATTCAGATGCCGCACTACGAAGTCAAATAGAAGCAGCCACAACGAAGCTCATTTCTGTTTCTAATGTCAACATGGAAAATTGGAAAATTCTCCACTCCGAGTCGTTATTATTTCTGCCTTCCTTCATCACTGATCTAACCAGATTTTTAAAATAGATCAAAAGTCGCATCATCCGCGTTGAATATAAGCATAACTGTATTTCATCGACAGCCTTATCGATTTCTCTTCAATCATTATATGAGCATAACAAAGATTTTACAATGGTTCAAATAATGCCTAGACGAACGAACGTAAAATTTTTTTCAGTCTTAAGTCTTGAGTCTGTTCGCAACTTTGAACAAGTGGATTCAACTATACAGTCATAAATGTTGTGCAATCATAATGAAATGCAATTGGCACTGAGCTTGGACAGAAAATCAGATGCACAAAACTGCTTAAATCGCTTGAAGAACACGATTACCTTATTAGACAAGGGAACTGAGCTTCAGCGGTTAAAAATAGCTAGTCTGCTGTGACCAAGAAGCATAAGCCACAGTACACACTAGTGTACTGCATGTAGCAAAATCAGTCCGTAATCAAAGACGTATAACCGTTTCCACATATTCGGAAGCTCATTTTCTGACGTGAGCGTATGTTTTAGATGCAAAGCTCCAGAAAATCTTCCATCCATCCTCGAAAACGGAAAACTGTCGGCGCCTTCATCAATCACTGACTTACCTGTGCCTACTTTGACACGCTAATTATAAGCGCTGCTGTCAAATCGTTTAAAAAGAAGCCAGACAGCGCAATCATATTTGTTTGCATGCTTGAAAAAAGGGGCATGCGAAACGAAAACGACTGAATTCAGCATGCACCAAAACGTTGAGAACGGATGCCATATGCGCTCGTATGAACGACTCAATCTGCAAATTCTCACTGAGCTAGATTGCTACTCGATGTGGAAGACAGTTTGAAAACACTGTTTTCTCGGCGAAAAGAATGGCATTCAACGATGGAAGCCAAAGTTGGTGTGGAAAATGTCGCAAAGATGAGTTCTACGTGTTAGTCACACGCACGACTGACGATAACTGCCGTAATAATTGCATGACCGCTACAAGTTCGAAGAAAACTTAATAAGACCTCGATGTGTGTTGGGAATTCTGAAAGCATACGGGCACGAGTAATAGAAAATTAAATCAGGAACGGATACGAAGTAAAATTTGCTAAGTACTTTCGCGATGGAATTATCATGTATGATACTATCCACGCTTCCTCTAATGTATTCATTATTCCGTACTTTTTGGCATCTCCAAAATTTGAACAGTTATGATCGCTTTCCGCATTTACATGTAATCGTATGAACATTTTTCATGTGCAGCAAGTAGATTTCGTCGGAAAGCACAAAAGCGAAGTAATAGAAATCGACCCAATGATCACCTCTCACGCAGGCGTTCAAGTTGTTAAGTCAATTTTGTGGTTAGCTATGCATAAATTAACCCGACGAAAATACATGCATTCTACGATCGCGCATTTAGCCGTTCAAAGCGTTTAGATTGTAAATGATAAGCTCATTACAGAACATTTGTACGGAAGCAGTAATATGCAAAAATATGGTCATATAAATCTGTATGCATTATTTCTTGACGACATTTCCTGAAACTAGCGGATCTGGCAAATGGAAAGAACAGCTACATATCCTTGGAGCTTCTCTTATAAACTTCCACGTTTGTTTCCTCCCACGTTGGTACATAGATCACAAATTTCTGAAGGAATGTTTTGTGTATGTAGATTAGACTTCGACTGATTCATTTATCGAAAGCAATAGGAAGCAACGGAAAGGAGTTTTAGTTTATTATGAGCAAGTGGTGCAGCGCATCCGACGAGTTGGGAGCGATATTTGCCTTTGTGTCATGCTCATCCAACCTATACGCTTCTCAGTTTATCAATAAATAACAGAATAGACGAATGAATCATTCATATTGTGAAAAACTTCGTGGAATAAATCTTTTGTTGAAATCTTTTGGGAAAATTCTTTCTGCAGCGGATTCGTATTTCTTTATCGCATCTGATGTGAAACAAAATTCCAACCCCGTGTGAAGTATATATGAACTCTGCGCACATAAAGACGTCCTTAACTCACTTTCAAACGGATCGATCAGTGAGTAAATCCTGAATTGACAGATCGTCCTATTGCATGCATCATAATCATCGTACTTCAACTTCATTTTACTTCAGTGGTTGCGGAAGTGAAGCCGTTTAACAATTTGAGACTTACATGATGCATAAGCGCAGACGCCCTACCGCCTTAATGCAGTTTTGCAAATCAAATTTGCAAAGACTCAGACATCTACGATAATAATAAACACCGCCTGAAATGGCGCACTCGGCGCAGTAAGCCAACATTCGGTCTGTTTGTCAACGTGATGAGCCAGTGTTTTTAATGGCTCATATTTGCAGCGATATTGTTTGCAACGCTACACGTTGCACTGTGTGCATTGCCGCAAGCAACGAACATTTAATCATCATCCACGCATCGCGAATTGCACTGCATAATCTGTAAAAACAAAGAAAAAATTCATCTTTGCAGCAATACTTCTTAATAGTTTGCTTATAGTCGTAAAGACAAATTGTCATTTCATAATGAGATAAAGTTTTTTTTGCAAGATCCTGAAATAGAATAATCGGAACCTAGGCATGCCTATTAGCCATCACATCTATGAACTTCTTGGCGAAGAAGAACTGGAGAAAGAAATTAGTAAAAATGGGACATTTCTTGAAGATCAACTTAGCGCGGATCAAGCAGTTTATCGCTAAATAAATCAGAAGTTGTGTAGTTCATTCGTGAAGCACTGCAATTACGAATCTTTCATAGGACGAAATTTACATTTCGAAAACAACAATCTCGTTCCACTTCAATGATAATGCAAATGCAGTTCACCCGCCAAAAAATTCATTTCGAAATATTCGATGAAAGCGACTGAAAAAAAACTTACTTACTTACTTAATGATCAAAAGTGGAAAGTAATATTAGTATCTAATGGGCGGTGTGGTTCACTGAATTCAACGAAAGGTATATAGGAGGATAATGGAAGAAAGGGTTTTTCGTGGTGCAGTCACTTTCACAACATACGCGCTAAATTGCTTGCATGTTCCATTATATTATTGCTTTCAACAATGAGGTCACTGCTGCACCAAGCATAACGTCTATCTGTAAAAAAGATAACATGCACCGCTCCAAAGTGCTTTGTGAAATAAACGAAATGCTGGTAGAAATACACTGTGGTACTCTCATTTCTTCTCGATTATGCCTAGAGAAAGTTTGCATAGTACTAGTGAATCCTTCATGAAGTGCGTGCTGGCTTGAATTTTAGAAACAAGCTGTTACTAGGCAAAACACAATAACTTCATGATCGGCGTGTTGTGAGTAAGCGTGGCCCTGATGTATGAGACTTCCAGCAAATTCTTCTAACAACTCTTAATGCACATATGCATTTATTTATCAAGTACTGGAATGATGAACAAAAGCAAATAATTAAATCTTACACAGAGGTAATATTAAAGCCAATATCTACGCAAATCAAATTCTATGATAAAGAGAGAACAGCAGATCAAAAGTGAAAGAAAACGCATTTAGAAGCAAAAAAACATCCAAATGAGGAAAGAATATCTATCAGCGTGCACTTTAGGAGGCGGAAGATGAATTGAGCGATTAAATGAAAAATCTAGTCTAGATTCGTCGTAAGATGCTAATTTGCTACTTCAGTATTCAAATGAACCTGTGTAGCACAAGATCGCCTCCCTCATATTTCAATATGAGTTGCCCACAATTCTTACTTGGCGTTGCAATAAGTTGACGGTCAAAGCTGGCACACTTCCGCCTATGAAAATCGAAGACCCTGCGTTTTTCTATTCTCGTCATCACTTTTTTTCTTGCAAATCTGCTTTCAACTCCACTGTTCGCAAATGTTTCCTTCTTTTCAACTACTTTCTTTCAAGTTTACGACGCGTTGTTCTTGGATAAATTTTTATGGCGAAGGAAACACGAACGAATGTCATGCAATATTTCCATAACCTTATATCATTATATCAGAAATTCTTCTCAATTCTGAGGATTTTCAAGCTGAGGTTGCATGTACTGCTGTTCTTAGAACGCAACGATGCAGTAACCATTCAGCGAAAAAGATGAAACACTAATCACGATTAACGTAGAAAGTTCCAAAATGGTTCCTTTTTTCTAGCGACTCCTATTGCTGCTCCTACAATATTGCCATGAAGTATTCAACGTTTTACTTTCCACGCGTGAAGCACATCCGATGTCAGTATGAAGTCGAAGGAGGGCGGAAGAAAGGAAGTGGAATCGAAAAAAATCAGCAGACCTGACTTTCCTCTGAGGAGCCTTCTTGCCCCCTTTGCAACTTCTTTCATATTGCGATAATGACACTAGCAGCACAGCAAGCGCCAAGAGATGCAGGGGAAGTGAACTGCGATGAATTCAGATATTCAGTGCATTCGACGAGCAATAGAAAAAGAAGGATTTAATGTCTCATCACTAATTTCCAATGCATTTTTTTAAAAGAGGCTACAGAATGTTTCCTCGCTCGCGATGCTCACGTATAAGTTTAGAACATTGCATTGCTGAGCTGAAAAGTGCCCCAGAACCTCGCGATCGTGATATTTGCATATAAGGTGAATACTGCAGAAGTGCTCGAATTAACGGGTGCTTTTGTTTCCTATCACTTCCGTCAATTTTTTCAAAGCGTCTTCAGCGAAATATGAAACAAGTCTTGAATGCACTTATAATTTTCAGAGCGCATGTAAGGACAGCCTACTTGCAGAACGTTACTCGTACAAAAATCTGATGCTCGGAGCAGTTTGTCAAATTTTTCTCAGAAGTATGCCAATATGAGTTCTTGTAGTCTGACGAAACCTGTTTCTACTGAGTACGTAATTTTTTAGGCAAGAAGTTGGGGACATCCGTAAGGAAGTTTTAAGGAAGCTGTGGATCCCCTGAGATGACATATTCCACTGTTCATTGATCTTTCAACAGTTGAAGTCACGTCGGTTTGAGTAGTCATAAATCGTATCGTAGAGTTTATTCATTAAAAGTCATTGAAGTGTTTGAAGCATTCGGTTTGTACTCTTACTCCACGAGAAAGGCTGATGAACCGTCTGAAGCAGCAAAGAAATTGGCTGCAATCTTATATATTTGCAGATAAGGGCAATAATCATGTGCCGACTTCAAATGTTTGCAATTATTAAAAACAATGGAAACAAAAGTGAATTTGTTGAAAACGGAAAATTTGCAAAGTTTTCATTGCGATATAGAAGGCACGAAATTTATCTATCTCTCATGAAAAGTTGAAAGCGGAGAATTTTTTCGATGCCTGCATATGACGGAAAAAATTTCCGTTGCATCCAGTGCATCGCTCGCTTATCTCTGTACTCACCCGGCGTTGTTTTTTTTTTGTCTCTGGCTGCCACAAAAGCTCGAGAGCCTTTATGGTCTTCTTTTTGAGGCACCCGTAGAAAATGTGCAGCGAGAAAGATTTCAATTTTCAAGAAAGCCTTTCAATTTTCAGCAATTTTTTATCTGAGTGATGAATCCGCTGAAGAGAAAATCGCCGACGATATAGAAGTAGAGGGTCACATCTGCCTTCTAATGAGGAGCTTCTCGGCATCCAGGATGTATAACAACACACCTATATGCTATAGGGAAAAGTCGAAGCGGACTGAGCGAAAAAGCTATCGAACTCTCATTCCTGTGGAGGAAGATCTTTGAAATGCAGTGCAGAATGAAAGCGTTCCTTTTCTCGGTCAGCAGATTTGACTGATGTATGAGAGCGCCAGAAAAGAAGGGTATTAAAATACAGATGAGAGAAACTTTCAAGTGGGCGAACAACTTTGGTCGGAGGAATATGGGAAAACGCCGGCTGAAATGCGTGAAGAAATCATTGGTGCATTTCAAGAAATTGAGTGGATTAGTCATTTGGTTGACAAAATATTGCTAACAGGTGCTTCAGACATCTTTCATGCAAATAAATGAAATATTAAAGAGCTTCTGTCCAGTTGAAAGTCCAAAGAAGATGCAAATGAGAACGATAGAAATTTCCGAAAAAAGAAGACGACAGATATCAGCAGTTATTCATTTCAATAATAGAGAGCGTTGCACGGCCATAATTTCCCAATTAAAATCCAAACGCGCAAATTCATGAGGTTTGGCTGGAAAATTTAGTTGCTCATTCAGCAAGAAACTCAAATGATTCGAAGTGGTGAAAATTTTTGGTTTGGTTCGATTCCTTTGCAGGATCATTATAACTAAATATATTTGTGATAGTTCAGGTGAAATCACATCGCTTTATGCAACACTATATAGAAACGGCTTACATCCGAAATCTCATCGCAATTCAAGTATAGCATCGAAAAGATGCCTACTTTTACTGCATCATAGTTTACTATTGTGGCGTCGTGCTTCTTGTCACGAACCCTCCTTAAATTGCATACTCCCGGAATTGGGTCTTTTTTATTGTTGGTGGACTTATGATCATGTACAAGAGGTAAAATGTTCAGAAAAGCATCATTACAGTCTGCTGCAAAAAATTCCTAGGGCTCTTTTGCTTCACTCTACGCATTATAGCTATATTTGCAGCGGTCTACACTTCCAAAGGGCTGTAAAAAGTTCGACTTCTTTAGGGAATGGCTCCAACATTTTTCACTAAGCTAAGAAAATCGCACTCAGAAAATGACACCACGCATTTTTTGTGACATATCAGCGGGTGCTCGTTTTTCAACTTTGTCAGTTTTGGGGATAGCAAGTGAAAATCTTCTACAAACAATTCGCATCTATGGTAGATCTACGGAACAGCCAAAGAAATAGGAACATCATAAGAAAGTATTACTGCTTCTACTTCTAACAGTACTGTCATTGGAGCATTTCTTTTTGCACTAACATGCATTCGAGGACGTACAATGACTTCATAGCCATCAGTAAAAGGGCATTGTGATCTTACTTTATGTTGAGTGCTCAAGGTTGGCCAATCCTAGGATCAGTTTGCTATTATGGACCTACCTTGCGTATGATTAGTTTCCGTGGTTGTGCGCACAATGCATCCAATATGCAATCTTCTTAGCTTTGGTACAGCATCATAAGGTGTGATTCTCTTTAAGCGCAAAGATGGAATATATGGCAAAATGCTTCCATAAGAAAAGTGCATGAATACGGACGCACAATTACTAAAAAATGCGAGGAGGTTTGTCACTGCACTAAGCCCACCTGAAGGGAATGAAAAGAAATGAAGTGGAGAAAGGGCGGTTTTCGAATCTTTCAGAACCCTTCGCAAACCAGTGGTCGTGAGCAAGAAACTTTGAAGTCAAATAGGTCATCCTCTGTGTGGCTATCACAAGATGTGGAACAACGTGTTATTCAGTGAGCTGTAGAAGTGATATCGCAGTGCGACGAGTAGTGCAAAATTATGATGAAGAAGGTATAATGAATTGTAAAGGATCGAAGCTTCTTGTCAATGGTGATTTTTGAAACGCCAATGATAATGAACAATGAACGAAAGTGAATCAACAAAAACTTTAAAATGCAATAATTGGATGAGAATGTTATCGGGGATAATCGGTTAAGCCCACCAATAGCTTGGGCTCAAAATGGAAGAGACGAAACAATAACAAGGAAGAAACACATTTCACTTAAGCTCTATAACTTACCAAAAGCAATTGGAGGGAGAGCAAAGGCCAATTCATATATTAAAAGAGGCCGCATATCATATAGCATCCAGGAAAATACGGGTTAATTATTTCCATTGAGCAAGTATGCATGGAAGCTGAGAAAAGCAATGAAAAAGTGGCGCAGTGCATGTGAAAGTTTATGCAAAAACGACCATATTCATCCATATTCATCCCTTTTGAAAATTGCCATACATATGAATAGGAGTGAGGAGGCTGTATGTGTTCAGGGGTGCCGTGTAAAACACGGCCATTGCAAGCTAGCTGTTGAACAGGCGCTTTCCACCAACCGGCTTATCAACTAAAGGGTGCAGCATGCATGATCCAAACCTGCGTTGATGCGATTCATAAGGGGTAGCTTGAGGCGAAAAGAAGGTTACCGTAGAGAGGTGGAGATAAATGAAGCAGTCGTGCGGGTCACAATTTACATAACACGTTTTGATGTCGCTAAATATTGCGCTTTCTTAGGAAATAAAATGTCGTACTGAATAAGAAACTTCCAACTTTTACACAACATTACGCTTGAAACAACTATTTTCGCGTTTTGCGCTTTCATATGTTCATATTGGTCGACTAATGCGGCTAGTATGGAGGCAAGTGATATGGTACAAGGGCCACAAACATCTTTGTGCGTTAGTGACGCAAGCACGCTTTAAACGCACTTATTCGAGGATGTCAGTCCATCAGAGAAAGAAAAAACAAGTACTCACAGTGGCGGAAGACAGTGTATTTGTGTGACGCGTCCGTCACCAAGTATTGATTACGGGCTCGATGAAAGAAATTAAAGACATGTGGATGGACAGGCGTATGACTACTGCGTGCCCGTATGCATTCGAAAGCTCTCGCTGATAGCTTGACAGCTGGCAGCTCCACCTAATTTCCGCAGCCATACGCCCTGTTGTATTCCGCGCATCTGCAGACGCAACTGATTCCGTCATCGCTTTGGGACAGTCGTATTTTACAAATGAGCGATAATTATGACAGTGATTGCATCGATGATAAATCGAGAGAAAATTCGTTGGCTAATAAACTGTGCCCAAAATAAGCGTGCTCAAGGTTCAGCGATATTTAGGTTCCCCACCCCCCCCCCCCCCGGCTTCCTAATGACCTCCTTGAAGGATTGATAGTGCTTCGGAAATTTTAGTGCTGCCCCCATTCCATGATTTCCAATAAATTATTGATTCATACCACTGCGGAAGTGAATATCGCATTTAGAAATGATGAGTTCGGTACAACTTTATGAATAGGGCAACACCGCTATCGTTATAGCTATTTGATCGCAAATATGAATGATTGGAGACAACGAGTGGTGATTAAAAGTTCCTACAGAAATGTTTCTGTTTCTGGTATACATGCACTGAGCATCTACGGTGTTGGAACCTGGTCACTGTCACCGCATTTTTTGAGATGATGAGGGAAAAGTAATTTCGAGAAGACCTGAGGCTCAGGGAATGAAAGAATGTTCCAACATTGAACTGCCTTTCGTGCTTGCAGACACTGCACGTCCACGATTACAGTCCGATTTCAGAGGGCTGCAATCACATGAAACATCCTTCTGGGCATCAGCGATGATACTGAGTGCAAAGCATTTATATTGGTGTGAACTTCAGAACCATTTAGGGAATCAGAAAAGTCGGAAGAACAATGAAAATGTTGTTTTGTATGCTTTTCAGAGGTAAGTCACTTGGGATATTGCGAGCACATGACAGGCTGTGAATTAGAATATCGGCAATTTTATGTCAAAGGTGCGTAAACACAACGCCGGTCTCCGTCTTATGCGAACAAAATCGCATGATATTATGCGTTGAGAGCCATGTAATACGATCCGATTTCCCCTTAGGAGATCATTTTCTCTGAAGGCCATCAAGGTGAACTTTTGCGAAATTAAAATCTTTTTGGATTCAATGGTGCTGTTATTGCAGCACCACATCTGATAGGATCATCCATATGGTTTGCACTATTTGTGTTTTTCTTCCACGGTGCATATGATCGATAGCCGGTTGCACGTAAGAGATGAGATGTGGAATTTTATCAAGTCTCAAATAGAGTATAAACACGAAAATAACATCACTCCTGTGACAATGCTCCTGCCCTTTAGATGGCGTTGAAACATTGCTACTCGTTGCCTGCACTATTGCAGGCGTTAACTGTGCATATATGCATATGCAGCGTACTTGCGGATGTTGGTCTGCGTGTGCAGTTTTTTACATTATTGTGTAAACGGAGCCCAGATCAAATCACAGTTGACCTACTAACTTCAAAGGGAATCACGAGAGCTTAAAAGTGACTAAAGACTCGCCCAATTTGTATAAGCAGTGGGGTAGGAAAGAAAAGATATTTGCTGAAGTTTTCTGTGGGCGTTCGAGTGCTAATACCTCCTCATCAGGGGTGCTTCGTTGCCTATGCGAATACTGAAACTGGCTGGCCACATCAACGAAATTTTAAGGACGGGAAGTTTGATGCATATACAAGTGACTTCTTCGCGTCATTTATTCGCTGTGAAAGAAGCTGGCAGAAAAGAACCGCGAAAACGACTTTCTTGCAAACCTTTTCACTTTGTCTAGTTTTAATTTTGGCGCAT
Organism: Ascaris suum; assembly: GCA_013433145.1. Lineage (NCBI taxonomy): Eukaryota > Metazoa > Nematoda > Chromadorea > Rhabditida > Ascarididae > Ascaris > Ascaris suum. Next base: position 5,358,413 of record CM024175.1, read on the forward strand.
AACTCCTATAATGAGCGTGTATTTTCTCCGCTAATAAATGACTGCTGCCTGCAAAATTTGCACTTTAAAGGGGTAGGTGGCATAAAATTCGCATAAAAACGATTTTTGCACTTTCGCATGAATTATATTTTGTGATGGTCGGCTTGAAAAAAATAGTCGATAAGTTGCGTGTGTCGTTCTAGTGATGTGTTTGCAAGCTTCTACTGCAAAAGGACCGCTTGCAGACATCTCGATGTTCATCATGATCCATATGAAGCGATCAAAGAATGTTCCTGTATAAAACTAATTTCGGATTTTATATGGAAAAGTGAATGAAATAGACGCGATAAATTTCTTTTGTATGCATAGACGTTTTATTTATTTCGTTCGCAGGTTTACACTACTTGAGAGGCCGACAGTAGAAAATCCGCAAAGACTTGGTATCAGAATGATGTGCTTCAGAAAAAAAATTGAAAGAAAGGCCCCTGCAAATTTGCAGAAAAGGTCTATTTACTCTCTACCGTGGTGTTGAACTGTTCGATCTGACGTAGACGAAATTCGATTGGGATCGCCTTTATCCAGCACCACATTGATGCGGAGTCGCTCAAAATCCTATATTCCTGGTAGCTGGTAATCAAGTTATTTGTGGAATCGATTTCGAACACGAACCGCATACCAATCCACTCCAAATAACCTCTACGTTCCACATAAACTGCGTAATCGTTCGCGATATTTAAGAGATTCTCTGGTTCCATTCACCTCCCATATATTTCATTTGGTACCCTATCCGCTCGGAGCTCATAAAACTCGCTTTTGCACATCGAAGTACCCATCAATTGCTGTTTTCACTTTCACCTCTTACTTCATTCTCACGGAACATTTGGAAAATGACATGCTTAACTGCTGCTGTATAAGAATGGGAGAGAAGATTGGCACCCAACCATCGTTGATCAAGAAGTCGGAGTATCAATGATCGCAATTAAGTAGTGGCTAACTTCTCCTTCATCGAAAAGAGTCCTCCCGAGGTACCTTCGTAAAGTTGTATGCGGTTTCTGCTAGAGCTTTCAAACATTTTTGTGCCATATTGTTTGCGCCACAAAAGAAGTCAATCTGAGGATTGCTAAACGGCATTTCGGCTGATGCTGAAATTCGAAAGCCGCAATAATTATTCCATTAAACTCAAAAGCCATAAACGACGCATTAGGTGGGACATTTTCGCAAAGTTCGAAAACTGATTTCCTCTGGAAGGTCATTTGCAGCGATAAGAAAAATATTAGGCCGTACCGCAGCCTTCTGTCAGTTTAGAAAGGACTGAAAAAATGACATTAGCAAAAGATGACTGTAAAATCTCCAAGCCTTTAAAATTTACAATAAGTAGCTCGATCCGTAAGGGTCAGCCCCTTTGCCTCATCTAGTTCGCCCTGGTCTCCCTGAAATCCGCACGACCTCATTCCGCCCTAAGACCAGTCTAGAAGGTGAAATGAATACATGAGCATATCAATTCTTTGTACATCCCCTAGCTTCTGCCTCAGACTAGGCTCACAAGACACATCGGGTAGACTTATGATTTGCCCGCGTCCTCTTGACCTTCCTTTACTGGCCCTGCATGAACTACAACCGACTGGCCTACCTTACAGACTATCAGTCTCACAATTTCCGATGCACCAGTGTAAGAGCTCACTCAGATGGAAATGGAAGGGCCAAATCCTTAATTAAAGACTGACTAAAATCCTTGAAACAATCAAAAGGGCAACTTCATCTGGAGAAACGAATGAGGATGGAAACAAGCGGTTGACATCCTGCGATCAGTTGCGCCACAATTGGATAAGAAAATTACAATTCAAGGATACTAGCAATGAGTTGGATGCATTTTTACACACTTTCAGGTTAGATGGATTTCACTGTCTGCAAAGAGTAGCAACCAGGAATGAAATTTGGAGGTTTTGTTGGAAAAGGTTTTTGATAGAGTTTTGAGCAAGAAAATGCCCTGTATGTGAGCGAATTGAAAGAATTTGTGGCAGTACTTCCTTAACAAAAAGGGGTTGATCCGTTGTCTGGGCATAATTTTAGGTCAAACCATGAAGACTAAATTTGCGCCAGAAACAAAAAGTGACAGAAATTTGCAAGTTACGTTTATTTAGAGTGAGAGATAAATTGCGCAGCAAACTTCACATGACAAAAAGAAACGCAGTGAATTAACCTCATTAACACGATGAAAGCGAACGCGTTGAACAGCAAAAGAAAATTGCTGGGACTATAAAATACATATAACACCATTGATCAAATCAGTAACTAAACACGCTCGCCTGTCTTGTGAAAACTATTAGTTTGAAGCAAACTTAAGGCAATGAAGGCAATAAAATATTGCAAGTGGAGGATCTCAAATTGTTTCCCACGACGACTTCTCCTAACTTCGAACACACCAACATTTAAAGGTAATACTGAAACCATGCTCTTATCTCCGTGCACCGCACAATGAATCTATGACAGTAAACGGCAAGAAATTTTGAAACACAACGCAGTAACACTGTATTGGTTGAATCGATTATCACTAGCATTCGGTGTATGATCAAAGCTTTTTAAATACAAGAAATTGAGAAAAGAAACTGCTTGAAGTGATCAGCTTGAAGTTCTCTGAGGATAGTATAAAGCCAATAAGAGAGCAACTAATTAACACGCAGAATACCACATAAGCAGAATGGATAAGTTTGAGCGGATGGAAAGAAATATCAGTGTGCCACACCTTGGAATCATTCCAGAGATTGCACAGCGTTTTGCAGAGGAGCAAAATGAACATCGCTGGTGCACAATTTTCGGCATTACTTAGATACTTACGCTAATATTATTCGGTATTCCACAACATAAGTCAATGGAAAGCAGCCGATGTATGCCATGAAAATGTTTTGGAACTTGGAAAGGACATTGAGGCTCTTTAGACGAGATTCGTACACGAAAAAATCCAAGAAAAAAGACCAAGCAACACACCGGATATTCACACTGCAGATATTGAGGCATGAAAAATTAAAAAATGCACAAAGAAAGTAGTCCGAACACTTTAACGTCAATAGCAAGCACTTACTACCTATTTAATAGTAGCATGGGCAAAGAAAGACATAGGAGGGAACTACACAGCAGGTACTCAACAGAAACAATGGCAAGCGATCCGTTCAGTACCGACATAGATACATGTACCAGAGAAAGTCGCGGATTAGTTTATGGGGCGAATTCGCAGTAAATCAGATCAACTTTGAAGCTTGATAAAGTGACAACTTTGAAGTGATAAAAAAGGCGAATGCATGAAGACCGCAAGTATACTGGATACGGCAAGTGTTCAACGCTGCGATCTATCGTTTCCATAGCAGATGCTCACAACAAATCCGCAGTTTGCAAATAATCTGAAATGAACGCAATTTCCGCAGTTCATTTAAATTAGTCCTATAGCCTTTAAAAGATCATTTGTATTTCCGATTGGCACTCTTTTAAATCTGAGATTAAATGCTAGAAATTCTTCAGAGAACAATATCACCTGCCGATATCTAAAGGAATACTGAAGTGGTAGATGAAAAACCAGACGAAAGGACAATATACATGGGAAATGTTTTTATATAAAGGGCATGCGTCACTGAATATCACACGAAAATGGTTTCCAAATCGAATTTCATCTGTTCTCGCTAATGAGCAGTCGGTTCGAGCTCCTACAGCAAATCGTTTCAGTCTCAAACCACTTCACAACAAACTTCAAATAATACAACGAATTGCCTATTAGGACAATTTTAGTTGTGAAGCAGATTCTCCATAGAAATCAAGCTAAGCTTTAAACTCTTCCCGAAGAACGTTACTAGTCAAATTCTTTTGTGTAAAATTATTCACTAACAGTGCAGAAAACATCACATGGTTTGGACTGCATGGCGCCTTAAATCGAACTCGAAATCGGCCTTTCACCAGACCTTTTTCTCCCCCTGTCAATATTCTAGTTCGTAAACGATCGAAATCATAATCAGCGGCACAGAATTAGGAGAATATACCATGGTACAGGGTGTGAAATACAGTAATAAAGGGTAAATGAATTGCGAGGCAATAAAAGAGGAAGAAGAGGATTACTAAGCAAAAACGAAATGAAGCAAAGGAAATGTTTTATAAAAATCTGCAGATAGAAAGTGCTGGAGCAATTGGCAGCAATCGTCTTTCCTTGACAGAATTGTTCCAAGGCTGTCGCTTTGAGCTGCGATAGTGAAGCTCTACGAAGTACTGCATATCTACAGGATTAACGCCTGTCAACATATCACTAGGAACGGTCACTTACCGTTGCAGTAGGACGGCTGAACATTGGCCACTTCACTCCACAGGTGCAGAAGTGGGGACCCACCATACGACCAAAGAGTAGAACGAACTGCGGTTGCAGTGCGCAAAACTACCAGAAAAGCGCAAAAACCCATGGGCACTCGAAGTAAATGAAAAATGAAGGAAATAAGGAATATAAAATGTAATAATAATGCTCGGAAGCACTGCATTTGTTTTATTGGCAACCAATAACTAAGCTGCCGAATACGTCGAATAGAGAAATTGAACGCTTCGAGTGAAATGATTCTGCGACTGTTGTGTACACGAATCTATATATATATATATATATATATATATATATATATATATATATATATATATATATATATATATATATATATATATATATATATATATATATATATATATATATATATATATATATATAGTCAAGCTTTGTAAGCACAAACTTGCAAAGATGCATGAAAGTCCGACAGGTAAACTTGAATAAAATGCAAGAAAAATGGCTGTTGAAATGACAGCTAGCTATGCATGAAAGAAGAAATTAGAGCATAAATTAAACGTGACCTTTAACAATAAGAAGTTTCTGGGATTCAAAACGGAGCTTTACAAGATGCGAAAAGTCAGTGCACTTTTTCAACATGCAAACGTATTGACGTAGATGCCGGCTTAGCATACTCGAAGCTTGAGTTTCATGGAACTTGACCACGACTTGCGATGGAAGCATTCACCACATCGAGGTGTCAGCTTTCCTCGGGATGGGATGAACAATTCGGAGCAGGCAGGCATTTAGAAGCAGTTAAGTTGTACCAAACGGAATATAGATATGGTTTCCTACACAAGCAGCTGCAAATGCTTCAGCTCGCCCGATCCATATATCTACGGCTTAAAATGCTGTTACTGCCAACCCGGAAGGAGTTTCTGCTCTAGGTTACATCAAGACGAATGGATCGACGATGTTAGTCATCCACAGATAGGTGACGACACAGCAAAAGTCATCTTCCCCATGGAAGCTTTTTGCCTAGATGAAAAGGATATTGCAACGCTTCATTTGCATTCACCTAAATTTCACCGACTCAAAAGTGGCACCTGGAGCGATACGCGATACTCAACGTGTCACTCTGGAATAAGCGTAAGAGCGAAGTTTGTTGACAAGTTCACACGCTGAAGGTCTCATCGTTAGATCAGCGGCCCAACAGTCGGCAATTAACTGCACATTTGCGCTATCTGCAATAAAGAATCCTCCAAAACTCGTTCCTAAGTAAGCGAAGAAAATTGCCACATCCAGATGCCACAAAAGTCATAAATGTTTTAAAATACCAGAAAAATGTCAGAACAGATTCTCATCAGATAAGGCGTTCTCACCAATCCTGAAATTCCCATAATGCTCCAAATAAAAACAGCTCACAGCAACAACGTTTTTATACGTCGATCAACCTGCATGAGCGCGTACGTACTTCATGTTTTATGATTCAAACTATCGAGCTACGCGATGCCGAAAAAGTATTCGAGGAAGAAAGTAAATCTCGGTAATCGCAAAGCGCTATTCGCGGCGATACAAAAAAAGCGATGAAATATAATGCAAAACGACAGTCACAAGCAGCGACCAATTCACAATGTTCAACTTGCATATTCCCCACAGACGATTTCAATAAGAAAACACCTTCAATTTCCCGAAAATTTCGTCACAACCAGCAAAACCCGATAGCAGTGTTAGGAAAGGGGAGACTGGAGATGAAAATTTCCAAAAATGTAAGTGAGAATGCCAAGCGTTCGTGTGATGAATTGGGGAAGCATGCGATCACTTGCAGAACAAGGGACCCGGAGAGGCACTAATGCGTCTTAACACCAACAATACTGTAAGCAAATTACATAACTGGAAATTCGTGAGGTAGCACTGCAGTCAATGAAATATACAGTATATCTGCTGATGTGGGGGGGGGGGGGGGGGAGGGGTGGAGTGGAGTGGAGAGGGTTCCGTGTAAATGGAGACCTAGGAATTTCAACAGTGTTAAGTCATCATCTTTGAAGAAGCGTGAGAAAAAAAATGGATGGAAACAAGAACATAGGCTTACCACATTCCATCTGTTTCCCTAGCTCAGAAAGGTCAGGACGCAAATGTCTGCTCACGACAAGGAAAATAATTGTATGGGGATGGATTCCCTCAAAAGGAGCTCGTCTCGCATATAATTCCCATAGCAGCATTCCATAGGAGTAGATATCCGCTCGATCGGTCGCTCTTCCGCCCTGTAATAATTTCTCAGCATTCTTGCTGCATCAACGCTTTTCATTTTGTACGAATAAAAATTTCATTGATTCTTTTCGCGATCTTCATCACATAACTGATTTCTAACATTGATCTCTAGCATTTAATTTCAAGGTGTTCCTTCCAACATCGGTTCATGATTTGATTTCGTGACATTGCACGATTTCTCAGTTTTGCAGGGTGTTAAGAAAATGACTGTTGCATCGAAAACTGAGGTATGAGAGGAGATTCAGTGGCATAATGCAGTAACGTATTGAAGAGCTTAATAACGATCCCAATGCATGTATACGAGATAAAAGAGCAATGAAACTCATTTCTGGATATTGTGTACATATCTGATGATTGTGAGTGCCTGAGCCATTTAGTGGAAATCTCAAGTGTTTCGAGGTGTAATGGGCAAATAGCTTACTGAAGAAGCCATTGCAGATCTTCATCATACAACTGCCGCAGTTTCGCTTCGGCCCATTCTCTCTAATATGCGGACTGTTAGTGAAATTTGACTTTTTTAGTCAAGTAGATCAAAACTTTCTTCTAGCGTTCCAAGTTCGGCTGTGCTTCTAAATGCTAAGGATGTCGGCCAGATCCGAGGTAGCATTTTATCAGAAGCAAATTTATACCGCTCGCTGTACCAGTCTCTTTGTGAAGTGCCAGCGCGCAATATTTCTAACAGCATGAAGACGGTAATTCACCGAACGTAAGCATAAAACAGGCAGAACGAATACTAAATGCAAGTTCATCAGAAGACGTTATGAAAAGTACTGGAAAATTGTGCACTGTGTCACTCTGAACCGCATGCCCACGGCAAGCTGACCAGTCTGATTGTTGGAAAGTGTTGAAATTTCAGAGGGTTTTTTGTCAGCGAAGCAACATTTCGGGAGAGCATAAAGGATTTAAGTCGAACAGAAACTGCCGGAAGAGCAGTGAGGCATACAGCATGAAAACATCACCTTCAATAATTCCGGTGCTTTATAGGCAACTGTTCCAAAATTTTCGCAGCTATTCGCAGCGTTTGCAACAAGTACTCCATTCTCTGATAAGGATGCGGTTTTTGAGCAGCCGAAGTCCGATAATCTGCAGACCATTCCGTCATCCGATACGACTACATTCGCTGCTTTAACATCCAAGTGAAGGACCATGTTTGAATGGCAATGCCATAGTGCGCTGATCACCTATAGTATCATGAAATTCTCAGCTGAAAACATAGGACGTCTACAGACTTCGATGAAAAAAAAAGAAAGAAAACTGCAGAAATATTTCGTCGGCGAGAGATGTTCGTCAGAACGCCTAAAATATTTCTCTCCACTGCCCATATTGAGGAAAGAGGCATAGAGAATTCGGTTTTAAGACACATGTTCGCTTAGAAACTGCTCAGATGTCACAAATGCAAAAAATTGGCTCTAAGCCATCGGTCAACATTACACTCGCCTAATGACGTTTCCGCTGAGACATTCAAATGCAGAACAACTCCCGATCCGTTACGCTGTCTCGTCGAGATGTGCTCCCTCCAATTTCTAACTCTTCGCTGATGTATATCGTATATAACGACAAACTGAGAAATTTTCTAGCAGAAACGGTCGAATTCAATTTAAAGAAGGAACGTTCCATACGATCTGTCCTTTATCCACCCCCCCCCCCCTCCCCCTCGTTTGCACTTATAATTAGTGAGCTGAACTATCCTACTCTCCTTAGTTTTCCGTATGTTCACCTACCGCCTTCCCATTTCATTTCATTCTGTTAAGCATGCGACTATCATTTCCTCCTTATCCAATACTCCCAGCATAAAGAATGTTGTCAAAAAGTCTCAATTGCAATCAGTGCACATTTTTCCCCCATTCGTTCTTAATCTAGCAGTGTAGTATTCCATTCATTAGAAGAGGCAACTTGAATTGAAGCCTTAAAAACTCGCGGAAAATGCCGACTATCATATTCAAGGAATACGATAAGCTCAATTCCTTCATCAATTCTTCTTCTTTATTTATTCACGACAAGGTTCGATCTGTAAGGTTTGTTTCTCCATTACTGACAACTAACGACCCTAAAGTGGACATATGGGAAGCTTGTAAAAACAGATAGCGTGACATCCACTTGTGCAACTGGACTGATCAGGCAAACCGCAAGCAACAAGACACTTTTGATGATGCATTTGTGATTCACTTATATTCAAACAATCATACAAATTTCCCGTGGCGGACTACTTTCGGTGGATTCCGGAGATCTGCATTCGTCAAACACATCCGCAAACCGCACCTACCCGAAAATGTTTGTTCCTCCTTCTACATTTTTGCACTTCCTATTGTGCCGAAGGCGTGGGAACACAGCCACATGCCGCGATCACGTATCGCCGTTTCGCACCCATGTCCCACCTATCACAGCTAATGCATAACTTGCGAAGAAGAAAGAGCGTCGAAGGTTTTGCAGAATTAGCATCTGTGTTCACTGACAAATGCCGTCCTAAAATTTCCTCCACACGAACGACCTCGAGGCCGTTCGTGAGACGGAAGTTTTAGGAGGAATCTAACCTGAAAAGCAATACGAAAGCGGTCTATCGGGCTTGGTGTCCACTCTTCATCTTCTATCATCTTCCTCAAATCGCGACCGTGCACCAATTCACTGACAATCTGGAAAGGCGACTGCAAATATGAGTTTAAGGACTCTAGAGAAAACCATAGATGCGCAAACAGAAATAAACTGATTCTGCATTTGCATCGATGGCCTATGGCACAGCTGCAAGCAGTTCTCCTGCGAGACCATAATACGCCCCATTAAACATGCGGATGAGGTAAAAGGGCGCAGAGACAGATTTCCAGTCGTTTGGCAACTTTTGTGCTTTACTAATTCTCCTAAAAGCACTTTATCATTCCGTTCAATCACGAGTCGATCGCAAAAACCCTTTGAAATGGGCAAACAGGATGAAAAAAACCGCGTCTTGGTCGCCAATTCATTGACGCGATAAACATAAATTTCTGGGTAAGAACGAAAAAGAATATGGAGAATCAACCTAGGTTTCACTTAAAATACTCCACTTCTCAAAGGAGTCGAAATTGGAGGATGCGTGCGTGATACAAGTACTGTAGGTTAGCACCTCAAGCGCAGTGGATGAGGAAATCCTCAATGCATGCTCAAGTCACTTAATGAACAGACTATTGGCGTAAATGAAAGGTGAATAGCGGCGGCCATTTATTAACTATCCCGACGACTGGAATGGAAACGCAGAAATTCAAAAACCTGTATAGAAATGCCGGAGGATGTAAATGAAAGAATCGGCACAACATAAGGCGATGGCGGAAGTCGAAAGGCATTCAATTCGGCGCACAATGAGACGAAATCTGAGGAGGGTGAGTGTCTTTTTTGATAGAGTTGTTTTATGGCCACCTCATGGTTATTGTATGAACTTCGAAAAACCGCACCAAATCCACCTTCTCCTGCAGAAGTCGTTAAGATGGATATATGAGAATGTTGAAGTTTCCCATCAACTATTCATCATACTCAAACATGAACATAGAAGACGTGATCTTTTCCAAAGGTTAAACGACTAAATTACGGCTTTCTTCCGTCTTCCTAATAGCAAATTGGGCTGTGGTTCAAATATTTTTTAAAAACTGTTCAGTTTTCTGCACAGCTCATTTTCTCCCGCATGGGCTCACGCGTTCGCATGCTGCATCACAATCGGCAGCCATTTTACTGTTCAGCAGAGCGCATACTTTGGTTGCAGCAAAGTAATTCTATGAAAAAATGAGACTGAACAGAAGCAGCATACCAAGCGGTATATTGCCGTTGATGTCAAGCTTTTTAAATTGCGTAGGTGTTCCTTCACAGACAAGTTGGCGTTTCGTCCTCCTGCAGAAATGCAACCTGTCATTTGTATTTTTGTCGAAGGGCAGCATTGTCAGAAAACCACCCCACAATACACATATCACAAGGTAATAAATTTTGAAGTGCCATATCTACAAAAGGGTAGCCCTTGGGTCTCTACCTGCTCCACCGAAGTTATGACGGCGAATTCACCATTCACGAAATGCGCTTCACTCTCCGGAATTTCCTAAGAAAGATCTTGAAGTCAACATGAATGCTTTCCTTTTCTCCACGGTTTTCAATATAAAACAGGTTTTCTATGACATGCTTTATTTAAAGTGGCGAGTTGCTTAATGAGAGGCCTTAAGACCAGAGGAGTGCGGTATTGAGAGCTTTCAAGCTTCACTCACAAGCGACCGAGCCGCTTTTGGGGACCGCTGGATGCCTTGGCGTAAAAGAGGAAAGCCCGACCTTGTGAAAAGCAAAGAGGAACTAAGAATGATAGCCTTGACTTTGAAAAACAGTTCTGAGATGTCTAAAACACATATAGAGAAAGGTGCTCATTTGCGATGAGGCGCAGCATATAGAAATGAATTTCCCTGAAATTTGCATTATTCTGCTCTTAATGCATGCAGAACTGAGGCTTATTTAAAAAAGAGCACCGGAAATGCCAGCTTCTGTCCCTCGGGTCGCTTACATTCTTCAACTTCTGGAAGCCACTTTCAGCACTTCACGGAACTTTTCAAGACCTTCAAGCATTGCTCAGCACTTTGGCGACGTACTGCCTTTTAAATTGTAGGCTTCAAATACTGATGCCCCATTCCCCCAGCAAAGGCGCCCAGTATTTCAGTATTACTTGCACATTTATAACATCCCAGATTGATGCAATACCTTTTGAAGATAATGCTAATAATATAGCCCGAGGAGAAGAAGTATGAGTCCCCATATCGCTTCTGATGATCTGCATCATTTTCCAACGTGTGCAATAGTGCTTCTGATCTTCTTTTTTTGTCAAGGAAAAATCCCCCAGTAATTCAAAAGTTAACCTGTACAGACGTTTTCTTTCGGCAAGAATGTTCGCAACACGAATGGGACTCAGAATCAACGCTTGGCACTGCTTGCTCGCCACGAACTCAACCGTCGGGGTCTAAACATTCAAACGTTGTTGATCCAGGAGAAGAACGAACAAGGAAACTGCGGCTTTCCAGTCAGCCCTCGGCGTTTTAGTACATTCCGCTTGCTATGATTTTAGATCGATGTGACTAGTAAATAGTTAATAAGGAGAGCGATTCGAATTCTTGGAAAATTGTAACAATCTTGCCTCATAGTGATTCCACATAACAACGTTTGTAAAACCACCTACGTTGACTGAAGCCCCCTCATTATTTTCATACATCGCATGGGTCAAATGACTTCAACCTCTCCAAACTTTTGGAAGGAGAAGGATATTTCTTCCTCCCCTCTTTCCTCCATAAATTTCCCATAAGCAGGACTTCCAAGATGCATAGTTGCCGAGGAAGAAACCTTCTGAAGCGCGGGTTTGCTCGAGCATAAATATTTCTCTCTGTAAATGTGTGAACACAAATGTCGGGGATGCAGAATGTCTTAGAATGCGATGGCTCTAATGTGACGCGCATGTGTTGCCTCACACAATGACGAGTAAAATAAGAAGGAAGATTTCTACGTTTGCACATAAAGAACGAATGAATGAAGTGCAAAGGGGAATAGATTTAAAAATCAACGAAGGAAAAAGAGAAATCCGCGTTAAGAAAGAATTTACTCTGTTTGGCCGCTGACGTCAACAAATCCAACGTCATCAGTAGAATACATCGAACTGGAGAAATTTTCTAAATGCAGCAGCGCACGAGTCATGGGAAAACTACGAATGAGACTGCTCGATATGTCGTTTATCGGGGATTACTTTCAAATATACACTCTCAATTTTTATGCACACAAGATATGATGTCTCGTAATCTACCGTCGTCGTATTATACGCTTCCAAATTTTCTGTGGAAGTTATTCGTTTCTGAGCCCTGCAAGCACATAATTTTCCACTCAGTTGCTTTTTTTAATTGAGCTACTAAGTGTAAGGAAAATGAGGAAATGATGAAAAAAAGATACGAGTGAAGTGGAGGAGTCGGATGAGTTGGTTGAGCACGACGGTGGGCAATGAAGATTTGGTGGGCTGCATAATGATACTACAACGCTTGAGGAATTCTTATCTGCAAACGAACAAATGTGTTGGTTAATGTGTGCTTATGGCATAGCAACACAAAAGATGCAATGATAATTGAAAAATAACCCTCAAATATTTCGACAAAATAGTGATAGTGAGAGGTGCTTTCAAAAATAGTGAGAACGCTTCGTGCTGTAAAATTGACTGTAGGCATGGTTTTATGTTCGTGCGCCAAAACATTGCAACTGAAATGTTTCACTGTTGCATTAAGTTATTGGGTCAAAGTTCAACTTTACCTTCGACTTTGCCCTCCATCATCCGCCCTTCAGAAGGTGTTTCCCAATAAAGAAAGTCAGACCAGTTGCCAATAGCACGATTTTCAGGAAACAGGAGATATATGCGCATACATCACCAAAGAATACATGTGGCAAAAATGGTTTAGAAAGAAACCACATTTAATTGATGAGTTGATGCATAAAAGTTTACTAAGACCGTCAAAACAATGGAATGGAAATTTTGGCGTGAAAGCAACATTTGTCGGTATAAGAGGCTCCTATCCAAATATCTCTGAATATCCACTTTAGGCAGTGCAATAAAAAGCGCTCGCGACGCATTGAGAAACAATGCAGTATTTACATTCTCGTTGGCCTCTTGATGCTGGAACAATGGCGCTTGTTTTTCAAATTCAGGCGGTTGCTTGAAAGTGAGGCGTAGCCGACGTGTGGAACCACGGAATTAAGAAGCAGGTTCCTGTTGGAGCCAGAGTTAAAAACAAGACTTTTTTAACGTGGAGAATAATTCCTGAGCTATGTTTCGTGATGGACCGGTCAGCAACGCATATAGAAGGCAGAATATAAGTCTTTTTAGGCATAAAGGGGACAGCGAGGGAAACTTTTTCAGAGTTGAAGCTGGAACGAGATAGAAGATTCCATGGAGGTGGCAGCAGGAACCGACTTTTTTATGAGGCTGAAGTCTGAACCATGATGGAAGTTCAGACCCTGTGTAGAGCTCGACCCGATTTTCTGGAGGTTTGCATGAATATTCTTGGCCAGTTTTGGCTCTCTTTCTTCTCTCTGCTAGTAAGATCCCGACAGTTTGAGCATTCTCCTATGTGAGGAGAACGCTCACACCATCCAACTACATAAAGTGAGAGAAGTTACCTTTTTCACGCGGAGAGAACTGCAAGTACATCGTCCTGTCCATTGTCCAGCAAACTTCACTGGACCACGGTTTTCCGTCCTTTGCCCAGGTCGCGCCACTTTAAAGCTGCTCAGCAAGACACTGCACAATGCGACTACGTCGATTCTTAAATATACCCATACATTCTATCTCGTTTGCTTACGCACTTGCAGTTTGGATCACCGAAGATCGCCAGTGGGTGCATCGCAAATTGCCAAGCCTTGAGCCACGCAAAAGGTAGTTCATAGGGAGCAAGGCAACGTAGGACGTGCGGATCGTCACACCAGCCATTGCTCTGTCGACTACACAATGCGCACATCAGAGGGCTGTCTTCGTCACGCAACTTTACGAGATGGAATGGAGATGAAATAATTCTGTCCCTTTGGTTTACTTATGAACACCTTATGAGTGAGCTCCACATCCCGATTGATATACGAATATTTTAATCAAGTAAATTGAGAAGTTTAGAAAGAAACTCGCAGACGAAACAAAGAGCCTGTAGATAACGAAAAACTTAAAGGAAGATGTGCGATGGCGGCTCGTAAATATAGAGATACTGTCTTTTTGATCATTTTATTTTTGCTAACGAATATATGCAAATTCATTCGTGATAAAACTCATTAGTTTAACTAGCAAAATGCACCAAGTTTTTTGAAGTTTTAAAGTGCGGGAAGAAAGTTCCCATCGAGCTTTGGTTGCTGCCGGAGAAGAGGGGTTGAGTGAAGGGAAATTTTCATAACACCTTTTATGGACACCAAGTGGTGCATTGTATGCGAAAGCGGCAAACAGCCTCAGGTCGAAGTTTATTGGTCGCAGCGCTCCTCCTCTCCAGAAATACTCGCGATCTCATACTGAGCCTCCGGTAGAGGCACAGTTGGCGCATGATATATTTGTTCTAAACGCAGTGTGGAGTGAGGTCACAATTCTTGGGAGTCATACTTCAGCTGCATTATCTGTACTCAGCGACAGCTGCGTAAAAGCAATACTTGCAAAAGGCATTAAAAAATAATTACGGCTCAATTTCTAGTGTACTCGGTATAGCTTAACGTTACTATCATGCCAGCGGGCAGCATTGATTGTCTAAATGAGATGCCGTTATTTGTTCAGCTTATTAGAATTCGCTTGTTTGATTCTTCACTTCCTTTGGTGACAGTCGGGTGGATGTGCTGTATTGTTCTCTCTTTGGACTGTATTTAAGAGAGTTAATTCGAAAATATTCCTGTGAAATGTGATATGAAATGGTTTTATGAATTGATTAAAGCACACAAATTCATATATATCTACTCAGGGTGGATGAATCAACGACGACTTTAGTTGTTTTTGACATATAACTTTACGACACTCATAGTGTAGCGAGCATTATTTCGAGATTTTCATTGCATTCTGCTGAGCGATTCTGAGTACTTTTCTTCGATATGATCACTTGTGTAGTTTCTGTTATCAGAGTGATAGAAAGCGTTCAAAAAGCTTCAAATCGCAATACCTTCGGCAAAATTGATGCAGACAGTGGTTGACTCGTGCCAAACTATACTATACTATTGGCGGCTGCTTTTTTTTCCACAGAACTCGTCTGGTCTCTCACTATCAAGCACCTGATACTTCCAAATCTGATTCTCAGCGTTTCTTTGAATCGATTTCGGAGTTACGTGTAGTAGATCATGCAACACCGATAGTCGGTATCCTGAATTTTACTTTTTCGGTTGCATGGAGCTTCTCACATGAAACTTCAGCTGAAAAATTTGCTTCAATGCGCTAGCCCTGTTAACGAGCGATCTATTACGATCAGATGAGTCCCTGTGATCTCTGTGATCTTTGTGATTGTTGTTCTGCGTAATAAGTTGCTTCGCTCACTCACCAAAGCGATTGCAACGACCTTCAATATCTCACTTGTAGCAATGAAGCTCTTGATCTGGCTGTAGTAAACGATATATTGCTTCTTCGCAACGTTTCCGGACTAGACAACTTCTCAACTTGATCGTGGATGCATCCACTTCCAAAATAAAACTTGTGTTATAAAGCCTTTATGGAAGTGTGAAGGGGATATTGCAGGGTACAACTAAGAAGCGGATAACGCCATACTAACTCAGCATAGCCGGAGTGAATATTTTCAAGACTCAGTCGGGATTGACGAAATGTATGCATCTTTTTTGAATTTTATGCATAATTTTTAAAAGTTTGCACACTAAAGAAAAAAGAACCCAATCCAGGCAACTGCGACCATACCTCTAGCGGGTACCATCAATTAACACTTGTTGTGGCTCAGTTGCCATAAACAGAGTGGACTTGATGCTTTTATCAATCTTCAGAGCGTTACCGAGTGTGGTACGTAAAGTTGGCTAAAAACCTTGAGAAATTTGTGATATATGACAGGAATGTCAAAGCATTTTGCAACGGCGTTGACAGCAAACTGAAACACGCTAAACGGCATCCGCCTTAAACGTAGTCGTGATAATTCTGTGGTCATCGATAACCAGCTGCAGTGAAACATGGCCACAGCTATTTCTCAAGTGTTTTTATGGAAGATAACGACGTACTACCGGTTTTTCCTGCACTATGCAACAAGCACACGATTTTCGTTGATATAATCGGTGCTATCTGTCGCGAAAGCGAAGAGAACGTCGAGGATGAATCGCTCGGACTTCTGGTGCCGAGTAGGCGACGCTAAATCAAGATATTCATCTCCACCGACGAATCACCCGAGTTTCCGGTGACGACCAAATGCCGCAAAAAAAAGATATTCATCTCCGATGGTGACTGTATGTGAAAATACCTATGACGTTTCGAGGGCTACATAAACACCCTCAAAACGGCTAGGGCTTCATTGCATTGCGTTCATTCATTCTTGCATTGATACATTCGCTCGCATAATTTTGTTCGGCCGCCTTGTTCCACTCTTCTCTAATTATCTTCAACTCAGTTGTCGACCTTTCCCTTTTACACTATCCTTATAAAGGACCTGGATCCCTCATAGGACAGCGGCTCATTCCTTGAGTCAGGAGCCCTACGGCGATACTCTGTGCAGAATGGTCCTCAATCAGCTGAAGTCCGATACCCTTCGATACGTCAAAGGCTTAAGCCCGCTTGTTTTTTGAGAAGGTTCTCAAACAGACCGCGACCTAGACATCGCATGTGTGCTGCTATTGTTTGGCGGGATTGCTACTGTTGTTTCTGAATATCTCATTTTGTAACAGTTACTTGCCGGTCGCATACAACTTTCCGCTCTGTGCTCAAACTTCCTGCATTGCTAGGAATGGGCTACTGAATGAATGAATAGTTCACTGGGCATCAGTAAGAATTTCTTTATCAGAGTTCAGTCATAAATAAGATCAACGAGAGAATCTTCGGCGGTCCTGCTAGATGCAAGATGAGTCATTTTTGTGAGTTCGCAATTTGGCAGGCAAAAAAAGCCGAATCCGCATTCATCTGATAGATCGCACCACTGTTTACCACAGCAAGTGAATCGGTGGCCACAGTCCGCATTGCTGGTGCATTCATTGCGAAATATCCCTGCAATTAGAACCATGAAATGTTCGTGCAACTGCAACTGCAACTCTCTCGGTGAAAAAAAAAAAAAATTCCACTGCGATATCAGAAGAAGGGAATTTCCACTCCAGGAAATGGATGGCTCATGACAGCCTTGGATTGCTCTTGTGACAAAGTCCGCAAGCTGCATAAGTAGATTGCTAGGCAAGCCACTCTTTTTGAACCTAACTGGCACTGCACTCCTCTTGTGCATAACACCGAGGAAGCCAATCACCCTTTCCGCTTAGTTTACCTAGGAACATTATGAACGGTTTTGTTGGCGTCCTCCGCAATTTCATAAGGCAAAAGGATATTAGCCTCTTAACAATGCATTTAGCGCTTTTCCACGTTGAAAATATTTTGTTGCATTCACCGACGAAGTACCAGATCTGAGCACATGTCGTGTGATGAACACAGCAGTAGTACTTCTGTCGTATTTGTGTTCAGAAATCTCCGCACGCGGATGTGT
Organism: Ascaris suum; assembly: GCA_013433145.1. Lineage (NCBI taxonomy): Eukaryota > Metazoa > Nematoda > Chromadorea > Rhabditida > Ascarididae > Ascaris > Ascaris suum. The sequence continues at coordinate 5,376,098 of CM024175.1, forward strand.
ACGGCAATCATGAATTCACACGGCAGTTTAACGCCTCAAGTATGTCTAAAGGTTTTATAATAGTTTGAATATGGAAGCCGCGAGCGAAATATGATTATATTTGAATTTTCTTTTGACTTTTCTGATGTCTCAGATCCATGTATTTCCATGACTAAATGAGTCGACTCCTCTTCTTTACTAAATAATACTGAAGTGAGCTTTAATATCATGTGTTTTATGATAAAGCATACAAATGAATTCTTAAAGGAAGCCCTCTTTGCAATGGGCCGTCGTTGGATGTAAGGGAGAATGAAGTAAAATATCCTTTAAAGTTGGCAGTACGTTTACTGAAACAGACAACCTCTGGCATTGTGTATTTCCACTCGCACAGGCTTCCCTAAACGCCTCTCTGCTGTGTAATCAGCGAAGATTCGGGTGTCTTTCGATGATTGCGATATCCTTCGCGGTGAAATGCCTTCTTTCTTCTCAATATCTTCCATTGGTGTCCAAACGCCGATATGTTGTTCACGTGCTGCCTCCCGAGGACTGCTTTCTAGAATTTCATGCCTAATTTATATGCTCATGTTGTCGTTCTCATTGCATTAAAAGCACAATTTAAAGATCTCCATATGTTGAAGCTGACAAGACTGAATGCGCTCATTTGATCAAGCAGCTGTATAAAAAACAATCGAAGACTAGAATATCCAAAAGGATACCTCATTCGTCCAACTAATTTATTTCATTTCATTGATAACTTCGAAGAAAAATTAAACCTTTTCGAATGAAAGGATGAGCGCAGCGCTGTTTGATCTGCGTAAAAATTTATGACTTCTTTGAAATGTGATGAATGCGCAGATGCGAAATATGATGCCGCCACCATATTTGCTACCTCCCGTAGTCTACCAGCTAACAATATCGGACACACAGGCAAAGAGACAAGTATATAAACACATGCGCTTGAGCACGACGCCTCACGATGAGTTTCCGGAGCAACCTTGCTAAAACGTTCATCAACTCCGGGACGATTTCTATGATCACCTGAGATGCGTGCGTTGGAGGATAACGAACCTCTTAAAGGAGGCTTGTAACGGCAACCGAATCAAATAAGGTTTGGACAAGTTACCGTTCATTTCGTTCTGCGTTGATTATTTTCGAAAGTGGTAGGTCAGGTGATCGAAATGAAAAGCGCATTTCGCGTTTGGCATGCTTTTTCAGTTATTTTGCCATTCGATTTGCTCCAGGAAAATCTATTAGCGCACATTTTGGACTCCTTTATATCATTAAAAATCCACGCCGAATACACAGTCTTTTTCTGGAATCCCAATGAATGACTTGAATACTAGAATTGGAAGTAATCTTGTGGTGCACTTTGTACTCAGAAAATATTCCTATCTCCGATGAAGTGTTCTGAGAAAAACAGGCAATCACACATACATAAGGCATTTGTACATGGCCTACAGAATGCGCCTTATAAGGGTATAGTTCTTGAAGCTCATAGGAATATCAACGTTGGTTGAGCGAAGAGGTCATATGTGCGTCACGAAATTTGTATTCAAGCGACGTGCCTATTTTATCACAAGACTGCTTTGATTTTTGATTTATTTATCGATAGTTTGGAGAAAGTTTCTGACTGAACTATATGCTCCTGACTGCTGATCACTCAAGACGCTAATCCGCAACTTGCCATTGTGTTGACTCGCGGTTTCAGCAACTCCTCTCCAGCTCGCTCTCGTCTCAGACGGTTTTCTGATTGTTTGCTGTAAGCATTAAGTTCATGTTGAACGAATGAAATTTTCGTCTGGCTGCCCAGTTTCCTTTAGGAGCAGATTTTCACGGCGACTACACATCGTTCGAGTGCAAATATTTCTACATCTGCAACAGGTAGTCGATTGCGAATGGGATGTATGCAAGGAGGTGGCGTCGAAAGCTCAATATTGTTGGCAATTATAACATCGATTGGAGCAAAGCGGGAGCTGGCGTGCCGGTTTGGTTAGAGATGTACGGTTAAGAACTCATGAAGAGTGATGTCAGGAAATTCACGACAACGGTATACTTGGACCTCCACCAGCTTAAACGGCCAATTTAACGGTTTACAGAATATTGTGACGAAATATTCGAAGTGCTATATGTCAGCTGTTTGATGGTTAATAGTGAAGCTATTAGTTTTCAAACGAAAAGAAATAGCTTCACAGTGTCGGCTATAAGGTCTCGACTGTCGCGATTAGCACGAGCTTATGGCTCGGAATTTGGCAAGCGTGATTAGACGATGGTCTGATTCAATCTTGTGCAGTGTAAAGAAGCAAACTTCCTCTTTTCGCCCTATATAAAATAACGCTTATTTTCCGTTAGTCATTAGGTGTGTCTTTGCTTCTTTGCCGCCCTATATTGGAGCGATCGCATATGTGCTACTGTTGAAGTATTGCTGAGAAATGACCGATAATCGTTTCTGTAAGTGCAGTGGCGTTTACCTTGAAAATCGTTACAGGTATTCTAATGAGCCCTCTGGGTGGAGGCAATGTTGACAAATAATTTCTGAGTGGTCGCGACACTTCTCGAAATGCGATAATGCCTTCTGTAACCGATGAGTGCGTTACTGTCGGTAACGTTGTTGTTATCGAAACGCTTCTCCACTGACTGGGCTGTGTGGCTGTGAATTGGTTATGATACTCTGGATTTCCTTGCTGAAGACGAGATCGCGATGGTTGTATCGATGTTCGTTTATTAGAACTGAAAGAATCATATACATGATCAGAGTAGTAAGCACACCAATTAGTTGGATATCGATAAGAGCAGATGGTCGCGAACTGACTAGAGTGTATACGATGGATATTGCCGGACACTTTTGGTTGGTTAACATTTATATTTCACTTTTCAGTATGGACCAATGAACGTGAAATGTGGTGTAGAAGGTCAGACTATGCCGAGCATGAAATTTCTTAACTCTCTTCTCTGGTTTCCGAGTTGAATCTACCGCATACACAAACAGACCGAAATACTCGCATATATAGGAATGGCATGACATGGCGATAATGCTCTTTTGCAAAGCAAACTTGCAGAAGTGTAAGGCAATTTCCTTTTCCAGTATCGAGTCTGAAACATCGAAGCAAGAAAAACGCCGGATCAAATCCCACATCACATAAGATGCGGAAAGGAGAGGCACACAACATATTCGTACCGACGCAGAACCACCGTTACGCATTTGCTTTGAGAGAAGGGAAGCGGGGGGAGTGGGACATCCGGTAGATTGAGGACGTACTATGAAGTGCGTACAAATTGGGCGCAAAGCCGCTTATCTGCTAAGTCGTCGCATTCGCTCATTCTATATTGCTGTGTTAAGACAGTGCGTATACTTACTGCTTATCCCGACAGTTCTTTATTCCGTCTCACTGACTGAAAATAAGGTTCTCAATTTAAAATCGCGGTGCCTCAGAATAACGAAACCTTTTCCCGGCATTGCTCATTCGATACGGAGGAGATGGGAACAAGCCGAAGTCGGGTTCCACGGTCACCGTCCCATTCAGACTGGATTTCGGCTCCTGCGAGGTACCTGGAAGAACTGACGATGAACGCCAAGTATGCATATACTACCGCATGTATTTGAGTTCAGCTCATATCATAAGTCTACTGAGTTTTCGCTAATAAGATATGAAATTTATGGAAGAGTGCTTTCAGAATACGTGTAAAGTTTTGACGCATTAGTTGGTTGGTTTCATATTTCACGAAGAGGTTACTGTTCTGAATTCATAGATTCATCCCCTCATACTGATTCATAAATGAATGTGCCATGTTTCAGATGCTTGGTAATGAAAAAAATCCTACAGCCCCTATTACATCAGCGAATAAAGATATCTCATAATTTAGGGCTAGTGGTTCCGAAACAGGAAACACCTACTAGTGACGATATTTTGCTCGGTTTGGGGTGAATTTGGACGAAGATCAGCACTATCATTCGATCGCTTCGAGCTGGTATATGTGCCGATGTGCGAGCGAATTGGCTTGTTGGGTGAATGCCAGCACTCGCCATCGATGCAATAGAGATTCGGAGGGCACTGGCTGTCGATGTCACAGGGACCTGCATCAAAAACAAAACTTTGAAGTGCTTCATGCGATTCGTGAAACCAAATTTGAAATTAAATTCACTACGGCAGAATATAAGAAAGTACGAATGCATGTTTTTATTGTCATGAGTATTTGAGAAAGATTGCTTAGCGAATGTGTGCCTCGATTTATATGGTATATGAAGTCGAAACAGCTGCAAATTTTTTATGGTGCCCTCTGATTCGATGATTCATTAATGCTTCCTTGTGAATGGCTACTTGATTTTCTTGGAAAAACTATAAGTATTGCTGTGAGCAGAGAAACAAATAACAATTGAGCTTTTCTCATCATCGAGGTAACACGAAAACAGGCGTGTTGCTGCGCACAATGGGAAAACTATAATAACTATAAGACGAGGAATTGTAAAGACCAGGAGTACTGACAGACTACGAATCAAAAACCTTAAATAACAAGTTTGAAACCAATGGGGAATGTATGCTTTCCCTAAGTGCATCAAAATTAGCGCGGCTCTTACGGCGATAAGTTTCGAACTTTTAGGACAGAATGCTTACATTTGCCCTATGGGTATGCAAACTACCAAAAATTCATCGATGTAGGCAGATTGAAAAAAAAAGATTTTTGGATCACCGGGAGCATTATCCCTTATCTCACCATCTTGCTGAAGAATTGAGAGATCGCACACTGCTCTGTGGATATGCATTCATGAATATATTTTTAAGAGAGGTTAATCAATATTCTAGAAAACTTGTGGTTGTATTGAGGGGTTTAATAAGTCCTGAAACGCCATGTTCCAGAACTGAGCAGGAAAGAAGCTAAAATATGGCACTGTCATGATCGATATCACCACGTGGAGAAGTTTGGCTATGACTGGGATAATTTGAAGTGGCTCAGAAGGGTGCTTCAACACGAATTTATTTCAAAGCACAATGATACTCCCAAGATTTCTCGCAAAAGAAACTCTCTTGTACGGCATATTCCTCTCTCAGAATGTGCAGCTTTCAGAAACATTGGCATCAAAACGTGTCCTTCGACATTCTGCCATTCTTTTCCGACCATCGTTGAGTTGCCACCTTCAGGCTATACATGGGGACAGGTAAACATTGTGAAGTCGCTGAAAAACGAATTAAACAGCCACCTCTACAGGTATTCTTAGCAATTCAGTAACTGCAACCGCTGAAGTGTACTATTGGGTAACTCTTTGGTCCATTTCATAGGTTTACTGTTAGACAGGTGGAAAATGTTTCTCCGCACCAAAAAATGGCAGGGTGCCAAAATTTTCAGTTTTTTTCTTCCGTTCCCTCATTTCTGATAAGGCGTTCGTATTTGGAGTTTCGATGACAGATTATTAATATGGTCGCTATCATAATTTTACTTTAATTAACGTGTGCGCTCACACAAACACTCTACTGCATATTCGTTATTTCCCGCATTTGTGTTACTTAACAACACGTTCTTGCACGCATTCATACGACGCCATATTCGTGCATCTGTTTGTGCATGCATCTGTTCGTCTGTCTTTGCAGATGTTTCCCTGTCGCCATTCCCAGGAATTTCATCTTTGAAGGTAAGGAAATGGGAACGACGTAATAAGGTGACTGAAACAGACCGGTCTACAGATCATACTGCCCCTCTGTTCCAAAAAGAGGAGCGGACATTGAACGCAGCAGTAAAATTTGTTTATCTTCTGCACACTGAGATTTTCACTCTGCTGCGGCCAGATCACAAAAGGGAGAATCTTTTGTTGATGATGTGCATGAGCAGTGGGGTAATTTGAAGTATGAAGGCATTGTTTTGCATTGCCTACTTCTCCAATATGTGGAACTGGTTTATGAGCCATCGGATTTCAAAGGCGCTCATCGTGCTAATCGATCTTCAGTTGTTCGCAATTCAGTTGTATAAAACGACACGTCAGCCGATTCTCCACGAATGCAAATTTCCTTCCAGCTTTCCCTATGTATAACTTTTTTCGAACCTCATAGAGCGGTTCGTGATGAGACAGAAGATTTTATTCTATAGTTCACGGCACGCGCTCGAAATGTCACACCCTCTAACCGTAGTATTTCTTCGAATGGAAGTGCCGGGCATTTAGACGCAAGCTCACGTACACTAACATGCACAGACACGATGAATCGTCTGTAAACGAAGTTCACAGCAGCACATAATTAAAAAGAACAATTTTCTTGCAGAAGCAGCCTCATGCAGATATGCTTACGTTTCGGCTATATGCGTTTGATGACTGAAATGGGCATTCAGGATGTGGATATTCAGATACATTCACTTGTATGGCATGCTCAACGTGCATGGCAGAGGAAACTCTTACAGTGTTCATTGTAACGGTGCTCCCTGAAGGCAGACATTCCTGTTATAACATTGATCTCCTCATATATCGTTAGATATGCATGATGTGCGTTCGGACTGCTTAGACAAACTGCTAAACATAGTTGGACGTTTATTTGAGAACATTTGCGGTGATATGTTAGGACAAATATGAACAAACAATCTTCCATCATGCACAATACGTACTACTGTACTCACATGCATAGCGTAGTATTAATGCTTACAATATGTAATCGGTGTGGACGAGATGGCGAGCGAAAATTCCTAATTCCTCTTCAGGTACATTTGCATATTTATATAAAAATACATATATCGCAAGGATTTTCTCGTAGCAAAAAGCTGAGAACGAAAACACTAAAATATGAAACATAAGTAATAATTAAAAGAGTGATCGGAAATTTAGTGAATGTCGTCATAAGCGTTGGGAGGATTCGTGAGTGCTGCAAAGAATGGTGTTTGCATAAATCGACACCACATGTGAAAGTTGCTTTTTCAGGTAACAGCACAAAAACAAGGCGTACGCTATCAAAATGGAACAGCCGAAGAAGAAAATGTTTCCCAATCGTCTTTAGCTGAGCCGAACTGGAGAAGGCAACGCATGCAAAAATAACGGAAATAGTCTATGGACTGCGCAAATATGACCTCTGCGTACTCGAAAAGGTAAAAGCAGAGACAGATATGTTGATAAAGCTGAAGCCCTTGATATGGTCTATCAGTTGTTTCTATGCTTGAAATTACGGCGTCCTGTTTTTGTTCATAGAGATAAGTGCATTTTTCTGCGAAAATACCTCTCAGATCCGATTTGATAAGAATGCTCCCGCATGTTCCTTTGAAAGACGCCTCTCAGCAAATGTTTTGAGTCCCGTTTCATCCCTATTATGCACTAATGATCTCTCTGAAAGCATATAGAGCCAGTAACAAGACCATTCAGATGACCCGAAAGTTGACCGGTGGCATATTTGGTTACAATATTTACGACTGTGAAGTCTTACAAAAAGGCGTCTAGAAGAGTTGCAAGAATGACTTCCTTATTACGAAGAGTGCCATATGGCCCATATAATGTTTCGGGACTGAATCTGCAATTTCTGACTGCACTCTGAGTTTCACTGCAACTTGCAGTTTTTCAGCACTGCAAAAAAAGAGTCCTTGGAAATTGCTATACTGTTCGTGCTCTGCTAGGTCTGTCAACTGGCCTTAGATACATATTAGCGACATAATTTTGGTTGCTGTGTCCCTCTGCGATCACCTCGCATGCTTCATCTCATCAACTTAATAGTGAGTGCTCCAAGATGCTTTATTTCGTTTAATTTCAAGACTTTAAAAGTCCGTGTCAACCAGCTTACATTATTAAGCAGGATCCATTCGGCGCAGAACCTCTTTACTATTCTGTGCAGACTGTTTGTTAAAAGCTTGTGCGGAGCCAGTAGGAAATTTCTTTCTTAAAGCTGTGTTGTGTGCTGATGATCGTAGATGTTCGCTGTGCAGATACTAGCTAGCTCAAATGTGTTACAGTATAGAAAATTTAGCTGTGTTGTTTGCGATTCCTCGTTGTGGCCATGTGGTGTGTGCTTCGTTTAGTGCTAATGACGCACAAAAGGTTTTAAATTTGAAGGGTTATCAAAGTAGTTTCATTCTGAATGCTAATGCCAATTTCGTGTACTGGACTTTCTGCCATTTCCCATAGCCGCGTTGATGTCCAACTACTAGTGACTTTATTTTCTACTGTGCTTCGTTGCGTTGCCTCTTCTGCATTGCTGTCTGTGCTTACTTTATGCATTTTCTCGCTTTCTACTACCTTGAAATAAATGAAAATCAAATAAAGGTAGCTGCTCTGGAGGCATATGTTAAGTGGTCTGTGCTTTAAAAATGAATCACTGGATAATGCATGAACTGCTTCAAACACAGCAACCTAACGGAGATGTGGGGGGATGCTGTCTAGAAGCACACTAGCAACATCATTCTACGTAGAGACGTATTAATTACCGCTATATCATATACTGGAACAAACCTAATGTGCAACCAGTATCGGCGGGGAGGAGGAATTTCAGCGACAGGTTTGGCCACTAGGTGATACACGGGTGATAAGGTGAATGTTACACGCAAGTCAACTGCAGAATGGGTTGGAAAGTGAAGGGAAACGGAACGTGGATGTACTGCATTTTGCCGAAGGGTTACAAATTGTGGAGATTGCACACAGATTTAATGTGTTGTAATGCAGCATCGCTTACTGGTGATAAATTTGGACAACAGATGTGTTGAACTGCATGCAGCATTAGTTCATGCACCGTCGTTGGTGTCTCTCTCATTTGTGCCCAACTCAAGCTAAACATGCAACACTCATGCTTCATGCTAGGCGGGATCGGTTATCGAAAAGCATTTGCAAATAAGACAAAGCTACAACGGGAGATGAACGAAACAACTTAAAAGCTATTGGGTGCGACCTCGAAAGGGCGCAAACGTCAGGGAGTAAGTCAAGCACGGCCCACTGAAAAGCTTTCACTAAAAAGTTTCTCAACTGCTCCTGCTCCTCCCATGAGAGGGCATCAAAAGTGCTGGAACCAATCTACAAATGCCTTGACCATATTCATTAGTGACTGTCGGAGGATCAAAGTCGAGAAGCTCGTTTCATTTCTGAGCTCACTTTTCGACGTAATGATCTTCATCGTAAGCCGTCGGTTCAAGCACTTGGCACTAAACTTAGATTTTCTCTGGAGCATCAAATTCGCGCTCAATGAAAGGGCAAGCTTTCTCTGGAAAGCTCCAGTGAGTAGGGGCGTTGGTACGTTTAAAAGTACTTGTGGGCCGTACAAGAAGAGTTCCCTTCTGCAACGTTCTTTCCGGAACGTGGCGAGGAATCAGTTGAAGATTTGAATCTTCTTTGCAATTATTCTTTTGTGGCATTTATATTTGTAAGTTGTTTCTGAAGTTTAATTTTTGACGTGTTCGCTGCTTCGCTGAATGCATTTAATTCCCTTACATTTTCTTCCTCTTATTGTTCACAATACCACGTAAATGCTGGAAAGTTTTGGTGCTTGGCAAAAAACGATGAGTGAAAATAAGGAGCAAACAGATTTATAATCTACCAGGCCACTGTAGCCTCTGCATTCTCATTGTTTCGCTGCGGTCGATGTTTGATGTATGGCGTTTGATTAGTCGTATATTGGCGGGCTTGACTGTTAAGCTCGCATCCGAAGTGGACGTTGATTCCTCCGGTGATACCGCTGTCGACACCTCGGTGATGGCCTCATCAAATAATGTTATGTTGCTGTACTCAAGCAGTTTCGCAGCATTCTGCAAAAAACTGTTTTATCTCGTATATGCTTTAAAAAGTTTATACGATAAAGAACATGAAGGTTCCACCGAAAACATGTGCGTCGTGGAATCAGAGTTCGAGGAGATAAAATGAAAAAAGTGTAGACCAGTTAAGAAGCTCATCATTATTCACCACCTATGGCTATCTTCCTTCTCTCTCACTCCTCCTTTCCCTCTCGCCAACTCTCGTTTGACGATCGAAGTGTTTTCATCAGATAAATGCAGACGATGGAGCTACCTGCGGTCGCTCCATTAAATACTACAAAAGATGAAAATAGATTTACCATTCGCTCACCGTCGTCATTACTGAGCGTGCTCCTCGCAACAGTGAGTAACTTTTCGTCCATGCCCACACGAGTTGTGGTTTTGCGATTCATGACACCATCTGAAGTTGCCTTCGCGATTACGCTTCTGTTACATAAGCGATTTTAGTTTTCCATACAACATGCGCAAAGAGCCGTGTCAAAGAGTTCGCAGGACTCCATTTTGGCAATTCTGCCCCGAGCCAAGCAGTTTCTTAAATCTCAACAAGTAAAAAAAACTCTCGCACTAATGTGTTCACACAAAATTTACGTTGGGCATTTCATTACTTCGCGCCAACCGAAGATCTTTTCACTGCTGCTGGACAGTTTTTCACGAGCAGACCGGTAACAACGATTGGATCTTGTGCCGGTCCGATCTGATACTGTACCTAAAAAGTGAATCTTCAATTGAAGACTATTGCAAATGTTCTCTCTACTTCCAAGTGGAATCCATTACTGCATCTTCTGCCATTTGCTGAAAACGTTATGATGTCGATTACTTTGAAAAGCGAAATCTCAAAAGCGCGCATGATGCAAGCTACTCCGACAAACTTCTCCACTTGTTTTATGACCCGACTGGCGCTACGACCAAAAAGATTAGCTTTGAAATATATATTAACTTTGACGTACACCGTTTAGGTTCACTTTTGACTGAAAGGATGAGTCTGAAATTGGGTAGGGGTGGTACCTCTAATAGGCATTATATACTCCAAATATTGCAGATTCGCTCGGTGGTTGCCAAGTTGAAATCGTCGGCCGGCAACAACGACACACGTGCATGCGTGTGCATTGCCCTGATCTACATTGCAGATGGAAATTTGCGAAGACACTTAACAAGGATGGGTTATGGAAACATCCGAAATAAACAAAATATGGAAGGATGTGCGCTTATGAACCCCTGTTTACCATAATGTTGACAAATAAGGCACGCGAACGCTGCATCGGCGAATTTGCTAGATCCGACTTTAGCGCCTACCGTTTTAAAGCAACGCGACCGACACACAGACGCACCTATAATTTGGCACTGTCATACGGTTATCATAATGTGCTATGCAATCGTGTTTTGCAAAGAAGCAAAAAAATCAAGTCATTGCGAACAGCGTGATTCTCATGTTTTCCACAAGCTGGACACGTCGTGATCCACACTGCTGGACGGTAGAGTCGCCAAGAGGCACACATTTTATATATTTTTCTTTCATATGGGCCTTTTCCAGTCATTCATTATAGAAATGCACCGATGTCTCGTAAACAGGCGAGAACTCTTCAACACTTCTAATATACGAGAAAGAATTATGTGCAAAATACTAGAAAAAACGCACGCAGTGCAAAGAAGTTCGGATCGTTTTTACAGATTCCGGAGCGCGTCATATCTTGAATGTATCCCGGTTTGCACTGACATTTTCCGAGATCACAGAATTGGTTCGGATCAGTACAGATACCTTCAGGGCTGCATGCTGAAAACAATTTCCGCAAATGACCGTATGTGCCATTCTCGATTAGCGAGCCGAAGACCGGAAGATTTGAAAAGACAGCTTAGTTGGGGCAGCAACCAAGCAACGAAGTTTTGCGATCGTCAAAATTGGCGGAGAGGGGGATGACAGGAAGCTCGTTTGTCAGCAAGACCAAAAACGGAATGAGCGCGCTATGATTAACTGAAAACTTTAGTGTTTCTTTAAGAACTTGTGTACTAGAACTTGAAAAGTGGAGCCGCTCAGTGCTTAGAGGCCTGAAAACTCATAAAACGTTCTTGCAAGAGGAATTCTGTTTGTGCACTTCGACTTCGAGGATCACTCATTTACTGAGCACATGGAAATATTTAAAATAATTGCAATTCATCAAGTAGGAACCTATTTGTGGGCTAAACATATGCGCAGAATTGACATAGTGAACAGTGCAGCCAGTCATGCCAAATAGGTGCTGAAATATATACCGACCGTAGTGCATAAGCCAGCATCTCACTCGTATCCAACTGATCGGAAAGTATAATTTGCAAGGCAAGCGAAAGAGCACGTTTATGCATCTAGATCGCCCAGAAGGTTGTCATTTAGGCAGAAATCGCGCTCATAGACTTGATGATGCCGCATTGAGCCTCTGGGAAGATTTATGACAACGGTGCTGTGAGGAACACACCATAATAATGTGTATATTCGTATGACCACAGTTGGAGAATTGGAACACGGAAAGGCAACAAGTTGTGCTCGAGCTTAGATTTCATTGGGTCCGCACCACATTGAATGTAGACTACACAAATAATTTGGAAAACAAGAACAAACCTCGAAGAATCCAAATGCATTGACAGCCCTGACAGCCCTTTTCGTCAATATAAATGCCGCAGTTCCGACCGCAGATCTTCGGGGTGGGCATTCTGAAAGATGAAATCGTCGGAAAACCCACGTCGCCTAAGATACTTAAACGGCAGCAATTTACCGTCAACTTCTCACGGTAAGAAATAATGAGGGACAGAGAAAAAAATAGCATGTAATTTTCGTTAACGGTCATGCGAAGTTGCCAAGGAAAGGCAAGAAGTATGTCCCAGTAGGACTTATCATTTTAGCAGGCAAAATGGACAACTTCTGCGGCTGTGTCGCCATAACTGCCTACATATTGAAAAATGAGCATGAAATAAAAAATCGAGTAAGGTAGCCCTAACTGCTGAAAAGTTGTCTGCGCTGCAATCTAGAGCAACATCTGGTGCCTGTTAGTTGTTCATGCCAGTGAGAGATAGTTTCACCAACTAAGTATCTTTTTTATAGTATTCCAGTTTACTTTCAGCCATTTCTTTCAATATATACAGTGCAACATATTTCCGTCTTCTGCTGCTCTGTGATGGAACGCATGAGCATCCAAAACTCACTGCTCCTTACTCGGACCGTACCGACTTGTGCTCTCCAGACCGTTCAGCATTCACCGTCGGTATTCGGGGTGAGATTACAAAAGTGTGCATGTTGAGTGCAGAAACGAAGAAATGTGGATTTCTTTTCGCTTCACTCAAGCAACCCCCTGTACCATGCTACTGCTGCTTCATTTGAAATCAGATATCCTGCCTTGATGCATATATTAGCAGTCCAAATTTTTTGTAATGAGTTGATCGGTTAAGCCATGTAGTTACGTTAGTAAAAGCTAAAATATGGAAACATGATGCAGAAATCGATAAATCTTGTAACCGATCGTTTCCCGGACTCTTGTCGCTCATCTAGTATAATAATTGCGAGAATTCGTCACGCATGTCCATTTCAGTCTGTTCGTTTGTTTGCGTACCGTATATCCATATGTATGTCGGTAAGCAAATTCACATACTTTACACGGTGGCGATCGAACAACACTTAATTTAGTTTGATGCAATTGCGTAAAGTACTTACAATTTAAGAAAGCGCAGCAGTTATACCTGCTTAGATGATTCCTAAAGAGAAAAATGAAAGAGAAAGCGATCATCCTTACGTTTTTTTGGACTGACCAAAAATTCACGGTTTGTAACTTCCGATTCTGATGTCTTCAGATTCACAGCGGGCAAGCTTTTTTCAGCTTCATGTGACGCGTCTTGAAGGTGATCGGCAAATCCTTCTGATTGCTGCGCATCTAATGACTTATTGGAGGCTGTATTCTCAAGTAGATCGAAAGCATCGCCCTTAGTCGATACGGCAACGTTGCTTGTCGTGTTTGATGCTTCAATGATTGTTGAGTACTCTGTAGTAAAAATGAGATGATGGAACGAGTTGCGCGAGCATTTACAATGTCTTCCATTCACAGCGTGAGGCGAGACAATATCGCAAAGACAGATCGCTGCCACCAGTTAATTGGCGCAACTGAGCCACCTTGGGATCGTTGTTTCGTAAAGTGGTCTACAACACAAAAAATTCTAAAATACTTCTTTTTGGCGCGCCCAACTGACATCGTGCGCCATTCATTTCCCGCAAACAAAGCTTTCTAATCACAAAACCTCTTCACAAATTTACATGTGTCCATCTTCATAACGTGGCTCTTTATGAGAAGCCCTTGCCGAGGATGACCCACCTTCCGTGCTATTGTCGGTGCTGCTGTGAGGTGCCATAACATTCACTGGTTCCTGTGTTAACTTCTGCAGAATGAGCTCGTTTGCTGAGAATTCGGTTTCACTTTGAGTCCGGTTATCGAAAGACAAGAATTCTGCGGCATTTCCAGGTTGTGAAGAAGAATTCGAGGTCTGCACCTCTGTTGTGTTCTCCAATAGTATGATCTCATCTGAAAGCATCTCTGGATGTGAACGAATGAAGAGAAGCACTTTAAAATAACGTTGATTGCATTACTTTCCAGCACATCACCCCATCGGGCATGATTCACAAATACAGCCGAGAAAAAGATGACATTTTCTTCTGACAGCGTTGTGCGATTTGTTCAGGAAACAACAAAAGACCATTAAGCCAGAAAAGCGCGATATTTCCAAAAGAATCGTTACTTCAACTCAACTTTCTCAGTTTTCAATGCTATTTAGATATTGCATAAATTTATACCATCCTCTATCGCTAGGTTCAGCGGATTCAACGCGAATTCGAGAGTCAACGTTTCTTCGATGGTTTCATCCAATGGCAGCAGTTCCTTTGTTCCATCTGAAAGAACAATAGCTGAGAATAGGCGAAATTATCCTGTAAACTCTGTGAAGACATCGATAGGCAAAACATCGCATTGCGATCGTTATGAGCACACTAGCAATGGCGACAGATCAATCGACTATTTCACTAGGATACCGGAAAATGAACCGAGGAAGCGCAGAATTTATTGAAGTCATTGATGTGATGAGGAGTATTTCTAATTGTTCTTGCCGAAAATTGTCTGCGGAAACATTTTTCAGGCAGTCGATAAGGAAATTAGAATAATTAGAAGTCCACTTTTGCCCGCAAGAAGTCATGCAGAGCACCAATGAACACAGCCAGCCCTCTCGAGTTTCCTCTTAACGTGAGTGCAATCAACGCCGCTCACAAAGCCTCTCAGCACTGAGGCTGGAAGGAATGAGAGCCACAGCGAAAGAGTGAACTGATCGCCTCAATTTCAAAAAGAAAGTTTTAGAAACAAATTTCGGGGCGATAAGCCAAAAAGCACTTAATAACCATCGAAGAAATCATTACGCCGATTGACGCCTGAATACAGTAGCGAGTCGATAGTTTCGAAGTTAACCGCAAAAAAAGTGTTATTTCGTTTTCGAGGGCCTCCTTTCTCTACCAGTCATTATTAGAGACTTTTAGTTATAGATACAACCTGCGACTAAATCAGTTGTTCATAGTCACTATGTCCTATAAAAGTTTACACACGAACCTCCAGGTGAGTCTAGAAAGGCGATAGATTTTCCTCACGCGGCCTACTGCATCAATTTATAATCATTTAAATATATGATATAAGCAATCGGAACCTTTGAAGAACTTTTAAAATCGAATAAAATAGACCGTCTAAATGGTTCAAAGTCTCACCAAAGCGACAGCCTTTCAACGCAGAAACGAACTAAGGGAAGAGTGACTGGAATTTCTCTTCTCTGCTTGCAAATGAAATCATTTGAAGTATTTGTCGAGAAGGAATAGCGAATTTTAGGAAATATCAACCAGCTGAGTTTAGCGAATTTCAAGTATTCATTTGTTACTGCGTTGGTAGAAAAGAAAATGAGCTGAAAAGTTCATTAGGATGTAAAAAGCACCTGTATTACTGCTCTCAGAGAGTACGATGGGTTCGGCAATTCTAATAGATGAATTGACTGTGTTGTCGACCTCATCAGGAACATACACGCTATCTCCGCTTGCTGAAAACATCTCAAAACTAGTGGCAGCTATCGATAAGCTATGCAGTGGCAGCTCTAGAAGAATGTATTTTTTCACAGATAAATTGTGAGAATGGAAAAAAAATATCTCCCGAGACGCGCCTTTAGTATAATGGGACCTCGCTGGGGCGAAATAGAGGAAGGATGTCAGTGAGCATGACTGAGTACAAATTTTCTGCGCGTGGAATGCGCGAATGCCCACAAAATACTACAAAAACACCCAGTGATGCGTTTTTCCTCGCAGTTTCATCTTAAAAGTTAGCCGATGTGCCAAACAAACTGCCGGACGAAATCTAGATTCCATAGGTGCAGTCGAAGCGGAACTTAAAAAGAGCTGATGCGAGCACTCCCACTGCTTAAGATGAGATCATTACTTTGCGCATTTCACTGCATTTTTTTACAACTCGTAAGCATGTTGGATATGATGTGGGAAATTGCAAGACTAAAAACGGTACGGCTCCTCTGGAATGTCCATCGAGATGTTCCTTAAGCACCTGCACAACTATAGTGCTGCGTGAAGAGATAAGTCATATGTGGGCAAGTGTTGGACGCATAATTCGCTTAGACTTGAAAGCGGAAATGACATGAAAATAAGAACTTTTGACATTTCTCTGAAGGAAACTCAGCTGCCTCAGCCGGATCAACATTTTTCATTTGGCGCAAGAGTGTTGTGTCGATTCATTTTTCCCAAAAAATCACCCGTTTCGCTGGGCTTTTTAAGTTTATGCAAAATAATTTTCGAGGAAATCGATTATAAGCGGAAATCGGGCACAATGCACATCACGATATATTTATGTTCAATAAAGTCGTGAAAGAAACCTTGCGAAGTGCAGTTTTGTGCTCTAACGTCTACGCTGGTTTTCGATTGTTGAGAGGAGTCATTTGAAAGCATTGGTGTTGCGGCTTTCTCATCGATGTCTTCTTCAGATGCTTCTGTCGAACTCTTCCCAGCGAGCAATGCTGCTTTCTTCTTTTCGAGTTCGCCTGACGACAAAGTGTACCGCCCTCAACAAGTGGACATAGCTACAATTCGATTGGCGATCTTAATATCAAGCAAGCCTTCAAGGCGGGAGTCACTCGCGCATTTAAAATCATTAGGCTTATATATAAGTTTACACACTTATATGATGCAGTGTCAAACAAATAGCCTTATAATTTGATAATTTGCGAATGAAATCGATTTTCAGTGGTGTTGCTTTCCCGAAGAGGGCTTTATGTTAATGCTCCTTCCCTACTTTAATTAATGGTCCAAATTCAGGGTGCCGTGGTTGATTTTATGGTTTATGGCCGCAGGCAACTACTATCTTGGTCTGTGTTACATAAAGACTCTCATGAGCAAAATCTTTAAAACAAATTGTGCAAAAGTGCCTTTACTTTCACTATATGAAAAGGGCTACCTGCAGTAAGCAATGTGTATGTAGTGGGAACTGGCGATGCACTGAGATTCATCAACTCACTCGTTTCATTACTGATGGATGGCGACATCGACGGGGAAGACATCTGTTCCAATAATTCACTCGCACTATCTTTGCTCACATTCTTCATTACTGCTGCATTCCAATCGGCCTATAAGCAATACAGCATAAGAAATGGACTAATCCATGCAGTAGAGTGAACGGAACACGGTTAAAATGTCGCCTCACCTATAATGTAACAGCAACGCTAATGTCCACTAAACAAATGTAATGTGTTTGTCTGGTCAGCGGTCGAGCAAATTCGGTTGCAGCCGAATTTCGGCAAACAGTCCCCAGGTGGCATGCGGAATATAAGAAACAAACTCGGATGCATAAATATACAGGAAAGCACGCAAACGTGGACGCAAACGCACAACTCGTACGCTCATACACTTGCATTCATACACACAAACCCGTTCAAGGCAGTCACGAGCGCAGTACATTCCACTTACGCACAAGTGGATGAGCACCATTATGAAATGCATTGAGGGGTTTAACCTGTAAAGCCTTTCAGGATAGCAAATCTCACATGAGGGAGAGGAGATGGGGGGTGAGGGGGAGGGAGGGAGAGAGGACGGAGTGCGGCTTCCGCAATGAGCGTTGTGACCGAATTCCACGAATCTACTTACCTTCTGCCTCGGTGCATCAGCCTGAATGATCGAAGCACGGTGGAAACCCTTGCTGTCGCTAAAAAATAATCATCTTATTGCAGTCTGCATGAACAATCACCAAGCATATGAGTCAATATGTTTTATGAGAATAATAATACCAAAGAAAAGCAACAGAGAGGGATGAGTGAACTGAATATAAGACACAATTTATGTCGTGCTCAGGAAAATTCATCGATGGTTTGTGATGTTTTCGACACTCTCAGTGGATTCAAAAATGTTTTTAATCCGATATTTTTGATATTGTCACTCATCAAATTATGTTACGATGATGAAGATATGCGATCGACTGTACCAGGAAAGAATAAACCTCGTGAAATTTATCTCTCATTGAGAGCAGTTTTAAAAAATAGCATTTCAGTACTCATAGCTAAACTAATTCGAGATTCTACTGGGCATGCCACACGAAAGAATGATTAGAAAAACAAATGAAATATAATTCGGCAGTGCAATCTGCATCAGCGCTATCATGACGAAGGCGGTAATTACAGTATGTAAATGGCAATGCCGTGAATTGTTAGCTTCATAAACTGAAGGCATAATTAGCTAATGCGGTAGAACAGTCTACTGAATCAGAAAGTAGTTACTAGTAATAAAACCTTTGGAAGCGCTTAATGATGGTTGCCTCGAACACCTCAGGGATACCGATCGTTGTTCTCTTCACACACACGACAGCGCATCCAGTGAACTCTCGAGAAGGATGCGACCAGCTGAAGGTATATTCCACGCTTCAATACGGTATTGGCCATGCGTCTTTTAATTTAAAAAAAATGAAATAATGCTGAAATGAAGAAGTTTGATGAGAAAATGAGAAAGTCCTTATGAAACGATATTATCAAAGCAACAAGAGGAAGCAGTGGTGAAACTGTTAACCGAAGCAGAATGGGCGCAAGTCACGCTTGCTAGACGAATTTGTGGATAGTAAAAGAAAATAATGATATCAGCAGCATACAATCTAAAGAGCTGAAAGAACGAAGCGAATCAATGAGTAATTAGAAGATTAATGCGTACGGAATTTCAAAGCAGCAGTTTTCACCTGCATTTATTCCGACATTCGAAACAACTTTTGATGTCGGCCGGGCGAGCCTAGCCTTCTCCTCCAACTGCAGAAAGTGCAAGTGCTGCACTTAAGAACAAACTGACTTAGTGCTCCCCATGGTTATACTGATTGGTCCATAGACTCAACTGAGATGGAAAACGCCAAAAAACTGTGACTGAACTGTGACTCTGAAAAAGAAGCGGCAAACCTGCATATTTCATCGCAACGTTCGTCTGATCCGCAGTCCATCTCAGATTTGCATTGTACTGCAAGTGAAGCAAATTTCATGAAACTCTGCAATAGAAAAGCGCCGTATCCAGTAATGCCTCCCTTAACCGAAGGGAAACCGAAAAATCAACCTATGAAATCTGTTGAAGTTGCGGATCTGATCAAAAAGAAAGTTACCCAATGTGCAATTTCAGTAACGCCGAGTTGAGTACCACTGTACAGATTCATGAACATGGGGTTCTCTGCTGGAAAAGTTGCCCGCAGTGGGGCCGATGCTTCCAAACTTCGATTCCTTCTTTAAGTCCACTTGCGTGCATTTCAGTTGATCTTATAACGTAAATATTTCTCCCTTCACCTCCCTTCGCTGCCGATCACGGTTTTGCGATAATTCATTTGAGATAAGGAAATATTCGAGGGAGAAATTATATGTTCGTCAATAAAAGTTTAGGCAAAATATCTGCGCGTAATGATCTCTAATTGAGAATTTAGAATATAAACAAGTTAACATCTTACCGGTATCAGTGATCCGTGGACGAGGAACAGCCACACTCAGTGGCAAGACAAGAGCTGCAGTTAAGAGATAATAAATAGGTGCGGTCATTTCTGGAAGCAAAAAAAAATGCAATTGTCTTGATTGTCGTTCGATTGCTTTAGCCGAACACGCTAAAGGCGAACATTCATGAAATATTCAACCGAGCATTATTTTTGTAATCTCTCTATATAAAAGCATTGATGAGAGTGTTGCGAGATGCACAACATTGTACCACTTCGCTTTCTTCCTATTCAGACACCAATAGAAGAGGTGCATAAAATCAGCTATGATGGGTAATTAATGTGCGGTATTTAGGAGTCAGATATTTCAACTCAACGGCTATCTTCTCTTGATAAAAAATGTGGGCACGCTTATCGTGCCAAAGGGTACGTTTATTTCAGAGAAAAGCGATGAAGCATCGATAGCAGCAATCTAAGAAGACCTCAACAACTGTCAAATCTAAGTAATAATGCACTCACTATTGAGAGAGCATTTTAATAAATAAGACGGGACCACTCACAAAAAATGACACAGATATATTCACTTTGTATAATAGCAGATTATTCGATGCGGAAATTATTGTCATGAAAAAAAGCGGAAATACAAGTTTATTTCTTATCCAGCGACCATCAAACTCTGTTCGCTTTAGTTACGATGAGACGCTTCCCAGACACTGTAATGAGAAGGGCAATGAGGGAAGACAGAAGGAGCTAGATTCTCGAGTGGAGAAAACATCAGAGGAAAATAAATGTTCTTTCAGTGGTTTAGTGGGGTAAACAGCGAACCGTAGACGCCGAAAGTGAGCAGCAAATATCGAAATTCATCAATGAATAACTAAGCAAAACTGGCGGTGACTTGAATTTTTTATTCCGACACAAAAGTCTGAAGCTAAACGATAGAAAATGCGCAGTAAGAAGGAGACAATGGCCGGAACATTTATTCTAAGATGGAGCGTTTATCTTCTTACTGGAGCGCTAATAACCTTCATCACTGTACATGTCACTCGCCGCAGTTCATAGCGCATTACGCCCTTTTCATACAACTTGGATTGTCCTCTTTGACTGCACCACTCCTCGTCACATTATTGGAGCGATAGCTGCTTGCATGTTCATGATGATGTTCCAGTGGAGTACAATAAACGCAACGCAAAATTCATTGGTGGCCTTCGACTAAGAAAACATTGTAACGAGAAAGACGCACAGCCGATTTGATTCTGAGGCACAGTTATTTTGTAGCATATTAGGACAACATGATAAACTATATCCACTACAGGGCTGCTCAGATACTCGACAACTGGTTTAGCGGAAACAAAAAGCAACTTTGAATGCCGAATTATGATAGGCGGCGATGGAAACAACATGATACATTTTAGACGGTTACATAAATGTCGCGTTGACACAGAATGAGGAGAGTTCAAAATTTGGACTGCTGCAATTGTGAGCACCTCAAAACTGGACGTGAGTGTTCTTAGGGGAATGTGTGTTTTCACTTGCCAAACGCATAAAATTGACGCTGCAAGAATCACAGTTGTCCCCCCATACACAGCTAGTAAACTTTAGTTGGGTTGGGGAGGGGAACAATTTTTCTCGTTCCCAGAGTTCAATGGTTAGGTTAGATAAATGGGAGATGAAAAAATGAAATATTCGTTCAGCTATGAAGAACTATAGTTGTAGACCGCTGAAAGCTTGTAGCCATGTGTGGATTGGTCGAAATTGTCAACTCCAAAATCAAAAAAATGAACTTATATCGGAAGAAGCATGAGAAAGCAAAACCGGAATTGAAACGGCTTTCACCTCTTCCTTCGCTATTGGACAATCAGCATCCTAATCACTCATTTATTTACTACATTCAACGCAACTTGGCTGCATTTTCATTCAAATCGGTACGAGTATCATTCAGTGTATCCAATTTGGCATAGGCCTTTTTCGGCAAAAGTGATATGGGACAGCTCTTCGCAGCACTCAGCCTTTTCGATAAGTCCGTTATGGTTCTTTTTTCTACAGCTGATTTACACCTACTGGATGTAGATAATGTGCCTAGATGGCGCATTCCGCTAGTTGCTTTCGATTATCGTATATGAAACCGAAACTACGTAGGCTAAACGGACTACATTTGTTATGCCATGAGTGACTAGGCAAAGCCTGGCTGAAGACGGATTGCTGATAAGTGAAAACAGCCGAAAGAAAAAACAGTCATGCAGAGCAGATGTTCAGAAAAGATATTTCAGAGGCTCCTTGGATTCGGATTTTCCCACTGCTACCTACCAGCTCAACCACATCCGAAAAAAACTGAAGCACTATTGGATCTTTTTTATGAAATCGGTTCGTCGCATGAGTCCTTATCGGGAAAAATCGTTCTCCTTCCACGAACTAGCATGAGACAAAATTTGCGTGAAAGAACGTAATTTGATCAAAACATTTCCTGCCGACGAAGGCGAGATGCAAATGTGACTTTGCGCATCCTAGTTAGCAGTTGCTAAGGTGTTCTAAATGTCATAGCTAACGCAACACCATGACACTTAGAAGTGAAAGTGATCAGGTGAAATAAGAAGGAAGAAGATAGACGACTGCGCGCTCATCGTTGTAGAGGACCCTTTTCGCGACGTCGGCGCGAACACACAGTCTGTAACAATTGACACGCAGTTATCCGCCCATAGCGAATACGATTACTGAACGAGTAGATTCTAATTTATGTCGTCGGTATTCAATTATGAGTGTGTTCCTCTTCACTGATTCCGTTCTGCTGTCGGAATGGAAGAGACATAGGAGAGGGAAATATCATTTTAATGCACGCGATAGGCCCTCTGCAAATGAGAGCGTTAAATTTTATACATCTTTGCAAAATCAAACCTTTTGCTTAAACTTATTTCTGATTTTGGACCAGACTTTTTTGAGAACAGTTTTCGCTAAATATAGCACTGCTCGAATTTGGTGCTCAAATAGAGTATGATAACTCTCAGGTTCAAACCTTTGGCATGAAAAGATGTGAAATTTCTGGGCAAGCGTTTTTCAGGAAATGTATCCATCGGACTGGAAAAAGTTTGGACGAATATTTTGTGCAATTGCATTCTCGCTTGGCTATTGCAAAGTAACGAAAGAATTAGTACGCATGTAAGTGCTTTCACAGTCGGGGCGGCTAGAACAAGTGGAAGAGTATGCCATAGAAGCTGGCAGCATAGGTGCCTGAGACGGCTAGCCACATGCAAGCACTGAACTGAAGTGCAGCTTTCAAGGCTGAAGAATTGAAACAAGTGAAGAGGAAGGAGGTCATATGCGCACATCGATATGAGCAAACACGATATAATCAATAAAATACTGTTGCTAAAATTGTTGCAAAACCCCATGAAATGTTTGGCGGTTCTATTGTTGGTTGAACAGGCGCAAGCGTTGTGAGTGACATTTTAATGGAACGGTTATTTTCAGTGAGTGATAATGGCCAAATATGAACAATTCAAATTTCTGCGGGCAAATTGTGCGACCAATGGAAACTTATTGAAAGAATCTTTGCCTCACTATATATCACTGCCTGTGTGTGAGTGTGAGTTTCAAATAGCTCAGATAACAACATATTTTCCTTTAAGAGATCACAATCTCAAGCAACAACGACAGTGTCTGACGTACAGTGAATGGATAAGCAATGCATAATCAGTGTGGAACATTTCTATCTTAGGGCGGAAGTGCAGCAACATCTTTGAATGAGCTGTGAGAGTTGATTCAAAGCTTAGTGATCGCTTGCTTATCACAAAAGAGAGCATCTTCAATTTTTTGATGTCCCACTTCTTCATGAATATCAATGATTGGCATTTCGATCAGTTTTATCTAGTTTTGCGGCAATACGAAATCGATGCATCACATGTGAAAATAAATTAACTGGGCCAATGAAGGAAGCGAGCAAATGAAACACAGAGTTCTTCGATGTAATAAACGTGGCAATTTTGGATTTTAGCATTTCTATGAAAAGACTCCCAGCATCGAAAGCACACTGTTATGATTTTCACTAACGAAGATGCAATAGGCAGAGAGGGAAGCGAGTGTAAGACGCGTTCGAACTCCTAATTCACACGTTTTTTAAATTCCTACTTATTAGACGATGATTGAAGTTGTTTTCGTGAAATCCACTTTTGAGCAAACTCGTCTTATGCTTGCATTGGCTGGTGTGCTGCCGTTCATCATAGTATCGCATCTCCTAATAGTGCCTTTGAACGGATGGTCTTGACAACCACTTATGATTCCCCATATTAGGTTATTCGTGGTCTATAAGCATGAATTTGAAAATTTACACAGACCTTTTACGAGTCCTTTTGCAGCATCTAAGTAATATGTAGCAACGCAGCACATGTCAAGGACACACGAGCTACATGTAGACATTTGTCCCCTCAATCCCACTCTCCCTCCTGCTTCCATCAGTCTCAGTATAGCGGCCAAATCCAATATTTCAAGAGGAGGACAAGAGTCGTAAAGCAGACAAGCATAGAAATCGGTTGAAAATCTCCGAACGCGCATGAAAACACCATCCAGAGACAGCGAATAAATACCGACAACTATTTATAGTTGCTTGTATAATACTATCTCTGATATTGTCGCCAATTATAATCCACCTTCCCTACGAGTTGATGAAGTTGTGATCGACTTTCAAGTTTCGAACTAAAAGCTCATAAAATTTATAGAAACGTCATCGATAGATAGGACAGGGCCGACCCAAATCAGTCACATAACGCAATGGCTCTTGCTTGTGCAACTCCGTGCTAATGTGCTAGTGTGCTCCAGGGAATGTTTTCGGAAGAGACTTTATGAGGAACAGGAGTGGCATGGTTGTAATATAAGGTGCTCTTGCAAGAAGGAAAATGTGTGTGATTCACAAATAAGAGAACATTGCTAGCAATGCGCGAAAATAAAGAAAAGCACTTGGCACCGGGGAGTCTGATCCTGTTGAGAAAGAAGGAAGCATCGCTGCGCTGAAGATTATGCTCAATCATATAACAGCGAGAAAAATCGTCGTGATTACACTACAAATGAACCACTAGCTCGGTTATGCAGCCGACTGTTGAAACTGCTCGGAAGGAAGACTTTCCAGGATTGATGGATGCACGAATCCATTTTTGTTTGTGGAGACCAGCTCAGAAGAACATGACACTGAACCACTTACCGAATGAATCCTGCGCCTCCGCCTCAAAATTTCGCAATATGCACTCGGGGCACTGCCGGAATACTGCGGCAGCAAACGAAAAATGCGAAGGAAATATCATGCAAAGCCCATTTTTCACAGAGTGCCACACTGCTGAATCTTATAGAAGCACTGCACCAAAGTTTGTACTGAGGACAGTTTGCATTCGCTTGCAGTAACGTCTGACAAAGGAGAGAATAGTGACGTCGTGTTTTTCCATGCGAATCTGGGCATGTGTGTATGTGCGCACTTGGTTGTGTACTCATAAATGTGTCTGCTTGTCAGCCTCCTATCCGTAATTTTCACTTCACAACCAACAACTCCTGAAGCAATAAATATCTTCCAGAGCTTTGCCTTCTATCTCGACTTGACTGCGATTCTCGGCTTGCTTTGCTACTAATTAACGAATAATACCTCCTTCACAGCTTCTATTTCGCGAAGCACACTTCTCGCTTTCTGCGTGGTTCCCTATAAATAAAAGCTTAATGGCATCCAAGTGTGCACGCGCCATGAAATTTACAGATCTGTTTAGAATGAAACGTCTACTGGATAAAACCGAACGGTTGGTTTCTGCACCAAAATATCTAAGGCTATTAATTTCCCTAGTAAAAACATTCATAGGCATTTAGAAACGATTAGCGTATCACTTTGCGGCTAGTAAGCGTTAATGTATAATCTGCGATTTACTTTTACAAATACTCGCTTTCTACAAAGTTTTTACGCGAAGTAGCCTCTTCATGCAAAAAAAGTTGAAACTTGTGAAATGCTTTTTTGCATATCTGTTGAGAGAACTGCGCTGAACGGTTGATACGCTAAAACATAAGTTGGAAAAGTTTGTATACTGCACGCGATGCCGCCTCCTTCAAATAAGTTTGTGCGGTGCAAGTGAAAACTTTGTCAGTGCTGGGAATTCAAATTCCTTTGCAAGGATGATTCTTCAAAATAAGATATGCGACTTATTTTTTATATGATGCTCAACGCGAAGCGGCTGCTTCCATTTTGTCAAGCTGTCGCTCACCGTACACCATCAAGATTGCCCGGAAGGAATAAGGTTAGTCGTTGAATTCTCGGTTGAAGGTGTCATGATGGACAGCTGGCAAATACACGCGCACTGATGGTGTTTATGGTATCCGTTTTTCAAATACGGCTAATGCGTGAAGTTGCAAAAGGAATGTAGAGCAGCAGAAGATTGCCAAAATTGACCATAACACGGGCGTGAATGTCCACTGTTTAATATGATAATAAACTCATCACGTTTTGTATTATTGACATCTCTTATGGCAGCGATCGTTTCCTAATCTTCGATTTTTCCAAAATTTGCACTCTCTCAGGCAACGTTAAGGTGTAGGGTCTCGGGCCAGATGCTGTATAATCTGGTAACAAGACAACAGATTCAGGTTTTTATTATGCCTCTAAAAAATTCAAAGATGGCAACGGCGGATGGGTTAGAACAACAGGAGGAGGCGTGGGTGCTTCGTCGCTTCAACAGAGCCTTGGCACGAATAGCGTCACCTCCAGACCAGCGAGCACCATGCACTCCTCATGCCTGAGCCGCTTCACCGCCCGACTGTGCACGACACCTGACGCAAAAAGCTAGATACGCCTGATTCCTCTAAGCAAATGCGCTCTCCTTTTATATGTATCAACCTCTGCTTTAAGTTATTTGTACAGAATTTGCTCTGGTCTGACCGAAAGCAGTTGATGTACAATTTATTGATAACCGATTGCACAAAATTTCAGCCCATACTAATAAAAGATGCAATCGCTGTAGAGCAAAACGAAGGAGATCTGTCGAGCAAAGTCAAATATCAGCTGAAACAACACATCGACGACTTCTTCGACTTCTTTTCAGAGTTGTTTTATTCATCTCTGTTTCTAGTCGCTCTTGAGGCGTGTTTGCTAGGAACAGATTGCGGAGCATGGGCAACATGTAGAGATGTGAGGCGAGCCTTAACCACTACATACTATTTTAAATCATTTACATTCGACAAGATAGTGGAGAAACTTGGTGAGAGAATCACTAAGGCTTGCTGTCACCGGTCAATTAAAAAAATATTAAGACTGCTGATGAAATCAGACAGGTTGCAGCTCCATGGATCAAATACATCAGGCCTCTTGGTTATTGCATGTTGTATTTTAGTTCGGCTTTTCACCTATTGTGAGAGCTACTGAAAGTCGCTGCTGGGGAGGTTGAATTGTTGGAGTGTGCAGAGCTAATTAGTCATGATGTTTTAGCATAGTGCAGTTGAGCCATAAAGATCGGCGTAAGGCAGTGGGATATCGAAAATTCGCCTTTATCCAAGTGAAGGATATTAAATTAAGGCAAGCGTTTAAAAATCTTCAACATTGCACGCATTTCATATTGGTTGCATTTGAGCAGAACATTCGTTGGATCATAAATCTACCAGATCATTTGGTCTTCAGATGGACGATCCACGTGGGAGAATCGCTGAAGGTTCTTCTCTATACAGAAAAATTTAGGCGTGTTATAATGTACACACTGCATATTTTCTTTCAGCATGGTAATCAACGTCAGCGTTTATAATCGAATTTCTTGCAGCATATGCCGATTACGGTTTCACCGTTCGAAACTAGAATAGCGATTTCGGCGATTTCGCAAACATTTCAAACTTCTATATACTTCTTTAGGTTTTCCATTCAGAACAATTCATTGAATCGGGTCGCACCAGCTGGGTTCTATGTTTACATATAGTTGAAAGCACTCATACAAACATACTTGAATCCTCCTATACCTGCAGAAATTCATTTCAAAAATGTTGCCGAATTCAGCTGAAGTTATATCTTATTGTTGCCCATGGTTTAAACTATGAAGAAATTGACCAATGCGCATTATTGTTTGGTGGGTTTTCAGTGTTGCGTTGCCATTAGCCGTGCCCAATTCATCTCACTTTGCTTACGCGGTATTTCAACGTGACATCATTTTCAATTGGCGACTGCAGGTATGGTATCCTACATCCTCACGTTGCAGTTCTCCATGAACCATTCGAATAAATTGTGCATTGAAATGTTCATCGCATCTTCGCCGATGTTCTTTGTGGCATGATAAGTTCTACAAACTACCTGTGGATGGACTCTCACGTTTTAGCTCATTAATGCAAAAATGTATGTAGCTGGAACCACTATCTTTTCGTGCCGCACTAACTTGCGAAGTTTCCTTTTATGAGGTTCACCCAAGTTGCAATTAGCCTAATATTGAGGTTTGAAGCGCAATGCTGCAAAATAAAGTTATGTCACCATGTACCTAGATACGGCTGCACTGATTGCAGCAACGAACTCATCTCAGCTCGAACGACAACAGAAAGTTGACTTTCAGACGCTCACATTCAACTGCGCTTTCTCAATGAACAACAGATTGGCAAATGCCGCTTGGCTTCATATCCCCGATGCAGAGCCAATTTGTGATGGAGCAAGTAAAGAAAGTACTTTCGAGTAAGTTTCATCTATTTAACCGCTTGGTAGAAGGCGATCGGGTTGATGGGAACACAACGCGTTGACGATAGCGCCCAGCAGCTAATGTTGTCGCTTGGAGTTTGAGGGCACAAGGAATCTTGTATGTGCATGCTCAGTGAGCGTCCGCTCGTGATTGCTTTAAGCCTCAGGGCCATTCTTGGACCGAGACAGAGCTGCCTACCTAGGGCTGAGAAGTGAAAGGTTTTGAAATATCCATTTAGTCAGTCCATTGTAAAGGTTCTTGTGGATTCTCTAATGATGTTTCGCCTTCACGAGCTTGAGACGTGCTCAGCTTCTTTCCCTTCACTCCCCGCAAGGAAAAGCGATTGGAGCGCGTTCCAGAGCGGCGGTAGGTCGCTATGCACAGTGGTCGTCTATAGCGAATAGAGGAAATCTGCCAAGCTGATTTATTAGGACGATAATTTCCTTCGAAAATAGGTGATCCGTATGACTCAATCGTATAGCCAAAGCGCATACAATTTCTAGATGCTGCGATGAGCCCAAAGCTGATAAATGGATTGATTATTGGACTGTCGTGATGGGGGATGAGAGGCGACGGCAGGATGTGATTGCTGCAGTCATTCTGAAATCTTGAACTCCACTGATAAAAGCAAGGTCATGCAAGGTATGAGAATAATTGATCAAGTTTCATGCCACAGCTCTCACGGTCATATCACTTCTCATTTTGAGATATGCTTTGCAATTTTTTTTTTTTTTTGCTTTGAGCGATCTATTATCTGCTACAACATTTTAAAAAAATCGCGTCACGAGGAAGCTAGGAAGCTGACAGTGGTGCATTCACTTTTCCGGTGCCGAATTTCTATGCGATGCGATGCGATGTGGGCTAAGTGAAAATTTTTGAAGAGGAACTTAAAAGGCCACTAAAATTTGTTATGCTGATGTGGCAGCTATGGCAACAGGCTTATAGGAGAACACATGAACATCGCAACTGAAAGGTATATTAGATTTATACATGAACAGAGACGACTACTGAAATTACGATGTCGGAGAAGGAGGTATAACTTATTGGGAAAATTAGTGCCACAAAGGCAGAGTCTTTGTTTCAGCAATGTGCTACTCTATGAAGCCGACTGATTTCTGCACGTAAGCAGCCGACAGCATCAACGTGTGATCGATAGTTCGATGAGCTTTGAATAGTGCCATTGATAAAAGTTTATTATGCTTTCCTTCGATACAATTCAATGAAGAGGAACTGTTTAAATGAAACCATGAACTTGCACTTGCTATAGGTCAAGTCTCATGCTAGGAAACACCGAGTTATTGTTGCGAAAGGAAGATTCAATCTTCTATGGGACCGACGAGAGAGTAGGTTGGAATTTCCCAGCTAAGCGAAAATTTATCATTTATTATCTTGCGATGTATATGATGCAGGGTCAAAACTTCAATTGAAATGCACATCTATCAAAATTTTTGGTGCAATATTTTAGCCTCAGCCGCAACTTTCACGACAAAAGTTTAGATTTCCGCTTCTCGCACTGCTTCGATTAGTCTAACGCTTGGAGGTAATGCTAAGAATCTAGAAGGGAATGGAATTAACCGTCACTGATGTGATGCTAATGCGTTGAAAATTAAACTCCAGAGTCTACCGACCTAAAGCCAAAATAGAAAATGTTATCAACGCAAAATTTAAAATCATTAGTGAAAGAGAAGAACTCATATTTTTGCATTTTATTTGCGGTTCATTTGCATTTGTATGAATCTAACCAAATCTATTTAGATACTGCCGTAGATTGTTACTTCTTGAACGAGGAATATATATATATATATATATATATATATATATATATATATATATATATATATATATATATATATATATATATATATATATATATATATATATATATATATATATATATATATATATATATATATATATATATAGATATATATAGAGCAAAACCGGATATCAACTGGTTTGATTTCGTGAGCACTCACATGCTAGTGTTCCGTGTTTTCGGTCATCGATATGGTCGGTCGTCCGAAAATCCTCGAAGAAAAGGGTATGAGAGCGGCACTTGAAAACTCACAACAATTTGAGCGCTTTCACTTGCCTATTGCCGTCTTCACCAATTTTGTGAGAATCCTGTTTCTCCATTGCCATTTCTTCAACTCTCCGCCTCCGCGTTGCCTTCACTCAAAAATCTCAAACCTCAATCGAATAGTGAAATGAAATTTTTGCACAGTCCGATTCAACGCTTGCGCTCCGTACTACGTTAAGGGGATCGTTTTCAAATAATCCGGATCCGAAGCAATGGTCTTTGCAATATAAAACGCGTGCATTGTATAGACGATTGACAATACTTCATCGCTGTCGATATCCTGCAAAGTATGCAAACATCTTTTGTTGCACGTTACTTTTGAAGTACATCGAATCGATCTGTTATTAAAGGCTGTAAATTCATTTTTCATGTGATGTCATGCATAAAAGGAATAGATAGCACAGAACTGAGGGGTTTTTTTGAAGCTAGAGAGCATAAAAGTGACAGTGGAATTTGTCTTGACAATGTTGCAACTATCGAAGTTTTAGCGGGCATGGATTGTGAAACTGTGCGTAGCTGCACCGGTCGTCAGAAATGCGTCAAGGATGCTCGCCATGAAGCTTCATGCATCAAGGAAACCTTTATGCATTGTTTCAACTGTTTTCTCTTCAAGCATAGTTCGATTAAGTTTTGAAACAGGCTCGTGAACTTTATTTTCGACCGATAGGGCTCAGGCGGGGACAGGCTCTGAAGGATTCCGTATGAGCTTCCAGTTATGTGCAGATCATTAACGCGCAAGCTTCGTGGCTTTCGACGCCCGTAATCTTCACGCATACATGCGTGTGTGACGCGTTTCGCGTATCGGCACTTGGAAACTGAATTATGACGGCGGTATTTTCACGGCTAGTTATGTGAGTATTATGTGGGTACGTATGTCTTTGTTTTGGGAAATTTAAGCTCATGAACGATCGAAAGCAGAGTTGCGGTAACTGCAGGTATCACTTGAGCAACTTTTGCTCTCATCAACACTAACGAAGTTGTGGAAGTATACAAATGCCTGAAAGGCAGTATTCATTTCGCACAAGGTGGAAGTGAAATGAACAGCATGAAGAGCGTGCATGGGAAGCTGGCAATTATCGGCGCCATTCGAACCCCACCATACAATCGACAATGTGCAGAAACCGTCAACAAACGATACGAGGCACTCAGCAACTCATTCATATTTCAGCTGAACAAACCATTCATAAAAATCCTTTTCCAAAGATTCCACTGTCTAGTGCAGGTGAAACCGGTCGTATATTATATGCACATCAAGCTACTTCTAGTTTTTTCTCTTCTTCCTCAATGAAATCGAGTAGTTGTTGTAAATGCTAATCACAAACATCTTGACTCTCACTTCACCGGTTGATGAATTGAGTTTGGGAGGCACAAAGACTCAAGCAAATAGCACACATGCGCACTCACGCTTGAGACGAGACAATCATTAAAGAGCATTGCAGACGTAAACCTCCAGACAGCACAGAAAATAATCCTTTAATTTCAGGAAATAAAGAAGGAATTGTTGCATTGCCTCCCAAAGCACAACTGTTTCAGCATGTTCTTCAGCATTTTTTTCTGAAACAACTGTGGGCCGGCAATTTTACTTGGATATGAAATTGGTCAGAATAGCCTTCTCCTAGAGATTAAGTCGTCAGGAATCACATTAAATTCTCTGCGGCACTTTTGCGCAGTATGGAAAATTGGCGTTCTATTGGAGATTTCGAGAGCTTTGCTTACTGTGTATTCACTGATTTCCGAAGTGTATCCAAAGTGATGAGAATGTGGTATTTGATCCAAAAGCTAAGTGCTACTGTAGTAGAGAACGTTCAAATTTAACACAGAATTTTGCAGTGAAAAATAAGGCTTTCGCAATGAATTCAAGCCATTCTTTGATGGGTTCTCTAAGGCTGTTGAATGAGCAGTTTTAATACTGGACACACATTAACTACTACCCATCCGCCCCAATTCCATTCACCAGTGATACCCTCGCTTGACCCATTCGTCACTGATGCCAAAAATTTCGCTGCCGACAGTGTTATGCCCCCCCCCCCCCCCACTCCCGCCGTTCACCCCTTAAACACATTTCTGTCTCTGTTGTGAGGGAGCCTCGCATGCGTTACTCCTGCTTCGGAAAACTGAAGAAGTGAACTTTTACAGCTGCAGTTCACCAGAAATCGGCAGTTTTACTCGTATCATTTCATGGTGAATAAAAGTACTTTCTCGTTAGCAGATTTGCGATTAGATATGTTTTTCATCCTCGCAGTTTCTGACAGGATTCATTCAAACAATCTATATAAGTTCGTCCGGCGCTTCCCTCACGAGAGCTTATCCTGTAGTCAGATTCAGGCATGGTATCGCAAAGGGGATTTTAACAAGATTGAGTATTTTCGTATGCAACTAAAAGCATGACCTCCATCGATCTCAGATATAATTCAAGAGGCAATTCGCATTCATATATGCGCCTATCCTCTTCCTTTCAACACTCATGACCTCGATATTGGGCGCGTTTTCCTTTCTGAATTTGCCATGCGTTTGCACTTGCGCTTTTTGCTACATATGAATGCAAACAATGCCGGCTAATGATTATAAATCAAAACGTTGGAATGTGGTTAATTAACGACAACTGCACATTCTAGCAATGAAATTTAGGCGCTATTGCTTTCGTTTGAGCAGTTGAAACTGCCGAGTAGAAAGAGACATGCGTGCAGCATCTGGAACTTGAAAGGTGTTGTTCTGCGGTAGCTGGAGGAATACATTACAAGCTTTCAATGGTTCCTTCTCAGCGAATGGCTGCGCTCGGCAAATCTTCGTCATGGAAAGACGCACAGCGAAACAATTTTCGTCAATAGCAGTGGGTCATAAGTGGTACTCACGTGATTTCATCTTTGTGATCCTCCCGCACTGAGATTTCTAAGTGCTGAATACGCATATATATATATATATATATATATATATATATATATATATATATATATATATATATATATATATATATATATATATATATATATATATATATATATATATATTATATATATATATATATATATATATATATATATATATATATATATATATATATATATATAAAGGACAGCCATGGGCACAATTCTGTAAGATAAATGGTATAGGAACCTTTGTTTCGAGGCCATTGCTTGATGAATTTCGCTCATCGCGAAAGACCAGTCTGAGGCGAATCCTGCCATCATCGGTTGATGAATCGAGATCACTGAACCGATACTGCCATGCATAACGCTGAAAAACTCTAATGTTTTTCAACATATTTTATTGCTTATGACCGAAATGGGCGAGTACTAAAAGAAAAAGACGGAATCACTAAGAACTGTAAGCTATGCGTTGAATTCCATCTATCAAATACGAGGCAACAGTCGTAATAATAAAAGGACCTTCGTTGGAATGTCATAAAGGCTTATTCCTTGTTTGAAGTCCAGCACCAGACCGCATGGACGACCTTCGTAGCTACATGCGAACGTCCTTGTCTGAAAAACAATTCACTGCGAAGAATTTCAATTTAAAAGACCGAATCATGTGGCGAGCGGTGAAGGGCTTCATGGTCTCCAAGTAAAGAATGCGCTACTTTAGTGAAAGTACTACTTATGTGAACGGGCAGGTGAGGAGCTCGGCTCTTGACAACAAAAAGCGTTGTTCCTCTACCCGAGCTGAATCCGTTCCCTCGCAAAATCCACAGCTAAGTACGATAATATATTCCATTTTATAGCTGGAAGCCGCAAACTGGAAAAGTCTAAAGCACAAAACTCGGAATAACTTGGATTTGTTGTTCAGCCTGCTGAGAGTGCAGATTTCCACAAACGACTGTGGATTTTCTG
Organism: Ascaris suum; assembly: GCA_013433145.1. Taxonomy (NCBI): domain Eukaryota; kingdom Metazoa; phylum Nematoda; class Chromadorea; order Rhabditida; family Ascarididae; genus Ascaris; species Ascaris suum. The sequence continues at coordinate 5,410,311 of CM024175.1, forward strand.
CATTGTTTAGATTTTCGTGACGTATTTCTATTGACTCCGAACTGAATCAGAGCAAAATTCTCACCTGAAGAGTACTGACGGCTGTGTAAACGCAGCGATTGTAGGCAGTTTCGAATTGAACGAACTGCTGAGTGGTCTCAGTGGATAAGTAATGCTTTGCTGCGTTCATGCAGGTCTCGATCCAGAAGCAGTGGTCTCTTTTATCGAGGCCTGGTTTGCCCTTTTCGATTACTTTAAATGCGGTATCGTAGATTTTATAGAGTGAAACGCATCTGTTCAAATCATCCGAGTTCAGCTAAAATTAGAAAATAATAGTTAAAGATAAGAAATTCACTTGGCTAAAATTAACGATTGCAATGTTTCTGCCGAGAAGTGATGGATAAGCTTTCTTTTGCCAATCAGAGAGAGGGAAATCGCAACGGAATGCCGAAAACCATTTGTAATTTTGGAATTACCCTCACTTTGCCATTAAGTTGTATACCACACAACGCAAAACTACGTCAACGGTCCTGTTATATTTTAAGTGGTTTGAGCATTTGTGATACAACCAACAAAAGATCCGTTTCCACAATATGAAATGGCAAATGTTATGAACAGTTTGTAGTATCCAACTCTTTTTGACTCCGTCAACTCTTTTAGAATCTCGTGGATAAATCAGTGCTGCAGTGAACACTAAATTCAGTCATTCCAAGCACGATAACTACATTATTGAAAATATGTGAGAAAAATTACCCAATGAAAAATACAATGAGCTTCATCAAAATTCTGCTTGTAAGAGCGACACTTCAGTGGACGTGTTTTGATTGTTTAACATGCGGGAGTGATTTAGCGGTGGTGCGATGTAGCTCAAAATTTCAAAGGAATTGATTCTTTACCGGTGGTGATTCGAAGATGCACAGTTCACTTCCTTTCAGAATAATAAATCGAGGCTCCCATCTCTGTCGTGGATCCTCGAAATGCTCTTCTGGCAGCCGCTCGCTCACCCATCCAATATACGTTATCTCAAGATAATAGCAGATTACAGCGCGAATTTCACTTTGATGAGCACCATAATCGGAAGAATGTACACTTATGCTCATTTTGGAAATGGAAAAATTGCGACCTGAACCCGTCGAAAAGTCTTCCAGAAGCGTGAAAAAATTTGCTGATTTGTTGCAAAAAACAGCCTGATCGTTTGTTTGAATTCCTTTCTCCTCGATAAATGCTTCCGATAGGAGGTCCATAACTTCATTCACTTTTAGAAATTGATCGCCAACAGTGATTGTTGTCGTCCTCGTTCATAATTTAATCTAAGAGGTAGGTGGATATTGTACAGATTTGTATATGTTCTTAAGAAGCATCCAAACAAATATAAATAATAGTTCACCTGTTCACTTTTATGCAGATATTTGTTGGACATTTTAATGGATTTGTAGTTGAGTGAAGTGATGTGATTTTGTATGTGTTTAATCCATTGATCAAGAGCCTTCTTGTCCTCACAGTGAATGATTCCCGTCGACGATCCATCGACCGCACGCACTTCGAATGCATTATTTCTGCAGTTTATGGACTTCGGTACAAATGCATTCGGTTATCAAGCCAATTCCGGTGATGGCCCTCAGAAGTTTCTCAAACCACTTATGGATAAGACGGGAATGAATGTTCATTAAGTCTTGCTACATGAGAACATTCCTCTTCATTAACGATCAATGACACATACGTATATTAAACCTGAGGAAGGTGAACGTAGCGGGAAGTAAGTTGGCAATAACATCAAACAGTTGAGGACATAGACGACGATACACATCGTCATCAGAAGCTTATAAAGCTAAAGAAACATGCAAATAAAGTATAGGAAAGTGCTACCACTCCTCATATGCAAGAAATGCAACTGCTATTGAAGTTGGGAAGGTTGATTGTACCTGATTTTGTCGGTGCCCCAGAGATATCGAGTGATAAAGGCCATAGGTAGCGGTATTTTTGCGAGTGTTTTCCAACCATCAGGAGCATCGTCTTCGAATTTATTATCCGCTCCTTCCGATTGTTTTCGGCTCCCACGATCCCCCGTCGCACTGTCCGAATGTGCCTTCAGTGCGCTCTGTAATGAGGCATTGTCTTTTAGAGCATTAACCCAATGAGGATGAAGGCGATTAGAGTGACCGCTTGTCACTGATGGACTTGATATGACCTTGTTGCACAGAACATCCCATTCAATCTTTCATATTGCATTTAAGTAAGCGGCGATCTTCACTCACCGGCGTAAACGATGTTGCGAATTTTTTTTAGCGTCACTGAAATCACTCACAAATGGTGGTATTCACCAGGCAAACTAAGATTTTTAATTCATTGGGTAGGAGCATCGGTTATAATGGCAATTTTTTGTTACACAGAACAACAGTTTTTGAATGAAATCTCCAAAAATTATTAGCATGCATTTTCGTTTTGATTAATTCAATTTGAGGCAGAGGAAGATGAAGTTGCATTTCACCTTCCAAGTATTCGGCTCATAGACGCGATCCAACGTGCTGCCACTTTTTCCTTGGCGCAAAGAGACAGCAGGACTGAAATGAAATGAAAACATTCATAAAATTCATAACTAGTAGTATATGATCAATTACCGAGGAGTGATCTAAATATTGGATGAGAATGTAAATGTGATAAAATCCGAAAAGAGTGGATGATCGCTCAACTGGACGATTGATTCTTTTTTTTGGAAGGCAAAAAGAAACGAAGTAAAACAGTCATTTCATTCGTTATTTTAATGATTATTAGTGGCTGTGTAAAATGATGCGCTAATTGAGATGGACGAATAACATCAATTTTGGCAGAAAAATTCGCAAATGTATTCAAAAGACTGCTCCTTTTCTTTAGTTTAGCCTTAAGGATAACGCCAATAAAATTAAAGCATTAGCTTTCTCGAAAGCATTCCCTTACATGGTAAATAATATTTTGCAAAAAGACTTCTCGATAATTTCCTTTCCAATAGGATTACGGTGGTTGGATGAGTTAGAAGGAAGCCGAAGCGAAGCGCCAATGTTTGAGAAGGTAATGATTCCAGCAGTGAATTTGGCGGCGGGCAATGAGTTTTTCCATAATTAATAAGGTGCGGAAATCTCGTCACTATATTTTAATTTCACGGCTAGAATGCCATATGTGCATTAAGGATCAAACACTATACTGAAATACTGTGATCTGTTGACGACAGGAAACAACTTCTGTGATCACAAATAATGGGCTCTATAAGCGTTCAAAAGGCCAGGAATTTCGCAACAAGAATCTTTTCGAACAAACTTCAGGTAAGGCGCGATCTGAGTATAATGTCGGACGCTTAGCGAAACTTCATCGCCGGCATCGCGCAGCAGTTGCACTACCTCGTCGTGTGTTTTGCCATCAAGCAGCTGCCCATTAACCTCGACGATTGCATCACCCACGTATAGCAAACCGCTTTGTTGAGCTGAATAATGGGATAGTTGTCCCATTCATCACACTCCGACAACAACATATGTTATATTAATGCCAATATTGACATATCCTGAGGTACACCATCTGTAAAAATGGCTTCCAGTTGAAAAATCACCCAGGATAGAAGAAAAGGAGAAAGGAAAACGAAACTTATGGAGAGGGAACACATGCAGCTAAAAAAAACAACTAGAATGGTGATGATAGCGGAGGGATAGACAGGGCTGCCGCGTTCAGGGGTCGGTCATTCACACTTGTGATGGTACGTGCTAAAAAGCTCCACGAGAATATGCTAAATGTGACGTATATGTGCGATATAGAATTGAACTCGTACCTGGCATATCCGGGAAAATCTTCGAAATAACAACGGGAAGCTGCTGATTGCCATCTGTTCCTCCCTAAAATTACATTTTTATTTCTTATCGACGATCATTCCCACTGAAGTTCGATTTAGAAAAGGCATAAGAACTGAAAGCAGCGTTTGCCCTAGTTCTTTAATATCGCAGGAGCCACCAAAGAAGGAAGACTGAAATTTACCTTTATTGAAAGTCCGAGTCCTCCTTCCTTCTTTTTACGAAGCTTCACTATTCTGATTCCTGTATCCGGCTCCACACTGGATATTCTTGCTTCTTCTCCACCAGCTGCATCAGCTATTATTTGAATCGTTAATAAATCTGAAAAAAAAAACAGCAGTCAATACATACAAGAAAACTTTGTGCTGCATATGCTATATGGAGGACACACACATAAAAAGTTTTCCAAAATTTTCGACCTTTTCCCTCAAGCTGGATCACTGTTTCGTTTACTGTCTAATTTGAGGCATTTCCACAAAGGGCTATAGGAGTAAAGTGAACGTTCGATCATCGAAAATTCTTCCTTTTCGTATAAGGTGCTTGAGACTTCACTTGGATATACTCAGTGCACATCAGAACACTCCGACAGTTCAACATACGACAATCACCAAAGGGGTAAAAGAAATTGATGAAATCATATCGAGTACCTTTTGTTAGTTCAAGTCTTGCTGGACGACCGCGCCCCTTTCCATCGCTCAGTAGTACCATTCCATGATGCACCTAGCAACAAATAGCAATCAGCAATCCGAGAAGAAATACACCGGTATTTCCCGAGCGCAAACTTTTATGGGCAGCTGAAAAAATTTTCTTCCCATACTAACAACCAAGCATATGATATTGAAATGGGGAGCCACATGCAAGAATAATCCCGTCTTTCTTTCATTGCAGTTAACAGCATGCTTTTCTTATGAAATGATTAGCGTGGAATTGCAAAGTATATGCATTGATCTGAAGGCTTATCTTGACGACTATTTTCAGGCTTTCAGCAGCGGAAAAAAACGATGTCAACGTCGAAATGAAGAACGAACCACATCGAGGTGCTTGGAACGGGACTTCATTTGCAATTGATGGTCACTCGTCTTCGAAGCTCTTCTCGAACCCGCCACTTTCACCAATCTAGGGTGGAAATAAAACAGCCGTGAAAAATACAGCACATATAGGCAAGAAAAGAGAAACAACAATACAATACGAACAAATATCTAAACAGGCGATGCAATCTAAAAGCAACTTGCAATAAGTTTTGTGCAGTTGAAGACATATTCGCCTAAGAAGGCAAAGAAATTTTCCAGAATAAAATCATCTTCCCACAAAGTATCGATGTAATAGGGAACTTCCCTCAATCCCATCCACAGACTCTAGCTGATAGTCGATAGTAAATGTTAACTATTCCATACAAATGTGAAGCTTTTCGTTGCGATAAAACTTGTTTGAAGTTACTAATCTTTGAGTGACAAGCAGTCAACTTTATAATCTCAGAAGCTAAAGGCTACGTGATTTGCCTCATCAATGTCAAGTTCCAGTTCAAGGTTAAAGCAACTAAGATAAGAGTTTTAGATGAGTGTGGCAACAGCATCGATAGGCAAGGCGAATTGACTGGCGATAAGCAGAGCGTCATTGTTGCGTTGAACAGACTTAAGAGAGTGCTTGCATCCACTGTGTAATGCCTGCACAAATGCCACGTTGGCTGCTCGGATAAGTTTCTCTCCGGCTGAACAATTCGCCGCAATGCACTACTCATCTATCAGAGGCAGTGATGAATCTCTGTTGACCAGTACATACCGCTGGCCACAACCAATCACCTCAAGATTACATTTTGCAAAATATAAATACTGCAAGCATAGTTGTTTGGTGTACCTGTTTTGAAAGATTATTGAGTAAAGATGATAACCCTCAGTGCATCATTAATAGAGACTCTTAGCGAATGTTGCGTAGAAGTGAAAAGAGAATGCTTTAAGACAAAGCAGTGCTGTTGACTTAGTAACACACCAACCACTATGGTAACCAATTCACTGAATGGCGAAACGGTTTACTTCGACTTTAAAATAGTTAAGGGGACAGCGGTTGCATCGACTGAATATGAGCACATTTCCGCCACTTCAATGCAACAGCGATCTTGATAGCGATCGAGTGGTTGAAGTCAATTATTTCTATTGTTGCGTGGACATTTTGAATATTGTGGCGAAAGTTGGCTAAACACCGACAAAAGTCATTTGCACCGTTTGTTAAGGCCATCGCTTTGCTGTGTCGTTGGCGCACAGTCAAAGCTGGCAACACCTGGGCTTTAGGTGGTAGGAAAAAGTAAAAGAGCCGAGGGGCTGCGCCACGAAGTGGTCTTGGTGGAGGTGACGGCCTCCAAAAGAATTGAACAGAATGCTCGCAGAACGAAGTCTTTGGTAGGAAATTACTCCATAAATCTCTTGAATTCTGTAACAGCAGTTAGACTCTGAAACGATGTGATGTGACATAGATGACACTCTTCTTGAAAACCCTCTTGGCCATAAAGTCATGGCTTAGATGCGCTCAGTGCGATGTTTTCAAGAAAACGATGGACGGTGAAATGTTCACCAAGTCGACTGTGGGATAGAATGCAATTGGTTAATCACGGTAGCTGTACTCGTTCAATTTTTCGCCTACCTCCACATCCTTCGCCTACCTTTCGAAAATGCTTTCCATGACGACTCAGTGAAAGATGCCGTGAACTTTGAGAGCACAATTTTTTTAACGTATCTGGTCGGGGCAGACTACAATAGAATCGATTTCGCAGTAGAACGATCGCGCAGTAGAATTTCTTAGAAGATATAAAGTCTATTTCGATCTTGTGCGCCTGAATTAGTTGGAAGGAATGCATCGCCATAAGATGACATAGCAAGAGATTCTATGGTCCTCTTGTCCCTTTCCAGGCTTGCGTTAGGCCCGCCGAATTCACGGACAATACGTCTTCACGAATCTGCTATTGATAGAGAATAAAAAAATGTTTTTTTTTTCAATTGTAATTTGTTGCTGCAGATATAATTGATCGCTTATGATGCGTACTAAGTCCATAAGGTGCTTTTGCACGGCTCCCTACAGCACCTTGAGGTATCGTTTTTCTTCACGTGCTTGTTTTTGCCCTCTTCAATTGCATTCTTGTCTCCCTGCAGCTCTAATTTACGATGATTCAGAAAACACGTTGAAGGAAATCTGACTACCAGAAATTATACTGTGAACTTGAGGTGCTTAAGGTAAAATCCACAGGGAAAAAATCGGACGTTTCAAAGTATTTTCTCACTGTGTGCGCAATTCATTGGTGAATTACGTGATATGAAGATCGCTTAGAACAAGTATTACGCAAACTGTCTCGCTCACTTATTCCACATTTGTTCATCGCATTCGACGATTCTTATCGTCAGTTGCGTTCGTGTCGTCTTAACTTGTTGTGAGAACATGCCGCGTTCGTTATAATCATTTACTGAACCTTTTCATCCACCCACACTTTCTGAATTGTTAGCGAGCTGATGCCTCATATTCGTTTTGATAAGCTATTAATCGCAACAGTTATAGCGACGATTTCTGTGTGTGAACCTTAGATGTGTGTAGCTAGCACTTCTCATGCCAAACTAATCTGAAGCTAGCATTAAAAAGTTCGAGACATTGCAGCTCATAGAAGATCCACTATGTGGGAATTGCTTGACCCAACCGACAATTTCCGAGTGAGTAAGAATTGCATAGAAAAATGATAGATCCACTTGAAGGGAGTTTTTCTTTCGATAGCTGTATGGTTGGTGTTGGATCGAGAAGAAACTGGTCGCGAGCGCATTCCACTTTTGGCTCGAGCAGCGCCACAGTCCAACGTCAGTGCACTCAGTCAATATTTGGTACATTGAAAAATATGCAACATTGCCTCTCTCTGTCTTATTTTTATTTTTTCAAGTGTCCCTTCCTCCACCGCTTCCTGTGACTGACGATCAGCGATCAACTCATTACGAGTGAACCGGGCAATGGAATCAATTCTGACGTGAACCTCGTTTTCAGCAGTCACTCTCCGGCGACCTGATGGCGTTCAAGTCTGCGATCTTGTTTTGAAATTTTCTTATTGCCAGTAACACTTTCCATTCCTGGTGGAGATGACTCACTGTGGATGTTTGCTCTTTGTCTCTTTTTGCGGGGGTCATGACGTGACGAGTGGGCTTGAAAACAAATGTGCAGTAGGGTACTCGGCCACTTGTCAAAGCAATAAAATTTCCATTCTATCCTCGATCAGCCTGCAAAAAGTGCCCAAGATGAGAGCGCCGAGGAGGTTTTTGTAGTTGACTTTCTTACCGCAACACCGCAAATATGTTATGAAGGAATGGACAGTGCTGGAGTCAATTTTGGTGTAAACCTTTCTTCCTTAGAGCTGTAAATATGCGCTGCTTCTTTGAGTAATCGCATCTGTTGATGCTTGCAGAGTTTTCGACCAAACAGACTCTTCTTCACTACCTCCAATGCTGCTCGTCTGCACGAATCCTTTTCCACCCACCACTTTTTTATTGATTTCTTAGTCAACCATTTAAATGAGCCTGTTCCATCCAAATGGTTTCTTATTTTGATATTGATGCCCATTATCACAGACAGGAGAACGGAGGTGACAGAGAAGATAATCAGCCTTTCGACATGACTCACATTTTAACATAGGGAAATCAGCGAGAGGCACCGTGGTTGCCGACTCCTGTCAGACCACAAAAAAAGCAAGAAGACTCCAAGTTCTGTGCCCACTCCTGTATTCATCGGAGCGATTCGAAATCCCTCAATTTTTGATCGCGCAAAAATCCCCATCGATTCATGCCTTACAGCTTGCTTGCCCATATTTCACCGATGGGTCTATAACTTCAGGCATACCGGCACTTCCTCCTAAAATTGAGAGATCCGTATTGCAGTTTTAATTTGCGCCCACGGCAACCTATTCCGTTCGCCTTAAAAGGTCAGGCTAGGCCTTAAAGAAAAGCAACATGAGAGGCTCATTCGCAAGCACTTTTCGAAGCCGACTCGTTCTCACGAAGTCATATTTATCCGGCCACAACACTGTAATAGTTTTTTTTTGCTCCTTAAAGTAGAAATGAAGCCTGAACCGTTGAGGCCTTAAATTATTTTCCTGCTTAAGTTAAGTGAGAGCTTTACATAGGAATAATAATCCAAGCTTATACTGTGAAACCTATTCGTCGATGTCGACCCTCTCAGGAAAAATCAGCGGCAGGCAAGTGCAATTGAACTGAGACATTTGTGCGTTGGGGCATTGTCCGTCACGTTCCACGCTTCTCAGTGCACTGTTGAAATGGCGATACACCAGAATCGGGTTTTCACCGCTATGTAATTAATTGTTAAATGTTGCCGCAACACTCCTTTGTTCTTGCTCTCGAATCGCAGACGTTCTTCTCACCAAACATCTCCGTTATTTTCACAGGCATGGGTGATGTTCCTGAAATATGGCTTCACGTTCTTTACCTCGCTTGCGTCTTTCTTCTCGCATTTCACTTCCTTAGCAGTTCTTATGCTCTCTTGCAATGATTGATCTTCATCACTTACTAATCACTTCTTTCTCGACCACTTTATCTGACGCGACGGGGGAGGAGGGGAGTAGCGGAGAGGGGAGGAGGCGGGATGGCGGAAGGGGTGAGGAGAGGATGAGGGAGTGGTTGAAAGAGGTCCTAGTTGCTCGAAACGGAGAAGGAAACTTGAGCTGTCTAGGTGAAGCTATTGACGAATCGTTCACTCAAAGTGTATTGATTTGAACAAAGATTGCACGCAAATTTTAACAACTGAACTTTTTTCGATGGCACTTCCATCAATGAGAGTATAGTTTTTTTTTTCGACGATTTAAATTTTGTAACATTTGTTTTTGCATTTTTCAACTTTTACCTTGACATATTATTATATCGCTTGCGGATTTGCTTTAGTTCCTGCCAATTCCACGTTCGTAAATATTCGGCATTAAAATCACACATTTTCTGCCCTATTTCAAGCCGTTCAACCACGCCAAGAAGTCATGTGCATTTTGCGAAGTAGTCTGCACAATATGAGCCAGATGAAAGTTGCTGCAGTTTGAGTTCTTTTTCTGTTTTCGCAACTTTCGGTCCAGAATCCTCGTTGCTATCTCGACGCTTACTTCGAAGAAACCGTATTATGCTATGTCGCTGTAGTCAATTTTCCGGCCTTGAAATATTTAACAAGATTCTGCTTTCGCTTCTGCATGTCCATTCGTTTCTTGGAGAGATTTCCGAAAAATTCCGCTGATCCCGATGTCGTCCTCTTAACCACTTCCGACAGGTAGCGTTATTCGCCAAAAGTGCAAGATAACATAACAGGTGAAATGTAAATTACTCTTGCAGCGATCAACATTTCCAACCTTTCGCTTCCATTACTTTCACATCGACGCAATTCTTCCACTAATCTACCGCTGTGACTATTATTCAGCAATAAGTTCACAAGCGTTATACAATGGAGTGGGTGCTTAAATGGGTGGAGGGGGGTGGGGGTAGAGGGAAGCGAGATTTCAATAGTCCAAATTTGCTTGAGTTAGTAATTCGCGAACGTTCGCAATGACGTAACTATTAACAGCAGGATTTTCAGTTATGCATGGAAGTTTTGTGGCAACCGGAATCCTTCTACACAGAAAGAAGAGGACGGAGAAGGAAAGCGCATATTTTCAAAAACATGAAGGAGAAGCAAAAAGAAGGGGCAGGGGATATTTAGGCGCAGCCAATTTGTACTCATATTTCAATCAGATCTTTCCAGTGATCATCAGCTGTCTGCTCCTCACTCAGACGTCGTGACAAAAACAACATCATAAAAACCGCTAATCAACAAGTTTACCACCTTGAGCCTCTACATCGGGGCGTAGGTGCCATTGCCATTCGTGTTTGGGAGCGGTTTGGTACTTCCTTCTTGAATGAAGGCGCTCGCTGGAGCTCCGTCTTTTTGAGTAAACATTCATAGGGCATTGAATAGATTGAACCCACTATTCGCACCTTCATAACACTTTACATGCAGTTGCTTTAAAGAAATGCGGTCAGCTTATAGTTTGGCCCTTCCGTCTATCGATAATTTCGCCTTGTACAACTTTTTCTTTTTTAAGTATGTCGAAGCGTTCTTCTTTCCCACGCTGTGCTTTGCGAAGAAAGTGTGCAGCTCTTTTAAAAACATTTCTTTAGCGTAAGGACATGAGATTTAAGCCTTTAATGAGGATCCTGAGGTTGTCCATAGCGGACATTTGGGACCTTCGACTGTTGTTCTTTGCTCTGTTTCACACGCGTTCGATGTATCGCCGTTTCATTGCGTGATTTTCATTATTTGCTGCTTCAGTCAGCCAACACGAACACCAGTAGCCACGAGCGTTCACTACTGTTTCATGAATTTTGCATCAAAATTGGAGGCTGAGTATGCGAATATGAGAGTAATCTTCAGTGAGGGGCAAAGAATGAAGTGTTAAAGAGAACATTGGAAGAGGGGAAAAGGTGGCGAGGGGATTATGTCTGACTTAATGACGACTTTTGAAGATTGGCATTTGGTCGGCGAAGGCTCCGCTCCAATGTTGACCGGAGTGAATGTCTTCTAACAAATACTCCAACGAAATCTAAGGTGTTGCGCGGATTTGGGAGAAAGATCTTACCACTAGAAATAATATGTTTTAGTGCCGTCGACGTTTCGGACCCTCCTTGCCAATTCAAATGAAATATTGAATTTTAACTGCTGCCTCGTTTCTTTACGTGGTTCGAGAACCCGAGAACCTACAGTGTGGGTCCCATGTATCCTGTGCACTCCTGAGAGTGTTGGTTGGTCGTCAGCAATGTCCTAGCTCTGCATCAGCATTTCTGCCTGCTTTTTTTCCCGCATGTTTTTCTCAGTTTCTCGGAAAATGATGCATAGGAACCGGTACCGTTCAACGAAACACCGAAGAGCACTTCAGCACTGCAGACAACCAAAGTATGATTAGGAGGGCAGTGGCTACCGTTCTCAGTGTCCTGCCCAGGGCTTTGGATTTCCCGTTCGTAGGCATTTTCTCCATCTTCGATGTTACAGGTCTCATTTCTCCATTTTTTCTAAACCATTCGCATTTGGCCCTGTCAAAATTCCACCACAGTGTTTAGGGACAATTAATAACTCATAGACAAATTGAAATAAAATATTCGATGTCCCTCTTATCTCGGCTTCCCTTCCATACTTCAACGGTTCCGGTTTTCTCACCTCCCTTCCTCTCCTCCCAAAACAGACAGCCTTTGGTGGCACTAGATCTGATGCGGTAGCAGCGAATGAAACCTTGCCAAAGCTATTGCATAAGGGGGAGAGAGGCTTCGTAACGGCCTCGGTTTCAGGCGTCAAAGCAGTTTCTACAGTGTAATTTCACGTTCAAAGACAGCACGAGTGAGTACAGCAAATTTCGATGTTTATGACTGTATCATTTAAGCGTGATGTTCTTCTGCAATCAGTCGCCTCACATTCCTGGATTCGTGGTCCTGCTCATGATCGGCTTTGCTGTTTGCTCGATCGCTATTGTTACTCCAGCATGGCAGGTATTCATTGCTTTAATATCATTTATAAAGAAATAAACCTATTTTCAGTGGTCATAGGCTGCAATGTGTAGTGTTTGTGGTGCCCATAAAACTCGTTCACCGATGCGATAGATACTGAATGGTGAATTTGAAATTACTCACCTGACGGGGGTAAATCTGAGAAATTTGAATACTTCAGTGAATTTCCTTGCGGGCGATTTGTAGATGCAATTTTGTGGATGGCAATTATGAGGAGAAACCAGTGGAGAAGCATGCTGAAGAGCGTTAAAAAAATGCCTTTATGCATCTCCCCTCGCACAGCTGACCAATTAAATAAACAAGCTGCCAGTAGGAAGTAAAACGCCCTAATGCCCACAAATTACTCGTACACCAGTAACGTTTTCATATTTGGTTGTATGAGTGCATCATCATGCCAAGTGATCTGATTCTTCATAATATAAGTCTTCCAAAAGAATTATTCTCTTGCAAACCGATAGAAATTAAATGAAGAACAGACATGCTGGAAAATGCTTGCATCGATTGAGGTGCTATTAGATCACTTTAGCATTGTTCGAATTTTACGCGGATGAAAGCGATAATGAATATAGGCGGTTCAAGCGATGACCTGCTCTCTTCTCCTTTCTTCATCCTCCCCAATTTGTAAGCGTTAATGCAGTGGTTCCCTAGTTGAAACTATTCAGGAGACAGGCGTATACGTACGCCCACCCGCAGGCGTGAGGCCAACGTAGCAAGTTTTGCACCTCTAAATTGCAACGTTTAGATCCGCGTAATCGTCTGGAAAAATCGGCTTCAAAATAAGTCATGCTTGAAAGTTTTGCTGCCAGCTGAACTTCCTTTGTCGATTTAATTTGAACTCGTCAATTTTCACCGGCTGAATGATCTGAAACAATGAATTACCATCACTCCAATTCTTTGATGACCACTGAGCAGTTTGCCAGCAGATGGAGACGACGAGGCGACTGCTCAACCGTTGAGCTGCGGCATTGGTCCTAATGCTATCGTTGTTTGCTTAGGTGCCGTCAACTGTAGTGCACAATCTCGGAAAACTTTCGAAGCGACATCTCTGGTGCTTACCATCAGTTCTCATTTGGTTGCGACGACTGAAAGCTCCATAGTTGCAACGCCGAAACTATGGCAAAGGAGCGCATCAAAATGATAGAAGACAGCAGTAGAAAAAGTAGCGCACCGTAACCTAGCATAGCATTTGTGCAGTTTGTCAAGTTGCATTCGCCCAATCGGGGAACTATCCTTTGCGCTGTTTTATTCGTCTCAGCAAGACCATGTTTGTGGGCTTTTGTACATGCGTGTTTGTGTCCCTGTATTATCTGTTAGTTCCGATTGGGAAATCCGAGTATATTTCATAACCAATAGGGTCATCTTGTCCGCATAAGAGATAGAAGTTTTGAATGTTGTGGATTTTTGCAAGCGATCACTTCTGCCAAATTCAATGAGTGTGTTGCTGTGCATGTTCCTTCTCTTGCTGAGAGTTTGCGTTGTCGATTGATATGTTGACTAGGAATCGAGGAGCACTGATCGTGAGGGGTCGCTTCGATCTCATCGCCACTTGTCACTTTGAGACCGAATGTGCTTCACTGAGCGAATCTGTTCGTCCAGAATCTCTTTCAAGTTTTCAGTGTTTGCAGACCTTCGAGGCTGATATTTCAAATTATGAGTGAGCAGCGTTTGTTTAAATGATTGCCACTTAAAAAAAAAAGAGATGCACATCATCCCACTTCTGAAGTTTGTTTTAAATTTAATTCAGCCAGTGCTTGTCGGTCATTCACTTCACGCTACAAACCACTTCAGAGAGTCAATGTGGAAAAACCACTCATTTCTTGCTTTTAACGGTTCGTGACTGGTTTGAGAGACAATAAGGGTAATGTTGGACATGCGCCTTACTGGTTTCCGTCGAGACCAAAAACGACCCACTGCACACAATGTCGCCTCCATTTATTTTGTCGGATCATTGACTGGCGGTATCAAATGGGGCGCAGAATTGTCGAATTGGTGTAGTTTAACGATTAATCAGTGCTCGATGGTAGGAGTGGCGATGCATATGCGACTTGAATGCTTTTCTCAATCACCGTTTTGCGCAACAATTTGTATGAGATGACAGTCATGTGCTGCTGAGTGTGGCCGATACGTCACATGTTGTTTTCAGTGGTGCCCCATTCGGAAAAGCTGCAGTGAAAAGCGTTAGGAGACTATTGAATGATTATATTTCGATGCGCACCTTCATCAGCCATGAAACATTTCGCAGCTCAAGAAGCAAGTAAAGTTTTTCCCAGAATACGGATTGCTGTTGCAATTTGATTTTTAGACAATCAGGAAAAAAGGCTAAGAAGGTCCGATGATATGGGCTTCTTGTAAAGCAGAGCATTGTGCGAAGTTTCAGCCAATATTCAAGAAATAGCAATAAATCTGTGTTCGATAGACGCGCCCCCTTCCCATCAACCCGTAATCCAATTCATGACCCCAGCGAAAATATTGCCTCGTCCTGCCGCTTATGGGAGATGAACTTCCGTCATATACTTTGCATATCTTTGAAATGGCAAAAATAGATTAGGGGAATTAAGCAAGACTAGAAGATTATGTCGTTTCGACATGATTTCAAGGGGTATGAACCGACAGATGTAGTACGATTTTCTATTCACATACGCGACATACGCATAATGAGCTCATGAGAAACGCGCAAGGTTTGCACGGAAAGCATTGACCGTCTTTTCTGTACCAAGGTAATCCTGAAAAATTAGATTATCTTTAACTCATCCAGAAATCTGGTGTTTCAAGCTTTATTGTGGTTTAAGCATTGGAATTCCGTAAATATATGCAGACGCCTATAATCAGAGCAGTGCTTATGTACGTGATCCATATGGGTATTTGCTTAAATGCCGACCATTTCTTAATATTGATGAGCCGATGCGATGTAAACATGTCCACAAACGCGCCTTTGACACGGCCCTTTTGAAACTTTTAAAATGCGTCAATAGGAAAATCATCTCAGTGCACGGATGCTGGTTTCCTTAATAAGACCATTTGATGGTTATTATGATTGAATGTTACCGATCGAGGAAAGCAGTCTTGCTGCAAGAAATACTATTGGGTGTGGCAGCGAACAGCCAACGCAAGATATCTACTTCTGATCCAACACTGCAGTGATATACATTTGATTCTCTAACTGTTGTTCACATAATGTCGTTGATTGACTTTTGTGCTCTTGTGCCGACTCGGTTGATATCTGGGCCTATATAAGTCGGGCTTTGGCTCGTTTCGATGTCTTTGGTTCTGCTGCTGTTTCGGGACCATGATGCTTCTCAGCAAACTACTTCTTCTGTGTCGCTTGTGCTCTTGCATATCGGCATCGACGGACGGTTATCGGTTCCTGCTCTCTGCCAATACTTCGGTCACCTCATACCGCCGCTGCAAGAACCCGAGAAGCTTGGGAATCAAGCTTGATTCATATTCGCTTGAATGCTCGTTTTCAATTTGCACACCTGCCTGTTCCATTATGCACTGAAATGTTGCCATGAGACTGATTTTTTGCGCCATATGAAAAGTAAACAGAGATAAGTTTTCAGGTCACCGTTGTTCCAGAGCTCAACATGACAGTACAGCATGGATTATGGATGAGCTGCCAAAAGAGGTGTATTTTCTACTCTTGTTTTGATATATCCGCACCAAAAGTTTACACTATAAAAGATGGATTAAGTCCCACATGTCTAACTTGATGTGAAACAGGCATACTGCATTGTTATGCGATATTTTTCTGTGCAGTTTTCTCCAATGCTTTTTAGATAATAACAGAAAATTTTTAGATGGGGACTATTTCGGGAAATGTTGAAAGTTTCTGAAGGAATTTCCGACGAAACTCGACTTTCGGTTATGCCACTGAAACAAGTCTAGTTGAAAAGCAAAGCAACTCATAAAGTGCTTTGTAATCATAGCTCATGTAATATTTTTACTGCACATGGCACATGCGCAATGAGCCAATCTTACATGTTCCACTGTAATTTATTTCACCCAAACTTGGGCAGCTGCAATCTTTCAAGGCGCCCTCGGGAAGGGTGAATGCGAGAGATGGAACGTGCTCATGCTAAATTTGAGCCCCAATTGCTCTCGCTTCAGATTATCAAGAACTAGGTTCTCAGCGGAATTCTGAAATGAAGAAAAAAGTAGCACACCTATATTCTAAACTAGGTTCTAAAAAACTAGGTTTAAAAAAATTCTGAACTAGGTTCTAAAAAAAATTGGCTCCGGATTTTAAACGAGCCGTGTTCTTTAAAACAAGTGAACCGTCCCGTCCAAAGCCACTTGAAGAAAAGAGCGAGTGCACGTGCTGAGTTGCTGATTTGAAGGAAGGAGTTTCATGCACATACAACACAAAGTTTGAAGGAAGTAGGGCGGATTTCCACTGCAGTTCCCATAGCCGTCGTAGAAGGATTAGTTTGTGCTGAAAGGTTACTAAGAAATAACAGTTGACTTGATGGCGATAAAAACATGCACAAATTCGCATATTTTCCAACAACAAAAAAAAATGGAATGTCTCTCCTGAAGCTTTAATTAGCTATTCAATTTTTGAAACTAGCTTGGGAAGACAGAGGAGGCCAGCCTGAAGGGGCCTCGAAAAATGTCTGACACGATGTATCCACCACCTGTCTCAAATAAGAGACCCTTTTTCAAGTAGTCGCGAAGTTATATCCGGGGCTTATTGTGGATAATGGTGCATCACTGTGCGCTACAAGCATTTCTAAGTGCACGTTCCCGAGTTGTTTTACGTGCTGTGAAAAAGAATTGAGAATCTGAATATGCATGAAATTTTTTCGATCATTTAACAATTCATGCTGCACTTGTTGTACATTGTGATGCGCGTTAAAGGATGATATTTTTATGGTTATTATTGCGGAATAAGCTATGTGCGTCTCTTAAATCTGCCATTTGAGACTACACCTGTTTCCACAATTTACACAAGGCTCACCAAGACTTCAGTAGCGAAGCGTAGCGTGGTGCTCGGCACACTCACCTTTCGGATTAAAATACCGATTTTGCGCATCTCAAAGTGAAAACTGTACAAAAAGAAATTCATCTCAGTTGCTCCACCTGATCAGAGAACATTAAGATAGGTAGCTGCTTGTACGATAGCTTGTGAAGTCATTGGGATTAATTTCAGGATGCACGGAATTTTCGTATGTCTTTATTCGTTTGCTGAGCAGGACGACTATAACAAGACAGCCACTAGAGAACTGTCAGTGTTTTCACCGATATTTGCAGGTGATACAGCACTCTGTGCGCATGAACTTATATATTGCAGATAACGAGTTACTCCTTCGGTGATAAGTTTTAAGTCATCGAACGACGTTGCGAGTCATTTTACCTTCCCAAATGCTCCTACAAATCCTCTGGACGCAAGTGTAATTTATACAAGCAGAGTCTTTATTATTTTGTGTCTTGTTTGTGTTTCTGTGTAGTCCTATGTGTGCATGAGTCTAGTGCCTTTTCCGTGCTTCAAACCGACTAACTTTCAGACTGCAGCAGTTTTTACCATAGACAGTTATTTCCAGGAGACAAAGTGCTCTTTGATATTTCACGCTGGAAACTCGGTTTTCATAGTCTGTGGTTATTGAAATGTGCAATTCTTTATACGCTTTGAAACCTTCCTATGAGCTGAAATTTTGGCACATTTTGTGCAAACAGAATATTCCCTTGCAATGTTGAAGTGAAAGAAATCTGCAGCTTTGTGAGCGTACGTTTTTGTGAATGTGGAACAATTTTGGGGCAGCTTTCTTAAATACTGGCAAAGAGGGACGAAAAATGAGCTTCGGTTTTTTCAACAAACTTTACATATGGGAAATTCCTCGTAATCATGCTGTTTTGGTATCTCGCATTTAAGTAACCTGTTACCTTGTGTAGTCTTCGCGAACAATGTATTTTGCGCTCGACTGATTTACGTTGCAGTTTTTGTTCCGCTCGACTCTAGGAAGCAGTCTTTGTGCCTTATCGGTCAAAGCTCGGAAAACCCATTAGCAATCGACAATATTAATATTAGTTAAGCTCACCCAGAAGTGACAATGAGGTGAAATCCTATATCGACGAGTCGATATTGCTGCAGTTTCAGCATAGATTTGAGGTTTTCATTGTGCTTGCTGAAAACCATATAGGACGCAAACCGAAATAATGACATTGTGTCTTTTACAGGGTACCAGCATTTCGTGCTAAGTCTTTTCATATTTGCTCAGGTGCTCGTCTTCCTCTGTATCGGACTCTATGCTCTCTCGAAATACATACAACTACACTCGCATATATCTTTCTTCTACGATATTGCCACGGTTGTAGCATGTAAGTAAGCGTCCACTTTTTGTTCCTTTAATCTACTGCATTCTGCCTACTACAATGAAACCCTGTTAAATGCCACCTCCATTTAAAATATCTACAACTGCTCCTCCTTCGTGGAAAAGTGGTAATGAGAACGTTTCATCCTAAAATGTAAATAAATCCTACATGTTTTCTTTCTCTGCAGCGAATTTGCCATTCGAATGTTCGGAGGCAGAACGAGAAATTCTTCCTTCTTGGAAGATGAAGGGAAGAGCTCCCAACAGCCAAATCCGGAAACTGTTATTGAAAAAGCAAAGTGGGGAGTTGATGCGTTGCAGAAAGCTATCACGACAGAGACTCTTTAAAATCAGTGACCTGCCAAAGGCTGATTTTTCCTCACAATGCTTTTGGTGTATAAAAGTATAATGAAACCGTTGCGTTTCCATCTTCACAAAGGTAAGCCTAGTGTTTTTTTAGTGATTTGGCTTCTTTTCTTGCGCCTTAGTCCTTCCTTGTGGAGGTGAGTTTCATCCAGCATCCCTCCCCATTTTGTCCTGCTGCGCTTTGCCTTCATTATTCGTGAGCTAGAGCGCCTTTAAGCTAATATTGCAAGATTTGTTCGTAAACATCTCGCAACTTTTTTTACACCAGACCTGGGCTTAAAATAGTCTCAGAGCCACAATCCCTCTTATACACTCCTTTGGTGCTCAAACGGAATGTGCATGAAGCAATGACTGCAAGGAGGCTTTTTGTTGATGGAGTTGATATTTCTGCAGCGATTTTATGTGCAGCCGGCTGCATTATATTTGCAATTTTCTCGAAATTGGAGAAGTATAGCGCTTTCGACGGAGAAACGACAACACATCAGGTAATTTGTTTCCTTGCTTATGTATTCGCTCGTGTTTTAATACTCTTTTTCGTAATACTTATCATAAATGTATGCAACGTCAACACCGTCCCCACGAATATATCTGCGCGCATGTGTGTGCCTCTCTATGTGGGAGTTTCTGCTTAGAAATTAGCAAAAGCAACGCACGAAACTGAGTGAGCGTATGGACTGCTGCATGTCATGCAGTCCGCTTGCATACTGTCCATCCACTCGTCAGCTCGAAAGAGAACCATTGAAAGCGAAAGCACAGAAAAAAGCCTCCATGCATTTTACGCCGATGACTTTGATTTAACCGAAGGAAATGTTCGCGTGAGTGGTGAGATGACGTAATGTCATTCTAAAGGGTTAAACGTTTTGCGTTTTATCTAAAAGATTCGTTGCTGAGTTCAGGGGGATGGAAAGGTAAGTCTTATGCTAGCCGTTTTCGGTACTTTCCCGCACCTCTACATATACATCATAGTAATGTATTCATTCACATTTTGTATATCTGCATCCACTCGGGCAGGATATGATTCGGCCCTCATATCTTATTCAACCCAAGAACTTTTTCGCATTTGCAGACTCGTGACCTGTTTATTGCTCACTAATTTGCAAAAGATAATCGGCGTCTTGTCGTGAAATGGGGTATGAATTTGTTTGGCCTGTCCAGTAGAAGGTTTGGGTGGCGATTTCTAAGAAGACACCATTCTTTATCCCACGTCCTCCAATAGAAGTCGGTAGCCACAACGAGTATTCATATCAGGTTTTATCTTGACCAGTTTTTCTTTAAGAGAACAGTTGTTTCTCATTCGTGACTCGGCACTCTTTGACGAAGGTTTTTCGACTTCCTCAATAGGGAATTCGCCGTCCCAAAGAACGCTTTCCAGTCGAATATAAATGCAAAAGAGATTTGGGTTGGAGGGGACAAGGTACAAAAGAAAATTATGTCGACAAATATGCAGGGTTCAGTTCTAAAATATCTCAAAGAATCTGCATAAATCGTCCCCCGGAACAGAACTTTGATAGAAAATATTGCGATCATCGAGATGCTCACCCTGAGATGCTCAAACTTTTGTCGTGTTCCCGACGACGAAATTGTTATGTTTATTAGCAGCTGAAGGTCGGTGGCGACTGATTTCAATGATTCGTCCTGAAGTGGGTCGAAGTTATCCATTGCGATTGAACAAACCATTGCTTGCATATTTTCGCATTAAAAACTTTGACCGGATTTGCATAATGCTGGTACATGCTGATTTCCTTTTTTACCTACCGCACTGTAACCATGTTAATTACAAAAAACGAAGGTTATGAAACTTGAACGCGACCTTAGACGTTCTGCAAAGGAAGGCGAATCTGCGACCAAAGATGAACATTTGTCATGGTTTGTCAAGCTGAAATGTCTCTTGTGCACAGCAAAATAATAAAGATGCGATTTTAAGTTTCAACTTCAATTGCGCATGTCGAGGAGTTTCTCGTTCTATATGATGATCGGTGGCGCGTTGATATATGTTGCTGCTTTCGTCAGTTGCATACTTCATCGTCTTCAGGCAAGCTGGCGTAATCAAGTTTTACCGAAATCTATATATGCACCGTAAGCGGAGACTGTGAGCTTTGCTAAGAATTTGAACAAAATGCGGTGATTTTCTTGGTATTCCTCTTATGTCACATTCAAATTCTTAGCATTCGAATTGCTGGCAGTTCGTTTTCCTATCACATCTTCAAGCAATAAGCTGGATGGTTTGCATGACGATTCTTAGCTCTGTGCATTGCAGAACATCATAAGATATCCAAGCCGAAATTATCGCATTGTCTCTGTCGTTGCCTCACCCTCTCATCGTGACACTGTGGGGCGGATCAGTTGCTGTATGAGTGCATAGAGCACCCATTGTTAGCATACTCGAAAGATGATGTGCGATAGCGATTTTCATATATTTATGGTTTTAGAACGCCAGAAAGATCACTATTGGTTCGTCACATGGGAGGTCGATGGATGATGATGACGATGCTACATTCAGTAAGGGGGTCGTTCGGAAGCTAACTCCACATCCTCGTCAAAACTCAATAATTGCTTAAACCGCTTTCTTAATGACGCATCCGAGTTAGCGTCGCCACATACTGTATATATACGACGTGCAAGATGAACGTTCTTGCCGCCTCTTTGTTGAGGGCACAGGCAAGCTTATGCGTAAGGATACGTTTGAAATTATAGCTAGCGGTGCATAATGGCACTGCATCTTGTTTTTTGCATTACCTTGCTGTAAGTTTTTTCGAATCCACGCAAGAGGTCACTTCCAAATGTTCACGCTTGCAGATTTTATGCTGTTATCGCAGTCGTTCTAGTCGTCGCTTGTAAAAATGTGCGTTACTTTTTGTGTAACCTTATTTTCAGTTCAATTGAAAGTACACTTGTTGTCATGACTATGCACGTTTACGTGCCATTTATGCCTTTCATTTTCATTTTTGCAACTTCCTCTGTCAGGCATAAGGAAACTGGACGAGCACTTACGTGATGTATGCCTAAATGCCAGTTGTTATCGACATGATCACAGGCTAAGAACTGTTAAGTACCTTGGAGCACAGGCACGTGTGCTTGAAGCGGTCCTCAATACCTCAGTTCGCAAAGTATTCTCGACGGTTCAACTCGCACCGGACGAAGCGGATCTTTAGGAAGAAAATGAAACTTGTGAGCTTTGTAAGGGATGGAGAATATCAGGCTGATAAGGAAAAAGCAAAGCATTTTCTTTTTTCGGGTGAACAAATTGTTAAGTTTTCTATCTTCTTTACATGATGCCGGAGCAATTCTGGGCAATCTCACATATTAACAACTAAGTTGGCGCCTGAAAAGACAAGTTTGCTCCTACTCAATTCTACTCTTTTACAAGGGTGGATCTCGCACACCCGCTTTTGCTGCTTTATTCAAAGGTCTTTTCCGATGTGTTCTATAATCGTTTGTAACGTAGTAATTACGTTACCGGCCCTTATTACCAGCTGTTTCTTGTTTCCTCCTGTTTCTATTCTTGCGTTTGCATGTTTTTTATACCTTGATCTTTGTGACTGAGATGGATGATTGGTCACCTGATGGAAAAATTCACGTTTGCTGCTCTGCGAACAGTTGCTGCATACTGAACGGTGTAATGAACGAATTTCGAAAAATGGTACCACATCTGCGTGGTCCTTTTCATCCGCACCTGGTTGGGACGGTTATCGCCAACTTCCTGCTCTTTGACAGCAAGTCATATTCAAGCGCTAGAAAAAAGTTTTAAATCAATGGAAAATTTTCACTGTTTTTACCAAAGATCACACAGAGGAAAATATTTTCGGTTTCAGCGGCATGTTCTCAGCCAAGTCAAGTGAACAGCAGTTTTCAGAAGATCGCTCGGTTAGTTGCAGCTTTTGACCAAGAATTAAGTCGCAAAGCTTCTAGAAGACTAATCTGTTAGGAAGAGGCACATTTTTTTTGTAAGGATGGATCTATGTGGAAGCAGTGTAGGCGTTAGGAGAGTGCTCGTTAGTCCCACCATGCGCTCCGTATAGGCGACCACGAACTCAGTTGCCAAACGGAAAAATTTTCTTGCAAAACAAGCTATACAGCATGCAGCTTCAAGTTGCTATCTGCGTCCTCGCTTGTGAATATTTTTTTGCCCATTAGCAGAAGTCAATTTTCATGCTCCAATTTTTCTCCCTTTTGCTCCTAAGATATTATTTTTTATCGGCCGATAGCACTGTATTTGGGCTGGCATATAGAATACAAAATTGTCGTCATTCACTGGGGACTCGGAAAATCAAAATTACCTCAAGTTTACAAAGATCTTTTTTCTTTTGTGAGGTAATAAAATTCTTTTCTTTCTGGTGAGAGTGGACGAAAGCTGCGGTACTTGAAAAACTTTGTTTTGGGACCGGAAAGATTGCAAACGTTAATGGTTGACTCCTAAAATGTGCAAGGTTGTTTAGTTGAAACGGCGCCTCAAATTTTCGTTGCATGTCTTCAACTTGACTTCCTTGTTCTGTTGAATAGAGGACACCTGACGTGCTAGATGCTTGTTGCTAAAGGAACTTCGCTGAGCGCATTTCATCTGTAGGTTCCGTTTGCATGCGATCAATTTACTCAATGGTTCCCACGTTGTACTATGCGAGAATGCTTACACGCAGTTGCCAATATCGGCATCGAAGAGGAAACGTCAAAAGATCATTCGGTTTCATCGCACCTCTGTCTTGCTGCGTGAAACGATAGCAGCTTCGTGTGCTGCAATGAGGTGAGTGTTCAGATATCCGCTTAAAATAACGCAGCATATAAAATTTCCATTCATCGATGGAAACTCACCTTCGAATGTGGCAGCGGTATCAAGCGACTCCAGAGTCGCAATGTTCTGAAATTGCCGTTCACCATCTATTCATATGTTATCGAAATGCTTTTGACGTCGAGTGTCATCTGGCCAATAAACCTGGCTCATCACTGCATCGCAGCACGATCTTCAAACTTGCTGATGACCAATTATAGAATAAATGAATAAAATCAGTTCTCGATTTCACATTCAATGAGGCGCCGTTCTGCACTGTATGGTACAACAAACTGTGACGCTCAGTGAAGAAATTTGGAAACATGGCAGAGAAGCTGATGCGATCCGCGTCACGAACATGGAAGGTGCTGCCTCTCATACTCAACAAGTTAACAGGAGTTTGTTTTTCTTCCTTTTTCTTTTCTCTTCTTGATCATTGGTTTGTTTTTCTTGAGACAGGAGACTCGTTTTTCCTCACACCTCTTCCTCCTCCACCGCTCCTTTCCCAATTTCCTCTCTCGCTTCACTCATGCTTCTCTTCACTTTTATGATCAGGTGCTCATTAGCTAACATTGTCTTGCGGAACGAACAGTGGCACCACTTGATGAGTTTAGAAAAGTTCTCGGAGCCAGTCGCAGGATTTGTTCAGTCAACGCACAAAACAGCGTAAGGGTGGCAAACGTTCTTTCACAAAAAGTTTTGACGTGGCGACATTGTAACGTGTTCACGATAAGCGCTTTTTTGAAAGAGAGATTGCGTGAAGGACGAGGAGAGTGCCTTAACTGAACCCCAAAATTTTCAGAAGAGGGATGGTGCCCAATGTTTCGCGATGACAGCAACGACTGGCGTGCCCCTCATGAAATCAAAAATCTGGAGAGCTCACTGACCGTCGATATGGCATCATGCAAATTGTGCAGCGCATGTCGTGCGATGATCCGAAGATTGTTGAAGCTCTTCGAAATTTTCAAAGACCATCTTGAAAGTGATCACTTCTCATGTATCCATAAGCACGTGCAAATTAGTTGCAGGTATTTATCGCAGTTTATGACCTCGCTTTCTCCAAAGTAATAAGCGAACATTTATAGTCGAGCCTCTTATGTTATCTACGATAAACTTTTGATAGCACAGCAAATTATCAACGCGAAAATCGATAAAATGCATTGACAAGCCATTCAAGCGGAGCGACAGCGCTGCAACGCAGTGCTGTAGAATCGTCGATGTCTCTCGATACGCGGGTCGTCGTTTTTCAGACGTGCTTCATTCAGTGCTTTTATGAGTACCAGTCAAAGAAATGAATGGATCGAATGCTCCGCCTATTCCATTATGAATGAGCAAGTCTGAAGGATGGCGTCAGGGCAATTTGTCTCTGAAGGAGCTAAAAATGTTGTATAGACTGGAGGAGTTGTGGCACACGATAAATTCTTTCTCGAGAAAAGTGAGAAACTGCCTATGTTGCATTCTTCAAAAAATTCATCTCTTCCCCGGCTCTTCAGAATAATTGCCAACTTCAACTTCTCTAATTTATTTTTTTATTTGCTGATTTTGTTGGAGGCTTGAAGTGCCCTTGCGCAAGCGAAATTGAACAAGATTTTTTATACGCTGACCGCATTACAGCGCCTGCCACGCCGAACAGCCTCAGTTGGGGCGGCTGCGAGTAAACACGCACGATATGAGGCTCCACGAATGTCATAATTTCCCCACAGCAGTAATACCGAGGTTATTTCGGAGGCCTCAGGAAGCATACTCAAGATATGAGGGATTTGAATTGTTCTTCTCCTTTCATACTTCTGTCCGAATCAATTTATTCCTTACATTTTCCAGGTAATTTCTGAACGACAACAAAAGACCGTAAGCAAGACCTTGTCGTTTAATGAATCATGGAAAAGAGAAAAGATGGAATATTTCTTCATTGAGATTCCTTCCTCAATCATTCGAACTTCCTCATCACTCAAAATGAGGCACGAAACGAGCCATGTGACAAGGAGAATTTCCTAATCAAACCGGCAATGGTGGATCACGGAAACGAAGTCCGAAAGACCGTCGTCGTACTTGTCAGAATCCACTTAGTTGCGTGCCGAAGTGCAAGGAATGGATCATTCATCATAATGCACGTGACGACAAGCAGTTTAATGTTTGCCCGTCGCGCTGAAATTTGTGCAACCTCTCGGAAATACTGATGCACAGTTACTGTTGAAAAAATGCCGAAGTATTGATGTGCTGATTCGGCGAATCCAGCGATGTGGTTGTCAGACATCAAACAATAACGGTAAAAAGCACTTGTGACTGATGAATGCTTCTCTGGAAAACGAGAAGAACGCTGTCCCGAGGAAAACAACAGCTGCAAATATTTTCATTCCTCAGAAACAAAGAAATATCGAAGGTGCGCTCACTGGAAATTGCTGCTAACTTTTCAAATTCGCTGCATTTCTTGCGAGATTCAAGCATCGCTGCTGAAATGATGATACCCTACAACGAGTTCATTCATGTGTGGTAGTCGTCATGGCAATGGGATGACAATAATGCGGATCAGTCACGCGTTCCACCCATGTCACTTTTACTGGGCCTCATAAAAAAATGACCACTCGATTCTCAAAGGAAAAGTGATCAAATTGAACATTTTACAAGGGCACATTTCTAAGAAAAGAAAATAAAGCAACTCTATGTAGCAGTTTAGTATTTCCTGCTGCACTGTGAAGGAACAACTCCCTTGAACTGAAGCTACGAATGGACTCGTCCATGGCTTTCAATTTTTGTCACGAATGAGCCACATACTTATGGCC
Organism: Ascaris suum; assembly: GCA_013433145.1. Classification (NCBI taxonomy): domain Eukaryota; kingdom Metazoa; phylum Nematoda; class Chromadorea; order Rhabditida; family Ascarididae; genus Ascaris; species Ascaris suum. The sequence continues at coordinate 5,436,861 of CM024175.1, forward strand.
AGGAAAGAGAGGACTTCTAAAGAACAGAGAAATGTGGGAGTTACAGCATTCATGCCATCAGGGAACTATAGTATGGTCCGACGTGAAACGAAACATTGGTATAGATTACTAATGATCTTCTCTGCGCTTACCTATCAAAACATGCTAAATAGGCGAGTAGAAGGTAGGCAGAAAATAGAAAAGAGGGTCAAGGAAAATAGTAGTGTCCTCGAAATGTTATGCATAAAGGAACAGAATTGCGTTACATGCATTTCTATGCGCCTCCTCGCAAGTTTCGAAAGAACCTGCGCCCTGCCAGAATGCGTTAGGTCACACTTCTCGTTAAGAATCGCACTGATTGGGCAGCTCAAGGCATGAATTGTTTCCCTGCCTAGTTATGGTGTGTACCGCTTCCTATGGCTGAAACTTACCTATCGCTTTTCCTCGGAAGAAATAAAAAATATTCGGGACCGCCATAAATCTCCGATGCCATGCCTGCAGGTGCTTCCAGTTTGACTAGATTACGTACTTACGGATAACAAAAACAACGTTGTGGTGGGATGGCGTCATTAAAGTTCTCATTCGATTCGATCTAGATGACATTTCCTTGATCTCTGCTGTTTTCTGCATGGAGCAGTCTTAAGCATATTCCTAAACCTTGCATCAATTGAACATCGAAATGCACTGAAAGCAGTCGCAAACACATACGCTTTATTGCAGGAAAATAGGAAATCGAACGGGACTCCATCGCAAATAAATTCCCATTGCCCAATGCAAAGTCGTGAGCTTTATCGTTCTTTATGTAAACGGTTTTTAAACTGTTGCTTCTTTGCGTTATATTGAGACACTGTGTTGGCTGAAGTGGAGGTGATCTTTGCATCGTCCCTCTTCTTCCCTCTCCCCTCCCCTCTATCCACTTCATGTGAGCTCATTTCCTCCACTCTAGCAGGGCTCTCCGAATGTGATTCATCGCATGAATGATTGCTCGTCGTAACCAATATGCCCTAAATATCATTGAACGTCGAACTTAGCCTTCGAAATCATGTGTGTCCACTGGCACTTTTTTGAAATTTAATACTCCGTTTGATCGTGCGGCGCCATAGACGAAGGTGTTTGTTGTTTTAATTCATTGCAACACAACAATCATATATCGAAAAACAACAGCAAACTCTCATATTCTGTTTAACACAACACAAGTATAATAGCAGAACATCATAAGCGAATTGAAGCAAACATCAACTGATATCCGCAAAGCGACATGAGGTAAAAGCAAGCAATTAATTTTTTCCCCACCAGTACACATGAAAGAAGATGCTGACTCAGCCCGACATTGATCAGCAATCCGAACGGTTTGTTCGGCAGATCCTTCCTCTCTCCATCGATCTTTCACCATCAGCAAGGACTTTTGTAGAGATTCTTGATATAGCGCTGCTATTGTTGAACTCACCTCATATTCGTCGTGATTTCGCAGCAGAGTATTTTATAAAATACTGGATAGTAAAACGACAAGGTTGGCTGCATGCCACTCCAAATCTGCCTTACAATAATTGAGGGGAGACAACAAATGCAATTTGGAGAAAAGCCAAAAATATTCAGCTCAACTTTCGTCTCTATTTCATTAAGTAAAAAATTGTGTGACTTTGCGCCATTGGTAGGACTTTGTCATTTGCTTTAAAGTGTTGATGATATTGTTGTAGAAGTTTTCAAAGCTATGAAGGTCGAGAGACTGGTTGGAACCATTTGGACCTTCAGTACCCGCGTTTTATATTTTTAAAGCCCTGCCGAAGCACCTTTTTATGCCGAGAAATATGGACGGATGGCACAAAATCACCTTGGAATATTATGACGAAATTTTTAATTATTGAATTTTTCTCAATAATAAATAAGGTGGACATTATAAATGTAATAAATGTGAGACAATATCGTTTGTCTGTAAGAGATACACGTATATAACACATATCGACAAGAGAATGAGGTATACTCGACGATCAGTGATAACAAATTCTCGCAGTGCCGATGTTGAAACAACGCTTCAAAGTGTGTTTCGTTACTGGGCACAACATAACGCATTCCGCATTTCTTGAATCATTTGATAGTTTATAGCCACGTGATACATCGCACCGACATAGATTGCAGCGATCTTTATGGCATGTGAATCGATCATAGCGAATAGGTTTCCCACCGGTGTCTTCCGTTTTTTCACCAGTGGGGTATTTAATTATTGGGAAACAAATAGGCACCTCGTGCACATTGCCGTAACGTAATGAAACCATCGTTTCACTTATACGACAGTTATCTGATCGAAGAGGTTCCGAAAAACCTGCAAGCAATTCATTCGGTTAAACTTGCTTCTTTCCAAACTCAACGCTCTTCGTCATTGTCACCTCTTCACGGTCTTAAGATTTCTGTGCAATAACCGCAACTATTAGGATTTTCTGGGCCACCCGCTGTACTGTTTTGGAAAATTGGGGTTAGTTTCGCTTGAGGGCAGTATCCCAATGATTGCCACACAATGTTCAGCAGTCAACATTCCGAGCAACAAGCGATTCCCATTCCAGTTGGATTAATCGGCTAAGTACCCTGCATCCGACATTTTTCTGACAATTTCGCTAGTTTGTGATAGCTAATAAGGCGAACTTTGTTCTGTGATCAGAACTTGTGCCTGACGTCGGAGGCTGGAGCGTTGTTGCTTCTGTTGATATTCTTTGCTCCCTTTTTATCTTTGATAGGTATTATCTCATCAGAATGTTTTTCTCGAAATGTGCCTACTCAGGCATCCAACTTCACTTCTTATATGTGAGGTTTGAGAGTTGTTTCGCAGGTGTCTTCTTCAGGGATGAGGCGGTGCCAGGTTCGTAAATGCATGTTGCGTCTAATGAAGCAGATTGAGAAAATGTTATAGCGCATCAGCATACCTTCTAGCGCGAGCATGCTAATCGAGACGAGAGAAAACACAGCTGCCATCTGAAATTGTTGCATTACTGAAATTACTTCACTTTATTGAGTGGACATTCGTGAGCGCATAAACGGATTGCAATTGTTGAGGAAGTGACGAAAAAGTGCTGATATTGGGCAATCCTTCGACTCAGAAGTGCAACCTCGGACATTTCACATCGATTGAACACGCTGAACAATGTAGTTTTTTAAAAGACGTGCATCTGTAAAATTTGGAACTCACCGTAGTGATTTATTCGATAGTATCGAAACAGTTGGAGAATACAGCTATGAGAGATGTTACAGCATGCGCTTTTCCAATCTGCTCAAGTGACCATTCACCGTCACCACTTTGCAACAGGTCTCACTCAATATTTCGTTCACGTTTCAGGTTGCCTAATTCACTGCAAAGATTTCCTTTCTCACTGTCAACTTTGAGGAGTTTATCTTAACCTGCTGCTTAGAAGCACTCAAACTTTCACCTTAATTGGTTGCTATGACTTCGAAGACGTTCAATCAACAAGAAAGGTAGGTGGAAGGTAATGCTCTGCTGCAAGTTAGGCTCAGTATATTTCTAGTCCAAGATTCTGATGAGTGAAGACATGAAAGTGTCACGGAGAGGACGCGCGCAGTAGAATATGAACAAGACGTTGCAGGAAAGCGTTGCACAAGCTTAAATAAGAAAAAGTTTTGGAGTCCTTTTGTTAACTGTGTCAAGTTGAAGCAGTGCAGATGTTGGAACGGCGGAAGGAGCCTTTTTAGAACCTATTCACGTGTAGAGCGCACCGTGACACATAATTTGGGTGGAATCAATCGTGATGATGTGCATTTGTTGTGTGCTGCTAATGGTTTTCCTTATATATATATATATATATATATATATATATATATATATATATATATATATATATATATATATATATATATATATATATATATATATATATATATATATATATATATATATATATATATATATATATATATAAATATAAACGTAAATATAAATATAAATAATAAATATAAATAAAATAAATAAGTATATACATACATATGTAAGGAATTATATTCATTTAATATGCTGACACTTGCGATACTCGTGATACTTGCCATACATCCTTACCTCTATAGGATGATAAAATCAGATCACTGAGAATTAAAACAGAATGAAAGACATGCGTGCCAGTGGCACAGTTTATTCGATGATGTTCTCGTAACAAGCATTCTCAAACTGCACTGATGTCGTACTAAAGTTTGCCAAAGATTCGTGTTTGCAGCTCTATTCCCAAGCATCATCTTTAAGTATGTTTCAGCAGCTCTATTCCAATCAATCTACCTGTGGAAATTTTTAGTGCTTTCGGAATCGAGCAGCACATAGGGCACAACTAGGGAGGTTTTGACCCTTAGATGAATATAAGCCTCTAGCGCCTCGCTATCTATAATACTTGGCTGCTGAAAAACCATAATCAACCTTGTGTTTTACCGCGAACATTTTGGTGCAATATGCAGGGACGAATTTTTACGGAGTGATTGGACAGTGAATTTGCACTTCAGGAAGCAACGATGAATATACAATTTTTTTCCTCTATAAGTGACACAGTCTTCGAATTCAAAGACGACATTTGCATAGACGGCCTTCGAATTTCCGTTTGCTCAGCACATTGGCGCTTGACAATTTTAGTGCCTAACCGCTTGGTGTGGAGAATGGCAGGAAGCGAAGAAACGGGAAGTGAGTGGAAAGAATTTTGCGATAGAAAATAGGCAAATAATAGCTACAGCTAATGCTTTTTGGTGATTGGACGCGCAACAACAGTTTGAAGCTCTTCCTTATCATTCGGTGTATTAAAATGGTTGAATAAACCTTTGAACGAAGGTGCGTCCTGTGACGGAAACAAAATGGCAAAACATGCACCGCCGTTTCGTATATTCCGATGTTTTTCAGTCGACTTTCGCACATGACAAATTTCATCGTTGGCATCGAGAGTGCGGTGTCCTGTGTAAATTTGACGTGGGCAAAATTGATGTCACGGCAAGATCTCGAGCACACCATTCCAAATTAGAGGATCATCAAAAGTGCGAATGACTTATTTCTAAATTTGAAGAATGCGATTTGTCTGCACGCCACTTGTACTTGTTTCATTTTTATAACGACGGACAAAGGTGCTAACGCTGCAACTCACAGAAGTACTTTCAATCTGTAGATATGGAAAACATGCGGAGTATACGTTTTTTGCTTAAGTTTTGAGAGTCTGAAGAAAGGAGCTATCCTTTTCGAAATCAACCTAATGTTTACTATAGCTTATTTCTGTTCATATATGAGGCCTCGTAAACGAGGAAAATTTTGGGCTCTAAGAGCTTCATGAATGCATGAAGGGTGTGTACCCTCAGTGAACCAATTTCACGGTAGAAATTTGGCAAATTTGCTTAAGTAAAGAAATTCTACCATTGTGACGACCAACTGCGTAATGAGGCACTAATGAGAAGTTACGTAGATATTCGTTCAAACATTCAAGGCAAATTTTGTGATTGAAAGAGATACACATCGGGAATCCAAGTGAAGCGATCTACACACATGCTCATAAAGCCTAAATATATAGGTAATCTGTAACATAATTTTATAATGAGGTCAATAGCGCAAGAAAATGCTTCAGAGTGGAGCGTTTCTATCGAAGAAAAGTGTTAAAACAATGAGGTGTTTTGGAGATACTGGAACATTTTATACGTAATCAACATGCGGAGCGACCGTTCAGTTGAACGATGCAAGTGGAGGCAGTTTGGAGAAGATAACAAGATTCGAGTAATGCAGGTAGCTTTGCTAACAGCTGACGATTCAACAAAACATGGATTCGTCATCCCCCGCATGCACCCGTTCAAAAGACCAAAGTCCACATTTCATACCTATTTTCACAAGCTCTTCCCTCAAGAAAACGTTTTTTCTTTTCATTTTTGAGCTTCATAATTCGTTCCCAGCTGATCTTTTGCTATTTCTGTTGTGTTTCGTTCAGATTTTTTTTCTTTTCTTTAGCAGCGCATTTATTTCGAAATGCGAAACATCGACGATTAAAACAACTCAGCGAATTCTGCTCTTTTTTCCACGGAAGGGCGCAGTTGCGAGTTTGGCATAAATTTACACGCACTCTATAGAAAGCGAGCAGAAATGATATGCTATCGAAGGCACTCAATTAATCAATGAGTTTACAATGTAGTTTATTGCTCGATGCTCGCAACGGCTTTTCCAAAAGGAACTTGAGTTTATTCAATACATAGTGAAGGTAAGGTAGCTCAATCGATTTAGCATGTACGAGTGGAATACCATGGCAACCGGTGATGGATCCGAGAGCAAAACTTCCTGATCATAACATCACTTTAATCCACGTGTTACCTGCTACTTATCTCCGCTTTTTATAGCTAGCGACGATAGTAATAGCAGGATATAAGACGCTCGCTGTCGAATACTTTTGTTCACTTGGAGATGATCGATGGATGCTGTGCATAGCAACAGTATAAGGAATAAGCAACTTCCACCAGTGCCTTGCAAGCGATCGGTCTGCAATCACTCCCGGATCTCCGAAATTATGAAACCCCCGACTACGACTGGAGATTACCTTATCACAGGAACTTACAGTCATTGCTCCTTAATGGTACTTTTATGGCTTCCGTTAATGATACCTTTGAACGCATCACCCTGTGGTACCGTTATCTTGTCCACTCAAGTACTTTTCCATGCATGTAGATGGTTATACATGAAATTATTTTAGCCAACAAGAAACGCCTTTCAAGAGGTGTTGGTACCTCACTAATGCAGTGCATTTGCATCTAGCCAAGTAGCCATTGAAAAATCATTACCGTTCTCTGTGAATTATCCCAAAAGACAACACCTGCAGTCAGTGTTAATTTCATTTGTCATTCAAGTTTACTGGTTTTAAGTACGAATGGCGATGTGCAATTGCTTTCATTCAGAAGTAAACGTTAAAAATGATTGCTGATAGCTTACGGACATACGATAGAAATCAGATGACTTTATGCTTGCTACTTTCACGAAACTATTCGACAAACCGCGACAAAAAATTGAGCGCTGACTTTTGGCGCACCTAGATAGATGCAATTTTGAGGGATATGCATTTATCGCAGCGTCTTGGGGATAGGGGCAAGCAATAAATAATGACGAGGTCTTTAACAAAGGAAAAATATGATGCTGTTTGGAACTGCCCTGAAAAAAATAAAAGAAAAAGCTTTATCCATGGGGGATGTCCACATATCCCCATAGCGGATGATTTGACTGATATTTTTGATCGCAGGGTGTATTCACTGTGGCATCTTTCATTCGCTAAGGAATCCTGATATCGAGGGATTGCATTGAATCGCATTCAAACACCGCTGTGTTTTGCTATACAATCTAAATTTCATAGTCTCCCGTACACCGTTCACTTAAGCTCTGAAGCCGCTACTTGCTCATATCGTAGGCTGTCGCCTTTGCTGATCGTTTTTTCTCTTTTTTTTTTCATTCTTCGGATAAGGCATTCACTGGTGCAGATAGAATTCTGCTCGAGCCACAGGAGTGTACAGGTTTACTCTCTGGGATAATTTCATTCGTTCAATCTATCCGTTTTCAGTGTTGCCTGATTCAATAGTTGGTCGAAAAACAGCGACGCACGCTTTCATCATTCATTTGGAAATGACCCTTAAAGAAAAGCGAGCTATCTCCATAGAACCCAATCAACTAAGTGTTCATGCAAAATGGCCCACATTCGGAACGAAGCTTTAGCCACTTCAGTCGAACTTTTTGACGCCACTTTTTATACCCTTTAGCGAATTTGCTCAATAAGATCGTAGCTTCTTGTTACATCGCACAGCGACTCCGATTCGCAAAGGTGCGATATGGCTGCGTCGTTTCTGGACAAGCATATTGTTTGGCACATTTCACTCTTTCAGCGGATGTTGGTGCAGCTCGTTTTGTGCGGCATTGCGTCAAAGTGAAAAGGCTTCAACATATGGAACAGTTTTGCTATATGCCTAATGGTTGAAATCGCAAGCAGTATAATGCACGGAATGAAGGAATATGACAGTTTATTATTCTGACTGACTGAGAAATGTGCAGCTTCGAAACGACGACGAGTTCCTAGTGACTTCACCACTGAGTGATTCGTTGCTGCACATCTCACTTATTTATGTTAATCATAGAAGAAGACCAATAATCACTTCTGTTGAAGGAAGAAGATGTTCTTAGGAGACCATCTAGCGGTGAAAAATGCAAGAGACAGATGTCGTTCTACCTGGGAGTACGTATGCAGCATCTCAACGCAAACAGGAACTGAACGTTTTTCATTAGATCGTTGAGGTGACCAGCATCGAGTCAACATATGGCTGAAAGGAAGTTGCGAAAGAGCATTGCAAACGAGTGATTTATGGCAACAACACTTCGAACACATGAAAAGGTACATGCTTGTGACTCTCTCTGCAATACACTTCATTAAAGTTTGTTACTTCGTTTTGTCATCTGGGATAAGGTCGTCGAAGTCTTATGCTCTTCGTATATAAAGAGGTAAATTTTGGAAGGGTTTTTTTCGGTGGCGACTTTCTTAAGGTGAAGCTTATCCCTTGCCATCGCCAGACGTCGTCGTTCAAAATGCGCTAATTTCTCACCTAATGTTCATTCATTAAGCCTCGAGGAAAAGAATTCTGTCAACCCACAAAAATAGTTCTTGCTGCTGAAATCGCTTTATCACAGTTCTCAGCACAGTCCGGGTGGAAGCTTAAGTTTAAATCGCTGCCTGGCTCTGTTTTTGCACATATGGCTCGAAACTAAAGATGTTATCCTTGAAATTTTAAATGGGCATTCATCGCAGATCACTAAAATTACATAGGAATCGTTCGAAGTTTTCACTAAGCCTGATGGACATTGCGACGAAATTTTATGGAAAATGGAAAGAATTTCCCGTCACTTCTCAAAAGCCACAATTTTTGCGATCAGTTGCAATGAGCCCGCAAGTTTCACTTCGACTGCGCAGTTAGCGAGCACTTCCTGCTTGCCTTAAAAAGCGTATGTGTGGAATTCTTTCGGCTTAATGCAAGCAGGGTTCATTGTCATTAACTCGTTGAACGGTGTTCCCACATTCTTGCTGCGACCAGAGATCGGAGTTAGCAAATCTGAGATTTCTTTGCGTTGGCACATTCGCTAGCGACTCGCTTTGTGATCGGACATTCACGAACACACTGTGCGTTATCAGTTTCGTCGGATAGCATATAACCTCCTCCCACGTCGCAGCGACATCGTTTACATATGAGTGCGTCACATGTGAAACGATTCCGCTTCATTGGTCCACTCTGAAGTGGCTTCCGCTCGCCGTTCGGATATAGCGCTATCGGATGACAAACAGGGACGTCATGCGTCTCCCTGATGTTCAACGTAACAAGCACTTCCGATGGTTTGCACACCACTGAAAATAGAAGCATACCCATTCGGATAGGAGAATGAAAAGTTGTCAGTAATTCCAAATTGGCTTGAAGCGAATGTGCATCCGGTGAATTGGGACACTCACCAGGCGGAAACCCTGTAGGCGAGTGAAAGGATCAAAATTTCGAATGAATCGGTTACAGTGACAAAAGCACTTGTAAACGAGTGTGAAAGAGCAGAACTGCTTCATGCCATCAGATGTTTCATCGGAAAACATGAGTTTCTGCTGGGCACTGAATGCACGCTTTTTGTTGGAGGGCGTCACAAGACTACTGCGCCTTATCACCAACTGAAATTTGCTTCAAATTTCATGTAGGGTAAGAAGTGACCGCTTGCAAGCGTGTTGCGATAGCTAGATTTGTAAGCGAAAAAAAGCAGCAGTATGATTGAATATAATGCTCGTTCACATAAAAACGAAGATTTCGCACAATGCCCGCTTCAACATGCACTTCATCGCTCTCTCGGAGCATCGCATATAGGGCCATAGAAACGCCTTGTGTCGAAGTTTGAAGTGCGCACTCCTTGCCTCTTTGCTTTAAGAACTCTTGCTGGAATTCACTATGGACTGATGGATGTTGACTGAAATAGTTTTCAATATTTGACAGTATCTGTCAAACGGTCTTCAAAGGTTTCTTTTCGGAAGCAATAAACCCTAAAAAGGGAAAAAAATTTTCTGATCAGAATATAAGAACGTTCATTTCAGTTTGCTAAATGAAGAGGGGTAAACGATCATCCGGCAAGACCTCTTGAGAGCGGATTCGAGCAGCATAACGAGAGCAGCTTTTCTTTCGAAGAAGTTCGATTCAAAGCATCGTAGATATCTCAATGATTTTGCTTCTCTCATGTGGCGACTAAAACCGTTGTTTCTAAATACTTCCTACCGTCTTTCTATATTCCCCTCTGATATTCTATTCGAAAATATAACAAAAGCAGTAATTTGAGTGAAACGGTATTGCAACATTCGTTGTTATAAAAGTACCTTTAGCTGCTGATTGAGCGAACAATGCGGCAATCGATGTGCAAAGCAGCTGAAAAAAAAAACTTTCACAGTGGAAAGGCTGTATAGAATTGAACAGAACCGGTTTAAAGGTGCCAAGAAAGGCTTTTGTGAAATATTTTACACGGCATCTACGCTATTTCTCATCTGCACGCCACGCTCTGTATTCCTTACACCGTTATCTTTTTCCGCAGACGTGATCTAGAAGGAAACTTTCAGAGAAGGGGAGATAGTCTTTTGATTGATGCTTTGCAAATACTCGTGGTTTAAAGAACCGGTTTACCGAATTCTCCACGTGTTCATTCCTATGATAACGCCTGGAAAAAGCAATTCGACAGATGTCGCGCTGAATGTGAGCCTTCTCAAGAAGTCTTTGAGCCAAGCATTATGTGAGTCAAGCAGCTGAATGAAAAATTCAAAGAGTATTTCAGATTTCAACATACCCACAGAACAGCTTGCCGCATTTTGCTGTCTTCGCATACAGCACCTGAAAGAAGGACTGAATAAACGCGTGGGACAGACGGCATTTTTTAATTATTTCACTGCAACATCCATAACCGTAAGGCTGAGCAGAACTGAAGATAGAAAACGCGGTGAAATTTAGAACGGTATTATGATGAGAGGAAGAAGTCGACAGGATCTTCTTCTAAAAGCAACACAAATCCGCTGTGAGATAGAAATTTTCAACGCGAATATAAAAGGCTTCAAATCGAAATTCTTGAAACTATGTGAAATAGTCGTTTAGGTCAGCAAGCGCTATTGATTGCGAAGATAGTAGACGATTTTTCACAGAAAACAACACTTTTCTCGCACGAAGAGAAGTTAGCGTATTAGAATGGGCAAACTTTCGCTATGGTGTATAGAGGAATTCGTTGCGACATTACGTTCACAGGTGTACCCAACATTCGTCGTACATGCCGTGTTATCAGGATGTTCCGCATTTACTGGTACGCAAACGAACGTATTTGTTGGCAGCGCAAGAGCAGAGAGATTCCGTGTAGGAAGCTCGGGCAGTTCTCGATCATGTTGAGGAATGTAAAAAAGACCGTTAAACCTTCGAATTTCGGCGGTCATACATTAACATCCGTCATCGATAATCATTGTGCCTCAACACCGCACACCTCCTCTACTTGGATTGGCCGAGCGCGATTTTTGTGTTCCTTTGGTTTCAAAAAGTTTCAACGTGATTTAAATCAGTAATCGTGAAAAATGACCAATGAATTCATTGATTTCTTTGCCCGTGCGCAAAAATGATATATTCTCCCACAGAATGATTTTGAGTCACCACTAAGAAGGGCATTATCGGCAAAGCGGAATTTGCAGCAAACAAAACGATGCGAAACTTGCTAATCAAGAGAAGACAATAAAGAACGCACAGAAATAAACCCTCCGATACACTGGAAAGTGAAAAGATGGGCTCCCTGACGACTATGAATCCTGCTCGCATCATGCTCATCACAGTTTCCTCTCCCTCTCCGCAACTCTGTACGATAAGTTGAGCGATTGAACTCTTGATGGAACGATTTGTCAGAAAGCTTGGCGATATTATTGCCATCGTTCGATGACGAAGTTCATACTGGATATACGAACCGCCGCGAGCCGGATGCTGGCAGTTTTGGGAATTTTTTGAATCATCAGTTTTTCCATTGTGAATGTATTTCAAAATGCTCGCCTCGGACTGAATTGCATGAAGCTGCTGCAGTTTCAGATGGTGAAACGCAGCTATGAAAACCGTTCATACGTGCAGCGGGAATTGCTGCAGCCCACAGCAACGTTCCTGAGCGTGCAAGAAACTAACAGCCCTTTTTAGCAAACAGAGATACTCAGTGACGACGAAAGACATGCAGTAAACTGCTGCAATTTCAAATGGCGGCAACAAAGAACTTATTGAAACACAAAGTGTAGCAAAATCAGAAGACGAAAACAACTAATGAGTCATAAGAAGGGCGTGGCGCACAAAAAACCTGGCTTAAGCCGAGATCATGAAAGTGAACAGGATGGTCGCTACGGTACCACGAATCTTACAAACACCTGGACCGAAGGCAATGAAACAGCTCGATAAAGGAGTCATTTCACTGAACGATCGATTGTTCGAATAGAACTGCATTCATGTAGGCGCTTGGCTGTCTCGTTTCAGCGTTCTCTACAGCAACAGCTGTTGCATCAGCTATCCACAACGGTTCGACTATTCTCTGCGCTCAGGGAACACGACAAGTGATTCAGTAAAGTGGAAGTTATTCTGACATCTCATCACTCAAGTATGTGACCACACTGCCCGATTGTGAGGATTGTGCACAGCACTTGGCACAAAACAATTTGTTCCTGCCGAAACTCGTGCATTTGCCACCTAAGAAGAAATATCGAAGTGTTTATGAAAGAGGCTTCGAATTTCCTCGGTCAGAGCCATGTTTTCGAGGACGTCCTTATTTCCTCTTCTGAACCTTATTTCATTGAGCTGCGAGAAACAACAGTTTCTTTTACAAGTTTTCCCAGAAAAGAGAAACGACGATTACGATTCAAGGAAGCGTAACTTTATATGCGCTTTCAATGAGTATAGGTAAATTGCTCTGCAAGCACTGCAAACTTGGAATCCGTTATGCTGCCAAACGAATTATGTTTGTGTACACAAAACCGGCACTTGTCCAATGTTCGATATGCTTAGTTCGGAGCGCGGCAAATCGATTAAATAGCAGCAAAAACAATGCGATATGAAAACGAACATTCTCAACGATCGGTATATTGCGATGAGTTGCATCACTGAAGCGTTCGAGAATTTCAGCAACATATCAGTCTTAAATAACAAGTGGAAGTTTGGATGTCGCAGTCGATCCACCGCCATTTCAGCTGAAATAAAACACGTTTTCAACGAAAAAAAACCCCGCTCGTCTGACTTGTGAATAATGGCTGTGTGCATAGCGAATAATGATGAAGCACTCTCTCAAACCTTCAGCCGTTGCCAAAGTTGAGTGGATTTCACTGTGTTCGGTTGAAATGAATGTTTTCGTCATGAAAGTATTTTCACCAGCAACAGTTTGCTTTAGGCCAATTCACCTCTCATTTGAACAGACAGTAATATTTCATTGCAATAATATCTTTAAAAAGTCAGTGAAAACTTCACTGAAGACGAAACCTTCTTACCAATTCACCCTGAAATCCTACTCTATATGCTTTGCACCAGAGAACATGAAACTTGCTGAGGGTTCTGTTTTGGGTCTTTAGGGCTTTGAAATCGTCATTTTTCGTATTTGCTAGTGCACGTTCACATTTCTCATGCAATTGGCATCTCATTTCTAGCGACCCACTGACGCTCATGACGCGAATCCTTGCCGCGAGTTTATCATTCGTTCAAGGGAAGGTTTCCTCCATGTGAAAACCAATGAGCTCGAGAAGATTCGACGAACTGAGCGTTGCTCCTTACGTTGTCGTCAACCACGCCGTCATCGAACAACAACTTATGCTTCCAATGTCTTCGCGTTTATAAATTCAAAACTGATCGATGAAGAGTAATCATTTCCAACTGTTTACGTTAAGTGTTTAGTAAGCAATAGAGGCATATAATTTAGTCCATTTGAGACAAGACTTGAGGATGCGGTGAAAGTCACAGACTTCTACATGCCGATCGTGATCCTAGCTCCAAATCTGAACCAACGCTACACGATAAAGACGCTTTCGTCTGGCACAGGTGGCAGCAGAACACTTTTTAATGCCTAAATTTCAGCACGCCGTAAATTTAACTACTTCTCTCACTCTGTACCTACTTCATTGCGATTAAGCTGTACACTTTATTTTCATCGACTTTCCGTTAAAAGTAGTGAGACTCCATCTGGCTTGGAAGCATCCCTACAATTCGACTTGCTTGTAGCAGCCCGCTGCGCACTTGATCCATGCCAATATGGGCGAATGCACGAGTGCAGCAAATCTTGCGCTGGCCGAGCGCAAGCGCAACATGCAACAAATTCATGCGCCAAAAATATTCAGTGAAACAAGGAGTTTATTGGGAGATGCACGGAGGAGAGGGGCATGGGGAGAGGAGGTGGGGGATGAAATCGTCTGTTACGGATGAAACTCCAGTTTCCCATCCATAGTTATACTTTTTCTGTGGCAGTCTCTCTTGCAGCACAACATCAAGTCCTGAAAACGTTGACAGAGCTATAGTCGGTCGAAGTCGTCACAACATGGTTCTGGATCATTTTCACTGTACCGACGTGTTGGAAAGTGTCTCGAAGCGTGCAATATTTTGATATATTTGAATGTGTTTGTTACGCTTTGCCGTTGTATGCATTCCTAAACCGGTCGTGCGTACCTTGTGAGCAAATGTGCCCGTCTATGTTTTCATTCGCAAATTTCCTCTCGCTCTGCAAATTTCACATGCGTTTTTGTGACTGTTTCTCTGCAATTGCTTACATTCTTTCACGTATTTATGCGTCGGGAGATTATGAAAACTCATCCCTGGTAGTCCTTTCGGAAAATTTAGAGATCTATCGTCGTTTTTGCGTTTTTTCACGTTCAACTGAGTTCATGATATAGTTTAGCCAGTGTATCTAAGCAGCAGTATGAATAAGCTATTGCTTAATTTGCAATTGGTATAAACATTTCTAAATTGCATATTATTTCATTAGCAACACAACAACTGATTGTTTCACGATTAAGGACCAACGATGGATTGTGCATAGTAAAATCTCTACTCTGGCTCATAAATTACTTCGCAATGAAACGAAGAGTCCATTTTTGTGAGGAGAAGATCGCTTATATTTTGTGATCATTTTACTAGCAAGCACCATATGCGACATTTCCTTCTTCGTCGTGCTACGTTCAGCTGAGCACACCGCCATTCGTACTTCCATTGCAATCATGTAGAGTATATTCCTATTAGCTGCAGAAGTTGTCTCTTCGCGACCTTAGAAATACTATGATAAAGTTCTTGGTGAGATGCAGATGGCACTGCTACGACCGCCAGTGAAAGATTTGTACCTTGTATCGAAAGGGGGAATTACCGTTGAAATTTTCTGAACTAAGAATAATCTGTTTGATGGCCCTCTAAGGGAGCGGTCTGTTATTATTGCTGCTGTCGATAACAGCAGCATATCGCAATTGTCATCGGCGTGTGAAGGGGAAAGGAATTCAAATGATGCCGTTCAAGACGTTAGTAGGTGAATGGGGGGTTTGAGTGGGAGTGGTATGAGGACAGCCGGGTTACGCTCTTTATATTCTATGCGCTCGTCGTGCGGTGTCCTTGACGACCGATCGATTTGGTTCCTCATTCAGCGATATCCATTCTGCTTTCATTTCTCTGCATTCCGTACAGTCCTTCTATGAATAGCAACTGTACATGTGCATATCTGATTTTGTTGCCGAAACGTTTCTAACCGTCGGACAAGTTCTTGTTCATTTTTCTATATCGCGTGACTAAAGAGCTCTTTTGGCAAATCGACTCCCCACGATCTTACAGATTCTTAACTCTTGCAACACGCATCGTGATCTGAAGACAGCTCCATCACTTTCCATAGAGACTGTTTCGGCTTGAGCTACAAATGCATTTCGGGTGCTTTGGTTGTTAAACCTAGAGAAGTGTAGATTTTTCGAGAGCAGTGAGTTTTTTAGTTATAAATTGAATTCTTTTTTTACTGCGCTAGATTTCGTCCTTTAGAGGAACGTTGTGCACGGCAGTCGAAATTTTTTGATGTACAGCTGTTCACTTCTCTCATGTCATAATGTTGCCTAGATGTTAGATGCAACAGAAAATGAACCTCCTCTTTCAAGTTTTCCACTGTGCAAACTGAGTCGGAATCATACAACGCTTGAAGGTCGTGAACTAATTAATCTACAATAATCGAGCTGAGAAGAAAGGCTGTGATCTACATCCTACGATAGGATCGAATTGGACCCTGCCATCTGGCATTGGTCGACTAACGAGGACTGCAGGGTAGAGTTGCTGCTTCACAATGGTGGATCCGAAGGCAGCCTTTCAGATACCTGCATTCATTCTCATATTAATTGGAGTCATCCTTATCTTCATCGCGTTGGCGACACCTTCATGGCAGGTTGGTGTTATGATTGATCCACTGATTATCAAAGCTAATCAAGATTTGGTGGTGTAACATTATGGGCTTTTGGAATCAGATCATTGAACTTTTACAACTAATGATAACTTCCTTTCTTCAGGCACTTTATTTATCTTGCACCTACTTCGTCGTTTGATCACAGTTTCAATCGAAGCGACGAGTTCTCAAAGCTAAAATATATTCATGCATTTTGTGGGAGATATGTCTTTTGCTCATAACCGTAGAACGTTGTATCCGCGGCATAGATACAGAGAAGCCTCCGCGAGCAATGGAAATCTCCACTTACAGTGAGCTTACATCGAGAGATTTCATTGCTTTTTCGCCATGCATTTGCTCATTTTATAGGTCGTATACGCGAGAGAGCTGCAGCAGTGGATAAAGAGCGGTCTCTGGATGCATTGTCAGACGAGGTATGAAGAACGCCTTTGTATTTGCTAGTGACTGAGGCGTGGCGGGTTTCTAACAGTCTGCACTCGTGGCCATAGAATTTTCTCCTGATGTCATCAGCGGATTCTTACACACTTCCGCACTTTGAATTCATAATATTGGTCAAGGAGATCTCTTGCTTTTATAATCATGTGTGCACAAGTAGGTGTGCATGCACATGTGTATCTTTTCAACTTTGGGGTCAATAAATCTAGAAGATGGAAATTTGATACGCGTGACCTGACTCATAGCAGGAGCTGTTATTTTAATACTGAAGTTGATCCATCAAAACTCGGCGCACTTTCGGCAACTGAGGTCAGAACAGAAGCTTCGACGCATTTTCGGTCGACTGGACTGCACTATGTAGTGCACAGTATAAGACAGTCTATTAATTTCTGAGAATTTTTAAAACTTCGCCGTGCGACGCGCAGAATTGAAAAGTCTCATATCCACAAATGTCTATGCTGGCTTTTCCAGTTAACTATTAACTACGCTGCACTCGTTTGCAACTATTTCAGGAAGCCGAAACGGTATTCCGCTTCACTTTCATTCCTTGTTCACAAGTTTACGGTTGTTCCTCATCCCATAATGGTCAAAACAATGTCGTCATGCACTTCTGCGCGCATATGCTCCTCAGAATCGAAAAATGTTTTTGAGCTGTTTCGGCGGTTCATGTCCTTATTCGGTGGTCGCCGATCTCACTAATGAGCTCTAACGGCTATTCAGTGCCGCTAAAATCTACACTTGAATAACGTCGAATAAATTCCTATGGAACAATCTCTTTTCGAAATATCCAGCAAATGCGAATGTCATCTCTGCAAATATCTTATGCGAGCAGACCATTTCAACTACTCCAGTCGTTGAACACCTATGATAATGTATTCAGTGTTTATCAAGTAACCATATTTCAAATTATTAGTGCTCAAACGTTTTAGGCCATCTGGGATGCTTTCATGCACATACACGTTTACGAAGAACGACTATGATTTCTATACGAGCGCAGAGGTCGTCAATATCAGAACACCATCATTCTTCGGTGCATTTATATTCCATTTTTTGATATAACTTGGGACGCGGTGTTTCTTATGCGACACTTGTTGAACGCTTTTCTTTCTCGTAGTCGTGCACGCATCACTGACGTATGACTACCGCAGTGGAAAGGAGAGGAATGGGGAGGATAATGCCGGTGAAGCTGTGCCACTAGTCATGGATGCCTATTGGGGGGGGGGGGGGTATGAGGTCATGTGCACGGCATTGGAATGCACGAGAAACTATGGGCGACAGCGACTGCAGCACTACTGCCCCAATCACCCGACGAGACCACTAAACAGGCGGCGTGAATTTGGATTATACTTGTGAGTCTTAAGGTGTGGTGCTTGTTTCAAGGTAACACTTGGAGCCATTAATAATTGTTTAAATTTCGCTAAACGAGTTTCACGTTATGACGAGTCCTGCAAATGAGCACAACCTGCCAACAAAAGCAATTTGCAAAAATCTTCGCTGCAATGTTGGAAGGGAAAGGAGGGATCGCTGCAATATCACGTTCTACACTTGTCGCTGTTGTAATATTTCGTCTAGATGTGAAAACGTACCTCGCATGCTTGCTCCTCATAATTCCCAGAATCGTTCTACCTCTAAACCGATTTCACAAAATAACCGGCGGAAGCGAAAAGTAGTAGAATCTTACTGCCATTCCGTGAGTTTAATCCGAATGGCAGGAATGGAAACTCAAATTTGTCCTAGCAGGTCGTTCGATGATGTGCTACCAACCGTTGAAGCTGTCGTGAAACTTGAAATTAAAATTTTGTTTTTCACTCTGTTGCCAAGAAAACAATAGTGTATTTGATCACGGATCTGCGCAGTTCGCTCGTAGCAGGGGTCAAGATAAATCAAGCCAAATTTGTGCGTTTCTGGACACATCCGGAGCCGGTTCATAGGGACTATTAGATTATGGAAGGAAGGTACCACCTGTGAACACGATGCACTTCACTTTGCTTCATTTCCATGAGATTTACTAAAATCACCTTCTCTAATTGTTCTAATGTTAATGATTTTCTCTGCTCATTGAGGCATTTATTTTAGCGAGCAATTTTTAGAATGGCAGCACGATCTCTTGTACGCAATCCTGAGTGCGCAGTTATTAGCACTTTTTGCAATGGTATCTTTCTGTATATCGCAAGCCGAAAGCGCTCATAAATCAGCCACAAAGTTCTTCTCAATCGCCGTCACAATTGCCGGTATTTTCTCTAACAATATTTTGCAACATTTGAACGGATAAGGGAGCCGTTGGACTGTGACGCTGCCAGCCGGCTGAATGTGTCCTTCTGTTCATCATGTGCCTTTGCAATAATACAGCCCCAAAAACCTTTTAAGACTAGGCTTCATGTTACATTTAATTGCTTGGCAGTCGTGCGTTAACTATTTTTCGCCGTCGGCACAAAAATTGTTTGAGAGGACTGAAGAAATGACTGCAGGACTTGAGCAGTTTCGATAAACGCTTTTTTGCTTAGAGATTCCATACAGGTATCCTATTAATTGTATAGCACTCAGGCTTTGACAGCAGTTTTATTGCAATAAAAGAACATATTAGAACAAGAAAAAAAATTTTAATCACAATGATAGGTCATATTCACCGAAGCAACGAAAGATTTAGAGCTCACTTCGTTTGTCTTTATTGCTGCGTATAAATTAAACCTAATATGATCCATTTCTTCCATCTCTTCACTCGCTTCAGATGGAAATTTCGACACGTTGAAGTCACCTGAAACTTTTCGATGAGTTTGCAGATGAAAAGGAAGCCTCCAATGTATGCGTTAGTTGGGTAAAGGGCTAGTTCTTTTCATTCGAAAATATTTCCCGCAAAAATTAATTTTCTTTCAGTTCTGATTAACCTCGGCGCTAACGTTTCGTTTCAAATTTTCGCTCATATGGTTGAATACAGGTTCTATCACGTCAGCGCCAGTGGAATTTATGAGGTAAGCATGCATAACTTTGCTCAAAATAAGCATTCTGGCAAGCATCTCGAAGAGCGATCTACGTCTTTAGCTATGGAGTTGTCCTAAATATCTCGTATTTGGCTGTGCGTTTCGAGGTTTTCCCATATGAAAGACGGTGAATAGGTCATTTATACTATGTGTCATTGTGGGGAATATTTAATTTATTAGCAAAGAGGAACGATTTTATCAAAAACGGTTGATGGGATGCACTTGGAAAACATATACGATTGACACCACCTTCGTTGCTTTCGAAATCAAAGAGAGCAATCGGAGCGAACAAAAAACTCAAATTGTAGAGAAAAAATAAGAAAATGTTGGTTTGGTTGCTTTGGTGCACATGAAGGCATATGTTCGCCAGCAAGGTGTGCATTGGCTTGAGGGCACATGTTTTCGTCTTCTCTATTCCTTATGTTGCTAAATGGAGCCTAATAGTCCCAATTATATATAGTTTTCGAATGCACTCCAACGTTTGCGTATTTCTCAGGCAAAGCAAATAAAATGATAATGTCGAATGAACCCAGGCGTTAAAAAAACCCGAAGACCTTTGCAGTCCCTGCACGGCAAAAAAGCGTCATTAGTGACATGTTGCATTTTGTGTAATAACGGCAACGGCATATCCAGTTTCGGGTGTCCAATCGTTGTACACCTTTATCTGATCTCGCAAACCCTGCATATTCGGGTCTAGACCTAAGCACTTGCATACTATGCGCCTTTATTTGCAGCTTCTGATCCTCTTGTAAAATTATCTCTGCCCTACTCATGAAATTCTGAAATCAGTCGAAGATGTCAAATCCACTTTGCTTTGTGCACGTAAAAAGCTATATATTTCGATAACGCATGTGCGAGGCAATTCGCATAATTGCTCGAAATTACTGCATTAATCTGTCATGCTCCAGTGAATTAAAGGCCAGGATAATACACGCAACTGCACGTAGAATGGTATATACCGCTCTTTGATGTTGGGTGAAATTATTTACTTGTTTGCGAACGCGCGTCGTCTTATCCCAGTGGGTCTTTCAATTGCTTTATTTTAATAAAAAAATGGAAGCTGTACAAATGAATCGACGTCTGCAATCTCATGGTCGCCGACAAAATGTTAGATGCTTTCGTCTACGCTTCTCATCCTTATTTCTCACGGCTTGTTGAATGATAGAGCAGAGTGTTATCCGCGTCGCATTCGCGTCTCGAGGCAATGCTCATATTTGACATCTTTTATGCAAATGCCTCAGTGCAAAAATTTTACATGTACCGCGCTGCGGCACGCTTGATGTCGCCTATCCAAACGTGGGCAAGGACCGAGATATACTGGCCATCCCACTAAGTCTGTGGTTTGTGTTTGTGGAGTAGTATTCTGGAAGGTGTAGCCACTCTTCAGTGATGACTTTTTACCTCATTTTATAAATTTTGTTCTCCTACCTAAGTGCTTTGGCTCGTTAAAAAACCATTTGTGCTCTCAATCGAGAGTGCTCTTCAAACCGTCGATTTTCGTGCGATTTTCACAGGCGGTCCGAAAATAGGAAATAGCTGAATTCGCTGCTGACGAGGACTGCGCTGATTCTTCGTTCGCATAATGGGGGCTTCATAAACATTACACCAAGAGAATGAGCGGCTAGCACATGCAGTTGAAGCCTCCTTGATTTTAAATAAGGAGTTTCAGTAATCCATCGTATTTGCCGTTTTCCCACATGGAAATAACCAAATGAACCAATTTACTCAGAAGGACGAAAGGGCTGTATTTGCACATTGGCAGCCACCACCCTCGTTCTGTTGTTTTAATAAATTGCGGAGCTAGAAAACTAAGTGACCAGCTGGGAATTTTTGTAATTCTGGGACATGATGCAGGATGAGAGAGCAAGATGATATTGGAACAATAGTTCATACTGCCGGTAAAATAGCGTTCATTCCAACAAAGTGGTCATAAAAAGTCGATTGAGGCGTCCAGTTTTTAGCGTTCCGATCGTTGTTTTCTTTGCCGAAGATGACGCCGCAATTCAAATTTATTTCTTCCAATAGCGAAAGCAAACTTTGGCACTGCGAGTGTTTTCGGTGATAAAATTTAGACGCCAGCACTTGACGACAATGAGCTCGGCCGTGAAAGGAAGATTGCGGCCAACTGTGGCCAAGAACATAAAGCGCGTGATTTTGCATAATTCGGAGCAGGATGTATTGTGCGTATCATTTAAAGAGTGCCACTTTTGTTCAGTGCTGCTCCATTGTTGCTTAGCGCTGATGGCAATCACAGGAAAGCGATGACGACTAGTTCTCGAAGACAATTTTGGCAATACCTGATACAGCTTCTAGTTTGAAAGAGGAATGAAAGTGTATTTCAGAAACACATTGGCTATTCGTATTATGTGCACCTCATCGGTTCCCTAATGCTCTTGCTTGCACTCATTTTTTCACTTGCCTATATTATTACCGATTATCGACTTCAGAGCTCGGCGATGCAAAATCAGCAAACTTTTGCCTCTTATCAAGTAAGCAACATTTCTTCGTTCCGTTTTTTGATCAGTTTAAGCAATCGCTGTTTCGTTTCGATCAATTGATAGATCGCATTCGATTTTGAGTATGCGCCCTTCCAATGATCAGGTGTTTTCGGCGCGCACAAGTGTTGCTTTATTTTGAAAATGTGACAGATGAAACGTTTTAGACAAATTTGCACTGCTTTATGTTTACTGCAAATTTCTGCAAAGTATGCAGTGATGGTACTACATGTTTGTGTATTGCTGGCAGTATTCAAACAGCGAAGGCGTAGCCTTCGATCTATGTGACGGAAACGCATACCGATTTCTATCTGATAACCAATGTTCATGATAAACAAAACGTTGTGAAAAATAATATCACTGAGAAATATTCAGCAATTACCCACAAGTGAGATGCTGTTCGGTCATGTGTGGCATATTCCTGCGACAGTTTGAACGTCTATAGAACTACCGATAGAAGTGAGATGCATCGAAGAAAAACATTTTACAGCAGAAGGGATGAGATTGGAGTGAGCACCTGCAAGCTGTGTTCAGATTCTTTCTATGTGAATATCTCATTGCATGCTGTTTATGGGGTCAAAATTTGCGTTCAAATCATACCCCAGCAATAAATCTCTCCTCGTCGAATAAAAATTCATCGGAGCAGAGCGCACGTGGGATCG
Source organism: Ascaris suum (assembly GCA_013433145.1). Classification (NCBI taxonomy): domain Eukaryota; kingdom Metazoa; phylum Nematoda; class Chromadorea; order Rhabditida; family Ascarididae; genus Ascaris; species Ascaris suum. The sequence continues at coordinate 5,459,854 of CM024175.1, forward strand.
CAATAACAGGAGTTGGCTGAGCTGGGCCAAAAACCTCTGTAATCGGGAACCCCTGAACTGCATTCTCTATTGCATATTTGAGAGTAAAAAGAAAGCAATTCCAGAATACTGAAAGTCATTTCCAGATTTTGTAATTTTATACGTGCAAACAAACACAGTTCAGATTTGCCCCATGCAGAAGTCTAGCTTCCAACATTTTAGTTTAAGGTGTTTTAGTGAGAAGTCTCGCACGCTCAAGAAATCATGAAATCAGTTTGCATTGCTTTTCAGATTCACTACCGTGATCCTCGCGATGATTTCTTTGCGATGCGTGCTCTGCCAGATTTACCTCCGAAGTATCGCAATTAACTGTTGTTATCTATCGTTTGCATTTCTGTAAATAGTGTGGTGCCTTTTTCATATTGTTTCATTGAGTGTGTATGAAGTTGTTTGCTTATAAGGGGACGGCATCATCGTCCACAATGCAGATGGGACGCTTCCAAGGCATTCCCGACAATGATAACAATATGGCTTCTTTTGCACATAACTAAGAATGCAGAATACATTTACTTTCAACTGTTGAGTTTATTGCTTATGTTCTCATGCAAGGGAATAATGCGGTCGACTTGAAAGTCAGTGCCATATGAGGTGTAGACCGCTGCTTATGGCGCTCCATTTGTGGATCGCAAAAACGCCCATTTACGGCAGTTGTTATGGTTACTCGATTGCTGCCACATTCATGGCATCATGGGGAAGAAGCTTTACAGGAGTATGCCGATGCATTGAACGCCACTGTTGCTTTTAAGTGGCACAGAGCATTGAATCTCCGCCTAAATTATCTTGCAAATACTTTTGTTTGATTCGAAATCATGGCATTCTCATTAGATATGTTCGACTCTTCAGCGAAACGTGTATAGGCACATAACTATAGGCCCAGCAAAAAATGACCTCAACAGCCATTCTTTTTTGGTTTTTTTTGCTGAGGTGTTAACTAGCTGAGTGCCCATAATGAATACTTGATGTTACAGCAATAATTTCCCTTCAGATGTAGCTAAGACAGTTATCGCCTCCGCGTTAAAATGCAACAGTGGTGCGTTTCTTGGATATAAGTATTTGTGGACGGTGGTCATTTGCAGCAATGTCCAATTACTTCCCTCCTTAACGAGAAGTTATTTCGTTGGGCTGAATGTGTTCTTCCGTCTAAAGAACGAGGTTGACAGCAGAGCACAGGGAGCGCACTTTGAACTTGAACGGGGCGTCACCTTGTCGTTGTGGGATGTCTTAGTACTGGAAGAGCTAGACGTTGTGTGGTATGACTTTTTGACACTTTAATTCTAGATTGAGGGAAGTTACTTTTTCGCCACAAAGCTCTGTCTCGGGGACAGTTTGCCTCAGCTGAAAGTCTGACGTTAAGGGCGCTTCTTGGAATCGGATTCCGATTGTTGATAGTTTCCGTGTGTGCCATGACCGACTTGGATCGTTCTCTATTCCTCTATGCGCTGGTGCCCCCAAAATGAGTTGCTTTGTAGCGCGGAAATACCGGTTGTTGGGTGCCTCGCATGCAACGTGGTGACTCTTCGCAGATGTGTGACAGATAGAGGCAACGAGAGGATGGCCTTGACTAGTAGTAACCATCAACCGCCTTCCTTTCTTTATCACCACTCTGTCGCCTCACATTCTTTCGCTTCCTCTCAGCGACATCTAAGACCACGATTTTGTTTATTGACATTTTTCGCGATTCACATTTTATTTCAAGTTGAGTTACTGCTTTTAAGCAAGGTACTATACGAAACAGATAAGTGCTTGTTTTGTGCGTTTTTATTGTTCGTGATCGAGAGACAGCCGGAAATTGCGATAAATTGCACCTTTTTTTACGGTAAAGGGAGCTGGATTTCGCTGATTTCTGCTGAAAGAGAGCTCAGTTATTGCCACCAAACACTCTACCTACTCGTGTCTTTGCCATTCTGCGCACATGTAGGCTTTTACCAGTTATTGTCGCGCTCATGATCCTCTCACATTGTTGTCGTGGTGGTGCGAACAATGCCACAAATGTATTGCTCAAATATTCCGTGAATGTCTTTTCTTAATATCGCAACAGTTGTGGCAAATCGCGCAAATTAGCTCTGGTTTGATACGCTGTAACTTTATAGTCGGAAATGAGACCTTGATCTAGTTTCGCACTCATAGACAGTGATTTGCACGCAACAAAGAACTTCATATAGGATTCCTAGTTTAGCATCTTTCTTATCTATATTCTGTGAAACTTCAAAACAAACACTTTAAGCCTTTCGGAAATTCGAAAAGCACCAATTGTCATATCGAAGGCCCTTTACCGAAGAGGTGTTTATAAATTTCTGCATTTGCAGAAAGCACATCTTTTCCCGGTTTGTAGTTCAGTTACCTTCTGCAGGTTATTGCACTAATAAAACTGGCCTGGTTTTGGAAGGACGGCTTTTGAACAGAAAGGGAAGTGGAGGTATAAATCCCATCGCTTTTCCGTGCTGGAGTACATCCTATAAGAGCGCCTTACTTTTGGACTTCCGTGATAGGCTTTCGTGCTCCGATGATGTCATTCGACTTGCATTTCCCAGCACTTTCTAATGATGCTTTACTTGTGCACGCGGGAAACATGAAATTTTGGAGGTGGTGCCTAAAGAACGTTGAGATCAGAATCGGACAATCCCCCGGAAATTTGCAGCTACTTCAAATGTGTGTTTCTGCATGCCTGTCGCTTTCGCCATATTCGTGTCCAGCAGATTATGAATAGCGAATGTTTACCTTTGGAGAGAAATTTATATAGAAATGAAGCCATTTCTAATATTTCACGACTGTATTTTGCGCATGCCATCTCATCAATGCCTTCATATCACCGGTGGAATAAAAGCCCAGTGAAGGATGAGCATCCGTCAAGAGTCAATTTTGTCGTATCAGACGGCTGCCGAATAAGGACGACAAGCTTTCCTGTCAAGGCATTTTCATGCGCTTTTACATTACGCTGGTATGACCGATCGGTCTTTGAGGTTCGAATCGAATCGAATTGAACCCTGTGATTTTTTTGAGCGACGAGTCCTTCGCTTTTATTCAAACAGAAGAGGTCATGGAACAAGCAGAATACAGTAGAAGCACAGAGGAAAATATAGGTACTAGAGAGAGGGAAATATACTTTTTAAAGAATATATCAGGCCATATAATGTTACCATTGAATAACTCATATGCACTCCATGAATAAGTTTGAGCTGACATCAGTATCTTTCATGTGCTTCGCTTTCTGCGATGCGAAATTTCGGTTGAAATATAGTGGGTGCAAATTTTTGTACCATATATCTATACCTCTTTTCATGGACTAGCATCAGCGTCAAATCTGACACAAGATGTCATGGAATTTATTTCGACTTCGAGAGTTATCGAGTGAAAACAATCCGATAAATGCGCAGACGCACAATGTGCAAACATATGGACATGACTTGCGAACTTTTATCGGCGAACGCCCACAAAGCAACATATTGAAAGTTCTCCCTCGTTCTATCTTTCGCCTTCTCTGCGCGTTTTTCTCACGCTTCCAGTTCAACGCTGCGGCCAGCTATAAGCCGATGAAATCTAGGTTCCAGGCTTTCCCAGGATCCTTTTAGATGTTCAGGATTTGGCCAGAGTATGCTCCAGCCGGCCAGCTGAATCCTTGCGCTAAAATTTTTCGGAGAAGCTGCACTGCGTCTCCTATCACTTAGCCCTTATGCCGCTATGCATGAATTCGTATATGCAAAATTGCCGCCATGTTCTGAATGCAGGAGCAAACACAGCATTAGCCTCCTTAATGCACTTCTCCACTTCTTCAATTCCAAAAGAAATAATGTTCGAGGTGCAGCCCATGACTATCTTCATTACTATATAATTCACAGGGCGTATTGGTATGCGATGCGGAGGGGAAAGAGCAAGGAGTATTCACTAGCAGCGTTCCCATAAGTGTTCGCGCCGCTCTACACAGGCAGGGCCTCGCATCCACAACTTGCTCAACAGCTCATCAGCACCCGACCAGTGTTCGTCCTCCATAAGGAGCGCCAGTGAGCCGCTATAAAATGACGGCATCCGCTTGCGAAAAGTTATGGATTATGAGAAAAAGAAATGAAGAAAATTCCCAAAAATGACAAACTGCTGCGAAAGAGGACTACTTAGTTTGCTGAGGTAATGTTGGGCATGATGTTGCAGAAAACGCAGCATTCCAGAGCGGAAATTTAGTGAACACGTTGTAACAGCTATCTCCTAAACCGGTATTAATTGGCTCTAGGCAACACTAAATGAACATGCTAAAGCTATCTTAAGCTCGCAATTCAAAATCAGTTTTTCTAAGCAATGAAGTCTGCAACTATACAATTTTTTTTATTTGATAGAAGATAGATTGCAGCTTTTGGTGGTAGCAAATAGACGGAGTGATCACTTACGGTTTACAAGGTTTAAAAATAAGGCACAGTAAGAAAGTGTAGTCCTGAAATATGTAACAAGCATTTCCGCCGTGAACGTTGACGTTTCCTATGCAAGCAAGAATTGAACTTAAAATATCTTTACAAATTGTATCACCTTTATTTCATTTTGAGTAAGTAAGTTCTTTTAGCTGCGCGTAGACTACTTTTCAACGGTTTTGTCGATAAATCAGCTGCTTTTCCTGCTAACAAATAAAGTGATAGAAACCTAAATGGAATTATTGGAATGACGACCGACGCTTGATTGATACGATTGCATCACTATTTGGCAGATTGATCGATCAGCGCATCGGTGATCAATCTCGCAGTTAAGTGAGTGTTCACAACATGCTTCTTGATACGAACACAGTGTTTCATATGACACTAGGTTCCATGTTTTTGTCTTCATGCATGAAAAGGCACATGGACATTATTTTCCTTTAATTTCTTCGATTATCCAAATTATGTGGACATTTTGAGTTCCTAGAAATTCCCAGTGGAAATATAGTGATGAGTATGATGCCTGACCTACGTTGACCATTCAACAAATAGCGGAAGCGGCCAAGAAATCGCTACGTTAACGCCTGGGAGCACTTTTTGACGACAGCGGCCGATTGCACAAATCATCAACCAAAAATTCCTTCTCGTCGCATTCGACTTCTGGCATAACAGAATTTACAAAGAGGAATTCTTCACCTTTGACAGTGCCCAACTCGCTTGAAAACGACTCGCTTGTAAGAAAAAATTTAGGAGGCGGCATCGTTTACGTATCAATTTTGCGCCTTGTCATCTTCTTCGATCGCAATTTGGCGCATTAAAACTGTGGAACGCGGCATTTGATGATTATACGGAGTGGATTTGCAATACCTGCGAGAAAATGCAACAATTTAATAAGCGGAAGTTTCGATACGCTTTCGCAAATTTGGCTAAAAATTAAACTTTTCGGCAATGTTCCCTCATTTGTTCGTATGGGCACAGCAGTGGCAAATTGTTGCGATATTGCGTCGACGGCGTCGTTTTTTCTATTCGCTTTTTGGGTCAAGCATATATGTGTACCATCGCACAAACATCGTAGGCTGTGATGCCGATCTCAAACATCCAAACTCAAAGATGATGTGAAAGGCGGCGCCTGAATACCTTCGGCTCTACCGACATGCGGGAGTTAGGAATTATGGTGCTCTTTTTACTGGTAATCTTGTTTCTTAAGGCTTGCAATCACAAAAAGTTTATACGTTATGAGCATTTCCATTCGTTCCTCATGTAGATCGTAGAGGAACCTCTACCTCTGTGCACTCTCTTAGCAAAAAACATGAACAATTCTTCTTGTTTTCCAAATGAGGCCTAGCCAATTCGTTTTCGACAAGTGACCAGTTGTTTTTTTTTCAGCAAACCCACTATCTTTTGAAGCATTTCATTGTTTTTTCGTTTTCCTTGTTTTCCTAAACAAATGACTGAATTATATTATATTTCTTCTTGCATGGGTGCAGTGACCAGTTTACGCTTCACTATGAATCCTGCGCTTTATAGGTGTTGCCAATTTGTGCTCATATTGAAAGTAGGGCTCTGAGATATTAATTATACGTCAAATATCATCTGCGCATATCCTCTTTTAAAGTCATCAATTCAGAGTTATTCTTACCTGGGAGCGTGGCCGAAGTATAAAAAACTTCGATATCTGAGGGTTGCCTTGATTCATTTGATGAGAGAAGTGCAATCTCTAGTCACTTCGCATACACATAAAGGTTGTCCCTTCTTTTTCACTCTCTTTCACATTAGAAAACGTAAACATACGCCACCCTTTATTGTTGATGATTCACTAAAGCCTTCTCTTACTAGAGCTCCTGCAAGGTATGCTTGCATGCATCCTCCCAGCATGTTCTTGTTCCCTTTTTCAAGCGACTACGTAGCTTCCTTTTTTATATGAAGACACAGGTCAACCACTTGCAAGGTGTTTATATGTTTCAAGTGACTTCAACTGTATATGATGTCATCGAGAGTTCACGGGCTAACTGAGAAGATGACACAGCAGAATGTCCTCTGAAGTATATTATAAGCAGGAACTTTTGCAAGTGCATCAGGGATCCAGAGTTGATAATGATTGGGAGAAAAGAACACATTTAAATACGCACTCACGCGACTTCATAGTAATGAGCATAAGTACCTCCCCTCCCATTTCGGAATAAATGCCCCTCCTCCCAATCAAGGATGAGAAAATCTTGTGAAAAGGAAAGAAGTGAATGAGTAAAGTGAGTAAAGAAACGACGTTTTGTTATTTGTTGTTATGTGCTGGCAGACTACAAAACCGGCTGACTGCTTGAGCGAAATGACAAAAACGTATTCATTGCGATCGCTTCCTCCATCCTCCTGCACACATTTCGAAATATGGTGCGTAAATTGGCTCGCACTGCGGTGTGCAGGAATGCGCATTTGTGCACGTAGACAATGATATTTATTTCGCCGTAGGCATCAAAGAACTGGAGATATCATGGAATGGTCAACGATTTGGGATTTCAAGCTGGAGAATGTGAATTTGTTTAGCATCTCTTTATAAAACGTTTATTTGTGTGGGTCAATGGTGAGAGCACTCGATGCTATGCGCTTATAGATCAAGTACAGCAGTCACCGTCAAAGTGGGCTACTTACGTTTCCTACCCGTTTACTTCTTATTAAAAACGTTTTTTACTGTTTATTGGGGGAGGGGTAGAGGAGGATGTTATAAACATGAAATATTTCGGCAACGAATAACAACTATTTTTTTTTCAGGTCGGTTTAGCAGCTAAACAGAAAAGTGTCACTGAGTAGCGACATATACTCTCCTTAAAGACCACAGCGATTTTTATTTCGGAACCGCTTTGCATGGTTTTTCGGTGCAGTCTTTCTTGTTTTGTACTGCCATCCTATTGGAAAATATCTTACAACATTTTTAGTAAAGAAGGCCGCAAGGCTATAGACTTATATGTATCACATCATCAGGCGACTGAATATATCTTGAAAGATGCTCTAGCGGGACATTTCCTTGTTCAGCGACTAGTCAACCTTGCTCATTAGGATTTCTGCCTAGAATTTCAGCCTCTCTTCCATCGATATCCTGAGTAAGCGACCGAATTTGAGATTTCGAGGGAAAATACGAAGTGAAAACATCTGCATCGATCGTGCCAAATGCATCGATATGGTTTATCACAATAAACTGCGCTTAAATTAGGAAACTTCGCTCCCTTATTGAAGTTTATTAAGGCTCACATTGCTGATCGTTGTTTCCAAGTAACAGTATTTAACTGATTCTCGGGTGCACGTGCTGTTGTTAATAGAGTCCCTCCCCTGCTATTCTTAATCGATATTAATGGCATTCCAGAGAACATGTGCAAACTTTTCGGTCCCCTTGATTAAAAATTTGCTGAAGTCTGAGCGATCTTGTCAGTGATTAATACGTGTTGCAAAGAGATTTTGGTGGCTCCAATAAGTAATTAAATTCATGGCAGTTGGATATTTAATAAGGAAATTACCGGGTGTTACGCAAAATTTTTTCGTTATTGACCTGATGGAGTAATGGAATAATCTTAACTCGCTTCTTGTGTTACGTGTTACGCAATTTTCAGTGAAAGCAATTTTCATTAAAACTTGAGGGAATAATCTTATTACCAGATGCTGATGGTATTCACTACTTGAGAGTTAAGATATGTACTAACCTGCACTCGAACGTACACTTGTGGCGCTCAATACCTACGGCTGTTTTTCAAGAGTCTTGTGCCGTAAATGCCTGTAGCATAGTATGTTGCCTCTATTCCATGTTGCCATCCAATACTGGAGTGCTGTTCACTTCTTTTCTTCACTCATCAGAAAGTAAACTGAAAAAGCCTAGGCGTTGTGTACTCATCTCGCATTCTGCAGTCTTTCCTGGTCAGTATTTTCTCGAGAAAAGTGCTGGCTTCGGGATTTTCAGCGCGAATCATTGAACACCACCGTTTTTAAAAGTGACCCCATTCTGTGATTCAACATTATGAATGGGCTTTCAGACGTATGAGCTTTTTGGTTGCCGCAACTGGAAACCGTCGTGCCCATAGGTATCAGGTGAAGAGAAATCGCATACTTCTGACATCGTTCTTGGCAGCTTTACGCATCTGGAATCAGATTCCATCAAACGTTGTAGGTACGCAGAACATTTCGGTGTTCGAGAGTCGTCTGAGTAGATTTAATTTCTTTTGCGATGTGATTTCGTCGACCAAGACTCAAGTTCCCTTCCTAGTTCAAATGTCTTCTTTCTTTGTTTTTCGTCGGCTATTCAACTGCTATGACATTTGTATGCCTGCTGTCCTGATAATGTGCACGGTCATGTTAAATGCTTTTTTTTTTCCAACGCTCATTTCATAGTTCCTTCCCTGTAGACTATAACCTCAATTATCACTTCTGTTGCACTGCATAGCGGCAATATTTGTGTTCTTGTATGAATGCGCTTTTCACTGCTATGCTGCTACTGATGATCGAGAGGCAATACTGCACTTTTTCGAGGAGAGGTCTTTAAACTGCGTTTTCGGATGGGATGAGCACAGATGCCATGGGCTTGTACTAGCGAGAAGCTGCTGAATTCGGTGACATCGCAATTTTGAAAAATTCTGCCTATTCATTTCAAGCATTGCTTAGAAATTTCTCGTGCTTTGCTTTCTTTGAGAGATGGAGGTGCAAGTGAAGTATTTGAAGTGGCAGATGTTAAGTGTTCCGTTTTTGTCGCTCACGCTACCAAACATTAAGATCGCGGTAGGCAATAATCCTAAAATTTCGGTTGCATGGCATAAAGTCCAATGGTTCTCACCCTAACACCAACGTTGCGTTGTATTATTTTCGAAGCAGTTTTTTTGGCATTCCTTCGTTATCATATCATAGAAACTTCTCAAGTATTTCGAGGAAATAAGAGCTGTTACACGTGCAATCAGGCATCCAGTGAGAGCTAACACTAAATGCACTGATAAACGGAACTTGTCCTTTCTGCTAACCTTCTTACTATCCGGAAATATACAATTTAAACTGCTCTAATCGAAGAAACCGAGGAGCAGATAGTGTGAAAACTGGCAAAGATTGAATGCTTCGAACGAATTCTGCTGTGTTAGGAAAGATATCGGCTACAGTACAGTGAATGTTGTTTAACTCAACGTATTGCTTTAGCGCCGTCCCGTCGATTCGCGTGAATTCCATCGATGCAGCATCTCATATGTGCCTATTAAACAGAACAGATGTGAGGTCTGGATTAAGTGCAACTCTTAGGATGCGTCCCACTATCACCTGCATTTAAAGATCCGATGTCGAAGTCCAAATGATGCAAAGGCATGGCCGTAACTATAGTGCTGATGATTTTCTATGGCCTTCTTCTATAATGGGACACTTGCAATATGGGAGAATATTCGAAGTGCGATAATCGCGTGTACTGCCGTATTCCCATATATAATCCCCTTCAGCTGCACTCATCACTTGCGCAGTAGGATAGGACAGTGCGCTCAATCGATCCGTGCTCATGCGTCAATAGTGATTTCTATACAAACTGTGAAAATATAGCCTGTCGTAAATAAAATCTTGTGCTCTTAGACGGTATTTCAATTACTCCACGTTGATTCAATAGGCTTCGCTAAAGGAGCACTTGCCGCCATGTTAAATTATTTAGAAGGAAGCTGCAAGGCAATTTCAGTTTTCGCATACTCACTTGAGCAGTTTTGATTGGCGTTGCCATTAGCAGCAAGCTCACAATTTTAAGGAAACTATGGCCAAAGAAAAGCAACTTGAAACTGAACTTTTGCAGCAATTCTATATTTAAGCATCACACTAGAAAATCTCTTTTTTGAAAATATAGCAGCTAGAAGTATTAACGCGTAAAGGTGTGTCTTCGAAATCATTTAACTTCTACATTATGAGCGAGATAAGGTCTAAAGTCCAGAAGTGTGGTCCAGCGTATCAGTTCATGCGAGAATGCTAATGTTTTATTTGCTCGAAAAACATCGATCACATCGGTTAACGCACATCTTCTAACCCGAAGTAAATATATTGTTTTAGGCAATGTCGAGCGCGTATTGCATGCGATAACCATTTCCGAACTGAGATTGTTTTCTGAAGTAAAATAATCTTGCAGATGCTATTCAGTCTGAACAACCGATTGTTGAAGGCACAGGTCACTGCCGTTGCCCTCATTTGCCTCAGCAACCTTATCGTCTTCATTGCGTTGCTTACTCCAGCTTGGCAGGTGAGCTTTTCAGTGATCCCTTCTAAAAGTTTTCTTCCACGCCAGATGTTTACCTCTCATCAACCACACGAAAAAATATCGCAGGGTTTAATGCTTAATGTGTATGACCTTGACAAGCATGTATCGGCATGCCGTTCTTTGCTCTTTACTTTTAATTTTCGATGGGCAGATGTGGCGCTAATTTCAGATCCTCATTGAGGTTTCTGTCTTTTGTTGGTATCGATTCCTCGCTCGCTGCTGCAGGACTCCATTACCAAAGTTTACAGGAGCATTCCTCCCTGATCATGGGGTAACTTTGCGATGTTGTCCATGAAAGGAAAAGATCCTTTTTTGTGACAAGCTCGACTTAGTGATAGCCGTTCTGCTGCTATTTCTGAAGGCTGCCTATTGATGTGATGGTCTGAGTACGCGGATAGCCAACCTGCAGTGCGATTTATGTAATTGTGGTCACCGCTTTACTTTTGAACTCTAATGCAAAATTTTGCCAATTAGTTCATCGTTTGGGGGTTCCTAAAGCATCTTTTCTCGAGAACAGTTATGTTGCTGGTTTGACAAGCACTATGCGGCAAACTATTTGGGTACACAATGTCATAACCAGTCATAAGCGATGGGATTTGTTGGAATCGCAAGCATATAATGTAATCCTTATACGCAGCATTATGTAAAGCCCACACAATGCGCTGTGCCCAAGACATAAGTAGTGCAGGAAGCCGTCTGTTGAAAATTACTTCTTGACCTTTGTTTTTGGTTAGAATGAATGGGTGGCCTGATGTAGTCTCGAGCAAAGCCAAAGAGGTCAGTTTGAGACTCACTGAGTTGCTAGTAGAGTGCCTCAGGATGGTATCGGGCATCCTTTCTGACATATCCTCTTAAAAATGATGTCCTGGCACCTCGGCTACAAAATTCAACTTCAGCATCTGCGAACGAAAACATTAGCAACTTACCCAGAAAACTGAAGTGGATCTAATGTACTTAGCGGCAGCGTGAGAAAGCCTAGTATACTTGGGTGCTCAACCACTCAAGAGAGAAGTGCAATGGAGGATAAAATGGACATAGGGAGCACACATGATGTAAACGTGGAATTGAGAAGAAATGATCAAGCGCTCAAGAAGAATGAATAATGCGCAAACGAAAGTAACGAGAAGCTCGTGTTATAAATATAAAAAGATGTGGATGTATAGAATGAAGCAATAGCGTAGATGTTAGAAAACTAGGAACCCAATGGTCATTCTTTAATGTGTTGTCTGTGACCGGTCGCATCTGAGGGGATCAGGTAATCATCACCAGAATTTTCCGACGGCATATAATATGCAATTTATGCTAGTATACGAAATTTCATGCGTTTTTAGAATAGCTCGTAGCATTACAGATCCATTACCTCGAAACCGCTACAACGACAGCCTCAGATTCGTTTATTGAAAAGCAACCTTGGCAAAGACCGTTTATAGCCTTTTCCGTGATGGAAGGATAGAGGCGTTTTCCTTCCCAGGTATCCATCCGCTCATTCTCGTTTTCCATCTTGCGGTCATACCCTCTAACGAAGTTTTGTCGTTATAGCGCTTTGGCGGGCGTTTGTGTGGCCATTTGTTCAACATTTCGCAGACAGATACCGCAATTCTTTGTCTCTCAATGTCTTCGCTTTGAGCGTTTATGACTTTTACAGGGGGCTTATATTTGGTGTGGAATGTTGTTTTAAATAAGAATGAAAGAAGAGATGACATTATGACCTGAAATTGGTGAGAGAACATTTGTTGGAGCAAATGTTGATTCCAACACAGTCAGCGGGCTTAAGAGTCTCGAGCTCGTTAGCGAGTTCGCAAAAGTTAGCGCTTTCCCGATTTCAGCGCACAAATGTACCACGTACTTGATTCATCTGCTCTCTCTCTGTCCCTGTCATTCGATGTGAAGAAAACGATTGCTATGAAAGGTTTATGTTTGACAAGCGTCTGAAGCTAGTAACTTTCCGAAACGGATTGATTTATTTTCGAAGGCGATGCCATGGGGACACACAGAATACAACTGGAGGATGTGGCGCATACTCAGCCTTTTCTGAATCGGAACCCATACAAAATCGACGTACCCGTTTGATTCGGTAGCGATATAGTAGCTTATGCCATTAACTGCTTCTGGCGTCGAAAGGATCCAAGGCAGGGAAACCAGGCATGCCTAGTTTTCCGTTTCGTCGTCATACTCCGTCTTTTCGCCACGGACAGCAAAGAAATCGATAACTTTTCTCCTGCCGCCAGTCGGAGCTGTTTGCTATCAAATATCCTGTGTTTGCATATCATAAAAACAATGACGCTTTTGCCAACTCGCCAACGTGATTCACGATGTGGCATGAAGGGTGAGCGGCACCGGTATAATTCTTTGGACGGCACATGTTGAATTGCAGGTTGCCAAGGACACGGATGCGGGAGTATATGTGCAAAGCGGTCTATGGCTGTATTGCCCGGGATCAGTACAATGTTGGTACATTTTCAGCGATGACGTCGTCAACTACTATGAACGGGTTGACGTATGCCGATTCTTTCTTATTGGAGACTGCAGGAAGAAACTCCTTCGGACGCCGTACTTCTTTGGTTCGTCCATTCCACCTACTACTTGTGTTTATTTTCAAACAAGCTCACAATTCTTCTATTCTTATTAGACACTAATTTTGACCGGGAAATTTGGTGACAGCTTTGAAACTTTGCCAGCAGATGCCGGCTTTGATCAAGTGGAAAAAAGCTTTGTATACGCTAGACGATAAACCCTCACTTACAGCAAGTCAGTGTCTGCGACAATATGACTTACACTTGGCTGTACCCGATGCAATGATGGGAAACAAAGACAAACAAATTGTGCCAACACATCCTCACAAAGAAGCTGCGGTGAAAGTAAATGACCTCAGTGGAAGGAGAACTCCCGCTCAAGAGATTAATTAGCATTTTGCGTAGGTCATTTAAATTGACCTGCTGAACATCAGCTTGTAACTCTGAGTTTCCCTATCGAGTTAGACAAAGCAGTGCAGGGAGCATGTATTTCCCTGTCTATAACTTGTTCCATTTGTTGCTAAGTGACGATCGACGTGTTTATCACTTGATCATCGCATAGTTATCTTCATCGAAACTTTCAATTGAAATTTTCGGCGAATATTTCCTGCAGCTATCCAAATTGTAAAGTTAATGATAATATTGAGGTTGGCATTATGCGGTGCTAATCATTATAATATTCGCGCTAATATTCGGTGTGACGGCTACCGCAGCACTTGGCGTAAGCATTTTCAAAAAGAATAAGGCTCGCATATTGACGATCGTATTCAACGGATTCGCTTTCCTCTCATGTAAGTCGTCGTGTTTTTTGCAATAATTGCTGAAATATTACACTCTGAAGGAGCTCTGTCCAAAAAATTTTTGCGCAGTTCATCGCCAACGTTAGTGAAAAGTTACAACGGTAAGAAATAACACAATTACATTTTATGCAGAGATTTTCTTCGGATGGAACAGCCGTCTGCTACTATTTTTGAAGCTTGTTCTCTTTCATTTCTCTAATTATACGCAGGTTCATTTCTCCTCACAGTCTTTAAAGTTCTCGGGAGGTGAATGCCACCATTTTACCTTTTCATAGATTGAAGTACCAACGTTTAGTGCGATGTAGGCACTTTAATACTCGAAAGGGCTATTCTTGGATAAAAATCGACGTCACTGAGTAAACCTCTACAAGACTTTACACTATCGTGCATGTCTGAATGTGTTAACAGTAATGTGCGCCCGAATGCTAGAAATATCAATTTTCATATTACGTCGTTGAGGGAAATCTCTCGACTTTACTGATTGAACTTCTCAATCAAAGTGTGGCAAAAATTAATGTCGGATAGAAAAGAAAACTTCCGTTTGCATGGAACGGAAACTCTTCAGAAGTCTAATGTTGCGTTCAGTTCCCTATTTACTAGAATTCACGCTGTGTTGCGTCTTCCTTGATAGTAGCTCATTCTCATCGAATATTCAGTTCTTTTTCTGGCGATCGCGTTGGCCGTGTTTGTGATCAACGCAGAAATGCTCGAATCGAGATATCTCATCGGCATCAAAAATACATTCAGGGTGAGCTAGTTGAATAAGTCATGAAGAAGCATACTCAGATTGCAAATCTTTTCCTTCGCACCGCAGCGTGGTTACATGTCATTCATGAAATGATCTTGGCTATGAAATGCGATGATGGTTACAGGTAAACTTCGAGTTAATTAAATTTTGAACTTCTCGGATCCAATTCAATTTCTGATTTCTCGGATCTCTTTGACGAAAAAGGCCATCAGTAAATTATCAGCGGCCGCAAGATAGAGTGGCTTGTCGACGTTTGATGAAACCATTGGCAGTTCTACGTCTACAATGAAATCTTGACAGCAGAATTCAAACAGGAACACCAGATGTTTCAAACCTGCTGTCCGAGGGCTTTTTCTCCAGAATACTATTGACTGTTGATTAAGAACTAGATTTGCCGTAGGAGTGCGTCAGTATAACGAAATAACAACGGCAAAGCTAGGGACCGAACGAAGGATGGAGCGAATATATAAGTAATACAACGGAAAAATGTTGGAATTAGTACCGCCTTCACCTTGGCCAGGTGATGAAGTCAAGCACTGATGGAGAACTTTGACTTCTATTTCTTCTGTTGCCACGAGTTTCATTTAGGAATAGTTTTTGCTTAACACTTTTACCAGTGGCGACTGACTTTCCCCAAAACTATCTGCCCACTACTGAAGTAATGCGGGCTATTCAGCATCTTTAATCATTTCCTTGTGAGATTTTTGTGTTGTTTCATATTTCTCTCATTTGTGCATTATCAAAGGATTTTTTGCAATACAATTAACATAACTAGGCAATGGGGCTTGCTATGCAAAAGATTCATTTTCCAGGTCTGTACGGTTTCTAAGATTCGTGCTAGAAAGCAAAAAGCCGACTCACATGGCGTGAAACGCTTGCAGGTTTCTAGCACTTTTTTTTTGAAATCACTCGACAAATATGAACCTTTGTATACGGCCACACTACGTTTGAATTGTGGCCATAGAATTTCGTCATTGCAGCTCCACTGCGCTCCGATTGATACAGTGCGGTTTTGCAAAGCAAACTGGCGAAGCCTATGGTAACATAGGCACCTAAGTGGAATAGAGGAAAAGAGGTACTGCAGATAGTGGCAGATCCTGAGAAGTCGGTTGTTGATTTTCAGAAAGAATATGGTTACTCGTTTTATTTGGCTGCCCTCGCGATGCTCCTCTTGCTGTTTGCTCTGCTTGCCGGAGTTATGGTTGCCACATTCGTGTTCTTCTCAAAAGGTGCACATGATCACAGTGCGGTGCCGGGTACTGAAGAAGATGACCTGTGGCAGAGAAACCAGCTTTATGCCCTTCGCAAGATAAAGGCAAGCGAATGCTTAACAAGCGATTTCCTAGTTCCGTGGCTAGTAAAAGCATTGCCTAGTGGCAGTATCTAAGCCCGCAATCTTCCGCTTTTCTGGCAGGCGCTGTTCCTTCCGAGCTGTTCTGAATACGTTCACTTAGCCTTATTGATTAAATGCTTCCATCAGTTCTTGCGTGCTTAGAATGCCAGAAGAAGTTCCTCCTCTTTGATGATCAGCGAAAATTTTCGAAAACAGCTTCAGTAATAGTCTTGAGGATTTTATTCGTGCTTTGCGTGAACTTATACCCTGGCAGCTTAAATTAGGAACCACGCAATAAACACAACAGAAGCAGGATTTTAATTTTTGGTAGTATTTTTAAGAAGGAACTCACAGTGAGGCAGTGACCAAGCACCAGAAACGATTAAAAATCAGGAGCATCTTTTAAAAAACAATCTAAGAAAGGTAAATTTTCTATTCCATTGCGGATTTGCTCGTTAAGAAAAGCCGACCGGTAAAGGCCGATATCGGCAGCAGTGAGAGAATTTGTATCAACACAATTGCCAAATGTCACTTCTTCTTCACATATGGATACTTTACAGCTGTTGTAGCCTTTGAATTCCGTTACGGAGATATTGACATTGCTGATCATTACCTTTATCGAATGGCACTGCAGACACCAGTTCTGAATGTTTATATCGCTAACGAAGTGATTACTATAGCTGAGATTGAATAGCAATTAGCCAATGATTATTCGATGAGAATATGAAGGATGACCCACAAACGCGATGAGTTATATTTATATGAGACAGGTTCTTATACTTTGCAATATTCGACACACATTAAAATAGCCTCGTGCATTATTCCGTCAGAACGTATTTTGCGTTTCATCTCTCGTTTTATATGTGGATGAATTCAAATCTCACATCCACTAATGAAATTTCATTTGCAGGAAGCAGAATTACAATCGAGCCTTATGAGTTCAAGCACCGCTATTCCTGTTTTCGAACAGCAGGTGTTCGAGCAACCGCCGAGACCGGGAAGCATAGGCGGGTCGCACTCTGACACACCCTTGCCTCCTCCCGACGTCCTTCACTCGAGAGGCGGATGCCCGAACTATTGAAGATAGTCTCAAGCGTATCTTTTGTATACTACATCGTATTTTCTCAAGAGTCTCAAGCGTATCTTTTGTATACTACTTCGTATTTTCTTAAGCGATTATACAGTGCATCGCTTGCGCGTTTCTCCAGCCAAAGGTCGTACACTGCCTTATGTGGGGTCCGTGGCGGAGAGCTTCTGGTCATTATGGGTATATCTTGAACTCAAAGAAGCTCACTATCTCCACCACCTCATGAGCGTACAATCCAGAAGAGTGCTATGATTTGCCCAAAGGTGAGGATGGGACACTGATTAGCAGGTTTGCTTCAGTTCTTTTCCTTAATCAAATTTGTTGCGAATCACGTGGGAAGATTATTAATATGACTATTACTTTTCGATTTAATTGCGCCTAATTTCGTCGTAACCATCATTTTTTCGTCCCCTTTCCGAAGGTCGTCATTTCTGTGGCCTTAGCCGAAATGTCGATTTTGGCCATCTTCATGGCTAATGAGATTAGAAATGCGGAAACGCTTTGGCAGTTGTCACCTTTTTTCCAGAAATTGAAAGCAGGCTCGACGAGTTTTTATTCCCTCTCCAAAAATTGTCCTCAACATGGAGCAATATAGGGCGCAATCAGACTTTGAAATTGATGATTCTATGGCTTAAAATGAGTCAGAGGTTCTATTATTAAAAATAAACATATCACAAAAAGATAGAATAATTTATGTTTTTCCTTCATGATTTAGTCAGACTAAAGAGGATAGCCGTTCATTCTTCTTCATTCACTTGTTTCAAAGTGAACTACAGCCATGTCTTGTATTATATGTATATTCATATTCACTATGTATTCAACAGCGGATAGAGCAGATGGTGCTAGCCCAGAGATGAAGCGACCATGCAAACTTCTATGAATTTCTTGAGGCCATCTTTATCAATTGTCTAGTAAAAACTCAACGGATCTCTGAAACTTGCGTCTGAGGAACAGTACCCACTCCATGAACAGCTAACTCGTTTCTTAGCGCCCTGATAGTATTATTGACGTTGGCCGCTTCAACTCGCTTCTCGAAGTGTTTCAATCAGTCTGCCTGTGCGCATTATCATTTCAACTACGTAATAACGACGGATGATCGTGAATACTTGTGTATTCATGCTGCATGCTTATTTGCATGATGATGGCGCTCGACTGACCTCTTTGTTATGAAATATCTTGCAAGTAGAATTTGCGTATTGACGGGAAACAATATGTGTACAGCTAACTAGTTCTTTCGATAAGCAGGGAAAATGTGCATGTTTAGCAGTATGCTAATCACCTCCTGTTCGCTTGGTCACCGATCACTTTCGATGTGCTTCACATTATAATACGGCCCTTCGAACGTTAGAACATCACTTTATACGATATTGATGCAGTACACAACTTTTTTAGTTTTTTGCCTTAACGGATTTCCTGCCAAGGATTCACTAATTCCGACTGTTGAACTCTCAAAGTTTATATGTTTCGATAGCTCTGTTCAATTCGGGGATTGCTGGAAACATTACCAGAAAGGAGGCGCACAATTCCGCCGCTGTTTCGCTAAGTTTATAACGTTATTTTACGAGCACTTGGCCTCTAGCAAGCGCGATCGTTTCGAAGGTGTGCGGTCACTGTTGCACTGAGCAGCATCACCGTGCCTTTTTTTACGCTAGATGGCTGCCTCTTTCCAGATACCGTCCCCCAAATTCTTTCTAAACCTATGTATTAGGACACCTTCTTGGAAGTCATATAGGTTAAAAGACCGGAGAGATTCTGAATGACACGTTTTTCGCGAAAAGAAGAAATGCAGGGTCGCGGACAATTTTCTTCATTACCGAGAGGCTGCTTATTTATTATTGGAATGTCTTATATTTTCGAAAGGTTTTGAATTTTTCAACAATCCAATGCATTAGCTGGCGATTAGTCAGTAAGGATGAAAGAGAAGGACAGCTTCACTGCTCGAGCGAAACCCCGTCGGAACTGTCGCAATGCTACGCAATACGCCCTTATACGGAGTATCCCTAATACGGGTTATACGAAGTATCCCTACGGTTGGAAAGTTTTGCAAGAGGTCGGCATAAATTTTATGCTACTTAATGTTTTCAGTGTATCTGCTAAGCGGCGAACGCTATAATAAAGGGCTTTATTTGTTGCCTCTTCAGAATTGGCAAAAGCAAAAACAAGTAGAGATACCTGCCAACCCGAACCTCAAATGAGATCGTGATTAAAGCGCTATTGAACTGAGGAGAAACTGAATTTAAATCAAATTTCAGTCGTTGTATGACAAAATTCCACGCCTGCCTTTGAGCTGGCTTCCAAGAGTTTTTTCTTCAAGCGGAACAATCGCGCAGCGATACCAGGCAAAAGAGCACAATAGCAGATCGTATGTACAAAGGTGGAGATGTGTGCAACGAGAGTGAGAAGTTTGAGCGGTTGAAGAAGCTGCCTTACATTGACTTCTTTCTCTCGCGTGGCTGATGGACTGTAAGAAACCTTGTGTCAACTGACTTCCTTCGTTGGCGTAGTTTCCATCTGAAACGCAACACTTGCGCTTCCATTAGAGACAAGATGCATTGGAAAAAGTTAAGAACACCACCGCTAAAATGATTGCAGAGTCGAAAAAGTCCTCTATGCCAGTGAAGAGGCTCTGTCGCTCTGAGTTCAAAACAAAACAATTTTCCGAGTGGAGTGGTTGGATGATTTACGCAACGCGATGTGGAAAGCCATCAGAAAGACGGAAAGGGCATATACAATGAATTTTGGAAAGAGGAAGCACAGTGAAAACAGAATGCTTAATAGAGCTTCCCAAAGGCAAATTCACTTGCAAATGAATAATTTGAAAATTTTGGTCTTTTACGACGAGTATTATCGACTTTCGGATGTATACCTATTTCTACCCATGCCTTCCTCCGACAGCGGAAAACTGCTCAACATGGGTCCTTTCTGACTGGACTTACGCAGTTTCGATGCTATTGAATGCACGAAAACTATTCAAGAGACGTTTCGAATCACATCTTTGGGAGGAACGCTCGTAAAGTGACTCTGATTACTTTAGTCGATGTGAAACTTTGCAAAAAATATTTCTTTTTTGAACTGGGATGTTGAATAAGAGTTTCATGAATAAATATCGAACGGAATGCAGATGTGCCTCGTATTAACAAAACTCGTATAATCGCCTGTTGTGTTCCATTTCCTTGTGACCAAATGTCGCAAAGGCACATGCAGTCATATGCACAGAAATTACGAGGATCCAATAGTGGCGAAAACGTAGCTACAGCGTTCCAATATTCTGCTAAATTCCCTCTCTTACTGTAAAACTCTATTCAACTTTGCCGGTTCAATACTCGTCTGAGTTACCGCGCAAAGAAAAATGGGCAGTTTTAAGAAAGACTGAGAAAAATATGCTCGCGCGTGTTTATACGTGTATTTTTTGACAAGTATCGATGAAACGCTTTCATGGGATGGAAGGACTTTTTTGCTTCTTTTCCTATATGATCATAAACGAGAAGACTGCCTCCGAATCGTGCAGCTCTTCGTTCGCGACTCTGGTGCATTTGGCAACATCCTCACATAGATCTATACAAGGTGTGCTTTCGATGATTGCACAATGGAAACGATGAATAGGCATCTATTTTGATATCTAGGCAATTTATATGGAACGCCTCTTTGTAAAACAAGCAGTCTGCTTTATTCCTGTAGCTAAAGTCTCAAAAACGAAAGGGAGTCGTAAATTTTGCAGTTTGATTCGACGAGCTTGAAACATGCTCATGTACCACTCGTTTCATCGAACTCTTGAGTAAGGTGACCTACTTGTCGACACATTTGTACAGCGTTGTGAAAGTGCACCATTGTCGCGATCCTAAGCGTCCAGCCATGTCCATCTGTCGGTTTAAACAGGATAGCATATGTAGTCTCTGAAACGTCAATTAAGATACAGGTGATGTTTTTTGCATCAAAATTTCTACAAACATTCAACTGCGCTTTGAACGGCCGAAAAACGCAACGATCGTTGTTTCTCATCTACTCTGTTGTGAGCATTTTCTTCTCTGGGACCAAGCTTTATTTTTTATCTCTTAAAGCGTACTTATCCAGTGTTGTGTTGTAGCTTAAAGTTTTGTCATGCATTCTTAATTTGCAAATGAAGAATTTTCAATGCACAGCGAAAAGACTCCTAGATGCTCAAGAAAGGCGGTAGAAAGATATCGGAAGAGATGAAGAGATATTCTGCTTCATATTCTTATTCGCATATTCAAAAAGCAAAATTTTATGAGCAACAAAAGTTTATAGAAGACGTTCATATTTCGATTAGCAAAACTTTTCTCACTGTCATTCTACGAAGTTATCATTTGGTGACCGAATGCGGGCGAAATGGAAAAGCACTTTATCTTTATTTGCACCTCTTGCACATTGAAAACACTAGCACCTTTCAGTACAAAAAGTTGAAATTGCCAGATGGGAACGCGTAGAAATACACATACGTCTACTCATTTACAGAGTGAGGACCCCGACGGAGTGCATTCGGCAAAAGAAAAAAATAACTCGGAAGCAACATGCAAGCGTGATTGATTTGCATTCTCTAATACATGCCATCGTTTCCTTGAGTACATGCACGACAAAGTGAGATTTGCAGTCGTCGTGCCGAATGTCGAAAAAAAGAAACACATATCATACCTGTGCTTGCACAAGTCTGGCACATTTATGGTGGCTATTTCTGATCGCTAGATCCTCGGCTGTATTCCCCATGCAGTTCTTCATTTGCAATGCCGATAATCCCCATCCCTGAAATACACCACTTCTTTTTTTACAATCTATAGGAAAAAGGGCGCAATTGACGTATCCCAAACAAGTTTAACCGACGCCTTTAAGAAACGCTCGGACTGTTGTGCTTAATTCAGCTCATCTTTTCTTTATTTAGCTTCTCCCGCAAATGCGCACCCAGATGTAACTTCCATAAGGTTGCTGCTTCCGTAACAAGCATTATGTGACTGCTGAGAACCTATTAACGTTTTGTCCTTCAGTCCGTAGCTTAGACTATTTGCTTATGGTAAAACAGTAGCCCTCTTCCATTAATGTCGTTCTGAAGTCGCTTGGTGCTTGAATGGACGTTAGTAGGTTCTGAATTCTAGAAAATTGTTTGCAATCATCTGAACACAGTGACAGCCAATTCCTATCAAAATATTGGTCGTCGTTGCTGATTGCGAATACGTTGGAAACCTCATCGTCATGGTGTGTGTAAGATTCTATCTCAGCAGAAAATTAAACTTACATCGTGTCATCTCACCTGGGTATTGGTATTCTGGACTCAATACTGCAACGGACAAAATACCTGCGATGTTACTGGTCCGGTAAATTTCTGCTGTCTACTAGCTTTCATCAGATTCACCCTCAGACGCGTAAATTCTCAACTGTAATCCAAATGGAATTCATCGCGTTGACGTGCGCAAAATTACCGCTGATTGTTGCACGGCATTAAAGGTTCGTTTTTGTTTGATACGCGCCGATATTTAGGAACTTTGGTCAGCGTCTCTACGTTGTACCGTCGAGTTTCCGCCCCATAAATGTGAACGCGTAGTTTGGAAGCCGAAAGCATATCTCTAATTTCAACCTTGCGATATGCATTGACATTGCGCATTCTGAGCTTTTTTCTTCGTCAAATATGTGGATAAAATGCGACCACGAAATTCGAATAGCGATGGCGGCGCATTCCGTACAATCTTGTTTTCATTAAACCGCTGCACTGATCACAAATCCGTCCATAATGCTTTCATAATCTCACGCCATTAACGAAATTACATTTCGCTGCACATATGTTATTCCTATAAAGGCAATAAATTTCAGCAAGAGGAAAACCATTTTGCTACCTTGGAGAGTTCATTGATCATATCCATCATCAGTTCATCGCGACCTTTCATTGCTGCGTACATCAAAGCCGTGTTTCCAAGTCGATCTTGAATTTGAAAGCTGCAGCCTGCCTAGAATTCATGCTTCGCTCTCCATTACAATGCCATGGCCTTCTTCACATTTTTGGATGTTCAGAATCAATCGTTCAAGCAGCTCCTATTCGGAGGTATGTTCACTTTCCTGTTTTTTTCCGCTACATGCATCACTACCGATAGCAATAATATTTTAAGGCAGTTTACAGTGAGGAAAGCAGAACGGCAGTTCGAGAGTGGCTTTCAAAAGTGATCTTATACTTTTCCCTGCCATTCAAACGTGTCACTCGATTCAGAAAAATCTTCTGGCGGAATTAATGGTTGCTAGGATAAATATAGGCGTTAGAAAATTGTGCTAATGACGAGAACTTTTAAAGTAATGTGAACTCGTAAAATTGCTGCAGCAAAGTGAGACGTGATAATCAATCGTTTTATTGCTGAGTAATGCTGTAATTGGGTCAATTATCGTTGAGGAAGCATGGCTCTTGCTAAGCTGCTCTTATAAGTGTAAAAAAAATGAATTCATCGAACTGGCTAAATGACATGCTGTGGAATGCTAATTTCCAAGGCAGCAAGGTCTTTTTTATATAAAAGTGCATTAACAAACAATACACTGAGGCTAATAAGTGAGGCAAAATGCTCATACACTTGGTATTATTTGGCGACGTATTTGAGCGTGAAGCAGTAACAACGACAGCGACATTGAGTGAAGCGTGCTACACGATTGTACATTTTTGAATCTCAAAAATTTATTCTCGATGAAAGAAAGAATCACATTGGCTGCAATGTTACTAAAAAGTGCTCATTTTATTTGGAGGCCGAAAGTATGATTTTGATTAGACAATATTTCACTAAATGCACTTAGCATACAATTGAAGAAGGAAATCACATCACTGATCGTTACTGCTGTTTTTCAAAAATCTCTTTTGATGCTTTCGATCGGCAAAAGCATTTCATTTGTGAGTGAATAGAGATATGGCTAGCACACCGTGCTCATTAGAAGGCGTCCCTCGTCTGCTCTTTCATCTTCAATGCATGCATACATCAATGCCGTTCTTTTATCGCGCAAATCCTGCCCATTTACATTCGCACCGTTGTCCAATAGCAACTTCAGATACTTCATCTAAATTAAATCTCCGATTTGCTTCCATATCCTTTTTTGAGTAAAGAAAATATTTTTCTTTATTCGTCTGCTGATGAAATCGGAAACGCAGACAAAAGCACTAGCGGATTTCAATGAAGCGCTTGTGGAAACGTTTCAATATTCAACATCAATGTTTTAGCTTCTTATAGACATCACTGAAGATAAGCGCGAAATTTCTCCTCATCACTTCAAGGTATTCTTGAAAGCTATGGACAACCATTAACAAAGATTGCAGAGTTCGAGAACAACATTTTTGTGCTTACGAGGGATCTATAGTGATATCGGTGCAAAAGGGCTCATTGACAAAGTGTGCCAAATCAAATATCTTATTTGCAACTGAAAAGATGCAAGCAGTCATCGATGGCCTATAACATTCGCTTTCCGCAGGAGCTTCGAGTGGCTGGGGTTGTGGAAGAAGCCGAACTATAGCATTTTTTCTAGAAGATTTCGACAGGTGCACAAACTTTAGCGTTCGAGCACCGCAAGCGAATTTTAGAGGACTGATGCCCCAGAAGTCGGACACAACATAGAAACAGTTTTGGTTGGTGTGCTACGAGTACAAATTTTCAGTCCGTGAAAGGATGTTTTTTTCTATGAGAAGAGTGCTAGACACTCACAAGTGCGAAATCCCATCGTGGGAAAAGTCTCTATTTACATTTAAAAATTGAGTGACTTCTCATGCTTCAGCCTACGTTCGTCTATGAGGCTTCAAGATATCGTTGGTTCTCTCCCATCAACACTAAAACCACTATCATTACAACCACAAATATGTGGAATTCTAATTAGTGATATCATTGTTTGCAACATTCCATTCTTCATAAGTCTGATGGAGTGTGGCAAATAAATGTGAAATAAAACGAGATGCTCACAGCAAAATTAATGTTTTTGCGCGACGAGAAATAACCGCCCAACGGTATCACTATTTTGAATTGTCTCCAAGTACGAGTGCTCCTTCGCCAGATCGCAACAGAGCCTTTTCAAGTGTTTTTAAAATTGCTTCAGATGTATCAACGATGTGACATTTTTGTTCTCGTTTGCTTTCTTTAGATTTGCGAATCCAATGCAGTCATGCCTGTCAGGCCAGTTGCTCTGCTCTCGTAGATGACTTTCGTGTTTCTCGTGCATCTGCCATCATTCCCCACACAGCTTGTCAACATCCATACAAAAAATGCATACGTACTGTAAAGGAGGACTATGGTCGCAGTATGTCATATCACAGAATCGCTTGAAAGCAATTTTGTTTTCTTTGTTTTCTTCATTTCAGCTCAATTTCTCTACAAGGATTGCATTTTGGGCAGATGGATCTAAGCTTTAATTTTACTTGCCTTCATGAAGGCACTGACTGTCGCGCACACAAGTTTGAATCTGTCGGATTGAGAGGTATTATTCTCGAAATGGTCCATTCTTTGGCAATAAAATTTTCAGTCTCCTATCATCTTTGTAGAAATTTGCATGCGCTTTTCCAAGTTTTCTTTGATCACTAGTATGCAAATATTGTGACAAAGATTTTGCCACAGCAATCGAGGAAGAGAGCATATCCAAGCAGCCGCCACAACTAAGCTTTCGCATTTCGTTAAGGAGATCTTATTAGCACTCAGCAAGCAATAAGTGGAACGACGCATTCGCTATGTAAATAGTTTCGCCCCTCGTAAAATCTTCGATAAAACAATTATGTAGCTGTGACGCAAGCGAAATATGTAATGAAAAAGAGATTGCTGTGAGATGCATGCATTTTGTTGGACAAATTATGAATGTCAATACGTCCTTCTGATTTCATTAGATCATTATGAAATAGCATAACACGTCGTCATATGTGCCATTCATCGTATGCCTCAAGCATCACTCCTTCAGTGTTAGCAGGTCCCATATTGGAACTCTCAGACGTTCAGGCGATGACAGACGTGGATGTAAATAGTAATGACATTGGTGTAATGCGCTTGGGAATAACAATTTTGCAAAACTACACTGCCGCCGTTTGTTGGAGATATCATTCCCATATTTCTTACGACTTGCGCGGCCTCCGAGCATTTTTTGATTGCTGTTGGAGTATGATAACTGCAGAATAACTACGCAATGGTTCCATTTTGCTGCACACAAATTTCGTTTTTTCTCAAAAATTTCACAGAAGAATTTCTTGACGATTTTCTAATTTAGTGCAACTAAACTTTTAAGAACCTTCTGTTAACTTTCAATCGCAAAGGTAACTAAATAAAATGACTTTGAGTAGATAATTTCAAATGAGGGTTTTATTTGCGTATTGTCACCCGCCGAAGCTATTTTCATCCAGTGAAAAAGCATTTGCATTTGGAACAAATCTTTTGAATGAGGAAACTATTAAATATGCTCTTCTAATTTTGCTTCCATTCGGTGTTCGTCAAGGAAATGCAACAGCCATTATGGAATGCTCGAATGTAGCTAATCGAGAAGCACTCTCACATTTACACATCGAAACGATGATCATTGAATTTTTTGATAAACGTTAGAGATAATTTGAAAGAACAAAAAATCCTACCCGATCCTCTTTGTCTTCCAGGTATTTGATAACGGCAATGAGGAGAGTCTCGCCGTATGAATTCAATTCGTTCGCATCGAATTCCTAAAATCTTTATTCGATAGCGATTACTACTTTTAGAATAATTGCACTTTTTACAATTACATACTGCACACTAAACGGTTGACATACGTTTTTAGGAGAAGCCATTAATAAATGCAATTAAAGCTGATACATCGTTTCAGTGTGCTCCAGTTTATCTTCGTGAAGAGAATTTCACGATTTTAGTAAATTTTCGCATTTAATTGCAAAATATCTGAGGTATTCTTCGTCGCTAAGGACATTTTGGGATCTCTCAAGATCGGAAGTGTGGAAACGCTGAATAACGTCACAGATGCGTGCCCATGAAATATTCGCTGTAAGTAGATTGCAGGTGGAATTAGAAATTAGCCATGGTTAGGGAAATATACCTTTAAAGACGCAAAGTAAAAAAAAATCTCAAAATAAACAGACGAATCGCAAAAGGTTTCTGTCATTATCGAAGATGAATTATAGTGGACAGCTCTTTTTTAATTAATGACGCTTAAAATAATCCGTAGATAACGTTTCATAGCACTAAATGTGAGCAAAATATGATCTCACATGAATCGTTGTTTCGACGCTGATGTTCTTTCACATGGGTCTCATGATAATGCACAATATACTTTTTATTACATATTTTAGTTTATTTCGTAAAAATGGCATTTTATTGCTGCTTGAGGAACATTTCCTGCCGAGTTCCGCAAAATTGTTAGGATGCAGGGTCCTCCTCCGATTTAGCTCATGCTGCAACAGTATTCACCATCTGTCATCGACCTGCTTGTCTCTGTATCAGTATATCGCAAAAGTGAAGCGCCGCGTAACTGGTATGACACCGGAGAGCCAAACCAGAATATTTACTTTATCTAACACAGTGGTTACATTTACTCGTACAGCGACTGTTCTTCACATACGTTCGTTGTTTTTCACATAATGTCATTGTTGGACTAATGTTCCCTCGTGGGCCCCAGGCGATATCTGGGACATATATAAGTCTGACTTCGGGCAGTTTGGGCATCTTTGGTTCTACTCGTGCATGGGGGCTGTGGTGCTCCCCCATAAATTATTTCTTCTACCTCGCTTGCGCTCTTGCATACTGACATCGGCATACGGTTGTCGGCTCCTGCCCTCAGCCTACACTCGGCACTCCTCTACGCCGCCTACAGCAGTGACAGCACTGTCATCCAACCATAATTCGCATGCAGATGCGGAAAATGCACTGTTGCTACGGGATGAAAAAACTGTGCACTGTAAAACAGCCTTTTGCAACACACTCATTTGCGCACTACAGTCTCTTGAACCCAGAAGTTTTTTATCCTATTTCTCTTATTATAGCACTGTCCGTCCAGTGACCGAAGCAAACTCTGGCAAATTTCCTCTTCCTGTCAGTTCAATGGAAAAAAAGAAAACCGAAGTCTTTTGGTGCATTATATACGCGAACTTACATTCAGGCATTAAATTCGATAGCAAAAATACATCCCCATTAGCACGATGAAATTTGCGGATGTATTACGGAAACGACTGCACTAGCTTCTTCGGCGATCCTTGCAAATATCTATAGAAATCGTAGGAGTTTCATCAATCATGCAAGAATCCAGTCCGATGAATTCAGCAAAACAACTTTTTTCATCAATAGGAGCCTTGAAATGATCCTACTACAAAGGGGGAAATAGTGATTTCGACAAAAAGAGCGTCATGTGGCGCAGGAAAGGAGCACGAAGTTGCATTTCCAGAATAGCATATTTCAACCAGCAACACCCTAAGGTATCACATAATTTTGCATGTTGCAAATGGACTGCTATAAAAAAATGAGACGGTTTACTGCGGACGTGTTTCTACCGATAAAATGTTTCTTTTTGAATGCCCCTCCTAAGCTTGATAGGCATACGCTGACAGAATAAAGAGTTCCTTGACTCTTTTGCCCATTTCTCCCTAAGTCCCTTTTCTGTTCTTTTGATACCTCTTAGCAAAAGTGACTTCAACCAACACTCTGTGAATGAAAGTTTAACAAATGGGAACTTTTGAAAAAGAGCTTTCGGAGTGAGTGAAATTGCAGGACACGAACTTCATGGTCGAGTATTTGGATGGTGCGAATTGCGAGCTGAAACAGCTAAGGATTAAGCAGACTCGGACTCTGTAAAAACAGTTAAATGGCTGCGAACCGCAGATGATCTACTGCCATATGTTCAACTTTGCAACGTATAGGCACGTTTAACACCGGATATAGGAAGACTTGGCTGAATTTGCTATGCTTTAACGCAACAAATTTGGGGTTATGTGAATCGGCAACTAATAAGCTGCTCCTTGGTGTGAACTCAATATAATATTTTATTGCTGAAAAGGATGGAAATACGACACGCAACCTCCATGCACTCGACAGAATGCCGTAGCAATGAAACGGATGTCGTTGCTGCCTTTCCTATACTCTCTCATTCTGAGTGTTACTGATGATTCAGGCCTGACGTCGTGGAACAGCGGTATGAGTGTTGGTGCTGGAAGCTGTGAGAGGAGTACGTTGGTTTGGTAGATTCAGAAATCATGGAGTTTTGCTGTTGCGTAAACAAGAGAACTATTTGCGACTGAAGTCGTTACTTTTTCACAAATAAGGCTAGTGCTGCTTGCATCTTCTGAAAGCTGAGTATTGCAATATTGAAAGGGAACCATGTAAAAAGTGTTGCTTGGTTTAATTGAGATTTCAAAGCCGTGGAATAAGCGACGCAATCCGAAACAACACATTCCTTCTTCGTAAATGCTGCCATGAGGCGTCGTGCAATTACGCCTCTATAGATTTACTTATAATCCTTAATTAACTCTGAAGGTTGTGAAAGAATAGCGCAATTGAATTTGCTCCTGTCCTTGTTGCTCCATATACGACAAATTTCTTGAATGAAAAGGTCTTACGCTTGGGCAATTCATGGTCTATTTACTAGTGCAACTTAGAATTGAGACTAAATGGAGGAATAATACTCGACGCTATCGCTGCTTGAACACTGAAGCAACAGTCGCCTTTGCACACATTTCAAGTGCACCTCTAATGCGCCCTTCATGTCATCCCTCCAGGGAACATCATGCTTGCCATGCCTCATCACTTCCAAGGCCTCCATTGATGAATGTACCTTGCACTTCATTTGGTCTCATGCAACACATATTGGCCTTCAGCCAAGGATTGCAATAGACCAACTTATAAGAAATTCCACTAGTTAACTTATAAACAGCTCATCGAATGAGAATAAAATACGCGCTCAATATTCACTTATGCGATAACGGTGGAACGAAGCACCCTTTAAAAGCGGGGTACGAAATATCGACTGCAGTGAGCAAACGTTCTGTTCATTTAATGCTTCAGTGATCGCTCTGCACATTATCAGCACGCTTGTGTTTTTATCCGTGCGTGCGCACATGTGCATGTATTGTATGTGGTCTGTCTGTCCTGGTGTGTGGACGTATCCGTGCTTGTTTCTGCGTTCCTATGTGCCCACCTCCATAAAGACATTTCTTCTACTGAAGCTGTGATCACTAGAACACGAGTAAGGATTCGAGATATGTTGGCGTTCGCAAAATCACCCACACCTTCCAAATAGGTATAGCCTGGCGTTTCTTTCCCAGCTCGCTTTGTGAACATTGTGCCTCATAAATGCACCTCAACAAATTTTAATTTTCTCATCAGCAAATGTTATCCCGCAGATAAATGTGACAAAAACTTTTCTTGTTTCGCCTATCGAACATCCTCTACTTCAGCATTTGAATCGGTTGCGCTGCATTAAACCACTTCAATTTTTATCTTCCTTTTCCAACAGATAAATTTCAGATATGCATTTGAGTGTTGAACTTGAGATAAAACAATCAAAAAATAGGTCGTTTTCTGCAGTACGCCAAATTCAGATCAATATACTGATCAGTGAAACGTCAAAGACCTGGCGGTGGATGAGAAGAAATCTCTTGAAATGTATACGAAAATTTCAAGTTATGTAAAGTTCACAAATGTGACGATGAAGCGAGCCTACAGAGCTGTTGTGCTTAATGCTTGCAGATAAAAGGGAATCGTACTGACGCGCAGGATTACTGCAGTAAGGAATCTATCATCGAGGAGGTGCCTCGTATTCGTCAGGTTTTCTGGCCAATCAAGCTGAAAATTTTAACAGCAGCTCTCGACAACAAGAAAATATAGGATGAAGAGGCACCATGAATAAAACAAACGATTCAAATATATCTTTCCACCTAGAAATTTACGAACTCTTCAGTTGTTTCCGGTGCTTACCTAACTCTAAAAGCGATTTACTTTGGCAAACCTCGCCAACTACCACACAGAACTTCAGGTCGAAATTCTCGAATGCCGCTTCCTCCGTCGTTAGAGCACGCCAGTTTAAAGTTGGCAAATTCGGTATCGTTTGCTTTTGCTCCGTTCGCATGAACTTCAGACGATCGGTGATCGCACTAAATGCGTCTACTACATTTTGGGTCTCTATAAATCAAAATCTGCGATCCGATAAGGAGAAGTCTTGGCATTCATAGGTAAGGAAGACAGCTCCCTCGATTTTGCTTCAGTGTTTTTGATGCTAGCGCACGTCTCATAGCACAGAAGAACAGTAAATGACGTCGCAAAGATTTGAATGAAAAGTTCAGAAGCATTGTCGATTATATAATGAGAAGCAAAAGATATTTGGTTCAGATTATTTTTTTTCGGCCACAGTTTCGCAAAAGGTGGAAGAAGAAATTCAAAAGCATGCACTAATGACACAGCTCTCTCGATATCAAGATGACTTTCCTCTACTTGCGCTCAAACTGACACGAAAAATTCAACAACTGTCGTACTGTCCAGATGTCTGCCATTGGAAACCCATTCTACTGAAACGCATGAGAACCGTTGATTCAGAGAAGCTCTAGAAAATCGTTAGCTCATTTCACAGGTGCTAAAGGTCATAGGAATATGGAACAAAAGCATCATTGCTCTTCAACAAACGAGAACAATGTTGTGCCGCAGTCGTAAGAACTTAAAGCAGTGTTGCTCGTTTAATGGTAACAACTCGCGGTAGACAGAGAATGAGTTATCCGGTGAAATTTTGGGCAGTAAGAGCAAAGAACGTTTGAATTGCAACATACGCGTAAGGCACATCGATTGTTTTGCACTTCGTAATCCTTACGAGAAATCAGCGTCGAATTTCGAAAAAACTTCGCTAAAACATCTCAAAATTGAAAAAATCAGGAAAAAATAGTTGCAAGAGGTACGTTATAAAAAAATGTGGAAATTTTGCTGATGAAATTCTCAAAATTTAAGGAAACACTTTTTTTGGCGACGATTGCCGATTTCGTTTAGGTACTCTCATCAACAGTCATTCTACCTTCAAAAATGCAGCTTATGAATGTTTTGCATGCCATTCTCTGCGATTGAAGCAACCTTTGCTGGTAACAGCTGTTTTTCGTATGCGACGGTATGTCTATTCAAAGCCTTCAATACTCGTTCCACTCATTTCATTTCAATTTGAAATCGATTGTACTTGCGCAGCTTTTTCTGCGTATAAAAATTAGTTCGAGAAGGCAAACGTTTTCATATATTCCCTCTGCCTATTGCTGCATCTTCTTCCAGTTAAATAGCAGCTTCTATGAATACAACTCCGTTTCGCATATGCCATTTCTATTGCGCATACTTAAGACAGTAAATACTCTAAGGGCCACTCCAGTTTTCGATAACGCTTACAGTGCAACGAGAAGAAACTACGTGGAGTGTTCCGTAGAGAAGATTCGTCCAAATTTGATAATGTTATAATATTACTGCAGTTTTCCATAGAATCGCTCGAAAGAATATGTAGTATTATTTGAAATGAAACGGTTGCGAATTACTTCAATTACACAGCTCATTTTATGTTCAGTGCGAAAAAAACGAGAACTCTTACGTCATAGGCGTAAAATTTCATCTGAGTAAGGAGCGTTCCAAGTCACTACAGAGGAGAATAAACATGCGGTGAAGTAGCGGCGAATTATGTGATTGTTGCAATGAATGCTTTGCTGCACTTCTATACGCAAATTTCTGAAATCTATAGGAAAACTTTAGACTTAAGACTTTAGAATTGGAAATTTTTACTTCAATGAAATGCGTAATTGCATCTCACTATTTAGACGTAATTGCATTTAGACAGTATTCAATGAGGAATGAACTGAGTAGACACATTCGCGTGAATGTTTCCATCTGTTGCTTCCATATGTATTTCCATGATTTCGGCGAGAACTGAATCGCTGAGGATGCCAAAAGCTAGAACGCAGATTCACTTGTAAAAGAAATGGTGCGAGCTTTAGATGCGAGCAAATTATTTGCTGAATTACTCGAAAATTCTTCTCTTCAAGAATTCTTCAGCCTTAGATTGTAGGTGATATTTTGGATGAAAAGCTTCCAAGACAGTAGTCAAAAAAGCCACGATATGAATTTCAGTTCACTAGCCAGTTAAAGAATAGAAATGTCTGATCTCGAGCGATGAATCTTTTCAGCTTCAGGAATAAGGCGATAGTATAACAGCAATTTGCATTCGATTATGAGCGAAAACATTCGCACGACGAAGCTACTTTTTATAAGGTGACTGAATCGCTGCCAATTTTCTATTTAAAATTAACATATATGCAGTGAATTCCACGACGCGTTATGCTAATGAGGACAAGACGAATATATCGTAGCGAGATCTAGAAGGACGAGTGAAATCATGCTCAGCGATGCTGAAATGATGATGCTCACAAATGTGTGAGAAAATGAAAATTCACTTAACACTTAATGAAAAATCCACTATAATTTTGTCTCATCATCAACTGGATACGTTTTTTACATTGAGTACCTAACAACTTGGCCTTTGCATATGTCTCTAGCTATCGGGTGACAGACGGTAGCAGTGGGAGGCAATAATTTTGAAGCTTTTATGTCAGCAGTTGAAAAAAAAAGTGAACTATGGCGACTTTAATAGTTTTACTTGCTTTGTTTCCTTCGAGTAATAAAATGATCAGATTTCCTCTGCAGCACTTGAATACACTTCAAAGTCTTCCCATAGTGCGACTAAACGACCCGGTAGTGAAAAAGATGAGCAAAAAAATTAAACGTCGTGTACTTGCAAAGCAGATTCAAGGAATGGAATCGTCAATTTTACGCATTAACGTATGTGTGCTTCTGCGTTATTCTCTCTTCTGAATCCTGATGCTGTGAGGATGCGAATCCTTTAGCGCATTACATGATACAAAACTCAACTGTTATTTGTTATTTCGCTGTTACATTTTATGTATGAGTTATTGTAACTTCGAAGATCCATAAACTTCGCAGTGCATATGCGCCTTGCAATTGGCAACGGAATTTTTCAGCAACAAGATTTGGTTGTTGGAAAGACTTGTTGATAAAAAAAGCGAAATTTTTCAGCAATTGGCAGCATGAAAGGATCTATTGTTGCCACAATAGATCCTTTCCATTGGAAAATAAGTTGCTAGGTGATCTTTTGTTATTTCTTTATTTCAATGGAAGCGATCAGTTTGACGAACTCGGGTGCCTCAGTGCACATTGTGCTAATATTTCTGCCATGATTTTCCATTATTTCCTGAACGAAGATTCTCTCATGGATTTCAGAGGTTTTTGTGGATTTCCTGACACTTTTATATAATTTCGTCCTTAATTCTTAAAAGTAATAATCCTCCATTAAGGATTAATACTCAGTATGTCGGGTTTTTTTTTGTTCGCGTGATCTATGATGATCGGTATTTAAAGTGCCGTGTAAGGGGTATTTGACTAATCATATATACGTTTTTCGGTGCTTTCTTCCACCCGTTTATGAATACTTGTTGTGATGAGCGCATACTTTTGACTAACGAGATTACATCTTACAGATATCCTTAGTGATTTAAGTGAAGTAAGGCAATGCTTGCCCTATGTAATGCAATGCTTATTACACCTTTTAGCGTATGCTACGCTAAAATGACCTCCGTTGTCGTACACAATCTTCTATCGTTTATGACGTTTCAGGACGCATTGCTGCTAACGACTTCCATTAAAAGATCTCATTACTGCAACTGGCGGTTTCAAACGAAGCATCATTTTCTTCATAAAATCCGCAAACTTTTGTGAAGTCGTTGCTATGAGATACATTTAACGGTCTCAGACACATAATATAGAAAACGCTTTCGAAGTGAATATATTTTTGCATAAGCAGTAAATACTGCACGGAGTTGAAACGATGCTTTTTTATCGCATTTACTCTTGAATGAACGCCTCATAATAGGAGAACTGCAACAGCTGTTGTGCATAATCGCTAGTCTGGAAATGCTCCTTTCATCTCCTAACCTTCGCCTTATGCATCAACGATTTGGAGATGGATGTCTCATTTAACTCTGCATGAATATTGCGCGTTCTTTGCAGACCACACATATGTGCTGCAACTGGAGCAGTCCTTGAGCAATTTCACATGCTCACTACAGAATGAAAAAAAGGCGACGGCTTGTTTTAATGATATATTTCGTAAGTCTCGACCAGGTTTCTTGCTGAAGAAAACCTCATTAAATGCGAGAACTATATTTATTTTTCCAGTCGTTTCTCCCGTTCACCTGAAGATGTTTTCCGCATTTGAAATGAAAATCATGGGGGAAATATTCAAGGGAACGAACGCTTTCAAGAATCAGTGTCTGTAAACCTCAGCACTGTCACGTAATGACTTCCTTTTCACAGATATGCGGCCGCTAGGTTACAACCGACAGGAAGCAAACGCTTCGCATCCCACTCCCACTGTGCGAAGCCGGATGCAACTCACACAGCGGGGACTGAGAGCGATTGTTAGGTTAGCGAGTGCACAAGGCCCTCAGCAACACCCCATTATGCCGTTCTATTATCGCTGCCGGAAATTTTCGCCTAATATAGGGTCGTTGAATTTTTTCTCAGAAGCTTCACAAGCTTTGCAATTTACACTCAGTGCATCCAATCGGATATGCTGTGCCGCATGAACATCTCTCCAGAGAAGCCGGTGAGCAGTAGCATCAAATTTTTATGACCTTTAAAAGATAAAGACGCGAAACAAACGAAGGTTACGGGGGTGTCGAACAATGCGAAGACCGTTGCTACGCTTCAGGGAAGATAGCTTTCATAGCAGCAGCCAGCAGATATGAATAATTAGATATTGGAAGAAATACTTGTGCGGCTTCAAATTCCGACTTGGCTTTTCTATCACTTCTTAACGCCGAGCAAGGAACTTCCGACATTTGAGGAACTGATGATTTCTGAGCATGGAGGTGCCAAAAATGATGCTTCATAAATCCGCTTTTTTGGCCAAGACAGTGAACTAATTGGTCATAGTGAGAGCGAGCTTGCGGCTCTTTGTTCCTGTGGAAATTTTTCTTGAGAAATCCAAGCATAAAGCCCTGCTCTGCATCGCAGTTTCCTTGTTTTTCCTTCAAACTGCTAGACGGTGTTGTCTTCGATAAAAGAAAAGGTAATTAAGGAGTGGTTAGCGAAAAATACTCTTGAAAGTGAAAAGGAAGCAAAAAGTGGAACAAACTTTCCGACTCCTATGTCGCGCTTTATACGGCTGTTAAGCTCAAATTGCTGTTGGAATTGCACGATTAACCACATAGAAGTGCAGTAGTGCTTATGGGAATTCATCCATAATTTTTGAGGAGCTCATTATTGAACCACATACTCAAGCTTGCAGTGACGAAAACGTCCGCAAATTTCATTACGTTTTACGCTGCATATATCAAGAACAAAGTTTTGGCCCCGATCTGCAACGAATCTGACAGCTTGAATATAGCTTAATTTTATGAAGCCCTAATGCACTAGACTCAAACAGCTCGGGCCAAGGATTTGAAAAGGATGCGAAGAGTGACGTTTGCAACCTAACTCGCACTTCAACTGGCCTTTAGCACAGCAGAACTTGCGTCTGAAAGCCGAAATGTGAGCAGAAAAACAAATTTATTTCAGCGATCAAATGGAAGTTTACTCGCTAAGGAAGGGCCAAAATGCATTGAGGATGTTGCCTGAATATGCAAAACTAAAAATGCGAATGATGAATTTTTGTGACTTGCAGACGGTTTTTACAACGATTTTTGCAACTTGAAAACAAAGGTTTGAAACTGAAAAAATTCCGCAACATTTTGGGGAGAATGCAGAGCAACTCAAGAGACCAGAAGAAAGCAGCGCCCATTCATCTCGACTTGCGAAGACGGAAACAACTTCATAGGAAATAGCATCGCAGAGATTGCGAGGATTTCTGAGAAATTATTAATATCTTTCATATGTGCAGAAAATGATGGCGATATCACATGATCATTGAAAAACAGCGGCTGCGGACTGCAAAAGACGAGAGGACAACAACAAATTCCTTCCGCTTATACGGCGCAACAGCGAAATGAACGAAGAACGCGTGTCCCCGAAGACAGCGTTTTTGCTGTTCGTGATGGAGTATTTGTTTTTCTTTCGTATTATCTAGATGTTGCGCTCTGGATGCAGGAAGCGGATGCGCTAGCTGTATGCACGAACTTCGCTGGAGCTTATGGGAAGATCTTATTAAAGTCCGGAGTCTAAGAAACCGGGCGCCTGAAGTTTTCTTCGTCTCCTCTCATGCGAGTTCTCGTTTGAGGAAGAATGGGGAGATGGGAGGAGGGGGGGGGGGGGGGAGATGGAGAGGATGGTCTGCCACAAAGATGCATATTTGTGTTCCGACATTTTTATGCATTGGCCGTGACGGACATGGTATCATGACTGCTGTCATGAGAAAATGCTTCCAGTTTACCTTGTTTGAAATGATTATCTGAGCCCACTTTCGCAAATTCCGTCACCTCGATGGCTAGACTGGACGAGCGAACGCGTAGATGGCATTACGAAACGGTGCTATCCAAGGGCATATTTGTAGAAAAATTGCCTAAGCTATAATTTGCGAATAGAAAATTCCACTGCCTAGAATTAATGATGACTCTTATTGCATTGCTCGCCTGTTTTTTTTTTTTTAAATCAAACCATCTGCCCTTTATTTATTGTTGGTTTAGGCAATAAAGTGCCCAATGCATCAGTTCACGTTCAGAAACTAGTTCATATATGGTGCCTAAGAGATCGTGCCACCAACTTTTGCGAAAACGATAGGCATAAAATCTGCACACAATCAACAACTAACCGAAATGTTACTCATTCCTCTTCAACTCACATTTGCGCGAGCAGGAACAATCGAGGATTCACTGTGATGGAAAGGACTGCTGGAAAAATAAAAAATCTCGTTTGAAGCTAACACATATAATCGAATCGTTAGAAAGAAGCTGTAGAAATATTGCAGCTGGAAAGGCGTAACTGATTCATTTCCACGGGAGAGGAAGAAAAACGAAGCGAAAGGAAGAGTATAGGTAGTGAGCGTTGCGCAACATGCCGGTGCTGCAGTTGCCGCGTGATGCTGTATACGTTCATAAACGCCCTGAATAGAATTTTTTCTAATTTACGAACGGGGGTTGCCAAAGAGATGTCATAGGCATATGCAATAGAACACACAACAACAAGCGGTGGGAACAAAACAAGGGAAGCGAGAAAACGTTGGACTATGCGAACTATGCGATTGCACCTAGAGTGATATGAACGTTCATCGGCTACACAGAAAATGTTATGCAGCGCCTCGAACGTTCATTGATGGTTACTGAAAAACCTGAGAAATGAACAGAGACTGTGAAAAAGTGATCAGAACTAGAAGGATGAGAGTGGATCCAGCTGAATAGAGCAATCGCTGGCTCAAAGTGCAACTGGTTGCTTAAAATGAAATCATTATGGAGAAAAAGTGATCGACTTTATGAAGCACTGTAATGTAGAGTCTCTGAGCTTGTATGATGTTCTAAACTCATGTTCTGCATACTTATCGTTTTTATATAATTTCACTTCGATAAAAACACCTTCGAGGCGGTGATGAAAGGAGTAATTGGTCCGCTATCGTTTCCGTATCCTTTTGGAAAAAAGGAAGCCAAAGCTTTAGAAAATTCCCTGCTGGTTCATCTGAGAGGTGCAAGATTTCAATCAATTCATTATATTTTGATGATACAATAACAGCAGAACTGTTCTGGGATTTTGAAAGACTGGGATATCCCTCTACTTTAAAGGAAGCAAGATCTTTTGTTATGCGCGTAAATTGCGCATTCATCCGTCTATCCGCAAGAACACACGGTTGATTCGCCGTGATGTTTACTTTAGCGGAGATAATTTCGATGAACGCATGCCGTTTCAATAAGCATAGCGTTCTTTCAGAACTGCCGTCGTAACCAACAAAATATGCAATTGAGTTTTGATAAACGAACGTTGCCTAATAAATGCTGTCTAACATTAAGTTCATTCACAAATATAAAGATGTGGTTGATGTTATTTTGAGCATTTGTATTCACCTCGGACGGCTAATCACATTAAAATCGTCTAACGGCAAAAATGTGCGAAGAAAGGACTCTCTACTATGCGCTTGATCGTTTCGTCACACATTAACGGCCAGCAATTCATATTCCAAGCAACGTTTGCTCGTCCTTCAAACGGACTAAACCCAGAATAGTGTGACGATGTCCTTCCCTTCATTCCTTCTTGCCCTAGAGCGGACCTGAGCAACAGATGATACGACTCTAATTATCCTTTTAGCGCAGCTGAATAAAGGATACCTCTCCAAGCTTTCCAAATAATTCCAGTATTTGTAAAAGTGAAGGAAATAAACATCTGAGCTACTTTAATGACCTGGATGGGAAATTCTATCGGCAGTAGCTGCAGCACAATTGTTTTATACCCTCAAGGGGCATTCCACTCATGAATCCAGCAGACCGTTCAATAACTAGGTTGCTTTCACAAGATCGTTTATCTTGAATGAATCTCTCGTCACAGTAGGCTGTTTTGTGGATGGATGGGTGCTTCTTCCGATGGCATGCAGCCATTTAAAACATTCACGAAAAACAGCTAGTTGGATATGAAAGCAACAAATTACAACATGCATGAAATCAAGTTGGATATGAAGAAAGCAACGCGGGCATAGAGGATACTACCGTGTAGCACTTGACGGAACACTTGGTAAGAATGCAGGGGGAGGGAGGGGGGGGGGGGAAGGGGCGGCAGACTGAGACTTCCGGTTAGAGTCAAGAATTCTTGGAATAGAGTAAATGGAGATTGCAAGAAGGCAGTCTGTGCGAGGACGGTCCTCAGCATCCATAATGAAAAGAGAAGAAGAGGAATCTTGGAACAGTTAGCACTGCCGAATGGAAGCAACTGACGATGTCAAGTTTTGAAATAAACCAGCTGAAACTCTATTTTCATCGAAACCTCCCAACGCTTTTTTCCAGCACATGCAAAATTATTTGTGGGGCGAGCGAAGTACGTCTGTTCTACCTTGCGGAATTTTCCGTCAATATATTCTCTTACTCCGAATAAATGAGCTAGACGAACGAATTTGGACTTATGCTCTAAGAGCATGAAACATGTTTTCTCAAATTTTGGAATTTTCATAACAAGTAGCCAAACCGAGGTTGCCGAAAATTAAATGTTTAAATGTCGTTACATTCTAATATAGAGGGACCTCAAAGAATTGGTCGACTTAAAAGGATCTCACATGTCGTCATATAGTGAACCCTATATAAAAAACGATATCGTCAAACGAAAGACGTGCGTAGATAGCGTGAAAATAACTTCTGAGTGGTAGCGCCATTTGCATTCATCTCAGGCACCCACCAACAACCCATGTACAACAGTAGATGATTGCCGTCTAGTTATTCCTCTCATTTTCCAAAGCCAAATCGCATGTTATCAACAATTCCTCTTCGAAATATAGTTGAACTGAAAAATGTGCAAGTGACCAACCTCAAGCTTCGCTTTAAACTGTGACGGCAGCCGCAGGTTCGACGTGAGCACTTTGGCCTGCAGCGTGTGTAGACGCGTCATCAGAATTCTCCGTTCCTCCTCAATGCTTAACGCTGACGGTGAAAACCTCGGGACGGGCATCTGTAAGCAAAGAAACTTTGAATGACATTTCACACAGGCGAGCTCACTGCCAACAATGACATATGTCACATGCACATCAACGTGGCGTCGTTTTCCTCATGTTGGAATCAGTGGCATATTCATATCACCCACGTTTCCACAATATAAACGCTTCATTATCTGGCGTTATTGCATCACGAAATGATAAAAAATCCACCTGTGGTAGCATTTTACCTACCTTATACTGCATTTTAAATATTAGCCGGGAGATGAGTTGAATTTTATTCCCTAATGTTGCAGATGCAGTCGAAAGTCAAGATGGAATGTCAATCGGCCTCTTTTTCTTAGAACTGAACACACTGCCTCAGAGCCACTTGTTTCCAGTAAACACTTCTGCTTAGTGGTAGATGCCGCAATCATTCAACTGAAGCTTTTAGAAATATCTGCAGTACCTTGCACAAAAATGGCCCAATGTCTGCATTACATTCATTTCCATCGGTTGGCCTCTTCACCACTGCTAATTATCGGAGGAACCGCAGTAAATTTAAATGAATATATTCTCGCCTATATGACCTATTTAGGAGCTGGAGCCGTGCGGTGAATAATTCATGGTCAACAGCGTTTGCGAGAAAGTGAAGGGAGCGAGGCTAACGAGGTGGCATGAATTCCCCTCAATGAATATTTAAAGAGCCTTTTGTAGAATTAGAGCTCCATTGTGAACGAGTTTCGGCGGAAATCACTCGTCGTATGGAACCTTGATTGTTTTGGACGCCTCGAGTGACAATCGTTTTTAGAATATACAGCACCTGATCGATCCGACAACAACGGCTTCCTAGTCAACAAATCGGTCCTTGTGAGGAATCTCCATCTTACCATCCTTTACATGGAATATGTGAGGCAGCCTATAGACTATGAAGCCTGGGAATAGGATTGCAGCTTCACACCAAGCAATTTCCTACGCCCTATTTCTGCCGATATATTTCCATGACTGAAATTGACTTTGTGCTGAGGTTTAGAGCTGCTAGAATTTCTGCCACAAGCAGCCAGAATGATCATTCCGATCCCGATCGAAAATCTATGCAGATACTAGTGATAGCCCAGGAAAGTGAACACGTCGGCGATTCTGGAAGCATCGTTAATGCGCGAGTGCCTAATTACTTTATGAAGCTTCTCATTGATGACTCGATAGCGTTGAAGCGGGTGATTATAATGTCAGAAGACACAATTCTTAGAATGGCGTAAAATCTGCTAGGAGATCCTTGTTGTGAAGAAACGAACTAAGTGGTTATTTCATGAAGGTTCAGTCACCCTTCGATGCACTCTAGCATTCATTCGAAGTCAGCTTGCGGTAAAATGCAAATATGCTGTGTGGATCGCTTTCGAGCACTCACTATCTACTGAAATAGTGGTATTTATGTTGCGCAAATGTACAAGTGTTTCAACAAATCAAACGAAACAATTCGATCGACTGATGAATAAAACGAAACGGGAGGCGCAACATATCAGA
Organism: Ascaris suum; assembly: GCA_013433145.1. Classification (NCBI taxonomy): domain Eukaryota; kingdom Metazoa; phylum Nematoda; class Chromadorea; order Rhabditida; family Ascarididae; genus Ascaris; species Ascaris suum. The sequence goes on from CM024175.1 coordinate 5,502,062, forward strand.
TCGATAGCAAGGCTCCTTTCATACGTGCCGACAATTTCATGCAGTCATTTTTAGCAAACAGTTGAAAAATTAATGAATGTTTGCTGTGTGCCTAATGCGCTTTGCATTTTGTCGAATTTACCGCTTGACTCGATGCTCATTAAACTCGACAACAAATTTCAAATGAATTGATAGCGAGGTGATTAGCATAATGCTGTTGGCAATGAAGTGACGACGTAACAGCGCTTAAAATAAAAAGTCCATCACCGAGGGAGCCAGATCACTTGGTCGTGCCGCAACTTGAGCACCTATGGCAAAGGTGAATGCACAAATGAAGAAGGTTGCTTTAAAACGGCGACGAAATTATGAAGCGTGGACGCCTGTCATGAAGAATCCTTTAGTAATGTCATCCAATAGAAAGCAGAATTTAAATGTTGGTCATTGTTCGAGGCATTTCTTATTTGCGAGAGTGCAATATGAGCGAAAGAACTGTAGGATGAGAAGGATAGTCATTTTACAAGGGACCGACTACAATCTTCATTTCCAGCTAGCCTCCTGACATAACATGGGCTAGAGATTCAACAGGAAGTTCAAGCTGACGCAAACGTGTCCATTTCACATATCTCCTTCTTTAATTCGACTTCGTTATTGGTTTAATCTAAACATGAGAACGCCGCAGGAAATGTCGAGCAAACTTAGTGCTGTGATGGTCATCGATAGAGGGCTCTGGAAGGACATGCACTAAAACCCAACGTGTTACTTCGGAAGATGGTGAAATGTGAATCAAAGTCTGGAAGCGGCGAAAATGGACCAATGATTTCTAAAACTTTCCCGTTCTAGGACGCAGCGACACTTCTAAACAGGCAAAAAAAATGCTTCCTTTATCTGTAAAGTTTTGGCAATATGAGATGCACTGCCGGCAGTGCGGCCGGAAAGGTCGTTTGAGAGACAGCTGGTGCTGTAGGATGATCCAGCATAAATTGTCCCAACGTCCCTGGAAGGTTCTGCGCCTCATTCACATGTCGGACTGGCAAAAACTTAGCTCTCTTCCTTTTGCACACAAACCTTATGAGGAGACCGTTGAGGACAAACAACCACTTCGCGAAAACGAGAAGTGAAATACCTACTGAGCAGCACCCATGTTCAAACGCATGCCTATTTGTGAACAATCCTTTGAAAAACGGTTTTATCAGCAGAGAAAGGCCAACTACGCAGTTCATAAGAGGTACGAGTCCAGTACAAAAAGCCGAACTCAGCGTAAAAGATTTTACTCCCATTTTGCTTCACCCGTTCATTTCCTTCTCTTCATTCCATATTTCTCTTTGCGGGTATTATTTCATTTCCTTCCCCTGAGTTCTCTTTCAGCGTTTTTTTGCAGTTTTCAAGCATTCTTCCTTTCTCTCGACTCTCTGTTACTTGTCACTCCTAAACTGCCTGTTTTCTTTCGGCTTCCTGCAGGAACATTTCACTTGTATCTTCTTTTCGCTTTCAATTACAGCCCACCTCAACTCGTACTGCACTTTGAAGAATCTGGTCTAAACTCTATCGAAATTGCTCATTGATAATCCAAAGGAATGAAAGAAACAGTAAACGTCAAGGGTGGAAGTGCAATTAGTAGGCCTATATTATCTTATTTGATGGAACCGAAATTTGTGCCTCGCTTGAAAATATATTGCGCAAAATCGCAGTATCAGAGGTTGATGTTTGCACACCTGCGCGCGTGTGTTTATTAATCCACCTGATTACGTTATAATTTCGATAGAAAAGGCGCTAAATTCTTACAAGAGCGTCGCCGGATATATTCATCGATTAGAAGACCGATGGATGACGTTTGCTTCAGATATTATGCTGATGTAATTAATTTCTATGAAGTTATAGGTTGAATGCATTTCATGTATATCGCAGCTATATTTTGTGCTTGTCTAATGAAAGAAGACGAAACCCTTGTTGCGGATTTATGCTAGAAATCAGACCACCCAGAATGTATATGCGCTATTCCACAATTTTGTTCACAAGTGTGAAACTTGCCGAACTCGTAAACGGTTCACAGAATCACAAATCGCATCTCATTCTCGTTACAATTCTTACTCGAGTTCCCGCCCTGCACTACATCCATCATTTTCAGCGCCATCATTCAGGCAAAATTTTATAAACGCATTGCAAACTTCTTTCAATGTTATTAAAATTGAGGCACTTATGCATACGAGTTGGCGATGGGAAATCAGCTTCACTCGGCACATCACCAGTGACGTCGCGTTCATAGAAGGAAGATTCACAATTAGCTCATGAGAACTTCCCACACAATCATTTTGAGCAAGGAATGAGTAGGAGAACTCACTCCTCAGGGAGCATTTAAAGACTTGTTTGGGCGTGAGTGAACAAAAAAAATGCTAATTCACTGTTGCCAACATCTGAGATGGCTAACTCAAAGTGACTGAAATGGCGAACTTAAGATGAAAACATGAAAGCAATATTTTCGATGCTACTAATCTCCATCAGCCAACTACGATTTTGCGCCTCTAAGTTTTGCTTGCCATACTAACCTTTCGAGATTAGCACTACCCCGACATTACCACTGGTCCTATAATAGACGGCAAAATGGTAACAAGTGAATGCCGGTATCATGACATATCCACATCAGCATAATGCTATTCTACTTTATGCCACACTCTTCTTACGTATCTACGTATTCGGCGATGGTAGCTGCGAGAGAAGATCACGTCATTTCAAGCCCTATACACGGGTGGCATTCTTGAAGGGCTCCGTTTGAAAATCTGTCAGATGACCCAGCGCATATCGTAGGGAGGGATGAAACATTTGCAGGAAACTATCTCCGTAAGTCGGGACTCGCAGAACTCAATTTTCTGATAGGACCGGTTGCTTCCTAAATGCACACAAGAAGAAATCATTGTGGACAACATCTAGGTGCTACTATCAGGTCCATTTTGAGATGAATTATACAACTTACCGTCTGATAGGCGTAAGTATTGCGACGCATATTGTATCGCGTCGATTGCAGCATGGCTGAGTGAGCCGTCTGCATGACAGCGGCCAAGCACACTAGGCAATGTCAGCAATGGGCGTGTTTATTCAGCACTCGCCTAGCGGTGAAGTAATGCACCATCTAGTAAGATGAACGCCGAACGTTTTGTCCAAGGCAAGCAAGTGTTGCTCTGCGCCGCCCCCATCCTATCCCCCTTTCTGCTTTTAGCTCTCTGAGGATGGCAGTTGATGGCTGTCGTCTCGGTCAGAAAACACTATTCGCAAAACACCTGTGCATGTCGAATTCCATTTGCGTAATTACCTTTTTATCGCAGCACTTTTTTCTCCAAAGCAATTAGCACTCAGTGGGTCACCCTACCACATTCCATCTACGATGTTTTCTCCTCTGCATATTTCAAGCGCAAGTCTTCGGAACAACGTTCGCAATCTTCGAAATGAAGCAGAACATGATATTCAAGCGTGCTGCTGTCTTTAATAGGCTTCTCCAATGGCCATGCCCAAACTCACCATCAAATCACATGTTACTTACATATCCAAACTGCAATGACAGAGGCGCGTTGGAGTACAGCAGTAAAGATCTGTGTAATCTTCTCCTTCATTTAGAGTATATGGTTAATAGGTTCACGGCTTCTCAAAACCATGAGGGAACAGGAATGCACCTTCTGATGACGCCTAAGTTTGAAATTGAAGATGCATGACTCTGTGCTACCTCAATGTGAGAGATGCATCATAATGGAGAATGGCACTTCTAGGCGTTCGTTTCAGTGACCAGCAGGTGAGGAGGATAACGCTTGGCATTATTCATCGTTTCTGGAGATGACAGCCTATAATATGAACATTGTTCCATCCTTAGTACGTAGTTTCAAAGCCGCTAACTTCAACGAGTGAATTCCTCGGTCGCAGCGAGGAATACGAGTAACGTGAGGAGCTGTACTATATAAGTGAAAGTGAGCGCGCCGCGCCAGATCACTATAAACGTCACATTGTTGTCGACGATAATGTGGCTGAGACGCTTCAATATATCCATATTGCTGAACAGATCTCTTAACATAACACTGTGATTTTTGCATTGAAGCGGTGCTTACATCGGTGCTTGATTGCAGAATTTTTGCAAAGATGAATTATGCAGCTGCTGTCCAGCCACAAAAGATGAATGATGCAGCTGCTCACGCTTCTCGTCTTTTCTAATGTCCACCTATTCTTAAGCCCAGCTCGTATAGGGCACTCTACAAAGGCACAAAGTATCATCAACGTCTCAAAGCGATTGATAGAGACAGTGCAGCGATCCACGAGAGCGCACACCACATGCGGCTTGCACAAATGTTTTACCCCTTCTGTCAAACCTGCTGTTATGGCCTCGTTCAGAGTGGAGGCTGTCCAACAAATTTGTTTGTAGGAAAACTTTATTTTTAGGATATAGCGTTCTGAGGCTAAGCGTGAGCATAATGATCGCAGCAAAACAACTAGGACTGAAAAGCAAGTACGAGTAAGCGATATCAGATAAAAGGCGTCTAGGTACCCTATGAGAGCAAAAATACGTATCGTCGAGGCAGCGGACGAAACGAACTCCAGGTCGTGTTTATTTGCTAACGTCAGAAATCATGCCATAAAATAATGAAACTATCCAAACGGGCCCATCGATTTACCTGCGCATCTACAAATTTCAAATTTCAGGCACACTTTTGCAACATTCCGTCTATGCTTAAGCGCAGCTCTCACTTATGAGGCCATTTATAAATGGAAGGGAGGAAAAATCTACAGCTGCAATATCCCACAGACACGACGTACGGTGACATTCTGCTACAGGTCGAGAGCAATTGAACACACCTGATATAAGCGACGCATCATAGAACAAGCACGGCATAAGTGAAGTGGGAATGTGTGGCAGTGCAGCTAACATTATTCGCTAGCTAAGCTTGCTCTCAATTGATAAATCAGTTCCATGAATAGAAGCACGGTTTTATATATTGAATGATCCGTTGAATATTTCAGGAGATCGCCAGCTGGCAGTAATCTTCCACGAAATATTCGTTTTTTTTACCCATTTGAAAGGCATGAATAAAAATCGACCAGCTGCAAAATGAATGTAATTATTTGTAACGCCTTGAGACGTCTGTGAACTCTTTTGAAGCCGATAAGTGAACGCGAAAGACAGAACAGATGCACAGATGCATTAACTGCATCGCATTTCATGAACTGGCTTCAATAGCTCTCGATCCGATATCGTTTGAAATAAAAGATAACGGAACGTGAGTACATCAGCTAGGAGCCACTTCCAGCAGCAGGCACTATGGAAACACATTTTTATGCATGCTCTTGCAAACGGATGATTATCAGTTCTCTCAAAGTTGCTGACAACAGCCAGCTACGATGCGGAGTGACATTTTACGTTGTATGCCATGGCGTCAAATTTCGATAAACTACTAACTTCATTCGTTGGCGATTTAAAAATACCGTGCACACCGACGGATCAACCGACAGACAGCAGCAACCATAGACAGAGGAATGAACTAACACTCAGACACGTGAATCGATAGATCAGCGGACAGACAGGCGTATACAAAGTGGAGGGTATGCTTCTCTACAGTCCATTTTCTGGAGTCAGGTATGCCAATGCATTGTAAAGAACACGCCAACTATAGTGTGCTTAGAACTTCCAAAAAGGTTGATCTTGTGAGTGAAAATGTATATTCGCGCATAGTGCTCGCTCTTGTGGCTTCCTCCATTTACCTTCAAATTCTCGTTCGCAAGATCAAAAATTGCGAAGGGGCTCCAACAACACCCGAGATTTTGAACGCTTTTGCTTAGTTGGCCGTGCTAATAATCAATGTGCTAGTAGCTGTGGCGCAACTTGGACGAAATTGTTAAACACAGCAGTTGAGTAATACAGATCCGAGAACTTCCATGGAACCTATCTGGATGGTGAGAAAAGACGTTCAGAATATGTGAATGCATGCAAATTTTCGAGCGCAGTTATGTGTATGCAAATGTGAGTAAGCACACATATTTATATACATATTATAATATAGTGCTCCTCAAGATACATTGATCAGACCACTGGAATATAACCTATGATTTCGTTTTAACTTGTTCCTGACGGGCAATTTCTTCTTTTTTTTGTTCCTGCCTTACTGAGCCATCATCACGTCACTCTGAAAGAAGAAACAGAACAAACACATCGCCTTCACTGCCGTGACATTTCCAAAAAACATGGTCGAATTTAAATCAAGGAAAACAACAAAGAGAGGAATAACTACAGCTTATATAAAAGGAGAGCTTGCATTAAACTCGTCTCACAATTGTCCTATTCAGGATTGCGATAAGCATAAACAAGCCGTCCCTCTTTTATTTTGCGCATACGACCGCATGTCTCAGTGATGAGCATAAAATGTTCCATCTGGCAACTGTTTTTTGAAAAATACTCTTTATAGCGGATTATTGATGCGCGGAAACATGCGCTCGTGAAACTGATTACGAATGCAACACCTCTTTCAGTTAGGTAGCACATCCATAAATATGACTCATCATTGCGCGATTCTCACGTTTCGTCCAGCGCCTCTCCCGTTATTATGTGCACTGCTTCTTGTTTCTCGGTTGTATGACGACCATTTAATTGGCGGGAGTTTGCCCAAGGACGAATAAGAGATATATAGCTATATATATATATATATATATATATATATATATATATATATATATATATATATATATATATATATATATATATATATATGCTGGCTCCGTTGTGATATTTTTATGAGCTTCATCACATGGGTCAACATACCAACGATACGGAGCGTGCCCTTGAAGTTCGTCATTTTTGTCGTAAGCCAAGATTGAATGATGATGCATGATATTTCTCAGGAGGTGCAGATGGAAATCTGCTCATCAGTCTCGCTGTGGAGTAAAGTAAACACCGCAACGATCAGATTATGTTTTGACGCTGTCAATGTTTGATGCCTCCATACAACAAGTGTGCTTGATGACCATCAAATTTTGGAATGCTTAGGAATAGATGAGCGTCAGCAAAAGGTCAATATCACATTGCGTTTCGCAACAAGCTTCTCACACATTATGCGACAGAGTCTTTCACAGGATTTGGAGCCGAATTCAGTTTTAATTCACTGAGCAACCGAGCTCAACCAAAATTTTCTGAGTGAAACCCTCTCTGGGGCATTAGGGTTCCTAACGCAATGAAGGCTGCGAGTGGAAACATTCTTTTTCTACGGAATTGTAAACAGACGGGTAAATGGTGAACAGAATATCTGCGCTTCCTATTTTTCGACGCAATGCATTGCTCTTGTGGCGATTTTTGGTTTTTATTATGCTTAAGCACGCTCAAGTACCCTTCACTTTGAACAAGCTGATGTTATTGCACTGCCGATCCTTATGAAGCATTAATAGTTCGCCCCCACCAATATTATTTTTGGTTCGGATCTCGAAGGACAGTTGTTGCTTCGTAGGATTGTTTTGCAGATACACTGCTATCGCTCTTTGCCCTCCATCTTGTACCATGTAAAGGAGAAGAACGTCCTGAGAGAATCTCTTTCGAATAGATCAAAACAGAAGGGCGCGGAGGAAAAACTGCTGAAATATGATAGAGCACCTCCTTCGAGAATGTTCGACGGACTGTTGAATCATAAATGCAGCTAGGCCTTTACCAGAGGAGATACGGAGAGGTCTTTCCGAATAGAGGCATCAGAGAAAATGGGTAAAATGAGCAGCGCGATTTACTACGGGAAAAAGTTTTCGAGATTCAAGAAGTTGATGTAAATATTAAATTTTCCTCTCCAGTTTTGAGTCATTATGAACTTATCTAGAAGCGTATTTTTCGTAATCCTTCCGGGAACTCTTCGAAAGATATGACATGATGAAGTGCAGTAGCCTCTAAATTTGTAAGCCACATGAAAAGTCTATGCACAAGAACACGAAATTCAATGCTGACAAAACACGAAATTCAATTCATGGGCTGCGATTACAGAATCGCCCAAGAAAGCTCCGTGTTATTCCTGATGAGTAAAAAGCGAGAGGCCTGCTACCGGAGATGACAGTTCGAATGCACTCACAATACTCACTGCCAGACCTTAGACTTTGAACAAATGATAAAGCACACACATGAGCGAGTTGCATTTTGAATTAGCGAATTTTTTTTACTAACCGACGTTTTGCCCCAAACAACATTTTCATGACGCGTTACTGATGCCCCTTATCGCGCAAATATGCGGCAGCAGCACCTCTTCTTCTCATGCTCGCCATCAACCGAATTGAACGGTGCGTACATCCTTGCACGTGGGGAATCCAAACTACCATCAAAAGAGCACTGGAGCTAGAGATGAGACAGGGGAGATGCATCACTCGGCGCCTACCATTCTCCATTGCTTTAACTCGCCCATCTTCATGCTTGCGTATGAAATTGCATAGCCATGTCAGTGCAAGATGCATGCTTTGATTTTTGTCGAGTTAAGACAAGAGTACGCTGGAAGAAAGATAAATATTCCATTGATGTCCCTTTTCAGTAACATGAGATGCCTCCTAGGTTTTGATTATATTTATTCTTCTCCTTTTGGTTTTACCACCTTCCCTCACTTCCTCCTTTCTCCACCTCATCGCCACCGCTCTATCTTCACCTACTATGAGCAGACTGATCGGACAGTCCAAGTTTCAGTTATCATCTTGGGAAATATAGACCTTGCATCTGGTGTTGCGTCTAACTTACGGCTACTTCTGCAATAAAAGTCAACATCCGCAATCTGCTTTAAAAGAATGCTCGAACAGCAAGGGAGTTTGCGTACGATGCGGTCGCTGAAGGCAACTGTGAGGGTGGGATTAAATAGGATCTCAGTGTCCCATACGGATGGGGAAAATGACATGCAGGAACTCTGCCCAAGAACCAACCGACCGCGAATACTCATAGCCGTTTACAACAGATCATTGCGACTTAAAGACACTGCAATTAGAGGGAGCTTGACAATCAATTAATCAAAAGCCAATCCACAGAAACACTCTGACTAATGAGGATCTTGCACAACACTGGAAATGCGGTAACTCAGGATATTTTAGTTCCAGTGATACCTCTTTCTTAGCTCACGCAAAAAAATATTCCACTGAGAACTGCCTGTGGATGTCCAGCAGATGACAGGATAAACTGGCTACTAGTACCACTTCCGATCTTGCTTTCAGAATTCACTGAATTTGTTGGAGCTAAAGGAAAGAAGACTTATGCGGTTTTCAGCAGAGCAGGGGTGATGTAACAGAACCCTCCAAAGGAAGTACTTCTGCTAATTCGTATGTTAGAACCTTCCAAATCGGAGTGCGGTTGATCAGATAGCGGAATAAGTCGGGAAATATCATGGGCATTGATGCGTCTGACCTCCGTGACATGAAGTCTTTTCGTGGCAAATCTGGGTTTCGCTCGTCCATCTGTATGCAAAAAAAGAGCACTACCACTAGAAGACGGAACCCTAGAGTTTTTGCGATAGTATGCATCAGGAGAGTGGAAAGCGTGACGCCCCAGTTATCAATCATGTGCTATCAGCATATGGACGAAACTCTCATCACGGCTGTTTATACAGCTGAAATTATAAAGAAATTTAAAGATCGTTGTTTCACGAATGTATGAAAAATGTATCCCGGAGCGGATACTTTTAACTGCCTCGAAAATGTATTAGAAAGGTGTAGAAAAGGCGAATATGTCTACAAAATTTTGTTAGCAGGTGAGAAAATATTCTAGAACAGGAGAACATCTGAAGACGCCATGAAACAAACGCCAACCTTCGCATGTAAATAGAGCAGGATTGAACTCAATAAGTGCGCAAATTTAACTGAATCTGCCACTCTAACGCCAGAACATCCTAGCTGAGGGCGCACTACGGAAGCAGTAGGAAGTAAACCACATAATCTCAAATGAGAGTAAAGAAGAGGCGCTGGATGTTACGCGACGAAGTGCTGTTGCATTCGGTTCAGGTGACCAAACAGCTTCACAACTTTCCCACAAAGGCAGCAAATACGCTGAATAATTTGAGAAGTTGTATAACCTATTTCTGCCGTCTATGCCAAATCATTTGCAAATTGCGCTAAGAAAGTACTTTCCTAAACAGAGAAGAGAATCGCATTACAACTATCACGAGAAAAAGCGAAACCAAAAATGGTTCCGATGTGGAGGAAGCGGGAACGAGTGAAATGCGGTCAGCAATAAAAAGCGTGCTCTGCAGCGAGAAATCTCCATTGATTCGATGCACCGAATATTTGGGACTATCTCACAAAGCGATGATGGCATCGTATCGTCGTTGTTCAGTGTACGTTTTACGATGTAGCGATCACATCATAGCTTGCCTTGAAACGAAACACATTCGACTTATATATGCTGGTGCTTGAGATTATCGAAGCTGCAAACCGAAAAAAAAGGCCATCCTACTGTGGAGGAAAACAAAAAGTAAACAGTAAACGGGTCGTCGTAAAACCTCACTACCACGTGCTCGTTCATGCAAACGAGCGCCGCAGTCGCTTATAGATTCGATGACTTTTGCGTCCATAACTTGCAGATGCAAATTCACTTGAAGCATACTCTAATGACAGGTGCGTGTGCCTCTCGGGACAAAATAAAAGATGCGCTAACAGGTGAAATGCTCTCGAATATGTGAGCTGAGTTGGCGCCATCAAAACTCGAGCGCGATATTCCCTGAGGCTGAATCCCGTCAACATTAACAATAAGACTTTTTAGCTTGCAGTAACCGCTCGCTTGCATAGCCATTTCACTCCGAACGGTGCAAATAAGGTCTTCAGTAGGAAGCCGACATAAAAATCGCTCTATTTTGCAAACTATCGGAAATTTCCTTTTTAAATTGTTTTACGAGTTTCTCCGATCCACATTCACGTCTTTTCCTAGGGGTACTTTTGATCGGTAGTCTCAGCACAGTAATTAGTGAAGCGAGAGTTACAAGATTTCTTGCATATAGCATATTCTACAAGAAGGATCCATGCATCTTCAGACGGGTTAGTGAACGAGCATCGAAATAACTTGAGGCCGTTTTAATGAAGAAATGTTCTAGACTACACTTCTGCGTTTTTAACTCCACTGCGGTCTCGCCAAGGAGATATTAAGAAACAAACCACAAGAACTGGTACGATATGCCTTTTTGCACACCCTGGTCTGACCAATTCCGAACAATGCGGTTTCGTGCTTCAACCAACAAGACCGATTGAACGGATCTTCCGCAAAAAATCAGTTTTTCCTTTCAGTTTGATCAGTCTGGTATGAAAAAGCGGCTGACAGAAAAAGCATGCAAATATTTTCCCTTATTCAGATACATATGACTTCTTTGGATTTCATGGATCCGCATCGAAAGTGTAGCAATTGCTTATCTAATTGTCGAAACACGAAAATCTGCTATAACTCGAGCTTCAGTGGTTCCCGGCACGAAACAATGGGACAGGCAAACATGCATGTACTTGGAAAACACGTTGCTACAATGTACTTTTTCAAAGGAAATTTTAAAATGACGTGGAAAAGGAATCCTCCATAAAAGGTTTGCACCTGTCACTTTTGTAATCTGTATGTGAGACGCTATTCTGACCACCATTAAACAGCCGATGGATTATGAAATTGATCGGTGACTTGAGCGGAATTCAAAATCGCGTGTCGTGCTAGATATTCGCGTATGCTTCTCAACTTAGCCTCTTCAAGCAAATTTGCATTGATCATGGGTCAGGCAGTTCAGCTGGAGCCGTCAGTGTCAAAGAACTCATATAAGAGGAATTCAAGAATTTGGAGTCCAAATTGTAACAGGCCAAAGCCCCACCCAAACTTGTCTTTTACCTATCCTTTTGCCCACTGTTTTTCTTGCTTCGAGATGAAATTACGTGACGCAGTTTCCCGTTCAAGATAAGGCTTCGAAAGATTATACAAATGAATCTCCTATGGATGCCCAAATGTTGCGCACCAGGAGATCGCCGATACTAGCCGGCAGCTTCTTATGGTTCTTTGAATCGCTTCACCGACAAAGGTTCGGAAAGGTAGGTTGTTTGATGAGATGAGCTCGGAAGCGCTACAAGGTGAGGAGTTTTATCGAGTTCACTTTGCCAGCTTTCTGCACCTCCATTACACCCCATCATGAACGTTATACATGGCCCGTCATGCTAATAATATCTTGCATGCTGGGAAGAATGTTGTCTATGACCGTTTTTAAGCCAAAGAAGATAATTGGCGTTCCTTGCACGACATGTCGACGACGTCAACGGATGTTAACAAGAAGTCAAACACTCCACAGAAACAGCACTATTCTCATCGATAGGTCACTATGCTGCTGCGATATTAACAATTAATGCAATTTCAGCGTGATTCACTAATGAAAAATCTGCAGGCGCACATTCCCCTTGCAGCAGATTATCGTCTGCAATTTCAGAGCGATTTACTTCTTAGAAACCGGTCGTTCCATTAGCAATTCATTGGGCATTCCCACTTTCAAGAGCACCATAAAACAATTTAGCAGACGGTTGTTAAGCACAAAGTACGCCACGAGCAATTCAATTGGGGCAATGGGATCCAAAAAAAATTGAAATATTGCCAATACGACATCGTTTAATCATCCATTCCCAGTGCCCATTCATTGGTGCTATAAGGTTGAGAGAATGAATGTCTTCGCGTTCCAGCAGATGAATCGAAGTATCGCGTGAAGCATATGTTAGGCCATGCATAGAGGGACAGAAATTCCTCCTTTTAATATAAAATAATGCTAGCGTTATTTAGTTTTTGAGAAACGCACTCGATAGCATGCCCCGCTTCGGCCGTACCTAAGTCATTAGGAGCGGTGCGACATAGAGAAACCTGGAAAACTGAATAAAAGCTCGATCCGTTATCATTTTAGCTTGATCGCATACCCTTTATGTGAAGTTCTCTTCTGAAGGAAACGTCAACTTATGCAATGCAGATTTTAATTCGGCGGTTCGCCTTACGCTAAAATTACATGCATCATACGACCACATTTAAAGAAACATGACCAATGCTGCATGAAAATCGAAGCAGCATTCGTCCCCGGCTCAGCTCGCCTAAACCATAAGCAGTTTAATAACTTCCACTACGCCAGTCCCAGCATGATGCGATGAGCAAAGATATGAAAATCTGATAACATTCTGCCGTCGAAAGCATGATGGCCCTCTTTTCTCAGCATCATAATTCGGAAACATTCGCGCAACGCAGTGTCCTCTCCCTCAACTCACTTTACGTCATCACTGCCCCGTTATATGGCGCGCAAAGAGATCAACTTATTTGCTACACAAGTTGGCCCAGATGTGAACGTTTGATTATTCCGAGAAGAAGAGGTAGCTTGCAGATTCCCACAAAGCTCAGCCGGAGCGCAATCTTATATGAGAGGATATTGCTACTTACCGTTCCAGATGTAACAAGAATGGCGTGTGCTAAACTCTCACCGGGCTGCAGTCTATCGAATGAAAATCGACCATTTCTTACGAGGGTTATCGACGGTAACGCTTCCATTTCACGCATTCTTAAAGCTGAAAAGTTGCAGGTCTCGTTTTGGCAGTGCCTCCTTCTGATTCGTACATCCAACTGGGAATGCTGAGAATTCTTTTCAATTCAAGAGAAGATGTTGGAGGGAGCAATCTGCTAGTGCTGATCATTCGGTTTCGCGTCATCACTCGCTTCTACTGCAACGCAGCACACCTCAAATTATTGCGCCACCTTCCTTGAATAGAAGATTTTTCCACACATCCAATTCCTCTAATAAACTGAAGATGGCACAACGTTTGACGAATTTGCCATGACATTTATCATTTCGGCACAATTCGAGCAAAACAATCGCTGTCTCATGTTGCATATAAGAGGATAAAAACTCATTATGAAGGAAATTATAGAAATGCTCAAAAATTTACGTTCTTTCTACGACTCTGTCAATCAGATATGTCCACCAAAAAAAACAAAATTCCTCAGGCATAACCTGTTGAAAAGATGTATGGAGTGGACGAGATTAAACGTGCAAAGGCAATGAACTAATCGAATAGAAAAGGCACGAGGCATTTCTGTTTGTTCCGGAGCAGCCACTCACTTAGAGCTTATTACATTAAAAATTACTCGCAGGCTATTAATTCATTTCAACGGTCATTTCCGCCTCTTAACTCGATCTCGAAAATGCGTCAACCATCGTCACACTGCCAAAAGTTCCCGTTTAACTGGCCGCGTACATGATCTGGATCCTCGAATTTTCCTGTCTTTTCAGACGCCTTAATTCAGTATTTTCCATGCTCGTGACCAATCGAAGTAAACGCTAACTGCATAAATATGCGGATGAGCCAGGTGCATCGAAAGTGAAGGTAATGACGAAGAGAAATGGATAATTTACATACTTACCCCTAAAGGCAAAGGAAGCACGCGATCAACATTTGTGTTCTCGCACGGGAATCTGCCTCACATTGATCAAATTAGGTTATTGAAAAGAAGACAACCATCGTCTGAATGTGAGCACGTTCATTTGCAAATGAAAGTGTAAGCTGTCATATATGCACTTTATGCTGCACTATAATCGAATGCTTGATGCAGCAAACAATCCCACAAAATTTCACACAAACAAATATAAAGGGTTGAGGCAAGAACATATAATCACTTATTGACTGCCGAGACGGTGACCTTAGCACACGAATGCTCAAGCAATAAGCATCATGGAATATTGCAAAAGTCATGTCATGCATGATGCCTGATGGACAGATGGTGCTTCAATTCGCATCTCTTTAGATTTAGATTCCTGTAAGCGCCCCGTGGTTTCCGTCTCCGGTGTCCTTGTAATCCGATCACATTTAGCTTCCAACTATTCGCAGAAAAGCTTTTTTTCCTAATTGGAATCCAGTGTTGTTCCTTAAGAGCACTGTTGGATTCCTTGAAATGATGACAGAGCAAGATGTTCACTATGCGACGTTCTCTCCCTTCTAAGGCTATGATGTATTTCTGGATAGGATTTCTCTTGCCATTAACCTGGACTGCCCTTAAATTCTAAGCGAGAAAAAGCGCCTTAATTTCACTCTGCTGTACTATACGTTGAGCTACGTTCCATGATCACTTCAGTAAGTCAACCACAGATCAGTTCACTATTTGACGGTGAACATTCTCGCAGGCTTGAAAAGCTTCGAATAAATAACGCTTTAATTGCACAGGATACTAAACACATCAGCGGAGTGGTATTGGGCTCACCATGTACGTAAGCCGCGGTGTCCTCTTCATTTGGCCTTTGTCGTGGCTTTATCCAAATTTCTATTCAAAAATACCTCACAGTTTACATATTGTAGTTCAGGTGTGCTTGAAACTGAGAGTACTGACTGCAGCTAAAACTCCTGTAATATATCAGTGCGCATCAGTGTCAAGATCACGGGTCGCAGACTCGGACTCCGATTGATCGCCTTCATATGGCTCAGCTTTTGAAATTTTTACAATCGAACCAATTGAAGAAAATGCCTGCCATTTCGGTGTTTCGTTGCCACCTTCATGCTCATTTTCTATGGCACACTGCACATAACTGCAAAACTTTTCGTACCACTTACATGCATGCGACACCTATTCCATGTAGAACTGTCTGCTTTCCTAAACCGAAGTAGCTGTTACATCCAGTGTCGATATGTGTCCAGCTGATAATGCGCCGATTATTACGTGACATCTCCCTTTTTCTTTCCGCCATCCAACTGCGCACATGCCCACTGCATCACCTGACGCGCATCTAATGGTCGAGAGAAATGAGTTAAAGCGTCATCTCAACAGTGACATTTTCTCAGCCGAAGAAGCTTGAATGGAAGACAACTTTTCCGCAAGTGATCACGCGATTACAACATTTAAACCAGAACGGACGCTACCTCCACGCCGTCCCCTCACATGCTGCAATTTCCGTTAGTTTAGCAAAGCGAATGCCTATATGTCGTGCTCCCTATATTTCCCTTTCAGCACTTTATATCCTTCCTTTTTTGGTAATAATGAGAGCACAATCTCAGTTATACAAAGGACTTCCCGAGCTTCTGAAGCAGATACTCATCTGCTGTGTTCCAGTGGAACGATAACGAGTATATCAGGTGATCCCACAACAAGAGAATGCGACCAATGTCTTTTTAGGTCTTCCTCACAATAAAGGAAACGTTCAGGACGTGCTTTTCTCTAATATAAGAAGAATTCTCACCTAGAACGCCATAAATTCATAAAAACTTGAAGAGAAGCACTTAAACACGCGTTGGTTACGCTAAGTTGAAGGATTCAGCTTTGTTCAAAAAAGTCATAATTTGGACCGTCCAAGAGACGATACTCTTGAATTAAAGACGCATGACTTCATCTCTTATAATTTCAAAGATGACAGCGGTTTTTCATCAGTTTTCTCTCAGAACTAATGAACATTCGATAATGTGGACTTTGGTGCCCTATTCGTCAGGAATATCAAGACCAAATTGATCGAACCGATTTCCTCGACTCCCAGTGCAAAACCTCTTTTCATTAAGCCCTTCGAGTACGGTCGACATCCTTTCGAGGCTAATGTTTGATCGACGCATTTCATACTGCTCAGCACTCTCTTTATGAAAAACTGCTATAACCAGTAATTTGCTGAAAGAAAAGCGCACAGCAACGAGTCTCTCGGATACGTAGTTCTCCGATGAAATAGCCAGCTATTGTAATAACGTACCTAAATATTCGTTGCTACTAGCATCAGAATAGGCATGACTTGTAGCGATGAAAGTATGAAAGTGCAATGAAGGTGACGACTGAGCAATACTTTTGCTGATGAACAGGTGCGCAAAATTTAGACGCAATAGGCGTTATCATCAAGGAATTGAAGCTACTGTACTGACCGATATATTGAAATTAAGCATAGTGAAGGGAAACAGAAAATGCATCCTGCAAAGTGAAAAGGGCGAAAATTAGCAGTTCCATGTTGCAAAATTACTTTCCAAGCGATTGGTGCTTCCTGTTCATCGCTGCCAACAGAAGCCATGAAGACTTGTCAAAAGCTCCAAAAAAAAGCATACATCTCCATAACGAGTGAGACGGCGTGACCATGTGGCCAACATTTTTGAGAGGTTACGATTCGAACCTTCCGAAAATATTTCGCTTATTCCTAAGTTTATCCAACGCTAACACAGGTGCTGCGATTGTCAAAACGTTCCATATGCGGTGTCAATGCTTCAAAAGTTTTCTGTCGTTCAGGTGAATTCTTTCGGGCTTGCCTTGATAGCAGCATAGAAGCAGCATGAAATAAACTCTGCTACTCACACCACCTGCTTCAATTATTGATTCTCTTTTCATTCATCGTCCTCTTTATTAGTGGAAATTGTCAGTGCAATAAATCTGAAGAGTATTTCGGACATATTATCCCTTTGTTGCTGCGAAATTACTCTTTCAAAGTGAGTCTATCGCGAGCAAAATCACTCTAAAGTTGCAAATAAATTTAAGAGCATATCTTTGCAGGTTAATTCTAAAAGGAAATAATATGGACGAACTCAGGGCCGCTCGCCTGAGTGGCATCAATTATTACTAAACTTCAAGCGCTGCATCCATTGCACGATTCGCTTGTGAAGTTGAGCAGATTGTTATCCATGTTGCCATAATGAAAGTGCGATGCATATAATTGCCACCCTTTTGGAATGTGTTGGTCACAGAGTTGGCAATTTCGTCGACGGTTCTGAGGATCACTTTCGCACAAACGTATGGTTATAGAAGCCGCTGTATTTCCGGCGCACGCATCTCGCCCAGCTCACAGTTTGTGTTTTACTAAATGAGGCAGCACAAAAGGGGTGAGGTCTTTGTGATTTGCACATCATGCTTACTGCCGACCGCGGAGGCGTGTTATGTTTCAAGACCATCATAATTCCTTCTCCATCATATTGCCCTCAGCCTGATCTCGCCTGCGCTGCACTTGTATTAAGCCTTATTTCGTGTCTCAATATATACGTATATTATGCAACATTCTTTCCACAGGAGCCTGCCGTACTGTAGCGTATTACGTAATGTTATGACGCCATGCAGGATACCGCTAATTGGCTAAGATTGAAAACGTGGAGAACCTGTGAGTAGAGGTGGCTTGATTAAAGAGACTCCTCTAACAAATCCAATTTCGGGTGCGTGCTGCCGTTTATGACGGTATCGACTTCTCAAAAAGGCATTCCTTAGTGCTTTATCGTCTGAAACGGTACGTGGCAGACCGGTGGCAGTGAGCTAATAGATGCAGTAATGTTCGGCTGAGGTTTTCGTTCGTTGACGCTTCAGCTTAACCTAAAAACTATTTTTTTTAGTGCGCACACTTAAAAGGCAACTTTAGCGCACACTTCCGCATCAGTGATGACAGGTGCATCAAGCGTTCCGAAAAGTTAGCGCTTGCAGGCAGGTGTTTTTTCCATTCCGAAAGCCTCAGCGATGAAAACGAACAAAACTGACGACGACAGTTCATTAAATTACCAGACTAGCGAAATTGCACAAACTCTGTAAGGCGCGAGTTGCTCAAGTATACTTGTCTTCCAGAGACACGCATGTTTTAATATATCTAGCCGGTATCTTATAACGACCCCTACCTTTTGTGGTCCTTCGTGGAAGCTCGTCAAGCAATCCGCTTCAACAGTCATAAGATCGTTGCAAATTTTATGGCAGAAATGACGGTGGAATGGTGCATTCTCTAGTAGGCAATAAATGATAGCACTCACCATAGAGAAATAGCATTCCGAATGGCTGAATTAGGACCTAAATATTGCGTATCATTCTGATTGCTTGCTATCGATCTTTTTTCATTTGTGCGCTTATGAAATAAAAATAGTGCAGAATGAGCACGCATGCTAACCAGCTGCTCTCTTCAGTTAGACTAAAAAATAAGCTCACAGTGTACTATCTGTATGAGTAAGCATCCACGTCGCAGGGCGACTACACCGACAGTCATATCAATGATCAAAGTTTGGATCCTTTGGGCGATGACTCACTTCTCCTTGTAAAAATTAGAAGGAACCTAACTATGCATCTAAACTGTGCAGCGAACCATTAATTGCAAAGAACGATTAATTGCAAGGAGAAACAAAGGTTTTGCATTGTATTCACCACAGTTCAACGCCACTTGCAAGAAATCGCCTCTGCATACAATCACTGTTGTGAAGGCGCATCTAGCTCATTTGATAAGTGAAGGTTAGTTCTCGGTGCTTAAATGCAGATTAAATGAAAATTCCCCCGGTTTATTAATGACGCTTCAGCGAATAAACGTCGATGTTTATGAACTGAAAAAATATCACGCAAACATTGCGTGATGTTTTATGCAATGCTGCGTCCCATCAACAGCTTCAGTCTTTTGAAGCGCTCTTAAATGGAACAGGGTAGAACACAGGGGACCAATATGGCGACTGAGAGTGACTATCAGCATTTCTCTGACCACGTAGTAGTCCTCTCTTCACCGTACACAAACATGCTGGACAAAGCAAATCCAGGCGAAAACCGTGTTATTGCCTCTATGCGTACACCGAAATTCCCTTGTGAAAAGAACCGTTGTTTTTCGTTTCTTGTCTTTCCGGCCGGAAAATATTTTATAAACATTGTACTCGATAACTTCGGCTCAATCCGCCACTGCTATAGAGCAGATCAACATTTTGCTAAAATTATAAGCAACAGAGAGGAGGATGGAAGCAGTTGGCCGGAATGATTTCTATAACGTATAATCTCATTGCTAGCGATTATATATTCTCCAGTAAATTCTAGCGTTATCTAAAAGAACGGCTGTTTGATTTGCCATTGCAGACATTCAATCTTCACCCAGCATAAAACTATCCGAGAACAGGGAAGCAATATAGTAAAGCATGTGGGAAAACAACTAAGTACCTGACTTTCAATGTGGCAGCAATCGCCAGATGAGCAATACGCCAACTGGACTATTGGCGTGAATCACAATTTGATCGTCAGAGTTGAATACACGTGACGGGGAAGAAGGGCTCGTATAACGGCTTAGGACAACACTAGAAAATGTGTTATAATTGGCGGTGGAAAGACGTTTTCACTGCGATTGGCATGCGGAGTGAGAATATTTCGTCAGCAATGCCTAAGCACTGCCCACAAGTCTGCTGGCATTACTTTTGGTGAGCGGGATCCGCTCTTTATACTACCAGTGCCCTAAGGTGTCGTAGGCTTTATTGCAGTGCTGAAGATTTTTTTCCTTGAGTTCATGCTTTTATGCAAGCAGTCCTCTAGGGCATCCTAGATTTTATTCCAGCGCTCTAAATTTCTTCTCTTAACTTCCTCAATTTAGCCAAAGCGGCAGATTGCAGAAGTGGTAATAGTATTCGCATACTATGAGGCCGATCCCGTTCGTCACGAATATGCCCGCACTGAAACCACCGCAGGTGCCATGACATAGACTTTCGCACCCCAGCCCACCTGAGTGGTGAGTTTCCTGGGTTAACGAATTGTGTGATCATTGAATACCGTCATGCTTTAATTTTTAAGACGAGTGATTTGCGTTCTTCGTAAAGGATTCGACTCCTCCTATGCTCACTAACGCAAATGGAAACTTGAGTGATGTGAAACGAGTGCAAATTTTCGGTAATGCAACAGTCCATAAACGCAAAACGACGCACGACAGCTGAAAAACCGAATTGTCGTTGAAAATCCCATATGGGTAATGCAACAGCACATGTTATGCTTATGAAATTTTCAAATCTAGCCTCAATGGTGCTCGAGTTGCTAATGCTGCATGCAGATGCGTATGCTAGCAAATGAAATGCCTCTTACCAATAAGCTCTCTCCGAATGCAAAATTGCAAAGGCGCTCAAAGTTGTCAGCTCGGAAACACTGCCAGCATGCAGCTGCACCTTCAGTATTCTTTTGGCGAACAGTTTGTGAGAATTTACACAACTCTCACCATTCTTTTCTACGACAGACGTGGCGTCAGTCAAAACCATTTCAATGGTGGCCACAAAATTGATCTGCAGTAATGTTTCAAATCAGCGCTTGTTTTGCTAAGACGTCCTTAAATCCTCGTTGCTCAGTTTGAAATTTTGGCAGCGATGTGAGCCAAAGAAGCGACAATGATTCGAGAATTATAAAACGAGATGACTGCGAAAGAAGTTGCACATAATTGTGTTGGCAACACGGGTAGGAAACCTATTGTGCCAAATGTATCGAATGGATGGCCTATAGGCCGCTGCAAACGATGTTAATATTTGCTGCCTGGAGCTTTCTCTATTCCTTGAAGATGCGTCTGGTTAAATTCTAAGATTGCTTTTTTTATGAAACAGTTATGCTGACGAAGTATGAATAGAGCAGCGCACGATAAGTTCAAAGATAAGAAAAAAATACTCTCTTCGTGATTTAAGCACGACAGGAAAACGATCGCAACAACGATTTTCTGCGATAGGCTCGCCCAAACCCTCTCCCCTCCCCCTTCCACCGACAAAGGTTTGCTCAAGTGAGGGAAACTGCACTCGCAACACTGTGCACTAGAAAGACATTATTATAAAAGGACGAATCGATGCCATCCAAATGCTCACTTTCTTAATTTCTCATAAACAGCTTTTGCAATTCCACTTATTCCACTAGCAGCACTGAGTTTAACTTGCATTGGCAAATTCATGTTCCCTTTCAATGAAGAACCTCGACGATCCTCATGAAGCTGTGGTAAAGTGAAAGAGTGCGCCATACATGAGCAAGCAATGGAGGAGCCCCTACTCGCTGCAGCAGAAGAATGTATAGTGATTGTTGGGCGAGTGCGCACTCAGCGTTAATGAAAAAGCACATAAGGCAATGCAACACAAAGCACACAGAATTCATTCATTTTTTCGCTGATCGCATTCATTCCATCCTAATGGAAAGTCATTTTGCGAATGCCAAAATTGCCTTTAGTATCTGAATAACGAAAAATAATGCTTCGATAAAAACTCCACCTTACATATGTTATTATGAGTTGACAGCGCATTGACGAAATTCACTCTTCTCTTAATTAGCAACTGCTGTGAAAGAATCTTGATGAATGGATGAAGCGCAGCACCATTGATCCGTCACGACTTTCGATGCAATTTGCAGCTAATACCTTCACAGAAAGGTTAACATTTTTCATCTTCGAGTCCAAAATCTGGAGATTCCTCAGACGGTCGACGGCAACGAATGGTGAGCTGAGAAAAGCACCTCTCAGAGAGCTACCAAAATTTGCTAGTGCTTAGAAAGTTTAAGAGTGCCACTTCGTGAGCAATTTACTCAGTTCTACCGCTACTTGGAATCGGGTTGTAGTGATGTAAAAGCAATTAGCGATGCAGTGAGGCAGTCTCTGAAAAATAATAGGCGACTGATTAAGGCTGGAGTTACAGGAAACTGTTGAAGCGTCGTTACGATTTCGCAGGTCGGAAGTAAGATTCCGTCGCATTAAACAGCAGTTGTTCGAGGCAGAAGATCAACCATGCTGCGACAAATGCTTGTACATACACAGGGAATTTTGCACATGCATGCTATGAGAAGTGCTATGAAAACAGCCGAAGACATTCTTGATGAATGCTTGCATGGCCATAAGGAGCTGGCGAAAAAAGATAATCATTTTGGGGAAACAATTACGTCAATAATTCTGGCGCAAATACTGCGACGCCCGGATGCTCTCTTTTACGCAAGCATACAAAAAGCAGGGTGTTTTTTTACAAAGGATGATTAAATAAACTTTGACCATGTGTGCGTAGCACCTTTTTCGTTCATTTTTAAACCTCAACAAAGAATGCCACTATTTTCGATTCGTTTTCTTGATTCTGAAATATTGTAAAAACAAGCATGAATTATTCATATGTGGGACGCGCTCATTGCCTTTCATTCCTTTAGATCAGAATTAGGAAAATCTGAAAGCCGTCCTTATTGTACTCCAATGTAACATGACGCCCTGTATGTTCAACTGCTCCAATAATAAATAACCAACGATCTTTCTCCTCAGAGTGTATAGTGGCAAGGTCGCACCTGAGTGCCGGTACATCTGTCTGTCACGTTACTCGGCCTTGTGACTATGAGGCACTTCCGAATTGCAAAAGCTGAAATTTGTGGTTATATTTCGCATCTCAAGCAGCTTCTGAAATCCTTTGCGGCTTCATATCTAACCTCCAAGGACTTCCCACACTGCTAAAAAGTGCTGTAAAATTCGAAATCGTGATATGCCACCGTTTGGTTGCTGTATGAACGCAGAACTCTTAGCCGGTGATTCGTACTGCCCGCGTGTGATTACAGCGATGCAGCGCAGGTACTGCGGAGTTCTTCCTTTTGCGAAATGAACTTATTATTGGTTATTTGGTTCGATTCAGAAGAAGTTCGAAACTCTGGAGGAGGACCTTTTGCAGTTGCGCTGCCGATGGCAGCCGTCTTCTTGAAATGTAAGGAAATGACAAAACATGCTGAACAGTACATTCATCTTTCAAGCAGAGGACAACCTAGCACAATTTTTTTAATGCCTTTTTGTACGTGGTCAGGCAATTGCAAAAAATGTTCGAGCAGCTGCAAAAAGCATTTTCATTTGCATATATTTGAGCAGATTCGAAGTTCGCTGTTGTGAATCATTTCGTAGTCTATGGATCCAGCTAAGTTCCCCAATAATAGGTCATCATGGGGTGCAGAAAGAACACCAACTTTCCCGACTCTTACTTGATGATTTCGAAGTTGAAAATATGACTGGGAAAAGTGGGAGGCAGATGCGTACGGTCAAGTATACTCTCAAAAGTACAATCGAGCACATGGTTCTTCTACGGTGCAACGCATTCTAAACAGAAAATGCAAGGGTGCTGGATTTATGGTTTGGCCCTCAGTTTGTCTCTGAAGGATCCGCAAATTCCTTTCCTCGGGAAGCTGCATCAGTTTATGCGTAATCTGAATAAAACATAAGGGGCTCAGCAGTAATGGAAACTGCGGAGGGGTTAACACGACGGAAGTGGGACATCAATCCGACGCAACCTTGGCACCAGTAGTGTCACTTTCACGTCAACCAGCACCACTTCGCGGTTCAATACCTGTCGCGAAGACACGCGAGTGAGTTATGCAGCTGCTAGAAGCATGTTAAGTCTATTTGACAAATTGAAATGCGTCTCAAGTCAGCAACTCACGAAACTGTCTATCTGACGCCTTGCCGCAGCGATTATATCGTTCCACATAAGTAGCGTTGCGGTTCGCGTGGAGGCGCAAACGTCTTGCGCTTTGTCAGCATTTTTTCATCTTTATTGTTTTATTGTTGGATTTCCTCTCTCAACTTGCTCATCTTGTTGGTTTTCGATATATTGACTCTTGGTGATCTCCTCATTATATATTTCATTATATATTTGCATCTCGTTAGATAATGTTTCAATAAAAAGCCACCTCGGCTATCTTAGGTCATGTGTTATAATGTTTTTATATTCGTCTTTTAGTTACATCGCGTTTTAGTGTTGTTTGAGAGTATATTAAAGGTTTAATTACCCAAGTTTGAGGTGTCGGTCGATCGCAGAGCTGAGAAGTGTCCCCCAAACCTTGTGAACAAACTTGGGACGAACCAACAAGGAGGTTGGTGCAGATTGGTTGAGAAAAGGAGAGGCGCAATTAGACGAGCCCTCTTCAAATTAGGTCGGTTTACCTTTATATCACGTTGAGTGCTAACAATCTCCAGAGTTTCGAGTCCAGCAGAGAAGTGACAAACATAAAGAAAATATTATCGACGACGCTAGAAAACGAAACTGCGGTAAACATCGGTACACCTTGCTTGCTAGGCAGTGGTGATTGATATGCTTCGGGTAACTTGGTGGTCGGCACAAGCGTAATCATCCGACACCTCGTTTCCCGTAAAATAAGTGTAGTGAACTGCGATAATTGTTGCAGAAACTTCACTTGTAAAGCTGCGCATAGCGCCTATAATGTATCTTATCAGTCACATCACATAAATTTGCCCTACTTTTCGTCGTTTCCTTAGTATTTCGACATGTCTGTATTGCTTGCAAGTTTTATTCCACGTGCATCGTGTCGTGACTCTCAACTCTATTATTCTTTGTTATAAGAAACCAGCGATCTTGCTATTTTCTTTTCTGTCGTCTGCGTACGACCCACATAATCGTTTTGTTCAGGACGTTCACGACATCGTTTTGTTGACGACATCATCGTTTTGTTCACCCCTGCTGTCCGAATCGACGCTCGACGTGGTCACGACGCTCGCAAATAGCTAGACACATAGGTCTGCTCTAAGCAAATATGTTATTCTCCTATACGCACCGACCTCGAGGCATTTGTAGGAACTTTGCTTTCGTTGTCGAAGCAATCTTCGATGCACAATTTCATGAAAGTCGCAAAGTCAAAGAATGTGATAAGACCTCGAATACTCTCGCAACACACTTCAACAACCACTAACCAACAACATCCACATCAAGATAACCAGCAACTTTGCATTGGAAAGGCGGACCGAAACACACTATAAAAGCCACGCCACCGTTCACTCGGGGCGAGGAGAATATTAATTAGGCGACGCTCTTCGTGCAACGTCCACTCTCGTGCGGCTACAACACTTGTGATCATCACTTCTCTGCTGTGCAAGAAAGCAGTTGATCTACAAATCATTAATCAGCCCTCATAAAACTTCACGCAAAGTAATTTTAATGAAGTCAGAAGCTCGAAATTGTAGAACTGCGTTGAAGAGCCAGAGATATTGCTGTTTAATTGTAAGGCTGCGCCAATCTAAGTTCAGAGTGCGTGTGATGACTGAGCTTAACGTACTGTCACCGAACATCCTTAGATTTATGAAGCACTTCGCTTTTTTCACGTTAGTTTCCGATCAGACTAGAGAAAATCACAAGCTCGTAAAGACACAGGAAATTCAGGTCAAGAGTGATCTGGTCCTACAGAATTGAAAAGTAGCACGCTAGATCAGTTACCAAAGTAAAATCAAAGCGAAAAGCACTGCACCAAAATTGACAGAAATTCGGAAATCCTGAAACACAAGGTCGTGTAGATTAACCATTCACTCTTTGCAGCAACTTATAATAGGCAGCGGATATGAAAAAATAAATGAGCCTGACGCTTTGGCGCTTCCAGCCATGAAGAGTTGCAGTGGCAAACTCATCGAATCACTTTACTTGAAGAAGCAAAATCAGGTGAAAGTAATCACATTTGATGAGGGTGATGGCAGTCTGCTGGTTCCACTTTTGATTTCATGTCCTACGTTCTAATCGAAAATATAAATGACGTGAAGGAGCCCTGTAAACTAACGTTATCTGCAACATTCCTGCTGAATGGTTTACGAGCAGAATTAAAGGGTGAATTAGTATCTTATTGTATAGTATATGTGCATTGTTCCAAGAAGATTTGCTAGACCCACTAACATAATGTGCTCAGGTACAACGGCTTTTTTTACGGTTTTCCTTATCGTACTGCATAACAACACACCCGATGAAAAAGAAAGAACCACGGTTGAAGGCAGAATTATGATTGATTAGGATGGTGTGACTTAGATAGTAGCCTTCGTTTGCTTCTGGACTCTTCCGGTGATGGTGGTCATCACCATTTTATGACCGTCATCAACGGAAGAGAGTGGCTTCAGAGATGAAGCATTATTCGTTCAGCCACATGAGCGAGAATGTTTTCGAATAAGTGATCATCCAATTCTCACATTAGACTTCATCTTTGACAAAGAACTTTGATTCATGAAGGTGTGCTTTCATTTTTGTTTATATTATGTGTCAAAAAACGGTTTGTGCGCAGCAAAAACGAAACGGTTGTTGTTCAAAAGCATTTGTTTGTGCCCATATTTCTGCAGGATTTTGCAATGAAACCCCAGAAAACTTTATCGCACGTTCACTGGATGATTCAAATGTTGCAACCTTTCAAAAATGTTCCAAAATTTGGTTTTATTACAAAGGTAAGAGCATGCGATACTGAACAGATAGATCACAGTACCAAGGGAACTAGCAGAATATGTGCTTTGGCGATTCCACTCATCAAACCATTCACTTTCAAACACTGCCGGCAAGAAATGAGAAAATGCCAATGTCGCATTCACGTGTTGACTACTGTTATCCGTGAAAGCAGTGCATGTTGCAAACGGCGTTTGGAGCGCACTATGCCTAGATCGTATTTATGGGTTTGCATATGTGTGTATTTATGTGTGTAATTTCGGTCCGGTAGCTTCAGTTCACGAAATGCTGGTGTCATAACAATGAGCCAGTTGCTGATGGATCGTGAATTCAGACACCAGCCTCAGGCACATTCCTCAAATCCTAGAGGGACTAAGTGCTAAGTGCTCACATTACACTCCAGCGTGACCAAAAACTCGCATGCGTTTGACGATTTTTCCGGCTGAATTCACGCTCCTCAGTTTCCGGGCATGAGTAAACTCACCATTCTGGATACTTCCACGAGAGATAGTTGCCGGTTGTTGTTGCACACAACTTCATCATTTCCAGAGGTCGGCTATGCATGCTTTGATGGCCAGAAATGAAGGTGCTCACATGATGTCACCGCTCTGGCACGCTGTTCTGCTTTTCGCATTCTGCTTGGCGCAAGGAGGAAAAAAAAAGGTGAAAGGCATCGCTCCTTTATAACGGTATTCTCAAATGCACATTGCTGAGTTCGCCGTTTGCATGATAATTTAAGGAATATTGATGGTCTCAGTTATGCTGCCGGTCGTACTCAAAAGGACTTCGTCATTCCAGCTTCGGCTGCTATCGAAATGAAACTGTGGCATAGATAGCGGGAGGAGTATACAGAAACAAGTATATAACGGCACATATTGCCGCTCTAATGCGTTTTCAATCTCACATTTGCAAACGCAGAAAATTGAAATGCGAACATCTAATCAAACTTGCATCTGTTTGAGCGAAAATTGCATATGCTACGAAGTATTTTCTTAATGACGTTGAGATAGTCGACTTGAGCGCACTGATTAGAGCATTGCTTTGCCATCTGGCGCAGAATGGTATGACTGTTTTTGTGTACTCACGCAAACTAATTATGTCGATATCAGACAGCAATATGGCATCAAACTGATAACGGTGCTAATACTTTGAATACAGCATTAAAGTTGATATTGCTGTCGTTCCCATATTAGCCTATGCTTCGGCGTACTTATGCTCGCTGGCTTGATTACAGGACCTTTTTTTGATAGAAGCAATGCCCCACTTGTCGAATCTAGGATGTTTGTTTTGAGAACCTAAGGATGAATGCGAGGTTAGTAATGGCCTGCTTCGCATAACTGTTTTACAAATCCTCATCACCTGTGATATACGCACATACAGATCATGAGGGCTGAGAAAAGAAGCGCCCATAAAGTCTTTGCATACGTTGCGTGCATCATCGACTTTGCCCATCTGCTAAAACGTGCTAGGTATCTCTAATCTTTTTCGCAGTAATGATTACATTGTTTTGTTAGCGTCTTTGGCGCAAAGACCTGGAGCATTTAAACAAAATGATGGCGAATCATAGCACTTGTTTATTCTTCTAACAGAATAATTGTTTTGCTTACTTGATGTGTTAAAGGAGGACATTATTGAAAATTCTTTTCACATTTAACCGCTGGCCTCTGAGAAATGAACTCAAATGCTTGGACAAATGCAAGAGGATTCATTCGTGTGAGGCATCAAAACAGAGCGAAAGTCGAGGCAAAACAACGGATAACACACAGTTGCATGGCGGAGTTTTAAAAAGTCGACGCAAAGGTCATCATGGAGTGCTCTGGATGTTAATGAAGTGATCTGGCGATCGGCGAAAGGAATTTAGCATCAGGCGGCTTATCACTTTATTTTCTCAGCACACGCCGAAGGGGCCGAAGACTGCAGATAACGTGATAGAATGTGTGGATGTAGGGTGGCAGTGAAGTGTCCTTTTGTATCGCTCGTGATGTTTTTAACAAACTATGAGTTTGAGGCTATTCCATAATTCACCTTTTTTGATAAAGGATGGGGAAATCAATTTATACAAGTTGGCGATGCAATCGCTGAATATGATATAGGTGCAGTGACAGAAATGTGCTCCACATTAACAATCTCAGTGACTGTTCAGTCATTATGATCGTCAAGCATTGTTGTCTTCAACCTTAACTGGTCATAATTTTCGTTCCATTCTCGCTTATCTTTTTAACTGAGGCGCATCTGCCTAATTTTTCAAGTTTCTATAAAGAAGAAAAAAACAAATGTATGTGTAGACTTTTATTAAAATTTATACTTTTATAGAGGAAAAACAAATCTGTAAGCAGTCTGTTATAACGTGCTTAAAATTTTTATAAGGTGAAACAAATGATTAGATAGGTTTCATTGGGCATTATAATCTTGTAAAGGAAAAACAGATGTACAGGTACACTTTCAAAAATACTCAAAATCTCTTTAGTAGAGAAAACAAATGCAAAGGATACTTGAATCATTTTTAGTTGTATTTGTTTAAGCAAAGAGTGAATAAAGCAGAATACAGTTTGGAATTATCCATAAATGAATAAAAGTGAAGGTCTTTAAAAAAATTATCATGGCTCTGCTGCACTTTGTATTTCCTCCTTTCCTTCCGCCTGCAATTGCCGAGGGTTTTTGCTTGTCCACGATGTCATGTTGTCAATTACGTTGGTGTCGATCTTTCTGTTTCGTTGCGCTTGCAGATGATTGCATATTCCTCATATTGGAGTTCCTGCGCATTAGAGTGTTTCTTCTCTCAATTCTGAACACCTTACAATGACAGTGTTTTGCCTCCATGTCCAACTTCATCATCTTCATTGTTGTTTTCGTGCGTCTTTCACAATTGCTTCTTCTTCTTCTTCTTCTGCATGTTTTTTCCTGAACAATGGTGAGATATTTAAGGTCTTCCGCAGCTTGCTCAGTAAAAAAATGTCTACACATGTACCGTTTGCCACGCCATTGTGGCCATTTCCTCACCAATTCAGTCCTGAGGTGATCTGCTATCTGAACAGTGTCCCTGTGAATGAACCTCCATATACTGTTCCTAAAATTTTCAGCTCAACAGCACAGATGCGCTCCATAATATTGCTCTGTATCGCTGCTGTTGCGTCTGCTGCGATTCACCATCGTAATCCGCTCATGCCGCTCTCATTTTTTGGTCGTCCAACAGGAGGCTTCTTACATGCAGGTTTTTCCGTGCTATATGACTAGATCGACGTGAAGGAAATCGCAAGGGCATATGAGATTTATTCGCGCACCGCTGCGCTCATGAAGACATTTGTATGGCCAAGCTCACACAGAGGTGCTGAAAACTATAGTCCTTGTTGGCCGACGTTTTACTACTGCTTCCGTAGTTTGATAAAGCCCTCGCAGCTGAGACTTTCGTTGTATTCCAGGAGATGAGGTTTTATTTGTCAACCTGAATATTCTAGACTGAACTATTATTGGTTATGGTGTAATGCAATACACTGCCAGTAGGTATTCTTAGCACGTACGAAAAACTGAGTGAGTTGAAGAAAAACAACTCAAGAGAAACTGAGGGAGTGCAACGAACTTTTTCAGGGGGGTCTAAACAACAGGGACGCACATGCGTCCGTATCATCAGATCAGTTCGCAGCGACAATCGAGACTTTTTATGTTACACAGCCGATTGACCACTCAAACCCACCACTGGGTACGTGGCAGCAGGTAAGTTTCAACGCTTACCGTTCTCTGCACTGATAATCTCAGCTCTGAGTTCATATGAATAGATAATGATGATTCTTTCTCAAGCAAAGTGACCATTAATACCTGAAGTCGAAAAACTGTTTGAATTGCAGGTATCCTCTTCTCTTAGAAGACTTCTTGAAGTAAAAATAACCTCATTTTGCGCTACCTAACTGCCCCAACAAACATGGTAAATAAACAGCAGGAGATTGAAGTGATCAGACAAAGGGATCTTGCCATGACAAAGGAAAATCATTCAAACATTTCACTGCTTGTAGAAGTACAACCACTTCCTATGTCTTCTCCTGCCTCTGAATGTTTAGCCAACAATTACTAGAACTGTAACTCACACACTGGATGCTTCTTGCCAGTCAGTAGGCAGTGAGAAGCCAAACTGGTAATCTAGTTCCGGCCTTGTATCATTTCAGAGGGTACAGTACAATCCGCGGTTCTATCGAAACGAGTCGATTATATTCTTGTTGATTGGCGGAGAGTCGCCAGCAGCTGAGAAATGGGTTGCACAGCCTAACATCACGTACCTCAGATGGGCCGAGAAATATGGCGCGGCTGTATTTCAATTAGAACACAGGTTTTTCGGCAAAAGTCGGCCATATAAGTAAGTTCTTCAACCTTCTCAATCGCTGTGTTTCTTCAAATTATTTTCTTCGAATTTCTTGCGTGAGCGTTTTTTTCAGTTCCTATGTAATATCTATGACATAGTAGACAGCATTTCCGATTTACTTTGCAAATTAGTGGTTAGTTTTCCTATTTCTTTCATCGGTTTATAAAGCAGCCGTTCGCTCGACTAGTCCAAATTATTTTCGGCGCAACGTGGAGAGTGCTGCTCAAGTCGTATGCATTTTAGAACATTTAGGTGATTCAAAAATGTCGGAACTATCGGTGATCAGCCCTTGCCAAACGGATTGCTTGTTCTGTGCTGGCGCGAAAACCTCAGCTCCTCTACTGGATGCATTTCTTTTACCTATGTTGCCTATTAACTAGAAGCGTATTTGCCTAGTGAGCACTTTGAACCATGACGCATAACAGCGGTAATAAGCACTGAAAACTACCATTCTGGCAATCTGAACGTTAGATTCACGAAAAATTACGACAGTGTTTCAGTGATTTAAAGACGTCGTCGTTAAAATATTGCACTGTCGACCAGGCTTTGGAAGATTTGGCTAGCTTTATCAGGCAGATGAACGCGAAGTATGGTTACGTCAATCCGAGATGGGTGACTTTTGGTGGATCGTATCCAGGCAAGTGAAATGGACGTCAGCACAAAATCACAATTTTTTCTGCTCGATACGGTGGAGGATTCAGTAAACAAGTATTATGTCAAGTTGATCCGAGGCAAACCCCATTCGCTCATTTGATCTTCAATCTTCCTTCCAGGTTTCGCAGCATTGAAAAGAACATTTCACTAACTGTGGTCAAAAATGGATCCTCGTTTGAGAATGCTATTGAATTAAGATATTGAAGTGAGTTCATCACTTTTATTTGTACCGGTTTATTGAGGGATAATTTTTTCGTCATGGTGCTCGAAAAATTTTCCACCGTTTGGTTAACAGAATTAATTGAACGGGAACTATAGGTAAAGATGTATGCGAACATGATGCAAAACTGAATCGCAGCGCCGTTATTGCTATTCTTATGAGGATTGCTATTTTGCACAAGAGTTCGTGCCTTTATTCGATGCATGAACGCCTAGAGCTAACTGGATGCGGGAAAACAAAGTAGCTTTGTGTATCTTTGTATTATGAATGTTCGTAAAGGGAGCAAGTGACGTGAGGGAAACTCACTGATTTTACGTACAGTGGACTTTGACATTCCAGATTGTTAGTAGAGAAAATTGTTCTCAGCTTAAGTACTTCGCAGTACCTCAACCAATTGCTCTCTGTTTGAGTAGTATCCGTTGCGCGGCTTAATCAGTCTCACTTTCTTCGAATAGGCTTTGTTACAGGATCGCTGAGTGCCTGGTTCCAAGTCAGGTACCCAGACTTAACAGTGGGTGCCGTGGCGAGTTCTGCTCCTCTTACATTTTTGCTCGACTATTATGGCAAGTGCTCGTTGTTATTCAAACAAATTCACAGCATCCTTCACAATTTAATGACTAATGCTCTCTGCGTCTTCTGATTACAAGTTTGTTAGAATGCTTGCAGAAGGAAACATCAGCACTTATGCGCGAAGTGATGACACATGAGACATGTACCTTAAGTATAAGTATAATGAAACATAGCTCGATGAATTGCAGGTTGCTTCGTTTGAAGTGGATAGGAAACCCCATGGGGATAGTCTGAAAAAACCACATTTAAACTTCTAGTACCGTATGCAGTTCAGGAGCAAGCAGCGAAAAAACATTCTAGTTAGCCTCCTGAAGCAACCAACATCATCGTTGAATGAGCAGCTGCATCTGTCATTGCCTTTACAAGTAACATCATGCACAAGAATGCGAGGCAGTTACGTTCATTGACGACTTCACAAAATGAGTGGCTTTCTTTTCTGAGAGACCAGTTACGCAACACTCAACTTAGACCTAGTTTCTAGAAGAAAGAATTTTATGCCAGTATAGTTCGGCTCAAGGCATCCACTCCGTCAAATTGAGATAGGCTGTCCTCGTTTCCACTAGAAAGTTCAGCATGATTCATGGGAGAATTTAAATGCCACTACTAAAGGAGATGCAATAATCATGTCATCTTTCACAGGCTACGCAATGGTAATGGAAAATGTGATCCGCAATACGAGTGCAGAATGCCATGAAAAAATTGGCAATGCCATCACGGTGATTCTCAACAAAGCCTTAACCGTTGCTGGTCGCGAAGAACTTAGCACAAAACTAAAGTGAGTTCTTAATAAAGAAGTAATACAAGAAATTCTACGAGCACATCCTCTTATCTCCTAATGGAATGCTTTTAACGCAACATTTATATGAATTTCGTAAGAAGAAATCTGCACAACGTTTTCTTTCCTATGGACTTATTCCTTTTCAGACGAAGCACTGCATAAGATTGGATAAAGTCTTTTTTCCTTGTCTCCTGAGAATATCGCCAGCTGAATTAATCAAATTCATGCTTATCGCAGGAAGCAAAAAGTTCAAATAAAGAAGGAGTATAGACGAAGTGCAGTGCAACGATCATTACTTGTTTATACGCGCAAAGTTTTAAAACAAAAATATTGGAAAATCCTGCCAGGAAAACGTATGCTAGAAAGGAAGAGAAGCTAAGTTAGCCATGTAACTATCAATGGACGCTAAAACGTACGATAAGAGTAAGAAAGACATGAGTAAAAAACTGCGAATTTCTTACTAAACATGCAACGTGGTGGCAGAATTTCGACGTGGCTCTACAAGCCATCCTGCAGGAGACAGTAAAGCGTTTCTCATTTAGTTTTTTATGGTTGCAAAGGAGAGCGTCCTAATTGAGCGCACTACATCTCCAAAGGCACGTTCTTTTGATGACTGTAAAGTTTTATTCACTGCAGGCATTCTCCTCGTCACATATAGCGAAATTATATGTTAGAATTAGTTCGGAATTAGGGTCCTGCAAAACTACAGCCGATTTCCAGGTGTTGGAAATCATATGAATAGCTGCCTATGTGCGTTCTCATGAACAATATTAAGCCTCTGCCTTGAATTTTCGAAAAAAAAACCTGCACATTTTGCTGTGTGCATTGTGGCAGAAATAGTCGGCGATGATAACACTATTTCACGTTTAGACTGAAGCCTGCGTTCAATGAAACAACACTAACAGTGCGCGATCTCCACAATATGATGGCGTATTTGTTTGGTGGCTTACAGAATGTGGTTCAATACACCTATGATGCACGGGTAATGATCACAACATATTTCTTTACGCTTCTTAGAAAAAGTTCTTGCAACAAAATAATTCGCTTTTCTAAAGTGCCCTCTCATAACTTCAAAATTAAACGAGAAACTTCACAAAAACATAGTTTGATTTTCTAAGAGAGTTATTAATTACTTTTTTCTCCATTTGGTCTTACAGGGTAGCGATATTTTCTAACGAAGGTGTAAGCATTTTTGCTTTTCAGCACCTCTCGCAATCGAGAAATTTTCTCATTCCTCATGGATAAAATGCTTGCTGGCTGCAGCCCACTTGCCTGCACTTGCAACTGCACGGAAATGGCGCAAGCATTCTATCAAAATTGCAAAAATACACAGTAATTGAATGAATACGGGCGTTTCCACTTATCTACATCATATCACTCCTATCAATTACTCTGGAATAAAAAGAGATTATTAGGCGACAAATCAGCTCATGCTTGAGTAGCATTTACTCTGATTCGAACATTTTGCGACCGATTTCAATAGCGTCAACTGTTGGTTACAAATTGTGCCGTGTGCTAATTGCAGTGCATGTGAAGTGCCGCACATGCATATCGCACCTTCACCATGGTGTTCACTGCAACGAAATTTTGACCCAGTTTAGCGGTGTTAGTTAGACGTCGGTCATGTCAGTGTGGCACTCATAACAGCTGGTGTAGATACGTTGGTTTATCCTACAACAGATATGTTGGAGAATGAAAAAAAACGGAAGTGTATTCGATCTATTTCCATCACTTTCTCATCCTGGCTTCGATCGGTTTTTTTTTTTGGGGGGGGGGTGTACAATTTGGTGCTTCCTTGAAAAACAGCATATTTCCGCACCTCAAATTATAGCTGCAGTGTGTTATAGAAAACAATACCACTCATTCAGTTATATGCAGTTGAGCAATATACGCTATTGAATACCTCGAATAGTCTTAAGAGCGGACACATCCTCCAAAAATCTTCGTCGCCGACTTTAGAGAGGGCAGACGTATTGCGATGTTCGGTGACTTAAGTGCTGGTAACTGTGCATTTCTTCACAGTGAACTTTTAGGCGGCGTCTCCTGTGGACAGCTACTTTCTAATATCGGCGGATATTTAACTCCCAGATTTGCAGCAATATTCATTCGCTGAACTATCCTGAAAAAAGCTGAATATTCCATCCGTTTTCTCAGCCCGTGATCCAACATCGATTTTCATCTTCTTTATTCTGCAATCGCTGAGTGTTTGCCGTTGAAAAAATCTCTAGAGCATCATTGTCAATATTGCTTTTTATGCGCACGTGGAGTATTTTTCATTAACTTCCCAATACTGTGCACACTCATAGGCATCACAAAAGCAACATGATGGCTGCATTAATGTGGTGCTGTTGTCCATTTTTAGTTCATATAAAGGATTTACTCAAATCGCAATCCACGGAACCTTATACTCAAGCTTGACGCGATCATAAATTCATCCACAGCGATGGTCTGAAATTCAGACAGACATCACGACGGAAAAGTAGCATTGTGCTAGATAGGTCTGGCGTTTTGCAGAATAGTATCACGATGGGCGGCTTCAATGTTCGCAATATGTGCAACGCGATAACGAGCAGTACAAGCACTGACCCCGTGATTCAGGTTGTCACTTCGTGCGTATTCCTTCTAGGATGCCTTTGGCTGTACGAGACGACTTTCTGCCAACTAAATGCTTTCCTAGGGATCTATTAGTCGGAACTTCAAACACTTGAGAATTTGTTATGATGGTTCAAGCGCGCAGAAGTAGTAGGATTTTATTTAATGCAGAGTGCTGAAGTGACTCACCATATTATACCATTTTTCCACTGCTGAACTGTAGTTACCGCGTTGATTTCATATTCGGGATGAGAACAAAACATCTGTGTCTGAGGAGGGGGGATGAGAGGCGGGAAGAGATGAGAGAGAGGATGGCGGGAGAGGGAGGCGGTCAGAAAAACGATCAGTTCTTGAGGAACATTCAGCGACACATGAGTGCTTTAAACAGAATGAAAAATCTCCTGTACTTTCTTATTTGAACAAAATAAACTCTCGGGGAAGGAGGAAGGCAGAAAGTTCATTTCGTCCAGGCCTACACAATACGACCAGATGGACCTGTAAAGTAACTTCCAGGTTGAATTATGAAGTTTTTGCTCTTTAAATGTGTCTAAAAATCGTGGGAATCTATGATCGCTACCGTCATCGTTCTTCAGAAAGAGTGGTGAAAGAAAAGCGACCGGTAAGGGATCTTTTCTGATCATTTATAGGAGCGATTGGTACAGTGGAAATGTTAGTGAGCCATTGCCTATATGATATTTTTTGATAGTAGGTGCTGAAATTGGTTGATGCGGTGAGTGCAGCTGTGAAAGCTATAATGTTTGCAAAAGCATCACCACCTCTTGTAATTTCGCTCGCCGCCTCGGCTGTAGAGATTAGATTTCACAAAAAGCGGCCCAACCCTTACTGACGCCGTTCTGAAGTAGGGTGACACAACAAATTAAGCTACCTGAAAACATACGGTGTAACGTACAACACACTTTTCGTGGTAAAAAAGGCTCACCAGTGCCGTTACGATGTCAAAACGCCGACATCATCCAGACGTCTAGCAGGTCGGTGTGGCGATCTGAGCGCAATCCTCCTCACCTGTCCTTGATAAGCGAGGCGAGGTGGGGCACTACTGCTGTTTTTCACACTAATGGTTTTCGTACACAATTAGTCTCCTCGGTAAATGCACATGCAAAAATTTGCGTGCGCCCTATTCGAATGAGCGTTGGAACATTGTCTTCCAAATTTGCCGACACCTCCAGTGTCAAGATGCCATAAAAGCGGAGAATAGTCGGAATGAAACTGGCATTTGAACGAGAGCGACGAGAGAGGGCATTACTGTAGAATGTGGACTCAGTTTTCGTTGGACAGTGCGCGCACGACGAACTTTGAATTTTTCGATAAATGCGCGCACGCCAAGCATATGCGGTACTCCTAAAATGAACTTTTGACAATGCAGGAGCGAATTCAAGAAACAAAATGAAAGCTTTTCGTCAAACAACTGCTGTTCTGACGGAGCGCAAATTTAGATGCGGGCAATCATCGACTGGATATATACGTTTTACCCTAGTGATGATGGCACGATTGCCAACAGATACTCGGACCTTATCGGGCTCCTTTCTAATACAACATTCGACGACGAGAATGGCTCCGAGAATGGTTTGCCTTTATCTCATGCACGGACACCTCCCGAAAAAGAGAGCTCCAAGTACGAAAATGCTAATTTCGAATGCTTATATCTGCAAGCTTGTGATTACCAGTTTGGTTACATGACAGTAAAAAAGTTCACCGGTGCAAATTTCCTTGCGAGAAACTGGAAAGGCGCACCCCACTTTGTGCAAGCGGAATAAAACTTGTCGGCATCCTTGGTTCGGCATTTACGTGCGCTAATGTGCTTTAGTTTCGTTCAATAATGAAAACAGTTGTCGGAGCAGAATATGTATGAAGCACGCAAATCAAGCATGCGCGAGTACTGCAAAATGGAAGAGCGAACAGGAGGTGACCTATGCGGTGCATTATACTCACTAGAACCTGCACTTGTAACTTCCCTACTCTGCTCACTAATACTCATACGCCTGAAGAGTTGCAAATATTCCGCCTCCAT
This sequence comes from Ascaris suum, assembly GCA_013433145.1. Classification (NCBI taxonomy): domain Eukaryota; kingdom Metazoa; phylum Nematoda; class Chromadorea; order Rhabditida; family Ascarididae; genus Ascaris; species Ascaris suum. Next base: position 5,540,064 of record CM024175.1, read on the forward strand.
AATCAGTTCGACCATTCGGAAGAGCTGTGAAAAGGAAATAGGCAAAGGAAAATGATGAATGAACTTTTATTTAATATCGGTAGTCCTTAAATGAGCTTCGTTAGGTTGGTTGCTCGAAGTTCCACAGACAGCTCGTATTCTGATTCTTCAAATTGCGAAAACGGAAGTCGCCATTTCAATCATTCATGGCTTCTTAGGCGGAAACGATCTGTACCATGCTTTACAGGTGAGACGATGAGACTTCCCTATAGTCGAATCGTTTTCGCCAGTTGAGAATCTGCGACTTCGCGTCATCCAGCTTAGCTCTACCGTGTTGCCTACTCAGAGCACGTAAACGGTTGCTGAGGAGAGTTTTAGGTGCGGCGCTAAATGAACGCTGAATGCCTTTCGACTATCGCAGCTTTCCTGGTCGGATTATCAGTTCTCATATGACTACAGAATAACATGCAGTCTGCTGAAACTGCCTCGCTTAAGACTCTTCCTCAAACAGAAGAACCGCAGATTGATCTTTGTTCGCGGTACGAAGACAGACAAGGGACAAAGGAACCTTTAAAGACGCCTCCTATACCTGGTGTTAATAACGGCTGCTATAGTTTCGAACATTGTCAGTTTTTCATGATTTTCGCCACGTCGTCGGTTAAGATAAACTTGCGTTTGCAGCCCGAATTATGAGAATGTTAAGCATAGGCTAGTTTATGTGCGGCGTGTGCCTTGATAATTCGGGTGCTGTGTGTCGGTCCCTGAAGCCGGATATGCGCACCTTACCGATCCGCATATATTCAGTTACGTGATGACAGTTATGAATATGGGAATGTGTCACATGTTTCTTATTTCGTAAAAACACGTAAAATTTGTTTTATAGGCGAGCAGAATACAAGAATACATGTCGGCTTCTACTCTTGTCTGCAGCACTGCAAGTTGCTGAAGACAGACTTTGAGGGAAGATCATTTATGGAAATTACCACATTTCAGCAGCGATGAGAGGATGGATGTGGCTCTGTTGCAATGAACTTGGCGTTCTGCAAACAACTGATCATGGACGCAATATTTTCGGCAATATGCTTCCTCTGAAGTAGGTTTTGCACGCTGTTGCTCATGCTTCGCTGTAAGCGATGCATAGGAATTGCAAGCTCTGGTTCTAATTACAACGGTGGATTTCGCCACCGCTTTACTGCTCAACGGAAATGCCCGAGGAAAAGATTGAGAAATCTGAACTTATAATTGCCCCTCTTCTTTTCCATTTTTGCCCGTCGTTGGCAAGACACCATCTCCGCACTATACACTCATCCACTCACGCGATCTCTGTGGCGCATATTGTGGATTATGTGCGCCTCTGCTTATTTTGAACTCACGTCGTAGAAATTCGTGCTTTCATGCATGCTTCTGTGCAACTGCGAAACAAAAAACTGGAAGGGTCAGACTCTTGTTCATTCACCCTTAGGTATTTGTTTGCTTCATCGTGAGTGAATTCATTCATCGTAATTCACATATTTCATCCACTCCACGTTGGTAAATGATTCAAGCACATTTAATCAGTTCGTTTCTTCATTGCTCCACTTGATTGCTTACACTGGAATATATCCGCCTCTCTCTTGTTTTAATTTGCCATTTTGTAGGTAGAAGCATATGGAGTTTCTGAATAGCAGCAGTGAAAACTCGAAAGTGCCTTGGAGAAAGCAAGAGTATCATGGCAGTCTTCCACGAACTAGTACAACAATTCTTAAATTTCCATTTTTTAAAAATACAATGCTGATAGTCAGACTCCAAAACTCCAAACGAACACTGAAAATAATTGTAGTTTCAAGAAGTTTTAAAGCGAAGCTAGCCGAAGGCTAATTTGTGCTGCATTCTTCATCGTTTTCGATTAACTATGACGGCATAGAACTTTCCGCCGAGATGATGCAGTCAGCAATGAAAACAACCCATGCCAATTTTGCCCAGTTTATTGTTGAATATGATGCTGTGCGGTTTCGCTCAGTTTCACCTCATTAGAACGTCAGTGAGAGGAGCAAAGAGCGTCGACAAGACGAACAACAACATTGCTGCTAATCGAATGTTACGAGTCTTCAAGTAGGTCATGTCGACTTCGAAAGGAAATCAAAAGAGATTTCCTTATAAAAAGTCAGCAGATGTATGTTAAGAAACAGAAATATTTGAAGTAGCATATTCATCCGTAAATACTGATACAGCTCCTTCAGTAAGACTCGTCGGTAAAAGTACTCGTTCTGCAGCCGTTGGTCTGGCGCAAGATGACTACGGATCTCCGTATCGGCACACAATTAGGTGTGCCTATTTCTAGATACGACCAGAGACTTAGAAAAAGCCTGTACATGCCATTTTTTCAGTTATTTCATCGATATCTGCATTGATGCCTTCGGTGATACAGTCAACATTGTGTCGATTCGTGATAACAACCTCGCATTCCGGAACCGATACGGTGACGCAAACAACTACAAGGTTATCTGAAACCTTGCCTCACCAGCAAACAGAGAACCCATCCTTTAGCCACCATTTCAGGCTATTAAATCTCTGTATCTATGGTCACTTCCGATAAGCCACTTTGCATTTTTTTTCAACTAAACCCTACAGAACTTCATTTCCCGCTCAGCAGTAACAATATAATTTAGCTTTGTTATATTTCTCTCCGGTATGTCATCGTGATTGCTGCTGCTGAGAAATCATTGCATATTCAAGGCGTTTCACACTTCGTTTCATCTACCACTAAACCTTTGCAATCACTGGTATGATCTGGGTTTTGCTTTAGCAAACACTGGCAACTCTTGGTGGTCAACCGCTTTTCTCCTGTGATGTTGGTCTATTTTTTATGAGCGCTGATGGGATGGAAGCATCCCTTATCCTTGATCCTCTCCCTTACTCATGAGTTCATCATAAGAAAATTTTCAATATGTGGTAAATGAGACGCAATAATGAGCGAATGATCCAGGCAACTGACTCCAAAGATTGGATTCTCTTGTGAACTTTTTCATTGATTCTGATGTTGGATCCCGTTGTTGACCTCGATGTTAAAAAGGAGGAAGTGAAAGATCCAGAGTGGGGCTCGAGTAGAAGTCACCAGTTCTTCTTCTCAGCTTTGCTAATGCACTTTTTCTCCACCCTCCACCCGATCTGAAACAAAAGAGCCTGGACGGGCTGGTTAGTTTGCATGCACGTAACTGAGAGACATCGATGTCAACGGCCACAGTAGTTTTTGACAAAAAGGCTCCCTGCCTAACTTCAATGCGAGCACGCTCATGCCGTACCATCGTTATGAGCGTGGATAATTTCGTCTACTACCCTCAAATGGGGTGCAAGTGCCTAATTGAATCATTTACCACATTTGACTTGGGTAGCCGCGGTTTCAAAAAAAAAAAAAAACATCTTGACGTTGTTTCTGTGCAACTCTTTCAAGTGAACCAGCGACGATGAAACTTACGCGACGAAATTTCTTCCTAATTTTGATCCTGTTGAGAGCAAAGGAACGTTTTCAGAGACCGCTGAAATATTGTTGTGCTTCTTCAGTTATCCCTAAGGTGAATTTCGGTGATTCCAGCATGGTTTCTGAAACAGTACTGCCCCAAAAAGGCAACAAGTCTTGGATCAAATGTTGCAATATGGAAGGCAGCTTCGTTCTGGAACTTCCAACCTTCATTATTAGTTGTTCAGTTGTTTTCTAGGCTAACTTGTTACGCTCACTTGAATCCCGTGCTGATTGTTTCCAGCAATGTTATTATCCATTACCCACAGTGAAATTTTCGCGTGACGTGCGCCTCTGTTGCAAGTAACGAATCTACAATTCCAATTTTTTGCCGAAGGTCTTGTTCCTTGCTCAGACACACAACACTTGTTTCATTCCCTTGTTGACGTCGGACGATCCAAAAAAGGTGAAATTCGAGAAAATTCCAACTCCAGTGAACGCTGAAACGAGATTGCTATAACTTTCCACGAGCATGGAGATGGCTTAAAGCGGGAACATAATATATAAAGAACAGTCATCACCCGTTTCATCCTACGCTGCGACCTGCAAACACTTTTGTTTCATGCAATGACAGTGCAGCAGAACATCTGCTCCAGTATTTAGTGCTGAAATTAAGTAAGAGCAGCTGCTAGCCTCAAGCTTTGAAAGCAAACCCAGGAAATATTTATCTCCGAATGCGCTCCTAGATCCGAAATAAATCGAGACCAGTGAGATGACCTCTTTTTTTCATAGAGCTACAGTCATGATCAGGAGCTGCGGTTCGCACTTCACTGGAGTCAAAGTCGCGATCACCTTGCTTTTGTGGGGTTCCTCATTGTTGATGAAATGACCTCAAAAGCTGGGAAGGCACCTTCGCATCTCTTGGAATGCATGATGCAGCAGTTGTTAATGGAAATTATCGAAGGGGAAACCGCTTTGGAATATAATAGCATAATGAGACTATCCGAGAGTTATAATACTTGAAGGCAAAAAATATTGTTCTGCCGAATGGATCATTTGATCCGTGGCATCCACTGGGAACCTATGAAAACTATCCGGAGCTCCATCAAAAGGCGATACTAATCGAAGGTAAGTGAACTAACTTATTTGATTGTTAGATAATAAAGTTTCTTTTTCACCCATCATTTCCTCTTCGCAGTGATTTCCTTATGGCGAGAATTCGGCTTTATGAACACTCTGTTGAGTTGTTGCACAGAACGTCCTTCCCATTCTCTGAATGAGTGTTCTATGTGAACCTGAAAGAAAATGTGTCACAGGAAATGTAAAGGACGTTTCGTCTGATTTCTAAGAAAACAAGTTTCTTTCCAATTTCCTTTTTCCAGTGAACGCTGCAAAATCCTATGATCATTTGCAGCATATAAATGAGGCTAGCACCGTCGATGTGCATGCACACTTCAGCTGAATTTTATCTTATATAAGAGCAGTTCCGAATTTTTCATTCTTCTAGGATCCGTTTGTTTAGTTTGACTTTAACAGGCGATTACGCGAAATTAAAGCGGTTAAAGACAAGAAAACATGATTCCTAGGCACAGCTCATTGCGCTGATATGTATCCGCCCTGGAGTGAGGAGCCATCTACATTAGCACCGGTCCGAGCTGAAATCGAAGCGGAGCTCGAATACTTTATCAAAGGTTGCTTATTTTTTCTTCGTATTATACAGTGTGCTCCCCACCTTCTTTGTTCTTCCTGTCATGGCTGTTAAGAAACTCTCTGAAATGTAGATATTAAAGTGATTCTGATATGTTTCCTCCGTAAGCTTTGTTCTTATCCGGGCGAGGCGTCTTCAGCCTCTTAAACGGCTACCTATGAAGGCAACAGTTCCTGTATATCACAGGTCTAAGTGTTTTTGAGAGACTGTCCTGGGATGCGGCCCTTTCTACTGATTCCGATTTCAGAGTCTTCATCTGAGGCCACAACTGCTGCATCGGAAATCACAACATCCACCAGTGGCGTTATTGCTGCTTCGATACCGCTTCTCGCCACCACGGCTGTACTTGCCGCTACCCATTAGCAACCTTGCGCATTCATTTTCCGTATGCATTTGCGCGAATAAAAACATTTTCAGCGGCCTAACAACTGTCATGATTAAAAGGCGATTGTATCGCTGCTTCGTTGAAGTTTCCTTCTTCGAATTTCGATGCTACCCTCACGTTCAAAATGTGTTGCCGCACGCCTTCTGTGCTCCCGAGTAACGCGCTTCTGCGCTGCAGTGATTCCACTGGTGTTGCTTTGATTATGTTTTCAGCGGATCTTTGATCGCAAGCGCGGCCTTCCAACAGCACGTTACTGATGCGATCAATCCCTTTGTTAAATGCGACTTGCAATTTCTTTGTAAATGTCTCATAGTTCCGAGTGTATACCACTTAGTTCAGAGTGGGAGTGCATACGACAACGGCTAGTACGATATTTTAACTGACACGGGAACTTCGCCTCACAATGGGCAGAAATAGTAATTCACCCACCACTGCAGCTATTTGCATATATCGTATTTCGTTGATTTTTGACATAATGCAGTCACTGACATTACAGTGAAATCAATTTTTTGAGTCGCTACAAGGAGGGACTCGCTAGCTATTAAATGGCAATCCTAGCTTTGTCTGTTTTTGCTGTTTCGACTCTCCTGTCTGACGCTTACATCCACCTGCGGCATCCTCGTGCACCGCATTTTATTATGGGACGGCCGCCGGGAGGTTTCTTGGAGGTAAGTTTTTCGCCATTCACACGTGGTATCAATTTGCAGTCGTCATCTAACGACATCTGTTAGATAATCATTCAGCTCAAACGATTGCACTTCCAATGTACATCGTTAAAATAGCTTACGTTTCTACCAGCGGAAACGACTTTTTTAATGTTTGTACACAATTAACCCTCGTGTACCAATCAGCCATGGGGAACAGTGCTGGTTGTGCGAAGGTTTCATGCAAGGTTGTGCGAAGCAACGAACTTAGGAGAGCAAAATCTGAATTCTAGGATAAATTTCCGTTTGATGCTAGTAGAGCGAGTTGTAGTTTTCGTGATGAAAGAAGGTGAGCGTCCTGCAATTGTCTGGTGGTAGTGAAGGGCGAAGCATTTAGAGACAGTGCTCGTGGTTCTAACTCAGCCTTCTATTTCAGCATACACAATTCTCAAGTGCTGCATTTTTTTCACATTCCAGGCAGGTTATCGCAGTGCATTGGGGGAGAATGAAAACGTTAAAGCTTCATATCCAAATGTGGAAGAATTTACCATCATTCAACCACTTGATCACTTCAACAAATCCGACACGCGCACATGGGAACAGGTATAGTTTACAAGTTGGAAGACCGCAATATAAGACCTTCCAACAATACCGGTCAACAAAAGCATTCTCAGAAAAGACGATATAAGAGTGCACTGCAAATTAATCAACAGTTGGCGAAAGTTGCACTTATTCGTGCACAATTCTTCACTGTGCACAGGTCTGCAAAATGTGATTTGAAGAAAATGAGAAAATACCTCCTATAAGCTGCCCAATGCATCTGTGGCTTGCTCATGCCGCAGCATACTTCACGAGCGCGCCTATGCAAATTGCCATTTTAAATGGGAGCAGGCCATGAGTATAGATAAATATGATGTGAAGTACTGCAACGGTGAGCTTGCTTATGACAAAATAGTCATCACAATTTCGTTGAATTCATTGTACGACGAGTGAGGAAGGGCACAATATGTTCAGCAACAAGCACATTAGTCGCACGTTGAGAATCATTGAGCAGAACCCCGCTAGCAGCATGTCTTTTTGTGAAGGTGTCGTTTTCAGATGGAATCGTGGTCTGAGTGTTTCATAAGAATGCTAGCCGAAACGGCTAGCAGAATTGCTGCGCTAAACCACATTTGCATTGGGGATTTTTGTGATTGATGAAGGAAACATCACTGCAATGGTTGAACTCAACAAATGAACTTCTCCTGCAGGTCGCCAATTTCAGCGAGTCCAATATAACCCGATGTTCTACAACAACCAGAGCGTTGTGTTTGTGATGATTGGTGGCGAGTCAATGATCAATCAGAAATGGGTTGGAAATGAGAACGTTTCGATGATGCAGTGGGCGAAGGAGTTCGGCGCTGCTGCCTTCCAGTTGGAGCATCGATTCTTTGGTTACAGTCGACCGTTCCCGTTAGTTCTATATGTATCTATTCGAGGAGTAATTCAACTAGAGCAGTGAAGGGAAGGACGACTTGTTATATCCATCATAGGGCTTGTATTCATTTGTGCAATATTCCATATCGAATACATCAGGTGATAAAATAAACGGAACGGCAAATGACAGCAGGTAACTTGCTGTTCTCAGCGCTATTCCAATCACTACCAGATGTTCACTTCACCCGAAGAACCCCTTCAGAACATTATAAGTGGGAATTTCTCTCAATACTGCCCTTCACTTACTTCATACGCTTTCGAGTAAGTCGCCTCCGAAAATGATCGGAGTGGGATGTTGGACCCCTCATACCAATAATCGGCAAATTTCTTGCACGTACTGATTTGCGAAGTCACAAAGCGCAGACTTCCTACTGAAAAAAAAAGTGGTGCTGTGAGAATTCCGAATAGTTCTTGAACAATTCGGCAACATCCAAAGCGACTGAACATGTCAGTGACATTAGTGGAAACAGAATTGCCACTTTTCGGTCACACTGATCGTAGACTACAAGAAAAACGCTTAGGACCATGACAACCGAAGCGTTGGTGTATTGCACCACGGAGCAAGCACTGGCCGATCTCGCCGAATTCATTCAACAGATGAATGCCAAGTACAGTTTCGTAAATCCAAGATGGGTTACGTTCGGTGGATCATACCCAGGTAAGTTGTTTCCCACCATGTGCACACCTTGAAAATAAATGCTATGATACATGAAGGGAGATGAATCCGGAATTTTATGGAGAATCGATCTTTATATTAGTCAGGAATACGTTCCTCTTTCGAGGTGCTCTTCAATCTCGATCGCAATTTTTCATTCAAGGTGCAGCTAATTGCTGAATGAACGATCCGAAAACCGTAGCTTACTGGAACTAAGCAACCTCTGATGGCACCGTATGCTAATGGAATGAATTGCAGCATTACATTACAGGTTCCCTCTCCGCCTGGTTCCGCTCAAAGTATCCCCAGCTTACCGTTGGTGCCGTTGCAAGCTCCGCTCCGCTTAACCTCAAACTGGATTTCTACGGTAAGTTTTGAAATGTAATTAATACGCAGAAACATCTGCGCTCCTGCCTTCATGAAATGGGGCCTCATACCTGCTGTTCACGAAACTAAACACGTCAAGGTTAAGCAAGAAAGAGCGGAAGCACGACCAGGTCTGTTCAAAATACTGTTCCTGTCAGAATTAACCAGGAACATTATGAAGCGTACAGTATGGACAGTCCCCATCACTTAAGGCTGGTTAATAGTCCCTCAATAAGTATGTATCCCCCCGGTAGACCTGGTCTTAATGCAACTATTTGTTGTAAGCTGATGAAACTGTACTTAAGACTGGCATTTTTAAAGAGTCATGACAATGCATGAGTATGACTCTACCTGTCTATCTTCTTATATTACCAGATCCTGAATTACTAAAGTTGTAATTACAGCACATACCCTTGAACCCTTCAGAGAATCCATGAATTTCTAAAATATACGCAGACACTCGAATATACTCGAAAATTTGCATCTGTTTTCCCTGCCGAGCAACATTCAATACATTTCGGTCAACGTTTCACAACCGCTCGGGCATAAGCAGTTTTTGTAGAAAGTCCCTGTGACTGGTTGACCTAAGTGGAGCACAACTGAAATGGACAAGATTCCTTGCGTCTGAAGGTGCTGCAAAACTTGAAGCCACCAGGAGGAAAAATCAGCTCCAAATTAACAGAAGTTCAACAGCGGTTTTACTGGAAGTATGAGTGGGTTTCACTTTTTTTTGAAAGGTCTATCTCCAATGAGAAAGATCAGAAGACACTGACTGTCTCTGCTGCAAAAGGTAGAATGTTTGCCCGTATAATACCGAACGGAAGATGCTTCAGCCAAGACGCTTCAGTCCGTATAATACCGAACCAACGGTGTATGAGAGTGGCAGTGAGATAACAAGTTACCAAATTTATAGCAAAAAATAGGGCATTAGAAACAATGAAGTCACAACATTCTCACAGACGTAGCATGTGTTACAAATCTCCCGTGAGATATCCGTTTTCTCGGAATTCAGGTGCGAAGTGCAGATTCTTTGGCACCACGAAGCACGCATAGTTTGCGGCCTTTACGCGTAAATAATTAATTTCCAGTTCAGAGAACATTTCCAAAATTATCACAGGATGTCTTCTTTGCAACTTCATCACACCAAATTTCGCAACCGAGGCTCCCAGGTGCGGACACCCTCATATTGATATTATCTAGCCACAGTGCGCTTGCCAGCCGGAGATTTGCTGTGGCTGACGAAACCTGAGAAAATGAGGGCATTAAGAAATTTTATGTTATTAAAACTGAGGACTCACATAATGATGTTTTCCTAAATTTTCAAAGGGAATGATGTTTTTCAGAGTACAGTATGGTCGTAGAAAACGTACTACGAGAGACGGATCCTGAGTGTCACTGGAGAGTTGAGAATGCCATCGCCTACATAGAGAAAATCATGCTTACGAGCACCGGGCGACAACAACTTAACCAAGTATTCAAGTAAGACTGTGAATTATGCGTTAACTGGCGAAAACTCTGACTTATTCCAGATGGAAGTGCCTCTCGTTATGCTGCTTGCAACAATCGCCAAACAAAATTTGAGAGAGATCCAATCTGCTTAGAACAGTTATGAAAGGATTAACACGATGATTTATATTACAGAGCTATTTCTCCTTGGTCAACGATAAGTTGTCCCCCAGTGCCTCAATTTATGATGTTTGGTGCATCCCGCTGTGGGTTTCTATACCAGTGCATAAACAGCTTAATAAATGCTAGTGTGCAGAAATCTTGCTAGTACCAAGCTCTGTAACCTCTGCATTTCTGCGGGACATGAAGGCAGCTGATCGATGAGCACTTCAGCGCTGCCATTATAAAGATTTTTTTTTTTCAGCTTGCAACCTCCTTTTGATGAAGCAAGTGTAACACCACTAACGCTGCATAATTTCATGAGCAACCTTTATACAATGTTCCAAGGCATCGTGCAGTATACATACGATGGTCGGGTGAGTTATCTTTTTTTTCAATAGCTTCTTGAGCTTAATAAATGCATGTAAGCATGACCACTTCCACTTCGAAAAGCTCAAAACTCGTCTTTGTTGTCTCTTTGAGGATGCCCTAGGCAAAAAATACTCATGGTATTATAAAACTCCGAATCAAGTGATGAAGACGCTCCTTCATACAGCATCCGTGCCAAAAGTTTAATTCGAAAAGCCATGGGCCCAATCTAAAAGCTTTCCAAAGCTTTTTCATAGCCTTGCGCATTACATCAAATCCCGTAAAGATTTGCTTGCCACCAAAGAATTTCCTCCAGCAGCATAAGAGAGCCTTCAGTTATTGTACTAGCACCGGTAAAATGCATGGGTGAGTCTTCATGCAACTGGAAGCAGTTGCTTAACAGTAAGCAATTTCGATGTCAATAGGGAACATGAGCAATTCAAGGCATTTTTTAATGCACACAAAGTCAAATTTTTACTGTTGGTGTAGTCAGATTCCTTCTACCTTCAAATATCTCTCTCCATAGAATGAAATCAACCACTCCTTACAATAACGAAGGTGCTTTTCAGAATGAGCATACAATGGGCGGCATGAACGTGCGAAATCTCTGCAACACAGTGACCAAGGCACCGGCTGATGAGCCGCTTCAGCAGGTTCTTTAAGCAGAAACGCCCACCGAAATTTGCTTTAGCAAAGCTTCCATTAACTCATGCCTGAACCCCGTAGGATGATGAGTCTACTCCTCTTTTTCAAATGGAGTCATCGGTTCTCTGTATCTTTCATCCTTCATGTGTGCAGTGATCCAGAGCGCCGTTTAAGGCTGGTCGGTGGCAAGTACTATATGCGTAGTACAGATGGCCGCGATGAATGGAAGAATTTCAATTATTTGACTCTAATTTCAATTATTTGACTCTCCCATTACAAGCTTCTGTGGTTTTATTTCGTAATGAAACCGGTTGGTGATGCTGTTGACAAATCCTTCACTTTCAGTTACGCCGTACATTGGGAAATTTTCCGCCAATTAACAGCTTATTCTTCACCACGTGGCTCAAAGCCAGATGGTCCATGAAAGGGCTTAAAAGAATCTGCGGCATACTACGTGCAAGCAGGCAATCATTTCGTTTCAGATGAGAGCAGTTATGGACTTTGTGAACTCCTTCTATCCTCAAACAGGCAACTGCGTTGGCAACGTTTCTGCGTGCACTTTTGCCAACAGTTACGAGGATATAATTAGTCTTTACGGGAATGTCACATACGATGAGAGCACTGACAATGGTTTGTACATGAATGGATCAGTCTTAACCGTGATGAATTTATTTCTGCCCTTGGCTCTTACGATTGCTATTACAAAGAATTCCTCTCTGAAAGAGATGCGGATGTGAGGAGACCATCGAAAAGTTATTCTCTGTCTTCCTTGTCCATTTAACTGATCATCGATTTTGCCCAAATGAGAAACAAGTGTGCAATTTCTAGGGCATATTGAGTCAATAAGGCTTCCTTACTTCTTCCTCCTCCTACCTGAACATCGTTGAAGTTAGATAGTGAAAATGGCAGTTATGCGGAAATACATTCATATCCGTGCAATAGACGAAATCCGTTTCATGCTCGCTTTGAATGATACCGAACTAATGACATATGACCATACAGAAATAGCGACTTAATCGAATGAAGCTCAGCATTTTAAAGCTGAAGTCCAGTTGAAGCTGCCATCTCTGCCTACACTGTAACCGTTGGCATACGAAATGCATTCGATACTGGCAGCGTTCACAATCCGCTTCTCATAGACTAAAATCTCACCGCTCATTCTGCGATGATCAATGAAGATTTTTTCACTTAGAATTTTCTAACATTGCTATTGCTGAAAGGCGCCATTAAATTGTTAGAAAGTGCGATAGAATGGAAAGCCCACAAAGAGCCAGTCTGATGGCGATCTTTCTTTTCTTCTCCACAGGCACATTAGCGCGGAGTAGACCTCAAGATAATTATGCACTGCTTATTCATTCTCCTTTGATGACTGATGAAGCTTACACCATTGTTCAAAAATTGCAATTTTCTTAACTCACGTTATTTCAGCGGCATATCGAGGATGGATGTGGCTGTGTTGCAATGAAATTGGTTTCTTGCAGACTACAGATCAAGGGAAGAATATTTTTGGAGAAATGCTCCCGCTGAAGTAAGCTTGCTAATGATAATTCGGAACATGTTAACTCGAAAGTGCTGATAGCAACATTTCTTCATAAAAAAGATGGTCAATAGTGGATGGACGAGTGCGCCGCTCAATGATTCCCGTTGATGGAAACTTTTGCGCTGATCATGAATATCTAATTTCTTGCTCCCAATTTGCCACTTCGGCTTACCGATTGTTAATAGAATATGGCTGGGCAAGACCGGATGTGATATAATTTCAGTTCCTATGAGCCTAAGCGTTACTTTGATAAGAATTACAAAACTACCGAGCTCCACACCGTCTAATTCACAGTTTCCCATAAGTAACTACCAGTTGATTCGGTATGAGAAGACGTTTTTCAAAAAAAAAGAGGTTTCAGTTCTAGTCTGTTAAACAACTATAATTTTTTTTCACCGGAACGAGCTCTTTTGGGAAAAGAATTTCGAAAACATGAAATGCTAAGTTTTCGTGGTGTAATTTATGCAGCAAAATGGAAACAGCATTACATTTCATCTGGTAAGCTTATTCTGGTGGATTTCGTAATGTTCCCTGTGCGGCTACATTCTTTCCACTCCAAAGGTAACAACATTTCAAGATTTCCTGGATCCTTTCTTTGAAAAAGCTGCAGATCGATAGGCATACTTGCACACATATAGCTGCTTGCAGGCACGTAGGCAAACATGAGCCTGTCGCCATGTATTTTCCTTTGCAAGAGGAACGTTGATGAAAGATAAAACGACCGCTCAATATTGCAAACTTGTCACGTTCTCATCCAACCTCGTCGGCTCTGCATACTGGAAGCGCTTTATCCTCTAAACAAAGAACAAAATGATACACAACTACGATATTCGCCTATTTGATTATAGTGAACTTCATCCAATCATAACACTATAATTTCTTTTTCAAGCGAAGAAAAATAAGGTCCTATTGAAACTTAGGTAAATTATTCAAACTGCTATATTATTAGTTTCAAGTGAGCTTTATATTAATGTGTCCCCCATATATGAAACGAAGTGAAAGGATGAGCGAGCAGTATTGAAAATGTGAGAAGTAATATACCTACTGATAATCAACGACGAGTGTCAACTGAGGATCCCGCGTTGGTGACATGGGCATCCATGAGCAAGTGGTCAGGGGCCAGGTCTCGAATGCACAGAAAAGAGAAGCTGCTGATTTTAACGAAGTGGCAGTCTTATTCATTATGGTGACTTCCATGAAGAGTCTTTCATTCACCATCCTCTGTAAAACTCGTTGTTTCTATTAAGTTAACAATACGTGCAGTATTATGCGGTTTTATCTGTACTCAGCAAAGTTCGTCCTGTTTATTGACTGTCGCAATAATGTGGCCAGAGAAGTGTTCATCGCTTGATGAGCATTCACTTCCTTCATTTGCAGTTTCTACATCGACATGTGCACTGATCTTTTTGGTCCGTCAGTTAACATCGAAACCATTGCGAAAGGGAATGCAGCCGCGCAGAAATATTATGGCAGAGCCGAGCACTACAAGGTTGTTTGCACAAATTGACTGACTTATTATCATAACTGATCTTCTTCCTGAAACGTCGAAGCCGAACTTCTCAAATTCTCGAGCCAGCCTCATTAATTGTACACTATAGGCAGCATCGAATGTTCAAGTCGCATACGCACTGAAGTCCTGAAATTGACTGTTCACTGCAAGATCCTAATGAGGGAGACATTTTGCATGAATTTTCAAAGCAATAAAATAATTTAGCGCTGCAGTGGTCCTGCCTAAATGTTATGACGCTAGGTGCTTGAGGCAATAACAGATTTCGGCGCTGCCATGATGGTGTGCTTGATAAAGTAGATGGGAATGACCAAAAATCGCTACAAGTTGGTTGCTCACTGGAGCACGAGAAGCGATCATTCATTTCTCAGGGACATCTCAGAGATCGCATCCAAGATGGGCACTAAAACTGTCATGACCACAAAAAACTTGCAAAGTTTATAACTTTTTGAGGCAACCAACGTCATACTGCCGAATGGTTCACTCGATCCTTGGCATGCGCTAGGGACATACACCGAGGATAAGACGACACATCAGATACCGCTCCTCATTAACGGTATGTTGCTCTCGCAGTTAAGCATTTAGTGATGAGACGATAATGGAGTCTAATCGAAGCAGATCGGCCCTCATGGAAAATAAAGGAAACTATAGTTAGCGACGGCTCGATTCACTTTTCGCTCCTACCTTTCTGCGTTTGGTGTTAACGTATCTTAATTAACACCAAACGCACAAAGGTAGGAGCGAAAAGTGAATCGAGCAGTCGCTAACTATAGTTTTCTTTATTTTACCACGAACTTGCAAGCAATTTTGGAGAAAAATGGTTTAGCGCTTAAAATATTCAAGAGGTCCGATGTTCTTTTAGCGCAGGGCTGACAAAGATTAGGCTTAACGGCTCCTTAGAAAGCTTAAAACGCTTTGTTTTTCACCCGCATATAAAAAATGAGTCGCAGTTCAGTATGAACTGAAAAGCTCAAATTTTGTGTAGGATGCTTAAGATGCCGTACTTTGCAATAGCAAATAGGGAAAAGTTTAATGAGCTGACCTTCTGTGGACGATTCCTAACCACTTTGAAATGTCCTTGTATTTTTCAAACACTCAAACGCCTCCCACGTGCAGTCGTTCTGAAAATCAGTATGTTCGTTATCCATATAAAATGACATTTTGTGTAATTCGACGAAAAGATCACCTAACGATGGAATAAAATGCGGAAAATGCTAAGGGTGAAAACTGCACAGGGATATGATACAATTTCATCATTCTAGAAATAAGGATGTCCTAGTAAGGATCTCCAAACACAATCGGATATGATGCAGGACCGCAAGTTGTTGTTAAAAGAGTGATTTCTAAGTGTGGCAAAGAGTGAACCTTTCCACTGAAAGAAGTTGAGTAGGAGGTGATTAAGTGCAACGACAGTGCCACAGTGAGTCGGTAATCGATGGATCAAGTGCTTATTTAAATGACGCATTAAGCTAAACTGAAGCGATTATTGAGACTTCGATGAGAGAATCAAAAATAGTGAGGTCGTAGATGGGCGGGTGGGGAAGTGGAGGGGTTAGTAGAAGGTACACCGAGACAAATATGAAGGCAATGGGCGAAAGAGGTTGAGGAGCCTCAGCATCCTCATATTGCAGCGATAACTGATCGCGTGTTGCTATATGAATGATAAAGGGTTATTTATAGCATATATGTGTTCACTTGAGTACATATTGTCGCATTTTTTTCAAGATCACCACCACCGCCCAATTACCTTTGTGCTTGCTGAGTGCACTTCTTAACGCCCACCTACTAGGAGAGCTCGGACTGCACCAGAATGAAATCGATCATGACTGGAATCAGTGACATGGAACACTGTATTCGGAGAAAGCGCCATTAGGGCCATTTGGCGATCGCGAATGAGTATATTTCAAACGTTTTCTTCAATATAAAGTTGCAGCATATATGCAAATTTATACATTTCGAGCAAATTTCTTCACCATACACTTCCTTCTGCACAATTTCGTCATCCTTTTAAACGCGAGGAGGGAAGTTTATGGCTTTAGCGCAAATGTTGCCGCGAAATCCCGCTCCCTCCGACTTCCCTTTCACTTCCTCTATATTCTCGTCTTACAGCGTATGGACAATTGAATTCAATGTCCAACGGATCACAGCAAAATCGATTAAATTTGGTTGAAACTGAAAGAAATCGTCGAACCACTGCAACAGAAAGTTTTCATCGTGCAAGCTGACTATTTTTCCAAAGTTTCTTCCACCGATCGCCTTCCAGGGACAGCTCACTGTGCCGACATGTATCCAGCTTATCCTGATGAACCGGCATCGTTACCAGCTGCTCGCGAAAAAATCAAAGAAGAACTGGCTTATTACATCCAACAAAGTAATTGGTTTCTTACATTTCACTAAAAACTATGTTTTTAAGTATGCAGCGGGAAGGAGGCCGATTGAGTCATTGCTCAGCTATTTTGATTCTTCTCTGCATCGAAAACATGATAGCCCCTTCCTCTTCCCCTCACTCTTACTCTCACCCTCATGCATGGTGAACGACAGAAAGGCCTCAACGGTTCTTTGCATCACTTGGGTCCTCATAAGTCACAATAGCGTCGTTCGAAATTTGCTCAGGAAGGTTGTTGCGACGGGCAGAAAACTCACCTGAATAACGCCGCATAAACGGCCTGGCATCATCGCCACTGTAAGCTACTATAAACATCACCATTGTCATTGCGTTATGTCACTTGTAAACGAGAAGTTAATACTGTTTCAGCACCATCGCCGTCATCTCGTCTATGAATCGATCGTGATAGTGCACTGTTATGACCATTGCACTGCCTTTTATAATAAAAACTATTTCTTATGTTCTTGCCGCAGTTTATTATTCTGTGCTAAGGAAACAAACTTGCTAAGCACAGATGTATGAGCTCAATGATGACAGGTGACAAAGATGAGGTCTCTTCCTTGCATTTCGCTTTGTAATGTTTTTTTTGCAGTTTCAAAGAGAAAATTCGTAACTCATAGAACTAGCTTGCAGTGTAATCTTGAGATGATATCAAAATATTCAACACTTCAAGCGCGCTTAACAAGTTCTGTATGCACAGATCTTTCTATTCGCATATACGCGCTGGATCTGAAAGTGTCTTCATCGATTGCTGTAGGCGATGAACAATTAATATGAAAACTTAGGAATGAATTTTAGGTCTGAGATGTGCCTAATATATTCAAAGAACTGGTGGGACTGAGTGGCTGTCTTACATAAACGAGGTTTGTTCTTCTTGTGATTCGGATTATATTTGAGGAGGTGGTTTCTTTCCTTTTCTTCAATTTTCATCTTCCTCCATGAGAAATTTGACGGAGTTCATTTTATATCCCACTGTCCTTAATACGATCAAATGCAATCTTCTTTAGATGACAGCATTTAACTTCGTTCTTATGGAAAACCAAATCTCTTGCAATTAACAAACCTATCAAGAAGGAACTAAATTGAGACAAATGAAATTTACGTTCGGTTTTTATTTCTTTAGCGTATTTTTCTCCCTCCAGCATCGTACTGCCGTTAACGTGACGTTTTTTTTTAATAAGTGACCCCCAAACTGCACAGAAACATGGCCAATATCATAGGCCATAATACACGACGTGGAAGTTTTATGAAGTGATTCAAACGGCTGTATGTGCCATAAGTGCGATGGGGGCGAAGTAGCAGACCTGAACACGACAAATGCTATGGAACATCTGATAGTGCGATATGAAGTTGAATATACTGTACTCGTGGAAGCACTCACTGATGGAAAACGGCCTCTAAAGGAAGTTAAACGTTAACAGCGCTTAGGTGATCGTGAGATGAGTCGATGAGGGAGCTCAGAACAGCGCAGAAGAGAGCAAGGCATGAATGTCTCCAATATCTGCTGACTCTAACGAATAGGGGAGGGAGTACTCAGCCAGAAGGGTAGGCGCACGAGAGAGACGGAGAGAGGCCCCGCACGTCTTCAGCGAGCGACGCACTGGTCACTTGGTGATGAAAACGGCACAATAAATGTGAAAATATACTGTAAGGAAACAAGATTCGAAAAACAAGTTCCAACACATTTTAAAGAGCATTAAAAACTCTATCAGAATCATTAATAACCTGAGACAAAAAAAAGAACTTTTCTATAGCATCAATTTCTTATAATACTTGCAAATGACTACATTTGCAGGGTCGAAATACATGCGATACAGAGATAGACGTATGTTGGCAATGTTGGAACAAGATTTGGGAAGAGTACCTAGGCACATTTTAATTAACGCTGAAAGCTCTATCAGAATCGATAATAACCTGAGACAAAAACAAGAACTTTTATATAATGTCAGTAAAATCATATGGGCGATTTAAGAAAGCAATTGCGCGATGAATTGCCAAAATCCCGTTACTGACTCGAAATGGCAACCGGTGTCGTTTCCCAGCAAGATCGTCGGTGTCTCTGGAGAGCTGAAGCAAACACCTGAAATCTCAGAAATGATAGCGATCATGGCGAAAGAACTATATAAGTAGTGTACGTTTTGTGTTGCTTCAAACACTTAACAAGTGATTCTCTCTTGTTCTTAAATCTTCGTGAGTTTAGTGCTACTTCAATTGATGGCCTATTGTAGGAGAAATCGGAGATGCCCCGTCTATGTTTGACGAGGTGGCGAGGAAAAAAATGTAAGGAATATAGCCTATCGAGCCAGATGTAGCTAATTCTTTGAAGTATCCTTGTCAGTCGGAAGAGGCGCAAAACAAGAAGACATTTGCACCTCAATATCCTTCTCATCAGCTCTCGATGGAGTCCTGAGAAAGATGGAGACGAGACTGCAGATGCTTTCGGCGTAGACGACGAAGAAATACAGACACTTATTTTTGTGGACGACGTGATACTCGTTGCCGATGACCCCAAAAAATTGCAGTATTCACGGAACAATAAGGATGCGTGACATGGAACACCACACTTGCTGAAGAAAATAAATTAGTAACGATCAGACAGCAATTTAATGGAGAATGGGAAGTATCATTAAACTGCAACACAACGCAAACGAAAAGTTGCGCTCTAGAAGCGCTTTGAAGGATATAATTGAAGAAATGTACAAAAGAAGAAAATAAAGGTGGACTTTATACAGCCAAGTCAAATGACTACGGATGGATTAAATAAATCCTTGAGTAGTAACCAAGAGACGCAAAGCGATCATGCGGCAGGCCGCAACAAGACAGGAAGACCCGCTGCGGCGTCTATATGGAATTCCTTGGATGCGGAGGACTCAGGATTGTGATAGATGAAAGAGTTGCCAACTGCTCCGATGGGGGGAACGATGAAATCGACGAAATCACGGCTGTTTAAAGTATTCAAAGCAAAGTAGCCTTGCCCGACTCCATCCGTTGCAGTGCACATATAGATGTCTAAGTCGAAGCATAGCGCTGCAACCACTGAGTCAATGCCGGCTCCCCAACGCAGAATATCCACAGCGTTCAGCGCTATGTCCCGTTTCCATTCTTCGAACTAAAATGCAAACTTATTTCCAGCTCTCATCCCCGATCTTTGGAGCATTGCGACGAAGACCTCTCTCGTTGCAAAGTGCCTCTATGCTTCTTCATTTCCCACCTGTGCAGTATTCTGCCAACCCGTTCAGAACAGCTCCGAAGGGGTCACCATCCTAGTTCGAAGAGGCATTTCAGAACAGTTCCTCCACCGTATATACTCCCGCTGTATTAGTGCGCTTCCCTCCCCAAGCGCATCACTTTCAAAGACGCTCCTTCATTAAAAACTCGTCCGCTCACAACACTACGAGATCATCTATGGAAGATTAACTGTCTGAAGATAGAGTGGAATGCGAACGCACCTCAACAATATTAGTGTCAGGACGTGCACTTCTGAAGGAGATTTCGCTTGGACCGTTGCACACCGAGGAGGTCGTCAGCAAACGTAGAGTGAAGTTCGTTAACTCCGCAGACGACGAACATGGTCGAGAAACACGTACCGACGCTTGAAAGCAGCGATACATGGGAATGCTGGAAAAGGTTTGAAGATGCTGCTAGCAGTGGGCAACCAGCTGTACAGCAATCTTGGGTAAGCATTAGCTGTCGTGAAATGCGAATATACTTCGCCTGCACAAACCACCGTGTCGACAATGCAAGTTGACCCTTACATCGTAAAGTCAACCTGAATTTTCTATTGCAAAACAAATCGGTTTTGACCGACCCTTGTCTGGATATGGAGATCGCTTCCAGCGGAAAATGCAAGGTAGGAAGAGTCACCATTATTTCCGAGAATACTGGGTGTTTATGAACGTAAGCCAATGTTGTACTGATACTTGTTCTGGATGGAAGTATCTGAGGCCGATGAGGATGATGTTTCTTCATTCTCCAACATTATATATATATATATATATATATATATATATATATATATATATATATATATGCGCTCTTTGTTTTGCTTGCTTGCAAAAAGTAAAGCTTCTACAACAACAGATAAACACACAAACAAAAGCACCATTACTTTACGATAAAGGAAGCGTGGAACATGCATCCGACAAAATAAATGCGCAAAAAGCAGCAGTGACATCTATAACAGCAAAAATAGCAAACATGGCACGCAGCCATATGTTTAAAACTGAAAAAAGAAGAGAAAAAGAAAAGCAAATATCATAAGGAATGGCGATAAGCGGGAATCGTGAGAGGAACATGAGAAAATAAGGTTGAGAAAATTACAGTTACAATCGGCGAGCATCAGGTGCAGCTGAAATCACGACAATGTGCTGCCCATAACCACGTGATAGGAATAGGAATTGCAAACGGGAACAACACCGAAAACCAAGTTAGTTGCGTATATCAGTTCGACTCGCTAAACTTGCTTTCAATTTGAAGGAGGTATAGCCTCGAGCGTACTGCAAATTTGTAAATGAGGAAATATCCTTGAACGGAATCACAGAAAAACTTCTGACAATCTTGAAGCAACAATTCAAGTTTTCGACTGAACTCGACGATACCGATAAGTTTTAAGTCAAAAATAAGAAGTCGCTCATCATAACAATGCCCGAATAGTACACGAAATGCTTTTCTAAAGGCCGCATTAGTGCAGTGCCGTTGAACTTTCTGGCACAATTGCACGGAAGTTGGGCACATTCGCTGTGAACAGCGAACTGGACTGCGCTCATACATGCGAAGGTGTACGCAGTGCTACCATCGCCTCCACCTCGCGTCAGCTATGTGCGTAGTGGGTCGCAGAAACGTCTGCACTTACAGGAGATATTTTCAATTTTTTTTATTCAGCTGTGCCTAAGAATGTTAAATTATGCATAATTTGAGCTCAATTGAAGCACTGGAACTATTCTGCCGGGTGATTCTATTCCGGTGTTGACAAACTCAAATATTAGCTATTTATTCTGTTGTATTGTTCGGAAGTTGTTACTCCCCATCGTAACATATTTCAGGCTTCTAAATATGCAAAAATGAAAACGACACATTTTCGCATCACTTTTTTGGTATATCGAGATCGCAAAATATATTGGACATTTTAATATTTTCTGTTGTATAAACACAATAGATAAAAGCTGATTTGCATTTTTCATCAAAAATTCAAATCTTATCTCCAAAAATTGTTTCAACGACCTGCACTCAAGCTGAAAACTTCGATAAATTTTACACCAGTATTGCTTCAAATATTTTTCAAAAATGCCTACGCTCTCTTAGCAGCAAATTATACCATGAGATAGAGATAATCATGCAAGCACGTGCACATAGATATATGCAAGTCGTTTCGCCCGCTCTCAGATAACTGCCACAATGGCATATAGACCTTCCGAAGAGATCAGCAACGTTACCATACAGGTGTTGAATATTGGCTTGTGTTCAGCTTTTTGATCTTCTTGATGCTGATGTTCAGTTTTTTCCCTGAACTGTTCTTGATGCGTTCAAGATAACAGTGTTCGGGTTCCTTGCTGGAACGTAAATACAAGATTTCATGTCTGTAGATGGCGTCTGAGTTCTTTCACTGCCGGTCAATGAAAAGACCTTCGGAACCTTAAAAAGAATCATCGGTTTAATGGCCCTTAAGAGAAGCAACAATGTGCATCGTTAGGAACAAATGAATACTGCGGATTTTCCATCTTCAAAGTCTTCTTCAGGAAATTTTATTTCGGAAGCAGAGAGGAAAATTACAGCGGAAACAGGATGTTATTCGCTCCATAGGCGCCAATGAGCACAAAAGTGTGCGCTTACTCATCTACAAAAATCATTTTCTTGAGAAACTCAATAGGCGCCTTTGCAAATAACATCCTGATCAAAAAGTGCAATGCAATGCAAGCAACCCCTATGAATCCACCTTACCGGCTGAAAGAGCGATAAAGAGTGCAGTTTTTATGGAATGAAACAATTCGAAAGCACAACAGCAGCATATAGTCATTGGAAGAACAAAGAGTAAAACAAGCAACGATAGAAATATCGCAACTTCAAAAATGTCGGTCGAGTATTCAGAAAATACAAAAAACAGTTCACATGAGCCCATTCAGACGGTCAAACCTACAAACATCTCCACTTCAGAGTTGCAAAACACAGCAGTGCATTCTAAACGGCGGCGGTCGTTTAAAATGCAAGCAACTGTGAGCGATGAAGAATACAATTTTATCGAACAAAACAATTCTAAAAATCCAGAAACGAATTAGGGTCATAGATTTCCCTCACAACTGTTAGGGCCGAGAAATCATATATGTGCCGAAAAACTCAGACCACTTGATGTAAACAATGAAAGATTCGTCCACCCAGAAGATTCATAAGAAGCCCCAAAGCGGAACACATAAGCTGTGTTTTAAATGGCGGCCGCTCATTCAAAACACATGCAAATATGAACCACTTGAGTGCTCGAAAAATAGATAGCCAAATCTATCACTCTACCACTGACAATGTGCCACTGATAATTGTATGGAGCAAGCGCAATACTAATATGGTCGGAGCCATAATAACGGCAACACTGAGCAACAAAGACGCGCACCATGCCTGATGAGTGCATGGTGCGGACATAATTGCAGAATGCGAATAAGTATCGAGGAAAGCACTCTCCGAAAAATGAAAAGCCTCATGTCAAATTTGAGTGGGGACTTGAAATAAAATAAATGCCCAATCATTTCGGGTAAAATAAATGCCCAATGGAAGTGGGTAACAGGAGGATTAGAAGGAAAGACTTGCCTACTACACTTCAAACAGAAAACAACAATGCGATCAACAACGTTTGTGCTTTAAATAGCGGCGGGATATTTAAAGCACAAACGTATGTCAAAATATATGCACATACAATGCAAAATGAAATTCTACACCAATTACAACAGATAACCTTGGTCACATTAATAAAATGGTGTGCTAGCAGTCTACAATTAGTGAAGCGGATTTTGGCAACAATGTCTCGAAAATTTGAAGTTGTCGAGGAAGAACGGCTACAAATGACTTCTTGCCCAGAAAAAAAAGGAATTAAATATAATGCGTCATATACTTTTTAGTACTTTCGAAGCTATCAGTTACTAAACAGGTCTTTGTAGTCGGCTTGAAAATATCTTTTGAAATCCACTAAACTGTGACTGCCCAGCCACCTCACATCAGCCGTGAATAGTAAAACATTTACAACACAAATCACACACAAATAAACAATACAACGAGGTTACGAAGTCGGTCGTCCTCCTTCAGTATTTCGAGCCTTTTTGCACGAGCAGCATGTCGAAGAAGTGCCTCTCCTCCACAAGTCGTCAAATGGCGCCTGCACTGCTTATTCCGTTGCAAGGCATCGGAGAGTCCATTACGGAACCCCGCAAAAAACCTCCTGACACTTCGTTTAATAAGGAAAAGAAATGGTCTAGTCGGTGCATGCATATGAAACCAACATTAATGTCTAGTGTCAGGGATGACTTCCTTCTCCATCGTCATTCCCTCTATCCGGAAGTGTCAAATTTCACCGAGGGCTTGAGTATGAACCCGAGCATAGCGAATTCTCTAGAAGTGCACAACATTTCCCCACAGTTTAGCTATCTATGCCCGTCATTGCGCTGGTAATAGTAATGACAAGAAGTGTGGCCACTTTTCAGCAAAATATTCTGAGAAAACTAGAAAAAAATTGCAAAGGCCACTCATTGATGCGAAGCATGTCCTGCGCCTTTTTCTTTGTGGGAATTCCGCGGAGGGATCTTCTCAGTGCTTCGCGGAAAACATAAGTCGCACTAAGTGGAATTATCAGAATCTTCAACCCAGAAGCAAACCCGATATGGGAGTCAGCAGTTAAAGTTTTACAAAGTAGTGAACAGCGCGAAGTCTGCTGAACAATTTCTTCGGCATGTGATATGAATGATCCAGTCTGTGCGAGGAAGAATGAAGGGAAGGCTCTAAGTGTCGTATTCCAAATCTCTGAACAACCATAAGAATTCAAAAAAAGAATACACATAAGAGCACGACCACTTACTTGCTTTATTCGTAAGGCGTTACGTCTGTTAATGTCGGCGTCACGTCTCTTCTTCAGTAGCCTCACAACCACGTCGAACGCGATTGTCGACTCCACAGTGGCGCTCCTTCCTTCGAATGTCGAAATCCAGTGTCGGCGTCACAGCGACTCCTGCATAGTCCTGCAAACAAGTTCACTCCGAATTTCAGCACTACCTTGCTTATCCCACAACCCCACCGACACTGCTTCTTCCCAGGTTCTACGACAGTTCCTGTTATAATCACTGGGGAGAAGGGCGGGGGGGGGGGGTGTAAGTCAATTATTATTTTGTTCCCTAACCAATAAATTTCTACATCACCAGACCGTCATTCGCATCTACCAAAGTTCCCAATATCATCGAAAAGAACCGCCGAATTCTAAGTGAAGTCTTTCCTAATTGGAAATGCTAAGAGAGAAATGGTCGAAGCTGCCCCCACTCGTACCAGATGCTGTTCCCGCCGCTGAACAGCACAGTTTAATTACCATCAAATTACTGGTTATGAATGGGGGGACAGCTTCATGAAGTTCTCAAAATGGGGGGGGGGGGGGCAAACATGTACTACGACTAGCCATTCCAACTTGCAGCATAGTCACAGGAAATGAAAGGTGCACTGTTGTGAAAGCCTACTCCAAAAATATTCGGAAGATGTGCCCCGCTATCTGTTCAGTTCCAGTTCAAGCTGAACTCACTGCCTACTCATCCTACCGTCCCTAGTGATGTTATCTATTATTTGTTTTCTACTGCAACTCATTCGCGTGAACCTATCAGCCGGCAGTTTGCTGAATGGGGAATAAATATCGCGCTTAACTAGTTAACTAGTTCTCGTAAATAAAAATAGAATGGTCGTGTTCTCAAAGGGGCGAAAAATACCACACCTCTAACTGCTATCATTTTAGGAAGTTGTGTACTCCCCGCCAACCGGCTCATGGGAATGCTATAAAATGTTTGACAGATCAGTGATTCTGCACAGTACCAATTCCCACCTGCCACCGACATTGGGTGTACTGAATGAGGTGAAAACGTCTCATAACCCTCATACGCTCAAGTTGTTTTGAGGACTAAGAAAAATTTCTAGGATGCGGGAATATATCCATTTTTTGGATAAAACAGCGAACCATTTCCGGAATAAAAAGTGATCTCATCCATGCTAGCGGCTGCTCCCGCCGCTGAGCAGCAATTTTGGAAGAGCATGGAGAAGGCTAGTACGAATGAGACCTACTTTTTATGTACAAATATACAGTTGTATGACTCATGGAGTGGTGCGGAATTGGACCATCATCTAGGCCGTTTCAGACAGAACATTCTAAACATACTCAGCCGCTGAGGCATCACAGGGAAAGCCTGCCACCTATCCACCTAAGAGCATCTAATGCAGACATTGGCACTCAACGATCCATCTGAAACCCTTAGCTAATCTTCGCCTTTTCCCCGATGCACTATGAGGGTTTTAAGAACACGACCATGAAAGACAAAATATACTAAAATGCTTAGCTGTGGTGAAGCTGTAGAGGTCGACGAGGCGTGCGCTCTGAAGGAGCCTCATGAATCGGTCGACGCAGTGTTGACGAGGGCATAGTTATGCCATAGAACACGCAACAGCGCTCTTCATACTCGCTCTCTTCTTAGTCAAGCCTCTGACAAACGGCGGTCCATCAATACCCCACATCGAGCCTCATGAATCGGTCGGCGCAACGATGCCGAGGGCACGGTTATGCCCCAGAAGACGCTGCCACCCTCGTCACACTCGCCCTCTTCTTATGCACGCCGCTCACGATCCGCCGCCAATGAGCACTCCAGAAGCCGCCATCCCTGGACCCCGTTGAACAATGAATGATGTGCTCCCTCGCTGCCTTTATATACCACCCTTAGTACGATTGCAGAGTTTGCCGCCCAGATCATTTCGACGGTACTGAAAAAAGGAATGATACACGCAGAAATGGATAGAGAATTCGATAAACGAGTGATTAGACACAAGCACAGTGTGGTAATATTAGTGGTAGGTCAAACAATAGGAGATCGAATGCCAGTGGCAAGTCAGACTATAATAGATCAAATATCAGCTGCAGGTTAGAGGTAGCAGATCAGTCCCCTAGTAGGTCACTGAGAGGACAATATTTAGGCACCGAATGGTGCATCATTGCACTAGCAAGAAAGGGGCGCTTCGTCACACAGATCATTTGTGGTATATATAAGAAGAGATATGCAAGTAGTACAGTGTTGGCTGTGTGAGGCTAATGCAAAAATCGCGCCAGGTGCGTACGAGAGAAAGTTGTTCTTTGCCATGTTGTGCGCTACCAATAACGGTGCACTAGAATGAGCGTTTGAGAAGGGGTATTGGATTGTCAGGACTATTAAAATGAGCGCAGAGGAAACAACATTACAGGCCAGTACCTGTTGCTAGCAAGGTCGACAAGAAGGCGTCCTTAGTGAACGGATCTATCTAAAGTCCGAACGTCTGATTCCCTGTTTTGAATGAAGTCCTTAGTGATCGTCTGACGAAGGCTTTCTGAAGCATTCAACAGAACAACAAATCGAAAAGACGAATACAGACTAATGCAGACTACAGACTGTTGGCGGAAGGGTGACAAGAACTTGAAAGCGTTCGTGCATGTCCGCGATGTGATGCATTTTAAGCTTCTTCTGTTGCTTTCGGTGACCGAGCGCCATCATTCGTTTGCCACGCACTTAAGGCGTAGCTGGAACTGCGAAGGGATCAGAATCCTTGAAGTTATTTACCGAATTTTCCTAGCAAATATAAATTCATTCCGAACAAAGAGACATGTTTAAAAATGAGATTTTGTGTGCTCAGTGTGAAATGTATCGGAAGAGGTGAGGCTGTCGAAAGAGAGAAAAATTCGAATCGCGTTGTCAACCTCACTTGAGAAACAAATAGGAGATATCCGAGTATGTGCAGTATGGAGTGTCCTCTAGAAATGTAACGATGAACCTTGCGTGCTCTGTCAGTGAAATTCGTTTAGGAGACTCAGTGTCGCGGGGCTTGAAAAATATTCGACTCCATCCTTAGAAAAATGAACTACTTATTGTTGGTGCTGTGAACAACTTTCGAATAATCTACAGTTTCCATCGAACGGTGAGCCGAGAAACATAATGTTTTGCTTCCTCTTAGAAAGCAAACCACCCGTATCGCAGGTGATCAAGTGGCGATTTCTCCACACATCATTTCTCCACATAACGCGCTCGCGACAGGAATCGAATGTCCACATCAGGCAACTACGAATCGGCAGTACCGACACTAGACGTCGCTTACTGTTCAGCTCCTGTAAGCGCCAATTGCGCGAAACACTGTTTGCTTAGAAAGAAAAAGACAGCAGCGTGGTTTTTAATGTGCTCTTAGGATTGGTGGTATTTAGTTGCAATGAAAGTGAGTCTACTGCACGCATAAGATTCTCAGCATACTTGTAGAATTGCTGCGGAATCGTAACCTCTTGGTACTGAGGCATCACAGAATTAAGTGGCAGACGAGATGCGCAGAGTCAGTGCGAAATACTTGAGATTTCATCGTTTTTATTGTTCCTGAGGGCGAGTAGCTCACTGTTGGTAAGCTATCCGTGTCTACTTCCATGGCAACTGAAACGGCGGAGATAAAGGAAAAAACTAGTGAGCAGTTTATCAAACTCGCCAAAGGACGGTGGCGTGAAGGGTGGTTGGGTACACCCAGAAAAAGTACTTCTGCTGCTCCAATCCAGCTGAACTGTTGCATGACGGCACGACTTGGCATTCTCGGGCGTCTAGTCAAAAAAATTGCACCTTCCTACCGGTGTGGGTATACTTAGCCACGAGCGCACGCGCACAGGAGAGACGGAGAGAGAACGCACGCGTCCATGGAGAGCGGCGCGATAGTGATCACTCGGCAACAAAAATGTCGCAGTAAATATGAAAATATACCGTAAGGAAACAAAATTCGAAAGACGAATTTCAACACATTTTAAAGAGCATTGAATGCTCTATCAGAATCACTGATAACGATAAAAGTTTATATGATCAACTGACATAAATTTGCAGAGCTCGATTCACATGCGTACAGAGATTGAATGACACTGCTGACATTTTCTATAAGATCGACGCGCATGACATAATTTGCAGAGTCGAAGTACATGCATTATAGAGATTGACGTATGTTGACACTGCTGACATATGCGAGCGATTTAAGAAAGCAATCGCTCGGCGAATCACCGAAACCCCATCACTGACTCGAAGTGGCAACAGATGTCGTTTCTCAAAAAATCGTGGGTCTCTTCTAGAGATGTGAAGCAAACATCTGAAATCTCAGATATGACAGGGATCATGGCGAAAAGACGTTATTAAGTAGCACAAGTTTTGTGTTGCTTTAATTACGAGCGCTTAACAAGTGATCCTCTCTCTGTCTTGAAACATCGCCAGTTTTGTGCTACTTCAATTGATAGGTTGTGGAAGAAATCAGAGATGTGCTGTTTATGTTTGACGAAATGGCGAGGAAAATGATGTAAGGAATATGGCCTATCGAGCCAGATGTAACTATTTCTTCGAAGTATCCTTGTCAGCCGGGACAGGCGCAAAACAAGGGGACATTTGTTCCCCGACATCCTTATCAACTCTCGAAGGACTCTTGAGAAAGATGGATACTGCAGATGGTTTCAATGTATTCAGCAAATAACTCCAAATGCTTCTCTTTGCGGACGAAGTTCTACTCGTTGCCGATGACGCAAAAACTTGCAGTATTCACTGAACGAGCTCAACAAGAATGCCAAGAAAATTGGGCTCAGCATTTGTAAATGCAAAACGAAGTGGATGAAAAATGCGTTCTGTCGTTAGTTTCCCATGAAGCTCGATAGTGAAAATATCGAACTTGTGGAGCCGTTTGTACACTTAGGATAGACTTGGAAATGAGCAGCGGTTTGGGTCAGGAATTAAGCAGATGAAAAAGAGCGCATTGGCTAATATTCACCAAGCTCAACGATATCTATTGCGACCAATGATAAAAATGTCCGTAAAGGGAGAACTCTTCACTTCGACGGCCATCCCTGTTCTTCTGTGAGGAGCGAAACGTGGAATACCACACTCGCTGAAGAAAACAAACTAGCAGCGGCCCAGCGAGCAATGGAAAGGCGAATGGAAAGTATCAACAAATTGCAACACACCACAAACGAAGAGTTGCGTTCTGGATCCGCATTGAAGGATATCGTTGAAGAAATGTACAAACGAAAACTAGGGTGGGCTGGTCACGTAGTCAGGTTAAATGACTACAGATGGACTGATAAAACTATATATCTATTTGCGACTATATAAAACGATTAAATCTTCTAGTGGTAACCAAGAGACATAAAACGATTTGCGGCAGGCCGCAACAAGACAGGAAGACCCGCTGCGGCGTCTATATGGAATCCTTGGATGCGGAGGACTCAGGATCGTGATAGATGAAAGAGTTGCCAACTGCTCCGATGGGGGGAACGATGAAATCGACGAAATCACGGCTGTTTAAAGTATTCAAAGCAAAGTAGCCTTGCCCGACTCCATCCGTCGCAGTGCACATATAGATGTCTAAGTCGAAGCATAGCGCTGCAACCACTGAGTCAATGTCGGCTCCCCAACGCAGAATATCCACAGCGTTCAGCGCTATGTCGCGTTGCCATTACAGCACTTCGCCCACACTGTTATATGTGGCCGTGGATATGAACATCTCTGAAATCTACTCACACTCATTTACGATCTGAACTCTCATTTTAAAGCATTGTTTAGGGATTCCTCTGAAGCAGTGAACTGTTTTGTAACATTCAAAACGATAACTATCCAAAGCTCAGTCTTCTGCGATATGTGAAGGTGATGAGAATCGATCGGATATCTGGGTGATGATGCCCCGTTCCCTTGATGCAACACGCGAGTGCTCTGAAAGATCGAAATGAATCACTCGCTATCTAATGCTAATGCCACATTCCATTGCTAGGAGCCTTTCCTGTGCGAAATATGCAGGCTTGGAGCAGTCCTTAGCCTCCTAAGGGCACTGTGCAATAATGGCTGCCATTGACTTTCTGAAGGTTGAGCACTGCACGCGGCTCATGCTGTTAACAAGCTTCCGATCCACTTTAGTCGGCTAATTGAAAAGGTTGCTTTGTCGAATGCGCAAACTTTGTTTCGACAAACTGTTACCATGATGCTGAGCTGTGGGAAACAGTTGTCATCACCTCTGACTGCAACCGTCGCTCATTCGCCTGGTTTCTGATCGTCTTGAAATGAACATGAGTCTGTGGACAAGTCACTTGCACATGAGGCAAGTAATTCTTCCAAACGTATTCAGCAATTCTAGAATAGTGGCTCGCAGCGGGTCTCCTTGATAGCCCCATCTTCTTTGTGACCTCCTGCACATCCTCTTACGAACTGGCTTCTTTGGCTAAAGTTGCGCACTTCAAATGACTGCTTACATTGAAGGTTCCCTGCTTTATAGCCATTTGCGGTCGACTGCCATGTAATTCGCAATTCTTCGAATTGGGAGCATGTCGCCTTCGAGCTGCTTTTTCCTTCACAATCCTGACGGGTTTTTGTCAGAAAGCAAATGCTGCGTGATGACAATGCAATTAACTATACGCTGAAAGCGTCGGTTGGCTTTTTTACCTCCAAGTGAACTAACAATGCCCATTATCGATATGCCTGTGCGGAAAAGAAATGAAATGAAGGAAAATCAGAACGTCGAAGTGGAAAATTTTTAACTGGTACACATAACAATGGCACGAAAGATCCGTTCATGAAGAGGCACCACGAGCTGAATGTAGTTTGTGAATGAATTCGTCGATCCATTAAGCCGTCATGGCGTTTCATGAATTCATCTCTTCATTAAGTGCAGTGTCATAAATGCTCAAGAATAACTCATAAAATAGTGCATAAGGCGACACTGCAAATTATGTCAATTGCGCGTCATATAAGAAACTGATCTTATAGAAAAATTCTTGTTTTTGTCCCAGCTTATTAATGGTTCTGACAGAGTTCTTAATGCCCTTTAAAATGCGTTGGGACTTGTTTTTTGAATCTCGATTCGTTACGGAATATTTTCACATTCACAGAGACATTTTCATTACTGAGTGAGCAGGACCGCATCGCTCGCTGGAAACGCGCGCGGTCTCTTTCCGTCTCTCTCGTGCGCCTGCGCTTGTGGCTAAGTGCGCCGACCCCAACGAATATGCACATAAACGTATTCGTGAAGCAAAAGTTTCGCGAATACTTCACTGTAATGAGTGCACGAATCATCTTCCCAAATTGTCGAGGTGGCCTCTGCTCTCTGTTGAAGAGGATGTTGAAAGAGTTCAAAGAGGCGATTGTAGTTAAATGAAAGCGTCCGTCCCTGTTGACATTTGAAGCTGAGGTTGTATCAGGGATCGTTC
Source organism: Ascaris suum (assembly GCA_013433145.1). Taxonomy (NCBI): domain Eukaryota; kingdom Metazoa; phylum Nematoda; class Chromadorea; order Rhabditida; family Ascarididae; genus Ascaris; species Ascaris suum. Next base: position 5,572,204 of record CM024175.1, read on the forward strand.
ATTGTTACCATGATCCATTGCGTTAAGAATGGATCCTTCAAAATTGCATGTCTGGGTTTGAAGGATTTCTACGGTCTTCACGATGTGCAGACGATTAAACAAGCCTATCTTAAAATCCTTGGCAGCATCGACATCGGCGATTCCTCAGTGTACATATCGATAAGTGATCAGGCGCAAACGCAGTGTGCGCTTTTAAAAAATGTGCGCGAGGTGCTGCACGCTGAAACTAGAAACACAGATTGCAAAGAGCGTAACTGCATCGAGCAGCTCAGGTCACGGAGATGGCGATGCATCTCCCCACTCTGACCATAACAACTGCTTGGCAGCTGGTATATGCACTGTTACAAAAAACGTGTCCTGCGTTTTTTCTGATTCCTCCGTTTCTAATCACACTTTCCTCTTTCCCGAGGGTGATAATTATATGATGTTTTCCTCAAGTGCAATTCATTAGAGCATAAATGACACCGGTATCTTGTTGTTCTTGAAATCGAGCATTGATACGTTGATGTTTTTTATATTCACCTTGCGTGCTTCCAGAAACCACTTCCTTTTCAATTGCGACCTAGCTTCATGGGCGACACGTCAAAAGGTCGCCGGGGCCTCAATTCGCGCGAAGTACGCGTGGAGGATTTGCCTCAGCGATTTCCGCCCGTCGGCAGTTGTATTAATTACGTTTTCGATGAAGAAAATGAAGATTTACTTTGGATGGTAATTTTTTAAAATCCTTTCAATGAGTAATCAGATTCCTGAGAGCTTTCGTTTATTCTCAATATTTAAGCAGTCTCTTCTTTCTTAGTCATGTATATCGAGAAAAATCTAAGGTCAAAAAGCACAGTAACAGTGTAATACTTACTCGGCCACATATGTGCTAAAGTGTTATACCAAATCGGAATCCGCAAGTACATTATTGGTACGATGCACTAGATATTGGAAAGTATTCAGGTGCATTTGAAATTTGCGGTATTTTTTGGTTTCTCCCACGACAGGAAGCGTTTGCCGTGCCTTGCATCTGCCGGCAGTGTTCGATGTTTAGATGGCGATGTGAGATTTGCTATTTTGCATCTTGCGAGCGAAGTTTCGGAAGTTTGTCGTTCAATGTGCTGCTCTATACTGATGCCTCAGAAGATCGCGGCAAACTGGAACATGGATTAAATTTCGAGATTATCGAGCCGTTGTTTTGGTGAACTTTCGTAGACTTTTTGCTGCCTTCATTTCGAATATCCCTTACGATGTGGGCGGCCTTCGAATCGGAAGGCGCTGAAAATCGCATCCCGATTTCAATAAGGGAGCAGTTTCATCTGAGGTCAGGGATCATAGAGGAGTGCAGTAGCAACTGAATGTGAGTTGTCTTAAATTCTCTGCGAACTTTTTTGTACGCCCTCGCATTCCTCATTTACAGTCAACTATCAATTCTTTCAAGGTTTTATGTCGAAGTTTTATCTCAACTAATTTTCATTCTTTCTTCCGTCAATTTTAAGCGATTTAATTCAGCTTAGTGTAAAGCCGCGAATGTGCAAGTGTTGGGCTGACGTACTGTCGCAGAAGTTCAGCAATTTACAGAGCATGCAAAATTTCTGCGAAAATTGCAGATGTTTGCTAAACTTTCGAAGGTTCCGGCCAATTTTCAGCCGAGACATTCAGTGCGCTTTCCCGCGTTCATCCAGGTCGCCCTCACAGCGCTTTCGCCTCCTTTCGTCGCAAACGGTCGTCCTGTATGTGCTACTTTCAAGATGATGGTAATGCGTGTCTGCAATGGAGCGCCTGTACTGTGATATAGCGTCAGAATGTTCCTTGGTGGAAGTTCATTCGGCGCAGTCACAGGCAACATTCCGTCATGTGATATCCTGAACTTTGTCTTATGCGTCGCAGTGTGATCTCATTTTTATCGTCTCAGCATCCATCTCCCATGCAGGTTTGAGGAGGCATTTGCAATTTCGCCAACAAACATTTGCTGGAGTGCACTTGGGAAGACGGTTTCACTTTTCATGTGCACTATTCTCATGACATACTGTGTACGCCTAGTTTATAATGAGCCGCTGACATTTGAGGATAGGGGATGATGGCTCACAGCAGCTCCAGCAGAATATTCCAGAGTGCAAGTTTTGTTGGCCTCGCTAGGAAGTCAGTTATCTATTCAGGTGAAACCTCATTAAATCTATGTGGGGAGATATGAAGGGGGAATATGTGAGAAAGGCAACCGCGCAAATGCTAATTCACATGCGTTTGAAAGCAGTAAGAGCGACACTTATGCCAGTGCATGTAGCTAACAGTCAAAACCTTTGGTTACTCGTGATTTCGCAGTAGGGTGGATGGAGCTTGAAAATGCTGATAGCGTGATCCTAAGCCGTCAATTATCTCTTGTTTATCAGAGGTTTGAGGGATCTGTCCCGATCTCCGTTCTGAGTACAAGAACTTCAAGACAGTTGACTACAATATTTTCTCCAGCGTTCGTCAAGATGAAAGAACTTCTGAAAATAAATCGCCTAGAGGCTTCAATAACCGCTTTTTAGAGGGACCTATGATCAACTCGCTCAGCAGTAGGCAAAGGTCACTGTGGGTTTGAATGGACAGTGCTACGGATGCATCTGTGATCATTCGGCTCTATCTAGAAGCATTTTGAAGGCTTCGGTTTGCTCGCCTGAATGTCGCTAGCCTGGGTTGACTTCTCCGTTTCACCATATTTATGCAAAGGAAATACGCAAAGCACGTGAGACAAATTTTCTGACCATCTTCCACTGAGGTGACGAAGATATAGCCTCTTTTCCTTTAGAAAAAGCTTTCAGCATTAGTGCTCTGCTGAGCCCAATTTTTCTGAGCTCTACACGAAGACCAACAGTTGTTTAGTGTCTTCCCTCCTAATGCCTCTCGTTCTCTGTTCTCTCCCATTCCCCTCTCTCTCCCATCACCCCCCCCCCCCCAGCCACCACCCACGACCGCATCCGCGCCGCACCAACTGATCTTCAAGAAGGTGAATCTCTGAAGCGTATTCAGCTGCAAACGATTGGTATGCATTCATGTAAATGAGCTTCCTGGTGTTGGTTCCTAGGATGAACATGACCTTCTTTAGTATCCTCTTTTCGTTCTGCGAGTCATAGAAAAATTGAGGACTCAGCCAGTTGCTGAGAATAAGGTTTTGTTTTATCCACCTTTCTATTTTTGACTTTTGGCTAGAGGCTATCTCTATGGGCAACATCTTTTGCACGTTTGATGTAATATGAGCTGAGAAGCATTCTAATTAGCCGCACCCTTGGTCACAAGTGATTATTAGAGGTGGGAGCGTTCTCAAGCTACAGTACGTCATTCCCTCAATCTCATATTGTTTAGTGTTCTATCTCGTAGTCTGGATTTTGATCTCCCTGTCCGCTTGATTTTTCTTTCCTAGCAGGATGCCCTTATGAAATTCACGCTCTGATCAGTTACCCGAAAATGTCGACCAAGTGAAATCTCCCGTTTGCTCCATAACAGAGAGAGCGATGCACTATGCGAAACATTGGTCCACAATGCTCGTGACGCATTGGCCTACTCTGGAAATACAAGATGCATCGTCGAATCTAGCGCTCATCGCCATGGCTGATGAATTCCGCCTGGTGCCAGAAGCTTGCACTATACGTTTCTTCCGACCGTTCTCATATCCAGCTTTCCACTCTTTTTGCAAATCAGTAGGTCCTTCTCTTTGGCGGCGGGAAAGACAGTATCCGAAATGGCTACTTTTTACAGCCGTACTCTAGAAGAGATGGCATGTTGACGCTGATTGCCTCAGAAACTTGATGACTGTGGCGGTGCTATATTAATCACGATCATGACCATCAGTTTCAAATAACCACGATCAAAATATCAGTGCCCTTTGTACGCAAGTACGAGGCGGCATTTGCCATTTCGTCGCGGATGATGGTGATATGAAATATCTATAGGAAACGGAAGCTGAGAAGAGCAATCGTAATTACGGATGCTATCTAGTTCGGCGTCATCGGTTTCACCGCCATCAACGTCCTCTAAGTCACCACCACCACGATTCACGCCGCTACCCAATGTGCCATCGCAGGAGTTGCACGAGGTGGAGCCGTCCCTTCCTCCAAAACCAGCAGTAGAAAGTGTATCGTCTCGTGCAGAAAAGCCATCGATGAGGCAGCCAGACCGTCCACCAAATACGCTCTGTAAGTGTGTCTTTTGCCTTCAGATACAACGACTTCTTTACTCGCGAATCTGAGAGATAGCTGGTGAGGCAGTTTTGTTCGGAAATCTGAATGATGTTATAGGACTAGTGATTGCGCCTCAATTATCTATTTCATTGGCTGACGCCTAATTCTGATGTTGGCGTCGTCTGCATTAAAATTTGGACTAATATTGTGAACGAATTAGTCAGTGAATGAGATGACATTTCTAAGAAGGAACTGATACGCCCATTGATTCGATATATATCGCACGCCATCACAGCTTGCTTGTGATATTGATAGATTGAACACTGCCAACGGCAGACCGCATGCACGTTTGTGAGGAGCGTCTCAAGCAGGGAAAACTGTAATGGCTCTCCTCCACAGTTGAAACATAGAGGGGACGGACCTTCCTGCGAAGCTTTGATTTCGATCGAATAGGCGTAAACTTCATACCATATGCAACAGTGACGGAAACAAGCAAATGGAGGGAGCGAATAAGCGAATGGAGCAAAAATGAGAGCAGAGAACTAAGAAGTTGATGTGTGTTCGCTGTGTTTGCAATGATGAATCACTGTGGGTATCTAGTGAGCATTTCAGCACGTTGTATAAGCACTTCATGGTGGGAAAGGGACGGATTGGTGAGGAACACAGAGTCCCCATGCCAGCTTCCTTCTCTTGAATTTCCCTTCCAGAGGTTTACGAGCGACTGTTAAGACGAATCGCTCTATGCACCATGAAAGATTAAGAGAAGGACTCCGGTTTGCGAAGCAGTTGCCTTCTTAGCTTTCTTCAACCGTTCTAATTTACGAAATCGCTATGTATTTCTCACCGAGCGGATGTCTTAAATATAGGTTGAGTAGTCTCTACACCAAAACTACCCATGGGCTTACTTATGCATGCTGGTAAACATAGATACATGCATGGATGAGCTGCTGACATCTAGGCAGAGCAGAGTGATTTAATGGGTCGCGAAGGCAGTCTAGTGTCACATTTGCAAGAAGAGGCGTGAACCATCTTCCTAATTGCTTCTGCAAATGCACCGTTATTTGGCTTCGGTATCTCGTTTAATAAACAATTGAAAATTTCGTCCACTATTCCTCAATCACGACACCAGGCGATGCGAATGGGAAGGAGCACTGAATTGCGGCGCGCATTTTTTACAGCATTTTACCACCGACACGTGCAAAAATTTGGGCGAGTTTTATGCTCCATGAGAGTCTTTAATGAGTTCAGCTGAAGTGATTTAGGCTACCAATTTGAAATTGGAAATGTTGTTCCTTTGTAACCCAAAGATTGTTCGTTGTAGTTCAAATTTCAGTGAATCTGGAATAGTCTCAACTGCACTTAATAGGTTCAACTCAGCTCCATTAACTCCATTAAAACATGCATCACACGTATATAGTCTCTTGCTAGCTAATCCAGCGGTGCTATCTTCATGGTGCTACACGTTCTCCACGTCTGCAGTCATGGGCGCAGTTCGACTGATCAGATGCAGCAATCGAGAACTTTGTAGTACTCAACCCGGTTAGAGTGTAATGTTGCACAACAAAGTGAACCCATCATGTTTGACGACTCCTCAAGCGCCGTAGACACTCAGATGATCCCACCACCACGCACTAAAAGGATTATGGCAATGTTCTACTGCTGAACTGGATGTGTACTACCACTTATTTTATGCATTTCAGGTTACGTTGTTGACGACAGGTTGAAATGCCCGCTGTGCAGGGTACTGTTTTTCTGAATATGAATATGCTGTTTTCAGTTTCATGCGCCCTACTACTTTCTCTTAGAAGCCGCAAAATTTCGTTAGTGTACTTAACAGTATATTTTGATGGGTGTGTTGATGTTGTGTTCACCAAAGTTTTCCCGACGGGCTCGAATTACTGCCGTTGTACACGACTACGCAACCATGCCGTGCAGGCATACAAAAAGTATTAAGGAGCATGGAGCACATGCGGAGATAGCTGGAGGCGCACCCTTACACATATGTGCAGGCATCATGTCGTAGTGCGTAGGAACCATCACTTTCAAATGAGGTCGTGCAGCATAAATTCTGATGCGCTCTGCGGACCATATGAAACATTTTTTCCGTCTCGTAAAATGTGAAGTGCCCAGTGAGGGTGCCACTTGCGCTCATAGTGTCGCATTTTTATAATAAGTGACTTACTGCGAGAGTTTGATCTCACTTCTGTTCACGGTCAACGGAGACGTGTCTGAACTTTCTCTAACCCGTTTGGGTGAAGTGTCTGCACCGATGTCTGCACCGATAATCATTTAAACATACACTGTTAACTTAGACTCTCTCTGGTCCTGTCTTCCTTCCGTGCTTAACTGCTTTGTGAGCGGCAGCAGTTATTAGATCTGTTAGCAATATTATTTCCGCTGATATAATTTCTCATTGAGACAGTATTTGAGGGAAACTCCTTTTGCTATAAAGTCCCTCGTTGTCAGCGAAGATATGACGATCGCAAAGCACAAAACAAATTCCTTTACTATCATTTTCTGTGCGATCACTTTCTGTGTGAATAATCAAGCGAATCGTCGTTGCGACTCTATATTTGACACTATGAACCTCCACCAGAGCGCGTTAGCCTACGAGGAAAAGTGCTAGGGAGGATGTGAGGCACGCATATAGCATCTATAACCCTGTTCACAGTGAACCGTGAAATCGGTTATTTTTCACCGGAAAGGCTCAGTATCGCGGTTGATTATCATTACCAATGCGGCAGCGCTTCCATCCTAGCAATAAATGATTCAAACTTACAGAGCACCTCAATCAGACAAGCTCGTGCGTCAGCAGATTTATGCCTCGCTATTTTACTCTCCGCATTCTGTTTCCCGTGCGGAATTCTGTCGTTCCTGTGGGTGTCGAAAGTCCGTTACTGCGAAGTATGCGGCGCCGAGTTCTGATCGTTCTCTGCTAGATGCTATCGGCACCATATTCCTGGCGAACGACACGCAGCTTGTGATTACTTTGTTGTCCATTAAGGGTTATCAAATGGTCTGTTGCCGCTCTTTACTGCATCGACCAATTTTTGGCCACACCTGTAAATTGAAACGCACTTCTCGAGGACTTCGTAAACTGAAGTCATCTCGTCAATGCAGTCAACCTTTGAGCAAACAGTTGACATAAGAACACGGATTTAAGAACCATTCTAGGGGTCGACAAAGTCTTAGGGGTTACAGGAGTGAGGGGATGAGAGCTGTGCCCATTAGCTAACACCATCTGCGATCAGGTGATCATTCGTTTATAGATCATGGATTTAGGATATAATCAGCTCTGTTATATGCAGACAAATAGAGTTTAGCGCCGGTTGGAATAAAACATAAAAATGGGGAGGAGGATGCGTATCTTCAATGTTCGCCTCTACTGACGACCATGAGAAGTACAATGCCGAATGCTTTTCCGGAAGCATGCACTGTGTATTCAGAGCAAAGAATTGTCCACACATTCGATCGCTCCTTGTTTCTATCTAGTATAGTGTGCAGTGGTCGCAGCTTTTGTGAAACGGCAATTATAGATGTAATAAATATCAATTTTAAAGAAATAAACAATTTTTTCATAGTTTTGAGTCGAGTATTCTGAGAACCGCACTTTAAAGAATGAAGGCTTCATCTTTTCAGCTCTGTTTTCCGCCGCAAAAATGATCTCGTCTCGAACGCTCGAAGTGTCGGGTCGTCTACTATTCATTGGTTCTTAGTCACTCACGCTGAGCATGCTATGCTAAACAAAATAATGGTTTTTTGAAGCGATGCAGTAAAATTCAGTCTTGTTTCCCTGCAGCTAGCTTTCACTGAATTCACGTTCGTGAATTCTTTCTCATGTGCTGAATCTATAGGACGTGACGAATGTTCAGTGCATTCAAACGTGAAATGAAAACACTCACAGAGGTGTTTGAAAAACTTTTTTGTAGCGGTCACCTTGGCATTTAGAGTGAGAAAATTCGCTCAAACTTTCATTGCCACAATGATCTTAAAGCAGTTTGCTAGTGCCAAAAACGTCTGTCGTTCTCAACAGGCACTATTAGACAGAACCAATCCCGAATAGAAGGCAATTTATGGCTGCAGTTTCTTTCGTTCATCCTTATGTTCTCAGGCTATTGCATTCAGTCTTTCATTACTGGTAATCTTTATTTGCCGCATCGTTGTGCTCAAACGTATTTTAGCTGCACTCCGAAAATGTAGCCTTGATTTTTCAATTCAAGAAAGCAATAAGTGCCTTGGAAGCCCATTAGAATTCACCTGATTTCTTGCTCTGGTGTTTTCCCCTTCAACCGGTCATTTTAGAAAACCATCTGAAAATTCGACTGCATATGGATGCATCACACAATTCCTTAATGAAATGAAAGCAACCGAATTGACTTATAGATCTCAGGTCCACCTGAAATAAGCATAGCGATATGCCTTTTGTACTACGCATAGATGACGGCTTATGGCGGTACCTTAAGACTTTTGCAATTCATGCGTTTCCTGTTTCCGTTCTCAAAGATATGCGTTCATGATGGCTTGCGCCCTTGTTCACAGTTCGCGACGATTTTCGCCTGTATTCTTAAATTTATCGCAAGGGCAAACGGGGAACATTTAGAACCCAAGCGTCCTGAAGCAGTTTTTGCGATGCGGCTTTTTGCGAAGCAATTTTGCGACACTGCGGAGGAGGCGGGAGGGGGCCGGTTGAGCTTTTGCAGGTACACTTCTAGCGAGCGGAGTTAACTGTCCAAAAGCGCAGTGTACTTTCATAAGCCAACCATACTGTATTGTTCAGTCCGGGCTTTATTCCTGCATTAAGGGGAAACAAATGTTGTTACAATAAAGAAGTGACAAAAGAAGGGAAAGTGTGAAGCTGATTAAAAAATAATGTATTTTTCTGCCGACTCTCCTGGGGTGGTATTTGCTGCTTCCGGTATGACTGACTGGAATTCTTTTCGATTTCGCAATCTTCCAGTCAAGACAGTCTCACAGCCTATTTTTAAATTTTCATATTGTTATGTGCTCATAATCTAGATTCATGATCTTCGTTGATGAGTAATTCGTAAGTGGGCCAAGAAAGTGAGGTGAATACGGCAATAGACTATGGAAAGTCCACCTAGGATATAGCTATCTTGCAAGTTTTTAAGTGAAAGTGTTGTTTCATTTTCCGGTTGTTCCAACGTTCAGGCAGCTGAATTTATGGTCAAGACCTGAACTGACGGTGGTAATGAGATATCGTGATGCAGTTCAACTCTTTATTTCCAGATGAATACAGGGAGTTCCCTGTCTTACTGTCCCATCCACCTCATGTTTCGAATCCTCATTTTGTGACTCTCGAAAACAACCACTCTTAACCTCAGAACTTCAAGCTCGTTTGTTATTTCTGACTACTATCGGAAAAAAGCGACCGAAGTTCCCTTCATCAACCACTCTTGTATTGCCTCAATAGATAGACCATTCTTCGTGCACTCAACCATCTGGTCAACAAATTCTGAACGAGAGGAAGACGCCACTACGCTCTGTTCATCGCACATTCAAGACCACCACTAAATCATAACTGAAATTCTAGTTTTCATGATTGTCGGTTTCTCGACCAACTACACAAGGTCACCACTGAACTTTCAGAAACCTGGTTCCTAAATTGAACTGTTTTTGACTTGAACTCCTAATCTCGTAGCTTCAGTGTATGCAATGATTCCATCAGGATTCCAGCTCTGGCTTCATGACTAGAAATATGCATAAAGATTGAAAAAATCTCCCAGTTAGGGAGAATTAGGAAGAGCTCGGGAATCTCAAAACTTTTGAGCGGCTGGCAATCGGATAATGTTAGTCAAAAAAAGAAGGAAGAAAATATTGCATATTTATTTGTTTTGATTCTTAATGCCATTTCCGTTCAAAGATTTGAACCGCATTGTTGATGGATCGTTGCATTGGAAGGCTCGCTGTGAGTAGATGATAATTGGAGCGTTTTATATATGGCTAATTGCGTTCTAGAGGCACTTAAGACTAGGGCAAAAGAGAACTCAACGTTGTATGGAGGTTCTCATTGTTCGCTGTCAGTGCGTTTTTGGGTGCGATTGCCCAGTTTGGTCGTCGCTTTTGGAATCTTAAGAGAGGTGCTGAGAAATGTGATAATACTTTCCACTAGGAGAGCTTTCTACAAGGCTTCATGATTCGAGTCCATACTACCCGAATCATGAAACTCGAAAAACACAATCGCCATTTTTGGCCTAAATTCGTTCGCATTCGTCGCCATGATGTAGGCGTTACCTTCCATTTGAAAATTATTAGCCCTTAGTCTTATACTGCAACTGATTCTATGTTCTCTCACACTTATCGGCCTAAATTATCATGAGCTGACAGCGTTCTGTGATTTCCGAGAGTTGTAGCCTCGAGTTCAGTTTACAATTCTTTTCCTTCTCGGATCCTCAGAGTGTGAATTAACTTCCTATTGATCTCGTCTCAACAACTGGTGTTTTTGCGTTCATTAGTTAGCTTGAGCATTCCGGCCTCATATGAATCTATGAGCTCATTTATTTGTTATTTGCGCCAATTTTTGCGCCAAATTTTTCATGTTCATGACTGCGTGTTGTTCCTTTCCTTTTTTCATTTTTAGGCTTCAAGCTTCGCTATTTGTTCACTGAATAAAAGCTTCATCTAAAGTCTTAAGTTCCGGGGAATGCTTCGCGGTTCAGCTTCATTATATAGCATACATTCAATAGACTTCAATTTGGACTACTTCATCTGCTTGTATTGTATTATTCGTTTACGTATTTTGCATGCATACATACTACCGCCTACATACTAAAGCAACTGTGATGGAATCCTCGCAAATCAACCTAGAAATATCATTCAGATCTAATGGATACAAGACATATGATCGAAAGCTCGTTTTATATAGCTGCCGGGGTGCTGTTACTCGCTCTCAATGCCCCTATGGGTATGGTGATCGTTGCGAGCAAACAACTACGAATTACATTCGGTGTGCTCGGCACTCTATTTGCTGCAGGTGCTGCAACAGGTTCGATTTGTTTCCTTCCCCCTTGATGAATCCTACCGTGGAATTCCTTTTATTGAAAACTTGCCGTTCAAACTTCAGCGGCTTGGCCATTTCATGTGAATTAATCCTAGAAAGGTGGTAGTATTTAGATAAATACCGGTGTTGCCAAAACTGGACTCTGCATAAAGATTACACACGTGGAACTAGCATGACCTAAAAATGTTTACTGTATTAATGATATAGGAAGCTTTGAGGTGATTGCTCAAGTGGAAAATTACTCGGATAATAGTTCAAATCGATCTACAACCTTGCTTTGGGGGACTTATGCAATCAGGAAATAGTGTTTTACGCTACTGAAATACCACAGGTATAATAAAAAAGAACTATTTGAAGTGTATTCGAACGCTTAAACGCTGGAAAAGTTTGCATTTGTTTTCACGATGCGGAGGCCAACGAGATAACGATACTGACTCTCTTTCTAAAAATCCAGTTCGTTGAATTTTAAGTATCGCCAGATTCCTGGACTGAGAATTAATTGTAAGATGGAATTTGTTCTCAGCATAGTTACCCCTCCTCCGATAATATGGCTCAAGTTGTCTGAAGGTTCTTATGATGAGCTTCGTCGTTTAATTTTTTTATTCTTCGCGTTTATTCCCAAGAGGCTTTGCAAAAACGTGCGTTGCCTCTGTATATCATAAACATAAATAAAACTTTTCTCAACGACATGGGAACCATTTATTGGCAAGACAACGCTCGCCTCTTTAGTGCGATTTTACCCACAGTTTTTCTTTTTTATTCTTTGTTTTTTACGATATTTGCTGCCGTACCAGGTAAGCCTATCACGCTTTCCCATGCACTTCGTTCTAAGGGTAGTTTTATGCACGCCTATTTTAGTCAGCTTGCTATGCTAAAAGATCTTCGTAGTTACACTTTGTGCTCGTAGCCAATGAGCAAAAGTAATATCAAGCCAAACTCACCTGTTAAATTTCATTCAATAGGATCAATAGTGTCAAAAAAATGAAGAGAAAGGATGAAAGCGAAAGCAAAAGACAAAGGAGGCATATAGAACGGGTGAGAAACTTCAAAAGAACTACGAGAGTCGGAAGTAAAAGTTACTATTTTACAGTCATCATTTTAATATAATAAACAAGAGGCATTACTAAGGTCTTTGATGTTGTCGTAGTATCCACCTGAGTTTCATGCAATTGACATTCCAAAGGGAATTGCTTTCTAACTCCAATAAATCTGTTCTCCTCGATGCCTTTTCGATATATCAGTTATTAAGTGCGGATATGCTGAGAGAACGCCACACACAAATTCAGGAAGTTCACCTTTGATTGCACTGAGCATATGCTCGTTTATTTTCGTTCGCAAACTTTTGCCACTTAACCGTACTCGCTGTAATTCACATATATTACGGCTTCAACAATATTCATTTTATTTTGTGGGCGCCTTCACTCTTCAACATTTCGAACTGCCCATTTAGTGCTTCCAATAAACTTATAACGTTTTCATCTGCATTACTGGCGGTAATATTATTAGTGGTGACTGCATCATAAACAGTGGGGAAGTTTATACCCACGGCGCCTTCGTCCGATTCACCACGCACCAACGTTGCAGCGAATCACTTGCACGCATATAGAACAGCGGCCATCGTCGAGTAAGCGCGGCTGCTGCTCACATAGCTGAGTACGCTGTATTCGTGAGCACGATGTCATGAAGCTATTGGCCGCATATCGGATCGGACTGCGGCATCGTTTTGCTCGTTAAATATGCATTCATTACATTCATTTCGATCGATGTAGTCTCTCCTCAACAGTGGCGGGTTTTTTCTGCAAATATAAATTTTCCCGTAAGATTTGACGTTTTGACATCACCAATATAGAATTCTCAATTCTCAATCCTCAATCCAATATAGAATTCTGATTACGATCTGCGGTCAAGTTGCTGGGACGAATCTGATGACATTTATGGAACTTTGTAAAAAGGAGAATAAGTGAAAGAGAGGTGAATCCATTGCTTCATTAGAAGAAACTGAGATAACAGAAGGCAACGCTATTCGTCGCACATACATCTTTAAATGGACTCTTGCCAGTGGTATATGAGTGTAACCATATTAGGTGACCTTCTCAGACAACTCTTATCTTATGAATTTTAAGGACTATGTGCAGTGGCTAAAGGAATATCATGGTTACGCGTGCCAGATGCGATGTCACTGCGAAATACGACAGTGGGCGCACTATTTTGCACCACAAAGGTGAATGAGACGTTTCTGATGTTGTAAGAGAGCACAGTGCTAAGGCAGTTGTGTGAATGATGGGTAAGTGAATTGTATTAAGCTGTATAAGTGTGGCTTATTTATAGCAGTAAAATTGCTTAGGAATTCTGATTCACTGCTGGCCAACAGACGGACAAGTGGAGAGACGAACGAGGAGAGAAACGCATTCACATGCGCACTATGGTCAAGTAAATAGAAAATGAACAAATATGACCGTGGCAATTAATGAACTTTCGATTCCATACATGCATTCATTATGACGCTGAATATAGGTTTATTGCAGCCAGCGGTGCTTCTCGATCTGTTCAGCTTCCAGTCGATTGCTCTTCTAATGGCGGTTAACAGCTTCGATCGCCTTCTAGTGGTCTACTTACCTATCGAGTACTTCAAACGTGCGAAGCGTACTGTCGCCTTAGAAGTTTCATTGGCCATACTAGCGCTGTTCCTCGTTCAATTGTTCACCATGATTGATGTCATTGTTGAAGACAGAAAAGTGACCACTGTCACTTGCCGGTAATGTTTTGCATAATTGAGGATTTCAATATATCTCTGCATTTCTTTCAATAGTTTTGAAGTTTGGAAGCTATAGTTGTGCTACATGTAGAGGGCGCGCGACCGCATTTGCTCGTAAAGAAACTGTTGAAGAATATTCTACGTTAATGCATGCCTCATATACAAGATAATATCTCTATAATTTATACGTTGAAATGCGACAAAAGCATCAGCCAGCAGCTATATCCAGGTGACTGCATGAAGCAATCAGAAGTAATTGCTCATTTCATTGCAGCCTCTCGGAATTTTTGCCACCGCTTGCCTACTCGGCCAATATCTATTTTCGTCTTTTCAACTCTCTGGCCTCAATAATACTAATGGCATTCGTGCTTCTCAAACTCGGCTATCACGTCGGCAAATCAGTCGACACGAAAAAGGATAGGACTGTTCAACGCTATGTTACCAATCAGAATAACTTCACTAAGGCGATGCTCTTCTCCTGCGGCTTCACATTACGTAAATATTCTTCATTTTAATAACGATAACACTGAAAGATGGGAGTTCGGTGCCAAAGAGAACAGCTGTCAGAAAACAAGCTTGAAATATGCACAAAAAGAATAAAGAAAAATAGGGGTGGCCACAATTTTAATCATATTTTAATTAAGCGCAATGATTTGTACCTTCTTGCCCGAAAAACCTAAAGGAAGAGATCATTAGAACGTCGACTGCACGTTCACCTCTTACCACACTCGAGCGAATTTTGAGCTATACAGCTCCTACCTGATCGTTTTAACCGTAAGATCAACCGCACTATGATCATGTGATTGTCTTACTTCTGAGCAAACTCATTCATTCGACTTGACCATTGTTAGATTAACACAAACTTTTTCCAGTGCTGGATACGATTCCTACCTGTACACTGGTCTATGCGTATTTAACCGCCCTTGCCGATTACAACGAATTAGTTCTTTGCGCAAGAATTGCCTGTATGTTCAACGCCGTCAACATGGTGATAGTTGTGACGTGCAGACCGACTGAAATACGCGAACGTTTACTCGACTACCTGCGGAAATGGATGCTGACTCGGCAACGCGTCGTTGTTGTACATGCTAGACGTGCAGCTCTTAGTACCCGCAATTTCGCTACAGTGATTTCCAGTGCATAATTTCCCTCTTTTCGACGTGCAGCAGAATTTGGCGTTTATCGCAGCACGGCCTCTCTCAGGCGATCAAAACAGGCTTCTCGTCATGCTCGAGGGGTGCTGTTCTCATAACGCTTTCTTGGAGCATACTGATTCGAAAACAGTGGAAACGGTGCTTTCGCTACGCTGGAATAAGTGATAATAACAAGAATACTGCCGCTTCAAGGCATTCAACAAAACCGCATTAAGAATCAGTCCAGTCGTACTGACTGAAAGCAAGTTATTACGTAATTAAATAAGACAGCTGAAAAGAACAGAATGAATGCCGCCGAAGAGATGAACGAAGGCTGTTTTTCTTATGCCGCGCGAGGCTGTAACCACACCAGATCGGCAGGTATTTTTAGAGGTCGTCGAGCCCTTTTTGATCTGAATCATGCACTCGGCAACCTGCCGTTTCGGAAATCATCGTTCAATTTCTGTAACGCTGATTCTTTGGTGCGATGTGCAATGTAATATGCGCTGGCTGGTCTTGATTGTTTATTTTCAAATTGTGCTTCATCTTCTTTTCTTCTCTTGTTTCTCTATTGGCAATACTTTTCTCGGCTTTTCGTTTTCTTTCCGATATTTCAGTTGTTCACAAAGTAGTGTATCAGAGTTGAACTGTTTGTAAAAAATTCCTTGTGAATCGACGTCGCCGAATCAGTCAGCCATTCCCGAGTTTCTTGTTCCGTTACTGCGCTAGCAATACTTTCTAGCATAATAGAGATTATGAACACCTCCTGCATCACGTTGTCATCAGTAGCGTTTATTCGATAACACGAAGTTCGTTTGCTTGGACATCAGGCTGTGATCTCACATCAAAGTCAGTTTATCTCCATACAGGGTACTTTTTTCCTAAGCGGTCATCATGTCGTTCTGTGATGGAAACAAAATGATTACCTGTTGCAAAATGTTTATCTAGCTCTTAGTGCCAGAAGGAGGACTATTTGCTTGCCGTCCAAATCCACGACAGCACTGGAAATTCCAGAAAAGGCGCTGATTTGTTGCAGATCTGACCTCAAGACAGATGTGGTCAAACTTCGATTGTATCGTTTCAGGCTGTCCCTTTCTCACTTTGTTTGTCGCACGAGATGTCGAATGCTCTAAAACCTCCCTCGACTGTTGTTGTGCTGAGTTAGTTCGATTTTTTGTGTACGAGTCATCAAATGTTTCGAATGTGCGATGTCAAGACTTTCAATAACAATAACTCCCTTCCATCGATTCATCATTGCATTCCGCTGGCTCAGCTGTTACCAGCGCTTCGAGACATTTTTCAGACGAACTCAAAAATGATGGGTCCTAACACTCCTATCAAGTATTTCTCTTTTTATGCCCAAGGTGCCGGTCCTGACGATGTCTGAATGCTATCGGTAAGTTATTCACACCTTTCGTCAGTCCCGTTCTGTCAACTATTGATAAATGGGCGCTGCATCAGCAAATGCACGCACATTCCGTTCCTGCGAGAAAAATACACAACAGGTAAAATGTATACCATATGAACACACTTTTCATTTGTGCTGACACACAAAAAATTCTCTCTTTCCCGGTAGGTAACAGAACACGTTGGATTGCAGTCGAAATTCAGCTGAAGTCTTATGCACGTCAAAACATTTGTCGGCCACCGGCATAACATCCGATTCGAACGAAACTTTTCATGCAAGCAAGTGCATTGGAAGAACGTCGCAAGGTTGCCAATTGGACGGATTTCGTTTAAAACCCGAAACGCGATAAAAAAAAGTGATAGTCTGATCAGAAGAAAATTGGCGAAAAGTTTCGTTTCCGATCGTAGAACTATTGCATTTGGTCACACTTGCTCTGCTCGCAAGGTATCCGTCGCAAGGATAACGTGCACTCTTGCTTGGTCAGCGCTGTCACTATCCTGAAAGCTACTTCTTCTAGAAAGAGCAACGGCAACACACAGCCAGCTGACATCACTAGAGATGCTTGCAGGAAAGAAATAGAAACAGACAACAGTACAGGTCGCAACTGAGTGAGAATCGAGGCATTCCCTCGAAAAGTAGCCTGAAGTCCTTATGAGATGAAGAAGTCAAAGGTTGTTCAGTTCAGCAACATTCCCTATATAAAAACATCATATCATTTCCA
Organism: Ascaris suum; assembly: GCA_013433145.1. Classification (NCBI taxonomy): domain Eukaryota; kingdom Metazoa; phylum Nematoda; class Chromadorea; order Rhabditida; family Ascarididae; genus Ascaris; species Ascaris suum. The sequence continues at coordinate 5,589,378 of CM024175.1, forward strand.
GTATATTTCTTCCCCATCCTTAAAATCTTCAACGTCTTCTCCACGACCGCTGCATTTTAGCCACTTAACGTTCCACTCATCTAACAGCGAAGCATGCATGCGAGTCTATCTGAGGGGTAGCAGTATGGAGGTCTTTGTAATAAAATCGTCGTTCGCTATATGTTCGCGAATAGTCTGGTCACCTGGGTGAACGACGCTTCACACCCACCTACAGAACCCAAATGAGGTGACGAAATAGTTGTGATGATAATCTCATCGTGAATTCTTCATCGTCACATTCACGTCGACGCCTCAATAAGATCAACATATCAGGCATGTGTCATTCCAAAATGCTTCATCGTGCCGCTGACTGACTCTTTGCAGAAGCTTGCAAAGCCCAACTCCCTCCCTTACCTCAGTTGCAGCAACGCATTACTTTTCACTGCTTGTTAAGCGCTTAATGAATTTTAAAGAAACAGGATGTGCTTTTCTATACTTTCTCCACCTTATATTTTATTAAGAGACAGCAGTCTTTTTTAACTTCGTCCTCGTCTTTTACCGTACCTATTGCAGTCTTGATGCCAGCCTATGAACCTCATTCTATTTACCTACAGCGGCTACTGGGATCGCTTTTACCGTTGCCAATCCGTCCATGTGACACCTCTGTTGAATTAAGAACAATCTCGGCTTTTCGGGAACCAATTCATTGCGGGAATCAGAATATATGGAAACCACACGCAAGTTGGAGGGGTTGTTGTCAGTTGCGAATCAGCCTGCACTCCATGGCAAAACGACATAATATGTCACAAAATGTGAATGCATAAGCAAACACGCAAGGATAGTGCCCGAATAGAAGGAATATACGAATCGCATCATAGGAAACTGGTGAAGAAAAAGCTCAATATACGATAACTGGTGTGGCTGTCGTAACAGGCGATAAAATGCAGGAAATGACAAAAAATCGCGGAAAGCAGCGACTGAGCAACCAAAAAGCGAGAAAAGCAAGGATAACTGAAGGAGGCAAACACCGACTAAGGCGGGCTGCCGCAGAGAGTTTCAAATGCTTATGAGCATTTAAACGCTTATACTATGTGGTGCTTGCTCGCTGCTATCTGACCGAATTTGCGTGCTTAGTTATCCACATTTTTGTAAAATCTATCACCTCTTTCATGCGTTGAGTTGTCATATTCATGATGCGCCATTGAGCTTTCTTTATTATTTCGAACGTCTGTCATGTACATCGGAGCAACGGAACAGAATACCAATGTTATATGCGGCCACATAATCGTTACGAGATATCTGATAGATTTATGGGAAGCAAATATTGTTCAACATAGCACGTAAGCAACAGAATCAAAGACCTTTATTATAGTAAACAATAGCTGTCTGCTTCGCAATGCTCTCTTGAAGATTTTTCTCGAGCTTGTTCACTTCTATCGATGACCACTGCGGAAAGAGGGCGCAGCACATAGGCGTCGAAAATGCCAAAACAGCTCCACAAAGCGCCGTTTGGAAGACGGCGTTCACCCATCGCCTCGACTGCAATTCTCACATTTCTGAGCAACGAGCTTGAACCTGTGCGAGAGCGATATCCTAATCGTCGGCATTTGCGGCAACGTATCGAGAAATCCCGCTCTACTCTAACAAGTCTTTTGCCAGGTCCTGCTTGTGTTCGGCAGTCTTTGCGGTGGCAACAGATGTTTATGGAACGGCTAGTTATTACTGATTCTCATACTGGTTATTGAAAATCCAATGCCAAACTGCTGCAATATACATTGTTTATTGTATTTATAAGTGGTTTATTGACTCTTCTAGTAACTTTTCAAACCATATCACCTGCTGTAATAATTCAGTTTACCAGACCTCCCTAAATGTGATGAGGTGCTGCTGAGATTATTCACACTGCAGCTTATCTGAAGCTCCAATTTCTGCCTCTGAACTCCGATTACAATCTGGCGGGGGAGAATCCGGCAGCTACTTACTTCCAGTGCATAGGAACCTAAACAGTTTGTCCCCCCATTCCTATTCATCTCACAGGAGGTGATCGACTTACGTAAATAATTCTGAATTCAATTCCAGAATAGACCCCAAAGTGACCCCTGCCTGATTTCAGTCCTGAAGTTTTGCAACAGTCGCTGCCAATGGTTTATCGACTACGCGGTACAGGGGCCAAGTGTTGCAAAACGTTTCCGATATATACGCAACAAATGCACCTACGGATCCCAACATCGAGCTGGAGAGGGCAGAAGCCTCCTTCCTACAAGAAAATGCCACTCCTAGCACTCTCCACACAGTCATATTTTACCAAACGCTGGAAATGAAACGGTACATTTTTCGCACACAACTAGCACCACTGATAGGCGATTCCGATAACATGAGGTGACTCGGATCTACAGACCTCGGTGTTCTGCTCTGACTTCGCAACTAATGTCCCATTTCTCAGAACTTCTCCTATGGATAACAGAATTCAAATCCCCATCTAGGATTCCTTCCAGGGTGAACTGACTCCAACGTTTCCCTTCTTTGACTTCGTTTTAAGGCTTTGAGGTTTCAAACAACAACTGCTACAGACGTTATTATTTCCCAGAAAACGGTCGAAAAAAAATCGTTTGGTGTTCACGACATAACTAACAAAAAATGTGAATGGTATAAGAATTGCAATGCCCCAAATCAATCTAGGATACTCTAAATTGGCAAGTGTTTGAGAGGACGATGGCCTCATTGACGAGGCGCTCCTTCTTCTCCAAATGTTTACAATTCCCGCGTACCTATCGCTTCGCAAATGCAAATGAAACGTTCCAACGAAGAATGACAGACAGGATCTGCTGAGTAACGCTCGTTTAGGGGAAGATACCTCTCTGTTCGGAATCTTGTGGGGACAGTAGAGGTTTGAGAAGGAGTGAAACGTCATCGAGTGGAAATTTAGTTGGATGCTGCTCAGTACACAAATCTTGTACTAATCTTACTATATGTAACTGTTGACTTACCGCATACCACGGTTTCTTCATCATGTAGTGTGCGACAATCGGTGTCAACACTGCAAACTTCAAAACGATAATGTGGACAGTCGAAATGGCGAACAAAAGGAAGATCACCTTGACTTACCTCTTCATCTATAAACTCACTCAAAATATCAAACGCATTTGGCTGTTTTACTTTCTATTTGTTTCAGATTACTCCCTGAACTCCCCAAAAACCCTCATTTGAAGGCAAAAAGTATAAAAGCAGCGCTTGGCATCACAGCTCGCATATTTTTCAATGGACTGTTACAACTCCAGTCCTCCATAACCCATGAAGATCCATTCGCCTTCCGCTTTCTTACAGTCCCATGATCGACCTGTCACAAGTTTCACAACGGCAGTACTAAAGCGCTTGACGCCTGTTACATCATGAGCTCTCCACAGAAGACATCAGCAGAAGAAGCAGAATACAGCAATAGGACATAAAGAATCATGAAGTTCAGGATGTCAAGGAAGAAAAAAACCAGCAACTAGCAGCTTCAGGTTTCATTCTGTACGGAGGGGTTGTTTAAGAAGTAAACGAAAAGTTCGAGGCTCTTTAAAAGGACAAGTTCTTTTACGAACACCATCCGAATGGCTTTCAGGAGATCCAAAACGGCGCAATGAGCAAGCTATTAACGATACTCAAATGAAGCACCACCTCAGACAATGTTCTGAATGTTCTAAGATGTGGCACACACTCTACCGACTAAAACGTCCTTTGGCGCCGAACGAACCGAACGACGTCCTGCTAATGCTTCATGCACTTTGGTTGCTTTCAGTAGTTTTCCAAGCTGATTCATAAGCTACATGACACCATAAACTCTACTCAATGGAAGCACGCAAAATTTTCTTTCTATTCGTACGCTGGTTCATCCAAAAAAGCAAAGTTTACCCATATAAGGAGCAGCCATTGCGATTCGACTAATCGTTACTTCAGCAATCGCTATAAAAGCTACCTTTCGGCTCACTCCCAGCTTTCTCCCGTTTTCCTCGGCGACGTCTATGCCTTTTTGCAGTTCTCTGCAAAGCCAGTACGACAGCATGGTTACCAACACTCGCATATATCCTTGCAACCCTTCCACATGAAGAAGTGGCAAAAAGATTCGACGATCTATATCGGTCCAAAAATTTGCAATGGGCCACTTCAAAGCCTCTTGACAACTTCTCTCTTTCAATAATAGTGTTATGACAAATGACTTCCCCTGCACCCTTCCTCGCATTCGCGGCAGTTGCTCCGCGCTTAAAAGACTTTCGAAAAGGGTAAATTAAATGCGAGCGCTTCTTTGCATCTTTCATCACTTCGCTGCGTATTTTTCATGAAAGGCACAGTCGCCCGTTTCCAGAGGCATCCCTCACTAGGCATTCACACTTTGATCGGCGAATAGAGAAAACCTCACAAAAGCGAGGGGAGGGAATACGCGCTCGTCGACACCCTTTCACACCAAATACACATCAACTCTATCAAACATATGCACTGTGCAATTTTCGCTCAATATCCAAACTAATCAACGAAGCACGGTCGTGCTGTCTGTTTGTATCGCCAAATGAAATTATCGCCAACCACACAACGCAACAAGTGAAAATTGCTCGTAAAGATTTACATGCTTCTCATCAGCGGAATGTTGATAGCGTTTGCCACAGCGATGGCAATGAATGGCACCAAACGGTTGATGAGTGGATGAAAATTCTGAAATGAAAACAACCTATACCCGATGCTGCTCAAAAATTATATATTTTTCAGTCCTACACATTTCCTCCAGCATTTTTTATTTCCATTCTTAGTTCAGTGGCTAGAAATTGAGCGAAAACCATTCCCACCTACTTTGAATAACTACTTCTATATGTCTTGAGGGTATTCGTAATTTAAGGAATATGGGTAAAGGTTTTCGAATATTAGTGGGCAGGCCATCGCGAACTGTTGCAATATAGAACAAGGTGGTGATCTTATGGATGACCTCTTTCTGAAAGAATCGGCGCCAGTGCTTCAAAAAAAAAAACAATACACAGCCGGATTCCAAGGGTGACTTCCTCTTCTTTCGATAGAAATTGATAACCAATCCATGAAAACTCCCACCTGCTCATGATGGGAACTGCTAGCTGAATTATGCAAGCTCATACCTTAACGCATGCATTCAGCCCCAATGCCGCAGTCACTGCACCGCCTGTAGCAGCGCAATACGCCCTCAGCAAGCCCATATTGGTGATTTTACTGTCGCCCGAACGATTCGTCCAGTTCACCAATGCATTAAATGACTGATTGGTCCAGTGCCAGAACACCAGTCCAGGTAGTCTCCTAGTAAAAGAGTTCTGTGAACCTATGAGATCGCACATTTCTTTTGCTTCACTGTGAAACCCTTTTTCTCGTTCTTCGATTGAGATGTGTCGACGGCGCCGTGGCTTTCATCGGAATTTGAGGATTGCAAAAAGATTGTAATATTCGGTTCCTCAGATCGTGCTTTAACGGTTATTTTTATTTAAGTACTATAAACACTTTCTACAGCTTATGTGGACGTGAGGGAATGATCGCATCGATTAATTGCACTTCTTTTTCACTTACAGTCAAAATTGGAGTCTATTACTGTTGTTCGGATTTTGCGGTGCTGTGAGAGTCATGACAACGATTAATGCTATTGTTCGGTTTCCTAGAAAGAATCGCAATGACAGTGAGTCAATAATTTGTAAATCACTTGCTCCTATAATTGGGATTCATCTTTTCCAGAAAGCAGAAGTCAGAGCAAGTTCGCATGCGAACAACCTTTTTACATCCCACGTGGCATTTTTACATTCTGTTAATACTTTTAGGGCTCTTTGCACAAGGAGTTGTCACGAAATGCTCATGAAGAGTCGAAAGTTTGAAAATGCAAAGTGGGTGATGAAATATGCGTGGATCGCGAGCCACTTTCGTGGAAGAAAAAAAAATGCGAATTGGCATGCAAAACTTCAAGTGCTGCTCATATCTACGGCATGGAAGCTCCCTTCGACGGCGCGCAGATTATTCACTGCAGTCAAAAAACTGATGCACGTTGAACTGACAGATGTCTCTTGTATTATCACAGGATGTTTTGCAGCAATGGGGGGGGGGGGGGGGGGGGAGGGGAGGGGACAAATTCTCGAACTTACTGGTAACATGTGAGAAGACCGCCTGTGATGATCATATTGCATGGCACCTGCGCACTCATGCGACCAATTAATGGCATTTTCCTGCCCGTATCCGGATGGTATGCCGAGTCGTAAATGTGTTTCCATCTCCAAAGCTCTTCAACAGTCATCTTCTCATCCACCTTGCCCTTCTGCCTAAAATCAAATCAATCCTCACACAACAGACGATGCTCAGCAACTTTATTCATTGCTGATGATAGCATGCAATTTATGTAAGAGTTCGCATTTCTTGCGTGAACTGTTTATTATTTGCAATGCGTAACACTCAGAAAGAATAAACAGTGAAATTCAACTACTTCTAGTGAAATTTGTACATAAATTTGTATATACCATCGTTTTTCAAAATAGAATTATTTTCCCAAAGACTTCATATACTCCATTACATTCGCTTATTTCTTCTAAGTATTACAATATTCTTATTTTGCTCTATTTCATTCGCCTATTACAGTGCACTTGTGAGACAAACGAAGCAAAAATTACTTCATTCTAGGTTGATTCTCAGAAATTTAGGTGGAAGTGAAAGAATTGTTGATATCCTAACGAACAAAAGGATGAGTGGAAGTCTTTCATAGTGTTCATAGGAAACACAACTGCATATTTTCGTAAAACCTCTCTGAAAGTTTTTGAAAACACTTCAGCAAGCAAAGAATGATAGGCCAAGCATGCTTTCACGAGCTCGAAAAGCTTGCTGCTCTGATGTCCTTGGTCAATAGGCATTTTGTTGCTTCCGGTTACACAGTACTGCTGAACTTCGAATGCACGTCGAGGTGTTGTGAGCCATCCGCTCCACGCATGAAGCTGAAAGCTGCCGGCTGGAGTGGATTTTACGGATGGAGGATTCATGATCTCCAGAGGTACTATAAGCTAACTGAAGGACGTTTAAGGACCACTCGCAACAGCCAAGGTGCAGGAGTTTTCTAGTCATCTGGCAGCTGTTTCATAATTTGAAAGAAGGCTGCAACGGGGTTTCCAAAAAGAGAAGGGAACTGGGACCTGGGTTACACGGCATGCGAAAGAAAAGATGGTGATCGAAATCTTGCCTGTAATCTAAAACGATCCTCCTAGCGGCCTCGATTTCTGCTGTTGTATGAAAGAGATTCAGTGGGTTTGCGGTAGCCCAATAATGTCGAAGACGCCCTTCATATGTGTTCTGAGGCCACCTAGGTTTTGAAATATCCGGACGTTTCGATGCTGGCAGACTCTTTACCAGCTCCGTCATTTTCCGATACTGAAAAAAGACGCGCCTATCGCCAGTACTAATAAAAATGAGCGCTAAAGTTTCACGTACATGGAAAACTTTTGTTTCAGTGGGGAATATTTCCTTTACTGGCCGCGTAGTCGAAAGAAAAGTGAAAGAGTTGTGGAGCAGCTTTAGCGATCGAATTTAATTCAACGTTTAGGTGCAACGAACACAAGTAAAATAAAATGAACGGTAACGACATCAACAATGAGGAGCTATCACTGGACGAACAAATGTGCAACACACATGTATAAGAACACGATGTCATCCTGATGCATTTCTTTGGAAAACTTGAAAGCACATAAACCAACCAGGGATGCCTCGAAACGTTCTTTTGCCAGCCTTATCGGCCGGGAGTACAAATTCTTACGGAATTCATTCGAAAAGTTCTGTCACAGCTGGAACAACGGTAAAAGCATCAGAATGCTAAACACCGCGAATACTCCATTGAATGATGTGTCAAGACGCGGAAACATAGCATACAAGTAGAAAGAGCAATCGCTTCGTTTTATCGTTCCCTTGTTTTAAAGCACATAATCCAAAAACTCGGTAAACTGTATAAAACAAAACTCTTAATTCTTTCTTGCCTGAATGTTCTGCGATTTTGTTGAACAATTTTTACCACCCCGTTTCCTCTCGAAGATTGCAGATTTAATTTCTACTCAGCAAATTTTGCGTACTCTCCACCTATCTAGTTTAAACGGCTGTTTTGGGAGCCAGTATGGAGTCATTGGAGTTACTGATTCAAAATCACTTATGGAATGAGCCATCGACGAATCATCGACAAAACGCCTCTACCACCGTTCAACACAGTTGGCAAAAAAGGTGCTATCCAGCGCTGATAATGCGCAAGCGTAACGCCATGAGGCAAGCACTACCTTCAACAGGCATTAATGTGCGTTGCCTTTGATATTTTGTCACTTTGTCAAACAATCTTTTAGGCTTCTGTCTACAAATGGGTCCGGTTGTTTTGCCTAAGCGTCAGGATAACACGACAGCATAAAACGCATTCTTGGGAATGTGCTTCTGAGAACAGGACACTCTTAGATAATCGCTGCTTCGAAAATGTGAACGTAACAGCCCTCTCGAGTATTCGCAACGCAATAAACTTTGAAATTAACTCACGGGTAGTTTCGCTTCACCAGAAAACCCTTTTCCTCAACTCTGATATCTCTTGCTTAAACCTGCCCCAAAACTATTGAAATGAACCAACTGTGCACCAGTGATGCGAAAATCTTTTGCAATGCGCACTGCAATGTCCATAAGCAGTGAATTCAATTGTGCAAAACAGTGTTTTTCAAAAAGGGAGAGGGGGGTACTAATACCACGAACGATACACAGTAAAAACCAAACCGTCGCGTTGGCGCTCAATCCAACGCAGACGAGGTGTTCGGATGACGAGAGCAAACGAGAAGCCCGAAACTCGATAGCAATCCTAGAATGCAAACCGAGCAACCACCTACAGCGCAAGCAGCACCGGCCGTGGAATTCACAAGTGCGAACCCCATCACCATTGATTATGCAAACATTTTTGACGTGTTGACGCGCTCAGCACAAATTTGAATAAGGTGCGAGTCGCACTCTTCAAGCAACTTTAAAATCCCATGCATTCCTCTCTTGCAGTGTCTTCATGGAAGATACGGCCTCATGTGCAAGCCGCGAATAACTCCACTGTGATGCCTTCCAAAATCCGCCATCGAATACTTCTTTAGACGTCCTCTGACTTGGTAAATGAAATTCCATTGTTTATGTCGGTCTATTAATCTTTAGTGGAATTGTCGTAAAGCAAGTGATTTGTCTAATGTTAGGGAGTTTCATCTTCTATCGACAGCGATGAGTGTGGATACTGGCTCTTTTGCAAAGATGGGGACGGAAACTCTTCCATCTTTCCATCGCTCCTGCAAGAACGTCTGGTGGTAATTCGTGCAGCAATATATTCATTTCTTTTTGCTTTTGTGAATGACGTTACTGCTATCGTTAATCCTCGTGTTGATTTTGTTACACTGCAGCATATTCTCAAGGTATCACACGCATAAACTCGAGCGTGGCTGTTGGATGTTGCCTCTCAGAAGTGGCATGTCTTAAGTGTCAGAGGTTGTACTGACCGCATACTACACCTAAAATGACGATTTGCTACGCGAGCTTGTTTCAAACTTCGAAGTCAAGGTCCCCTCAGCCTCAGTTTAGTAAGTGGTAGGAGCAGCTCGTAGTTGCTGCTTCATAATAATTCGGTCACTGTTGTTCACATGTATAGCGGGGTGCATCTTTCCAACTCAAAATTTTTGTTGGTCTGAAGTGCTGCACAGAAACCACATGCTTCCTTATTCGAGATCCGACTTCTCAACAATTAGGCAACAATGATACTGTACTCGAAAAATTGTCCCACTGCTTGATGTGACCCATTCACTAACAATGCAAGTTAGGCGGATGCAGACCTCACTCGATCATGTGCGTGGAAGAAAGAAAACGTGCCTGGATGCAGTGAGGGAAAGCGCTGCGTCATTCACGCACAAAAAAAATTCCTCTGAGCCGGCCAAGAAGAGAATCGAAAGACTTGGCGGGGTACTGAGCATGTTCCCGCCCTAAAACTCTTCACAACCTTGACTACGCCAAATCCAAATCACTTGGCTTTTTTTAATTTTATGCTTTTGTGAAAGTTGTAAATTTCTCTAATTTTATGGTTTTAGTTGGCGCACCAGTTTTACCTATGTTTTCCTGTACCAAATGGTGCACCCTTCACTAAGTACTGGATGACTTTGTCTCACGTTTTAGGAAATCAGTCATAGGCAATGAATAGTGTCGAAGTTTTTGATACTTTCTTATTCAAACGTGAGGACATCATTGGTGTTGACAATATACTGGAATTCGTGCCACCGCCCTCATTACTTTAGCATCCCATGTTCCTATGTCTTTCACTCAATAATTTTAGCCACCAGCCTGATTTTCTAAATTACAGTAGATGCAATAAGGAAAGACACAAATTTAATCGGTCACAGCATTTATGAGCGTAAAACACGCTTCCAGCCGCAAATATGAATATACACCAAAAAAAGACAAAATTAAGTGGATATATGAGCATCAGGCGAGAATTTCGTAGCTCCTTCCGCTCTTATGTGAACAACAATTCGTGGCTAGGGCCGCAACAAGCGCCACAACAATCACGACAGCTGCAGCATGAATGATCCAGAACCATGCCCATTCGTCCACGTTCCCCAGTAATCATCCGCCGTCTCGATAGTTACCATTTCAGCATCTCCTGAAAACGAAATTTGTAATGATGCTGATTGCACACGCCTTCCCGTCGATATCTCTCAGGCATTGCCATCATTTTCATCTATTTTCATCGTTGAAATGCGAATCTGCAATGCAGCCAACTCATCCACACTTATCTATCCATAATCGACCAACCCAATCAGCTGAGGTACCCAAGTCCTTTTTCGTCAGGTCGTGAAAATTCAAGCTTTGTATATGAGGATTTTGGAAAAGCTCAGTAGCGACCGTCGGGTGTGCTGCTATTGAAACTAAACGACACTATCACTTTCAATGTTTCTTGAAGGAAATGATTCCACTCATGGGTCTAAAAATTACGATTATGAAATAACAACTGACAGTCTGTCAAAATAGTACATAACTAAGCGAATAGCCGCTCAGTTGGTGTTTGTATGCGGATCTTTTTGTTGTCCACAAGCCTCCGTAAGCAATTGCCGGTTGCTTTTACAAATTCTGTTCACAAGGCAGATAAGAATGGGTCTAATGGCTGAATGAATGCCAACTCACTGTGCAAACAACCGAACAGATAGACATTCATAAATATGCACGCACATATCCATCATAGATGAGAAGCACTGCCGCTATGGGTTTTTGCAAAAATGCATTTACAGAGCATATCGTGGCAAAATCAAGTCTCTAAGTGTGTCTGTTTCCCATCTGTCTCTTAGGTTCAACTCGGGACCGCTGAAGCGAGGGCTTAGATATTTGACTGATGTAATGCACTTGGCGGACTGGACTCATACAACAACGTTCAAGCTGATCAATCAATTTTGGAACGATCTCCAACCACTCCCAAGAAATGCACATTCATTTCCGGCTGGTGGAATTTGGTTCTCAAGCCCAAACTACTGCCAGAGACACAGATACGAATAAATACGCATATATATATATATATATATATATATATATATATATATATATATATATATATATATATATATATATATATATATATATATATATATATATATATATATATATATATATATATATATATTCATATAGGCCACAGTGCAAATGCGAACCTGCAAAATCACATAGAGAGATCCAGAACATGTTTTTCTCCTTCTGCTTCAATATTTAGCATTGCTGCACGCTTCCCAGAGTCCATGCGTGCGTTCGAAAGTAATAGTGGATAACGAAAGAAGGAAGGCTCAGGTGGATAGCGAAAAATGACAGTTTGGTCTTCTTCAATTTCATCCCACTTGCACTTTGGGCACGAAGATTTCATGTAAGGTAACGACCGAAAGAAAGATCTGTTAAACGAGAGACCGTTGGAGACTGCACTGCGGGCAACGCTTCTCACAATTGAAGCTCGCAAAGCCGGCTCGATGCTATTCATTCCCTCTTCACCGCTTTTAGCCGTTGTCATTACTGCACTGTCGACAGATTTCTCGCAAACATCGGCCAAAACTCCATCCAGCAAATTGTTCACCTCGACCAAAATGTCAGCGACTGAAATGAACGAATATTTTAACATAATACTCACTCCATGCGGTTATATCGCCGTTGAAAAACCTTGCATATTCTTACAAGATCGAAGGATAAGTACTTTAGACCAGTGCAGTGATATTAAAATTTGTGTTTCAGACAGAGAAATATTCGCCCTTTTTCCCCATCGAAAATATAATTCTTTCCCGTGAGGAAACTTCCGGGAGCACGGACGAGGAATGCGGTCTCAAATGCATTTTACCCAACGTGTATTTTTCTGAAAGAAGTTTTTTTCTCATACATATTCGCCTCTACGGAAATTTCTATTTCATCTCCGTTGCAAAACTATGTCCATACGAGCAAAACATCTATCGTAGCCTCAAAGTTCTAAAACGCGCTAACCGCTTTCTTTCTATACTTGCAACTATTACTTCTTTATGATTCCTCTTCTCACGAATTTTATTTGAAAGTGTAATCGCTTTTCGACCCACCGCCCACTTGGATCAGTCTCCGCCAAAATTTTCTCTTTTCTATCCAACCGCCCTTTTTCCATATTGTTTTCTCCCCTTGTTCCAAAACTGCAGCGTGAAAATGTCAGCAATCTCAAGCTCACGTGGAAATGTTACAGATGACGACAAAAATCGGAGGGTCACTGACTGCAATCGCAAAATTTGTGATTTATATTCTGTGATTCCTCGGCTAATGATCTCTGAGCTGAAAAAGCCTAGCAGATGTAGAAATTACCCAAACGATTCAGCTTAGCTTCGCGCTTTCACCAACAACAGTTAAAAATAGTGAGCTTACCTCTTGCAGAAAACGTATACATAGACTCTTTCATGCTCGGTTTCAACAAGGATACTTCCTTAGATTCTGAAAAGCTCACTTTGACTGGAACCATTATGGATGAAGCGGGTCGAGAAGTGTGCCATTGGAACTGCCACGATAATTACTTTTGCATTTTGCCCAACTGAGTGATCCATTTTACGAGGCACCAAAAAATGATGTTTGCAAGACAGTGCCTCATATTTCAACCAATCTGGCTGCTCACGCAAATCCTCTAAAATATTTCCAAAATCCTACCGACATGAAGCGAAAACCGACAGTGCAACATTTATGCTTTTTTCTATGTTTTAAATCCAACAACTCCGAGGGTGATGATGTGCGCAAATTATGGTGCAACAAATCATCGCAAAGTTTCGAACTTTTACAGCCAGTGCATTTCAATGGTTTGACTTTAGTGACTATCGAATAAACCAAATTTGCAAATGCGCATAAAAACAGCGAAATGGTAAATGAGAGCGAATTTATGAGTCGCGAAACAATGTATTTGTATCAGAAACAGCAGATCGAACGTCTGCGTTTCTGTGAAATAATTCATGTCTTTAAATAATGCATCCTCCTTCTGAACAACAGATGTCAAGATGGAACTCCCTAGAAATTTCTAACGGAAGAAAGGTGAAACCTGCGACAAAGAAAAAAGTTGTGAGGCAGCACGAGAGCAATAAGAGCGACTCACTCAACAATCTCGGTCCAACATTGCATGCGGTTAAAGCTGGATTTGTGTGCCATTAACGTCATCCAGAAATTATTGTGTCCTTATTTCTCATCGACTGTTATTGCTTACTGCTAAAATATAGTAAAGCCACCTCTCTTTACGCGCTCTTAGCATGGTCACTTCCCCAGAGGTTAAAGAATGCTACAGTATGAGATATGCAACCATCAAGAACGCGTTATTTTGTTTCTTTGACAATTTCCTACTCATCAGCTATATAGTGCAGCTTGGATGGCCCACTTTCCTTACCCAACACGCATCACGTTTTCATCACAAGAAAGGAACGGAAGTGAAATTTCATCAAGATCTCCAGCATGTGGCCGGCCGGCCGCTGTGAAGGCGGTTCCTTAATAGAAGCGTGCACTCGTCCTTTTCGAAGGAGATGCTGCCATCGTGACAAATATCACATGTCACATGTATCCCTTACAAGAACAGCATCCGAAAGCAGAACGAGAGGTGTTCCTATTACGAAGGAAAAGGTGGAAACAGGACTTTCAGACTGGAAGGTAGTTCCGAAGCTGCTGTTCTGCTAGAACACTTTCTACTGACCATTCCTGTGGTCGTTGTCAATTTATATTGCAGCACCGAAAAGCAATAGACTCTTCCTTTCACATGGGAAAGCAGTTTGCGATGAAGACCTCGCACATCAATATTTTCAAACAGAAACGGCAACAACGCGGTTATGCATCTTGATTTCTTCAAAAACTTTACCAAACAGATCATTTTCCCCTGCAATTGTGGTTCTCGATGGTTGCACCGTTGTTGCAGTTTTGTTTCCAGAAGCATATGGCCTCTCTTGCTTCAGAGATGCGGATAGTGATAAGGATTATTCCGAGGCACAGCGGCTATACAAAAACAATGGCCAATTCTAAACTACTCTACCTTCTTTATTACTTCATCTCACTTACTCATAGAACGAATGCGACGAACCGATTATGTGCCCTTGAATCCATCCGATCCCTTTGCTTACAGCTGCCTCCTTTTGTTTCGCAATTTCTTCTTCAATACTCCCCAGCGCACTTGCAATTTTTCCCTGTAGAAGAAATCACTTCGAGAGAAGCTGTAGATTAAAGAACAAGAATTCGCTAATCACTTCAAGAAGGGGAGAACATGCATCACATGCAGCATAGCTGATTCCAGCGGAAGTTTGAAAGTGCAACATGGTCGCCTGCGCTGTGCTGACCGGTGGCAACAAATATTGACCGAATGGGCTTTTCTTCTTAGCAGCTTTATGCTGGATGCTATAGTAAAGTTGTCCCCGTCTCCTCGTATTGTGCTATGCCATGAACCCGAAAATTAAAAATTTTGACATATTTAAACGTGACGGACAGCATTTTGCTTATGTCGCGAATCTTCGTGAAGAGGCGATGACTCACGACGTTGAATCGCAAGCAAACACTTTAGGGGATAGCACCACCAGAAGCTCCATTCATGGCGCTTCCGATGGCTACCCTGTCCAGCCGGGAAGGGTGTCATACCATCCTTCGACATCGCGCATCGGTCTCACAATCATCTCACCTCTTTAAAAATTATGTGTTGTCTCGCCAGCGAGCAAAAGATCGCCAATCCTGCACTGCATCACATCAACCGTATTACTGAAAAGCATGCAAAGGGCCCCCAAAAGCGCGAAGCTAGGCGATGCAGCGAGTCTAGAATTCGATGTCACGACGAGCTAGCAACGTGATGCAGTGAACGACATGCTCGCTGCATCGCCCTTCACCTCACAGACAATCCGATTTTAGGCTTGTGACGCATGACATTGATGAAACAAACGCAAAACAGTCGAACACGGTCAGGAGCCGATTCTTCCTATACTTCGATATTTTCTTCGTTCGTAATGACGACTACGATGACGGTCGTAATTAGCTAAGACGGAGCAACGAGCCTCGAAGAAAGAAGTAAGGCTTTCAAACAAAATAAAAATTTCTCACCTTCGCCTAAGCTACAAATTGCTTTTGCACAGCAGTCTGGTTAAAGAACCGGGTTGGTTGTCTTCTTTTTATATAATCGCTAACTTCGCTATGAAATCCTCAATAAAACTCACTGATTCCGTCGAAACCACAAATAGGATGGTTTATACCACACCTGTGGTGTTCTCAATTTCACACTGCCCTAATCTAAGAAACCTATGGTAGAAAAACCACAGTACCATTTATCCTACACCTGAACTTCGTTTGCATACAAATTGTTTCGAAGTGTTGGTAGATGAGGTGAATTATAGAAGAAAAACGCATGAAGTATATGAAAAATAAAGAACTGCGATGTGCCAATTCAATAGCACGCCCCACCAGACGCAGTAAGATAATAATGGATTTGCGGTAATTGAAAGAAGACTGCATACGATCGCCTCGATGATGGCCTTTCTCCGTTTGTCCCTGATTGATCCAATTGCTTCTGCGAACGAAGCAATCCCTTCCTTGCCTGCTTCAACCAAATCGTTCAGGATATTCGTACCGTTCTCCTTGAGCCACTCAGCTTTCTGCAAACTTCCCCTTCTCTCTTGAATGCAGAGCATACAAAACCAACATCGCATGGTCTTACTTGAATAAGTGCTTGACGTTGAGGTTTCCTATGTTCGGCTCCTTAATATCCGATTGATTTTTTTGGAAATCAATTAAATGGTCTCAAAAAAAATTACCGACCAAAAGAGTATAGTGAGCTGACTTAAACAAACCCTAGTTGCTTTAATGAATCGCTTTTTTCTTGTCTTGAAGGAGTATAGTAGCAAATAAATTCCCCCTTTCCGTTGTTAAAACACTGTATGCCGTTGATTTCCGTTGTGCGGTCGATGGAACGACCAACAATAAAATTCTGCACAAGTTCCTATAGATCGGTTCAATTGACAATCGTCTAAGTGCTACCTCGCGTATCGGTTGCAGTTTTCGTCTAACAAATTGTTACAATGTTCAGCATGAAAGAAATGATACTTCGGCGATTTGAGGAGCCATTATCGTCCAGAAATTGACAGCTTCAAAGTGATATCCGTTGACGTTCATTGGAAGTGCTGCTGCGGTGAGAGCAACAAAGTTATTGCGCTCCACCTCGAATGGCTGCCATTTTAGAGCCTCGCTTGATGGATCACCTGAAATTTTTTCCTTTGTGAATTGAGTAGTGGTTCTAGGAAAGATGAATTCAGTGAAATATTGAAATCGGCTTTTCTTTTAATGTCCTGAATTTAAAAAATGAGAGATTCCCATCATAAGATGGCAGAGATCAGCATGAGTTTTGCATCTTAGAAGGCTAATTCAAGCTGGTATTTATATTAATAACGTCCTCATCAGCAGCTGTCTCCACAGGGTGCCGCCAATAAAAGCGAGCTCATACATAAACCAGGTAGTACACCGCGTCCTTCCGTCTGCTGAATGTTAGGAACTGGAAGCGTCTTGCATTTTCGATATAATAATTTTGCATTGGCGAATCACAAGTGACCATTCTGAAGAATCTGACGAGCAATTGAAATACCAAAGGCGAATGAAAAAAAAATGAGGACAAACCAGTCTTAATAAACAGTGAAATCGCCGTTCCAACATAGTCGGACTGAGTGATATTTGCGGAATTGGATGGTGCAAATGCGAGCAACGATTCTTCTGAAACATTTTTCAACACACTGATATAATCAAATCAAAAAAAAAAACTATTCTTTCTGTCATAGCGTGAATCTATGCCTAGCTCCCCCCTCTCCCTATCCTCTCTCGCCGCTTCTCTCCGCCCATTTTTGACAGACATTAATTTTTTCCCCCCCCCCCCCCCCCCCCCATGATCGTCTCGTGCTAGGCTCCGTTTGAATGCGAGTATGCTTCGATGGATAAGGAAATTCTCGGCCAAAAATGGTAGATGGAACGATATATTTGCAGTAATTACGAGACTGTCATGTTTATATTGAGATTTACACTAATGTGGCTCGAGAATGGAGATTATTGAAAATGACTTATTTCGTGTGCGTCAACTGTCACAGAATGATGATGAGTCTGCTATTTTGGTTGTCTTAGCTGACCGCCTCACTGTTCCTTTACATCGAACGGCTATTTCAAGGTTCTCTCTTCGATTCATGCGCAAGTTTTCAATTCTCACTGTTTCTACATTCTGCTCTAAGTGAGCATTATTGAGGAGACCTTTATCGTCGGAAAGATAATCGAACAAGAATGTTGTCCCTCCATTCCTTGTATTGGCGGATGCAGAGTCGTAAATCGGCAGGAAAACCGCAACGTCTTCCACCAACTTCGATCCAAGCGACACTGTAACTAATTGTTCACATAAAAATGAAAACTGCTCATGGTAACCATCACATAAACGATGCCACCAATTATTAGGCAGTTTTTAGCATTATGTTGCCACAAAGTCGATTTCGTAATCACTGAGCATTATTTTGAAGAATGAAGCTGCATATTTCTACCGCACAGTAATGTAGATACCGCGATATATGTTGTCTTCGGAATTTCGTTTCCAGATGACGACAGCGACAGCATAAGCACTAAAAAGCTCGTTCAACTCTCGCTCCCACTGCCCCTCCACTTTTATCCACAAGCTCTACTCATTCGCATCATCAAGCACTACCAAAAAAATTCGACAACCAGCAATCACATGACACTGTAATCAGCAATGGTCCCTAAAAATCTTTTGTCGGGTTCCATAATTCGAGAGTCTTCGTCTTTCGAGGACGACAAATTCGTCTTGGGACTTCCGAAAATCCAGGCTTCTCAACTTAGAGAGCCTGAGAAGTCTATGCGCTGATTCTGTCTGAAAACCCCGACTTTCGGAAGTGAACGTCGACATTTTTAGCTATTTCCGAGCATCTTCTTTAATTCGGATTTCCTGAAATTGGCATGGAGTCCCAGACTGGTGTGCGGGAGTGGGGGGAGGGGTAAAATTCACGTCGGGACCGCAGATGTTCTGTGCTCTCTACATAAACATATTTTCGAATTCCTGAAGAATGGCAGTTTGTCTGCTGTAACTTCATGGAGAGCCTGGAGTTCATTAGAATTGGCTGTTGAAGCGATGCATCACTACAACACATTCACTGCTCCGAATTGATATTTCTTCTGATGAAAAGTTCTTTTTGTCAGTTGCTGGCATGCCAAGTGGCTAAGGATTATTTTTTTTTATCGCTTGAAAACGGTGCTCGTGATAATTTGACCAGTGCGTTTGCGTGAAAACTTTAGACCGCTCAGGCTTCTCGATAAAAAAGGATCCGCAATCTTACCAGTTGAATACTCTCTCTGACAGGCTTTAACGAGTTTAACTGTCAAGTTAAAGTGGCGATGCAACATGGCGACTCCACACATCGCCTTCAACATTTTCCTTGTCGGAACGAACAAGTCCAATTTGATCGCATTGTTGGGCCAATTCATTGAATTCGACATGCTTCCAATCATCATTGTATATCCCCGACGCATTTTGCTGAGTGTACTCACCTTGAATAATCATTCATCTGATTGAGTAAAAATAGAAGCAGAGACAAAAATCATACAAAAAGGTTTAATCCGACGATAGTATCACTACAACACAATTTAAGGACTCCTCTATGGACTCATCTTAGAGGAAATCGAACTCCTAGACAAAGAACAACCTCTATGTTTAGCACTTCGTCAGCTGCCCTTCACTAACAGAATGGAGAGGCGGAACGTTTAGATTTTTCTTTGGCTTTGCTTCTTGGAATGTCATTGGCTTTGTCATAGATTTGTGGATTCATTCGGGTTACCTGTGCCTAGAGACTCTGATCTCTATGACATTTCAGCCAACGTCATTGGCACCCACACCTCGCAGAAAAGCTATTCAGGGTCATTCCAGTAAGAACTTGAAGCGCCGTAGCTACTCCAGAGAGCTCACAACACTGACTGGGGCATGATTCATCTCACAGAGTTCTTGCTTTATTAGCGGCCTTTAAAAATGGGTGCTCAGCGATGCTTGAAGATAAGGTGTACGATGAACGCTTTCCAAATTTGCCTGTTATGATTTATGAAACACCTTATAGCACACTTCAAACTTATAATAGACGCTGCATCTGCTTTGAAGCTTCGAGATTTACCTTAGCTATCAGTAATAAACCCCTTTCCGGCCACAGAAACCTGAGTAATAAGAAGTTTGATGTGAAAAAAGTTAAAGCGATATGTTTCGATCGATATACCGAGTTAGGAATTATAGGCGTTGCCTCGCGAGCGTCAACAGCTGGCAAATTGAACGCATATAATCTGCTCGTATTTTCAAGCATTCGTTGCACTGATAGAAGCTCGCTTGCTTGTCTTCCTCTGAAAAAGTTTTCACTGATTTTACAACGATGTCATCGCAAGCGCCATCTCTAAAATCTCGACCATAATAACAAGTGAAAACTATTTTCCCCTTCTGACATTTTCTTCATGCAAGCATCTAATTCGATACCATCAACGGACCTTCTACAATAACGGCCATCGGACCTCTACGGCATGAATAACATAATTTTTCGTTTGAAGTAGTTCCTTTGTTCCTATAAACAGACGCTAACTCGATGAAGGGGGGGGGGGCGGAGGGAGGGGAGCAAATAAGGAGCAAAGACGTGGTACTGCACACATCGACACTCCCAAAATCAACCTCAAGCAGTTCACAATGTCCTCCTTGTTGGTCGTATCCCAAGTGAATCTCGTTGTGCAGCCCGACTCTATTGCAAGTGAACGGCTGGCTGCGACATTCGAGTCTACAAAAATATCATCGGCTGACACATCCAAATTTTCTTAAGTGGACTGCTGATTGTTATAGCTTGAGATTTTTTACTTCGGCGATATTGTTTATTACAGCCTGAAAACCTCAACTGCACACTCAACAACGCGATCTACCACGAATATCAGGTTGAAACATGACGAGGAAATCACTTTAGACAGAGGGATGAAAGCACTGAACTGAAGTACCTAAATGCCAAAAAAGTATCTTCAGAATGCGCTTAAGTTAACGATGATACCACTCCCAAATGTGCATACAGCCAACTTCATGAACAGGCACAATGACTTGAAGCTTTGGCTTTTCTTCATATATGATCTTATTATTCTTGCAGCTCCATCCGTCTTAACCAATTCGAAATTATGGATTGACAGTACTGCAGTCGTCTATGGTTTCGACTTTCTTCTGACATATCAGCATTAGACGTCGACTAAGTGGTCAACGTTTGTTATCTGCCATGGAATGCGTTTCAAGAGTTCAACAGTTAGGAAGACTATATCTCAAATATTTCTTTAAAATGTTGCAAACTGCATTCGTCCCATATTTATTCAGTTCAACCAGCCCTCTAAGGCGACGAAGAATGTTGCCGCCATATAAGAAGCGAAAAGTAACTTTTCGCAACTGACGACGTGATTATTGAGTTTCTCGGTCTCACTAACATCGTTCATCTTTTTCCTTCGTCGAAATTACAGCAGCCGTTCAAAGTTTGGTGTTATTCTTCGGCACTATTCACGAGAACTTATTACAGGAGTTGAAACACACAGCAAGGACATAACGGATAGAAACCTGAACTAGAAGTCTCAATTTGCAGGCGAAGCAACAATGATCCACCCTCCCACCTATATTTTCGAATCAGTTTCTCACATATTCAGCTGCCATTAGATGATTCATGGGAAAATATTAGCGAAAACTATGAGGTGCCGGCATAAGGAAATGGTTTGTTTGTTTGTTTTTTTTTTTTAATGAAAAGACTCCGGCAAATCTGCAGCGCAGATCATTTTTTCTTTTTTTTTTTAAATCATAGGTAGTTATAGTTGAAAACGTTGGAAACTGATTGCATCTTGCCTGCACCGCTATGAACCTTACCAATGAGCATTACCTTCATTTATGTTTGGCATTGTACCCGCAGCACCGCCGATTATGACGACTTGCTGGAATAAACCACGTGCTGTAGGAGAGATTGCTAGCAGATCAGCATTAATGGCGCCACTGCCAAAGCCCATTAGTGTGACTCTACGAGCATCGCCTCCGAAACGACTGATCTCCCGTTGTACCCACCTGAGAGCTTCAAGCTGGTCTGCAAGAAAACATGGCTTTCATCTGAAAAATGGGGAATTCCAGAGAACCTAATTCAATTTCGAGACGCCATAATTAACAGATGTAACATTTATTGAATCAAAAGGTGATTTTTTGAAAGAGACAGAAAAGGCAACCGAAGGAAGGAAGAAAAATCTAGTGAAAGCAAACTCGCTACTCGATGTCAGTTGTTCAAACCTTTTCATTATTCGTCCACTACTCCAAGACAGTAAGACACCTATTGTTGCAAAGTGGTTCACGTTTTCTCCGGACATAGCTATTGTCGAAATATTACGAGAGTGTTGCAAATTGAGCAAAGAAAATTGTGCTGCCAAAAACACCACGAAAAAACCACACAGTAGTCCCTAAAAGCTTCGCTGTGCAAATGGGAAAATAAACCGACTAACCCAATAGACCAGCATTATTTACTGCCGTTGTCTTTTCGCCAAGATTAAGAAACCCAAAGGAACCAAGGCGGAAGTTCGTCGTTACCTTAATATAAGAAGCACATCCATATTATACAAAGTAAAAATTTCGAAATTGAGTACGCATATGAGGAATCCTGCAGGAAACACTCCTGCGAAAAACTAAGAATAACCGCAACAACGCAGAACCTTTTCAATGCTCCATCATTCAAAGCTCTGATACAGCATTTCGATTCGTCCCAAATAATGCTTTCCACAGGTTGGCACATACAAGCAAACAAACATGTGGAGTAGTGACACCACCAAATGCTTCAAGAATAACACATTGGTGTGCGGTAACCCAAATATCAAAGAGCGCGATAAAGGAGTATTCACAATCGTAACTCCACTATTATAAATGCAGTAGTTTGATTTTTTTTTCAGCGTTGTTTAATGGAACCTCAATTTCTCATTGCTTTTAATGTTCGAGATTGTATGATCACAGCGATTGTGACTATTCAGTGTTGTGAGCACAGTACGCACCACTATAATATCGTTCGTTGCCCATCTACGAGCGATATCTTCGACAGGAATCACTGACGACGACGCATAATTAAAATTGCTTCCATGAAGGTAGACCTGTAAATGAAGATTTAAACCCGCGAGTTCGCTTCCTGCATTATGTTTTTTAGATGCATCGCTATTCTTAGCGTGGGTGTAAACAAAGCGCTAAATATTCCACATCTGGCAAAGCAACGTTCTCTAGACGTCTGTAGAAAGCGAAAGAAATAAAACAGTAATGTTTGGATCCAAATCGAAAGAGGTATCAATCTGAATTCCCCCGATATAGACACCTTTAAAACATGCTGCATTTAGAATGGCGATGGCAAAAAGGTAGTTATTTTGTCGTACGCAGGCTTCACAACAGCTCGTGTCAACTACACTCTAAAAATTCGTTCCATACTTCTCAAGGAAGCTACGGACATTTGCATATCTTCTGAATATATTCTGAATATATGAAGTAAGACGAAAGTTAATACTTTCCATCATTCCATGCTCATTGCAGCATTAGGCGCCTCAGAGATACAAAGTTTAAAAAGAAATCCACTTACAGCAACAGGACAACGGCCATTTTGAATACACGATTCGGAGGAAATAACGCTCACATGCAAACAATCTTCACTCATGAACCTCGTGCTCAGCGTGACCTCGAAATCTGGACTGTCATATAGGCACGAAACCTGAACTTCCAATAATAAATATAACAACGACACATGCCTCTTGTCGCGTTGTATTGTGCTCCATTAAGGAACTACTTAGCTTGTTCAACTGCAAATTGCGAATGAAAATAAGCTGCTGCAAGAATAATGAAATGCAACCTTGTAATATGATGCGTCAAGAATTCCATCCCATTTCGCTCGCTTTATCGGCGCTTTATAACGGTTTTGGTCCGCTGGTGATTCGGCATACGGTATACCAAGATAGAGATGTATTGTACTGTTGTCGTTTACAATGATCTGGAATTAATTTTTTAAGGGAGCTTCTGCGAATTCATTAGCTATGCTAATGAATAATTGCACCTTATGGTCCACTATTTTAGATTATTCAAATCAGGCTTCTTGTCAGCCTCTATACACTCAACCGAACCACATCCAGATATTCCGAAATGAATTCAGCGACGATCGCCTAAAGCAAAGAATTTTGGTGATATTTCAAAATCAAAATAGTGCTATGAAGTTAATTCTTTCCAAAAATTTAATTCTCATTAGTTGAATATATTATATTGAGTGAGTTTAACTCTAGCGAACTGACCACTCAGTAGCCATGCTGGTTTCAGCAATGCATTACCGTTGTGGAAACTTGCGGGATTCCCAGGAAAGGCAATCTTTTATCCATCAACACAATTTCCTATCCAATGATCCCTCAGTATAAAGGAAATTCTAATATGCTGGTGTATTGGACACAACCAAGCTGCACAATATCTTTAAAATCCACCTTTCACGCGGCCAGTAGCGAGTCTGGCCAAATCACTCCCGAGTGGGTAACACTCCTCCCACTTCTTTAGAATTCGATTCACAGCAGGTTATGTCTCCAACAAATTACTCATTGACTAGGTCTTTAGAAATAATTCTATTCCCCTTTTTCTTCGACCTCTTCCAAACCGAAGTCTCCAAAATGTTTTTCAACAACCAGAAAAGCCCTTTATATTCTGAATTAATTTAGAATCATTTGTAAACAGTTGCGATCAATTGGACTACTTTACGTTATGCAAAGCGTCCAAGAGTTCGCAAATACACAAAAATGTTGCTAACCTTTGCTCCTTTCAATAAGGATCCCGTAGATAAAACTCGAACCAACTCATTGTCCGTCGTTTGAGCACTAGCCAAACATACTGAGATATGGAATATACACACCACGCAAAACCAATTCTTCATCATTGAAATATTTTAGCTCTCGTGGTCGTGAATACAATCGCTGAAATCACTTTCGACTTCAAATGATGGCTAAATTGGGAATGCTGCTATCACCCACACCTAAATGTCAATTCAGTTATGCAATCTATCACCAAATACCTAATGTTAATTAAACGCCGATGAGTTTCCGATTCTGAGACGTTAATATATGTCGTTGTTACTATAACAGGAAAGTCCGATTTCAATAAACGACTTCGTCGTCTTCGTCCTACCGCTGCCTTCTCTCAATGCTACATTCCAGTATCGAAGATAAAGAGCGAGGACTTCAAGAATTGAATGGTAGAAAAATGTGGCTTTCTTAAGTCCTAGGAACTTGGTAAAGAAACTTTCACCGCATGCTTTTCGTTTACCGCTGCGCACAATGCTTTTAAAAATACCAAAAAAGGGAGAAGACCTGTCGACCACAAAATGGAACAGTAGAAAAGTAATACATGGGTGACAGGCGAGAGGGAATCTTAATGTTCAAGCGAATAGTGACAAGCTGTGGCCGCAGGTGGCATATCTTATCAGTAATGGAGTTTGTAGCTGCAATGAAATCAACACTGACCTGTCTTAACATAACTGTTATCATAAATAACACTGAAATTCGGTGTTTATGAAACTATCGAAGGGATGACGATCGTGTTGTTGACGTTCACTGGCGAAATTCGTCATAACGACTTGGCTACATTAGATGAAGTACTGAGGAAAATGAAATTGTGCGATGAAAGCTGAATTACGATAAATAAGAAAGTTTTTGCATTTAAACGGATATCTCACGATAAATAAGTTAACTTTTGAAGAGCTGAGCAGTCCGGTTTATAAGGAAATATGGAAAATCTGCATCATCAAATAAATTCCAAGTGTGGAGACATGGTCCTGATGATTATTTATTGTCGTGATGATTGCCGTAAAACTCAACGCACAGAACTGAGACACTTTGTGTAATTCTATCAAAGTTTTACATAGGGAATTTCATGGTCGTAATTATTCCCAATCCCCACATCAAGCTACCTCATATAAGCAGGCATATGCACGAATGAATACATAAAAGATCATCATAACGCAAAAAATACGCGAAAAAACGACGGTTACAAGCCATAGTGCCACTTCTTTTTGGTACCAGTTTCTACTGATATCTTTTATGCACTAGAACATGGGAAGAACAATATGGGAGAAGGTAGACTAAATCATGAGGAAAATATTATGAATATTTTTATGGGAGCTACGTTAAGTTTTAACGCTGTCAGTGCTCCAAAGATGCGAGCATCGAACCTGCTGAAAAAAAAAAAACAGCATAACGGCTGGAATCCAAAGTCTGCGCTCCATAGGCAGTCGCATTGCGCAATAATATTCCTTCAACGCTTTATGAACGGTCGACTTCGGAGAAACCGGAATTGACTTCTAGGAAAAGCGAAACTTTTCACTCCTTTGCCTCGTGACCAACTGGTCATTCGCTTTATACTCGCTTTATTTCTTCTCCAATTTCCTTTCCATTTCGATTTGCTTTGCAAAGCACGTTAGTGCTACTTTAATGCAGAAAAACTTGTGCATAGATGCGTCCATTATGGACGTCTCATTTCATGCCAGTCGAGAAGCAAAACCTGTAGGAAGGAATTGATAGGGTGACGTTCAAGCTACCTCCCCTATTGTTTCATCTATTTCGAAGGGCACTTACGTTAGCTTATGTCTGGCGTTCTTTAGCCAGTCGTGTGAGACTTTGTGAAGGAATTGAACAAGTCGAGCTGCTTAAAATAAGGCATTGTCGTGCGTACCTTACTTCTTGTCGGCAACTTCTCGAGCACAGGTGAGTGACACCAAGAACAAATCGTGCCATAAATATTCTCCCGATGATAACACATTACCTGCAGCACTTCAATTCCAATAACTTGCGAGAGAAACCTGAACAGACCGAAAACTAGATACTGGATGAGTTTAGCTATGGCTCTGGATTCATAGTCAAATAGTTGCAACAACACAGTCAGAAACCTCAAGTACAGAGTTCTACACGAGTTCGATATCTTTTCCTTGGCGCTTTGCCTGTCTGCACATGTAGACTTTTACCCTCCACACGCTCTGCGAGCAACTCATCGACGAATTCTACTCAGACGTGCTAAATAATCCCCGCAAGAGGTTGTGTTTGCCGGCATAAGACAAACGCACCAACGACCTCTAATGCATCCATTTATAGTTGTTTTCGCACACATCTCTATGTCTGTTTGCATTCATTTTCAGGCTGGATAATAAAACTATGTTTGAGCTACCGTAAACAGTGGAACGAAGAATTGTGTCGATACCGACTCATTCGGCGACAGCTGAAATCAGCGGCTACGGAGCTTCAAGATGGGCAGTCGCTCCTCAAATGCTAATCAGAAATAGAATGACAAGCGCAAACTTGGGTAGCAATAATGTGTACTTCATTATGTTTCTAGTCCATGTGACATTCTGGTGAGTTTCCTGCGGAATCCCTATTCAACGAGCCAACTGTTGTACATAGACGAGATGTTGTCTCCTTCTAATCAAATGTATCTTTCACACGCCACACATTCCACCTGCCTCAACTGAGCCACTGTTCAAAACGGATAACTGCTCTAAGCATGCCATCTAGATTATCACACCAATGTTATTCTTTGTTTATTACTCGTACTCAACATATTATTTGTATTACCAGGACCACGCTTCTCCGCCTGTCAATTACACGAACATACAACGCGACTTAGCTCTATTTTTGCACACTGTTAATGCCATGTTTAAAATTTACCACTACTCGTCCGGCTGCAGTAGCGAGCACGTGTGAATCTCGCAGTTCCTCCAGCAAAGAGGGTTCAGTTGCAGAATTTCACAGCGGTGTATGTCTTGTAACAAAATTGGAAACACAACGGGGTTCTATCAAATTCCGCACCTCCAATTCCTTAGTTGGATCTGTTAGTGAATGCATACGTAAACAGGCATTAATAAAAACAATCGAAGGGCTATTATCACAGAATGATACAAAACCGTGCTGTGAGGGGGGCCTGGAGGAAGAGGGAGAAAGGGGGGAGGGGCGAGTAGGGCTGCGAACAAGGCAGAAAGGGACAGGTGAGAACCGACGAGAAGCGAAATTCGGAGAAAAGGTCTTCACAGGCGTGACAGCTTCAAAGCAAAAACGCAATAGAACCCGATGAAAGCATTCTAAAATCTGCAACCCCACACAACACACTATACTGTGATGCGATGGAGGAATAGGTAAAAATGACAACACGGCTTATTCACAGGGCACAACCGCAACCAAAAAGCACCAAAGAAAAATACGAGAGTGAAAAAATATCCCAAATAACGTCGCATTGAAAGAAGCCGATGTTGAGCTCTCAAGGCTGTATTATGAAAGAAAACAACTACCATTATCTGTACAAGGTCGTAGCAATCTGAACAAACTTGGAAAACTCCCAAAGCATACAAAGCGAACGTGAAACGATGCAAAAATAAAAGAAAAATAAGACAGCCGATCTCGGAAACAACGCCAGAGTAAGGGATGGCTGCTAGATTCAAGTTCAATTCCATATTGCTGTTTTCTATCAGTGTACATGTAAAAGGCGAATTCGTTCGTTGATGGAAGTGCCAACCACCATTGTCCGCATTACTGAAAAAATCGGGAGTATGTGCGAATCGATGATATCATCCAGTTGCTCAGTGGACTTGAGTTGGCTCTCAGGTCATGCGCCAGTTTCAGAAAATTCGGCATCCGACGAATTCATTACACCTCAAATGAATCCACGAACCTACTTCTTGAGAACACCGAATGATGCAAGTGTTGAGACGATTTGTTCCACTTCCCTGCGCAGTATCAACATAGTGCTAACAGTGAGAGATAATAACGATGGCATCCATATAACATGAACAGACATCTAAGAAATTTCTGGTGGTCTCAAACAAAACAAAGGAATGTCAAGTATATGTCAGCAGCTTACCAAAAGCTCTTAAATCACCTTGAAAAAACACCTATGCAGCATGCCCTCCAAAACCGATGATGGCTATCCCTTGGTAGGCTGCCTCAAACAGCACAGTGGTACAGTAAAGCTCTGATATAGCGCATTAGTTCCGAGTGTGCCATATGCAATCCTGATTCCGAAGAAATCACAAACTAAATCAAGTACACCTCAAGCAACCATATCGTTTTTCAAACTTTCTGAGTTGTCCATAAAGAGGATTTTTGTGACATCCCTCTTAGTGTGCCGATGAATAAGGACGATTACCAAAAGCTGTGTTTTTCTAAAGACTTCATCTCAGTTGTACTCAACTTTAGCACAGTGCCGATTGCCTTCAATATATGTTTGCGACCGGAACAACTCTCGCAATGCAACAGCTGAATAAACACGTTTCGCAGATACTCCATATTTGCGTCGCCGCTGTAGAAATTCACTTTACCTACAATATGAAAATACACTAACTTCATCTGTCAATCTGTTACAAGGACAAAATAAAACTGACTTTATCTCTCAACCGCTCAAAGAACTAGAACTGCGTACACTTGACAATCAATAGTTGAAGAAGTTGAGATGTTCGCGGATAAGCTTTCATTAAGCAGAAGCTCACACTCCGGGGTCAGTAAACCAATAATCAACCAAATTGCTGGGATATGGAAGAAAGCAGCTTTAAAAAATCATCAAAAACTTTTGCAAACAAAAAAGTACTGACAACTTCTGAAGTAACAAGAGAAAGACCGCATCAGCAATTCCAAATATAATTTTACACGTTACAAAGCAGTAGTGCAAAAGAATGCCCCCAAGACTTACGATCAATTTTGCGAACAATACCTTCAAAGCTTTCGAACAATGCTGCGAAAATATTTTCACTGTTCACTTACACTCGCCGTGATTTCCAAAACAATCAATTGAAGAGATCGGTGAACAAGGAATTGACTTCATATTTAGGGCCAGTGTTTGCCTCGCGTTATTTCAAATGAAACTGAACTGAATAACTAGAGGGATTTAGAAGAAACAGTTATAAATCGAACGTTCAGTAGAATTTACGGATGGCATCTAATAACAGGACGAGAAAAACGATAAAACGCTCACCTTCGAGAATTCTGATTTCGTCTTTTAGCTTTTCGATGATTTCAAAACGTTGCAGATCTTTTGTCAACGAGGCTTGTTGAATTTCACGCATGCTCGATTCGGATGCTTCGAGTGCACATCTGTAGAGGAACATATCATTTCAACTTGCTAATGCACAATCAATAAGAACTGATTATGTGCACATATATATATATATATATATATATATATATATATATATATATATATATATATATATATATATATATATATATATATATATATATATATATATATATATATATATATATATATATATATATATATATATATATATATATATATATATATATATATATATATATATATATGGAAGCAGGAGATGAGAGTGGTGTATAACTGAGGACTTCAATGATTAGTTGGGGGGGAAAGCCTGCAACCCTTCTTTTCTTTCGGAGTACAGAATTCTGCAGTTAGTAAAATAAGGAATCCAGCAATTGCTTTAGCTTAGGCGAATTGAAGTTAGTACCGGATAACAAACTGGAAACTTGCCTCAACTCAAGCAGTTCTTTCTCTCTTTTTGCCAACTGCTGTTCATAGAATATATTCCGTGTCTCGGTGTTATTTGAAACGGTCGTCAAGCTGAATGGTGCACCAAAAGCATTTGATGGTGATGTTGGTGATCTTTCTGCAAACATTAACAAATGCGCAACATTAGCACAACAATTTGAAAATCATCTTCACTGTTATAAATTTCATGCATTAAAATTACTGCAGTTATAGTCTGACATCACCTATCTTGAGGTTCTTCAACCTCTTTTAACTTAGTTCCTTAAATTTTCCACACAAATGCAGTATCAGAGTTCTAATCCACAGCGATTTTAGATCAATCGCCTGAATACTTGTAAATTTTGCAATAACCATGTCCTCTCAGTTCATCAAATACAAATCTTTACGGCCGATATCAATCATCAACAAAAAAAAAGATTAGCATGTAAATTAAAAAGCAGTGAGGAAAATGCAGCAAAATGAATCAAATTTCTGCATATTCAGTCAACTCGAAACTTCTCTGAATTAAGCAATGAATGGATTCATGCAGAAATTTGATTCATTTTGCTGCACTTTCGTCACAGCTTTTTAACTTACATGCTAATCATTTTTTTTTGACTGGAAATATTGCAAAATTATCAGAAAATATAAGTAGAAAAATAATCCACTGGTATTTACTAAACAAAAATCGGCGCTTCAGAGCACGTTAATAGCAAACACTCAAAGCACACATGCATTAAGCACATCAAATTGCAACTAGTCACAGATATTAGCAATCAACGATTCAACGAACGAAGGACTCTTAGATGATATAGTGCATCGTCCCTTCCTCTTTTTTGAGTGCTCAAGAAACAGTGAAAAAAATGAAGAATGCAGACGAAGAGCAACTTATCGTGCCCGCATCGCCCGCTTTAATATCAAAACTTTTTGGCTCATTTCAATGGCCCTATCCTGAGAGTTGTAGATGTCGAAGTTCTCATGCGTCGTTGATATGTTTCAGACACTTTGATCAGCTTCAGCTGTCAGTCATAAACTTGCATCGTATATCCCATTTCCTTCTGACCCTCTACTTTCTCCTGAAAGGCCTCATGTTTGGTTTCATAGAGATGCAAATTGATAACCTGCACGACTCTTTTATTCTTCGAAAACGACGAACCTTCAAAAGAGAACTGAATGACTATTTATTACCTCACTTCTCAAAGAAATGACTCAAACTAATCTAAGCGGCTTTCCTGATCGCATTTTGACGATCATTTGCATTCACTTTAGCAACCTCTTCTCGTCAATCGCTCGCAAGAAAAAAACAGACACCACGTAGCGCCTTAAGTGGCGGAGAAGGAAAGGATACTTGTGCACACTCCGAGTGCTCCTTTAGAGGTCCCAGTAGTTATTTTAGCTGTCCCAGTAGTTATTTTAGCTCACTGTTTTAGATTCAACTTTTGGATTTACAGAACCTTACAGATCTTCAAACCTGACGCTCCTGAAACTAGGAAAACTTCTGACCGCCTATTCGTCCTCCCCGAGAAAATTTCAGCTCACATCTACGCCATAAATATTCCGGTATTTCGCCGTAGTTCTTTCAATTTGCCGAGAATACTTGAAACGTTCCGGCCAACAAAAAGGACACATAAGGTCCGATAAAGACCTGAAATATTTATTTGGATCAAGCTATGATGTTCTCCTTCCCACTTTCCCTCTCCCCTCCTCTCTCTCTCCCCCCCCCCCCCCCCAACCCACTCCACAGTTAGCATTCCTATTATCGGCAGCACGTTGCGTTCAGAGAAATTCTTCGGCTTCATGAAATGTCACAGAGGTTTTGCAAGTGTTCAGCGCACATTCAAAGAACATCTTTAGCCGCTCCACTCACACCTCTGCTCATAAAAAGGACCTCATGAAGGATTTGAGTGTTTACCTAATTACCGATCTCAGATGGAGCAGTCAATGTGTTGAAGTTTCGCGAGAGACACTCAAGTTGCAAACTATACCTTTTGTTCGTTGCAAAATAGTTGCGTAGAAAATTATCGGAGCGGCTTTCGGTGCTCAGTTTTGCCGTATTTTACTCAATTTTGGTTGCGATCTGTGCAAAACGATAGCGAGATTGTTAGAAAAATCCAGCGGCGTATCATTAAAGCAGCTTTTAGAAGAAAATTTCGAGGGACGTTTCGGTCTAATTATGAGCGCAGGTTTTGTATTTGTTGTTAAAAACATACACCTCTCTAGTATTGTCCATTCGCTTCCCTAATCGTGAATCCCTATGAGAGGATTCCAACGGCACTGCATCGATCCCCTTCCTAATTACATTAAAATGGATACATGGGTGAGAGAGAATCCGGGAAACAGGCGCCTTAAAATGTAAGAAATCTGTCTACTTGAGCATATAATAACAGTTTCATATACACTCAAAAACCAGACTTATAGCTGAGCGTTAAGTGCATTAGTGCAAACAAGGTAACTTGAGCATACTGATAGACTTATATCCTGCTCAAAAATGCAGGAATCCAAGTGCTAATGCATACATCCCAAAACTGAAAAAAAAAAACACTCCAACACAAACATTCATAAGAATTTCGAGTCGACCAAGTTAAAAGAGTAAAATAATAGAGAAAGGGGTAAAGCCATAACTGGTTGATTGAAGCGGAACTCAAATGGCAATAAATGGGAGCAAAACAATGTGGACCTTCCTCAGTTTCACTGGTTGCCATTAGCGTTCAATTGAAAGCGGTTGAAAGTTTCAGCGAGGTGTCTCACACTGTTAATGCCAAAAACAGCATCGAACAAACTGGCCACAACCATTAAGATTTTCTTCTCTTCTGTCATTATCCTATAGTAAAATTTGCAAAGAAACAACTTAAAAACGCTTATACTTCCTAGTTCTGCGTGGAAAGGACAACATTAATCACTTCAAATACGTAACATTCTGCACAGGTCGCAACATTTACGTATCCAAGTGTCCATGCATATAGATCAACAAGTTGGACGGTGCGGCACAATTTCAATCCATGCGCATGTCTGAGTAGGCATTTCTCAGGCGGTTGCATTTATTCGTTTCAACAATTATCACCACTGAAAATGAGCAAAAAAAAGCAAACAAACAAAAGATTCGAACTAAACCGGAAAAGATCAAAACAATTGAGTACTGTCAATAAAACTTCAATTAAGATATGTCGAAATGCTTTTGACTTAACGTTACTATAGATGCATAACTCAATCAGCAAATAAATCTCAATCTCACACCGCACTCAAAGTTCCACTGCTTTGTCATTTATTCTCTCTTTTTTTTTAATCACAAAGATGCGATGCGGTTAATGTTTATATGCGTTAATAATTAAGCGGTAATATAGCATAATTTGGAGCTTAAAGCTAGTCACAGCGATCAAAAAGCTGACCAGGACATCGAGAACGTTCGAAGATGCAAGGAACAATTGCGGTGACACAAATTAATGAGTAGTGAGGTGCAAGAGAACACGTCATTAACATCGTAATCCTCGGAAAATCCCACTTTCAGAAGTGGCACATCTCAGAGTGCCTCAAACTAAGTGGAAACGCATTTATAAGTTGCTATGACGTTAAGTGGGCGAAATACGGCAAAAACCTAGCACAAAAATAACAAATGTTTGTAATTCAAAGCAACTGGTAAAATGCAGTGCACCATTTGTATTCCAATCCATTATCCGGAAACCGAGGCTTAGGTCCTGGTGATATTTTAATGCGATTATCAATCTCTGTGTTTCCTTTTTTTTTGAAGAAAGAATTAGTCTTTAGCGTGCTTGAAAAGAAAAAAGCATGCTCGATGATACTTTTATGTCGAAGAGTGTCTAAGAAACGAAACTGTGGGATTTCCAGACAGTCCGAGGTTTTTTAAATAAGCTATAAGAGTGCTATCGCAGTGAAACATGCGAGTTAACCAAAGGCAACTCTATGCGCCATGTTTTACCTATAGCGGATTGTTCCACGAAACTCGAATACGATTCCGCATCGCTCAAAGGACGTCCCATCACTACGGAGCCCGCATTACCTGCAACTGCGTCCACTCGCGGCTATATCTTACCCCTTCACATACTATAATGTGCACGCTGTATGGAAAGTGAGAGGAAGTAACGGCAAAGACTATACGATTTAAATCAACGATGACACAACAGGTGCCAAAAAAGGCGTTCTATCCACTTGCCGGTTATGGGAATATCCACCAATGCTGTATAGCCCGCTGTATATGTGAGTCATAAATTTCGGGTTCTAAGTAATCAGAGAGATAATAGCACAGTAATAAATTCGCGTTCAGAACTAAATTTTCAGAATGGAATTAAAAACTGTCAACAAATTTCCTGAACCAATGTTACACTTAAAAAATAACACCACATATAATGCGTAAAGGTACGAAAGCGCCTTCAAGTGAAAAATTAGGTACGAAACCGCCTTCAAATGAAAAATTCACTCTGCGATATCAAATCGAGCGCAAAAAATACCTAAGACTGTCCCATTCGCTTAAAATGAGAGAAATGTCGCTGTCACCAACCTTCGCTTTTTCTTCGATCATCCGTCCAATCAATCCGTTCACCAAACTCCTTCGAACGACTTTTTCGGAACTTGACGGGTTGGAAAGGAGCGTTCGCCTGGGCTGGATCTATGGGGTCCGCAACACCGATTTGCTGACTACGAATAGACACGAGAATGGTCCTAAAATTTCCAGACAGTCCGATTCAGTTGTCGAAAAATCGCAACTAGGACTGGGAAAGAATCGAATCCGCGACAGCGAAAAAATACAAGAAAGTAAATAAACTAAGGCTGCCTGATATCGGCATAGCTCAAAATAATGCACCTACTTTGTCACCTCGAGTTCCTTCTCTTTCTCGGCCAAAATCTCTAAAGTTCGTGCTCGTTGCTTCTGCATTTCTTCCTCGACTTCGGATACTGAAATACTCATTTTACTAATGCAAAAAATATGTGAAAATATAGAATAAAAACATGTAAAATGGGCTAATTGAAAGCAACAATAGCGAAGAGAAATGAACCCGCAAACTTGAGCTTCTTTTGATGTGAAATCGAGCCGAGTCAAAAACTATTCAGAAAATTCCAAACATTTCGACGCGCCCGAATGGATTTTCGTTCTCAAATGCAATCGAAAAGGCATGACTGGAAAGAGAGTGCACTTTTCACAATCAACGACACCTCAAAAGAGCGAATTTTAGATAATTAGAAAAAAGTTCGACGCTCTTACGACCGAATATTTCAAGACTGACGAACGACCCTTTAATGGGCTAAAATCATATGTCTCAAGTGACTACCTTCTTCTTCAATTTTAAATGAGCCTTGTTCAATCTTTGGGAAACCTCTTGTGATCTTTGGCTGAAAATTTCAGTTCTCATACTTTCACTTGTGCTAACAGAAAAATCGGCTAAAATACGAAGACTGCGTCTGCGGCAAGTGACCAAAAAAGGGTCAATAGTGACCAAGGAAGGGTCAATAGTGCAAGAAGAAAGAGAAAAATAAACGTTAAATTTTGTAATAATACTGAAATTAATCCTCATTCAATCTCTCCCATTATAACAACACTGATGAAATATGCTTTTCTATGTTATGCATGCCGGACGACGGAAGCAACAGAACGTCTTGATAGGGTGCTGCGATGCAATGATTCCTTCAATCGATGCAGCCATCAAACTCGCACATGTGAAATAGCAACCTCCCACTTGCTACCTCAACCACATAACGTAAGTATAGAAATTAAGCCTGAACTCGAAAAAAGTGAAACTACTTAAAATGCTTAGTAATGCAAACCAAAGATAAATTGTCAGAAGGCACATCCAACATATCAAAGAGTTCAAACCACACCTTTCTGCTGCATCTGATGCCGCAGTTCGTTGGTGGCGTTGGCTTGCGATATTTGCATCTCCACAATCGTTGCTTGTAAATGAGCGCATTTCTGCAACAGCGAAGCCTTTCTAAAACGTGCACCTACGCATTTACGCTCTCTTCACAAATCCTCAAACATCACCCAACAAATGGGCCCAAAGTATTTCCTGTTCTCGTTCCCTTCCTCTGTGAGTTTGATAATAAAGTGAAGTTCGCACCATAATATAATGACGAACAAAGGCCAACCTCTTCGTGATCTCTCTTTGCGTTTGCATGATCAAGTTGGAGTGTGTGTAATTTCTCGTGCAGCGATGCTATAACGGATCTCATGTGTCGCAGTTCGGCATCTGCTGAGGCACACGATGAGCATTCACCTAATAGCGGTTGAGATGATGCACGTGGCATCTCTCTCCCATCCAGGCAACCTTCCTGAAATATTTGAATTCTGAGTACGAACACCTATAAAGGATCTCTACAAGGTGCGACACAAGTGGGCCAAAAGATATGCAAAACTGTGCGGGTTCCAGAGGAATGGGCTCACAGCAATACGCAGACGGGTAGAAGATTAGAGATGTGCGGAGTACAACATGATAAAGGCTGCGCAAGTAGTTAAAATAAAAGGTATGAAGGCACCGATGTCACGGTGAAATAAAGGCGCTAAGACAGCTAGACACTGGAAGGCGACGCTGATAAAGAATAGATGCAAAGCTGAGAAACAGAATGAAACGGGACCGACCGCAATCAAGAGGAGAGAAGGAGAAACATAAGAGACGAAACAAGTAAGAGAAGAACAGGAAAAAAACAGATAAGAGATTCAAATGCCTCCGTCATTCCTTCCTTTGAATTAACAAATTGTTTTACAAGTTTTGCAAAAAGTGCAACTCCTCACTGTGCTACCAATGCTCCAAATGAGTTCGACTTTTCACGACCTACTTCCGCTTTTGTGACGAAGAGCCATTAAAACC
This sequence comes from Ascaris suum, assembly GCA_013433145.1. Taxonomy (NCBI): domain Eukaryota; kingdom Metazoa; phylum Nematoda; class Chromadorea; order Rhabditida; family Ascarididae; genus Ascaris; species Ascaris suum. Next base: position 5,626,248 of record CM024175.1, read on the forward strand.
TGAGCCGGTTGCAAGCACTTTAAATGACACCACATTTGCATATGCCCCTATAAATGTAGCTAGTGTTTTCTCATCCGAACGGTCGATTCTGTGCGCACATAATATGACCGCTTACCTTAAATCATAACTAGGATCTTATATACTTCTGGCTCGATACACAGCTTGCTTGGCTTTTTAATCTTTAAATTTCACTATGAACACACTAGCGCCACCTCTAATCTTCCCCTTTTCTATAAAACCCCACCTTCTCATCTTCGATGCAACTTCCTCTTTGATTTATTCGGATCACACCCTGAAGGCATGTCATAATGTATACATCCGTAATTGGACTATAAATATGCCGCTTCCAATCTATAAAATAGTTTCAACTAATCAGCCTCATAGCTACAGCCAATAAATCCGGTGCGTTTATTCTTCGTTGAACGATGACCACTTCGAGTGATTTCGCCTCAGCCAACGATTCTCTCCATGAAGGAGTTGGTGATGTTTGAAAGAAGTGAAAACTGGCGATGTCCATTTCACTCAACAAACAAGTGAACACCAACCCGAAATGGATTCTTCGCTAAATATTATGCAAAAGCGCTTGATCGCACAAGCGAAAGCAGACGAGGCGTTATTTTCTCCTCAAAGCGCTGCGTCAAATCAGTACAATTGCAAAAGGAACGTGCCTCCACCCTCTTCGGTGCAAACTCCCACTTGTTTCAATAGCGACGTCTTATTTAGCGCATAATCGAAAGTTTCATCGAAAGCAAATTTCGCGGAATTCTATAAAATCGCACGAAATATACAACTTTGCAAAGCAATGTCATAACAAATGTCTCAGTTCCTAAAAATAGAGCACAAAAACATCCGTATGACAGCCAACAAATAACGTCATCATAGCGCTCCACAAACAGAGCATTCATAAACAACGAAAACAACTTACAGGAAGATCTCTGCTTTTGAGTACCGCTTGTGCCTTCAATTTATACCTCTCAAATTCATCTTTTAGTTGCTCATATCGTTTCATCTGTTCAGCTGATGGCTTCTCCAGATTCAGCAAATCTGTAAAATGCTCCAAAATAACAATGCTTTAGATAACCCACCGCTATTATACAGAGTCGTTGCATCAAATCTGCACTCACCAGTGACCAAATAATTATTATAATGCTGTTGAGTGTGGCTTTTGCATAGCAGACATTCGATATAAGCACTACGATATTTATAAAATCGACCATGAGCATACCTGCGTACACAACAGCGACGATCCACAACGTTTTGGCTTTATCAATTTTAAATTCTTTTTCGCCTTCCAACAGCCGGCATTGCCATTCACATTTTTTGGACTGAACATTTCAGCCATTCAGCATATTTTGGGGCTCTCCCGGTTCAGATTAGGCCTCGTTTTGGTTCATCCTCAGAGCTAATGGGTCCGCATGGCATTACACATACTGCACTCAACCACAAGATAAAACGTGCACCAAATCCCTTCTCAATTATAGACAACGGAGGCATAAATTATTCACTACAAAAATTAAAACCACTAATAAGTAAACCACGGCATTTAATTCACCATATAAATTGATTTTGCTGTTGTCCATTCTCAACTTTTGCGCCAGTTCGATAAACCTTTCCCGAAGAAATTCAGCATCACCTGATCGTTCCAATCTTTGCGCTTCCAATTCCTGAAACGAAAATATTTCGTGCTGTCAGATTGATGCGGGTTCTTGTTTTAGCAATTGCTCACTTGAAAATTTCTGCTCGCGGCTGCACCTAAAGAAAGATAAGAACCCTCCAAAAAACCTGAATTCCAGTGCGGTATTAATACACGGTTATGGAGCTAAAGGCCCGCAGCCGGAACTGTAAAAATCACTGGGATTCCAAGATGGCAGAACCGGAATTTAGGCCCAATTTCATCTTGCCTATTCGTCTGGAAAAGGAAGCGAAAAGCTGTAATTTTTGATGGACCCAGGTATATAACACTTGCGAACTGATGTGACAGTGTGGATTTCGGCCATAGTCGTGTTTCTAGTTGCAACTCACATCAACACTTAACATCATCAGTATAAAGAGATGAATAACCAAAATGCATTCTGTAACGAAGACAAAAACCTTGGTCATTGGGTCTCCCTAGGTCTCGATCTTTGGCTATCCGAAAAAGGGCAGAGCGAAAGAGCTGAGTTCAACTTCTCTCTTCACCTCGCAATTCCCGCTTTGCTTTCACCTCCCTCCTCACGCTAAGGCTGTCTCAAAACATGTACAGATTGTCGAGATTGCTGAGCATGGATCACACTGTAAACGATCTGCCAACGTACTTTTTTAAGTGCGGTGTTCTCGGCTCGTAAGTGTTCGTTTTTCCTTCTCAGCTCTTCAAATCTCTGACGCTCATCCGAGCGACTTCTTTCCAAATCGCCCAACGTCGCTGTCATATCACGCACCCTGCAACAACGCATCATACGCATACAACCTTAAACTCAAACAATTGCGTAAACAAAAACCGAAAACATAGGTTTGAGTACTTCGGCAGGTTGGAGTCGTTAATGACAGCGCTAATACAGGTGAAGCGACTTTGATTTCGTATGATGGTCTAACTTTATTATATGAGAGCAATGCAGTGTTAACTACCTAGCTGCATCGCGTCTTTATCCAATCCGTCGTCAGATCCCTTTCTCTGCTTGAAGGCTTTCTCGGAACTTCTAGGTCGAAAACACCTCCTGAAAGAATACCACAACCCACTGCATCACTCTAACAGGTCCCATCTTTTTAAATGCTCATGATGTCATAGCTCTACCACAAGAAAATGGATCGCTATTTCTAAAGCATGATTATTGATATTTGACGACCTCAATAAAGAGCGAGGAGAACAATCAAGGCATGGATATGATCAAGTTAGCGGGTACTTCAGAAGAATACTGAAATTTCTTAAAACTGATAACGATAACAGAGCAAGACGGACGAATGGAACGAAGAAGAGAGATAAAACGACAAGAATTTCGATATGCAGATATATATATATATATATATATATATATATATATATATATATATATATATATATAATCGAACACGGAGCACTTTACTCGAGGCTATATAGTTAAAGGGGTTCTGATTAGAACAACGCCAACTGCAAATAATAAATAAAACTTACGAACCTCTCTTCGAGCTCATCAAGTCGTGCTTGTCGTTCTGGATTTTCAGCAGATGATATTCGAAGTTTCAACTGCGATATTTCACGTTGGCTTCCTTCTTTGAGATGTTGTAGTTCACTTTCGAGCATTTGCACAGTTGGTGTTTTCTCCGCCTTCGCTTTCCAGAAAGCTGCTTCCTCATTCGCTGCTTTCAACTCCGACTTGAGCTCACCCAATTTAGTTTCCAACACTAGGGGTACCTCCTCGTGTTGATTCAACTTTTTGTACAACTCGGTAATCTGTAAAGCTCTTGATTGGTAATTATTTGTGGTGATTATGATACAATTAAAATATGAGGTTCGTGCAAAATACACAAACATATCAATGTGTGAAGCACGAGCAGTGCACGATGAGTAAGCTTAATCAAGAACATTCAGGTTCCATGCACATCACATCCGGTTCAATCCGTACTACAGCGGGAGTTTAAAGTTAGGGAAGACAATAACGCAAGCATGGTCTCCGTCGTTAAGAGAACACTGTTGATGCTAAAATCATGCTCATAATTCGTTTTCACTTGTGCGCAACGTTATCAACTGTTTGAGCATCTCCACAATGCTTTGATGACAAGCAACTAAAACTCCTTTAGCCCGTATAACTGAGTACTCCTGCATTTTCATTACAGGACGTGCGATCGGACACGGGAGAATGCTCTTTCCTTCATATATATTGGATTTCCTTATAAAATGACGACACGAAGGAATGCCTAAGGAATGAAAATATAGCGAGCGATATGCACTGAAACTGTTACCATTTTTAGGAAGCTGAGTGAAAACATCGCCTCATCTTCCAGTCTGGCTGGCCTTTCAAAATATTGGAAACGTGGACGACGAAGCCGTCTTTCCCTCTTCCGTCATGCTTCCAAATATGAGGAAGCAGAATGAGGGAGGGTGGGTGGATAAACCATGCGATAAAAACTGCACCCTTAGATCATCGTCAACAAAAAGGATAGTAAATGAAAGAGTTCTGTAGACCTGTCTCTCCATCTGTTCGCAGTTGGCTCTCTCCTTAGCGTACCTCTGTTGCATTTCAGCCAACACAGATCCATGATCGGCTAGTTCCCTTTCACGATCTTCTTCTATACGTTTGATCTTTGCACGCAACTCCTTAAAAAGCCAATGCGTTTTTAACTGCACGGTACCAAAAAAGCAAACTTCTGGAACGCCTCGTGTACTGCAACGTAAAAGAAACAAAAAAAGGATCGTTAGCCAAACCGTATCTCGTAAACGTGAGTTGTTCTCTGGTCAACGTGACATGAGCGGATAGAAAACAAGCATCGCAGACACGGCTTTTGGTCTGACACTTTATACTGTGTCAAGTGCTTAAAATATTTCTCACAATTCACTGAATTAAGAGCTATTTAGTACTACTAATAGTGAACACTACATTAAATCGTGCGCATAAAACCTTGAACAAAAACAACATGAAAAGCTTCAGCACATCTCATCGCTCAAGGTGATATCATTCAGCGGAATTCAAGACAGGAGAGAAGAAAGCAGTGCAACATAGATTATAAGATTGCACATTTTCAAAGTGGATCCGAACCAAATACTTGGCATTTCCAAGCAAACTTCACAACAAGCCACATAGCATTTTGAAAAATTCATCGTCCTTTTAGTTGACACGAAAGTTCCACGACAAGCGAAAAGTCGGTAGGTTTATGTTGTTGAATGTGCGTTTAGCTATGCACTAGCCGAGTCGATTTTACTCACCATCAGATATATTCAGATTCTATTTGCTTTGCTTCTATGTGCATACAATACAGCAATTACTGAGATGCAGTGGCCATTACTACTATACTCTGCACTTCAAAGACGATGCCTGATGGACTCCGGAAATGCTCCTCAACGGAAACAGCTGGAAACACAACAACAGTCTTGCCACAACGGATGAAGCTTTTTATAAGCACGCAATTACCTTCATACGCTGTTCAAGTTTTTCAGCTTGCGCTTCTGTCTCGTCGGCCGATTTCTGAATTCGATCCTTTAGCGCCTCATTCTCTGTCTAAAACAGTTTTATGTTTTCGGCAATGAAGTCATTAGAGTCATTCTCTACAATTCTTCCATAATCACGACTTCCAACTCTGTAAAAACCAGACTTCGATCTCTTCAGAACAGCAAAAACACATGAAATCGACAGAGAGGGAGTACTGAGCAGAAAAAAAGGTTTAGCAAAGATCACAAGAATATACCATTCGTGTGAAGAGAATCGTTACCCTTCCAAGATCAGATGAAAACCCTCCAAACCACCTGTGATTTTCATGAAAGATGACACACTGTTTCTCAATATACGAGAGTATTATGGGTCGCCGAATTCGTCTCAGTTTTATGTGATGGAGGGAACTGAGGATAAAGCTGAAAGCCTCGCCAAAGAAGGTACTCCGTTCATCATTCGGGAAACGTTCTTAATCCTACCCGTACCCTAGCAGGAGGCGAATTCAGGCAGTCAGACCTAGCCGAGCCAACCCACAGCGATCATTAACGCTTGATTGCAAGGAGAGATATAAGTGGCTTAAAGCTCAAATTCTTTTCATATTCTCACTTGTCGGTTGATGCTGTGTTCTGCGTGTGTGCTGTGCATAGCAAATGGTATCAACTGAGGGCAAAGAAAGGGGCGCCCAATGCATGTCTGTGGTCTGCGATCTAGTCCTATCTTTTCATATAAAATCAGCAACTAACCAAAAGCGCCTTCTTGTCGGCTTGTAGTGCGGCTTCTCGCCGTGTCTTCTCTGCAGTCAATGTGGCCAATGACCGCTTAAGCGTCTCCACCTTCTCATCCTGCGAAATAATCTACTAAATTATATTTTGCGCAAATAATTCACTGTATACATTAAAAAAAAAACAGCAGATTACGTTCCTTAGAACTGGTCTTCGAGAATGTTTCTTTGGATGTTAGCCTCCATATTCTCCATTTTTTGGAAATATCCTGTTTCATGCTCCCCTTAGATCATCTTCTCATTGGCTTCGTCCAATTTTCCCGCTGTCGTTTCTACAACTGCTAGAAAAAAGTTTGACCTATTTTAAAGATTCTGCGCTAATATTAAGAGTCATAATAATAAAAACAGAGAACAAAACAAAGCAAGTGACCACAGTTCGACGTTTCGTCGCCTCACTCTCCGATCCACTTTGCCCATCTTTTGCTTCAAAAGATCCATCCGCTGAAGTAGTCGCCGACTCTAAATACAGTAACAATAAACAATCGTGCAGAATGTGGTAATATTGGGATAGAGTTGCGCTGCATATGCAATTTTACATTTTTGTGCCTATGTATATACAAAAGGTTGCACATTTCCCTTGGTTCACTTCGCATCTTGTCTTGCCATATTCGGATATCTAATATCATACAAGTACCGCAAAATGGTATACTGGATTGCAAACACAAGTATAAACAATCAATGATTTCACGCTGCTACAACTGAGTGAGGCTGCAATCTCCGAATAAAAATAAGCCTAAAGAAATATTGTGGCGATTTAAACAGACCCGCAGAGGAAAGGACAGTTCCGCTCTGGTGACATTTTCATAACAAGCGCTTGCCATATTTGGCCAGCGCTGAAATACATCCTCCTCAAGCCACCTACCACTCTAAATATTCGTTAAGCAACAGCCAAACACCTTCAGTAATCATGAAAGTCGGTTCGTAGAACGAAGCAAAATAATGAACTTATTCGGAAATGCCTAGCTGTACCTACCACAAAGTGGAGCATCTTGTGCGCTTAGTGCTTCGACTGTCGCCTGGAGGGCGTCCTTTTCCGCATTCAGTCCCTTATAGGCACGAACAACATCTACAATTGCATCCTTTATAAATTTAATTCAACACTTAAAATAAACGAATTCTTCAAGCAAAAGTGCAATTTGTTCACAGATGCGAAATGCCATTGCCAGGAAAAGCAAAACAATTCGACTGCTAATGGAATTGATCTATGCTTTCGTTTAATTAGAAATGCTATTTCTACTCTTACAATATCCAAGCTACTAACTTCCTGTGTTACATACGTGATTCTAGAAAACCTGAATTGATTATATAAAAATTACTACGAAATTCGACGCTAATTCCCGGTTTTCAGTGAAACGTTTTTACGGGAAAAAAGGCATTAAATTCAAAGAAAAGCTAAGCGAGCCTTTGAGCTTCCTTTCATAAGATGCGATCTGTTTGCGCTGTTCTTCGATTTGCTTGAGCAGCTCAGTTCGCACTGCCTTATCACCACCACGGAGCATTTCCCCCACAACCGAGCTCCAATCCGATCGACTTCTTGCTTTCTTTATAAGTGAACAGGCTAAAGAAACAACTTTCTCATGAAATTCGCAAGTAAACACTTCGTTGTATCAGCGCCCATCTGAAAGCAATGGTCAGAAAATTCTTTCAGGGATTGAAGCCCAGCGAGGATAGGCGATCCCAAATTATTTTGGCCACATTTGCTCCTTTTCTGGTCCTTCACACTTCCCTCTCTCCTCAAGACAATAAAATTTTCTGAGCTGGAGTCGTCACCTTTGTTATCACCCCATCCCTCAACAACTCTTGTTAAAGTCTACGACCTTCTTATCGCTGACTAACTCCGATCATTTTCCTCCCCATTGAAAAAAGCGTCCGTACAAGGGATGTGGGAAAGAGATAGCAGCAGAAACGACTGTGCAAAGCTCACTAAGCCAGATTACCAAAACTCGTCGTCATTTCCCTGATCCGCTGTTCGCAAGTTTCAATGAAATTATAGTGATAGTCTTCAAAGAAGCAAGCCAATGATCTGTACAATCAATGAAGAATTAAAGCATCTAACCAGCACAAAATATCGCATTCATAGCTATACAACGACCGGAAGAGCAAAAGAACGATCCAACTCCAATGCAACCTTTTTTACGATCGTATGTATCTATCACAAAATGGAACCACAAAAAAGCTGTGCTAATTCTGTCTAAGGCTTTTTTCTTTCAAAATCGATATGGAAATTACCCCAATCTTTGCAAAAAACAAAAGCACTTGAAGTCCTGAAATCTAACAAAGCACAACCTAGCAAAGGGTCTTTGCGCATTAGCAAATACCACTATCATCATAGCATAATGGCACTTGCGAATTCATGCCCTCAGCGTACACGCTAATTTCCATCCCTCTGCACCTGCCCGTTATCCCACTCCTATCGAGCGCCAAAATAATGCGCCGATGACAGTGATGTATTCGGATGTTGCAGGCAACCATCCAACTCAAATCGTCCATTCCTGACCGCCCTCTCCATGCAAACCGTCCATTCTCTTGGTATTTAGATGATGAAAACGGCAACTAAGAGCACGGAGCTAACTTCCGGAATATAAACCAGTGTCCCACAACTCCCCGTCCCCACCTCTTCCCAAAATGCAACTTCCCTTAAGCACACCAAAATCACCTTTCCACAACGCTACTGGGAGAAACCTTGAGTATTCCCACACGGCAGGCAAGCAGAAAAATCCCACTGCTTAACCTATAAATCTGATTTGCCAGCCACATTCCCACTGATCACTTCAGAAACTCGTGCGGGATGGATTTACATCGGATATATAATGATTCTCGAAACATACGCTTGGAATTATAGGCTGAAATATGAGGATTCGACAAAACGACCAAAGATAAAACAACATGCTGCAAAATTCTTTGACTTTATCATTGTGAACTTTATAGCTCAAGCAATAAAATCGATCAATCACAATGAAAAACATCATAGTTTAGACGACAACCACAGAAGTACAACCGCCAATGCCTTCGCTTAGATATTTCTGGAAACAACGCGAGCTCAAAAGACTCCACTGATATTCTCACAAGCTCGTTCAGCCGACATTCGAAGTGGAAGGCTGACAAACATCAACGCAATATTGTAAATAATGTTTGTTCACAACTCGGCCAACATTTATTCGGAATAATGAAAAAAATAAAAAAATTAAGTATCTTCGCATAAGAAACACCTTTCTTCGCAGTGCTAACTAATCGCTATGAGATCGATTTGCGACAATTCACTGTGAAATCTGACGTTTCAATATCAATTCAGTGTTACATAAATGGATAACGCCACAAATTTAAATTCATATCAGCGAAAAACGTATATGACGCCTCTATTTCAAGTTATTAAATAATGATTCTATATATAATATAGTTGACGAGTTCACCCTCCGCGCAAACTTTTTGAATGATACTGCAGGTCGTCTCCCTATCATTTCAAAAACAACCAAGCACTAACAGCCGCATATTTACAGCAACTGTATCAGGACCCTCATACTGCTCCCCCTCCCCCTCCTTTCTTAACAAAAATGAAGACTGAAATAATGAGATCGACTTTAACCTATCTGGAACTGCGATACAAAACGATTCTAATATTTATCACTTTCTACAAATTAACTTCAACTCTCAAAAGCATTCCAACACAGTGAAAAAGACTTCAAAAATTACAACTCATTTCATCGCAATCAATGTGTGAATATACCCATGCATTAACACTTAATACTGGAGGTTCATCCATTATGGAACTAGTTAGAGTGACCTCTCACGAGATAAATATTCGTCACATTTTGAAATGGAACGATCTCCTTCCGGTACAATAGATGAGTTGAAAAAATCCTCACAAACTACCCTTCTCTTCTGCACATACCAAAAAAAGTTCTAAATTACTGCGACGTGAAAACCGATAATCTAAGTCGCAAATACTTCGACGTTAGTGAAATGAGTAAGCGACGGTTTCTAAAGACTTACACAGATCAGTTATCAATATTCTGAGGCAAATTTCTCAACACTGAAATAATTTTTCTAGTCAACAAATAGTTGAAAAAATTCTCAATGAACGCATCCTTCAGGAAAAACATTTGCAAGAAATTTAAAATAAGAGAAAAATTGGTGCAAATTTATGTAGCGATATCAACTGATAGAAGAATGAGGCGAGAACACCAGACGAAACCCTTGTGCTCCTAAAATCCTTCAGGATGAAACGAATTTGAAAAATGCTATCGAGTGAACTGCGTCATTCAAAGGCAACGATTTTATACTATTATTGTCAATTAATATCACTCAAATTTATACAATGTCGGTTCAATCCTTCATCACTGCCTTAATGCAACATAATGATTCCAACAAGCAAGCCAAAAACGCATAAACAATGATGATTTTCTTTGTTGACCCTTGTAACCCTTCAAAAAAGATGTCTTTTTTTCTAACCAGTTGCAGAGGTAACAAAGATTTCACTAGCAATAGCATTTTTGTGTTCTGAGACTGCCAGACTGTTCTAAAGTATCACTGTAAATGGAATTTCGTGCTAAGCTGCTTGCTTTACATGAATATAACCACCTATTAAGCATTGTTTCGAGTTAAAAAATCCGATCCGCATCTCATCAAATAGGTTTACGATGAAAATAGGCCTCATTACAACCATCGACTAAAACATCATCAACATTCACTAGAAATAGCGAGTCATTAAATTTAGTGAAAGCGTTGATGATAAAGCACTTTAGTATATCAGTAAACATGAACCATTCCATAGAGAAATACCCAAAATAAAATATACGTGAAGAGACCGGAAATCAGTGAATGCGTAACTGAAATCGTGCGACTCATGAAGTAGTCGTGCCATTCGAATCCTGCCTTCACCTCCCATATCAAAGTCTGCAACACAAACACACAATTAGACAACATTTTATTCAGCTGTATGTTGAGAGCATAAAATAGTTGCGTTGGTTCAAACCGAAGAAGCGACGCGCTCATCTATACACGAAGGAGTAGAATGGAAATTATCACAAGGCACCGAATAAAATCCTGGGTGCTTCGTGGTAATGAAGAGTTTACGGAAAATGACAGGAGTAATCACAGAAAAAAGCTCATATTTACGCGACCTACTTTGATCAAATACATCGTAAAAGCATTAAAGCGAAAAACATGACAGGTTTCAACTCTGATTACTTTCGCTAAACAACTGTCCTTATACAGCGATGAATATTCCATTGGTAGGAGCCCTTCCCCACTCCTGCTCAGGAAGTATAAAAAATACTGCCATGCACACATGGGCCTTTCTGTGAAGAGATGGTCGTCTTGCCGTTGCTTCCTTATCAGACAGGAAAGGCAGTATTAAACTTAGCCGCTAGACATCGAAGCAGATGTTTGAAAACATAATGCAGGAGGCGAAATAAGCAAAGGAAGAGAATAGAGACACATAAAAACAAAAAAAAAGAAATACAAGAACCGCAGTAAAAAGCAGGAGTGATAAATAACATATCCGAGGAGACGTCGAAGGCAAAATACTTCAAGACATACCTTCGGGTCATCTGATCATAACATCCCAACTGTGCGATCAATCTCTACATAATCGGAAACTCTATTTTGCGGACAGCTGTCTTCGCAAAAAGGACCCAATTTGGTTGGAAGTTACTCTTAACATTCCCCTTTCAGGAGTCAAAATTTTACGCTGTATTAATCTTGAAGACTTTTATTTACGAGTAGGATTACTCGGGTGGTCGAAATTTACAACAATGGGTCAACAGGTGCAATTTGTTTATGAGCAACGAACACTATCTAGAAATAAATGCTCTGCACTCAAATTTCTTTGACAAACTGTGAGAATTCGTCCGGTTTGCCATTTGTTTGGCTGCCTGGTAAAGAGATGGATATAAAAATGCACAGAAGCCAACACAGCCTCTTTTGATAAAACCCTGGTACGAAATAAAATTAAAAAGAAATAATACCTGAATCATGACGATCACAAAGTAAAAGACAAAGCCAGGAATTCCAGTAAGGCCAAGAATGCCACTGGCCATGCCCGTCGCAGCAGCCTGGCAGGTTCGCGAATATTCCAAAACGCCGATATTGTGCCGTATCGCAGCTTCACTGAACACCTGAACAGGAGGACTCAGTCTGACCAATGATTGCATCGGAGCTACCAAGGCTAATTGGGAAGGCGATATACAACTAGGATCAATTCCTCTCCTAACTTTAGTGCTTTCAATAACAACTAAACCAATCTATGTCTCATGCATTGCAAGAACGACACAGTTTTTCAATTATCTCACACCGCTATTGTAACTTTTTCTCTGAAGAATGAAGGACGAAGAGACTACCATGTACTCCCGAATGCTGTAATTTCATAGTGATTCAGCACGTTCAAACTCTGACCCCGAGAGTGAGGAAGGCTCGAACGAGCAACAGAAGACGAAGAAGTTGTGTAAAAAATTTTCGGCCTCCCGTAAACGACTTTTTTGGCTTCTGCTGCTTAAAATTTCGCAGGTAAAGTTTGCAGGTGAACGCGCTAGTTTAGAATTTCTCCACTCTGTTAACGTCGCTCTTCATCTCTGTCCATTTTCTCGCCTATCTATAAAGCTTTCGTTCTGAAGATGCTTCAACGATACGCTCTAAGAAAGCCCTAACATTGCAACATATCGAATCATTCACTTTATTATCACCCAGCAAGCTCTATCCATAGTCATATGCCACGTCCTTCACTAAGCCAAGAATCGACCAATGAATCACCTATTGTTTGTCTTGCGCTTTCCGTGCAGTTTGACGGATTAGTTAGAAGTTGATCAAGTGGAAGAATGCTGAGGATGAAGGCTTACCGCAACCTGGCCCACTTCCTTTAGACTCTTCTCACCAGCCGATCGCTTCGAGGATGACGGAGGCATCCCTGAATACAAAACCACTCGAGCGATAAACCGATGTGCTGATGCTGATGGAATGAATTAAGCCTAAAGCAACGTTCACAAGGAATGCAATGACGTTAGCAGACTGGAAAACGCGCTTAGAGGTCACAGCAACACAACTATCAGTGACGCAAACTTCAGGTGGAAGAAACACCAGCACAGCTCACTTTACTTCAACTCTCTTCATTCAGCTTGCGAGACCCAACAACTTCACGTTAAACGCAGCACCAACTACCCCCCCCCAGTACTGATTATTGCACACACTTCCTCATCTTACCCATCTACGCTATTCGTGCCCTCCGTTTGACGGAAATTGTAGCTTGGAGCGTCTCACCGCTCACAGTAATGCCACAATCGCTGCGGGAGACAATATCAAGAAACGTTGCAGCCCAATGCCATGCTCAAGAATGCTTTATATGTGTTAACGAGTGACCTACGTTAACGAGAACGAGTGGTCTGTTGCGATCAAATGAGTTTTGCGTTCGCAGTACCTGTTGTAGGTCTTCATTTGCGTAAGCGGTTGAATGCTCACACTTGTTTGATGTGGTATTTTCCCCGTATGGATTATGACCTTCCCATGCCTTCGGGACTGTAGCCGAAGATGTAAACAGCCTGCGGTCTCGCCTGCTAATCAGTGTATATGTTTATCGCTTATCGACGCGTCGTGCTCCTACTCGGAGTAAACGAGTTTCATTTGCTCCGCCGGGACGCCTTCACACACCAGACTAGGTCGCAGTGTGAATCAGTCAGTCGTCCGGCTGTTATTACTCTGCATTGGATTGTCGAATGTGTACATGACATAAATGGGGTCAAATGCAGTGACACTGTGGAAAAGGAAGAATGCAGCGCCTTCAGCCTGTCCGTGCCTCAGGGACGTCTAGGGTCTACGGATTGACTTTAAACCAAGGAACGAAGTCTTAAAGCTCTTTGGGTCCTGGGTGTACGTATACAGCCATCTTCCCCTTTGCTGGTTTCAACTTGGGAACCACTAAAGTCCAGTGAATGATGGCGGCGGCTGCATGAGAGGATCGAGTGTAGGCAGAGGGCAGAAGTAGATAACCTGTCAATGCCAATATGCAACAGCACAATGGAAACAGAAGAAGCAGTTTATGGGGGAGCGCCGCAGCCAGTAAACAGGAGTCGAACCAAAGGCATCGAAACGGGCCGAAGTCTGACTTATACGGGCCCCATATATCGCCTGGGGGAGCACAGGAGCACATTATGGGAAGGACGATAAACGAGAATCGAGTATATGAGGAAATGTGATCACTGCAGTGTTACATGACAAGCGGATATCTTCGATGCCACACCCAACGTAAACATAGAGATGCGTAATTTACTGGCTATGATGTGCACACTTGATGGCGGCCTCGTTTATCATATTCGGCTTTCATTCAACAACTTAAGCAACGAATATCTCAATGCGTGTGCAATTCAGTCTCTCATCTTATACCAACCGGCTGGCAAAAAAAAACGAATCTTTGCACGAAATATGTGTAAACGCTTGGATTAATTGAAGAGGAAGGTATAATCTCGCTAATACATTATTTCTTGGTAATTGATTCGTCAAAGTGGGAGAATACCAAAGAGTGGGTTGTGTCCCAGTTCCTCTTCGTGCTGTGTAGATCCGATAGTGCAAACTACTTGCAAATTCTTTGACAGTTCCAATTTCTTGCGAGTACATTAAATCAGCGGGAAATTCGGCATTGGAATTTATCCCAGCGTGCATATTTATAGCCACAGAAACTTTTACTTCTAGATCAATGAGTTTCCAACTTGAAAACTGAAGACAAACGGATAAAAAACACATGCACGCATGGACTCAATTTTGCGATAATCCCTCTTCGCAGAGGAAATTCGCATTAGGGCAATGAATATGAGCATTATTGCACCTGTTTTATTATTTGTAGACAACATTTGATGTTATTTGATCACCTGAGCAGAACGCATCCGCGCATATTGTGTCGGCTGCCCCTGCTTGCTTTTTTTTTTCGTGGCTGCACAGGTGTAGAATGAAAAAATCCATTAAAGTTTGTGCCGAAAATATTTCGTGTCCGTCAATGTCTGTAGCACATTTCAATTTTATGGTGCAGCTTGCTAGATGAGGTAGTGGGTTATTGTGTGCGTCACATCACATTTCTTGTCTTAATTTTAGGTTCGGTGGTTCACCACGTATCTTATCATCTTTCGGCCCGGTATGTATGAGTGATTGAGACAGCGAGAATAAAAAACATTCCAAAATGCACCTAATATTGCGTTCTGCGACTGGTAAGTTGAGATCAGGTAAAATACAGGTGAGCGAATGAATTGAATGAAGAAAGTGGGTTGATGACACAAGCGCATAAATACAGATCTGCCTCACAAATGTGCAGATTGTGCCATTGTAATGGAGAGTTGCTTGACGGACAAGAAGTCTGTTGTCACTACCACAAATTATCCCTCACCAGTTGAAAGCTTTATCGTTAAATGAATTGAGCATGTGATTAATCAAAAAGGGAAGTGCATGCAAAGGTTCGAGTTGCAGAGGTTCGAGTTTTCGACGATTGCGACTATGAAAATTTGTTCAACGCTAATATATCTTAATGACTTACCTATTGTAGCCAAAAGTTAGGGAAGCAAAGCCTAAATTTTGCGAATAATCTTGCTAGGTTTTAATATAATGAGGTTGACATTGGGTAATGATTTGCTTGTTAAGTGGTGCAAATGAGTGGGTGTGCTTTTGCCAACAAAAAGGTGATGCAGTGCCCCAGGATTGTGAAGTATCGGCCTTATAGAGAAATGGTATGTGATCGACAGCGGACTGTGAGTATGCACAAGTCCTGCTGCAGGTTCGCTTCGCTTCTGCCGCACTGACTAATGTCCCAATTTTCGTCGATGAGAACTCGGGAAGGATTTTCGTCAAGGTTGCATTATTGAAAGCGTCAATAATTTGTTATTGAACAGAAAAATAAAGTGATTTCATTAAGAAATAATCCCCGATTTGATGGAATTGAATGTGGATAGATAAAAAGTCAGTCTGGAAAGATAAATTTCGAAACTAGCAGAAAAACGATGAGGGGAGGGGGACGGCATTTGAAAATATTATCGCCTGGATACAGAGGTGATGTTTGCTCGCTAAATAATTACACATGATCCCATTTCATATTCGCTTATTTTGCTCATTTCAACGGTGACAATTCCGATGGACGCCACAAATCAAACAGAGAGAGAGAGAGGAATCCCAAGCCGAAACAATCCTCTCAGAGGTGGAATTAACTTCTCAGAACGTATCATTTCACTCTCTGAATGTCTTTTCATGACATCACCTAATTGATATGCAGTTGTTGGGAAGCGGCGAGTACAGTTATGTCTCCGCATCTAAAACGCTTATCTCAACCTTTGTTTTTTGCGCTCAATAAAACTACGATTTCCACCGTCGATATATAGCAGTTATCATCACGATGATCGGAGATTACAAATATTTTCCATTCAACGAATCGACGGCGCAACTGCCACGTTCTAAGTTTTAATTCATTCCAATTATCTGATATTATGCCACTATTCCGTGTCGAACGGTGCTCAGTTAATCACTGAACGCTGAAAGTAAGCGATAGCAGCCGGCCGTTTTCGACGACTCGATCAGCCAGTACTTTGGGAATAGATGCAACGCATCGAAGTGTTGCCGCTCGTGCTGGTCTTATCAATTGAGTGCAATCTGTTTACAGCGCAGAATTCTGCAAAAGGAAGTGAAAGCATTTCTCTAAACTTTTCTGTATAAGAAGAATATCGTAGTTTTCAGTGTTTGTTTCGACCCATTGTTTCCATCCTCCGTCGGGCTACAGTAGTCGATAGACGACGTAAGTAACAAATGAAGGGATTGAACACCAAGCCAATGCGAAATAATGCTCCTTCCAGGCGGAGGAGCAATTCTACAATTGGACGGCTAAATCGCTCTTACCTCTCACTGATCTGACAAACCGAACAGCGCTTTTCACTGCTCCAAAATTTCAGAATACGTTTAAGTTACTAGAGCTCACAAGGGTATTGTAAAAAAGGACGGAGTTGGGTCGATATCCTCAAGCGCAGTTTCACAGCTAAGTTTCATCATCAAGAGCACTGTGCTCACTATTTGAAGTTGCCAGCTCTACAGACAGACACATACATATTCGCTCTGCTGTTGGGCAGAAATTAGGTGAATTGTGATTGCACTGATCACCCTACTTCGACGCTTTCCCGAAATGCCTTACATGAAAAGTGCAGCACTATTCTGACGAAAATGCCCAACGACCATGTCCTTCACCATTTACCAAAAATGCCCAGATCACTTTGAAATTGATGACATACAATTTCAGGTCATAACAAGCAATCGATTTTGAAAGCATCAAGTAAAGGATATAAATAGAATTTGCGACACGAGATTCATAATGGACGTTTATAACTTATATATCATCACGTGCACAAGGTCAACAACAATAACTCGGCTTCTCAGCGTTCGCATTTCACAGCACAAACTCATTGTGTATTTCGATTGCTCTTGGAATAAAGCGTTGCAGCAGCACTACAAAAATTATTCTGTGCAACACATCCACAACACTGTACGGATGGATTTTGGTGAAATTAAGAGTCCAGAAAGTGGGAAGTTTGATCCGATCTTCGAGTAGATCCAGTTCAATGTATCGTTTATGCTATGATCAGTTAATGCGCAGTGCCAATCGTATGTGTTCTTTTAGTTCAAAACTTGCCTCGTGATAGGTGATACCTGAAGCATCAGGTGCGTGTGCTTTACTTCCGCAGATTTAAAATGAAAGTGAATAGTATATTACCTGAGCTCTGCTAAGAATCCAAAATGATGTCAGCAATTCTTGCAATCTTCGAGTCAGCATTTCCATCGCCTGGCCTCATGCATAATTGATGCATAAATCAGCTGCTTTCAACCTGCTTTCTCACCCACACAACTTCACTATGGAACATTGGCGTTAAATTGCTCATATGTAATCTTGCAAAAAGCATGATTAAAACATAAGCAAGTGAAGCGAAAGCTAGATCGTGCTTTCAGAAGTGAATAACAAGTAGATTAGTAATATTATCAACCCCAAATTTGCAGATAATCTTTATTCAGCAATGTTTCTTCGAATTTAATGAGTTGACTCTTCATTTTATGTACTCATCTTGTCTGTCGAGCCGATCCTTTTAGGTTTTCAAATGCCACTCTTATATTCATATATTCAGTGCAGCCTACTGAGTTGGTCTAATTTTTCAACTCTGTGATGAGGTGATGAAGGATGTCAAGAGGAATGTCAAACTTTAAAGGTTTAGTTTTCCTTGTTGACAGAAAGTAGAGAGCTTCTCAACGACGCAATGCTTTTGATTAAGTAATATAACAGTTACATAACAGTTTCACATATACAGTTACATCATCGCACAATAGAAAAAACAATATTGTCGATCAAAGAAGCAAGTTCGAGACGGCGTTCAAGACGACAAATGCGTTCACGAAGTCATAAGCGGAATGATCGAAAACCGTTAACGTACTGACAATACCCAAAACGCAATATGGCGTCCAAAAAATCATATTCAATGTGAGCATTAGAAATGCCTGAAATGTTACCTGTTTACGATAGAGAATGTATTTCGTCGGAAATTTCATCCAGAGCAAAATATCTCATCAACCTGTTGAAATTCACTTTGAGGCTAAAAATATTCTAAAAACCTTCGAACATTTCGTTGAAAAAAAGTTCCACATAATTTTGCCCCAAAGAATTTAATCTAATAAACTCATTGATTACTGAACATTTCATTTATCGATTCGGTGTTTTCATCTCTGAATCAATATCCAAGAAATTCCAGTAAGAAGTGAAAATAAAGCTGATATGATTGTTGCTTACTTCACGCGAATTAATTTCAAATCATTACACTATACCCATAGGAAATTTAATTACTATAAATCGCTAAATGGAGGAAGCAGCGGTAAGTCTATGGAGTACTACTCCAGGAAACACCAAATCCATATCACATGTGCTCACCTTCAGACGGGTCCGCCGTCGAGCAATTGACATTGTCATTTGCCATGCGGACTTCATTTCACCTTCTTGTAGAGCAGCAGCGAATCGGTGCTTGCTCATATCGAGCTCCGAATTAACACGCGTTGCTATTAGCAATGAAGACCGTGTCGATCCCGCTGCCATCGAATCTAGAGTTCTTTCGCGATTAAAGCTGGAAAAATGACACTTGGAGGCGGGGGGATGGGGGAGGAGAGGGTGGGGGAATTAACGAGTACGGCAAGCTCGTTTGCAAGGTTTGAAACATAAAATATCAATGCAATGAAGAACACACCACGACAATCTTCAGCAATGAAACGTAGTGCTTCAAAAATCTACATATCAGCGTCTTCTAGCATTTGAGCATTTAAAATCTCTTCTCCCATTTATCATATTTTTGCATATTCGAATTTCAAAAATATTTTGAAAGTAGATAGGAGTGATGTTCTAGCGCATCCATGCACCTGCTTCCTCAGACTATTCCACCTGTTTACAACACTGTCACAATATGAAAACTAATCATGTTCATATTGACTGTATCATCAGTAGGGTCGATTCTATTAGCAAAAGCCAAATGTGCTTGTTTTTCAGCATTTCTCATAGAAATCTATTAAGCAATAATAGTGTCCTCATAAGATATTCGAGAAGTATTTTTTGCACACAGTACTTTCACGCTAGCTCACTGAACTTCGAATCGTTTAGATTAAACGAACTCACGGTTTTCGGTGGATCGGCGACGAACGTTGGTGCTTGGCAATGAGCCGAAGAGACGTCGTGGAATTCTTAGTGCATGACAGTCTCTAATTGGTACCGGAATCAAGCTCAGAGCTGCAACTTCACTTTTTTAACGTATTTCATACCGGGCAATATCTAAGAGAACTTGATCATGATCGTTTCCGTCAGAA
The DNA here is from genome assembly GCA_013433145.1 of Ascaris suum. Classification (NCBI taxonomy): domain Eukaryota; kingdom Metazoa; phylum Nematoda; class Chromadorea; order Rhabditida; family Ascarididae; genus Ascaris; species Ascaris suum. Next base: position 5,645,967 of record CM024175.1, read on the forward strand.
TACGACAAACAGCGAACTCAAGATGCTTGTTGAATAACGTATTTGCGAACGTTCATCAAATGATCTATGAATTCGCGGACTTTATGTTTCAGTGAGCATATCATCCAGTCGCTGGAATATATGCCTAGAGATTCAAATTGGAATCGCTACCCGATTGTGACGAAACCAAGAATCGCTGAGGGATGCTTCATTAGAGCTCCAGGCTTAGCTTGCAATGAGAATTGTTTCAGCTTTATCAGCTCTGCCCTAATGTTATAGGGAGAAAAAAATTACTGACTGAGAAATCGTATGATCGGCGATGGGTTCGTTGTCATTTACTCATGATGACTTTTCATGTTTTCTCGCAGAAGTTCCACTTTTAAACGTATATCACGTTGCCATCGCACTTAGTGCACATTTATCTATGTCTTGCACGGAAACCGTCCTCTGAGAGGGCACTTTGTCCACAGTTATCAAATCATGCGTATATTCCGGCGGCCTATTGCATTCTTCTCGGTGGTTGAGAACAGGTGAGTAACGCAAAAGAACCGAAGAAGATTGCAGGAGAAGCTGACATGACATGGTTGTGCCAGCCTCAATATTGACAAATGGGCTCATTAAGAGAAGCGCAAATGCTGTTTTGATGAGCCGGCCAATTGAAAACGTGAACCAAAGTTTTAACACACTCAATATTACTATAAATTCTTTTAAGATCGAAGCCTTAAAGCAAAAACCGCATTGAGTATCTATCTGTCGCACATTCCATTTGTGAAGCTGTGGCCTTTGCCCATCTGAAACTACTACGGTACACACAGGCATATGGGTACACATATAAATACACAAGCACACACTGAAACACGCAAAGGTAGGCTTGCATATGCACAGGAAGGACGTTGTGACAAGACAACTTTGCAAGAGCGCAGGCAAAAAAGTCAACGCAATGAAGTTGCGCTCTAACCTGAATATTTCAGCTTAATGGGGGGAATTTTTAGGAAAAGGCACGGCGTTTGATGTGAGTAATAATATCGCGGCAAGGTATTCGATCGCATAGTGCCTCCAGCCACATTCGGAGTACAGAGTGCAATTTTGGGATGGTCGCGGAAATTTCGTGGTAAAAGTGCGTTTCTTTAGAGGCCCTCATCGGGTCTCTTCGAGAGGGTAGTGGTGAACTGATTACCTCTGTTTTTACTTCTGTTAGCCACTGGTTCTCTCGAGTCGTTTTTACCAGAAATATCGGCGCTGTCTGCTGTAGAAGCGTTATCTACATAATAACTGCCTAGCGTCATAGTCATCGAACGTTGTGTTCTGCAAAACAACCGATGTAGCGCTCTTCCTTTTTGCATTATTCAGAGGCTTTTTCCGCTTGTTCGTCTCTCTGCTCTTGTTTTGGTTTTTTGATGATCGCGCCATCAACGCGCTTAGTGGCCGCCTATTTAGCTTTTTCATAGGCACTATACTAAGTTTGCAGTTCCCATCTATGATACTTCATATTTACCTCAGACGAATAAAACTTTTTGGTAATTGACCTTTCCCAAGGAAGAGAATGCAAAGCACTAATTCCATAATAAATATAAATTGAAAGATCACTACCGTTCAATAATACCTATTCCTCAACAACTTCCAGACGTCCGCCTGAGAAACTTTGAATGAAGATTATCTCCCCGCAATGAATCTCCCTAATAGCCCTATAACCGTCAGTTATTCTCTTTTATGATATTCAAGAGAAAACCTCATATCAGCTGAGATACCATGTTTGAACTCACTTCCCCTAGTTATCAACATTCCGTAGTGCTGATTACAATCATCACGATCAGTTGAACGCTTCACTGGGAGATGTTCCAGCTAAAATCCACTAGATATAATGAATGAAAGTCATAGGGATTAATGATGGTTTATTATATGCTCAGTTGAGAAAAGAATGCGATATAAGGTTGCAAATCGCAACGCTAAAGATCTGAATAATATGGCTGAATTATTTTATTGCAGCTAGAAACCCAGCCAATTCTGTTCTATAGAAGGAGTTCGAATTTTAACTGCATCAGAAAGCGATATCTGCAAGAGAGCTACGGCGTTGGTATTTTTTATATTGCTATGGATAAGCGCAATGAGATGGTTAAAGCTTTCAATTGTTGCCACCACAAAGAGAAGAAAGTCATTAGGATGCAATTAGATGGCTAGTGAGAAAACGCTAAGGGAATATGGCAAAAAATCATTTGAATTTCATTTCCTTCCGAGGCATTTACGAAATCATCTTTAATAGCTTTCACTCTGAACAATAATTGAAAAATGCACACCCGTTACCATGCCTAACACTTTGCAAATTAACTCAATCTATTATTGAGTAGATGGAAGCGTAGAAATCGTTGAATGTACCCTATATTTTTGAAATATGAGAGCGCATTACCAAAATTCACATGATGTTTAGTGAGTTACTTTGCGCAATTACTTGTTAAGGAAAAACAATAATACCGATGTCTAGTAAAATTGCAACAGTTCGATTGGTGGTAGGATCATATTATTTTGCTATCTTTGAGCATTTCACTTTCCACTTCCGCCCAGTTGGTAACAGCAAGAATTTCGCTTTTATTGAATTTGTTTGCACTATGTTCCTGCACTGATGTGACCTCAGAGCAAAACCTCATAGGGCTCATCCTCTTCAGCACCTTTCGGCCTTACCTAAGTATACCTCTGTGTGGGTGTTGTCATCTAGCTGTTTTACCTGTTGTTTGCCCGCTACGTTACATTCTTAAAAAATTAAACTTAAGTGTTAAAGTGAAAGGCGTGAGCTCAAACAACATTCAAAGAGAACCTACTTTCCACCGGAGCAGCTTTCTCGTCTTGCTTCCATATGAAAAGTTTTCATTAAGATTAGAATTGCTGTATAGCAGAAGAGTTCGATCGAATAGGGGACGATGTATATAGAGAGAAGGTGAAGAACATTGTATGCTGAAGTAGATGTCATATAAGCAGACTTTTATTAATCGTGAGTAAATGCTAAATATATGACCGAGGTCGCAAGATCGCAAGAGTAGATGGTGAAGCTAAGGGACACGGTTTAATGCGAAAGTTTCGGAATGACATTTCAGTGGTGCTTCACGGAAATATATTTCGAAGAAGCCTCGACAAAAACTCAAATTTTCAAAAACTGGATCGCTGCTGAGATCATTCTTCAAATTCCTCCTCTAAAATTGCTTTTCTCCATTTGGTCTAAACTACTCAGCTTTGCAGTGTGCTTTAACGAACGTAAATTCCGTCTTCCTAGCTCGAAGAATCCCTCAATGCCTAGAATCAGCAAAACATATTCTTGAGGCCTCTTAGAAAGGCTGCAAAGGCAGTGACGGTTTTGCATGTGGCTTTCTCTAATTATACTCCCATTCCAAGTTTTCCGCATATCAGTTACCACCATTTAAGTTTGTCCGCAGCTTTCAGGGCTTTCAGAGTGCTGAAACGAGTGTTTATTTTTCTCGCTGTGGCACCCCCTCAGAAAACTTATCACTTCAAACTGGCGATATGTGGATAGCCATGTTGGTGTTAATGCTTTTGCATCCCTTATTCTCAACGCACTTTTCGTCTATTATCCCCAATGGGAATTCTCCTCGTTCTTCCCATTTGTAGAAATCGAATATCACTCAACGCAACAAACTGAAGAAACACCGAAAGAACTTGCCTTCAAATTCCTGTTAGCTCTTTTGAACGGGGATATATAGCTGCTTAGGTGCCCTTTCCCTCCTCCCGCCCTCTCCGGCAGTATTCCGGAATTCACTGCATTTTCAAAGCCAATAATGTGACAACATTCCCACACCAACATCTCCAGAGACGCTCGAAACAAAAAACATAAGTGAGGGTGGAGGGGCTACCAAAAGCAATCGGGCCTCATTGGAAGAAGAAGCAGTAATGCGGCAGACGATGCTTCCCATAAACATTTATTATCGACGGCATCTAGTAAGTGATAAAGATCGAATGCTTGTAAGCATTCGTTACTCTCTCTTGATTGATGCCTTAATAAAACCGCATTGATGATCCGTGAGGAAGGATTATGTTATCTGGAATTCCATCAATGGATCCATTTTATCCCCTAAGCCCCAATGCGGCAACTTCTCCTCAGGAATCATCGTTGTCAAATAATGCGCCAATCTTAAGCAATGTTCTTTGTGGTTATTGCTTTTGAAGAACCATTTACATTCGAATTTTCATTTCATCTCTGTGAGGCTTATTGACCGCGATGATTTTAAACGATCTCAAACGACAAGGTGTTCTAATGCATTTGTCATATTGTACGTCTGAATTGTTTTCCTGCTGAATATCAAACGATGAATGAGAGACGGAAATATGTAAAAATTATCCACTGCACTCACCAAATAATCATCCGATCAGAAATTCAGCGATCACCCAAAAAAAAGAGCATTGAAGCGACATTTCAATTTTTAGTTGACAGTCTTTAAAGTTATCAGCAAGTTATTAAATATGGGGAACAACAGCTAGACACTAATAATGGATATGACCAACCATAAAAAAGCGTAATGTGAAATGCATACATATTTTTAGCCGATTTGAATGTTAATAGTTTTTCAAACTAGGTGGATAAAATTGAAGATTCCAACATATAGCGTACGTCACAAACATCGAATGCCGCAACTTCAGCTGCAGCTGTTTCTGACTTGAAACAACTGCACAGTTAAGCAAACAACTGCACTGTTCTTGCACACACATGCGAATTCTTAAGTCAGCGTCATAAGGGACACCAGGTGATGTGTCGGTTTCTTGAGAACGGTTCCGAAAAAAAAAAAACAGGATGAAATAGAAAGCTGATTATAATAAAGCCTGTGGCTAACGTATGTAGTGTGGAAAAAACCATTTCCCCGAATTTCTTTTTTCATTGCTGCTGAAAAATGAAACGATGGGACCAATATCCAAACTTTGACTGCGACTTCATAATTGCAACAAAATAATACCATGCTCGAATATTTCAAGCGTGTGATGATCGTCGTTTATCCACTCGTAATAGCCGGTACGCATTCTCTTCGGACCGATGGATGCCTCAAGCACATCCGTTGAATTCGCATCCTTCCCTTCTTGTAAGCTAATTTCACCGCCGATGTGCCGGTAATATCGCATTATGGTCCTTTAATGATTTATTTCGTTATTTTACATTCCTCTCTGCACATTGCTTTAAAATTTCGCCAGATCTATTTTCTCCGCTGCACTTTTATCATTAATAAAAAAGCTCTTTGCGTTCAGAACGATTGTTCATCCGATCAAAATTGCTGCAAAGCGACCCGACCCACCAAAAGATACCAGCAAGATCGCTCCAACTGGCTACATGGAGGCATGTTCTCTATGCGACAACCTTTCATTGAAAGCAATACACTGAAAGCCTGCTTGTTGCAAAAGGGAATAAATCATTCGTTCACATAAACATAGTAAAATTCCCCTCTTCATGTGAGGGAGATTATGCTTTTATTGACTCGGTTGCGATGCCTCTTGACAACGAGTATAGCCATCATTCTGGGATACTGAAAAATATTTCCAACGCTTCAAAATGCACACTCAGTTGTCTTGGCTGCGAAATTGGAAGCAGCATTTTATCGAAATTGAATGTGAACGCTGTGAATATGCCTCACCATATCGAAACACACTGTGGCTCTCCGTTGGGAGTATAGGTGGAGACATGAAAGACAAAAAGTTGTGGAATGGCACATGCAATGGCAAGTAGCCATGCCATACAGATCATTTGATTAGCCGTATATCGTGACTTCTGAAATTTTCTATCTTCATTGTAATCTTTTTCATCAGCAATTGAATAGATCTCCTCTACTGTGATAGAAAAGCGATTACTATATTGGGAAATTTGTTTGCTAAAGGAGATGTTGCATTTTGTGGGAGTCTCTTTTCTGAATTGAAGTCCAATTTCCAGTTCTTTTCGGCAATTTCATCAAAACAGATAGCTCTATTTGCAATAGTTTAATGGGATTCTTTGTTAGGAAAAATGCACAAAAAATAATTCTTTTTGAAATTTTAAACGATCGCGCATCGAAAAAATTTCCTAGTCAAGAGATCTCGCAAGAGAACGTCAGTCTCTTGTTCAAGAAGACGTGCCATTCAAAAGGGAGCAGCTGCCAAGAGAACAACACATAGTCATTTAAGAAGCATATATAGCTAAAGGAGTCGGCAATAGGAGCAAGTGGAAAGTTCTTGATAGGCAAAGATCTAGAGCATTTTCACGACTGTCATCTTGTCCTATTAAGAAATTTGTTCTGCGAAGTTTTTGCGCCCATTATTAGCTCATTTGAGCAAAGTTATCTAGGCAACAGTAAGTTGGAGGATTTCACTCCTCTCGAGTATATTTTATATTTTTCAGCAATATTTCAAAAAACAAAAAATGTTCGAAAGAAAAATAAGTAACGCTGGATTAAAAATTATTTAGCATGCAGAGATTTATGTTGAGGGTATGAATGTGTGGAAAAAGTGTGAGCTTATAGCAAATAAACGGCTTTGCGCTTTCTTGTCTCCTATTAACTTAAAGAAGACAAGGGCATTGATTGATTCTTTGAGACAACTACGCCATACTGATAAAATTTGTCCGGTCTACTGAAATTCGTACCTGTACCTGTAATGAATATTGTAATGAATATTCTTTTATGCTATAGATATGAGGATGTTATATATCGCATATAAGCCTTCACGGGAATGTTAACGTTAAATCTTTTCACCGTACGAATTTGGCAAAATAAATGTATGAGGAGTACAGACCTGATGAATTTTTCGCAGGTGAGATGTTATATACAGACGATCGGCGGCAATAAGCACTTGCATATTAGCGGTTAGATGCAAAGAGAAAGTGTTTAGAAACTTAGTCGCCCGACAAAGAACGTCACCACCATACCACTGCAACATATACTAGCTCAACAACGGTAGCTTTGGTGACTTGCCTTCCATGTATTTGTGGAGTTTATCAAGGCTGCGCGTAACTTTCATTCTGTATGAGATCTACCATACAATCAGTCATCTAAACCTAATGAAAGAAACTGAGAGAAGAAATGAACTATTTATGCGATGCTGAGAAAAAGATCCTCCAGGGTTTAAAATGCACAAAAAGTTTTAATTCCACCCAACATAGTGGTTGTGAAAGGCGTCGTCTCTTAAAAGACATTGGCCAAATTTTTTGAACGTCGCGTTTTTTTTTTTTTTGAGCGCGATGTTGAACTCCTAACGGTGAGATTTCTTGCTCAGAGTCATTGACTCGTTTAGAAAATCACTTATGACGGGCGTCTTGGCGATTTATGTTCTTGCAAGATGTTAGGAAATTCTTTTCTAACGCAAGATTTGGGTTGTTGCAGAAAATCCGAGTGGTCCCCTAAGGTCTATCTTCATCAAGAACCAGTTTTTCTCTGTAACAGTGCCAAGTTCATCTTCCTCGGCAATTCAAAAATATTTCTGCCAAAACTCAACAGTTCTAGTAGGTGGCCTGCTTGAACTTAAACATTCCCATATGCTAGCATTAAGGCCTCATTGAGTAGTTTATCTTACAGAGGTAATATTCCCTGAAAAACATCGAGCGAAAAGAGAACATCATGAACGCCAAAAAATTTACAGACTATGAAAAAAGCGTATTGTTATAACGTTTTCCTCAATGCGATGAAGTCTATTAAGGAACTGCAGGGTTGCATCAGTGTAGCTCCAGGATATAATCCGAATATTTGCGGGGCCGTTCCGGCCCACAGAGACGCTTTTTGCTAATTGCATGCCATATTCTATACACACTGTGTTCAAGTGAAACAGTGAATGCATCAAACGTTGATTTCTAATTTTTTTCTTTGCTCCTTTCTCTTTTCATTGATTTCGTCATCCAGATTCCATTCGTAAAATGTTTTGTACCTACATCATGTCAGTGCACCCCTACGTATAGCTTATATTGCGGTTGTTTGCTAGTTTATCTGTCTCTCCGACGATTGCAGCTCCAGAGCTACTGAAACTAGAGTTACGGTGCTTGAAAGATGGAATTTTAACCATATGATGACCTTCAGAATTATTTGACGCTTAAAAATGACCTTCAAATGATCTTTAAAAAACTAAAAGAGCAACCTATAATTAATTTCATCCGAAAATTTCGAAAGGTTTGCGCACTTCTAAAGGTGGCAAAAAACTTCATGCGTTTTATACGTTTGAATTCTCGTATTATAAGAGACCTCTTACACGGTGACGGCGCCAAAAGAAAGCAATCTCTATAGAAGACTTCTATTGGCGATCGTTCTATATGGTCGACGACTTTGTTCGATACATTTTTTTCCACTTTTCTGCTGACTTGTGAGATTGATTGATCAAGTGAGCGACACGTAAAGGCTTCACAATCTTATTTCTTCAAAACTGCCCATTTTCATCACCTTCATATCTCTCAAATTCTTATTGGTCTGCACATATAATGCTGTCGTCCTTTTTAATCGCTGATGCGATTGAATTACTGCAACTCACGTAACATTAGAAATTGCAATAAAGAAACTGAGTAAACCACACGAGTAAATTACAATGAAGCAAGATGCTAAGTTGCAAAAATTATCGGATAACAGTTGAGTACTTACATAGTAAGTGCTGATCCATATAATCTGTGTTGGCGCATAAACGAAGAGAACAATGAGATCTGCGATAGTGAGACTGATTTTGAAGGACATCAGCCGTGCTGCTATGATCAGATGACGACGATAATTCGAAAGGAACCTGAAAATTGCGTTTTTTGAATATAACACCGCCGGAGAATTCATTGATGATCCCATAATCAAAAACCGCTACTCGGTTTGCGATTCTATCATCTTCCTAAAGGCCGAAGAGCACTAATATACTGCACTTGTACGATGTAGCCTCGTTGTGTTATGCAGCTATCTCTAAGGTAGTACAAAGATCGCCTAGAGAAACAGCGCAATGCACCTATCGAGGTGAATTTCCCATTCACTACCTAGCTCCACCAAACCTGAAGGGCAATAGGCTGCACAGCCACCGACGTGCAGCAGATCAAATATTCAAGAGTAGCTGTAGCAGCTAAAGAGGTATCGTCTATATACACTGAGTCGTTGCAAAAATTGAAATCATAGGGCGAAAGTATGTTGTTTCGAACATCACCACACTGTTACCCCCCCCCCCCCCCCATTCTTGTTCTCACCATCGACTGAAATCTGCAATTCCCCATTTTTTCCCATCTCTCGGTTGAGTTTCTATGAATATCCAGCGTTATGGTTAAAGGATTCGTTTAAGCCATTAATGATTTTTGTGCAAATGTGAAATAATTGCCTTACTTCGAAAAGAAATGCTTAAAAATAAAAAAGCGATCGAAGATGCTGTGGGCTCACAGTGAATTGAATTTTAGGACACGAACTGATCAAATACTATGCTCTACTGCGCTTGTTGAAACCTTTTTTTTTCGAGAACAACGTCATGTAAAATTGAAACTTCGCTGTCGTCGAGACGGCTGAGAACATTTCTAAACTGCTGCTGATCACTCACCTAGTTCAGTACAGTATTCATCATAACTTTATTAAAAAACAAATTAGTACCAACTCAAAATAAATGCCATATAGGTGATTCATTTGTCATGTACTGGCAGCTAAGCTGGATAACGAAAACGTTGCAGCAGCAATAGTTAAACAACACAACGTTTAAAAGAATCTTGCGTTAGGGCACTCGCAAAGCTCATTTCCAGATCACCGGAAGAGACACCAACCGTCTGGCTGTGTAAATGAACGCGCCACAACCGAGTATCATCGCGAATGCATAGATTGCAACCTCGATTACATAGCTCAGCTCACGTGCGGTCATCTCGGTATCCACTTCCGCTTCGACTGATGGATTAGCCATCCTCTTATCTGCGTAGAGTTGTATCGCACTATAATTCCTCACAATAAAAGGTTTGCTCTCATTTACAAAGAAGCGTGCGCTTATTTGGAGAAGAAATGAATGACGCAACAATACGCAAACGGAGCAACTCCCATCCACTCGTAAATAATTCACTGCTTTCACCGTGCTGCACGCTATCGCCGAAGAAAATAAATTGCCAGCATACAAGCATACAAGGAACATTTATGCAGTTAATGCTTCAAGAAGTGTAGTAATTATTCATGTGGATAATAAACAAGGAAGAATAAAGTGTAAATTGTTTCACTGTTAGAAATGTTATCAGCTACTGTATATTTCAAAAAATTAAAAGTAATTAGATTAATAAGTAAACTGCACACTGCTGTTGAAAGATCTGTTCACGCTCACTGGATCAGAGCACATTAAAAATTATAGACAGTTGAGTGAAGGACCTCTTGAGTTGCGTCTACGTGAAAAGACAAATTAGTTTGCTGGCAGAATGATTAATTCAGCGATCGACCAACGAAGTCTTACATATTCTGCAAAAATCGAGCACGGAAAGTGAACAGCAGTCGTAAGAGCGATTTGAGAGCTGAACGGCGATTCAACATGCAAATCAAATGACTGGTATAAGGCACGCATGCATGCGTGCACGCAATAATTATTACACAGATAGTTCTGCTGCAGAAATTCTTTTTAGTTGTTCTCCGTCACGCATCTATGCATATTCTCTAAGCTCAAGATGTGCACAGCTATGCGAGATATGCTTTTTTCCAGTTGACGTGGATTCGATAGGTGACTGCGAATTATGCAAAGCGATATGCAAAACGAAAAAGGCATCAAAAAGTGTTGTGTTAATGGAAAAGAGATGGCAATGCAAGACGATCACATATATGAAGAATAATACCTGGAACTGAGTTCGTCTAATGAATGGGAGGAGCCGAGAAGAGTATAATTTCAGAAACACTTGATGTACTCCTTAACTGCAGCTGCTACTTATTTTTTTTAACCGAACATTCTCAGATTTATTCGCTCACGTGTTTTCATAGTACAAGTAGATGCTTCCGCTAAATTACTTCGGCAATATGCGAAAGAAGCGTCAGCTTTAGGCCATACTTAGCTGATTCCATCGCCAGCCGTCGAAAATTATGCAAAAGGAAGCAAATTTGAACCACGGCGTGATCCCATCGTCATTACACAGTAAATAAAGACAGTGTGAACTTACGAGTTTCAATAAGGAAGTATATAAGGTTCAAGGGAAAATAAATCGAACATTAGAACAAGTTATAAATCATTCAATCCTATTCAAAGTTCTTATCACATTTCACCGACCGGAGGAAAAGAAAACATCGGTGGCTTCAAACAAGCCAGAATAATCGCAACTCTTCCAAGCTTATTACCATTTCTGCAGTCCCACCTATCCACATCTCTTTCAGGGATATAGCCATGAGCTACTGTCTGAATTGTCCTGCAAAGCAATAAAACCAAAAAGCTCATCCAGAGGCAAATAACGTGCTAAAATTGCAAGACGTAAAGCTTAATCTACTCCAGGTTACACCGATTCAAAGTCGGGGATGCAGAAGCCTTCAAGATGAGTATGTTTATTCATTCCGCACAAAGCCTCTTGGAAAAAAATTTTTCGCTGGCACTGACGTTACGACATCGCGCGCATTGCACTGAAATACGAAGAAAACCTGCTAAAGTTATGTTGCTTCCCAGGTTTCAATGAAGCTACCACACATGCTGCAGGAAGCTGCTTGTAGCCAAATATCGCCTTGAACGCCATCAAAGTAGGGCAGCCGAACGATGATGTTCAAGAAAGGCATCCATTTAAACAACTACAATATATGCAAATTGCCAACCATGCATGGATGGTTTACTTGTTTACTTGTCGAACTCGTTTGTTGAACTGATAGGAGCTTGTGTATGTAAATAAGTGAGAATGCCCAGTTGTGGCTTTTCTTTCTTCGTAAAAAAAAAACAGTAAAAGAGGAAGCGCAGAATGAAATGTCCAGTGAATTCTCAATTTTCTTTATGATGTGAATTCATTGTCATTCTTAATTCTAATTTTGGCTGGTCGTAAAATTCAACAATATGAACGGTTTATCCTTAGCGACAAGAAAAAACCAAAGTTCTGTCTCATTTCACACAAAGACACTCTAAATTGCCACTTCGAAACGAGCCTTTCATGCACGAGCATAGAACTTATGCTCTTGCCCACCAAATGTTTGCTCTTGCAACCACTCAAATCTAATGAACTTTTGCAGTTATACTCAAAAAAAAAACATTTTAGGCGAGCTCGCACGCTCTCGTTGAACCAATTGATTGATCAAACAATCGTCAACCTTAAATTCGCAGTCATTTGCATCTGCAACTTACCATAAAGTAATAACTTCATGAGTAAGTATATGTATGTGCAATATGTATGTATATATGTAGGTATTTATACAGGAGTGTTTGTTTCTTATATTTGTTTTTCAGCATGTCACTGTGTCCGTGTAGCGTCTGTCTCAACCATTAAATATGTGGCGGAGAAAACTTGGTCGACAAAAATTTGCGTAAACTGCACCGCAATTATCAATTCCATTGCGACCCGTCGTCTTCAATAGTAGCTATTGGCGACAAGTGCGCCGTAGAATTTATAAGCCAATTTGTTTCCGCAGGTCGTTAGTGACTTCGAAATGAACGTTTGCTGAGAAGTCACTATGCATTTTTTCACTAAATATCTGCGTAATAATGTCGGTGTACTGAAATGCAACAACATGTATGGCCTCAACTCTGTTGGCGCTCTTCCATGATTGCTGGGCCATAATTCGCCGACTGCCTTTAGAAACTGCACTGCAAACGTTAGCATGCCCTTGGGTTTCACTAACTCATAGTAGGCAGTGAACGTAAGAGATCATCCAATGACGAATATTATACCGATCAAGCATTCACGCCTTCATTGTTTGATGCTATCGACCCCACAGATAGGCACATACGCATATAAACGCGTTGGAAGAAAACCAAAAAAACAGCTTTTGTAAAGTGCGCAAAAAAATCGCATTTAAAGCACAACAGAAACATGTGATCATTTTGCTTTAGCGTATCACGTGAAGTATCAACAGAGTGAATACTTCACGAGCAATATCAAGGGAAAACTATTCCGTAAGGGCGAAAAAAGCAATCTCGATAAGTATTATGCGTCTTTGCAAACGCGTTCCTCATGCCAGTCAATCTCCCAGATTCCTAAGTAACAATATGAACACATTCATACCTTAATTCGCTGGACTGCCGAAACAACTCATTTATAAGACTACTGGTTTCCGGATACGACCGATTCTGCAAATGCCACTGGATAGGTGCAAAACGTGCGAAAACTTTAGTACAAACCTGGGTGTCCAAGCCAGCTCGGGATTCATATAGAATTTTACGTAGCTTCGATGACTACGGAGTTCAGACCATGATAATGGCTTACTTATTAAGTGATGCGCTAACCAGAGCTCATCCGATCGAATTTTTGATGTAGGCAGACTTCTTTTCGACACGGAAGGTCTATAACTCGTTTAAACCTTAAACTTTCTATAGGAGGTCAAGGTTTCCATGAGCAGAAAGTCCTTTCACGTAGATTGCAGCCATCAATTTTCCAGATCTATTGGCTACAGAGTTGGACTACGGGGTGGACAGGTGCACAAACGTGTGCACATAAGGATGCATACGCACATCTATGTGGAGAAAAAAAATGCAATCTAATGCGTCTTGTAAATGCAAGCCTATAAAGGCTCACACAAATAACACAAAACAGAAGGATATGAGTAGCTCAAAACTTATGCAGCATTACGAAGTGGGATGCAACATGCGGATGTAGCATAGTGTTATGTAATACAACATATATTTATGCAGTAGCCGAGTCAGACGTGTCTTCGCGGCAGATTCATGAAATTGAACATTGTTGTATTACTGAGGAGAGTGAGAGGCTTTTCATACGGCCGTGAATCGGACAGTGCACACGAGGTTCGCTAAAGTAAAAAAAAACATTCTATTGCATGCGACATAGGTTTTAATCTTCAGATTCTCCATTTGCACCAATATAAAGCTTCTTTATGTTTTTATAGATAAAGAGAAAAATATAAGAAGTCCTGAAGTGTAAAGATAGCATTAATAGAGCAGTGTTAGAAGATGAAATGTTAAAACTGCAGGAATAAGGCATGGACAAAATGCCTGTGGGAACAAAAGGTGACCACGTTTCGGCCCTTATCCGTTGACGTGTGCACCTGAATTATGCGCGGGCCATCGTCACAACGAAACGCATAACCCTGTTAGTACAGGAAAATAAGATAGACAATTTAAGTATGCGTTGAGAAAAGGATAAAGAAGAAAAGAAACTTACAAGTGTTTAGCTAAAATATCTGTTATGAATGTATAATGAACAGGAAATCATAAATGTGAAGCCTACCTCGTCACTGCTATCCGTTTTCCCTCAGTCGCAAATAAGAGCTACGTAAGCAGAGTAATAGCTAGGTAGTGAATATAAACGCGCAGAAAATGTCGGATGATATTTGAAAGTAACGAAATCATTGCTAAACAAACTTTTACATATATATACATTTACCTAGTAAATAAGGTAAAACTATTCTACAAGTTTAGAATGTTATACGTTAATAGTTTAATAAGTATTGGAAAAAATAAAATATGCTTATTGTTGAAAGCCAATAAGAGGTGTGGTGTTAAATATATGAACTGAAGGAAATATATTAAAATGCCTCTAACATAAGAAACTCCGATTGAAAACGCGACTTGTAATAAGCAGAGAACAGTATAAGATGTTACCGTAAGGAATTATAAACTAAAAACCTTTAATGAAAAGAAAATCCAACTTCTGAGGATTTCGAACATTGAATCTCTCTCTCTGAATCTCTTAAGACCTCTCGTCTCTTTGGGTGTCTTGACCACTTCCGCAGAAAATAATGCCGCCGGATGCGCATGAAGACGAAAGAACTTTGTGTTGTAAGAGAAACTCAAAAAAATTGTTTTTAATTGAAGAGGACATTAATGGTGCATTTGGCAGAAGAATTTCAAATCCACTCTGAAATGTTTTCGTACAAACATAAGCCAAACATCATTTGATGAAGTATAGATCTGCACTGACACAACTTGTCTTGCATGTTTCTTGATTTTGCAATGAAATTGCAGCTGGTGTGTTCCTTTGTAACAGTGCGATATGAAAAAAAGCAGGTGAGCTCTTCTATATGACATCCCAAAAATTTCAGCCTGATGCACTCTCCGCTTTCCACATCAAAGAATTACAACAGACTTCGTTCAAAATTCTAGAGCTGTCTTTCTAATGGTGCAACATGAACCATTCAAAGCATTCAATGATTTAAAGCGATCATTTAAAGCGGCCGACGGAGTGAGCGATGCAGGAATTCCGAGCGCCTCCACATGTATTGAAGGGATTAAATGTGGGACAAATTAGGCGAGCGGGTAATTACTGCTTTGCCTATTTTCATTTCCTTATTTTGCAAACTTTACTCACCTTTGAGTTATAAATGTCGAGCAGACGCATACAGGGAAAGGCACAGAGAAGCACAGTATACGCATGCCAGCATAAATACATAGACGCAAATATACACACGCACAAACACACACAAATAAACACACACGAATATATATACATGCACACATGCGTGCAAACGTTAAAAGATTTTATGGTTTTTGAATGAGTGAACCTGCGTATGCCTCAGTCAAAGATGTCGAGTAGGAATGTATTGTTGTGCAGGCGAGAGGCTATTTCCCTCCGCTCAAAGACACACTCACTCAACTATATCACTGAATATTTGTATTCATTTTAGAGAAGTACACATCAAGCAAATCGGCACATTAGCACACAAATGATCGAAAACAGTGAGGAAATAGGCGCTGACACACAAAAATTCATAAAAGCGAAGGTACAGACCTACAGGGATGTACACATTTGTGGAAAATGGAAACTTCATTCCCTTTTGCTTTCTGAAAGACTGTTTCTCTCAATAAATGCAACAGCCTATGACGACACTGCCGCATGTAAATTATAGATTTCTGTTGCCAAGCACCTCACGACAGCTGGTTTAAAACAATTAACTAACATACGCTCAACAACTTTCAAAGTGACCGATCAAATACGACTGATTAGTGACCACACGTAGATTCCGTTCACTTACATCGATTGCGATCCCACTGCATCATAATATTTCCTCACGTGAATATCACCACACTGTGGTGCGTCTATTGTGCAAAAACTGCACTGTATTTGCATGCCCACGTATCCATAGGCCAAATCTACGCACACCTATCAAGTTACTACAAATAAAAAAAAATAAATAAATAAATAAATAAATAAATAAAAATATATATATAAATAAAAATATAAATATAAATATAAATATAAATATAAATATAAATAAAATAAATAAATAAATAAATAAATAAATAAAATAAAAAATATAAATATATATATATTCAACTATTCACTTTACTGCACGTTAACGGTACGTGAATGCTAAGAAAATACGAGCCCACTGAGAGATTTAAAAAATTGTTGCATCTGTTGCAACAAACTACCAGAAAATGAATTCCAAAGGCTAATAATGAAAATGATCAGGAGCTAATCCACCCAG
This sequence comes from Ascaris suum, assembly GCA_013433145.1. Taxonomy (NCBI): domain Eukaryota; kingdom Metazoa; phylum Nematoda; class Chromadorea; order Rhabditida; family Ascarididae; genus Ascaris; species Ascaris suum. Next base: position 5,662,421 of record CM024175.1, read on the forward strand.
TACTTAAGTGCTCTGCTTACTTCATCGAACTGTGTTCGTAACAGGAAGCGCATGGACGGACGCTTGGCTCGCAAAAAAAAAAACAGCCCAGAAGAAAAAACAATTTCAAAACCGCTTCACATCTGTCTAAAACAGAACAGCAAACTGACAAGTAAAACGCTAGTATTTGGAACATCGTCAAAGGTAAATAAACCAAAATTATTTTAAATCGGTCTGCGCAACTCTCGGAATGCATCTTTTTGCAGTCGTTATATATATATATATATATATATATATATATATATATATATATATATATATATATATATATATATATATATATATATATATATATATATATATATATATATATATATATATATATGTTTGATGCGCAAGCCTATATATTTTGTATATACAGGCTTGCGTATCAAACTGTTGAGCTGTGTGAACGTAATACATGCATATGTATTCAGTTACATGCTCCGCGATATGTTCGCCGCTCACTATTTATTAACTCAGACGACCGCTTGCTTCAGAAGACCGAAGATAAGCAAGAGATTTCGTCCCAACCTCCACGATTAGCTCTTTCATTTCGTTTGGAGTACTGAACTTATGGAAGAACAAATGAAATACCCATGTAAAAAACTCTTACCATTAAGCATCATGCATCGTAGAAGTCCATGAACCAGCAGGAGACTCAAAAACGCGCAAGCACGATTACATGAAGTACATTTTACCGTCGTAGATATTCCAGCTGATGAGTTGCAGCCATCCTATAGATGAGGATACAGATATGTACACGACAACACATTAAACATTCAGCAGGTTGTGAGGCAGAGTGCCTTCATAACGCGCTTTGCAAAAATTTGCAAAATGTACGCAAACGTGCAAATGTACCGCAGCAAACCCTTAAAGTATAGTCATCAATCTAAGCATTGCGACTGCTTAAAGAGTATCACATAAATCGACTGTGATGTACTAGAACCGATGGATGGACGGTGAAGAGCATTCTAAAGCGATGTTTTAATAGGAAGTTTGAGGCATGAGATATGACTAAGTGGGAAATATGTTAGCAAAACGAGACTCGCGTCATCTGTGATGAGTAAAACAGCTGTTTGTTCATGGTTGCTCTCTTCCGCTGGCATCTCGCTGGATCCTTTCCAAAATATTTTTTCGCTGCTGCACGGACGAGATGAATGCAAAACATGAATGGCACCTGTTGCTGCGGCAGTCAATTATGCAGCCTTTTATCCTGATAATCTCGTGCAAAGTTGTGAATATCATCGTTCAATGTTCTAATAAATGAACAAATGTATGCATTATGAAAGGATCATCATTATGCTCTTTGCAACTTCACCTGCTAAGCTGCCCTTTCTATTATAGCATCACGCTAAAGAGCTGCAAAAACAAGCGCATATGTAGATCCGTATAGAAAATAAGAAAGTGCTAGCAGCTGATTGTTTCAAAAGTACGTGTATTCAATAGAATGAGGGAGGTGTCGGCATAAAACTGTGCAGAAAAGGACATTTTCGTACGTGCATTACTTGCACAGAATTCAGTATCAGCGTACGTCTTGAATCAAAATTTGAAATGAGCCAACAGACGAGCATACAGCCACATCTTAATATGCGTAAATGTTGTCGCTGCAGTGCATTTCGGAGAGAATTAGCGATAATGGCGATAGAGCAAATAAGAGTTACAAATCTTTACGCTAAAAGACACTAATCGCTCTCATTCAAGCTCTAACTAATGTTTACTTGCTTTAATGTTTACATGTTTGCTTGAATCGACAAAGCATTCATTACGAATTCATCGTTTAGTTTTGCTTAGTGCGCAGTCGGTTTTAAGAGGGCTCCGAGCAAACTCTTTGGCTTTGTCCTACCGAGTCATTCCGACCAGTGGTCTCATCGGGACGCTGGCGGTGGAGCAAGTCGCATGGAACAACGATGAATCGACTCGTCAGTATCCGATGGGCAGGAGACGAACCTAAGCCCTCACCTTCACGCTACCTCACAACTTCGGCTAAACGGAAGTGGTAGTGATATGAAGAGCTCTAACTAACACTTATAAATTTCAGTCTGAGATTTTGAACTCAAAACTGCTTTGGCTACTCAAGAATTGATAGAGCAGGACAGTTTTCAGTAATAGTGTGTTACTGTCGGAAGTTTCAATGAATTTGGCTTTGAGTAGACATTTTTGATGACTACAATACGAGGATCTGGATCGCCTGTAGAAAAAAAGCAAAATTATGAGGAGATGAATTGCGTGCAAAAGTTCTCCAACAAAAGCTGTTCAACTTGTTTTCACTAAAATAAAAAATAAATGTTTCCTACGTCATTTTCAGTCTATCGATACCATCACTTTAATCTGTATTCTACAAATCGCGGATAGAAATATATCGTTATAAACTGTTGCCGTGCCAATATAATTTTGATTGGCTGCTGCAAAGTAGCGCTCATATTGTGGAAAATTTCGTGTTCTAATTTTGCATCGAAGTATCTGAGAATTTACAGAAGTACGCTTCCTCCACTCTCATTCTTCTCGAGGAGACGGCACAACATTTCCTCGCATAGTGCTATGAAGATATGATGCACTGATGTGACAGAGAAGCTTCCGCTTTTTTGACGGAGAAAAACAGACGATTCTGACATCTGCAATTAAATTAGGCACAGGTTGTAAGAAAACACCAATGAACCGGAAGTGGACACCACGTACCATGTGCAGCATGAGCCGGATATTAACATAAGTGACTGCTGCTATTTTATAGCATCCCACTGTTCATTTTCATAGCTAAAATAAACGAACATTGAATTGTTAGGCGGGATTGAAGAATGACTTTTTAGGATTAGCAAATATGAGAACACTTCAACAGTGTTCATAAAAGTCATCGGGTGGACAAACGTGATAGAGCAGCTGGTAGGATAATGGCTCTTGCACCGAGCTCATCTCATTATTAACGTTGCATCAAACGAATTTTTCTTCGAGAACAGTATTGCAATGCAAAGTAAAATCCGACATTTTGCTACTGGAAGAGTTTTTAAAAGTCGCTAGTAGAGCATTTCTCACAGCACAGCAATCCTACAATTCATTCACTTGACGACGTTTTCTCCTGCATACCACTCACAACAAACTCTGCAAAAGCACCGCATTCACGTGAAACAACGTTATACTTTGAGCACGAATCGTTAATGTAAATTAATTACAGCGAAATATGGGCTGTAGAATAGGAAGGAAAAGTATCACCAACCAGTATTCATTCCGCTTGAATTTTTCGGAAATGTCTAAAGGATAGAATTTAATACCTCCCTGATATGCCATCTAAAGCAAAACGAAAGCGGAAATGCTCAAAATTCGCGTCTTGGCTCTGCCCTTTGTTGTTTTTGTTCAACGTTTCGGATGTGATGCTCCACGGAAGAGTTTCCGAGAAAAGATCATTTGACCATATGAATGATCACTGCGTTTTATGGATGGATGATATTTATTTTAAAATGCACTTGTTGGTGAATTTCACAAATATTTTATATTCACCCAGAGAATTGTCGCTTGAAAGTTGCACTTTGAATACTTCAATTTTAATCAATCGAAAGGCCTAATAAATGATTCACATCCTATTAGATCGCTTTGTTCCCATTAAGAAACAGAGATCTTCAAATGTCGAGGCACTCTGCGCTTTTCCGGAAGTGTCTCTCAGCAATTTCAAAATCTCAACAGAACGTCATTTGGTAACAAACTCTTTGCTCACTGTTCAACCAGATAAAAGAACAGTTGTACCAAACGTTTCAATCGCTAAGACTTCACTAATAATCAAAATTAAGCATACATGAGATATGTTCATACTGCAAGTAAACGATCGACTAGAACAACGGAATAATCGCACTAGGAAAATTCGAACGCAGGATGCTAGTGTTACAGCACATCGACGGACGACACAGCAGATTTGCTGATTATGAACCTTGGCATTTCGAAAATAAAAAAGGTTCTGTCCACAGAATAAAACAGACTGTCAGCGAGAAGAATGTACCCTAAGCTGCTTCAAGAATTATGGGCCGTCGTCTCAGAGTTATCCATAATCGGAAGTATCTGAACACGTAGCTGATGTCGCCGAAAAAACAGCTAGGGAAACTCAGTAAAGTGAAGAAACGGTTAGCGAAGAGCATCAGTATAATCGAATAAATTCCTAAACACATTATCAAGGCCGCTGCACTATGATAAGACCAGCAAGCCCTTGTAGAACGAGTTCAGAATTGCGGGCCGCCAAATATCATACGACGCGTCTGGTGAATTGGAAGATCATGATAAGTTAGAATAAGTCCTAAGCTGCTACATGTGGAAAGCCGACTCTTGCGAGGCACCTTCAGCCTTAAATCCTTTGTGGTGTGTCGCGCAAAGGCAATTCTTGTCAACATGCTCTCGAAAGCCGTTCGAGTGTTCAATAATTTCAAAAACGTCGAAATTCCACAAATCGAGCTTTTTCTCTCGACTTTTATTTTCTTCGACTTCCCTACATCTGAGCAGTAGCGTGGTTGGCAAAGTCCATGAAGACAGGAAGCAATCTTGCCTACTAATACAAAATTAACAGAAAGAGAAAACTGACTAACACTTTGTGTTATGAGGAGAGAAGTATAATGCATCGCTGATTGCTCACTTCAAGAAAGAAGACGGACATGCATCAAAAACGAGAATGTATTCATATGAAACGCAGTAATGCGGGCTCATGTACATATACTGGAAAGCTGTAACGCCGTTATCGAGTAAGGTGGAGGCAGCGACACCGCGGATAGTGGAAGTGCTGTTGCCAAATCGGGCCAAGAAGAAACACGATCGAAAGGCGGCTAGAAGCCTAAAATGCATATGGTACTCTGAACATATTCTTTTTCTACAGACGGCTATTCGAAACACTACAAAAGGAGATTCCATTAAAGCTTGTTGAGAAATAATGTAAATAATAGGCAGGTTGGAACGGACATTGAAATCGAATATCAAACGAACATTTCTCAAATTAGGCTCAGCATAAGTAGCTGTGATCTCCTCCTTGGATTCCGTTTCTTTTTTCTATATGAACGGATAATCGTTTACGTCGGGCGACGACGTAAAACAGTTATGCATGCTTCTTCGACGCAAAATAAATTACTGGAAGCTAAAATCAACGAAGATTCCACAGTAATTATCAACCGCATTGGAGAGATGTCTTTGTGATTAAACTTGAAAAAGACTTTCGTAATATAATACTGGTCAGCAAAGCAGTTAATGAAAACACATCCAACTCAGCCTTTGAGAAAGACAGCAAGCAAGCAAAATGGGATTCTCGACAAGAATTCATGACCACCATCTGGATTCAAGACTTTCCTCTAGTTATCATTTGAGCAAATTCTCAGAAACAGTGCTAGCCATCCTAGGCCAAATGCGAGCAATAAAGAATTTCCCAACTCAGCAGTGCTCGAAGCTTCTCTTCAACAACTTGGTTTTTTGTTAGATAATGCTGCTGCTGCCAGTAACGATGAAAACAATTAAGAAAGACCTCACAGAAGGAAGCACGTGCATCCAACAGATAACAAGCAGCATTATTCGTGAAGTGAAATTAATGAATTAGTGAATTAGCTGAACCGTCATGACGCATTTGTGAGGCAAACGAGGGAAAGCTTTTAAGACTCATTGAAGTCTATTCATAAATTTCCATCAGACGTGAAAATTTTACATGCATCGCCAACAAAACCGCTGTTGTAGCTTTGCTTAAACAGTGACGCCGTCGACACGTCAAACGCAGTGAGATAGCGATACCGCCGACATCACTTAAGTTTTCAATGCTCAGCATGAAATCAAACGCACTCACTGCTATCAACAAAATAAGCAGGGACATCAAGAAGTTTGCTGATTAATTTATACAGGTGTGCAAGTGCAATTATCGGCTTGTTTGATTTAATGGACTAAACGAGTTCTACATGATCGAACTATATAGGTGAGAACTGAGGTTACTCCGCATCGCATCTAGTTTTTAGCTGTGTGCTCAGAGAGTGTGTTGAGCCTTACTTTGTTTGCCGTATGTAAAAATGATGTTTTGAACATTGTGGGGAGGGGTCTCATACCCTTGGCGGTCGGATTGAAATCTGCCATCCGGATTCCGCAAAACTTGTTCATTTTGGAAACTGCTAACGTTTAGCTGCTTAAAGTTTCCTATGACAAAAGCTGCTTAACTTTCAATAAGAGTGCCCCTAAAACGAACTAGTGAAACTGTTCCTGAGCAGACTATGGTGTTGAACGGAATTTTGTTTCCACTGAATAAGTTGTTGTCTCTCCGATGTCAAGAATCATCCATAATGTTTGCATTTTCGAGCAATACAACGCATATATTTCTGAACAGCGGCGAGCTGCTTTAACTGCATATCTTCAGATTATTCTGAAACATTTCACCTCTCCCCCCGATGTCTCTTTCTGGTGTTGTATCTCTTGAGCAATAGTCATTTTGAAGTCTACTATATTACCAAGTGGAAAACCACTGAGTTGCTGTCATTAGAATACTGCAGGCTGAAGTTGATTTGATCCTCTGTTTCAAGAACAGCGCGTCGTCCTTTGATATGTTGCTCACCACAGTACTACTTGAGAAAGTTGTTGAGCACTAATGGTAGGGCCCCCATTCCCAGCTAATCAGGAGAAATGTGCCACAAACAATGCTTTAAGCAAATTTCATTACTTTATTACATGCATGTGGAATATCCTTGCTGAAAATATCGCAAAAGCGAACAATGCTAAAAATATGGCGCAGTGAAATGACAACGAACGCAAATGATGTTCTTTGACTAGTGCCGCGCAAGAGGAATTTTTCTGCGCAAAGTTGCTATATATGTGGGGATGCCTCCCATCTCTAAATATTGAACTCCAAATTCCGACCGTAGTTTTGCAAACTTCACAATATGGTCGAGGGAATCCGTTTTAGTTTATAGATATGTAACCGCATTACCTCGTTTTCGCTTGTCATCCTGTTCTCATCCTGTTCTCATTATCAGGCTTTTCATTCGTTAACTCTTCGAATTTCCGTTCCTTTCTGGTACTTTTACTTATTGGCGCATTCCGCTACTACTATCACAAAAATTTTTCGTTCTTGTCTGAACTCATGTCGTACAACTGTTATGGCCTTGGAATTTCAGATCGTAGGTCCCGATAGGTGATACTCACTATGAGAAGGAATGGCAAAGGTTCCACTGAAAGAAGGGCTTTTTGAACTAGCAGTGCGATTAGTCCGCAGCAGACGAAACGGAGAAGACTATATGGCTGAACGGTTTCAATTCGAGTTAATGCTATGCACCTCGAGCTAATAGAAGAGTTAAATGTTCGAAGTGAGCTTGGTTCGAGAGAATACGCAAACCAAACCCAACAATAACAACTGCGTTTGAGTGTTTCATATCGGAAGCTCAAACAAAGATAATGAACAAATGAACACAAAAATACGGTAGAAACCAATGATCATTATTGATACTTCAAATTTCAACCTTTACGAAACGTTCGACTTGCTCAAATAGACAACACGCGAAAGATATGCGCTCATCTTCAAAGTATTAGTGAAGAGTCGCAAACTGCTTTGATGCAAACATAAAGTTATATGATCCCATGGTCGTGCTTGGGTGGATGGGCGAGAAGAGAGAAGCACACATCGTTTTCTTGTTTTGGCGATCATTTAGGTTACGGTCGCAACCGCTTATGCAACTGCGAAGGTGAAGCAAATTTTGTGGCATCTGAGCAAGAGCATCATTGTAGAATATGAGGTTCCTAGATGGCTAAATTGATACCATATGAGAGCGCCGATTCGTTAAAATCTGAGTTTACAACTACAGTTAAATTTCTTGTGAAAAATCAATGAATCTCCAACTTCCAGTGTCAATGGCGGAGAGTTACTTCTTTCACAAGCATGTCTAGAAGTTTTTTTGTTGCACTGCCTTTACCCGCTCACGTCATAGACCATTTCCAGAGATGCTCTGAACTATACGGCGCCGTCAAAATGCGCCATTAATCATGAGGAGCCAAAAGCGACTTCACTTTCGGCATTTTCACCGTGTGTATCCAGATACGTTAATTCAGTTGTGTTTCGGACACTTCCAAACTTTGCCTACTATGGAGCAAGTAACTTTCCCCAAGTCTCATGATTTTTTTCTTCAAGGCTTGTTGGAGTGTGCTGCTTTATTGTGAGAGGACGTCGGGAAAAAGTTCTACTCGAGCATGGGAGTGTCAACTGTTGAGAGAGTTTTCAGGATCATGAAACAGTTGAAAGAGAAAGGTGGCTAAGTTTTCAGAGCTAGGCACGAAATTGGAGGAAGAGGCGGAGCCGAGAATTTTGATTTATTTCGATGCGGTAGGAATCAAGGAGGAACGAATGGTGGAATGTTAAATTGAAAGCTGCGACATTTGCAGACCTCGGAGATATAATACACGAAGGCATTGCTTTCAAATAAGCTAAAACGTAACGAGAAATAAACTGATACTGTTGTCGTCATTCCACATCATCCATTTTCATCTTTGCATATTTATTATATCGGATGCCGTTCCACCTTTCTTTATTGTAAAAATATAGATGTTTTTTGTTCTGCTTTGTCCCTCCATTAAGCGATGTCACTTAATGAAGACGGCGAAGGATATGCCTTCTGAGGTAATTTTTCTCGACGCGTGCATCAGCACGTTCTGCTTGAAATATTCAATGGCCATGCATGGCGACGCATACTGATAACGATTTCAATTGAAGATTAACAGATATACATAAAGAATTGAAAATTGGAACAACACGAAGAAAGGCCTGGAATAATATATGCTGCCCAAACTCGAGAGGGTGCCTCGCCATTGGCGCCGAAATCGCAGTAGACCATTAAGTAACACATTGCCCGCGGGCACAATATGTACATGAGCGTCAGCATTGCACTTGGCGGACTTGGAAACTACCCCAACACAATTTATGCTGCATATTACGCTGATCACATGCATCATCTCATCCTCTCAATCAAGTTACACTGCACAGCTAAAGTTCACAAAACAATCTGAATCAACAGCATTTCAAGAAGGGTCATTTGACAAGAATGAGAAACCGGTGGATGAGAAACCACTCTTTTATCAAAAAGCACCTGTCGCATCATTTATGCGCCTATCGTGAGAGCTGATGCTTCTGAGACCGACAGACATCTGTCGACTGACAGAATCGGTTTTTAACTCTCTTCTTTTAGATTTCCGAATCACGCTTGCCCGTTGTTTCATTGCGTCTGCTTATTCACCCGCTGTGAAACGCAACGTGACGAGCAGCTGCCGCACCTCGTCGGTAGTAAAAAGTAGCCGAAAGTATATACAGTGTGACTGTGGGAGGCGGGAGGGAAGGGATGGAGCTTAAATTTTGCTTTTTGTGAACAAAGTTTGATATATAGGGAGGGAAACAAAAAGCAACTGCAGAGAATGAGTTTTGAGATCGAGAAGTTGAAATCTCGAGCAAATGAGGGGATCGTCGCTCCACCATCGAAATCTCTACGACTATTTCGCGTAAAACGTGTGAACATTTGTACACAACAAACATCTACCCATAGGAAGCTCGCGTTGTATGGACGTTGGTGCATGTGTCTGAGTATTCATTTGCGTGCCGAGTTATTGCTAATATCGTAGTTGCCTTTCCTCAGCTATCAACATGTGATGAAGCTTTTTAATGCGGCATATATTTCAATTTTATTTGAAGAAATGAAACATAAAGAAAAAACTTGTACCTTTCCTTTGTGGTGGTCTACTCGTTCTTCACTTTATACTTGGCCGAGGTCATTTTTAGGTACTAATCGGCATAAGACGGCCTGATGAATAGAACGTCAATTCTTCAACTTTATCAAGATCGAAATCGAATTGTAAGGCGTCGAATGTGGCGAAGCGGAAAGCGCCAGCGCGAGTTCATATATTGTTCTGTAGTGAAAAAAGAAAAATTATTGGCCAGACTCATTCATACTTATCGACCGCAGTTGAGGGAACATATTCTGAATTGAATAGGCAAACTCCCGCAGTCGAATAGGATGGCGTGCAAGCAACGTCGAAGAATATGCATGGATGGAGAGACACACATCGCATCACTCGTCCTCCCCACTAAAATTTGAGATGAAGGCTGCTCTATTCATTGGCAATAGCAAATTTTCACCTTCCAAAAGCGTCACAGCAACATAATGCCCCTGCGTAGTATGCGTTTGTCTGCCTGCATGTCCACAGTCCGCTAATTTCACTTCATGAGCAAGGTACGAAGTTTCCTGGTTGTCATGCACATCAGATGGTTACTAGCTGCACACATCGAGCCATCAAAACCTTTGAACACATATCGATACCAAAACATTCTTATGAATCTTACGCGAGAGAACATTTCATTTCACGTTGTTCAAGTCAAAGAAATAGGAATATTTTGTGGAATATTCAAATGAAAGCCTGGAGTGAATTTAAGTATTTGTAGTGAAGTAACGAAACTCGCTGGTCAAATGAGCGGAAGGCGTGGCATCCTTTGGCGTGCTCCTCCACTTTGCTAATGAAGAAAGAAATGTTCATCATTTAATGATGGAAATTGGGCACCCATAATCATTTAATTCACTTCCTGTATATGTTGCAACATTTGAATATTCGCAATTACAGGATTCGTATATGCTTCAACGGTTACCTTGTTGAAATGCTCGTTTCAACATTTAAAAAAATGAATGGTTTCGAGGCTTCTACCTTCTTAGCAGTACGCAATCATTTTATAATAGCAGCGGTATAAATACTTATTTAGCTGTACGCACTCGTAGCATCTCTTGAAAGTAAACGTCCACGCCATGCGCATTGTATAGGAATATGTGTGACGTGAATCAAGAATCCAAAGAGGTTCGAGTTTTGTTGCCAAACGCTGCAGAGTTTGGAAGGATCTGCTCAGTTTTGACGAATCATTAGAAATTTTAGGTGTTTGAATTTTTTCACCTGCATAATTGTAGAACGCTCGAAAGATCAAATTTCTAGCGCGAATTGCCAGTTATTTCCGGAAGTCGCACTTTAATGGATTTCCTTGGACGATTGTAAAAGCTGAATTCCCTAGGAGCACTTTCGCGAACACTGAGCACTTTATGTTGTCTAAGGAACTCATTTCTGCTGTTTAAGGGCGGACCACAAGCGAATGCAGCACACCTGAAGTGCATTTTTGATCAATTCATAAATTATAAAATACACATAAGAGACAGTAGTGCAATGAAAAATCGCCGTTTGTTGCATTGTAAATGACACCCCATTGTGTGCTTAATGTCAATTTACAATTTGTCGCGACTGACGTAAAATGCAGTAAACTTGTCATTTCAACTCCAGAGGGTTTACACTTGGTAGAGTCCACCCGCCCCTCCGCGCAGCAGATATATTCCCTAATAGCTTAAAAGCATTCGCTGACATTCCATGGATCCATTGACATTCCATGCATTTTTTTAAGGTCGTTGATGACATCGAGAAAATTGAAATAATTATGGAAGAGAGAGCTGGGCTGAGCATTCGTCAACAATAATTTTCCACTTTCACAGGTGAAATTTCAATTTCTATTAGAAAATTTCATATTGTTTTATAAAAAGCGGCTTCCCGTCAATACTGCATTGCAGTGAGTAGCGATGAGTGCAGTCACTTGCAGTTGTTGGAAAAAGGGCGAGCCGCTAAAAGGTCGAGATCGAGCAGCACGCATCGCACCAATTCATAAAGTGCTACTCACAACGCATTATACCTACAATGCACGCCATAGGTAAAAAGTTACTGAGTATAAACAGGTAATATTGATTACCTTTGCTCACAATGGCCTCTACTAATTGCATTTTTATTTCATGATCGCTAAAATAGTTGAGATCAGATGCGCGTTGACATTTTCTCTTCTTTTTTGTTATAGAGTGATTGTTTTGACAAATGGGAGAACCAATATACCTTCCGTAAAGTTGTTTGAAATACAGAAACTGCAAACCGTCATTTCAAACAAAATATCATGCTATCCTGACCTCGAAGAGAGTAAATAAATTGGCTCACCTTTCATAGATTCGAGCAAGGAATTTTCAGGAATGAAAAGGAAGAAATCATTCGGCAAGCGACCTTTCTTTTTAAAAACCTCTATCAAATGACGCCAAAAAAAACGACAACGTCTGGGAGTCATTGCATAAAAAGGCATTCAAAGCTGCATTTAAATATACGTAAACAATCTATCCGCTATATTTGGCTCATCTAAACAGATATTTAGCTGCGAAAGTAATAGTTCATAGGAAAATTGCGAGAAATGGAGACAGAAATGCGCTAATGAGCGCTTCTCAGAAAATGTCAATTTGCAGAATCGATTGGCTTTGAACGTTGCTAATCTCTGAGTGATAACTCCTCGTTGAAACTGCTATTCTGATGAAGGGCTACTAGTCGAAAGCAAACCGTCAAAATAAGCTGGCAAGCACGAGTGCAAATCTCTGTGAAAGCACATCACAGTCTCTCTCACCCACAAAAAATAACCCGTCACCTTAACATTCGAGGGAACTAATACACTCCGACCATCAGAGCCAACGTAAAGAGACTACAACATTTGCATTTTCTTCCTGGAAAACAGTTGAAAGCGTTAGAGTGGTTGCGGTATTTGGGTTGATCGCTCGAAACCTCTTTATGCCTCTAATCATCAATATTACTTTAGCAGCTCTGATTACACGCCTTTTCGGTGTATATGAGCTTACTTCAGGTATGCAATTTTCGCATGCGCTGCTGCAAGCCGAGGAACCAAATTGAAGCTGGGAATAAAGCAACGAAATTCTACGTCTGCTCATCATCAGATAGCGAATTTCCGAGCAAAATGACTTCTTGTATTTCCTTGTCCTTAACGCGCCTAGACAAGCTTCCTATGTGCGCTTTCACACTCAGCCGTCATTACGGCTCCAGGCTCAAAATATTTCTTCCTCGTCATGTGCCTCAGCGCTCACTGTTCGTTTTGCGTAACAGCATCAGCAGATATCTTTCGATGTCTCTTCTCGATGTCAGTCTGTTGACTGTTATTCCTTCCGAGGTGCTCATAAGCCTATTAAGCATCCGTCTCCGCTTCATGAATGGGAGAGACGCTAATATTTATGTTTCCAAATGCAATTTAAGTTGATGAACCAGGAATCCCAGGATTTAGTGCAGGGTTGCTCTCTTCCGCAATCCAAAGAAAGAGAGAACGAGTAATTTTAGAGTAGGCGACGACTGAGCTACAACGTCACAAAGCCACTCCATCAAAAAGTATTTGAGTAGCATGCAGAAAATTATGAAGATGCAATCTGTGCTGCGATCAGTGATATCAACAAAGAGTTTTCAACATCATACCGCATGCAAAAATGGATGCATTATGAAGGAAGCGTCGCAGCCAGAACGCTGAGAAAATAGTTTTACAGAAGCAAGCACCCGACTTATAGCGGCTGCCGACTTCAACGTAGGCCGAAGCAGACAGCCTGAGCTCTGTAATGATCCCCTACCTGTTGGAAAATATCATTCTTCTTAATCAGTTTGAGTCATTCGTGCCCTGTTTGGAAGACGGTAGGTGTAGTTCTAGATCTTCAATTATATTTGGAATAGTCCAGTCCAGCTTGGTTGAAACTTTATAAACATATGAGGAGTTCTGGTTCGGTCCAAACTTTACTGGATAAAACATCCCGCGATACCTAGGGTACATGCGGTGTTGGCAAAATTCTCGAACAGCACTTCTTTCTTCGAATACTATTCTGCTGAGATGTAAAAGAGTAACTGAGAAATGCTAAAGGGAAAGTGTAGCCACTTGTCGATAATGGATTCGGGACGCTCGCTCAAAACTTCCGCTGATGGGAGAACCTCTGATAATCATACTGGAACGTTTGAAGGCATGTAGGAGAAATTTCAGACGACGTCGCATATGAATGAAAAAGCGTTATTCAGCGCTTATTAGCGTTTGTCCATCCACATAGCTGAAATGCTGTTAAGAAAAAATTACGTTATTAACGCTATCTAAGTGCAGGTGAATCAGCGCAGATGTTTTTAAGACAAGGGATGTTTGTTCAGCTTACACATATTCCTCGATCACAATTTCCGGTTAAGAAAACTTTGTTCCAGCATTCACAATTCGTCGATTTCCGAAATTAAAATGTCTCTAATTCCCTGGGGACCAATATCACATAAATATTTGCCTGATCTTCTCAAAGGTGAGAACATACGAGAAAGAAGTATATATATATATATATATATATATATATATATATATATATATATATATATATATATATATATATATATATATATATATATATATATATATATATATATATATATATATATATATATATATATATATATATATATATATATATATATATATATATATATATATATATATATATGGCGCAAGTGAAAACTGCGCAAATTCGTGTCTCACATCTTCGTTCAAAAGCCATAGTCAGTGTTTTGCAATAACGGCGGTCTTTTTCATTTACGCTCCTATGAGGTGCGGTGGATTTCCGTCCTTCACTGTCGCTATGTATTCGCAGCGTGTCACATGCCACATGTTATCCTCTTGGTTTATTTCTACCAGAAGTCAGCTCCTCAATCGTCAGTTACTGACTTCCACCGTGCACCTATGAAGGTCAGTCGATTAATCAGCAGAATGGTATTTCACAGAGTGCCAAAGATGCCCTTTAAATGATCGTAGCTTTAAAAAATTTGATGAAAGCATGCCTGATGAGCGATGGGGGACGCCCTATGCTCAGCATAGTCCACGCTGTTCGAAGGAAATGCTTGAGAAATTCAGTTTAGTCCTATACACTTCGATCGTTCTCTACCGAATTTCTTTGCCAGTTTTCGTACTATCCATTGAAAACTCACGGAATGCTCTCTCCGGACTGTATTCAAACCAATGTATTGTAAAGGAATTTCCATGGCATCAGTCTACCATTGCTAACTCATGCGTCCACGGCTATCGTTTTGTTTTACCATATTTTAACTAAGTCGAAAATATGAGACCAACGCATAAAGATTATAAAAAATTCAAGAGCATGGGGTAAGCATCAAAAAAATGATGGAATGCATTGATGAGAATATCATCATTCGGCGAAATCCACTTAATGGGCGCATGATTTCAACCAGAATGAGCTCCACACATTAATTCTTAATCTGCAGTTGAAATCATAGGTTCATTTCGCACGCTCTGAAATCCTCATTCCCATTCAAGCAACACTCTGGTCTTTTCGGCTAAATCGGGTTCATATTCGAAGCAATCGATTTTTACCTCTGTCAAACGTGATCTAAAAACCTTCAATGTGAGCACAAATGCTCTTGCAGCCGGCTTACGCATAACAATAGATAAATAGAAAAGTGGCTCAGTTTAAGAGTTAATCAACGTTTATGCGTAATTAATGTGCTTGTGACAATCAATAAACAGAATGTGATCTGATACAGCAATCAGTGCTTTACAGCTGGTAGGGGGGGGGGGGGGGGGGGGGAGGAACGGTTACATTCGGGTGCAGTAATCCGCATTTCATTGGAAGTTCTCAGGTGAATGTTAACGTGACTTCGGTTATATTCGTGGGAAATTATAGTTCAAATGTTCTAAGCTAGTACTTTAGAGTAAAATAATTGGCGAATAAGGCGCAAAGAAAATGATATGGTTCTGAAAAGGCAGTGATATGAGAAAGTGATAACTGTGGGACCGATGAAGGATGCTTCTTCGTCAGTAACAGTTTGTGGAGAGTGTGATTAAAAGCACAACGCGTTTGCGTAAACACCACTGTTGAGGTGAAACTTGTCAAAAAAACACCTTTCGTAAGGAAATAAATGAGCAATGTGGAAAGTGACCAACTTTTTTTAAATGAAAATGTGCTCTTAATGAGGAGTTCGACATTGTTCTAAACTGCGAAAAACATATCGAATACTGAAAACAAATTCACTTCTCAAACGGGCAATTTAAACGCATGTTGTATTCATTCGTTAAAAATACAATAGCTTTTCGTCCTCTCCATATATTTTTGTAAAAATCGCCGCAAATAGAAAAGAAATTTTCACTCAGCAAGGATGAAATAAAGTGCCTCATATTCAGTTCACTGCTTCGATTCTGAAAATGTAACTTTTTTTAGACAGCAGCACTTCTCCATTAGAATTAAATAAAAGATTTTAAATGTATTCATCATGAGTGCTCAATTTTTTGTAGATTATAAGATTTAATGAGAATAGGGTTGATTTTTCCGCATTGCAACAATTGAAATGATTGCCGTGTCTAAAAACGAATCTGGAAATCTCCTAAGTGGTGCAGATTTCTCTCTTTATGGACTTTTGCAAATTTGCTTTGCTTCTGTGTATATGCATTTATGAGCGTATGTTTATCAGTTTTTCCACACGATTCTCTCAATTCGTGAACATTTATATCTGGAGTTGCCGAGTTTTTGAGCAAACAATACAATGTTGAATGGATAATATTGTCAATCTCGCCAAAGTAGAGGGTGGATGGTATCTTCAAAAAAAGGAAAAGCTGTCTTCAAAAAAGAGATTTTGGACAAAACGGATAAAATTAACACTAGGATGCGCAATCGTTATTTGCGATTGAGCAGCTGCCTCAAACAGCTAGAGAGTATGTGGTCATAACGATGAGTTCTATTATTAGCGAGAGCGCAGAAAGCAAATCAATCGAATCTCAAAGAAGTGAAAGGAAGTAATGCACATCAACAAACAACTATCCCTCTCACCCACGAATCACTTCAGTCTGTAAATCCACAAATATCTTATAGAAATTTGTGCTAAGAAACTTGATGCATTTAGCATAGATGGGATTTTCATCTTGAACCAATTTAAAAACTGCTGTTCTATAGATTTATTGAATCAGTTAAAAAAGCAACCTTAACGAACGTTAATGAAGTAGACCCAAGTGTTTACACTGTTCTAATGAAAAAACTCGCCTTCAAGGGTTAGACCGATTCATTTAATTTCCAATGAATTTCATCACTATTCTACTGACACCTATTTTTCTTCATAGAATCGTTGAACCGCGTAAAGGTTTGACATATGTTGCTTCAGTTAGAAATTATCGATAGATTTAAAAATGGAAAAGTAAAACTTTATGTTATTCATTAACAAATGAAGAAACATTTGAGGATAGTGTGGGTCTTTACAATTCGTTCACCGAGTAATTGATTTCACGCATTAATAAAATCTAATGGGATGTGAGAAATTACGCCCCCATCTTTTTAACCACGCGGTCGCTTGTGCTAATCTGCCACAAAAGATTCTCTTTTTTTTGCAATCCGACCGATGCACTACGAAAATTCGAACGAATGCAAAATACATTCATCAATACAGCCTTTCAAAACCTCATAAGTTGATGGGAATTTGATATAGGATGTTGGTTGGCAAATGTGTCGATTTGCATTGTATACTTCAAATTTAAATACATGAAACAGAATATGCACACGTAATTAGTGCTCGTTTCCAACTTATGACGAACGGGAAATTGTTGCTTTAGTGTGCCATCAACTGCAAACATTCTACCCACGAAATTTCACAGTTATTTATCACTATCTTCTCGATTAAAACTACTTCATAGGCACATAAACATATGCACAAATACACAAGTCTATGCACGTCAGAATTCCTCTGAGAACTTTAATCGTCATTTAAAATGAAGCAAGTGAACGATGCCATATGTTTATATCATTTTACTAAGTAGACATAAAAGAAGGGTCCTAAAGATACAAGTGACAAGATAGCTACGCCAGATATTTAGTTTATTCTTCTCAATTGCCTTTTTGTTCTCTCATCGAATTCAGATTCACAGCAGCTTCTACATGCAAGCGAATCAGAAATCCTCACTAAAGAGATATTGGCTTTTAGATGAAAAGCGCCGCAATAAATTATCTGCCTGAAATTGACTAAATGAAGTTAAATATAGAAATTATAAATATTTCCAAACAATAGGCCCAAATTTTGCAAATATGGCCACATTAGCAATTGACAACTTCTTCAATAATGCACAAACGGGATCAACTACCTAAGTTCTTCTTCAGCATTTCTGGACGCTTTGGCCATTTTCTTATGGAAACAGTTTTATTTAGTAATATGTGGTCTTGTGAAATCAGATTTCCGATTCTGAACATCGAAGGCCGAAATTTTCCGTGTGATTTCGATGAAACCTTTGAAAATTCGATCCATCTGTATGTTTTAACATTTAAGAGAGACAGAAAAAACCGATGATCGGACCGGATGTCAACTGAATAATAAAAGTCGAAAAGGTCGAAAACTGCGATATTCAGTCTGATAGAACCGTTCGCGCAGAGCAGCATCACGCAAAAATTTGGCCGTCGAAATCGTCAGAAGTTGGAAGTTTTGGAAAATCTGTACACTTCGATTAGCTGTGATCTGATTTTGTGCAGTATGCTCTAAGTTGGGAAATTCCCCCACATAACGATGCGCAATGCACTTTTTAGTGAAGAATTCCAATGAATGCAAAAAATGACGCTTGAAGCTAGCGATGAGAACGCATCCACAAAATGACAGCACTGCTCGACCCCGTCACGTAGATCACTTCCCACTATTTGACGGGGTAGTGAGCTTATGATATGTTTGGCGAACTTGCACAAGAGAGTTACTTTTGATACCACTACCACAAAGTTAAGCCCGGTGAAGCCGATTCATTGAAGAACACGGCCCGTAGAAGACTGTAGACTAGGAGTTAACAAAAGTATGGATTATTGTGGCAAACACATTTTGGAGGAAACTTCCCCTACAGGCATTCAAAGTTTGAAGCTTCTGGAAGGGAGAAAATTTGGGAAAATATAAAATGGAAAAATCGACTTTTGGGGAGCGGAACTCGAAGGGCCTTTGCTACACACAGTGAGAACATAATTTGAGTCGATGCACGAAATCTTCATTTGAAACATATCGACAATTGAACAGATGTGCATTACTCAAAAATTTTTTGCTCTGGAAAATTTCTGTGTCCGCAGGAAATTTGTTTCTTCTTCAAAAACAGCGATATATTTCCAAATCGCTTATGAACTGGTAAAAAATCATCAGAGATGAATGAAGTGTGGAAAAATTGTAAGTGTAATAATCTTCATCGGAATCTCGTCATTTAGTGTCTAGAAATATCGTTTTCATAAGCGAGCGATTTTTTTTATAGCATTCAATACATTCCACATCCATAATTATAAGCTATATCACAGCAGCGCGTAGTATTCTAATATGTTTCAACAAACAAAATAACTACTCATTTCATATGTATAATTCTAAAGTATGAAGTATTGAAGTGAATTAATGAAACGTTATATAGCGTAATTCGTTTCATTATTTTATAGGTGAAGAGCTCGAAGTAAGTCATAGTGTAATTAAGTCATAGTAATTTAGTGCAATTAAAAGTTAAATAAATGTTATAAAATCTTCCACAATGGGGTGTCCTATTTTGAGAGGAGAGAGAAGCGAATGGCACCGAACGATAGAAGAGAATATTGTGATGCACAAGCGATCACGATGTAATTACATTAATGCAGTTCTCACTGACGGTGAAATTTTTCTGTTTTTTGGAATGCGCTTTAGTGTGATTCAAATTTAATTCATGCGTTTGTCTTGACTCACCATCGAAAAGCATGGGTTGAGGTTCTAATTTCTTAAAGCTCCCTTGAAAATTTCTTCAAACAAGTCAAACCTATTCAACTGATTGCAGGAAATTTTCTAATATAATTCGTACAAAGATAAAATTTTGCAGCCAACCTTTTCTTTCAGTTGACATTTATGGTGGAAAGCTAAAAGTGTTGGTGAGATTTGTGGAACGGGTTTAGTGTTCTCCTTCAATGACTTTGAAGAATGTTCACGCCTTCAAGATCATTGAACGACCTTCAGCATCCTTCCCATTCTATAGGTTGAAATGTATTTGCTGTTTACAACTCGATTTGCCCACTTTAATGATCGAATCATTGTCGAAGTTTCCCATCAAATAGATCACTTTTCGACCACACAGCCAAACAAGCGATGCTTATATTCGCTAGAGGTTGAGCTGTGCTCACAGCTCTCCAATGCACTGATGATAGCATCCTCATATTTTCCTGTCCCAAAAATCAAAACTCAAAGTTTATTTACATCGTCACTGAATGAACTTCCGCAGCTGCTTCTCGTATAAACCACTATGCGTTAGCAGCGTGCTACTCGTTACATGAAATACTCATCATAGTTTTCTATTGTACACCTCGAAGCACCATCACGGCGCCTTCTATGAAGCAATGAAATCATTATCGAAACCTATGGCCTAATCATAAATTACTTCTCACAACCTCGTCCTACGCAGATCGAAACACCTTCATAGTTTACCACTCAATTGATCAAATTACCTTCACAGTTTCCTGATCTGTAAATCTGACTATTCTCTGATCAAGAATCTTTCACGGTTCCTATCGCATAGGCGTTGCGATATTCTGAGTTTCGTGTCATATTGGAACCTCGATTGATGTGCATACATTGGACGCATAATGAATATTGCAAGTAGACTCTGATAGATGAAATAATTACCAAAAGAGTATTCGTCGAAATAAGCAACCATCAAAGAAATACCCTTAAAACTGATGGCACTTAATAAGCTCCAATGGGAATTCCGAACAAATTCAATTGGGCATCCCTTTCGGCAAACATTGAAATTGTTTTCGGCTCGCGCTCCCCTTTTCGATTATTTAACCGGTGGCATCGGCTAAAACTGAGCCAAGCTAGTTAACCCTTCACTTACTAACAATTCTTCAGTGGCCTAAGCAAAGTATCAGAAACGAAAAGATCTCTTTAAATTACAACTTGCTCAATACAAACTGCTCAGCCCTAATGACATCATGTCGCCCCATGGCGTGTGCCATAACTTCCATAAGAAAGATATACAAGTGCTTATTATTGTGCTTTCTGTATATTTTCGGGAGCAAACACCGCTGAATAGCAATTATGAAATGAAGCGAACTCATAAAATTTACCAAAGCTCTCATATTGTTTGCAATGCTCTGAGAAGGAATAGAGTGCACGAGAACAACATGTACGGAAGCAAGTGCTGTTTTCAACACCGAGCTGGTTAAGGCAGTTATGACATCCGAAAATCGATACTACTTATCCACCAACCTTTAGCTTCAGACACTCACTAGGCGTGTTTTAATACAGGTAAGACCTTTTAAAAAATCGCAATCATATGCTTTGCCCGATGCATTATTGCGTTAGATGTGAATCCAGTGGATGTGAAACATAAAAATGCACAGCATTCTGAGTTTAGCGAAAACACGTGCACATAAAATGACAGGATACTCGCTGCTAACAATTCGAATAGTTGCATCTGGTAGCAACACAAAGATTTATGCATCCCTGACAATTTACAAGGAATCGTTTTCAAGGATTAGCAAAGCCTTTCTAAAATGAAGTGAAACATCGCTCACTCAAGTAAACGAAGTAAAGACAAATCTAACATTCAATGAGAAGGCGAGTGAAACAAAAGTCCAAAACAATCAAAGAAAGAGATCAATTTCAAGTTCCATTTCTGAACAGTCGGATTCAAATCTTTTACATTTTGGCCATCCATGGACCAGGAAGATGAACACTCGCTATTTTACTCGAATCTACCCCCCCCCCTCACCTTCTCCCCCCCCCCCCACCTCCTGTTTCTAATGGGCCCTTGTACTAAAATTTAATATGACGAGACAATCGCTCGTAACAAGTCTTCCTTTCTTTCACAAGCAACAGCTGTACTGAACTATGCAGAAAAATTCCTCGTATGTGATTTTACAGATACGCATTTGCAGAATGCCAATGCCAGACGACCATGGAACACTCTAATTGCTCGAGGATATCACTCATTTAGATGTTAGCAACACGACACCTTCAATATTCGCAATGATGCCTTGACTTCGACCATTCATCATAGACGGACTAATTGAATATTTATTGGACGAAAACTGAAAGCAGCTTATTCAATGCGCTTTAATATATTTGACAATATTTTCTTGCTCGAGATAAAGCTAGTAACAACAGGATGTTGAAGAAGGGCCACTAGCCTCAACCAATAATGTGCTTCAAGATTCCGTTCAATAGCTCAGGTTTTTAAATTAATACTCATATTTTTGTATGAGCATCACTGTTTTAGTGCAATAAAGAGCTGATCGGCATTTAAGCGCGTTGTAAACAAGTGCATAAAGAGAGCAAAGGTTCTCTGATATATCTTCCGATAGAACGAAATCTTTTCATTAGAATAGAGGAATTAATAACCTCTTTAGATGTTTGCTCATAAAAGAGATGTGAATTAATTAGTGAGGAGAGAGAAACCAAAATAGCCACATTCCAGACAATATTAAAGTCAGTTAATGCATTAAAAATAATGCCGAGTGATATTTTATTCGAGAAGCAAGCCAGTGGATTATTTTAGGGTTCATTTATGCTCGTTCCCATATGTGATCGAAATGTCTCGATAAAAAGATTTCGAACGCTCTTCATCTGGGGCAACAGAAGTACACATGCCAACGCTGTTGTCGAATTAGCCTAGATAATTTCCCTTCATCGAGAACCATGTGCAAGCATCATCGTTGCAATTAGGAGAAGCCTATGGATATGGCGATTTTAAAAAGAGGAGAAGATATTGCTCACTGAAAACAACGAATGCGAAGAACGCTAGGCAAATGTTAACATTAGAAATTCTATGTTATTTAAAAACATGTTCTACCGGAATGGCCTCCATAATTTCGTTTGCAGTAGGTGTAATTAGTGCCCTCCAGTGCTCGATCATTGATAGCAACTTCGCTTCGTATACGACACTATGAAACAACGGATTTGTTGTTTATTTGAAACAGTACTGTCTTGGGCAAGCAAAGCACTATCTCCATAGCGAAAACTTCAATGATCGATGCTATATCACCCACCAAGTACGCTCCTCCAATGTAAGTTATTCCGGATTTATGGATTTGTGGATTTGTGATTGAGCTAGGCTTGCGAAAGGGTTATCCTTATGCCGAATCTTCGAATAAAGCAAGTGGATAGATTTTTCTTCAAAATAATTGAAATTTTCAAAGCAGAATGCCATCATCAATCCTAGAGCTAAACACGTCGCTAAGGACACCCAATCTTCTCCCCGAAGTTTTTTCTCCTCCGTTTATCACTGCTAGACTTCAGCAGCTTCATAGCTCGAGCTTCAGCGGTTCCCGAATTGAAACTGAAACTGACAAACAGAAATACGAATAAACAAGTAGAGGGGAACAAAGGCGCGCACTGGCACGTAGTAAACAGATATACATACATATAATAGCTTCATAACAATGTGCTCTATAAATGTAAATCTGCAAACGCAAAACAGCGTAGACAGAACATATGACAGAAATTGGTGACGTTTTCGGAAGCACTGAACCCGAAAGGAGCATTAAGCATTTAGTTGGCTGGAGTGCGTTATCGAGATCGTGTAGATGTTTTAATTCGATGTATGTTATTCTGCCGGAAAAAAGGCGCTTAGCATATAACGGCTTGGTTGCATTTTCGGCCACTTTAAATAACCATACGCTGCACAACAGCGAGCTTTTGGCAAAAAGTCCACTCAAGCGTGCAGTTAAATTTGTTGTAATCCATTTTTGCAGAGCATCGCTTACCTCATAATTGCAAAAATCCTTGTTGCGAGTCGTAAAAATAATGCAGGATGAATAGCGCCTAACTATGAAACCCTCGAAGAAATGACTAAACAACGACTACTCCAAAATGATATCATCTCGATAAGAGTCGTTCATTATTTAGAAACTCATTGTTTCTGACTACTCAGTGTTAGCAAAAATTCTCAAAAACATATCTATTTTATTCTGGAATGCCAAGAGAGAGCGGTGTTCGCGCTGAACATATTAACACCGAATGAAAATTGCTAAATAATTTGCAGTTGACGAAGTTTCAAACTTCAGACGCCAATTGACACATAAAACCTCAAAAACCTCACTGTCCATTGTGGAGGTGTGCGGGTGCTTATACAGTATTGTTGAGAATATTTCTGTGGTGTGAAATAAATCTTAGTACTGTAATCGCTTCTGAGAACCATCCGTCCATGGACGTATTAGACAACAGAGAATTAAAATCTGCACCATCAAAGTTTCCTTTTTCAAATGACTTCCCCTCAACCACTGCTCAGTAATTCGGATGTCGGTCCTCAGTTATAAAGGTAACTCTTTGCTTTTCCAATAACTTTTAGCCCCTCTCTATGATCCGAGTTCAATAGTATTCAACAAAAATTGGGATGCGAATAATTCCAGTACAGAGGACAGCTTTTTCAGCTGTGATCAGCTGACATGCTCCTCTTTACCGTTCACCCAAATGGTACCCTAAGGATGCCTGTGAAGTAGGTGAGCGAACCAAATTCACCATATTAAAAGAGATTAGCTGTCATAAGGATTCACAAACGATTTTTTTCAAAATGGTCTAGTCAAAATTCACAGCTAATATCATTCTAATGCAAACCTCTCTCAAAAGTTTCTCGAGTAGCCTCTGCAAAGAATATTTGCCTTTGCCTCCCTTTAGTCTACTGGATAATTTCCTTCGTTTTCTCGTTTCTTTTAAGAATTTAGCGCAGAGATAATGATTTTAGGAAGCGTAATCATCGGGAGTTGAATTTGTCCAATGTACTCTTGCAACCAGCTCCAAGTTCGGAAAGTGTGTCCCCCCTGCAGAAAATTTCAACAATTCCCTCTCGTTGTGAAATGCCAACATCACTCCGAAACGTATCGCCCAAATCTTCGGCTATTTCGTTCGTCCTCATCTTTGATGATTACGAAATCACACGGTGTCAATGCGATGTCGTCTCCTCACGATATGTGGATCTTTCGGTAACTTCAACTCTCAAGAACGAGACAGATGATTGGTATGTTATTCATCACAGCGATATGATACTATGATACTCATAATCACGATATGCTGCAATAATTGTTTGGTCGTGAAAAACAGATAAGAGAGCAATAAGCACTTAATTTAATACAACTCAACAATGAATCGCAACGGATTTTGAAAGATCTACATTTTCAAAAACGCTTATCTTTCGTCTCGATCGTAGGTGAAATGTAATCACGTTTCGAGAAGCATCTGCTGAACTTCCTCTTTTTTTAGGCACAAAAAGGAGCGAGCGTTAGGGAGTCTAACACTACTAACAATTTTTACGGTCCAACATCTCGTTTCGTTGAATAGGTGTACGAGCGGTTCTGCTAGCGTCGGCTAGACTTCGTAGGCTGTGGGTAATTACCGCTCATTATACTGCAGGGAAGGCCAATTCAGTCAGATGCTTGTCTTAACCACATTTCTGGAAGACCCTTTGCTGGAGCCTAATCCACAGTTGTCAACGACCGACTCATAACGATTCAGAGTTATCAACGATCTTTGAAACAGAAAATGGTACTCAATTAATTATTGAGAAGTGCGATTGCTGTAGGTGATGATGTTGGTTTCGCATCAGTCGCATATTTTCGGTTGTGATCGTCAGCTGGCGAGGAACTGCCACCTGTATCTTGTAGCACAAGCGGTGAAGTGAAGCCTGGCATGTAGAAAACCATGAACGATTTGTGCTTTCATGATGCTACCTGAGGAATTTAGCCCACAATAGTTATGGAAGATCACCAATTTTTTCATTCTTGTTGACGCGACAACTTCTGTGGAGAGATTATCAAATGGAAATAACCATTTCTAAATTTCCCAAATAAACTGAGAATAAGAAGCACTAACAAAAGATTATCAACCATTAAGCTTTCGAGCAAAACCCTCTGAGGAACAGATTCTTCACTTTCATCAAATAAACAAATAAGAAGCTTTACTTTTTAACTTCAAGTAGTAAGCCATAAGTGTGGGATAACTTTGCAAAGTAATACATATGTGATAGAGATCTTTGATGATTAACAAGCATAAAAAGAAATCACTTTCAAAACTCCATGAGAGATGAATGTTTAGATTTCAAACAATGAAGTAAGTGAGGAGTAAACAGTGCAGCTAAAAGATTATTCCCAAGGGCCAGGGCCACCTGAGTTACAACGGAGACCCTTTTAGGACGAACACTTTCTACATAAGATATAATGTTTTACTTTAATTTTCAACATCAAGTCGGGAAAACGAAAGATTACAGCATTTTTTTTTTCGAATAGAGTCATTTGAGTTGAGTGAATTGCTCTGAAGACCACTAATCTAATTGCACGTAGCCACGAGACGCATAAAGTTGGTGTTTTAATTTACGCACTAATTTAAAAGCAAACATTACTATCAGAAATTCTCTCACAGAAGTGATGAGCGTGAGATTCTCAGTAAAACGTTCTCGCGATAGAACTCTTTTTTTCTTCAACAAATTACGAGAATAATGGTTTGGTGTTTGAGTTGACGTTGAAAATCGGGAACGTGGCACACTATTAGAGACTCAATCACAAAAAGTGCATTGCCATAGCAAACTTCCTGAGGGCACTTTTCAATGCATTACACTGAAATATCCCAAAAAACTTCATTTTCGTGAATTTCACAGATCATTTCCTTATTAATCGACTCTTTAAAGGCTGTGAATTATTATTTCTGAAGCATAACGATGGCCATTTTTTCCATCTTCTGCAAAAAAGGAGTTTTCTGTACATTTCAAAAAAAAATCTTCACATCTGCAGACATTTTCTCTTCCAAATTGCTTTCGATTCCTTACGGAAGCATTTCTGAGGAAGCCAGTTCTTCCTATAGAATCAAACAGTGCAAATTAAAAAATGGTGATAATGCTTCGAATAAGCCCGAATAAGTCCTGAAAAGCTTTTCATAAAAGTTTCAGAAAATTGGATCCCTGCGCGAATTTCCCGGAGTACTTTCATAACTAGCGCGCCAAAGACAGTCCGAACTAATTGGTTCAGTCTAACATATTATGTATAAGGTATAATGCTCGTCGTGGTACATGAGATGTGCCGAAAAAGAGAAGAGCTATAAGATCATGCTGCATGAATATTCCAGAAATGACGGAAAAAGCAAAGGAGAGAGAAAATCCGAGAAAGGATCCATTGCCAAAACATAGCTGAATTATCGATGACGATTTGCAATGCGGTCGAAAGGATTGCTATAAGAAAGGAAAAAACTGCGCCCTATACCGACGGTTTTATATCTCAGGAGGTTGGAATGCGTCAACGAAAGGAGTGCCACTTATCTAATGTTCAATTTTGCCTTCTTATTACTATGTCGGGAGTTGAACTGTAATCGTTCCTCTGTCAATTACTCTTCTCATACAGTTTATTACGTTGTGATGTGTAATTGATTAAGTGCGTTTTATATGATACATTTCAATTTATGGTTTGCGCATTATAGCGAGTAGCCGGAGAGTGCCTGTAAGACATGAGGAATGCTCATAAAGATATGAACTCAAACTTGAGGCAGGTTAGAGGAAATAAATATGGGATCGATGCTGCAGTTTTTCAGTTCGCTTTACTTCGATTAGTCAAATCCGAAGAATATTTTCATTAGGAATCAGATTAAGCACCGCTCAAAGGTCCTCTCCTATTCCATCCAACATAATTGTGCACATGGCTCAATACAAATTGCGACATATCCGTATGCATCAAGAAACGACTGAGTTCATATTTAGAAGCGACATGCGAGAGAAATAGCGGTCTCGGAAGAAGAATGCGGCTTTCACACTTCTCCCCAACATTGTTATTTTGCCTTCGAACTTTGTGCAAATTTCACACAGAAATCAATTTTGGAAATGCATTTCGCTTCGCGCATTAAATACTGAACTATATGCATCGATTATGTCAAATACTGATGTATATTGTTTGCGTAATAATGAATGTGGTCCTAATGTATACCTTGATACTAACATATACGTTTACTTGCAGCCCACTTTTAGTTCTCTGACAGATGCAGTGCTTACTGTAAGTGACTAGTGAGTCGCCGGCCGGCGATTTATCGACTCTTCCTTTCCGCTCTACATCGACAGAGTACTAAGCAATGACAGTTCAAAATATGACGATAATAAGTTTCGTTTCGTCATAGTGCTTAACGCCAACACTGACGTCGTTTATTCAGAAACTGCTCGTTGCAAGTATTTTTTCCGGCAATAACGAACTGAAAGAGACAGGAGCGATCCTGAAGAAATTTAAGTCTAGCCTTTCTACTTCAAGTGTCCATCAGATGAATTGACTGCAAAAAACTTTATTATTTCAATCAGACAGTGATTGAAGTAATAAAGTTTTTGTGATTATTTGTTCTTATTTGTGATTTTTTATTTGCTTGTTTACCACCGTCTTTAATGTCCCGATATTATAACAGAATTCGATTACCCAAATTTGAGGTGGGGACCACAAGGCAGCGCTAAGTTGCAAACAGGAGCCGCACATGGCAGAATACGGTGCTGGGATTGGAAGATGAACCACCTCAACAATGTACGCTATATTATCAGGGAACTGGCAGACGAAAAAGTGGTCATTGGTGCACGAGGGTGTCATCATCTAAACTAACGCGCAACACAGCTCGACATATCGGAAGCGCCGCACGTCAACTCAGGTATGGCTACGCCAGACAGCAGAGGACGAGCAGCAGCACAGTCCACATCGAGCAACGGTGATATAGGCCTCGTTTTCTAAAAGATTTTACCTTGCTTTGCTCATTTTTATTGTTTGTTCGCGAATCTTTTGGTGTGTTCTAACCTTTTTGTTGAGCTCCCTATCAAGGGCTCAAACATTAAATGACCCATTGATATCAGTGGATATTTCATTTAATAACATCTACAACCTTTTTCTGCTTTAATTGCTTTGCATCGCAAAACGATTTTATTATTTCGGAAGTGCTGGCCAAACCGCACAGACTTCCGTTATGCTTTGCAAAGAAGAAGTAGCTCCTAGCAACGGAAATTGGAGGTTGTGGGAAAAACTGCAAAAGTTTTTTCCAAATCCTGAGCAAGGGTCCTTGCGGGAGGAAATAGTGCCTCCTTACCACCATTACTCTTTTTGAGCTGTTCGCCTTTGCGAGAGAATTTCCTCCTCCCTTCGCCCTCTCATCTTTCAGGCGTAGCTTTATGCATTTTCAAAATTATTCATCTCCTCGCAGGGAAATGAGTGAATTCCACCCGTGAATTCCTCCTCCGGAAGAAAATCAGACGTAAGCATACATTAACCCCACCAAATTTCTTAGCTCTGGTTTGCACGTTTACCGAGCGGTAATTGCAGGACATTTGGACGTCCTTACACATAAATATATCCAGTGGGCACAGCGCAAAATCGCTGTAATGCTTTGCGAGAATGAACAATTAGATGAAATTAATGAAAACAAAACACAGTACAAAACATCGTCAATTCGGAGAGTGCTCTCAGAATGTCATAAATGATGTCAATATGCTTTAAATTCGGGTCAAATATGTCTTAGGTCGAATGTGAGTTAGATGTGACTGCTCACTAGCAATTCCAGCAAGCACGTCAAGCAGGCGAGGCTACGCGCAGTTATTGAAGACCTGAACAGGTGAATCCAATCCTTTAACGCGGTTACTAAGGAAGTAGTTTCTAACATCAGATTGTGTTCCTTTATTGCCATTTGAGGTTTTTTTTTTCTTCTAGCAGTGTATGAGGCTGGTTCGATGAACGTGACTGCAGGCACATATAGCATCAATTCATTTCACACATATTTACTTCTTTGTAAAAGTGCGTTGTAGGAGGCGTAGGGCATGTGCTTATGCCTACGCTGGTGTATGCATGTATCTCTACCTGTAAATTACTGAAGCTATAATTAGAAGATTTGGTGGGTATATTGCGCACCATCGGTTGATTTCTTCTGCTTACTTGACGTCGACTCTCTAATTTTGAGAAGAGTCATAGATTTTCAAAGATGTGAAGAAATTCGCGTGCAGTTTATACCGACCGAATTTTCGTTATACATCGATTCGGTTTCAGAAGAACGAATCTTCGCGGTAGACGATGCGTTTCGTTTAATTCAAATGCATGAATACTATTTTGTAGATGTTATTTTTGCCTGCAGACTCAAAAATTAACATATCGGCGCATTTGCGTGCACTCGCGAGTGCGTTCGTCAATATAGCTGTTATGTCACTGTGGATGCACAGCATTCTAAATACGTATTTATGCTCGCACTGCACAAAGCTATTGGGTAAGTGTTAAAAAGTTCAAAGCAAGTTTGGCATACTTTTGAAATTTTCACACGAGTTGCACTCGAAGGTATAGTGGAGAGCTTTTGCAGAATGCTTAATCGTTTTTCTGCGCTTACACTTAAAGTTTGCGTTTTGAGCTTTGAAGTTGGAAAGGGGGGGGGGGGGGGAATTTTCATACTGTTTTATTTGCAAACCTAAAATGTGTGCTTATATACCATATATCCCAAAGCGTTTGCTGACAGTCTGCATAATCATGCGAATCCTTGCAAGAGCGCATTAAGGATGCATCATGCCTATAGGTAAATGAGCATTCCATTCTCATATATCGCATCGTAATGCACGCTGATAACATTCCAATATTCGTGTTTGTATCTGCATAGAAACATTTTATGAACAACTTTGTCTGGCCTAATAGAGGATCGCTGAACATATTTCATCGAAAAGACGAACTCGTAAAAGTGCTCACATATGGCGAATAGCAGCTCTCTTCAAAACTGTCGTTGCTTGCTCGATTTTATTTATTCATTGGAGATGGAGAAGGACCGTTGCTGAGTGCCATTCTCATCAGCGCAAATATTCTTGAATTTCGTCACTCATATTAATAAACAATACATTTCGCGCTGATATTAATAAACAGTACACTATAGGATAAGCTCATTGTTACACTATGGAATAGATTTACTTCAGATAAACAAGTAAGAATAGAAGATATCCGGATCCATGGAGTAATAGACACACTATAGGATAGACGCTATGCGATAACAGATTAAAAAGGCACTTGTAAATAACACAGCAATTGTTGTTGACTGCAGTAACTTTATCGTTCATCTCGATGTATTCGCGCAGTTCGATGTAGAGAGAAGGAAAGTCGATTGCATTTGAACAGCGATGATAGACATCACAATAGAGTTGTGTTATAAATTTCTCAAAATTGATTTCGGATGGCAACGAACTATTCTACTTTTACCGCGCGAGAATGAACCATTAAATGAGTTTCTTTAAATGCTGCTTGCCGCATGAAAGTTTATTGTCAATAAACCCTCATAAGGGTACTATGAAAGAGCAGACACAAAATCGAAGTCGACATAAAATGCAATCGTCATTAACAGCAAAGCAACTTAAATTAATTGCTTAAATTGAGTCATTTCGATGTTGTCAGCATACGATGAAAAAGCATCATCGAACGAAGAAATGCAAATGTTGCAACCTTCAACTTGACAGCAGTCAGCTCAGGTATCGGCAATACACATGTGCGGTCATCACGCGCGTCTCCACCCTTCCTCACTCTGCTAGGGGGTCAGTCTCAACCACTAACGTGAGGGCACCGCAGTTGTGGGCTTAATTCAATATGTTCTGACAGAATTAGTGGCCTATTGATCTATGACCCAGGGTTCGAATGCCGTAACATGCAATGCCTGATTCCAAATACGTTAACTTTAACCTTATGAAGCCTATATAAGCAGTGCTCTGTGCATGTAAAATCATCATTAATGCTTGGCTTTCCCTTGTGAGTTGACGGTGGTCGCGATCGCCTTAATGAAACGATGTATCGGAGCATAACTTTTTGCACCCTTCCACTTTCGGAGGGTGCAAAAAGTTATGCTTGCACCCTTCCACAACTGGACCGACTCTATCACGCTAATAGAAATACTCACAAAAAACTTCGGTCATATAAGGTTGAAAAGACACATGTTTGCAGGGTTGCGATGTTGGCCGAAATCGAGAGAGGGGTGTGAGCTTGTCGAATGGGACCCGAGGCTGTTATCGGGTCCTCAGCTGTATGAGAAAGCAGCACTCACAATGCGAATGACGCTAATTAAGCAATACGAAGATGAAGAAATTGCAAGTTTCGTAAAATATCAACTGAGACGTAGAACTTTCACCACATCAATAGTTATTACCGCTCAGATTTAATAATTCCCACAATTTGGTTAATTTCAACACGAGAAATTTGTTTTAATCTAAAGCAGTAGCAGTAAACATTCTCAACGATTGGATGCGAATGCATTCATATCTCATTTGAATATATACACATTCACTTGCATAAATTGCACATATTCGATGCGCAATGCTGACATTTCATCAATAAATCCTACGAAGGTAATAACTAGATATGCGAAAGCATTATTTGAACTACGGTACCATAGAACAGTTTCTTAAGACATCAGAGCATAACTTTCGTCGTCTAATAAATGATAGTAGAACTTTTTCAATGATCATATTTTATATGATTGTTGAATTATAGCGATCTTCAATTTTTACTGCAAAACGCCTTGCTATTTACCGAATTACTTCTTATTGAAAGCGTTTGTCATATTCACTATATTTCGTCATTCGTATCGCATTATTGCTTTTCTCTATGAATTCCTCAAAACAAATATGATGCTGTGATGTTTGGACTAAGCCATTTATAGCCTCGGGTATTATTTTATAAATAATGAAAGCAATGATGAAAATTCGCAGACCGCGATAATCGGCTAATAAATATAGCGTATTTCGATTCATCTACTGACGCTTAATTTCGTGTTATATCGTAGTATAAAAACAAGCAGAAAAAATCACAAAACGCTTATCTCAGCACGATGAAATCTTTCATGTTCGCAAATTTCCTAAATAACGCAAATTTCATCGAATATTATTTTGCTTGCAATCCGAACTATATCACTTCAATATCACCATTCTCAAAATATCGTTAATTTACGCGAAAATTGCGAATTCCATCACGAGGGCACATAGTTCGTTTCGTTTTGGTAGGCGATTTGGCTATCGCATATCGAAAAACTCGCTGAAGTTAACGAAGCGTGCTGTTGAAGATAAGCATTCATGAACATGAACTGAGCATTCATAAACATAAATTCATTGACCATCTTGTTAGGAGATTCCCAAAATGAATAAAAGCAGATCCTCCTACGACTCTTCCATAAACATTACATAAAAAACTCATGAAAAGTGAGGTGAGTTATCAAAACGCGAGAGGAGTTTCATCATTATGTAGAGGGATTTTTACAACAATTTTCACGTTTTACCCGTCCGAAAGTAGAGAACGGATAAAAATCCGCTGAGGTAAAATTCCACCATGAAATTTTACTGTCTCAGCAAGATTCTAAAAAAGCGAAACAACGGGTGAATAACGAGTAAACGAGGGCGTTGTGGACGCGCAAAAACGAGTTTCTAATGCATTACTGATAATTCTTGCACTAACATTGCAGAAAGACAAATTTTACACGGGAATAATATTCCACTATGGAACAACATTCGACGCTTTCTTGAAAGAACGACTCTTGGAAGTCTCGCATACAATAATGGCCATCATGAGACTGGACGAAGACAAGTGCTGTGGTAACAAAATGCGATCGGATCTCTTACTTTTTGCTGTGCCGGATATCAATAACACATATCCAGGGTTGTGAATTTTGTGAGGTGCATAAAGGATTTATATGTCCCACTGGAAAAATTAAAAACCTCGTGTCGAATAATACCTCACTACATCCAACGGATTGCGGCGAAAATATACTTCCTATGGCTGCAGTGGCACAGGTGGGGTGGTGGAGAAACGTTCGTGAAAAGCCGAAAGACTTCCAAGCCAATGCATAAAATTAGCCAGAAATCGAAAGGAATGCCTCGTTTATCTGAAGATAAACAACTCTTTCATAAATATTTTAATGATGAAAGACATTTTGAAGGATATATCAGTATTCCTGAGTGTATTCATAATTTGAGTGTGGTTATCGAGGAGTCAACCAAATGCAATTTCATCGCAGATTTAGTCAACCTTGTCCTCACTCCCTTTGTCGTTATTAGCAGCAATTATTATTCCCTCGTTGAAAAAGTCACCGTCCACGACAACAGGAAATTACCGAGCACTAGCGTTGAGGTCTTCTCTACGCAGAGTTATGAAAATTACTGCGACGGATATTGTGCTATAATTGCTGATATGTTTTAAACTCACTCTGTTTGCATAAGATTGCCGTTTGACGTGTCGATTTATTTGTTCGCGATTGATTACATCTATAAGTGAGTGGATTATTGCATTCAATCAGAAAATGCAAGCAGTACATCGATCGTGCATTAGCTTTTGACGTTCTGTGGCACAGAAAGATAGGAAGGTTGCGATGGGTCGAGCTAAGTGCTGAGGTGCCTATAATGCTCGCTTATAAAGTCATTCGTTCAGAGTAAAGTTAGGCAGATCTCTTTCATTTATCCACGAAACCACCGCTGATGTTCTTTCCAAGGAGGTGTATTAGGAAGTTTTCTGTTCTTTCTTCATGAGAATGATGTTATCCACAGTCTCGCAAGGAAGTGACTCTCAGCGAACGGTATCGGTTGGTGCGCAAAACGTGCTGAGTAAATAGTGTCTTTCACGGTTCTCAGTTCAGAGTTATTAGTTTTTGGAGCAGTCTGTGTGCGAATATAACTGAAGACGAAAACCTTTCAATGATTCGAAGTCGCCTCAGTTCATTCGACTTGAAAGGTCTTTCCGATTTTGTCTACTGAACGCCATACGCACCCCTCCTCACTCCTCCCCCATCTTCCTAAAAGGTTTCGTTTTCGCGTCCCTGAGTGCCCTAAATTCTTTGACTCCTCCTTGTTCTTTTATGTGAATATTCGCAATTTATGCATGAATGCATCTGCACTATATATATTTCTATCGGTGTCGTGTTGATGTATATCCTCACTGACACGTACAGCTTTCTTAATTCGTTTGAATAAAGAGGATTCAATTCAGTTCAGTTTAGTCATGGGCAAACACTGAAGTTAGCACTGATCCATACCGCCTTTACTTGTACACCATTCATACGATGATTAGCTAATGAGTAGTATTTGGCTTGCACTGTGAGGGTGTTAAGAGCGATCTCAGAAGACGGTTAGCTGCTCCTTACGTTTCTTTTATTGTGCACGGAGATGCTAAAATACAACGGGCGAGTGAGGAAACGTTAAATTACGATGAGGTTAAGGAGAGTGTAGCAAAAATCAGCCCTCAATTATATGAAGATGAACACATCTCTCATGAAAACAGCACACTTCCCATAAGCAATTCGGTAATAAGTTGAGCGCTCTATATCGAAGTCACTTCGAAATTTATTCATATTAAAAGTGGAAATTAAACGGAGTAAATGAAGCTGTGAAATATTTACTGTTTATTGTAGATATCTTATCGTCCCAATGGGTAAATGTTTTATGTGCGATAAAGCAGCTGAGAACAAAATCCGAATCTACATTCATTTCTTCAAGTTTGTCTCTATCCCTTCGATGCATCTCTATGTGAATAGATGAATATCCGTGACTTGGTATATAGCAAAAAATGATACGTTTCCGTCTGATCAATTGAAATTTGACCCAAGAGGTCATTCTATGGTGTACATCAAAGCCACCAAATTTCAGAGTTGGTTCACGATTTAGAATAGCCCAGTTGAAAGAGGCGCAGAGACATTGGCGTAATCAGGGCAAGTAAATACGCATAAACTGCGTTCATACAACAACACTACAAGTGGAATTCTTTAAGTCCTGAATTTTGGAGTTTAAATGACATCCATATGACTTGTTTTGAAAGCTTCTTTGTTTTATTGCAGCCGATGAGGGTGGTAGATATCTTTTTGCTGCGTGGTTGCATTCATTGTGCCATTTTCTCACAATGAAGAAATATATGCACAGTGCATTAGATTAACCAATATTTATTGATGAAGCGTTTCGACAACTACCATCCACTCCCATCAACATCGACGCAAAATGAAAACATCTAAGCTTCACGTACAAAAAAAAAATGAATCGAAAGAGATAAATTCAAGCAAAGCATTCGACTTCATCGTCATGTCCGAAGGAATAATATGCGCTTAGCGTAAAAACCTGAAGGGGCAACACGTCGTTACCTTCCAGCGTCCCGAATATAAAAAGCTCAAACGCCGTATGGCATCACCGCTTCCCACTAACAGCATAAATGGGGTGATGTTGCTTGCCGACGAGCTGCGCTCCTAGCCATCATCCATTAGCACGACCTCTTCGGGCACAAGGCGTTGGCCATTGCGCACTTGTGTTGACCCTTAATTTTAGGTGACCATATAAAGAACCAAAAAATATCTTTTGCCTAGTTAACGTCGCATGAAATTTTGCTTCCCATGTCTGCATCCGCTCCTCCAAATCTTTCAATAATCAAAGTTGCTCACCTTGGTAGCTTACAAGGCAACAATTCGTAGTTCGGGGTGGTTGAATTTGAGCAACTAGTGATGAGTTTATTCGCAATTTAATGAAAGTTATAACAAGATATGACAGTATGTAAGCATATCAGAAGACTGAAGGCGATTGAAAGCGATGTGGAGAAATGCAGAAACAAGAATAATGGGGGAGGGAGGGTGAGGGGGCGGGCTGAGATGCAATGTTCAGTCCGTTATTCGAGACGCGAAACCGATTAGTTGCGATGGTAGCGAAGTGGGTTCCTCATCAAAAACCTGTAATGACCTCGCTTTTACGATTTCGTCTGGTGCCTAATTTGATGCGTTTAATAGGCTCTTTGAGAGAAAGTGTTTAGTATGTTTGAAAGAGGTTGCCGAGTCAGTGCGGCTATTTGCAAGGGGATAATTAGAAGAATTAATCAAAGGTGAGATCAAGTTTTTCTGGAATAGAAATCAAATTAGAAGCGACGTAGCTCAACCGCCTACAAAATTAGCGCACCAACTCTTTGCACGTAGTCACGAGTCACAAATAATTAACCATGCCGCCTTTTTAGTGATTGGAGTGAAGCCTCTTTGAACGTTTTCAGTCGAGTTTAATGTAGGTAGTACATCTACAAGGATTGCATGGAGGTGAGACACTGCAAGCGTACTGCAGAATTGAGCGAACGTAGATTATAAATAACTGACTGTATCTCTAGAAGAGAATGCTTGCAGGATTAGAGATGCCCTTGCATTTGCTTTCTTCCACAATGCCGGAAATATGATCGTGGAATTTGCAATTGTTGTTGATCGTAACGACCAGTACAGAAAGCTGTAATGCACAGCCGTTAAGAAGCATGGGATTTTTAGGGTAGGTTCAGCCACATCTGACGAAAATTTTTTTGTCTGAGGTTAGAGGAGGCAACCGATTACGTGGCCAGTGATCAAAACAGTTGGGGATGTTTTGAAGACTGTTGGTGATGGTAGAGACTTTCACCTCCTCCGCAAAGAGGAAACATTGGGAGTCAGGTGGGAGGGAATTGTAAAGGTAATTAATAAAGATAAGAAGGATGAGGGGTCCAAGACGGATCCTCGAGCAACTGCTAACCTGTTTAAAATCACATATAGAATCTGCAACACGTATTGACTGTGAACGATTGGAGGGCAAGTTTTTAAAGAACAACTATTAATGAAATTAGATCAAAAGGTTTCTTGAAGTGATAGGAAACACAGGCGCCACGATCACGGTCGACGTGAGACAGTCAATCCTGAAGAGTTTGAAGAAGAGCAGCTGTGTCGATTCACTGCTTAGGAAACCATCCTGGAGTGGGAAGAGTAAATGGTTGGTAGTGAAATAACCTTGAGGCCTGCAAACAGACTCATTTTGAGCACTGCAAGATTGAGCGATATGGGTCGGCAATTTTGAGTTTTCGTCTTGAATCACTTTTTTGAAGAGATCGGACGATCGCTTTTCTCTAACATAGATATTGAGCCAGTAACCCGTAATCGACAGAATAAATGACAAAGTGAAGCAGAAATGACATCTGCAGTCCGTCTGAAAAACAATTAGGGGATGCGATCAGAAAATGTACTATTACGGCAGAGAAGATTTGAATTCTTTATTGACGTCGATAACAGTGATAACAACGCAGTCGAGAAAAGTGGGGTCGACGATGGCCGACTCCACACATCAGGATCAACAACTTTGTTATCAGCTCTATACAGAAAAGGCGGTTGCGAGCTCTGTTCTCAGTAATGCTGTTAGCGGAAATGCTGAGAAAAGATGAAATGACGTCATTTAGGTCAAGCCTGCAGTTTACCTACCTATAAAGCTTTTTGTTACATCTATCTGAGTAAATCCCATAGCTAGCGTTGAAGTGAAGCAAAAATGTGCGAAGTTTTTGACTGAACATTTTTGCTTCATTGTAATGGCAAATGTTTGCTTCGTTAACAAATATATGCCAAGTTTCACGAATACAGTCCAAACGAGGAAAACTTCAAGGATGGATGTGCCTGCTGAGCATCGAATCTAGGGGAGGACTGTTGAGTGTTTTTTAAATCACGCAATGGTTTTAGCGCACATCACTTTCCTATTGGAAACGAGTCCGACAGATCCCGGCTTGTTTTGTTGATGTGTGAAGAAATAAAATCAACGATGCTATCACACAAAGGCACATGCAACTTCCCACGGGAATATATTTCCTAATTCGCAGCTTTTAACATACTTGTTGGGTCTGGCATCGAACAGCCAACCCAAGATATCAACTTGTGCTCACACATTTACTCGTATAACCGACTCTCACTTGTTGTTCTTCACATAATGTCACTGATATACTTATGTGCTGTTGTGCCGCCCCAGACGATATCTAGGGCCTTTAGAAGTCGGGCTTCGGCCAGATTTTGGTTCTACTCGTATTTGGAGCTCGTGGTGCTCCTCCGTAAACTATTTCTTCTGTCTCGCTTGTACTCTTATATATCGGTATCGACTGACGGTTACGGGCTCCTGCCGTCTGTCAACACTCGGTCCTCATCAACGCAGCGTTATTCTACACCTTCCACTTCAGAGTTGTCCGCTTATGAAACCTCTCACCGCAGACACTCGTTATCGCGAGAATCCCATTTCCTTCTTATGCACTGTCCCCTTGCGATCTCCGTTTCATTCATTCCTTAGCGCACCAAATGATTCCTATCCGTGCGCACACGCCCATCATTTCATTCCTTTATTGCATTCCCTCCTCTCATTTCTTTTGCAGTCTTCTTTTTTCGTTTGTGAATGAGGACTTCACTAGTGATAACTGCTACTGGGTGGCCAACTTAGAAGTATGCAGCATAACAAGCTCGTGAAACACCTGAAACAAAGCAGTTGCGGCGATAAGTCGACATCGACGCAGGAATGGGGTGAAAGCGTTTGCTCGACTTTCTTCTTGGCGACGTTCCAGGCCACTTTTCTCTTTGGACATGTGCCCGCTCCACCGCTTAATAAGAGCTTGTCACTGGAGAACGAAATGTCTATGATCGGATCTTCGTTCTGCCAAGTGGAGTGTCCCTCGTGAAAAAGAGTACTTAAGAACTCGAGGCCCTTCTTCCCTTCTGTTCCAGCGAAAACGATGCGCTCTTAAACAGAGCTTCATCTGCCTGCTGCCGTTTCCGACAAAGCCATTTTGCTTGTTGCACGCGAATTGTTCCGAGTTCACTTCAGCGCTTCCTGTATTTCTAATTTCCACTTGTCTGTTTTGTCGGTTTTAATGTTTACAGTTGCTGTTAGTCATCGGGATTTCTCTCTTAGGAGGGTGGTGGGGGGGTGGGGGGTGGATCGAGGTATGGGGTTTTATTTAGTTGAGACTATGTACAGCGCAACGCATGAAGTGACTCGGTGAAACGTTTGAAAAAAAGACCGCTTCCACTTGATTCCCAAAATTGGCTATAAATTTTCTACTACAGGTGTATTTCGGCTCCTCCCTATCCACATATTCTTCTCGCCATCACGCAAATAACTTTGAAGACATCGCTACCAAGCTATACGCTAAGGATATAGGATGGCCGTCGTCTTAATGTAACATTGCTTTCCTATGTGTATGTACAGTTAATGTGTGCTTTCTATATGGATCGCTTGCCAGGTGTTTCATTGCAGACATGGGGCGGAGTGAATTGAATCTACGCTACTGAATGTAACCTTAGTTTATATTGGTGACCACTCGACACCGCAGATGCACTCACTGTTATATCAGTGGCTTGCTCTTGGCCTGCCACTGATAATGTTCGTGGTCTCAGTGCTGATGTTGACTCATCGTTAACTTTCAAACATCATATCAGTGATACTGTGAAGGCAATATGTTACAGATGCTTTTATTTGTTTCTATTTCTTAAATATGCCGATATTGCCACTTACGCTTCCACGTTGAAACATTCGGTCGCCCCTAACATCGGGCTTCAGGTGGCCACATTGTCGATTTATTCGAAATGAAACAATTCATAGCGCTTAATTCACCGCCAAACTTCACATGTGAATGTTTCGAAGCATGGAAATGCTGGAAACAACACCTTTGAAACTCTTTAAATATGTTATCTGACCGGCACGGTCGCCATATTTCTGTCTTCGAAGTGGTCCGGTCGCCAACGCATCATCTGGGGCTTCTTGACCTGAGGAAATCGGAGTAGAATTCATTGCTAACGTGGACTCAACTCAACGTTCGAACAGAAGTTGAAGAAAACTTCTGATTTGTCGCCAAAGTCGTCACTCCGCATTAACTGTAAATGACCTTCACATGAACTTCTGCGTGTTGAAATTATTAGAATGCAAATGCACTCGTGCACAGTCTCATTCCTATGAAGCGATTTATTCGCCGGCCTCGCACATGGGGTTGAAGGTCAAAAATTTCAGGCATCTTCGTCCTGTGCGAGCCGATTTGTGAAGTAAGTTGGTGATCAGAACACCTTCGGAGTTCGTTCATCTTGTCAACTCGGTGACTAGGATACTTCAAGCGAAGTTGCATCCATCCGCGTCCAACCAAAACTCAAGCCATGAGTTCGCATTTGTGCTAGAAGAAAGGTTATTTCCGATTTCAAAGTTTTTGAAGGCTCTTTGCTTCACTCGCATTGAAGCAGTGTAGACGCAGTAAACAAATAATGTTCAGGTGGGAGGCATTTTCAAAGCTGGAAAGGTGCTCAGTTTCTCTCAGTTAAGAGGTATAGGGAAGGGTCGTCTGTGTTTGGTTGGTATACAGCTTATACCTTTGCATTCTCAAAGCTCATTCGCTCCAATCTAAAGCAGTCCCGAAGTGGGATCCTACATCCTGGAGAGCTATCGGAAAATGGGGAAACAGTGGAATAATGCGAACTTTGTGAGGACGCCTATGTGAGCTTCGCACATGACGAGAAGAAAACTATATTTACAGGAGCGAAAAAGATATGGAGTCGGAGATGTGTCTTCCTCCCTTCCCTTTCATACTCTCTTTCACCTCCCGCACCCTTTCTCATCGGCCTCTGTTGTGGATTGGTTTTGCTGGAAATGATCTCCCAATGTATTTTCTCGTTAGTGTGTGGTGTTTTTATCTTCGAAAAGGCACGTTTAGTTGCGGAAAAAGAGAGCAATTGGAAGGTATCGGTGAGTGTTTACTCATTTTTCTATTTCGCTTGCATTGCGTCGTTTGGGTGAGTGTGATGGAGTGGCATTCTGGTTATAACACGTCGTAGGTGCACTGCGGGAATCAATGCCCGTTCACTCTCGCATTACTTCATTCCCATATTGGGGCAATGACTACAGTCTGCTCACTCACCCTTTCATTTCTTCGGCACTGCGGCTCTCAAACAGTTGTGCTAAATAATATTCTGTCTTGTTGACTTTCGAGATTATGGGACGCCGATCTGACCTGTTCATGCCTAAACGGTTCGGACACTCTCGAAGACCCGTTCAGGAATCTGGGAAGTATCCAGGAATCCTTGACTGTGACACCAGTGTGCTGCTTAGAGATGAATTTTATTGTTTAGCATCAGGAATTTCGACGTCATCGTCGGCCAGGAAGAGCACGGATCAGCTTTTGAATAATATGCTGAGACGTAGGGAGAGAGGACTTATAGGCTTTGTGGCATTGAATGCAGATCTTCAATAATCTCTGGATTAAAGCTGGCGTTCGCCGCGTTGATACTGCAGTGGTCACTGATCTCATCGTTAATTTATCTACTGGTAAAATAGACAAATTGACTACCGCAAAGCAGTTTGATTTTTCATCACATACCGCTTATCCTTTTTATGGCACAGTCCGGATGATTTTTAGAAGGAAGACAATACATATTTTGGTTCGCATAATCGGTGCGCTCCATAAATGATTATGAAAATGTTCAACGAAGATCATTCGCGCTCATTGCTGTTTGTTATAAACGTTATGGAAGGTTCAACTTTGCAATTCCACATAGTGCAACTTCCGGTGTTTTTATTGAAATTTCCTAGCCTCTATGAAATTGTTCACTGTCCTGCATATAGGAAATTGGCTTCCTCTTTATTTTTCATCTCTGCACCGTTCAGTAGAACTCGTTAAAAAGCGTCGCTCTGAACTTTTCTACGCATTTGCTAACGAAAGATTCGCATATTGGTTGAGTGAGTAGCGATTAATTAAACCAGTTAGAGAGTTCTTAAAAAGTCAAAAGCAAATGCGTCAGTTGATCCGGAGAGAATTTGCTTTCAGAGCATTGACTTTAGGAGATTTTTTTGCTGTGTTCACCTTTTTTTAGTGTCTTTGCTATATTTCTTAACGGCTAGAGTGATTGCGCTGATCGCAAGGAAAGCTCAATTTAATTGCGCTAATCGTAAAGTTTTCTCACATTCAATTTCTCAGCGTTGCGTAGCATTAAGTTGAATAAATAAATAAACTCTTCTCGACGTTGCATTGCTGTTTTAACTCAGTCGCTGTGAAGAAGTAAAAGTAAGAGATGAGTAAACTCTATTGCAAAACTCAGTGAACTAGCAGGACTCATCTACAGAAATTGCGAAGTTTTTCATGATTGTCTCTTCGCAAGTCGTTCAGTATTGCATGACGTCGCAATTTTTTGCTTATTTACGCGATAAATGCTTGCTGGTTGCTGAACTCATTGCGCATTATTTAAACATTTTCTGTTCTCTGAATCTCTCTAGATGAGATACAAGTGTTGTTGATTTAATAAAAAATGGTTCAGCAACATATCATTGTATATTAAACGGATTGTTTGTTGTTGCATTGCAATGATCGCTGTTCGAGGATGAGACAATGTGTGACGGCAAAGAGGGGAGGGGGCAGGGTTTCCTCCGCTCGAACAGAGCAATTTAGAACAATTAAAGACCTCATCTTCAATGAGAACGCAAGTGAGCCTGAAATCAGACTGGAATGAGTTCCGAATCCGTCAATTTCAAATGACTCAGTTCGAGTTTCTTTTCGAATTTCACCACCCACTCGCGTGGAAATATATGCCATAACAGCAAGGGGAAAACTATATCTTTTATCCTTTTTCCTTGCTTCCTCTTGCTAAACCATCTAATTTGGCCCTTTTTTGATAAATTGAACCAACTTTTTGAAGATGCTAATTTATAGGATTGTTGATGCCATTCGAACTAATTGTTAGTTTTGAGTTTCGTCCTGAATTATGCAAATATTATTGTTTTTTTTTTATTATATGCTTTATTGCGTTTGCGGTCATCTTATTGCTTGTTAAACACAAAAGAATTGCTGTTGCGCTTCTGAGAGGCATTTCAGAAACATTTCACGAGCAAAATGCACACGTTTTAAGAACCGAGTAGCAAATTTGCATGATGTGAACTATGCACGGGTGCAGTGCGTGTTATCATGTTTCTGATGGAAGCCATCGTGCTTCTTTCTCAATTCTAGTGCAGATGCTCAGGTTTTGAATTATACTTTCTGCAAAATATCTCCTATCGACTGATATACAGACGATCACAAGAACCCTTTTAATTAATTGGGTTAATTGAGAGCTTTCTATCGGAAGCATGGTATCGCTCTTCTCTTCATTGTTCATTCCTTGCTTCATGCATATCTGCTGCTCAACGACAGGCTTCTCTTGACTGATCACGGCAACAAACACATTGATTCAAGCAATAAAACCATGATTTTTGTCGCCACGATGATTCATTACATACTGGCATCAGGAGCACAGGTTGAAGAAAATTCTTGTAAGGTTGAGCGAGGAAGGTGGATAGGTGGATGAATCCGTCACCAATATAAAGCATTTGCACTTTCCAGATCCTTTAAACTGCGCCAAATGATTGCTTCCGAGCATTACACTCGTTTGCTTTTCGCGCCTTACACTCTCATCGTTTCGGTGTTTTTTAATGGGTTAACTCCGTGGTCCATTTGTTTCTTAGCAGTTCCAACAGCGCAAATGGAAATCTACAAAATTTGATTTCTTTTATTCACTATTCATTTGTTGTGTTATTTAAAACCATCCAATAGAACTTTTGATATGTAGCCAACGATGATCTCTTCCTGCTTTCTGAGGCGTTATCATCATCCACTATCGATATAAAAGCGACCGTAATTATATCTGAGATATTGCCTCTCGTTTTCCATCAATAACCAATTCTAATGGCATTAAAGTTATGAAAACTTTGTGAGATGTGGATCTAATTCTTGTATCCTTTACATTTTCCATGCATAATTTTCCTCTTGAGTTCAGCTGACGTCTGGATGCTGCAATAGGGAGTTGGGAAGTGACAGGAATAAGGAATGGAATATTTTTGGAGATTGCTTGTGCATATTGCACCATAAATTTGATTTGAATTGGTAAAATGGTCCTCATTTGAAAGATGCGAGCATATGAAACCTTGGCAATACCCGTTTCTGCTGGGCAAAAAAATGAAGATTGGCGACCGCACCCAAAGTTAACCTAGTCAGTATGGTGCAGGTTTCATCCATTGTTTTGTGAAGCCGCATTCAGATTCGAGCACTTCGACCAATAATGACTATCGGCATAATGACCGAGAAACTATATGATGTATTTTTTGCGAGTTTTTCAGCAGCAGTGGTTTATTTGGTTTTCGTTCTCGAAAACTCTCACTTAATCGACTTAATCGTTTTTCATA
The DNA here is from genome assembly GCA_013433145.1 of Ascaris suum. Taxonomy (NCBI): domain Eukaryota; kingdom Metazoa; phylum Nematoda; class Chromadorea; order Rhabditida; family Ascarididae; genus Ascaris; species Ascaris suum. Next base: position 5,707,182 of record CM024175.1, read on the forward strand.
GACGCAACGTTTGTCTGTTGTGGTCATTTAGAGTGTCGAGTAGATGGCGTTTTTCCTTTTCCTTTGTCGACACCAATATAAATAAAAATTATCGATGCAGTGCGCCGCATTCCATATATATATATATATATATATATATATATATATATATATATATATATATATATATATATATATATATATATATATATATATATATATATATATATATATATATATATATATATATATATATAACCTCTTCGAAGTGTTCGCATCTAACGATTCAGTGCATTGTATTTCGAAAACAAGGCCTTTAAATATGTCTATTTGAAGCTTGTCGATTCAGCGTCCCTGCTGCAGCATTTGAATTCCTTCACGAAAATATAACTCTTCCACATGTGTGATATAAGGAGCATGTAGTTCCTTTGATGTTAAGTGCAAGAATTTCATCAGCTCGATTGCGGGACATTTTTTCTCTCTTTAGCCAACCCGAGTTAAGAAGTGTCGTAGAATCATAAAAGAAATCTTCCGATGATTTCGTTTTTTCGTTTTTGCAGCATTTTTTTAAAGAGAGAAATTCGCAGCAGTTCCTAATGCGTCGTTAAAATTGATTCGATTTGCAAGTGATGTGGTTGATGTTCGGCGAGTGTCGCGTAATCGGATAACTCGTTTTGGGAGTAATCTCGCCCTTTACGCGACTGCCGACGATTATTTCTTTCATTTACAAATATCATTACTTATTATATTTTCAAAAAATGAATGGATGGACAAGCAATGATTCGTTGAAAAATGCACACGAAGCCTTATTGATAAACTTTTATATTAGAACAAGAAGAATTGCTAGAAGTCATGTCATTTTATTGCAAGATTCGATCCATCCAAATAGTAATGTGCCAATCACCCTCGAATAGGGAATTGAACGACAAGTTATGGTGGTCAAAGTGCTATAAGAACCTACAACCAAACTAGTCCATGGTTTATTGGAATCGGAGATCATATGAAAATAAAGGAAAGGGAATGGGAGGGGGAGGGGGAGAGGTTAAAGGGCAGGAGTAGAGGGGCTACAGTGACGCAGTTGAAAATTTCTAAAGCATATATAAGCACATACAGAGCACGCTGGATTATTGGATGACTTTGATAAACCTTTTCCTCTTTGAGTTTTTCTTTACTGAAACGTATCAAATAACTCTAATTGAAATTCAGATTCTCTTCTGAATGAAATTGATTTTTTGGCATCTGTTAGGCGATCTGTGATTTTATTTTTTCTCACTCCAAATCAACTCGCTTTTTATCGGCTTATATGGATTGTAAATGGACATGTTGTGATGTGTTTGAGTGAAGTCATCTTCGATATTTGCTTTAGCGGAGTTGAAATTCTCGTTTTTTTTTCGTTCACTATTTGTCATTCTAATTTAAGGGATATTTTGGAATCATATATTAGGACGTTCAACTTTATATTTGGTTTGCAGTCTGTTTGCACAGCTTGCATAATGTAAATCAGTGAAGGTATCATTTATTTTTAATTAACTCGAACTGCCATTTCCAAGCACAAGACTCGACATCGAATCATGAAATCCATGTGTTACACTGGCGCATATTACAATAGGACTGAACAATTGCTGCATATTACCTGTGTAGATGCCACTTCGATTATGCGTTATTACTGATATTCTCGACGATTTTGACTAGTTCTCACTCTCATTCAAAAATGCATTTTTATCATTTCCGTATTGTTTTCTGTGAGTTTTTGATGTGGCGGCGATGTTATATTGCACTTATCGATGTTCAAAAATGCGAACATTGGTAGAAAATTAACCGCCTGCAAGTGCCAAACCGAAGTGATAGAGGACGTTCGTGTTCGTATATCTATGCGTATGTAACGCAAGCCATACACAAATTTGGAGAGTAAACTTATGTTTGCGTTCGTTTTATTATTTATCCCGATGGTGTACAACACTAATCTGACGTTGTACTTTTCCCACAGTTTCAATTGACAAGCTAGGGAAACCGTAACGATGAGGTTTGAGGGACCGAGTATACACCTCACGATTATATCCGATACCTTCTCTTGTCCTTTTCGTTCGTTATTAATGCGCGGTTTTATATGCAGACTGTTTCGTCCGTGGAACGGCTCGTTGATGGTCCTCCTTGAAGAAGAACAAAACGCAAAATTCAATTTCACTATGCAACAATTATATGTTGCAGTTGCCAAGTAAAATAGAGTAAAGAAAATGTAATCGGCGCTGCGCAAGCGCGTCACGTTACCCGTTGCTCGAAGGACAGCTGTCCTCAAAGATTCTGGAAGCGTAAGGCTTTTACACCGGTGCAGAGTGCCTTGAAAATGTGGAGTTTTGCATGAGCACTTTCAGCGGATAGTCCTCAGCGAAACCGGAGAAACTTTTGAAGCAGTGCGCACCACGTTGTGCCTCACTTTCGGCTGGATAAGGTGCTATGCAGATCCTGTGAGTTTACGAGAGAATTGTGGGAGAATGCTATCCGCGAAAATGTTGTGGTCAAGCAGGCTCGAACGAACCGAACCGTGTATGATTCAGCGCGAACTTACATAAGTAACGAAGGTTGGCATAAAGAAAGACTGGCATATTTGCATGGAGTGTGGAATGGGCAAGTGAATACCATTGTTGGTGTGAAGCAAAATTAAAAATTTTTCTTCTCTCGTTGATTGATCAACCTAATCAAATGTGCTTTTGGTCTGGAAATCCCCGATCTTTAGAATCCGCTTGAAGACGATTGTCCGGTGGCTTCAGATTACGCCACGAATGGCGCACTAAGATTGTAAGCGGCTCATAGCACTCTTCATTACTTTTTTTTCGACTTCATAATCCTAACAAGAGATCAAATGTGAGGGAGAAGTTATGAACTGGACGCGCTTTGTTCTTTTTTTTGAAGAAGCAGCTTCGTTGACCGTGACTGGGATAGTCGGATTTTTTCTTCAACTATTTACAACGATCACTTGCTGAGGTGCCTCATTGTTTCCCCTCTTTTAATGCTGCAAGAGTGCACGGCCTCTGCAACGAGAGAGGAGTGGACAACAGCAAGCGCGAAACGCGTCTGTTTCTTAACGATTGCACATTCGTTCCGTTCGTTGATTTGCTGGATGTTCTTTTCGATCTTCATTTGCGTTTGCTCGAAATTTTTTTTTTTTTGCTATCCTCGGGACCGAGATACTTACCCTGGACCTGCAATCCATTAAGGCGTAGATTTTTGTTCTATAGTAGAATGTGTCTCCGACCACTTTCTTCGAAGAAAAGAAGGTGAATGAGTAACCGTTCTGTCCTTATAAGTAAGAAGACTGTAAGAGAACATCGTTTTTGCGGTGACTCCACCACAGATCGCAGAGGTTCCAGCTGCCTGTAGTTGCAGATAGCTTAAAATGTGGATGTTGTTGTTGTAATTGATCTTATCGCTTCATCTCCCATCGGCTCAGCGTTTACATCAAGTCTCATCGCTTAATCGCTTTATGCTCTCATATTGAGAGAAATATTCTCACTGTTGCTTGTCAATCGCCTTAGTGTTTACATCAAACTGTGGACATATTTTCATGGATGCTGTTTCATTCCACACGCTTCACAGCGATCATTCGTGGAGGAAGTCAGAACTCACCGGAGTCCTTTTCTTTTTATCACTAAACGCGACGCTTAACGCTCGCTATTCCATTTGTGCGTCTAGTCAAACGGAATTGTGTATGGAATTTGCGCTTTTAAATTCAAGTTTGCTTAATTGACGCATCCGAAATCCGATGAAATGAATGCGCTGATCAAATTTTCGAGTCGCGTATCCTCACCCTCAATAATCCTACAACTCGTATTTACGCTGTGATATCACTTACTTGCTGAAATAATTTTGCCTATCAGTATGAGCCTAAAATTAATAACTTTTCGAGCCGAAGTTGCATTCGTTGCTTGAAAAGAGTTTGCCGCTAATGGAGACTCTTCGGTTACTGTTCTATAAGGAATGTGTGCGGTAAGGTAGTGCCATATTTGTGCTGTGGGGCAGGCGTACGGCTTCTGTTTACAGACAGATGGAAGTGTGCTGTCTGTTAGCATGCCACATTCGCCTCGCTCTATAATGCTTTCTTGTCCTTACACTCTGCAGACCGCTATCGCGTAACTCATTTTTATTGCCTCATATTCGCATTCAAGGTACGCAGTGTTTCTGTGGTAACGTGATAAGTAATAAATAGTATTTTAACGTCACGAAGATGATGTCGTAGTGTTTGATCGATTCGTGATGTCTTCAATAAATGAAATATTTTCTATTCAAGATGATGTAGATTAAGCATAAATTGGTTCCACAGTCGACAATAAAAGAGATTCTGCTGGTTGTGATGAATTTGAGTGGCACAAAGCTTTTCAAATTTGCCAACGAATTTATTATTTACTGCTGTTAGTTTTTATTGTTTGCTGCTATTAAACTGCTGTTGATTCAGTCATCCTATACTAACTAGTGATAATGCTGCTATAGAACAATAATACTGCTGTTTCGATTTGTTGATTCGTCTGCCTTCAAAGAATTTTTTGAGATATTCGCATGAAAGTGTTCCATAAATGTTGCAATTTTGAAATTCCATATAATATTGGACAGACATTTCAAGGTAAATCCTTTCGTTTCACATTGGATCCCCAAAAATTGTTTTTATTGTAGTACGTCATCTATACATGCTCTTCTGCCTCATATTTCGTTTTTATTTCTTCACAGCGAATGTACGTTAAATATTTTCTCACGTTTTTTTCATAATCAGTCCCCCGCTGAATTCAAAAAAAGGATATTAAAGAATGTCTGATTGGAAGCTGCTTTTGCTATTACCTTTCCAGCTGTAAACTGTTATCGTTAGGAAGTTGTTCGTCTCTCTATAATGGAAATGCTCGTTAGGGATGCGTCACATTGGACGGTGAGGGGTAAGGGGGGAAGAGCTGTCTCTTCTGTGTCTGTTTGAGGAAAATAGTGCATTTTATATACACGTTGGTTAAAAGAACTAGAGTTCCTCCCTTGTCCATTGCATACTTCTTACCTGTGCAGTTGTTCAGCAAAAGAAGCAACAATATCAGGGCGTGATATTTGGGCAGCGAAACCACCTAGCATAAATGGATTATGCTGGATAGTTTACTGCCTCTTATTAAATTCGAGGAGGGGTTCCGAGAGCACTCGGTGGGTGAAAGAGGTGATTGCAGATCAACGGCTTCCGTGCAGAGCACAGAAGGTGTGACTATATAACAGAGCAAACTCTCAAGAGATGCGTCAAGATGCTTATGAAAGGAAAGCTTGTTTGCTTATTGGCAATCAATGTGTTTCTAGCTGTCTACGTGAGGTGTCTTCATAGCAAGGGTCGGTTAAGATTTTAGCAGTGTGCAGTCGGATCGCGAAGTGGCTCGGGTGTGAGAAGTGCCCGTGCTGGTGGGAGCGTAGGTAGCGTAGGTATTCATGGCAAGGCTCTGTCGGAGTGACGACCCCCTCCTCTTTCCCCCTTCTGTCGTGTTATCTCCCCCCCCCCCCCCCTCGCCTTACTATTGTTGATTTTTTTAAGGCTTAATAAAGGGCTCTTGCATTGTTGCCAGGTTACACGGTGTCTGGTAGAGCCTCGAAGGAGAGGGGACTTGCGGATCCTTCAGGGGCAAATTGGGGGCAGAGACAAAGAAAATGGGGTCCGAAACCCTTACATAGGGAAGTGTTCTTGGCAGCTCGCACGACACAAGTTTTATGAAAGCTCAATATTGGTCGCCAAAAAACTGAGATTCGATAAATATCCTCAAGAAGCATCATTTAGATAGATCGAGTGTTATTAAGCCGAATGTGTTTATCACTGCTACGACAGAAGTTGTACTATAGAGATCTTCAATGTTATATACGTGGTCCCTGAGCTCAGAGCAGCTATGCATACCTGCATTCAGGCTTATCAGTTCTTACTCAGCTTGATCGGCATTTGTCACTTTATCAATTGACAAATTGTGTCCACAGTCAATGAATGCACAATGAGCAATGCCTTGTGACTAGATTTCGCCTCGTCTGTGCCACTCAGCTGATAGCTTGACAAGTCAGAAATTCGATTTGAAAGGATCGGAAACCGAAAAAGCAAATCTTCAAACACATGTTAATCATATTAGCTATTATTACTTTATAAGTTGATATGCTATCGGATGTAGACATATGCCATTGAATATTTGTAATCCCAGTGCCGTCCAGCATATGCCAGTCTAGTGTTATCAGTTTCTGTGACTTACCACTTATTACGGGGAATTTGTTGTGCTGACAAACGTGCTCTGAAATTTTGCGCTAGTTACAGATATGCTATCAGTTTATTAATTTCACTTGAACACTGCAAGCATAACATGATTTAAATTTATCGTTTAACAGCTTTCGAGTTGACGAGTCGTAAATTCTAGCCTTGATATTTGGATTCCCCAAGTCATATGGTTGTTGGTTGGCCGTTTACGTAGTAGGTATTTGCATGCAATGTTTACGGGCAAGGCTGCTTTTAGTTAGAAGAAAGGTTGCAATTTAAACAGCACACATGTTTCTTTATTTGTTCATTCTTCGTCATTTTCGTAAACGTAAATGACTTGTAAATGCGCAGACATCTATCCGCTTGTCGTCCTTAAGTGCATTATCACCTTATGTGTATTTTCCTCGTACTGGCAAGGAAAATTTCTTGCGTTGGAGCCGAATAGGCCGTGAACACAGTTATTGACTTAACAAAAAGAATGCTAGAACGAATAGCAGCGAAAGTGGATTGTCGGCTCTCGTCCGAGGCGAAATAGTTGGATTAAGTAGAAAAATGCTCCAGTAAATTAAAGAATAAATTTGATTAGTGGGAAATGCTGATATAATCGCTAGTTGCAAACGTCATTTTTTAATGCCTATTACGAAATTTCCTCAGGAAAGACACATTGCGGCAACACCATAATTGCGCCTTGCGCCTGTGTTCGTCTGTCTCTTTCCGTATTTGGCAATTTCATGCGGGAGACCGATGAGGCTAGCGTTATAAATTTCTGAAGGTATAATTTATAATGTAGAATCACCTCTTAAGTTATATTTGCTGTCGAGTCACTGCGGTCTAAGAGAGTAATAAACATCGAAGTGTCAAAAAAAATTGCGTTCATTTTATGCCGCGCGGATCACACAAAAGTTTGTTTTTGTATTTCTGCGAGCACTTTACGGGGAGATAAAGTGTCGGGGTGTTTGCTCGTTGGAATGGAATGCAACACCGCCAGTATGATGTGTTGCAGCACGCTTTCTGCGCTTTATGTTTTCGTATCATTGCAATTTATAAACGCAATATATATAAACATAGTTGGAGCAGTTAGCACATAGTAACTTATATGATGGATAACGATAGTGTGGACATACCTGTACTGCTGCATGAATATTGTATAAGGTACTGTGATGTAAGCTCTTGGCATCTTCATTGTTTCGTACTTGAAAGAATTTGTGTGAAGTTTCGAACTTATCAGTGAAGCGTTACACATACGACGCTTTATTTCTTCGCTTAAAATACTGCAAAAATCCATTTGAGAAGGCAGCAATAGAGCCTAGAAGCGAAGGGTTCATAAAATCCAAAAGAGATATTTATTCGCTAATATGCGTATTTGTTTCAACAAGGCACGTTCATTATTCCATCGGCGTTTGCAGAATTCTCACTCCTGTTACGCCCTGTTGGGCACTAAGTTGACTCCTTCAAGGCTGCAATAGAGAAATCCGTCTTTGCAACTTGCCAGTTCCTTTTTTTTAGGGAAAGTCATCTTCTTCGAGTGCTGAGTATCACTCGCTGCTATCATTTATTTCTTTTACTTCAGCGATGTCTGAACAGATCGAACATTGCTGTGATGTATGGCTACGATCAGGTGATCGTTGTTGAGTTTTTGGGCGTTGTTTGAGGTGAGCGATCGATATCATTCGTTGTTGGTGTGCGAACATTGATTATCGGTCCATATGGGCCGTATTGATGACGCGCTTTGGATACTACTATGGGCTTCATAGGACAGCAACGAGCACTCATATATTCACCTATTTATTTGTTCTTTTTCGTTTCCTTTGCGTCTTTGTATTTATGGAAGTATCGTTGTTTTCCATTTCTCTTATTTCATTTGTTTATTACTTCTGTTTTTACGCTCCATCTGTATGGGGAGGTTTTATGACTGATTGAAATGTGAACTGCATAGATGATTTTTTGTAGTTGGCGGGTGGGGAAATCATGTTTTGCTTTTCTTTAATTTACTTTGGTTTAATCGACAAAGCATTCGTTAAGAAAAAATATCTCTTCGTATTGATTCAACTTCCGCTTAGGTGAAGCTGTATGGTTGTAACGTCGCGTGAAGGCTAGATAGGGCTTAGGTTTGTCTTCTATCTCTCGGTTTCTGACAAATTGTTTCGCCTTTATTTCGCTTAGGAGGAAGGTTGGGACTTTATTCCATCACGGTCATTGAAGGTGCTGGGTTGAATGGTTCGGTAGGACGGAGCCACGGGGTCTGGTTGGAGTTCACCTGCTGCCGATCGCGCAGTAGCGAATACGACACGCGGTTTTTTTCTCCCCTGAGTAAAGCAATAGGAGCCACTAATTACTTTTATCTATTGAACAATTTTTAACAATATATGAACATAACGGCTTTCAAGTAGTTGTCCTTGAGTCGTAGATTGTATATGTCTATTCTAAACTGCTTAACTGTATATGCATATTGCTCATCTTCATAGCGCTAATGTTTGAAATGTTCATTTTAGCGTATATGAATATTGCAAACAGAATTTAATTTCTTACATAAATTCAGCATCAGATATATCGATAAACACTAAATTCAAAGTGTGAACAACTAAATAATTCACAAATTTGCGTTAAAACACTTCCTGGATCCCCGTAGCACACGATCGGTGCATATTGAAATGTCTATAGGCAGAGATGTGTCTGTAATTGTGTTAGCAGATATATTTGTAACGGGGTTGGTTATTGAAGTTTGCTTTTGTTTTTGGAGTATTTTCCACATGTCGCTGAAAATTTTGCTTTCGGTTTTATCATATATTCCATTTTTTTTTTTCAATTATCTTCTCTTTGAGTCAACAAAACAACATAAAATACTAAGAAATAATGAGTGAGTAAGTGCTTAAATTGGGCGGGAATGATAAGTTTCCTCTTTTCTCTTCGTTTTTTTGGAAATCAGTCACCAGAATGATGATTATGTAATTGGTCAAGCAAGCGAAAGTGCACATAACAGGAGCGGGATGCACATAACGCGAAGCACTCTAGAAATGCAAATTTTCGAAACTATCAACATATGTTATGGCTGTTTATCGGAGTGAATTTTGTTCCGGCACCCTTCCAGAGCACATTTAGCTATTGCCGTCAAACGTTGCGCACAATATTGCTGCTATTCGCTGTCATTTCGAGCAACCCAACCGAGATACGTGAAAGTTGCTCTGTTAAGCCGTCCGTATGTTATCATATCATAGCATGCAAAATAAGTGCGTAGTGACACGCTGTGAGGAAGCATGCATCCTTATCATTATTTTATAACATCAGTCGATACACATGATGACTTTGTTATTATTGCGGTCGATGGTCTTTTTTTCAGTCGTAGCTGAGCAGCAACCCCGATACCAAAGCCCGGTATATAAGGCAAATTAATTATGAAGTGTATGTTAGAGCTCGAAACATTTTAGAAGTGTGTTTTGCATTTCAATGTCGGCTGATAATTCAACGCCACCTTTTCGATTGTCTATCGTCAGAAGCACCGTTTGGTTTGTCTCATCATTTACTTTTGAATTGTTGATCCTATGGCGAATTATCCTTAGTTTATTTGCTCAGTGGAACTAGCTGTCATTAGTGCGAAGGGAAGGTTTTTGGGTAATGAACCACCAAGTTATTGATGAAAATGCATTGCAGCAAAATCGCAGTGGGCTGATGCTTATTAAGGAATTTTGTAAACTCTGATTACGTTTGATGGAACCAATGCAGTGAGCTGTTAACTGGAAGGATCCTGTATTTTCTATCGTAATATCATAGTATTAGGTGACCATTTTTATATGTGGCAGTGTTTTGACATGAGCAGCCACCTTTTGAAGCCATGCGCTGTCCCGTGTAAAAATGAGCTTTCGGATAGCGAGTGCTTTTTGCTAACGAAATTTAGTGCAGAGGGGAAATGCACTTTTCATGTGATGTTTGCTTTATGGGATTAGCCGCTGGGATGCAATTTGCAAATTGCGGCTAAGTGATCGCTATGGCACCGATGCGTTCGTAAAGCTTTCGTTTTTCAAATGCATTATTCAATTGAAGCTTTTAGATAGGAATGAACGATTGCACGCAAAACAAAAGAATGCCAATGTCGAGAACTTGTATATTGTTTTGTTCGGATCGACTATATCGGAAATGATTTATGATTGAAAGATAGCGGATGAAATGCAGCTTTCCATTTGAATACTTATGAAATATGGGCGAGAAAAACACATTCTCACTAAGGGCCAAATGTTTCTTCGAGTTATGGCTTTAGGAATAGAGTGCTTGTTTTAATCTTCTTTTTCTATTTTTGTTGTTGTCTGTAGCAACAAGAAACAGCGCGTTGGGGGGGGGGGGGGGGGGGGAAACTTTCTAGTTCATTGGCGAGATAGCTGTTTGATTGTGCTTTTTGTTTAATTTCTATCCTTTCTATCAGCAATTCGTTCAGTATTTGTCTTGTTTATTCCGGCCCCCTTTTCCAGGGAATAACGAAAATTCCCATAAAATTGTTAATTTTTCTTCTTTTTGAATTTTATATGTTATCCTTAGAAATATTTTTAAATGATGAAGTTGAATATTTGTTTAATATTTATATATTTGCAAGTTTATTAGCTATGTTCCTGTTTTCTCAACATCGTATTATGCAAATCGAAGTGTCTGTTTGACGCTGTCTTCTTAAATAAAGAAAAGACAGCATAAACATGCTTGTGGACTTATAAAATGCTTAAAACTTTATTCTCTTGCGTGGCCGGATCTCGGCTTAGGGATGCTGCGATAATTGAAATCATTGATTCTTCATTACCGTTATCGCCAGTGGATCATTTTCTTAATACCTTAGAAGGTCAGCACAAAAACTGTCCCACTGGAGTGGATTCGACCCGTTAACAATCGTCAATCTCGAAATATCAACTCCTCTCCTAATTGCTAAAACGTCAACTACCTATACAAGTGACGTGGCGATGGACTGCGCATTCAATGGGAGTTTTGATTTGCGTTATTTTGATGCAGTTGTTGGTTCTTCAGTTAATCCTTTTTTGCTTTTTTTTTTCAAATGGGCTCTATATCCCTCATTGATAGGCGATACTGCATATATTGATGAAAATCCTGTAAATAAACTAACTGACATAGAGTCGCAATGGGTGCGGTGCTGATGTGAACTATTTGTATGATTAGTGCAACTTTCATGGGTTATCAAGGTAATGCAACGGGTTTATTCGTTTTGTTTCGATGATGAAAAGCGTCGCAACGAAGCCTCGAGAAGCCTTATTTTATTACATTTCACGCATTACTTCATACTGCGCTCAAGTTTGGTACCATTTGCGCGCTATTTGTGCAAACAGATTTTCACTTATAACAAAGTTGGAGACTAGTTAATGACGATATTTTGTATAATAATTCCATGTCTAGACGGTGCAGTGAGATTGAACTTCATTACTTGTGACTTCGAGCAACTATCAGTGTCATGATACTAATATTTGTTTAGTGCTATGTGGAGAGGCAATTTTCACCAGGGAAGAGGGCGGATATCAGGGAGTGATGCGATTGGCAGGAGCTCCACCATGAGCGTCAGCGGACACTTAGCTGAGTGAGGAGCTGTCGGAGAGCAATTTCACTAAGAAGGGAAAGATGAGTGCTAGGAGAATCGAAGGAAAAAATTTTGATTGCGCCAGAAAGGTATGTGTTGCGGTGAAACCACCATGGACTTTCTGTTCGGGGAAATCCGACCAACAATTGATTTGGGTAGGAAACTCTGGCAAGAAAATAGTTGAACTGGTTTGTTGGTGAAGATCCATTTGGTAACGGAGTTACGCAGCACTGTAATTGGCGTCCCAATTTGGGCTCGCCGTCCCCGCACCTCCCTTCTCCCACATCTTCCGCTAATAATATTAGTTAACTTTATTAGAGCTGAAATATGAAGCGATACGAATGTGCTGTTGCTTCTTACATCGAGCGCTCTACTCCCTTGCAATGGTCATTCCGTTGATCGTGTGTCTAGATGACTGGAAATTCACATCAGCAGGCTGCGGAATGCATACACGATGCTCATTGTGGATATTTACGATTGGCAGTGCTGCTAGTGTTTGTGTTGTTGGCGGCAAGCGATAGACTCACTGTTTGTGCCCGACAGAGACGGCTGTCTTGTTGCGTTATGCTGCCCTGTTTGGTCAGTGGTCACTATAGCAGTAGTGTTCGGCAGGTTGGAATTGTCACAACGAGCGGCAGTTGCTCAGGCGTGCGTTGGTCAGAGTGCTTCATGTTTTGAATCTCGAGCTGTCGATATTGTTCTCGATAAGCAGGACACCCCAGTGCCTTCAGTTTCCTTCCCGTCTTCATTTGCAGTTGCTCATAGTTGTCATTCCGCACTGAATTTCCTTCAAATTATTCACCTACTCGGGAAGGCGACTGTGTCATTTTCATCGATATTCCTGGATTGTTTATTGCTATTCATACTGGCACATTTCCCTCCGTCGTCATCGATCACCTTCGGCTGCACAATTCACAGTACTAATTGACAATTTTGGATGCTTGTGGGCTTTCGCTTACGACGCCAATTTACTTTTATAAGAATTTATTGCTATCGGAACACGTCACTCATTCTATACGCGGATTCCGCGGGCAATACAATCAACGAAGAGTAAGAGCTAATCAAGTTGATGCTATGAGCTAATCAACTCAATAGAGTGAAGTGCACCTTTGTGTGATCACAACATAACTGAGCCATCGTACGTTGAGTGCTGCTCTCGCTGTCGAGCCTCATCTATTCTCCTGATTTTTGCTTATAATTCCACTTGTTTAAAGTGGAATATCTCTTGACTTGCTCCTTTTCTGGATTGTAATTTAAGAGCGAAATACCGCGAGTGTGTTTCTCATATGGATTAACGGATCATCGTCCTTAACATTGTGGTGAAATTCGCTCAGTGGGAGGTCATAGGCGTTCGGAGTTGACTCGTCCACTCAAAGGAGAACGTTAAGCGGCATCAGCAGTATCGCTGTGTGCAGGTGTTTTTCTCGGTGCGCTAATTGACGGTGCGCGCATTACTGTGAGAGTTAGAGTGGAATTGGTTGAACGCTTCACATCGACATTGAAATGATTGTCGAATTGCGTTGGTGTATTGTCGACTATAATAATGGCATTCGATTGGAGACTTTTGTAAGTTATGCAGATATCAGCCGTTTCATTAATTTCTGTTGATGAGAATGTGAGCGCAGTATTATACTCGGGGAGAGGATATAGCCAATTCAATGTGACGGCTTTATCGCAAAGAAACGTTTGAGTTGATGTCCTATATCTCAACTTACTCTCAAGTTTTTAAGTCATCGTTTTTAGCGCATAGCTGAATGCGACTCGAATGAAAGATGTACTACGCGCATATTGTCTGCCTTTGCTAGTCAGAGTATGCCCATGCCTTGTATTCTAAGTGTTGTCTTGGACGGCCAGCATGAAATACCACAATTTTCCTAACGTCTCCATGATGTCGTTTAACCTCCTGCATATAAGTAGAAAAGCATGTGTGCACCGGTGCTGTTCGTTTTCTTATGTATCCTCACAATATAACGTTATATCGTTATATGGCTGTAAGATATTCTTGTTCGCTTCATATATCGTAATTAGCAATATCCTGCAGCATATTGCGATCTCGTGCAACATCTTCGTGTTATCTCAACTCCTTTACCGTGCCATCATAGTTGTTGTGCAGAGTCGGTATTTTCGGTCATACCTAACCATTTGCATTGTGGAAACGGGAGATGATGATAGTTGAATGCCTTTGTCACTGATAACGTGAGACGGTCACCGTCCATGGGAGTAGAGAACATTCCAGTGTTTTGAAAGAAGAAATTCAATTGCATTTCACTTGCGTAGGCATGATAAGATTGCTTTTTGCGCTTCAATATTAAAAAAAGGTTTTTGGACAAAAAACGTCGTTCACAACTTCGAAACTCTGCGACCAATCCAACCTCATGGACCCCCCTTCAACTCCATCTTCGCTTCTTCTGTCTTCAGCATATTAAAGAGCTTAAAGTATCTGTTTTTTAATATCCTGGAAAAGTTTTAATTCAGAACCAACGACGCGCCGTTAACCTTTGAGTTCAGTACGTCTCCCCAACACAACACCCCGTTTAGCCAACTGAAATGTTTCACCGACCGAAGAAGGAAATCGGGAATTATGTAATATGCAGTGAAGGAATTCTTGCCAGTAATTGCGAAAATGGAGCTCATAAAAATTGTTCATTTACCTGCTCAAGCTTATTTAAATGCTTACGCTAAAAACATTCCAAAGAAGTGATACATCACAAGCTTTTGCATTCTGCTCACCGTACCAACCGGTTTCATAAATTAACAAATAATCTGTGATCTGTGACTAAGTTGCGTTTCCAGCTGAATAAGTTTCATTACGTAGCTATGAATGAGTTTTATTGCATTAAGTTGTTTGTGTTCAGATGGGTGACGGGACGGAGTTGTGGCGAGAATGTGTTGGATGGCTGATCGAATGTGGGGTGCTGGATGCAACACATCGCGTCGCCGAGCCAGACGCCGAGATCGGAGAGTTCGCGCAGTTGCTGCGGGATGGTGTCTTATTGTGTGTGTTATGCAATCGACTCTGTGAAAACTGTATTGACACGAAGGAATTGCAGCAGAGACCGCAAATGGCTCAGGTACACTTCTGTTTAGAGGTTTGGAATACGCCTAAAATAGTTCCACATTTAGAGGAATAAATGTGTGCCGTATTCCTTCAAAATTCCGCCCTCTCCATTCCTCTACATCCCTTCCCCCCCCCCCCCCCCTCCTTGGAATATGAGCTGTACTCAAACAGTCCTTACCATCGCTCCTTGGCTCGCCTTAGATATAAGCCTCTTTACGAAGCATAACAATATCGGCTCTCATCCTCGATTGGCATAAGCGTATCTTGCGCTGTATATATTCCCATCGAATGCGGCATATTTGTACTCATACTCGAATTTAGTGTCTGGCTTTTCTAAAGACCCCGTATTCGGCTGAGAGAGGTTTAATGGAAAGGAGACCTTTAAACGCCAAAGCGTGGTTTTATGGTTCGAAGAAGTTGAGGAACAGTACTTCTTAGTGTTTATAGGCCTAAAAACATTAAACGAGAGCTGCATTGGTGGCCTGATTTCATATAGAAAGACAGCTAAGGAGTGACTGTTGATATTCTCAGGCGTGGACTTGCTTTCATGAACATAAAGCCTTGTTTGCCTCTTTAATCGACGCGCTGTTTAAATGCGAAAGTGTAGACTCACTTTGCTCTCGATTTCATTGTCGCGGGAATACACGGATATTTGCAATTTTGAGATTGCAACGCACAAATGAAATGTCTTTGATTCATTTTGATGGTTATTTTATTGATCCGATTAAGTTCTTGATTTCGGCATATCTCAAGTGATCCACTTTTATCTTAATACTGGTGTGCTCGATTATGTTTTTATCCTCGGTGTGTCTTTTAGAGATTGAAAATCGAGAAGAGTACGAGAAAATGAGTTCCATAGATTTTACTTTAAACCTGTGCTCGACTCAACGAAGAGGTGCTCTTTTCTTTGATGACGCTATAAGGAGTATTCCTTCTGTTCTTGCGCCTCTCATATCTGAAAACTCTTATTATTTGTCTTTCTGCCCTGCGAGATATTTGTTCTACCTCCCATCATTGCTGCTTGTGTTACTTTTATACACTTTTAGTTACGCACAAGTTGTATAAGTTTACAGCAGAATTTAGAGATATGAGGCGAGTAGGAAGGGGAGATTCAACAGTTTTGGAGAAGAGAAGGGACTACGTTACGATGAAATGAAGGTCTTTAATACTGGAAACGGGGATCCCTCCAACCATACCTCGAACTGTCATCATTCGCATTCAGAGAGGAACGATTGTCGGTTTTGAACTTTGATTCTTCTTGCAAAGCCTTTCCTCTCTCCCCCTCCCCCGCCCTGCATCGTTCTTCTTCAGTTCTTGAGATACTCGATCTTGCGCAGAACTGCGTTGAATAGTAGCTGCGAGCACTGCATCCTGCCACTATATATTGATACACAAGTGGCGTTATTTGGCGCACATGTTGATTGCGCAAATTCTCTACTTTTAAGAGACAGACACTGCCTAGCGCTCGAATTATAGCATCACAATGGTCGGTTGTTCAGTTGAAAATCCTCTGCATTGATTCGATCGGTGCTCAACGTTGTGAGCAGAGAGGGTTCGAGGAGTTCCCTCTTCGGCAGTGAGCAAAAAGAAACATCCCCTTCAATATATTTATTAAGAAGATTGTGAATGGAAAGATTTTTCCCTCAGACTCACATACGATCGGTCTGTTCGATGGAGTTTTTCCAAGAAAAGTGCTAAAAATTATGATTCCTTATCACAAAGGAAGATCGTGCGTTTGAGGTCATTGCAAATTCTTGGCGGCTAAGTCGTTTTTATTACATTGGGATACCTCCCAATGATTATTGAGGTTTAACAAGATCTTTTTTCGACGGATTTATGGATCGTGACATCGGATGTACCTTTTATTTGGGGATTGAGAACTTCATTCGTCCTTAATGCGAAACTTTTAGTGAGTGTAGTAATTACCATTGAAAAATTTATTTCCTCCGACGTGATGGTGAGTGCTCATAGAAGAGTTGAATGGGAAGGAGTAAAAGGGTGTACATTTCCCCCCCGATGGCATATTCGTTTTTATAGGTTGCTGACCTTCGGTAGTGTTGTTACTCTTTGTTGCGTTCATCAAACTTGCTTCTCTGCCTCACAGTCTTTTTCTTTTCTTTATTATCTTTTTCAAAATTTTGAAAAACCGTGGCTGTGTTAACTGCATTCGCCTCAATGAACACTCAGTGAGAATATTCTCGACCGAAGTTTTTAAATAAGAGAGACATTTTTCATTGGAGTCAACATTGGAATATGCTGTTTTCCATGTGGCATTATCGAATTCCGGTCTGTCTTTGAGTTCAACCCGAAATACTTCTGTCGTCGCTTCGTTTATCTCTGCCTTTACGTTCTGACTTTTCATCTGCTATGGATGCCTCTTATTGCAGAGCAGAGACTATTAGTTTGGGGTTAAGTGTGCCGACTTCCATCTGAGTGAAGATAAAACTGTTCGCTGCATTGAGCGTTCTCCGAGTCAACCGGTTTACTGGTCGATTATCTGAGTAAACGGCATGTTCAGCGTATTGTTGTTTCCTCTTTCAAGGCGTAGAGCCACTGCCTTATAATCAGATTATCTTTTTTTGTGTTATCAACTCACTGAAACGATTGCAATTTTCTGTTGCACTTTCTGTGAACTTTTTGTCGCTGTTTCAACGATTTCACTGATAGTTTTGTACATAGCAAAGTGCTTTATGGTTATCGATGGGATAAAGAGTGAAATTAGCATAATTCTTGCAATGAATAATGCTTCTTTGAAATTCATCCGGAGAGGTAATTTATAAATGAAATGAGTCGATAGTTATTCCATATTCGTCAGTGCCGTTCCTTTTCCTTCGTGAGTTCCATTTTCGACGTTCCTCGCTCTCTTCAGATTTTGATTTCCTTATCACCAATTCCTCTTACCTCCGAGTAGCTTCCCTCGGGTATAGGTAACTTTGCATTTATAAGAGATAAAAATTGTCTTATAAAACCAAATTTCGCATTTTGGTGGCGATTGTTTTTTATTGTTGTTTAGCAACGTTTTATTCGTTTTATTCCTTTTGTCTTTCTTATTATGATCACCGATATACTTTCACATTCATTTCTCTTCATACCTTTGAACCCGTCACATCAAGATGGGATTGTGAATTTGACTCATATTTATGGTCAGCAATTCCCATTTGTTGAACTCGTTGCTGAATGCGCTCTTGATAACCATAGATTTCGTTATTCTGTGGTTATCTATAGGAACCGAGTCTATGGTGAACACAGATTTCCGTACGTATTTATGTATCCACCTCATTCTTATGCATCCAGTTAATCGCCCATTTCAAGTATCCAGAAATTAGTGTGTGAAAACTCTGCTTGAATATGCAACACAAGCTTCTCTTGGTGCATTTCATTTCTAATTTATCTTCATCATTTCCATTAATATTGTAATCGGTAGTTTTTTTTGCAGTTTTTATGTTGCAAGAACATTTGCGAGTTCTTGAAAGCATGCCAGAACACATTCGAGATGAAACCAGATGACCTATTCGACCCGTGGGATCTATATCGACTTAACGATTTCGGCAAAGTTCTCACTACCCTCTCGAAACTATCCAACTCGGCGCATGCAAAACTTATTGGATACAGGTTTTATACTTTTACCTTTGTTTCTCATCAGGAACTTATTCAGAATTTTACGTTCAATCTAATTTTTAAGTTAATTCATGTTTTTGAAGCGCTGAGTTTCTGTTTCATAGAAGCAGCTTATAGACACGATGCACAGCAACTCCAAATTTGTTGTGCGCTCTAATTTCGTGTCGCTGATGGAAGTTTTTTGTGTGCCTAAATTTTGCACTATTAGCATATCAGGAGTTCTTTGGATTTTCAACTGCAACATCCGCATCCTTAGGCTTTTAGCAAATTGACTGATCGCTTCATTTTCGTCGAATATTTTGTTGGTCGTTTTTGCGTTCGGTTTGTCAGTAATGAGCGATGGTCCGTAAAATGGACATCACTCGAAAATTATGAGATATGCATTCAGTGATAAACCCATGCGTCTGCATTTATGATAACCATCGGTTGCATGAGTGTTTCGCTGGTTATGTCAGATATGGAGTGGCAGTGTTACGACCGTTGCTGCTTGCCGTGACAGTTATTTGTGTTTTCTGAGTACTATTATGCCAACATTGCGAGCAATGATGCTTTGTGGAAAGTAATCTTTGCGGGCAAAAATAGATTCCGGAGACAAGATGAAGGGAGAAAGATTATTTTCCAGTCCTTTTTCAATATTAAAGTAATTGGGATCAAGGGATTCCTTCTAAAGATTTATGATAACGGTTGAGTAATGCACCTTTCCATGTTAACTGCTATGGAGCATTTGCCTTGCAGTACAACCATTAGTATTGTATTGCGGTGCTGTCGTTGGACTCTTATTGTTTGCCAACAGTGAATATAGGCATTTCCGCGTTGCATTTACCCTCTCTGAGGATAGGAGATGTATGGTAGAACTGACTCAGCGTTAAAGGTTTGTTTAGAACGTTTTCTTGGACGGTTTGACCTCCGCTTACTTCTCCTTCTCCAGTTCGAGTACCGATGGGAGCACTCATAAAATCATCACTACTCCCTCCTGTGCATGAACGTGGATTAGCTGCTTTGCACCGTAATAACAACTCACTCTGCAGGTACTTCCGTTTTGCAGGGGTTTCCCAGTGAAGCCAATATCGCAGTCATCGGTGGAATATTATAACGATGAGGCTATTTATCGTCACCTGAGAGATGACGCAGAAGCCCAGGAGCCCGTCATCGAGAATGCCTACTCCCTTGGAGCAGTTCAGGAGGAGGAAAAAACCAGTGGGCAGATCTATGACACGATCGTGTGCCAACGATCCAACAGTCAAAGAGAGATCAAATTCGCGGAAAGCGACGTATGTTGTCATTCTGTTTGCTGTTTGGTCTTCTAGTAGGAAAATGATATGTTGAAGGGATAAGGAAGGTTATCCCTTTTCATTTACAGCAATTGAAGCGTGGAGACGGAGAGGTTTTGTAGTGAGCTAGTGACGATAAGGCGGGCGGGGAGTGGGAGACCTTCAGGGAGAGAATGAGTTCATGATGAATTGGTAGATTCGTTTTGTAATTTTCTTCTGTTTTGCTGGAATTTGCCACTATAGTTTGTTCTGTCTTCATATTTAACGAATGCTTTTTATTTACCATCGATCATGAAAGGTCATTTATTTGCTATAGGCGCTTCATTTCTAGAGAAGGTCGACTTGCCCAAAGCATGGTCTGCGGTGAGGGGATGGCATAGAGCTAATCCTCAACGTGGTTTTAATGGATTCAGAGATCGAGTGAAACAGTTGACGAAAACCCATGTGGGCAGTGTTCGATTTGCTGCTTCTCCTTGCAGATCAACGATCCCACAATCCACTTTTGCTTATCAAATTCCGTTGTGAATACATTTCATTTATTTTTTAAAATTCTTGCAGATGAACTATCCTTGTTTCTGTCAGGGTATGCATGAGATTATTGCAGAAATGGCTAAGCTTCAAACCGGAAACTAAGAGGGATCACTGCATTAAAGAACTCTACGATACGGAAACGAACTATGTTGAGAAGGCATTGAATATGATTATCAACAAGTTCTATACACCGCTGCAAGATGTGTTGCAGCCTGAGGACCACAAGCTTATTTTTATGAACATCGTGGTGAGTAGCTTTTAAGGTTTCTTTCTTCTAGAAGGCCAGCTTGGTATCACAGAACTTACTGTTCGTCACCATCAGTTTCAAGATAAAGGTAAAAAGGTAGGCGGGTCAATGTTGCTGACTCTCTGCGTTGGAATAGACAGGACTTTCTGGGCTCGCTTCCTGGTCATTTCTCTCATTGACCTTTCTAACCAAACTTCAAACAACTTTCGTAGAGGGCTTTCGAAGTTTCGTGGGTGACCTAATCACTGTCAGGGTAGTCCAGCTGTATCAGGAGTGGCAGAGATCGTTGGACTGGTCACTTAGCGATGAGCAAGTTCTTTCTGGTATTTAAATACGCTGGAGTATGCGGATTTAAAGTATTTCATGGCAGTCACTGATGGTAACTTCAAGCTTTGTTCGCTGATATGCTGCCGCTAATGCTTAGAATTTTATCGCAATTTATGGGCAGAGTAAAGTGACTGTTATATAGTGACGTGAGATGGCATATGATGGGAGTGTAAATTTGGTTACAGATTTCATTGCACATACAGAGCAAACGTTAAAATGCTATTTTCTTCTAATTGGACGCTTTTTTGCTCGTTTCATGGTACATGATGAAATTTAGGAAACGTTTTGAGAGGTTTGAGGCATTACTGTGCACAGAGCGGCTTTCTGAAAAGGTTCCTTTCGAGATTGCGAAAGTAATGCACTGCTTGACATATAGTTGTATGTGACTTCGGTTTATTAGTATTTATGCAGAGGTCTTCAGCGTCTCTCCTTTGCCTGCTCCCCTCTCCCGGTCTGTGATTTGTGGAAAGTTCTCCACTTCATTGGCATATTGTGGAATGAAATTTGATTGATACTCTCTCTGCCTGGGATTAGTGTGTTTTAGTAGATTTCTAATGATAAGCTTCGTTATTTCGCTTCTTTCATTGATAACGATGCACCGAGCTTTTCATGTCGACAGTTATTCTCCAATCCGCACAAAAATTTCCTATTCTTTCGTTGAGTTATTTGCATTCGTTGTTTATATTTTTGCCGCTGCAACAATGGTACTAAGTTATGTATTCACAGTAAAGATAAGCTGTGATATCATATTGGTTCTGATAGCACTCGTAAATACTTGATTTTATTTAATGAGTAATGTGCTTTATTAAATAATTGATGTTGTCTGCAGGAATTGGCATGCATCCACCAGTCGTTCCGTGATCATCTCCGACAGGCAGTTCTCTACACTGTCGGCTTGGAGACTCCACCGAAAAACACTCGAGTGATGACCATTGGCGATGTGTTTAAATCGTGCGTTTTTTAGTGCTTTGATCGCATGAATGAATGACGTACTCTTCGACTGCTGTAAGAGACACTGCAGTAGTGTCATTCAGCGCATGTAGTCACCCATGCCAATCAAAGAAACATTTTTTTGTATTCGAGTGGTGCTATAAGGTTTCCACTCTTCTCACTTGATAGTGGGATAAGGGTATTGATTGAATTTCCACGAGGCTATGTACGTAGAAAAACTCAGGATCAGGCGAGAAGTTTCAATCGTCTCATTTAGGATATTATTTTTATCGCTTATCTGTGTAAATCTTCCGCATCTTTCTCATTTTTTGTCATGCATATATGCGTAATATGTCAACAGATACTCAGTTGTGCTGGTCGAAGATGTGCATTGCCAACCTGATGAACGCGAAGGAATATTTAGTTGGAAGGTGATTTCTGTGCGAATGAGGGAAAGAGGTGAAGAGAGGCAAAATGCTATGACGAGTTTTTGCGGCTGCTGGAGATTTAATGATTGGAGGTATAGCAATGTGCATTCAGGTGGAAAGGGAAGTTCGTCGCATATGGTGACTACTGCTCTCAACTGCCCGAGTCGCGTTCACGCATATGTCAACTCGAAAAGACGAACCCTTTGATCCGACAGAAAATCATCGTTCGTTATCACATCCACTTTTCTTCATGAGAATCGTATCATATTCATCGATGAAGTGTTTTATCGCAAAGTGATGTGAGCGCGATTTGAAGTTCAGCTGTTAAGACCGCCTGTTAGCTTTTATTGAATACGGATAACAGAAAAGGAATGTAGCATAGGAGTTGAATGTGGCCCAGTTCGTTCACCATTGTAGTAGTATTCGTGGCAGTAATTCACTCGTTTCTGAATCGTCCACTCAGTTTGGTGGCTGCAGACTTGCAGGGAGGGTGAGACTCTTGTCGTAACCACTTACGCAACAACATTTATGTTATAATCACTTGCCTGCAATTTTTCCATTTTTTGCAAGCTGAGGTATGTATGCCCGTTTAGTTTTTGCTTGTTATGCCATTTGCGATCATCCGAAAAATTTGTTTTCACCCTCGGTTTTTGCCAAACTAGTGCAAGGGATAGGCAAGTGTTGGATTCATCGGAGTCAAACAAATGTTGGCCGTTGAGGAATCCAATCGGCAATTTTTTTTATCCTTTGTACATTTACCACCCACTGTGCCCCACAGCACTTGCACGGTGTATGGGTTTTGTCCTCACAATTAAATAAAAAGCAAGTTGCAAGCAGATTCATCGATAAACATGAAATATGAGGTGTGTCGTGCCAAAATAAATGCTTTGCAGGAATGTGGTATCGCAGCGAATCGAAATCAGTTTCATCTTCAAGATCTTCTGAGCATTCCTATGCAGCGGGTACTCAAATACCACGTTCTTCTCTCTGTAAGTACGCTTCACGTGATGATCGATATGTACACTTTACTGTCGTTTCTGTTCTCTTTCTCTCTTTTCCTGTTATGCAGTTGTTTCATTGTTTCATACGATCACAACTGTTTCTCGAGTGAGGTTATAAGCAAGTAGATTGTGAGGTCGGGATTCAAATAGGAAAAGTTCTTTGAAAGTTTGCGGCTAGGAGCTGTGCTCTTTTTTCTTCTGTCTTGAGTGCGGAATCACTTAAGACTTGAAAATGTTAGATTGTGAGTAACGATGAAATGCTTGTTGAGCTTTCAAAATTTCCTTTAGTTTTTATTTTATTTAATTAATATAACGGCGCGCCCTAAAGCGTTAGCAGTTAACTGAGATGTAGTTCACGTCACTGGCGAATTAATAGCGATTTTGATTTCTAGAGAGTATTGATGTAACGTTTAGGTCAGCAATATGCAATAAAGGAGAGGATGGAGGTTGTCGGTGGAGATGAAGCATTTCTTCCTCTATGTGGCAACCATAAGGGAATGGAGCATCCCTTCGTACCAGTGCATTACGTAGGCGAATGCCGTGACAATTTCTTGGCCACATGAGCGCCCTATTTTTCCCGCATCCAATGCGCGTGAAATACGGCAGTTATATTCAAATGTTCCATCATTGTTTTCCGTTTGTGATATTATCCTGTCTGTGAAGTATGACTCATTTAGAAGTTATTCTCTCTGTTCATTAAGAAATACCATAGCTGAGGCCCGTCGCATGCACCACTGAATGTGAGTTGTTAGCGATAGCGATTGATTAGATAAGGAATTGTCTAATGAAAAATGAGTGAATATCTGTATTATTCTCTTTAAACGGTCACGGTATATGAAAGCGAACGGTGAGGTGGTCTTGGAGGTGGACTATATGAGCAACTTGAAACTGACTTTGCTAATAGCTTTTATGTTATGTTGTGTTCGATCCGGAATATTTTATGTGGGGACGTGGGCAATGTTAATGGACCGTGTTAGAGCTCCGAGTCAGTTCGCTGCTCTCACCTCTTTTGAAAAGGGATATCCTGTTTCGCAGGTCCTAGAAGTTGATCACAGGAAATGATTCATTGTTCATGGTGACTGATAGAGTAGAGCTTCAGTTACTGGAATGAGCAACAAAAATGCAGACCTGCGTAAGTGAAAGAGAGGATATGGGAGAATATAGGTCAGTGTTTTCAGGAGATGATAAAGTTGACCTCAGTTGAATCGAGCGACCGGATCCCGCTGGAGGAGGCCAAGGAGGCGATGCAGGATATCAACTCGTACGTGAATGAAGTGAAACGGGATCATGAAATGCAACAATTGGTGGCGGCTATCGAAAAGAGTATCACCGCCCTTGAAATGGTTTGTCTCTTGCTTAGCTTATTCTTAATGGCTGGGTATGCTAAAAAATTGGTCAAGCAAGTAGTTCATGCAAAGTTTTATAGTAGTAATCGTTCTGAGAAGAGAATCGTAAAAGTAATAGTGATTTGGAAGCAGAAAATTGACATATGCTGCATTTGCTTTTTTAATTCCCCATCTTTTGATCATCTCTCTCGATTGTAATTGCCGCAGCTTCAGTTGGGTTGTGCAGTTGCCTAGTAATTTGCAATAAACGTAGTGAGTGTTGATTGTTTTCTTTAAATTCCTATGAGATTGTTTGGGCATTGTTTTCTTAGCTGTCAACGATATAGGCATAGCTGCTCTAATTTCAATTAGTGAACGTTACAACGAATGTGTTCTTGCTTAGAGTGCAGTTCCACTTTACAACTTTTGCAGATGCAGGTAATACGTATTGTTGTCTGCCCTAGTCGATTAAACTATAGTTACCTTAAGTTACCGCACGATGAATTTCTCTTTTCTGAGAGTATTTGCAATGGTTGGGTCTTAGGTTGCTGATCAAGAGAGCAGAATATATTCGGGGTTATAAAGGAGTAAGTATAGTTTGCTGATATCCTAGCTTGAACGTGCGCACTTTTTAGTGCTGTAGAAAGATTGCGTTGTGAACTTTCAACTTTAGGCTGTAATAGGCCGGTTAACAAAAATACACGACTAAGATATACTGAAACACGGATGTGAGCCTGTGATTGTTTTTAATTCAACGAATTTGTTACATTACATCGTACTTGGCAGATTTGTTACAGAAGGCGTCGGCTGGCTCATATTGGTGTAAGAACGGAAATCGGATTCTGTTGGATGCTGTCATGATGACGGAAACAAAATGTGATATGCTTATGTGTTTGTCGTATATGGTTGATTAAAGGCAGTCTTGCCCATTGCTGGGATATAAGTTAAAGGTCTTACATATTCGAGAATATCAGAGTGGACATTGGTTTCAGCCTGAAGGGACCCATCTAATTGATTATGGTCGATTGGTGAAAGATGGTGAAATCAAAATTGCCGATCACAGCAAAGATGGCAGCAAGTTGAAGAATCGATATGTGTTTGTGTTCGATAAAGTCATGTTCGTTTGCAAAAGCCTCAAGGTACGTTCTCATGCTCAAGTTTCAGTATACTGACCTTTACTTTTAAAGTGAATGTAGTAGGGGAGATGCTTTTTGCAATACAGTGTACCTGTGTAAGCAAAAACGGGGAGTAGTTTTCATGGCTTATGGAGAAACCGGCTTGTGAATGGACAAGCATAAGGCGTTTACGCTTTGCCCTTAAGGTACTCATTACTTTTGAGGAAAGCCAACGAAAAGTAGTTTGTAAAAAAATTGACTGTTACGAAACTCATAATTGGTAAGCAGAAGCTGCAATGGCGGCGCGCAGAGGGCACTTTCACTAGGGAGCTATATGAAACTCTTCCTTGTGGTGCTGATACGTTGTGTGCCAAGCTGCAATCGACACTGTGCGGAGGAGAAGCAGTGTGATAGAATGGCCTTCTGAAGCATGGTACAATAGTTCTCCTGTTATGCGTTATAGAGTTGCTTGCAACGAATGATTGTCGTTGTACCGCGTCATAGATCATTTGAGTCTAAATTTGCATAATATTCCCGGAATAAATGTTTATGAGATCAGCGTGACGAAGACGGATCCTGAAGGGAGAGGCAATGAAAACGAGGTACTTCTACTGTCCTTGAAAAATTATGGTTATCTTTTCGCTACTCCTGTCCTCATAAATATAAATGGGAAAGAGATTTTTCACAATCAAATAGATTTTGTATCACTCTTTTCTTCTTTCTTTTTCGAAAAATAAGCGGACCATATTTTCTTTTCTTATTTTTCAGCCTTCTTTTATTTCGAAATTCCAATTGTCATCTATCCTCGCAAATTCGCCGCTAATTCACTCACGCCTAATTTTATATGCACCTTTCCAGCTTACCTTTCAGTCAAATGCTCTCAATAGGTAAACCGCTTACGTAACCTCGGTAATATGAAAGTGCCAATTACTGCTATATACTAGAAGCACCGACCGAATTCCACCGATTGAATCCATTCGTGGATTACTTCCTCACCTCTAAAGCCACAATGTCTAAACTGTCGGGCTAACTTCATCGCGTTTCCAACACAAGTTTTCCCGCATTTGACTTTGACGATGAAATTTCCTGTTGATTGCATCCTCGAGAACACTTGGGGGCGTATAGTAAACTGAAACTGTTATCGAGGATGAGATTGTATAAAGTTGAAACTGCAGAAATGCAGCAGCTTCGAACCTTTCAAAAGGGAATGACCAGCATGAAAGTTTTCTGCAATGTAAGGTCATCTCACATTGACTTTGCTGATGCAAGACTTTAAAGAGCAATGCGATATCAGTGGAATCAGCGGAATGGTGCTCGGAGATTGTTCTTGCATGAATAGGGTTATGCACTTGCACATTTATGCTCGTTGAAGATATTAAAAACGATATACGGCTACAAATAACATGTTGTCTGCACTCTCAATAAAGAGTAATGATCTGTACCAGCCAAAGAAGAGATCGTCAGTGTGCTCGACCGAGATAGCAGTTAGGTCTTATCATGACTGCACACAAGGCTGTTTAGCTCGTAAGTTTGTATATATCATCCCATAATGACCGCAGGCTAATGTAGTGCTTTGGTTGGCGAAACTGCTCATTGTGATATGGCTGCGCACAGCGATTGTCTCTCGATGTATAGGGTATCTGGTCGGTTTATCTTACTAATGTTGCCTTTTATATTTGTAGTTGAAGGCGTACCAGGATCATTTCTTCGATTATACAAGTAATCTCAATATGGTTAGGGTGAGCGCTGTTGTTGTGACCTGCTATGCCTTGCATGCGCTTTAATCCTTAGGCCGAAGCAGTTTTTGGCATTAGATGGGGAACGAGCCATGTCTGATGGCATCAGATACCGAAGGTGTCATATCGTCACTTTATTGCGTTATTATTGCAGAATAATCAGTACTCGTTCAAAAGTGCACATTTACTACGCGACTATCGAGTGGAGATCGATTTCGACAATGGCAACAAATTCGGTACTATAACACGGAAATTGACCACCAATGGCGGACATTATTTCTCGTTGGTGGAGGAGAGAGGCGATAGTGTGAACAATGTGATTGCAATGTGTTGCAAAACACTCACCCAGCGTGATTGCTGGGTGCAGACAATCGAACAAGCGCAGTGAGTCCTTTCTTATTTCATACTTTTATGTGAATATGCGCTGATCCATTGGTGGACTTCTACTTGGAAGCGGTCACTCAATTGCTGAACTTCATTTGGCTATCGAATGTTAAAATAATATGCGTTTTTAATCGACCGCAGACCCATCCATTTGATTTCTGATTCAGTTTTTTTCTAACGCCGACACGTGATGTGATTTTAAATGCAGATTCTCTCCTCCTTTTTGGTGGCGACATCGGTTATAAACCTTTCTTTCAGCTGGAGGAGCGGACTGAATATAGCGCTCTTCTTCCACTTTTTATTTGAAAGAGTAAAGGTTGTTGTGCTCTACTTAGCTTTTCTTATGTCACTCCCCTTAAAGTCTTACTTTTCAATTCATGCGGCGGTCGCTTCCTTCACTATTAAAGCCAACAAGTGATATACGTTCACTGTCACTAATAACTGCCGTGGTCGAACATATCAGCCAGTATCATTTTTATGGCGTGGGCAATCAGCTGACCATCGGTAACCAGTGAGCATGTTTGAAGGGATAACGACAGTCCAAAAGATGCGGCTGCTTCAAGTCACGTACTGCGTTATTATTCGTACGCTAAACCGACTTTGTGTTCGCACTGCCAAAAGCTGTTGGCGGGACTGTTTTTCCAAGGATATCAATGTTCGGGTAAATATTCAGCAGCTTTTTGCCCCACGACTTGATTTAGAACCATTAAACTTGAAGTTGTTCATATTTGGATATGATGTAAGTCTCCCTATCTCTTTCGCTCAGCGGAAATAGCCACTTTCCTTTTCGCTATCCCATTTCTCGTTGTTACTTTCACTGCCCTATATTTCGATTACCTCATTCAAAACAAAATAAATTCTCTCTTCATTGTTTCTTTTCCATTTCGAGTTATTTCGAGTTATCAATTCGAGCTTGTGCTCATCTTTCCCTTTTGCAGTATGCAAAAAGAATTTGCACCGTGCGTGTATATCGATGAACAAATGCAACGGAAATGCGCTGCCACAGACACATAACACAATGCCTCATCGCCGGAAACATTTTTCTTCATGTGAGTACTTTCTTTCTTATGTTATGTTTATCGGTGATGAATGTTGTGCTAGAATAGAAGTGAATGTTGAATGTAGCATTTGCTTAGCGGCAGTGTTGGACTGGGAACGAATGGACGAAGGGATTTCTTAGAAACGAATGTTTACGAGCGTTGCTAACACGGGTTTATTGCCTTGTGCACATGATACACCTTGTTTAGAATATAGGCCTCTTCGCTCTTTTTTTGGCAAATGCCTACGGCAGTGCAGTTGAATGCGGCTGATGACTTTTTTAAAGAGAGTTGACAGTGAGTATATATGATATGACGAGGATCTTGATCATCGAATTGCCACAGCAAAATTCATTACTAATTTCTGAATATGCAGATGATATTTGAAAGTTTGTGGTTGTTGTAAAAATGAAGGAAGAGTTTAACTTTGAAGTTGATTGAAAATTTAGGTATTGACAAGAATGAGGACGGGTTTCGCACCCCTTAATGCTTGTGATTTTTCTTCCTTCTTTGAGTGTTTATTGGAAAAATGGAAAATTGAAGTAGGCTAGGATCGTTTGGCTTTCTGAAATTTATGCTCCATCGAAAGGAGAAGATAATGTTGAGAACAGCGAATAGCCGAAGTGGGCTGTGTTTCAGAGAGCCCAACCACATCGTCCATCTCAAGCGTCTCTAGCCCGAAAAAAGTCAGAAATTTTCTTTTGCTTCTTCTTTTCATTTAAAAAATGCACAGCGGACATTATTTGATATCGGTTGTTATTATACCTGTTGTTCGTTAGCGGTCCTTCACGTTTATAAAAATCATCCATAGAGCGTGTAGTCTTGCTAGGAGCAGATTAGTACTCTCAGTTAAGGTCTCCGTATTTGAACGACGAAAGACGAATAGAAGTCGATCTTTCATCCTCTTTGCATAATATGAGCCACTGGTCAGTGAAAGTGTTCGGTAGAGTGGTGTTGTTGTGGGCTTCTTTAATGAGGCATTCTTGCATGCAGTTCGTCCAAACGAGTGTGTGCGTGCTGTGCAGTCGTTTCGTTCGACCGATCCTCGTTATTTGTCGTTTGAGAAGAACGATCTCATCGAACTCACTCAGGTCAATGCCGACGGAACACTTTTGGTACAATTTCTTTGTCTTGCAATTTTTTCTGTGAATGACCTAGAAGCAAGCTGTCAATAACTGCGACTGGCAGCCTGTGTTGATGTAAATATTTGTCTGCACCTCGAGCTGCAGATTTTCGTTCATCAAACTGTGACGGAAATCACCTGTCATCTATTTTGTGTTCCATTGATTTTTTTAATAATCTCGGATTTTATTTGCCGTGCTCTATTAATTGAAGTGATACAGATTGCTATCCGCTGCAATAAAATGCCATCACACACTCCTATATAAATTGCATTCCTTTTTTATAAATAATAACGGGACTGATAACCATACTTATTGCTGATGCGATGAGCATATTTGGTGTTTTCCCACACAGACAAACGCTCAGTTTGCTTGGTATCTGAGATGAATACTTAGCGCATGAGGCATTCTGCTGCTTATATGACTGCATCGGCGTTAGTTTGGCAGGAGTAGGAACCATTTGCAGTCGCCGATCACCGGCTAGTCTGTTTCTCAAGCCTGCTTTTGCATTTACCTTTAGCTTTCTTCCTTCCGTTTTGCCTACTCTCCCCTCACCCTTCCTCCATTACTTTATTTTTCGCCCTTATCCATCAACACCGGATTGACTCATGCGCATTTACTTTTAAATTTATGCACATTTGTATGTACACTTGTGTAGCACTTCACACGCCGTTGTTGCTCTGCATTTCCCTCTGTCTTGCCAGCATATTTTCACCCCCTCTCACTTGTTCTCTGTTTTTCCTCATCGATTTCCAGCTTATTTTCGACATTTTCCTCGCGTTCATTTCCCCATTCGTTCCTCTTAGGTTCCTACGCAGTTCGCATATCTGTACTCTGCAAATCCGTTAACACGGTCACAAGTGTTGTTGGTGCAGCCCTTGAAACATTCTTGTGTGATGCTGGGGAATTTTGGTCTGAAGAGGGAGGGGTTGAAGGGGCTGCCGTTGGGAAACGACTTGAGCTCGAACACCGAAGAAAAATGGGGGGAGTTGAGGGGAATTTTTCGGGTGGGGGAAGGGAGGAGAGAGTATGAAGCACTCCGCGCCACATCACGTTGTGCTCATTGTGTATATAGACAGTCCAGCTTGATTGATTTCGCGAATGACAATGTTGCAGAATCAGAGATACGGATACGCACACAGAGGGCGCACATATTATTCTTTGGCTTTTTAGTGCCAAGTGTAACTTTTAAACCTTAAAGGGTAACAGATGAGATGGTTCGATTCACTTCCTTCCGTCTGCAATTAGAAAATTTCCGTTATGTTTTTCAAATACAAGAAAACGTGACGATAACATTCCACTATTATTCTTTGATAAATTTAAGCGATTTTCTCACCTTACAGCATCTTCGCAGAGAGCTCTCATAAGGATGTTTCCTCAGAATATTTTAATTATTAGCCTTCTAATTTTTCGTTTATAACGTCAAGAAAGAATCCCATTATGAAGTGGGAAGCATATTTTGTAATTATTGTGCCTCTGTGGCGTTACTTTTAATAAATTATGAAAAATTGAGGCATCCATAACCGTTTAATTTTTATTGTCGCAGTCTGTAATTCAGAATTGCAGTCTCTTGGCTTATAAAGTAATGGATTTTGCAATATTGATTTCTATCCATCTAAAAGAGAGGACCCTCCGGATTTCATTCATTGAAACGTGGTATTCAGTCACTCTTAAGACTTTTTATATTATATCAACAGATTACTTGTGTTGTTTTTATTCGATCCTCTCGACTAGGTAACATCTGCATCCCCTTGGGCAACGCATTTCATTGCTATTGAACTATCATCGTTTACTTCTTCTGTATGAGGCGGAAGGGCGTAGAAGCATGCATCTTGATTTTCAAAGAAGACAGTTGTGAACTTCGCCAGTTTTTATTATTGTTCAAAGCAGATTCGTATTGTGAGCGCATATGTCTGATTTGGATTTTGCAGGGTCGAATAGCTGCATTTCCCGAACGAAGTGGGCTGATACAGGCGGAATTTGTTCGCAAATACCGAGTGAGCCATTTCTGTTCAGTGCACAATGCTGTTACATGAATCGTTTTGCTCAGCTGTGTCGTTTTTTTCTATTGGCATAACCAGCGGTGGAACGTGTGTTTTTAACATTGAATTCTGAATTACTCCAGTCTCAGTGATGCCTTTTAAGCGCTCTTCTTTAAAATATTCTGGAGTTAAGGAATGTCGTTGAAAGGGGATTAGGACGCAAAACTGACTTATCGTCATTTCTCATCGTTTTTAGGAAAAGGTTATTTTTAGCTTTCGACAACTTCGTTGCATAATAGTTTCAACGCTGGAACCGCTGGCTCGGTACTGAATGGAAGTGGTGGTCCATTAACTCCGTTGGAGAGGCC
Organism: Ascaris suum; assembly: GCA_013433145.1. Taxonomy (NCBI): domain Eukaryota; kingdom Metazoa; phylum Nematoda; class Chromadorea; order Rhabditida; family Ascarididae; genus Ascaris; species Ascaris suum. The sequence continues at coordinate 5,739,444 of CM024175.1, forward strand.
AGACTCACTTGGATCCCCTCTTCTCCCAAAACCTGCTTCTGTTTCACAACAACGAGCTTCCACCCTTTCGCAGGAGACCATGTAAGTCTTTTTTTGTTTTTCAACAGCTCATGCACCTCAAGAATTCCTCTCTGACGTCAGTACTTGTCTGCTCTTTTTGAGTGAATCTTTCCCCAGGAAGAGATGAGCTTCGACAGGTTGATTAATCTGAATATTGTGCATTTCTGTTTATCCATTGCGCCCTCAAATCATCAATTTTATTTCCGCTGTTGATGTGCAGTTGTGTAGTCGAAGGTTGAAGCCAACTTTGCAAGCAGCATTTGTGTTCACACGAGTGGCTCACCTAACATTTGCGTTTTCATTTTTTTCTGCGGAGTTTTTTCACTGATGTTCTTTTTTAATTCTCTCTGTGTGTGGTGCTGCGTCCGATGTTTCTCTGTATGTGAGAGAGGTGCATTAGTGGTGTCCGAGCTCGCTTATATCTTGTGTGTTGTGCGGTATTCTGCTCGCGTTTCATGTTGAATGTGTGTCCATTTCCTCACTAATCAAAGCAATACTTAATAGTGTTTTTGCCACGTTTCATCGAAATATTCTTTATGAGGACGCTACTGACGCATATATTAGTTTATCTTTCTCTCTATGTGTTGTTTTAATTAATGAATCAGAGGGCAATTGCAGTGAACTTCTATGAACGTGGTTTGTGTGCTATTGTAAGGTATTGTGAGATTTGCGCAAGGTGCAACTCTTTATTGGTGATGTGTAGTAATTGCATAGCGACATTGAAAAGTGGGAGAGAGAAGGGTTCGAGACCCTCAAGGTGTGCTACTTTCCAGATAGCATTTTGAGGAGGGCCAAGATCATAGTTAATCCGAATGAAAACTTCGATGCCGTCAGGCATTATTTTTAGGAAGGAAGGCGAGGGGATGTTTATATCTAGCAATTTCAGAACAGACAAGTTCCCTTGTTTCTGATGTTGTTTGCGCTCATAATTTTTGCAGCCGAAGAGTCACATTGAAAACCGGTCTCTTAAGCATTTTTTGTTTTGCATTAATACTTGCACAACTTAGATCGAATTGCAAAATGTGTGCATTATGTGTCCGCATCGGCTTCCTTACTTAGTTTGCCAGTATCGTTTTCTATATCTCTCCTCATATTCCGTTTTATTCTTTTGTTGTCCTTCCCCTTTGTTACCCTTTACCTTGGGAGGATTTAAACCTTCTTTTATCACTGTGGCTAGACTGGAACTTCTTATAGCATCGTTTTGATGATCGAAAAGGGTCTCAGTTAATTGCTAGCCGTATCGATGACGTTCGTCGTGAACAATAGCGAACGTTTTTGTCTGCCGATGGGGCAGTAGCAGTTTCAATTACACTCTGCATTCGAATTGCACCTTTTTCATTAGTGGTAGTTAAATGCGTCATTGTAATACTTGAGCTCTTTAAACAAAGCAGTTATCACATTTTAACGGAAATCACTTCAGCAGCTGGACTGATGCGGACCATCTGCTTGATGAGAAAGAGGATAGGTAGAGAGAGAGAAAGAAAGAGAGAGTAAAAGTAACAGCGTGCCTACGGTTGCATAGGGCGGAAAGGGGGGGGGGGCTTGTTTTGTTCACGAGGAAGTTCGCGCTGAGGGGTCCTTCCGGAGAGGAGTGGGCGTATTATTGAGAGTGACATACACATAATGGTTTCAGCCTAGCAGTTTATGAGCTAACGAGGTAATTTGTTGGTTGATGGTCTGATGGCTTCTGTTAGTGCAAAAATTGAAGCCTTTCAAAGGAGTTCGCCGAACACGGTGGACGAACTTTCGTCAGTGACGCAATTTGCTTCGGCATTGCTGTTGAGGGACCCTCACAAATGTTCACATGATCGATCTATCGATTTTCATTTCCGCTTTTTTATACCGAATAATCGATCTCGGTTGATGGCTAGCATCATCGGTGGCAAGACGAAACCGTTTTGGACACTTTTATTGCCGCACCTTAGGGTCGATCTTTATCAGTGGTGAATGTGGTTCGTTACTGCGCATATGCCTTATAGTTTTGTCATAACCTTGTACTAGAAAATAGGGAGAGACAGGGGTGGGGGCAGGAAGGGAGGGGAATTTTCAGAACCACATCACTGCTTCTCTCACGTAGCTTAATGCATAGAACTACAGATGATTTTATGTGTATTGGGTTATTCTCTCTCTTTCTCTCTCAGTCTGGTTATGGCTTTTGCAACTGCGAAAGATCCATGTCGAAAGTTTCAACGGTTTCGAGGTTATTGTAACAACAAACATCATAAAAACTTAAGTCTTATGACGAATTCTTGGATGGTTGCTGAGGTGTTTTTTTCATAGGGGGAATGGATATTTTATGCTGTTTGGACATTCGGAAACTGACGATAAAATGCCTTTCCATTTTTTTACCTCTTTTGTCGGTCTTTTTTTGTCTTTCATAGCACTTTGTTTTATCTCTTCTATTAGCTTAAGTTTTTTTGTCTCAGTAATGTGCGTCTTTGCTCGCAAAAGCGGTTCGATACGTTTACTGTTGCTCTAAAATTTCGGCCTTGAATTCAATTTTGATGGTCTCGTTCACTCTTTTGGTGTTTTTCCCCTTCTTTTTTTTAAATTCATTGTTTTATTCTTAGCATGCTGTCTAATACAGTGAAAGTATTTGAAATTATAGCTGGCAGTCACAAGTTCGAATCCCATCTCTGGCGATTGTTTTGTTACTTTGCATTCTTGTTCTTTGTTATCGTCAGCGGGACGTTCGTTTTTGCAAACGTGCTGTCGTGTTGTTACTTTCGCCTTTATCGAGCTTTATAAGCTCATAAATTTGCAATGCATTTCTCTTGGAATTTAGCACTCTTCGTAGTTCATATGTCAGATATCAGGCTAGTAATATTTGAGTTTCTCAGACTTGAGTTGTGCGATCGGGAATCGATCAGTTCGTTCACATCAGACGTTCACTTTTAAATGCTTGGAAAAGAGTCAGTTCAGTTGTTATTTTGTTATTACTTTTTCGTTTAATTTACTGTTACAGATTTCTGAATATTATTTCGTAGCAAAAATTGAAACCGAAGTTCGTCAATAAAGACGAAAATTTTAGAAAGTACCATTATCATTTTAGCATGAATTAGAACGATGTGTTGTAATGCGTGTGTATGTTTGTCTATTCGGTATTTTCAAACAGCGAGCCATGGAAACAATCGTTGTGTATTATCCACCACTACGTGGTGCTTCCTTTCACTCGCCAATTTGGTTACCATTTGCCTGTCCTGACAATTAAAACTTTTTGATGTTATGGTCGCTAGACTTCGCTGCAAATCGCTTATTTGTTTGCCGCTATTATTGCATATCCTTTTTTTCGAATCGTTATTTATGGATATTTGAATTAGCTTTTTGTTTTCAGCACTAAAATATTAGTGGCTGATAACTTGTTGCTCTTTTTATTTTTGTTGATGATCTTTGAGATTTCTTATCGAAGAGACTTTTCCTTAGGGCAAGAAGTATATGAGCGATAGCTGTGCCTCTTCATGCTTTTTTTTATTGCTAAGTGGGGAGTTCATTTTTATATTTGCAGTCGTGATGCATGCATAACTGCTTTCTGCCTTTCTGTGATGCGCCCACTTGTTCCGATTCTTTTATGCGTGAAATGCATGTCTCACCTTTGATTACTCTTCCATCCTTTTTCTTTTTTTGTCCATCAATTTTATCAGCATATCCGTCTATATGAGAGAAGTTTCAAATTCTGCATTAAGTTCCGTTCAATTCTTTGTTGCTGCAATAGATATTTTCGTATCACTTTGTTACTGCTATTCTTTATTAGTGCATAACAGTAAAGCAGTAAGCACATTGCTATCGTTTTCCTTCAAAACCACAAATGAGTGGTCAGCAATCGCGATTACGAAATCTCTAGGGACCCAAATTTGCCTAGGTTGACTATATTTTCTGCAAGTTCTGAGCACAGAAATTAAAAAAATATTTAGGAATTTTCATTTGCAGATTTTAGTGTAACTGCGATCGGACACAAGACAAGGGCGAACTTTTTGTTAACGATTTATACAGTCTGTAAGTTTAATGCCTCACCTGTAAATTAATTGGCGTTAGATTTTTTTTTTGAAGATTCATGCAGCAGGTTGCTTGTGGGTACGGTTATCGCACAAGAAACGCATATCCTATAGATTTTCGGCACTCCTTTTCCACTGCTTTAGTGGGCGATGTTTAAGATATTTGGCACATATAAGCATTCTACTAAGCTGTTCTCAGGTCCTTCTAGTTCAACGATTGTGACCGTATTTGGGTATTTGTTGTAGGATGACGACGCGAACACCGCCTGGTCAAGATTACATAAATACTGATATAATGGGACAGGAATGGTATCAAGGTTCACTGGAGAGGCGGGAGGCAGAGAATCGATTGCGCGGCACCCCCGATGGTACATTCCTTGTGCGATTTAGCAACACTCAGCAGAAATATGTCGTCAGCATAAGGTAAGAATGATTTCACAGGTCGTTTCGTTCTCTTCTCTTTTTTAAATCTTGGTGTCGTGCGGACTACACTCAACGTGCTCATTGGCGATTGCCTCGAAGTATAACGTCCGCGAATATTCGTTGGAATAAAAGTGGGATCTGTCTTTTAGACGAGTTTACCATAATTAGATGATACGGTGTATTATAAGGTTGCAAATTGCATTTATTCGAAGGTATAGATGTGGATATAATAATTAACGCGTGTGACGTGTCATTGGCAGCGGCTGTCAGTTGGACAGTCGCACAGTATAGGAAAATGCTGAATTATAACGCTGTGCGGGACGGTAGTGGGGAAGAAGTTCTGCATAAATGTTTCATTATTGTAGAGGTTTGTGTATTGACCCACTCTGTGGCTATGTAGCGTGGCACAAATTTTATTCTCACTGCTATTTGTGACGATGGCGTTTGGTATAAAATATTTTAGTTGGCTCTTGCACCGAAACAGATCAGTAATTCCGAATAGTGTCAAAATTCATCGAAATCCGCGTCGAACAATTTTGCATTGTCAGCGGTGAAATGATGTGCGTAGTTGCTTTCATATTCAGAATTTCCTTCGGTGCAAAGTTGATTTCTTTTTTGTCCATTCTTTTATCAAGTGAATCATCACGATTGTTCGCCTCTTTGAAGTGGGCAAGCGAAATATCTGGCTGTTTTCTTTTTTTATTTACTTTGTGCACATATATTAAGCGATCCTCGCGATGCAATAGCACTCACCACCCACACATCCATCCATGTGCAACCTGTTTAACGTGCATGCTAATCTCTCTAGCACACTTTGAAGCGAATAGGCGGCTAAAGGAAACAAGAGTAATCACATCTGAGAGAACTCGTTCATTTTGCAGTCACATCTGTTATCGATCTTTTGCTATTTTTTCCTGCTTCCGATAGTTAACTCTTATAGCCTTGTAAAAGTCATGCATATTATGTGTAGGCTTTTTCCAACCTATTGGCCATTTACTTTAGCTTAGGATGTAAGTGGTGAAGTTCACCATATCGTCATTCGTAGAACCTATCCATCACCTTCTCAACTCAGCATTTTTACCTCAGCCTGTAGCTGAGTTTCGCTCTTAAGAGGACTTTTTTGCAAAACAGCAACTGTCGGAAGATCAATAGTTGGATCCTTAAAATGTTTTGCTCACCACCTCGAGTAGACCTGTCCTGCGAGCGAACATTTAATTAATACCCAACACTCTGCCCATTTATCTAAAGTTGGAGAGCAAACCGTCATATAAATAATCGGAAATGCGGCTTGGGTCGCTCGTAACTCGTTGCGTCAGATAACTTTAACATATATGATCAATTCTGTAATAGCGGCGTTTACTTTTGGTCCACTGCGTAAACGTAAAGAGGAGACTTTTGTACATTGTGAAGCGTTTGAGATGATCGTCGCAACATTTTAGTCGGTATCTCAAACGGGCTTAGACTGTATGTGTGTCCTGAGACAGTGTAACCGTTTATTACTACATCAAGTAGTAAAGCAAACATTCGGGTTTCTTTATCAACTGCAGGCAGATGATCCCTTTCTTCAAATATTTTCTCTTCGATCCAAATGCTTTTATTTCCTTTGGGTAAAGTCGTACTGCTTCCTCTTAATCTTGATTTCCCGCATAAGCTAAATGACAAAGCTTATCATGAGGCCTTTGTTGATGAGGAATGGGTTCCTTAAAGATATCACTTTTGGAACGTTGCGCCAAGTTCCAGTCCTAGAATTTGGAACATTACCAAAACTTCATAACCACAAATTTTTGCCGAATGCGGTTGTTGCCTTGAACCCCGAATAGGAGATGAATTTGAAATTGGTGTCGCTGATGAGATCAGAGGGCATTACTTTTTTGAAACTCTGCCAAAATTTTTGCATTATAGCAATGTTTGTGGGGATGGAGCGTTGTTAGGGAATCTCGTTCACGTGACGAGGAGGCATTGCAGTTTTGCGATTTCTCAGAATTTCGTTACTTCCTCTGCAACGTTGTTAGTACTCTTCAGACCTGGCCTTCTCAAGTGATGGCGCCGTGGTTTATAGAGCTGGGGTGGACAATATTTGTCTAGTGTCAGTGAAATTTGCTATGCTCGTACCTCACTTCTTAATGCTGCGATGATCATGAAACCATCACAGTAACCATAGAGAAGCTTCCATTGGGTTTCTAGTGTGACCGTGATTTGTGATGGGAAGGTGGCTGTCAACAGTGTCTGACTTTTCGCAACTGTGCGTTTTCTTTTGTTTGGTAAGAAAGCCCTTTCGATGCTGACATTCACTATTGATATTACTTGCAGGAAAACTGGCATGTCGTACGAGTAGAGTAAGTAATAAGCAAAGAGGTGCTTAAAATAGGAATGGGGGTGGTAGATTTTAATGGGGAGGTCCGGAGACGCGATTCTGTTGCAACATAGAGGGGGAGGGGCAGTATTATGAGGCACTTTCTCCCTTATTGACCGCCATAAGAAGGTGTTTAGGTCTCAGTATCTGTTCCAAAAGTTTTTTGTGTAAAGAAGATTATTTGCACGATTATGGGGATGCAGCATGTGGATGCTGGAGCATTTAGGAGAGAGTTATGCGTCATTCGTATGACGCATATCGATAGCAGCGATGATTCATTAGCGCGTGGATACTGCAAAGAAAGAGGGATATTTGATTCATCTAGCCTGTATTTAAATTCATTCGTAATCTAATACCATATATTCCCGAATTCTTACAATGTGGGTTTGCATTTCAGCTTCTGTGGAGATGTGAAGCACACAAAAGTGGAGCAGTCAATCGACAATAAAGTCTATTTAGACGAGAGCACGATGTTCAGCAGTGTTGTTGTAAGTACTTTTTTTGCACTGCTCATATTTGTTTTCCTCAAATTTATATTCTTTTTTTCCATATAATTCAGCTTATTTTTTGCTTCGTTCAAACTCATTATTCTTTTTGTGATATTGGGGGTTTTGAGTGGAGATGAGTATCAGTGCAAAGAAGTTTGGCACGATGTCAAACTTTTTTGGTTCATCAGCACGAGTTCAATACTCTCCTACCTGTAACCGACCGTGTATGTGGCGAAGTTCGCATCTGCAATGAACCGCCGAGTTCTCTGCCCTATATTTGTTATCAGGAATTCGTTCATTTCACCAGTTAACCGTTAACATCTATTTAAGTTACGAATAGTAATTTTGCATTCATATTTGACAAGGTTCGTTTAAGCATCCTTCCAATTATTATTTTATCAAACGTTTCTATAGTTCGGCCGGTTAGCCATCAGGAGTTTTCAAAAAACACGAGCTTTGCCTCGTATGATGCGTTTTACATTTTGCCGACACTAATTGCTGGTTGATATTTTCTTGTATGCATGAACTATTGAATTTTTCATACGGACGAATGTAATATGGTGATTTCGCTGTTTGCAGGAGCTGATAAACTATTATCGTGAGCACAACCTTCGAGAGTCATTCGAGACTCTAAACACCACCCTTCGACAGCCGTATGTCGTTAACCGCCCCTATGTGGCAATCCACAACTTTGAGGCGACCGACCCGAATTTCCTGGAGTTGGTCGTCGGTCAGAAGGTCTACGTTATTAGCAGGACAGGCGAAGAACGAGGCTGGTGGAAGGGCAGGACTGGCAATAGGGTTGGCAGTTTCATTTTTTCTTTTTGATTTTCGTATTAACAATATTTGAGTGGCGCATAATTACTAGTGATGTGTGTGTGTGTGTGTGTTGTATCGTCTGCGTACATAATTCCATGCCTTTGTTTCGCGATGTTCAGATATTTTTAGCACATTTTTAGAGGATGTGACGTTTTTCTGCTCTTCTCCTTGTATTTTCAGGGCAAACTTACTTTGCAAAAGCCAACTTCCTATTGTAACGCGAAAGGATTCTTTTTCGCAGCTTTCTGCAAACGACGCAGCAAACCAAGTCGCTGATGTGATATGTCGGTTTTCAGTCCAGAATACTCGAGTCAATGACCTGTAGTAATCCCTTTTTTGGAAGAACTTTTATTTTGAACTATTTTGCTGAATATATCAACTTATATTAAATAGTGAATGATTTTTAAGTGAATATTTTGATGAGCAACTTATAAGTTGCAAGAATATGTTAACTTGGTTGCTTTCAGACTGGATATTTCCCACTTTCGTACGTAACGCCTTTGATTGATCAGACGGCCTACTGAGTCGGCAGTCGATAGGAAACGAGTGTCGCTCAGCCACTTCGAATACGTTCCAGTCGTTATTTTGCTTTCAATGGGTCTCTGAATGTGTTATGTTGATCACTGTTGCTGCATAATGACAGTGAGTCGTCACGATGGGATGAGGCGGAATGCTTGTCGAAGTTCGCTTTACTCTTATAGGATTCTTTTTATTGCAAAGCTGATTTATAGCTGTATACTTGGCGAGGCGTTCTGTTTGTTACACAAACATTTCAGTTTTAATTTTCAGCAGTTTATAGTTGGAGTGTTATTTTGAGAAATATTCGTCACCGATGCAAAAGTTTTCAACTTTCGAAACTGAATGAACGAATTTTTATTCGTTTATTACTGCTGAATTTGCAAAAATAGAGATATTTATTGAATTCGATTCGTTTATTTTTATCGTCATTTAGGAATCGACGACATTTGTTGCAATTTTAGGATCCCAAGAACATCGTTCCGCAAATAGAGACGGTGTTGGTGAGGTTTCGATTAATTTCTCTGCCCTATCGCCCAAATTTCCTCGAAAATGAGCCACTTACAGGATTATATATCCAACTTTAATTCTCTACTCGAATGTGCCAATGAGAAGAGGAATAAAAAATTTGCCACTTTGAAAGGCCTCAGCTTCGTGAAATTTTGCATCTCCACAATTTTTGTCGCACTTTCGAGTTTTCTCTGATTTTTTCGTTGGTTCGTTTTTAATTGTGTTAATTTATGGCGAATGCGATCTGTAGATTGCTTCATTTGATGATTCTTTTTTCTTTAGTGCTGAATGCTTCGGTCAGATTTTAATGAATGTGCCTCTCATCGTTCGAGACGTGTGCAAATGCTCTTGCTATTTCTCTTGCTTTCAATGTCTTCGTTAAAAGCCTCGCTCTCCCGTTTGCCTTTCTTTTTTCTTTTCATCTTGGAAGTTCTCATTTCCGTGCATTATCTCATTCGTTCTTCCTCTTCTGCTCTTTGATGTCCTTTTCGCTGCAAATTTCAAAGCACTATTTCTTGGTCATTCATTTCTAACATCAGTTGTTGTGTGCCCTTCAATAGGGATGGTCGAGGTTGTGAGTTCTGTTTTTATTGAGGGAGGTGTACATATAATGCATCCTAACCTTATTTTAATATTAAATTTGAAGAAGAGATGACCATTATAAAAGAAAAGAAGATTTTACATTGAAAGAAAGATACATCATTGATGTGATGGCAAATTATTAAGCAGTAAAGCGAATAGTCATGTTACACTTTACGTCTACTCCAGGATATAGTTGATCTCCACTATTTTATGATGGATCATCAACTCTGGGCAGGAGAGTGGGAGATTGCCTGTTATCCGCCACCTGAGGGCAACGTATTTCATGGGAATGGAAGCAAATTCACGCCTACGGTGGAGGTGGTTTGCTTTGATAAAGAAGAATAAAGCAGCTGAAAGTTGTTGTTTATTTATTTCTGATGGCGTATTCAAAGTGAAGTTTACCTCTTCCCACAACTCAAATTACTGCATTTTCTGCCGACGTCTTTTTCGCTAACCTGCGACGAAACAACAAATGAGAATTGTTGAATGAACGTCTTCCCGATTATTCTGACTTCTGTAATCATCAGGTCAGCTCCTAATTTCAAGCGGTTTCTGTGCCAGTCAGTGCCGTGAAATGTATATGTTCAAAATTGCATGGAATCTAGCCAATTTTTCATCAAACTTGATCGTTGTTATTGTGGTTTCACTCAAAAAAGTTTCCCTTTAGCGCAGAAGCGGCGTATTTTGCAGTTGTCTGCGGAAAATTTCGGTCAGTTTGAATGATGAGAATCGGTACAGTTCATTTTGAAAGCGCTTTCGGTTAAGTCCTATTGCAAGCGCTGTTTGAGTAGAAAACTGGCGCACCACGCATTTAGGAAGTGGGGAAGGTGTTTATTGCTACTGTGTGAAAAATCTACAGCAGACTAATCCCAAAATTTCAACCGGAGCCAAATTTGGTTACTCGAAGTCAAGATCTGAGGAATTTGTTTCTTGTTCCGCGCTTTTTTTTCCGACTGGGTCTTCGCGTGCGGGCTGAAAGAATGCGTTGAGAGGTGCGGACGGCTGTGTTCCCGTAAAAAAGGGTGGATGTGATCTACCACTGTAATTTTATAGATGTATTTCGAAGAGGGAGAGGAGTGGTCATGGTATTACGGTATGGAGCACATCTTGTCGCTGGCTTTCTGTTTCTCGGCTACAAACGCATCTGCATTCCACTAAGAGACGGATACTTTGCATTTCTTTACAAAGTCCACAAAAGTATTGTGTTCGTTGTCGGGATAGAGTGCCTAAAGCTTTTAGGTGACCACTTCAGCAACGAATTGTCCCCCACGTCCTGTCTTCTTTGCAAGCGGGGTGTCTGCGCATACTGTATAGTCGTTTTAGGAGTGAAGCTTTATTTCTTTCGATTTTACGAGAGTCCTCAGTACTAAATGCGTAGAAGGCTCTATATGAGGAAGGGCACCTCCGTTTAAATTTATGTTACGATATAATTTTCCTGCAGATGTCAAATTTGAGGATTTCGATATATCGTTCTTGGCTTCCACTGAGATATACTATTTTATGCGGATGTTCACAAATTCGCTTGCAGTAAGAAGGAGGCGTTTTGTCGGAGTATCACCCCGTCAAAATTCGCACATTTTGTTTTATTACTAAATGCGCATTGGGAATTCTCGGTGCTTTATCTCTTCTTTTGCCTCCAAATGAGCGTTGTACATAACATTCGATCGGCAATGCGATTGCCATCTCTTCGTCATCAAAAGGATTCTCACTGATTAATTAATGCCAATAGAAATATATGTTATTTGTATTATGCGATTACTGTCGTTTATATTTGAGATTTTCTTAATGGATAAATAGATGGTCATTCTTCGAGAGGTTTCTTGCTTCAGAATGGTTTCCGTCGTCCAGTTGCTACGTACTGCCACTTGAATGGATTAGCGTTTAGGAGATTATAATGAGATGCGTTTTTTGTTTATGTGAGAATTGGTTCTTATTGTTGGTTGTGATCAACGAAACAGTGGAAAGTCAAGCGATCGACAGGAAGCGGATAGCGGTTGGTCTGTACTTGAAGAGTGAAATTGGACCCCAATGTGATAATCTGGTCTCGTATAAAGTACAAAACTTTGGCAGATTGTGAAATACGTTTGTGCTCACTGTTGAAACCTAAATGGATGCCGTAAGTACAGTGCGCAAGAGAAATGCAAAGGAATTGAAAGAACTGAGCGAGATGGATATCGCTTTTGTTGTGTCCTTGCCGTACCATTGTGCTGCGTTTGTAGTAAGAAGTACTGGTTTTTGTGTTTTGCTTGTCGGGTATATGTGATCAATCGTTGCGGAGTTCGCAAAACAAGCTCGCCGAATCGTTGGTGCTTATCTGTTGCTGATAACCGTCTGATGAGATGCAGGCCAATCGAATCCGTAACTAGTGATTAGAGGAATGCCATAAAACTAGTGTAAAGGAAGCTTGGATAACCACCCAATTTCTAAGTGCAAGTCAATAGTGGTATTCTAAGGCGAAGAACAGCATTACGGCAACTTGTTCTCGGTATCAAGTTCAACGTGTATTGCGCCTCATCACTCTATTAAATGCTTTGAATTAGAGTGATTTCACCCCCGGCACGTGTGTAGCGAAAAATCGCGTTCTATAAAACAACCTTTGACAGGGGAATTATTCGGAATGACCTCTCGCAGAGCACGCATGACCAACTTTATAACTCCATTCCATTGAGACCAGCAAGTTTCGAGGAGAGGCAAATGTTTTAGCATACTTCATTGCGTTAACTTACTTTTATGGAACGCATCTGAAGGGTTGGATTTTTCCTGAATTGTTGTATGATGCGTCAAAATAGATGCAATCCTTTATGATATCAACTGCCGTGCTGCAATTATGTCGAATTCGGTACTTCTGTAGGAATGAGCTTCATTTAACTGAGTATTTGTGTATGCACACTATCTCTATTTCCAAATCAGAGTTATTGAGGCTAAATAAAAAATGATGGATATGGTCCAAGCCATTAAAATGCACTGCAAGTTACTTCCTTTGTGCAGCCTTCTTTTCACTTCAGATTCCCCGAGATTTTTCGGCTTGAACCGTCGCTGTGCTGTTAATGGAAACCAAGCTTTTGAGTGTTAACAGGCGGATATTAACTGATTGATTACGTTTTTACTGAACAGAGGGATTGAAGAGAAAGAAGAGAATGTAAAACTCATATATTTAATTGATTAGTACGCTTACAGCCAGCAATTAAAACTGCACCATCGAAGGTTAAAAGACCATCGTACCGTTCACTAATGTAACAGGGTAGATTAACTTCCAAACTTTCGCATTTTGTGCATATAAAAGGAGTGAATTCAGTTGAGTGAAAGGTTTTTTGAATTCTTGAGATGCTTCTATGAAGGGTAAAAACAGTAGTGGTGAACAGTTGCGGTGTTGTGATGTTTGATGACCTATGAAGCGATGATTGAAAACGACTGACGCATTATGGGTCATTGATGTTGTTTCCCGCAGAATGAATCTCTCATTTCTGTAGGCGTTCAGGTCACTCTATTGTATTCTTCCTTAGGCGTCATGTTGAAATTGCATTAGTTTTTGAAGAATTGGTTGGATTATATTTTCATTTAAAGGTGATTTAACGAATACTGCTTGAAGATTGCTTTGTTTGGTAACTGTTGCTTTAATAAAACATTCTGCGATGTTAACAGAAATCAGACGTTGATATTCGGATCGACTCCATTTTCACTCTCTCTTAACCTGAATTGTCTGTTTTTTGGTGGTCACATGCAATTGGTGATGTTCTCACTCGTTGCTTCGGAATTTCATTGAACTCTTCTAAAAGAATGCTTTCCTTTGCAGCTGCTTAGGCAAATTATTTTTCCTTTGCACTTGCATGAACAAATAGTTTCATCTGTTTTGCATATAGTGTGTTTCTGTCATACGCTGTATGCCTTCACAAGGAGATACCTCCCAGCGGTAGTGTACTCGAGCTTGTTGAATGTTTATTTGCCACGTTTGATCGTTTGTATTCGTCTTTTGTCGGGATTTTTTTGTTCGCCGTTTCTGAGTGTTCCGCGACATTGGTGTGTAAAGTGGCGCAGTTTGCCTCGAAAATACTGCTGTTGGTCCTGGTTGCAAGAGAAGAGAGGTAGACGACGGAGAGAGGAATACCGCTGTCCTCTTTGAGCAGTAGGTCTCACCTTTTCCTCATCAAAACAAGTAGAAGCAAAGAAAAAGCGTCAGACAATACGTACTTGGTGTGGTGAAGGGGGTGACATGAGTTCATGAACAGAATTGCGTGGGTGTTGTGAAGGATGCGCTGTCTCCCCGTCTGATCAAACAAGTAAGTGGTTTTTGGTGTTCATGTTGAATGTAAAATCACCAAAGACTGAAGACAGCTAGCCACTAGCAAAGGAAGCGGGCTGAAAGTGGAATGAGTCAGGCGTTTTCCATATGCCTCCATCCTTATTTTGTTAGTTGTTCTAGAATTTTTTTCGAGGATTTCGATATAGATCAGAAAGCGAACCCACTGGAACCATCGTTCAATAAAGAGAAATGTGACTCGTCGAAACTCAACGAATATTCCGCCTCTTCTAAGCAGATTGCTGAAACCAAAAACGATGAAAGTAATCGTTGTCGCACTACAATCCGTCATCACATGTGAGATGCCCTCTTGACAAAACAATGTTGATTATAGCATCATCGCGGCAGACTTCATTTCTTTGCACAATAAGAAAGAATTAATTAGCGAAAACCCGGGGAAAGAGGAAGGGATGCTGTATAATAAAAGGAAAAGGTATTGTAGTATAGAAGATAAGCTTGCTGGAGAATTAAGAGCGAGAAATTGTGGAAAAGATGAGAGGTCGAATTTGGTTGTCTCGCAAATAGAAGGGAAGGGATAAGAGATGAATAATTTGTCGTCGTGTAGCTTTGACATCAAAGCAAATTGCCATAGCAGCTGCTTTTGACGTGCTGAGGAGCGGGACAGAGGAACGGCAACTCGAGGAGAAGCTCGTCGGCCAAAAAAATCCCTTCAATGACTCTCCACGGCGCCCCCGTGGCATCATTTGAAGGATGCATTTTCCAAAAAAGTTGCTGCAGCTGTGGCGGGTGAGTGGGGCAAATTCAATGTGTGTGATTGTCCCGTGTTTTATCTGGCCGGTATAACATGTAACAGTGTTGCTGATTGACGAGTTACGAACATGAAAAAATAGTCATTGTTTAAAGATTACATCCCGGGTTTGGCTATTTCAGAGGTCAAAAATTTCCGATCTCTACTGGAACAGTTCGGACAGTCTTGATCGGCAGAACGTTATCTCTGGAAATACCGAGAGAAAAGTCAACAGTATCACGGCCCTAGAATCGCTTGAACTTTGAAAGTATGAGCGAAATCCTCCCAAGGTTTTCCAATTTTCCGACCTTTTCGTAATTCATTTAGAGCCTTTGCGAACGATCTTGGGAAACAGCCATAGGTTAATTTTAGAAATTCATCTTTGAATAGAATCCGCCATATATATATATATATATATATATATATATATATATATATATATATATATATATATATATATATATATATGGGTTTACTCACTTCTCACCCACCACCTACGGAATGAGGGAAAAGTGAGCTGGAGCCCCATCCCGTAAGGCAAGGGACCGACGTCCACGTGGTGGCCCTGGACAACGGGATGAAGAGTGCGAGAGGATGAAATCCTCTCCATTCCATGCAAGAAGTTCCAAGTGAGCACCTTTCCCATAGCTGGGGATATGGGTTAGGCGTCCTCTGACATACAAGAGGAATCAGGCTCGTTCATGCCCAGTCAGTAACACCGATCAGCGGGAGGGCCGGACAGAAGTAAACTTCCTGTTGGCTCGAGTGCAGGTGGAGCTCGGACCCGAAAAACTATCCCTTGGAGGACCGCAACCCGAAGGGACGAACGCAGCCGCTCCGGCACGTTTGGTGTTTGTGTTATCCTGACTGTTGTGGGAGGAAGAACTATGCCTTGTTTGCATAAATTATCAAGTAGTCTTCGCATGCAGTACCGTACACTGAAAGCATTTGTAATTACTTACTGGCGGGCGCGAAAATGAGTGCTAACGCCTTCCTAAAATGAAGGTGTGCTCGCGCTCTGGGTGGTCGCAAAGAGTAGGAGGGCTCGTCGCATTGTGTGTTCATATAGTACGTGCCGCCAGTGCATTTCGAGAAAGGGGCGGAGAGGCGGCTGGCATGACGCGGTTACTTCTGAGGCTGTCACCTCCTTATGTTCCGAGCTTTAAGTTTTGTGAGTCGGGAGTCTGTTTTGCTTTCAGTGATTACTGTCGTTTAAAAGCTGACATATTACGAAGAATTGCCATAAGGCCGACCAATGTATGTTACGGACCCCTTGTTGATGTGCAACTTCCCTGGTGGAAACTTGGGTGAGGGATGCGGATTTCAGGATATGGGCATGGATAAGGGATCGACGTTGATGGCTGCAAAGAGTGTTATCATTTCATTTACCTTAAGAGCCTCATGCGAAATTTCTGCACATTATTTCTTTTCCTGTTACTCTTTACATTTGTTATTATGTTAGTACCTTCTTTTGCAGACATGTCTTCAAATGATAATATGAGCATAATGCAGTTATACTCAGTCTATAACAAATTTGGTCTCGTCGCCCACAAATAAATCCTTTCGTTAATTTGTTTCATTTCCCCGTCAACAGTTTACGCTTATAAACACGATCTGTCAGGTACTGATAGTGGCCTCCAAATAACGTAAGATGATCAATTCATTAATAAAGAATCTAGTGGGGAAGGAATGACAAGTATTCGAATCCGGGAGGAGGCGGGGTTGTGGGGGGCGAGGGGAATAATGCTTGCGGCATATTTCGCTTCAGATTAGATCGATGACTTGCGATTTTGTTGTAGTTTGATGTGTGCTAGACGCGACATGTGTTTGTGTGCGTTGCGTCTCGCAACGTTCCGGCTACTCCCACTGCACGGCACTCGTTCACCACAAAATGAGGGGGGTGTCGCATTCGTTGACGTGTTGTATCGGTTCTCGGTGACCTATCTAATCCGCATTTCTTTATATTTATTCATTTGTCGGCATTTTAGTGTAACTCTTATGTTTATATCAATAGGAATGCATTCTTCGGTGATATAATCTAATTTACTCGTTGTTGGATGAGGTGGGTAATTGATACTTTTACTTAACCTAATTTACTTAATTGCTACTTTGGTAATCTAATTTACTTAATAGTCGTGGTCATCGCTCTAATTAAGCGTCCATTTCCATTGGTTAATTATTTAAGTTTATATTTGTTTTACGCGAATTTTATTATCTATCATAAGCAGCAAGATATGATGCTGCGTCATTTGCGTCTCCAATTAGCGGCCACTAGTTTATGACTCAGGTTTTAACCGCAGGCGTTAACCTCTTGAAATCGACCAATACTTTGGTGCTTGCCTTTCACCACCACCTCCTAAAACATATTTGTTGCATGTAGGTGTTCTGCTCATTCCGTAAAGGCATTTTCGATCATGAGGCCACAACGTTAATTGAAAGTTGCTTTCCTTTTGTACTTAAATTTATGGTGAAGTTGTATGTGTGCATGTGTCTGCGTGGGTGTTTTCGTTTCAAAAGTCAGCAGCAGTAAAGCTGCAAAATTTTATGCCATCGTTTGTGCCACAATTTCACATCCTCTCCTGTCTTGTAGTTTATTTTGACGAATAATTTGCAAGCCATAAAACTGCCTAAAGTTTTGTCCTTTTCCAAGCACTTTGCACCTGGCAGTTTTCACTTTAAAGTTCGCTTCGATTAGGAACACGAACTTCTGTAGCTTTGTACGAGCGGCTGCTTAATTGAAATGTGAATGCAATCTAATGCATGTTGCATTAATTGTTGACAGTTGATAAGATTGATTCATATTGGGTAGAACGGCGTGAGCGCATGTCGTGAGGGCTCATGTGGCACAATTTTCCTGTTGTTTTTCGTTATAACAGGCTTGCTGCAGAAATTTGACGATGTCCACTAGTGGTCAGCCGGTAACAAAAGCGGCTCTGGAGCGGAGATTCATCGAATCAGGGGAAGGGGACCGCATGAAGGAACTGCTACTGCAACGGCTACGCGAAACTGGCTGGGTGGAAGAGGTGGAGAATATGTGTCGAAATGTTATACAGACAAAGGTGGACCTATTTAATGGGTTTTTTTATTTACGCGACTTTTGTAGTGACTATCGTTGCCGAGGTCGGTGATCTCGGAAAAGTATTGTCGCAGCATAATTTAAAGGTATTTAGTGGGGATATGGCTGCTTATGTACGCCGTAGGGAAGTCGAAATGACAAAGGTGAGCGGAAGCGACTTTTCCCATTTATTTTGAAGAAAGGCGACAGATGCGCCCACAGGTTGACGTGCCCATAATTGGAGGAATAACAAAGTCTATGCATCATACGCTCATTCATGTGTTTATTCGCATTACATTGCACACTAGTTTGCTGCCGAAATTGCTAAGTTCTGGAAATTTCTGTATTACTCTTCAAACAGTTCGTTCCAACTAGCAAAGAAAGTTAAACTTTCCTGGTAACACTAGAAGTTTGAGGATATTTTTGTGACCTTTTCGCGTTCCCATGCCAGTGGCCTGCGATCAGGTGCACTTCCATATGAAGAGGCTGACCTCGAGCAGGTTAGGAAGCTGGAGGATTTCGAGGGCCTTCGAAATTCTATGTGAAATGACGCATTCAACGTCTCTGATTGCTGGCGTAACGCAAAGATAGCTCCTTTCATCGAATATGGAACTTTTCAACACTCTTGATTCGCAATCTTCATGATGAGTCTTCCATCGGAAACGAATTTCGAGAGCTTCTGAAATCTCAGAAGACGTTCAGTCGGTTTCCTCTAATTGTCAATAAGGTTTTATAATCCTGAGCTGCACTATGATCAGACCCTACAGACAAACAAGGGAGTCGCAGAATGCTTGTGCTGGTGTAATAGTTTCGAGCTAAATGTGCTTTGAACGAGGGGGAGGAGGGAGGAAGTGGGTCATTACTTGTGCTAGAGAGGAATGTATTGATAATTTCATCGGTATATAAGGG
This sequence comes from Ascaris suum, assembly GCA_013433145.1. Classification (NCBI taxonomy): domain Eukaryota; kingdom Metazoa; phylum Nematoda; class Chromadorea; order Rhabditida; family Ascarididae; genus Ascaris; species Ascaris suum. The sequence continues at coordinate 5,758,196 of CM024175.1, forward strand.
GCTTATCCTTTTGGCACCAGATATTTCTGCTCCGCCAATTCTCAAAAACAACTCTCTAAACCACCTCCAGCAGTTGCCGGAAAAATGAGTATGGGAAACTTGGCCCGCTGCCACTCCCCCTAACCCCCTTCCTTCCGCTGACGAGAAGTGTGGGATGCTCAAGGTCAGTTTAGCTATTTCCTTGTCCCTGCTGCAGCTTTAATTGTAAAAGAGTACTGTTGGGCCGTCGCGTTTATGCCCACGTCTTTGCAGAAACGCCAGCTCACGAAGAGGAAAAGCTATGGCGTTGATTTTATTAGTTTAATCACATCGCGTGGTGGCTTAACTCGAATTTAGTTGCTTTTCGCAAATCTCCACTAAGCTATAGGTATTTGAAATAGCCCGAATCCTACATCTTTACCTTTTATGAGGAAGTTGTAAATCCTCGTCCTTCGAAGGGATATCTGAGATGCGCCGTAGTGACCGGCATGACAGCATTTTTGCGTCCAGCTAAGAAATAATGGCTTGCGCGAACTCGCAACCTAGAATTTGCCAAGCTAAACTCAATTAATTACGGGACCTCCAGGTTTTAGCAATCCACATTTGCAAGAACGCATAAGGTAGACTGCTTCTCGTCTTTGCCTTGGACAGGGACAGGCACCATCGAGTCACGAGGGGTTTTAAAAGCGTGCAGTTTGCAGGCTCCTCAGTGCCTTTCCTCACTGTTTAGTCAGCCGTGATGCCTTCTCATCTAAGCCTTCTAGTGCTTTCTTTGCTTTATTGCGACCGAGCGATCCCAGAATATGCCACTCTTGTGATATGCGTGTGTTTAGGGAATCGAACAAGTTACGTTGGAGGAGGTGGTTGCGGAGGTGAAAGGTCAAGCAAGACGAGCCGTCCCAGATGAGGTGAAAAGAGAGCTTATGCAGAACATTCGTACATTCCTGCAACAAGAATCTGGCATAAACGATCTGTGAGAATGCGCCGTTCGCTCCTCTTCATCCTGCATCCTGCAACCATCTACATCCTGCATCCTCAACCATCTACATTTCATACATCAGCTTTCTTTGCTACGTTTGAATATGCTCCTCGAAACTTTTTTTCGCACAACTTGAGTTTTTCATATTGTTGGTGTTATTTGAAGTATCCTCCGCGTATTTCTTTTTTAGAGAGAGTGCTCGTTTAATTCCTCTATCTAATAAGAGTGCAAAAAATTACCGTTAGCACTGAGGAGGTGCTATAAGTGATTTGTCGATTGCCATGCTGTCTTCTTTCTCAGTTCCGTTGATACTACAGTTTGCTCACTTGGTGTTCGAAAGAATGGTATTACTTCAGACGCCGTTGCAGACAGTGATCGCGTTTACTGTCTTTTTTCGGTATTGTGTTCTTCCACTTACTTCGCTATACGTGTATGTGTTCGAGCAATTTGCTTACGTTTGGGGAGGTTGTGTGACTTGCTGGTTTTTGCGATTCTCGGTACCCTCCGACGGGTCGATTTGGATGAGTTCCCAGAGGCTCTGCTCAGGCTTAAGGCTTCATTTGACAGATTCGTGATAATGGGGGATATTCTGATGTGTATAACACTTCACGGTTGTTTTTATGAGTTCCGATTTGCGCTTGTAGTGCTGAATGCTTAATTTCTGATACATCTATGTCAACTTATTAAATCGGCTGCTGAAAGTGTATACGTGTTATGAACAAAAACACTTTGAACTTGCGGATTGACGAAGTTGTTTGCGTAGGTCGCGCGAAAAAATTGTTGGGGGGGGGGGGGGGTAAATGGATTTTTTCGAAGAAGAGTTATTGTACCTGTGAAGTGGGATGTTGCAGTGATGTGTTTCTTGCGGGCCACTATGGGCATTACAAAATCCCGAAGAGTTGTTTCGGCTTCCGTCCCAAGGGACAATCCACTTTGTTCGGTATGTCGGTGGGAGACGACAGCATGTTTCTCTCTCTAGTCTAACAGATTAGGAGCATTCGTTTCGTGAGCGACAACACTCCAAGAAGTGAGGATGGTCGATAGTCGTCACTTTTCTTATGCACGACTGGGAACCTTTCGTAGTTAATGGGTTGCAACAGATTGCACTCTTTCGACCGGCCAACTCTGTTTTTTCAGTGCGAGTGAAATGACCTTGAGACTGAGATAGGCATGACCAAGTTTTTCTGAATCTCACTGATTGCTTGGCATCCAAGTCGGATGCGGTGCTTGTCAAGTTCGCCACCCGCTTTAACCCACGCTCAGGTGCATTTAATTTACCTGCAGCTGGCGTAGAAGCAAAGCCTATTGCGAACGGAAGAAAGCTTACCCAAGCTGCAAGCTTTTATTAATCCCAGCTGATGGAAAGTTGCCAGGTGGTTTGCATAAGACCATTGCAAAAAGTGGGTAAAGCATGCTACAGGACGGTATTTTCGTCGGTACAGAGTTCGCACCGCTTCGAAACGCTGACGTAAGTGCCAGACGCTTTTTTCAAAGCAATTTTAGATGAAACGAAACAGTGTGTTTTTTCGAGGTCAAGCGGAAGGGCGTTTCTGATAGTGCTGGATCACAAACCCATAGATAGCCGGTCTAACGCCAGTCGGCGCCTCTACCACACCCCATCACTCTAAAGAGACTCGCTAGCACCCTCCGGTTGGGCGTATCGAGTTTGTGGCCGATAGTTGAAACGACCTCACGAGGTGACACAAATTTTGGCGGCAGCATTAAAAGCCCGAAGATCGGCGCATCATCGAACGAGAGGTTAACTTGCATGGAGCTGTCAAAATCATGCTCCCTCCGGGTTCGCTCACAACGCCCAACTTTTGTTGTGGGGCTGGGGGATCCAAACCATAGCTCACCTGCCCCGCACTCGTCACTTAGGCAGGGCCGCCATGCTTTCCGCGAAAGAACGGACACTTGCTAAAAACACCACGTAGTCCCGCGGAGACCTGTGTCTTCCCCAAGGGCGCCACGCTCACCCCTCCTCTTTCATGCCATAACCCTCTAACCATCTCGTGATTTGAGGACTGCAGCCTTCCCACCTCAGTAACAGCGTGGCGAGTATGACAAAAAAGACCGACGGACTACCTCCTCCCCCGCCATATGCTGTTCTCGCCCGCACCGTAACATGCCCCTTTCCTCCCTCTCCCCACACTCATGCACGTATCTCCTTCCAAAAAACGAAACACTAGCCAACATCTCCCAGGGTCCGACGCTTCACGCACCCACCCCGGACCGTCACTTGAACCAGTGTATCCTGGCCTTCCTCCTACTCCCATATTGTACCAATAAAAAGGCAATGAAATCCCCTCTTGTCTTTCACTGACGACCCGCCCCACCCGCGTCTCCCGTTGCATTTGCATACACGCGATCCCTTCCAGTAACGTTCAACAACTTTATTTTTCTCTCATAAACAACAAACAGACGACGGTTATGGAAGTATTCCTCCCATTAGGCGCTCATGCCTTGGCCGCCTCAGATTCGGCAATGAGGTCTTTCTTCAATTTACCCATAAAAGCTCTCTTCTCGGCGTGAGTCTGGAAGCGGCCGTGCCCCAGCTTGGAGCTCGTGTCGATCCACTTGAGGTTGATCTTCTCGTGCGCAAAACGCTTCGTCTGCACAATCAGCGATTTGCGCAACGTGATAGGTCTCTTCTTAGAGCCAACGCAGCAGCCACGGATCATCACGAAGTCCTGATTCACTAAGCCGTAGTGTGGAAACCCGCCCTAAAATTAAAGTTATCACTGCACATAAAGAATGCTACGCGACAGTACAAACAAAATCTGGCTCTCCGAAAAGAATAGAAAACGCGTATAGTGCTCTTCTGTTCCCATTTACAGCACGCTCAAGACCACAATTCACCAGCTCGTCACGTCGCCTCTTCTATAAGATCGACTCCATGCATGCAGTCCCAACTTGCAACATGCGCGAAAAGAAGTTTGCGAAGCGGGCATACGTCCACTGTCCGTTGGTATTCAGCAGCAACTCGCTTGTTGTACTCAGCAACTTGTGAATCCACAGGTGATTCGGAATTGCAGACGAGCTCATCACTGTACAACAATAGCGACAATAATAAGCATCCTGCATTCGTCTTCACTGGCAACTCAACCCAAACAAGAGCACATGAAACGCTCAGCCAGTGTTCACTGCGAGCAACAATTTTACAAGGAAAGAAGCCTGCAAAGAAGGCCACCAAGGAACCGATGACATACATCCCTGATCCATCCCACAAGTCCAATTAAGCTATCTACATATGCCCCGGCACCTTCCCATGCCCGGAACCATAAAGGATCGAAATAACTAACCATAGGATTAATACTTTTCTCGGTGATATCGTATTCGGTGCCTCCATTCCTTTTGCCCTCTTCAGTGAGACATGATTTGCCCAATCTGTAGATCTTCTTATTGACCTCAGTTCTGTGATGGTAACCTTTCTGACCAGCTCTGGCCACAGTAAACTGGACTCTTGATGGATGCCAAGCTCCAATACAGGCCACCTGTAATTCGCACCGAGGTCATACCACCTATTTTGCAACGTTCAGGCGAACGGCGCGACTTCCCAATCTCCCCTTTAATATATTTCCCAACACATCTCAGAAAAGAGGAACAAAGCAGACCATAACGACCCTCCTTTTCAGCTCACGCTCACCTAGAATCGCACGACTGAACTGCAACTTCATCAACCGCAGTTTGGTGTCAGTGGTCATTTTTGGGAAAAGAAAAATTGCCATCCCATATCCCAATCCAAATGCAATGAGCGACGTCCCTTTAAAACTTCGTAGAATCTAATTCCGCAGATCTTAATATAACTCACCCGCACTTCGACAACATCCTAACTAAAAGTGAAATACACATAGGACTCTCTGCGGCTCAGAAGGAATAATGTATCGTCACAACGTCTCCATCCACTACTTTCAATCATCATCGCCGCTAATGCTGATGGCAAACTTATATACATCCTGTCCCAAAATAAAAACATGCAAATAATCCGAACAACTACTTCCATGAGTCAACAAAAAATGAGGAAAACGCTAAATCCCTGAGATTTTGAGCGACTCTAAAAAAGGCCTTATATTTTGAGTGATTCAATCATCCGCGTAACGCATGTATTCTTTTTTCGCCAAACTGACTGCTGTAAAAAGCACGCAATCTACTCGCCGGATTCCCTGTCTCCAACTTCACTGACTCCCCAGTTGAGCACAGACGGACACAATATCATATGCGCAGATATGACATCGACACAATGCGTCTTTGCAAGGCTTGCAAGAAAGCGCTAAAATATCCCGACCATCAAAAATTAAGCATTTAGAATAAACTGCTCTTTTCCAAACAGAGGTTGGGAAAACACGGGAATTTGTAGCACTTGCAGGCCGCGGATAGGAAACGTTGTATATACCAGATATATGCAAACTACCACCGAGGTATGCACAGTTCCACCGCAGTTTTGCGCACTAACGATTCTTTCTTCTCATTTGCCACGTTTATATTGGTAAATAGCTACACCGTGTGTCTACATCCACTACAAGGCATTCCAAAAACCAAGGACTGCCGACCCAACCTCAACGCCTTTTTCGAGCAAAAGCAAAAGAAAGGAAAAGATAATATAGTGCTCACTTTACCTAGAGCGAACTGCAACAATGTTATCGCAAACAACTGAAGTAACAAGAGGGTACAAAACGACAAATGGCACCTTTCGAAGACCCTTGTGAGTCTTCCTTGGCAACTTCTTGGTATGCCATCGGCTGGTCACTCCCTTGAATCCTTTGCCTTTCGTTACGCCAATGCAGTCGATCATCTCATCTTGTGCGAATACAGAATCTACCGCCACCTAAACTTGTAAGATACAAACTCTCGAATAAGGTGTTGTTACTACAGAAGGAAGTTACAATATCACTGCATCCGGAGGAGTCAAACAGCGACAACGATCTCGAAAATTCCGAATGTCATCGGATGCTTAGCTCGCCTTTCAGTCTGGAGAAAGATTGAATAGTATTTTGAATATTCCGACCTCTCTAGTGAGAACGGTGCAGGTGTTTTCTCTTATTTTTGCCTTAAACATCCCTTAAAACCTGGGTTTAAATAATTAAATTGCCTCAAAAACAACACCCCTTAAAAATCAGGGAAGACCGGCCCCGAACCGCAAATCTTCCTGCACTTCTAGCACCTTTTTTATGGGCGTACTATGATGACCGAGGAACCCTTCGAAACTTTCACCGCATTCACGTGACGCATCTGCGCAATTAGGCTAAAAACAGTTGCACCGTGCCACAAATGTCCAAGCATATATCTTAATCTTACCGCGGACTCTCGCTGGTACTAATCGAAAGGTAAGCTACGCCTAGAAAGAACCAACTGTTTCTTTATTATCTACAAACAAAGAAAGACTAAAATTACAATCCCAGCTTTTCTATGCCATATGGCCAATGTGGACTCAGAAGGAAGGCAGCAACTGACTGGTTTTGCATCGTCACAAAGTTTCCCGTTCATGCATCCAGTCTTTCTATCATCGTCCACTATAGCCAATGCAACAGCATACCCTGCTAGAAATTATGCACAAAGTATCCCTGACTTATAAGCGAGTATGAGCGGTCGCCGTAAGACCTGGTCGAGAAAACGGGTATTAGGGCCTCATAAAACATGGAAGAACTTGCCGCTATCCCTCCCACCTCCCTCAACGATGTCGGTAACTCACGCCACCATCTCGCAACATCACCATCAAGCTTAATGCCACTCTCAAAGATTGCTCACGCTCAGCCTGCTTCATGCAATACATATAATACGACCGACCTGCTTTTCCAGATGTTCCTTCGCCCAGTCGACTTTTTCTGGCACAGTGCCTCCATTGACCTGGATCTCCATGATATGTGCCTTCTTTTCACGATGTTTCATTACCTTCATCTGAAATGCACGCCATCATTATCAAAACTTCCCTATCAAGTAAGCTCTTTCATGCGGCGTCGAACATTCAGTCATGCGGCGTAAGATCTTTATTTACCTATAGTGTTAACTTGTAGAAGACAATCTAGAAATATGGCTTTTGGCTGATAATTTGTAACTGACCACGCTTCATCCGGAAGTGTGGCTATTGTCGAATCCGCCAAGAACGAGGTTACGCCAAAGAGATATCGTCGAATATGACATGCGAATGAATATACAGAACGAAAGCGGCATGTGGACTAGATCTGAGCAATCACAACGATGAGACGGTCACCCACCACTGCTTTTTGCCTTGCATACTTTCCACAGCTCAACCTTGATATCCGTGGGCCAAAACAATGCATATACTAAAGCCTCCTGTTCCTCCTCTCCCTGCTAGCAGTACTTATTAGCAGTGATAACAGCGACCGATCTGTAAGGAGCACCTGAGTGTGCGCAATGACACGAATCTTTGAGCAGTACTTCTTCATTTTGTTGAGATCCGACTCAATCGACTTTCTACCGTCTTCATCCTGCCACTTCTTGGCGTGTTTCTGGAACGCCTTCTTCTTCGAGGTGTGCCTGCAGAAAGAGAATTCAAAGAGCGTGACTACGTGACGCCGTATTAGGCGAATCGTAGAGCACGCTGTTCCCAACTACCTTCATGTAATGCACTCTGCACATCACAGTGGAAGGCTCTCTGTCGCTGTGCAGTATCGGCTACTCATGCATAGTAACATGCAGAGGAGAGCGACAATGCGCACGAGTGAAAGGCTGAAGAAATCATCAGGTAAAAACATAACTGAATCACGACGGCATAAAAAATAAGCCACTATAACTTTGTGTCTTACGGACGACTATCAAGATGATAATTTAAACTAAGATTTTGTCAACTGTTCTCTTGAACATTCAATGAAAACACCCACTCGAAACCTATCTCAAACGGAGGTAACATAAACAGTTCACTTGCATCCTTTAAAGTTGCTCAGGTTGCGAAAGCATAAAATTCGAGCTACACAGATCGGACTGGCGCAAAGCATAAAGCTCGAACTACATAGACTGGCTTTAAAAGCTTCGATAACTTCCCCTGTAAAAAAGCGTACCAGTTCTTATAGAAACGTCGCCGGCAATCTTCACTAAGATGCTCGGCCCATACAGTCTTGAACTGACGAGGACCACGCGGTGTGTCGATATAGCCAACGATTCCGACAATTACCATCGGCGGCGTCTCAAGGATCGTCACTGCCTCTACGACCTCTTTCTTGTTCACCTTGGATCCTGGCTTATCGACCTGAAACAAATTGGCAGTCAATAAGCAGTTTAACACTAGTTCCACCATTTCCCTCCTATGTTGGACGAAGAGATCGAAGCACTGCCGCATACAACGATGCGCTGTGCAATATGCAGCAAACACGGAACGAAATATCAACGTCGGCATTTCCGAACACTCAGACTGAAACAAAGAAAAACTTGTGTTGAAAAGACCTAGAGAAACATCCAGTGTCTGATGCAGCAGCTGCAGGTTTCACAGCTTTCTGCGAATCACAATGAGCTGTTGCCGCAGGTTTCCGCCATATAGTTTCACGTCGCAATATTCCCTTCACCACCAAGCTTCATCCATATCGCCATCGACCTGTAACCCTTTTTCTAAGCTATAGGTAACACCCCCCCCCCCCCACAAGAAAGCCCGTTGTGCCAGAAAAAATCTCGCCTTTCACCTTATCGAAGAGAAGCCACAGTTATTTACCTTCCATTTTTAGAGGAGGAAGGCTTTGGTACCAGGCTGTAGGATGGATGTGGACGAAGCGATAATGCGTGTTAAGCATGACACTGCAGATTATCATGGTGACAGCCTATGCTACAGGCAGTATGGCGCACTTCATTATAGCTATGCTCGTGTTCGGTTAGGTTACAATCATCTCTCTCTCCACCACTTTCATCCCAAGCCTGTTGTCTTTCGCGGGAAGTGCAAAGATGGCAAATATAGCTTTATGGTCGATCAATGCAACCCTACAAACTCAATATCGCTGGATTCTGACCTCTAGGTGACCGTACTCAACTGGCGACAGTACACTCAGGTCAATAGGGAACTTTGTCAACAGGGAAATCAGACACCAAATTATCATCATTATGTAATGCCGCCATTGCATCGCACTAAACATTCCTATGATCTAATTCATGTTCCGTTTAACTTCCCTCAAAAATTGGCGCAACAGGAAAGAAATATCCACGCCTAATGCGATCATCAAAAAGGTGAGGTCGACAACATCAATAATAACTCACTTATTATCCGACATCTCTGAAGCATCCCGAGTTACTGAGTAGCACCTACATTGAAACATTATTCGACTTTCATCAAAAGCTGTTGAAATCACTTTCAGGCATATTGAAATCACTTTTAGTTTTAGTTGCGACCACTGACAGAATATTTCAGCCTGAACTGCTACTTACACGGCTTCGCGGTTCTAGACCTCGGGTCTTCATCAAAGATTGCTTAAACGAGTTCCTATTTCCTCCAATTTTTACAACCTTGCTAGAACCACATAAGCTCTCAATGAGACTTCGATGAGGTACCGCATCCTCATGCTTACAACGTCTGTTTTAGGCAACACCACCAATGACCTCCTCTCTTTGTTGTCACACTCACTTCTCGCATCCATCCAAGCGAATACTGCTATCAAATTCGAATATTTATCAGATGTAGTTCTGCTCATTAGGACTATTTCTATTCATTCCTTTCATTCTTTTTTTTTAAAGCAATCGATCTTTAATGACAGTTATGATGTCTGCTTGCACATATTTATCGACGCGGTGAAAGGGATACTGCGACTGCTTGCATGATGAATACCTTTGCAAATATCTTCATTCAAAAGGTAACCAGTTGTTGGAAGATTTGAAAATGATGACGCCTCACCAGATTTCGACTGCAGCAAAATTCAACAACCTCACAAGCCAAAACTCATCTAGAATTGCTGCCCACATCTTAGGTCATAGTAGCGTGAGCTGAAGTAACGTACAAAGACACGTACCAAGACCACTCCTTTCAAAAACACGGAAAACTTGCCTCACGGACGATATGTGTCATGCCTGCCTTGAATCCAATAAAAGCAGTCAAATGGATTGGCTTTGTGGGATCATCCTTTGGGAACGCCTTGACCTTTCCCCTATGCCGTCTGGAGCGCTTCTTCGGAGTAAACCCCATAGACCCATGCCTGGGAGCTGAGAATTTACGATGTGACATAGTCCTGAAATCGTGCATCCATAAAGGCATCGCAAACAAACCAAGAAGAATGCAAAAGAAATTCCTCGAAGCTGGTTATTCGAACATTAAAAACGAAACCGCTGGAAAGCTCTACTAAAAACAGGAATAAGCGACGTCTGCAATGCGTTTTGGCAATCTGCTCTAGCAGACAGGAAATGCAACCTTGGCAGAGGTGCACACTTCACGAGGAGTTTACGCGAGTACAAACAAACGGTAGCCAGCAAACAGCACATAATCACAGCACCTCTTGGCGACTTATGAAATTGTCACCACTTCTCTTTACATTAGTTCAATGTCAACAACGCTCAAATCTCAACCTCGCAAATACTGATGTAAGCGCGCATCGAGCAACAATGCACAAGATCGAACCAAACCACGAAGTGAGGTGAATCAATTCGAGCTTCTATCAAAACCAAACTCCTTATTTATGCCATATCCTCAACCGCTGCTTTAAAAAAAGAAACCCACAAACACATCAAATAATACAATCTACACAGAAGAATTCTGCAGCTGTAAAGAGCAGGCGAGTTAAAGAAAACGAATGACGAACACAATGGACGAACAAGTTAAAACACTGACCAAAGAGCTCATCAAAGAGGCAGAGATACTATTTAGCATCTATTCCAAGGTTAAAACCTTTTCAAGCGTACATGACTACCTCTTCGAGCATAAACAACCCCACTTAAAGCGTTTAGTCCCGATCCTTTAAATACGAGAAAACTAAACGTTCCGTTGTACACCCAATGAAGCAGAAGAGCTGTATAAAAATGTTGGCGCAAGATTGCATTCCCATCCAATGAGAACAAACCCGCAGTGCTCGCAAAACTAAAATTCGGATGGCAAAACACTTCCTTAACCACACCCCCTCACAGTGAACATCACTGGGATACTGTTACAAACACCACCTAAAAAGCCTATTGCTCACCCTCAGGATATTTGACCCCCCCAATCGTCAACCCCGCCACACCTCATGTGTGATGGGGTTGACGACTGGGGGCGTTGTTCTATTTCGCTTCATTTTATCTTTACTTTTATTCTTTCATTATTCTTGCATGAACGAATAAGGACACTAGCACTACTACTAATTCATCGTCTACGCCCATCACAACCGCCAAAACAAGCCATTACCCCCAACAAACCAAAGCCATACCACTACGACCAAAAAACGACACCACTCGACTGCAATAAACTGCTTCACCAACCAAAGTTAAAATATTTTAGGCAGAATGGACAAGACCACGGTGGTGACGCGTGTGGCGTCTTTCGCCTGGGATTTTAAATTTGAAATTCAAATTTGAGTCACTAATGCAGCACAATACCACCACTTAGCAATGAGCGTTCTTCTTTTAAAAAGCTGGCAATTCTTTGACGAAGTTCACTCAAAAAAAAAACCGGAATTCCGGTGAGCAGACAGCCGTGGCGTCTCACCAAACGTTCAGCGGTACGCTCCATAGTGCTCAGGTAAGTGGATGAGGGGAGGAAGAAGAAACAATAGAAAACGTGTTTTGGGATTCATCAGTGGTACGCGTCTTTATCGTGCAAGCCCGTTCTTGCTTCGGCGGTCGACTTTAAGGAAACCGACATCGGCACATAATTCACACCCCATCTCCATACGGTCATAGTTTGAACCCATTCGGGCCACAAACAGGTGCCACTCAGCTCTGGCCTCGGTGCTTGGGGCCTAGAACAATGCATACAAGTTTAAAAACTTGTCGCCGAAATTAGTACTGCGCATGAACTTAAGAATGCATTTTTCTTAGGCGCTGAATGAACGAAAGGTTTTTTTTGTACCATTGAACCATGTTGCGAGTTGCAGTGGAGTTCGTTCAGCACTCGACGGGAATCGTCGATGGAGCAGTTGAAAGCCATTGCGGGTAGTCCCTCCCAGGTAGTTGCTGCAGCTCTGTAGGCATTGAATGCTACTATTTCCTCCTTCTGTGAAATTGCTGACGAGTGATCTGTTGCAATGTAGTGATCAAATTGGTTCTTGCACTTCTTTCGTTCCAATTTAGAGTGACAGGTTGTTCTGCTCACACCTTCGTCGAGATGATCCTCATCTTTCTCTCATGGTGGGTTATGATTGGCTTTCAGGATAGTCACCGAATATGTAAATATTTAAATGTTTTTTGTAATGTCTTGTCGGCTGGCGTTCGAGCTTGTTTTCGAATAAGGGAGTCCGGTGTCGCGCTAGAGCCCTACCCACACCGTTGACGCAGAACCCCTTTTCAGAGCTTTATTCGTTGAAAGCTATGCTGTCTTGTGCACTTATTGTTTGGGAAAAGCGCAATATAGCAACATTGTATGTATGAGGATGCGTGCATCTCTTCCCTTTATGTCCATCCGGTAGTTTCAACTCTGCAGCAGCTGAACCCAGAATCAGGAAATCTCGTGCATGTAATATATGCCGGAACTTCTTTCACACTGATTCTTTGACCTCGAGAAAAGTTGTGAGCATTTAAAGGCGCTAAAAAAATTTATGTGCTGTAGTGTGTGGCACCGAGGAGCCGACCCAAGCTGTCTACTTGTGATCTAACACTGCAGTGGTCGCATTTACTCGCATAGTCGACTCTCGTTTACTGGTCTTCATATAATGTCATTGATCGACTTATGTGCTCTTGCGCCGACCCGGTCGATATCTGGGGGCTATACAAGCCGGGCTTTGGCCCGTTTTTGTCTTCGGTCCGACTATGCGTTTTTTCTCAGTCCCGTTGTCACATCTTATTATTCACTTCTCTATAACATCCATACTTTTGAAAACCGTAGTAATATTTGTGAATACTTGCTATCGAAAAATTCTTTTAAGATTGCAGGAAAGTACGACAGTGTTCACGTCGATCCGTTCGATAGTGAAACCCCTAGGTCAACACGAAGAGAAGTTCGTTATTCTGGGCATAGGGGTCTATCTAATATAAGCCCTTCCTCTCGTTAAAGGACCGCGTTAACTAGGAAAATATTGAAAGACTTATCACTGTTCACGATTCTCGGCTATTTCAATTTGACTAGCCCCTCGACTCGCAGTAACGGCTGCAATAATTAAAGACCTCTTGGGGCAACTTACTCCGAAGAAGTCACGTTAAAATCGGGGCGGTAAATAGGTCATCATTTAAATGCAAGTGTGTTTTGTCAGCTTTCTCTAACGAAACTTTTTTTATTTGCTCTGCTTCCGAGAAATTTCCCCACCAAACACACATCAAGGTGAAGTGGGTGGAGTTTAATGAGCTGCAACACTCGAAATGTTTTCTAAAACAAAAAACCACTGAAGGAATGCCATGTGACACTTCGATGACTTGTATCTTTGCAAGGTAACACATTAAATTCATTTGCAGAAGAGACAAACAAACGAAGCAATCTATAAGTAAATCTCTAATTGTAGAAGAAGAAAAAATCAAGCAACGAAAAGCAAGAGATCAGGTAAATTTCAACACAATCACTTCTCCATAATATCGCTATTACTGATCTTTAAGTCGATAAACGCACTTATAAAATATGGAACAACAAACAATAGAAATCGGACTGCTGAGATTACGAATAAATACACAACCATTCAAAGAACGTTCGGGGAAACGTAGGAAAGGAATTCTCGTCAATCATTGCGAACGCAGTTGGATTTTGCAATTGAGTGTTTGCAATCATACTGCGCAAAAAGTTTTCACTCGACTTTTATTAGTATCACCTTATTTAGAAAAACTTAAAGGACAATCAAAACGACCATTCTCGTCCGAAAAGATCTCTCCAAGCGACTTGAATCCTTCGGGCTTTATCACATGAAGTGGGATTTATATGGGAATTGCCACTAAATATAAACCATTTCCATAAGGAAGTTGCTATATGACCTATTGAAGCTTAAGCAATAATGAACCGAATATTTCGATTTCAACTGAAGATATCAAGTGCGGATTTATTCTTTAAGATTTCGTTGGATTGGGTGGATTATGGCCAATATAGATAGATGAGCATTAATGAACAAACTCTATGACAATATTTATAGGAATTCAACAACTATCGAACGCAATGAAAGGCGACACGTTCACTCTAGTTGAAAGAGTTTAGTGTTCGATGATTCGACAACGCCATTTTTCTTCAACCGCTGCTTCTCCGGCTCCCATTCAACCAGATCCTTGCCTCGCTTGGTTACCTAAAAGTTGTTTAGTAATTTCTTCTCGTTAGAAATTATATGCGGCGCGTAAAACATCAAACAGACTCGTCTCTTTTTTTGTGACGGCCAAAGAGTGCACTCCTGGGTGCCGCAAAAACAGCCGCATCGAAACGTTAGAGAAATACCTTTCCTATAACGAGAGAAGAAGGTAGATTGCATGGGGCAGAGGAGGTGGGGCATGTTGAAATGAATGAGAAATTGACGAAGGATCAGCTTTAACCAAATCGGGATCAACGTCTCATTTAACTTAGATCCACAGGAAACATGATAAACGAACGTTCAAGGGACGGGGGCTTAAAAGCTGTTAAAAAAACAAAGTTCATAGTAAATTATGGTTGCATTCAACGGGTTATACATCTTTTTTCGGATTTATTTCTCCTTCCATCCACACTTCTGATTTCTCCACGTCCATACCTCTCCTTTCGACTGAATTTCCAAAATACCTCCCACACAGTCCCTCGAGTTCTTACATACAATTTTTCTCTCCTCTATTCCCACGTTACCGTGCAAAAGCTCGGGATGGTCGGTAACCTTCGAAAGCGGAATGAAGCCAGCCGCCATGCTTCAACCCGCAACCAGTCTGAAACACATTCCCACAGTTTGCAGTTACGCAGCTATAAAACTGCACAGTAAAAAAAACCATCGAAAAAGAAGGTACCCTGTCAATGTGCTCTCGAAATCGCTCATAGAACTCTTTAACCATGATGGGACTTTTCGTTCCGACCACTGCAGCCACCTCTTTGAAATCCTTATCGTAATATTTGAAAGCTATAATTTAATCATCTCTAGAACAAGTGAACATGATATAGAAACAGGGGATTAAAACACATCGATCGATGCAACCTACAAACCAAAGCAAACGATGGTAGTGATCACACATGGTAAGCGCATTTTCAAGTCTCTCTCCCGATGTCAGAAAGTTTCAGCGGATGCTGTAAGATAAAGCAGCAATACTGCTGAACCATAAACGCCACAGTTATGAACACATCGTGAAGCCTGTTGGGACCGCAGTAGTGCGGTGTGAACCTATCTCTTTCTAACACGATTATTTCGGAACGCAAGGGAAACTGCTCGTTTTAGATTGTCTCTCTTCGTTGCAAGCTCACCAAATAAACGAAATAAACGAAGGATTTTGTCGTGATGAATAAACTCGAGATGTGTTATTTTCTTGCATCGTACATCCTGTGCACTACTCGGCCCTGTGAACTTGTGTTTTCCACGACTGTTGAAAATCCCCTCTCCCCCCTCTTCGAAGAAAGGCTGACATTCTGCAAACCAGACTTGGAAAATCCAGAGAAAAATACTTCGCGTGTGGTCACCTGATTTGAAATAGTAACTGTTGCGCAGTAATGTCTTCACCACCTGCTAAAAAGAAACGCTCGAGGATTTGGTGGGGATCTGCCCTCAAAAGAGTTCATTGTGAAGAAAAAGACAACCGAAAACAGCAAGCAAAGAAGGAGAGGATTGTTGAAAGCTACTTACCAGTGATAGCATAGATACTATCTTTTAGATCCCATATCGGCTCATAAATGGGAATGCGGTTTGTATTCTGTGTCTGGGCCCGAATCAACGCACGGTACTTCTCGACACCTGCGAAGTGCAACGATGAAATAAACGAGTGCATTTTCAGAAGGTTCGGATGTTGCGAGGATAAAATGGGAGAGCATAACAAAAGTAAATGAGAACGCCCACCAAAGAGGTTAATTTGGCATGAAGTTACCAGCAATTGCACACATACTTGCAAGTAATGGAACGATGAATACTAATAAAAGTTTTCATACGCAGCTGATCGCTTGCAATGATCCATATCGAAAATGTTGCTAACTGCCCGTTCTTGGTAAATTCGGAATTTGCAGCAAATTTTGCATAGTCTTTAAGCTCCTTTAACTTACGATGGAATCAAGCGAAATAAATATAAATGATGAGGTGTCTCGAGACGTAAAGATGCCAAATTTCACTGTCACTGGTTCCGTTATTGATGCACAGGAACTGTCTAGTCAGTGGGCACCGAGATACACGTACCCACTTCATTATAACACACTGCAAAACTTTACGAAAAAAAGCAATGGAAGCAATCCTGATATTGGCAATTTTAAACGTTCTACTCCTGAGGTCGATCCATTGCAGTCATACAAATGCTCAAAACAATACAATAAACCAAACTATGCGGCAATTTTTGCGTCCCAACGCAAATTTCACAGAAATTAGTTCAATATGGAATCTAGTCTTCACCATACTAGAGCCCTCATGGATCTCAATCGATAATCCCTCGGTAAACTGATCGAATGACTGTATCTCATCAAGACTGTTAGCCACAATTATCAAATTTTATTGGAGTAACTCGTCGTAACCATATATTAAAAACAACATGCGAAAGTACGGGTATAAACCGATATAAATGAACGTGTAAACCATTCCCTTATCAGCTTCTGTGAAAGTTCTCTGTGTGATTTCTGATATTGCCGAAGAAAAAAAAACATTCCCAGCAATAAGTATTTTGTTAAGACATTCTACTTGGATATAATCTTATCTTCTGTTGACTATAGCCCAATAAAAGTCTTACCTAAAGTCCGACAGTTAGACATTCATTTGAGGTCAAAAGCAAACTGTAATTGCTCAATGATGCACAAACCGGCTCCATATCTCACTAGACATCAACACCACAACTACAGCAAATATCACAAAAAGTCTGCACTCTTCGAAGCAAAAATAAATTTCGAACTCATTCACATTGCGTAGTATATAACACGACTCTAACAACATCACAGAAATACCCTAAAATAATAAGGCTAGCAAGCTGATCTCATCTTGTAATGTCAAATTCTATTCCGCACCAAAAAAAAAAACAGTTTCTTTGATAAATACTGGACCTCGGATGAGATTCCCATTCACTATTCCCGAACTGCAATAAAACCCCCTCAGGAATATGGGTAAACTCTAGTAGGTTTGAAAGAAACACTAAGAGGTTTTGATAATGTAACAAACGCTCATCGCAAACATAACATCAGAAAGCTATCTCAAATTAGAACTCACCAAGAGCCAAATGCTCCTTACACTGACGATCGTTTTCCTGCATCATTCGAAAGCACTGCGCACGAGTCTCAATAGTTTTCCTTTCCGTTTCACTGAAATGTATAACCTGATATACCTGTGAATCGTCACCACAAGGCAAATCATCATATAATTGTAGAGTGAACACGTGGTCTGTCAGACTGCTCTTCCTGAACGACAGGATGCTCGTGTAACTTAAGATTTTGTATTAGTGAACGGAAACCTAAATTTTACAGCATTTTTGATTGAGTTATGGTCGAAGAGCCTATTTGAGCTTAATTGGCTCAGCATATTCCTCTAAAAACCTTGGGTTCCTTGAAAAGTACTGATACCTGCGAAACGGAACAGATATACGGAGCAGAATCCTTGCTGATGGACACTGACTACACCGCGAAGTAAATGAAGTAGAAACAGCGGCGAGGCCTGCACTGCGGGGGAGTTACAACATCTCGTTCAATAAAAGGAGACTTATAATTGAGAAAGTGAAATATATCAACAATTATATGACACAGGATCGAAATTTCTCAGTTGAGTTAACCAAACTTCTAAACGGAAGACTGATAAAACGAGTGCTTCTAATCAATTGAGCCTTTCCAGTTCACTACAATTTATCTACTCACTAGACCATATCGAAAGAAACAAAATGTTATGCATCGAAATTTTTAAACACATAAAATAACACAGAAGTAATGTGGCATGAAGCGAAGTAAATCACCAAAGATCAAAGATAGGTATTACTGTTTTGCAGCTTGTAAAGTACAATAACTTGTGAATTAGAACTATGGACACTTCACAGTCGATGTTTAAGGTCTTCTTTCAATTCAACACAACACCACGAAATCGACAGTAAACCACTAACAATCGCTTCTTGTGGCCACAAAACGTGCGTCGATATTCGTCAACGAGCGCATTCGACGTCGACTGTTCCGTACCGATCGACGATACTTCGGCCATCTTTTTGGATTTTGCGAGTTCGGTGAATATTTCCACCATATCAGCACCTTTAAAAAAGGGAAATATCAGAAATACGTCGAGAGACATCTGATGGCATTACCCAAGCGACGAAATTCCTAAGGGTGAGCAAGCATTAACCAAGTTAAGCTACCTGAACGACGAACAGAGTTGATGAAAGCAATAGTGCAAAATAGTCACTTAATTGCCATCCATCCCTGATTTCTATGATACCTCTCAACACAGCGACCGCAGTATGGTGAATTAAGCTTACACCAATTGACTTCTCTTGAAGTGACACCTCTGTGCGAAACAATTGTGCGCCAATCAAAAAAATCAGTTCTTCGTTGGTGTGAAACCAAAAGAGCTGTCAAACTTCTCAGAAAGTAGGGCAAGACGAGAAAAAATTTTGGAATAAGTGCCTACTTCAGCTGTATTTATAAATTAATTCGAATAAATAGAGGTAGATTTCCGCCCATTTCTGCACCCATCCGATCTGTGGCAACGAAATATCAACCACCTTGCATTTTAGAAATGAAGAAGACAACCAACAATTTCAAACAACGAAATCAGTGGGTGACTCACTCGACGAATTCGCACGCTTAAACAGCGATCCTCTAGCAACAAACAAATATCCAAGCTTCTGTGAAGGCTTTATTAAACACGGACATTAGCAAACGAAAGTGTGACGTATAATTAAAGGACTTAAAAAACGTTTCCTCTTCTCACCATTGATAATAACAGCACTCATGCAAATAAATGCAAACCAGTCATAAGCGATTCAACTGAAATGCCTTTCGAATAACGCAGCACTCATATCACTATCAGCATTTATCCATCTCATATATAATAGTCATGCTGTATCTTAACATAACAAACCCGGCGTGAATCCACTCGCAGGTTTTGGTCTCTTTGGTCGCCCAGGAGGGCTCTGATAGTTCAAAACGCTGAAAAAAGTGAAAGGTTCATGGTTAGCAGCAAATATCGGCACAGTAACGGAGGCGATCTATTCGAGAAAATGTTCCATCCAAAATTACCACCCATAACGAGCAACATTATCATACATTCTCCCTTCTTCAAATATTCACCTATGTAATTCACATGAACCATTCGTTTTATATGCAACACCTCTATTCTATGCATTTTCTACAGGTTCCAGGAGATTTTCCTCTCGATGAAGCACGAAAAACAATAACAACCTTAAAGACCTTCCTCAATATTTTTATTTAATTTTGCAAGCACTAAGCAGAAGTATATGCTATGCTTTCCACTCATATTGATAGAACATAACAATAAGTTTTTGGGTTTTCTGGCGAAGAGGTGCAAGCAAACGAGAGATAAACACCAACTGCAAAAGGTTTTTAATTTCCTAAAACTTTGAAAAACCATCTGACACTGGAAACTCTCTCGAATCTTTCGGTTGACTGTCAAAATTGATGGTTCCTCGTGGATAGGGTGCATTCCTTGCAATGTTACAACCAAATTTCTCTGTGTACAACAAATGGCATTCAGCAAACCGATGTGACGTATGAAGAAAAAACAGCTGGCCGTAAAATTTTTTGAAAATCACACTACGTTGATGTGCGAATAAAACGCTAAACATACGCAGGAATTAAATACGTCATAAATCTGCATTAGCTGCGAAGAGTTTTGGAAACTTAGAAAAAGAAATTTGAGCGATGAAAAGTCGAAGCTGAGAAGGAAAAGGTGACCTTGAATAAAAACGAATCACTAGTTTCCGCCTTAAAACCAAAGCAGCATCGCTGGGTTTCTTATTTATTAGGCATTGCTTAAAGAACACAAACTCGAGCTCGAAATTTCCATCTCAAGCTGCCTGCCTATGTGTTCGGATAATGTGGAACGCGAACACGTGATCTAATTCTGACGGCGTGCACTTCCACAAACCTAACCTCTATTTTCATATACTACAAAGGGGTAGGTCCGAAATTATCAGCAGAAGCTATTTGGGAGATTACCGCACACGACGCACAACCATCGTGTAGCTATGCCTAGCTCTAGCAGCAATAACCCTCGCGGTGCCTGCGCACCAACCTTCGGTCGAAACGTTACGCCCAACCTCGTGTTGGCATTTTCCGCCAAAACTGTTGGGCATTTTGAATTTACCCAGGGATAAATCTGTTTCTGGAACGCTTGCCTTCCGAATACCAGCTATAATTATAAGCCACCTGGGCTAACTAATAGACCACACTCGATGAGATAGAGATGTGGGAAGTGGGTGGTGGTAGAAATATTTCACTAGTGCCGTCAGTAATGAAACTCAAGAAGTTATGCCAAAATCTGAAACCATAAACCTAGACGTGACCAGCTCTCAGCAAGCAGCAACTCAACATCACATAACTATACTATAAGCCTTCTTTAATAATAGCACCTGCGTCAAAGTTTGCTGTAGCACAAGACGTCACACATGAAATGGGATTTTCCCAAGAATCTCACTTCCGGTGCCCACTTAGTTGAAAATTCTTAATCCCGGCAATGTTTTAGTACTTCTGCAACTCTTCCCCACACCGCGGTCCAAGTTCCTCCCTAAAGGGTTTAGTGATGCAAGACCAGCATTCACAAAAGATTCTCGAAGACCAGCTTTGAACTACATTGGAACGTCTATTATGAAAATTTCACTGGATTCGACGTCGGGGATGCAAAAGGCAAACCACACGCAGTTCCCCAGCATCAAACAACCAGATTAATTCTGTATTTGGGAATGCACAGCGATGAAGTCAGCAGTAGTATACTCTAGCTTAAAGTATACAATTGCAAATTTCACTTCATTTGTGCACTGAGAGTTGGAATGCCCAAAACATTATAAATGAGTTGGATCGATGGATATGTGGCCACTTTCCAGAACCTTATGCCATTTAGCAAAGATCAATAAGCTTTTTTTTAATGATGTCAGAAATTAAAAACTGCTTAATCTATAAATATCAGCTTTTACCACCAGTCTAATAATCGAGCCTTACATAGAAATAACGAAATAGATTAGCGACGTACGTGGAATATGCAGCACACGAATCACATAAATATCTGCCGTGATCGTTTTCAAGATCGTCTTGTTCATGGCCACAATTATCGCATGCACCCGATCGACCCGCCTCTTCACCAACCTCCTTCTGCGACTCATCCGAAGTGCTGAAATTGGTTTATTTGATTGTAGCTTCGAGAGATGTTTTGAAGGAGAAAAAATTAAGGAAGCTCGAGAAATAGTTTTGTGGGGAGAGGCACACTACAACATAATATATCCTCGATCTTGGAGAACTTTCACCTCTTTCAATTGCACTTCTCCGCTCAAGCAACCCCACCCTCCGTCCCCAACTTCTGACCTGGAAAGCACCGAGTTGAACCGAAGCAAAACCAACAGAAAATGAAAATAGTAGTTAACTGCTTTCGCAAAAGCGTTAACTTCAATGAGAAGAAAAAAGCGGTTTGAAAATGTTTGAAAATAAAGTAAAAAGAGGCAATACTGCAAGCTTCCCTCTCCTTTATGACCTACTGCGTTTGCAATTGTTTCACTAAAACAAATCGTCTTCAAATAAAGTTCAAAGTTCAGCCTTTCTTCGCCTCTATTACAATAAATTCCCTTCTTATGAAACTCCTCTCAGTGAACTATTTACATATAAGCACCAAAACAATCAGCAAAAACGAACCTTTCATCACTGCTATCGGCACGATCGTCGTTGACGAGTTCGTCGAGGATTCTTCCCAACCGAAGCCTCTTTTTATTGTCGTAATAAAAATTTATTATCTCAGGCATCGACTTGTGAGGCATCTGGAAAATATTTCCATGGTGGAGTGCTCTGAGTGGAATGTCGGATGAAACAGACTTCAACAATAATAAAGGTTTTGATTGAATCGACAAGCAGAGCACACATGCAATGCATAAAAGGAGACTCGTGCACCTGCACCGAGATAAATGTTTCGTTTGCCTTCTATGCGAATTAAGTGTGCAAGATTGACTATTAGCAAGGTAAATATATAGAAAAGTTGCACCGATCGGAGAATATTTTCAACGGCATACAATTGTGAAGACAATATATTTTTTATTAACATCATCTCAACAACGAAAGTAAAAAAGGGAGTACGATTATACCTGTGTATTGCACACCTGAGATGATATTATTCGTTTTGTTATTTCTCTTCTCGATTGTTAAACATTTATCAATATTGTTTGTAAGGACATCAATGCAATTCCTTAGGAAATAAAGCAGAGCATTAGGTGCTTCTAAATCGTTCAATATAAAGTGTTCAAAATATTAACAATTAGTGATAAAGATGAAGCACCCAAAAGGTGATAGAGCGTTATTTCGATACGCCTTACTTCGACACTCAAAGAGGATTACGCTCCGAGTCTCTTTTATTCGAATCTCTCAATGGCTGTCGGTGGAGTCAGTTGAAATTTACCTCCCAATGAACAGACGTCTTCAAATTTGCCAAATTCTTCAATTTAACGAATTTCTGTCATACTAATTCCAAGAGCTCGAACAAACAAGCTCGAGAACTCAAAGGCAAAGGTTTTCTGGAGAAAGCTTTAATACCTGCGGCAGGTCTCACCTGTACGCCTATAATTTGGCAACTAGGAACGGAATGCAACATCTTCAATCAAGTTTATCAACCAAATGATTCATCTCAATCCTTCCGAAGTCACCAGCTAAATTCTTGCGCATGGCAACTTCGGCTGTGAAATCATTCGAAAATTACCTCATATATCACATCTGTCTCTTTCTCCAGTGCATGTTGAAAAAAAAAGACGAAATGACAAAAAAATGCATTCGCGAAAATGCAAGGATACACAGGAAGTAGGCATTACCCGCGGCGGAAATGTCGCATTACGGATACTAACTGTTCTGCAGCAATCACTTTATTTATGGTGTAAGTGTTTCACGATGAAAGTGATCAGATGCTTCCCAATGAGAGCTTTGAGAAATTGAAAGAAGTCTCAAAGAAAAGCTTGCGGCATAAACATGGTCCTTACCTTCATAGCACAGTTTGGAGCAAGGGACAGAGTCCCATTGCCTCTAATATGTGAGATATTTGTAGCGTTATAAACCGAAAGCAATCGGCACGAAACGAGAGAAAAGAAACCATTTTCAAAAGTATGTTGCGAGTTTTGATTTGGAAAGAGCGCTGCTTGCAAGTGATAGATAAATTGGTGCACTCGAGATGACATCCGTCCAATAGCTGGCTTTCACTCGCCTGCTTTTCCCTTCTTTCCCTTACCACCCCTCCCCCTCCCCCACACGGCTCGAAGCCAATGACCCTTCATAATCACATATTCTTATCAAGAAGATATCTGCCACCCCACACACCACCCTCTATTGCAGTATTAAACAATCACCCAAAGAGTGCTCATCGCATGATGCGTCCACACACAGTGCTCCCGCCAGGAACGTTGTTATATGCAGACCACTTCACCTGCCGTCAAATTTCTCTCATAACAAGAAGTGACCAAAAAAGAAGTGTGGCGCGACGAAGTTGAAGGCTGGGAATTTCGTGACCCTTTGGGGAAGAAAATTATTCAATCCTTTGAGTAATTTTTGTCTTTCTAAGTTCTTTTACAGTTTTCTCAATGCAAGAGAGGGGGGATTTGGCAAAGGAAGTTTTTTGGAGGGGGATTTCGGCAAGAATTCATCCAGCAAGCAGGGAGCTTTTCATCGAAAACTCCAAGAAATCACTCCCCTGTTCTCTGTTGATCAGGCCCATAAGAAAGGCAAAACCTTGATAGAAGCTCAAAGAATTGGTTTTTCTGAGAGGGAGTGAAATGTTTCAAAGGTTTTCTAGAGTGCAATACAGATTTCTGGGTTATTACAACAGAAGAATGAGCTCTAGAGTCTTGATAAGTTAAATGCGAGCGCGTTATTTATAAAAGAGATTTGAATGGCATGTGAATTTGCGAATCCGATCGATCGAAGTGAACACGCCGTATCGCATCAACACCTCGGTTGATTGAGATGAACAATAAACACTCAAAAATAAATGAACAAATGCAGCAGAGGGTTATTTTAGACATGCAGAATAATACTCTCATATTTCAGTTAATCGAACCGCTCGCACGAATCTTCGAAGAGATTCAATTTCTTATTGCACCCTATCGGTGGAAACTAAAAAATAAATCGACACAAAATATATGCACTTTTTTCCAACCTTCAAAGATGGATGAAGAAGTAACAACGTTGTAGCAAAAATAACAAATCGGATGTAAAAGTTTCCTTGAGAAATTCGTTTTTGAGGTTATGAACTCTTCACCTACAACAGGTGTAAATTTGAGAGAAATTCTCGAAACTAAAAGTGCGAGAAGAGACGAAGTTCTCGAGGCACTACGAAGGTAGTGAGCAGCCATCAGTGGAATTGTCGCCTCATAATTCGCAGCATTTGCACTAAAAAGTGGCTACTGACCCATCCCCTAATTCAGAAAAAGTTATGCGGTAGAAAAAAGAGTTCATTGAGGAAATTTTTCTTTCAAACTAAGGGAATGAAAATTCCCGCCCTTCTAGATAAAGAAAAAGCAGCTGGGAGAAACACCAGGGCGAGAGGGAGAAAGGAACTCCAACCAGCTCCCCCTCTCGACAAGGAAAGTCAAGGGACCTACACCGGGCACCAATCGAACTCGACGCCAACCGAAGTCCACCTTAATTCAGCACAAACTTGGTATATGTACTGGACTGTTGTGAAAGCTTGCGCGGTTTTTGCGCAACTTTGAAACTAATTTTTTCTTGGGTTTTCGTAAGTGAAATTATATTTATAATCGGGACTAGGACCCAAGATCTTTTCTCAAAAAACCTTTACAAATTGAGCCATCAACGTTGTGTTCTTCACCCCCTACTGGCTAAGTAAACTTTTCACTCAGACCTCTCTTCTAGCTCGAAATCATCGATCAACGAGGTTCCACAAAAACTGTTTTGGAGAATATTCTCTGTCTGTCTAGAAAAAGCTGAATTTCAACTGTTTTGCCATTCTTGAGACCCGCGCCTTTCCTCGAGGACCAGGGCATTCAAACACTCGGTATCGACTCAGAACTTAATTCCACACAAGTCAACAATGCCCTCCTTGCCACTAATCGCTTGAATCGAATTGTGTATGGCATTCCTTTGTTGCTTTTTTCTTCCATTTTCTTGTGATCTTCGCCACACATAGCATAAATTCCTCATTAAGGATATGCCTGGGGATGATGAGAGGAGACATTTCATTTCATACCTGGACCATATTTTTGTGAGTATGACAATGTGACCGAACCAATTCGTTTCGCATAGTTTCTAACAATTCATCAACTTATAACGAATTGTCGTGTTATGCTTGAACCATTTGGCTTTTATCGGCGGCTAGCCTATGAAGGTGTGCATTCATTTTTCTTATGTTTGTAAATAGCGATATGCGCTTCATGTGTCGCACTACGAAGTGCTCCAAAATGTTACAATATTCACACCTCGAAGCGTGTTTTTCGTCAATCCAAATAACTCAAAGAGAAGAGCACTGTGTACGTTAAGATTCCAAATCACTCGCAATCAAAGTTTAATGCCAAAATTTCCCATTTAAACTTTCATCTAATCTCCTTCAATCATTTCATCTTACATCATATTTGACTCTTCGTCAATGAGTCCGATGAGATCCTATATGTTCCTGTGAATATAGATAAAAATGAGAGAAGCATCACTAACACTCACGTCATTCGATGTGCTAAAAGACCGCAGTAGTGTTTTGCGTGGAAGTTTTATCGAAAATAATGAAGAAGGAAAAACTTGGGGGGGGGGGGATTAGAGGACGTGACCTATTCGAATATTAGATAAACTGATGGTTTTCTATGCTTGCTAAAAACGGGTTTCCCTCATCTGAAGAAAAACATCACAGATAGATATCTGTGAGTAGGTTTTCAATGGAATTGAACAAGTTGACGAAAAATAATTTTGCAAGCAGCTTAGCAATACCCGCAAACAATTCACGCATTAGCATTCGAATATAAAACTGCGGCCTCATTGAAATCAAGCGAATGTAACCATGAAGATGCAGAGATCGGCGATGCCCTACTCATTTCGGTTGCAACCAACTTCACTCCCAACATGTTACTGTGTTTCGTGCCACCAAATATGCGAAGCGACGTAAATTGTTTCGTGTCACCTGTGGTGTCTGAACCAGAGTATTGTCCGAAGTGATAATAACAAATCGAGACGATATTCTCAGTGAAGTGCATAAGTTGTGAATAACCAAAAGACATACCCATCTTCTGATCTCCCTGAATTTCTTTCCGTGTTTGCGAAATGAGCGCAAGAACAACGAGACGTCATCGTCGCTCCACACTTGCTTCAGCAGTGTGCGCTTGCTGAGTTGCTTCCGAGCGGTCGCTATGTCATAGTGACACGACTGCAGAATGTATAGTGCCTGCAAGTGCTACTAAGCGACGATATATGAACGAAGAAATACAATAATAAACATTTCGTACTTGGAGAGGAGTGATCCACACCGATTTCCTTCGAAAAGCTTTCAAGTGCTCGTTTCCACAGTGGTTACTTTGGAATGTCCTGTTAATGCCTGTATACCCAAACAGATATCGCCTCAACGGCCGAGTAATCACAAATAAGAATGTTAAGAAACGCTTATGTGGTACTATCGAATTTATCCGGTTTTACGACTTTCACCCAGTAAAGTGGCGTATTTGAATAATAATAAGGTAATCCTATGACAAGCTCCTCGAGAGGATGCTGAACTAGGCATTGTGCGGAGGTGTAATTCACTCTCGAAGCATTCAAATACTGGAATGCCCTCATCTTGCTTGCAAACGATCATACAGCATGACTTTTCAAAAACGATAGATTAGAGGGTGACGTAAGTTCATTATGGATAACTCACTTCATCCGCTTCGGCTTCATGCACTGTATGCGCCATAGATAAATAAGCATCGATTTCTGCATTGTTGGCATTTTCATCGGGCGAGCACCATACACAGATGTCCCTATCGGGAGATTGCGAGACGGTCCTCGATTCATAACGTGCCCCCCATTCCTCCAAGCTTTCCACCGAGCACTGATATTGCTCGCCTTGACGGATTTCCAAATTTGTGGGCAATCGAAATGCTGCCGAATATACTGCAATCATAACCACATCTACTTAACGTTGACATCGAAACATAATTCTACTAGCCGTTGCAACAGAAAACCAACACTTCCTGTATAGGTACTGCAAGTATGTCGTCATAGACGGACGACTAATATGAACTGCACGTCCCCTAGTCCTTCTTTAAAAAGTTGTCAACATATGCACTCAAACAGGCAAACTGCAGAGGAAGGCATCGCTGGGTTTCATGTAGTGAACATACATGAAAGTATGAGCCATTTGCTGGATGCATTTTAACGGGACCACCTCGGCTGTAGAAATGTGCATTGTTCTGCTAAATGAAACGTCGGTCTTGATTCCCAAAAAAACCTTCAGAGGAAAACAAAAGAACGTTGGAGAAAGTGCAGCGATATCCGCTCTTCCATTATCACTGAACACGTCCATCGATTTCACAAACAGCCAATAGATAATAAAACGTGAGCAATAATGCAAGATATTGGGCAGAGAAATTAGAGAAATTCGATATAAACTCGATGGTACTACAGAAAGTGGAGACAGAAATTGCAGAATCGCTAGAAACGAATGCTAGAAAGAGATAAAGGAGAGTACCACTACGTTGATTTGTTCAACCTTTAGGCACCTTGGGCTCACCACAAACAAACATGTGCATTCGGTGTTGGTAAGCACCGATAGATCAGCTTATAACGATCATGAAGTTAAGCGTAGTCCTTGGGTAGGAGGGATTCCTCTGTCAAATGAAGCATTTTACATAAAGATCTTCACTTAATTGTTTTAAATCACGCGCATGAGAGCGCCTGCACAATACTTTGGAATTGATATTAAGATTGAGCTCGTTCTTTTCGTTCTTCATCTCGCAGTCAGCAGATCAGGAGCCTCAGGTAGTGCATCAATGAACATCGCTAGCTGTGAGTGTAGGCATCAGTGCATATACTCTATTCGTTTATCGCAACGCTCAGTCGTAAAGATGTTCTCATAGATTTGTAGATATGCATGAATTATCCACGTTAAGCTGGTATGATCCGCGTTCGATGGTGCTCTTCTCTTGCGAAGATGCCTTAATAAGAGAGGCACCTCCACAGACAACTCTAAGTGTCATATAAACTGTACCTAAAATAAAACTCCATTATATGGTACCACTACTGCTACTGCAAACCTCTGCTCTCGCCGAATTCTCTCAGGCAGTAATTTGAATATGCGAAACGCATAGAATTTCAATATGACATGAGGATCTATACACAACGGATGTGAACGTGATTTCATCCCAAATCAATATTTGCAAATATATTCTCTGACGCCAAACAATTCTATACTAATAGACGATTGGCTCATAGTTTGAGTTCAAACTCAAAAGTGTGTCTCATTATGGATTCTTCGGATTCTTTTCTGCGTATTCGATGCCGAGTCGTTTATTAAGTTGTGCTAGTAATTGTATTGTATAATTGGGTTACATCAATTACTAATATATTCAGCGTTTCCGACTTGCTTGAATGAAGCTACATTGAACTGCCCATCACCTTTTTCCTATTTGAACTGCTACTGATTGCCGGATGAGCCCAAAAATAGATGACACCCTACCGGGATTCATCTGAATATTGGCTAAGAAATTCGACTTCTCAATGCTATCGTTTCAATCGTTTTTCGCTCATTTGCTAATTAATTACTTCAAAATTTGCATATTGAAGTTGTTTTTGTGTTACTCAAGTGCGATGAGTACACATTTGCAGTGTTACATATGCGTACGTCGTACCTTTTGTGTCTCTATTCAACAAAAATTGTGGATCTTATTGGTAGGTTCGAATCAAAAGATAACAAAGTTCCAGCCTGACCCCCCAATTTATTGGCCAGAGTTAAACCTTTTTGGTTTATTTACCTCTTCTAAGCTCATTCATAATCATATGCATTGTCGATTAACCTGAAATGGGTTAAAACATTTGCGAAGACACATCATTGCTGCTATTTGATGGTGTTTCTTTAGCAGTTTGCAAGAAGTGAAACAGAGAAATGAAAAGAGATTAGGACCTTTTTCATTCGATGGTTCGCCCATCGAACGGGTGAACATTTTGAGGCCTTCTGCAGGATCCTCGTCGTCATCCCCTTCATCATGTCCACTCGCACTCGTCGATGGGGTCTCCTCGTCAACTGCTTGTGCACTAACTCTTGAATCGTCACCACTCTTTAAGTAAGTACAATAAACAAGACATGGAGGTAGACGATAGTAAAAAGGGACAGTCCATCTTTCCATCACACTTATCGCTCCGGCAATTTCGTCTCCACAATCAATATTATCTGTCACGAAATAACGTCTTTGTGGCCTTATTATGATTTCTCTGACCAAGTAACAATTTAACACACTTCCTGCAAATTCCTCTAATAAACCAACTGAGTGCAATGATATTCGGAAGTAAAAAAGTAACACCTCAAACATTGGTTCGCATAAAATCCACTAATGATACAAACCTTTGCCTGAAAATCGCAGCCAAACAACTCTAGAGTAACGACAACGAGGCCCTTATGACAAATTGAGTTCTTGATTTTACAGCCTCTTTAATGTGAACACTTCATGAGGATGCGGTTCAATGAGGACAAAACTGAAGATTGGAGGTCAACCGTTGCTGTAGCCTACTTTCATCAAATTTCGCTGCTCTATTCTTACTAATTAGCAAATGAAACTGCCCGACAACCAACACACAGACACAGATGAGCACATACGGACGTGATAACATAAGACCAAAATTTGATTCTGCAAAAAAACATCCGAAAAGTGCACAACGCACAATAAATAACCTTGTGAGTGATGTGCTCATCCGTGAGTGGCCATTCGGAGTTTCGATCGGTATCGTCGAATCCAATGATGTCATCGACGTATGCACAGCTCTGCGATGTTTCCTCCTCGCCATCATCCACCAATTCGGTCGACCGTTTGTTGAATCTCTCGGATTCCTCCTCGTCCACCGTACTCACCTCTTCCGAGTCACTCGACAAGTAGATGGCCGAGTTTTCATTGAGTGCCTCATCAGCACTCGTTAAAACATCGTTCACAGAAGATGACGCCACATCTGTATCATCGATCGTCTCCAGAAGGCGTTCCATAAGCTCGATAGAGGCCTGCTCCAAGTCGACAGTTCCGCAATAAACAACATCTTCCGATGCAGTTTCCTCACCAACATCATTACCCTCTTCTGGTGGTCTGCTTCCGGCCGATCGCTCAAAAGTAACATTTTCGAAGAGCGCCGACTCTCTGGAGGGATTCTCAGCTGACCGTAGAGTTTCGTTGATTTTTCCGAGGTCGGAGTTGTGACTATCACCTTCAGTGTTTAATTCCTTTCTTTCTTCAGTTCTGTTTCCCACTGAAGGGGATTGCATCCGATCATCCGACCGACTCGTCTCTAATTGCTGTTCGATACATCTCACCGCCGAATACGTTTCGTCCTCGTTGGAAAGCATTTCCTTTCACCTCACCGAAACACCTCAAGCTGATGAAATACTCAGCTGCAACGAGCAGCTTATTGAAATAAACGTCAAAAAGCACTCAAAGATCTCTGCAGAAACGGCGCCGAATTCATCAGTAAAGATATTGACCGATAAGTGCGACAACATCGAGCACTTTAACATTTATACGTTCGAGTTCAACCGGACCACTAGACCAACCGGTTTCATAAATTACTAAACAAATATGTGCGCAATGTGTTCATATTTTGATGGTGTGATCGTTTGCATAAGCATCCTACAAAATACTCATTGCTTTGTGTTCTACAACCTGAGAGGTTGTAAAGGTCGTCCCAATGGTATTTTTTTGGCAATTTAGATCTCTATCAGTGGTCTTGAAGTTGCTTCGTATTTATTGCTTTGAGCGTTTCCGAATGAAACTGTCGGACGTATAAGCAGACACGCGCATAGTTTGGCATACATAGACAAACATTTGACAATGCAAATTGGAAAAGCATATAAAACGAGTACAAAAATTGCAACAAGGGACGGAAATGGAAAGTCTACAAATCAATAAACCATCTTCCCAACTATACGTAATAGCACCCGAATTGCAAAATATTGCAATTGTAACAACAACAAAGCAAAAACGCTCGTTATTGATTGCATATCATCTACTCACTTACGTTTATGAATAAACTAATTTCCACTCTGAAGAGGCACTCAAGTCATCCATTTCCTCTTAGGTGTTTTGCCAGTTGAATTTGCATAGCTGAGAACACCATTCGTTGATCACTGATTCAATCGTTCGATAAATAAACAAAATTTGCATATTATTTAAGCATTCGAGTCCTCGTTCAATTAAATATTTGTCATTTACTGATTAATTCTTAGCGCTAACAAATGAAGAAATGCGTTAAATAATTGAAATCGGATAACCTCAAGGAGGAGTACATGAAAGTCAAATTGAGAGTAATTCAGCAATGTTCAAGCACTGGAGATGCAATCGCAAAAATAGGCGAGCTTATTCTTTAAGTAGTCGATCGAAGGCACCGTCATCGATTTCTGCACATCTAATTAAATTGCCCGCGTCCACAATGTGTAACGCAATTCGACGCTGGTCAAGGTATTCGAGAAAGGTTTACTATTGCTGTGCACGAAAACTTTGTAGTTTGCAGAGATAGCACAGCAAGACCTTACAGAATGAAAATAGCCTCAGAGCAGAACCAACTCAACACAGAGACGCTCGAATGTGAAGGAAATTCTAGAACCGGTATAAAGGGATCTACGAGAGCGCGAAGAAAGCTTCTTCGATGGTTGTTTTTTTAGCACTTCAATGACGCCTAGTGCCAAATACAGCGATACAGGTAAGGGTCTCAACTGTGCGGCTAGAACATTCCTATTCGTACTCAGTGGAGAGCCCTGGTGCATTCGCCTATTCCGGTTAGCTAATACACAACTGTGAAGTGCCCACTTGAGGTAGGCAGCCCAGTTTTGTGTAGCATCTAATAACTGAAAGCACGACAAGAAATGCTTCAGAATAAACAACGACACTTCTAACCGACTGCTCAATAATGACAGACGCCAAAACCATGTAAGACAAACAATAAGCATTCGATCACCAAAGTCGGTCCCCCAAATGCCCGAACCCATTCGCAAATCCAGGCACTTGCTGAAGATGCGACTCGAGAGTATGGATACGTGATGTAGAAACCTGTTGCGCACTCCCACGAGCTGGCATTAGACCGACTGTCACTTATTTGCGAGTTTAAAAATGGAAGAAATTGATCCCGCTTAGAAATAAGCAATAAATTAACTTCACAGTGGCATTTTTGCGATGAAAGTACCCTTTATAACTGTGGAGAGAGGGTGACATCGGCAATTGATTCGTTCACGTCATCGAGATGCAAGCTGACTGCATACGATCCAAGGAACAACTTTTCGAGTGAATCGGGTGGACGAATAAGATTGTTAAGTGTATATCTATATGATGAACACTTTCACTCCTCGAGACCCGAGCAATGGGAGACTGCTATTGTAATTTTAGTGGATTGTACTTATCTAAGTATAAGTTGAGGGGGTGCATTTTTCGCTGTTCTCGAGGAGGGGGGGGGGGCTTATATTCCAGATGAGGCTTCTATTAAAGTGGAGAACGATCTCCTTACATCTTAAACAACCTTGAGTTCTTATTCTTTCCGCTCATTTGGAACAACATTTGTTCCTTCATCGTCCACAATATTATAGCTTTTTCGTTCTCCGAGTTACTAATATGAGATTTCAATGTTGTTGTTTTGCTTTGTTTTTGAGGAGACATGCATTCTGAAAGTTTCTGAACGTAGTCCCTTCGAAGGGAAACATGGCATTTGTTATCCACAGAATGTTTTTGCCTTTCATGACATTCCACTACGGGTTCCCGCTCAAGGCGATCCGCATACAGATAAGGCGTTACCTGCAAAAATTAATGAAAACCAACCATTTCATAAGAGTATAATTGGATGTCGGCATCAATTCCATATACAATCATCGCCGACAAGCATTGAAACCACCCTCGAAAATTACCTGAGCAACTTGTGGAAATATGTACCCCATCCCCTTTCAAAACTAATCAGGCATAGATTTGCATAGATTTATTGAATTCTTTCAGGCAATTATGGAGGGGAATTTATTTTGTGGAGCTATCAAGTCTTGAGAGAAATTGAGAGGCGATGAGATACATCACACAAAAGAACTCGCGAAAATCGATGTCGTAAAATCAATAAAGGTGCTCTTTCATAAAGCGTTCGTTCGCCCGATTGTTGGTTGCTTCCGTCAGCGATGCAGTACACCAATACCACTAATAACGAATATCAACTAGTATAATATCTATATTAATTATGCAAATAAACCACCCGATACCCCTCCTTCCCCTTCCCCGTTTCCCTTCCAACAACTGCAATTCAAAACTGCCGACTATGAAAGATGTAACAATTGCGCAACTTGATGCATTATTTGCAAATTTGCATTGCAAATCTCTATGGCAAGGCCGTGTCTCGACCTATATATATGTGCATGCACGCATATTCGCATAAATATACATAGAAACATATGAGTGTAAATGCATAAGTACGCATTTATAGTACGTAAATAGACGTATGCATGCGCAAATGTCCACATGTGTCTGTGTGTCCATTGGTGCCACATCTGCAACATTTGCGCCGTATATCACTCAGTCACCATCTACTTTAATCAAACAACTCCACGAGCTGCTACAAGCATTTAAAGATGCTAAAAACTTGCAGGCGTTTTGCACTGCTCGGCGCATAAAAAGGCAAATCCTTGCAGTCGCTTTCATTATTTGTTGATAAGTTGTGCAAGTATTACTGAAATGGACGGAATGTAAGAGCGCATGCTATGCGAACTCCGCTGGCGCGCTTTCCCATTTGTTCATTCACGCAAATGTTAAAGAACTGCAATGAGCGGTCGCCATTAGTATGTGCGTAAGCCGTTTCTAAAGTGGGCTTCCTAAGAGGCCTACAGCATCAATCCACCGTATCAACCTTTATAGCCCCATGGGTTTTTACGTGAACGAATCGATAAGCATGGTAAAGGTAGGCGATAAAATAGAAGGACAAAGGTATAACTTCCAAGCATCAGGTAAGTCGTTTCAGTGTCGATGCCACTGCTAATCTCGTGCATCGAACTCCACAATTGCTGTGTTCGCCTTGTGGGCAGTATTACACTCTCATTACAACTGCGTTCTTCTTTAGTTATTATTAAACGAAAGTTCGCTTGCATTGTCTTTCTCGTTTTCTTTATTTCTCTACTCACATATATTCCACATATTTTTCCCCTCTAGAATGTTAAATAAATAAATGAATGGTGAAGAGGTAGGTAAGCGACCTGTTTGGAGTGGTACTAAACGACGAATATAACGAGGGGCATTACTGCACACTCCTAGCTTATAACCGGAAGAGGGATATTCATCTAGTCAAAGGTACACAACGTGCCCGCAGATGGAAGAGAGGTGCAGGGGTGGCCGGCCCCGACCCAACAATGAAGGGGCACACCTGAACCTCGCCGGCAGTTAGAGAAGGATCCTATGGTGGCGCTGTCAAAACACATGCAGTAGTTCTATCGCCCCATCCCAAACGACCTGCCCTACCAGTTTACATATGATAAATCGAATATATATGACTGAGGGTCCCTCGCCGAGGACAGCCGAAATGGCGGAATATCCGAGTTAGCAGTATACTTGAATATCTCTTTGTCGCTTCGCACTTTTAACCTCCGAAATCCTTCTGGGAGCTCCAGGCAATTAGTGTAAAACATATCTGAGAATAGAGACCTTTCTTGTCCTAGAGAATCTAAGGGATGCCAGTTTAGAAGGGCGGCTTAACAGAATGACGTGACGGTGAACGTACACGTACGCAAATATGAGCATTGCGAGACCCCTTCTCGGCGGTTAAAGAAACAAATAACAACGAGCAAAATAAACTAAGTCGATTATAATAAATATGAAGCATACTCATCACTGAAATATTTGACAAAGTGGAGACGAACAAGCCGAATACTGCGATGAATCGACCACGAAGGCATTTAGCAATGAACAGAAAGCAATCAGCCAAAATTACTATGCATGCGGAAAACATTTAATCACGAAAATTAAGGCGATACTTTATGCTTATTTAACGATATTTTCCGCTCATTTATGACTATTTCTCTTTATTTAACGATATTTTCTGTTTATTCAATGACAGTTTCTGCTTATGTGGGATGCAAATACAGTGAAAATTGAATCTTCTTTCCTTTAGATTGCAACAAAGTGACTGCATTCAATTCCCTATATTCCTCTACTGAGGAATGTACTCAGTCGAAGTCGATAATATAAGAATTTCCTGTCGTAGAGAATACTTATGTGATGGTGAAATTAACGGTGAAGCATTCGTTGAGTGAATGATAAATAATGAAACGGAGAGCCCTTCAAAATCTTCGCGCAATATGCGCTTCGGCTATTCATAATACGACGACGTTAATCAACTACTCTCGTATTTGAGACCCTTCGAAAAACATTTAACAATCCACTTCCCACAAAGAAAAGCGGAAAACGCAGTCAAAATGTACAAATCATTGCTTAAAAAACTACCTTATCCTCAATATATATTTGGCCACTCATAAGACAAAATTTGCATCTTGTTAAATAATTTGAAGTTGGAAAAATGCCAACAAAAGCCGAAAACGATAAATCACTGAATGGGCTCAGTGAGTTTTTTCGAGGAAAGAAGCGCTTTATGTGAGGGGAAAAAACATTCAAAGGCGCGCATTTCCGAATAGCGCTCGCTTTTCATGACGTTTTTTAAGGCGTTCGATTTATTGGATGACAACATTTTTTATCGTTCCATAAGCTGAGTTGATCGTCAATGTAATGCTTTCCGCTTATTTGGACGTTAAACGACAATTCGTCGCGCTTCTTTACTACCAGCCGTTTGGTGATGAAAAGATAAAAACCATACGCGAATGACAGCACTTTTCGAATGGCGGAGATGACATTTGCGCCATCACATATCGCAAACAAAGCAAATGAATGCACTGACAACAATGCTCGACACCGTGATCACATCAATCAATGCAGAACTCAACTGGCTGCACAGCTAACTTTGACGTAATTGTGCCGTTAATTCACTTTTTCAACACTCATTTCTCATATAAGCGACAACAGTTTCCTTTTTTTGACGACATTTCGGAACAAAGAGAACTGAAGAAATAAAAAAACAAAGAGTAAATGGAATGTAAAACTATTTGAAAAAGAAATAAAAAATAAAATAAAATCATAAATTACGAGTAAAATATAGCTGAGCGATATTATTGTTGCACATCGATGGCAAACAATACAGAAAATATATGAAGTGAACGAGAATTTCTGCAACGATGATTCATCGAATGGACAACGCTTACGAAGCAAACGCTTCGTAAGTGTCTAAAAGAGTGAGAATCACCTCTAATTGTAGCCGCTGATGATAATTACTCGCATTGTTTAGTGATCAAATTTGAGAAGAGATATTTCGATACATTTCCTCTCGATGATTCATTTCATATTTTTGAATCACCTCTCCTTATCGTGCAATCATATGCAATAAATCAATACAATTAACTTTGTAATGCACAAAAATTATTCAAGATCCTTCCGTTAGATCACTCACGAAATTCAATTTCTAAGCGTCGATCGCCATAGTTTAGCAAATCGTTCGACAAGTGCTCTCTGAAGGAATTATAATTATCGACAATTTTCGATGATGATTGAGCGTTACTCGAGTTATTCGTTTGTGGAAATTAGTTTAGTTTTTGCGAAATATTTGCATAGCCGCCATCCGTCCTTATATTTGGAATATGTGAAACAGAAACACATCGTCATTTGAATTCGTTTTCTTTCTCACAGAGTGGGATTGCCTAGAAAGGCGAAGTCATCTGTCGACACAATGAACAAAGACTTGGATAGTTGGTGTCATAGACACTTCTGCTCGCAGCCACAAGCACGACGGATTTGCAGTGCACCCCGAAAGCTTTCATCTTGGCTGAGTTAATCCTTCAGGGTGACGACTGTGCTTCACTGACAGCCGACTCCAATCGTTTATTGCATCCATATGTTTTAGTTGTTATCTTGATGGAAATCACCACTCTCAAATCTATTATAAACTATTTTGCCTCACCTTTATGAATGACCCGTTCAATTGAGATCGTATCCAGTACACAAGGTCGGCCTAGTATATACCCATCAAGGTGTACTGGCTTACCTTTCCTCGCCGACGAGTTTGAACTACCAGACAGACACACATACACATGTACGCACAGACATAACACTGCCATATTGCTCTTTTTCAAAAATTGCATGTGCACATAAAAAGTGCATCGAGTAAAAGCGAAGGAATAAACAAATGTGGAATTAGAAAGGACCATATTCAGATCGAACTATATCATCTTGCAAGCAAAGGCGAACGATTTGGTTAAATACTTCTTGCACTCACATAACAAAGTATATATTATATTGTTGATGGACAAAGACATTTGACATTATCGACTTAGGACCAGAGGTACCACTGTAATTCGGTTTCAACTATAGATGGGCACCTTCTGCCCTTCAAGTGAGGAGTCCGGAGGCTTGCACTCAGGACGTCAGCCACAATCAGGTAATAAACAAGTGCTCACTGATAAGAATCGCTCAAATCAAAGCTTTTCACTCAACATATAGCATTCATTCCCTTCATATTTAAATTTCATTACGTTATACATTTATATGCAGCAATATATGAACAGAATGTGCCATAGTTTCAGCTGAGACTATTAGCATCAGAATCGATCAAATTTGTTAAGAGAGACGAAGTGAACGGTGAATGAGTGAAGTCGGTTACAGCCTGATAATACCTCTCGATGATGCAGCTGAGGTGTTGGACCAGGAGTGAGTTTCGTTTGAGCCGAAATGCGGAAATTGCGGCTGATAACCAACTAGGTGCATTTGACTCGGTAAACTTCGATGTGCTAAACACGGAACTGCAGTTCTTATAAGTTTGAAAGCACCTGCAGGCATATAGCATCACTGAGCGGATGTAAGCGGCTGGCAGAAGACAGCCTCGGAGTGCAGCTGAATGCAAAGAGACGTTAAAAAATTACAGCAACAGACAACTTTAGCGCTGTCTCTATCGGAAATGACCGCTGAATTATTATCAAGTGATAAGTTGGCAGTCTGCAGAATAATTTGTCAATGCTCAATGCACCGCTTTGCTGCCTCGTAAACGATGCGAGAATCTGAGCATAGCCGCGAAACTATTTGATTATCTTTAAGAGGATTACCTCGTCAATGATGCTATTATAGCCACCGACATCTCAGTTAAGACAACGTCGCCTGAGGTCTTACTCAACAAGATCTGAGGTCTTACTTTACAAGCAATCCAGTGTTACACGCACAATCATCGCACTAATGAACCCTAAACACACGATAGCAGATTCAAAGTCAATCGACGAAACGCTATTGCAGAGAATCCGCGTCTGGTGAGTGCCACCAAATGTGCGAGCATACGCCTGCAAAGTTAAGAGCGGAACTTTCGAGTTGCCTTTCATATCAACTACAAATAACCTAAAACCTCGAAGAAAACATCAGAAGGAAGTGCTGCAGGGGCTACAAATCTAGCAAGGGGGTTATTATTATCTGCAACACTGCAACAAGCTAGCACAAGGGAAGCGAACTTCTAAGAGAGGGTTTTATCTCGATCTGAGAGCGTCACAATTCGTGGAACACCTTGCGTAACGCTTCAAACGCTTAAAAATATTTATTTACTTCCACAATTAGCACCAATCGAATGCATCCAGTAGAGTGAAAAAGAAACAAAGTGAGGTCGATGAATATCACTCTTGCAAGGACATCTTTACTGCGCTTCTATACTAGTTTATCTTGAGCGTTGAATGTTTTCTTTTTCATTGTAAAGTGAGGACAAATCAAACGCGATGTGGGGACGTTTCTTATAAATCGTTTAGAATCATGCAATAGCACCGATAATAACACCGATTCATTGCAAGGAAACAGCACCAATAGAAAGCAAAAAGCTTTTAATGTGGTTTAAAATTAAAGGTGAGGCGATGCCAAAGGTGAAAACAGAAATGCTCATCATGACATTTCATTTACGTGCATATCGCATAAGGCTGAAATGCCCTCCTCCATATATCGCTTTCCAAGTGTGCGCTAAGTGATAATATTATGATGGTCGCACAAGAACAAAAGGTGGAGACCTATTTAATATGCGGGGAAAAACAAAAATAGTGAGAGGTGAAAGTTCTTGCTGGAAAAATAAAAGAAATATCGCAAATAAATGGGAGGCTTGATATGGGTAACCAAGAAGATGGGATAAGTTTTCAGCGAATTAACTCGGGACGCTTTACAGCGAAATTATTTATGATGGTGATGTTAGGTGATAGACACGAGAAGAACGTCGCACTCACCACTTAGGTATCTTCAATAGGGAACAATAATTTCCGCTTCAACTCACCAACAAATGTCACAAAGGCAAGAATTATTGTTCAGCACCCTTAAACGCTCGATATGCCTAATCTGTTCCCTTCTCTCCTTCCCTCCATCCGTGCCCCCCCCCCCCCCCCTCCCCTCCCCTCCCCCACCCCTCTCTCACCCTCAATCAGTACAACTTTATATAATTGAGGGCGCGCTATTCATGGTTTTCCCCAGATGTCTTAGGCAAATAATGTTATTCGCAAACTTCTATGAACGTTTCGCAGTGTTGGTTAATTCGGAAGAAATGGAGATACACGAGTGTTAGTGTTGCGTAACGTTCCAAATTCTTGCACGACGTGTGCTGTCGCTGCGGAAAACTAGACTACCTGGGAGGATGCTGCGTTACCGAGGGTCAATACCCACAGAGTTCAAGTTCAAATTCCACTTCCTCGAACTTGACTACAACTAACAAGAACTGTCGAATCATTCGCAACCATTTATCGTACAGGTTTTCAAATGCTCACTAGAAATTTTGCGGACAGGCTTAACCCAAGATGTAAGCACTAAATTAAGAAATTTAGACAGGATATCAGTTGAATAATATGCGTCCACATTTGTAGTCAACGAACGACTAAGTCAAGCCATATTACATCGATCAGAGTAGCAAACGACACGGCGAAACTACTTGGCACTATGAAGCAAACCCACCCCCCCACTCAGGTCATTGGTTCCGCTCGCAGTTATCTCGAAAACCGAGTCGCATTTTACCGCTTAAAATCACCGGTGAAGCTGCTGGCATAGGCACATGGTATCTTTTGTGGAGTCTTTCGAGGTGTCCTGAAATTTTCATCATTTATGGAAGCAGCAGTGGATCAAGACGAAGTGCTAGCATATTGTGAGAGGGGTGCTTTTAATTATTCAGTGCTGCCATAACACACATATCAGTCACCACTTTCAATAGTACTCGATCATCCATCTCGTTCGTGTTTACTTTAAAAGCATGAAGGTGCTAGTCGAGTGGGACTTTTGCTAATGCTTGGATTAACGTCATTGCCCTTGAGCAACTTGGGTTAATAGATGCAAATTGGTGACCGCACTAACGATCCGGTGGGGAGCATGATCCACCCGATTCCACCCTCACTGCATTCACAATGAAGTTCATTTTTGAAAAGTATCCTCGCTTATACCTTGCTCAAGGGGACTATATGTTGATCGAGTGCCGTATTCATACATGAAATGTCGCGGCCAATACCGGTGTAATTCAATTGCTTCGATGGTAATGCTGTGATGGACTCGTTCATAGTAAGGATGTAGTAACTCCTCCAAGGATGTTTATGTTTTTGCACGTCGGCTTTCATCATATAAATTCACTCAAAAATGCTTCTGTAACGTTTAATGAAGTGATCTGTTAAACAACTGGTATAATTTCAAAGAACAGCGCACGATCTGTTAACGTTTGATGTGTTTTTTTTAAGATTTGTCTCCGGAGCAAGGTTGTCTCCTGGGAGAATCCAAATGGCGCATTTGGCATCTCTGATTGTGGAGTTTTATGGTACTACTAGTGCGACAAGAAGAACACAGCTCGATCATGCCCTTACAGAATTCCGAAGAAGTTCGTGTTTCTGTCTCTGCTTCCTTTTTTCAAAAAATATTCTCGTGCGGTACACTTCAAAAAAGGATCTGTGCCGTAGGTGTTAGCCGAAAGTTTACAGTGCAGTTCGTCAATCACATGCGTCCCCACCCAACACATTAGTGGCCTCTTGTTCACTTCCCGTCAGGTACTCACCTGCGTCCAGGGCCGCTATCGTTTTTCAACTACACAACACTTCACGACGGTGGTTGCATCTCCTGTTTTGC
This sequence comes from Ascaris suum, assembly GCA_013433145.1. Taxonomy (NCBI): domain Eukaryota; kingdom Metazoa; phylum Nematoda; class Chromadorea; order Rhabditida; family Ascarididae; genus Ascaris; species Ascaris suum. The sequence continues at coordinate 5,799,816 of CM024175.1, forward strand.
CTTCAAAGAGCGTTGGTTTGAGATGAGTCCGTTTGGCCAACATTTAATTCGCTCCCCGCTGCACTTCGTTGTTCTCGTTGTCGGCAAACACCGAAAACATTTTTGTGGTATCAAACACGTCGCTTTTATAAAAGAAAGATATTTGCATGTGGCATTGTCCACATATTCGAGATCCTAAGTCAGACGGCGATGGAATCTTCAAGGAGCATGGCTTGCCTGTGGTTAGGATTGCGCCTCAAATTAGCTCTAGGGGAATTTCCTTTACCTTTGGAAACAAATGTTATAGGTAGAAGATCCAAATAAAATTCCATCGTGTAGTCTGACCTGCTATGATGATTGACGATTTGCCGGTGAACCCTTTCCCTTTGCTTTCCCCTCCCCCTTCCCCCACTCCTAATGAACAAATGCAATTGGATGGATGGACAGCTGAAGCTTCTAAGTTGCAACTGATGATTTTCATAGACGTAATTTGCTATGGACAAATTTCAGCATGGGAGGGTTTTAGCTGAATGAGGAGATATGCTCGACGGACATTCTTCCTAAGCGAAAAAGAGAGAATTTCAAAATCGAATTTCCGCGATAAGAAAGAACACTTTGAAATTGTCTCTGCCTAAAATTAGTTTTCGGAAGTGTAACCACGGCACCGATTTCTCTGTTTTTCAGGCGGCGAAGCGTTTGAGGCTTCATTCGATCTGCTCGACTTCAAACAGCCGACTGCTGTACAGCATTTTGGAGCGTCGATTATCTATGAAACAATAAGGAATAAATGGGAAGATTGCATCGCTAACGAGCGAATTGTAAGTCTATGCAAAGCTGACATTCGCTACAAAGGACACCTGCGCCTTTTGCCACAGGTGGCGGGGAAACGTGTAGTGTTTTATGCTGTCGACAGCACCATGTAAAGCAATTACACTGGGGCGCACTGCCCGAAGTGATAATTTGAGGCTCGTGATGGCGACAGTCGATTGAGGCGCAAGTGCTCCAAGAGGCTGAGAAGTACATAGTGATGTTAGTGCGGTGTTTCTTAACTCCGCGCTACACCTCTTCCCACCTTCCACTTAGAGAACAAAAACTCGATTTGCCTCTTGTAATTATTGAAGTCTACCTAAGGACGTCACTAAAGCTGAAATGCCCTTTTTGTGGATGTGGTTGTGCTTTCGGAGCGATTTGTTCAGAATCCTTGTGCTTGCAGATTGCAGCCACACCCCATCTCTCCTTTGTCCCCTTGAAGAACATCATGTCCTAAACGACGTCGTACGTCTATTTTCTGTGCCCACAAGGGATCATTTCCCTTTCTTGAGTTGCTTGCACACGAAAGATGCTAACAGCTTTCCGATGGTAGCACTCATTCAGTACAAACTTGCTAAAAGCAACATGATCAGTTTTTATACCGGAAATGCGATGTGGATGGGCAGGAGAGAGAGAAGAGCTGCAAGCAGCATTAACCACCTTCAATCCCATTCCATCACCAACCATTGTTGCATTGCGTGTTTTCAATATGAGTGCACATTTGAGATCTACAAAAGGGACAGTGAAATTATTCATAACGTTGGTTGTTTTTTGCGATCTCACCTCAGCCTCACCTCGATGTTTAAATGCTTTGTTTCCAGGCCACCGGAATAAAAGGCACATTGATCGAGAAGTTAACATTGGGCGCACATTTTCAAAATCAGTCAGTCACTAATAAGTTGTCTTCCTCGCTCGCACTCTTCGCACTCTACTGCCTGCCTGATGTGTGGCCCGAGCCAGTTCAGGATCTTACTGGTCTGTGGGCTGGTCAGCCTGAGCTCTTGCTGAGGTTTTCGTGCATTTGTTTTTTCTTTTGTCAGTTTCATTATTAGAGGCCGATCCATGTTTTACCCATCTTCGTTTTATCTCGCCGTCATTGAAGAAGAATATTCGCATAATTTCGTTCAGTCTCAATCTGGGAATATTGCCATAAAACAGCCGCTGATAACTGTCTCCAAGATGTTTTTGTATTTGCTCGGCATTCATAAACTGACCGTTAAGGTCCAAGTTGGGACTGTTGTAACGCGAGTTGCCTCATGCTCGAACGTCGTATGCGTTCGAATTCCTTTCAGATGTAGTAATCACCTTGATGGTTTACTCGCTCGATTCGTCAAGTATCAATATATTTGCTGTCATATTCGTTTCATGAGTGTGATTGAATTGCTTAGGTGCGCCAAGGTAGGCAAGGCTCTCCGTTCGTGACAGGTTGTTAGAGGAACTGCAGTTATCTTGGTTGACTATAAGATATCAGTGTTTAATTTTAAGTTTGTATGTCAAGGATAAAGATTGCTATTGCGAATCAAGCTATACTTTTTAAAGAATTAAAGGTATTGACGTTCCAAGCAATTCAGCCGGTCTTTCAGATCTATGCAATAAATCGGGATTGCGAATACTGCTGCAAAGTTACCGCAAAGTACCAAGTAAAGAGTTGTGGTGAAAGAGATATCTACTCAATTAAATAGTCACTATGCCTTTGCTCATCTCAACAATCATTTTAAGTAGCCGTGGCGGGATTATTGTCGCAGTAAGTTTAGTAATGCCACATGTGTAATGAAATTCAAAGAAGAGTCGTTTTGTAGGGTTCTCGCCGAGCTGGCCGCCGAATTTCATCACGTGCAGATGCCGTTGAAACAAAGAAATCTTGTGAAATCCTCACTCCACAGGATGGATACCGTGAGTTTACCGTCTGATTTCGAGAGTGACTCGTCACTGGTGCAGCTGATCGATAGGTCGTTTCCCCCTTTCGTTCATGTGCGACGGGTACAACTTTGCCGTTTCCCGAGATATTCGTAGTGCTTTCCCACATTAGAAGAGGGAAATTGCTTCCAAGAAGGGGATGATTTAATAAGGCTTTATATGAATCACCGAATTGAAATCCATTTGGAGATTAATCTACCACTCATCATATATGCCAAAATTGTTAACGAAGCATTTAAGGAGCCCTCAGTGAAATTCTGTGCTCTCATATATTATTTTTGTTAGTATTTTTTTGCACTGCGCATTTCTTATTTCATATGTTCACAGTGAAATCGCATTATTTTCGTTGTCTTCTAAACTAACAGTGCTATAAATGAGGTATCGTTTCGTTATTTTTTAATGATTGTGTTATAACTTCATTCAGCGGTTAGTCGCATCATCCGCTAATGCAGTATCTTTTAATTCCTTTACAATTCTAAACGCATTTCAAATAAAAATAAAAAATGAGAAAATTGTTAATCATTAATTGTTGTGTTTAGAATGAAGAAAAAGCGGAAAAGTTTTGTTGAATAAAAATCGACAAATAAAACACCTACTGTTTTGAGAAATGCGTTTATTAGTAATACTATTCTCTATTGTAGAGAGGGTGGAGGTGGGATATAAGGATATTATGAAGAAATTACCGAACGGCAATGCTTTAACGAAATGACAGAGGCTGTGCGTTGTTTATAATTTAATTCAGTGAAGGAGAGAGGAGGATCATTAGCGCTGCTAAATGCTTAGATTATTACATTCTTTCCAATATATTTTTCTTCGATTTTGAGTGAGTTGACGAAAATATCGCATCGAATTGAATGAATATTGTGTTGACTGGCGGGCAATCAGCTCCAATTCAGTGGCTTCATGTACTGCTATAAGCAAATCTGCCAGAACCATTATTGATTCTCGTTGCAGTCGATGCAATTCTTTTCCTCCTATCCCTCTCCCTACCGTCATTTGCATACTTCTAGAATAAATTCCGTGCAACTTCTTCTGTGGTATACTGATATATGGATTTGAGGATGTGATGGACGTGATCGAATTGGTACTTCTTAGTGGCGATGCGAGTCCGTCACTGAAGAATGCGGCTATTGAATGTGTGGAAGAGTGGTTAAGGTTGCCTTCGATGGGTCTATTACAGTGGCAACCCATCTTGAAAATCGTCTTAACAAATGCACTCAATGATTTGTGAGTTCATTTCCGTTCACGGTGATTTGAGATTGAAATAGTCCCATGATTATCATGTACCACCATTTATAAAAGATCACAGATTACTTATAGCAATATCTTTCCAACCAGTTATTAGTTGGAATTAATCGTATCATATGAAGGTTAATAGTAATTTTAAAGTAATGAATAAAATGTAAATTTCGATTTAAAATGAAGTCTTATAGTTTTTCTTCACTTCGATATCTCACAAAAAAGTAAGTTGCTCGACGCCGTAATCAGAATTTCACCTATCGAGATTTCTTTATAAGCTTAGTCAGAGAAGGGAAATAGATAAGATGCATAATCTTTGCGCTTTCTTGCATGTAATTTGGTTGTGAGCGTTGCTCAGGTGATGGAGGCACGACCAGAAAGTTTTTTCGATAGTAGTGGACGAGAATCATGGGATGGCGTTCCGAAGCCATTTTTGCGGTTTTTCATACCCGACTGTTTGTATTCTGTTTTCTTCACTTACAATAAAAATTCCAAAGATCCTTGTCTCTCTTCCTCTCCACGGTTGAATTCATGTGGGAAAAAAGTGTAACGTCGAGGGCAGTATGGGAAGGACGGAGGAAGGGGACGTGAAATAGTGGAAGTTTTTTCGATGGAGATCGTGAAATAGCGTATTCATTAGAAATCTAGGTAGAAAGGCCGATCTTTGTCGTTTGAGCTCTTGGGGAATCATCTTGCGATCACTTATCGCCGCAGCCGTTTTCCCATAGAGCTGCTGAGTGGCAATAAATTCTTGACGTAGTAGCAGTGCTAACGGGATATATTTTTAGTGCCGCATTGGCCCGTATCTTTTCGATCATTGCTTCACATGAGGATCTACAAACGCACACAAATATCGCCATCGAACTTGCCACATTTATTGCTCATAACGTCTGTCCTGTAAGTCGCGTCGATTGTTTGAATATTTATTCAGCATACGGCAGCAATATTGTGCCTAAAGCCGCCAGATGTAAGTACTGACCCTCGTGTACTTCGGAATAGGAATCTTGGAGCATCAGTTTTTATAGTCGGAAGGAAAAGGACAACAGTGGTGCTATTAAAGTCAGCTCAGTGAATTACTCGTCTGCTTCGTTTGGAAGCATCCTGATTGAAATCGTTACCTCAATTGGTTATTGGAGAGGGAATCAATTCGAGATGGGGGTGGTTTTAAAGGACCTTTTTGCCAGTTTCTGCATTATGCTTATGCACTTACGACAATGCGGAGAACGCATATAGTTTCTTATAATGAAAGCGCATGGGGTATTGTGTAACTTTCATTTTCATGCAGAACCCCTCTTCAGAGTGAAAAACGCTCCCCATTCCCTCCTTGCACCTTTTGTTACTGGGTGCTAGCGTACCTTCGAAATTACATTTGTTTGTTTGAAAATTTCAGGTGATAAGTGAGCGTTTGCGAGCGATCGCCGAGGGCTGCGAGATGCGTGCCGAAATGGAAGATGTGAGGAGTGTTTTGTTTGCAGTGGTGAGTGTGGCCACCAGTGTGCTATGGGCACTTCTTATCGAGCTTCAACACGACGCTAACATCCAAACCCTAACGTTGGTTTCTTTCACCGATACGTACTTCATAAAATTATTTAGTTGCTTCGATTATTATTCTGCAGCTTCATTGAAACTGTGTCGTTATTGTTTGTATAATAGATAGATCTCAAAGCAGCGTTATATTCGTGAGATGGACATGCCAAAATCTTATGACTTGAATCTGATAGACCGAAAGCAGAGACTATTTCCTGTGGATATTTCAACTACAGGATGCGAGACTCTTGCAGTGCTAATTAACTTCGGAACGTTGCGAATTTACTAGCAGTGATGAATGCGTGAGGAACGTTGTGATTAAAAGTGCTTCCATATCGATTGTCTTGAATATTTTATGGCAAAGAGCATAGCCGAACTCGATAGATCGATGATCGAGTCGTTTAAATTTTAAGCGGTGCGAGTGGACATTGTGACTCAAAAACAATTAAGCAGTATAAGAGTGGCGTTAAAAGAATGAGTGGGGTACTGATAGCTCAATGGGAAATCGTGCAAACCGCAAATAATGTGTAGCCGTTGGCGGTTGGTTGAGGGGTGAAGTTCGATTGCTAACCGGAATTGCCGCGGTCGACAGGCCATAGTGAAATACACTCTGTTAATAATCCAGTATCTCTAATCACATCAAGTCACTATCCAGTGCTATTCTCGTTCTCAGCTACACCTTGTCACGTTGAAACTTTCATGTTTATTAAAGTTTAGTGCTCTTTGATGTCCTACATCAAAATTTCTCTTAAATAGGTAGAGAAAAGCACATAGAAAGGTGTGCCAGAAGGTTTGGCGGAACGTGTGCTCTCGTAACTCTGCTCATTGAAACCGGCTGCTTGCGCAAATTGCCAAGAAATAATACGGCGCACGCCACACGATTTAACGCCACTCTTATACTGCTTAATTGTTTTTGAGTCACAATGTCCACTCGCACCGCTTAAAATTTAAACGACTCGATCATCGATCTATCGAGTTCGGCTATGCTCTTTGCCATAAAATATTCAAGACAGTCGATATGGAAGCACTTTTAATCACAACGTTCCTCACGCATTCATCACCGCTAGTAAATTCGCAACGTTCCGAAGTTAATTAACACTGCAAGAGTCTCGCATCCTGTAGTTGAAATATCCACAGGAAATAGTCTCTGCTTTCGGTCTATCAGATTCAAGTCATAAGATTTTGGCATAATTTTGGCATATACATCTCATGAATATAACGATGCTTTGGGATACGGTGCAAGCCAAGAAATAATACGGCGCAATAATACATTCATGTTACAATCGAAACATTAGCTTGCATAGGGCTGTTTTGGAGGTTGATGGATCAGTCCGCATACTGAGTTAAGAGCTGTTCTATGATGTGGGTCTTACGCAGAAAATTTCCTGACTCCAGTTTAAGATACCTTCGAGTTGAACTGTTGGGCAAACAGACGTATACGTAGTGGCCGACACGCTGTCGCCATGACGCAGGCCCCGATCGTAGTTCATATATAGACGTAGTAGTTCATCGTGCACTATCTGCAGCTTGATATTTATGCGTGTGTGCGCTCAATTACCCATCAACACAACGTCGCCGATCGGTTCTCAGAGACGTCCAACAAATGGCACATTTGATATGAGATCAACCGGAGTGCTGGCAGATAAACGAATTTGAGGGGTGTCTAATCGATCGACATATTGCTTCACTTTTTTCCCAACAAGACATAACAACCTCATAGTGTGTGTCTCTGGAAGTGAGCCAGCGGATGGGAAATCGGATTCACTGCTGGCTGTTCCATTTGTTGCGAGTAGAACCGTAGGATGTAAAAGAATTTACTTAGCATCTAACAAAAATCCTTGCTGAGAGGTATCGATTTCGAGAAGTTTCTTATTAGTGTGCTAGTAGCATTTAACGTAGGTGACATAGCGAATGAAAATCTTTGATCCTCGCCAAAATGCAGACCAGAGATGTCGATGTTTCCGGCCCACAGTGTGGCCTGCTGATCCACCGAAGGTCATTTCCGGTGGCTGTGATCGTTAAATGCGAGAAAAAAAACCGCTGCTTTATTTTCCAGTTTGCTGTGCTCATTCCTGTCGGTGATCTCAACGTGGCCTGGTCGATATGCAGTCGAAGAAATAATCTCCGACACACCGGATGGTTTTTGGGAATTACTCAAAGATGATCTAACAAACACAGCCGACACAAAGATCGTGCCGGAGACTCGCAATAAGGTATGTAATGAGCGACGACTTTCTGCTTTCTCTCTGTTTCATCAGTGCATTATTTTCATTTACTACGAAGCTGAGGTCATATTGTATTGGTATTTAGGTTTTCGAGCAGAGAATACCACGATCGAATTGTTCAGCTGAAACGCCAACTTAGATAGCCCGTTAAGAAGTACTCACAAGTGGGAGAGTAATTACGAGGCGAAATTCTCTTCGGTCGTAGCAATGTGACGAACGCTTTTATATTGACGAAACGCGTTTGCAAAAAGAAAAACGCCAAGCCGGCGATCTGTTCCGATCTCGATTTTCTTCTTCTCACTAAGGTCCTTAATTTTTCACCTGTGCACAAAATTGCTTTGGAAAGATGAGGGGGATCTTACAATAAAAAGGTACCGATTTGTGCATGTTATGTGGAATTGAATTAAGGAATATTTGTCAAGGTGGAATTCGAAGATTCATTTGCATGTATACTTATGGATTAACTTTGAAATGGGGAATCTGTGTCTCCTTTTCCGCCTTTCCCGTATACCAACAACCGTCTTCTGATAGTCGCAACTCGATGTGCAATGTGAGCTGCAAGAATTGACTCAGCGAAGGTTATGTATGTTGCGGCCAACAAATGCTTAAGTGAACGCTTTATGTTTGCAATGATTGCAACTGTATTTGTTCTTTTGAGGTGCTCGCGTTTTGTCGACCTCTTTATGCAAAAATGCTGGAGTCGGCGGTTGAGAAACTAGTCTTCTTGCCACACAACGAATTCGCGTCGAGCTATGATCAAGAGCAACAGGCCAACTTCGACAGGTGATCTTCCATATTAGTCATCTCACCTTTGCCACTCTCTTGGTGCGCTATTGGTTCAGAGAAGAATATAGTTTGCGAGATTCAGTTTGACAGTTGCCAGCTAGTAAAAATCTGTTTGAATGCAGAATGCAATGTGAATAACGCAGGCACCATTCTTGATATATAGTGGTTTATCTGTTAAGATAATGCCATTGTGGTCATCGTGATTGCGCAGTGGGCGAGTAGGGGATGAGGTGAGGGAACTAATGAGGAAGAGGGGACGAAATGGAAGGCTTCTTTCCTTTTTTGTGAAGCAGATAAGTAGATTTGTTGCCCACCCTTTCCTTCCCTGTTGCTTCCTTCTATTGTATGCAGTTCACATCGCAGTCATCTTACCATCATCACAACGTTATGCTTTCTTCTGCCTTTATTCTTTCATTTTTCTATTCATTCATTCATTTGTTTCAACGTCCCGCGGTGCCAAACTGGGCAGGGATTCAGAAGGCTATTTTCTATAGTGATTCATTAATGCATCTTCTGCGATTTTTCCCAAACCACACAAATGGAGGGGTCAGACTAAACGGGCGACGATAGCTTTTTGCTAAGGTGGCGGATGGTTTCTTCAGCAAAGGTGAAACAAACGTACACATTCAAACAAAGGGGAGATGTGAGCAAGAGAGGGAATGTGGAAAAATTATAATAAACGGCGACGAGATTGTTTTTGCGATACCCTTTAGAAACAGTGACGGATTAGCGTCTCGTGTGCGTGAAACGATGTTGCTTACTTTACGAACGGCCTTCAGAACTGAGCCGTCACTTACATGATCAAAGTTGCGTCGAACAGGAGAAACCGGTAGCCCGTCATTGTCATCCACAAAAAACCTGAGAAGTAATCCGCGAGCATGCTATGTTGCCATTTGCTGTCATGACTGTTTTTTAATGCGCGTAACATATAAAGCGTTCTCATTTTGCGCTTAACATATCTGTAGAATGTTCTGACGTTTCTGCCATATATCACACATCTGTCGAGGTTTCTAGCAGGTTTAATGCAATTGGCTGTTTCTCTTAAGTATTAAATGTCTCTCCGTCAGGTTCGAACGTTTTGCACTTCGTTGCTGCTCTCGTGTCGTTTTTCCCACTCGATAAGTGTGAAGTATAGTAAAGTTGTAAGTTTCATTTAGCTGTTAACGCTTTAATTTTCTCCGATATATTGTCATGAGTTGTAGCTATCGTCGTGAGCGTAGCGAGGCGTCGATGCAAGCTTTTGTGATTGTTGGCCGCGAAACACTCACCTTTCTCAATCACCGACTACAAGATGCAATTGCAACGAAACATTGTTGTAGGTATGGACTGTGTGTTCATTGCAGAATAAAGTACAATTAGTAGGCGATAACGAGAACCTTGGTTGAGTATTCAGTAGTTTCGAGGGACGTCCGACACATCTTCCCCAAGTAGTGATTATAGGTACAAGTCAGCGGACGGCAGTCGTGCTTGCTGCAGTAATTTTTTAGAGATGGAGTAAATGCCATGTATAGTAGAGGACGGAAACCATTTTTAAATGCACTGTGTAATGTTTACAGGCTGTTAATGCCAGTGTCGTTGGCGTTGCCGCTTTCCTACTGGTTGTATCTTTAGGAGGGTGGCGTGAATTTGATTTGTTTTGCTTCTGCGTAGCCTTGTAACGAAACTCTATTAGGGAACTGATGAGAGTGCATCTTGGGTGATTCCGCTTTATATTTACCTGAAATATAAATCAAACAGTGCACAAAACTGATTGGAAATGAGCAATTAAATGGGAAATGGCTTATCCTTTTGTGTGCAAGGTAATGGTCAAAATAACAAATCCGTTTATTTTCCGATTTGTTTGAGAAGGCAAAATAGTTCTCGATAAAGTGCTTGAAATTTGGATGATTTCCTCTCCAGTTTGAAATTTGGGGAATATGAAATTGGTTAACTTGGACCACGATCTCCCACCAATCTACGTCCTTGCTTCCAGCATTAGTTGTTTGATGGCGAGTAAAGATTTTATCAGTTGATTGCATCCATAGTCTAGAAATTTCTCCTTATTTTCACATACCATCGAATGGTGCTCATTACCAAAAGCTGAGTCAGATTTTGCATTTCCACGCATCTTCACCTTCGCAGAGTTAAAATTAATGGGTCTAAACCTTTCGAAGACTTTCTTGGCAATGATGACGAGTTTTACAGGACGGAAGCGGTGTTGTTGTTGTTTGAACGAGTAGCCGATTACCTCACTGAAGTGGATGCTTCTGCAATCGAAACCGTTGTGCAATTGTGTGCCGAGATTCCTTCTTGGAAATTGTCGAATGGCCAAGACGAGTCGAGGCTTGGCATCACTCTTATGCGACTCCTTTACTCTCTGTCTCATCTTGTTCTCACCAGTAATCAGGTGAGTCCAACTATTTAAGTGATCGAAGTAAATATTGCTAATTTTTGCTCAATAAGCTATGGCAATTTCTAATTTCGTTTCTTGATATATCTCCATTGTCTTCAGTGTTGTGCGCATTTACAAGCTTCGCGCAAGGCGGCAGTACATATGTATCGCTGTGTGTTTTTCTTGAACTCTAAACTACATCGGCATCGAAATTAGAGTTACAGAATTTGATGATTATAGTATAGGCCATAAGGTGCTCTTCAGTACCAGCGTTTCAGTTTATCCATCATGTTTTGGCTGGATCTAGACCTTTCAACGCCTGAAATTTGCACACAGTTTATGATACCTTCGGTTGCATTAACCGCCGATGTGGTCGTAATTTGATTCTGGAGAATTAAATTTCGAGTAGAAAACTCGTAAGAGCGATCGGTTGGTGGAACTTTGGATTTGAACCTCATATGTTTTATTATTTCTTCGATAGTTTACGATATCGATTGCTTTCATGAGCGGAACGCGTGCTTATCATCGTTTTTTCTGAGCATTTTTATTGTACACTACGATTGTCTGTGTTTGCTTAATCAGGTCCGTTCGTTTGCACTTTAATTTCACATTTTATAGGCATTCACCTGGCACAGAGTGGGAATTTTCTTCGATTTGTAGTGTCCTCGGATGTTTTCATTGATTGTCATTTATTTCAGGTCGCCCGCTTAGGAGGGATGTGTATTGAGATGGCGCTGTCATGGTTGGATAATCCGAATGTGGGCGCCGAGGCATTGAACACCCTCGAGCATTACGCCGAAGATCGTTCTCCAGATTTGAATGTAAGCAGTCGTAGATTTTTGCGATGCTCATCGACAAAGGTCTGCTTGCATTGTTCCATTTGAGTGTTGCTTGAAGTCTCTCATTTTTTACCGTTCACTTCAACAAAAGTCTATTGATAAGCATTAGCATCGACGCTACGCTTGAAATGAGCCACTCACATACACGCAAAAAATTTTCCGTTGTTTTAACGTCGCTGTCATCGCTATCTTCCCTTTAGGGAAGTAAATTCTATTCTGATCGCTGAATACTGATCATTGGCTTAAGACAGGCTCTTTGGAATCCGCCTTACGACCCTCTAGTGGTGGGCATTAGCCGCTCAGAGGCAGGTTTTCTGGCTGCCAAAAATTCGTGATTGTCCATTTGCCGAAGGTGACTTCTGCGATTCTGGGAGTGCTTGAGGTATTTATCCACAATTCTGAACAGGCAACGAAGCGTGCCGGTCGTTGAAATCTTATATTAACGCTAATCCTTGGCACGCGTAGTCGTTGACCATCATAAGCTTCCCGATTTCGGAAATAAAGGGAGCTGAAACTTTGCCTTCGGAAAGGAATAGCATTATGGGAGATGATCATCACTTCCTGTGCCAATGAGAACAGACGTAGTCATTATGGGAGATGATCATCACTTCCTGTGCCAATGAGAACAGACGTAGGTAACTTCGTATCCGAATAATCGCTGCGCAACTTTTAAAATCTTCATTCAGTTATTCACTAGTTCCTTCATATGCCGTTTCACTTTCGAATTGAGTTGAGCTCCATGACATTGTGAATCAGGGTGTTGCCTGTTTCACTGAGAACGTAGGTGGTATCCTCTGTCTGATCGCCTCAATCTTTTAGAGCAAAGTCAAGTCCTGAGACCATGAAATTCTTGACTCTTGTCGACGTCGGAAGATACATAACCCCACACAAGCTCCTATTTTTTATTTCTTTACTGTGATCTTTCTGATCAACACAGAAGGAAGACGCAACCATTTCTTTAAAGGACAACGAACTAGTCTGGTAGCCTTCTGTTTTCGTTCGTTCCGTGCCGCGAAATTCATGCCATTCATTGCCTCTCTTCTCCAAAGTTTGCTTTAACGGGCAGGAACACTCGATCCTCTCGTTCATTGTCGCAGTGAGTGCGTCAGTATGGGCAACATCGAAATGTCAGAGGCCGTCTCTTGAGAGCACCATCGTTCTTCGTCTGTCATTGTGTGACTTGTGCATGATCCTTCTTCAGCGCCTTTCACTTTTCTTAGAGGCCTAGAACCTCCACTATGCCGTTGTCCCCGCGCTCCGCTAGCATTCACTTGTTGCCCAAAATTGTACGGCCTTCCGAACTTTCAAGGCATGAATATTGGAGTGAAGCTTACCTCTTTGAATGCAATCCTCTTTTTTGTTTTATATAAAGAAACTAAATTTTTTAGCCGTTTCACGAAGGTCACTGCAATATAATATGCATCGAAAAGCACACTTTACAATATAAGCGCATCACATTATAAGCATTCCAATGGCACAATTAATGACCACCCTCAGGCTGCCACTAACGCGTCTTTTGTTTTCTAGTTTTGCTATAAAGCATTTTCATCAGAGAACGAAACTCCAACGAGCAATTAACACCGTTATGTAATTTTGGGCCATTCTGGTGTAGACGGTCAAACAACCTAAAAGGGATATTAATTATGTCCATTTATACTGATTTCTTTATTGCAGTAAAGGTATGCATGCAGGTATATATGCTATAGCATGGTACGTCGATGCTTTCGCTGTTCGTATTTCATTCGTGCTCGAATATCTCAACGTTAATGCGAGCACAGCTAGTCGTAAGAAAGGGGAGTGTTAAACGAAACGTTATAAATTATTGCCCATACATCGGGTCATTTTCTGCATCCGTCAGCTCAAATCCAACTTCGTGACGTTATTCCCGACGATGGATTTGAAAATAATGCCCTCATATGTGGGAATAATTTCACTCGTCCAAACGTCTCTCATCTGCGTTTAACTGCAGCACTTCAAAAGCGGCATGGACATGCGGTACTTATTTTACTGGGAAGTGGGAGGAAGGGGAGAAGGATATTAGGGAACGACAGCCTCAGCTCTGAGTTGAAAATCGATTGCAGCCTAATTTTCCGTGAAATCTCGCTCAGTTCGTAATCGAGGTGCAATTTGCTATAGTCTTTTCGACTGCCAAGGTGGCACAGCCCTTCAGTGCTTGTGAACCCTCTTTACTGCATTGAGAGGATGTGCATCCAAGGCTTGCTGACACATAAGGGGAGACGCTATATACCAGTCCTTTGGTTGCTGTTATTAATGGCTCAATAAACGTGGATTGCTGATCGCTGTGGGCGTTTCAGTCGAGTGCATGTGCAATCATCGAGAAGTGTTACGAATATTTCACCTGTGAACAACGAGCTCGACCACTCAGGTTACGTGCAATGAAATGTGTGGGCTACGCACTCTCGTTATACGATGCGGCTGTTATTCTGGTAGGTTTTCGTTTTTATATATGGTGATTTCAAAGTGACCATCACATTTTTCTACATAATCTTTTGCAGTATTCTTTTCTTCCACGAGATGCTGTTTGAAACCAATTTCTCTTGTGTATATTTTGGTATTATTCGATCGCTTAGGGGAACACAACGGAGCTTGGAGGGCAAAACGCTGTTATTATTTCACTGCGCCACACTGAACTGTTGTCGATCTCTTTTTTGTTTATTTGAATGGGATTAATATAAGGTAAACCTATTGAAGTATTGAGAACATATCTCTTCGACTTCCTCGCTTCCTTCACCCTTCATTCTTCATATCTGTAGTGCGATAGAGCATTTATTCGCAAAATATCATTGTAAATCACGTTACTGCAGTAGAGGATTCAATAAAAACGGAATAATTACACTCAAATGTTGCAGCAGCCAAAGGCGGCAAAGCACTAAACCACATTCATCCAAAGCAGTCATTTATATGAGTCATGTAATGCACATCGCTGAATGCAAGAATTCACGAGCGGATGAAAAAAAAACAAAAGAAGCAAGACGAGCCCATTAAAAAAAGCAACTTTTCGGTCACAGCGACTCTTCACGATGGCTAATTCCGGACTGGGACAGCTTCAGATTTAAAGCTGTCGAATATGCTAATCAGTGTGAAGTGTTTGCATGCCAACTGCAGTTCGTGCTTGTATGCATAAACCAGACACTGTATTCATTTTGTGGGAATTTGGAGGAACACTTTGCATTCTTATAATAATGAGCAACATCGAATTGAACATGATAATATCCCAATGGTTGCAAATCAAAAATTTTATAACGGCTGTCACAATCCACGTTGTAAGGCTTCCAGAGGCCGAAATATGCTTATCAACGTTGAAGTTATTCAACGGTGAAGTAGGCACGCAGTGAAAGGTTTATGATAGTGATATTCTGGAGCGCACTTGTGCTGGAACATACAATAAATGCAGTTGGCACTTCTGTATACTTTTGGTTGGAAGTATCAGGAATACGATGACAGCTGTCATTTTATGTCCAGACCTCGAATATTGTTATGTGAGGTGCGAAATACAATATTAGCAGTGCAGGACGTCGAACTGCTAGTTTTTCGACCATTCGATGTAAGTGTGAAGTTCTTTTTGTACATACATGAGCCAAAAGCAGGTTCACAGCGTGTGGCATTAATTTTTTAGTCATTTGCAGATAACTCGTAAACGTTGAGTAATTTATGAGCAGGAACGCTTCCTCATGGTACTTCGTTGATTCTTGAACATCTTCCAAAAAGTGAAGCCTTCACCATCACTGCGAATAATGGATGTCACTCATTCGTTTCCATCTCTCCCTTCAGCCTTTTCAACCCCTCCCCTCCCCTCCTCATCTTTCTCTTCCTTTTAATAGAAATAGTGACAGCTTTTCCGTATAACTTGCATCTTGTCTCTTCGTACCGACCGATTGTTCGTCATAGCGGAAACCTTCCATGCCAATAGGTAACTGTGCAGTGTTGATTCGAAATATAAATTCAAATGGTCAACTGTGGACCATTTTCAGTAGACTCTAAGCTACTTCGAGCAACAATCGTCTTGCAGTGAGAGGGTCATGAAAGCAACGCAAGTGTTCTGTGCGATTGTTCGTACTAATAGAAGATGCAGACTCCGATTTGACTAGACCAGGAAGTTGGTCTCAGTAACCAGGCAGCGTACTAATGTCGTACAATACATTTAAAGATGAGCTTTATAAGCCAAGAAAGAGCACAGAAATGAAATTTAATCAGAAAATACGTGCCAGGTCGTAGAATGTTAACCAATTCGCCTTGCGCCGCATTAAAATGCGGCTGTGGACTAAAACACAGCCTCTTGGTGTTCGCGTCAAAATCATCGAGGGGAGCATTGCGCACAAATGTTCATTTCAGAGCAGTCTTGACTCGATTTTGGCACCACGTCTTGCGGCACTGCGGTCGATAGCGGAAGGTCAGCTGCCATCCGCTTCGCAGTCAATAGCAAACCTCGAGGAGGAGTGTCTCTTCGAATTAGGTGTTTTCTCTGTGCTGATCGCGAGTGTTCAGCCGAAAACCGGTAAGCCATTTAATGATTTAGTTTGATGTTGTTTACTGCTCACGTATGGGATTGAGAAAACATTACGCGATAAGTTGCCTTCTGCACTTATTGTTCTTTTAATGAAATGCAAAACGCGTTATGGTGCATATAGGCTGTTGTGCATGTGTATGTCTGTCTGTCGCTATTCTTGCAGTAGAATTCAACGTAATATTTGCTAGTTGCGTCATTGACACGGAAGCAAGGAGTCTTAATTTCCTGTTGTTTCACACGAGGGACACATTCTGGGGATGTTTAATTCTTGGTTGGTCAGACATCTCAATTGATAGGTATAAAATTAGTGCACTAGAAGAAACTGCTCAAATTTTAGCAATTTTCTTACCAACCATAAATTTGGGGATAAGGTCATCAATGATATTCGCTTTGGAACATTGATGATTGCTATCACCGAATTAATTTGCGTGTTTTTAGTTATCCAAATCAGATGTCCACTATGCATATTGCATTTTAAGTTTCAAGTCTGCAGTATCGTAGCCGTAGTACTGTCGAATAATGCGTTATTGCGGATGCGATTCTATATCAGTCACATCACAAATGAACATATCGTTGCCCTTCGCTTTCAGTTTTTCTGCGCCTCACTCCGTTGACTCAAACAGTTCCAACTGTCGATGTCAGAGTCTTGTAAAGAGAACATGGTTTTTTTCAGTTCATAGCTCAAGCCTGTTCTTCATTCTGTATTTGCAAATTCTCAGCAATTAATACGCTTTGTTCAACATTACAGAATAAAGCGTGCTCATATTCATCGAATGAGTGCAGAGAGAGAGGGCGATTGGAGGTTCAGGCATCCCTTTGGATGCCTGCACTCGGTGGAAATGGAAATTGCTAATTAATCGAAATCGTTTGTTTTTTTCGCTGCACTAAACTTCTCTGTTTTTTAAAGAGTATTTTTTCATTCATAAAATTCGATGTTGTGCTCGTTTATGTGAAATGCAGTCACCGTTAACTTTAAGGGCAACTAAAAGAGAGCGATACGAGTCACTCGCCGGTGTTTCTCGCGATGAGGCAGTGTGTCCCTCTTCTTGGTACTTTGCTGAGCTCGTTCAAGCATTCGACACAACTTGTTGACAAGGTCTTCTCTTGTCTCTTTATGCAAGTTTATTGCAACACTGCTAAGCGTACAATAAGCCATCCAGACGAACGCAACATAAAAAATTGTTCGCCAAATTCCACAAAGTATTAAAAGAGAAGCGTTTAAGTGGAGATACCGCAAAGATATTGATACCTTCGAAATCATCCCTCCAATATTTGGTCGGCTCTGCGAGATTTAAAAACAGTTCAGTTGCAATTTCCGTGTTGAAAGTATACTAGTACATATAAATTCTACGAAACAATTAAGTGCATAATATTCGCGACTGAAATTAAATCGATTTATGCGTAATTAACTCCAACCTATTCATTCAGGTTTGTGATGCGTTGCGTTCTGGTTTGATGGCGTTGGGTGAATATTCTCTTCCTTTTTTGGATGCCTATTGCAATTTTGTCGACGACATCATACTCCTACATCCTGCAATTGCATGTAAACTCGCTAAAACGATGTTTATCGTAAGTTTCTGTCCTTTGTTAAATTTCTTCTGTTTATAATAAGAAGCAAATTGTAATTATGGAATAGTTAATGATATGTACACGTTGTTAAGCTCTTTTACGTACTCACGATTTATTCTCGGGGTTATGGGGGGGGGGGGGGGAAGGGCAGGGAGGGTGGAGAGAGAGGGATGGTCTCTTGCTTCCACTCGGCTAGGAGGATAGGTTAAGTGCGGCAATCTGTTATTTATCGTTTTCTGTGGCTGCCAGCGGTTTGAGCGGTGTTTTTCACGAGAAAACCGTGATTTTTTGAATAGCCAAGAAAATTTGTTCAGAATTAATGAATCCCCTGAAGGGAGGAGTTTTTCTGAAGAGTTCCCTCACGTTCTAGATGACTTTCTCGCAGATTAACTTGAAAAAGGGATTCGGCCCTACAACTCCCCTCCCTTTTGATGCGGCAGTGATTTTTCATACTCGCTTTTAAAAAGACTTTCGAAATCAGTTTTTAAGGCTGTTCAATTGTCTACCTCGAGATGCGTTGTACACTTTTGTAGTTGTTCACTGCACATTCAGCATGTTATATACTATTTTCTTTTGTAGTATTTGATATGTTGTCATTTTTTTCTCCACCAGAGGTATGTTGTTGATTGTTACACACTCAAAATTTTAGCATCACCAGGTCATTCGCTCATTTCTTGGCCGTAAGGTGCATCTGCCGTTTTCTTGCGTCATGTTAGCACCGAGCGTTATTCTAGGAACAATAACTGCTAAGCGAAATGAATATTTCAGGTTTTTGGAAGTAGTAGCGCCTTTAGTACATTGTCGAAAAGGTTAAGGAGCTGGTACGAGGGTATTTATTCACGGAGTGAGGAGCAGATCGATGAGGAGTACATCGAACTGGCATATCATGTGGTGAGGAAGTGTTGGAAAGAGATGCTGACGGATCCCGAACAAAGCGCACATATTCTTCGACTTATGATTGCTACTGCTGTTAAGGTGAATATCGGTATTGCTTTGACGAGTACATAAGAATTGCAGTCCAAGAAGCGGGAGGATGTGCGTCCATGGAATGTGGGGGAGGGTGGGGAGTGAGGAGAGAAGGGTATAATGTTCACGACAAACGGGAAGCTGCACAATCATTTGGGTGGGTAAGTTGACGCGCACTGGAAGAAATAGGCAATTTTCATTTACGTAGTTATTGGAAAATTTATTGTTTTTGGTTTCATTCATTAGAAATTTTCTCGTTTTGATGCCCAAATTTGAAATTAAGTAGCTCTTGGCTGGATGCATTCGCGTTTACTGTATTTGCATATAGAGTATAAATTTTCGCATTACAATCACCTTTTTGTTCTTCATTAAATAAGTTTTTGATGGAGCCAACTCCCTTCTGCTTCTCCTCACATCTCTCCCCTTCCGTTATCCTTTGCCCATCTTCTGCAATCTCCAGTGTAATAATGCAACCTACATTAATGCATGTGTTTGTCGGGTGCTGTGTGCATGTGTCTAGATAGCGTGTGCTATGTCTATATTCTGTGAGTACAGGTAGATGGCTTATTTTTGCAGGTGTTGAACTCTAGTGGGGATCCGTCGCTGTGCCGTAAGAGTGCCATTCTTCTGTCGTGTATTCTCAAGAACTGTACCGATGGGGACAGCTTTGGAGAGCTACTGGAAGAGACTGCGAAAAGTGTTATCGTGGTGATATTCACGCGATTACAGTGGGAGGTGATTCATGCCACCGCCGAGAAATTGGCTGAAACTTTGATGTTTTTCGCGAGGAGATCTCCTAAGGAAACGAGGTAAGTGGTTGCTCGGGGTTATTCGCGGTCCCGAAGGCCAGCTAACGTAGGTTTGCTAGAATAGAAAGGCATTGTGCTGTTAAGCATTGCAATCAGACCACGAAATTTGTATGTAATTTTTGAAATCGATGGCCCCTAGTTCAGTGCTATTGTGGTGATATCCACTTGAACAAAAAATAAATCTTGCGCTCATCCATGCATGACATAAATGAAGAGCGATGGAACGCATCCTCCAAAATTTTAGACCTTGAAGCGTCGTCCTCCCACTTTTTTTTCGAACCTCATCGGTCGCAGTTTTAACAGGCGTAGCTTTTTATCACTTGTGCTTTATCCTTTCGCTGATCTATAAAAAATAAGGAAACTGGTGGAATTATAGCCTTGCGCTTTTCTTTCTGATATTCCTCCTGAAAGTCGTTGATGCTGTCGGCGTGGATGATTACAGAGCGATGAAATGCATGGCAGAAAACTGTTCAACGTTTATGAGACATGAAGGGTGCTTTATGTGTTTGCAGAATGTGAACCACGTTCTACCTAATCTTGTTCTCGTCTCCCGAAATAGGGGGTGTGAGCCAGATGAATCGAAGTTATTGCAATCCTATGGGGCATTCATCAGTGCGCTATTATTGTTAGCGTAAATTATCGGCAACAAATTTGGGGATCGCAACCCGGATAGCAGTCAACAAACCATTTCATTAGACTCGTTGATTGAGTACACTTGAATTGAGTAGAACAGTGCATTTTTTTATCTCTCTTCCTTCACTATTGGTCGCCTATGAGAATCTTCAGCCAAAAAAGAGATATTCTTGCCTGCGATTGTGAGTTTATTTTGGGGTACAATGGAACTGGTTTAAACCTTTTTCTAAACAAAAAAGGCTGAAGGTTGAATTATTGGAAAGACCGTATGGAGGCAGAGATGTGTCTCTCAATTTTAGGGCATGTTCTTATTTGGATGCTTCAAATGGTAGACATTTAAGTGCTGCAGTTACAGTTAGCTGGCGAGTGCATTAGAGTGCTCTTGTAGAAGTGGAACTGATAGGCAGTAATGCAAGTGATGGGAAATTTTGAGCTCCTCAACAGTGATACTGCACACACTTACATGACTGCTGTTGTAAAGTCGACAGCATTATTTAGCTTTGCAGTTGAGCTGAACTTCAAAACTGGAGAGTGAAAGAAGAGGGACTCTAAGAGATGTAAATACATACAAGTTTTGAAAAGAAGGCGGCATTTCTGGTCGATGTTTCTACAAATATTCCTTGCAACAATTTTAGCTCCAAACACGCCAAGAAAACCCACTGAAGTGAGAGGATGCTGGCTTTGTTTGAAAATCTTTCGTGTATCTTGGGCGTCAAAGAGGGCATCGTCAGGAATTATTTTAGAAAGTGTTATATGTTTCACTCGGTAAATTTTCAAATTCAGATCACTGCTGGAACCAATACAGAGAAGAGCCTTTTGTGTTGTAATTTGCAGTTTCTGTTTAAGTAAGTGTATGGTTTGGAATATAATGATAAGCGCTGATATCTTTTGTTGCAGAGACTTTCTTCAGGAGCTACCGAATGGTAACTCTCTGGTAGTTGCTGAAATGTTACGACAGGTGAACAACCCGAGAAGCTTTAAGCAGATGGCAATGCGCTTCAATATGCAGATGCGAAAGGAAGCCAAAGCCTCCTAGTTGTTGCCTGCGCTGTATGTAGGTTGTTCGAACTACTCATAATTTTCCAACTTTGCTGTATTCTAGTTATCTTCGGTGGCCTTCGCTGAAATCTTGTAGGAGATAAAACGCGAGTCAGATTTATGGTGTCGGAAAAGCACCAAGAAAGGTTCATACGTGTAACAAAAATGGTCTGTACTCGATTGATCAAGAAAAGAGAGTCATAAAGGGAGCATATCCGTGATCAAATGAGGACACAAGAACTTCGAAGTTAATAGTATTCAGCGTTCGCTGAGGAACACGTAGGCCATTTATTTGTGTTCGTTGCTCCAGTCTTCACACCTCTTCAAAGCACACCTTTTTTAGCTCGTTTTGATAAGCTGCGATGTAGTCCGATCGTTCTTTTCACCTATAAAGTTAGAATCGCGCCCACTTTCTGAAAGCTCTTCAATAATCTCGCTGCAAAAAGCGTTTAAGGATGCATGAATAGTGACCAATGTGGAGTTTGTGCTTCATCATTTAGACGCAGTATCGGCGCTTTGGGAGATTAGGTTCAAGCGAAGGATGTTTCCCAATGGGTGGTAGTAAGACCGCCGTTGTTGTGCATACATTGCTTGTTGCTTATTTAGCTTATCAAGCGTTTGTCATTTGCTCTTATAATGCTACCTTGCTTTTAATTAATTCACACCTGTAAGATACGAACCGATATTATTTTTGATATGTAATGCCAGTTAAGGTTTTTTAAGTCGACTTCCACATTAATTAAACAAATATTCGCAGTTTTCAAAGAAGAAAGTCTTCAGCATTAGAAAAAGAGAATTTATACGGCACTGTATGAATGGATTGTTATGGTGGATGTTAGTTACCTTCGATGAGATTTAAAACCTCTTTCTTTGTATTTTAATGCGATCGCACAGGGTGTTACGCCTCGTTTCAACATGTTTATCACTGTTGAAACCGAATTTTGCCTCGTTTCCCGTGTGCATCGTCGATCCCTCGTGATCTTTATTTTAAGCGTCGTCTTCTTTTATAAGGTCGCTTGATTAGCACAAATGGGAATTGCTATGAAATGCCTGCCTATAGGGATGGTACAGCAAGGTCGCATGTCAAAAACTTCACCGTTTATTTTCATCGGCATATAATGAATTGGATCTTATCTATTCTTATTTAGGCAATTCAGTTCCTCATAAGCAGTAAAAATTTAGCAATTACCCTCATGCAAGTCCGCTCGAATCCAATTCAGATCGGACATTCACAGAGATTTGTGTAATTTGTCGACGTTTAAGTTGCGTATTATGACTACGTGACATTTCTTTTTATTGAGTTTTATTCATTGCTTTTGAAATGGATTTTGATCGCCGATTTGGAATTTCTTCTTCGGAAAATACGTCCGCGACTTGCAACATGATAGACCAACACTCTTAATGGTTATGCGCAGATCCGTTATGTATGATAATGCTTCTCAACTTAAGAACTGTCTCCTCTGTATAGTATTGACTGATAGTGATGAGTGTTGTATCCATTTATAAATAATCAAAAAATTGGTGCTTATGAGTAAACGTGCTATTTATTTTATTTCTGTTCGATCTTACGTCTTTCTTTTTCTCACTTTGTCGCTTAATGAGCTCAGTTGATTATCACTGGTCATGTTCACGAATGTGCGCTTTTGTCAAGTATTTCATATTCACCTGCCCTCCCTCCTCCCATATGAATTTTCCTTTCTCTCACCTTTCTCTTTTGTTGTTCTCTTCTTCCCCCTTCATAACCTTCTTTTCTTTTCTTTGTTTTGCCCGTATTCATTCTCTTGCACCTCGGCTAGAAAAAAAAGAGTTCCTTCCACTTTTTCCCATCGTCGAGGAAACGTTGAGAATATTTTCAGCACATTCATCGCATTTTCGATTAAATTACCGGGAAATCACGCGAATAACGGTTAATTACCCCTTTTGTTTTCACATTCTTCAACTCTTATGTTCCTTTTCTATCTTCATTCTATTTCGACTTACTTTTCTTATTTTATCAGGCCTGTTGTGAGTGAGTAATGAAAAAACATTTTTCTCGTCAATAAATGCGCATTTTCTTCCCTCTCTAAAATATTTGAGTTTAATTTTGAACTCATCGTCATTATGCAACTTGCAAAGGCAGAACTTCAAATAGCTTATAAACGTGGCGACTTTAAACTCTCTTTAGAAGAAATTGCAAAATAAGAGCATACTCGGTGATTGTACTATATTCGAAGATGAGGAGTGCTCCATGAGATATTCGGGACACTTTTTTAATGACACAGCCCATAGTAGTGGAAGAAACCATAATAGTATAAGAAATTACTGTAATATTAGAAAACAAAATGTTTCATGCAGGTTTGTTAACCGATCATCTAAAACAACCTTCTGCATAACTGTCAAAAGCATTTCAGGAGGGAGAAGCAGATTAAAAGTTTTGCATATTGCAAGCTCCTTAGTGTCACACTAAATTACGGCTGCCATTCACAACACAGTAACACACGCATACAAAGACCAGGGACGAGAACAGTGATTTCTCAAGAAGCCCATAATGTCATGTAGCGTCCACTAACAACCTTAAGTAGAAGTAGTCTTTCAAAGAGTTTGTTTGAATAAGTTTCATGGCAAGGCACAATGATATTTCACTGCATCGGCATGCAACCTAAAGTACGGCTGCTCCGTATGATAACTGAAGTAAACGTTTGGATGATATTTGTATTGAAGAGATAGGAGAAGGAGGCGCATAAAAATGATTCTATTGCTGCACGAACATTCCGCAGAAGGTATCAGAATGTTTCAATGAAGTGAAAGAGCCCTCATTGAAAAGGTATCAGAAGGAGTTTGTGAAACTGAAGAATAAACTAGTGAAACTGATTGCGTTGCGGGGTGCCCCGTTGACCGTTTGCAGCTTATTTGGAAAATCTCGTTTCGTCAATACAACCTCGCTGTGCTTATGAGGACTGCCGCTTAAATTACTGAGAGTGCCCCATTTGAGGATTCTTACTTTCCAACAGGTGAAGTAGTATGTCTTCGTTCTCGTGTAAAAAAATTAGACGGGTCGATGGAAAGGGTCCTTAACAAAGTGCTGTATGATGTTGTATTTGATAGTAAACGTTGTACTCTTTTTGTCACTGCCAAGAGTTGACGATTGCGAGAGGAGCGACATAAAGGAGTGCAAGACTAAGGGGGTGCACTAGCGACTCCGACATGGGTGTTCCGGAAATCAGAGAAAGAGTTTCAGAGACGTTTTTCTGCCATTTGAAGTGGCGTTCTGATAGCTAGAAGCAGCGACAGTTGTATTTATTTCTCGCTGTATTTATTTGACGAATTCCGCGACCTCCTCAGCTTTCAGCAATATTAATGCCCTGTTTTCAACGTGCAACTATTTTTGCGAAAGCAGCATTACTGTTACAAGAATCGGAGCAGGTGCTTCACATTTCGATATCATATGCTGAACTCTTCTTCAGCGAAGAGTAGATGAACGTTTCCTGAAGGTTATTAAGAATTGCACCTGATATGAAATGTTCTCATCAAAACCCACCGATTACTTCTGCTGCATATATCTTCAGTGGATGCAAAGAAAGGTGCACGCCCTGAACGTTCCCATCAGAGGAATTTTATGCCGCTTAAGCCTTTCTACAATGAGTCACCTTCAAAGACTATAAGTTTACTCTCGTCTACTATAGTTGGTTCTCACATGCTGCACCTGCACATTAAAAGGAATACTCCTTTCCACGTGCATCCTAAAATGAAAGCTATTGTTGTCATGGTGATGAGTTGATGAGAATTGATAGAGCTTCTCTTTCGAATGCACTTTCAGGCACTTTTCAAACGGGAATAGTATGGTATGGTATAGTTTAAAGAGAGCAGTGAACTGGCAGTAGTGGTTTGCAAAGGTCCTTTGAATGGTTGTTGCTCCAATGGTGGCGAAATGTTGCTTCCCCGGTTATTTCTTGTCATGTCCACTTCTGCAGTAAATTGCTACTGCTCTAAGAACCCTTCTGTGCGATGCTTCCAATCAGCATACCTCCTTCGATTGCACCATCTCGTGCACTTTGTTTGCCTCGTGCGAATATATGAGGGGATTTCTCGTCTCGCCGGTATCAGTTCCTTCTTGCACACAGAGACGAAGAAATTTTCAGAACTCACCGCCCACCACCGCGGTAATTCGACAAACATTCTGAATTGCCCCAAAGAAGCGCACTTTTGGAGCGCAATAATCTCGCAACAACCGCCTTCATAGCGGAAAGTCAGTGAGTTATTTTCCAGTGAAAGGCACCGTAGCAGAGCTGCGAATGCCGCGGCCCCCTTGACTAGAGAAGATGAGCCGTTGGCACTGGCACGGTTAATCATTCCGCGATAACTTGGGAACTTCGACTGCTTGAGTAATTATCAATGTGCACGAGACTCCCAACGCATCAGCAGTATTCATAAGAAGAATCACATCGCTGAACACACCCAATGTCCGGATGGAGTGAAAAGAAAATGAGTTACAAAGAAAAAAAATCGAATCCACTAATTCCGTCAGTTCAGTTTCACTTGCGGAAACTTTTCAAATCTGATCGCGGTGGGATAAAACTAATGCGTTTTACTTGTCTTTGCGATATAAATTTGCAGGTCCGAAACGACTTTGACGAGCAACACCTCACTCGACTTCAACTGCTAGCAATTTCCACTTTTGTTGATGTATCAATCCAGTTGTCTTCCCTTAATCCGAACATCCGTAAGAACCTTTAATTCACTCAGTCGTGGCATTTGCGCAACCATTTAGGCTCTTAAGCTCCTCCCCGCTGCACCACAATTTTAGATTTATATCGCTTTTCAGCAAGAAGGTCAATTAACTCTGAAGGAAAATCAGCCGGTTGAATCTGAAAGTTTATGTTTGATAATACCACTGTGAGCAATGCTTATGGAAAGTACAAAAAATCGACATGCTTGCAATTATCGGTCACTTCCATTGAGGTGTTGTCTTATTCACGTAGAAGGGCCACTTTCCTCAACTATTCTCGCTGTGATAAGTGAGCTGATAAGCGACCGATTCAGCTGTTTTTTTTAAAACATTCATTTCGTTATTATGATCGTTTCACATCATAATGCGCAATCTTCGAATGTAAAACTTAATTATTTCCTCATAAGTTCGCTTTATTCTCTAACTGATGAGTGATGTGAATGCAAAAACATGCGTTATTCTAGTGGGAACATTTCAGTAAATCAATTATAGGAGGAAGTGAATTGCAAGAGAATCTTCGAATGATACATTCTCAAATATCTATGTTCATACAATCCCCCGCACTATTTAAACACTTTTCTTCGAAGCTGATATTCTCATCGAAAATAATTGCAACATTGTTGCTTTCATGTTCCACTCCCACACTCATTCCTTTTATAGCTTTTCCGCCTACGCAGTCTAATTTATCTTTCGCTCTGAGATATTGCTACGGTTGTTTTATCTTCGTCAGTTCTGAATCCAACTCTCCTCAGCCCTATTTCCGAAAGTTGTCACACATTTTTCTCGTCAGTAAATGCGCATTTTCTTCCCTTTCTAAAATACTTGAGTTTAATTTTGAACTCATCGTCATTTTGCAACTTGCAAAGCTAGTAGCTTCAAATAGCTTATAAACATGGCGACTGTAAACTCTCTTTAGAAGAAGTTGCAAAATAAGAGCGTACTCGGTGATTGTACTATGTTCGAAGATGAGGAGTGCTGCATGAATGCATTATATAAGACGGCGTTCTGTGATTAGTACGCCGTTTTGATCAAGCACTATCCTGATAGCATTACTAGCAACATCAGTTGCACAGAAACTAGTAAAAATTTGCATATGAAAGCCGGTAGCTCGATGACGGTAAGTGGAACAGCTTCAGCAGTTGTGAACTGGAACAGATAAAAGATGACGATTTCGATGGGACGCTGCAGCCTGCCCACAGAGTAGGGAAATCCATGGTCTCGAATGCCATCGATGAAGGATCCATAGCCCCATAACAGCAACGATTAGTCAGTGGCAGCATTAGTCGAACTAAAATGCATTCCGTAACCCTATTTGCGTGAGCTCCTGCCTCGGTGCTCTTTGCTCACTGTAGGCGTTCTGATAATTGAACGCTCTGTTTGGAGCGCTTCATGCTTCACAGGCACTAACTCGTACTCGTTTCCATGGACAAGTATGCCATCAGTGCTTGACCTACCTGCAAATAATAATTGGACACTTTTGTAGACAAATGTGCCTCGAGCGTCACACCTCCCGTGAAAATTTTCAACTCCATAATATGTGAAATGCGAGTCTATGTATGTATGAAAGCACATCATATGATATCCAACGCTATATATGGCGAATTCCACCAACTTTTGCGGATAGTTTTATCCTTTTTTCCTTGCGGCTTATGGACAGGTTTTTCACTCGCTTTCGTTCTGCACTGAATTTATGTCCGTGTCCTCCATATGCAGCTGCTATTTCCGCCGTAAAATTTACAACCCCCCTTGAAGTAACGCCATGATGATAAGAAGTTCATTTTTCGGGCGTTAAAAGAGCACGATATAGAGAGTCTCTAAAAGTTCGCGGCGACTGACCTCAAGTTTTCACGCCTACTGCTCTGACTTCCATGCCTGCGCGGATTCATGCAGTCTCATCATCGCTTATTCTTTCCTCACTGCAATTTCTGTCTGTGAAAATATGGTCTGCAAAGACCAAATGAAGCAGTTTGGTTATTGTCGTTGTCATAAAGTCTTCGTTTCGCCGAGGAAAATAAACGATGCTCGGAATTTAACGCAGGCAAAAAGGAAGACGATGAAATGCAACTGTTAGTTGAACACAAACTCACAAGTTTTTTCCTGAAATCCTTAGACGCCTTAGAAGAACCTTATTTATTTATTTATTTATTTAATTCAATCAACAAAGCACTCATTACGAATAAATGTCTCTTCATATCGCTGACGTCTGTCCTGACCCAATGCCCTTCTGATCCACTTGGCCTAGCGGCCTTTAGGTCGGTCTCTACTAGTCGGTCGCATGAAGGTGAACGCAAAAACAATAGGCGTTGAGATGACAACGAGAGAAAATTTATTTCACAATTGGACGGCCTCCAAAGGAAAGAAATCATAAACGAAGTCGAAGTTAAGACTGGAGGAAGCAACTGGGAGGTATGAGCTCGTGCTAAACTGCGTCACTTAGAGTGAGAGAATATTAACCGAATGCAGTATGAGAATAAGTGTTAACAATCTCGAAGCGCAATATGAGGTCGTTCAGTTCAAGTCTATCATATTCAAGCTCTTTTGAACTCAAAAATGCGCAGATAAGTTTCATAGTTCGGGTTTCTTATATCCGGAACAAACAACTATTGGCATCTTTTCCAGCAACACTGTTTCCGATCATGAGACGCAAATGAACAGTCGCATTCGAGAATAAAACGACCATAAGCCACAGAGGTCTTTTTACTATGAGCAACCTTTATTTGCGGTACCCCCGCGATTTCAACATGAAACACCTCGCACTTGTTCTTTAATTGTTTTCGATCGCTGTGCCCTCTCGATCCTAGAAAGTCGTAGTCGATATGTTTAATTAAATTGTTTTCCGTAACCCACGAGGGATGCTAACGAATCTATATCCTTATCATATCCTGAATCAACACCCTCATTGTAGCTTACGGCGCTGAACGATGCAACAGGTATGATTAGTCAGCAGATCACCTGCAAGTCTCGGTCTTGTCGAGCGATGACAAGATTTACTTCTCGCTAATGTGCTAAATCATTTTATTCATTGAATCTTCAGCGTTAATTCGGAAGGCAATTTGGGATCGGAGATTACTGATGTTAAAGGTGAAGTCGTAAGGGCGTAGAGACTTTCAGATTTCGGGAGTACTTGAGAGAGGATCAGAAATAATTGGGAGAAGCATCGCGTCTCATATGCTCAGGCGCAACCAAAGCAGTACGACGGTACCGCACAGATGACTGTAAAAAGCTGCGTGTGCCACCCAGGCTGAGTTCAGTGGCTATCAAATTCATAAAGATATTTGAGAAGTGGTTTACTGCACTTGTTCATTAATGCAGGACGCACAGAGTCTTTCCAAAATGAAATGCGCATACGAGATGAGTGTGTGCGGTACCGAGGTATCCCCACCATTGGCGAGCCTAATTAAATCATCTTGCGGTGCACGCCAATCTGCGAGTATGTTTGCCACCGACGAACTTCATTTATCACAGCACTCCTCTGTTCGATATAAAAATGTTGAACCCCTCCCAAGTAATCTTATGTGTACCTCTAGCGAGTGCAGTGATATCAAATCGACGGTTTTTTTTTCGCGTCGTTGCTGTACTTTAAAGCAATCATACGCATGACATAATCGTGTTGCGAAGGTGCTCGAAATCGGAGTGATGCAGAGGGAAATTAGTTAAGTTTGCTCACACATCAAAGGACATACTTGTTCTTCGATGATGTGGTAATTACACCTCGTGGCAAACTTCAATCCACTTTTGAAGTAATTTAGTAGTGCTTTATACAGATGCACACCGCGATGATTTCCACACAAAGACCGGCTTTATAGTTTGTAAGTCATGCCGATTATTGAACAAGAATGTTCTTTGCCTTGGACGGTTTGCTCACTCGAGTAAAATGGTCGTTCGTATGCTGCGAGTGATGTTATGGTGGCAGTGAACTTTGTTGTTGCAGCAGTTCAAGGGCGCATTTGCCCAGGACACGAAGGGTGCAGCTGTGAGGAGGAACAGACGACAGCAACCTCCTGAAAACAAATGGAAACAACGAAATTAATTTTATTTATGCACTCGTTTTGCGTCAACATATGACTTGGATGGAATTTTTCCGCATTAAGCTTTCCAAAACACCAAAGAAACGGGGCTTGGCCACTTGCCGTTTCAGTTCTTGGCACCCCTTTAATTTCTTTTCGCTGAACATATGCGGCGTCGCATTTACGGTCTTCGACTTCGGCTGTCACTATCGATTATTGCGAATAATGTTTTTCAACTCTTTGAAGCAGTAGATTTGTTCCTCAGAGAATAAATTATTAGCTCTATCGGTCACCGAAAACTCAGGAATGGGCATCATTCAAATCCACCTTGCTATATTTTGCCCCTGCATTACTCTTGTTTGGTATCGATCAATGTCTAGGAGCCACTGATCGCAGCCACTGTGCACCTTCCGACTGCTCTTTGAAACATCTGCTGTCTACTGCATCATCGTGTCATCAGGATGTGAAGCGTAGTAGATTACCGACACGAAACCTTGAGACCCGTCAGAAGCCATAAAGAGCCTCTTAGCTGACAACTTTTGTTGGCGCATCTCGAATACGATTTCCTATATGGGCAACCCTAGCATTGGTGGTCTACTGCAAGATGGCGTTATAACTATATGCTGACTTCCAGATCCTTCTGTTATAATAAATATCTTGAATTCTTTTTTTGAAGCAAAAAAAACTTATGAA
The DNA here is from genome assembly GCA_013433145.1 of Ascaris suum. Taxonomy (NCBI): domain Eukaryota; kingdom Metazoa; phylum Nematoda; class Chromadorea; order Rhabditida; family Ascarididae; genus Ascaris; species Ascaris suum. The sequence goes on from CM024175.1 coordinate 5,830,457, forward strand.
CGGTGCTTGCAGAAACAGCATAATCGAACCCGACCTACATTAGGCCATCTATACTTACTGCTGTCTTTTCACATCCTGTAAAGAGGCACTCGTGATCTCTTTCTTGAATATCGAATTAAAAATGTTGATGGAATGGCGCTCTCAAATGCGCCATGAGACATCCAGTTTGTAGCATATGCGACATTTACATTTGTATCTTGGCTTCATGGATACAGTAATTTTGCTGTTCTCAGCTGATATTTAGATGATACTTTTAATGGTCGTTCTATCTAAGCAATCATCATTGTTAGAGCATGCCGATCCCCTTCATGGTCGTTTCGCCTCCCATCGAATTCTACGAAAAGAGTTTCCAAAACTCCCATTGTCCCATCGCCGGAATTCGCCGTGCATATAAAAGAGTGCAATTCGGACGCTTACTCCTAGATAGAAAACTAATGTCAATGATCTAATCTATGAATATGTGGTTTAAAATGTGACCTCTTAAACGTTTCAATAATCAATTTTTTCGGTCATTTGCCGACTGATTTGCCCATTACCATAAAAGATGTCAGTATTTAGAATTACTTGTGCGTTTTAATATCAGTTTCATAGTCTATAATCGTTAATTTGTAATGGCGAAAACATTATGTAATGTGCTGATTTTATATGAAGGTTCAGTGTTGAAAGTTTGTGGTTATTTTTGGAAGTGATTAATGTAATTTTGGAGAGCGCATATTGTGGTCATTTCTCTTGCATGCTTCCCACCAAAAGAAGATCCTTTGCGATAGTTTCGACCGTACTTTTCAATTTTTCTATGATAGTTTAAAAAGCGCGACTTTTTCAGGGAATTTGCATTAACTTTCTGTCGCGTTTCAAATCTTTCATTTCCTATTCAAACGTTCGTTTGTTGCTCAATGGAATTGCTGCATCCATGCGCTAATCAAGGATTCTTGTGTCGTAAGCTTTTTTTTCATGTGCTTATTATAAACATGCAGCACTTTTCATGGTTAGGAAAATATTGCAACACTAATCGACGCACTCCACGATCAGCTATCACTTCTTATCACTGAAATTATCTCGAACTGACCACAACATCTTTGCACTTTTCCAAACAACGATATTTGCATCCGTATTTTTCGTTTTGTTTTTTTGCATGCGTCATCCTCTTCCTCCTCCACTTACACTTCGACGGCAGCTCAAAGTGTAGGTCATAAAGAAAAAAACAAATTTTTACGAATGTAACGGAAGATACTGTCAAGCCCAGGTGCCAAAGAAGAAATGATAAGGAGGAGCGTTTGCGGCGAAGAGAAAAATAGCTTAGTACCCAATAAACATAGATGACTAAGGAATTTTTTGGATTTCCTTTACAACATGAACTGAATATTATGAATATCTGCGCCGCTCAGAAACCACATTATTCTCTCCTCCTTTTACATTCCCATCCTCTCCATTAAAACCTTTATAGATTTGTATGCCATGACAACAGTTTATCAACTCTCACCTTGGTCCAATGATGTCAGAGGAAGTTGTAGGCACCAGCCAATTTGTGGCCGAAATTTTACGAACGGCTTGTTCTTAGAGGGGCGCAGGTTCAGCAACAGTATGAGTGCTCATTGCACATGTTTTGTTGCCGGCAGTGTACAATATTGGTTTGTCCAGTGAGCGGAATTGCACAAAAGCATGTTATGTCAGCTCTTTTCGTATGCTTTCAACTCGTTTCCTTCCCATGAAAAACTCACACATACGTATCTTATCTTTACAATGTGTAGTGCTGTACCGTCTGCAAATTATCATATATATATGAGATCGTTTTTGAACAAGTGGAGAGTACGGATTACACTGTAATATGTGGAGCACATTTGCGCTGTTAGAATACGTGGAGCGAATTGCGCTATACGGTTTTATTTTAGTGCTCCGTTCTTTCGACTCAGCTTGAATTTTGTTTTGCAGCAGACAAAAACGACTGTTAATTATTGCAAAGTTTTAAACTTGGAAAGGTTGCTTCCACGAATATGCATGAAGAATGGCTCTTCGAAAGCAATGCTATGCGAGAGGGCTGTTCAGTTTCAGTACATGGAGCGTTGCTCGAATGCGACGATTCCACTAATTTTCCAACATAGAAATCTCAAGGAATTTGAAAGAAATGTCATGAAAGGCATTAACGTCACTAGTCAAGAGGCCAAGAAGACGAGAGCCAAGTGGCCAAGTGCATTTTACGCCAAGAAAGTGTCAGTGAAGGAAAACTCCAAGCGCATATTATCCTCATTGGTTGAGCTTGCAGCCGAATAAATGGCAGAGAGGATGGATTCTAATCATGCAAGAGGCTATAAAGGCTCGCACTTTTAAGGCCTCACCGTAACATGCACACAGCCATTAACACATCGCCACGTAGATACACAGACGTTAACGAGCATAAGCATCCTGTTGCAGTATACCTTTACTCTTGCACGCTGAATCTAAGTCACCTTATCGTTTTTGACATCATTCAAAACCTCAGTGCGCCCTTCAAAAATCCCTGCTCCACAAGAGAACAAAGCTTTAATCCACTATATTTTAGCATTTTTGATGAGATATCGAGTGAAACTCGATCACTGATCACTTTCAAGAAATCGAGGTGAGGCTAAACGTAAAGCGATGCCACTACACACTTATTCTAAAACTACTTCATATGACCGGAAGGCTTTGAGCGGAGATGTTTCCTTTCTTGCAGCGAGTCTATGGACGCCCTATATGTGCTTGTCCTACTTCACAATGCTGACACGAATCGTCCTTACGTTTCTAATATTGGTGCTATCGTTCAGTAAATATACGAGAAAGGATCCATTCAGGATTTATACGTTGAATTTGTATGCCGTCTTCGTGCCCAGTGACTTCTTATTATGTTGTCGCTGGGGGATCTATATTGCTAATCTCTTCGGTGGCATTTTCAGTGCCTCCTGGTTCGTGGCATTTCACTTCGCAGAACTAGATTCCATATAAATTTCTAACGTTGGAGTGCGTTTGCAATTAAGACCAAATGGCTCGCATCTGGTTATAGAGTGCATAATCTTTGACCAGAATCCACTGATATCTCTGTAATCCGTTCGGAGTCAAAAAATTTAACTACTTTCTAGTGCATTTATGTGACTTCGCATGGCACGTGCTGGCTTATGCGGCAGGGATAATTACATCCTCTGGGGGTTCTTATGCGGCAAAACTGCCGATAAGTTGCTATTGAATAAATTGTTGTACCTGAAATCGGCATATTTCAGTTAGTGTGCGCATTTATTGCACTTGCTGTACTTCTATCTATTGTTCTATCCGCAATTTCCGTCTAGGGATGACGTTGAATTGCTCACGCTGTTCAATTGCTAGTTTAAGTTCTAATAATTGTGCGAACTAATTGATTTCCAAGTTAAAGACTCAATTATAAAAACGTAACAATGCCAATTTTCTGTACGAAAAAGAAAATAAATGATTGAAAGTTTTAAGGGATCAGAAATCGGTGAAGAGCGTTTTTGTTGGTCGCAAAGGTACATGATACTGATATTCACAAACACTCCCTCTGCTACGATAAATTATAGTTGAGATTTGCTGAACGCTGAATACTGTTAATTTCGTTGTTTACCTGTCGATCTCATTCATTAGTTCATCGTTTCGTGCACTTCTCACAATTTCGTTCCATTAAGCGCATCACGGTGACCTCTATCTTTTTGCGCCTCGTCCAAAAAGAGTAGTGTGGCGAGTCCTATACATGTGTGTTTGTCAATATGCACATTACCTTCAGCTTGAGATAAGCTGAAACTAGAGCTATGGAATTAGTTTTTAATATACCTCATACGCTGATTACTGTTTCCCAAATTCAAAGTTTCCCCATTCACTGTAAAAGTAGGTACAGGCAAGCGTAGTAAACGATTTTGTGGAAGAGGCGAATTCAGTCTGGCTCGCACGTCACCGAGAAACATGGATGGTGCCGAGTAATACAATCTGTGACGATGACTCAAAACTGAGTCGATAAGTGCGTGGAAGAACACGAGAAGCGGCTAGAGTATTTTAGCGATAAACGGGAAGTCGCGAGTTCAGATCGCCATCGCGGACGCGCTTTTCATTTATTAGCGCACAGTTTTAGTGCTGTCTAGGGAGTCAAAAAAGTTATGGACGCGCAACTTGGAACTGAAGCAGGAAATCACTCTGCCCGAATGGAGAAGTTTAACATGATATTTGCTTTTGCACTCTGTTCTTCTCACCAGCGAGACAAATCTGAAGGCGATTTTTGCACTTAAAGAAGCAGCATTTGTTAATTGGGATTTGCAATCAGAAGATCTCTTAATTTAAGCGCATAGTGAGCAAAGGAATGTAAACATCATGGAGATCTCGTAATTTATGCTGCATTTTTGTGAGAAAGACACAAGGGCATGTGGGCCATCAGGTTGAAGTTGTTTCGCGGTGGATTCATTAGGATGTCGTATCGGGATAAGGACGCTGAGGAAAAAATCGACCGAAGCATAACACTGTGACAAAAATCCCACAGCCAACATATCGTCAAAAAGTGGCCAAAAAGGATGGCAAAGATTCATTGAGGCTGACTTACCTGCTGATTTTATTTCCTTTAGTTTCGCCGTTGCATTGAGGATTTTTGTGAACTCTAGTTAGCCACTGCTACTTGCAACTTGCCGTGAGAAGAAAAGAAAAGAAATTACTGCAACAACACATTTCTTTCATCTCTCAAAACTTGCTAGCATTTCGGATCAACAGAATAACGTTATCAACCTATACTTTTTATTTTGCATTCAATGCAAACGAACATCTGCAATAGATATAATATTAACGAATTTTGGGCAGGAATGAAAAACAATTGAAGTGATTAATTCCCACTTTTCAGGTTGTTCACTGCATTAACACTTACAGATTATTCAGCACAGATTGTGGCATTTCAATTTCGCTTCATGGCGTTAATGGTTGCATTATATTGTTACGCAATTTTCGCCTATCCTCTGCAATTATCGCGTTTTCAAACGAAAAGGTTAGAGAACATCCCTATACTCGGCACACCAACCACAATTGAGAAGACTTCTTCGAGCCTTCAATGTGAACAGAAATTAAGGAATTGATTGCTAATATGAACTTTACTTGTCACGTTAAAACACATAATGTAGAACAGCGGTGACGGGACGCTTCACGTCCTGAGGAGAAAATTATTCCTATAATCATCGGCGTAGATGAGAATTTCATGGTTCTTCAGAGCAATTAGCAGATTACGAGAAATTTGTGAAATATGAGCATTGTAAAGGAATACGAGAAGATCGTCAAAAATATAATACTTTCTTAGATCGCCTCACTAAATTATCAAATAAGAGCCTAAATTTATGAGGGCAAATTTGTTGCTTCAGTGAAAGCTGCATTAGAAAACGAATATTCTCTGCAGTATGATATGAGTTGCATCGGAAATGTCCTAGCAATGCCATAAAAGCCTTGTGTGCTCGTGGTGGGTGGGATACCCTATTCTTCATTGGCTTCTTCTAATTTTTGCACAGATATGTGAGTTTGTATGCTTATATCTCAATATTTTCTTTAGTTTCTTTTAGCCATCTTCATAGGCTATATTCCTCCTATTTGGTGATTTTAACTTGCACCGTAGGCGGGCTTTCTTGACTTTGCTTCCCTTTTAAAAATCCTCGTGTTATGCATAATGGCGTCGCATATGCTAGATACCTGTTTGCGGGCCTTTTTGTGCGTTCCTGCAAGTCACACTGTGACGAACAGCCTATAGCGTATTGTTACGGGTATTCGCCTCTGTTTCTCCGTTCACTTCGACTCGATAAGCACATTAGACATATCTAACTGCATAATGTGGCTCTCCTGCTGAGTGCCAAAATGATCGATGGAACTGGAATGGCGTGCCAAAATGATCCATGAACGATGAAACTCTCAGTGAGCCATTATACCAAAAAATTAGCATATGAGTTGCAACTGTCGGTTTTAAGAAGTTCTACGCCGACCATATTTCAGAACAACGAATCTTTCATAGAAGACTTTTGTGAGCGGTTGCATCCATCGAAATATGAATGCTGATTCCTCATGTTTGTTATTAGTTAGGATTGGTTGGCCAGATGGTCAAAATACAAAATCGAGCATTGTGCTAGCAGCTCCGCTTAAAGATTTCTACACCTGTTTGCCCTTCAGCTGCGGAAAGGGATCAGCACTATACAGTTGTCACAGACCGAGTGCTGTGCATCTGAAAGTGCAGGAGATGAATATTGTGCAGTTGGAAAACTCCCAGACTCGAGGTGACCTCAGTTCCCTTCTAGTGTCTTCAGGATTTTCGGTAAGGTTCGAAGCTGAGGAAGCGTTGGGCGCATCTTTTACTACGGAAATTTTCTTGCTCCGTTGGCCAGATTTTTCACTGATGACATCGCTAAATAGTGAATACTTTTTCAGAGGTTCACTCTTGCACTCATTCTTTGCCGCTTTGAGAAATACTTGGCGAACCATGCAGGCGAATAGAGCCTAGTTGCTTGTGTGCAGCATCCAAAGGCTTCAGCTCCCTTAGCTCCCTTACATTCAGTTAGGTGAAGAGCAAAACTTATCGACGTTCTACCAGTTAGGAAACAAAAACATCGATACTGCTTCACAACAGTTTTTGAAGTCGATACTCGTACAAAGATCCAGACCTAAATGCTCATATCAGCAACCTAATCTCAAGTACTGAGCACATATTCACCTCTCGAATGCAGTAATTTGCTGAAGTCTTGAATGACATACATTTAGGAAATTTTCTTCTGATCAGTACGACACAATTTTTTTTTTTTTGATAGGGATCTTGTGATTCGCTTCGCTAAGAAATGCGCGTCTAGTTACAGCACCCGAATGTTTAATATATGCCGAGTTCATATTTAGGTTGTTCTATTCAATACTGCCTTATTCCAATATAAAAATAAGGAAATGAAAGCGAAAAGAACAATGGAAAGTGTGGTCAGAGTATTTTCAAAAATATCTGGTATTATGTCGGTTTGGCAAGAGTGATGGTGTGAACTCGGTCGAAATTCGATGCAAAAAATCTTCAATTGAAAACTTCCATTCCTTTCCTTCATTTCCGAACTCCTCCTTTTTAGAACTTCCGATGCGATGGAACTCGAGCAAATAAGAAATGCTGATTGCATTTCATTGTTCATCGTGAACTTCGGATACGTGAATTTTCAGAAGAATGGCATTATCATATGCAGCTGCACACATTATTGTTCAAATTGTATGCGCCAATTATGGAATCAATGTTATTTATAGTGCAACAAGAAATTATGTGGGCATATTACATAGTTCATATTTTTTGAGGATTTACACTATGGTAACCGATTTACTGACGATTATTTTAACGATCGCTATTTTCGCTGTCTCGTTCATGGTTTGTTTGCTTTTCTTTTACTTTGAATGCGACTCTAATGCAGAATATCTACGAGTGACCGCACCTCATTAAGTTCGCTTCAACAAATTACTTCACATTCGAATATACAAATATACGTGATATAAATTTAAGTGCGAGTAAGGTGGTTCTATAAAGTTGGAAATATTTGACGACAACTCGTCGATGCCAGCCAACATATGATAGATAGCGAAATTGAAATGTGTAGAAAATAATGTAGTGGTGACCAGGAAGAACATGAAGTGCTGAGGTCAGAAGGCGAAAACTGTGCCGCTTTGATGCAGTTAAGAGCACGTCGCAAGGTAAGAGAGCCGTGATTGCCACTCCGCTTTTAAAAGCACGAGACATATGACCATGTTTGGTTCGCTACAACGCAACGTTTGGAGCAGTAGAGTTTCTGGATTTCGAAAATCTGCGGCATCTAGGCGTACTGAGGTGAAAAAACGGATCACTCGATGACAGATAATCCTACTTCAGGTGCGCTTTGTCATTGAAGCGCCATTACGTCTGAAAACAAGACATGACATTTCACACCACAAATTTCGTCGATCAGATGCGATGAAATATAAAGCGGCATGGGTTGCATGTCATCTTTGTCAGCAATAAAAGTAACATTGTTAATATTTATTGCAAAATTGCAAGGCTGCAATATTTGCATTGCTGCGGCAAATTGTTGATGCCATCACACCTTGAATAATTCGGTGTGAATGCGAAAACAACTGAAGCAACTCAGAGGGCATATACGACCAATCATTTTCTTAAATCAGCTAACAAATATTAAGTTATCCGCAATGATCCATTCACATGTTAATCGAATTGACTATCTGCAGACATCGTCCACAAATGATTTCCTTATCCGGCATGCCTCCTCGTTATATCAGATCCGACAAGTGAGCAATGCGAATCAGTCCATAATTAAATGCATGCAAGCATTAGGCACTAGGTGAACTATAGTGGTGGTCGTTTAAACCGTCTCCAATTAGTTTGATGGCGACCGCTTCAGCGGCTTCCGAGACAAATTTCAGGACAGGCAGACAAACACACGCAAACCCACAAGCAGGTGCACATGCGCACACATGCACATTCCCACAGTAACGCATAGACGCCGTTCTACGCTAAGAGACAGAAAATATCTGCCCACAATTCGTAGACACGGCATCATTGCATTATTCCCACTGTGATGCGTAGCCACAGTTCTGTCGCAATATATAAATATGGCTCACTGTCATGCAAAGACGCGATCTTGGCCGGATACTTTGCGCACATACAGGCAACTAATGCACAGCACAGAAGTTATGCGGATATGTGTTGGAATTGGAACATTCAACGATTTAATGCCTACTGCACAAAAACCGAACGGAGGTACATATGGACTCTTGAGAATTTGCATGCAATCTGAGCAGTTCATAACAGATGTTTGGTATGCTCATAACTATGTTTACAGTCTGCATATAAAATGGCTCGATATGCAAAACAGTCCATGGTACTCCGGGCAGATCACGAAGTTGAAGGCCGAAGTAGACTGCTTGTTTTCATCGCATACTGCCTTCCTCTCAATCTGCTCAACATTCCATCCGCACGTCAGTCTTTTCATTAAGTTACCATAAATTATCGACAGATTACATAACTTGTTATCTCAGATCACCTAAAACAGTTGAAAGCGTTCATACCGATCTACACCTAAGCAAGCTAACTGTGGGCAGTGTTTCAACACCAATATTCTCAGCCATTTCCTCGTTAATAGGAATGTTCCAAGTAAGTGGCGCGGCATCATCTAATCAAATTCCGAAATTCCAGAAGTTATCGTTGCCGAGCTATCAAAAACAAGAATAAGAATGATTTCTCTTTGCATGATAATAATTACTTTCAAGTTGTTATTAAACATTGTTACCGGTCTTGAAACTAGGACTAGATGAAAGACGAAATGGCGTTGAAGCGCGCCCAAGGTGGAGGGATTGTTGGGGGTCCTCCGAATGCAGAGTGATGCTCCTTTCGTCGTTGAACTTTTTATCACGTGAGGGAATATAATGGAAAGCGAAAGCATTCAGAAATTAAATAAACGATCATCATTGTTGTTCACTTTGCAGTGAGTGGTCTTTTACGACTGTCCCATTATTATGACAGCATTTGGATAGAAATCGTTCATCTCGACGATCGAATCGCTGAGGTGTTATTATTTTCGTGTTGTTAAATTCCCGTTTAAGGAATGGTTGCGTTTGGCCACATTAGAATTGTGATGTTTACACCTTATGCAATTCTGCATTTCAATTATTAGAGCAATTCTTTGAGCCGTATGTTAGGGCTATCGGCTAAATAGACAGACACATTCACTACACACCAGTATGACACCATCATAAAAGTTATAAAGTAACTAACCATTTCAGACACATTGCTTAATAGCAACGCTGATTTATTGTTATTAAGTAAGAAGAATAAAGAAAAGTTATTGCCTTTGCTGGAAGTAACTAAGAACACTGAGCAATAACTTATGAAGAAACAATAGTTCATATTCAGCAGCTGTAATGTGTTTTATCCAAGTGCGCAACCGTTAGAGATGCACGGTAGATTTTTTACTGAAGCGAAATATCTCATGCTAAACAACGCTAGTGATTGCTTTCTCACATGTTTGCGAATGGTCTGGTTCATCTTATATGTACCTCACCAAATGCTCGAATTTCATCCGCAATTAATCCTCTTGGCCACCTACTTGTTGTACCGTTATCGATGTTTTTACTAAGTATTGATATTTTCAACACTCTAGATATCTTTTCATGCCTTTAAAATTTGACCTCTCATTGATGACCACTGAACATTCAGGCTGGTAGATTCACTTGATAGCTCTAGACCAGTGGAATTTTTCGAGAACGTAGTGCTGAATTGAGAACTTCATCTGAGTGGGCGGCATTAAATTTTTATGAACCGGTTATCAGGTGACGTTTTCACCAAGCTCATTTGTCGTTTGGTTAAAACCATGGGATCAACATAAACGTATATTGACGAAACAAATGGTATTTATTACAACTAAATCTAGTAAATAGAAGCGCTAAAAAGCGCTTCTAATTGTAAATCGAAGTGCTATCAAATTACAGAGACGACCTGTAATTAGAAGGTGCAGGTGTATTTACAGGTGCATCATATTTGCACTTTTTTCGCATAAAAACAACAGGCATACTTTTGCAAAACACTTTGCTCACCGTTTAAATTTTACTCAATATTTGTGAAAGCGCTTATAGCCAAGACACAACAATTAGTGAACGATATATGTGGACAAAAATTGAACAATATGAGCGATTTTTGAGCACTGTAAGCATTGAACGTTTTTGTGCTTGTTTTCCTTTCTTTAAAATAGGGAATGAGTGCGCACTCAGAAAAAGATTTTTCGTTGTTTGATCGCTAACTGTGATGTTTTGAAGCATAAAAAATGCCGTTGATATCATATCTAACTCCTTCTTACTTTTTCGAATATCTTCTCGCCTTGAAGAGATTTCCACACACAACTGAGAGCTTTTCGTGGCACTCTTGTAAGTTATATCGCAGAAATTTCGCATAAAAAATAGTGTGGACGAATGTTATTAATTATTTTAGTGAATAATTATTTCCAGTATCGGACGATTTGCATATCGCTTTCGACGATATTCGTATTGCGTACATACCGTCGAGCATTTCTGAATCTTATGCGCTCTAAATCATCCAAGGTGAGTCGACAATAATTCGTTACCGATGAAGATCGACACGAGATGATAGCTAGCAATCGATATTGCATTCCAATCTTGACTGCTCATGTTATCCAGTATCATTGTTACTAGCAACTTATATTATTCTTCAGTCCCGACAATGAGCAACAAAGTGAGAAGATGCGGAAATTCTCAGCGGCCTCCTTTATTCATAGTCTTTTATATCTTGCATGTTACTACTAAACAGAGATTTGTCACTTCTCAGATTTGTTTGTTATATCTCATCTCAATTTTTTTGTATATCTCCTTAAAAAATAGGAAGTGCGGATTGCAACTGAAATGGTCTTCGAAATGAAAGAGTAAAATGCGAATCAATGCGGGAATTTGTGTCCATAATTTACTTTGCTGCAATTAATAAGGTATTCATTACATATAAACGTCTCTCCACAACACTTCCACTTGTGTGGGTTCACTGCCTGTATCAATGGGTTCCTCCCTGCGATCTTTCCTTCCTGCGATCTCATAGAGAGCCTCATAATTCGTTGTGGGTCTCCCTCTACTTCTTTTGAAGGTCTGCGGCATCCATTGCAGGTTTTAGCCTTCACAGGTGAACAGTTAACGAAACCTCACGATAGCATGTCTCTAAGCCTAACTTTCGCTTCAAGCAGGCAACTGTCACCGACTCTCTGGAAGTGGCCCGAGACTTTTGTGCCCTCGTCGGTGATTCCTTTACTCATAAGAATATAGTTTATTACGTTCTTTGCCTTTTTATTGAAGCTTCCACGAGCATTTTTTGCTACACTCTCTTTTCTGTGGATGCATTGCTTATATTTGCTTCGGTATTTTCTCAGAATTCAATCAGCGTTTATCGGCGCAAATTTCGCGCTCTTAGTGCGCAATTACCGACGGATCGCTCTAATTGCGCTTCTGCTCCACCTGTCGCCTTAATGTCACCCATTATAACGGTGAGCAACGAGCGGCGTTTTTGTTGACTTTAAGAGTCAGAAACCCAAAAACCCGTATAGTTTTCTTCATTGGACCTATGTGAAGTTTATGGCTGGGTTAGTTCCAGCTATAAACCACTTTTTCCTGCCGACCATTATTTGATTCTGTTCAATTCAAAGAAAGTGACAAGAAAATGACACCATATTGCCTAATCGTTTTTTCAAGACATAAAATCCAACCCCAGCACGTCTATCTTTCTCCCCGGTCATAAAAACGGGTACCGTTTAGTAAGTCGATGGCTTGCTTGCCTTTCCCTTACTTCTGCTATACCGAACATATAAAATTTGACTTTTGGTGTTGCTTCCAATGCCTCCAACCAATGTGCTATGTGGACTTATGTTAAACATGGTCATTTAAAGGCCAGACCTAGGCTCGTATCCTACCCATAGAATGTTTACAACTCGATCCAGCTTTGCTGCATGCGAGAGGGTCAAGGATTATTTCGCCCAGCACTATCGAAACTGCCGTCCCCATTTCGATAGTGCTGGGCGAAGCGGCGGCCTTTGTAGGATGAGGCAAGGAATCGGCTCACAGCAAAATTGCAGCCAGCGGGTGCAGTGAACGGCCCGAAACAATGTAAGCAAATTATGGGGCAAGCTGTAAATAAGAAATAGGAAATTCAGGTGAAACGAGTGCCGAATGGACGAGCAATGCGGAATTGTCGAACAAATCGCTGAACCCATCCAAACGGTGCAGACATATCTCTGCTTCAGATGATATCATCATTTCCAATTTTGTCTCTCCTCGAAATAAATCAATCTTAGATCTCGGCAGAAAGGGTAACCGGCGCCTAAAATTAGGTGACCCAATCTTTTTTCCTTTCAGAAACTTGAAATCTGTAGAGTTTAATGAAATGTGTATGTGTTTCTCGCTTACATATGTTACGCACAATTGATGTGCGTGTCAGATATCCATCGGTATGACTTTTTCATTGAAATGAACTTGCTGTGTAAGAACTCAGGAAATGTAATCCGCGGAGGTTCAGTTCGCCATGATAGGGCGATCTAATCGCAACATCAACTGCTGACAAAATAATGTTGTAGTTCAGTGAACACTTAACAATGTTGAACATATGCGCAAATTCATTTGCATTCAGGGCTAAGTGGGTAATGTGTGAAGAGAAGCCCGAAGGAAACTTTGCTAGTCTGCGCCAAGAGCAACAGAACTGGGGACTTTTCTGTATATCATCTTAAGCTGAAAATAACGTAAGACGCTTGATGTTAGCTTATTCCTGTGAATTGATACGAGGGTACGCCGTCGTATGAGAATTAGGTTGCATGAGGCGTGAATTGCACCACGATGGCTCATCAGTGATCACTACAACGCCGGAAATGCTCAGCACATAAAACTTATTTCGGAGGTAATATGCGCGTTCGCGTTCCTATGCGTGGGTGCATCCGGGATGAAGCCTCTGGCATTTAAAAGAAAGAAAAAAGTCGCACATGCTTTCGAGTCGGTGGATCCACAAGATTGTCATTTTTATCTTAATTGGCCCAAGCACATGTGTTGGCGTTTGAGGCAATCAAAGTGTGAAATCTTCATTTTTCACATCGTGCTTCATGGCTGGAAACTGGTTAGTGCGAATGGAACCGCACATCAAGCTAGATGCTCTGGAATTCTATTGTTTTAATCTCGCTATTGTGCATAATCATATTTTGCATGTTGCTATACAAGTAAATCGTGTTATTAGCTTTTTCACCAACAAATTAACGCATAAATAAATTTGCTCGAATTGTTTTATGCTGTATGTTCTGTGTGGCATGGCAGCGATGAAGCGTTTTTTATTTTTTTTTCAACAGAGACCTCATCTTTGACTAGGTGTAATGCCTATATTCACCAAATTGTAGGAGATTATTTGTGCGTTGCAAATGCTAAACGAGTGCTCATATCGTTGGCTTCGTTTGCATTCACAAAATAATAACTAGATTTTTATATTCGTGCATGCAGTGATAACGAAAAGTGCTCAGTGCTTTTTCGCACAGTCAGAAACGATGAAAACAACAATACAAGCAGTGCAGTTTTATTGGTGCTTCAGTGATGACCGCTGCTGATTCAATTATTTTTTTCGGAGTAATTTGCTCCTGAAGAGAGTCTCACGTTCAGATGAACTAATTTCATTTGACCATTTTCATAAAAGCGAAAGGCGCTTAACGTCATCCTTCGTGCTTCTCTCGGCTTTTAATAACACGCCCAATTTGCGCACAATATGAGGAAATGCATTTCCTGAACTAAGTGCCGTATTTATGAGCCCCAATCACGGAACTAGTCTCAGCTTTGCCTGAAAGTTATTAAGTACAGGGAATTTCATAAGAGGTAGAATTCATTTCCCCATAATTTTTCATCCCTGACATTCGGTATTTCATCCATCTCACAGCGATCACTTAATTCGCTTTTCTTTATCACCATGTGCCAAGAGGCATTTCTGTTTTGGCTTTACTTTATTGGGCTGTGATGATTGCCTATAGTATCCGAATTCCACATTGATCATCAGTCATTACGCAACCACTGACCAAGAATGGGGAGCTCCAAATTCAAATCCGTATAGACTCGTTTGGATAAATGCTTTTGTTGGTATAAAGATTCAGTTGCAGAATTCACTGATTACGAATAAATTTCACAAACAAATGAAATCAATTTCTGTTGGATTCGCTTCCATAACGAAAAGTAGCACACTTCATTCGCTCAAGCGTTGTGAGGGACGACGTTGAATATTGGATCGCCGTCACCGTGCGCTACCAAGAGAACATAACGCGAACATTTTGGATCTGCAAGCTGCTCAGAATTACTATTGATGACTAAAAAATGCATTGGATTTTTAAGGAGTTCTGTCTCTTAGGCTCTGTAGACGTTGAAGCATTAGGTTGTCGCAAAAATTGAGAGCATATCAATAAAAATTTCTATCGCACTTCTCATATCAGAGCTGAAAATTTTTCCGAAGCTCTCTAGTCGAAATAAACGTTACGTGTGAAAAATACTGCTTTTGAAAGGATCAAGTTGGAATAAAATGTATTGAGATTGGAGTTGCCATCATATTCAAAGTTAATTTGCATATAAGAGTCACTTTAAGTGGGGACTTTCTTTGAAATACTTTTTGAAGATGTGGGAAATTCCATATGATAGCGCTGAAGTCACAGTAAAAAAGGAAGAAAGTTTTTGCAATAAAGACGCGCTGCTAGCGATCTATGACTCTTCGTTTTAGAGTTTCTATCTGAATCCGTTATTCAATTGTGCTATGCTTTGAGTAAGAGATTTCAATTTTCAAGCGCGCATAAATAAAAAAGAACCATTTTTCTCGTGAAATTGCACCTGAGAGTCCTTCAGAGTTCAGTTTCACCAATGGATTTAATCTGAAACCTCTTGTTAAAATTAGAATAAAGAAAGCAAGATCATAAGCAGAATAATTGAGGACAACTGTCCAGAAGGAGTGGCTCGATATATTGGAACGATGTCTTTAAACCCACTTTCTAAACGACGCGACTGCATTATTGTTCAGGTAGCAGATGTAATACTCATTTTTTATATATTCAAGCAGAAGGAATTTACTTGGGCCGGACTATTTAGGCAATGAAACTTCTGTGAGCAAATTTCACAGTGCATTTCGTTTTCACGAATTGCCCGGTCAATCAGAGGAAATCTGCATTATGAATTGATAAGGATTTTTGGGAGAAATTTCACTGCAGTGGTTGCTAAATTCTGAGCGGCATCATCCGACAAAACGACACAGACACACATACATGAGGACAAACGTGATGTTATTACCATAGCTCGCTGTTGACAAAAGCTGTAAGAATATGTGAAGGCAAAGATTGATGCTAAGGAAGAATATTATTTTAATTTTTCCAAGCAATCAAAATATCCTTTGTATGTCTGTCAACTAGTGTGCATTGATTGAAATGGTATAAAACACTGCGAAGGCGCTTTGCCACTCGTTTTTTCTGATCAAAATCAACTGGACAAAATAGTGGCACGAACAGTATCAGAGGTTTATGCAAATCTGCATGACTTCTTAGCCAACAAGATGTGTGCTAGACCGCATATTTACTGCATAGAATTCACTTACCAAGGAAGTTATAATCGAATTTGAACGTCTACAATATTTTTGATTTGGGCTTCTGCCGTTCAAAATGAGTTTTAAGCATGCATTTTTGGACTCTATTCCAGTTTCGCACATCAGCATCAACTTTCAGAAACATTTAGTGCTTTTTGGACGTGTCCCATTATACAGATAGGTATATGAGCGCTTATTTAAGGGAAGGAAAAGCTTTTGCCTTCTATATATAAGAAAGCACAAAGCATGCACATATATATATATATATATATATATATATATATATATATATATATATATATATATATATATATATATATATATATATATATATATATATATATATATATATATATATATATATATATATATATATATAATGCTCTGTGCTTGTTGTCACTTGGTGGACATTTGATAAGTAAATAGTCTTTTATCTATAATAGGTTGAAGCGCGTTGCTCTAATAAATCGATGCCGTTGATCTTTTAAACTCAGGTGGTTGCAATCCTGTCCAATGATGTCATGAATTGCAGCAAAATTTCATAAGTAGAGTTGTCAATAAAACAGTCGGAGCATTCGAAGTCCTCTCATCTGCCAAACGAATGTAATCATGCAATGCGTTTAAAATGCCATCGATTTCAGTGAACGAACAATAAAATCATTACTGACAGTTTGCAAAATTCTTTGCACAACATTGACGCACAACACATTTTCTCAGCGAGCACCGATGACGTTTGACTTGTTGCAACTGTTCAATTGGCGTCACAGCAGTTTCCAACAGGAAATGAGGAAAGTGAATGAATATACCTCCAAAAGCTTCATTTCCGCTCCCTTTGAGATATTGTTTAAAAGTTAATAGTGAATAAAATGATGTTCTGTTCTAGCAGAAACATTGCCTAGGACACTCTATCATAGTCCGATGTTGCTTACGATTATGAACATCAGATGAAAGTTTAGAGACGTGAGGAAGAGAGGTGGCTGTAAAGAAACTCCACCCATTCACACGAAGTAAATAAAGACCTTATATGTTGCGTAATCCTTGAAGAGTTAAGGAAAAGAGGTAAATGTTATGTTTTGAACAATCTGTTTTGAATTTATGCGGCTGCAACCCAGCCGTCAGCCGAAGTGATCATTACTCTACTTTGTGGCAGGCCTGTAAGTCTTCGGGCCGACTTGAAGTCAGCCTCACAGTCCCACCTCGTAAATGTGTACATCTTGCTCTTTCACTACTTTTCCATGCCCGTTTGATGATGTCTAATGAATTTGAACTCGAAGACAATGGGCGCAGTAGGATCGCCAGTGAATCACTTATAATTTGTGTCAATTAAGCTTCATAATTGTATGCACGTTCCGATGGCTCATGGAAACCAGACAGTTGAGTGCACGCAATCGAAAATGTGAGGCAACGAAACCACTTACAACTAAGTTGCAAAGTTCGCCAACGTTCTCGAATGATGGTGGCTTAAAGCCGACCCGGTGCAAGTGCTCTTCAATCTGAAGTGCGCACAACACTTCACTGCAACATCTTCATATCGTGTTATTTATTATGTACAGAAATTGCATAATAATTCACTTTTGTAGGTGCAAATGAGGGGAAGAGGATTCTATAATTAACACGCAGAGGACTTTTGTTTTCAACGGTGAGTCTAGCATACGGATGCGTTCTGCAGCAAGATCTTTAGGGCTTTTCTCATCTAATTCAATGTCTTTTGCATTTCTATTAAATGGGTGTAGCTTCAGTAAGTGGACTACAACAAATATTCCAGTCCATTTCCTTCCGAGTTGAAGAGTAGTGATGAAAACCTTCCCCAACCCATATGCGAAGATAGGAGCATCAATTTTCTAAAATGTGTATTTCTGATAGGACGAAATCTGGTTTCCATAATACTCTTTCACCATAGTATTCACCCATAGCGTGTTGAAGAGCATATTAATTAGTGCAGTTGGATTGCTGTTGCAAATCGACGTAGAACGGAAATGAGAAATTTATTAGTCAAAATGAAGAGCAAGCAAGAGAGCGATTAAGAAAACATTCAACGAAGCAATAGTTTGGCCACGCAATACGTGCTGTTATTTTTGCTTTTCCTCTTTTGCAGTCACTCTATTAGAGACTCGCCTTATGCAAAAACAGAACCGTCGAAGCCCTCTGTTGGCGATCCACTTAATGATAACAATCGATCAGTCCATTGCTGATGGTTAATGGCGATGTAGCCATGCGAGTTGGACTAGCCAAGTTTCAGACGGTGTTGAGAAGAAGAAAAATTCTCCATGCCTCCATGAATAAAGGAAGAAATCAATTAGTCCTTATTGATGCTATCTTCTTGTTGCGGGGTTTGCAGCATTAATGCCAAACAAGAGAGGGAACACAAAAATAAGGGCACAGTTCGCGCTTTTGGCAGTTCCTCTAGTCATAGCAATGCAAGAATGAAATGCAACATCGTGCAAAGGAGACGGCACAATAAACAGTTCCATTTAGCATAT
Organism: Ascaris suum; assembly: GCA_013433145.1. NCBI lineage: Eukaryota > Metazoa > Nematoda > Chromadorea > Rhabditida > Ascarididae > Ascaris > Ascaris suum. The sequence continues at coordinate 5,849,039 of CM024175.1, forward strand.
GCAGTCAACAGATTTCTGAGAAATTAGCGATAACGATTGAACCATTTTATGCAGAAGCAATTAAATACTCTTACGCATCGTCAAACAAATAAAATCTTTCTAAGCAACACATCAAACAAGGTTGATCAAGAAAAGTGATTTGCAGTTTCGAGGACACACTCAATTTCAACATCTCACAACAAGCATGGCTAGTTATAACAAAGGTGAGCTATGAAAGGAACCCGCAATATTATTCCATTAAATTAGATTTTCAGTGAGATTTTATTACCGTATCTCCCATAGTTCGCAAGCTGAGACTACGGGAGACGTGCATGCAAAAGTATAGAAGTGATATCAACACAGGATGGTTTACCATGAGTGATAAAATGCCTAATTTATTATCTTTTGACGAAAACCTATGGTTTATGCAAGTCTGCAATCAAAATTTACATTCTCACATCTGCTTGATAGGTTGCAAAATTGGATACGCAAATCGCTCAAAACTTTCAACTGATTTTGATCATAAAATGCAGCTGATTGGTGAAGAACTGTGTTTGAGAGGCTACGTAGGGTCAGATTATGTAAGCTTATATAAAGTTTAAGCCATTGAAATTTCATCCCTGTCGTTTCATCGGTTCGCTAATCGAAACTGCCAAACGTGTAGAAGAAAGATAAATACAGTGATAATATCCCAATAATGCATTTCTGCACAATGTGCCAAAAACCTATTGTAACAAAAGCAAAGAAGCGAAAAACTTGCCAAAAGAGTTGGCACAATTCGAGCTATTTCTTCTCGCTGATCTGACCAACCAGTCCTACAAGTCAGCAACAGAAAAGGAGAATATGAAGTATTCGTATTTTACTTCCTGCGACAAAGTTCATCATAAGAACCTCTACAAATTTTCACCGCATTTCTCTCTAACTAAATTTGTGATAAAATTAAAATCTGGTCGTATGAAATGCACATAAATTTTTCCCGTCTTAAGTGTCTAATAGGTCGTCTCAAAGTTGACATATTTATGCGAATGTTTGCGCATAAAAAAATTAACAGCTGAATATAAGGATGCATTTCTAGTGCATTACTCCAAATGAAAATTATTCACGGAAAGAAACATTCCTCACGGCAAACTGCACTGTTTGAGGTATCCTTTACAAAGCGAAAAAATCACTGCTCCGAAAACTCACATTGTGCGGTCATCGCAAAACGAGACGAAAATGTGTAAAGCGATTGACATGTCTAATAGAGTTTCGAAAGCAGACAATTAGTCGTTGACACTCACATCGTCTACTCGATATTCAAATTAATATTGAATTATGAGATCCATGCAACCTGCGACCATCATCTAATAGTGCAGAAGAGTTACGGATGTCAGGAAAGGTTGGAAGCATTTCAAGGAAATGTCTAATCATACCACTTCAAGGCAATACGACGGCAGCCGGTATTATATGTGACATTCGAATTCCACGAGGAAGGTTAGTTGTTCGTACTTTTATTTATCGCGATCTTTTCATGTGGATCATTTTTAGTGCAACGACAATTAGGCATCAAATCATATGAGTGCCAGGCTCGTTCACTTTTGAAGTTCGGTTAGAAAAAGGCTGACATAATCACTTTTTGCAGGCTCTTGCAGTTCAAAACTGCAGGACTCCCAAATTTTTAACAATACACTTCCATCCAGAATTAAGACCATTTAGTCGCGCTACTGTGGTATAGCAATTTTCAACTAGGACTTTCGATTTCGGAGGTGGAATTTCCTGGAAAAGCATTTGAATAGTTGAATCCCATGGAGGCGGTCGGTCACTCATTTTTTACGAAGAGTTAAAATGTGCATTAGAGATGAAAGAATTCGAGTTAACCGTGCAAATGAATCTGCAAGGGAGCTTGATCCGTTGTTGTCAATCCTCCTTATTTTCAACTACAGCAAATTCTGTGTGTTTCACACAAGCTATCTTTGAAAAAATAGAATGCATAATATGAAATGCGAAGAAATTAGAAGTAACAAGTGCAGGGAGCCGAAGCATATGCCACAATTTGGGGTTTCGAACTCTGTTTCACCGGCCAGGCTGATCTAGAAATTAAGTGGACAAATTGAAGTATGTAGAATAATGCTCATAGATTTAAAGCGACGCACATTCACGCGCACTTCTGCGAACAATCGCTTCTTATGCGCCTGTGAAATTTGCTTGCACACTAGGCGGATGCCATTTCTGGCGTTCGTATGCATGTATGTGTGTGTGTGTGTGCTTGCTCTTTGGGTTGAAACGAGGGGCTGCTGGAGCCTGGACTACGAAATTTAGTCGATGTAACTCAGATAGCACATTTCACGGTGAACTGTCAGTACTGAAAGATGTTATGATTGTTTAAAGATGAGAAAAAAATCTACATGAATCTAACATCAACGATAGTTCATTTTGGGAGAGTGATGTTACAGAGGGACGTTCTCCTTTTTGCGGACGTTTTTGTGAGGGTGGTATACTTAGATGAAGCAGGAAGGCATCATCTCATATGTTTACTGATTTTTGGCAACTCATAAAGCAGGCTGATGTGGGAAATGGAATGCAGGAACGCATATCCTCTTAGCTTCACAGGTAACATTTCCTGCCAGCTCCACACCACTTTATGACCTCAACTGTGCACACTGAAAGTGCCATTGACGGATAACGCTGCACTTTTTCATACTAAATGTCTATAGCCGCTTATACATTCACTAGTCAACTTGGAATACAACACAACAGATCATCCTACGATGAAGTTACACTACTAAACATCCAGACTTATTCTTCGCTGCTTCCGGAGTTGACCAAACGGACAAGCGGAGAGGCAGGCGCAAGAAGGACGACGCTTCCATCATGAAACTTGTCAAAGCTCATTAAAATGATGTTAAATCTTGCCTATGCGAAGTGAACATTTAATTTTAAAGCGTGGCAGTTCGGAGCAATCCTCATTGAAAACTTGCACTAGCCTGCGACGGGCGATGTTCGCCGTTAATCCAACAGCAGCAAAAAACCTACCTCATCATACATAACCAAGCTGCAGTCGAGGTCGGCAAACGGTGCATATTATGCTAGACAATTTTTCAACCTTAGCTTAATTTGTTCTTCAGAGAAAAGTGTCGTGCAGACAGGACACCAAAAGAAGAGACAGTTCGATTCTTCATCCTGGTCCATCAACCTTGATGTTTGTTACAGGTGCCTAATAAAGACAAAAATTTAGCCTGCATTTGACAATGACCCTCCATCGTTTGATTCTCCTCCGGTCAAAGAAACATCGACCTTTTCATCGTTTGTGGGAAATTTCAATCGGCGTTCAAATCAATAAAACATGAAATTATTGCATGTTTTGTCCCTTCAAGTTAAGAATGAAATTAGATTTACAAACGCGCATTTCGAGCCAGCTGCTGCTGCATTTTCTTCATTCATCGCCAGCCTATGTTGCGGTGTTTAGTTGGCACCCATTTAATGTTTTGCACCAGTGCCAACTTAATGCTGACTCTTCTCATGACAGGCTACTAGATGTTTTTAATGAGATAATGGCAATAACATTCACCATTTGCTCCTTGTGGTTCTAGAAAGTTCCATTTGCCAACGCAGCGCTATATATATATATATATATATATATATATATATATATATATATATATATATATATATATATATATATATATATATATATATATATATATATATATATATATATATATATATATATATATATATATATATATATATATATATATATATATCTGTGCGTGAAGCTGAGCGGCATAAGTAGCAAATGGAGTTAGAGCATCAGCTGTGGCGAACGTTTAGATGGGGTAAATGCAAAAAGCGGGAGCATGTTATGTGTCGGGCATGTTAAGCTGAAGGTCGTCGATTATGGCACAGTGGGGGCCCCGTTTTGTGCGAAAGCTGTTGTCATGCATGACAAGCTGCGTCACATCGTCATCACTCGAGAAGCGCTGTACCAGTGATTGCAGCAGGTAAGCATCCGTCTGTGTGCCGGCCACCCGCACATTCATACGAGATTCCACCTTCTTCGCAATACGTTTGCGACTCTGATTCGACATCGCGTAGTACATTAGACGATTCTTGAGCGGCAACCGCGCTACGATTGCTTCCAACTGCATTGAATCAAGTTTCGGTTGGCGAGCGTTCTCTGCAAATGATGCAGTAGTGTGAGGTAAAATGCTATAGGCATAGTTGTGTTGAACTGGGTAATTTCATCTTACTGGAACTCTGCGGACACTCCCGAGCACATTGGGATCAGAGTGGGCACAAGAGCGTTTTTCAGCTTTTCTGGCATTCTGGGTTGGTATCAGAGAGGAAACGAAATGAACCCTTGAAAGATGAGAACGAAGTTTATTATGATGTTAATATTACGACTGTCTCGAAAGCGTACGTTCCAAAAACGGCTATAAAGTGGGCAAAAGGCCAATGCTTTCTTAAGTGGTGGCTAAAAATTGAGATGCAAGAAACTTATGAATTCACAATTATGAATTAGAGGGCAAAATTAGCGTAAAGACTCCAGTGGTTCTGCTAATCACTTCATGGCTTGACCTCCCGTGTGCGTACTTGTGCATTAAAATGTGCGTCTAATTTTTTCAAAGGGCTATGGAAATTTCCTGTGCACATTTTGACCTCTCCTCCCTCCCTCCCTCCATCCCCCTCTTGTTTCGACTCACTGACCACTGGAACCAGAGTCGCAAAATTTTATGAGTATTATGTCCATTAGTGCACTGATATTCGTAAAAAGTGATACACGTTTACAGCTAGCCAGGCCACGCTCTAGAATCGGCGAGTGGCATTTGATAGGGATCGGGTTGGAAAACTCCATATTTATTGGGTGATAAAAATGGACACTCGAATTGGCTAACTTGGTCTACGAAAGAGAGCGCATATTGTTCTAGCTGTTCTAGCACTCATTTTCACTTTGTGGACATTTTGAGGAAGAGCGCTGCACTTTGAACCTTTTCTATCCCATACAATTTAGGCCACATTATAGGCCATAACAGAGCAGCAACTTGGATAAGGTGGGCAGCAAGCAGTTATGGCCCAGATTTGATGATTTATTGATTTAATGCAGCACACCACGGAAATTTGCGAATATTTGGGGGAAAATGCTCTGGAAATGTTTTTTGAAGTGAGGTTAGGACAGGCAAGGAACATCAAGCCCAAAAGACCATTCTGTAAAATCGCCTGTAGAATTGAGGTCATGATGGGCAGAAAAGACCTGTGCCCGAAAATCGTTTTGTTTACTCGCATATCAGCCATATTTATGTAATCAGAACCGTCTGCCTAAGAGAACGCTTATGCATTGCTTTTGAGAATAATTGTTATAAAATCTTGACCTTGGTGGTTCAGTGAACTCGAGAACTCCTACCACCCCGCCTAAATAACTGGAGGCAGAAGCGGTGCACTCTATCCATATGACCACAACGTAGAAGTGATAAGAATAACCGTGCATTAATTTTAGAACAAAATTATCTGTAATGAGACTGACCGAGTAGCGATTCTGTTTGATCAGCGCCTCCGTTTGCATGCTCAAGAGCGAGTTTCGCCTCTTCCTCAGTTATGGCACCGTCCTCATATGCGGCATTCAGCGCTTCCGTATACTGTTTATCGATATCATCATCAAGACCCTACAATGTATGATACCTTAATTAGACGGAACAATCAGTTCTTGGGATATCACCTTTCTTCATTCCTGCTCAAGTACAGAAAGATAACTGGTGAGTGTGTTATTCGCCAACGTGAGTTGGTAACTGAGGAGAATAAGGGACAAATTGTTGCAGTTAAAGGCAAGTGGACAAATGTGCCGGAGCAGCTGGCACAACATTCGCGTTTGCAATTCCGTCGAACGGATTAATCAATTCGCAAACTGTCAGCAACCATCTAAAATAATCGCTTAAATTTATAATCGATCAATCTGCTTATACAATCTTTTTACGACAATATTACTTTTTTCAGCCAAATGACGTTAAATGAAAATTCGGTCAGTTGAAAATGTGTGCGCTTTACTGAGGGTATTCATTTTTCTGTGATTCCCTTGAAGGTGATGAATCAACTAGGAAGCTTGTTTAGGAGGCCGTCGGTGGTTTATATGACAGTCATCAAATTTCATAACCTTACCTTCAGTTCCCGAACGGAAGGAAACAGATGCAAAGGACGATGTGCCACTACAACGTATAACAACAACGGGAAGATATGAATTAATGCAAATGCTGTAGAAGTTGTTGGTTTCATTTCGCAAAGAAGCAAGGAGAACTTGATGTTTCTGTCCTTTCACAGTGAGGTGGACCTTGTCTGAGAAGACATTCGAAGAACTAGTTTTCTCCCTATAGCATTTATAGACGAGAAGGGAAGCGTGGCAGAGAAGGCAGCACGATATGCGACATTGATATCTGTTCACTGCCAACGTGATGCGAAAGTATTCAAGAAAATCGGAGTGCTGACTAAGGGTCAGAAATATATATATATATATATATATATATATATATATATATATATATATATATATATATATATATATATATATATATATATATATATATATATATATATATATATATATATATATATATATATATATATATATATATATATATATATATATATATATATATATATATATATATATATATATATATCAGAGAAAAAATCATATACAAATATATGATTTTTTTTCTGATATATATTTTTTTCTGATCCTTAGTCAGCACTTTCTGATTTTCTTAAGTACTTTCGCAGCACGTTGGTTATATATATATATATATATATATATATATATATATATATATATATATATATATATATATATATATATATATATATATATATATATATATATATATATATATATATATATATATATATATATAACAAAGTGCGGTTTAATTGAGATTTAAGACTTTCTTTAAGTCAAACAGTAGAAATTTCGTAGTGAATTCTCTTCACTGAGTAACACTGCGCCTCCGTACTGGGAAGAGAATAACTGTGAGTGGTAGGCTTATATCATGAACTGTAAAATAGCTTCAACGAAGCGCGGTTATCTGCCTTCCATAAGAACATTTGTCAATGGGCCCAATTATTTATTATCTTTGGTTGCCTGACAGTTAAACAACCTGCTTAAGTACGACTGTGCTTACCGACTGGGCGGACGACGATGTGGGACTAATCACTGAAATAAAGAAGCTGAGGAACCAATGCATGCCTGCACCCATGACAAGCGTGAGTACATGCTTATCAAGAATCTACTGTTTCCCTTGAATTGATTCACTTTGCATATAGCTTTTGATATGCTTCATTTTGATGGCACTTGTATGGAATAAATAATTAACACCTACGGAAGCAAGGGCTTCGATCTGTTGTTGGATAATGGTGAGCACAGTGGAAACTAGTGAAAGCCCAATGAGTAGGCAAAATCCAACGAAGAGCATGAAGTCAGGTTTCGATGGAAGTACATCACCGAAACCAATTGTCGTAAACGATATCAGCGTGAAGTAGAGTGAAGTACCTGTATGAATGAAATTAACAAATTATTCGACAGTATAAAGGCATCCTTCCAATTTTAGTGAAAACTATAACAAATGTACCTCAGCAAAAATCTATCAGCGAACATACGTCAAATGATAGAAATTGATAGAGCAAAGAGACACAATAAGACTTCCACGTTGAATTATTGCTCATAAGAACGAAATGTCCTGGGACAATCTCCACAAATCAACGATTTCGGTAACGATGACGCTGCAACGGGCAGCGCAATCGTTATTTAATCTCCTGTCGCCAACACGCTTAAATTTCCCAATTACCAAGGTTTTTCGATCACTTAAGCATCATTCTTAAATAGAAAGGAGGAGAAATATTCACCGTAATTCCATTGGTCTTCAACCGTGAGGAAAAGCGCGGCGCATACAAACACCCAGAGGAAGGTAAGGCCGATGAGGAAGCTGACTGGAAAGCTCAATAAATCGGTCTCACCACTTGCCTCCTTCTTTGGACTGTTCGTCACTTTCGATAATTTGTCTACCTGAACATTTTGTAATTGTTTGTCTGCGTTAATTTACACTTCCTACTTTATGTTGTGGCAAATGCGAAATGCTTCTCTTAGTTTTGATGACCTCCGCGTAATCTAGAAAACGCGATCGACCGTTAAGACCACCGCGATTGTTTACTGCTTCGCATTTAAGGGAAATCATTTATCGTTTATGCGTGGACCATACATTAGGTGCGCAATTTTGGAGCATCCAGCATCTGCCGCTCACAAAAGTGACCATTCTTGGACAAAAAGCAGCAGTAGCGCAGGAGATTTTCTACAATATATCGAAAGACCGATGAACCTCTTTGGATGCGCAAATCTAGTATTTCAGTGTTACCTTCCTTGGAGATAGTATCGTCTGGACACCTTGTGGCTTGAACTGTAAATGTTTTCTTGCATTGCATTTCTAAAGTTTCGAAGACGACTGCAGATTCACATAGCTCGTCAACAGCTACAAAATTCATTAGCAATTTTGAAAAGCGGACTAGGCATGCAATTTTTATACAACTGTAGGATGATTATCTCATACGACAAGTTATCATCGCGAGTTGTATAATTGAGCAAAAGAACCTCCATGCATGAACGACTGTGTGTTGCTTTTTTGCTTTGTGAACGTTCGATATTAATTTACTGAAAATTGCGAAGAGGGCGCTTCATTTCGAATCATCGAAAAGTGATCCTATGCAAATAAGAGAATGGACGGAAATCGACATAATTCGTTAATTCCATGAAAAAATATCCAGACCCTTCTCAGCGTCTGTTGTCTAATAAGTAAAGCATACTATGGAGAATAAACAAAGAAGTCCCAACAATCACTGGACGGAAGCATATCAAAATTTGCAAAGGAGGCAAATAGCTCGTTTATATTTGAAGATGGTTGGAGTCAAATCATTTTGCTATGTTCAGATCTCTGATGGAATGGCGGTCAACGCTGATTCAGTGTTGATTCAAAACACTACGTAACCAGTTGCATCGATAACGTCGTATTGTTGTGAATGAGGCAGTTTTGCAGTTTTCACGTCCACAATAGGTTCGCTAAGAATACATCGCATAAAATTCGTGAGAAATTCTTTTCACAAAAGGTACTCAAAGTTTTTCGAGAAACTTTTCAAATCTTTTCACGAAAAATGGAAATAACTGATACGCTTCGATAACATGATGAGTTGAGTCGCTGAGAGTGGCAAAACGGCAGCGTCAGAGTGGCCTTAGTCGTTCGCACAAACGGTTTTTCTTCAAACTTTTATCAACAATGCGAAGAGCGCCAACATTGTAAGATGTGCGATGTTGACTTCTATAGGAATTACCTGTCTCTCCAAATCCTTCGAGACGATCCCAGTTGATGTTTTCAAGGACGTCAGAATTATTGTCCATAGAATTTTGCAGATTCTCGCAAATAAACTGCCAAGTGCGATTAAAGATATCAAGGCGAGAGGTATACCAATAAATGCGTAAATAATGGTTATCACTCGACCGGCCGTCGTCACTGGATAGATATTACCGTAGCCTGCAATAAATCTCCGACACCGACTTCTCTAAACGTAAGAAAACTTTGCATTGCCTTTTAGAATCATGATTGGCCTCGCATTTTTGTATTGAGCCTGCGCAACATGTTTACCACACAAGAACCAACATAAGAAGAGCTGAGGCTGACTTGAATAACATGGATTTGGTACGACTGGCAAAAACGAAGTGACCGCTGCTGCTAAATAAATTTCTTCACGTTGCGGCAACTGTGAAGTTTTGCTATTGTAAGAGTAAAACATGGATTAGTAGGAAATAAGCTCCTAAAATGACGGTATTAAAAACGTTTCAATTTGAATACCGAAGCATCATTTGAAAATTCTTGTAATAACGAAAAAAAGTTGATATCCGAAACGAACCGATTGTTGTGTATACGGTTAAGGCATAGAATATGGCACCCCACATAGTCCATTTGCGTTCGACCTCATCGATATCGGAAACACCGAGTTTTCTTCTATAAATCTCTAAAGTGCTTACTGTGTGATTGTAGGCGTTTATCGGCTTCATTCCTCGAATATTGTTCAATCGATATGCAGTGCTCTGAAAGTGTTCAAAAGTTCGGAGGCCGAATATTATTTTATGTTCATTGGAGGTACCTTTGGTTTTCGAGCTTACAGTTATGAATTCATTAGAAGACATTCTATTTAGGCACAAAGAGGACGCATATGGAATCTTAGAAAAAGCTGAAACTGCTTATGCGCAAAGAGGGTGCAGATCATTTGCAAGACGAAAATCGGAACGATACAAAATCAGAGAATTTTGCGATTCATATTTAAATACTTTTAAGCAGGATGCTGGGAGAAGGAGGAGGAAGGATAAGGAGGAGCAATGTTTTCTCATTCTAGAGTAAAGGGGAAACAAAAACTGAATGCTTGATGAGAGGCGCATTTCAACAGTCCAAGGTTAATATATAGTTCCTCCCGAAAGGCCCATAGTTAATGACAGTAAAGCTACATCGTCCTCAATTTTCCAATACAAAAATATAACGTATTCGAAACCAAATATTGCATCGTGAACACTTCCAAGTTTCACGGCGAAGGATATGCACAATGAAGAACTGAAAATGATGGAAATTCTTTATGAGTGCAATGATTATAGCAAATAACACAGAAGCAGAATACAATTCAGTTAAGCAGATTTTAAAGCTGCAGTTCTTTTTAAATCTGCGTACACTAGACTGATTCATAAATAACTGTTATTAGTTACCTCAAGTAGCTCTGCACGTTCTCGCTTCAGTGTTTCCAATTCGGTTCGTTCGTTGGGGCTTTCCACATAATAAAATATCACAGCTCCCAGAACAGTATAGAGAAGCAATAAGAAGATAGGTATTAGTGCTTGAACACCGTGTCGAATCGCCTGCAGAAGGGTGCGAACTCCTTCGGCAATCATTTTCGCTGAAAGCACTCTTCTCTAGTCTAAATCAAATTCCGTTTTTTTTTTTCATTACAAAGACGCATTAATGCGTAGTTACGAGCGAGCAATAACCAAAGTATCTAACCGTTACCTGAAAAAAAGACATGCGAAATCAAGTAGTTCGGCTTGAACGGTGGAAAGGCGACGTGTTACATTTCAATTCTGCTCCACCTGTGCGTTTGGTCTTGAAGCAGTAGCTTTAGCACCATGGACTGACCCAAGATTGGTGTCTTTTCACCCAAGGATAGAAATAAGGAGCCGGTACTTACGAATTGAAAAATTGTTCCCGCTGATATGATTCTCTGCCCTAAGGTTACAGATAAAAAGCACCGCTTCAGCAGTTACTCAGCCGTAACAGCTTGAAATCTCCTGTTTACGTGCCGCAACATATTGCATTCCGCCAAGAAATTTTGAGCAAATCTACATACTTATCCCATCAAGCCAACAAAATTTGTGCACACCTCTTATGAGTTTCATTCTCTCTCTGAAACATGATACGGCCGTGTCAACGGGCTCAAAAGTTCGATTTTCAAGTGTGAACGTTACTTTTACGGATTAGTGGACGGAGGTGATGGAAACTGTCGGGATTGAAGGTTCCAGGGGCTAAGATCTGTTAGCACTGATACCCTGTGACCTACGACGTGACAGCATTTTGACTGAGGCTAGGAAGTCTTGAGAGCTTTCTGCTGCCAATTCATCAGGCACTATGAACGGTAAAATATTCAGGTGCACCTCCGTGTGAAAAAGAAGTCCCATAACGACACTTCAGGATGGAAGATTCAAAAAATTGTATAATGAGAACGACGAGAGTTTAAAGTGCCAATCTACAGTCCATCCGAAGATTCTTTATTTTTCTCGAACGTTTGCTGCTTTTCTCAATACATACTTCTTGAAAGTAAGGAAGGACGGTCCGTTCCTCGCTTCCTCTCCTTCCTCTTCTTGGTGTCACCGTGCATCTAAAGATTTGGTGTAAAGGCTTGTGAAGACAACTAACGATTCCGGAGTGAAAATCCTGACAGTCAGCCATCAACACTACAAGCGCTGCATTTTAATGCTCGGGTGCTTTCAGCTTTATCAAGAGTTTCTATCGCAAACCACGTTATCAAATGCTTCATGTATTTTTCTAGGCGGAGAGGCGTTGTAGGCCGTCAGTGACATTCACATCTGCATTAAAAATTGAACACCAATATTCGCAGTTGTCAGGAACAAATGCTACTTTTTCATTGTCCTCCAATCACCTCCCTGAGATTGGCACATTGGTGAAAGCAGCACAGTTTTTCATGGAATTTCTTTTCGCTATTTGAATTATTGACTTTCTCCATGGAACGGTTTCATTTCAAACATTGGCAGCAATCATTAAACAATTTGATTGTTTCGAGGAATTATAAAAGCAAGCACTATGCCGACTTGGGAGAGAAATGATCGAAAGGCAGCGGAACATTGATTAAGCCGAAATGATGCAACAAGAACGAGACAGTTTGTACTGTCAAATTTCTGACTGCTGGATGCGACTGACCGCTAAAATATCACAGCGACGAGTAATAATGCACCTTACGTAAAGCCGACAGCTTTTAAAAGTCATAAAGCAATCAGTAATGTGGCGCACCATGCATAGTGATGAGGAATGCAAGTCTGCATCGGGAACGAACGATATCGAGGCGAAGTGAAAAGCAATTCACGACAAAAACATTCTGGTCAGCAAGCTGACAAGGAGCTAACAATTGATAAAGTGAATCCAACTGGTTGGCATTGCTGATATCCAAGAATTATAGGCGTAGAATTTCGGACCGATGTGGCCCAGTTTTCGGCTTACTGACTAATAAGCCGGTAAAGACTGGGAGGGATGGATTCATGGGCACTGTGTGCTTTCGGTGAAAGGACGACAGATCGCGGACCTCTGAACTACAACGTATGGCTTGTCACCAAATAAATTAATTAGGGATAATAAAGCGGAATTTTCCTATGATAGGGCTGTTTTGGTTCCAGCTGAACTATCTATGACCATAAGCAGGTAAATATTCGCCATAAGCAAAAAACCACGAATTCCCGACATTTCAGCCTACAAGACTACAGCCTTTTTTCAAACTTGCCTTACCGTTCCATTCATGCTACACTCTAACAATGTACTCTGCTTCGAAATACGCTATCAATCGACGATGTAGCCATGACGAAAATAAAAGGAAGAGGGGAGGGCTGCGCTTTCTCCTAGCCTAATTCATCACACTTTGCTTGAATCATGCTAGACCAAGTTTTGAACAACTCACTTCACCGATTACATTTCCGACTCCGGGAAAAGATTGCTTTCTAATTTAAAATTTTCCACTCTCTAGAGCCTATTTTCACAAATGTGCATCATGTTCTCCCTATTTGGAAGTGATAACTTCCGAGAAACGAACGATGATGTATACGCTTCGCAACCCATTCGGCGTCACTGCGTCCATTAATAATCGCGCAAAGCTTCCATGCAAATGACCTCTGCAGCAGCAAAGCATAAAGAGTGTTTGCTGATCCCATACGCTTCTTTTGTCATAGGAAGAGAGTGCGATGAAAGATGCACGAAGAATGTTGAACTCATTGATCAACGTCCTTTTTTTAACTACTCGTTGCCCTGATTGAATGCATCAGCACCAAGTTTTGCGAGCTCCAAAATCAAGTTGCGACACATTAACGCATTTGCTAGTCTATAGTTCTCTGCATGAAAAGGACGGCACAGATTTTGCTTCGATTTCGCTTCAGTGCGCAGCGAGCAACCAGCCAAATGGGAAACGTTGAGCATATCTTTCAAGACGATTCATGATGCTACTGGTTACCATTCTGCGTGAGCTCATTAAGGGTTTCTGCTTATCTCCTCGCTTAGATCCTCAACGCACTACCGTCTTTTATCCATCGTTAGTGGCTTCTGCTCCATGCTTTTTACAGAGTTCGAAATAATCCCAAACGCTGTCTCCTGTTCTTGCACCTCCCCTCTTCGAGCAAATCAATTGTTTCTTTCATTCTCACCCTTCTCCTACTTTCGTCCCTTTTTGGAGTCTATGTTATCGTTCTGGAAACTCTTTTCTTCTCGTGCATCGCCGCTAGAGACACCCATGCTGCTACCGCGGATTTATCCATCTGCCATACCTGTGAATTCTTCAGGACCTTAGTGGTTTTCGAGAATTACTTCTTAGTATGAACTGGAATCCACGAAGGTCGCAGTTACATTCGACACATCGCTATCCATTCATCATTAGAATAAACTAGCGGCACTGAAACGACACAAAGTGACTGTATTAACAAGAAAAACGCATCGAAAGGTGGAAGGCGCACCAAGGGAAGAAGGAAGCTAATAGTCTACACAGACTAATACACGATTGGACGAAAGACAGACAATAACTGATCCAAGGTCGCAACTTGACGAAAATCCGCGAGGAACGACAGCTCCGTGATAAACTAGCGACTAGACTTGACTACAACACAAAAACAAGCTCACGCGATTTGCTATAAAAGGCGCATTGCCGGACTGCTCAGAACAAATGTCTTTCGCCAAAATGGAGAAACGCATCCGTGAAACATAGAAGGTGCAGTAGACGTTTTCAAATCTGTTAAGACATCAGAATGAAATTGTTCCTTTAACTCATCCATATTGTACGAATTACTTTGACACCAGTTTTATGTGGATATTCCCTCCTCTCCCCAACCCCTCCTTCATTCCCTCACATTCGCATTTGACATGCAATTTCAGCATGTTCGGCTTCATCTTTTGTTCGACTAGTGAGCACAGAGTGTCTCGCATTAACCACAGAGATAGGGAAAAAATTTAGTGCAGTGCAATTCTTACGACTTCCAACGCTTCAGCGAGGAATTCTGTTTTAACAGAAGGGTTCCTGTCGTTTACTACCCGAAGACTTTCGGCCACAGGCAAAATTTAACTGAAACCAAAAGCGTTTCAAAAGTGTCGAATAGCTACCGAGCGAAAGCACTTGCTAATTTTTTGATGAGCAAAAACCAGCCGAAATTTTGCTTCTCAATCGAAATTTCTTCAGATCATTGGGCCGCATCGTATTGGCTGTAGAACAACTTTGATGCATAAATATTATTACACTGTAAAGTGCCAGTGCCTCATGTAGAGGATGATGAATTGTAGAATACTGATACAGATTTCAAAAATGCAGTATAGAAGGTGGCTATATTAGCCAAATTCTTCTGATGTAGCATCTGCAGCTCCGACTCTAAACCCGCCAGGCAAAAGTGTACGCGATAGGAGCTCCACCATGCCATAAGGTGCTTTGCGAAAATTTTCAAAAGCACGTAAAAGAAGAAAATAGTGGGCTACAATGAATCTATGAAACATTGTGTCCATCAGTGAGCACATGCAAATTTACAGAAATATTGAAAAAATGAATTGAAGAAGGAGAGGCAGAGTAAAAACGAATATCGATAAATGTAACCAGTGAACTAGAGTTACGAACAAACATTGAAGCATTGTGTCCATTCGTTGGAAATTCGCACCAATGACATTCTAGATTGATGCGCCTTCTCGCAACTGTCACTGAAGGCTATGTGCGTATCATGTTTCCTCCTCAACTAGTCACTTCCAATCGTTTTTCCAGGAAGAATGGCATAGACCGCTTCATCTCTTTGCTATTTCCTTTGTAATGCAATAGTTATCCTCTACGTTTGACGAATAACAAAAGTTGAAACCAAAAGAAGGTGAAGTTTAATATGAATAAGTCGACCAATGAACACAGTTCTCATTGACGGCATAGCTGACTTCTTCGTTGTCAACCTCTTCCTTCGACGTATTTCGTTGCCGCGAAATTGCGTAAACAAAACTTCATTGCTTCAAAACAAATGCATGTTTGTACTCCGGAGACTTGCACGACATGAGCTTTTTTTGCGACTCAATATCCAGGCAAATGGATAATGCCCCAGGGAGACTCCAAACTTTTGCAAATGTGTGCTTCTGCATGCGCGATCATCAAACCAATCAGTGCCTTCAACTCAGAGCGTATTATAAAGGATAAGCATTAATGGATTCATATTTGAAACGATCAGAACACTCGCGGGAAACCTATATCCGTTTTTTGACTGAGCAAGTGCTTATTGCAGTTCACTCATCTGGACAGCTACAACCAGTCCGAAAAAGTACATAAACTTTAGACACGTTTAACTGTTAGTAAACCTTTTCGACGTTAATGGATCAATTTGGAAATTAGAATTTCAGATCATTCTGGGACGTACACTAAGAACCGCGAACTTCTTAGGCCTAGCTGTAGTGGTTGCCGACGTCACATACAGTCGGACAGACACATATAAACAAAGCAAGCATGACGCTACCATTACGAACTTCGCATTAGCATATTTTAAAAGACTGTAACAATGAAGGAAAACGAACAAATTTGTCGGTTCTGAATACACATTGAAGTTTCCGTTTCAATTAAGCATAGCTCCAATGCTCTAGACTTAAGCGCTGGAGGACCTCGCAGGACCGCCTTAAAACTTTTTTCCTCGCCAACATTTGTTACCTTGCGGAGACACATGTGGATTTCCGATCCAATTGCCAGGAGGAAAGCGACGAGTGCAAACTCCATTGCTCTTGCAACACCGCAGAAGAAATGGAAAGCACGCTGAGAAATGAAAATGAGCGCGAATGTCGGCTTTGTAGTATCAGTTGGCAGCCGAGCGTTTTACTAGGATGATCGTGATTTTATGAGTACGACTAAAGAATCGCTAACTGCATTTTAAAATTCTACTGCATACTTTGATGGCTAAAACTGCATTCATCTTATATGGATACAGACTATAAAAATACCGCGTTCCATTTTCATTTATAATTCACAGGTAGATTCATATTGTAAGATTTCATGCAATGCGCCCTGCAAAAGCTGTGCTCTGCGTCACAAAGAGACTACTAATTCAGAAGCCCTAGAAGGATCGTCAGAAGAATCCACCACTGGAATTGCTTACGAAACATATATACAGATTCTCGATCACTTCACCGATGTCTTCAGTATTCAGTTTTGCACGTTTCTTTTACTAAACTGGATTGCCTCAACGAATTTTTTGAATTTAAACGAGATAAATTAGGTGGTATCCGTTGCGTATTTTTCTTATCTTGCAGGGCAGATTTCCTCTTATTTCTATTGGAATGTGAGTGATTTCCCTTCAAATAGAGTAAGAGCTCGAAATGTTGCTCCAAATCAACAAAACAGATGCTCGCAACACACTGACAAGTAACAGCGCTGATCGAACAACTCTTGTGCATATGCATGTTGCATCTGGCGCTGCTGATGTTATATGTGCGACACCTCTAGCATTTCACTATTTTTTCTCCTGTGTTTTCTCTCTACCAAATAATGCACCATCAACACGGCTTTCTAATTAGTTCTTCCCTCCGAACTCACCTATGTTAGTTTTTTCATCACCTTTTCATAGCACTTTTCATAGCATTATCTATTTATACGTGATTTCTGAGATATTTCTCTCTTTTATCATCTCTCTTTTCACTATACATCTTTTACAAACTATGCCACTTGCTTTTGCTTTCCTTTGCATTTTGATTACAAATATTGCATTCTTCTTCCATGCACCTCTGCTGTCCCATTTTACGATCTTCTGTTCTCCCATCTCGCCTCGTATCCTACAACGTCGCAGCCCCATGGCCTCATCCTCTCAACCTTCGTGCTCGAGCGTTCGATGCACGTTGTTTAACAACAGTCCTCGCTTATATATATATATATATATATATATATATATATATATATATATATATATATATATATATATATATATATATATATATATATATATATATATATATATATATATATATATATATATATATATATATATATATATATATATATATATATATATATATATATATATATATATATATATATATATATATATATATATATATATATATATATAAACAGAAGCTGACGTGGATATTTTGGTAGTTCATTTGGCAGTCACACTGATGTCACCTGACCATTGCTATAACAGAAAAGGAGGCGCAGTGAAGTGAAACTTAGAGAGGAGCTTGCTCGAAGCATACTCTAGAGAATGTTAATATCACCGTAGTCATGGACCTCTTCGACAGCTGTCATTGGCTCAAAGATGGCAAACAAGAATACACTTGCAAATGACCTTAACCTCGCATACACGATCTCAAGAGCATTTTTTTGCAATATTCCTCTGTAGAGTTGCATCTAAAGGCGACTGGAAAAGAATATTCAACTGCTGCAACCGATGTGTTTCGCAAATAATCAAAATTACGTTCATAGCTTTGCTTAAGTAATCATTTAACGCTCAACAATCTCAAAAGGCAATCAAAATTGGGGCCGAAAAGCGATAATACATGTAGCCAACCATACGGATAAAGCAGTATGCAGTCACACGCAAGCCGCAGGGTGTCTTTTTCGATTTGCGACTTAGTTTACAGTTGCCCGGAGGGATTCTGATGCCGAAGTAATCGTGAATTATTGAGGTTTTTAGAAATTTTCGAAAGCAAAGCTTGCAGGAATTAATTTTTTCCAGCAACAAACATTTGGGGGGAAAGGGTTGTATCAAGCCCATGGGTATGATTGTCAAACAATATAACGTACCTGTTGAAGGAGAAAACAGCCGACGTTTTTTTTAAAAATTAGTTTGGCTCAGTGATATAATGAAGAAGATGGAATGATACAATTTTCAGCTTTTTGTTTTCCAAGAATAAGAAGTACATTTGAAAGGGTGATCGGCAACAACTGTTTTGTATCTAGACACAATTTGTCAGCTATCAGTATGCAATGAAATCAATAAAAAGAGATTAGGTGGACGAAGATTAGGAAGATGCAAGCGTTGATTTTGATAGTATTCTCGTTTAACAAATGATTGCTGACCTAATCACAGCACATTTTCGCTTTTTGCGGCGAAGATCCTCATTTTCAGACCTATAATGAATCCGAAGTGACACGGAGTCATAGCGTTGATGAAAACATGGCTCTGGAGTGATATAATGACCACAGTAACTGATCAGCGTAAAGAACGACTCCGAAGTTAGATTGCAGAAAAAGTTTTGCACAATTAGCTTGTGCTCATTTGTTTAAAAGCGGTCTTCCAATACTTCGCTGACAGTGAACGACTCATTGTTCCGATTCTAATTCGCAGTGTGAGTGAATTTAAAAGGTACCAACTCCGGAGTCGTCGAATTCTCCTGAGTCCATGCAAACTTACGCGCATGGAAATGCTTGACCACACGACAATGCTTTGTATTTAAAATATAAGAAAAAGGAAGCGTATATGAGTGTTTATGCAATGCATAGCTTTTGCTGTTGTATTATCTCAACACTGTCCATTTTATGACGAAATATTTTTGATGGTCGAGTCGTTCTCGTTAAACGGTGAGGATAACGAAGGAATTAGGATCAGCCATCAAATTATCGGCTTATGGGACTCCAATTGTGAAAATGATCTGCTGCAGTGTGGGAGTAATTAATGAAAATATTATTACTAACAATTTCATCATTGTAACTGTTGTTCATATTGATTATCGACGCGTTGCTGTTATTTCTTAATATTGCTGAAAAATCATCATCGTTATTATCACCAATGTTATTAATAATGAAAGCAATAATCAAAAATATCAATTAAAAAAGGTAATAACCGTTAATAATAATAATTACTAGTACTAATAACAAGTAATAAAGAATAGTAATATTAATATTAATATACAATACTAGTATTCAATAATAACCACAATAACAAATAATGATAATCAGTAATAATAAATAATAGCATGCAATTATAATTAATGTTACTGATTGAAAATGATAACTAACACGGATGATAAAATGGTGATTATAAATGATCATAAAATAAGTAATAATGAGACAAAAGATCAATGGTGAATGATAAATACAGACGGTAATAATAAATAATCATCGCAATAAATAATAATTAATAATAATATTGGCCACTAGCATTAACAGTAAACGATAGTAATGAAATATAACAATTATGGTCACTAATAATAATAATTGACATCGATAACAATAAAAGAAATGAATAATGGTAAAGTCATCATTATATTCATTATTCCATTATACCACAGTGTTGTTACTATTTTATTAGTCGGTTCACTACTTTTGCGAGAAACTGGAAGCCAAGAGATGCTCAAAAATGTGTGCAAGATATCGAAAAAAGGCGAAACAAAAATGCGAAATTTCATTGATTCATTTCATCGTGCTCATCGATAATTCACTAATGCAGATCAAAGTTTAAAAACACTTTTTCTGCGAAGACGAACTTGGAAACTAGGAGAAGTTTTTGCGTGGCGAAGTAAGGAAAGAACAATTACTCAACGAGAAAAATAGGCAAAAATATCGACCTTCGATCTTCCGAATCTGCACAAGATCGGATAGGTCCAGTCCCGTGATTTTGGCCGCGCAAGGATGCTATGATGAGTGCAATATAAGAAATAAGTAGAAGCCATAATTTGCTAGCAAAGAGTCCCTTTTCCAATGGTTTTTCTTCTCGTGAATAATCCACATGGAAGCTTATCAGAGCCAAGCCAGCAGGAAGTAACATTAAACACACCATGCCAACATGAAGTGTCCAGGTAACTCATGGAGCATGGTTATAGAGGTCTATAGCACGCTTATAATTATAGAGGGAGCGCGTTTTGAAAAGAACCCATTTCAAAGGAGCAGTTAGTGCTAAATCGGAAAGCATAGTTTCTCAGGCTGAGGCGAGTGAGCGATCGAAGTGAACTGAAATCACTCTCCATTTTTATTTAATTCAAGGTACATAACTGAAGCTCTTCTCAAAAAGCTCACGCATAGACACTTTTGTGATAGTGGGCTTTAAAGCATTCCATGATGCTGCCTAACAATGCTCATATATATATATATATATATATATATATATATATATATATATATATATATATATATATATATATATATATATATATATATATATATATATATATATATATATATATATATATATATATATGCAAAATCTTCAACGAAATTGAATACATATTTGCTCGTGGTTGAAAGAACTGGAACGCCACTAGGAAGCAAACTTGAGGGTACTCGTTGAATATGGAGAAAAAAAAATCAACTTGATAAGCTCAGGCCCCACTGCATGCATAGAACCGTGCTGCAAACTCTTCAACTGTTTCTCGAGCACTCTTCTGGGGGAAAATGAGATGAATCACACAAAAAATTAGGTGCGAGTGCGGTGTGAAGTGCATCGCTTTTTTATAAGGAACTTCAAAATCCAATTTTATAGGAATCTCTTTGATAATTAATGCTTCATAGGAATTGTAGGCAATAGGAAAAATATCTCCGCTTTTGTTTTTTCTCCACTCATAATCGCTGCAGAAATCAATTTTTCAGTGCAAATCATTGAATGCGTTACCTGGACAACGCGTGTGTATTACTTGACAAGGTGGTACAGATAAGAACAACTAAACAAGGAGGACGATTCAGAATGGGAAAGCGATTAATCGAAAAGTGCCTCTTATGAGATTTATTTTGCAAACACAAAAATTAAACTGTCATACACTTGTCAAGTGTACGGCGTTAAAAGTTCAAAGAACAACAAACAACAGCCGATTGGTAACTTTCAGATGTAAAGTTAGTGCAGCCTTCATCAAGTACACATGCAAATAACATACGTCAAGTACGCCCCCCCCCCCCCCCCCCTCCGAAGAGAAAAGCAGCCTCTGCCGACTGGAGTGACCTTTATCATTCAATTTCGTTAACGATTCTCTCTTTATTGGCGGTTGAGTATGCTGGCGTGCAGCGGCAAATGTCTATTTCATTTAATGGATAATTTCGGAACAGATAAATGGCAGCAGGAAATTGAAACACTGGTGAAGAAGAGATGCGAAAAAAGTCTTTTTTATGGCTTCAACTGTGCAGATTCAAACCAGGTTTTTTTGCTGCCACATCACTGGTGAGTTCCTGCGGCATAAAAAGACATTCAGTGAGGAATACCAACTGACATCATGCTATATAAAGTGCATTTAATTCTAAAATCTATGATCAAACTGCGCGACTAATGGATCTTACATATAGCACGCAGCCTCTTCTTGAATGAGATCCTCTTAATACCTCATTAAAAAAAGGCGCCTGGGGCTGCACCTGAAGCATTGCAGCCCATCGGTTACCTAACAGATCAGAGCAAAGTTCTTTAGTAGCAATCGGTTGTCTAGACCACTTTCGATGATCGCTCAGCGTTGCATTGCCCTTGAGAATCTTTTGCTCCAAGCTGTGTGCAAGGGCGTTCTTTGGTCTGCATATTCAAAGATCTTCAGCAAATTCGAAGAAAAACGCCCATCAGTGAGTGTTTTAAAATATAACCGAATAACTGCCAAATCGAAGAACTAAAAGCCCTCAGGTATGACGATCAATTAAAATAATACTGAGCGGCCTCATTATGCCTCGTAGATGAAAATATAGCGAACGCTGCAATAGCAAAGGCAAAAACGTGTGGTGCGAGTCTCCGCTTCGCACACTTAGAGTCGCAACAAAACGGCTAGTGGTAAACAGCTGACCTATCATTTATTTACAGCAGTTGAAGTGTTGTGCAACCACTCGCCACTCAAAATTGCGCCTATCTATTGTAACATGTCCGTGAAGTTGGAGTATAAATTTTGGGGGTCGCCCTAGCCGGCGAAATATGCATTTTTGCATTCTTCCCACCCCAGCAACTAGTTCCATTAGCTGGGGATGCGGACAGGTAATGCAAATGGAGAATAATACTTGCTGAATACTGTTTGAAGTTATGCAACATGTGAACCAATGTGTTTTTCATTGTGAAGTACATATCGTGAAAGTGTGTTTAGGCCAGACAACAAGAAGTGAACGACGGGCATTAAGGTTATGAAATAAAAGGAGTCTGAATCCGGGGCATGTCCCGTGCTTCGACCCTAAATATCGATGCCAATATCCGGACCATGCGGAGACTATCATGTTAGTCATAAACACACTCTTTGATGCATATGTGAGCGGCTGGCTCGAATAATACTGATATCTTACAAGCTGACCGTGCGTGGGCCATGTCATCTCACTGATAACGCAGATGAAAACAAAATAGCACCCATCAGAGCAACACAAGAGCGATGCGCAATTAATCCTCACCGAGATCGCCTAAAAAATATTAGTTTTATGTAACTGGACTCGTTTAACAGGAAAAATCGGTCCATAAAAAATGTGTACATTTTTTTCGTCCTGAAATGAGTACAGCTTACTCCGTGCTGATGGATGAACTTGAAACTTGGCGCGGAAAGAGTATAAGGTTCGAAGGGGGAGGGAAGGAGAGGAGAATAGATGATTACGTGATGTTCATTATCCTAGCAACTTCGTAACTTCACCTTGGTGATTCCCGATATAGAGGTGCATACACACACAGACGTGTGCATAGATACACGCACAAACATACACACACGGATGCATAAACACACATAAACACAGGCAGAGCAAGTATACGCGAGCAAAGACATGACGTCGCCATAATTGTATTTTGAAAGGAAGTTTGCAAACGCGAAGAAAAAGAAAACGGAATCCGCCATTTGCACAAAATTCGTTTTCGCAGTCACATCCAAATACACTTCCAGCTTTGCTACAGCAGTCCAGCATCTCGCGACAGATCCGTTTCAAAATTTAACAAAAGAGTTACTGAAGCTGATTTATTTGCTGACAGCCGAATAGGATCGAGCACGGTGAGCAGTACGATAAGATAACGTGAAGAAAGGAATCCATCATTTGCTGAGCTTCATTTCTTTCACAATTTTTTTCACTGTGTTATCACTAGGTTACTGAACGTTGCAACAAACAAGACAAAGTCTAGAGCCCGTAGTCGCCTCTCACCTTTGATGCACTACTGAAGCATCTTTGGTTTGGCTTACGCTATGGGAGCTGCTTGGCTCATTATAGCGTTTTCTATATTGCTTTCTTAGAAAATAAGCTTAGAAGTATTGAAGGATAACGCAATCGACGTCGAACAAAATAGTGGAATGTTGAATTGAAAGGGTTTGCGCATAGGGGTGCAATCAGCGTGGTAGTTCCGCAAGCATTGCTGAAAAAAAGTATCTTATGTCGTTGCCTGAGTTAACATCAAGTCTATAGAAAGCTCTAAAAAGATGCAGGAGACAACGGATGAGACAAGCTGCAAACAATCTGCGAAGCACAGACAAAAGAACATGTGCAACTATACGCCGCATTATCGAAAATGCAGTGAAAAAAGCGCAACTTGCGCTGTTTTCAGTGAGCGAATAAGCGATCATGATATGTTGCAAAAGACTTGCAAGCTGATCATTCTTACAAAGTTAGTTTTTGCTCCTTCATAAATCGGCCTCTATAGCTCTTAGAGTACACAATAAGAACTAAACGTGCCACTAAGCACCTTGTATGTCATACGTCGACTATGACGCCTCTAAGACCAATGATACACTTAAAGCAAATGTCACTAATAAGCCGCGCGCCACTTGTTTGAATGCATTCATGGAAACTGTTCAGCACTAAAATTGCTTGTGGCATTGCTTGTAGGTGTTATCACTGTAAAGTAAACAATCCAATATGCTCAACAAGAGAGAAGTTACCAAAACAAAATGACGAATGGTAAAGATGGTGCTAACGTTTCAATACCTCCTAAACGATGAAAAATCCGGCATTTTTATTGAGCATGCAATAGCACTAACACGATGATGGCAAATGCTGAAACTCTGATGCAACAATTTTTGAACTTTCTGGGGCCGTTTCGGCGAACTCGAGTTTCAGCAAGTGGATATGGCGATTGCTGAATAAAACTCGAATTTATCTGAAACGAGGCAGACTGGTCGAATTCTAGGAAATGATAAGAGATTGCGTTCAGAAAATGATAATGAGAAGGTATCTATGTGTAGAGTGTGCAGCATAAAATAAGGTCATAAGCACGGAATTAATCACTAAACGCTCAATGAAGCGTAAATAGAGAAAAGCAATTGTCGAATGAAGCAGAATATTTCGACGAACGCTTATGGAGAGATTAAAGAATTTGTCGATGCGCGACAAGCCATCAACGAAATAGGTAATAATAAAATAAACAAAAAAGGTGCACTTCCAACCATTCATCACAGCTTTGAGAATAATATAACATTTTGAATGCATTTCTGCCATAATGTCGAAAAGGATTGAAAAAGATTGAATGTTAGAGGGAAATTGCAAAGGCGCATTCTTGCGACATCGTGTCTACCACTCTTGCGCATTTATTGGTATATCGATTCCTCACACGCACATTTTAAACTCGGGAACCGTTGGTGCTAAAGTTTTGCAATTAGATGAATATAATTATCTTTCATACCACATTTGCTGATCCAACAATTTCTGTATAAATTATGGGTATTTCAAGGTGGAAAAGATTCCGATGCATTGAACGGTGATCACTTTTTCATTTCATGTAGATGAGGTGATGATAAAACGGATGATTCCTAGAAAATTTATGCTAGTGGTCGGGTTAGTAGAAACTTGAAGGCGTTATTTCGAGCATCTTTATTCTGATTGAACTGGCCGATCAGGTGAACCGATGCATATATCAAGTCAGCGTTTGTGATGCGCTTTCGCATTTGCAACCTTAGGGATAACGGTGCCAGAGAATGCTTTCGGAAGAAAATCCAGATTTTAGTGCAGGAATGTGATATTTACCAATGCTGTGTTAGATCGTAACTGGAACAGCTGAATGAACGAAGATAAAGCAGGAGCACTTTCGGTGACTTGGATCACTTCTAGCAGTCGCTCGCTCTGAAGGTGCTCAAAAGACAGAAATATTGCTAAGAAGACGACTCGCATGCATTCGTCGAAGCGAGAGGAAAAGGAGGAGTCAGTAGTCACGAGCAGCATCCTGTTGCATCTTCTTCTGAGCGCCGTAATGGAGTTTAAATTTTATGCAACGTTAAATTGAAATTCTAACGCTTGGAAAGAAACGATTTTTATGAGGCATCTATTTTAACTGTAAGAAAGAAGGAAAGTGCATTTCTGAAGTGGTTCGAAGAGAGACGGGCGCATTAATCAAAGGGCATTTCAGTCTCCTTTTCACACGTAAATAACACTTTAAAGTTTAATGAATACAACAACGGGAAGGTAGCCACTGTGTATAGCAAGCGTTATTCTTGCGGAAATAACTTAATCAGCACATCGTCTGCGGGTCCGTCTTAGAATTGGCTATTTTCAATCGTCTTCATCGTATCAGTGATGATGCGATCATTTGACGAATTTTCGTCCAACATTTCAAATGGCAAAGTGGATTTTGACGAAATTTCTAATAATATCGAACGATATAGTGAGCTTTCTCAAAGGATGAAAACAATTTCAGCGATATGTTTATTTCTGCAAGGGATTCGCGAGTGATGCAGGGGACGAGGTGAAATTTTTCAAAAATGTACGAAGGTTCAGCGAAGGTTTTCCCGGAAATTATTGACGTCATCATCATTAGAGTATAGTTTGCCTAAACTACAAAAATATTGGCCCGACACAGTAAATTTTTGCTGTATTACAAATTCAGGTGAAAAGGACGTTCAGTTTCGGCTGCATCCATTAGAAGGCCAAGGAAATACGGTGACAAAAGTTCTCAAACGATTCAAACGATTCGACGGTTTTTAAAAAAACATTCCGAACGAGCTTTAGGAAATGAGATTGTTTTCAAAATTATTAGACGCCTTAAAAATCGGGCGGATTCCTCTTAGGACTTTGCAACAATTTAAATTATGCTGTTTAACTAATTTAGTCAATGAGCTCTTCGAGAGGTTTTACTGCGACGCCAACAATTCATGAGATCATAACGGATATGCAATTGAATTCACGTAACAACAACAAAAAAAAAACTGAAATGAAACAAAGCAATTGAAGCAGCGGCATTTTATAACAAAAGACGAATAATATGAAACCTATTCGTGTCCAAAGAATGGCTTAGTTCCAGTAATATTGTGCGAAAAAAATGCTCTCGGACACGAATTTGGTGTCATCAGAAATGTGGCGCTGCCAATTTCCTTATCATTTTGGACGCTTTCCGCCGATCTTCCTATTCCGAACGAATAAAAAAAAAACTAGCTATAACGACAACTAAGCAGAGAGCGACCTCGCAGTTGTTTTGGTGAAATGATGTAGCAAAATGTTGCTAGCAACCTCCTATCAACCGGTCAGCTTTGAAGGTGTGGCAGCAAATATAGGGATATTTTAGGACAAAAAACCAACAGTATGGGAACGACTTATATGGATGACAAGGTGCAGTGCATTTCGATGGCTACAACTATGCGCCCGGAACTTTGACTGTGACGCTGGCAAAGAGGTGAACCATGTCACTGGTAACCAGAATAAGTTGACACGTTTAGCAAATCAACCAGCGAGGTAGAGCAAATATCGTAAATAAATTATGAAATAAAAGGGAACAAGAACAGTGATGAACTCTTTCAGCAGGTGCTAACCTCGACGCAGCGTATCGCCACTCATCTCCCTATATTTTATCTCGAAGCGTAACTTAGTGTTTAGAAAGCGCCTAAGTATTGGAGAATTCCTCTTTTGAATAGAATTTGGTGAATTCATGAAAAAGTTTAAAAAATTGTATTCACCAAGAACTCACGGAAATATTATAGTTACTTCTGATGTAGTTTAAACTGGTACAGGAAGACCTGCAGTAGAATAAACGGTATAATGAACCAGCACCCATAAACATATAAGTTTTTTGTTAGCTGAATCTCTTCTCTCAATCCACTTCTCCATAAACGAGAACGACAATCGAAACAATAGCTTCATCTCTAGCAAAAAGATTGTAAAACAAGGAGTTCCGCATAGGTGAATGTTATGAATATTACCTCCTACGCTATTCATATTGCACTTGTCTGAACTAAACAAAATGGAGTGAATGTCACGATGATGAGTTTGCCAATGACATTGAAATGACATTTTCCGAACGAACACACCAGGTGCAAGCAAAAACGAGTGAAAGTGAGTGCGAAGTTGCAACGTTTCTGAAAGGGCAGCATGTAAAAAATCCTTTCAGGACAGCGGTAAGTCTGCCAATCGGCAGTAGAAAGCAGTTGCGCCCACTGGGCTGATATGTTCAAAGCCGTGGCTATGCGCAAGAAGAACTTAAAGCAGCTGAAAATTTCGGACCAGATGAACAGCGGTCATCAGAAGCACTTCAGGGAAACTTCAAAAAAATCCAAGCTTCGAAAGCGAAGGACTAATGATAGCTGGAAACGCTTGTCGTACGGTTGCAAAAATGATTCTATTCGTCTAAACAACCGCCAAACCGCAATCTATTGCAATAGCCGTTTCGGTTGCATCTTGTAAATTGCCATTTTACTCACCGTTAACAATATTTGCGCTCTGAAATAGCGTTAACTTACAGCCGTTTTCGATCTACATGTACTTTGCCGTTGTGTATTGTGTATTTTGATATCCATAAAGGTTAGTGGCTAATCAATGCGATAAATGACTTCACTTCGTTGGGCCAAAAAATGAGACGAGTTCTGGCCAAATTCGTTAACTATATTAATTGTAAGAAGAGTACTGAGCAAGGCTGCTAGCTAGTCAAGAAAATATTTCATTCTTTTCGAGTATCAAAGAACTTTTCTTCAGCTGTATAGTTTTCAAAATGCACCATGGTGCTCATAAACAAAACGGAAGTTGCGATCTCGGCAACAACTGCTATTTGATAAGCAAGTGCAGTAGTTTTTGCACTGCAACGATAGCTGTCAAAAACAGGAACAGAAAGGAAGAGAAAGAGAAAGGAGAGAAGTGAAAGCTGCATTGTAATTGATAGGCGGTACATAACAGCTGACAGTCGTAATAACTGATAACGGCGGAATAAAAACAGCGATAGTAATTGACGTAAATTAACGGGAAATTTTACTGAGTCCTCCGTTGAATCAAGACAGCAGAGGCAATAAAGCGAATCAAAAATACAACTTGATAATTTTCAGCTCATTTATCGTAACCATTGCACGATTAGCGCAAAAAGTCACTCCCGAAACAGCACAGTGAGGAACGAGCTGACGTCTCAGAGCAGCCGACAATAAAATTAAATTTACGTGCTAATTCGACGAGTCGTTTAACTATCTGCCGCAACGTTTGAACCATATCTTGTCAAACACTGCGGGCAGCGACTAGCTGCCAATCAACATGATCATATTCACTCATGCTGTTGGTGGCAGTGACAAGGTGCTGTCACTTAAGTTGCCTAAAGAGTCTTCATACTAAAGCATATCGCAATAATGGATACATGTGGTTTCAGAATGCCAGTAGGGAACGGCAGTGAGGAGTGCCCACCACCAGCAATCCGCACAATGTGATAACTGTTACAATAGAGAGAACAAACACAGTAATTGCCTCATAGTGTTTTTAAAAAATCTGAGGGACATCCGACTCGTCCTAGACCCTCTCGGATACCGCTCCTGACCTCTTGGACAGTTCACGATCCCCCAAGGCTCATTAATTGGCCACCAGGATCCTGACTCATTAATTGGCCACGTCGTTCATCCAAACTCTTGCTCTATCACTAGTGGTTTTATCTCTATCATTAGTCGTGAATTTTATAGTGGGGGGAAGAGACGTTGGTTGAACATAATGAAAGGAAAAGTCACAATGAGCAGCGCTGCGATCAGCCAAACAGCAAGCAATTGCTGGGCATTTTTCGATGTGCCGACGCTATGACTATCGCTAGTTCCCAACGGGTTGCTATCGGAAAAATTCGCTGTCGAATATTTGGGCACAGCTGTTCCACTTGAAACATCCACTTATTGAAGAGCAATAAAATGGCCTTGTGGAAATTTCATATGCGAATTCATGACTTCCGACGTAATGACAGGCCCTTGGCAAGGCCTCCGGCCTAGAAAAGTCGCAACGAGATTAAAAAGTCCTGAAACTTTTATTCGGCTCTAATTCATTGAGTGGCGCGCCATTTATATTGCAATTGATTCTACTGTGAGAACAACTCAGACGAGCCAAAGAAGATCATTTGCATTTTTGCAGCTTTCTGGTTGTGTTGTATTTGCCAAAGCAATTGAGACAAAAATTTCCATGGAACTTGGCGCTTTTATCAGTCGCCTAATTCATCAAATTTTGGTAATATTCCCCTTGATGTGTGGTGAATCCATCACACATAGCGCAATATTTTAGCTAATCAGCATGCGCATTCATGGTATGCGAAAGACTATTTCCAGTTCCACACGCTTCATCAACAAGTATCGCGAAATCCCAACAAATAGAAAAACACACAATAATGATTCGTTGTTTTAAGCAGAATGCCGCCATCCCAAACTTCTGCAAAAGATTCCAGTTATCAGTTTGATAAACTGTAAGATGCGAATCCGGAAGAAGTAAGATGCAAGCATGCTTAAGCAGATTGCATTTAAACTCCCATTGCTCTCGTAAAAATAATCAGTCAATTGGAATACTGCTACCGCATGTCACTAGAATGTGTGGCTGTACTCAGCAGTCTTCTCTATTTTAAACAGCTGAGATTGATGGATAGACAAGGCACCGATGCACACATCGGCATGATATTGCAATGATGCCCTCTGGAAATAAGGATTTTCGGAAGCATGAAAGGCGCCTAGAAGGACGACGATCAAAACCCCCTCAGGCATCCGCTGCCAAAATTCGATCTCTGAGTCGAATTTTGAGGACCCGCCAGAACTTGCTGGAAATTCTGTCATTTAAATTACAACATAGGAACTTTTTAAAGAAAATTTGCTACTTCTGTTTGAAGTTTGCAGTTGGCGATCGCACAAAATTTGCGGTTTTGAAGTTAGCGAGATCTGTCAAAATAGGTGGAAGGGAGAGGCGTGAGGATTTCGGCATTGGAAAAAATCGCCTACATATGACCTAAAAACTTGTGGTGTCACAGCAATATTGGGTAGGTGTTACCTGTGAATTTAGAGGCATGAAATGAGTGGGAACGACAAGCAAAAATCATAAAGTAACGGGGCACATGCAAATTCAACTGACACAGGAGAAGGTGAAAGATAACATACCTTGTATGAAGCGAATGTGTGCATCCGCGTGGCATGACGCAAGAAAAAGGCTATTTAGTTAAGCAAAGACAAGTGTACGAAATTATCTGCCATAAAGAATTCGATGATGCCCTTAGAAGGAGCGTTCCATATGTCATCGCAGTAATTTGATAACAACAGTAGCACCGAAAAACAGTAATAAAATAAACAACAGTAAAAGCTACAGCCACAATAACAAAAGTCGTTTATTGATCGTTAGGCTCGAAGATCCCCGTCAATAAACGCAAAGAGCTGAGTACGCGTATTAGTGCTGAAAGTTGTTTTGAGGCTTGCACACAAACACGTGATGTGATGATTAATTAGGACAGACAAAAGAGCTCACACGCTTCTTCCTAGCATCCAATGCCTTGCTTTGCAACTGCATGTCATTGGGAGTATCGAGATGGGACGAACTTCAGGAACTTTAATTGTGAGGACTAAGGAACAAATAAAGCTCAGTTCCCAATCCCAATTTACTCGACCACATAGGTGCGGAAGAGGTGAAATGGATGAAGGTATGTCATCCGCCGTGTTCAATATAGTCGATTCAATCTCATTAGTGAATAGAAGTGAGTATAGTAAAACAAATGGAAGAAGTTTGACGACAGCACGAGCTTAAGAAGCCCATGCATTTTCTTCACTGCTTTCGTTGGCTGTCCAGAATTTTCGCGTTCGAGCACTTCGATGCACTTTTCCTGCAAAAATTTCTCCAGCAAAACGCATTTTTAATCGCATAGATAGAGTTGCTTCGAGGCTCCGCCATAATCAATCTTTGCGAGTTGCTTACTGAAATAGTCACTCTTCTCCCGGCTTGCAGTTTTGGTAATGATGCTTGTAAACGCTTTTTGCAGAAGATGTTCTAGTACCTCGCTTGATGGGTTTTTTCACTTCTTCGACATGGTCGATTCACCTTCCCTCCCGTTTCTTCAATGAACAACCTTTATTGACAACTTCACTAGTATGACGCCTATCCTTCCCTCTTTTTCCATATACTGTCGTTGTGAACGCCAAATTGCAAGTTACCTTAGAAATTGCAGCGAGTGCAGCGCCTGCAACAAATATTTATAAGCACCAGGCCTATTACGTTCTTAAAAGTAGATGCACATGCTCAGATATGCTGCTATAATCTCTCTGAAATTTTGTTTCTCATTAGGTACAGTCTAAGGAACCTGTTTCCTCTGCTTATGTCAAAAACTGAAGAGTCTCTGCGATCTTGCCCACGTCTTCAAGTTCCTCTCTTTTCCTCATGCAGTGGTCACACTCTTCTCGATGTTCACCTATAAATAAGTTGCCTATGATTTATGCTTTGTCTGCTCGAACACTTGCTTACGCTTTTGACGACGCCCTTTTAGTTTGCTCGTTCAAAAGAGGACGTTATCTGGAAGTTCACAGCAAAAGCGGTTTCTTTATGACTTCATCATGCCGTAACGATTCCAGCAAAAATAACGCTGACAGTTCCATAGAGCTATCGCTCCAATTGACGTTCTATATTGGAAATCAAGCACTCAGTGTCACTGTTCGCAAAATTAATAAAGTGTTGAAATTTTTAGAGAGAAGAGAGAGAATTGCTCGAATGACGAATTGTGAAATAAAGAGAGAAGTTGCAAAGTGCATAGTACCAACAGCGACGGAATTGACAAATGAGTATAAGCAGTTACGAAAGCATCAGAAGGCATGAAAATAGAAGATGAAAGTTGCAAAACGGCCAGTCAGAGATTCCAGTGACAAACAAATGCGACTGCGACGAAATCCGGAAAGAAGCTTCAAAAAACTGGATCTTCTCCTTTTTCGGAGAACGAGATTTTTTTTTTGAACTCAGTAGCAGATTAGTTAGTTTGTATTTTTTAGTTTGTGCCTTCTTTCCCTTCCAGGAAACCAAGACCATTTTATACACCTTCCAGATCTTATGGGAAAATTCTGTACGTGATTATGACGCCGAGCCGAGCAAGGTGTGCCATCTTCTCCCCCTTTCCCCAACTATGGCATTCGTTTAAATATATTATCTAGGCCAGAAGTCCTGTGCGAGCGACGTTTTAAAACACCTGACTGTACTATTACTTGGAATAATACTGTCAATATCATAATGTCATATGAATATGACAATCATCAGACATTACTTGCCTCAGTTAGAAAGTGCCCTGGGCGATTTCTCTTGTTCATTTCACAACTTCCGTTTTTTTCTCAATAACTCTTCTCATATGAGCCAGTTCGTTTCTGCCTTTCGATAAGCGATTACCACTTCCACTGTTTCGTTTCCCCGCACCGGAATTCTCATGAAATTTTTCCGCTTACCCTCTTGCAGCAGCTGGGCGTTGTGAAGGTAGAGCTTCGACGGTTGGCTGAAGCAGCTTCTAGTATACATCTATGCCTTAACTTCATTCTCTGATCTTTTTTTCATTTACCACTGAGATGGTATTGCTACTCATGTTTTCATCTTTTTCCTGTGATATTTGCAACTTCTTGGCCACTACGATTTTCTACATTTATGAACGGCTGCCATTTTTCTCCTCTGATTTATATTCCACCCTCTCTCTGCATTATTTGACCATATTATCGAGCATTGATTTTCTTGGGGATACGGTTGAGATTTTTTGCTAGTTATCTGTTCGAGAGCTGCTGGCAGCTGGAGAGCGATTATTAAGTGTGATGTGATCTGACTTTTTCGTGGGACTGAGGTTTTTTCAGTTATTTATAAACACACCAGCTTTTTATCAGACCAGATGAGTTCTTTTGAAGATTTCTGAGACGATTCTGTGTCGAAGAATCCCTTGATTTTCTTGAGACTACACCAAAATTTATAGCCGCTAAGATAGCTGCAGCACAATGTGACTGACTATGGTTATCGATGAGGATTTCCAATATTTTAGACGCATTGCCTATTTCTTCGCGATTGGGAATTTCCAGATTCGTCATTTGTTGCTGCTGCTCTGCCTTCATTTTGCAATAACTCAAGTAGACTCGGTTTCTACCAAATGGAATTCTAAATAATATGCGGAGTCGAGAGATTATTAATTAATGCTGATGCCCCTAACATCTGGAAGCTACTCTCCGCTGAAGATTTTCTCTGAATTGCAAGATGACGTTAACCGAAACCGGAAGTTCCCCAGCACTTGCCTCCATTCTGCTTTTTTCATAGGCTTTATCCGAACTTCTTTGTTATAAATGTACTGCAGTATTAGTGGTAAACCATTTTTTTGTCGAAAGCAGAGGCACTAAATATCATTTTCGCATGTAAACTGCTGGATTTTCGAAACTTTGGCTGTTTGGCAGCGCCTACACGTTGAACAAGACACCCGTATGCCTGACATTTCGACTTTTCGACGGTCCTTTTTTCTGACCTCTAGATCGCCAGAACAGTACGCTTAATGGAAGTGCTTTCCTCACAGCAACATTTCCTCGTCTATCTGTCAAGTTTCAGAAGCGGTCTTTTCATTTGTGATCAACGTTACGAGGACTTTATTAGCATGATTTCGCACTGCGTGCATTCCATATCACCAATGCATATTCTTCGTGAATTTTCTTAGCTTCGAATCGATTTCTGAGTGCGTTTCACAGAGGTCATGCCAGCAAGTGGTCAAATACTTGAATGGATTTTACCTAAACCGTTCACTAACTACTCCTTCAGCAGCATGCCTAGTCCTGCTTCCAAATGCTCTTCACGGTGCGCAATGGGCGCATATTTTTGTCCTCTCCTTCTTAAATTCAAACCTTGTATGCTTTCCAGGAATCTTCGCCTGACTTTCGTTTTTTTTTCACTCTTTGCACTATATTTTCAGTTCTCCCAACTCCTTGATTAGTCTCTCACTCGTACCGTTCGTTCCCAGAGCATGTTTATTGAACTTTCCTTCCTCCTTTTATCCATACTCCTCGCTCTTTCGATGGCTTGGCGGAGCTCGGCCACTCTCTCAGCTTCTCGTCAGCCTCCTTTGAGCAGGGCTTTCCCTTACCTGCCCATCTCTTGTCCGTACCAAGTTGAACCGACCTTCCTTCCTGAAAACTCCAATAACATTTGAAAGAAAGGTGAGAAATTTCGTTGTGAGAGCAGAAAGTATGCCGAGGGAACTATGTACACACCACTCATAATATCACGCAATATCTGTGTAACTGTCTTTCACAATTTACTTTAATAAAAGCTGTATGTGAAGGGAACTCCGCCCTACGAACTTCTATTTGCTGTGCCATTGGCTGTCTCGATGACAGAAAACTCTAACATCAGAATGAAGAAATCTACGACGGAGTGGTGGCGCTGTGCCTCTCTGTCACAAGTGTCTTATATAGCTGAAGCAGAAAAGCTTAAATGTATTGATATAAGTTATATACCTATGAATAAGCTGTCGCTGTAGTCTTGTGTGCTCA
Organism: Ascaris suum; assembly: GCA_013433145.1. Taxonomy (NCBI): domain Eukaryota; kingdom Metazoa; phylum Nematoda; class Chromadorea; order Rhabditida; family Ascarididae; genus Ascaris; species Ascaris suum. The sequence goes on from CM024175.1 coordinate 5,884,348, forward strand.
TGTATTTTGTTTTGAGTAATGCACCACTCAGCATTCTAGACGTTCAAGTTGAATTGGGGATGTGAGATACGCGTTATTCGCTTAAATAGATAAAAGCTGCATCTATCTAGATTGCATAAACTGCATAAAAACTGCGTTTAATATAAACCAGATAAAAATTGTAGGATAAGTTTCCGTGCTTTCTGCACGCTAAGCTCAGAGGGGCACATAGAGGACGACAGAAAGTTAGGCTGTTCATAAATATAAGTCCCTTCTAGAGGGTCTAAAAGGATGGATAATAAATGTTCTATTCAAATACATTGAACAAATTGCAGTCTGAAAGTGTGCTCAGAAGGAAAGGTTGCAAAACCACTCATCGAAATAAAAAGTGTAAAGCACAAAACCAGCTCGAGTTTCGACTGTTGATTCTGAGGTGCGGATTTTATCAAACAAGGCTGTCAAGACGTTTTATTCTCAAATTTTGCTGAGAGATCTTCTCTTGAAAAGGGTGCTGTTCCTTTTGAGGTGATGACTATCGAGTTAACGCAGCAGATTTTAGAATCATCATTGGGGGGAGTTCCCAGGCCAGTCGAAAATGCCATAATGCGCGGTTGAACTAAAGTTGATGTAAAGAAGTAGATCGATTTGGTGGGGAATTTGAACTGCCACTTAGCAGCTTCCCTAAGTTCCAGTGCATCCGCCTTATGAAGCTGCCATCATGAATTGTACTTCTCAGTTGTTAATTAATTTTCGCTCCTTTCAACGTAGGATTTATTAAGCTACGTTTGTCAGCTTCAACAGAACTGCTAGTTTCTTTCGAATAAGCCTTCCAAGAGGTGAAATCATAGCTTCTTAAAAAATCTATAATTTCCAAGAACGGAAAATATAGTATGCGTTGGTTGTCTGCATCACATGGAACACAGATTAAACAAATAAACTTATATCGAGTGGAGAAATTGCACTCTCTCATCTTTAGCGAGTCGTCTTCCTAGTTTACTCGAATTAAGTGACGTTCTGTGACCGGAAATTGCGCAGATGAATAAGTTTCCGACATTCTAATCTCTTTATGTTCTAACTAAACGTTGCCAGTCAAGCAAAAATTAAAAGATTCTGATGTGACGCCTCAATGCCCATGCCGAACTTTGCATGCTCAGCGATCTTACATATGGCGTAATCGTTTATTACACCATATGTAAGATTTCTGGACTATGAATCCTATTGACAATCGTTTAATTTATCGATAACTGACAAAAATAGGCATCCTTCATAGTGTCTCGTTTCTTCTCACGGACATTATTCGATCTTCGCCACTTACAGTCTCCCTCCAACAGTCCTGCTGTATTTGCTTCTGTACGAGTCATAAAAAGCTTTAATTCTTTAATCGCACGTTTGAGTAAGTAACATCTCATTACAACCGCAATGTCGCTTCTGAACTCGAAAGAACTTTCACGGATTCTATGAGAGTAGCAATTTGGCTGAATGAGATAATTGAATTGTTGTAATTATCGTTAAAACTAAGGTATATTGTCTGGATGGTCTTTGATAATATGCATTATTGCGCAATTGTTACCTGGCGCTATAGTGCTCTATAGCATGCGTTAGTATGACGCGAATTCGCCTCAACCAGTCGTCACAAGAGCAGCGGCGATAACGTTCGCAACGAAAGACCTATTTACAAAGATGTGTTAGTGATGCCGATTCACAGCAGGCTGTAATTTACAGGAAATATCGCTTCTACGGTGGATTTCTTGCCGAGAATATGACCGAGGTTACACCATTGCTTGACTGGCGTGCAAACTGCTCCGAACCATTCATGGAATATGTAAAAGTGAGTCGTTCTTTCATTATTCACAGGTTACCATATTATCGAAAAGATGAGCTTAGCTTATTGGATTCATTTAGTTAAACTCTAAATACATCTCCTTATTTTCAGCTCTAGTCCAGGACTGAAGCAATAAAGTCGCATTTATAGTCTTTAACACAACAACAGACTCGGCTTCTTCATCTGTGGTTTTTTGCAAGTTTTTCTAATTCAAAAGAATGCCTCAATACTGCTTATCGCTTTAGTATACCTATATGTGTACCTGTGTGCTTAGGACAACTATTCGAACGTGGATTGATACTAAAGTGGACGGCGGCTTAGTTAACTGCTATTGCAACCAAATGGAATAATAAACGACTGCGTTTGATTTGCATCAATGCTGCAGAGGCCGCAAGAACTAATACTCAATTGCTGAGAGAATTGCTGACACAATTAAAGTTGTATATTTCATAAGAATCTGTACGGTTGCTCATTCTGCTAGACGAATAATCAAATCTATGGAATATAGTGTAACTCACATAACGGAGGACATGAATGCATTCTCTGCTGCAGATTTACTCTAATATTCAACTGGAATTTGCGACATCGTGTCATTGAGTTCATCGATTTCGACTACTTCGATGTGTGAATGTAGGAAACCTACGGAACACTGAATTTTTAGCGAACGAGTCGAAATAACTCTGTTTAAGATTCGTTTTCATTGACGAAAGTTGCTATCTCGATTTGCGTTTAAAAGAGCGTTCGACTTGAGTCCTCTGTTAACACCATCGTTGTTGTCGAATTTTCACTTTCAGTTTGACAAAAGCGAAAATTTGCCCACTTATGGCCTATGCTACGGCCTTGTGGCCTTATGGCCTCGTATCTGTCAGTAGTTATGAACACGACAACGATTTTTGTTACTATAGGCAGCGTGAATAAGCATCCTATAAGAGTCGGTAATTGCGTTGAATTCAATTATCAGTGCAATTTGTCCGCCATCTCTATTGACTGTCTCTTGTTATTTGTGATTTATTTGGTTGTTCGCATTTATTTGCTTCACCTCGCTTGTTTTTTTTTAATTCGCAGTCTGTCAATTGCGGAAGAAAAGTCTTTATTCGAAGCGTTTCCAGGAATTAAAAAAAAGATAAGAAAAACCACATCAAGCATGGCGACTAGAGAAAGGAGCAAAAGAGTCTGCAAGAAGAAGGGTGATACTTGATTACAGTCGTTTGATTAATAAATCCATAATTTTGAATTTCATATTGGAGTTGATATGTACCGTCACTCTTTTTCAGTGTTTTCTAACGACAACAATTGGATTAGCATCGTCGTTTTGCAATGGGATGATAGTTTTGACTATTGCGAATCAAAAAATAAGATGCAGTAAGGAGCTACTCATCGTCGTTGCGTTAGCTTTTACAGACTCTATTGAAGGCAAGCGTTGTGCCTCTTAACGTTCAGTAAAAAAAATGCTTACATTGTGATTTGATTGTATGTTTATGACTTTTAATACGCTGTAAGGTTCGACGCATAAAACCAAAAGCCTTAAAAGTTTAACGATTATGCTCATTTCGAAAACTCCAAATAAGATGTGAATATTTTCAAATTCTTGAAACGAATGTTATTAGTGTCTCAAATTTAATCAGTATTCAGCACAGCTTGTCATAATAGCTGTTCCTTCTCGTCCGAAACGTCACTGTTTTCAAATGAGAGCCGTCAAATAGAGGAACACTGGCTTTGGGAGTTCAAAGAGTCCAGAAAATAGAACTTTGATAGCCAGGAGGTCGAAAAAATCCTCGATATTGTTGAATAGAGCTGGTCTTAGAGACCATCGTCCCGAGATTAAAAGACACGGATTTGAATTCTCTTTTTATTGCAAAAAGTAAGACTTGCGTGCACTTAATAATCACAAAACATGGCACCGCTATCGGAATACAATGCGAGCAGTAATGGTCTGAGATTAGGGCAGCAGAAGTGATGAACACATACTGGCAAGCTTAGTCTTCGACAATATAATTCGATGAAGTCCTCGAAATCTGTAGAATTCACGTAAGCGAGATGTCGCTATTATAAGTGAGTACGCGCGATTCCGGAAGCAAAGTCATCATATCACTAAAAGAAGGGCGACAGTGAGCAAGCAATTTGGGGAAGCGCTTCTTGACCTCTCTGCTGTGCTTTCTAGGCTTTCTTTACGTGGCCCGACAGTATATGAACGATAGAAATGGTACTATGCAATGTCAGTTGACTAAGCGGTCACATCTACGTCAGCACTGACATTAAATTTCAGCATTTGTTAGAGAATGTTATTTCGAGCAGTGCCTACACATTGGCGTAAGTGAGAGATTTATTCGTGTAAAGCATCTACGAGATAATGATAAAGTTGGCTAGCTCAAATGAAATGAGGAATGAGTTGCTATTTATCAAAGATCGTATGATCACTGTGGTCGCGAGCAAATACATTTATATCAATGACGGCCATCTTCAGGAATCTCGAGTGCACGATTAATATGTTCTTTTTTGTCTTTCGTGTCGCATATAGGATATTTTTCTATTGATTTATGATCGGTGAGATATTCAATCTGCAATGAATGCGTTCGCAATTCGATTGCGTTTCCTCGCAACTGACATTTGCTCATTAAGAAACATTCAAACGTGCACAGAGATCTTTCCTTTTCTTCGCGAAAAATGCCTGAGAATATTGCTAATATTGCGTGAGAATGATTTTTAGGCGCTTTTTTGGAGAAAATTTCTGATGACTTCTTAAGAATTAAGTATTGTTTATATGACTGCAATTATGCCCATTCTTCTTTTTTTTTTGTGATCTTATAAAATATTTTCGCATTTTCGGGAAGTTATTTCTAAGATTAAAGTGCTCTTTTTCAGCGTTTGCAACATTTATCGGCGGTGTTCATTGCTTCGTTGGCCATGCTTTTTTTGAGCTACAGTTGAGCAGCATACAATGCATGATGCTGCCACAATACTGGATGTGGAGGTGGTCCGACTTTGCGACTGCATTTATGATGTTTTCGGTGAATGCAGATCGCTTATTTTTCTTGGTAACGCCAATCAGATATACAGCATTGACTATAAAGTATTCTCAGCTACTTATCACTGCGGTATGCTTTTGTAGTGAATGTCTACCCGTCACTACTACAAATGAGTGGTAATTCAGAAAGTCTAACGCAATATTCGCGGTTTACAGTTCTGCTTATCAGACCACAAACATAGTCTCGTATGCACTCTTCTGGAGTTACAGTTTCACTTATAGTTGATACAGATGGGTTGCAAGGACGATAGGGCAAGTCAGAGCGAAATTGCATTGAGGAAACCATCCTCTAGCGTAATTTTAAATAATTTCACCGTTGTAACTTTCGTGGTTAAGGAGTTGAAAGCGCCAAGCATGTAAGCACACGCGCATACACACATACAAACATACACATGCAAATACGCAGACATGATGTCACATTGAGGCTTTGTGCAGAACGTAAAAATTATATGCTTTATCTCAGCTCTCCGGGTTTTATGTTCGTGCCATTCGACCGGCATATGAAGAATCCGTAGTATCTTAAGAGCTGGCTATATGTCGTTGCCTGCAAAACTCCACAAGCACAACAAAAAGTTTTCACAAGTGCGGTGTTTCACGTCATCGTTGTCATCTTTCAAGTTCACGGCTCCAACAACTGCTTTCCCAAAATTCCACTTTTTTGCTTTCCATTCAACTGAGGATCGTTAGATTGTTAGGTTTTGTGTCGTTGCACACGGCCAATGCTTCCTTTGACGTGGAAATGCGATGAGGCTGGAACTGGTTAACTGACTTTCTGCGTGCAACATTCAATCGCGAAGATGCAGCATCAGTCTTATACGTCTATAGGGTTTTAACGCAACGAAAATTTTTACTGGAGGAAGAAATGGAACAAAAGAAGAACGCGTGAGTGATTGCGGTTCGTTTATCCGATTCAAGTATATAAGTGTCTTCCATCAAGAAGTTGCAGTCTGCCTGATGAGTTTTCTTGCTTAGGAGTTGAATATTGAAACAAAAAAGAGATCACTGTAAGAAGCAGCAACCTTCATGGGGCGTCCATCAGGTTTTGAGTTTACTCACTATAATTTCGAGAATTCATGCGGAACTTTTATACTGGTTGGAAGCTGGGCATTTTTGGAGTTTTTAAATTTATTTGCACACTGCGCATAAGAAGCGCAGAATGGGAAATTTCAGGGAAATAATGACATAATAGATTGGATTGTTCGTTGAAATACAAACTTAATAACTGGCACTTCATAAGCAAAATGATAAGTGTGAACCGAGTAAGGTTGAAAGGTCTAATGGGACGCACAAAACGAATTAAAGAACGAGACTGTTGAATCAAGGGGATAAAGCCGCCCAAACATGTTCACGACTTGGCCACGAATGCAACCTTTTTGGTGGGACGTTTTACAAGGGAAGAAAGGGCCGGGGAATGAAAACCCTATCTCTTCAACGAGTATTGCTGAAGGATGAAGAAGAAAGAGGTCACCTTTATCATATGTTTCAAAGTAGAAAGATGTTTTTCTCGAGAAATTCACAAATTACTGTATTGCAGTCTGCCAAATAGCTCTCTTAGCAAATCAAATTTCAGGAGGGGAGCGAGAAAAATATAATTTTTGTTAGGGATTTCTGAGCAATCAAGAGAGGAATAATTTCCCTATCGAGAAAGAGTATTAGAAATAGGAGTGGAATGATATAATACATTCCTCAAATAAGTATCGAAGATAACAAAATTGAAGAAAAAGCAATCAAAAGGAAACGTTTGAATAGAGAGCACGCACGAAAAGCCTTATGTGAAGGAATAAAACAGTGAGAATGATCTTAAGAAAGGATGCTCGATTAGAACTAAGATACCAGTTGGAACCTCTAGCCATGGCAAGAGAAGTGGACTCAAAAATATAGTATGACCTCCGATTGTTGCGGCTCAAACATGAAAGGCTGTATTTTTATTGGGCAGATGAAGTATGGGTCGAAGCAAAACGCGGCTGGTGTCGCAGAAGAATGAACGAAGATATTGCTATTTTGTCTGCAAAAAATACCCGATATGATAGACGGATAATTTGGGCACTGAGGAATGAAAGGAGAATGAATGATTTGGGGCAGAAAGAGAGCACAGCTAAAATCCTACTCAGGAAGCGCAGGTGCAAATACTGTCCAATTCCGAAAGCGAATCATCAATTTGCTATTTAAATAGAGAATCATCTAGGAAAGGAACGAATCAACTTTTCTCATTGCAGGTTGTTCAGAAATTGGTCCGCAACGATTTATTGGAAAATTTGAGGTTCTGATCTGCTATGGAATTAATGGCTCTGAGATTTGAGGTTTTGAGAACTCTTAGCTAGAAACATAATGAATGGGGTGGAGACATGCCCTTAGAATGTCAGGAGGAAGGTTTGCATCTCGAGATTTTTCGAGTGGTGGAAACTTGCAAAAATTGGTTTTGTGGGTACAGCTCAGTGGAAAGAGAGATTTCGATCCAACATAGCTTAACGGCTAGGGAGAAGATCGCTAAGCGATTTGTAAGAGTTCATTCAAAGAAGCGCTTATTTCGTTATAGGCATACACCGTTTCGCTCTTTGGGTCGTTTTTCGCATGGATTTATCCAATCAGCGAAAATCATATTCAGTCGTTCCTTTGCGCAGAAGTAATTGACGATACATTCTACAAAGTGTCGAAATATTTAACGGGTGGGGTGACCGCACTGAGCGTCATTTTATATATACCGGTGTTATATCTATTACGACAGCACAAACTGAAAATTGCAAACAACTTGTGCCAGGCCCAGGTTTGCCTTCTCTTCACAATATCTTACCAACATATTTAGGTATACTATGCATTTTAATGAATTCAATTTCTTCTAATGGGAAAACGCGGCTGGAAGTTTGAAAAAAAAAATGATTTCTATAAAGATGCAAAGGAAAAGGAACTAGTGGCTGCAAAGCCCCGCGTCCACCGTTGAATCTATCTAGCTTCTCATTGCTTAACTCCTTGTTATTTGTCGAGGACCATATTTCGTTTGCTTCCTAGTACTGGGACAACTTTCCGAAAATATCCAATTGATTTTTGACTTGGAGTTTCGTGCCTCGTTCTGTGCGGCTTTTAAAATTTTCTTCTGTAAGTACACTATGGCCAGGATGAGCATGTGCACAGCGCATACATGTACTATGTATGTATATATGTGTGCCCGGTTACTTGTGCATACCGCACATTTGTATGCGCAATTATTTCAGGTGGGGAAAATAGAAGCTGCAATATGAATGGGTATAATTTAAGCCAAAGGCTAACCATTTGCCGCACCGTCGAATTATAATTTGCGCCATCTACTTCGAAACGCTTCTCAAATAGCTGAAAGTGGAAATTTGAATATATTTTGCAACTATTTGGGTTGAAAATAATCCCGAAAGGCAAAACTTGCTCCCCTAAAAAACTGTGTGTGCATTATTGCAATTATTGCGATTATTAAATGTTTGATTATTGTTGAGAATCTCGTGCAGTGAATCACTTCTACGCCTATCGCATATTTTCAGCTCTATTCGCAACGGCAATCTCAGCTTCGTGTCACAACAACCGTAGCACTATCAGGCCTCGTGACAATTTTTCTCGACGCACTGCCAAGGATTGTCGGCATTTACCGTAAGCATTTCGCAATAGCAAAAAAACGCGTTATGCTCTAAAGTTTTTCGATATGAGACTAACGGGCGAAGTGTGGAAGAAGTTTCCAGATTGTTATTTGATAATTATGGAATCAGCAAGCGAGAAGTTGATGTTGGGAGAAGGAGTGGGAGGAGCGGCTCACTTTATTACATGATAAGTTATTAGAGGAAAAAGTAGTTGACGAATCGGAAGCAACAGTTCTCGCATGCGAATTGTGAGACGTGTCAGATTTGTTACCATAAGGATCATAAAGAGAGTGCGAGAATAATGGTGGCATCGTAAAGACAGAATAATAGTACGAGAATGGATTTCTGCTGGTTCAACTAATCTACGTGAAGTTTCGGAGCTGTCGAAAGTTCAAAAATCGATTCTATAAATTAGTCTGCAGTCGAAATTTTGTGTGGTGCACAAAAAATATTGGTCACATCTACAACAGATTCGAGACATAACAGCGGTTTCCACTCCTTTTAAGTCTTCATCGGGTTCAACACAGAAAGGCTCATCATAAAGATGCCTTTCGGCACGAGAGTGACTTTACCAACTGTTAAGTAGTGTCTTTTATGACCAAGACGAATGTACATAGGACATGGGGGACAGGGGAGGAAAACCGCGGACACAATGTGCGAAACAAATCATTCATTAGTCACAGAATTGGCTGCGTCTCATTTAAGAGACCTGGGAGACGCACGTCTGACATTGGATAAAACTTCAGTCATTAATGCTGCAAGGCTACAGAGAGTCGTGAGGTTACAGTGCTCATGCGAAAATGTTTGCAACATATATCGCGCAACAAATATTCAAACACTTTCTTAAATTCATATGGAATCATTGAAAGACTCCTTGTTATGTAAAGCGAGTATTTTTTTGCAGTTACTACCAGCCAGCCTGACCGCACTAGTGAATGCGGCTTGTGGTTCTCCTATTTATTTCTCTTAACAAAGGTCAATTCGGCGATCAACTTGCCCCTCTATTACATTAGATGTCAGCCGATGCGAGAAGCGATTCAGGACTTCCTTAAATGCAAATTTCAGTGATTACACTTTCATATAGACGCAATAAATCATTTCACTTTGCTTTTGTATCACAGGCAGTAGCAGCAAGTTATAGCGACTTTGAAGGGGGCACTGATATTGGCATGACGAAAATATAGAAAGTGAAAGTGACATCAGGTAGCAATAAACGCCGGTGAGCATAGTGATCAGACATTGGTAAGATGCCTTAGAATAACATGTATCTCACCCTGACATATTTACGTTCACTCTGTGAGCAAATACGGCGATAAAAATTTACGGCTAATTGATGGCTCGTTCACTGTAAGGTTGATGCGGTTCCAGTTCGGATTCAGAGAAATCTCCTGAATATTGTGTTCTCGCTGTGGATTGCGATGTGCCACTCCTGTCTATCTCAGATGACAAATTCATAATGTGTGATGGTGAACGTGGTTGAGGGTCTCCATCAAATGGTACCGTATCATAAAGTGCAGCTGGATCAGCACGTTGGATGCGTTCAGCGCTGTGAATAGAATCTGCCACATTTCTTGTCGAGGTGTAGTAGGCGGTCTGACGAAGGAAGGCCGGTTCACTGAAATCGAATTTATTGTCAGTCACGACAATACACTATAGCTACTAAATAATTGTTATGTTTTCCAGCTCACGAACGCATGGAATCACCACACCATTACATCATTAAGAAGTACACATAGAGGCCTGTTACAATTCTCAGTTAAAGAACATAGATATCCAAAATAGCAACGCAACGCCAAAGGAAACTGATGAACAGACGTCACTAGGAAACTGACGAACAGACGTCTTTGGCTTACTAGAGACAATTTATTGCTCGGTTGTCCAATTTTGTTTTTTGATTATGATACTCTATTAGGAGCTACTTCATTCGAAAACCTCATAGTATTCAGTTCTGTTACCCTGGTTGGTTATCAGCGTTGTGCTTCCACAGCATATCATGTCTGTTACAGTGAGGAATTTCACCAGAGGACGAGTAATTTTTTTTCTATTTTGACCCTCATTGATGTAGTCAGGGAAAAAAGTGGGTCGCACACTCGTACCTCACTCACTTGTTTGCCGGCTACTTCAAATCACATTTGAGTGTTTTTTTGGCGTTCTAACTTATGAAAATATTACATTGGTTTCGGTGTCTTTAGTTCAGGCCGAAAATCTAATAGGTATTCTTGTAGGATAAACCGATTTTGAGGAAACTACGAAACAGCTGATCGTTGGTTAGATTCACCGAATCGCTCATTTGCGGTCTAACTGTTATTGTCCATTGCAATGTCCTTCCAACCTTCCACCTCCTCCTAGCTTCCTTTGGTCGAACTCAGCGATGTTCTACAGCAGAGACCATTGGTTAGACAATTGCTTCTATAGATCCAATGGTCAATCAGGCAACAAAAGACAATGCATCTTCTTGAAGTTGATAGAACTTTTGCACCCACTGCAGGTTTATGCTGTGATCAATAATCTCATAGTAAATGCATTGGCATTGAAGTGATGAAATCGCTCTAGAGAAACATCTAAAGTCTGCTGTACATCCAGTACCTAAGACGCACTCTAACAACACGAGGAAAAAGTTGCATTCGGCGGCGTTCAAACTCTTATCTTCAGTTAAAAAACACCAGTGCATTTCTTCACACTTATTTCCACGAGAGAAGCGCGGTATGCTTCCTCTGCGTACGACAAACGCTTGTCAATGTATAACCAAAAGCGCAGTTTTGCTATTGTAGAATCCGTCTGGTTCAGAACATATCATGTTGTTAGTTACTCACAGTGATATTTGTTTAGTGAATTGAAAAAAATCCACCCGCGCAGTGTCATTATCAATTTTAAATTGCCAACGTGCAAAATTAATTGCGAATTTCAATTAATATGCGTCTCGGTTTAAGTCGACGGGCTGCATTAAACTATTATTCGACACATCCAATACGTTAAATGTGTCAAATATGTCAAGAAGCCTTAAAGTATGTGAAAATGCTCACTTCGCCACTTCAGACTGTTTCATAGCTTCACTCCGCAAGAAACGATAATAAACAAATATCGGCCAAGAAAGCAGAAGACTGATGCAGAGGTCGAGAGATAGAAGCACAATTGCGGCCGGATAGTTGAGTCTGCTGTCAATCGCTGAAATATGAATATCGTTCTTAGAGTTTGCATTGTGTGAGTCGTGAGTTCCATTCGTATCTGCCTGCCTGGAAGCTTCAGCCCAGTAACCACTGACGGTGGCGACATCGCATTTGGTGGGCACAATGTATAATTTCAAAATGAAGTGCAAACCTTTAAAGCAACAAAAATCGCATATGCTGTACAAGAATGAACGTTCATTGGCAACCGGTTTAATTGCTGAAAAACGAATGCTTCTTGAAAATTTCTGCAAGCTTTCTGATCTTTTGAACTATGGAAGCATTACTGTTCGCGTTTTACTGCTTGTTGATAATTGATGGACGCAACAAAAGTTGCAAAGAAACATATCGCGTCAGCTTATATCGCTTATATCTGTCTGTCAGTTTTCAGAAAAGAGTGAGGAAAGACCTCTGTGGAAATTTCTATGAGGCGCTGAGGAGTAATTAGGTCTATGGAGCAATCTACCATATTTTGGCGAACTGCAGATTGTTTTAGTCACGTTTGCTGTTAAAAAGTGAGAATACATTTCGGGTATCTGTCATATCTTATTGAGAACTTGTATAAACCTTTTATAAGAAAAACATTCGATATTGTGATATTGAGCATTACTGCATCAGCAAGAACTTCCTAAACGAGATCTTACAGGTCACCAAAATATACGAAACAGTCTGTGGCTTCAATACTTCAAGCGGTGGTTAGATATCAACATGTGCCCTGAGAATCGCTGCAAACATTCTTCGTTACTCAAAAAATTGAATCGTTTGAAAAAGATGATGTGATTACGGATGTCTACCGTCTGTTATGCATGTTCACAACAGCATCCGGTCCATAGCTTATGTTATAATTGCTAATTACAAAAAAACCACACCTTCGCTTGCGTGCACAGAATTTGTGTCCATATTTCTATCTGTATATGGCATTTTTCCAGAAAATGACCACTGATACAAATAAATTATTACATTGTTACACCTCAGTAGTAAACAGCAATATGAACAATCCATACGTAATTATTCGAAAAGAATGCATAAAATCTCATAGGCAATCATTCAGCCAGTTTATAGTGACTTTTATTTTTATTTTTGCTTTCTTTTTAAAACAAACGAGAATGAATTATCATTTTCCCATTTCCCTAAATCGAAATAATGGTGAAAAAAAGATGATATATCTAAGGATGGATGAAATCAAGCCTGTTACTTGATTACTTTAATGCAACTATTTTACTATTATAATTCTTTTACTATTATATGGCATCTTTCCATAAAATGACCACTGATACAAATCTCAAACACCCCCAGAAAAGCGCTCATCTGGAAACTGCTTTTTAACAACGCCCCCACTTTCTGCTAAAAAGCAGAAGACATCCAACTTCGTTCTCCGAAACCTTTACTTGCTCGACTATTACTACTGCTAAGAGCCACGATATGGAAAAATCGGGATTTCACTGTTGCAGTGCAGATCAACAGATATCCTGAATACGCTCATGTTGTGGAGAATTTTTCTGAAGACATTCGCAAATTATCTGGCTTGGACGCTCTATGAGAAAATAATTGATGAGGATAACTTACAACAGGAGTTGCGGCATATTTCGCGTATGTGCAAAATTGTTCCACATACGGAGATTCCCACGATAAGGGATATTGCAAGGACGACCTAAATTAGAAGTAGTATTGAAATAATTCACCCAAGAGGCATTCGCATAGCCGTCCTCAGTGCTCAGTGCTTTCTAATCTTTTGAATGGAGATTCCTTGTCTCGTGTATGTCAACTGGATATGAATATTTTTGTGCTGCAACTAACGTTTACTGCATAATATTTATGGCTTGCTGATACTGCAGCATTGGAGATTACTTTGGTGTCCCTGAGAGCAGGATCACATCTCCTATGTTGGTGTTTAAACGAAACCATCGGCGAGCGGCGATTCAAAAGAATCAGTCGATTAAAGCCTGTTATCACTTGTGTGTCTGCATGTCTGTGCGTTTTATAAATATGTCATCTTAATTCGACGTTCATTAGCACGTAACTAACTCCCCTCGCATTTATCAGCAATTGTGAGCATAAATTTCACTCCGAGCGTTCTTAGTTCTTTGCCGGCCCTTCTGATAGTCACTGGAACACTGCTTCAATGTTCAGTTAATAACACTGTGCCCATTCATCTTTTTTTCTGCCCCTCGTAATTTTAAAAGCATGCTTTTAGTGAAGTAATGGATAATGTGTTGAGGACGTAATTCTTACGAGGTAGATTAATAAAGGTATGAAGAGTTTCGCGTTTTCCAATTTCATACCAAGGAAGAAAGTTACATAGGCGACGATCGCAATAGGGAATAGGATGACTGCGGCCAGAGATGCAGAAACACTAAGATAAATAAAGACGACGAAGGTGAAAATAATATGCACAGCACAAGCGATTATCGTAACCATCTGCAAAATATTTTCCTCTCCATTCCAAACCATGAAAAACTGGTCAATGGTTGCTGTAGGCAAAGATTTGCGAAAGCCACAGCTTTCTGCCTCACTCTCTCATTCTCTTCTCTCCTAGCCCCTCCCTCTATCCTACGCCCTCAGCTCGAACAACCACATATCATTTGTGACCTAAATTTTTGCTGAAAAACTTTACACAGCACCCATACCGTTGGGAAGTTCATTCCGTTGAAGCTTTCGAACATGGGCTTACGCTCGCCCACGCACTCTCTCGTTCCTGACTAGTTTATGTTGGATCTTTGGCCATTTACGCTGTTTTCATAACCAAACTTCTTTCTCAGAAAGACAATTCCAGTTAACTGATCATGTGGATTAATTTGGACCACCTTGTCCATTGAGTTTCGTAGGAGCGTCACAACTCTTCGCTATCCAGTTAATGACATTGGTGGTTTATGCTTTCCTTGTATCGTAGTGGATGTGTGACTGGACACCTTGCTACACACTTCCTCATTCTCTTACTGCCATTCCTCATCCCTCATATACCTAAACCCTTCTCCAACTACATTGCAGAGCACCTTATTCATCGGTGGGTCCTTCCCTCGATGTCACCGAACCCTCTTTGTGGCATCGACAGAACTGACGGTTAAACTGTGCCTTGAAGGCGATATATTGCCGATGAACGACCGGCAGGTTAAATGATTTAAGCTATGTTTTGCATGGCTCCCGTGCGCTACCAGACAAAACATGCGCATAGGCAATGTCGTTTTAGCCGTTTTAGCCGGAATATCTCGACGATAAGGCCTGGGTGGTGTCGATAGAAGCGTGAACGGGAAATCATGGAAAAACCCATACGATGAGAAAATTGATTAACAAAGTGAACCGGATGTCAGACGGTATTAGAATCTACAGTCAGACTATATGGGAATCCAGAATCCAATCATCGAACATGAAAGCGTTCGCTTGTTGCCTTGTGGGAAAGCGGCTACTTTTGCTACCTTCGAAGTACGCTTGCTTGTAGACTCATCTACTTATGCTTCGCATTAAACTATGGTGTACGATTGCAAATCTCGCATTGGCGTGCACTATGTACATGTTTAGCCACTCATATGAAAAAATCTGCATGCACTAATGAGGGCCAATAATTCGAAGCCAGATGCCTGGCTATAGATGTGCAATTAACCGACAGCGATCTTTCAAATAACTTAAACACAATGATGCTCTCGCCCCCCCCCCCCCCTCCCCCCACCTCTCCCTCTTCCTTGCCTCATAACGATCCCTTTCCCTTCAGTTGGTACCCAGATCGCGCAATGTACGTGCCTTACTTCAGATACACATGCATACAGCAGTCTGCACAGTTGGTTGGCGTAGAACAAGTGGCAAATGTTTTGAGAAACCATGATGCTTCGAGAGATCAACAGTGTTTGCCAAGCACTTTGGGAAGCATTGCTGCTGAGTGAAAAAATAGCTTCTAAGTGTTCAAAGTTGCATGCACTCATCGGTAGCAAATCACTTCAAAGGGATTCCTGTGTGAAAATACGGCTCGAGTATTATAAAAAATATTTCTAATCTGTGGTCAACTTATATGATCGAATATCAATGATTTGACGTTCGATTATCAGTACAAATTACGAAGGTCGAGATGAAAGTAGAGGCTTACTTTTTGCGTCAGCTGATATTTTAAAATGTCACAGCATCGATTCGTTCCTGCTCCATCACCGGTACGCATGTTCCTTATTGCAATTCCGGAAGGTTTATGAGCTATTACGGCCACTTCGCGTCCACCTTTCTTCTTCGACCTGTAACACTTCCACTTTCTTCACCGACCTGTTACATAACTGGTGCTTCTTAAATTCAGTCTTCATAAGGCGCAATTCACGCTTAAGGTTCTGTGTAAATAGGGAATTTCTTTGTTCGTGAGCCATTATAAACGGATTTTGGGAATGCGCATGCAATTTATTTTGTTGTGAACCTACAACGAGGACCTTCTACAGGATTGAATATGAGCTGAAAGTTTTGCAGCAATTTTTAAGTAGTAATGCGGATATCATATGAAAGTGTAGAAATTCTATTCACAGAGATGGAGTGCATAAAGAACCACTGAAAATGTTACAAACATATGCACAACATCGAAACCTTAATAAATGCCTTCACTGAGAAACGTCTGACTATTTGCGTTGATAAAATGTTGCAAAAAATATTACAGCTCCTACGAAGAAGCATTTTTAAGGGCTATTTCGAGGGGCGAAATAATTCAGTTTATGTGTGAAGGTAATAAAACATGCCACTCGCACCAATTTTATTAGTCATTTGCTATTTTCAAAATATTTTACTGGCAAATCAGTGGGTGTCTGTAACCCCCATATCCCACTATAACCTGCAAGGGGTTACTTCGATGCTTTTCTGAATACAGCTTCCCCATTTTCATGATCAATAGCTTAATTGAACGTAATGATGACCCGTCGTTGAACTGTGAATCAAACATGTGCAGATTTATAAGTATGAAGGCCAGCGTTGCGAAAGAAATCGAATGCACCAAAGGAAGCAATTTGCGAGGCGTCAGCTTAGATCTCATCTGCGGATGGGTTGCCAGAGCCTGGAACAATTCCTTTGAGGGGCTTGTAAATGAAGTCGTTTCACATGCATAGAAAGCAAACAGGGCACAGAGAGGAAATTGTATACTTTCCCACTGCAGAAAGACGAACAGTCCAGAATTTTCAGCAAAGAGCAGCCAAGTGCGCAAGGGGATAGAATATTTGTGAAAGAAAATCGAAATGAGTGCTATGTTGCCTCTTCAGATTCCGTCACGCGTTTGTTGCCTCCGAAGAAATCATGTGGTTGCTCTGCTCCTTCCCCCTTCTTTCTCAAATGCTAGGAGTTATTCGCAAGTTTCAGGGTTTGCACAAAAAAAAGCATAGACTAGGAAAGCAAGCATGCATTGGAAACACTCGAAAACTGTCCTAACATGTACTTAACAAAACAGAGAGCTTGCTACCTTTACCTTCCAGCAAATCAAGCCAGTATTTCAATTTGCTATCATAAACGAAATGTCCTGGGTCCTGCAGAATTCCTAGCCAGTAGGTAATTTTCGGAGGGATCACCAAGCTTTATAGTTTGCTTATGGAGTTTGAAAGCTTTTGGTACTTTTGGCCAGCAGCACTCTAAACTCAAAGGTACGAATGATCGATCAAGCAGAAGAAGGGAGCAAGAACTTTTCCGTTCTAAAAGCTTCTTATTTCTAGTCCATGTTTCTAGATAAGTTTATTTTACAAGCTGCTTCGATTCATCTGACCGTCGAATTGTACCAGTCTGCTTAGATTCAACGCGGCAAATCACTGACGTTTCGAAATGCACCAAAGTTTTGCTGTAAACTCAACCACGTATAGATCAAAGGCGAATCGTTGCCTGCAAACTTAACATGTCGCCACTGCATCCAAAAACGAAGCATTACGATAGTGCGTGACTTGATTTTCCCATTTTCTGGACACTTATGCAGATGCAAGGGAGAAGTTTGCTACGATTAAGCTGTCACCTAAAATTCAACATAAAGGGCGCACCAATTTATTCTAATCTGCCTAAACGATGCTGCGCATATATTTCTTGGTCTCGACAGCCTAAATTCATGCGAACTATTAATCAGTGATTTTTTGAAATGAGGGAACTTCGGCGATGATTGCAGATCAACTGCTTTCATGTCAAAAGTTGGTGATGCCATCCAGAACAAACTCTATACAAATGCTGTTGCGCCTGGCCGCGGCAGCGTTGAGGAGCACCGAGTGTCGGCAGAGGGCAGTAGCCGACAAGCGTCTCTCGATGCCGACATGCAAGGGCACAAGCGAGATATAAGAAGTAGTTTATGGGGGAGCACCACGGCCCCCAAACATCGAACCAAAGACATACAAAAGGGCCGTAGCTCGACTTATACAGGGTCCAGATACTGTCTGGGGCGGCGCAAGAGCACATAAGTGGATCAGTGAAGAACGGTAAAAGTTAAGAAAAGAACCCCGACTACATCAGTAAATGTGATCACTGCAGTACTAGGTCACACGTAGATATCTTGGGTTGGCTCTTCATTGCCATATCCATCGTATGCTTTGAACGAAAAATAGGCACATAAAAAGACAGCATTGGTGCTCTCTTGCTGTTCTAATTGCATCGCAGAGCAGGCATTAGGCTCGTCAAATTTGGTCCCAACTAGAGCTCCTTTCAGTGCAATGCAGGCAACGGCTATTTCATGTAGAGCTATTGCCAGCATAAACTGGTTATCCTGTGGAACGATTCATCTGATGAACATTTAGGTGCCGAAGCTCATCCTCAGCGATCTTCTCCTTTTTTTTGTGGTGCCAAGGTAAAATGTGAACCGGCACCATCCTATCGGTACGGTCTCAGGCAGTATTAATAAGAGTTTCAAAAGGAAGCAATACGAGTATAATCAGGGATCTACCTGGTTAGGCAGGTCTCTTAACAGTCTGAGACAATCATTACAGATGGAATTCATGCCAGTGTGGCTCAAGCAATATGCGTTTTCAAAGGCTTCGCCACTCAAATCAAATGCTTTTTTAAACGACAACAGCAAGCGAGAATTTTGAAAGATGAAGGTGGGAAGAGAGATAGTGTCGGCTCTCGCAAGGATATCGTTCGCGTCTTCTTGAAATTGATAGGTTTTTGGGTCCCGTTCGGAGGCATCCGACATTTTGACCCCCTCAGAAACCCGGCACCAACAATATGGGAGTAGTGAAGGGAGATATACAGAAAGGATGGGGAAGGGCGAAGTAGGTGAGAAGAATCGCAAAGATCGCTTGCATTGCTTGGAGGTCATCGTTTCCAACTATAACCTATAAACATGAAGTTTAGCTTTGATAATTTTTCAGACAGCAGACACACACGCGCACATTCAAGTGCGTGAATATGACTTGCATCCAGAAAAGTTGTGCTAGCACAAAAAGCTAAGTAAACCAATAAAGTGCAACCATATCATACGTGAGGTTTTTTGAGTGCAAACTTCGAAGCATATATCTTATAAGAATCAGCTCAGGGAAGCTGCTTGCTTGAGCACGTCATGCCGACGATTCCTTATCTGTTTTAACGCCTTCAGGATCTTGTAAAAAATATCTTTCTATCGCAATTATCACGGCGAAATGGTATTCAATCGTTTGGAAAAGGAATGGAGATAGCATAGGAAAACGATTTACCTGTGCTAGACTTTCGGTGCTTTGTGTCGAATAGAATGAACACCTGTGCTGTTGTTATAGATGATGCTGTGACAGGCGTTGCTTTAGCAGTTCACAGTGAAAGATAAGAAGAGCGAATTTCAGCACATGGCTACGTCACATGGTCGAGGCGTGTGATGCTATTATTGCACGTATCAATGATGCTGTTGCAGAGAGTGTTGTAAGCGCAGAGGTGACGCAGTGGACATGAATTTATTGACGGCCTCGCTGCGAGCTAATCAAATATGGACTTTTATGACCGATGGATGGCATAGCACGTCGAAATGAAGAAACTTCCTTTCATATACACGGTATAAAATAAGGAATGAATATTGGAGGGAATTGGTACAGCACGAATGTGAAGAACGAGTGAGGATGTGTTCACATATGGTGCAGATGGTTCATAAATCGCATAACCTTTGCCTTTTTCACGCCAGTTTAGCCTGACATAAACCTCTTAAGCTCTTTCAAAAATTCAAATATTTCCGGCTGCATTTTATACCTTATCTCAAACGTCTCATATATAATTGGTGCTCTTGTTCCCTCATACGTAAACAATGAATGCATAAGCATTTCCAATGTACTGAAGTATTGCTGTTAGAAATGAAAGCAAAACATTTCCTCAATAATAATAAAGGACTGATTTTAAAGTGCAATTACAGCGAAGTGGAGGGATATGAACGGGGCACGTTAAGCGAAGTGAAAATATTATTACAACTTATTAGCGGAATGCTACCAATGAAGCTGCCGCAGTTGAAAACTCGCTTCCATTGAGGATAAGCTGTTCAATGCTCAGAATGTTTATATAGAGCAAAGAGAGATTTATACATCCCCAAAATGCAAATTTCAAAGTATTTGACAAAGTGTAACCTTAGACCACATGTCCAACGGCACAAGATCTTTCATTTATTCTCTGCTATTTGATGGCGGTAATTTTAATCAAAAATTGAGCTTTTCAGCTCATTGCGAGCAATTTTAGTAAGATCTTCGAGCATTGAATTATGGTCGTTTTCATAGTGTGACAGTGCTATTGGCAAGATAATATAGATATCTTAGAATGGGGCATGGGTATCATTCAATTCCTATGCACAGTTCGCCAAACAGGCAACGAAACCATCTGCTCATCAGCCTTTAGCAAGTTCAGAAACGCAAAAATGCGCGTCTCCTGCAAGGAAGAGATGAAGCGCTAACAAGTCGGATGTCAAATCGTCATTCGGATCCCCATGGACCAAACTGCTCGACTGCTGTATTACTTGGTATCATATGTTGCGGAGTTTTGCGCGGTAAAAGAAGAAAGTTGTAGAGCATTAGAACCCAAAGAATTCCTTATCCGTTGACCTCGCCAGCCCGTACGGCGAAGTTCCATCAGTATCAGCAACTCCTTTCCAGGCACTACCGAATAGTCTGCTAGCCGACACAAATATCAAGACAGCAGTCCATCACATTTAAAGAAAACACTGTGCAAACAAAAGAAGCCTGTTCACTAAAATGGCTTATAGTCGGCTCGACCCTGCAGTAGTCGCACTCTGCGAATTCCACACCGCCGTCAGTCCTCTTTTCAGTTCCGACGACCGCACGTACGCCTGCTCGGCTTTGCGAAAACTCTAGAATCTGTAGTGTAAAAAAGGGAATGAATGTATGAGCACATTAACCACATCCGCCTTGATTCTGCTTGGGGTTAATCTTGTGGGGTAGTCATCATGTCAAAGGAAGCCAAAAGCCTGCGAGTTTTTGGCTTCCTTTGACTTCTCTGCAAGGCATCTAATCTAAGTTGATATGTCAGTGACCTCTCCTAGAGTGATGCATGCAAATATCGCTTCTTTTAAGCAATTCGAGACATTCGCGATTGTTATAGTCCCGAAAATCGGTGACTGGGAGACGCCTTTGGCGTTGTACGAGCGACAAGATCATTTGAACTACAAACGTAATGAGCTTATTTTATCGCTTGCCTGTAGCAAGTACATTTATTTGACCAGAACGGTTTGACTGTAATGCTGCATATATTTCAGTGCTGTTGGCATTAGATTCCCTTTGCTCAGAATTAGTCTCTTTTGAATCATACTTAACGTGGAAATTGCAAAAATCTTTAATCTCGGTTGCTTTTTGTGACGGTCATCCAGCTGTATTCTTAAACGTGTACATGCGATGAGTAGCTGCGAGACATTAGAAGAAGTGCGCATTGACGATTGCTGGAGAAAGCTTTTTCTTCTTTTTCTCGCCTTTCCAGCACTTTTCCTTGGCATGCTTCCATTTCTGCCTACAGTTGTATGAGATTTTTCACATGCAAGTGACATAAGCCTTTGAGCCAAGAGGGTTTTATTTTGTCGTTTGTGCAGACTTCATCAAAAGTCTCACATCCCAATGCCATTTTTCATTTTGAACTGTTCTATTTCCCGCACCTGTTGACTTCGGCTGGCTTTTTTATTTTCATGACAACTGACGTCTGCTGATCTATTTGGATAATTCTGATAGTAGTCAGACATATTCGAAGAGCTGATGCAAAGCTTTCTTGATCAGTACTCAAGAACTCGAGTGAACTTTCTATTTATGGAGACGTGCAAATCTGCCAGCGTCATTGCAGCTGTTTGCTCCTCTCGAATGCACAACCTGCTGCAGTTTCTGCATCGTATCAAATGATGAAAGTGCCACTCTTTTGAAAAAATGTAGAATGCCATCATTTTCTGTTTGCAAACATTTATTTATTCATTCTTCGTAAATTTGCTGCTGAATATATCATTTATCAGTCACATTTGTAGATTTGAGCGGAAACGGTAGAATTTAAGAAGATTTAGAAACATCAGCTCATTTTGAGCCACTGAGGTCACCAGATTCAGTTAGAAAGAGCAATTAGAGTCCGCTATTACAGCAAAATGGAACGATATGTTTCAGTGGTCCCATATCATGGAATCTATCTTCAGGAATACGCTAAATCATGCTTCCACCGAAAAAGGTGTGTTAGCGATACCGCAGCAGTTTTCGCCACGCTTATATAGCACATATCCGTCCATTCCCCATCTGAAAGTTCACTCATTATTATGCAATCGATCGGCTAAACAGCCTAGATCGTTCAAGGAAAAAGCAATATTTTTCACCGCAAGCACGCGATGATCAGACGTGTCGCAGAGCTGAACTTATCAAGCCTCTTGAGATCTTCATTGATGCTATTTGCATTGATTTTCATTTAAACGATATAAGTCGATAACTGCAATGATGGTCATCCAAATCAATTCGTTGAGTTTGGTTTCCTTCACAATGCAAACCTTACTTCCTTGCGATAATGAATTTGCAAATCGCCAATTCAATAGTATCATTCCACGTAGCGAAATGATACATAGCTATTTAGGCGCCATTTATTTCATCTGAGATTGAACTCAGTCATGAATGTTAAATCGTTGTCCTAATACAGTCGCATCGAACACTTATCGGAAACTCTATCGCTGAAGCTCACAAACTAAACTCACTTCTTGCCCCAGCTGTTCTTTATCAGCCAATAGTCCTCTCCATTTTGACTCCCATATCCGACAACCGCTACTGCATGTGATCCTTGAGAATCTTCTTCGCAGTCCTCTTTCTTCGGCGTGAACACTCCAGACCGATAGTGGAAAAATTCCTTGGTCACATTGATGCCTGAGATAATTGTATTCACTTCGCTACTCACATTTGAAATGGAAACGTCTGATGTACGCAGGTGCGATGCCACCTATTACAGAGAGAAGGTGATTGATGTGATAGCGCTGTGGGACTTGTACACTGAAGAAGAAATGAGAAACCAAAACGCGATAGAAATTGTTGAAACACCGCGACAGGGTTAAGTGGATGGCGACTGAGAACAATTGGAGACGACCTGCCTTAACTGAGATTACCGATTATAATTACGGCTCCCAGTTTGTCTAGTTGATCGAATGAGCAATAAGCAGTTCCAAGTGAAATGATTCATTTTGATAAACGCCCGTTTCTAAATAATTCATTTTTAGGTGCTATGCTTTCATGTGCTCTGCTTAGAAAAGCTACTATACCATACCGAATGTTTCCAAAACCAGACGCTGTACTGTGATCGGATTCTCTTCGAACTAGTTAACCCCTCAGTGTAGCTAACCACGCATTTGCCAATCAATATACCTTATCATATGCTGCCCCCGATACATTCGGAACTCTACTTGAAACGCTCGGACCTGCGCTCACTGACACGTGCGCAAATGCAACGAGAACGATTCAGGTGTTCATTGGTACCGCAAGTTTAATTCCCTTAATTCATAGCCTCTTAATTGTTAAACTTTTTTAATTTAAGAAGAACGAGTCACTCATGCAGGCGTGAATCAAAATGGGTCGAAACACTGATGTTTGGCGCGACCTACTTTCGAATGGAATTCGTTGTTACTGTAACGAATACGGTAATAGTCAACGTTGCGAACCCACGTCGAACTGCTTATGTCAGCAAAAGAGGGGAACACATAGTGGACACAGTCTTTTATAAAAATTCATTCGTGTTTAAATAGGAATTGGCATTTTTCTCCGTCTCTCTAATTGCCGCCTTCTTTGATGTAAGTGATTCTTATTTTTGAAACGTTTTGTTCCTTCTTCAAGTGCCTTCAAATGCTCAATTTTTGTGATTGTAGAGTTCTGTGTTTTTTTCGTGTTTAGCTGCCATCTACTTAATTTTATTTTAGTTCTGCATGGAACTGTTCTCTTTATGAGATTTGCCCTTTTCAATGCGCACACTTTTTGATTGATTGGCGCTGACAGGAAAGGAATTAATCAGAGAGCTGATCGCGCTGAGACTAATTTCATTTCAAAAGGCGTGTTGCCTTGGTCGTGAAGCTTGGAACTACCCAGCTGATCACATGGGCACAGGTTCGAGCTACCCTGCGCGAACTATGGTGATTCGCTCGCGAATGGCTCTACTGAGGCTAAGAAGAAATGATGATTCTCTTACATTTTTGCAAGATATTTTACGTAGAATTAAATGTATTTAGGTCGTGTTGATCGAGCTTTTATGTAAATGGACATCAACGACGGTAAAGCTTGCTTATTTTGAATGTTGACATGGGCGAGTATCCTAATCATGATGTCAAAAGTACTGGAAAGACTTTGTTTTCGCCTTTGAAAGCGCTGACAATTCCATGGAGATTCTCCGATTTAATGAGAGCTTCGAAATCTTTCCGTCCAAAAATTTGGCTCATCAATATTTCTTAAAGCGATTTTTATTCGCTGCATCTAAATGCAAATAACCAATTTTAGTTAGTCTGACGCTTATGAATGATCACCTGCTACATCAATAAATGAAGAAAGTCGCTCATATGATTGTTTGCATTCCTCGTAACGCTAGCAGAATTCTTCGGATGATTTAGCAAATAAATAGTAACAAAGCTGATTAGAATAATTCGCCGACCAGAAATATGAACTCTAAGCGACAGATATGGGAATATGGCACCATTTGACATCCCTTCCGTCATAAAATAATAAAGAAGTTGCTCGACTTTCGCACCTGGTTTATATCCATGGTATTTCAGAGAAATCGCTTACCAACACTGATTGGTCCTCTATAGAACACGAAATCGGCCATAGCGTCTTCATTGCGTCCTATGTATTTAACTGATTTAATATACACTCGTGTACCGTTTGCTGCGCATTGCGACTGCTCCTTTCCTTTATAAGGGTAGTCCTTTTCCGATACTATTCCATGACGCCGCACATACCTTCAGTAATTCAACTGATGACTCACACTATTACAGCTGGACTTCTGCTATATGTGAGAATTGAAATGCGACGTTTCTTTTGAAGCTTTAAGTAATAGCCACACTAAAATGCTCGCATAATTCGAACAACCTTCTCCACTCTCCCCCTCATCTCCTGCAATTTGTTACACAAAGATGCGTGTCCATAGGACAACAATACGGAGATCCAATTCAACTGCTTTAAAATTCACATTCCAATTTGCACCTCTGTGGGATTCTCGCCCAATACAGCTGATAAACTCCAAGGGGAATACAAAATTTCGGAAGAATGACTGATTCAACGGTGAAATAAACATCGTTAAAGTGAGAGCTCACTAATGCACAAAATGTGGATAGAAAAAGCTCAATACTAATTGCTTCGCGCATTAACGCAGTGAAACTAAGGCTTTAAAGAAAAGAGAGGCAAATTTTTCCTTCAAGACAACGTTTAAATAATTCTGTCGTTGAGTACAAACAACATCGAGCAAAGTACTGAATAAAACTCACTTTCACATTCCCGCTATTAACCAGCTAAAACATGTTCAATAGGAAAGTTTCTTTTCTCAGGTATGCGGAACTCGAAACATCGAAGGGAGTTTCTTCGTTCGGTAGCTAGCAAAAGTGGAAGATGCTCAACCGGAATGCATATGGGCGATAGCCTCCGCTGCATCCATTGTCGTCTGTATCGCAGTCGATCAATTCCTGCTCAGAAAGAGAAATAAGGGGATTCTTTGCAATTGCGTTCATTGACTCCACAACTCCGATCGCAGCAAACGCCCAACAAGAACCACAGCGTTCTGAATCCATTACCGTTTAAACCTTATTTGCTTTCGATTGGCAAAATTCATTATCGTTGTGGTCTTTGTGCCGAACTGTTCTTTTTCTAACATGCACATCCCTATGATTGTTTGCGTGTGCAGTTACGAAGTCACTAGAGCGACGAACAGTAGTAAAAACGGTGGAATACAAGTTCGTTAAGGTTTCAAGCTCCAAGAACCGTCCCATCCTTCAATTTATCACTGGCCTCTGAAGTTTCCTCTTGCTCAAAATCCAGCTTCAAATCGTACCAGAGATTGAAGATTTGGTGCCGCGATGTTTACTCCAGTAAATCAACTACACTTTGCAAACCGAGGTTGCGCCCTGTCCTGTATCGATCACATCAGTCAACCTCTTCACAGCTAAATTCGCCGTAATAGCATTAATTACAAGCATTTTCATTTTTGGAATGGTCTGTCTGGCTACACCACATCATGTCACATATGTTCAATGCTATTTCTGGAAAAAATTTCAGATCTTCATACTGTTCTTTCATTGCAGTAGTGGAAAGGAAACTCAGCTCAGGACGTAAGTCAGGAAGAGTTCTTTATACAGTATAGAAACAATGCCGTCATGTTTATAACGTTCCTCGGAGTGTTTTGCATACGCCTTTTTAACGCTGAATTATACTGTAAAGAATGGTTGATTGCGGGTGCTGCAGTCGGGATTTTCAAGCTTCTTGTTTCTTTTCTCTTCGATGTATGCAAAAAACTTCTGAGATCATTCATTTCTCATCGTAGTAATAGAGGTTGATTAAAGACCTTGCATCCTATGAGTGAAAAGCTGAAATGCTTTGCGTGATTTCTGTCGACGATGAGAGCGAAAATGAAAAGTGTGCGATTCGATAACTGAAAGTGAAATGAAATCCTTACAACTACTCACGAAGATGACTTCATTTTCATGTAGAAGACTTATAATTGCCATATTTGTATACGAAAGGCTCACTTTCCGCAGTTATGATTAAATGTTCTTTGAGATGAGAAAAGAAGCGAAGCGTAAATTGCAAAGTGAAACTTGCAAAAAAAGAGCGCATTTTTTTTTTGTTAGCAAATTACGTGCAATTTTCTCCAATCAATTCATAAGGTTAGTCTCGGTTCGGAGAGATTCAAAACCAATAAGAAAATGACTATGCACAACCAATAAGAACCAATAAGACAAAACCAATAAGAAAATGTTTTCCGGCAAGATCGATGGTTATGCACAAATAATCACCAGAAAAAAATAATCTCTGTCTTTCACATCCGACAGATTGTTAAGCAAAATTGACTATATATACTAAGAGGCATTTTTAAATATCAGCAATCATCTAGAGGATAGTCGTGGCAGAAACTGAACGAGATCGCCTTCTTGTTGAAGGAAAGTGTTCTCAACAAATTCGTTATTCGAGGGTCGAAACTACCCAAAAAGCAAATGGTGCGTGAATATAAATGCAAAATTTTTCAGCCGCCTACACTCGATGCTCTACTTTAGTGTGGCCTGTGATGCTGCAAAACAGCCTGCAACGTCACTCGAAGTATTCAAGTATTCCCTTAACCGCCATTGACAGACTGATTTACTGAGGGATATGTTGCATCCTGCGAAAAATACGTGCCCAAGTGAATAATGCAAAGAAAGCTTTATGTTCACCTTTGCAACGTTCTTACAAAGGCGTACTATATTGACTCCTAATACGCATATTCTACGTCCATGTGTGCGGATGCATACATACTTATTTATGTATCTGCTTCAGCTCCCGATCCGCAGAAGTTGCAACATGGAAATACATCAAACTGCGGGATAATTTCTTTTCGCACTTTCAGTCCCACTGGTCATCTTCCAGGTGAAATACTGGTAACTATGAGAATAGCCCGAAGTTTTGCATGCTGATCTCCTGGTTAACTGACCTTTCGCCACTGCTTTTGATAGTTAAGCGAACGGTTCGCTCACAGCTTGAAAATAGCAAATCTCCTGCAACATCAACCTCTACGATATTCTCTCTCCGATGAATTTAGGTTTCATTGATGTTTCTCTGAGTAAACGAATAGCAGTTTCATTTATTTTCTACACTGACTTAATAAATGATATGCCTGATAGACAATAGCAGTAATTTTCAACTGTTCATATAGAACGAGTGTCAGACAATCATCTACTAATACTAAATGAATACCCTGGTCTTTAATATCGGTGACGACGCTTTTGGTACGCCAATCGAAGGCATCTGGCCTGTCGAAAACTTCATCAGACTCATCTTGATCATCATCAAGTGTGATTTCACTGCCAACTTCATTGGCTGCCCAATCTTCGCAAGTCATCTGAATTTATTTCATGGCAGTTAGAGGAAGCATCAAATATTAAATGTCTTCGAAAGACGGTTTTCTTCAGATCCTTCCCTTTCATCTCTTGCAAGAAGTTCCTCAATTAAGAGTATCGTCGTTTGGTTAACACCCCTCAGCTGGCTGATCATGCATTTTGAACCCACAAATTTCTCTCATATTCCGCCGAAATTTTCACAACAGCGCTTTTCTAAGCAATTGAGCAGAAGTAGCCAGCCATCTGTAAAGGACACAGATTTGTTACTCACCGATTTCATTTCCGCTTCCGACCAGTCAGTGAATCGAGTGATTCCAAAGACGACGTTATCTCTGCCTTTCTGGGCTTTCTTAATAAATTTCATATTTCTCACAAAATTTCGGAATCGGAGCCGTGTTTCATCATTGCTGCTGTACTGCCTGTCATACCTGAAAGTGGAAATGCGAAGATCTCTCACCCTTTGCGTCATTCTATGCAGATTACTGCTAGTTATTCTGAGGAGAGGACCTCCAAGCGTTGGCGCGAAGTTTCCCTGACAAGGTCGGCCGGCGCTTGATAGAATGGGTTGAAGTTGCGTAATATTTGGCACCTTTAATGCGTTTTACTCATATCTAAAGCCGTTCTTCGTACCAAGCCGAAGAAAGGGGTGAAGGGATGAACAAGTTGTATTCAGCACACCACACAACTAGCGATGTTTCGTTTTTGCATGAAAGAAGCAGTGAAGAGGAAAAGCCTCATCATGACAGCCTGAAAAGTGCGAATCGATGTCGTCAAGAGGATGTCAGAAAAAGCAATGTACAGTTCATTGATCTGGAGCAGGCAAAATCCTCATAATTCCATAGACGAGGTGGCGTAGCCGTACTCGTGAATGTTGCTGAAACTTGTGCTATACTCAGATAGTTGCAGACTGCTATCGATAGACAGAGGCCAAACTTTTCGTTTGGCCTCTGTCTATCAATCATCTGATAGTTGCATGCCCGATTCTGCAGAATATCTTGACGGCATTTCCGTGTTGTGCAAAGTGGATCTGCAAAACGGGTAGGGAGTGAACTAAATTTCAGTTTTTCAGTTGTGAAAAGCTTTGTTACATCAAGGCGCTTTGCTGGAAAATTCTCCCAAAAGGGACATGACGTCACCCAATATCGCCTATCACAAATATTTCAGCTTTCTCCCTTCACGTAATCGACATGCACATCAACCCCAGCTGGCCAAAAAATATTGCAGCACAAACGATACTCTGCAGAGTTTTCAGTTTCCTTTTGCACAAGTTTGGAATCTTCTTTCAATATCTCCAAGCTACTCATTTCCGTACCTTTAAGCTGTAGCTTAATCGTTGCGACCAACACATTGGTGTTGCTCTTACGCACTCATTGCCTACTCACCTAAATCGTAGATTTGTGGAGGTTTCGATCCTTCTTGCTGTTCATGTTCACGCACTTTTGTGAGTTTTCGTAGATCGGAATGATGGAACAGAATGAAATAAAAATGAAAGAAGAAATATCTCGCTCCGGCTCTTCAACTCACCGGGAATTTAATTGTATGCATTTAAAAATCCAAAAACCTTGCACGCATTTTGCTTCATTCGAACTTCCATTCAACGGGATCTGAGAAAAACGAAGTTTTTGATGGGAAATTAGTGCCGATGGTCGAATCATTTGAAGAACTAATGCGCTGCCGCTCTTTTTTTCTTTTTTTGGCATCTTTCGAAAGTACTCGAATTTGTGAGTGAAACGCAAAAGCGCATATCTTGCTGCGTTGTTTAGCAGGCTTCCTACTTTTCTTAAGGAGATACTTACTCTTGCATAAACTTAACGAAAGAGTCAATATATATTGGGTAGTCGTTTGAAAGTTCACCCATATCAGCGAGTATAGTCTCGAGTGAACCAGCGGATGGGTCGGAGCTGAGGAACTCCCTGGCAATAAGCATTGTTGCGCATCCAACCAGAAGGAAGAGAAGAATAGAAATAGTGATCCCTTTTCGCGATAAGTGCGTTAATTTATTTCGCCTGAAACTGGGTTGTCACAATTTCCGGCACTGAGACTTTCCGTTGTGTCGCCAACTTCTGGCCAAAAAAAAATTTAGCGCTGTGCTCACACCTAGCACTATCACTGGACGTACTGATATCATTTGTTAGAACCTGCATTTTCCTGTTAACTGAACATGGCCTTATGGCCATAAGTCGCTTTTTTTACTGAGATTTCAGAGCAGTAAATATTTGCGGGCCCTTCGGAGATTCGTGCGAACAAATATACGCACTAATCTCGTATCATTTATCAATACGAGTGTTTGCTTATGTTATGCTTTTAATTTGCAAGTAACAATACTACAGCGATGATATTAGATTGATTCTTATTTTACAGCAGTTCGTTACAGAACAAAGAACCATGCATAGAAAGATCACAGTGGAAATGAGCTCTATTGAAACATGAAGATAACAAATTCTATTTGTTGCTGGTGGCTGCTTAATACGTTCGATGGGATGACCATGATGACACGCTCATACCGTGCTAACTCCTGTGGCACGCTGATTCATCTTTTTCACTGCTACTGCAACCGAAGTAGTTGCAAGGTTTGAGGCGAAATAAGTTGTACTGGTGAACGAATCTCTTCCTACCATCGCAGTTTTTTCCCCGAAATCGGGGACACATGCAAGACTTAAAGTGAGAAAAACAACTCTTGCAAATAAAAAACAGTTAAATAGATGACTCAAGCGGCTCACGTAAGGAGGCAACGTACAGCCATGATGCTGCAACCATAGTGAGGATGACACACATCGTTGTCAGCTGATTTCGTTACGGCAAGCAGTGGTTTATAATCCCTCATCACACCTGCAACTTTGAAACAGCGTATTGGTGTTATTGCACTCCACCAAAGAAAATCTCCAGGACGATAATTTTCCAGGGTCCTAAAGGGATGCATTGGATGATAAGGGACTCCGAGACCTATATTAAGTTACACCAGCAGCGCCTCATATCCTAAATTTATGGAAGAATACAAAGTTGTTAAGGGCATGGATGAGGTGGTACAACCGAGGACGGCCATTCATGTTTTCGGTTATGCTTAAAATCGCCTTATCAGAAAAGGCATTCCGTCCGCGGTGAAAAGACATATCGTTTCGTATGCAAACCGCCATTTTACAAAATATTAGTATTTAAATTTGAAGCGATCGGGTATATCATAATTAGCCGTACAGTTTTCTTTGCATTCTGGCTTATGTCAACTCACATCAGTTCTTCAAGTCATTAGGCATCAAATGCTAATTTCAACTTCTATCAGTTGCATTCTAAACGAATATATTCATCTTTTCGCTTTCCGATTGATACAAACAATAGGCTGAATGAATATAATATTTACTACCCCAAAGATGAAACCCTCAGCATCGCTGCTAGCACTTCTTTTGCAAAGCGAGAGCTGCAAGAACCACACAAGAAACGATCCCATATTTGATGTTGCGTTTTCTACTTTATTCGAGCATAATTGTGGCGTTTGTGATGGAGTTCAATAATGACTTCAACGAGCCACTGCGGCATCATATGTCGTTGTCTCGCCAAAACTCTTCTTCTTACGAAAAGCTACCTATTGCGGTTCATGGGACATTAACTTTTTTGAACCTGGAAATCTCGAAATTATGCCGCAAGTAGCAACATCTTAAGCAAGCAACACTCCAAACGACTGCTCAAATAAGTGCTCTTTAAACGAAGAATATCTCATTTACAATATAGGCAAAAAGCACAAGTGGCATTTTGCTTGAAATTAGTTGCCGTAAAAGCGGTGAACAAAAACTTTTACGCCAAATTTCCATATGTCATTATGTAGACATATGGACAACTTTATGCGTATAAATAATACTGAACCAATGAATATTCTCACCTGTAAAACCAGTATTGCTCATCTATAAAAACTGGATCACACAACTCCCTCATTTAACATTTATCGCCTGGTTTATAATGGAATGTTGGAAGGATTTCTTCCAGAGGCTGTGTTCTATGCACCATCAGAATATCGATGCTTGCGCAATGACCAAGGAAAGCAAGCTTCGAGAAAGACAAATATTAAGCAAAGAAAAGCTCAAATACACTTATTGAAGGGGAATTTGATGCGTTCAATGACGATGAATTTAAAGACGTATGTGATTGGTGACGTATAAGTTTGCTGTGCTAAACAAGTGATAAGAAAGTAATTCGCGTCTAACGACTAATCGTTCGAGCAACCCATTGTTCCCCATAGACTTTTTTGCTTACTAATAAAAACGTATTTTCTAAACGCCATGCAAATTCTTCCATCAAAAGGTGCAGTAAAAATTTTTCCCTTTATAAAAGCATTGCAAAAACTTTGAGAGTTTCTATCATGTGCAATACACTTCTTCCATTTCAGTGAGACGTTAATTGATTCTTGATCACCTGAGATAGATTCACAATAACAGCAAATGAACAGTATAAGAGAGATCAAAAAGTGACCGAATTTCGAATTCGGAATTAAATCGCTTTCAGAATTCAGAAATATCGACTAATTTATATGTTGCTAAAATGCGAGGAAACTTCTTTATAACAGTGTGGTAAAAACGTTCGCCGCAAGTGAAGTTGTGTGGGAATACCGAAATCTGTGGTGTTTCAAATGTTGAAACGATTGGAACAACCTGCAGCGGAAATCCGGCACGATATGCTTTTTTGTATGTCACTCATACGGTGAGCCAGTCTTACCAGTTAATGAAAGAATGATAAAGCACGTCGAAAAATATTTCCACATTTGAGCTGATCAGACCGCTCGCACAAAATTAGTTCTCAGTCACAAATTGGCGTTAACCACACTTATTGTGGCAGCGCACTCCTTGCGGATACGTATGAACGCACACGTCTGTCTGAGGAATAGTTTCAAATAAAGGCCACCGAATCTGAAGTCATGAAGTCCGAACAGGTGTAACATAACCGCACGATCATCTTCATGTCACCGTCAAAATTGATCCATCAACTTTCAACTTTGACAGCGATTCTTTTGATAGGCGCTAATGGAAAGATCGACCGCAGACAGATTCGTGCCCATGACTTTCCGATTCTCCGGCACATGCTGTACCAAGGGTTAGAGTGGATGCTTTCATTGTTTTTTTTTTTTTTTTTTTGCGCTTAAGAACATCAGCACTGCTATGCACACTATGGTACAAATCTGATGAGCGTGACGCCAACGTTCAGATTAGAAGTGACATCACCTGCAACGATAGTGGACACACAGACATGATTACGGTCTTATGTTAAAGCCAACTTTAGTCTAACCGAGACTTCGAACACATGACTACTGCTTGATGATCGCGCAACTTGAGTATCTGAAACAATTAATGTTCGCTTCAATATGTTTAAGAAGGATTCTGTTCTTTTTTTTCTTCAATCCATCTGCTGAAATTTGTGCAGGTTGTTACGCACGAGAGCAAAGTTGTATTCACCTTATGAACCTTTGGGTGCTTTTTCGCGTTTTTATTTCCTGCAAATAACCGCTTTTATTAAGTGTTTCTTCGATAGCAGAAATAAAGTATAAGACAGCCTACGAACTATCAACTGAAGGCAACAGAAACGTAACAGGTGAGGTCGGAAAGCTTCAGAATATCCAGCAGTCCGCTATAACCAAACCGATTAGTAATCCAAGACGCACGATTAAAACCCGCCTAGGTTCAGAATTCGGTAGAGTCCAAACCACCGCTTCCATTCCGATGAATTTTAGCGTAAAACTGTTCCATAGGATAGAGTTGAGATAGAAAAGCAACCGAATGTATTGTTTATCCCTTAGCTGCAATCATAACCTTGTAAAAGCAATCAAAAACGGCAGATGCCGTTTAAATGTGGCTTTGAATTCGCGCTCATCGCCTGATTCACGCTCATTACTTGGTAATAATCCAACAAATGCGAGCGATCTCTCGCAGTAATGGAAAATGCTAGCGTGTCCAGTCTGGTACAGTTTGGCTGGTGCTCGGCACAGGTCTACATTGCTCTATGCTTATTTCTAGCGATTTAGTCGTGTTGAATATTTCTTTATTCTTACACATGACGATCACTGAGTGTGACGCCGATTAGATAGCGTTATGACGCCGATTCTAGTGTTTGTTATTAGCTGATTGAGGTGATTGGTCATCCTTCAGCAGGTCATCGTTTACTCTAGGCCATAACTCCAAACCTTCGTGGCCTTAGCTGTATTGCTTCTCGGCCGAAAGCATCGGATGGGCACATACACCTGCATATACAAACGGCCTTCGCAGTGTCGCCATGGTGTGCTTGCGAATTTGAATTTGTACAAGCAGGTGAAATGCTCGTTCGGTGATGTCCTCCAAAAAAACATCCTAACCCGTCTTTTGTTCCTTGTAAACATAAACGTGTTTTTGATAATATGCTGAGTAGTCGCTGAGGTGAAAATTTATCGTTTATTTTATGAGCGTGCGGAAAGGTCTTAACGCATTCACCAGATAGCACAGTCATGGCAGTTAAATGTTTCTCATGATAAACTTTATGCGATTTGCATTAACTTCCGATAAAAATGTTTTCTCGGGCTAGGAGGTGATGCTCTTTCTACTACGGATTGTGTTCATGACGTGACGTTCGTGTTGTGGCCAACTTAGAACTTTGTCGAACGTTGCATTGTTCCACTGTTGCTGAGAAGTCGTCTAACCTCCAACCTGTTCCCCGCATTCTGCAACAGAGATGATTTGATCGCTATCAAAATGCCTTCATTACTTATTGCCGACCCATTTTTGGATGCTGTAGTACTGTAGTTATGCTCACTTTGTTTTTGGGGTTTGACTGTCTGCTCACTTTTGAGATGCGACTGTTACAGAATATCCAGAAACCCTTCACCCGTATTATTTTTCGTAAGATTGCGATAATCTATACTAATCAGTTCGTACTCTCATGACGAAAAAAACCCGACCTGAAACCAGTAGAGCGTCGTAGGCTTAAGCTTGTCATCACGCTGCCAGTAATATTTCTTTTCCCACAACGGTAGCCGACACGGGCAGCAACCTCGTTTCGCCAAGAAATGTTGCAGCGCAAACAGTGTTCTGCGCAATTTCATGTTCCGTGTCGTACGAGACCCAAAGATGCTGCGTTCCAGTGTCGTTAATCACCCACTGTTTCACCTTTCAAACTGCAACAGAATCGCTTTATACGCCTCCCACTCAGATACAAGAATGCACATTCATTCGACCTCTTACCGTGCATTTTCTTTATTTCCTCCTTTTCTGCTGCTTTCCATCATTTGCTTTGCTGTATTTCTTGATGTCTATGTTCGCATAATTTTTGCGCATTTTTGTACTTCGGGATGTCAAAATATGTAATCTAATCTAAATAAATAAGAAGATTCGATCAATCGTAGATGTATGCAGTTTTTTGCGCACCTCAAGGTGTCGCTCGATCACCGACTCATGGACTTCTTTTGGTGGATGAGCTGCTATAAAGTGTTCCTTCATTTGTTTTTGTGCTCAAGTAGGAGTGAGCCAGTTCATTGTGTGCACTGAAGGATCGATTGCGTTTTCTTGACTTATTTTGTGCACAACGATCGATACTCTTTGTGCACATATTTCGGTACTTGTTTTGCGGTCGTTTTTCCAGGATATTGATTAAATTTGAGTGGCTCGCACCAGTTACCCTAAAATTCAAAATTCTTGATAAGTTGTTGCACTAAAGCGCATAGAGTGATAAGCGATTGTGCGTTGTGTTTAACACCTCATCCTATATTTTTTTAACGCTTTGCGTGTTCCTATCGAAATCCCACCATATGCGACGTAGTTTGACAATTCGTTTGGAAGGATTCCTTTAATAATTACTGCATTTCTTGTTTCATGCATATTGTTAACTGAAATTTGCTTTCAAAAATATTCTAATTTCTTTTCGATATTTTTATGCGCAAGAGAAAAAATAAATTTCATTTTCATTAAAATCTGACTGAACAGCAATTTTAGTAAATTGCATGCGTCAGTTTCCATGAAATTGACAGAATTGGTGAAACTAAATATAAAGAATCGAATTTTCATCCAAACATACGGGAGGGATTCAAGTGTCGCAATTTGTGAGGAATTTGTACTGTTTTATATTTAAGCCGTCACCTATCGAGCCACGTTCGTTCTTCTACTGCAGCGGAACGTCTGGCAGTAATGAACTTGTTTGCTTTACATGAGCAGAGCACAGCATTGCTGTTTGTGAACTGCACGCTGGAAAGAACAACTGTCCAATGTTAAGTAGCACTTCACTGTGTACTTAGTTGTCCTCTTAAGTGCATGATATTTCAGACTTTCTGCTGAGTCGTCGGAAGCGACGGAGGTTTGTTGAAATGTTGCCGTTCTCATCCGAACGTTAGCAGTCTTTTCTCTGATTTTCAAAAATTACGCCACTTACTGTTTCTCCATGAAAATTTGCCTTTAACTGATTGGCAACCTGCCAGCGAGTTAATTGCACTGTGTTTACACATTAAAGTTGTGTCTGTGATTTTTCAACATATAAAAACTGCGATTTGAGTAGTGACCTTCGCAGCAACAGTATCAGTGCAAAGGCGCACAGATAGTCGACTTCGTTGATGCGCTGCGTTCTCAAGAAATGCAGCCGGAACAACCCTAAAATTTGCTCTTTCTTAGTGAGTTTTCCTCAAAATTTCAATAATTTCTGATTCTTCTTCATGTGCTTTCGTCGAGTTCGCTCTTTTTTCCTGCTCATATGTTATATGATTGCAGTCCATTTCCAAGAAGTTCCGAATTTCATGTCTGAGCTCATCCTTCCTTAGTCCATCACATCTGGTGATTATGCCTAAAGGGAGTAGGGAACCCCCTACTTGACGTTCTCGATATAAAAGTCCTCTAAATTTGCATATTTAT
Source organism: Ascaris suum (assembly GCA_013433145.1). NCBI lineage: Eukaryota > Metazoa > Nematoda > Chromadorea > Rhabditida > Ascarididae > Ascaris > Ascaris suum. Next base: position 5,921,224 of record CM024175.1, read on the forward strand.
TAACAATTTTGAATTCTCGACTAAAGACCTCTTAATAAATTCTGTCCTACTCGCCGAATAACCACCGCTTCTCCTACAAGAATTTCAGGGAAAGATACACTCTCATCCAAACTGAAATCCTCGAAGAACCTTTTCCACGTCAAAACTTGAAAAAAGCCCTTGCTTTCGCAAGTTTATAATACTACGCATCGTTTTTGCACGTTGTAATTATTTTTGCTGTAGAATGCTGTTGCACTGAAAAAAAAATCTATCAGTTGCAAGCACTTTCCAATACTATCACCTTATCAGAGGTTTAAAGATATCTTCTTGCTTTTGTGTCTGCTTCATGTGCTATTAGACTTGGCTACGTCTATTGATAAGTTTGTTAAGGGTGCGTTTTGGTTGATGTCTCACTACTGTTTTACGAAACTACTCTAGTGTGTTAATATATACTATTAGTTATACGATTATGTGTCAAATGTGTCAATATGTGTCAATATACTATTAGTTATACGATTATGGGTACTACTATTTAGGGTAGAGTACAATTATTATTAGTGTGCAGTTATTATATTTCATTCCGTGCTTTTAGTTGCATCACATTTAAAAGTCAATATATATTGGAAGAAGAGATGTTGGCGAGTAATACGTTATATTTCCGACTGACATTTACTATACTCGTAGGTCCTTTTGAAAGTAGATATGCAGGAGGCAGATATGCGATTCAACACAGAATTAAAGCGTTCAGCACATTTCAGCATCACTTCGAGGAGGCTGGATCGGGGAATTGGTAAGGGAGGGGCACTGTCGAAGGGTTGTGTGAATTTTGTTTGTCAGGAGCATCACATATAGGTTTAAAATCCTTGAGGCAGATCAAGATGTAAACTACAAAAGACGAGCGATTTTTGCTTTGTCGTACAGATTTGCGCTTCCGAAAGCACTATGGCCATGATATATCTGTGCATAATGTATGTGTATGTGCGCCCTCAGTCAGATATTGACTGTTTTCAAAGTTAACAAGGTGAGCTGAAAAATTTATAGGTATAATGCACATTTTTGAATGGCCATCTTTATGGAACTTGGTATTACGAACACTTGAAGACTCCTATTAATTTCCTTGTAGTTTACTCTTATCTGAGTCTTTCCTTTACGGTTATCGCAAAAGCAAAGAAATTGACTTCTTTTTGTTGAGGGTTTCTAGCAGTTCTGGCTTGTATGCTAGTCAAGCGGAGTTAAATATGGATGCATTACTCTTACTTTTGTTGGCAGCTCATAAAATGATTGCCGTCGTGAATGCAGTTGCAAAAGCACATGTCGACCGTATCAAATGTTCTGGCATTTCGTCTATTTATTCCGCGAATCGACCAGTTACAAGACGAATCTTTTGTATCTTTCAGTGCTTATGATTGCCCTGACTGATTAGCCTGAAGCTTGAGAGGTAGACTTCCTATGATGTGTGCCCCTTGTTTTCTTTGCTTCAGCTTCTTTGATTCCCTACTTGAATCTGGCGAGCAAGCAGAGAGATACGTAATTCCCTTCAAAGAAGTGCCATAAAGCACTTCGGAAGTTAAAATTTCTGAAAGCTCATAAAACGAATCTTTTGTGAACGACATGTGCCAGCAGCCTAGTTATCTTTATTGTAAGCCATTTTTATTGCATTCCTTCGTAGGCAGAGTGCAAGAATGCATATCGCGGCAACTCTTGCCCAGAAGAATTTGCTTACTTCGAAAAAAATTGTGATGTGATTGTGCCATTTTTTTTCATTTTCTCCCTTCATATTGAACGGCTTTTCATAGCAGTCTCTTTTGATGCTGCCAATGCTACGTAGCCGATTTCGAATTGTTCACTAGCGGATGACCAATACGATGACTGATGTTATTTCGCGTTCCCTTATCGTTCCTCTAACTGTCCCCAGTAAGCTGTTATGATGTGTGATACACAGTGCAAAAACGAAAGACCTTTGTTACAGATTAAGCTGCAGCTGACAGGGGAATGACTGAAATTCCTGAAGGTGACTATGAAAGGGGTAAACAAATTTTCAAGACACGCTGCTTGATGTGTCATGTGGTTGATTCGGATAAAGCAAAATCAGGACCCTCTCTTAATGGGATCTTCGGAAGGAAGGCGGGCACTGTTAAAGGATACGACTACTCAAATGCCAACAAAAATGCGGTATAAAATTTTTCTTTTCGGTTCTCTTCCACATCTCAGACTTCATAGGCGAATGCTCTATCGGTGCTGCTGCTTAGATGCGCATCGCTGAGCAGATTTGGGCGATTCTCACCAAGGTTCCATGCAGTTTTTATTAAAATTGCGCACTTGCTTCATCGTTTGCCTTTCATGTAGACCATTGACCGTGATTAACGAAAAGCTTTACATTTTGGACAGACTTCAAAGAAATTTATTTGCACAATGGTTTAATCTAATAAACTAATTTGCCATTTCAGGTTTCGATTATTGGCACATTTTCCCATTTGATGTGAATTTACCCAACCTTACTCTGCATTCCGTTTACTTCTGTAACTTATCGAAATATTAATACTGTACGTTCAGTTTAAGTACTGAGTCACTGCTTTCCCACCAATGGAAAAGGTATCAGAGCAGATGATATAATACTTGTGCAATCACGCCCACTAAGCTATTCAGTACCTTCAAATGACAATATATAATAAAACTTGTGCGATATTGCATTCATATTTTTACCGAATCGGCTGATCGTATGAGTAATCTGCGAAAGACCTGTTCCCCCACATTCGGAGTGGAAAATTGACTTTACGGTTGCCATAGAGGTCAGTTGTGATGCAGATCAGCGACTTTCTTCTCCTTTGTTCTGCTGGCTTCTAGTTTAACTGCAGGCAGGCAGACACAGACATCCGTACATAAACATGGACATACCTGCTTGTGCACTTGATATGGCTTCGCCATTATGAACTTTAGAGATGGTAGTGGCAAAATCGCAGAGAAGACGGTGAAATTTTAAGTAAATTGCGAACCGGGTTGGACCACCGTTTTAGTGATGACGAGAGTTTGCAGAGTGAATACTTATGACCGATGCAAGAGCGTACATGAAAGTTGAAGGGCTTGGTGAGGAGCGAGTTTAAATCGTGCAGTGAAAATGAATGATTTATTATGGAATGATGGTTCAGAGATTATTAAAAAGGTGATGTCGTTTATTTTATTCGGGATGGAACGCCCTGTTGCTAAAAGAGCACGTAACTTTCAGAGTGTTCGAGGTCCGTCCATTTTTGTACGGGTTCTCCAAAAAATTCGAAACTTTCCATCAAATTGGAAAATCCGCTTCTTGTGGAGCATTGCCTAAGGGTTTTGAACGATTCGAACTTGCCGAGAATTACAGAAGTTTAATCTGTTCTCATCCACCGTCCAAACGCTTAAGAGGCTCGACTTTTCGCTCGTGATGGATGGCTAATCGGTTTGAAAGATCGGCTTGGTCTTTTTTTGTCTAAAGCTTTTGAACCAAGCTTCACACAGCGACTGGAAATCTCCTGGAGGACAGTGTAGAACTTGACGCTAAATTCTGCGTTGGTTCCAGTGGCGAGGTGTTGTGAGAACGTTTACAGACCCCCTAAGATGATTGACGCATCCCACTGAGGTTTTTTCAACTTTGCGGGAAGCTGTTCAACGAAACAGATGAAAATAATACATACTTTTATTGGAATTGTGGAAGACGGTGAGAGCATTTCTGTGCAAGCAGTATTCTGTTTCCGAGGTTTATACATTCTAATGTCGGAGTGATTGCAAGCTTTAACACTCACCTTTGATAACTTGACATCAGTGAGTCTGCGAGCAACAGTAACTTTTCGTATAGAATATTGTATGGACGAAGGAGACCATGTTCGATTACTTGGCTAATCCGAAGAAGTACATGCCAGGATCGAAGATGATCTTTGCGGGTTTGAAGAAGGTCGAAGATCGCGCAGATCTTATCAGGTACATCGAGGTGGAATCGTCGAAATAATTTAATGCCTTCCTTGTACCTTAATTATCATTATTGTCTACCGTATCATTGGTCGTGCATTTGTTGTATGAATGCCGTAGAAAAAGATGCTATGTGCTGTGGATAGCAACAGTCCAAAAATTTGGTGATAAAACACAAAGGTAGTGAGATTGTTTAAGCTTGAAATTGACAGGATTTAGAAGGTGTGAGACCCATGTTTGCAGCGGCAAAACACTAAATTGTGGGGTATTCTCTGTTTATTTATGTCTGAAGGATGCAAGGTTGAATAGCTCAAAGGGGAGAGAAATTTCAGAATCACGCCGAGAAAAAAGAGAAACACAGAATGACGACTCTGTTTCGATCTTGCTACGATTTCCTGCCTGTAGTATGTATGCTCAATTTTTCGATACGTATTGGAGAAAAATAAGGTGATTGAAATCGTCTCTGATGCATATCGAAGTGTCTTAATTCTTTCCTAACCGTAAACGATGAACTGCTCAAATGAACTTGTCCTGTGATGGATGTCGAGCAAATGATTTCCTATGACACGCAGTGAGCTTTCTTACATAAAGTGTTTGATTGGTTCATTTAAATGGTTTGAAAAAAGCACTGACGTTATTAACAAGGAACAAAGAAGATTTAATGAAGAGAATCTATGGTATGAGTCTAACAATAATTCAGTTGTTTTAAAAAATATCGCTTAAGTTGCATCGCAACAGAATGCTTCCAGAGCAAAGTGGAATGTTGCGTGGGCGTTGCTTTACGAAAAAAAAGCTTTTTTTCTCATTCAAAATTTTCATGTTATCTCCATCAATATAAATTTGTCTTGCAAGGTAAATTAATGTTTTTGAATTGATGAATTTGAAAGATTTGCAAAGCGGAGGATTTTTGATTCAACAATAATACAACTATTGCAGCAAGTTTTTCTTCGAACTTTCCACATAAAAGGAGTCCGAGAAATGTATCGGAAAAGCACACTGCAAATTCATTCACATCAAATGTCAATTGAAATGAAGCAATAAACTTTTGAAGAGGCAAAGAGTTACATACACACATCAAACTATTCACTATAGTGCGCTCAATAAAACAACAAAATATAGAGCTCGTTGAACGTCTATTCGTAGAAATGTCACAATATGATGGCTCGTGACGTGAATGAGCAACTCGTCGGTCAGATGAATTAAGCTGAGAATTAATGATCCGCTGCTAGGATCACCTTTGGGTCAGGTGTTGGCTCCATCATCTTTATCAAAAACAGTTACTTCTTTGACTAATAAAGTTTTATCCTTTAATTTAGTAATTAAGTTTACTCATTAAAAAAAATTTTTTTTTTGAACAAGAGGCGTAAAAACGTTATCGCGATGGACCTACCAGCGTTCATAGCAGCATTTATAGCACTACAAATTTATTATGCGGAATTGATATGCACTTCAGGGATGGGCTTATCAGTAAACTGAACCGTGTTGGGTGTCCCCTGTTGCTGATCATCATCCTTGATGAAACGGTGCTTGTGACTGAGCACCGCTTCAACTGTATGCGGCCCAAGGCGAAGGTTGTGTTTCGAGCCAATCTGAAAAATTGGTCGGTTACTTGTTTCATGTGGATACTAACAGTGATGAATAAGATTTTCATGCCAAAGAACATTTCTGGGCGATAAGATATTCTTTGCAATTCTCGGCGAGAACGTTGTGTCGTTTTATTGAGAGATTATTCAAGAGGTCTACTTTGATAAGTTGTATATTGAGAAGGTTAATAACACAAACTTCGACAGGTGGTCAAATTATTGAACTAAGTAACAAATGATGTTGATGAGACTGGACGTATAAATTTTTAGGTCTGCAGGTGAAATGCGAGCATACATCGTGGCTATTACTCATTGACGATGAAGTTGTTTTAAATGGTTCTAGCTTGTAGTTGCCATCAGTCCTGCGCTATTTGAGGCTGGACTCTGTTTGACGTGCACCGGAAGTGTAATACAAAAGATTGTTAAATTTACTAGAGATTCTATGAATTTCGCGCATGCGATTGCATTAGCAAGAATTGAAGCATTATGTTGCAAAAAATATCTGTTCCAGCGATATTGTTTCCTAAGCATGTTGTTTTTTGCTTCTGATAGGTGATTCTGAGGGAATGGGCGTAACGGAAACGAAAAGCATAAATTTGCATACCCAGAAATATGGACATAAAAAACCCAGCGTTCTAAAATGTTCTCGGTTCATTGTTCTCACTGTGCTGTTGTTGTTATCGCTAAGCTTGGAGTGAAAATCTCCTCAGATGTCATTTGTTTCTGCCTAGATACTATTGCCTTGGGTATCATTGCGTTCGTTTACTGAAATAGAGCCCAGGAAATCGCCTTATATACTGCAACCGGAAGGCATGCTTCGCAAGAAACACCACTTCAGTACATATATAAAAGGGTGCAGTCGAACTGCATATTTCCAGGCCTAAACTGGTTCTATCATTCTAAGCATGTTTCTGCAGTGGTATTAAATTTCTTCGGCTTTTTTGTGGCTGGTACCATTCCTACCCTCACCTTTCTCTTTCCACTACCGCCTTTGAGGTCCATCAGGAAATTGTACCAAAAAATTCCCGAGTGAAGGGCGATACATACAAGACAGATTTCATTCCAAGACTTTAACCAACTACTTCAACACTGAAGCATGCTTGAAGCTCTCAGTGCACCCCCTCAGTGTGCACATCAGTGGAGCGGTGGCTCAAATAGATCCAAAGGAGCCTTTTTCTTGAAGCAAAATATACTTCACTAGGCGACTCGATGAAACCAAGCAAGAAATATTCTGAAGCATTTTTTAATTTTTCCAAGGTGAAGTATTCTCCTCACGTCACTCACTGTCCGCAAAAAACAGCTAACGGTGGCGCCGCTAAGAAATCTCCAGAAGCGTGCAAGAAGAGGTGAATGGATACGCACTTTGCACTCCTCGCATCTTATCAACCATTTTCATAAGCCACCGATAAACTGCTAAATGAATATGTGAAATGATGCCTTCGTGCATCAAGCATCCTAAATTTTGCACGGACCTTTGGCAAGAAACCACTCTTTTTAGTTCAGCAACATGAAATGAATTGGCTAATCCTAAATGCATGCGAAAACGTTCCGGTTTAAATGTGTGCAACTTTCCAAAGGTTGATGGATCAGCACAAAATGCAGCACACGATAACAGCGGTATGAGTTATATTCACGAAATTTCGTGACAGAGCCTCTGTGGTTCTCGAGCTGAAACTGTTTAAAAGTTGACGGTCAGACACTCATGCGCGCATGACCTCCGCATAAAGCGCTTTCGCAAACGAAAATTGGAAATGCGCATGAAAACTGAACTAGTCACGTCTAGAGTTACGTCTAGAGTCTAGAGTTCGTGAACATTAAATATCGTTTGTCCTAAATATTTGTGCACAGTAGGAAACTTGTAGCTTCCATCAGGGCGAAAAATACTACTGAAAACAGCAGATGCTTTTTTAAAAAAATGCAAACTCAAAAGATGTAACCCCAAATACTTTCTAATTGCCAACTCAAATGCGCATGCGAACCACAGGAGTAGGGTGCGAAAATTCTCTTCAATTGTCAGTATCTTTTCTCTGAACGTTTTATTGTGGGTGTATTTGAATTTTAAAAAACGCACCCCAACATTTCGATCATAATTTTCTGTGCATTGCTTCAAGTGAAGGACTCATTTGCAAAATTGTCGTCCAACTCTAAATATTCTCAACTACAAACGATTTCATTTGCCAGAAATTGAAAAGTTCGCAATGACTTCTTTTAGGAGGAATGTTACGTGGTGGAGGCATCACACATTCATCGACCCAGGTTTTCCAGCTCAGAGTTCGAACCAAGGAACAAGTAAATGCTTCGCAAACGACGCCATCAAGATATTAGAAATAAGTTCATTTAAACTGTTCTTGAAGACACGTTTCTGTCTTCAGGGATGAGAGGCACATCGTTAATGAAGTTCATTAAGCAATGGAGGTGAAGTTTTCGTGGCATGTTTCATTTTGCTTGCACAACGTTCATTTCTAAGCGATTCGGCAGAAACAACATCCCTTCTATTGACTTTTCTTCTTCTTTTTTTTTATTCCCCTCGCAAAACGTTCCTTTCGGTGGCATTTTCGAAGCAAAATTTAATGTCCCGTGTGAATATGAGAAAAACGAAGATTTTTCGTGAGGTAATTTCATGCGCCGATTAAGCAGCGATCCTTTATATCGATCGCTTCCAAGTGGAGACCTCTTTAAACAAACGTAATGTTGAGAAGCAAAAACGCAATACACGGCAAGGTTTTTCCTTTTTCTTTGCGTGGCACTTCGCATTGACGCATTACTTTAAGAGGTTACATTTGCTTCGAAAAAGTTGGTGTCCATAACCATTGCACACTGAGAAACATTTAATATTTGATGCCTGATGTTCACTGAAATAGGGCTAGGTAAGAGTGAGCAGGGTAAGTGTGGGATAGGTTAATTCCACCGAATAACACGCGTACCCTTTCGAAAACGGTCGGTTCATCGTATTTTGAGATGAAGAAGAAGTTGAGAACAAAAAACGATATGAGAAGCACAATAACAGCGAATAATAATGCTACAGCTACCGGGCCAAAATAATCGTAGAATTCGAATTCCTGTTTCAACGATACCATCTGAAATTTATACAAATCATTATGAGTTATCACAGCGTTATTAATGTTTTGTAAAACATCGACACGGCAGATATAATGATAAATTATGCATAATGTAAAATGGTGACTCAACACCCAATTAGACACGGAATAACATGAAATCAATTGTGTGTTATTCTTGAGAAATGAAAATTGGAACCGAATACTAAGTAGCAATCGAATTCGCATTCTCGCCATATTCCGGCCGCACTTAGATTTGTGCATTTCACAGATCCATTAAGTGGTGGATAATTGCCATATTTTCGCATATGTTCTTAACATTTTTCTTCAACATCTTGCTATTTTCACGTTCCAATATGAAGCTTACAGAACATTCAAGTGTGATATGCGAGCTTAATGTGACATAATTAAAATACCATTTGCGAAATTGCTTTTTGATTGACAGCCATTGGAGAACTTATCGCACCTTATAGCTTCTATCCTTTACATTATAACTTCTAAGTGAGTGGAAATAGTCCAATAAAAGAGTTTTAAGAAAGTAAGGAATATACATGCACAAAAGTTAAACGTTTGTTTTCCACTTCAGAATCTGCAACGTCATAAAGCTTTTTATGGGAGGTGGAAAATAAAAGGAGTCGTTCACTCCAAAAAGAGTTCACAACCATAGTCCGGAAAAAATACTGACAAGTTGAAAGAAAAAAAGGAAATTCTACGAAAAGAATAAAGACGTCATCAGTATGCAGCAGTGGAAATATGATGTCCATTACAATCAAGAGTGCCCATCAAACCGTTTGGTCTCTGTGAGTCGACAGCTGGACTGCCTTTTATTGGAGCCCACGTGAATTCAGTTGTTGTCCTATCGCTATAGGTGATAACATATTTTGGCTTCTTTTACCGGGGAGAGGATGAGACATCGCGGGGTGGAGTCGGATTTTATGTTTCGAAAGAATGGAAGGCTAAGGTAATGTCATTCTCCTCTCATTCTCCTAGAATCGCGCAAATCAAAATTAAGATCAACAGAAAAACATACATGCGACTAATTCAAATATATGCACCACACGGAGGCCAAAGCAATGAGGAATATACGCAATTCTTGGATGGCCTGACAGCTGTAGTTAATGAAGAGCGATCTACGTTCACCGTTATAATGGGCGATTTTAACGCAATAGTTGGAGCACGAATACCAGGAGAGCAGTCAGTTGGGAATTTTGGATTAGGAACGCGGAATCCACGCGGACAACAACTAGTTGATTTTTGCGAAAATTTTTTAAGACATGGCAAATCACGGATGAAGATCACGAATACGTTTTTTAAAAAAAGACATGGCAAAAAATGGACTTGGAGAAGCCCCAGTGGAGATGCAAAAAACGAAATAGACTACATCTTGGTGAATAAGGCAATAATCGTGAAAGATACCGAAGTTTTGAACCACTTCCAAACAGGCAGCGATCATCGCCTAGTTAGAACAAAACTCAGGCTAAAGGATAAACGCTTATGGGCCAGACGAAAACGAAACAAAAGCACCGAAAAATTATTCGACGCAAGGTTATACACATACGCATTGCAACATTCCCATTTAACTGAGAATGAACCTACCTATGCAAATATTGTTGCAAAAATCAGCCCAGCGGCGCAAATCGCTACGACAAAAAGGCAGAAAACGTCGCCTCTTACGAAAGAAATAAAAGAACTGCTTGAAAAAAGAAGAAAGATGGAACGAGATGCTAATTTTCGGACTAAGGTGGAATTTTGTGAACTTAACAAACTAATCAAAAAGAAAATATACGAAAACCGTTATCAGAAATATCTGACTATAATGAAGCAAGCCGCAGCTGCCGGGAAATTGAAGAGGGCAAGAAGCTCGCTAGTTGAGAACAAGAAAAGAATAATTGAGCTGAGGAAAAGCGACGGGTCACTCAGGTCAGAAACACGAGGAATCGACCGCATCGTTCAGGAATTTTATACTAAACTGTATGGAGGAGAGGCTGACTGTACTTTCGTTACAAAAAAAAGCGATGAGCCGTTCTTACAAATCATCGACTCAGAAATAAGAAACGCGATCCAAAGCATGAAAAACGGAAAGGCGCCAGGCATCGATGGACTAACTGGGGAAATGTTGAAACTCGGGAAGGATTTATTAGTAACACCGTTGAAAAGTCTGTTCAGCAACATAATCAGATATCAACAAATCCCTGAAGACTTCGCCTTCTCAAAAACAATTCTGTTGCCAAAGAAAGGCAATCCAGATGATATCAGAAACTACCGCCCCATATCACTCCTACCAAAAATCTCAAAGTGTTTCTCGAAAGTTCTATATAAAAGATTGCAGCAACAAATCGAGCAGAAACAAGATGTCGAACAGGCAGGCTTTAGGCCGGGAAAGTCAACAATCGACCAAATCCACGTGCTTACCATGCTCATCGAGAAAACCAGAGAGTACAACTTGCCCCTTTACTTGCTGTTCGTAGACTACGAAAAGGCCTTCGATTCTGTTGCAAAGCGCCTCGGTACACCCTTCAATAATACCCACCCTTCAGGAAATCCAAAGTAAATCGACAACTACAATTTTCGCGCATGAAAGGCAAATACCAATACAGATAAAGAGAGGAGTACGACAGGGAGACTGCATATCGCCGCTACTGTTCAATGCAGCTTTACAGCTCGTGTTCGACGAGCTAGATTGGCAAAACAAGGGTGTGAATGTGGACGGGAAAAAACTTTCGCACTTGAGGTTCGCAGACTACATAGTCTTGATATCTAACAACTTCAACCAAATAAAGAAAATGCTAAAAGAACTCGAGGTGAGAAGTGCGATAGTTGGCTTACGTTAAACACCTCCAAAACGAAGCTGATGAGCAACCGAGAGCTGAAATCGACGATCGTCGTAAGGGACGAGAAGATTGAAAGCGTAAATGAATTTATCTACTTGGGCAGATGTGTAAAAATGAACGAAGGAACGGAAGCAGATGTACGACGCAGGATCAAACAAGGATGGAAAGCATTTTTAAGAATAAAGACTTCTACCGTGAAAGAAAAGTACCGATGAGTCTCAAGCGGAAACTCTTTGAAAAAAGCGTGATGCCAACAATTTTGTACGGTTCGGAGACATGGGTACCAACTAAGAAAGTGCGCAAGCTACTGGCAGTGGCAGAAAGAAGAATGGAAAGAATCATGACGGGAATCAAACTGGTACAGATGAAAGCCAACGAATGGCTCCGAGGTGTAACAAAGGTAAAGGATTGGGTAACCGAGGCCGGAATGAGGAAATTTAGATGGGCGGCGAAGATATCTGCACTGAAAAAGGACGACTGGGTAAAAAGAATAACAGAATGGACACCACGAATTGGCAAAAGAAGCAGAGGCCGACGACCTGCAATGAGGTGGAGTGATTCTTTAAAGAAGACCGCAGGAACCAACTGGATCAGAGAAGCATTGAACCGGGACAACTGGAAGCGATATGAAGGGACATTTATTCGTAATGAATGCTCTGTTGATTGAAATAAATAAATAAAATAAAATAAATAAATAAACGCCCACTAGTAATCTACTGTCAGGAGCAACGTTCTGAGGTGCATTCGAATATTACCGAACAAGGCAAAACTTCAAAAAAATCTCTGAAGTAGGGTTCTACGAGTGGATTCAGTTCACTAGGCTTTGAGTCATTTTGCTGGCACTGGCTGATGCCTTGTATCGTATGCCGTGGTTGCCGCAAGATTTTAAATTGCAATGCAAAGGTGGATAACTTCGATCGCTTTGTTTTGCATTTGAATCTTAATTGAGGAGTTCAAAAGCATTCGAGCAATAGAAAGATAAAGATTGCTGGTGGAAAGTGTTTGAGTTTCTAACGACAAACAGCAAAATGCATTTAATTCTGTACTGGATGCCGTATGCGCGTGGTGGCACTTATATGTCTCTAAGGCATTAAATGGGTTTCAAAATTGCCCCTTTTATCGCCATACCAAATGCACTGATTATCACTTCAATAAGGAAGATGTATAGAATGATGTCCTGAAATGCGACTCCATTTTTTAGTTCATAACCAGTGACGTATCAAAAAGCTGTTAAACATGGACAGTCGTAATATCCACACCTTCGGCTTTTTTGCGTTTACGGAGTTTGGCGTCATTTTGATTGATCAACACCATAAGAAGGCAGCTGCCTCAAATCTCAAATTCAGAGCTAGGCTCAAGAAAAGTTGGAGGCATGTGAATTTGCTTAGAAATTTGAATGTACTTTGCGGCCACATAGGTCGCATTTAAAATCGTATCATATGTAAAAGTGACATTTTGCTGATATGCATGGCTGTCGGGATTCGGCACGAATGTGCGCGTATTGTTGCACGCTTTGATATTTGTTGACAAATTAGAGACTGACTGGTCTGAAAAGTGAGATTGCAAAAAAGTACACCACATGAGGTTTGCCATGCTTGTTCGTTTGCTGCATATATGCTCACAAAGACAAAATCAGTCTGCTTGCTGCAAGACGGGTGCAAAATTAGCACGCATTGCATGAAGACTCGCCAGGCATAAGTTGCACGTGAAAGCATATTTTGAGAGATATGTAAGTGTCAGCAATTCCTTAAAATGTCGATGTGCAATTTAAGTGAAGGCAAAACTTCATCCTATACCCTTTGTGCAATTTAAACCTAATTAGTGCGCAATTAATACCTAGTGAGTTCCACATTTCCGATCTCTATCGTTATTCGGTCAAAACTAACCACAGACGAACAGGCGGCATACAGATGACGCGTATGTTGTGCACGTATGCAGGTATACACAAATACGCACATTCCAGCACAACTCTTGTTAAGCTTTGCGATGATCTTAAGCGTGAGGATAAGACAACGCACCTAACGAACGAAATATGCTTTGTTTGAAATGTTTCTGTAATAGAGAATATTGCAAGCAACGACCATGAGTGCATCCATTTTAGAGTAACTTCATTTGCAAATACTATGCGGAGGAATAAGAGGACTTGTGAGGTATAACTGTGAAGAACCTAACATTCTGTTCTCTCAGCATGACTGGCACGACCTCGATGGAGCAATAGCATTTAGTAGGTGCTCTCGGCAGTGTATTGGATAGGGGAACGTTAAAGGATTGCAAAGTGCCAAGAGGAGGTGAAGACGTCATAATTGGTATGTATCAGAAGAAATAATGGTGATAACTCATTAGTCTCAATGATTAGGTAAGATGTAACAAGTCTGCACATTGCTTGTCGGTGTGGTGCTAGACTATCCTTTAGGCCACGACGAGTATTTGAGTTTTGTTTGTGCTAGTGCTGGCTGAGTTCCCAAGGCCTTCACAGATTCGCAGTATGGTTTCGCTCAAGCAGACCATGCCTTGTCTTCCTTTCTAAAGTGCATTACACAAGCGATATCATGGCCGTATAGAACGATTACCCCACGTCCCCTCTATCTTTCCGTATCTTGGAAGCGCATATCTGGACGTTGCTTTGCGTTTCGTCGCATGTCTTGCGTCTCATACTGATGCATTGCCGATGTTTTCTATCACTTTCTTGCAGTTTAAAAAAAAATGATTTCCTTCCGTTCTACCACTTTAGAGCGCTGAAGTAAATAAATAAATTATTTGAAGCCCATTAGAATGCCGACTTTCAAACCGCTTTTAAATGGCAATGTCTCTTATGCTCGTGGGAATATGTGCCCTTCCTCATACGACCTTTGGATAGATGGTCTTCAAGGATTTCGTTTAACAGTGAAAACAAACATGTCCGTCCCCAGACTATGCACGTTCGAAGAATGCGACTTGGAAATGTAAGCGAGACAGAATCCCAGTGCGCTTCAATGTCAGACAGGAATACGGAATGGAACGAAGGCATCACAGTCTAGTCGTAGTTAACATGATTCATGCAAACGCACTTAGAGCAGCCTATCGATTGCGAACAACAAGACACTCCTCCGCTCACTTCCAACCGAATAGCTGGTGAAATCGTTGAATGCAGTAGTATTTCAAATTTTAGAACATTTCGGTCGCCTTTTTTGATCCGGCGGACGATTTCGCTTTTGGACACAGGGAAATCTTGTTCTGCTTCAAGAAGCTAAAATGCTGCCATTCGGTGTTCAAAACCTTGCGAATAATACCACTCGTACAATCTTCTAAAACAGTTTCCTTCTTTCGTCATTGTGTGATCTGACCGGATGTAAATTGCGTGAGAAATTTTCAATGCAGAAAAATGTTCGTGGTGCCGTTAGAGGTGAACGAATCAAACTGAAAATTACTGTGGAAGTTCTGTCTTGACTAACATTACGGCCATCGCATTTAATGTCCCTAAGTTAGGTGATTCTTGCATTGAAACTTCTGAAAGATAAGCATACATTTAGACTCACACTAGCGCGTATTTGTAAAGACGCAGACAAATGGGTATTTCATTGGTGCAACCTGTAAGTACAGAAAAGTGAGTGGCACGACAGGGCAGAAAATACAGATCCAGGTTTCCTTGCTTCTTTTGAAAATCTGTACACTGGATGCGGAATGCTATACAAATTTGGCTTCTTTGGATGAAAAAGCAAACAGGATGGCCAGATTTATTGGATCAGAGCAGTCTATATACAAAACTGCGAGAATAACCAAAACTCGACCACAGTGAAATAGGCAATTTTCTCGAGCTATGTTTCTGCTCATGAATGAAGTAACTAACCGTCGCAATAAAGAATGCATTAGAAGAAACGGAAAAGTATGGTCAGCTTTATAATTACATATGAAAAGACAGTTTTACCAGTTAAAAAAATCAAATATGTTTATTTTTAGGAATGTGAGTTTAAAGAACGCGGCGCTAAATGTGAATAGGAAAGAAACAGAATGCGCTTCGCTATTAGAGATGAAAACGGAATGGAACAAAGACATCACCATCTAATCTCATATGAAATGATTCATGCAAACGCGATCAGGGCAGCCGAGATGGCTATCGACGGTGAGCGGCAAAACCGCTCTCTAGTTACATCCCAACAAATACCAACGAAATCATTGAGTGCGATGGTATTTCAAGTTCTGGATCATTTTGATGCGATTATGTGCTCCACTGGCAGATTTTCGTCGTGGGCGTGTGAGAACGTGCTTGTGTTTGAAGAAATTGGCTTAGCTTTTGTTCTTCTTTGAGAGTCAGCTTGAATACTTCTTTCCATGAACGATAGAAACTACTTCAAAACCACTTTGCGATATAATAATACCGCTCTATTTCAAGTACGTGGTCAAATATTTCTTCGGAGACGCCGAGAACGCTTGCAAGGCAGGATATGCTAATAAACGAAACAAGCGAAATTGTTCAATAGTACTTATGTGGTAAATGTTCAGTATGTAATTATGATAAAACATCCTAAAAATGGCTTTTCAGCAAACTCCGTAAAGGAGGAAATTGAGAGCAAATGTTGTTTTGAACGACTGCGACGTTAGCACGTCTCTTCGTGAAGTCTACGGTAACAGTGCATTAGTGCATTAATGCATATTAAAAGCTGCGCAGCAGTGGTCGCCTCACGATCGAAAGTTGTAATGCAAAGAAAGGTATTAGAGAAAGTTGCAGAAAAAAATACACTGCACTGGAATGGACCATCTCTACAAGTTATTACTCTTGGGAGCAATAAAAAACATTCTATCATAGAATTCCTCTGCAATGAACAAATAATATTTATATTGGAACGAAATGAGGCAATCGACGAAGTTTTCTTTCATATTTCGTGCTTACAACATTGCACTTGGCACGAGTATTTACGTAATTCGAGGAGGTGACCGAATAACAAAACAGTTGCCGATGAATCGAAAAGCTGATGGTGCGTCGGGAGGGTGGAGTTGTTGAATGATGTTGATGAAGCGAAAGAATGCTATGTTATGTCTTGTATCCTATGCATGTTGTAGACATGCATGAACTCACTGCATGCTGTCGCACTCTTTTGATATATCTTCCCCCCCCCCTTTTCCCCTGCATGTTTCACCAAGTGAATAAATGGATAACTTGTTGACAAGATGCTCCAGCATGCGCTTTTATAGCACCACTTTGCCCTCCCGGTTCACTGCTCACCAGTAAATATCGAAGTAAAGAAGTATGGAAATTTGCAAATAACTACACTTTCGCCCGACCCGCTGTAATTGGCCTTCAATCTTGAGCACCAATATCTTCTTTCGAAGTTGGTAGATCACTTTAAAAGTTGTCATGAGAGCTTCGAGTTGAGCGTGGATTATTCCCATGAGATTTTATAGCTCTCAATGGTTCTTAAGCTGAAACAACTCAGAGGCAGAGAGACACATGCGTTCTTTGTTTAAAGATTGAAATAACATTTCATAGGCAGTATCAATAATATCGTATAAGGTGTATGAGCTGGTAGCGAAGTAAAAGCAGTCGGCACGACTGCACGCAAATGCAAACGGAACAAAGAGTTTGATGATCGGCAGATCACAAATGTAGTTAATAGGAATTCAGTTGGCGTACATAGAAGAATTGCAGACAGTAAATTGCCAGGGCGTCAAAAACGTGAACAAGCAGGCTACATAAACGCACCCCAAACCGTTAAACCCTGACTTCGACTGTTGAAATGTGACTTCGTTCTTGATGGTTGTATTTCGTCTCCTGTGGGTTCATAGTGTATCATCAGCGTAGAATGTGTCGTTCGATAATAATAGCCTAGCGTAACGTCGTTTTAACTGCTGACGTTGAAATTTTCTTTGTGCGAGAACTGTGTTACACAAACAGCAGATTGCTGTTGTTCGTGATGGCATGCAATGTCGTTATTGGGGTAGGCGGATGGTCGTGCATTTGTTACATGTGTGTTAACGCCGTTTTTTATGTCTGAATATCATAATATAGGTTTAATCATCGAAGTTCGAGATGTGCTTCACAAGGAAGAGCCAAGTGCAAACAAGAAGTCTGTGCAGGGCAGACCACCTCAACATTTTATGGTATGTTGTTTGGGAACTGGCAGAGGGAATAAGTGTTCACTGGCACGCACACGAAAGACGTCGTCATCTGGAATAGCGCGCAACCCAGGCAGGTCGCAGACGAGGGCCCACTGAACGTGATCGTCGGCTCCAGCGATGGCTGTGGATTGATCAGCACCAGTTGAGAGTGTAGAGAGCTCAGTGATGCATTAGTAGTGCGGCCTATCGGCTCATGTGTGACTATGGCAGACAGCAGAGGCCGAGCAGCAGCACAGTCGCCATCGAGCAGTAATGATACAGGCTTTGTTTTCAAAAGGATTTTTACTTGGTTTTGTTTGTTTGTTCGCGACCATTTGGGAGCATGCGAATGTTTTAGTTGAACTCCCTAGCAGGGGTCAATACAGCAGCAAGAAACTTCTCTTTTAAGCAAGCCGGTCATTCGCATGAGCTACCCTGCAAACGCTCCAAAGCCTCATATTCAAACATTATTTCGGTACTGGCTATTGTTGATTAGCATAGCTCGCAGCACTACTAATTAGCAGTTTTAACTCCAGCGTTACTAATGTTTTTCGAAATCGATTCAAATCACAAGCTCAAACATGAGAAATCTTAGCGCATTGAACACTCATGTGCGGAAAGAAGCCCGCAGATCCTCTCCCTTCGCTCCTTCGCAGATCGGTAACGCGGTCGAGTTTTTTCACTGTTCCCTCAAACTGTTTCCCTGTTTCGTTGCTCCCTCTCATTATTTCACTGTTCCCTTCTTTTTCAGGCATGGTTGGTCCCTCACCCTCTAGAAGTCCCCTTCTCTGCATCAGCCTTTCTTATGTAACTCAAAGCATCCTGCTGATGCGCTTTAGTGCATTTCGATTGACTACAAGAGATAAAGTGAGACTTCCTGGAGCAATCTATTGTTGTTGTTCGTTATTCAAGCTAATAAATCACTTGAATAAGTGGAAAATGTCGCAAGGAAACCTCAATCAAAATCGAACGTGCCCATCGGGGGATTCCATAGATAATCAACCAACCAACCAACTGTATATTTCATGTGATGCAATTAAGAATGCACAACAAACTGTGTCATGCACAACAGACTGGTGTGATTCGTTGCGCATTCATCGGATAATTCACGAGAAGATATAAGAACTTGTCCTCGAAATATCCTTCTTTCGCTCTATCCATTTAGGTGAGTGGAAACAGGTAAGCGATAGTAAGAATTTTATTTACGCAAGCTTGAAGAGTTTTTTTTTTTTTAATGCAGCTTTCAAACTCTAGAATATGATAGAAATGCAGCTGTGAGGTTCAACGAAGCCCTTCGTTTACAGAAGAAAACTCGTGAAAATTCCCATAGTTCAACTTCAAATATTCGAGGAAAAGGGGAGCGGATTAAGGCTTCAATTCTTTCCTCAGCAAAATATTAGGAAGATGTATCTATCGTTTGCACATTGCATCTTCAAACTCAAGCCGTCCATTTTTTTCAGTACACCTCATCTTAAACGAACCCTTCTGCACTATCCTAGCTAGAAGCTATCCTAGCCTTACAATAAGCCCCGTTTTATGCACCATTAAGCAATACGACACCATCGTAGCTGCCGAAGTGATTCAGCTGCTTACGAATGAACGAGAAGTTTAAAACGTGCCTGGTGCCATTTGCCCTCTAGTGCGCTTTCGTCCATGTATCTGAATTCCTTGAATGAAAAATAGGATAAAAGAAGTGCCCAACAACATCGAAATCATTATTGCGTTTTTAAGGTTAGCAGAATAAGGAACACATGCATAAACAATAAGCTGGGTGCATTGATTTAGGCACTCTAACGACTGCACGAATCTAACCAAGTCGCATTTTTGTCTATAAACCTTCGCATAATCTTCAGCGCTTGCTTTTTTTGAAAAGTGCACCGCTCCCTTTACCCTATAAAATTTTCTAACGGTATGGAGGTGAGACACCCGCACTGTAGGACGTTAAACTGCTGTTGTCAATAATAAACCTGATGCGCCCCCTATCACCTGTGATACAGGGTGAAAATGAAACATCATTTGTCTTAAGCTGCCTCACGTTATATTATCTTAGGCTATTTTAATGCGCCTAATGCACCGCTCAATTCTCATGTTTTCTCTCTTTTACAACTCTGTCGATGGAAAATGAGGAACCGTTTCTAACCAACCTTTCATAGCTACCAGCATTTCCTTCCACATTTCTTGCTGCCGCCGTTATTCGGCATTTGCCTGGATCATCATCCAGATCGTGCCAAAATTTCAATGGAGTGAATGGCATGCTGCCTGTGGAATAAAACCGTTGAGCAAGCATGAAGCATGAAAATTTTTTGCTATGGTTCTTCACTATTTTGCTTTTCCGCAACCGATTTTTGCAGTTTCAAAGGTGCCCAACGCTAAAAAATATAGGTAGCCTCCTATTGCCCAACACTAAAAAATATAGGTAGCCTGCTATAAGTATTATTTGTGACGCCTTCAGAGTGGCTTCTTATGGTGCTTCAAACAAAACACCTGACTTTGATGAAGCAATTTCCGAAAGGCCAACCTACAGAACGGGTGAAAGCGCGTGCATTTATCTGTGATTTCAATACATACAAACGGAAAAAAGGCATTTTCCTATCTCTTGATCAGCTTCCTTTAAGAAGTTCCTTGCAAGAAATTTTTTGAAGGTTTTCTTGGATGATGGTGTTTTTTGCTTCCTCATATCGTTATGCCCCCAAATGACGAAAATGATTCGAAGAGAACTTATCATAAGCGGTCTAATAGTCAAAATTTATAGTTTTCAACAATCGCATTGCTGAAAAAAAACGAGATAAGAAACGATGCAGTTGTATATCCTGAAATGCTCAGAAAGACATTCAGAACCCTTTAGCACTAACTTTTTGAACACCTCTTAAGCAGTCTTTGATAGAAACTTTTAGAGAATGAATTAAAACAAAATTGTTCTTCCATCCTCAGTTGGACTTATTTTAGAGCGTAAAATAGCTCTTCTTTTCATTTATTCATTGTTTTTCGAGCTTTAAAATAAAACTAAATGCATAGAAATTGTGCAAATTAAACGATAGCAGTTTCCCGAAAAACAAGATGTGAATACGTCTCTGAGGAAAGCTCATACTATGTCAGCAAGTGAAATTGCTTTGCATTACTTCGTAAATTCGCAGATTCTTCGCTTACAACACTTAAGTATGATTATCGTACTAGAGCTACGTGCACAATGAATATAGAAAGAACTATAAGAAAATGTTGAATTGTGAATTGTGATCGAAAAAGATGGGTGCGGAAGGGATTTTTTGAGGTGGTCAATGAAAGCCTCACTAGAAGGGAGAGGCGCTTCACTTGTGGGCCTTAAATGCGACGTGGTGCGTAACAGCGAATAAACGTAGAAACGCATTCGTGCAGCCAGCAGCCTTTCTCGGACTCTCTTAGCGAACATTTATGAATTATCGGCGCTGTGCCTGTTTGGTTATACATATACAAATCGCTAAAACACTTAGGCAGCCACTCTAATCAAATTCTTATGCGAACTTCCGCCACTTTTGCATATAAAGAATCCGCATGAATAGTGAGCATATAAAGAACCTTATGCTTAGATGTTAAGCGAGCGATGAACTTAATTTGAACCAGAGCAGAAGCAGAAATACTGAACTTGGTAGGCAAAACCGATCTGAAGGAAGACAGAAAAAACACAGATTGCATAAGAAAGGTTGTGAACAGATTACTGAAAATATTCATGTGAGTGCAGATTGGCACAAATCGTTGAGTGTAGATTGTTCATAAGATTTTACATCGGAAACTAAACGGAAACGGCAGCAGTCATCTCAATCTTCATAATTTAGAGTGGTGAAGGAGAGTTCAATCTGATCTTTGGATGCCGTTCACCAAACATCAAAATGCTCAAACTCTACTGGAAAATATTCTAAGATAAATTTCTAGAGGTGTGACTAAAGTGTAGCAGAAATACATTTATCATGACGCAGCATAAAAGTCGTTCTGTTTTCTCAGCACATATAGATGTGCAAATATAGGAGCAATGCAATGGAGTCTCGCAAAGATGCTTTGTTGCTGCTCACAACTCACAACTCTATCGCTACCTGTCATCTGGCCATATTTTGTCTTACAGATGAGTAATTGGTGAAGAATGATATGAACGTAGTAACAATTGCGTGTGCACTGAAATATATCGGTGACGTATATTTAGGAAGGGCGGTACTCCTCAGCTGAAACACCTCGAAGCGATAGTCATCTTTCTTTCTTTACTTTTTACACTACAAATATAAGAAGCATGCCCTATAAAAATTGCAGCACAATTACTTCATTTCATTGTTTACGCATTGTTTAATGCAACGCGACCATAAGTGGTGCATAATAATTGTGAAACCTTGATGAGAAGTCAGTTTTCGTAAGAAGTGGAAGCGGCATCGCTTGCACTCCATTCGGGCTCAGCTAACTGGGAGCGGAGATACTGTTTGCTCTACTAGCTGAGAAATTGGTTTATTATCTTTTTGAAGATGAGAGATCATCGAATGAGCTGCATTTGCCTATTCACATATCTCCACCTCGTGAGCCCATTAGCATCTTTGCTCAGACGTGAAGGCAGATTAAACACGCGGATTTTCGTCGGTGCTGCTCATGATGTCAACTAACAACAGTTGCATCCATCTGATTTTCATTTTCGGTGGAAGACCTCAGAGTTTCTGCCTTTCTTATAATACCTCTAAGTGGATAAAAACGCGTTACTTTGCATTCTCCCAATAAAATGGTTTCGCTCCGTCGTTACTACATTGCTTTGGTTTATCAGTTTGCCACTTGAGCGATCAAGAGCATTTCTGCTATGCCACTCCAAATTTCGTGATGGCAATTTCAATTCCTAAAGAAGTAGTGGGAATCTTGTCAATCAAACGCCTACCAGGAGTGACATCACTCCATTTTCGTGAAACTTGACGAAACTTCCTTCTTTATTGACGTATTCGAATGAAATCGGTTCAACTGCTCAGAATTTCGTGCACAATGATTTAAATGTGAGCTAATGGAAACTATTCCCGCTTCCTCTACCTCTCCCTCCTTCAGCTTTATTGTGTTCCTGCAAAGGTTTCTTAATGCAGCTTTTCTTCGAAGGAAGAGAAACATGTGTGCACGATTTTTGATGATCATTTCAGGCAATGGGAATCCTTCACCGACGAAAGCATCCTTCAGCTTGTTCCCTGAAGAATTCTTCATAAATTGTCACAGGCTTTCCGTATTCTTGTTCTACTTCAGTCTCTCTCAACCTTTCTCTTCTTCTTCCGTCCCCACCTCCCTCTTCTACCTAATTCTTGCCAAAAAGTTTACTTTTGACAATGCAAAAGTCTATATGAATCTGTGCTGCGATAGTCTCTGGCAAATGGCAAAAAGATGAGATTTCGGAGAGAGAAATGAAGTAGATAAAGCGTACTGCATCTTCCGATGGATTTTTTACAGCCAAATATATCTGCCGCCTAGACTAAATATGAGCTTCAAAAACACAAGCAAAGGACAAACAATCGCTTTTAATAACCACTGCTGACGTCATTCGCTCCCATTTGCACTTAGCCTAGGCTTTCATTGTGAGCATTTGACAACAATAAGGAAAAATTCCCCACGGACTGCTAATGGATTTACGCTGGGGTGAATGAAAATTTCATGCAATACTCGTTCTATAAATGTAACAAACATTTCATATGAGGAAATAAAATACGGAAAATAGCATCAAAATGCTTTAATGAAAGCTCAAATTATGCCCATTTACTTAGCTAACAGCTTTCCGACCCCACGGCTTATGATATATCTCAAGAAGCCGGAATATAACCATAACCTCTGCACACCAACCGACCTCAAATGGTTGTTGGCTACACCGGTTGGAGCAACGAATACCTCCTTCTGAGTTCTCTGCGTCTTCTGAAGGAATATGAAGCAATAAACAAGAAATTCTCTAAAATTTGGCCCCATTTGGTGAAGATTGTTTCTTCTCGATGCATTCAGGCTGCTTTTGCGTTTTCCCAACGTTAAAGAGTACAATACCAATAGAGACCGCAATAAAGAGTATTATAGTCATCTATGGTTAATAGACGTTATATTCCGCTTTTGATGGCGTTTATGAGAAATGAAAGGAAGGCTTGCTACAGAATTGATCAATGAACAAATATCACGTTGACAAAAAGCAAAAAAGGGCACTAATAGTTTTAATACGTGGACACTTTTGTGGTACCATTTGTAGCGAGTATGCAACAACCCGAAGGAATGAAGGCAGCCACTCATATTTGTGACTTGTTTATTCAAGGAGTGCGCTCCCGCTGTCGTGTTTATTGAATTAAATCTCTCTTTTTTGCAATTTTGTTTCATCTTTTCTCATCTTATTTCATTTCCTATATTCACATTCCTTCTGCGCTGCATATTTTCTCTTTTTAAACTGCACTTCGGATGTTTCCTACCTCTATCCCTACGCCGACCATCCTTAAGAGTCGTACTTCTTCAGAACATTCTCTTCCGATATGTCCCTTCGCTCTGGAGAAAACTAAAAAATGAAATTCGCTCGTGCTTACGTCCGAGGATGGCAACTTGCGCATTTGCTCTTCGAATTCAACTTCTGGCTCAAATTAGGTACACTTCTGGCGAGCTGCAATGTCATGTACCAAAGCCATTGATTCATTTAGGCTTCAGTTGATTTGACCGCTCATTTGAAGTGTTTGCCATTTGAGCTCATGAAAAAAACATGCCACTTTGATACATCCAGACGCCTGGAACTCATTTTCATGAGAAGGGATTAATTTCAAGGGCGGTTAAAGGATGCCCTTCCACACTTTGCATCACAGCCACTAACTTTTACAATTCCAGTTTCATTGCCATTTCGTTCAGAATCAAAGAAGGCACAGACGGGCGCACCTAGATTTGGGTGGGCACAGGCGCCGCTAATTCGCACCTTCGCTTCAAAACATACTAAATCTCAAAGGATAATGCACATAAACTAAACAGGGCTGTTCTACACTATAGTTCTCAGTTGCGCTATGCCTTCAAGACGAAAGCAATCAGAATGACATTAAGAGGGCTGTGTGTACATTTTGCAAAGACATCTTTTAATGGCACTGATTAGAGGTTTAATGAAAAACGAACATGAAGAAAGGGTTCAGCAGAAACAATGAGATGTAAGTGAAAGATAGAATATATGCGGAAGGGCAAATAATAAGTGGACGATATGACTATTAAATATGAAACGGCACATGGAGTAAATGACAAAATGATTATAATATATATATATATATATATATATATATATATATATATATATATATATATATATATATATATATATATATATATATATATATATATATATATATATATATTGATGCGAGATATGCAACCCGAAATTGCTAAGGCTAATAATGAAGTGTGGGGAATGATGATATGAGAACTGCTTAGGACACAAGGGCAATGCAAAGAAAAAGAACGCAAAAGCACTCAAAACAATGAATGGGGTGAGTCGTATAGATCACGGAGCTCAGTGAGTGAGGAAATTTTCGAAGGGCGGGGGGGGGGGGGGGTGACGACAATTAGTCTTCTTCTGGATGTTGAGTTGCTATGGGAGATAGCAACTGAGGATTTCAATGAATCTTGACGTTGTGTTAATGAATTCAGTTTTTGCAATATTGTCGCATCTCCTTGGAGTAGTTTATATCAGTGGCCACATTTGTTCGTGAGTTTGAGTTTGTGTTGTCAGCTGTTCGTGAGTTGAATTAGAATGAGTTGAGCCTAGTCGTATTATGTATGATTATAATTTGACGCAAACTTTGAAGGGTTTCGGCACGACTAGCTCTCAGTGAACTGCAATTTTTGAAAGCTATTTTCGTAATAATTCTTTCGATCCTTCCTGTGTTATTTGTGTTGAGAGTCTGACATACACGAATTGACGTCAATAAAAAATTCCTTCTTTCTCCGGAAGCGCTCTTTTTTGTTCGACCGAGCAGCTTTTTATGCTTGTTAGAACGTTTTACGGACATTTAAGTGTTTCCTAGCAACCGGCGTTAGAAATGACCAACGTTAAAATGCTTCGATAAGTGAACACTGCAAATAAGAAGGAGTAGCGTCTAATAGTCGTTGCAAGCGCGCTTAAACCTCGTTGATACTATAGGACATTCCCATAGCACGCAGAGCAGTCAAAGTGGGATGAACTTTGAATGAAAACTCATCGGCGCTTGTTTATGGCACTGAAAGAATCAAAGAAACGCTAAAATGATGCTGTCCGGGGGAACTGCTAATAATCCACCTCCACGGCAGTTGCAGCCACATTCTTCCAACCTATCTACTCTTCTAACAGCATGACGATAAGCATATCTTGGCAATTTAATTAAATCTGCCATAACAAAAAAGGCCTTTTTGAGTCAACGGAAAACCGGACCGTGCCATAAACAGCTGGACCAGGTAGGTAGGGATGAACGCGAAAGAGACGAATTATTAAGACGAATGAGATGGCTCGAGAAGAATTCCGAAAAAAAAAGCAAGTGGTATGTCTACAAACGCTTGCGGACAGAGGAATTATGCCAATACAGTTCAAAAATTTTTTTGATTTATTGTCATCGCAATGAATAACTCTCTGTTACAAACAAAATTTGGCAGAGTATATTTGATAAGCCATGTTTTCTTCGTTTCACAGTAGCAATACTGAGAGCGCATCGCTGTTAATCAAGTTTCTCATTGCCGCTTCCTCGCTTGTTTTCTTTCCCGACATCCATTCTAATCTCCTCCGCTTAAAAATTTGAGCAATCAGTCGTCAGCTTAAACGGCCATAATTACGTGAAAGCAGTAAAAACAACAATGCGTTCAGAAGAAAACTTTCTGTTTCTTTCACGCCCACGTATTGTAAATATTACATTGAATTTCTTCACGTATATCTCTGGTGAAACCCTCCTTATACGTTACGAGTAGTCAACATTTCAAATTTAAGTCATTTAGAGTGTGGAAAACGGTTGACTATAAATTCCAATTTTGTAGATAATTCGATACGGTTAACTGATATACGCTCAATGGATGTGGGAAAGCAGATAAGATGCACTCTCTTGTGCAACATTTCTGTGGTGAAGAATTTCTGGTGAAGAAGCAAATTCATTCTTTAGATAATATCGCAGTAAGGGCAACATATGCTTCGCTAGCTCCTCACTAGTAAAAGCTGATGCATAATTCTTTTATGTTCGCGAGTGGTATTGACAATACAAGCAGAAGTGTTTGCATGAATGTTCAAAGAGTGATCCAACTTCAGGAAATTGACAATCGAACTTTATGTGCGCAAAACATGGAATGCATTCCACCAACAACCTGTAAACTTTTACGCAGTATAAATGGTAATTAGGAAATAGTTTTTTTACACGAAAAACGCTTTGAAACGTATGAAATTAATAACGAGGAAACGATGTAACTAGCACGATGTAACAGACAAAAATTATAATGTTTATTTATAAGTTACGAAGCGCCTACAACTGTCGGAACGAAACAGCTGCACAGCTGACATAATTAGCGAATGGCACAGAAAATATGGTTCGCAGTAAATAGAAAATAGAAGGAATGAAGGTCGACGACCATCGCCGGCTGCTGCAACGACGACGACGACGAGGCTACGCCGCCTCATGCACCGATCGATTTGGCAGACGTGAAATCCCCCCGTTGGACGAAGTTCGCAACATTCTTACTTGTTCGGTGTTTCGTGACTACGTACGTCGTTCACACTCGAAGCAATCAGCTAACCTTTATTTATTCCTTCATCAGTAGTTTAGTGGAATGTCCCATTAAACAATCAAATAAGGAAACAAACAGTGTTTAAGGGATCATTGACTGACTGCTTTTTAACTGAAGGAGACAATCTGGATTTAGATGTCCACAAGCATATGCATTTAAGTGATACTATGCAAAACGAAAGCAAAAGCAGAACAGTAAGTGACATCCAAATGAAGCATTACAAAACAAAGTAATAAATTAAAACTATTGCTTTCGTTAACGAAAATGCTCTGTGCAGCTGCCACTGCTAATGGCGCTAACGACAACTTCAATTTGGCCCTAGCCCGAAAAAGTCAAAAATTCGATAAATTCGCAAATTGCCCGTTAGACCAGCGATAAACGGAACCTAAAATCTACTGGCACATGTTCCATTGAGTACATTTGGAGGGACTTAAATGGATTAAAAGATTAAATGAAGAATGGCGCATTGTAGTCGAAGTTTCAACGGCTATAGTATTCTCAATAAAGAAGTTTTATGATACAGGTGTTGCCTATTCCATTTGTCAGCTGCTTCAATACTTTAGACGTCCACCTGGTGTGTAATATGCTTTAAGAGAAATTTAACATAAAATAATGCATTAGATTGCAATTCCATTGCATTGCCCATCATGCAGATCACTGAGAAGGGATTTTTTCGGTGTGCAAATGACAATGCATCCCCTTATTGCATTATGAAAATGCGTCATTTAAAAACATTTCATTTGCAGTTCATCGACGGATTGAAATTAAGCACATCCACTCAGAGTGTTTGATGCAATAAGCAGACATGAATGTTACACTCTTAGCATAAATGGAGCAAATGAATCAACTGAAATTGCAATTTCATTGGTGTTTCTTAGTGAGGAATTTCAATCAATAAGAGACAATTTGTTGGATACTCAAAGAAAACACAATAACGGCAAGTAGATAATCAACTCTCGTCTAATCACCAATAATGGCAAGTTGGAATATGAATTCCTATCGGTTTCCTATTCGATGAGAATAGATATATATACAGAGAGATAAATCTATAATCGATATGCTGTCGCCTTGATAATTCATCGCAAACGAAGCAATCAGTTTATAGCCAAACTATCGGCCATGTGATCTGGTCAACGCCTTCGCAATTTATAAAGCTCGGCCACTCAATCTTCGAGTCATCAGCTTATCAATTACCGGGTAAAAAAATTCAATTAACAAAACAAATTTCTTCGCAGTGCTATTTATCGATGAAGCGTTTAGATGCTGAGATCGATACTCTTAAACAGATGCATATTTGTGTCAAAATAGACATCTGTACTATTTTTTATTGATTCCGAGCGAAGTGATTCCCATGCATCAGAAGGGGAGATTCTATTTATAATTGATAATGAAATCACAAATAATGTGTTGATTCCATCGGTAATTGCGCTGCGGTCCATAACTGCGCAATAGATTCAACGATTGCATTTCTTTCACATAAAAAGATTTTAAAACAAACGAAGAAGCATCTTTGATGAGTCAGCAATTTGTAAGTGATACCCACAGTAGGACTCTTATACTTCACCTAATCGAAACGCTTATGTCGTTCTCCTTAAAAAAGGCACTTTCTGCCGCCGTTTTTTGCCCTCATCGATTTAAATGGAAATCTAAGAGGCTGAAAAATCATGTGAATTTTTGAGCACTTTTGTTTTTCCGTAGTTTTCAAAGTCGACCGATTGCTGCTATAAGTTTCAATCAATCTATGACGTGCGTTGTGCGCAACAAATTTCAAGAAGCAGCCTCAGTGGCTTACCACTTAAGGCCGCTGGACAGTTGGACTAATACATGATTTTAAGTGGAATGTTCAATTCCTTATGACAAACTAATAATGATAGCACGAGAGTGTTAAATGGATAAGCCTTGTGGGATTCCATCTCTGCAGGCAATAGATTATTTATTCATAACGGCATTGAATGCTGCCGATTTCTATGTTGACGCAGCTGAGACAATAATACAGCGTTGACATCAATACTTCAAAATTATACAAGTTGTGAATGGCCACCTCTATCCGACTCTGCGAATTGGCAATAGGCTTCTCCGAAATTCTGCTCCGGAGTCGAAATTGTAGTACAGATTAGTTGAGTAAGTTTTCTAAGTCTCGTGTGTTCTGTTGGAAAAGCGAACGTTGCATTAGTTGTTGTTATCATCTTCAGTTGTTCCAAATCTGAATTCAGATGGTTCGAGAAAATTGCAAGTTGGTGTGCAATTTTCAGAGAGTTGAATAAATATTGGAAACTATGTGAAAGAGATAAACAAAATTCAGCCCATTAAATCAAATAACTTTACGAACACTTTCATACGACAATTCAAAGATAAATTAATACGCGCTATTCAATGCGATCAACTCATCTCAAAAATGCACACAGAAGTCTCTTTTTCGCAGCATTTAATTGGTTCCATAACGAACATTTGCTCGTTCAAACTTTTTTGTAAACTGCAGCTCGTGTTGCTGATGGCTCAAAAAAAATTCGGAAGGTGTCCTTGCAATATCACAACTATAAATTTCATCAAATTTCATAGTCCTAAGAGTAGTGGCTGCCAAACAAGGAGTACACAAACGACGTAAGCATAGTGAACTTCACGCTAAAACTGAGGAAAATTTCATTGCACGCTGCTGAGTGATGCAATAAATGCGCTATTATTAACACAAGCTGGATTAAATAGTTTTTCAAAAGCCAGTAAAGTAGAAATGTGCTGTATTAATTTGTTCCACCGGATTCTTTAATGGGATGAACAAAAGCTGTGCTTTAAGGTGTGCCTAGGAGGGTCGAGCCACAGTCAGAGATGAAGAGATTATGATTTTCGCATCGAAGCGTTGCATATAACAAGTACGCGAATTCGAATATTTTGGGTACTGATTCGGCCGGTTTCACACACTTCTTCACTAATCTAGTTCGATTTTGTGTCCAGGAACACTCTAAAGCCAGAACGTTCTTTACGAGGAAAATATTTGCTCAGCACTAAACACTTTGGTAAAATCTCAACAGTTTTCGCACTTTCACTGTGCCTTAGTTTGTTACAAAAAGTTATAAGTGCGGCGTAGAAAGAACCGATAAAAGTGGCTCGAAATCCTCTGAGTACTAGGGGTATGCAATGAGGGTTAGGGACTTCAGGAAAGTTAAACAAATTAAATCATGGATCGAAAAAAAAGAATGAAGAATCCACCTTCAAATCTTTGTTCCCCAATTCCGAGTAGGTATACATCGACATGATTTCTTCGGGCATACTCAACCGCCTCTCCTAAATCGAACTGAACAGCGCGCATGTGCGCGCTTCTGCGTGATGTTGCAATTAGAAGAGCTCGTCTTCGACCACCTTGTTCTGTAGCATGAAGCGTGGTTCCAAGAACGTAAGCCTAAAGGTGGATAAAAGTTTGAAGAGGGCTGCAAATTTGCATGATTTCCGGATAGGAACAAGGAAACTATTGACAATCACCGTGATGAAGACGAATTACAATAATCATGCATTGAATGCTTAAGCGTTGCGACGACGACACAGATATTAAATGGTGCAGATTAGGTCGACTAAATGAAATTGAACTCAAATAACAATAGTTAGTTTGACAGGTGAGATGTTTTGTCCTCCTAAGCAATCAAAAATCTCCAATCAAAATATAACATTCGATTGGGAGAAAATATAAGAGATATGTAGTGCCTTAATGCGTATAACTTCAATTTTTGTTCATTTAGTACTGGATGAGAGGAATCAGCGTGTAAGTTTTGAAATTAACAGAACATTCTCAGCATCAAAAAGCGACAAATTATGCAAACGAACTAAATCAGAGGGCCCTTCTGCATGAAAGCTATTTCACCAAATCAACAATGGTGTATAGTTCACGATATTCCCACAAATTTAGACGTGATACAGTGCAAGGATATTCGAGTCGCATTAAAATAGAAAATTCAGTACATCTGCTAACGCTTTTCGACAATTTGGATTCCGTTCCAGATTACAGCCGGCGTATTCCATTTTCGAGAGATGTACCGACACTTGAAGTTTATCGAGTGAATTCTCGAGATGCAAATATGTGAAAACTGATCCGCTGCGTCGATTTTTCAATACCGCTAATCGCGATACCTAAAGGTGTAATTAAATTGCTCTCATCTCCTTGACATCTAAGAACAAATTGATGTTTACCGGTTTATCGGTTTATGTTGTTGCTGTCCACTTTATTTGCATTTCACTGACTGTCGCGGTCTCATAACGATGATCGCAAAGTGGATGAGCATATTTCAAAGATTCGACTGGGCGGAATGATCGGCTATCTTCGTTTTTCGTTGCTTTTCTTAGAACACTAGCAGTGCCCTCAGCGTTGCTGGACATTAACTTCTATAGTGATTGTAGTTGGCCAACCAAATTTTGCTCGGAAGCCAAATTCCATTCTTTCCTGCTGGCGAAATCTCGGTTTTAATCTTCTTGGTTCTTTCCGAAACTTAGTTTCTCCGAAATATTCCGATCAGCAACCGATTGTCGTCTTCGAAGTTGATTCGGTTGTAATCGAAGGTCAGTTTCAATCGCATGCGCCATATCGGTTACCAGGAGGGGATTTTGGAATGAAGTTCGTTTGCAGCTAAAAGCTCCCCGTTATGTAAACGGTGGTTACCATTCTTTGAGGGCAGCATTTTTCTGTGAAGCGTCCTGAGAATTGCACGCAGGCCAAATTGCTTCTACACACTGATGTGGTTCGTGATTGGCATGCGCCAAAGAACTTCATGTCGTCGTGAGAGTCTCTAGCAGGTGGCACGGCAATCTTGAAACAGTTTGTCACATTTTGCAAGTTTTTACGACTGATCTTGGCTTGTAAAAAGAAACGATTTTTTTCACGAGCATCCCACCATTCAGAGCGCATAGCGCCGAGCGGTGTTTCCTTCTTGAACATGCATAAGACCTCCTTCCTCTTGTGCAGTCACTACTTTCGCATTCTTGGATGTCATCGCCTGTTGCCGAGTGATGTAATTGCTTTTTCCAGCCGTCTTTGCGTGGGCATGACTGGTGCATTTCATCCATTCATGCGCAGGTCTCGTCTGTCTCCATGAACACTTACACATTGCGACGGCGTGCGTAACTTAGATACGAATGTTAACATGTGCTCAATGATATCTCTAATTTGAATGTGTTCTCTTCGCGGATTCCGTTCCTCGTGATTAAATCGTTCTCAAGGAAGAAGATAAATATGCTATGAAATTCTTTCTCGGGACAGGAGATCAGCCTATGGTTGGTACCAATTTTCATTTTTTAGCCTTTGCTACCAAATTTCATAGCTCGTTTTATTTCTTCTCAGGATGAGGGTAACCAGACAGGCTACCCGCATTCACAGATAAGAATATAGGGACAATGGTAGTTCGCTTTGCACCCAAAAAATTTCAGTAGCATATTATCGCAGCTCATAAAGTGCATAAACGAAATGCGTTTTAAACGTACTGCAACATTCATTTTTTGCGGCAGAACAACAAGTGTTCCACTTTCCAAGACAGTTCCTAATTTTATGAATCCTCTGCAAAAAGAAAGAAATTCGGTGGTGATTAACACTCGGTAGCCGAGTCATTTGGAATGAAATTCGGTTTGGAAGACACCTGTGAAACCGTTCCCATCGACCATTCCTAACTACCTCAACAAACGGTCCTGATGCTTTGATATTATATATATATATATATATATATATATATATATATATATATATATATATATATATATATATATATATATATATATATATATATATATATATATATATATATATATATATATATATATATGTTATATGAAAGGATGAGGACCGTTCGTTCAGGTAGGTAGAAATAATATCTACTCACTGACATAGTGTCACTCTGGACGTCGTTTGAAAAAAAAATTTAAGATGATATGGCCAACCTGTTTGCATTTGCTCCGACTGCTTTCGAAGGAGTAATAAAGCTCTCTGAGGAATTGTCGAAATTTGTAAAATTCGGTTTCCGGCATTGCTGTCGAATCATCAACGTAGACAATCATATCGACGCCAGAAAAGAAGCACCTATTGGTCGCCTGAGGGCTAGAAGTTGAGGTGGTTACCATTGACAGCCATCTTCTTGTACTGTCGTCAGGGATTCCACTTTTATTGGAACATTCCTATTTGACAATTTTCTATATCTCACAATTCAGAAGTGGCTATTGAACCGATAACATTTCGGTAATTCTAAATGGTAAGCCTAAACAACCTTGCATGTAGAAAAAGATAGTAAACGAAGAGGGAGTTGATGACACATCACGGAGCTGCAAACCCGCGGACGACACGGCCCGTGAATGACGGACACGAGTAGTGAAATCGGAATTTCTTCTCGGAGGGCATTAAATATGACTGATTTGCAACGTGCCCCCAGCGCAAAATGTTGCCAACAAGATTTTCGTCTTTTATATGAATTGGCCGAGTGATCGTAACGGGTAACTATTCATTCAGTGAATAGTTACCCGTTACGATAGCTGGTTCATGCTATCTAACCACGAAGATAGTGGCCAACGCTGTCAAGCATCGGAAATACAGTTGTTGTGGTTATTATTGGCGCTGGCTTCTATTGTTTCGCTGGAATGATGCAGAAAATTTGATAACGGCAATTTTATCAGGTGTGCTTTCGGTCCTTATGGTGAGTTGTTATCACCTTTCTTACGCCAAATAAGACCACTTCCCATTCTTATAGGCTTGCATTAGATCTCTGCATAGATAGAAGGTTAATGCGAGGCTATTCGAATGGAATGTGCTTATTAATCAATTCGCAGCTTTCCAAATGGTGTAAGAAGTATTGTTATGGGTCTCCGGCGTGTGTAGCACATATTCTGAACAGTGACTGCAAAAGACATACGTGTTACCTCTGGGAGGAGCTAGTCATCCTCTTAGCTGCCCACGGATCGCTGGAATTCTCGAACTGCTCCATTGCACTTCGTCCTCTCCAACGATATTCTTTCGATAAAGCGGACCGAACTGCTGCTTGATGCGATGATCTCGCTGATTTGTTGCTCACATTTATTAACTATTTAGTCTCAAAGTTTGATCTCTCAAAAATATTAAAAAAACATTTCGAAAGACGCGCAATCTGTTCTGGTGCATCTTGAACATGCTCCAAATATTTCTTAGCCTGTTCATGGTTCGCCTATTTGAACACTTGCCAGCATTTTCAAGTCTAATGTGTAGTTGTTTTGAAAACATCCCAGACAGGCAATTCTCAGCGCACACTGCTCTCAGGCGTGAACTGAACTGCTAACCACTAATTAAAGAAGGTGGCAAAAATAACATGAATTAAATTCGTGACAACCTGGATGTGAGCGTGACGTGAGTTTCAAGATTTTGTGGACTTCTTTTGAAGGCCCATCTTGATCTGTAGCTTCTATCTGAAGGTCATTTTCGACAGCCGCATCTTTGAGGATCGTAAAATCCTCGGAAAAACCAAGCCTGCTAGACTGCAGAGCTGTAGTCATTGCTTCAGGCGAAATCCGCCTGGAGGATTTTGCTGGTCTCATTTCATCAGTCTGTTCCATTTGCCCCAACCATTTCCTTACTCCAGCTTGGAAACTTTTCTCGCCCACTGATATTGCATTCTGTCTCCTGTTGTGCAACTGAGGACTGTCTCCAGATACTTCAAGCAACTTTTCTTCTACTACTGAGCTTTCATCGCGACGAGCTGAGCTGCTTAAGTCATTATTTAGGCTTGATGTTCCTTCACCTAGTTGATCATCACCATCACCACTGCCTTCACAGTTTACGTAAGTCGTTCGCGAAGATGATGGCATTGAATGCTGTTTGCAATCTGACATCACCACATTATGATCTCTTGCTGTAGCTTCCACTTTTTCTAATCGCAGAGGGTTCAGAAACAATTCGGTATCTTCGGTTTCTTTACCGACCTTCTCGTCGTCCACGTTTGCTCGTATCGAACATGAGCATTGATCTTGCCTAAGAATCGGATAAATTGAATGCGTTTGACGCTTTGATCGTTTCCTGCTTTCGAGGTGTTCTATCACCTCACGGGGTGATATCTCATTTCGAAATTCTAGTGGGGTTAGTTTGCTTTCCGACTGTCTAAGTACAGAAGAGGTCGACCTTCGCCAAGTCCACTCATCGGGTTCCGTGGATGGTTTTCCGATGTTGCTCCAAGAACCCTTCGACGTATTTTGGGTTGCCTGAAGGTAAACAGCAGGAATTGTACTATGGTATATTAAAAACAGCATCGAAACCAAGACAAAAACTAAATACTCTCTCATTGTGGTCAGTCGTTCGAGGTCTGTGAAAGTTGCCACGATGAAAAGATTACCTAGTTTTAAAGACTCTGAAACGAGGCCATCCTT
Organism: Ascaris suum; assembly: GCA_013433145.1. Taxonomy (NCBI): domain Eukaryota; kingdom Metazoa; phylum Nematoda; class Chromadorea; order Rhabditida; family Ascarididae; genus Ascaris; species Ascaris suum. The sequence goes on from CM024175.1 coordinate 5,956,747, forward strand.
TCGATAGAGCATAGTAAAGGCACAGCGGATCGGGCTCTCTTGTTTGGCTAGAGGAGCGCATATATTTCGGGTTTTCGAGTAGTGGAAAATGAGCAGATATCAGTGAGGGATAGAGTAAAAGTGCAAGATTTGAAGGATTTGTCACTCTCGTTTAATGTTTTGGCTTTAGATGCACTTATTTTTCAGGAAACCTCAAAACGCTTTAAAAAAACCTTATCAACCAGAATGCTGTTAATTGATGCATTCGAATCCACCATCACATCAGCATTTTTTACTGCATTAGGCATAGGAGACTTTTCGCGGTCCAGTTCACCTCGATTATTCAGGCGAATCGCTGATTTTATCGAAGCATCTGCAAAGTGAGTTTATCACAAGTATCATTTGGCTTTGTAAACTTTTTGCGTCACCATTAAAGCTCAGAAAAGTTAGAAAATCAACCTAGAATTGAGTAAAATGAGATGAAGTGTTCTCCAGCTAGAAAAAAATTGAACATGCAAATACATCTGCACCGAGCAACGATACTGGTGATGACGTTGCGCACAGTTGGTGAGGAGCTGGCTGGTGTTCAAAAAAAATATGGAGAAAATAGTTTCGCACAGGACAGAACATTCTCTAGCCTCTGATGAGAGCCTAACGTTACTTAAAAATTGAGAAAACGCATAATAATTACTTTACTTATAAACTGAGCACTTGCCGGATGTGTTCTCATAAGAGATCCTTTGAAATTCATTCAGTCGAGAGTGTAAGACACGTTTCGACGTTGGAATAGCCGAATGCTCGTAAGGACAACGAGGACACGAGAAAAGCAAATTGCAAACATCTCGGCGAATGGTGCAGATGAACTCATAGCTGAAAGCACAGATAGCTACAAAAACTTTCGCTCGCCCGATTTATTTAAACGAGTGCGGCGTGCTAACAAGGCGCTCAAGTTTCTATTCGCTCTGTTGAGTAAAACACTACGAGATTAAATACTAATGCTTCATGCCGGGGAACGTTTTGATGCTTCATTGAGATCTGTTGTTTTCTAGAAAAGCATTCGTTCGGTGAAATGCGATATCATGTCTACGTCTCGGGATCGACAAGATTCTGAAGGGAGTAATGCGAGAGTAAAGAAACACCAGAAATGCCTAGGGAGTACCCATTTAGTCAGTGGGAGTTCAAAATGCCTACATGCCGACTATATGAGCGTTTATTTCCATTTGGGGCACCTCACACCCAGCAAAATATTCTCCGCAAAATATGCATTGCATGTTTTTCTCAAGTATTCCTGCATATTGTTGACGCCAAAGCGTCTATTAAATGGCTCCTCTTTCAATGAAAAAAATTTTTTTCGTAGAAGTGGCTAACACAATGCTCATGATGGATGAAATGATGGGCATGCTGCCGCCTGGTCAGAGAAGCAAGTAGACAGCAAGTAGACAGGCACCACATGTGCTTTTACGGCTCCACCCATCCAGACCAAAGAGCTCCACCAATATCAAATAAACCCTCGCAATAGAGAAAACATCTTTTAAATTAATTGAAAGAATAGTCCAAATCTCTCATAAACCATTTCTTTCATTGCATTCGTGCAAATTTATGCTTGCAAAGCACGCTACGGCAATATCATGTGTATGGTTGTATTACGTGAGTGCCCATCCATCCGAGAGTACTCTCACTTCGAGTATCAATGAAGCTAAGGCCACGAAATTCGGCGGTTGCAATGGGCATCGCAGATAATATTGGAATCTTGATCGAAATATTCATATACTAGAATGTGAACATCGCTGTAAAAATCATAGAGAATTTTAACACCATTATAGATGGAAGGTATAACGTGTAAAAGATAGCTTCGGAATTTGACACATTAGTTTATTAAAATTGTGGCCAAAGAAAAACAGGATACCACAAGTTTTTCAAACATCTCGACGATAAATGGTATATTGAGGCGAATGCCCCCCTTCCCAATTTCTGCTCCTGTTGTTCGCACAACGACAGTAGGAAGTTTTATGTGCGCTAGGTTCTCTATGTATATTGTAACGAATATATCAAAAAAATTTTGTTCCAGTTCGCAGTGAATTTTTGTTAGTATAAATGAATCCTGTTTATTTAGCCGTTTCAAGATCTCATCGATAAAATCGAACCCCCTATCCCCCAGAAACATCAGAAAACCTCATTTGAGTATATTATTTATTTCTCACTGACATTTCGATTCTACTTTTCTTTACTTGTATAACATACGTTGAAATCTATAATGCTGCAATATTTGAGCTCTTATATTCTCCATTCGTCCTTCTCATTACACCTTTTGAAATATTCTTAGCAAAGGGGACATTATTCTATTTCGTTTTGTGCTGCATATATGCAAGCATTTCTGTAAATTCTTATCGAGCCTTTCTCTATGTGATCTTTTATACGAATAAATCGTCTGAAACCAAAGTAAAACTTCTCAGCGGTAAAGCTGCAATGGCACCGACAGTAGCAAAAAACTCTGATATTTTCAAAAGCTTCATAACGCCTTTTTCCGACCTCGTCCTAAGCGAAAGCACTTCTTAGGCGGAATCTGCCAATAACAGTTGAATTTCTTAATCAGTTGTCATTTTCGGCACTCATTTACCCTAAACGTCGCTAATGAAGTTGTATGTCAACGTTAAGAATCTTTCGCATGTAGGCGTGTAGATTATTTGCAAGGCAAAAAAGGGCCTTCAACAGAGGCTGTTTTTTTTTGAAAATATCCAATGGTGACGCGAGCATCCAACTTTGCAAATTTTCTTTGAACCCATTCTAGATTGAAATAAGCGAATAAACCAACAGACCCAATCATCATGCAAGGTGAAAACGAAGGCAAAATCACATAAGTAGCATCGTGAATGAGCTGAAGATGTTTTGAATAACTGGGGAAAGAATCCAATTTCAAAGTGGTAACCTTTATTTCTCAAAGTAAGAAAATCTCCGGACATGCAAGTCCGAAGGGATGAGGTAACCTCTGCCACAAATTGCTTTATACTCTCACAAAGCCTATGTTCTAAAAAATTATTTTCTTTCCTATTGACGGAAGAGACTATACAATAGCGAAAGCGATGGAAGTACTCGAGGGTTTCTCCCTAACAATGATGCACTAGAAGAAAGTCCGCTTATACACAGTCCTGATCATTTTCGCTTACCTTTGTAAGAGAATAACACCATCAGTCGTCTGTTTGCTATAAGGAAGTTGGAAAGGCGGATTGTATGTCTGATGGATGCGAGGCAACGTTATGTTCGGATAAAGTTGATGAAGGCGTCCAAGGTAGCGCTCATATGGTTGATAATAGGCCAGAAGGTATTTGTAATAAGAACTGTCGCTGTCAGTCAAATCTGAAGAGAATTTAAATAACTTCCTAGCGGTCCTTTCTGCTACATTCAGCGATGGCTTTTTGTGCGTCTCTTTTAGATGCGAAGTCGTTTAGAGTATCCGTTTCCTTACAATGTGGGCCCTCTATGACGTAGGGATTTTCTGCGATGTGTCGTCCATTCCTCAAAAAAACTTCATTTTAAGCATTTGAACTGCTATTGTGTTTCACTTGAAGTGAGGATAGGCACGTTTTGAATGCGGTTTCATCGAAATGCTCTAAATGAAAGGTTGAAAGTGGAAAGATAGTAGTGGGTTTCTCCTTAGCAACATGTTTATGATAATATAGCCGATAATATCCAAAACACATTAATTTTTTTTATTTAACTCACTTCCTCATATGCTACACTATACATCCGTCACGCCAATAAACGTGGTATTTGATGTTTGTGATAGCGGTTCCTGAGAGGACATTCAATGAAACATAATTTTGCAGTCTCATGTTGGCGCCTCCAACTCTGACGGTAATTTCACTCAGTCTTGCAACGGTCCATCAACTTTGCGTTCAGAGTTACTCCATACACTCTGCATGTTTGTTCCAAATCAGGTTTATCTGCTCATATTTCTGTATATCCCTGACGTTCAGTAAAGCGCTTGAAAAATCTGCTGACATAAATCGCTCCATATATCGCCATATCGCTCGCAATGAGCTGTTTGTTGACGCCGACGTCGATTAGCACAGTTGCTATAAAAGGCTTCTATCTAAAAGAAAAAAGCACGTTCTAATGACGCAGCAACTTTCTGCAGCCTTGGCAGCTGTATGTCCAAATGAAATCGACAACCCGGATATTACGGACGAAAATACACACACCGCTTACACGTCAAGCTCGCAAACAGACAAATTGTCCAATTGGGTGGAAGCAAATAAAATCCACAAATGGATCTGATGGCAGGCGCAGTACACAGCCACGAAGATTTTTTGTGCAGGCATGATATCGGAAAGAAAGCTCTCAATATTGCGCCTGTCATGGGCATTCGCCAAGTATTGCTCTTTCCACGCAACTTGTTCACTGCGAATGCGAGCGGAAATATAAATGGAAGCTCTGCTCACCATAAAACGCAGCCTATAATTGAATAACCAACAAAATGTGCTCTCTGCCACATGTAAACTGCGCCATGTACATTTGCTTTTCTCCTCGTATTTGATAAACGATTCGCACTTCTCGTACTCAGTCCAGCAATACCAACCAATGAAAGCACCTGGTACCATTATGCGGATGAAGGTGAAGGCACTAAGCGGATTGATTTCAACCATTCACGTATGTGACGGTAAAATGTGGCCAAAAATATTTGATGTGGAATTAATTTTGCATATAAAGAGTACGAGGAAAATAATAGCACAGTCTGAAAGGTCGTCTGAATAGAGCACTAGAAGGGTGGAGGAGGGAGGAAAATGAGGAAAAGCTTTAGCTGCATCGCAGGTCTACAGATGTTTCGCCTTTCTGCTGCTTACTTTAACCTCTGAAACTGGATTTTTCTATTTTTTTTTTGCACTAAAGTAACACTTCCGATATATCTTATGTCAAATCGTGCTTTCGCCCGCCGCTTTAGTTAGCGACGGCGTGCACAACACATCAAATAATGTAACAATCGGTGTGAGATCTGTGCATATACGCGTTCCCCCACCTGTCGTACCTAAATGACGTTTGCTTGGTCGATCTGACAGTAGATCGGCCGCTAAATGAACCCCAACATTCAATTACAGCTCATGTGGTCGTCCGCTTAATCAACAGTCACGACAACAAAATTAATACACTCTGAATAGAATTTACTCGGCCTCTTCCTCGTTTGGCTGGCGATTCTGCTGACTCATAATATTTCTATTTTCGTGCAATTATTCTATTTGGCTGAATAAATGCGTGTTCTGATATATGTGTGGACACGTGGCGAATTTTTGCTGATTCCCATCTTAGCTTCCGTCGTTTTTCAGGGACTCTTCCTCTCCCTTTCCCCTCCCTCAGTCCGTTTAAAAATTCGAATAAACTTTTAATGCATTACAGGGTAATCTCAGCTCGAGTTTTCGCTCATTACCTATGAACACATTTTCATGAATGCACCCATAAAACCTATTGTGCAATTAGTGCAACGCTTCAAAGCGAATGGCGTCTCCATCGAACGCATGTGCACAATTTTCACTCCGAACTAAAACGCGAGATTGTTGACATTAAGCCATAGTGTACTCTGCAACCTGCTTGCTTCCACCTCATCGAAACAAGATGAAAGGTGTTATAACTTGAGTAGAAGAGAATATGAAAGCAGTGCAAATGAGATCTCACATAACGTCAATGGCCTTCTATGGTGATATACCATTGCTGCTTATCCTCTCTTATGAAGATATTAGCAGCTGTAATCGATGTACATGTCACTTCAATCAATAGCGATTATAAGTAACCGCATCGAAGCATTAGAAAGCTAACTAAGCAGCATAAGCAAAGAGTCGTGGTGTCGAATTCATTTGCGATCTTTTCTTTAAATAAACATTTTTAGCGCCGAAGCTGCTGTAAGTAAATTAATGAGTTGTTTCGTGAAAGCTTCCTAGGAGACTGCAAAATTTGTCGTTTTAGCTGCTGAAAATTTGCCGACATAATTTGCAACTAAATACGGGTAATATTTTACTGCGATTTTTGAGAGTGCTGACGACAATTTTGACCAGTACAAAATTCTTAGGCTGAAAATGATGGCAACTTTGGCAAGCAATATTCCCAAAGTCGCCGGGCTAAAAAACAAAGGCGATCATAGAATATTACAACGCGACTGAAAATTCATCTCAATCAATTCGTTGTCAAGTTGGCAATTATCGTATAGAATGGAAGCGAACATCAAGGTGATTCGCATAAAGCGATGTAAACCTTTATCTCGAGGATCAGTTTGATATCGACGCCTCATTTCACGCTCACAAAAAAAAACAGGAAGCGAACAACAGTATTATATCACTGCATATCTGGTGTGTCGATTGAGTTCCAAATTTCAACGGCCTCCTCATCGACTTCTTTGGGATACTTTTCTCTAATCGTATTCAACTTCCTTTCATATTCGTTGAATTTGACGTCCATATCCTGTTCGAAGTTTACCACCTCTATTAATTCCTCTTTCGCCTTTGCTGTAGCATTCGATTCTTTTATTCGCTTCATCAATACCTCATATCTTGTGTTCCAATAATCCGCTTCATCAACCAGGAACTTACGAAATGCATCCTGTAATACTGCTATCCAAACTAGTGAAACGCAGGAAACGCCTTGCCAGCACACTTCATCGATATCGAAGCTGAGAGTGACTCGAAAAAGAAAACACTCAACTTAATAAATATTGCAGCAGATTCTTTATTTGCAGTCAAAACCGATGTCAATGAATACAATCCTGCAAGGGAACCTTTTGCGTTAAGCCGGAAAAACCATTAAAACTTCCACTGCTCCTCATCAAATTATGCTTGCCGACACACATACACCTCGCATACTGATTACTTTGCCCCATGCATCTTTTCATCATTTAAACCATGATGTGTGCGCATCCTCCCTCTTCTTCCCTTCTTGCCATCCTCTTCCACCACCCACTTGACGGCAGATGACTAAATTTACGCTTATTCAATGCAGAACTTATGGAGGACGCGTCAAACACACATCGCTTAGAGATTACTCAGAATAATGATCGAAATGATAGGAAAAGACCGAAAAGTGAGAAAAATATGCCGTAGAGGGGCCCCATAATTTATCTTGTTGCACGCCTAGCGTCATTTGTGTTCGTGTGTTCATACTGCCAACGGATGTTTTTAAATGGTACTCGCAGAATACCACAATCGGTTGGCGATTTCAATAAGAGACTATCATTGAGGCGCGAGCTATTTTCACTTTTTCTCAATGTGACAGGCCCGTCGGGAACTATTGAAATTGCATGCCACACTGCACGTCATACATGTTAAAATGCTCTGCAGGAAAGAGAACGCAACCCTACCTGCAGTCGCCGTTTCAATGAAAATGAAATTCAGCAGCAGAATAGTTAGTTTGAACGGGGGGATAATGTTGCAAAAGTGCACGCGAAGCCCGCTATTCGACCCTGAGTGGTGGCATACTTGACAACCGTTCAAGTTTTCTACACTACTGCTGACCAACATTATGCTGCGTTATGGAGAGTACGGTGGCCGCGGAAAATTTGCACCGCTGTGATAAATCTGTTCACTGGTACGCCATGAAACTGCTCTTATGTTGAAAATCCCCGAGTGTTCAACTCATAGATGTGGAGGAGGGAAGAACTATATCGTAATACAGTGGACTTACGCCGCTTCACCTCCCTGTAATAGCCCACCTTTCCTCCTAAGTCAGCTCCTCTACTCCTTCATAATTTCCTCTTGTTTCGATAACCGACCGTTGAATTATTCACAAAACTTGAAATATGACACCCTTTCACAAGCAAAACTTTCGCACACCGACTTTACAAATTGCTAAAGCTCTAGGAAACAACTCGTGCTCCAATGAATCCTTCCTTTCCAGAAAGGCACTTTATAACCCTCGCAAATTTATAAGCCGTGACCTCTACTAACGATCGTTCAGTACGTTTTCAATGTGAAGTAGCACAATGCCGGCCACTTCCTCTGTCGGCAAGGGAATTTTATAGTTTTCACCTTTTAAAGGTGCATTGAAGGGGCGTTCTGATATTGTTGAGGGTGCAACAGCACTTACCTCAGTTTCACTTCCTTGCTTTATTGCCCACTGCTGCAGCTTATCGTTGAGCTCCTCCTTCGTTAGATTCATCCCGCCGCTATATATTTCAATAAACTCTCCTTTCATAGCACTTGCTGCATTTTGAAACAACCGACATATAAATGGGTTTGCGATTCCGGTCGTCCATTCAGTGCCACATAGGCAATTCGCAGTCAATGCAGTTGACAGCAAAAATAGAGCACTGCTGATGTACTTCATGTGAAATTACGGTCCACAAGGTTTTCGACAATACGACTCAGCGTTGGCTGCCCTCTGCGTCGATGTTTAGTGGATAAATCAGAGCAAAATCCTACCACTCGACGTATCTACCTCATCAAGCAGTCGCTGTGGTATTTTTCACTGGCTCGGTATATCCGGTTTTAATGCAGGAAGTGATGTAATGATAGAGCGAATCTGCGATTTAATTTGATCCTGCAGTTTTATTCTTGCATTCACAATCACGCGTTCACCGTTATTGTTTAGGAAAGGGCACTTCGTCCCTGCTCACGCTGAATGATAGTTAGGCAGTTACGACGCGATAACTGAATATAAAGTTAAAATAAATGTTGCAAAAGCCTTCGTTCGCCAAAACTAAGTGAAAGGAAAGCAGACGATCGTTATATTTTAACAGTAACGATTCTACTGTCAAGACAGATAATGATTCCCACGATCCAACAGAGATTCGAATTCATTTTTTATTCTCCAAGTCGATCGGACAAGGAAACCCCATATCTGCGGCTTCTTTCAATGACTACAGGAAGGTGATAAAAATCGAGGGTGCGTCCAAGATAAACCTAAAGACATCTAAAAGAGAAGTCGTAAAGCCATTGAAGAGTCTTGGCTGATAATCTAAAACGCACGATAACTCTTATTGCTCCGTTGTTTGATTTTTGAACTCCAGTGATCAAAGAAGTCGAACATTATAATCCCCAACTATAAAGCAAGGGTTCAGTGCTGTATCTCCTCCCCCCCCCCCCCCCCACTCCACTTCCTCCTCCTTCGTATTCCTCGCTTGGTAGACCTCTGGATTGCTCACACGCGTTCACCTGGTTGGAGGCAATTAAATTGCAGATCACCTAAAAAAGGCCGTCTTTACAGAGAGAGTTTGGATATTTTGAATACGTCGTCTTCAAGTTCAAAAAGTCAACATGCTCGGTCGTCTTGCAACGTTGCTGTTTGAATTCACTCAGAAGCGAATTATCCTTGCGTTGCTTTTCGTCGTAGCCATCATATTCCTAATACGTGCACCAGTTTTGTTTCTCCGTTTTTTTTTTTGAAAACTCCCCAAAATCCAAGGAATTCTAGTCGGGCAGGTTGAGCCGAGAAATGAAAGGTACCCGTACGATTGACACTGAGTCAACAAAATCGAAAACTCTCAACCAATATTCCCCTCCATTGAACGAGCGCATTGTGGAAATGGAACCTAAGAATAACATCGGCCTTCCGTCTCGAAACATAGAAAAGAAAAGACAGTATTCACCATTTGTTGGTGCTGACTCATCATGCAACATTCAGCTTATAAATATCGCCAATAAAAAGATTGGGAAATTTCATCCAAATTTTTATTGCGGCGGAATTATTGTCTTTCGAAGGAAAAACTTCAGCGTTGATGGTGAAGCGTTATTAATTCAAGCGCAAAATATATAATTACAAACTCGCCTACTTCAATAGGCATTCGATTTTGCGTGGGTTTCTTAAATGGCATCTTTTGTAAACTGTCGTCGTGACACATCGATATATTTTCATATAACGCCCCCCTCGAAAGGCTCTTGTTTATATAAGTGAAAGTCAAAACTATTATCGTTAAATGCTCCTTTTTGAGAGGCATCTCATTTCAAATGTTTTGCGCTTATCACGAACGCTTACGTTAGGCCTCATTAATCGTACAATTATTGAGGAAATCTCATCTCTATGGTATGCATCTAGAATGGTATTGTAAGAACAAAATCCGCTCGCTGGCGCAATGCAAACTCAATTCTTAAACGATCGCAGATCTTTAAGACCATCAAACCATAAATCATGAATTCATGAATCGGAAACTAATCCGGAAAAGAAAGAAGATATCTTCAGGAAAGGGTATGAAATGCTTCTGCTACTCCGCTTGCATACTCTTTTTAGGATGGAATAGGAAACAGAATATCTAGTATACATATTGTATTTTGCAATACAGAACTTGCCTTGTTCGATGTCACCTAATCGTTGATTTTGTGTGTTAAATGCTTCAGATATTTTGTCGGGATTCAACAAAAATGAACATAAAAACGATTCTTCTATTCTGCTTCATTGCCATTTCGGTCGCAATAGCCGACGATACCGAAAAAAACACAGAGAATGAAGGTAAGAATCTTTCGGTGAGCTTCATAAATCGTTATTCGTTGCATTACATGATCGCAATATGAAAGTTACCACGAAATGTGTAATGCACTTATCCTACAGCACAATTCTACTGCACTGCCACTTATGACATTGAAAGAGAGCGGAATTGCAGTATTTTGAGCCATATGCATGACGAAACCCAATCAGCGAGGGAAATGGGGACGGCGGGGGGATGGGGAGGGGGAAAGAGAGAACCCTATAAAAAACAACCGATATAACTGTTTCACTATTTCCCTTTCTTAAGAATCCACAGCTTTTTACGCTTAGACTTAGTGCGACGCCATTCAGCAGTATCGTTTTGGACCACCTGTTGTATAAAATCAGTTGGAAGAATTAACCGATGGATTGAAAACATAATGGTCGCATCGGAACAACTCGTTTTGTTGTGCAGAGCACCATGCACCACTAGGTCTAGAGGATGATGCAACTGGTAACTGAGATGAGAATAACACAGAGTTCACCTGAGCCTTTCAATAATATCCTTCCTTTGGCATCCAGAGATCAGGAATAATACATCTATCGCGGGAAATCTAACAACTACTTCTCGCTTCCTTTACGACGCAAAGCAATAAACTGTCGCCGAAAACGCATCTTTGAAGAAAAGCGCCATGCACAGTAGTCATTCGACTGTTTAGTTCCTAAGTTTTCATCGCTCGTGCTTTCGCTCAAAAGTGAATTCGTGTCATATCCACGTTTTCAACCATAAATTTGCCCGACTTTTGTTGAGGCCCTTTAAGCTGCTTTTGCTGGAAGTTTTGGAATGTTTGCATATCGCTGACCAACCCTCAGAGCATAATAGGATAATTTCATGAATTCGCGCGTGATTTTTACCGCAACAAATGGGATGCAAACACAGATATAGTATAAATATAACTATAAACATAAATATAAGTATAAATACAAACACGAATATATATATATATATATATATATATATATATATATATATATATATATATATATATATATATATATATATATATATATATATATATATATATATATATATATATATATATATATATAAAGGGTTGCCACTTAAATGAAAAATGATTGTTTGTTCAAACGGCCCTTACTCGTCCCAAAATATTTTTACTAGGTCAGTGTTAGCTTGCAAGCGCGGTCATTTTCCACGCTTCTTGCAGAAGCATTTTTTAACTGTAAAATTTGGAGCACATGTTGTCTTCGATAATTTTATCTCTTTACATTCGCCAAGAAAAATGTGCGGATTTCATCTGCTTGCCTTTCAAAAAACTGCACCGCTATTGGAATAACTTCTTTGACACCAACTTCCGCTCATTTCAATGATAACTCCTGTTGCGTTAAGACGAACAATTTCAACAGCCACCTCCGCCGTCATTCGCGAAAGGTGCAAGCGCTGATGCAATAAAACAGCTGCAAGAAATATACGCAGATCCATCCCAAACGAAACAGGAACTCTTTGATCGAGTCGAAGCATGGGCAAATGAACAAGGCAGTGAAATCGCTGTAAGTTGATGTATCTTTAGTCGACTAAAACTTGCCGCTTATCACATTCGCGAAAAGTGATAACAAAAATCGATAGTGTTTTGAAATTTTTATGCAGTATTTGTTGCAAACTAATGATGACGAATAAGATCATGAATTTTCTTTTTGTGTAATATGCTGTATATAATGCAAATTGCACTGGAAGATTACAACTTCTGTAAATAATATGCAACGATTCAACCAGAAAATGAATGTGATTAGTCCTTGCAAGTGTCGCGCTCTCACTGAGTTCACTACGCTCGTTTTGATAATTTCAGATACTTTCTGAGCCGGAAATCAGCGCATCAAATAATCTATTAAAATGTACGAACCAACAAATACTGAAAAGCGGCGTTAATATTCGTATCCTTCTAACAAAATTAGCCCACAGCAAGAGCAGCACAGCACGCACCATTGTATGATGTATTCAAATACGCCCCACTTCCAGCAAGTCAGCTCTATGTTGTAATGTTGTATAGATATCGCTTCCAAGTGTTTAGATATTTACTCAATCAGTGTTTTAGGTATTTTGCTTCATTTCATATCATTACGGCATGACAACTTTACTGACAGGGTAAGAATATTTGCAGGCGAAGTATTACCAGTACATTGAAGAAGCGGAAAACTATCACAAAAAACTGGTGGCGAAGTTATCCGATGCAAAAATTGACGCGAAGCTGAAGGGAGTAATAGAGCGAATATTGGATATGGGTGAAGATAAGTCAAAAACAATTCAAGACGAATTAGCAGCGGTAAAGCGCATTCAGGATAGTCTCTCTCCGGAACAACTTGCAGAAGTCAGCAAATTCCTCTTCAGTGCAGATGAGTAACTGCGCTCTTCTTCGCACATAAAATTTTGCATCATTCACGAGCCTCACTGTTGCATAAATAGTTTCAGTTGTGTGGGACATGTACTAACAGCACGGCAGTCGTTTCTCCTTAACTAATCGGCTGGACTCTCTAAAGAATGACCTGAGACAAATGCGATGACTTCTTACGAATACAATTTCAGTAAGACAAATGTGAAGGGTAAGTCAAAATGATTTATGGATTTAAACATGAAGAATACGCTGCCTGCAAATCGCATCTGAAATGATAACATTTGACAACCATACATGGGATACGTTCTAATTGAAAGTTCGCCTCTCTTCTTAAAGTGGAGCAGGAAATTCAGCTGTTGCATGCACATGCAGAGATGCCGTATATGTAACGCATGCTTGGCTATCCCTTCTATCTATCAAATATTTCTCTGTCCTTTTCTTTATGCGTTACAGCGAAAATATCCATTTCATATCTTGAGTTTCATACAGCTCAACTGAGAAGGGTTGTGTTCTCTACTGTTACCAGAAGAAATTCGACAGACCTGTTACATGTTACCTTAAAGTCAGTGAGCTCATCTGGAACGTGGCTAAGCACGCGTCGGTCACTTGCTTCTTTCATTACTCGCCGACTTGTGCTGATTTCAACATCTTAATTCCGTTTTGCTAGCTACAGAGTCGGCGGTGCTACGAGACACTCTGTTGCTCTGAACGACTTTCTGAATGAGCAAGCCGGATGCCTACAAACCTTCCTTGTTAATTGGAGCCTTCGAGTTTGCTTGCTGATATTCTTTGTTGCTTGCTTATTTGAGCTTATCTGCTCCTCTCGAGTTTCCTTTATCCTTCAGTTCGTCTCGCATATTTCTAGTTGCAGCTTCATATCAAAAGGAGGAGAAAATAAAGGGAAAAACTAATTCAAAGAAATGTTTCAAAAAGCTGCAAGATTTAAAAATACCGGTTTTCTCTCGGTCCCTCATACAAACCTCGGACTGTAGAGGTTTCGTGTCAATTTGCTTCCCGATAAAGCCTTTTGATAGATGAAGCGCAGCTAATTTTTCCAGTGCACAAGTAATGCCCCAGCGGTGAGTGAGGGCGGTATGCCAGTTTCTTTCAAGCCCGTAACAACCTTTCTTTCACAGCAACAAACGACTACGACTGCCAGCAAGCAGAGTTTCTTTGACTGTGATTGTTGCAGGATGTCTTAATCGCGGCTTCTGCAAGGTGCTTTTATTGAATCGTCCTATATTTCAGCTTTGCTGAACTTCTCACCGAGTGAAAAAAAAAAGCCTGAAGAAGGGAGACGCAACCACAAAAGGACCTCGTGATGAAGCCAGTTCCTTCACTCCTCGCTCTCCGTCCCCTCCCGGCTTTCTTCTGCGTTCAAGGCGTCAATGGCATCACTAAAAGCACTTTTTCTCTCTCCTGTTTTCATCTATCAGACCATCTTCCACGTAGTTGTTCATTTTCGTACGAATCTTTATCAACTATTTCGGTAGATTCACAGCACTATTTCTTAAATGGCGAACTACTTCCACCACTCTCTTCCCCCCTCCACCTCCCTCGCACCTCCTCACTTACGCCATGAATCGCAATCTGCATAGCGCGTGTTCAATTCCCAAAACTTTGCGGCAGAATTCTCCAAACGACGATTCTGACTTCTACGATGCACGACAAGCTCATCCACATGCGCGCAAAGAATTATTCAAATGGGAAAACCCGTAAGTCAGTTTCAGTGCATTACGCCGGCCAAATTTTCTGGTGAGGCCAGGCGAACCTGTAGCTGAAAGTGGGCGACTCGCAGGTTTTGCACGAATTGGTGGATGGAATTTCGGGAGTTAAGCAGGCCAAACTAACAGGACAAGTTTAAGACAACATAGTGCCACATGACTGCTTGTTAGGCAGCAAGGGGTCAACCGTATGCATCTTTTCCGCTCGGGACCTTTTTGACTTGATGATCTGACAACAAAATTATATTTGATTAGCGTTATAACTCGCTAAGGTTGCTAATTTATTCATCAATGCAAAAAACGCGTCGCAATAGTCTTTCTGTGCACGTCTTGACAATTATGCGGAAATGCTGCCTGCAGATATTGCAAGAAGTAAGGTAGAAATGTTCGAGGTTGGAAGATATTTCAAGTCATTGTTGATATAAAGTGAAAAGAATCCGCCGCGTGATCAAACACACATCAAAAGGCAGCAACAACACAACCTCGGCGTATGCTTTCACTCTCAGTGAACTCACTCACTCATCTTATATCGAAGCAGAGAATTATGAAAGTGTAGTAGGTGCAAGTGACACGCATTATGCCTTTGAAAAAACGAAGTGATGAGCTGCAAGAAGAAATACAATCGAACTTATAAATGCAAATGTGATTCGAGTAAGACTTCACAAATGCTAGAAGGCGATTCCTCGAATGGAACGACTCACTTCGACCTCACTACGATCTTGATTTATTCGCGTTCCTCTACTGCCGTAAGTTTCGACGATAAAAAACTTTTCACCTCCACTCTAATTATGCAATATTTATTCCCACTAAAGTAAACAAATCTTCAGCGGATAAAATCACGCTTATATATATGGCGTTTACGATTCATATTGGATAAGAATAAAACATTGTAAGGGTGATCAGTAAACTTTCGTACAGAGCAGAGAAGTAGTGACTGTAAGACAGTGCAAACTCTCTGCAAACGCCTTAAGGCAAGGGTCGATGCGTATAAAGGAGAGCGTGTTTGCATACATGCAATCAGTGTGCTGTTGGCTGTCTACGTGAGTTGTGACTTTAGCGACGGTCGGTTCTGACCTTAGCGGTTTGCGATCGAAGCGCAAAGTGGGTGAACCGTGAGAAGTACCCGCTGCTGGTTGATGGGGGAGACGGCACACTATTCGCACCAAGGCTCTGTCATAGCGACGATGTTATCCCCTCCGTCTTACTGTTATTGACTTTTTAAGGCTTAATAAAAACAACAACCTCTTTCTTGTTGCCAGATTACACAGCATGTGGTCGAGCCTCGAAAGAGAAGGAACTTGCGAATCCTTCAGGGAGAAGTTAAGGATAGAGGACCAAAACATGGACCCTGCATCATTGAGCGTAGGATAACTGATTGGAGGCACATATTATTTCAGAGAAAACAGGGCTTTTTCTATGGCAAAGCGAAAGCACTCGAGAACCTTTTAGCATCTCTAAAACAACTGCACATCCGTGTTTCATATTATGCAACAACAGAGAACCGTTTGCGACTTTCTTTTCCAAACGAAACAAACAACAGTGATATTAGACGTCCTAGAATTTTTGAGCTAAAATGTACGTTTCTATTTCCAATCAAGGGAATACCGATGGAAGCCAATAAGCTAAGCAGTTCATCGGCTTCGATCTTAACGAAGCTTAAATCATTCTTCCAACCAGATCCTTACGTACGTCACTGAAATCAAATTTTTCTCGCTTTCACTGAAGATAGACTAAAAAGCAGATCTTTCGCTTCGGATATGAAACCTGTTTGCAATATTGCTGAGTGAATTACAAAACGAAAAAAAAAGAGCTTTACGCAATAATTTCGGCTTATTTAATTAACTGCTGTTTCTAATTCAAAGGGTATCTGCGCTTTATTTCTCTTTACGTTCACATTTCTGCTTTCATATAATCACCTCAATTCATCGAAAAACTGGGTTCTGCTAGTCGACTGAAACGGTAAATTGTTCTAAGCGTGGAAAATCATATCAGTTTTCACTTGATATTTAATAAATTATTATCAGATCAGGGGAATATAACGCAGTAATAAATTTGACGAAACCCTGTTGAAAGATATGGATAGAATGGCCACATTTTATTTGTCGAAAGACGTCGCAAACCATACAAACCATACAGGTAATTTTCAAGAAACTTGATACCGTCCGGAAGACCAGTTAGGTGGTTCATAAAGACTACTCATAGGCAGCTGGTCAACAGCTTTTTCTGCTGGTATATGAGGAAATATCACAATGTATTATGCAGCATGGAAACCTCGTAACTGTTCCTCACCGAACGTGAACAGAAAAATCACAGCTTTTATGGATATGTCATTTTGCCTTAGCATCAATCAACGTAACGCTTTAGGACTCGATGTCGCAAGGAAAGGTAAGAATCGAAGCAATGAATTACAAAAAGTAGCACACATGAATATGACCTAATGATGCAAAGAATACAGTTACGACTTTAGTAGACGCCTTAAAGTGGGCGGTAACTCGTAATCTCATGCCTCTTAGCAGGTATTAAATATTGGTCATAAAGAAATATTTTTTATAGGACCTTTGTTCATCGCAGCGTTCTCACTTAAAAAGCTGATTTCGTGCAAGCAGCAGCACGAACTTTGCTGTACAACTATTGAAAGCACTTTTTCAACAAGTTGTGTTGTTCGTCGCTTGTCCGATCGTGAAATAATCTCAAAAAACAACCGATTACCTTCCGCATAAAAGCGTCCATTGTTCAGTAAGGAAATCTATCAAGTAAACTCTTCGACTTCATTTAACATCAAGAGATTCCAGCAAAAATCCCATCAGTATTACGCATCATAATTTGACGTTTTCGAGAAGAAAACATAGGTAATCTTCAATTCCTATAGTCAGTTATATGGCCATCGGCAAATCTTCTATTCTCAACGACATGCATTTTTAGCTATTATTTCTTTGCCTCGATCTGTTATGTAAAACCCGGATAGCTTGATTTTTTCGCCTCCACTACATAATTGCAAAATACTTCGACAGCCAAAGAAAACGATAGTCTTTATGGCGCTGTCCCACTAATCAACATACCTCGGGATGCACTCATTCTTAATTTGCATGCTTTGGATCCGCGCATCAGTGGGCACGAAATTACTGTCAACAACGTGCTGATGAAACAACTGTTCCGAATCTTTGAAATCATCATACTGATTCACAAACATAACTGCATCAAGCTAAAATCAGTCCAAAACGCACAGTTAGCTGAGATCTCGAGCAAGTCGCTCCCTGCACCCTCAGGTCAGTCATACACTAGAATCACAGGCAGCTAGTAAGGAACCTAGTAGGTACGTCGACAATTACACGCGCAGTCCCCTCTTATAACTCATAACGGTGTGAAGCGTAAACAAACGGCTTTAAACAAACCCAGGAGTCTTCTGACTGCGAAAGAGCAAATGAAAGAAGAAATCCTGCTTCGATAAATATGAAAAACAAAGACGCGAAATGTGCTCAATTTTTCAACCCCTCTGCTGCCTTTTCCAGATTCTTAAAGCTTTCTCGCCGAACCACTTTAAACTTTCTGTTGTCCCATCGCATATATAAGGGTCGCTAAAAGTAAACTAACAGTTATGTGTGGTTTTTACTTTTGTCGTTAAATGATTCTGTAGAACATACCTCTCATTTGCATTTTCTCCACATCTAGCGACGAATTCGCCACCGTTCGCTGCCTTCCTCCCCCTCCTCCTCCCTCGCCAAAAGGACTTTTAATTCTCCCAAAAACACTTTTTACAAGTGGAAGGCTGTCATATGGCGAAGAAATTATTAGCTTACCATTCAGCAATGCTCATACTTTAGATTGCCTCAGACATCAATCTTTGACTCACCAAAACTGGACATTTCATCAAATCCATGAATATTTTGAGGCAAGATGCGGAGGATGCGAAATGTAATCAAAAACATCAGTGCATGTGATTTTCGGTTACTGGAATCATAAGGAAGTTATAAATTTAGGTTATTAGGAAATCATATCAACGTTAACGCTTCGCAGACAAAGAAATAAGTCTTCAGCACAGTCAACCAACCAAAAAGTATAAAAATGAAAAACGGTCCATGGCCCACTAGCAAGAGAGTGAACCTGCCTCCTCTCGCGACCATTCGCCTAGACGGCCTCTCTAAGATTAGGAAATCCAAAACCCCGAAATTACTGAGATTGTTTAAGCATCATATAAAAGTACTGATATGCCGAGTTCTACAGCGAAATACAACTGTGTGCTGGTCCACACGCTCCATACCGAAAATTTCCCATCCTCTGCTTTCCCTCTCAAAGAAAAATAAAGGTTCTTTGAGAGGGACGGGAGGTGGAACGGGATAAAGAAGAAGGGAGATGGAGTAAGACAGATTTATCGTCAGCGAGATGTTTTTGGCTGAAGGAAGTTCTCGGGAGCGTGGAAAAAAAATCCCATAATGAATTAGATAAAACCCGTCAAAAAGCCGTTAAAAGCGATTCCCTCAGCTATATCGTCTTCCTCGAAACCAAATCAGAACTGTTAACGTGTGCAGTTCACTTGGACGCTGTTGTATTTCTTCTTAGTCTTAGGGACTTTTGTTTCTTGAGGACACAATTCTTAAATGCCACTATTAATTTGGAATTAGATGTACTGGCAAAAAAGTCACCTGTGATGAGCAGGTTTCCACCTAAAGAGCGCGCAGGATTTGGAATTCGATCATTCTTCTTATAGCTAGCGTACCCCATTGAAAGCACTTTCCTTCCTTGAAACTGACCCCTAAATCAACTTTCAACCTGACCAGTTCACTACTATGCGAAATAACAGACATTCAATATTCTTTATCTACGCAAAAAACGCTCATCTTCAACGCTTGACTTATTCTAACAAAATTCCTACGATGCCGTTTTGACTCATTTTCTGAGATACTATGTTGCGATAATAAAGTCGATAAATTTGTTTGCCTTTCAGCAATTCAGTGAGTTTGCGTTTCAATGTTGTTGCAACTAGTCTTTATGCCAAAAAATATTATGGAATTTCGATCCGTTCTTTCTGAGCCCATGGTTCACCCCGTTTTCCCTGGTGTATTTTCTTTCTCGCTTATTACCCTTGCAATGGTTTTTTGCCTTACTTATATATGTGCTCTCCCTCCATGGGATGATGTGTGACTTTTGAACAAACTAAATAAACAACAGAAATGTGTGCAAGCGGTTTTAATTAACCGGATCGAAAAGCTATGAGACAAATTATCATTACCACCCTTTTCGAAAAAGGCTCCGCAGGGATAGCTAACTGTTTCATTAGGCGGACCACCACTCACTACTACCAGCTTGCTGCTTGCTGGCTGGAATTAGTGCACGTCTTCATCCGTCCGTAAAATTAATTACCTCCAACTCTCTACTCGCTATTAGCATCAGTGGTCGGGTGGGCGTCTTGCTACACCGCTCTCGTCAATAAGAACGGTCTTATGAAAAGACATCAGCAAAATTTAATAAAGTCATAAAGTCATTAACAGAGTAGTTGAAGTGAGTAGCTGATTCTTATATTAGCAAGCGCCCACTCTTTCCTACAGTATAGAAAAACTATATGGCACAATTAGGTGAGTAAGAAGCAAAAAAGCCGTCATTAGTCTGGTGTCTAATTTGCTGGTGGATTACTGACCACAGATCGCTGGTTTCCCCCAAAAGCATATCCATATAAATCCCCAAAAGCATATTGCTGGTGATCCCCAAAAGCATACCCAAAAGCATATAAAAGCATATCATCGCCTACTTATGTTACGTTAATTACAGCTACTTTCAGTTGTTATGTTATTGCAAATCGTAATAATATTCATTGGCGGTGGATTAAACAGTTTGCCAGTAAACGCGAGTGCTGTTTCTACCCTGACCGCTACCGCTACTTCCTATGAGGTTTGGAATGTTATTACCCCAACTTTGCTCGATAAAGCTAATGCTGCAGCTCGTAAGCAATTGCAAAAAATAATTTAAAACGAATCGCTACGTGTCGCAGATGTAGACAACAGTCGCGAAGTGGGCCTCGCGGCGGGAACCCGAAGTTCAGCTGCTTCCATGTTACGTGTCATTCTAACTTCAACGTATTTTGATAACATTATTGCATAGAAATGAATGAAACAGCAGTACGGGTACTATGGACGCAACAAACATCGCTACCGACATCTATTGGAAAAAAATTCAAGCGAGTTGCTAGTGTTTTCCGATTGGTGATCGAACAACAACGACGCATACACATCGCTTCCTATATCACAATAACTTTAGATAGCAACATAAACATCGCCGAATAAACAATTTATTGAGTGTAAAGTAGCTCTATTACTCAGCATTGGTTCTTCTAGAACGCGTTCACAACATTTCTATGGGCTACTATTAGATCTTTTGCAGGCGTTGTACCATCAAGCAATAACGCAGTTTGACCGTAATAACCGATCAGAAATGTTGCTTTCAACATTTCTGATCGGTTATTACGGTCAAACTGCGTTATTGCTTGATGGTACAGCCTGCAAAAGATCTAATAGCCCATAGAAATGTTAGATTGTGATTAATGATTAATTGTGATTAATGACCAACGAGTCGATACTAAGCGATGCGATTCAGCTCAGACAACATATTAGATTTTGGTTGTGATTAATGATAAATGAGAAACGATGAAAGAACAAAAGTTGACAATTACGACAATTAGAGGAAATGCACCGAAAAATGTAAGCGATGAAATTGGCAATTATCTTATGAAACATCTCTTTCGTAATTTGTCGACGTTCGAGGACAGCTCATTGAATTAGCGGCTTTCTTTGTAAGACTCCATTGGCCGTCCTGCTCCATATAACATATATTTTGTAGTGACGAGTGAGTTGCACTTTTTACCGATGAGCATATAACTTTGATTTTTCATTCAATCTTACCATTATGGCTCATTTGCCCTTTAATTTCTTCTTTTTCTTTCTTAATTGACCTAAAATGTTTCACAGTGAATTCTGACAGTCTATTTTAATGCACATAAACCTCCTTTTTGTTAATCTCGGATGGATTTTGTGCATCTCCAAGTTCAGTCTGTTGACGTGAATATTTCACTTCACTGAATTCTGCTAATATCACTTCCTAGTTTCACATATTGTTGATAACCGTGCCCAGTAAACTATAGAAACTCATTCAGTATTCTTTGATAATTTTTTCCAGTGAGCCAATGCAATGCTATGAAAGCATTCACTTTCTGCTTCAAAGCCCTATTCCTTGTTGACAGTGACATAAAGCAGCATGTGAAAATGCGCAACGACAATTACTCGGAAGTGAAACAAAATCCAAACATTGGTTACTCGAAAATAAAATCACATCAACGATAAGCAATATGAAAGCAATCCACAAGGCGATTGCTCTGATGCTATTATGACATTTAATCAACGACACGACCACGTAATGACAAGTTTGAACAATTTCCAAAATTTAATAATAAGTGAGGTGTAAAGGATTTTAATGAAATTGCTTAGCTTTCGGAAAAGGAAGAGAAGAGGCGAAGCATATTTTAAGTAACGTTGAATCTAGATGTTTAGGAGTTGATGATTTTCATAGCGAATTGTTAGAAATGACGTGCCGATGGGTTTATTAGTTAAAGGAAGCAGCCAGCACTAACCTGTCACAACGAGCACCTGGGCGATCCGCAATGCGGGATCGGAAGTGGTGAAAGAAGCAATCTTCTTTGCTTCTTCGAATGCCTCTTTCCCATGCAAAACGACGAGCAATTTCTTCATGCGATCGCCAGAAGTGCTCTTGTCAAGAATACTTAGTGCAAATTGAACAGCCTATAACTATTAAACAATGAAAATCAAATAAGTAAGGGAGATGGCCAAATGAGCCAGTATGATATACGCTTTTATCCTTTCTCCGCTTATCCAATCAACTTTTTAAGCTGCTAGAAAACCACAAAGTATGAGGAGTTAAGTGATCACACATTGATTAATCTGCAAGTTTGTACTAGTCTTACGCTAGAGAATTGTTTTCTTATAAGCCGGTCGACGTAAAATGAGGTGGTTGCTCGGAAGTGCTATCAATTTTTTCTACACTTAAATATCGATGACTTGTTTCGAAGTCGATGGATTAATGCGATTTATGATGTACGAAACGCTCTATAACATACGTTATATCCGCCAAATTTCGTAAATTTAGGCAATTTATGCGCTAACATGCACAGAGAGATGCAAATATACCTCATAGAGACTGCGTTCTTGTGATAAGAGCTTACTTAAACTGCACAAAATTTCACTTGTAATTATTAAGACCACAATTATAAAATGCGCATCTGCTTCGAAGACATTCTGCCAACGAGATCGGAAAAGTTCTAAGCCCTAAAGTCATAGATCCTTCTTCCGACTGCAAGTTCCTCTCGAAGTGCTAACCATTCAATGTTGCTCATCACGTCGAATCACCTTCGCAGGAATAAGAATGAATAATTGAAACGTTTCAGACGCTTCAATGACTGTACAACTTTTACTGATAAAATAGCAGGAAAGGTAGGATGAAAACTTTTGCACTTCGATTATAAGTGCTCTCTGAAATTTTTGGGAACTTACAAGTCTTAGATTGAAAACGAGCCCACCTTCCTATCGTTCCATCACTCAAAGCCACAAAAATTGGTAAATCTATGAATCCCAAGTCTTAAAACAGATATTTTCAAAAACGTTGTTTTTATACTGCAGTTATAGTGCTGCGAGTCGAACAACGCTCCGTTCACTTTTCAGAAATATTCCGCATATGATTCCTTATTAGTCTAACGGTCATGAATGCAATCAGTGTTATAATCATCACTCGATTTTCTAAGTCCTCCTCTGACTAATTATCCATAAAAGCTTTCTGAACTCTATCGAGGCTCTGAAATCTGCGAACACTCATTGAATTTTAGGCGACAACTTCAATACGCTAAATTGATATTTCGAGAGCTATTCTAGCATATATAAACTTGGAGTCTACCTTGTGTGCAGTGAATATAGGATTGGTTCTGCACCACCAGTAACCACATGGAAGCCTATGTAGACTGAGGATCGCTTTCTGTAGACGCGCAACTTTTTCGATTTGATCGAATTTGATGCGGTATTGTGCCTCGTGGACTCGATCGAAGACAACAACACCAACACGCGTCTGCTGTAAATTATTACCACAATGTTAAACTTCAAATAAAACGTTCTCTTAGTTAAAACGCATACGAAATTCAGTCGACTGTTGTTCAAAAATTTCGTCTGAAGCGGTAATCTCAAAGTAGGCACCCTCCGGTCCTAGGCGAACGGACGAGGTATAATATGCGTAGATCCGTAAATCAGCAAAATTTAGCGAATGCTCACTTTCCTGCCATTTCTTAGGTATATCGCATCACGCTCCAACGCCTACAATTACATCCTAATGGGGATTGCACAAACAACTCACCGTCATTAGTTTTATCATATTGTGGCTGCAGGCCAAAGAGCACACAAAATGCAATATCCTTATGATAATCAAAAACGACAATTTTGTAAAACTTATAATCGCTAAGTGTTTCTTTGAGGTCTGCACTTATGAGGTCTGTATTATAGTATAGAAATTCACCATATTCGTTATCTATTGCCTATTTCCCGATACTCGAAAAGTACAAAGTTTATAAACTGGATGGGATAGCGGCAAATACGGACTTTCTTAGACGAGCGATGAAGTCATTGTAGTACTTATGCGAGCTATAATAATAAAAACGCTGCACATAGTGAACTATATTTACCTCGAGAGGCTTACAACCCAACTATAATAATTGTTCAGCTTTCACTGATCGATACCTTTTCATGGAATCCAATATCCAAATCATCAACATATTGCTTTAGGAAGTTTTTGACATCCTCAAAATCATCGTTGCTGATGTCGTAACTAGACTGAACAACAAACATCACATCAGCTGCACCCAAATCGCACTTTGATGCGATAACTGTCGGCGCGGTTCCGTATATCAATTGACTTAGCAAGTAGAGTATCATCGATGCAATATCTGAAATTTAATAACCTGCAAAGAGAAGTGTTCAAAAGAGACCAAATATATGACGTCGACAGTTTTTCATATTTTATTAGCAAATAAAATTCCCTTCTTCATCGCAACTGGATGATTATGTACCTCAGTATTAATTTGACCATTCACACCTATAAATGCATCCATTACAATCAGCATATTGTTATAAGTGAATATGGAAAAGGTGTCAATCATTTCCTATTGACAGCATATCAGTGACAAAGATAACGCAATTAGTTTCCCACTCATTCAAAAGCAAAACCTACCTCACGGCACTATGGTTTCCTGTCGATGAAATAATCCACTTTCCGGCCATCTATTTATTCAGGAAAGCAATCGGCAAGAGCCATTAGACTCAACATTTTTCGCTGGTCAACACTTTTGCTAATTTCATGATAAACAGATATCGCAGTTTCAGGCTTATTAGTTACGGATTTATTTTATTAGGATTTTTAATGCAAAGTATTGAAGGAAGAGGACAGGGTCATGGACGCACTTCGGTCTTTTACAGGTTTTGGAGCGAATATATTTGCATGAAAAGGGGGAAGTGGTTCTGTTAAATTCAGCGTGAAGAGATTTATATTCCAGGTGAGGAACTAAATCATTAGAGCGGAATTCAAGCGCTAGACGGACCCGTGCCATTCGTAATTCTCCAAGCGAACGGGAATTCTGAGTGAAGCATATACATGAAGGAAGTTTACAAAGAAGAAACTGAGCACTTCTGCACAAAACAAACCAAATCAATTGCAAAAATGCCCATGAATTCATATAAAGAGAAAAACTAGAGCGAACGAACTGAAGTGATGAGTGATGAATGAATTGTTGTTTGCGGTCGCCGTTCCATATTTCATAATAGCCTCTGAATAGACGGCGTTAGACGACCTCACGTCGATCATTTGTTGAAGTGAACAAAGTCGTTGTGTTCGCATATTTCAACTGACAAATGGAATCAGGAATATCGAGAATAACTGCAAATCTGATTATTGATGGACGTCTGCTTCACATTCAACCCCATATGCTAGCTCACATTCAACTGAGCTAGGCAATTCAACTAATCGAGAGATTTTTGCAGTTAGAATTGTTGCTGATCCACACAGAAGGCCTAAGACATCTAGAGAGCTTGCTGCTCGGGCAGTTCTCATGAAACAGCGGCAGGGATGCGCCGAACGTTTGGTGCAAGGAGGCAGTCAGGTGAAAGCAGTTTCGCACCGACCAAGCGCACATTTCCTTTGCTCTCGACTATCACTTCGATGTTCCCTATTCCCAAAATTAGGAGCAACTGTGTGAACTCTCCACTACAAAGGAATCTCGCCTTCAATTATGGGCTGATGTGGAGACAGCACCAGTGACAAGAAAGTTAGAAGGGAGTAGTTGCGCGTGATCGAATTGCACGCATATTCCTCCCACTTCTCCCTCATAGCGCTACCGAGGACATGGCTAGTCTCTCCTCTCTTCGCCGGGACATGGCTAGTCTCTCCTATGAAGACCATATGCGAAATTTCAGTTTCGAACATTTGTGGTACTGCAAGAAGCAGCCCATGAAAATCCTTCTAAACAGTGCAATGACATCCATTCCACACATTGTGACAGCAACAAGATATTGTTTCATTTCTAAAACTCGGGAACTGTGTGGCAAAATGCTTTGTTTCGATTGCGAATTCTGCTGTAATAAATTGCAGATTCATGACCTGCATGCTCGTTTTCTTGCATCAGCTGGCCTTTCGCAATATGGAAGTGAAAGAAATTTCTGGTGCCGGTGACTGTGGTTCGGTTAGGAATTTAAATCTCACCTTTAAAGAGTCACATCTTGACTATCAAGCACCAACGACACAATAACTCTCTCACATTTTGAATACTTACCAAGTGATGCCAAAAAGAGGACTCCAACATCCACACATAAATCCCGCCGTAGAAAACAATGATGATTGAAAGTACGGTTCTGCGTTCTGCATTCACTGATGCTTGCCAACTATAAACCTTTTTCACAGCAGGTATTGAGGACGCTCCGCTCCAGGTGCTTGAGAGAATGGAAGTAAAAGGATACGCTTCGCAATGCATTCGCCTTTATCTTCCTTGAGGGAGTCCGTTTCGCATCTCAAATGCCACCTATGCATGAAGCATATAACAATTCAGACGACATTCGTTATGAAAAATAGGAATCACATCTACTACAAAGATGCATTACGTCCTATATGAATTCGACTGCACAAAGCAAATGTTTTATCGCATTGATATCATTTCGGCCTTCCGTCGAGAGAACAATATGCAAAACAGAACACATCGAAAAAGCGCACATTCCTATAGTATTTTGATTTCAGTTATGTCACACAGTGTGGAGAGAGCAGAATTTTAGTGAGGTAGCACGTGCCGAAATGTGTGATATTTCTTGAACCAATAGTGGCTACAAGACTGTGACTAGATCTAAAGTTCGCCGGAGACCGTTTATTCGCCGACACCATTTACCTCTATCAAAGTAGGTCAGCAGTTTTCTTGTGTAACTGTGCCATATTTAATGGAATGTTTTGAAGGAAAACGGACCAGGAAACCTTTGAAGGAAAATCCTTTGAAACGCAAAAATTCCCCTTGTTTGGTTGCCTTATGCGATTAGTTTCCGAAATTAATCTCTTCTTAAAAATTTTCGGCTTATTCGATGTCTTCAAGATTGAATTTTGGTAGCCACGAATTATGTCTTTTGATGGCTACAAGCTCCGCTTTTCTCTTCCCCAGTAAAATGCAACCTCTGTCATCTTCTAGCTTTAATAGCAGATGCCTTCTGGCTTTCCAACTTCTAGTGGTCCCGAAGGTTATTATTTCTCATAATCATGAAATATTAGCCACAAAAAAATCTGGATTTTGTAAAGAACACTTTAAATAATAGGGTATTTCCTTTACATTTCGCTACAAAAAGATATATTCCACCAATAAAAAAAATCTATTCTTCCAGCATAAAAAAGACGAACTCTCACAACCTTCTAGCAGTGCTTAACCTCTTTTACGCAATAACTTGGAAAATATCTATTCTTACGCATTATAAATTAAGCGATAATTGATAGACTAATGTGAATTGAGAAATATAAAATCGCATCGAAGCAGTTCTGAAGTGCTTTCTATACTCGAAAAGCAGCTTTTTTGAATCAAGATTTGAAAGTACATGAGAAACTACAAGCGCATACATAGAAATGAGCGTGCTCAAGAGCATTCAAAACCGACCCGATGTGTGTCCTCAGGTATTTAGAAGTATTTCTCATAATTCGAGAATCGCCCTGGTCTAACATTCTAGTCTGGATATTTGAATGTGAATACTCGTGACAATGCAGTATTTGTTTCACAAGTGGTGTCAACGGCGCGTATATGCTGAAGCGCAGTACGCTTTCGTAAGCGTTGTCATTCGCAACAAGTGCTGTCCGGAGAACTCGCTTCATATCTTTGCTCGAAGGGTGAGGAGAGCGGTAAACCATAGCGAAATATGAGAATGTTGAAATTCCTAGCAATCCTTTGCGATGCATATAAAAGTACTGAAAATTTCACTGTTTTCTTCGTGTTAGCACTTACTCTCGTATTCTGTGAAGACAAATGTTTGGGCTAGTGGGAAAGAAAGCGGTGAGCGGAATGGACTAGGGGAGGTGGATTGAAGGAGGAGGGGAGCTAGGAGGAACGAAAAAAACTTCGGAACTTTAAGATGCAGAAATGACAAAAACTCTTTACTACTACATAACGCTAATTTAGTAAAATTTTTGGCGGCGTTTATTTAATCATCCCATCCACGGGTCCAGTGCTCCCACACCGACGCTGTCTCTCATATATCAACTGTGGCACCTGCAAAGGACTGAAGAGACGAGGCTTTTGGCCTGTTCTATTCGCTGGTAGAAGCGTGTGTGCAGTAAACAGATTTAATCATAAGAAATTTATGCGCTTACAAAATTCACATTCTCTTATATATGGGAAACATAAACTCATATAAAGATGCAGAGTCAAACAACTCGCCTGAAAGAAATGAGCATACAATCTTGAAATAGTGAGAAAAAAGTTGGAGAAATTTAGGTGGACGACCTGGAGCAAATGGTCGGGAGAAACAAGTACGCGCATTTGGGTGGCATAAATGGGTCTCTTCCCTTTGCAACAGATTTTGAAGCATTCCTCTCGAGGATAGATGAATTTTTTGGATTGCTATTAAATTACGCCGATGTACGAACTTGCGGTAATTTGTGAGATGTGAAGGTGGCAAACATTTGTCCCCGAATTTTGAAATTTGCGCGGTGCAACAAATTTTATCAGAACATTTAAAACAGCACTCTTACAGTCATAGTTTGCGAAAACAGTTGCTTGAAACTGTCAACATCGAGCTGAATTGAACAGCAACTTAACGAAGATGGGACCATTTGATGATGCTGGACGCGTTGTATACTTCAAGTGCTCTTGGTCGGTATATTCATTTTCACAGTTATTCAAACGTCTGGTTTTTAAAATAAAAGACCGAAGGAGTTTCAACTGGAAGAAATCTTCGAAAACAAATTGGCATCTTCTTTCCTCCTCACTTCTTTTGATTCCTGCTAACATCGCGTAAATATTTCACGATAAACGCATCATAAATCAATGTAGCGTGTTACACACTGGCGAATAACGGATTGCGCATCAGTACAGCTTAATGGATCATTACAACAAAATCATTGCGCGATTCTACGGAAAAACAACGATACAAAATGGCAGCAATTAAAATTTCCACATTTTAGGCTTTTCGAGTCCTGCAATGGGCAGTTATTTCGTGCTTGAAATACCACAGCAACCAAAAGATCCAAAAATTCGGTGCTTTCATAAATTACGCGAAAAAACTTGCGATACTGCTAAACTATCTCAAATTTCACATACGTAAATCTTCGTTGATTAACATTGCCAAAATTGAATCCCTCACGAAAACCTACAGTATAAATGACCCAACGCGGATTCATTCCTTCTCACGCTTCCCCGTCCTTTCTCCGCAGTTCCATCTATTCCAACGTGCTTGGAATACCATGGCATCACCAGCACTTATTTATTGATGGTCGTTGTGGGCTTTCATTATTTATTAATAGGCAACTCAATGGTATGAAAAGAGCAAATGTTGTTAATTTTTGCATAAAACAATGATAGAAAGCACCAAAAAAGCTATATGCAACAAATAAAAGGAATCAATTAATGAGAGTGACATGCCTTTCCTCTTGAAAGTTTTTTCCCTTCCAACGAGTCGAAGGGCGCGATTCGTCCAGAAAACGGCTTCCTCAAGACTATTCATAGGTCTATCGAGAAAAATGTCATGTATGCGAGATACTGAATCCATATAACGGTTGTTGCTGAGCATCTCACGGGCAACCAGAAGGAGCTTCCCACTACTCAAGGTCAGCTTATTCAGAGATCGAGTGAAACCTGTAAAATTTTGTGATTCAACTGGTGCTGCAATCGTAAATATGTCGGAGTGCGCCTGCAGAAAATGCACCTCTTTTATGGCGTTCTTTTGTTATGATTTTGTTTTTGCGTTATTCACTTCTTCAGCGTTGAAAATATCTCACTGAATCTTTGCCGGTTCAAAATACTCTATTAGTATTCAAAGATGCGACTGTGCTAGCTGGTTTGCTTTAAGGCGTTTTTTATTCTAACTCAGAATATATGTTAGAACAACGGCGTTGAACCTCGATGAAGTTGTTTTGCTTCGAAGTTAATAGAAGAAACAAGAAGAGGAGTTAATGCGACGCGGTGTTGCTCTCTACCATTTTTTGCGAAATTCAAGATATTAGATCGTCCTATGAGTACGACGCGGGCCTCATGTTTATGAAATAGTGCCCAATATGACTCCATTGGATCTCTTCGCGAACGATAATTTGCGCACTTTGTAAACTCATGATGCACACATGTTGTGCTTTGCTATGGCTCAAGATCTCGGTCTTTGCAGTTCTGCTAACGTCGACAAACACAGAAGATAATATGAGAAGATCACGCGTGCAAGAACATTTTTTTTCGCAAATATTCCATGCAGGATGAGGTTGCTTTAATCTACGATCTGATTGTCGACAGAAATAATTAACGGATATTTAGTAGTCATCAGCACGAAGGAGCTGAAGAAAAAAGCTATGGGGCAGTGTTTGGAAGCTGATTCTACCACTAAAGCAACCTGTGTGCTTCTGAAACTCAAATCGATCTAGTGGAACTGCGAAGTCTTGACTACATAGAATGCTATTCACTTATACATTACCGTTGCAACATCTACAGCACAATCTAAAAACAACAGGGATCCTCAAAATACGGACTTCTTGTGAATGGATGAAACAATAGAGGAACAACAAGAAAAAATAGTTGGCATGTAACAAGTTTCTCTTCACATAAAGCCTCATCGCCCCGTTCTGTTCCGGCGTTTCCTCTTTCTTCCGGTTAGTCCTCGGTTTTTGAAAAAGGTAACCGTAGTGTGAATTGGTCGGAAATGAATGGCTCGAAGTGCTTACCAAGTTTAGCGCCAATCGCGGCGTTGTGTGTTTGTTCGGCAAATATTGGTATAAATAATACAGGTGTTTTTGAGCATATACTTTCTTTGATGCTGAAATTTCGGTGATCCGGTTAGTATACGCTGCCTGCTTGAAACAATGAAACTATCAAGGTAGCTGCTTCTACTATCTATATCGAGTTGAATACGTTCATTTGTCAATGCTGATTTGTTTATTACCAGCTTTCGAAGAGAGTATCACATATAGTGGACCGCTAATGATTATTCCGGTCCTGCTCCATCGGTATTAAGCCCACTGTTCCACTTTCCCAACTTCAGTAAAGACTTTGATCTACTCATAATTCCAGCTCCTTAAAGCTACATCTCGGAGTCCTATTTTTTGCGGCGAGTGAATTAAGCAAGTTTTTTCGAAATACATGTTTTTTGAAGGCGATGGTTGTGGACGTTTTCTGGGAAATGCGGAAATCTAGAATCTGGTACCATTCCATAGAGACACACGTGAACTTGTTCTTCGGCTTTTCATCAAATTTTGCGGATTTTGAAGTAAAGCTATGCAATGGGCATCGCAACTCTAACTTCTGACATTTTGCTAGTGGTCCGAAAAGAACCGTCTCAGTGAAATATGTGGTGATTGCGGCGCAAGAGTTACCTATTGGTTTGCCAACAAATACGACCCGGCAAAGTATCAACCGCTTTGTTTTAATAAAGCAATACTGTGGTGGTGATTTTATTAATAAATTACGATTTGATTTATTCATAGTGTCGTCACTTTTCGCGGAAGGTTTCATACGCATCCAGGCTAGCGGAGGGACTATTAGGGTCAGCGGAGGGACTGAGAAGGATGGATGTGAATGCATCACTGAGCGAAGCATTTATTTTCATTCTTTAAGCTTCTAAAGAGGGAACTATCCCTGCGCGAGTGGGACAGGGATTCCAGGTACTGAAGGCGAACAAGTGAGCCTGGAAATCCACTAACTGATTCCTCCCTCCTTGCTTACTAGTCGCTATTATGAAGTTAAAGTTGCTGCAAGGTAGTTTTCCAAGGAACGCTTTTATCTACACTTTACACGATGATACTTTTGACGAGCAGTTGAGTCGGTACGCGCTTTTTACCGTTAATTCCAAAGTTCAGAGAGCAGTTCGTGAAGTTTCTGTTGCTTAATAAGAAGTGCGTGTTGGACGACTGCCTCTAGAAGATTGATATCTAAATGGCAACCAGATATATTCGATGAAAACTGTCATTTTTTAAACACAAATTTCCTGCATTACTTTACCAATATGTAACACCGTCTAGCGAACGGGATTTGCTATTGCTGTCCACGGCGTTTAAATGTGTACCCGTCCTAAGTTCACAGTAGCTATGCTCAAAGATTTCGAAAGCCTTGAAAGGTGTCTTCTCTTCCACTCAACACAAATATTCGGAGTTTCACCAGAAGGCTTTTGCAAAATAACATCGACCGATTTTAGAGCGTTGTACCTCAATCAGACCCTGTCTGGTATTCGAGATAATGGGCTCATCGAAAAGATGCGACGACGGTTTAAGGGGGACGGTAATCCCTTGGACATTTACTGACAATTTTCAAGCGCCTTATAAGCAAGGATTGAGGCAATTAGTCTTGAATCGCTCCATTATGGAAGAATGAATTTCAATCTACACCTTTGTCGCAGAGTTTTAAATGTGAATATTCTATATATCCAAGTACATTGTACTTTTCCGCAAAACTTATTCGCATTTAGCTTTAGCTTCCATCGCTTACAACTGCACAGCCATTCATATGGTTGTATAAAGGGGTTTTCTCAACTCGTTTGCCTACTGAGTTATGTATAGGTATGGAACCGTCACCAAAAGTTCACGAAAAAGACTGTCAGTAATTGTGCATGCGAATCAAAGCCTTATGATTTTTCATCAGCACCAGACCTCGCGAAATCCTTCACTTGCTATGGCTTAACTGTTTGCCGTGAATATTTATCCTTCGCTGTCATTATCTGCAGTTTTGTGCTCTGGAATAGTGCTATTTATGTTTCTTTTCACTTTATATTGCTTTTTTTTTCCGTTCGCCTTTGGTCATTTTTTATCTTGTCGTTACGTCGCGAAAATAAAAGGTGGATTCTATACATGTAACTTAGCACACTCATATCGTAACTTCAGTTGCTCTATGTCTATTGTTTCCTCCAGTTTCGGCGTAGTTTCATGTTGTTGTGCGATGGCGAATTTGCGTGCAATGTTAGGGATGCACCATATATAAAATTATTTCTAATACTTTCGAAAAAACTTACATACCTCTTTAGTCCGCCGTGGCTGATAAAAAGAATAGTTTTGTTGTGATTTAAAATATCAAACTGAGGCGCCCAGTTTAGCACCTTCACATGTGATGGCATTTCTTCTCGGGAATTGTTGTCGTCTACGAAAATAATTCTGAATAGAAAATTGATTAATCTCGCAATTTGAACATTATGAATAATTTATATATATATATATATATATATATATATATATATATATATATATATATATATATATATATATATATATATATATATATATATATATATATATATATATATATATATATATAAAATCAGAATATTCTGCTTCAAAATAAATATTTCCTCGCCAAATTTCCGAGTATTAACATCGGAAAGATTCGCTCTTCTAAAAGCATATATAATATCACCAAAGGGTACTAAATTGAATTTTGCCTTTGATCTCAACCAAGAAATCTATTACCTAATTGCACATACTGTGACTAAGTGTGCAAATATAGTTGAAGAGACTAGAGAAATATAGCATTTCTTGGCTTGCATTCGTCATTGTGTGCATTATTCGGCCGGTCTTTCTGTCTGCCCCCCTTATGGACTCGCCGAATCGGCTAACCGATCTACTGTTCTGAATTCCCATTCCAACCGAATCTCCATTTTCATTATGATTTCCTCAAACGAGAGGTGACTCAATCACCAAGTCAGCTGCCCCGTTTTGCATGCTTCTTAAGCAACCAGTGTTTTACTTGTTCCTTGTACTGGACGGGTTATCAACAATTTACTTGACGCAAATGTATACCTCGGCTTTGAAACCAACCT
This sequence comes from Ascaris suum, assembly GCA_013433145.1. Taxonomy (NCBI): domain Eukaryota; kingdom Metazoa; phylum Nematoda; class Chromadorea; order Rhabditida; family Ascarididae; genus Ascaris; species Ascaris suum. Next base: position 5,990,785 of record CM024175.1, read on the forward strand.
AAAAGCGTAACAGACGAGCTGGCACGGTGCTCCCTTTTAGATCCTTATCTAGCAAGCCAAGAATTATCTAAACTTTCCAGGAAATAATAAAGCGCAAAAAATGCATTCAATTTTGACTAATCTGGCTAGTCATACAAATCTTCTGTAAAAGATTGGATTCACGTCAAGTTGGAGGTCGGCAGGGAGATCATATTATGACGTAGACGAGACTAACCAGATTTTGCTACTCTAACTTCATTTGTACTTCCGGAGAGATGGATACCTACACAGGAACGCCTACGTATATACAGACAAGACGTCGCGATAACGAGTTTTGTAAATATGCGTATAAAAACGACGAAGTTAACTATGAGCTAATGAATTCTATTCGAATTGAAATTAATCTTTGCTAAAATCGGTTTTGACATTGAAACTATCGGGCAGCCGTCGGCGATAAACACTACAACACATTTTATGACCTCCAGTGTCATTCTACTGTTGCCATCATATCGTCGGTACAGCTACAGGTGGGTACTGTTTACTGTCAATCCTATTATCGATGAAGTATTATCGACCAAACTTTTTGCGTTTACTTTTTACATTCTCCTTGAAAAGTAAGAGAAACCTGTATTGATGCAGTTCACGCATCACATATTTGAATGCAGCAATAATGGACGACGGTGCGTTCGCCCATTTTACGTTGGTTCCCATGGCGATATATATTGTCCCCTTCGAGGAGGAATCCTCAATAAACTCTATCAAATCAGGTGGCAGGCGCTTGGCCTGTGGACAATACGAGCCAATATTGACAACATCGTTGGAAACTGCAACTCGACCTTTTAGCGATAGCAGTGCTTGATAAGCAAGCGTTTATTGCCTACTGTACCTTTTATTTGCCTCGGAAGACTACCTTAGAAGAAATATTACCTTTCTTATTATCACCAGTTCAGTACCTCCCATAAATCCACTCCCCCCAACTGTAAAGACGAGCTCAGTCAAGCAGATAGTTTTACAGCAAAGTTTATGAAACCTCGCATCACTCCGGCCCCCCCGAGGACGTTATTTATATGTTCTCGGTAAATCTCCGAAAAGATGATGGTTCCTTTATTCACGCGACTCACCCCGGTAGGAAATGCGCAGTTTTGGCACCGATTGTGGACAAAAACAGCACTCTGAACGGAATTTTGCCGAATTTCGAGAACAGTTGAAAATGATGGGACCAAAGGAATGCACTACTCGGGAAAAGAAAAATTTCGATAGGTGATGTTCTTGTTTAAGGTTTCGACCAGTTTTGACAGTTTTTGACAATAACTACAGGTCTCAACGTTTTCAGTCTATGTGTACTTCGGTAAATTTCATCGTCGATAGTTGCTTAGCTTGCATTATTTGAGCTTGTTACGTCATATTTGATCTTTGAACTTACTCGGAGTCGGAAACGCTAGGTAGTCCATTTCCTCCTGAAAACTGTAAGCTGCGTTCGTCCATAAATCAGTGAAAGAAAAATCATTTATGCCGAGCGCCGCCAATCCCTAAATATATTGATTGCATTTTGAGGCACCTTGAAAACAGTCAGGAAATAATTCTGTTAGCAGGAATTTACGATATGCATTTATTCTAGTCATTTCGTCGGCAGGCTATGCAAATATCCGGAAGCGTTTTATTATTCGGCCTATCGACTAGGCAAGCGACCTCACAACAGATCTTTTCCCCGATGAGTAATTTACGAAGTCGATCTTTTTCACCGACAATTTCCCCGAACTCTGAGCCATGTGAAATGTTCACTACAACAAAGCTTCATTCATTAACCGAGATGGAGTTCGTAAATTACTCTTTCGACATAACTTTCAGAGAATTTTGAAGTAACTGTTTCAGTGAATTAAGTGCTAACGATGCAATAAAAGTGATTAAGAGACGCAAAAATTCTTCACTTGATTTGGCAAGGTCGGTGATAGTTCAAGTGAATGTTTATTCCTGCAAATGATCAATGCTGTAATGCTCAATATGATTTCCGTTATAAATAATTGTGCATAACATTTTAGTGCGTGAGAAAGTTAAAATTAAAACACTTATACGATTACAGTCATTGCATGAAATAGCGTTCATAAATTCGTAGATAGACGCTAGCAATCCTCTTTGCACATTACACTTTAACTGAGCATTGTTCAACTTCACGCCTAAGACTATGAAAAGACAAGAAGTGACGGGAAGTTATGAAGATCTAGGGGTCCTTGTTAATGAAAACTTTGAAAAAGAGGGAACACCTGGAATGCGCAGGTTGCTTTCTTGAATTCACTGAATATAAAGCTGTTAAATATGAAATGGGATTTGATAGAACTCCTTAAGGGCGTTAAATTCTTCAGTCAGAGGAGGGAAATATTTTCGTGTATACGGGCATCCTCGAATGACAGCGTGATTTTAATCTAGAGAAAGCTGTTTGTTCTCTTTATGCAGACCTTATTCTTTCGGCCTTCGATACCAAATTTGACCGAAATTCCAGATACAGCCTCTGCATAGAGAGCGCCCCATCGATGCAATATATTCGTTACGTCAAAATGAATGTCGTCGGAGAAAGCCGTCCATGACGATGGCTGACACAAGAAATTTCTTCCTCAAATAATTACAGAGAGACAATTTCAGTCGATTCCACAGTGTTGAACCTTCGAATGAAATGCGATGATCTCCTCACGACAAATTGCACAAAATAAGCATAAAATGAAAGAATGCTTTACTGAATGGTTATCAATGCGATTGTTCTACATTATCTTTCATAACAAACAAGCCGTAAAAATGAATTGGTTATGACTGAAGTCATTGAGTAATTTCTGCAGAAGAAAAATTACGATTTTTTTTGAAGAGAACTTTTATTTACTCATAAATGATGTGACTGATAAAATAGTGAATATCGTGCAAACGTTGGATGAGGGAGGGTAAAGAATCGAGAAAGAATAACTAAGTGCTTTAAGGAGAAGATGGCAAATTGGTGTAGTTGTCATTAAAAAGTTGGAAGTGGAGAATTTAGCGTTATATTTGTATCAAACAAAGAGTACAAATTTAGTCATCAGTTTGTTCATCAACCGTTCAAATAACGTAGGGTAATTAGTCATAAAACATGACACTGATAAGCGAGCAGGAAAATAACTTTCATGACGAGCGTTGCACCTTCCTAGTGTATTATTATTTCAAATTAATTTCCGGAAGTGTGAATATCTATGAAAGAGACTCCTAGTTAAAACTTACCAAGTGCAAGTTCCCACGTGAAATATTGTAGCATGACAGTGGTACTAAGCATCACATAGGGCTTCTTAAAGATTCTCTTATTTCTAAGCGCTATTCCAAAACTTCCCATAGCAAACAGTTCATCGGCGAATACGATGTCCCAAGTTTTATTGAGAACTCCTGCAACCTGCACTGATGTAAAAAGCCGCAAAATCCGACATGTTTCTTTCATAGCGAATTCTGCTATATTATCGGTGGAAATTCAATCGTATATGCTTAGTAAATCGATTGTGATCGGTTCAAACTCTAAATCGAAATTCCATCGTCGCTTGCTGCTCTGCCTTCCAGAAAAAAATGACTCCAGCCTAGTTCCGGCCAGAGAAGAAGATGGCTTCAAACATTAGTATATTTACGGTTCCAAGCACAAATGATTGATCGGTTCTGGTCACACAGCCTTCACGTTCCCGAAGACCGAGTTTGTTATTATTTTCCGCAGTCGCCGCAAAAATTTTGAGCGCGGAGACCATACGCCATTGATCGCAACAGTTGAGGCGATTTTTCATCGAACATCGTCACTGCTTTCCCACAATTATAAATCGACATTCTGATAGAATGCCGACATATTTATCTATTTATCGCAACTTTTTATTCAGCAATCCGTGCATACATTTTAGTCATTGGTCGGCTAATTTAATGATTGAAATTTTTATAGCTGCTGAAGACGAAATCATGGCAAAATAATGCTAACTGGGGTCCTTCATGAAAATGTGACTTTTTTTGACTCTCTGAAGAAACCTCACAATCCTCAACAGATGCTTTCTTGTCGAACGAATCCGTCACTCCTGCTTGTCTCTTCATTCAATAATCTCAATGCTGAGAACGGCCAAAAAAGTCCTTAGTTTTTGGTTGTTCCTCATACTTGACTCATCAACCACATTTCACTTTAGATGTACAACTAAACTGCTCATAGCAAAGTCGCAAGACAGAATCTCATAATCATTAAGTTTAGGGATAGTGTTGCTTCGTAGACCTACACTGAATGCTTATGAGTTTATGAGAGTCTACAGTTGTGGCCATACGGCTGAGTAAAGGTGGTAGGCCACTTTTATGATGACATTTCGGCTCGCTGATTCATATTCGTGGAACATTCGCATCAACCTTTGGTAATAAGGCTTGCTTGTATTATCCAAGTTTGCGGCTGCAGTGGCACCATGGTGGCTGGTTTTTTGTCTTCTTTGCTTCGCACTTTATATGCTCCGGCCTTTACATTCTTAGCTACTCAGTGACATGATAATCAAAGAAAACATTTGTTTCTGACAAACAAAGAAACAGCGAGGAGAGGCTTCAAAAGCTCAAAACGCAAAAAAGGTCCCTTTAACTCACAACTTTATAAGAATTGTGTTTTACCTCGGCACTGTGTTCACTTATAACCTCAAAAAATGCATCGTCACCCAACTGATAGATATAATCGAAACCCTGCAATATTGCGGCGTTATTTCATCTGAATGCGAACAATTCTCAACATGGTGCTCGCATATTTGTTGGGAAATTTTCACCGACAAGAAGAGATCATTCTGAAATGCGTTCTCTAAGAGTGAAAGGTCAATTTGAGTCTGATAACGACGAGCACGCTCATAAATCCTGAGATATTGAGGACACTTAATTTCCGCCTGGATTGGATTACGAGTCAGGATTATAAGAGGGCATGCAATACACATACGACTCTAGTGGAAAAAATCGAAACGCATCATGATTGAAATGACAGCCACATGGCGTTACTGACTTCACAGGTACATATCTAAAAAGCTAACGCCCTGACCATTTTCTCAGATAAACGTTAGGCTAAATGCAGAAATCCAGCTGCCCTACTTAACCTCCAGGAAACCATTACATGTTGGAGCCATCCTCGGATGGAGGGGATGGGCGAGACAGGACACGGTTACAATGGTAGCCGCATTACCAGTTTGGATGGAACCTCTAGAAATAAGCGGTGTCACAGCCTGGTGAACGATGAGAACTAAAAAAAACTATGTTTTTAATGGTTATTCATGCGACAATACAAATACACCACGCTGAGCTACCATTCTAAATTTTGGACCTTACAAGCCTTATTCTCGTTGGGCGTCTTTCACGCTCTCTGCTTCAGTCGATGCTATGACACTTTGCGTTAGAATCTTCCTACAAATGACGTTCCACAATCTTAGTTTGCAACATAATGAAAACCTTTACTTTTACTTAATGACTCGCAGCTGTTAGCCCTTGGGAAGAGATCAAAAACTCGAAAGAAATCTATTCGCGCAATTACCAATGGGCTATAAACTTTGGTCCACATAGATGAAAGGTTCCACGTCGTTTTGTTAGATAACTGGAAATGATGATTAGTGATGCCATGTGGAAAGCTGAAATGCTCCTTCCTCTGCGTTGCTTCCAAAAAGTGAACCTCATGTCCTGCTTGCACAAGCCTGCAAAATCAGTTAGGTATTTCAGAGATAGTGTAATAGAGACCTGTTGTAGCTAAAGCAGTGCTTAGACAATAGCAATGATGAGGATAGCATTTCTTTGAATTTATAAGTGGTTGCCATAAAATTCATGGACACATTGCCTGTGCTCATATACTCGTCCTCAGAGTTAATTTTATAAATCGTCGTTCATCAGTTTATGCTTCACAACGGAAATAACCTCATTGCACCGCAACATCGATAGGTTAATTTCATGTTTCGACAAATTCATATAACTGCTTGAGACAAGTGCAACAAATTAAGTAAAACTCACCTTTGAGCAAACGGCAACATACTGGCAATATGACTTCTCGATGAGTGCATAGGATAGAAGAGAATCCTCGACGGCTCAACTTCGACGGCAAGCACTAACAGCATAAACGTCGCGTACATATTCAGGATCGCAAATGGAACAGTCGCGCAGTCTGTAGGTAGTATAGCTTTTGAGGCAGGAAAAAGTCGACAGTTTAAATGAGGGGCCTGATCAATGATTTTTGAAAATGTATCCACTGACTGCTCCTTACTCCCCCCCCCCCCCCCTCATTTGACTTTTGTTTCAGGACTACAAAACAATAAAAGTCTTTTTTCCTCCCACAAAACGAAATCAGGAGGGAAAAGTAATTTGGCATTTTGAATGGGCCGTTGGAATACAAACCACATTGAGGAATGAAATAGTGTGCATGTTTTTATTGGAAAGCTTTGGCCTAATAACTTAGGGGAATAAAAGTATCAATGAAGGCATCATGATCTGTAGTGAAATAAGATTCGTGATGTTCATAGCCGTATTCACTGCTTTGTTAATGAAGTCATTTACGTTCATGCATAATTGATGCACTTCTATAGGAACTATGAACACCTTAAATTGGCAAATAAACAATAAATGCGCTCGACGGGAACCTCGAAACGAGATGAAATACAATGGAACAACGATTCCTATGCTAGCGTAAACGAATAATGTATAGGCGCAAAGACGCAAGGAAATGTTTCAAGAGGTGAAAAACGAAATTGAAGGGAACGTTGAAATATAGTGCAGAGGAATCACTGATTCCTGGCATGTTCCGCGCAAGATGTGTCACATATTCATCGCGCCTTCAAATTATTATATAGAGAAACTTGTTAATCATAGAGGAGTGTAGGTTGAAGATAGGTATGACTAACGCCGTATGAGTAACGCAAGTTTTTAGGGCCTCTTTTAAGCGCAGCAGTGCAGTTTTCACTAGTCACCTTTGAAATGGTAGAATTCCAACGTTTGGCAACTGCGTTTGTGAAAATTCAGAGGAATACGTGCGAATTGACTTTTGCATAATTAACAGGAATAAGTACATCTGCTGTGAAGAAAACAAAAAAATCGAGAACCACCTCAATCCACAAAGTAAGAAGAAACCTTGAATAAGATATAAACTTCTACTTCAACTCTCAAACTTCAAACGTCTTAAGAAGCAATGAAGAACGAAGATACTTCAGATCCTTGCATCGTCTACTGGCAATTCTTTCGAACACTCACTGGGTTTTTATGGCGATGCGTTCTCTTTTCTTGAAAGGAAAACATACCTTGGCAGTATAATCAAGGATTCGACGTGCACACGTCTTATAAGGCAGACTGTGCAAAAAGTATTACTCTGCAAAGGTATTGGAGGTGTATAAAGTATACTGTATAAAAGACTTGTCGGATATAAGGAAACTACGGCTTCGTAATGTGCACTATTTAGTTTTTAGATGCTGGTGAAGGAGGAAATTCGAATCAACTATCTCTTGCAAATGCTTTATGCAGTCACGACTGGAGATATGCGATAGCTTTGTCATGGACCATGCGAAATGGGCAAGGATAGAGAGCAGTGGTCCACATTAACGCCAGCATATTCTGGAACCGAAATAAGTGGACATCACTGTCGAGCAGAAAAATATATAGACAATGAGATGTTGAAAAATAGATTATTTCTTGTACGTTTCGAGCTATGGATATGAAGCTTCACATAGTAAACAGTCACCTGGATCATTTATATAAGAGAGGAAAAGAGAGAGGAGAGAGAGAAAGAAGAAATGCCAATGTTAGAAGTAAATTCTTTAGATAAAGATATGATCCACTTTAACTTTATACTTGGCTTGTTATAGAAATGGTTGAATTCATTAATCAAATTTACGCAGATTCCATCCGAAAGGATCATAAATGAGAAGTGAGTAGGAAGTTGGGATGTTGTGGAAGGCTTGCGAACTAACTTCTCACTCGATAGGTGACTGCTTGAAAGAAGGTGCGCGAGGATTCGCTCTTAAAGAAAACCTTCAAAAACTACAAGGCAGACCAGTTAGCGTTATCGATCGATAATTGGCAGCTTCTCTTCGAAATAACCAGCACTGTTTTCCAAAGCGCAGTGTTTACTCGTGATTCCACTGACTTCTAGGGGACTATGGTCCCAGTTCGTGCGATAGGAAATGGAGTTTTGCTTAGGTTTTAATGAGGAGCGTAGTCAGGAAGTGTCGCATTCTTAAAGAGAACAGAGTTCAAGCTGACAATGAATCTCGTCGTACTAAACTAATGGCACAAAAGGAGGTGATTCGTCTTAACTCAACATCGTTTTTTAGGCTCGTTGGTGTACTGCTGAAGTATTTAGCATATATCTACCTTCGTGACGATGCCTTTAGGCATTTGGACGGCAGCTATTGCAGTGTCTTATCTGAGCTTGGTTGACAAAAAAACGAAATGTGCTATTATTTCTTTGCGAAAGGTCACGACGTTTTGAATTAATGTGATAGTGCTTATCTACCCGGAGAAGCCTTATTACAATCTTTACGTTTCAGGAGTATTGCACCTCCGAACAAGTTGAATCACAAGCGGTCTCTCGTTGTGAATGCGCCCGTAACCCGGTGCCGAATAATATTCAGGAAGACGCTGAAAAGTGGTACGCATCGAAAGCGCTCACACGTTAGTGAGTTTAGTCGCTATGCATTTTGGACGGTTTGTTGATCGCTCTAACACAAAAAAAATCTTCATTTGTGTCAGTAAGGGATCAAACAAAATAGTTGTAAAAACATAATAAAAATGAGTGCGGAAACCGAAACAACATCCTGTGACGAGCTGAGATGCTCGTCGGTGCATTATTCAAAGATAAGAACGCTACTACCGCCTCTTTTATCAGCACTTCTGAATGCTCGCAAGGCGTTGTTTCAACGGTATTGGTCCTCCGTCCGTCTTCCCTATCAGAGAACCCGCCCCCTAGCCCTTCTAAGGCCTCAGATATTCCAAACTGGCGTGTCGATCCTGTTATCAATTCTGTCCCTTACCTGACAGGAAAAAAGCAAATACAATTCAGCAAGTTGTATTTAGCACATCACTGTTACCCGAGTAAACGCACGACTCTTTGGATGGTGTTTGCAATCGGAGCATGAGGACTCGCTTCAAATACAAAAGCAGCGAATAGAGAGAGAGAGATAACGGGGACAATATAAAACACTGATCGCGAGAAACCCGACTGGACGGACGGCGACCACTAGGAAATCCCGAGTGACGGAATCGCTGCCTGCCTATAACGCCGATTGCTTCCAACAGTTATTCCACATCACATCCAAAAACAACCCACCCTAACGTGAAGAGAGTTCTGGAACAAAATTCGCATTGCATATCCGAACGTTTCAACACAAAGTAGTTTTTGAACTCACGCTTTTTATATGCTCCCGAGTCTTCGCAGTTCCGCAATAACCAAGTCGGTATGGGAGTGGAATAGATGCGCCACGTGCGAGAGCTCAGAACTGTGAAGACAAAGGTGGATCCAGCATGACGCGCAGGTGAAGTGGAAGGATACAACCTTTATGCTTTTCTTCTCACTTTAGCGCAACGCCTAACAAACCTTCGGCCTCAGTTTCACCCTCCAGAATCATTACTCTTTATTCTTCTGGCTTGATTGCTTTTCAGTTCCCCAATCAACAGGGCAGCCAACAACGATACAACAACTACTAGCGTTAAGAAGGACAGAGGAACGCGTAAGTGAGTGGAACAGGACTTCTACCAACTCGCCCACGCTACTTCGAGCAGAGCCCAAGGTGATGTCCTTTGGCCAAGCTATATGAATCCCCAAGGGGAAGAACAATTGTAAAACACATCCTGGAGTATGCGCTGATCATGGTGCTTGAAAAACAGTATATATATATATATATATATATATATATATATATATATATATATATATATATATATATATATATATATATATATATATATATATATATATATATATATATACGTTCATCCAAGACGAATTGCTTGCCTGAATTCCGACCGCGCAGATGACTGCCTCAGCATAACGCACTATCGTTCTTGATGTTTTTGTTCCCACACCTTCAAACGATGTTACAACTGTTGCTGACACTTGAAGTTCTTGAAAGAAATCACCTGCAGTTGTTGAAAAAAATCAAAGTCCCTGGGAATCACGGGGCCCTTCAACAAAACTTCTTCATTAGCCTAGGCTAACTGCGAATGCTGCGGCAACCGAAGTTCCAAAATCGATGGCCGCCGAGTGAAATGAAAATTTCCTTGAAGCCCATTACTTCGAACAAAGCTTTTTAGGTCTAGCACCAATGGACACCAACCTTCATTCCAATGCACTTTAACGGCTAATGACATTGACAACAACTGACATAGCTCTTCTAGAATAAAACAAATCGTCATCACTTCAAAACAAAACGAAACTACAACGTAATAAATAACTAACAGAATGAAGCATTCACTATGTTTAGAATCGAGATCGAGTCAAATTTCTCGAGTGCACATCGATCGGCTCAATTCAGACACATAACAACACAAACGTGCAAAAGTTCCCCGTTAATTAATCAAAAAATACTCAACAAAGAAGCATTTCGATGAAGCAGACAACTCAACCCACACTTATTCGCCCGCATTGAAAGAACTTCCGGTTTGAATTATGTGCCCTTCTTTTTCTTTTCTTAATATCCACTATTCAACAATCAAATTTAAGCGCACATTTGCGCTATCGACGAACATTCTCACTAAATATGTTGATTTGCACCCTTTTCCCTGTGATAAAATTAATGTGAAGACATTGTCGGTTTGGATATCCCATCATCTGGGCATTCTCATTCTCTTGCCAGCTAAAAAATGTTACCTAAAACGTTGAACACTCTCTCGATAGTATGGCTTTCAGCTTGAATTATTGCCTTTCTTAATCGACAAAGCATTTTCATACTGACCGCTTTATAGAACCCTTTAAAAGGTCGTCGAAGCACCCTGGAAATATATGAGATGGACTGAACAACCTTCTCGAACTTTTATAACAGTTTTAGCGACGCAACGAAAATATCAAATAATCAAAAACTCGGTAGCGAAGTACCCCGAAACTTCAATCAAAAAGCGCTATAGTCCTTACTCCAGCACCCGAACCACAGATCTCCACAAAACCGGTGGTATTATGGAGATGTCCTAAAAACATTTGGTAAGGAAGCACAACATACAAAGGATACATCAATGGGATCCAATGTATCAGCAAACCAGTAGTCGTGAATACCTCAGCGTTATGCATACATTAACAGTGATGGCAACAAATCTACCAAGACGATCAATATCATTGTTCAAATCATTCGAGTAGCTTTAACGAACAAACCGCTCGAATATTTCTTCTGTCGGCTTGAGATGAGACGAACCTCTTCGAAAGCGTCAGCGATCTTCGTTTTAGCTGCAGAACTTCATGAACCACATCGCGAGAGTTAATGCCGCTAACGAATACCTTAAAATTATGCAAATCACCATAGACGAGGTGCTATTTTCATCTTAAAATGGACTGCGACTCTTTTGCAGGCTAAAATATGCAAAGCAATTTTAATGTCACAACGTTTCCGTATTTCGATATCAATTAATGAGTCATAAAATGCTCACTTATATTAGAGAGAGAACCAAATATACTTTGTGAAGGAGTTCTTTATAATCCAAGTCAGCGACCTGTTTCTTGTTATTTTAGTGACTTATGAAGGCGTTATAAGACGGAAAAATTGCATTTTCATACCTCGTTCATGACAATACCGCAGTCAAATTACGACTTCACTGTGTTGATCATAAAATCAATCAATCAATCAATAAGAGAGGTGCTATCATGCATGATGAAAAATTACCATATTTTTATTGAACTAATAGAACTTGATCTGCTGCTTCGCCTATATATGATCATTGTTAGATGACAATGAATCGGAACTTGGATTGATTACGCCATTCTAAACAGAAAGGAACGTCAGCATACTTAAACACTTGGAGCAACTTGGAAAAGGTGGAATAACTGAGGAATTTACCACGTGAATGAGATAGTTGAGGTGATCGTTTCGAAGGTTTATGTTCGTCTGACCTCCGATCGGACCACCAGGCACTGTTGACTCTACAAACAACATCCATTTCAGAGATTCAGAACATTTGGCAAACTGAAGCTCCTCTATAACATTTCGCCTAAACAAAGTGGGTCAGCGACCACCTCCTTCCCCGAAAAATGCCCGTCATAACGAGGATGGAAACGAGCAAAATAAGATAAAATTCCCTCGACGAACCGTATGTAGCCTCCAGGTATATCGGTTCCGTACCATAACGTTGTGCCATCGCATCGAAATCTTTGTAATACCAAATATCCTTAGCGGGAATGTTATTGGAAACGAACTGCGGTCTCTAAAAATCTTTCAGTATAAACTACGGATTTCACTATACATTCACATATTCATACATTGCTGTATATGGCTTAGTTGATCAAGAACAAAGTGAAGGTCGGAAATAAGACCAACTAAAGGAGAAACTAGGTGACCTCAGATTTACGACCTACTGAACATATGAGGCGATCTGTCACAAAAGAAGGTATAATTCCACCTCAATTCGTTTTCCATCTAGCATGCGTGAATATTGAGTATCCAAGTTACAAGCACACGTCGCACATATGGTTCGGCAGGATTTTACATCCTAAATGTGGCACAGTGAAGTGCATATAACAGGTTTACAGCAGATGTGCTGTATATCCTCTTATGGCAATAGAGAAGAGGAGATGTGATGGTGAAGAAGATTATAGATGTGTTATTTGTGACGGAGAACAGGAAGAGGAAATAACTGCCAAAAGGAAATAAGAACATTCTTCATGAAAACAAATTAGCGATCAAAATCCATCGTTAAAGCATAGAGAGAACGAAGAAGATTCAAGTCATCCGAACTCATAAAAAGGAAGCGTCGAAAAAATCGAAAGCTGCGGATGTAATATAGAACGAAACCTTTTCCGTATGTCGTACAATCGCGTCGAAAGTCACCTTCCCTTTGATTTGCGCATTCATACGGGATTTCGGTGAAACCCTTTCAGGCGGTACCCAACCACGATTGATCATTATTACTCGTCTAAAACAAACCATCAGTTGCCCAAAAATAAAACACAGGCATTCTTGGTAGAATCTGGTTTACCGAAAATGGAGAAAAAACAAGTCCGGAATAAGTGATGCATGCATTTCCACTTCATGCATTTTTTTTTACTTCTTTGAGTCATTGGCAGGCCCACTCGTCTTTCTTCATATAATGCCACTCGTTGTCAAAAACACAAAAAAAAAAACTCGTCAAGCTTTGTTTCGGTAAGTGGGCTTTCATTTGCATTTAACATGGATGCCACTTTTACCTCTCTGTCGGTATATCTGCCTAATACTTACTTCATCAAGCACTCATTAGCTGTTATGTCTATCAAACTTGCACATTCACTTATCCTAATCCTCAGAATAAAGTTACCTATAAACCTCTGCGCCTGAAGAAGCAAATGACAGCATTCTTACTGCAATAAATAAAAATAAATAGGTTTATGTTTTCTGCTTTCACTCGGACTATTTGAGGTATTTTAGTGGATCTTCATTTAAGAATCATACAACAACTAACTAAAATGTTTTCATTTCGTTGATGTTTTACATAACGAAACATACCCACTCTTTGACAACTTGAACGGTGTGATGACGTGTGCACCATGACTCGAAACACTGTTGCTGGCCACTAATCCACCGCCTTTTTCTTTGAAACCTAAAATTCATTGATGGACTCGCATAAAGAAAACACAGGCAAGTGAGAACAAAATCGTCGCCACTTTGCTGCTGAGTAATGCGATAATTTCAAGACGACTTTGCAGTGTCTCTGAAGAAACCATTTCATTTTTTGTAATGCAAGTGCACACAAGTATTGCATACAACGAGCATAAACCGCCGCTACTTCTTACAATAATTTTCGCGTATGTTAACAAAGCATCAAATAATGTCTTAAACTCGGTCAACTAGGTCCATAATCAAATTATATATATATATATATATATATATATATATATATATATATATATATATATATATATATATATATATATATATATATATATCCATCGAAAACTTCCCCACCTTTTCACCAGTTTACTACTTATGGGTTATTCAAGTTATACGCCACAAACTCATTATGAAACAATTCCTGTTCGATAAGCAAATGAGAACCTTTATCGAAACGTCCTCTCGGATGTATAGTAAATTCACGATCATGAAGAAATTCGCCAGTGACACGAACGCGTCTGTACTCGAGATCATTGAGCAATGCGAAACTGTAAAATACTGCATGAAGAAATTTGGACAGATATATTCACAGCTATTAATAAACAGAAAAAAAAATCTCAAATTAGTCCTATGAAATTATTCAGACACGAAACCATTTCTATGCACGGATTGTAAGTTTTCCAGCAAGGTAATGCATACAGCATATTGTCTTTGAGCTGCCACCGAAACAGAAATAAAAGATAGCTGACTTGTCTTCGGGGAACGGAATTGCTTCGACATTTAGTTGTGATTCGAGTTGTTCTATAAGACCCAATTTCCACGTGAGGCGTTGCACCTGCCAACAGCCAAGGCCGAATGCCGTCGCTGGAAGGGCCTTCAATATTCAATGCACAATTCACGTCCACTACATAAATACAGCAAAAATTGGTCGAGTTGTAATGCAACCAACAAAGCGATATTCGAAATTCGCCATAATAACGAGAATCGGATTTAATAGTATCAATAAGCATTACATGGAGGACCACTCAACGAATGATGTTTTATGACTATGTCGGTGTTCGCAGAAATTCGGTCCAGCGAAGCAACATAGGGCGGTACGCTGTGCTGCTTTCAGTATAGCGGGACATTCCAAAAATGCCGATATGGTTGTTAAGGAATGAAAACGATAACGAACTTGAGATGAGGCTATCCACAACGCCGCATCCTTCGTTGATTGCCTTTGATATTCGCCAAGAGGTGATACTGCTTCGTTGAATAAACGAAAGAATGCCCTGGCTACGTGAGCCGTTTAACAGGATCTACTGGCACAAGTTTATTGCCAACGAAGCCAATTAGAAAGAACATTAGTAAAAACAAATATTCAGCGCAGCTAGGAGCATCATAAAGCAAAAAATGAGCATTTAGAGATTCAAAATAACAGTCTGAAATACTACACAAAGAACCAACCAGCATTGCGATGGAACCAGTTGACCAACGGATTGATTTCTTCTGTTTATTGCCGTTATCAGCTTTCTTCCATTCATGACCATTCGATCTTTTCTTTATTCCCAGCTAAACGGAACAGATCGTTTTAAAACAGTGGCTCCAATTTGGGAGTTAGGTCAAGAATTTATTTCACATATAACTCAAAAGCAGAATAAATACTGAATCGATAATCTGCAGTTATTTTATTGGCAGCGAACGAATAACAAATTGATGCAGACAGTATATAGCCTACTCAGCAAACAGAAATGCTGGTTGGTACAGCTCAACCTAAGCGAAATATAACAATCCAATTATAGATTAATAGCAAAATTCAGCACTTATAATACATAATACAGCTCAACCTAAGAGGGCCTATTTATGACAGGGCTCAATCCAATGAAGTTTATTTATAATAGATTCTAGTCTAATGAAGTTCAATGTTCAAAACGACAACCCTCCACATTCGTCTATTTCTTACCCAATCCCTTAAATTAGAGACATTATGAGGATTAAAGACTGAAAGAAGTATGAGAGCAAAAGAGATGTGAAGCAGCAGTATGCGAGCGGTGAATCTGCGAAGTGGCGTCAACGAAATTTTCCTTAAAAATTCATTGATGCCACTTCGCACATTTATACTAGATGTAAGAATTATGCACGTAAAATCTATAAGAATGCTGCGGATTAGAGGAGTCTCCCGTACTTTGCTACCAATCAGCCGGTCAACTGGCACTATCCTCTAGACATCCCACGGAATGAGGCGAAAAATCTAGTCATGATCATTTTAATCTGTCTCTATTGGCCACAGAGGATTCTCTGAAACTTACTTTTGCTATGCCCATTACTGTCGACGAAATAAGTTAAGACTAAATTAGGACAAAATTTCTCACGAAGCGTTGGATATGGCACCGAGGAGCCAACCTACGATACCTACTTGTAATTTAACACTGCAGTGGTCACAATTACTCATAAGCCGATTCTCGCTTATTTTCTTCACATAATGTCACTGATCGACTTATGTGCTCTTGTGCCACCTCATGCGACATCTGGAGCATATATAAGTCGGGGTTTGTCCCGTCTGGACGTCTTTGGTTCTACTGGTGTTTGTGGGCCGTGGTGCTTCCCCCCCCCCCCCCCCTCGAACTACTTCTGTCTGGGTTGCGCTCTTGCATGACAGCATCGAGGACCAGTTATCGGCGCGTGCCCTCTGCCTGCACTCGGTCCTCCTCAACAGCCGCCGCTAATCAAAACAGAAAGCAATGATGTCAAAATTGCAAGCTACGTTTTGACAAGTTTATATGAGGACAGACGGTGTTGCCTTTTCGATATTAAACAGCAACTGATACTCCAGTATCCACGATAATATTGAAGAAGAAAAAGCTGGCCAAAAAGTTAAAAATACATCGATTATCGCGTTTCTCGCGTAATCTTCAGAAGGGCTACGAATGAGACACATGGATGCACTAGCCAAATGAGAGAGCATATCTCTTCGTTTAATGAAGGTGCCAAAAGAGTTAAACGTAAGAGACTTGCTCCCATCCTGAACGCAGCACCAACCCTCGGGTAGGGCATTTCCCTGCTGAATTTCAACACTTCACATTTCCCTAGGCTGTCCGCTTCTATTACTTGAAGCACCGAAATCTATAAAATTATACTACCTATGACAAGTAGGCAACTTAATGCCTGATGGCATAATAGTACGAGAAAAGGAAAAGGAAAGTTAAGTGGAGCGACAGGGCTTAAATAAGCCTGAAAGTACGGAGGTAACGCAATCTTTTCGACACCAAACAACCAGCTCGCGTACTTTCAATAAATGCTGAAATTTAAAGACTATAGAAAGAACTGATATGCAGGTAATGATTAAGTACTACAGTGCGTGGGCTGCAGGCAACCCCCTCCCCCATTACGGTAAAGGTCAGGATCAGGGTCAGGACATGCACTCCTGAAGGAGATTTCGCTTGGATCGTTGCACACCGAGGACGTCATCGTAAAAGGTTACATCTCTGATGGAGATTCCACTATAGGCAGGATCTCAACCGTTTTCTTCTCATCTTTTCCCTATAGTTTTCTTTTGCATGCAGAAAATGCCTCAGAAATACGAAAAAAAAACCGTTTACTTATAAAAAGACCATCAGAAACTATAGAAAACCGTGAGAGACGTGAACTGCTTGGAAAAATGCTTCTTCGAACTAGAATGCAAAACTATTTCCAGCTCTCATCCCCGAGTTTTGGAGCACTGCAGCGAAGACCTCTCTCGTTGCAAAGTGCCTCTTTGCTTCTTCATTTCCCACCTGTGTAATATTCTGCCAACCCGTTCAGAACAGCTCCGAAGGGGTCACCATCCTAGTTCGAAGAGGCATTTCAGACATTTCCTCCACCGTATATACTCCCGCTGTATTAGTGCGCCTCCCTCCCCAAGCGCATCACTTTCAAAGACGCTCCTTCATTAAAAACTCGTCCGCTCACAACACTACGAGATCATCTATGGAAGATTAACTGTCTGAAGATAGAGTGGAAGGCGAACGCACCTCAATAATATTAGTGTCAGGACGTGCACTTCTGAAGGAGATTTCGCTTGGAACGTTGCACACCGAGGAGGTCGTCAGCAAACGTAGAGTGAAGTTCGTTAACTCCGCAGACGACGAACATGGTCGAGAAACACGTACCGACGCTTGAAAGCAGCGATACATGGGAATGCTGGAAAAGGTTTGAAGATGCTGCTAGCAGTAGGCAGTCAGAGGTACAGCAATCTTGGGTAAGCATTAGCTGTCGTGAAATGCGAATATACTTCGCCTGCACAAACCACCGTGTCGACAGTGCAAGTTGACCCTTACATCGTAAAGTCAAGCTGTATTTTCAATTGCAAAACAAATCGGTTTTGACCGACCCTTGTCTGGATATAGAGATCGCTTCCAGCGGAAAATGCAAGGCAGGAAGAGTCACCATTATTTCGGAGAATACTGGTGTTTATGAACGTAAGCCAGCGTTGAAATGATACCTGTTCTGGATGGAAGTATCTGAGGCCGATGAGGAGGATGCTTCTTCATTCTCCAACATTATATATATATATATATATATATATATATATATATATATATATATATATATATATATATATATATATATATATATATATATATATATATATATATATATATATATATATATATGCGCTCTTTGTTTTGCTTGCTTGCAAAAAGTAAAGCTTCTACAACAACAGATAAACACACAAACAAAAGCACCATTACTTTACGATAAAGGAAGCGTGGAACATGCATCCGACAAAATAAATGCGCAAAAAGCAGCAGTGACATCTATAACAGCAAAAATAGCAAACATGGCACGCAGCCATATGTTTAAAACTGAAAAAAGAAGAGAAAAAGAAAAGCAAATCATAAGGAATGGCGACAAGCGGGAATCCTGAGAGGAACATGAGAAAATAAGGTTGAGAAAATTACAGTTACAATCGGCGAGCATCAGGTGCAGCTGAAATCACGACAATGTGCTGCCCATAACCACGTGATAGGAATAGGAATTGCAAAAGGGAACAACACCGAAAATCAAATTAGTTGCGTATATCAGTTCGACTCGCTAAACTTGCTTTCAATTTGAAGGAGGTATAGCCTCGAGCGTACTGCAAATTTGTAAATGAGGAAATATCCTTGAACGGAATCACAGAAAAACTTCTGACAATCTTGAAGCAACAATTCAAGTTTTCGACTGAACTCGACGATACCGATAAGTTTTAAGTCAAAAATAAGAAGTCGCTCATCATAACAATGCCCGAATAGTACACGAAATGCTTTTCTAAAGGCCGCATTAGTGCAGTGCCGTTGAACTTTCTGGCACAATTGCACGGAAGTTGGGCACATTCGCTGTGAACAGCGAACTGGACTGCGCTCATACATGCGAAGGTGTACGCAGTGCTACCATCGCCTCCACCTCGCGTCAGCTATGTGCGTAGTGGGTCGCAGAAACGTCTGCACTTACAGGAGATATTTTCAATTTTTTTTATTCAGCTGTGCCTAAGAATGTTAAATTATGCATAATTTGAGCTCAATTGAAGCACTGGAACTATTCTGCCGGGTGATTCTATTCCGGTGTTGACAAACTCAAATATTAGCTATTGTATTGTTCGGAAGTTGTTACTCCCCATCGTAACATATTTCAGGCTTCTAAATATGCAAAAATGAAAACGACACATTTTCGCATCACTTTTTTGGTATATCGAGATCGCAAAATATATTGGACATTTTAATATTTTCTGTTGTATAAACACAATAGATAAAAGCTGATTTGCATTTTCATCAAAAATTCAAATCTTATCTCCAAAAATTGTTTCAACGACCTGCACTCAAGCTGAAAACTTCGATAAATTTTACACCAGTATTGCTTCAAATATTTTTCAAAAATGCCTACGCTCTCTTAGCAACAAATTATACCATGAGATAGAGATAATCATGCAAGCACGTGCACATAGATATATGCAAGTCGTTTCGCCCGCTCTCAGATAACTGCCACAATGGCATATAGACCTTCCGAAGAGATCAGCAACGTTACCATACAGGTGTTGAATATTGGCTTGTGTTCAGCTTTTCGATCTTCTTGATGCTGATGTTCAGTTTTTTCCCTGAACTGTTCTTGATGCGTTCAAGATAACAGTGTTCGGGTTCCTTGCTGGAACGTAAATACAAGATTTCATGTCTGTGGATGGCGTCTGAGTTCTTTCACTGCCGGTCAATGAAAAGACCTTCGGAACCTTAAAAAGAATCATCGGTTTAATGGCCCTTAAGAGAAGCAACAATGTGCATCGTTAGGAACAAATGAATACTGCGGATTTTCCATCTTCAAAGTCTTCTTCAGGAAATTTTATTTCGGAAGCAGAGAGGAAAATTACAGCGGAAACAGGATGTTATTCGCTCCATAGGCGCCAATGAGCACAAAAGTGTGCGCTTACTCATCTACAAAAATCATTTTCTTGAGAAACTCAATAGGCGCCTTTGCAAATAACATCCTGATCAAAAAGTGCAATGCAATGCAAGCAACCCCTATGAATCCACCTTAAGGCTGAAAGAGCGATAAAGAGTGCAGTTTTATGGAATGAAACAATTCGAAAGCACAACAGCAGCATATAGTCATTGGAAGAACAAAGAGTAAAACAAGCAACGATAGAAATATCGCAACTTCAAAAATGTCGGTCGAGTATTCAGAAAATACAAAAAACAGTTCACATGAGCCCATTCAGACGGTCAAACCTACAAACATCTCCACTTCAGAGTTGCAAAACACAGCAGTGCATTCTAAACGGCGGCGGTCGTTTAAAATGCAAGCAACTGTGAGCGATGAAGAATACAATTTTATCGAACAAAACAATTCTAAAAATACAGAAACGAATTAGGGTCATAGATTTCCCTCACAACTGTTAGGGCCGAGAAATCATATATGTGCCGAAAAACTCAGACCACTTGATGTAAACAATGAAAGATTCGTCCACCCAGAAGATTCATAAGAAGCCCCAAAGCGGAACACATAAGCTGTGTTTTAAATGGCGGCCGCTCATTCAAAACACATGCAAATATGAACCACTTGAGTGCTCGAAAAATAGATAGCCAAATCTATCACTCTACCACTGACAATGTGCCACTGATAATTGTATGGAGCAAGCGCAATACTAATATGGTCGGAGCCATAATAACGGCAACACTGAGCAACAGAGACGCGCACCATGCCTGATGAGTGCATGGCGCGGACATAATTGCAGAATGCGAATAAGTATCGAGGAAAGCACTCTCCGAAAAATGAAAAGCCTCATGTCAAATTTGAGTGGGGACTTGAAATAAAATAAATGCCCAATCATTTCGGGAAATAAATGCCCATGAAGGGGTAACAGGAGGATTAGAAGGAAAGACTTGCCTACTACACTTCAAACAGAAAACAACAATGCGATCAACAACGTTTGTGCTTTAAATAGCGGCGGGATATTTAAAGCACAAACGTATGTCAAAATATATGCACATACAATGCAAAATGAAATTCTACACCAATTACAACAGATAACCTTGGTCACATTTAATAAAATGGTGTGCTAGCAGTCTACAATTAGTGAAGCGGATTTTGGCAATAATGTCTCGAAAATTTGAAGTTGTCGAGGAAGAACGGCTACAAATGACTTCTTGCCCAGAAAAAAAAAGAAATTAAATATAATGCGTCATATACTTTTTAGTACTTTCGAAGCTATCAATTACTAAACAGGTCTTTGTAGTCGGCTTGAAAATATCTTTTGAAATCCACTAAACTGTGACTGCCCAGCCACCTCACATCAGCCGTGAATAGTAAAACATTTACAACACAAATCACACACAAATAAACAATACAACGAGGTTACGAAGTCGGTCGTCCTCCTTCAGTATTTCGAGCCTTTTTGCACGAGCAGCATGTCGAAGAAGTGCCTCTCCTCCACAAGTCGTCAAATGGCGCCTGCACTGCTTATTCCGTTGCAAGGCATCGGAGAGTCCATTACGGAACCCCGCAAAAAACCTCCTGACACTTCGTTTAATAAGGAAAAGAAATGGTCTAGTCGGTGCATGCATATGAAACCAACATTAATGTTTAGTGTCAGGGATGACTTCCTTCTCCATCGTCATTCCCTCTATCCGGAAGTGTCAAATTTCACCGAGGGCTTGAGTATGAACCCGAGCATAGCGAATTCTCTAGAAGTGCACAACATTTCCCCACAGTTTAGCTATCTATGCCCGTCATTGCGCTGGTAATAGTAATGACAAAAAGTGTGGCCACTTTTCAGCAAAATATTCTGAGAAAACTAGAAAAAAATTGCAAAGGCCACTCATTGATGCGAAGCATGTCCTGCGCCTTTTTCTTTGTGGGAATTCCGCGGAGGGATCTTCTCAGTGCTTCGCGGAAAACATAAGTCGCACTAAGTGGAATTATCAGAATCTTCAACCCAGAAGCAAACCCGATATGGGAGTCAGCAGTTAAAGTTTTACAAAGTAGTGAACAGCGCGAAGTCTGCTGAACAATTTCTTCGGCATGTGATATGAATGATCCAGTCTGTGCGAGGAAGAATGAAGGGAAGGCTCTAAGTGTCGTATTCCAAATCTCTGAACAACCATAAGAATTCAAAAAAAGAATACACATAAGAGCACGACCACTTACTTGCTTTATTCGTAAGGCGTTACGTCTGTTAATGTCGGCGTCACGTCTCTTCTTCAGTAGCCTCACAACCACGTCGAACGCGATTGTCGACTCCACAGTGGCGCTCCTTCCTTCGAATGTCGAAATCCAGTGTCGCGTCACATCGACTCCTGCATACTCCTGCAAACAAGTTCAATCCGAATTTCAGCACCACCTTGCTTATCCCACAGCCCCACCAACACTGCTTCTTCCCCGCTCCTACGATAATTTCTGTTACGGTCACCGGGGGGGGCGGGGTGTAAATCAATTATTATATTGTTCCCTAACCAATACATTTCTATATCACCCGTCCGTCACTCGCGTCTACCAAAGTCCCCAATATCATCGAAAAGAACCGCCGAATTCTATCTGAAGTTTTCCCTAATTGGAAATGCTAACAGACAGGAGAGGGATGGGCGAAGCTGCCCCCACTCATACCAGGTGCTGTTCCCGCCGCTGAACAGCACATCTGAATTAATTGCAGCATATTTGGACATTTGCTGGTATGAATGGGGGACAGCTTCATGAAGTTCTGAAAATGGAGGGGCAAACACGTACTACGGCTAGCCATTCCAACTTGCAGGATAGTCATAGGAAATGAAAGGTGTAATGTTGTGACAGCCTACTCTAAAAATATTCGGAAGATGTGCCCCGCTATCTGCTCAGTTCCAGTTCAAGCTGAACTCACTGCCTACTCATCCTACCGTCCTTAGTGATGTCATCTATTACTTGTTTTCTACTGCAGCTCATTCGCGTGAACCTGTCAGCTGGAAGTTTATTGAATGGGGAATAAATATCGCGCTTAACTAGTTAACTAGTTCTCGTAAATAAAAATAGAATGGTCGTGTTCTCAAACGGGCGAAAAATACCATCACCTCTAACTGCCGTAATTTCTAGGAGGTTGTATTCTCCCCGCCAACCGACTCATGGGAATGCTATAAAATATTTGACAGATCAGTGATTCTGCACAGTACCAATTCCCACCTGCCACAGACGTTGGGTGTACTGAATGAGGTGAAAACGTCTCATAACCCTCATACGCTCAAGTTGTTTTGAGGACTAAGAAAAATTTCTAGGATGCGGGAATATATCCATTTTTGGATAAAACAGCGAACCATTTCCGGAATAAAAAGTGGTCTCATCCATGCTAGCGGCTGCTCCCGCCGCTGAGCAGCAATTTTGGAAGAGCATGGAGAAGGCTAGTACGAATGAGACCTACTTTTTATGTACAAATATACAGTTGTATGACTCATGGAGTGGTGCGGAATTGGACCATCATCTAGGCCGTTTCAGACAGAAAATTCTAAACATACTCAGCCGCTGAGGCATCACAGGGAAAGCCTGCCACCTATCCACCTAAGAGCATCTAATGCAGACATTGGCACTCAACGATCCATCTGAAACCCTTAGCTAATCTTCGCCTTTTCCCCGATGCACTGTGAGGGTTTTAAGAACACGACCATGAAAGACAAAATATACTAAAATGCTTAGCTGTGGTGAAGCTGTAGAGGTCGACGAGGCGTGCGCTCTGAAGGAGCCTCATGAATCGGTCGACGCAGTGTTGACGAGGGCATAGTTATGCCATAGAACACGCAACAGCGCTCTTCATACTCGCTCTCTTCTTAGTCAAGCCTCTGACAAACGGCGGTCCATGAATACCCCACATCGAGCCTCATGAATCGGTCGGCGCAACGATTGCCGAGGGCACGGTTATGCCCCAGAAGACGCAGCCACCCTCGTCACACTCGCCCTCTTCTTATGCACGCCGCTCACGATCCGCCGTCAATGAGCACTCCAGAAGCCGCCATCCCCTGGACCCCGTTGAACAATGAATGATGTGCTCCCTCGCTGCCTTTATATACCACCCTTAGTACGATTGCAGAGTTTGCCGCCCAGATCATTTCGACGGTACTGAAAAAAGGAATGATACAAGCAGAAATGGATAGAGAATTCGATAAACGAGTGATTAGACACAAGCACAGTGTGGTAATATTAGTGGTAGGTCAAACAATAGGAGATCGAATGCCAGTGGCAAGTCAGACTATAATAGATCAAATATCAGCTGCAGGTTAGAGGTAGCAGATCAGTCCCCTAGTAGGTCACTGAGAGGACAATATTTAGGCACCGAATGGTGCATCATTGCACTAGCAAGAAAGGGGCGCTTCGTCACACAGATCATTTGTGGTATATATAAGAAGAGATATGCAAGTAGTACAGTGTTGGCTGTGTGAGGCTAATGCAAAAATCGCGCCAAGGTGCGTTCGAGAGAAAGTTGTTCTTTGCCATGTTGTGCGCTACCAATGACGGTGCACTAGAATGAGCGTTTGAGAAGGGGATTGGATTGTCAGGACTATTAAAATGAGCGCAGAGGAAACAACATTACAGGCCAGTACCTGTTGCTAGCAAGGTCGACAAGAAGGCGTCCTTAGTGAACGGATCTATCTAAAGTCCGAACGTCTGATTCCCTGTTTTGAATGAAGTCCTTAGTGATTGTCTGACGAAGGCTTTCTGAAGCATTCAACAGAACAACAAATCGAAAAGACGAATACAGACTAATGCAGACTACAGACTGTTGGCGGAAGGGTGACAAGAACTTGAAAGCGTTCGTGCATGTCCGCGATGTGATGCATTTTAAGCTTCTTCTGTTGCTTTCGGTGACCGAGCGCCATCATTCGTTTGCCACGCACTTAAGGCGTAGCTGGAACTGCGAAGGAATCAGAATCCTTGAAGTTATTTACCGAATTTTCCTAGCAAATATAAATTCATTCCGAACAAAGAGACATGTTTAAAAATGAGATTTTGTGTGCTCAGTGTGAAATGTATCGGAAGAGGTGAGGCTGTCGAAAGAGAGAAAAATTCGAATCGCGTTGTCAACCTCACTTGAGAAACAAATAGGAGATATCCGAGTATGTGCAGTATGGAGTGTCCCTCTAGAAATGTAACGATGAACCTTGCGTGCTCTGTCAGTGAAATTCGTTTAGGAGACTCAGTGTCGCGGGGCTTGAAAAATATTCGACTCCATCCTTAGAAAATTGAACTACTTATTGTTGGTGCTGTGAACAACTTTCGAATAATCTACAGTTTCCATCGAACGGTGAGCCGAGAAACATAATGTTTTGCTTCCTCTTAGAAAGCAAACCACCCGTATGGCAGGTGATCAAGTGGCGATTTCTCCACACATCATTTCTCCACATAACGCGCTCGCGACAGGAATCGAATGTCCACATCAGGCAACTACGAATCGGCAGTACCGACACTAGACGTCGCTTACTGTTCAGCTCCTGTAAGCGCCAATTGCGCGAAACACTGTTTGCTTAGAAAGAAAAAGACAGCAGCGTGGTTTTTAATGTGCTCTTAGGATTGGTGGTATTTAGTTGCAATGAAAGTGAGTCTACTGCACGCATAAGATTCTCAGCATACTTGTAGAATTGCTGCGGAATCGTAACCTCTTGGTACTGAGGCATCACAGAATTAAGTGGCAGACGAGATGCGCAGAGTCAGTGCGAAATACTTGAGATTTCATCGTTTTTATTGTTCCTGAGGGCGAGTAGCTCACTGTTGGTAAGCTATCCGTGTCTACTTCCATGGCAACTGAAACGGCGGAGATAAAGGAAAAAACTAGTGAGCAGTTTATCAAACTCGCCAAAGGACGGTGGCGTGAAGGGTGGTTGGGTACACCCAGAAAAAGTACTTCTGCTGCTCCAATCCAGCTGAACTGTTGCATGACGGCACGACTTGGCATTCTCGGGCGACCAGTCAAAAAAATTGCACCTTTCTACCAGATGTTTCTGCGTTGCTTTCTCCCACAACTGTATGGCGTTAATGCCTCGGTGCAGACAACGGTAGCACTGCGTATTCTTCCGCGGTTATGACCGCAGCTCGGTTCGCTGTTCGTAGCGAGTGTGCCCAGGTTGTGTGCAATTATGGCGAACTTTTTCAGCTCTATCCGTATCCCTTTTCCGGACGGCGGCCAAACCTGAGTTCGGTGTTACAAAATGGGAGAGAAGTAAGCAGTTAAAGCTTTCTACTAATTTTCAACACAATGTTGTCGCAGCTTGAGCAGCTTTCAGTGGAACTTCAACGTAGTGACTTTGCCCGATAAGTTCGAAACTAAAACAAACATCCAAATATAAATGTTTTCATCCGTGCGGTACCTGGTGGAGCTAGGCGACCCACTGGTCCCACTCAAATATGTGCTGGAGTGGTGTAGAATTCGCATTTCGGCTTTCTTCAAAAGTTGCAATATCTTCATGTTTCTCTGTGATTGCCGCCTGTTTCCAACTCTTTCGGGTGCTGACTGCCCGAATGGTCAAAGCTCAGTCTCCGAATCCTCAGGTTTCCAAACTTGTTCGACTCTTCCCCTCTAGCGGAAGCTTTCTCTTAATTGATCGAGAAAATGTACTGCCCATGTTTGCATATCATGTTATGCTATTTGTACGATATCAGTGCGAACAGATGAACAATCGTTGAGTATCTCAAGCATTGACGAATCGTCGTTGACCGGCATTTCGATTTTTTGGGATGCGATATGCTTCCAGGTGTAATTTTCTTGGTTGGAGTGATTGCATTTTAGAGTTGGTTGTATAGTTGAAGTGATATAGGTGAAAGAAGTGTCTAGATTGCTGGTGAACGGCGACACTTTTGCCACTTCTGTTCATCTTTATTTTTGAGTCCATCTAGCTATGCGATTCTTTGTGTATGTTGTTTTTTCCTTAAAACTTCATAATAGTTTTTGATGGTGATAAAGAGTGTCATATTATTACGAATAAATCCTTCTGCTTTTCAGCTAAGCGGAGTCCTTTGCAACCTTTCAGTAGATGAAGTAATCGTGCAATTGCATACTTGGAATTCCATAACAATCGAGGGAAAATCGAAGATTTTGGAGGGACTCAGATCATCTCCATCCTTTATCGTTGTGTGTACTCGACCGTGAAGATGCCAAGGGCAGTGTTCTTTCTGAGCTAGTGGAGGGGTAGGTGCACCGATCGTGCAAGCAAAGAAGGAATCGAAAAATTAGAATCGTTGTTTACGGCACTTTCGGCTCTCGAAAGCATTCATCGGCAATGTTTGGCGGTGCATGAGCACTTTTTAAATTCTTCAATTCACCTTGTCGATTGGTGCACCCAGGGTATCAGTGAGTTAGTAGTCTGTTTCCATCAACTAGGCTGTTCTATCGAATGACCTGTTTTTGTTCTTTTTAAGCACCATATTTGTGACTGTCAATTCCTTAAGATGAGTCTCTGTCGCTTGCCACCCTTTCGATAACAACCTCGTTTTGAGGGAATTCCCTTCCCGAGATGTCGGGAGAAATTTCGCCGACCTCTTGTGTTATATTCAGAATGATTTCTTCCTTTGGAGCTGCAGTCAGTCTAACTCAGCTGGAAATGCAAGTAGTTTAACGGAAATCCACTTGGCACAAGCGTTAACTGACGAAACTCTGACCACTGCACTGTACGCTTTAATTGAATCAGTGGATACGTCAATCTCCAGTTGCTGTGAAAACGCAAATTTCCTAGTGGGACGTGGTTGAACGAATAAAGTAACTCATAAAGTAGAGACATTTAGTGCATCGAGGAGTTCATTGTTTAAAAAGAGGCAGTTAGAATGAAGATTGGAAGAAATGGAGCGACAGTGAAAAATGTTGGGGAGTGACCCGAGAAACATAGAATTCCGCTGGAAACGTTGAGGAGAGATGGGGGACGAGGACAGCAAGTGGAATGGGTTCCAGCGGTTCTCCCAACATCTTACACTCTACTTTCATTTCTTTCTGTTCCTTTCTTTCGTTTCATTTTTTCCAATTTCTTCCGTTGTTTTCCCGACGTTTTCGAACTTTATATTACGGTAAGGAAGCCCTCGAAACACAAAGAATGTCTTTTCGTTTACCTCGTGGGACCTTGGTTAGGTGCGCATCGAGCATTTCTAGGGTACGATCCGGATGCGATGTTCCTTGTCTCGATCGAGGTTGGGCATTTTTACACTTCAGAGGACTTTGCGCTTCTATGTTCACATGGAAGGAAGACGTGTATAAAAACCCAGATCCCGCTCACGTTAGGTCGACCGGCTTAAACCTAGCCGAGACCGGATTGAATCAGTCTTTATAAGACCATAATTTAAACCTGGTTCCCATGGCAGCCTTGACGACCAGCAGCCACAGGAGTCAACACGCATCCGCGTAAAACTTTTATTTGCAGGTTTGCCCCTTCGAGGCAAAAAAACAGACATGCTGTCACATGCTCATGTTTCTTGTCGTACACTTTGCGAAATTCTTCGATTAAATCGTTGTTGTTTGGTTAAACCAGTTATAACATGACCGTCCGCAATGGATTTTAATGGTTGTTGTTAGAATTATGGACGAGGTTAGGGGGGGGGGGGGAGCAGTTCTATTCGGCAATTACACTTGAAATGATTCCTATGAATTTCTAACCGGACGCGGATTCGTTTGACTGAACCGTGCCAAAAAAAACAAAAATGTATTTTTTGCACCAGTGCATCCTCTATGTCTGCATATCGTTGTTTGAATCTTTCATTTCTCGCCCCAACAGAAACCTTGATTTCGGCTTTGAGTTTATTGAGTAATTAGTTCGGGTTCAAAATTTAGTGAGAGAAAAAATCTCTCTGGAGAAAGGTGGGGGGAGGGGGAGGTGTAGGTAAGGAATAGTACTTCACTATTCTGGGGGTGTGAGTAGTAGACGAAGTGAGGAGGTTTTTGTTACTATTGCAACATAAACATAATAGAGGAGATATTAACACTAAAGTCGAACAACTAAAAGGGAGACATTCTGTCCTCGCGGTAATTCGTTTTAAAAGTTAAATCGCACAAAATTCGTGTCGATTTTTTATATTCTCATTGCCTGCTTATTCAAGAACACTTCCGTCGCACTATGGTGGTGTTTTTTTGCCCTAATGACTGGTATATGCCTTTATTGATTGATGGTGTATTAAGCGACTGATGACTTGTTTTGTTGCTCTGTCTACTCAAGTACAATTTTATCTGTTGGCATTGTAGGTGTACTATTGCTGAATCATCTCTGTTGAGTGATGGCGAAGTCAAAGAATCATACAAGTCATAATCAGAGTAAGTTCTTTTCATATCCAATTCTGAACGTACTTATTTCTGTATTGATGACTTGGTTTATTATGAATGCATTTCATTTTAATTTACCACGGAAGGTGTAATTATTATGGGATGAGGCGGAAAGTTACTGCATCGTTAGGTTTTAGAACATCACTTGAATGCTTCGAGGAGTTCATGCACTAAAAGCATGAAGCGCGTGTAAAAAGCTGATCTTCAGGTAGTCGCCTAATTTGTTGGCGGGTACTTTGTACCGAGATATTTGGAATTAAGAGCGCGCCGATACTTTCCTTACGTTGAATGTGGGAGCGGAAGCGAAACTTTGTAATTTTTCTGGATCAAGCCGAATGTTGCCGTGTTTCATTGCCCAGCGTACAAGTGGACCAATTAGCCACTGTTTTAAGTTTGATCGGCACATTTCTACGCTCTAATTTGCCTTTAGTTGAGACTTTTGCTACTTAGGTATAGAAATAGTCTCAGAGTGAAGCCCGACATCTGTTAATTATCTTCTGCTAATAAGCAGTTCATGTTCCAGACTATATGCGCTATTTTTTTTTTCTTCTGTTCACTCATTTAACGGGATTGTTGAGTTTCCACTTTTTCATTCGTATTGCTGCAGTTTTCTATCAGCACATGAAGGTATTTACACTTATAGTACGGGGCTATCCCTACCATAATCTTTGTCTCTCCCTAATTTCCTTGCTACTTCTGTTCTGCTGGGTTCCTCGTGAAGTTCTCTAAAACAGCACCTCGTTGGCGGATGTTGAAGAGGGTCAATTCGGATCCCTCTCTAGACCTTCAAGACATCTCTTTTCATGATACTGGATAAGCTGTGTATCTGCCACTGTCTTTTTCTGTGGGCCATGCTTTAGCGAGAGAAAACGATAATGTTTATCACACCGAATTTCACAGTGTTCATGTTTTTGACTGCGTTTGGGATGATGTAAGCATTCTGCGGACTCTTCTAGCTGTTTTCTCCAACTTGACGATACCGCTTTTTGAGTCATGGTTGCTTCCGTTCTTAGCTTTCATATCTCCCTACTCCCCCCCCCCCCCCCCTCCCTTGTTCTGTTTCGCGTCGGGCTTGAAAGGCAGTTTGCTCATCTGATTACTGTGACCTGAAATACTAGTGCGCAGCAATTTTAGAGTTTATCAGGGTTGTGGCTATAGTTAGGTTATTTGCTTCCAGATAGAAAGAACCACCGAAACGGAATCAAGAGGCCAAAGAAACATCGATTCATGTCAATGAAGGGTGTCGATAAGAAGTTCCTTCGCAATTTGAGGTTCGCCAAGAAGCACAACAAACGACATCATCAGCAGAAGAGGGACGAATCAAATGCGTGACAGAGGGGGCAGCGCACTCGGATCGACATGATCCTATCGGAATTTGTTGGCTGTTGTTTTTTTGTGCGTCTTTGTTGTCAAAAATACAAATAAAACGTTGAGTTTATTAACGCGAATTCGTTCACTTCACCAGTTGTTTTCCTTTACTGGTATACCTTGTTTGATGGCTGGTTCGGTCCATTGAAGATGTTTTCCAAGTCTCACTATTGCCTGTGGTACTTGAGAGGCTTGAGGGTGTGAAGGCGGAAACAAACTTGGTGTTGGTGTTCATCTTATTGAGTACCCATTCTAGATAAGTTATAGGGGATTCTGACCCGAAACTTTGTTTCCTGAATTACGCTGCAATGATTCTAGCGGCATCGAAATTAATCGTTGGAATTTTTTTGGTAGGAATGAGATAATTCGACTGCAATTAATCTGCAGCGCTGAGAAATATATTTATTATCTTCTTATCCGGCCTGATCTCTCATTATGACCAGGTTGAAATATCATCTTCCTATCATCGACTGGTTAACCAATCGTACGGTCGATATTTTCTCGTTGCATTCGGGTTACATCGGTTGCTACGGGCTGAAATGGATGTATTCGAAGCTGATTTGTTAATGATTCCAGTGTTGGCGTTTAAAATGAATGCGGTGATATCATCGTATCATCTGCGAATGCGATCCTTAACATGTAAGACTCACCAACGATGTGGTCTCGCAGTCGCACATTCTGTAAGCATCGCTGCTTGACGTTTGGACAGTTCACTAGCAAAAGGCTTAATTTCGGCTAATGAACATGCTTCAGTTAATTATCTTTATCAACTCCGTGGCATATATTCAGTAAACTCAGTGTGGTTTTCATTTTCACCTCTTTCTTTCGATGAGGAGCGATTGTGAAATGGGATATTGCACCATCGCACCGGAGTTAAGTAGAGAGGCTGGTTCGCTTCTTTTATAGAATATGCTGAGTCAGCTTCCTCCACATTGGTAGGAGTGGGAGGTGCATGGGCGTCTTGTGCATGTCCATGTCCCAATTTACCCGTGACTTGTCTTGTCGTCTTGTCGGTTATGAACTGTTCATTGTGAAATTAGAGAAAAGATTTGAAACCGGAAATGAATAGGCTTCCAGAGGTCGCTGTTTACTGAATTTGCAATCTTGGGTTTTTCTTTTGAAATATCCTTCAGTGGAAAAAGTGACTGAAAGGACAAAGATTCCGTCTCAGATTGTTTGTCTTTGAGCGCTTCGATAATTTATATTCGTGGGCAGCCGTCAAAACTTCAGTTTTTCTTTGCTTAATGCAAAATTTCCGATTTTTCCGACATTCGCTTTTTGTTCTATTGCATTTACAAATCTTGAGATTTGCGCTTTTTTAGTTTTGTTTTGGATTATATGGAGTGGAAGGGTTGGTGGAAGGGTGGGGGGGGGGGGGGGGGGGGGGAGCGGATTGAGAAGGTACCGCTCATTTGTGCTGTGAAGGCTTCCAGATGGAAAACGCATCCTATCTGTTCTGCTGAGTGCAGGTCAGATGTATCAAGTAAACGGTTAAAAGGGCTCTCAGCAATCTTTTGTTGGTATATTTGTCGTTTCATAAATGTTTCCTCTCTGTTGGGAAATGTTTTGTGGTTGATGAGAGTTGAATAGCTGACATTATTTATTATTGCCATTTGAATCTTCCGAGTTGAAAAATCCAGTGGTATATTTTCGAAAAAAGCGTTTCTGGGTGAGAGGAGGTGAAGGGTGGGAATTGATTCTTGCGTGGTCGAGCGAGTGCTATAGCATTACCTTATGTCACCGTCCCATTGGGAGAGGGGATTCCGCAGTTTTTACTCTACTGGTGGCCCGCACAGTCATCTTTACATGTATTTCTCCGTTTTGAGCCTATTATGGCTGTAAGTTTAACGGAGAATAGGTCGTTTATGCTTAAATGAGCAAATGCTTAGGCATAATGAACGAGGAGTGCATAATTCGTAAGTTGGTTGCCGACGGCGATGGAGCAGGTGATGACAGAAGGTTCGCAACGCTTGCATCACTGATAATGAAGTTGATAAAAGATCCGGAGAATGCTCGAAGGTTAGCGAATTCTGCGACCTTTCTTTTCTCTTGTACTTGTTGGAGAGATTAGTATGCTTCGTGTCTAATTTGTTATTGTTGGAAAATTTGTCGGTACAAGATCAAACTTAGTTTATGGGATGACCTCTTTCCGGTACCTGCCGGTGCCCTTTGTTCCTATGAAATGACTTAGTATGTGTGACGAATGCGATCGGCGTGATCTGATCCCTGTAGCGGCTGGAGGTGCATTTGCATGCGCCAAAATCTTCAACCGAAGCGGCAAGATGCTGCTTCACCTGAGAGAGCTAAATATATTCTTCCCTCGTGCCTTTTCAATGTTTTTTAAAAATCTTTTATTCAGACACGTCAATTTTGATGAGTTTTTTCACTGATCCTTTATATAAGAGTTGCCCTAACTATATCAGTCATCGATTTGACAATAGCGCCGTTGATTGTGGTGGAGAGGAAGTGAGGGAATAAACAACCACTTTGCAGGTGTTTGATATCTGTAGTGCATTTGCCGTGAATAGGCGCGACCCTTACTCCCATATATCGTTGTTTCACTGACCTCCAATCGGCACCAACAATGCGGTATCATTGCATTCACTATTTTTAATTTTATTTAAGAGTATTAATTATTTTAGTTATTTGCCACGTATAACGCAACTTCTCGATGCAGCAAAGACGTCAATGCACAAACAAGCGCTAATCGCTACAACAAACGAATATCAGATTAACAAATACGAGCAAATGGCACATCAAATCGGTGAGAGACTAATGGAATCAGTAAGGTCGATCAAAGATCAGTCGTGGTTTTCTGAGGAGAGGCAATCCTAACTTGCGTCTTCTTGAAAATTTTGCTCTCACTTTATACGTTGCGCTCGCAGTAAACACGTTCAATCCCTGATCTGCGTTGCGTTTAGGCCATCTAATGTTTAATTGATTTATTTTTAGCACTTTTTTTGCATTCTTTTGGGAGTGAGTATATCTCTGTTGCAGTAGTTGTTGGATGGGAGGGAAGTGGCTCGGGGATGAGGGAGGTGATTGCACATACTTTTTTTTGCCATTGTCGACATATCTGCTCGCAAAGTGATATCGCTAATCTTATGCTCAGATGCTGATACCACTGTGTTGTACCACCTCGTCAGTGGGTATTTTCGAGAGTTATGATTTTGAATCTCTAATAAAAGAGTGGGGGTATATCGTTTTTGACAAAGAGGGAAACGTAACCTCGTTTACTTCCACCGCTTCTGAGTAACGAATAATTCCTAAAACAGTGAGATGATCGTAAGCTTTAGCAACAGGTACTTGGAAAATATTGAGGCTGGGAATACTATTTTCTAACGTATTCGAAACTTTGCTCTTATGTTCATATGTATTTAACGAATGCGTTTCAATTCTTGGGCGTCAAAGCTCTGCCACCCACTCCCGCGACTGGTTTCCTCCATCACAGCCAAAATTTGTCTTTCCCTTTAGCGTTTTCACTTCGCGAACTAAATAAGATATAGTTGTGGGATTTCAATGGTGAGGATAGCTTACATCACTTGGTCTGCTGCTCGTTTACGAGGACACGTTTGAATAGTTCGTGACCGGTGAAGTAGTGGCCAGTTTATCAGCTGGCGAGTCTTGACTGTTTTTCCGGAAATAACCGATTGTCGTTCGACTGCTGGTTTTTCCAATGGTCGGCGGCTGCCGCATCGGCAGCTTCTGCCAGTAACACTAGGCCATCACTAGCTGTCACCTAATTCAGCTGATTGTTCGCAGCCAACTGGTCAGAAAAGTAAGTAATACGCAGGTATAAAGTAATCGACTCACGTAAATTTTGATAGATCGAGTGGTGCGGTCGTGTCGTCATTGATAGTTACGTAGCTGTGAAGAGGCCTTTAATTTACGTATTGGCGCACTGTTAATTGCTAATAATTGTAATTAATAGAGGAGGCGTTATGCCTATGCTGGCCACCCTCACAGCTCGTCTGCACTCTGATGGCTGTATTATCAACTCCGTTCCTTTGCTGTATTATCGCTTACTTGAGCTCTGTATTCTCTCTTCCGTTGATTTATGATTGGATTGTTTTAGGCGAATGTCGGTAATAATCCGCACAGTGCATCATTTCAAAATTCTAAAAACTCCACACGAAATTTGCGAATGTGATAGCTAAAGATAGAATTTTGCAGTGAGCAATATGTAAAATTCTTTGGGTTACTTCTTGTGCTCTGAGTGATCGTTTTATTTATGAGTTATTATCGGTACTTTCGAGTGCTGATCACTTTTCTGTTTGTTCAGTTGAATGGAATTCGAGAACAAATTTACGATGAAGGAAATTACTTAGCCGAATGGTCGCAAGTAAAACGTTATAGCACCTTTTTGTGAATACGATTCAATAACAGTTACCAATTACTCATTCGTAAAACAGCGAAAGTTGTTGGGATTTTTGCTCTGCTGCTAGGATACTGTGTACCTAACTGGAAGGGATGACCGACTCGCACTGTCACTTCTGAAAGTTTTTGTTTCTAAAATATCTTTCTATTCTGAGGAT
The DNA here is from genome assembly GCA_013433145.1 of Ascaris suum. Classification (NCBI taxonomy): domain Eukaryota; kingdom Metazoa; phylum Nematoda; class Chromadorea; order Rhabditida; family Ascarididae; genus Ascaris; species Ascaris suum. The sequence continues at coordinate 6,026,148 of CM024175.1, forward strand.
GATCTGAAGAAAAGGAAAGCATTGGAAGTTTCTGTATTAGTGCATGAGGGCAGTGAGATTCATTATTCGCGCTCTCGTAGATTCGCCCTCTGCGTGTTCATAAATCTCTTTGAGGTTCATTGCATATTGTATATCCGGCATCGTTCTTGCTCGAATCCCTCATCTTTGTAGCTTAATGGTCACTTCTGATCCTCCTGAACCCTTCTCTTGCGCGGGGAATGTGAACGAGAGGAAAATGAAGCTTCCCTTTTTTTCGGAAATGGCATATACTCGGGAGGTCCCTTGCTCAACTGTTACGTGATCCAAGCATTTCGAAATTTTCCTGTGCTAACATTCACTTTTTTCATTTTTGGTACCGCAAGCAGTGCACTGTCCGAATATGAAAGCTTGCAGGTTGGAATGGTTCTCCTTATGGATGAAGGTTTAGTTGTGATGCTTTTGCAGATTCGGAAATAGTACGAGCACATGAGAGGATGCAGCTTGCGAAGAAAGAGTTGGAGGCGGCGAAGGCTGTACGAAGGAACAAAGAAGAATATGAAGCGCTTGCTAATGTCATACAGCAGTACCCATCACGGCAAGAAACAAACATGTATGCCTTCTTAGTGCTTTCTTTGAAATAGCGGTGTCCCGTAGTTGCGTTTTCCCACGTTATTGTGCTACCCTATCCTTATCATTCCCAGTTCTCGTTCTCTCATTTTGCTCTCCCTCGCAAGAGCACTTAAGGGGGGGGGGGAGGAGGATGGCAAGAGGGAGAAATACATCTTGAAAATGATGTTGCGGTATTCAAAAGTAAGAAAATGCTGCGACTAGGATATAATTCCGACGTCATTTCAGGACACAAACTGCTTTCACACAAGAAAATTTTTGCAAGCATGTCATGCAGTTAGGGCGTAACGAGAGTGAAGAAGGCAGGCGCTACTCTTCGCAATTTTTGGAGTATGCAGAGAGAGAGAATCCAAATAGCAAAGAAAAAATATTTAAGAATTAGTCCAGCACCAACAACCTTAGCAGGCCTCTTTTCCATCTCCCCCCCCCCTCCCTCCTCTCCCTCCCTTCTCCCATATCCTTGGTCGAAAGGGTTCGTGTTTATGCCTACTTTGCAAATTTTCGTCTGCAAGATGCGACATGATGGCTGTATACATGTTAACGCATTGTGTCATCGGCTAGTACTCAAGAGTGAGCCACGAATTCACTCAGCGTGGTGTACATCGCAGAATGACGTCCACTGTCATATTTCATTTTAAACCCGTGAGTTTGGAAATGAATTACTTAAGCGTGCGCAGAAATTTGCGGAGTTTTGCAGCCTCATGGTTTTTATTGTAAATCAATCAAGTCGCACTTTCAAAGCGGTCATTCCATTTAAAATATATTTGCATAATTACCTGTTTTTTTAATTTTTCCGACAATTTACGATATGGTTCGGCCCAGTGAGCGAACTCGTAAAAGCCCATATCATGTCCATCACCTCTAACTTGCTATTCTTTTCACCAGAACTTCCTTCAAGAAGACAAAGAACCGTGGGAATAATGCTATCATACTACATAATTTCCAGCGCTTTTATTCTTTTCTCTGGCGCTGTGTTATCTTCTTACTATATGCTCCCTCAATTTCTTCAAGGATGATATCTGCTCTTCTTCCTTTCTCTGCTTTGGTGTGGCAACGAATGGAGATGGTTGCCGCAGAACATTTCTTACGCATTTCATAGGGAGTATACAAACAGCGCGATTTTGGAAACTCAAATACAGATGATGAGGGGACTGAAAAAACTAAATGCCTTGGATGAGGAGGATGGGCATTCGATGATGTCTCCCATTTTATATAAAAGAGGAGGGTGGTGTGTATCCTTACTGCTTAGCGCATTGTTACCGTACCATTCAAAATATGGTCTGCATGAAATCTGCGAGACGGAATAATTTCATGCTTATTTTCACTTCCGTTGCCTTTACTCACAGATAAAGTGAACGTTTTTGAGAATGGTTTCTGCTCGAAAGAAATGATTTTCTTATGTGGTATTTGTAACCCTTTGGTTAATTCCTAAAAATCATCCGTCATTTGAAACTCGTCTATGACTCTTCTAAGTTTTCATCATGCTGTCTCGGATCGAGGTGAGTTCTCTCCGACCATTTTCCAATGAAAGTTGAGGTGTTCTTTCGGGTTGCGATTACATGTGTAGAATCCGTTTTGGTCGCCGAGAGCTTGACAGTTTCTGGATGATGGCAGCTGTCTGAAGGTGTTCATGCCACGGCTTCTTTAAATCAGTGCGGCAAGAGCACAGACAAAGAAATGAGGGGCGAAAGCAGCTTCATCTAAGAGTAAAACTGATGCATTGTAAAGCATGGTCCACCCGAAAAGAACTTGAATGCCATCAGTTGGCGTCATCAAAACGAAACCTCAATTTGAATTTGAGTTTATTTAAAGTAATGCGATATCGGCATCGCGGCTTCGATGTTTTTGTTGAAATTGATCGTTTTTCAGTCAGTGCAAATTCGAGGGAAAAACAGTCCGAGCAAGCGGCTTTTCGCTATCGTTTTAATTGTGCGGGTTTGACACAATTCTAAATGAAAGGTTTTCGGGGCATGCTGCGTTGACGTGATGGGATACCTTGATGTGGGCTCAGAGAGAATGAGATGCTTCTGAAATTTCGTTTGCAGGAAGCTCGAAGCTGTGAAAAAACAACTCGAGGAACAACATGAAAGGCAGCGGAAACTAGAAGCGAAGGTGATTCCTTTCGTTTTGAAAATTTCTTCACTAAAATTTATTGTAAGTTATAAGTGAGGATAATTTTATCGCTCAGAGACGAAGAGCGTGTGTGAAAAAAAAAATAACCATGTTAAGCTAAATAGTCGAGTAAGAATGAAACCAGTCTGATCTCGACTCGACTGATTGATACGGCAACTGAACCGACGATATTCTTTTCCAATATTTCTTGTGAGGTTAACGTAAGTGTTTTATGGCTCTCTGTTACATTTCAATTGCATGGAATGAGCAGGAAGGTAGTGAGGTGCTCCTAGAGGGTTTTAGGCCTAGGACGAACACCCTCGAGCTTTTATTGCCGTTAATCATAAGGAGTTTTCGTAGCTTTTTGTAAAAAATGAAGGAACTAAACGGAAATAAGGCGTAACGAAGCATAACTTTCACTGATGGGTGGCGTTGGAGTAGTGTCAGCAAATTGGCAGTTGGTTATCCGTCTTCATGCTGGTGTTTTTGGGGGGCACTTAAAAAGTCTCGAATTTTATTTACTAACTCGCCCATCAATTTAATAAACGTCTATATTTCTTTATTTAATGTGAAGCGCTTTTGTGAGCGTGAATGATTTCTTGAGATCTTTTTTCGCCTAGTCTTCACCTAGATCACTTTAGTTTTTTTGCGCGTTTGCATTGATTAAGAACAATGAGAGCGTGATATCCGTTGAGATTCGTAGGTTTAGTCGTTTCAGAAACCATGAGCGGTCACGTAAATCGCCGCTGGGCATTCTTTTAAATGCGCAAGTTTGTTTATTGATCAAGCAATTGAAGTTGCGTCATTGGTGAACTACATGAATCTTGAAAGGATTAAAAGCAATCCCGAGCAGTTAGTTGAACGCTTGCTGAAAGTGCAAACAAGGGGGCAGATGGGCATACATTCGCAAAAATGACGAACATCGGCAGCTATTGCCTGATTTGCACAGTGCTTTTGGATCGGTGAGAGATGGTTAAAGTCGATTAGTGTTGTACCATCTACTTCTCGACGCAGTTCACCACCCCGTCTTTTGCTCTTGTGATTCGCATTCATAAAGCGTATTATGGTATGTCGCATCTGCGTTGTAGTTTCATCTGAGGACTCACTGAAGCTGCGATGTTTATTGCGCATAGAGCAGATCAAGATGTGAGTTTTGATGTCAGCATTTGATTCTATAACATCTTTTACATTAATCTACCAGCTTCGACAAGACTTTAAATACTTGAAGGATGCCAGAAAATTTTCATGCATTTTGCATAGACCGGATTTTTTGCCGATCCGGTCGTGAAGCGTGGAAAAGCGTGCAGGGGAAGCTGTCACGGTATGTGCTTTTGCATCCCATCCACATGTTGGTAAGCTTCGCGAACTGCCAACAAGTGAGACAGGCGGCTGCATGTAAATATGCAAATCAGATTTTCAAAACCATATAAGGACGACTTTCTACAGATCTGTGCGGCAATTGCAGCAGTTAACATATGAAGCACTCATATGTATGCTTTATTGTCGGTGGCTGTTTTGGCCATAAGCAAAAACATATTCCAAGGCAATCAAAAGCTCGCTATACTTATGAAACTGGCTGGTGAGGTGGACGGAATGCAGAGGTGCATATCTTACTGCTTTACCTGAGACGTTTCTGCCCTTGTTCTAAAGTACATCGAAAACGTGCTCTAAAGCAAATGGCAGGTCGTAATTCATTTTCTTGCAGCTGATGGAGCGGAAAAATCATCTTCATGCATTTAGCATGATCCTTGCAAACGTCAGTGGATTCCTGAAAGGTTTTCCTTCTTTTCTTTTTTCATAGTTAATAGGACGCTGTGATGCGATAAAACCATGAGATTTCAATTTTCTGCATGGATGAGTTTTGGCATACCAGAACGCACTATAGGTGGAATCATTTTGCCGGAAAGACAAGAGTAAATTGTGAGTGGGGAAATGACAGTGATGATAATTATGCTTTCGTGTCGGCTTCAAAAATGGTGATTGGTGAGCTGCGCAGAATGCCTGGTATACAGAGGAATGTTGTCAGCATTTTGATGGTTGACCCTGAAGTCAGTCTTTAATTTATGCTCGACGGTGCATTTTTGCCATTAATGGTCAGTTGTTGTTTAGAAGAAGAGGAAGAATGCGCCACGACGAACGAAGATGAGAATGGCAATAATGAAGATGTCGAGATAAAGGATGAGTCATGAACTGTCGCGCTCTTTCTGTCTTTCATTGTTCCTAGAAGTGAGCGCAGAAGTCGGGTGTTAGCGCTTTTGATACATTGTGCATAGAAGTTCTTGGACAGCAAACGGTGGTTGTTTATAATTTTCCATCTTAGGGAATCGGGAAGGGGTGAGGAGGGAAAGAGGTCGATGATTAGAGTTATGACAATCCTAATTCGATTGGGGGGGGGGGGGGTGCTATATAGAGCACAAGATGAGCCAGTACTCACATCTCGGTGAAACGCTTGTTGTTGGCATCAGTCAAACACCAACTGTCATTTTATTTACTTATTGCTTGCCTACTAACAAGTGAAACGGCCAATGGTTTTGCTTGCATTATTGCCACTTTTCAGAAGTCAGAAGAGGTGTGAGCATCTCAGCCAGCCAGTAGACGAAGAAAGGATTAGGAGGAGAAGGGAGTCCGGCAGGGTTTGGACTGTGGTGCCAATCGTTATCGAGTAAGAAAGAGAGCCTGATTTTTGCTTGGATTCAGTCAACGGTACCTTGACAGAAATTTTTTTTCAAGAACTTTGTGGATCTCCGCCGCATTGACACTTCAATCCCTTGTGAGTTTTCTCACATCTGCTTTTTCTATCGACGTGAAAATTTTGGCGAACCATTATTCCCCTAATCTTTTGGTTCATTTTTTGTGACTATACGCGTTTGCAAAAGCGGACTGTGACAATGTCGGACCACACTTGTGCCTGAAATGCACTTCGATTTGCTCCAAATCAGAACTAGCGACATTGTTGTGCTTCTCCGCTTCCAACCTTGAACGGCATCTTCATTTGCTCGCGTTTAATATTACATGCATTTGCTTGAAAATGCATTTTAATTTTTAGTGGCACCAATACACGTTATGTAGGTCTATTCTAAGCTCATCTCTGTTTGTGAAGCGCTTGTTTTTTTCTTCCTCTTTTTAACATCTGTTCCGTTTTCCCTTATGCGGGTTCATGTTTGCAAAGCATGTAAAGATTTCGACAAATCAGTGCTTTCCTCCGGTTCAGCAGCATAAAGCATTACGCAAGAGTAAGCTTCATCCCACTATGTTCTCCGGGTACGGCAGGAAGCCCAACAAACCTACACCCCAGCAATTCCCAACGGATGCAACTTCCTGAGATCGAGTAGGAGTCGATGGCCAGTGGATACGATACATCCTAAAAGTGACCACTACTGCTTCTAAATGACGACGGAGCGTTGCTAACGAGCTGCCAGAGAGCCGCATTCTTGTTGTGCTGCATGTGAATTTCCAAAGGGAACTTTTTAATTTTATAACAGAGTGAGGAAACCTCAACTGCACGACATCAGTGAACACGGAGAAACATAAAGCAACGGATACTCAAGAATGCGTTTCCAAAAACAACATTCTGACAATGCGATCCGAATCGCCTTCCTTTTTGAAAATCGGTAGCGCGACGACTTGATCTCCCTCCTTCACTCTCTCCCTCTCCCCACCTCATTTACCACGAAATTCCGCGACATGGGTCTCGATAACTTGAACCCCGGGCCCTAAGGGGGCTCGTCGAAAACTGCTTCTAAATTAGAATAGCTTCACGTAGCCTCCACTTTCCTGGAATTTTGTGACAGTACTATCAGAGAAAATAACGTTTTTAGGTAAGCGGATTCATGTCAAGAACAAAATAGATGAATGAGGGACATACTAAACCTTACAAACGCATACTACATAGTGGACTCCTTACCGCCTATGCTTGCCAACAAATGTCTCAACATGACGAGCTGAAACCTCCGACCACTTAGGCCGAGATCGATCAAGGCGAAGACGAAAGAGCAAACGACATATAAGAACCTGTCGCTGTTTTGGTTCGGATCCCACTCGATCATAATTTCTCAAAGCCGTTGGTAGGACGTTGTAGTTCACAAGGCAACTGTGCTAGTGCCACTACTAAGTGTCAGTAGCACACTTGCCTCCCCCTTCATCATTTGATCAAGGAACAGTGCTGAAAAGAACACCTGTGACAAAAGAAAAAAAAACGTTTTAAACCCGATCTTCAGCATGAACAAATACAGACAGATTTCGGTGAAAGCTGCAACTGATGAGAAAGGAGGCTAGCCTTTTCGACACTTTATTTAAAAGAACACAGCATCGGATTTCAACGAGAGTCCGCTATCGCTGACGCTTTAATGCATAGAAAGAGGGAAAATAAATTAACGCAAAAACGCATCAATCAAAATGAGAGCGAACCCAATGGGAATCCAAAACGATCAGCAAACACATAAACCACCGTACTGCTGGGTTGGCTAGAAAGTTCTCATGTTGGTACGAACGACTGCCAAGAAAACTTACAAATGCGGCAATTTAGCAGCAGCTCCACTATCTGCAAGTGAAGTATCGAACTTCCTAGCTGACATGATATTATGAAAAGGAGAATGAGTTTAGGACAGGATATGGAAATCTCAATAATGCTGAGAAACAAAATAGCCACCACTTAATTTAATTCAACATCCCATTCCGCTCCAACTTCTTTATCCGCCAGTCACAGACTGCGGAATTTAGAAGCATTATGGCTCCTGAATGTAATAAGTGAACGTTCGACAGAGAAATTGAACCAAGCAGTTATTCCAATCGTAATTGTTTTGGGCATTCACTTCGCAAAAATGATCATTTTTCTTCCCCACGTCCCCAAAATGTGCAAACATGCTGTCCTCGCCACATACGAGAATTTGAGTCAAATACTGTCGCGACCCAAATCGGGTTTAACGCAGGCCTCCTTTTATATTGGGTGCACATTCGCATCCTTGATACTCTCCAATGGGCCTGATTAAACTGTTTCGACAGAAATTTGGTTGACTTTAACGTAAGCCTCACCATAAACACTTTTTCGCGGAAAATAAGGGCAGAAAGAAAAAAAAGCAGATCTGTCCCCTGTTGAGTGGAAAGCGAATAACAAGTTGTGAAAAGAGGCAAAGATTGGAAATAGTGAACGAGATGAGCCAAATTTTTTCATTCTGAGGAGTAAAGAGAAACAAACGAAAAATATTGGACAGGAAGAAACGAAGCTCGCAGCCCTCTTCACATAACACAACATCCTTTCGCATTTTTACCGTCGACTCCGTACCTCAGCTTCCGCAGTTGTCCAGTTGGTTTGTACTTTTCCAGGAAATTCAGCTGCTTCTGGTTTAAAGCACCCGTCGGTGCCTGAAAAGCGACCTGTCAGCGTTTATATACACCGATGCGCATAACAGCAGGAGGTGTGCAACCCTTTTGGCTTACTCAGGATGCATAACGATGCCGGAAGGCTGATGCAAACAAGTAGTGACCTGATGGTAACACGCTGAGGGGGAAATAAAAGAGATCGCCCTCCACGCCGCTTATTCAAGGTTCTTTCGAAAATTGATTCAAAAGGATGTCCCTAGGACATTCCGTTTCAAGTTTCAAAGCTTAGTGCTAGATTAAATTAGCATGATGACCCTTAATTTCTTGCACTTCTTGCTCCGGAAATGCGTTAATTTCTTCACTGCTCCTGCTTCTGCACAACGATCACATGGTAGATTAAGCTGAAGGATGGCCTACCTTCTGATGAGATCAACAGCGTCTTCGTACTTCATTCCTGCTTCCATCAAAGCGATCGCCACAAGAACCGGCGCTCTCCCAAGACCCGCAACACAATGCACTGCTATACACTGGTCGGGATGCTGCTTGAAACTCTCTTTTGTTAGAGACAACCACTTATCTATCACCTGCAAAACCAAAACTTCGCATCTAACGACTATTTTTCGTTCAAGACATGGATTATTTTAGGCGTGACAATCATTTCAAGCATGCCTCCATGATAGTTCCCCTCCCATCGAACCAAGCGCTCCTCTATCTCCAGCCAAAAAATTCTCCCCTCATATTCCGCGATTCTTAGCGGAATAGCATGGAGGTTCATTCCTTATCTACGAATCTCCCCCATCCTGCGCAAGGAAAATATACGCAATTTTCTGAACTCTCCTTATCGACGGAAACTTACTGTCTCCTAAACCCTTTATACTGGACCATCTACTGAACGAATTCAACTTGAAGACGTACATAATGTTAGCTGTAAATATTCACAGCTCTATGTAAACGACGAACTGCAAAGGCAATTGCTCAAGTCAAAGTTCCTATTTCTTCTACAAAAATCAGTGACCAAGCCAGTGCTGCAACCTACTCATGGCAATAATGCAAGGTCGACAAATGAACTATAGGAAATGTGTGATGCAACAGCGAGCTTCATCTGCCATGAGCACTATGCTTCATTAACGTTCGACGCAATGCCGTCCATCGACACATTCTCACGCACGCAGTTCTTCCTATGAAATTTCACGCTCACCGTTTACAAATATGGTTTTTTCTATCCACAAAGGTGACGTAGATTTTCTTCATCACGGCAGAAAGAAAACAAAATGGGGGAACCATGCTATTCTAGCTGCTGGCTGGGCAAACCTATTCGAGCATTTTCATGAGTGGTCAAGATAAGATGTGTTCCATTTTCGCTAATTAGTTTCAAATATACAGTAAAGAGAAAGAAGGCGAAACAAACCTCAGGCGGCGGCGGACTACCGTCAACGAATTCCAAATCCAGAACGTCGATTCCATTTGAGAGCAGTGGTTTTGTTTCATAGGTAGGCTCACATACCCTCACTACCGCACGTGCGTTATGCTTACTTAATTCCTGCAAAAAGAAGGCCGACTTGAAATCACTAAGTGATCTTGTGCTTTGCATTTCGTTACATAGTAATAGAGAAAAGATCCTTGAAAAACTGGGATCGATAGCCCCAGTCTCAGCCTTACCCTCGCAATTAAGAGTTCTATACGCCCTCCAAGTGTGGCGCAAAAGGCGTGCTGCCGAAGTGTTTAATCGATAATTATTTAGCATTTACTCTTTTATCAACGAAAGTTTGCTGTCCAACTGACTCTTTCCAAAAAATGAGTGATCAAACATCACACTGTAAACACTGCTCTTTATTTCGCCTTCTCTCTCCCCCCCTCCCCCCCAAGCTTTTCATGGTAGGCACCAACACAGCATCTGCCTAAAAGTGAAAAATGGTTCGTTATATTGCTAGTAAAATACACCAAACATGTAGTTTGTATCGGAGAATATCGTCTCTGTACACACTACGTTGCTTACATGTGCTTATATGCAGCTGTTCTCAAAAAAGAACGACGAGCGTCAAAGGCCATCAAGAAACGTTTACGATCACACGACGATAAAACAACGGATGTTTAATGAGATATGAGGATCAATAAAAAGTGCTGGAAAGAGGAAAGCGAGACAATGACACCTTCAATTAACCTTTCTCAGCCTTTCTGTTTGCTTCGCCCTAACAACGAATAAGTGCAAAATACTTCTACTGGGATGATGAAGCACCACCCGCGTCCCTTATTTTCTGCGATGGCAGCAGACCGATGAAACTCAAAAAAGAACCTTTCGTCATACGGGAAAGAGCTCTCTGTGGCTAAACAATACTCTATGCATCAACTTCCTTCCCCTGCTATGCCCCTTAAAGTTATTCCATGCCCTAAATAACCTGCTGGCTACCCTTATATCCAATCAATTCCAGATTACGATTACACGTCCAAACCGCTCATTTACTAAACAACCCATGCTAGAGGCCTCTCTAGTGGCGTTCACTTCTTTTTAAAAACACTATCATATACTATCGTATTTAACCTTCCTCTCTATCCCAAGATTTCTCTGCAATGAAGTTTTGCAATTCTCGATTTCAGACCAAATTTATAATTCTTTATAATCCATTATCTTCGAATTTGCAACTCCTTTATTGGCAAGTTGCCAGATTTCCCTTTCCACATGGAGAGAACAAAATGTGTGTGGCAAAATTATCAGCAGTGTTCACACACCAATAACCCCTTATGATCAGCCTAGATGACCCGCTAAGCTGACTCAGAAAGCGTAAGGAAAATGCTCAGTCCATTGCAATGCTTCCTGACCATCCGACTATGACTCAGTTTTTAATAATTATAAACTGTTATTCCCTCTTCCCTCGTAATTCACTTGCCGTAATCTCTTTTCTTGTTCCTTAACCAGAGGAAAGAGTGGAGAAGTGGCTGCATATAGTGGGTTCAAGAACGATGAGTGCGTAAATTAGTTTGATGCCCGCCATACCACAAATTATACCAGTTGAGCATGCACATGGCTATTTGTCCAAGTTTTAAATTAATCAAGTTGATACTGATACAGACGCAGCCAAACAAACATGCAGACATGTGCATGACTGGCATATAGGTAGGTACATTAGGAAGTAGGGAGAAGAGAGTAATCACAACATGCTTGTGCGAATCCAGCCAATAAAGACATCATAATTTTGCGATGTTTGAGTTTAGGCAAACAAACTCTTTGAACTCACGTCGGACAAGTGGTAATGAATAACCGGTAATCAAATGAGCTTATGCGCCTTAAGAAACCAAAGCAAGTCTTAAAATAGATGCCTTTGCTTCTAAACACGGTTTATTACCGTGGTCTCCCATCCTGCAAATCTATGCACAGGAGAAAGTCACTGTATCGATCACTACAAACAACAAAACTGCTCTTATATTTAGTGGACCTTCGGCTTCCCTCTCCTCTCTCCCTTTCATTTATTCAGTCAGCCAAGCTCTATCAAAATGTAAGCAAAATACACCAACTGCATTCAATGCTTCGTACAAGCATGCTTCTCTTAGCATCTTTGAACATATCTAAACGAGGTACTAACCTCGATAAAGTTGTTGATAGTCATATCCGATGGACGATCGGTGATGAGGAACCTCATTTTGCCGTACTGGATCTCGCTCGGTGCCGGCTTGAAGTATGTCGGGGATGGGATGTTACGCTTCGTTGCCGTACCCATCGCTCTTCTTCTTGTGCTAACTCGTAGCGGTTGCTTCTCTTCAGGCGAGACGCTTGCAGCAGGCGCCAATTTGGTAGACAGCCAAATTTTTAAGCACCAATGTTGAATGCAATCACAACCCTCAGCAAGCGTCAACTTGCTACGAACAGGCTCTCACGTGAGTGTGAATGAAGTAAGAGTAAGAGCTGACCGACTGTCTTCAATTCAGTCAATAATCAGTAGAATATAAAGGTTGGATAAGATCACAGTTGGATAGATGTTGAAGGCGATTGAAACCAGGCAAGCGAATCAACACAGGGGGGCAACAATTCGGCGAAGCACACGGCCAGCCAAGAAAGCCACTCTCACGGGGGTCGAAGATGGTGACAGAGTGCGGTGATCAGCACTAGAATATGGGCGTTTATCTTGCACTTCACGATGCAGCACTTTGCAGCGATCACACCGAACACAATTCTTTCAGCGGTATCTGAAATTTTAGCTCGATCAGAGCAAATTCTATAAAGAACGGATAGTTCTGAAATCATATGTTCGAGTGATTAAACCTGGCTAGTTTCGAACACCTAATACGAGTCCAGACTCATCATTTACAATGGGGTGGTCATTCCCTACTGTCCGTGTCAACAGGGAATCGCATCCAGTTAGCTCACAGAGTGGATTCGGCTGCGATGATTCATTAGTTGAGGTATGTCGTCGAGAAGAACATCGACAGATCCGATAATGAGGCATGCTGGTCTAGCGACTGGCTGAATGACACTCCACTTCAAGTCTTTTTTGATTCCTTATCACACCCATAAAATGCTTCAGCAGTAATCATGACAGCCATGAAATTTGATTTGCAAAAACTCTTCTTGACAGCAAATTGCACGACGCTTAATTTGCAAGTGAGATAAAGCATCCCCACTCAAGTTTCACAGCTCCCATTAAAATAAACACATAAAGTCTGCACGCATTTAGTCAACTTCCCAACAGCAATTGTGAAGTTAACGACGTATTTGAATGATTTGGTTATACAACGTCAACAAGAGCATAAAAGCTGATAATCACTGATCAACAAGTCTTATGAACGCATCCCACACAAAAGTTTGCTACACTCAACAAATTAATGAACGAGACAATGGAGAAAATGTTTCGCTGTAAGAAAAATGGGCTTGCCAGGAAGTACGTGGTTTTTTTAAAATTAGAAGAAATAAAGTCCTTTAGGCTCTCCTGAAGCGATGAATGGATATGCAAATCTTCAAATAATAGTATGTTTTGAACGGATATGCAAGTGTGAAAAAATAGAACAGGTCGGAAGTGACTACCTCTGTTTTCTATTGTATCAATAAATCCCATGGTAAAGTGACCTAGGAACAACTTGCAGAAAACGCGATCAACTCAGGAAGAAAAAAGTCACTGCACTAAGAACACCAGCATTTGACCTATAATAATATCCGCTAAACCGTTGTATACGAATAGACATAAAAGTGAGTACCACAGAAATAATGATGATTAAGCAAAATAGATTGTGCTTTTTTGAGAAAGCAATGATAAAATATCGGGAATTAAGCAAAATATGTGTACTAGATTAATGTACCAACCAATCGCATCAAACATTAGTCCACAATGCTTTCAACAGGTAATAAACATTCGACGCGAGACTATTATCCATAAATATTCAATCAAATGTTTGGCCTTAAATCCCTGTAAAATTTAATTGTTCTATAAAGATCATTATTATCGGTTGGACCATTATTATATTTACTTTAGATCTGAAACGCCGCTCACTACATCACATCTGATCAGTTTCATCTAACCTTGACACCGCTCACCAAAAGAAAAAAAGGCAATAACTCAAGCGACAAAAAAGCCGCAATCAAAAGTCAAACAACACACAGAAGTGGCGAACATTCCAACACGACCTAAAAAACTGTTCGGTTGAAGAAAAAATAAAGTTCAGTGCGAAATCAATAATTCTCAGGTGGAGAAGCGCACCAGGGACACGAGCACGATACGCGTTTTTTTGCATCTCGCTCATCTCACTAAACATTCTCATAGTGTCAGAGAGGATTTGCGTCATATTTTAATTGTTGCGATTGCATGCATAAATCTTCAGCAAGAGAGCAATTTTTCCATGAAGGGACTGCGATTAAGTGGAAATCCGACCAACATGAAATATATAGGCATCTTTTAGTACATTTAAATGCCTACAACTAATTGATGAATTAAAGCAGAATATGGCAGAGAATATGATGCTGTGATGCTGTAGTCCATCCGATAAATTTCACAGCTCTACTTCCAGCGGTTCATAAAAAAGCAAAACTCAGGTACACACAAAGGCGCACACAGGTGCGGGTATGGCCATACGGCGCCCTTGCAAATCCACAGAGCAAAGCAAAGAGAGCTTTGGTCTACCGAGAGGAACAAAAAGTTGCACAGTCCAAATGCGACTACGGCAATTCCATCCAAAGATTACATTAAAAGAGAGAAGCTAAATTCGAATTAAAACTGTCGAAACATGACAACGAACTACAGAAAGCAAAAATTATTAAATGATTTGAACATTAAACGAAAAAGAACCCATTTGAAAATATCAGAGATGTAAATGCGAAGTGAACGTGTACGGAATGCTGAAAGGTTTTGTGGCTTGACCGGCATTTAATGGATCAAGGATATCAAGAAGAGCAACATTACGATAGATGCACGCCTCTTGCGATCATCGACGACATTCAACAACCTCTTCAGACAGCATCCGACATAAAATCACTCAAAAAACAGTTTCATCTAATCTAAATACGACGCATTCCCCGGAATATCTAGTAAAATTGCTGAGGAACTTTTACAAGCAAATTTTGCATTAAACGACGTCACCCGACATCTTCGAGTTATTATGCGCTATTTCCGACTGAAAAAAAAAGCTTCAAAATCTCAATTAAAAACGCACTTTTCTTATCTGAATTATCAACTTATTGGGCGGCATATTCAATAAGAAATAAGACGAATAAACGTACCAAAGGAACTGATGCGGGGTCTGTACTTCTGCATCCCGCCTATTTGACCAACCGCTTTTATAAGCAACCAACGAATGATATATGCATCCTTCTAATTCCGCCTGATGCAAAATGAAGGCTAAACGTTCAACTGGCGTACGACATATGCAAGAGTTCTAGCATCCTCAAGTGACTTTATGAAGCTGACAGGTGATTTGAAATATGGCACTGTATATCATCATTCTGTGGTGTAAACTTCGTCAATAATATTTCATAACTGTAGTCGGGTTTGTTCGTCGGTCGATAGTGATTACAGGTAGATAGGTAAAAACTTATTAGCATTGTCACAGCTCGCCTTCTAGGTATGCTAATACGCAAAAGCTCATAAAAGAGAAAATAATGCTTGGGAAAGAAAGAGAAAATAAATGGAGAAATATGAAATGAACGAAAAGAAAACGGTTTCGCAAAAATATGTCTACTGCTATACTTGAAAAAACATTCGAAACCTACGCTAAGCCAAACAGAGAGCACTCTCGGATGCTTGTCTACCTCGTGTTAATGACGCAGCTTGACGCTGGTCATTTCTGTACCGCAATAAAAAAATCTCTTGAGCAAACTCGTAAGCAAAAAATGCGCATATGAGGAGATCACACCGAAAACAATCATTTCAGCCTCTCTGAACCATAAAAGTTCTTGCCAAATTCGCTTCACTGCTTCCTGCTCCCTTTAAAAAAATAGCCAAGTTGAATACCTAACACTACAGGATTGAAAAATATTAACCCTCAATAAGAAGTCTGTTGGAATTGATTAATGCGGCCAAGTATCCACTACGCCTTTGTAGCATAGTGTCTAATGCATGTAAAAGAGTAATATTATGCTTGGAGAGAAGAAAAATAATAAGGTACTTCTGTCTAAAACAGACAAAATTCCACAACGAGAGGGAATATATGCAGTGCGGAAGATAGTAATAGCTGGTACAAGCAGATGCCGCTCGAGACTAGCTCACTTGGCGAGTCAAAACAAACGCGCACTGACGTGCAAAAAGTACATAACGGCAAGCGCACATGATGCTAGCAAAAAACCAAACCATCGCTTATGCTCTCTCGCTGTTTACGAGCATTTCTGATAAGCCGTTGTGATGGGGTTATGCTCTCCTCATAAAAAGGAATCCTTTCCGACTTTTCATTAACCCTCACGCCAGGTATTGCCAGGAACAATTCGAAGCTTAGCTTGGCTACTTTCCCGCAATACGATTTGCAAAGATACTCCACCGCAAGCCTCCTTCCTGTCACTGCAAGCTGCATCGATCGTTGAACAACGGTCGGCAGTCAAATACTGTCTCCAGTCTTCCACTCACTCTTATCTCTCACCTTAGAAATCATCAGAAAGTGCAGAAAAGATTGCTCTTTGTTTGTCATACTCCCTAGAGGCATGGAATGAACACTCAGGTTTTAGAACATCTACCTACCGTCAATACCTTAATGCGAGAATGTTCTTGATTTATCATTCAAGTTAATAAAACCGGCCAACTTTCAAAATAAGCTCGCTTTAAGAAAAGAATTAATTATTGTTTAGATAAGAGGAAGCAGTAAATGAAAGATGAAGAGCAGAATCACTAAGCTCCAGAGTTGCTGAAATTAACTGCAGAAAAATCAACCAAAGGTCAGCAAATTGCTCAACCAAAGTCAAAGTGAATTCGGAGCTGAGTATTTCTGCAGCCATCTAAAACTTCTATGAGCTGATTTCAGTTTCGTAAGTGGTAAACAAAGGGGAAAATAAGATCAGGACCTCAGCCCGCAACAATAAATTGCACTTCAAATTTCTAAAAACCAAGGGACATGAAAGTTGAGAAAGAAAACGTTCGATAAAGATGCGTTTCTTCGCGCGTTTCACTGCCCCCACAACAAACCGAAGATTGCTGTCACCAGAAAGCAAAAATCTGCCCTCATATGAGTCAACAGAACAACGAATCAAACAACAATGTATCAAACAACTCCGCCATCAAATTCCATCTCTCTAACATGCCCTTTCAATTCATTATGCATGAAAAGGCTTCTTTTAAAAAGAAAGAGGGGGATGTGGAGATCGAACAACCGAAAGACGGAAGCAAAGAAACTGCAAAAGAAAATGAAGTTTTACAGCCTATACGAATATGAAAAGAAAAAACTCCACTCCCTGAAGTCCGTCCTTCACATGAAAACTCTAACTGAACAAATTCTTTTCCTCAGTCACAACATTCACCTCCCTAAGAACATCCCGAACCGTCTTTACAGTAAACAAAATCGAATATATGGCACATCCACATAGAGAAGCCCACTAAATAGAGGGACAATCCCGCGAATCTTCAGAAAATATGTGTGCAACATGAGCAAAAGTTGACATACGAGAAAAAAAGGGGAAAAAGACAGCATGCAGCTGTACAAAATCAATTTCATCAAAACAAATAAAAAGTAGGCAAAAATGAAAGTGAAGATATATTTCCGAACATTACTGAAAATTAGCCGACTTTCTTCTTCCATGAGACCCGTAAAAATCGAACTTATTAAGCTTGCAATGATGTGGGAATCAAAACGACTTCGGCATCTCAGGAACATTATCTGCGTTTAAGTTGTTTTCAGCAAGAATATCCCACTAGCTCATAAACGGTAATGAAAGCTAATCCAAACACTTTTTGCTTCTTTCCTGAAACTCGTGTTCACAGCGCTAAGTAAGCCTTCGGTGCCTCAGCGATCCCAGAGCAATGATTTTCTGAACAAAAGCACTATGAGAAAAGCGGGTTTCTGGATATTCACAACGGACGTAATATCCGAAACGACAATACCAATGCAATGTTCCAGAAAGAGGTCGAAAGGAGGCAACAACAGCCTTAAGGCGATAACAGGACATCTGTGCTACAACGCACGGAGAATCTGGATACACTTTTTGACAACGTAAATGCACTGCACTGCCAACGAAAATCACGCGTGCCATCGTCCACAAAGTAAACGGTCCCACCACTTAACTTCAGGAAGCACTCCTGTTAGCAACTAATGAGCAGAGCACGACCTTTGCTGTTGACAAACTGGGCGCGTCGTGTGCAGGCAGTCCCCAATTCTTCCTTGGAATGTTCGATCACACAGAAATTCTAATTTTAAAATAAAGTTGATGATCCCGTAGTCTTCCAAAGCTAGCGATAACCTTTCATGACAAACGATGTAAAAGTTTCAGCGTTGTCAGAACAAACAAGATTCCCTTGAACTTTCAAACTCAGCTCTATAAAAGAATGCATAAACAAGGAACTTATTGTGAATGTGAATGTACCAGGAGAAGAATCCAGAACAGCCGAATTAAGGAGACCTTTCTCTACGGAACTCTTCAATAAAGCAACTCTACCGCTTTTCTGAAAAGTCTCGCAAACAACGGGGTATAACTTGATCGGACGATAGTTTTTCAATAAGCGACCGTACATTCAGTGTTCTTTCACTTTCACGAACACTCACAGCTACTTCGGAATCAACATAGGCGTTACGTAAAATGATGATACATGGTAATACACATCAGCGACGTACGGAAACACAACGTCAATAACGCACAAAGATGACGCCGTCATGCATTAATAATATTTGACATATTGCTCTCTTTATAACACTTATTGCCTCTCATAGATGCAAGCGGAATTTCTTCTGCAAGCTTATTGTAAGTGCAATTAAATGATCGCTGAACGTTCACATGTGAAACGCAATTCAAAATCGCTTTTGACTGAGCGAACCATCAGACTAAAAAACTCAAATGTAAGAAAAAGCTGCCAACTTTTTGCTCGTACATCAACACATCGCCGATATGTCCTAGCGTTGTTTTATCGCTTCAGTCACCGCCACACAAAGGTGAGAAAAACTAACCACCACACTGTCAGTGAAACCGTAAATACATCGCGGGCAAAAGACATACGCTTCGGCTAAAACTAAATGCCACATGATTTAACCAAATGTGGACAAGAGCTATGCTGAAATAATCGAACACAGCGACGAAATGCTGTGCAGCGAAAAACGTTATGACATACAAAAACGCATAACGGATTTGTTGCGGTTTAGATGTGCGATACTTTAACAACGGCTCTTCTTATTTATTCATTTGTCTAATAAACATCGCCCAATTAAACATGAAAAGCCAATTTTAGTTGAAAATTTTTTGTGGCACTCGCTTTCTCGTATGTAGCAGGGATATCATTTTAACACTAAGGACGGACTCAACGGGAGCGACGTAGCGGAACACTGGACTGGGAAGCAAACTAGCAGCAAGAACGGTCGAAGAAGAAATCAAGAGTCTCGGAGAATCCCTCTGCAGCGAGTCTTGATGAATAATAATTTAGTCAGAAATGAGAAGACAGTTGATGAATGTTCGGCTAAAAAGTTCGTAAGAAAACGTTGAAGCAAAGGCAATGGATAGGTTTGACCTCAGGGACTCTCATCAAGGAAGCATTTAGCAAGAGAGGGTGAGCCATCCCCGCCAAAGTGCTTCAACAGACATAGCTGCTCTAATTAATTCCTTGTATGGTTTCCAACAGCGATGCATTTTAGCCGGATGCGCGGAAATCAGACTTTAAAGGTGTTCCAAGGATACAAAAAAAAGGATGGAATGGGATGCAAAATCTTAGTCTCGTGTTCACCGCTCGCACGCAGCTGTCTCTGACAAGAAGCTTCGACGCATCCAACGAGGAAGTAAATTTCAACGCAGGAAAGCTTCACAGGCTTTTTCGCTTTCAATTGGATTGGACTTACACAAGATATTTGTTGCAAACGTATAATCAGCATCATAATAACTGCCTCCTGCCTACGTGGCACACGGATGCCCACTGCCACTCATCCAAACATCCCAACCATTTTCTCCTGAATACCAAGCAGACTTGCATGTTTAATAAAACTGCGCATTCAATAAAATGACAAACAAGTGACCGCTCACTTGGCCGTCTGTCATTTCTGGCTGCTTCTCAAGACTACCTAATTGAGCAACAACATAACAACCGATAACCTCTTTGAAGTCTCCCCGCACTCAGGTATTCGGCAAGCTCAGCGACTTTCTAAGTGGAACAAAGTGCCGCTAATTATGCTTGCCTCACGGCATGTTTCCGTATCCAAAATGTCAAATATTCAACAAAATGAGTGAGTGCAACTCTAGGTGAACGTTCACAACTAAACACATCGGCAATATCACGACGAACGTACACAGAACGAAGCACCAATATCGACCCCGTGGCACATTTTAGTCATGTTATAATACTTCAAAGATGCTTCACGTCGATCTCCAATATCGTGCCATACTCAAGCTCAAAGCGATCTTTGCAAAAAGTTACGCAAATTCTTCAAATATTAGCACAACAAACCCGAAGACAACGAGCTGTCGTCGAGATCCGCCGATGTGGTAGCCGAACGATGTTTGCAGTCTGCTAGACGTCGCGGTGGTAGCGCCACGAAAGTGTTCGTAGAGCTGTGCTGCTCAGTTTGGTCACAGTCGTGAGATGTTGAGTGCGGCTCACAAGAAAACGCTTCGCTGGTACACCGCCCTTCTGTCTTAGCTAGTCAATGGTGCTGTGAACGACAGTATTCCCGTCGAACTGCAGCCTTCACACTAAAATATTATTGAAGTGATTTTTATCCATTGTCTCAACGATAAATATTTGCCCAATTATGGGACTGAATTTCCACGAAGTATGTGACTTCAAATTTTTGTCGAGATGAGATCACACAGTGTGAAGCTTAAGCGCAGGTTCAATAGAATGTCAATCCCAACTCTGGTCTCGCTGCTCCCTTTTCTCGATCTCTGCTACGTGTCATTCAGTACTGAACAAGGCCATGCAACCCAGAAATAAAATAATCAAAACTGTACAAATCAGATGTCGGTGACGGCGAGCTAATTGGCTGATCACGGACAATGCACGAAGTTATGCACAGATCAGAGATTTTAAAAAGGGCAAATTTCAGTTAAAACAATAGAATGTCTCGTGATGCGTGTCGCATGTCCCTGGCGACCAACCCGAAAATGAAAAATTTCATTCGCTAGAACAAGGTGTTGAATAAAATGTGCGAAACAGCAAAACTTCCTTTAATTGCGGTGATTTATATTTCTGTGCTATAAAAAGGCAACATTTTCCTGCTAAGAAAGGACGGAAGATCTGACAATCGTGAAACTGCCTCCTCCATGGCCTCTCTTCTCCCAATTCGACATCGCCCACTTAAACAGATCATTTCGTTTTACCTAAATAAACGCATTCTGCGGCTTTCTCTTAAGCTCACCATCTTTACTAATAAAAGACAAGCGCTGCTGATTGAGCGTGCTAATTACGGTCGCCGCTAAAAATAGATTAACTCCTTTCACGGCATCTCCGTGCTGAAGCGAAATTCCCTCCGAGCGGATTTCATTCCGTATAAATATCCACCCCACTTACCGTCATTAAGAACATGCGGCTGGACGAAAGAGGTGATTCTATCGAGTACAATTCCCTAGTGGTATGATAATTAAGAAAACCAAGCGAGAGCAAACAGTCACTCGTAAAATGAATTTGAGTGCAAAGTGTGAGCGAGCAATGTCGAATGTGCACGAATGAAGGAATGTCGGACGCAGCGTCGCCCTGCAGAATACTAAATTCCCTCCCTCTTAACTTTCTCCCCCGCAGGACCAGCTTACTACTGGAAATTATTTACTGTTTTCGGTGATGCACTTCCCCATAAAGTAACAAGAAAGAATAACAAGATTGATGCCTCATTCGGTCGTGGCTCATTCAGAAAGAATAAAATAAAGAAGGAACTTCCTTTAAAGCGTTTTGGTGCATTACTGTGCAATGTGAAATTGCCAGTTGTTGCTACAACAGTTCAACATGTGTAGGACAATTACGCCAAACGCTTCGGTTTATGAACATTATCGAAAATACAAAAAATCTTTACTTTGCACCAACAAAATCACACCATCTCATAAGTTAGGCTAGTTTAAAGTGGTTGTGCTTCTAGCCACCCCCTGCCCTTCCCCCTCAGTCTGTGTCATATAAATGTCACCTGTATAGTGAATAAATATCAAATAGCCATCAAGCGACAAATATATAAAAGAGGAATATATAGCTCAACAACACATTCACGAAGATTGGTTCGAGTGTGAATCACACAACTGCTATCACGAGTGTGTGCGTAATGCTCAGTGCGTATGTCAAACGCAACAAGGCAACGGTCAAGCAAACGTGTTCATTATATCTGCTATCGCAGCACATCGCACCTTATAAAGAGGCGGATTACATAGCACGTGACTTGTCATCGAACACAACGCACACTATCCGCATCAACACCCCAACATAACTGAACTACGCAAGTAGTTTTCAACGGGCCACCCGTGGAAAGCTAGGACCATCCCATTTTCAGTTTATTTAAGAGATGTTCATAACAGGTGAAGTATTCGCGATGAAACCCGATAATATTTGTTGCGGATTTCTCTGTTCTTTGCGTTGCATGTAATACACTTCAGTTCTGTTCACCAATGCCACCTCAAAATTACTTCCACTTACTCAGTTCTGTCAATACCCATAAAAGGTGACACAACCGTGAATCTGTTTCAGAACAAATGAATGTGGCCGAGAAATGTGTATTACCATTGTGTGGATGATAGAGCTTGAAGTTCGGCTCTATTCCAAGCCATTCATATGAGTAATATTAAGGAACATTATTGCTGATATCGAGAGGCAATCAATAAAAAGTATCGCTAAGAGAGCAAACAATCAACTTCAAAAACGATACAAAAGAGAATGATAACAAAAGAACTAACCAAGAAATCCTTTGAAGTGCGTATGTACCAACTATCATTCCACAGAGGAGCACTCGGGCACGGCGGCAAAATCGTTCAACGACGGCGATATGCACGTCCGAACAATCGGCACTGCCTGAACATAGTCAAAATTAGATTCTCCTCCGAGACCACAAGATGCCATAAGCCGATCACACATTCCCATGAGAGGACTGCCACATCTCTCAGCGCGAATTCACCGAGTATCCATACGAGCAGAAAATCACATCAAACGTCTGTAGCAGTTCGCAAGTATAAAATCATGATGAACAGCACAAGCCAAAAACTACACGTGCGACACATTTTATGGGCAAGTTGCTACTGCTACTCTATTACTCTACAAGTGCGACACCCTAATAGGAAGGAGGACGGGAGTGGGGATGCGACTACAACTCTATAATTCAACCGAAAAGACAGCTTCTAGCGATACAACCAAATTGGCAGAAAAAGTACTGCTCAACCCCCCCCCCCCCCCCCGCCCGACTTTTTGCGGTTACACGCCTCAACGACAGAATGAAAGACACTGTTTGTCCACCTTAGAATTTCGTCATGACACCAGAAACAGGTGAATAAAATACAAGAGCACCTTCAAAGAAGCTTCACATGGAAGGTGATGTCTGATGTCCGTATGACAAGATTCGTTGCAAAGATGCACATCAACAGAATACACGCTTAGTCTGCACTAAAAATTGTCATATAACGACAGCAGAATCAGTGGGTCATCACTGCACCAAACAACAAAACGATTTCCATGCAAACCCCTGGAATGAGTTTTAACAGGCGCTACATAGTGATGGCAAAAGGATAAATAGCGCGAGCAGGCTTCTTCAGCCTGATACAACTTAATTACCACAACGCAAACTCATTAAGCAGCAGTGATAACTTCCCCAATTTTATTTCCTGACGATCACATATGACTAATCACTGAATGACCGCTCATTTGGCTGGAAGTTAGCGGGTGCTCGAAGGAATCTTCTTGAAACTGCAAATTCGTCGATAAGATAGCAAAGAAAGAACTGACACAGCAGCAATCGGCGAATATGCGCAAACAAAGCACGTAATGGCGCAACTTCGGGTGGACGGACTGATTCGATTACAAAATAGTCATATTACGGAAAGAGCGCCTGTAGAAATTGAAGCACTTCAGTATGAGCTAGATTGCACATTTGATACATTTTTTCCATACAAATATATACATACATTTTCCATATATTTATCTACACAAATATATACAGCTCACACAGCCAACATCAGGCAACGTGAAAGAACAAATAATATACGAATAGAAGAATAGGACAACAAATGTGGGACAGTACAAGAGAAAAACCAGGTTGACGATAAGAAAAGAACTCAGTGGAGAGCGGAAAAACTGCAGCAATGAGCCGCAGAAAGGCAATAAAAGCACAAACAAAACAACGAATCTTGAAAAGAATATGGACAATGAATAAAAATGAAGAACACCCCTTTTATGTTGCGGATTAATACGACACAACTAGGTGCCATGATTATAATGCTGATTTGCAGCAGATCGCATTTATACATTTCAACAATTATTGATGTGCCATAATGCGAGATTTCCATAGCAAGTATGTGCCTGTGAATATATTCATAGATAGTGGCCTATTCACCGACATTCACAGCGACAAACGCGTTCAACAAAATAGAAGACCTCTTTAAGATAAAAATCACCCACGTTGTTCATGACGCATATTATAATCCATGTGAAAGGATCACAACATAATCGGTCATGCAGTCGATTAGGATGCCATAGGAAACAGATATTGAGTAGGATGCGAATATCATGTTTGTCAATGACAGCGATTAGCTGAAAATGTTACCTATGCAAGGAATCGATAAGGTGCAAACGGCTGAATCATTAAGGCTTCTGTATCCATTACATAGGCAATGACGACTACTGCCAGATGGCGTTCAGAAGAATCCGACTGGCTGAGACAGATGCTTTCGACAGCACTCAAAAAATAGCGCATAAAGCCTCTTTGAATAGACGAGTGGATTTGCATTAACAGCAATGTGGCAAGGGAAGCCTGGAATGTCAACGAGCGACAAAAATGTTGTTGTCGATAGGGTTATATGAGCTGAGGAAAGGAATGGAATTGTTAGTGGTAAATGGTAAACGATATAAGTGGACGAATGCTGCTGAACGAGTGAAATATTCGTTGAAATATGTCGTTCATACGAACTACGATAAACATATCACTTACGTTATATACACTGACAGCATAGCACTAAAATAAAATGAAAAGTGCCAGACTGACGCCATAAAAAGCAGTGGCAGACGACATCCCATGCAAGCTTTCTCTCTCTCTGTGCAACATTCTGACAGACTGAAACACGAAAACGCAAGGTCTCAGGATCAGATGGAAAACTGTGCGCTTACAGACGCATGTGTACTTAATACCGAGAAAGAACAACCGAGGTAAGGTCACAGAAGCTGGTCAGCCGACTCATAACTAATACTGACATATTTAAGTTTCCCTAGGAGGATACTCGAGAGATCCACACCGCTGGTGAAGTGTTGCTGGTGACGATTTCATTCAGATCACTTAAGAAGTTGTTATGATATGAAATGCGACGAATTTTAATGAATCGACTGTAGAAGAGATGGAATTCAAGAAAACCTAAAGGCACGGACACAGCAATTTAATAATATGGAATCGGACTACTGAGAAGGTCGTTGAAATAAAGTGAGCTTTGATTTGCTACAATGGGAGGACCGTAGACATCAAAACCTTCAAGCGACTGATAGCCGATTACTACACTGACTTGTTAAGGAACAATGATCAGCCAATAGAGTACAATGTATAAACTGCTGGCACTCAGGAAGCTTTAGGAAGCAGAAACAAAGGCAATAATTTAAAAATTAACCGATCGACCACTCTATTTTGCGCTTACAATTTGATTCAACAGCTGATCACCTTTGCACTTCCATTAAAAACTTTATTCCATCAAGTGAGAGACAATCAAATTAACTAGCGCTCCAGAGATACAAACAGCGATCGAATAATAAAGTGCCCCACACTTCACGTTAATACAAAAGCATAAAATAACTGTAAGAAAGCAGCTGGAAATTATTTATTAAAAGGAGTCTTTCTGGTTCATCTTTTCTTCAACGATGGAAAATTTTGCAACGATCTCTTGTTTTTTAAAGGGGTTCGCATTCCATGCTCTTCAACCTTTGAAGAAAAAACTCTATCTGTAAAATAACGACAACTTATCACAACTTCTACGACCCTCGCACTCTTCTTTAAAATCATCACCTATCAGATCATAAATGACCAATCCAATCCCTAAACTAAACGTCAGGTTCTTTCCGAGACATTACCAAATGCACGCCAGATGATGTAAATCCGTCAGTCATCTGCGACTTACAGATTTGCGCGTATACCGCTGCTGCTTCTTTGTGGATTTATAACTTTCTGCGGCAAAAATACGTGTTCTATGTCGGTTTCACCAATACCATATTCAAGAATTGCTGTAAACGACAAACAATATGGGAATTTCGTTGTTTGAGAACAATATGTGGGATGAAAGATCACATGTTCATAACAGTGAAAGTGCTTCGACTATGTCCCTTAAGCGTCGCAACATCCCTCTTTCATTCATGTCGCCGAACGCACATTAATTCGTGGAATAAAGCTTGAGATAAATGCCGTACATACAAGTAAATGCCGTACTTGTATGGCACAATTATATTTATCGATAGGTTTAAATGAGTATCCAAGCAACATTCAATCTGCCAAGCTGATCTTCAATATGTGGACAATCGAATAACTGTAATAATTGACAATTGGGCAAGTGATCATTGGCTTAACCACTAAAGAGCAACTAAATATGCACGTTGCGCAGGATGCCAACCGAGCACCTGTCCTTATAAACGACAGTTATGAACTTATAGTATAATGCCGAGAGGGCAAAATGGCTCTTCTCTATAGACAGCAAACATAAGAACACCTCCATCTGACGGTACAAACTTCCTGCGAATGAAAATGGGGAAAACTTGCACTTCTTAGGAAAAAGCGTTAAAGAGAGTGATACGCTGCAAATAATATACGATACTGACCAAAAATTCCACATCCGCTTTAGGGAAAACTTGAAAAGTTAAAAAAGTCAACATGAAAACATCACAAATCATACGAAGCGACTAACCTGTGCCCAAAAGCTGGATTAGAAATAAATAAGTGAAAGAAACGAGACAGCTAAAGCCTTTTATGCAAACACTTCGCCGAAGATAAAGCCGCCTGTTATGTAAACATCTCTCAATTTATACAGAATCACTAAACCATGCATAAAACTTTAATCAAAATAGCATTGTACCTTCACTTTAATGAACGCAGGAACGTCCGCAGTGAACAAACGAAAATGGAAATGTGCTCAAATCATGATCGTAAATGTGTTGATGTGGGCAAGCGAGGGAAGCCAATAAAATAAGGACATCGGGGCAATGAAGGCCACACTGCTATGAGCGAATGTCAATCACGTTCATATGAAAGCTGATCAACTTTTTGTTAAGCACTCTCCCTCTGCAGCAACAGATCCTCAACATCTCACAGCAATCAATGTGTCCCGACGCCTCTGCTGCTGCCCGCACCGGTAGACATCATGGATTCCATTAATGCGCCCAGTTGCTTTGTGCGCCGATCTCAATAAACATTAATAAAAGAGCGATGTTGCGTTGACGCGTTGCTAAAGTGTCGTCGAGTTCTTTTCTGCGGAAATACGATCGTTAAGTCATTAAAATATATCTCGAACTTTATTGCAATATGGTCTTAATAGCTGCCACTTTCAACTGAACGGAAATGCGGATCGGACGTAACACCCTCGCAGAGGAACTTGAATCACTTCTAGGTGCAATGATCTGACGGACAGAGAATCTGCAGTCGGCATCGGTGACTCAATCACACAAATGCTGCTGATACAATTCACCTAGGAATGCTTCTATATAGCAATATAAAAAGGTAAAAATTTTGCGATCCACCTCAAAATTATATTCAGCTTAAATAGTTTCCTTCTGCTTACTTACAGAATATATATATATATATATATATATATATATATATATATATATATATATATATATATATATATATATATATATATATATATCCCACAAGGCAAAATGACTGGACCAAAGCGGGTATGCAAACGCGGCTCGAATAGAGATATGCAAATGCGATCGAAAATAGAAAGCACTAGTGGTTTCATTTTACGGAACTTTCTACAGCAATCAACATTCACTCAGAGAATTTGAATTTTTTATCCCTCTCCTAACAGAAAATCCGATTTTCAATTTCTATTTTGCGGGAAATGAAATAAAAAATGCATTCTGTCTAATAAACCTGTAGGTGATGAAGCAAACGTTGCCGTTACAAGTGAACAGTTAATGTCTGCTAACTGCTTATAACGAAAAGCATTTCAAATCTCTTTCACGGATCTCAATTTCGAGTTTCCAATAAAATCCTTCAATTGGACGTCTGCCACCACTCCGTTTTACAACATTTATTTCTTGAAATTATTTACGAGCAAATGTCATAACACTGAAAAATCCATTTGCACTCCTCACAAAGAATTTTAATCAGTGATCGAGTTTCATCACCAACGATTACTCATAAAATTGCAAAGCGAAGCAATGAGTCAATGCTTCAATGCACCGTATAAAAATTTTTTAATTCCACTGAAGCAGATTACAGTATAGTAAGAGACTCTAACCTGAGAGGTAAATGATACAGCTACGGTGCAGTCAAGCTTGGGTAAAAAGGTAAGACAGCCACGAGTCGAGCTCACACTCGCCTAAAAAGGCGAGCAAATAGTAAAGCAGCTTATCTTGCAAACTCATTTCGCAATCACGGTGAAGCCATCACAATCCCGACAATGCGCAGCCTAACCACACTGATCATAAATGCTATGTCATGGCAGCCTTCCGAAACATCACAATGATCTCACTGCAAACGGCGCTTTAACCATCAACCCACGTGCGCTAAATGAATCGCTTATGAGAGCTTGCCAGCGAGATAGCCCTCAATATAAGGTCGTTTCGAGCATTACCCAATCACGACGGCACATCACTAGATTGCTAGATCGAACTGATCATGCTAAATGTTACACAGGTAGCATCATAATTCTCTGATCAGTGCAACCGGAAACGTTTAATCATGCATGATGCGAAATCACGTAATGCACATTTCGAAAAGGTTGCAAAGCGGAGAAATTATCGGAGGTTTTTTCATTTCCCCTTCCCGAATGCTTAGTTGTTCGAGTTGTTAAGGAAGACTAAATATGCAAGCCAGTACCTTCACATATTTTAAAAGCTATTCGGTGTTAGATCAACCAATCAATGTATAAGACATGGAAGTATTTTTCCACCTTTAAGTGCCTATAACTTCTTTCTAGGGTGACGTAGCTACTCAATGGTGGGATAGAAAATAACTGGTGGCACGGAAAGACAATGAACCTGAATGACTTATATAGGTCGTAAATATATACCCTTGCAAAGACGCCTGCATAATGCCAATTCCACAAAGCAGCACAAACGAAAGGCAAGCGCACGCCAGTTAATGTATGTTAGCTGAGCAGCAAATAAATGTCGTCGATGCGTGGCTGTGCAGACATCGTAACATTGTGCAATATTGCAATGTGACGTGTTAGAGAAAAAGCATCTCTAAATGGCCATCGGTCATTCGAGAGCGCTTCACCGGGCAGCTCCAAGCAGCAATCATCAAAACACCCTCTCCGAAAGCACAATACATCCTTTCGAATAAGAACGATCATATTATACGCTACAAGCATGGTAAATATAAAAGGTTTATGTGCAATACTGATGTGTATTTTATTCAATATACACCACATATTTATCATCAATTTGACGACTACTAAAATATAAACTTTTTTTTGAATCGACCAACAACTCAGACATATCGGTGAAACTTTTGAATATTTTTTAGCACTCTATCAAGCTGACCGAAATTGCTTACGCCATCAACAAACTCATCAAAAATGCTGCGAATTTTCATTTTAACGATTCAATTGCTCGTATGATGCACGCAATTTTTTTAGCACTTCTGAAGCTATATGACTTTCAAGTCGAAGGACTATTATAAATGTTGGAGGCTGACCAACCTAAAGGTTTTAAGTTCAGTTTCAGTAATCTTGTTTTTGTTTCGCTCTAGCTTCAGCGGTAACTGATTGATATTATTGCACAGATACATTGACAAGAGACTGTTGTAATGCGTTTTGCATATGCAAGTAAGATCGTCACAAGATGAATTTTATACAGTCGAAAACATTGTTAGTCACCTAATGGAAAGAAGAGTGATTAGGGATCTCTCATTCGCTCTTCCCCATCTATCATCTCCAACAAACCCGCTTCACGGCTTTTCATCGACTCGCTTATATTACAGATCAAATGCGGCTCGCTTATGAGTGATCTTATCAACAATCGGTTGTTAAGGCATTCCAAATAAAACAAATTCGTTGGCTGAAATTTAGTTAGGTGTATTCTGACTCATTTTCTATCTCTTGCTTTATTCCACTGAGAGTTGCTGAATGATACACATTCCTCCTTAATGCGTTCAATAGGACGATTAAACCACCCATATTAGTTCATGTTTAGCAACCAGGAATGACAGCGACCCCTTCCGCGCTTAAACACCGCAAGTTCCCTGAGCGCGAAACCTTTGATGGAAGAAGCAGTACTGCCGAACAGCACATTTTAGACGCTGATCTCCTACGATGGCTGAACAAATAATACATCATGCGGATGAAAAATGCGTACCAAAGTCGCCTTAGATGCGATTATTCCGTCGACGAAAAGCGATGAGCATGAGCATCAGCTTTGCTCCATAAGGAGCTTTTTGCAAGCTTGTCGAGTGCCATCAGTTAATCAAAGTTTTGCACACTGAATCTACTTCAATGCTAGGAAGATTTAAAAAACTACTGCATAACAAAGGCACAGCGTAATATATTATAAATTCAATGCCGATTGAACACAGCATAGCAAAACGTTCGCACAGGTACGGCATAACGTCTACAAGGGTACAGTATGGCAGAGTGCAATTCAGTGCAAGAAGATGTCAACTCGCAGAACAAAAAGAGTTTGCATCAACCACACTACTGCTAAGCAATCTAACATATGAAACACCAATGGCGTGCGGGAACGAGAGGAAGTTTCGAATTTTGAGAGGATGTGGCCACGTTCATCTCCAGCACTTTTTGGAATTTAGTGTCATCGCAGATACCTCGTTGCTTTTTTTTCGCTCTCCAAAACCATCTGTCTTCGTTTACTTCTTTTAAAAACAAAAATAAAAAGTTACGGAATTTTCGGGATGCTTTGAGGGTTGCAGCTGGTGACTGCACTTCTTCAACGTTTCATTTCGGTTTTGATGTTTTCGAGGTAATTTTTGGCTTTTTTTTGCTGCTCAAAAATCCTCAGTGCTAAGAATCTCTTCTCACAATAACACTCAAAGCTTTTCTAAATAACACTGAAGTAAGATAAATACATCCGAATGAGATGAGCACAACCATATATATATATATATATATATATATATATATATATATATATATATATATATATATATATATATATATATATATATATATATATATATATGGCAAGTATTTCACCTTTCATCAAATCAGGTGTCGAAATAGAACTGACAGCAGTGTCGAAGAAATAGAATCCTCTTAAATAGCAACTGCACAAATCGAAAGGACTCTTTCTGTTTTTTCCTCCCACGCATTCAAAATATATGTTGTAATACACATTCTACTACCTATATGGCGTGGGGCTCGCATTACCTTCAGTGACGCTCTCTATCACATTTTTGGTGACAGTGGGAGGTAAACAAGTGAAAAATGAAGAGAAGTGGAAAGCAAAGAATTCAACGATTAGAGGCATCGGAGGCATGGATGTCTGTTTCGAAGAAGGACTATAAAGCGACCATAATGCATCACTGCATAAACGAATTGACAAATTTACGCTGGATAAAACAAATCACTGAAAAGATGAAAGTTTTTTCTTGGAAATAACAGCTGCAACGATCCTTTATTATGAGTCGTTCCTCATACACTCATCAAGGATAATCCCGCGAAAAGGGATTCAAATGAGTTCACTTCTGTATATTATAACGCTTAGCACAATTACCAATTATGTGCAGCAGTAAATACCTCGAGCACTCTTCTTCCTCCCCTCGACCCCAAATCCGTTACTTCGCCTCTCTGTTCCTCAGAGAACATTAAAACTAATAAAATAAACGAACGCTTCTCATTAACGGCTACTGTGGCTTCAACGACATACGTTAATTAGATGTCATTCATATAAAGGTCTAATCTGCGGGTATATTAGCTGCTGAAGCACAAAGAATGTACCATCATTACTCATCCCATCCATTATTTTCTCTAATCTTCTATTGCCCTCGAAATGTTATTGCGCATCTAATCCATAATCAAGATGAAAGCATTCGTCTAGTCCGTAATAAATAAAAGTAGAGCTTTTTTTCATTTCTCCATCCTCTTATTTGTTCTCAACAAAGTGAACGGTTCATCTAATTGGGATATTATAACTGATTAAAGATGAGCTAATCAGAAAGTGCAACAGATCGTTTGCTTAGAAACGCCTTCCAGACAACAGCGTTGCTATGGAACAGCCGACTTACAGCTGAGGCGAAGAGGGCGAAATTGGGAAAGGTTGATCTCATAGACCTTCTTCACCCTCCCTCTTCAAAATCCTAATGAATAAATTAGTGCTTGCGACGGCTGCCACGGTTAGCGAAACCAATTTCTCTTGGATTATGCTGCAAGCAAGTTGTTTTATCTCGGTTAGATCAGCCTAAATTATCACTTCAAAGGGACTTCTCAACGTTTAGTGAGTTCTGCAATCTCCTGACAACTTTGAGGCACAATTTGATAAAACTCTTTGTTCTTTCAAGTTGATTATATCAACTATCAACTATTCACAACAACGCGAGCTTTTAAGGCAGCTAGTTCAAAAGAGGCAACAAATGCAAGCTTGGTGATACAGTGAGCACCATTCTAAAATTTCGACCGCTTTTTAGTCGCATTTTGCATCATTTTCAATTATGATATCAAAGAATATAACGAATACATCAAATTCAATTACAATATTCAACAATATTGAGGAATGCAATCCTCGAAGAGAAGAGAAATTTTCGAATGAAAAGGTTGCTGCCAGATTGCAGCTGGCACTAACTTCCATTAAGTGAGAGGATGGTTTCACAAGAAATCTTTTTCCCACATTACCGCCACGCTGAATGTACATGCAAAAAAGTGCACTTCAACAAGGCCGCTTCTACTACACTTAAACACGCAACTGTTTACTTTGGAGAGGTCACTCATTTTGCTTCGCTAGTGACTTAAAATTGTTCGTGAGGGATAGGAAGAGTCATTGAGGAGGGCTCCAGTTTTATTTACTCTCAGTAAGGATGCAAAAGAAGTAGTGAATGTTAGAATGTTGCAAGTGTCCAGCGAGGTAGAGCCATAGACGTCAGATACGGCAAACCTCGCAAACACGCTCAACTGCGAGAATCGAGAAGACCGTGAAGTCGGAAATTTTGAGTCTCTCTTTTCAATAAGTCCACGATTAAACGCTAAAATGCGATGCTATGCAGTGGGAGCCTCATAAATAAAAATGCGAAAAACTTTTGCGTTTTCGACACATTCCCCGTTAAATTTAATGAAGCGTTAAATATGACCGGAAGTAGTGGATGGAAAAATTTTTAGGAGAATGAAGAGGTTGAGTATATGAATGTATATAATACTCATGCATTAAAATTCTTATGCAAATAAAAATACGATTTGTCCGGTAAACATTTTCCCCGAAATAAATGTATGTGAATAACGTCGGATACTTTTTATTCTCATAGCAAATTACAGCGAAGAAATATATGTGTAATATAAAGCCTCAGTAGTAGAAATTAGGCTCGTGGAGAAAGACAAAAATTTAAAAATTAAAGCAGCAACGTGCAGGAAATATCACCACAACAATACCCACATCGATTCGTAACCGAGCGGAAATCTACAGAAAATAAATTTTCCTACGCACTGGTCGGTGATATTTATGGAGGCTGATAAATGGGGAACAGATTTTATATTGGAGAGACTTTTACACTCCCCAAAGTTCGAATCGCATCTCATTGTCGAATGTTGCGTATTATCCTCTCTGTTTCTGCTAACTATAGCAATACTAAAACATAACCAAAAAAGTGTTCTACCTTTTTACTGCCTCCAACGTATGCAAATATTTAGAGGCTAGCAGTTCAATTTATGTCGCGATCCATGTTTTTATCGGAGAGAAACGTATTACGGATAACGCATATTTCACGATTAGCAAAGAGAGGAAAATTCTGCGCGCATCAGAGACGCGTGAGATGGGAAGGGTAAGA
Source organism: Ascaris suum (assembly GCA_013433145.1). Taxonomy (NCBI): domain Eukaryota; kingdom Metazoa; phylum Nematoda; class Chromadorea; order Rhabditida; family Ascarididae; genus Ascaris; species Ascaris suum. Next base: position 6,060,081 of record CM024175.1, read on the forward strand.
GATAAACGAGGAATGTGGGGAACGTGGAAAATATGTCTGAGGACGCCAGGTGAAGCAGATTAAAAACTTCCAGATCCAAAATGGTTGAAAAAAATAAAAAAAAAATATGGAAAAATATGGAAAAATATGTCTGAGGACGCCAGGTGAAGATTAAAAAATGGTTGAAATTTACATGCTGAAGTCGAGGTGGTCATGAAGGCTAAGGCGACTGCCTCGATTCCCTCTCACCCCTTCTTTCCTTGCCGAATCCTGGTGCTCGTATGCATGAAATGAACGAAACAAAATCGAGAATTTCAAGTGTTCGAACCATTGCGAAACTTCAACATAGGTCACGCAGATGCGGGGAACGTTTTCTTTTCTTTCTAAACTCATTAAATTCTGAGTGCCTAGCTATATTGGCCAATTAACACTCCTCAGACAGCTCGGAGAGGCACCACATTTCGTGGAGGGGCACCGGCCGAATGTTCACCATGTCAGCGCAATCACGCCTGTAATCCCAACGTACGCGACGCACAACAAACCTTCGCTCCACCGATGGGGTCTATTAGCATACATGAATATCGATGTATTTGCATATGTAAGTGCACACAAACATGTACACTGACACATACAACGAAGTTTAGTGACGATGTGAGCTCTTCTCAATTTCTCAACTACATTTAGCAGTGAATGCACAGGTATTTGAACTACTTTTCCCGTTTGCCACTGGAAAGGTTTCTAGACAACAACCGGTGTCTGAGAATGGGCTGCGAGCGTAAACCACCCAAGAAATACGGCTTGGTGAGGTTACAAATCAGATATACACCATAACATTTAAACAATATGTTGTACAATCAGAAATGACCAGGTAGTAGTGAAAGTCCAGTGTACATCTGTTATGAACTAAACTTCCTTATTTTACGGGGCACTCCATTTCTATTAGTTTAAGGTGGTGTTATCATTTGCTAATGCCGAACAAGCTTTAAATTATACAAATTGCACATACCGCCGTATTATCAAAATGCATAAATTGCAAATAACTTATCACTCCGATTATGAGGCCACTGGCTTTGAACTGAAGACTACAAAAACGTTTTGTGAACTTCCTTACAGCTCTTAAAGTAACGAATTTTCTGGTCACAGACTGCATCAAGTTCTCGCAGAAGTGAAACGCCGAGGTGTACTGAAATCTGCTCGAACTACGGCAGTACTGGGAGGAGAGCTTGTACTTGGGGCAGTACGGTGCCTCATATTAAACGCATCGAATATCCACCAACAGTAGTAGTAGTAGTACTAGTAAAAACGAAAACTTGGAAATAACGAGACGCGCAAATCCACCGAACACTCGCAACGCAAACACAGCTTCACGAATGCGCATCGCACAACGTACGCGACGCATAACATTCGATAATACACGAATTGGGAAAGAGCAAACCACTGTCCGTCTGCACTCTCATCGTTCATGGGATCTTTTACTGCTTTTGTGGCCGCTCCCTCCAGAACGCGTTCTATTTTGTGGAATCCTCGGCAAATAGCTAAAGGCTTTTGTGCGTTGTCGTCTGCTTGTTCAAATGTGACTTCAATTTGGCTGTCGTGCTCTCCAGCTCCAGAACTCGAGCTGTGTGCTTGGAAGGGCAGAAACGGCGATATAAGAGGAAGTTGTCAATGCAAGTGCTCAACTGAGATGCTAGCACGATCTCGTGTAATTCGCAATGGAACTTAAAAGTTCAGCACAATGTTTTAATTCATGATGGAATTCCCACTTTATTACCTGCTATGATTCGCTAAGGTACAACAATGTCAGCGTCTGTCAATGTAGAAACGTCCATAAATGCAGCCTTCGGACTTAAGTCTCCCACAAGCAACCTAACGTTACCTCAGCATCTCAGATGGCATGGCGACTGAGCATGAATGCTGCAGCGAATGTTTTCGCAGAGCTGATTCACTTCATGATGGTCGAAAGCACGAAGAGGTGTTGTTTTTTTAGTTCTGAGAAGTCCTCACCAGTCTCTTCCGATCAGGTCCACCTCCATCCCGAACATCTTTCCGGATGAGGGGAAAAGCTCCATAAATATTGTTCTGACATTCAGCTCCACTCATGTCGGAATTTGCTTTGCAGTATGAAAATGCCTATATTCCTACTGAAGACCCAAACTTGGTGCCATCTTTCGCTTCCATCCTCTCCTTCCCTCTCCCCTTTCGCCCCTCCGTCCCCCACCCCACTCAGTCGTCGAAGGAGTTGATGCCGGAAAGTGCTGGAACTTTATTTAACGCAAATTGACATCGAACTTTCATTTTCGTTGCGGTACCATCAAGAAGACAGCTTTTAACTTCAGTGTTTTCAATGTGGAAACACGTCGCTCTTAATTACGCATAACGATGCGTTGCGGACTGATTTTTGGTGTGTTTTCGAATGTGAGAAGCGTTGTTTTCCACTGCAGTTGTTTTTCAAAACTGTTTATTTGGAATATATCTTTGAATCAACTAAGCATAAGTAGGTACTTTCGCCAAATTTCGCGATCAATAAGAATGAGAGAGCTTCTCAAAAAATTAAAACTGGAAAATATATTCGTTTATTTCATATAGTTTATTTGAATATCTCATATAATTTTCAAAATCGCTCAAAAATGCAAATCGGAATTTTCTCTTCACTTCCTCAAATTTTCGCTGGAATTTGATTGAGAACGTTCCGAGATCCTTCATTCTTCGATTATTCAGAAGACGACATACTAGACAATTCGTGACTTCTAACTACATGCAAAGAATTGGCCCCTTAAGTGCGTTGTTTCTACTTCGACGGCCGCAATCGCTCGATAGATTCTTTTATGTTTACTGTTAAAGGTGGAGACGAAACGTATCCAAACATTTTTCTTAAATGAAGTAAAAAACAAATAGAACTTTGTATCGGGAGAAGTTGGAAAACCGAAATTGTCGCAGAACTTTGAAAAGGAAATTTCCTAACATCAGAGTTACTCGATTTAGCACCTCGAACAAGAAGATAAACATTGCTTCCCTTCCTTGCACATGTTCGCACTTTGCTTTCTCTTCTTTCATGATTTACATACTGTTTTATCTTATTACGACTTCGATGTTGACTGTTCGTTGAATCTTCCTCTCACTATCGCCTTCTCTGGTAGGATGTTAAAGTTTTTACTAAGGCGCTTCTTCTGTGAGTATCCACTGTCTCGGAAAAGTGCTGATTTCTACGCTACGGCATTTTGCCACCTATTCAATCTGCTTTTGTTTGTAGAATTGTAATTGTTTTCTCTCTCTTTCTCTTCATCTCCCTCGTCTGTTAACGCGATGGTTAGTATATTCGCCTTTGCGCTTTCTGTTTACCCCTATACGTGTCAGCAAACTCCAAACTCATCACCTATGTTTGCAGATGCGACTGCACCAAACTGCCCTCAGGTGCCCAACTGTCGAGGCGCCAAGCGTCTGGACGCCGAACTATCGCCGTTGCCAAAGCATTCTGACCCGAAAGTTTTGACAGCAGAGCGTCATGTATCAGCTCCACTTCGGTATTTTCTTCGAAATAGGTGCATAAACAGTTTTTCACTAGGCCTGTCTCATCGTCTTATGGCCACCACATGTGGCATAAAGACTCCAAATAATATGCATATGATTGAAGAACTCATTGGTCTGAAACCATTTCTTGTTAATGCACAAAAGATTAAAACGGTTATCTTGTAATGCTGCGAACACAGCTCCGCAGTCGCGAATGCTCCGAAGTCGGATTAAAAAGGGAGCTTAGATGTAGAATCAGTCTAATTCGAAGACGGGTCAACAGTAATTCGAAAGCAATGAAAGCGCGGTGACAATTCCCTGTCACTGTCTTCAACCAACAGTGGCTTCTAATAAAAGCTCACTAGACACGACAGGTGCACAAAGAAGTGACAGTTTATTTGTTGTGTCTGTTTCGCTGTTATATAACGAGAAAATCGAAAGCGCGCCATGGCGGGTGGCACAGATTTTTTAACATACGATATGTGCTTTTGTACTCCGCTCTTCTCACCATTCAGGTATGAAGTAATCAACAAAATAACTCAATAAATAAATAAATAAGATGACCCCGTACACAATTGGCTAGCCATAAAATCTCCTAAAAAATAATCTTTTTTCTTGCCGGGTCGATGTGAAAAGGATGTAACGATAAACGATGTGGAGCGGCGTTAAATGCGTACTGATTTAGCGGCACTTAAAATACCTTCGAAAGTGCTGCATCAACATCAATTATGGGATAGGACGTCAAAGAAAAGTGAACACTCTGAATTACGGGCGTTCACTTGTTCTCGGTCTGAATCTTCTGGATAGACAGACACACAGACATACACATACATACATACACACACACATAAATGATAGATGAGTTGTGTTGTTCATCAAGGAAGCTTGAAAAACGCATAATAAATATAGATGGTGGGTTTGCGTACAAAGCGAGTTGTTGTTCATCAAAACCGTTTTATAGCGCATGGCCTTAGGCGAAGCGATCAATGCAGTCTAAACAATTCGTTTCTAAGCGTGCAAAAATCGAAATTTTTGTATCCGTGAAAAGATGACAAAGGAACATCGGAGATGAAAATGGTTTCATTTCAGTTGAACAAATTGCAAAAACTCTAAGTTAGCAACAAAAATTGCTTAGAAATGTACGTATCAGAACTCTTTTACCTATATTTAACTAAAACTGCAACATTTTTATGCTCCTTTCATTGGGAGTGCTTAGCAGTGTGCCATCAATTATATTTTGCCACAAACACTAGATGACTCGTGGAAATGCATACGTCACACAATTACTCGTAAACTTACATACAAATTAATTAAAAACGAAGTGAAGATACGCTGTGGCAAAGTTTTGCATAAATGAAATTGTCGGCTGATTTCTGGAATTTTTTGCGAGAAATTTTCTAATCAGATCGCGCAAATTGATAGCTGAAAATCCGGCTAGCGATCGAATTTTTGCTATAGCTTTAATAGACTTTTTAAGTGGGATGCCAGCAATCCTTGATGTACATTTGCTATCGCAAACGATCCTATGAAGTGTTCGCTTTTCCAGCAGCACAAACCAACAAGAGTTAGACAAGCTGTTAGATCATTTAAGTTTCTGCTTAAACAAATAAAACCGTTCGAAGGCATAATAGTCTCTCTCACATCCGAAATTCAAAACGCTCTGAGAATCTTCACTAAACCGGAACACACTGCTTTTTAAAGAGTGGCGCAAACGTTGCTAAAGTTAGCGAATTTTCGAGCTGTACGACGATTTATTTATGAATCAGCATTTTGCGTCGTTGAATAGAATTATCCATTCGACGCTAACAAACTCAAGTCATTATAAGGAGCATCGGTAGAAGAAATTCGAAGGAAAAGTCAAAAATGGTGGGCAAAATTGTAATCACCCTAAAGCACTTACATTTCTCTACAAAAGTTGAATGTTAGGGAACATGATCACTTCAACATCACTCGTCTTCACGAAGTTCATTCAGCATTAATTTAAAGCAATATAAAATTCAATACGCCATTAAATAGAAATAAAAGCAAGAATGGAGCAAAAAATGCGTGCATCAATCTCTGTCTGAAAAATGTCCACAAACGAAGCGATTATGCGTCGAAATTTTTAAGTGCGCTGCCCCTTCGCATGAGAACGAGATTCACATCTTTCTTCTGCGATTCTAAAAGTCGTCAACATACAAGGGCGCAAAGTTTGGAAGCTGACACATCGGCAAGATGCAAGCGAAGAACTTACTTCCGAGACATCACTATCTTTCTTCGCCCTCTCACCCTTCAAAGTGAACGTTTTTCACTTGACTTCTGACGCTCTAAGCTTTATGCAGAAAAAACTTGAGAAATAACGTTGAAATTTTAAAATGCAACGCGTTTACAAGCGTAGCCGTCATCAGAGTGTTGCCCTTTGGAAGAGTTTCTCTTTTCAAAGGCAAATAAGTGATAATTTGTGCAAATCGCTTTTCATGCCGATCGTCTATATTTGATCAATTTTCGCTTCAATGACATTTCTTAGCGAGCGAAATAAGCCAAAAAATTCGAAACTAAGCAACCGTTGAAATTCCAACTTTCGTGCTTTTCATATCCGGTCAAATAAAACGAGTGAAGCGAAGCGAAAAGTTTCCCGCTTAGATGAGCGATGCAATTCGAAAATTCCGAAGCCTGGAAGAAGATCACCAATCCACATATTTTTATAATGCTTCTGTGGTTCTAAAGTAACACATGAGGGCACCATAAAACTATATGCGATTCGCTAAAATTTACGTGATTAGCTGTCAGCAGTCCAACGGAATGGATTTGTAGTATATCGGCGAATGTGCGGGTGATGAAGAGGTAGTGAAAGTAAAGAGTTGCTGAAAAAAACTTGAGGTTGCATTCTCATGGTAGCATGGAACGTTTGCTTTCCATTTCTTTTAATAACCATTTCTTATCTCTTAAGTAAACATTTTGGAACATTCTCCTTAACATTTCACAAGAATTGCGCTTTCCTCTCGATATTCACAAAACATCTGCTTAACGGATTCAGAAACTCGATGCGTAGTATACTTCCAACGCAAATAAATCATTCTTAAATTCTAATTTTTAAGGCTGTTTAAGGCATCGCAAAAGAGGACAAAAAATAGCAACGATCCATAGTTGTAACTGTGTATCCTCACAAAAAACGTTCTTTTAATATACATTTCATTTCTAAGTTAAACAGTTGTTATGAGCTCTGATTAGAGAGACCGACATTCATGTATCTGAAGGAAAGTGGATCATTTCAAAGAGTGACAGCAACATGGCAGCTAATTACTTTGGAAATTCGCATCACATTTCAAGTTTGCATATGCTTTTGCAAATTTACTATGCAAAAACTCACTATTGTGGCATTGCATCGTTGCGCATTTCTGTACGAATGCAAGTACTTCTATACTTATTGTACTTATGCATGTGGGTCAACCTACACTATAGTCTCAATTTGGGAACGATTTTATTACAGAGACGGATGTTGGAGTATAATCTTCACGAGGGCATTGTTGATTCGACAGTTCTGAAAGAGGTTATGATTATATAAGGATGCTAAAAAATTTTCACACATTTTCCGCTATTCAGGTTTCCATTTAGCACCAGTCGGATCGCACAAAAGGCGATCATTTTAGAACATTGATACAATTCGTCGGATTATCAAAAGCATGAAGGCATTAATCGTGCATATTTTACCTTTTGTCGATAACTTATGATATTTGATTAGGCAACTTATCGGTAACGGCAACGTTGTCGGCAGTTGATTAGGCAATCGAGCGGGATGTGAAAGCGTACTTCCTCATCACCGCTTGCAGACGCTTCGACACTTGTTGCTTCAAAATTATATTTAGAAAAATTGCAATATGCGGACATAAAAGAGTTCCTATTCCTCTCGTCTCCATACGCAAACAGAAATAATCAACTTTAGGTCTCATCGCTGGTCCACTATAGAGAGTTACTAATATTCAGATCATCATTTGTATTCAAATCATATCTTTCCTAGTAGCTGAATATCCCAGGACGAGTGCTCAACGCATGCAAGCGTTCGATAAGTATTCTGGAAACACTTAAACCATCGTTGCAAGGAAGAAGAAATCCAGCAGACGTGGATAGCACCTCGCAGTCATTTGTCGCTATCTTTATTGAGTTCATTTCAATGTCTGCTTCATTCAGTCATTAAAAATATGAAGAGAACGAAATTCAGTGGCATTTTAACATCGGATGTTCCCTACCATAAATGTATGTCACTTCGTCGCATAATTTTCCATCATCTAAGGCCACATCATTGCGGATTCCTCCTTTATTTCTTTGTACGTAGCAAATGTATTTGCCCTTTGCACAGTCCTATGGAGAAATCAGAATCTCTCTTTCCAAGTGAAACGGTTTTTTATTCAAAGAAAAAGTGTATGACTCTGTCGTATCTGCAGAATCCCATTTCCTTCCAACTGTAAAACGACTGAGGAGTTATTCTGACTGTGAATGGTCAGGCTAACTTCAGCTGCACCTATGGGAATCTAGATACGGATGACTTCAACTTCAACTTCAACTTCATCTAGAATAGTATACGGATGACTCTGAATTCTTGAACGGAAATGCGCATGTTATCAGGTGTTGTTTGATAAAGCCGTATGAGACTGCACTTTATAATCTGTGCATCGTTTGTCGATTGCAGCTTATTCTTTATTATCACCTTTGCATTTTTTCCACCTCAACACTTTGTAAGCACTTTTATTCATTACTTTATTTAATGTTTTTCTTGTCAAATGATGTTTTACCTATTCGTATATGCAAAAACGGTTGCATTGAAAACAATATTAACAAATTCATCAACCTCCATTCGTTGGCCATTCGTGGCATTTCCTCGCAAAAACGAATTCTTTCAGCTTCTTCATAATTTTACCAAGCATTTTATTGCTATTTGAGAAGTTCCTTAGCCCATCTGAACTTGGTATTCGGTTATTTAATGAGAACATTATCAATATAACTACTCTTAGATATGGAACAATTTTTACAGCAATATAGCAGTGTGAAAGATGTCATTCGAGATGAGTCGATGAAGGTGGTTTGTTGTGGGCGAGGGACATACATGTTATTTCGGTAATTACATTGTGCATTTGTGATAAAAAAGCAAAATGCAACTGATTAGAACTGACATAAAAAGTTGTAACGTTATAAGTTATAAGTGGAAATTTGAAACGTTTCTGTAAGTTTTCTCACTCTGCGTGAAAACATAGATCACCTCTGCGATACAAAGACTTCTACGTCTGTCCTATAGCATTATTATTCTTGTGCGAACCAACCAAAATCTGCTTCGTAGCACTTCGTATGTTTAATATCTCTGAAAACGGATAGCACCGAAATTTTGTGTATATTAAACACAATTATGGCCTAAACGAAGTGGAAAAACGTAAAAGATTTTCGCAGGATATACGCATCTGCGTCCTGCTCCTCTAGCAAACCAGTCTCACATCGCAATTTACCAATAAAGAAGTATGCAGAATAATGATCCGTGTTTTAGCCGACTAGGCCGCTCTTTCAGATGATTCATTCAGTGATTCAATTTTCAGCGACCCGATTCGCTGTACAATGAACTTCGGCAGTTGCAAAATGCAGTCAAATTTTTTTGCACTTTCAAGTGTAAATATAATTCCTCCCGAAATTTAAGGAAAAAGTGGCTTACAGGATAGCTTGTTATCCTACGCTGTACTTACACTTACCAAACTTCCAAATTATGATTTCAGTGGTTCTCGATCTGGAACTGTCGGACAGACAGAGGAGCAAACATTCTTCGCGTAAAACATGGCGGTGCCATAGAGCACTTTTTCCAGGCAAATGTGGAAGCGCAAAAATAGGCAAGATGCACGTTGGAACCCTGGAAGAACTTTTTAAGAGATGAAGAAAGGAGAGAAGATAAGAACATGATATAGTCTTTCCAGCAGTACTCAAGAAAGGTATCACAATTGTTTATGTGCCCATTTGTCAAGGGAACGGAGGTTTATACGGTAGCTCTGTCGGTCCAAAACAGTTGTTATACAAGACCGATTGATATATTGGCTGTTTTTCGATAAGACTTCTGGGCGAGTTCCGCACACAAAGCCCGGTCGAACTTAAGTCTTTTTCCTACGCCTATTTTGGGTAATGCATACTTGTATAGTTCATTAACTTCAGTTGTCCTACACTTTACGCCATGGCCATCTTATTTGCCTCACCTTTTGGAGGCTCCGGCACGGGCAATTTCCCCGAGTTTTTCCTCTCTGACCTTGAAATCATCAACACAAGCCAAATCGCGGTCCAATTTTTTTCGTCGTGTTTCCTAATCAAATCTTCCAACGGGACGCCGCATTCTGGTTCCGTCGCAGCATGCTGTCAACTGAGCTGGCCAATCGCTTTATGCTGCGGCTAACGGAGATTATCTTTCCATACGCGCCTCATAAAATATTAGCACTTAGCTGCGATATTCCTGGAACGGTCAGTACGAATATTTGTTTAAAGTGAGCTGTGATCTTGATACTTATATTTTATAATAAGAGTAAATTATAACAGTTCAAAAAACACGACAAATAATCGAACCTATGATTTGTAAGCGTTGCTTAACGAAATTCATTAAAGAAAATAGGACCGAGGTGTTAAATTAAGGCGTAAACATTCCAAATGAAAGCTTTGCAAATAGCTCAGATGACTATCAACGGTTACTTTATTTGTAGCCTTGCAAAGATAATTCTAGTATGCAATGATAACGTTTTTCAGCAACAAAACGCATCCAATTATTCGCCTCGAAATGTTCAACGATGATGTGCGTCTGGCAAACATTTCCTCTGATAGCGATATTGTACTTATTGTGTGCATGGATTTGATAATACCGGGAAAAAGTGGATGTTTATAATGAAGGAGACATTTCAAAAATATAAGGTCTGCAACATTTCCTACCCATATGTAGAGCACACTTTCATTTAAGCACTAGGCACGACTTAAAAGATGCTCTTTTTACTCGTTATAAACTCGGCAATTTCAATAGTGAACAAAAATCGTTTGTTAACAAAGGGTGAAGCGCATATCCATCGCTATTGATTCCCTTTAGTGTGTAAATTCAAATACAATATGCTTCATGAGAGACACAGTAGCCCAAAATATATGAAAGTAGAAATTCTCAAGAACTTGTCTATCTGTTTAAAAAGACACACAATTACAACTTAACATGCGAATTGACGTTCTTTCGTTGAACAACAAAAACTGATATTTTGTGTATTCACTGCTGACTAAAGAAATGCTTCTATAGAATTTGAATAGAATTCTATAGAACACGAATGTTCAGCAAAGCAAGAACAGTGCTGGCTACAAAAAATTCCAGCTGTCTGCTTACGTTTGTGAAATTCGTTGCTAGCACTTTCTACGTATCAAGCGTAACCATAAAAAATTATGCCTATATTTCAGTCTGTAAGCGTTGTCCTATGCTATTGGCTACTGTGCGCCAAGGCTCCGAATTATATGCAAGCAGCAACAAACACGTATGTAATGGGTGCACTGATCGAGCGTTTGATTAAGGCGATCAATCACTACCATAAAATCAATTACGATCGCATATCGATCTTTGGTTTTGGTCTAGATACACATGTTGCCGATTCACTGGAAGGCGCCTTAACGATGCAAAGATTAGAGCTATATAAGGTGAGCTGTGTTTTATGCATAGGAGAAATACCTTTTTCCTTTAAGTTACAAGCATTGTTTTCTGCAATCAACCAGAAAGCCTCTCATTACCTGCAAATATGAAAGACGTACCAAATAATCGACGTGTGCAGAGAGTGTCGGCAGATCCAACTAATCCTTCCTCATTTCTGAAGACAGCTAAATCAACGGCAACGTTAAAGTGACGTTACGAAAATCGCGTTCTTTCATTGAAAATATATCCGAAACATGTAACACTGACATCGTCTTCAATCTCAACTAAGCAATCATTTCCCAGCATTTCTACCCAACTTCCTCCTGGATATATTGCAACTGAAGCAAGCTGTGAATAACAATTTCCACTATTTCAGTGCTCGATCCAGCAGGCGCTCTATTCACGAAAAGAAATCCAAATCGCCTGTACGACAGAGTGTACACTAATTTTTTGTCATGTTCACACATATGTGATGACTTGAAATGTTTGAGCTATATTTCCTGCAATATTTCTTTCCCTTTTCACAAATAACGATTTTTGCTTTCTTCGACGTTCCATCAGATCGATTGTCCAACTCGTTTGCCACTTCAACGAAAGTTCTCCTACAACTGTTGTATTCACTGCAAAAAAATCTCATAAAGCTCACGATAAAGCGTGTAAGTTATAAAGAAATAATTATTATTTCCGCTGTAAACATACATATTAGAATATTTCTTTGTACAGTTTTTCGCGTGTTGTACAGCAATTAGGTACTGATAGGGTCAACATCTTTCACAGAATTGCCAATCATTTTCGAACTTCTTGATGTCTTCGCAGAATATGAGGAGGCATCAAGAAACTCCAAAAATGTTCTCTCGATTTTCGAGAATGTTCTCTCTAGGCGGGAATTGATTTTTGGCTAAATATTCTCTTCGGCATTCATGCTTATGCGAGCAGTGAGAATATCAGGTTCCCTCGATTTCCGATACTCTTCGGCATTCTGGCTTCCCGCGTGGTCGTTTATCGTCGTTGAAGTTGTCTGAAACGAGAGAAGAAGCAGATTCGAACGTGTTGTTTTGTGCAGATCACTCAGAATCTGACCAATGAGCAAAACTCTCACGTATACTTTGCTTGTCATCTTCCATATCCCAAACCCTAAATTTTCTAATAAATGCAAAACGATGCTTCAGGCCGAGGGGATGCTCAGTACGTACAGCTATTACACACAAGTGGAGATGAGTTTCTCAGGTCTGCTAGGACTGCGAATTCACTTATTGGTTCTTGTTCGCTCTCCCACATGCCCCAAAAACGTTTATAAGAGGGCATAAATAATCGTCACGTATAGAAGGTGCACACTATATGCAATATACCGGCACTACAATGGAGCCGATCAACTTTACATTGCTAGCCGGTTTAAGGTGGATAAAACATAGATAAGCTTTCTATTTCTATTATCCGCTCTTTTTCCCACTGAGAACCCTTTAATCAACTTAGAAAATTTTTTCCGGTGGCATCCAGTTGCACTCATTAACGGTCAGTCTCTTGTCCTTCCATTTCTCGTCCATACTTTTTTCCATACACTCTTTTCTTAGCTCGCCATATTCTTTAACGCCTTATTCCTGATTTCTTCCATCCCCTCTGCCTATTCCATTAAACCTTGTCTTTCTTTACCTATAGCTGTTCTTCCAGAGGCAAAGCAGGTATGCTGGAACGTTTGGGTGATGAGGACTTTTATGTGAATGGAGGAAGGGTTCAACCGGGTTGCTCGGAGGCAATTGACGGATCAGAATTCGCATTGAGGGCACTCCTCTCCTCTCTAGCGATCTCAGCAAGGATTGCGAGTGAACAATATTCGTATTGCAATCCCCTGCCTATTAAAGCAGCTCTCATCTGAGTGAAGGAACGCCGAGCAAAGACATATTAACGCGGACATTAATTGCTGTGTTTTATTGCATCTTGTTTTCTCTTAAAACATTCTGGTTAATGAATAACAATTATACGATGGTGACGTTCAACGTCTCCATATCGACCGACCAGGAAGCACAGCAAATATTAAAGTCGAACACAGCAATGTGCTAATCAGCACACGCTATAGACGTGAAGAAATCCGTTGCAATAACATATCGCTTCAATGTGTTTAGCACTTATGGTTGGTCGACATGAAGCATAACTCGTTTACTGAATTTCAAGAAAGTGCGGAAGATTCTCGGCGAATTTCTGCTGCTCTTTTTTCAGAAGTGGATTTTGCACCATGAGTGCCTCACAGTGGCACCCTCAAACTTGGGTAATTGAACTTGAACCTAATAGCGTAGTGGCTAGAAGTCGCACATACATACTAATGATTTCCATATGCTATTCAGCGCGCTTGTATTGCTCCTATGGGTTAATAGCACAAATGTTACCCAGATATTATTGCAGCTCAACAGTGCTGCGGTTACTCAAGCTTATTAGTTAACTATTCAATGAATAGTAATAATTAAGGTTAGTGATAAAATTCTAGAAATTTGAAGTGATTCTGATGCAATCGGTTTTTTCATGCAGTCATAAACGTGTAATTTATGTGCTCATTGATGCAATCAGATCAGCTGTCATGTAGCATTCGGCTGGACGACGAAGAACAATGGACGAATGGCGAATGTTTTCAAGAAGGCGTTCTCGTTGATTTCAGGAAATTCTTTTAAAAACTCACAATTTCCGAGCGGCGAATCTCCTAATAGCCGTGTTGCTTATGTGCATTCTAAAGATGCGATGATCGTATGAATGTTTCCTTTCGATTCGATGACCGAACAACATGGGCAGGCATCCAACGCAACTTTTGAGATTTTATCCTCTTCTCAAAATTTTGAGCGTAGTAATATGCACGGCGATTGTATACGGAACATGCTAATATAAGCAATGCTCTTGTCAGCTCCGTTTTGCTTTGAACACGCCTTAATTAGAGATGTTTCTAAAACTTTTGCCTCAAAAATAGGGTTTTCCTCTCAACTCTTCAGTTTTTCGGAAGTGGAATATCAAGAAAGTAAAAATTCTTTTCAAATGCTGCCGCCTTACCAATAAGATTGTATTAGCCAAGTAGGGGTTTACAAGAATAGAAAATGCGCCCAAAAATTGCTCCAAATCCCTATCACGCTGGAATTAGCATAAGCCTCCTCAATCATGGCATAGCCATCTTTGACACTGATTTTGCACCCTGCTTATTATCCCCTTCGATTCGCTCTTAACGAGAGTGCGGGTGCTTAACAATTTTTCGCCCACTATTTTGTTGAACTGAAGCGAAAAATCTTCGAATTCCCTGAAAATTTAGGACACAAAAACTTGAAATGAACAAAATAAATTTCAGGACGCACAAATTTTGTTGCTGTTTATAGCGATGATCCACCAATTCTCAATAAATCTGCAGAATTCCCTTTCATTCTACTTCGATACACTGCCGAAGAGCATTGATCGAAACGGATTCTGTGGTTTGTTATCCATTGCAATTTTAATTTCTATGAGGTTGGCTACATGCGTGCACTGAGATACGACGATTACGGGATAAGACAAACAGAATCGCCCACCTCGCATGTATGCGTCAGATCGGTTCATTGATCGCAACATACCAATCACTTCTTTGGGTTGTGGTCGGTGAGATGACATGTCATTTGTCGACAATGGACGGTGAGGAGTTAGCTTAAGATGGCATAGCAGCAGAAGTGCCGCAAGGAGGACGATGCTGATGCCAAAGACGGCGGCTCTCGAGACTACACTAATCCACAAAAATACGACAGTGAAGACGGTAGAAATCAACGCCATATCTCGTTCATAAACTCAAAACCATAATAAAGCGCTTCTCAGTGAGCGGCAATAGCGGAAGCGGCCGGAATTCGAATTAAATATTGAAACGACCTCTATGAATCGAAATACGATTACGAAACATTCGAGCAATAGAATTCCACTTTCTATACCTCATTAATGTCTTCAGGGTTTTCCATTAGTGCTACAAATTTTTCCACTCTTATGCAGTTTCAAGCTTGCAATTCTTCCGGTGCTTCACCAACATTTCAGTCTCTCAAGTGCAGTTTTGAATCATTTCTCTACTCAGAAGCTGGACAAATGGCGAGTTATGACCGGATCGGAATGGAATTTTCATCTCTTGCACTTTGTCGCCATCACATTTCCGTTCTCAAAAGTGTTCAGGCTAATAATTTTAAATTCTTTTATTCATAATGATAGTTATTAACTTTATGCTGAGCAATTTTGCTTGTACATATTGATGAATGTATCGGCGGGGTGTCAATCGAAATGAGAGTTACAAGTAAGGAAGGAGATTTAGTCAGTTCAACTCAACTGAGAAAGGACAGGTGAACTCTGAGTAGACAGTAAGCCAAAGAGTACTAAAAGACTAGGAGACGATGCACTTCTAAATAAGTTCATCCATTGCATCTGTAATATTTCCGAAGCGTTTGAAATTTTTGCATTTTTGCCACATTTTTCTTCTCGCAACTGATCACAAGCTTTGCCAACAAGACGGCTTTTAACGAAAACGATGAATAAACTCTTTTATTTGGGCCTTTTTTAAAGAGGAGATCGCCAAACAAGTTAACATGTCATCGAAAGATTGTAATTAAGACTTTTAATAAGTGACTATTGAGGAAGCATAACTTCTAATAAATATACGCACCACAAAAAGTTTACCCGTCTGATATATTTATACAAATCGATGATACCGTTTAAATGAGAATCGTCAGTACTGCTTAAATTACGATATTCAATGTCAAATCTGGTAAATGGAGCTACAGTGAGCGTTATGTGAACTTCACAGTGAACGAGAGCTGGCATTAACTGTGCCAATACCACCTGGATTCGTCACTGTAACCAATTGTTCTGTGCGAGTGTTCTCGAAGTGTCCTCAAAAAAAAGATCACCCGAAACAATGAAAGGCTCGAGCGCTATCAGTTCATACCTCTCTCGTGGATGGCGACCAGTGTACATTGCTGCTATTGCTTAGAGAGGAAGGTGAATATTTCAGAAGCAATGATGCATCCCACATCACTCCAGACTTTTTATTTTTGCTGTAATATACTATCCGGCAGGATTACAATTGATCGTGGCAAAGAAAGCCATTTTATGACCCATTATGAAGTATCACAGCACAACATAGTGCATCACTATTGCCTATTTTGCTTGCATATGGTGTGCTACAACAGTGCACCAGTTTGGCACTTCGCAATTTACGGCTTGCGGTTGTCATAGTCAACTTTAACAGCGTTGTGTTTAACCTACTGCTTTTAAGCACTTAGGCATTGAGAAGTTACTTTCAAGAATGCTATAACTGGAATAAGATTTTAAATATGCATGTTTTGTAGAGCTGTTTTGACGGCTTTATGAAGTAGCAGATATATATATATATATATATATATATATATATATATATATATATATATATATATATATATATATATATATATATATATATATATATATATATATATATATATATATATATATATATATATATATATATATATATATATATATATATATATATATATATATATATATATATATATAGCATCTTATCTATAAACATATACGTTTATACGCGTCTCTGAGTGTCTGTTCGATAACCTCAGTTCAGAAATGACGGGTACTAGAGCTATCGGGCTGAGTGCAGTGAATGCATCGCATGCCACTGACCGATCATTTTGAGATCCTCAAGCAGATTAGTAGCCTCCAACAAGAGTTTGGGATGCTAGGATGTGTCGAAAAGCGTGCGTGTGGGTCTTGACCAGCACTGCCATGTAGGCGTTCGGTCATGTTGAATGTAACTATTCTCAGCAAGAAGTCAATTAGTTCAAACTGTCACCACATTATTGCGCATATTTTATCATTTTTGGCAATTTGTGCAAGTGGCTGGCTGATCATGTGAGGCGTCTTTTTTTTAAACGCGCTTTTCTGTTTGCTTCGCTTCCACTCCTAAAGCATTCCTTTGACAAAATAAACGTTGAAGGGCGAAGAATGAGAGAAACGAGAAGTCGGTCTCCTATATAATCAGGAACCCTAATAGTGGGAAACCTACTAGTGGTAGTCTGTTGCAAGTCCCTTTCACCAATGCACCGATGCAGCACAGGGTGTAGTGAGGAAGCGGTTGTGAGTTCACATTCTTGAAATAGGTGAAATCGCCTTATAAACTCTGTTTGTGGAATATATAAAATATATAACAAAATATCTGAAACCTTCACATGCATTCTTTGTTTCTCATATATGCCATCGGAACTGAGTGGACTATGTTGCAGCTGAGGCTGACAGCAGGCACATCAATGTGTCACACGCATTTACGCCGTTTGGCTTTTAAATGCTTGTGCAATTAACGGTGCAACTAAATGGGTGCAACTAAAAATGGATATATTTATATTGTCTTACCTGCTTGAAGGAGTTAGTGGCTCAAAGATCGCCCAAGGAATAAGGCATAAGGCAGTTGGCCATGTGGAATCGTTTGAATTTGATGAGGAAAGTCCCTCAAGATGCATTGAAGCATTAAGCACAGCTGCACCCGCTTTCTCGCACGACTTTCGAGGCTATAACGAGCTTTGAACCCTTAACGGACCTTCATGCACGCAGCTATTCCGAGGAATTATAGAGAGTCTTCATCTGCAGGCAGTCCTGTGCATTTCTTAAGTGGCTTAGAATCGATCAGGTGCTATTCCTTCGAATCAACGATGTGAACATTGATACGCTAGGCAACGCATGATTACTTGTTAAGTCACGATAGAACGTCTCTTATGGAGGGCGCTGACGATATTCGTTATGAAATTGGACGTAGGGCAAACGGCGTCACGTAAGGTTTCACAAGTTTGCATTTACACAGTATGTCATCGATCATTCCGATTCTATTTTACTTACTTTTCTGCATTCTCTCACAGTGTGTCCTAATTCGTTTTTTTTCATTGCATTCTAGTTCCATTCTCTGGCATCAGTTGTCACCAACAACCTTTCTACTAAAGGAAAGTTCCATTGTTTTCTGCTCACTAGAGGTTTTCTTCTATTCGTTTCTGAGTAAAAAATTTAAGTCGGGAAGAATAAATGGAGAAGCTTGCCCAAAAAGCTTGCGCAATAAGCGTTATGCAACGCAGCTCATAAAAGCAGCCGCTCTCATAAAATACCAAAAAAAGAACAAAGCGCGCAATAACGCAATCATATTTCCACTGAGTCGAGACAGCATGTGCGAGTCTGCTACAAACGATTCGTTTCTCCAACAACGATGATTGTTGAATATCACCGAATCGTTGCAAAATTTGATCCAAAAAACGATTTACATAACATTTCAAGCACGTTTAGGTTTTAATAAAATTTGGTGAATTAAGTTGAAAGTAGCTGAGACAATTTTTCTTGTGATGCTGTTTACATCTATCAAATTTTGCAGATATAATTTCGATGATCTCCAAACTGAAGCTGCAAGAAAGTCAAATGCAAACACACGTGCACACACACAGACATCGCCTCGCTAGCACTATACATGATATGCAAATTTGCCAAAATGCGTGTAAACGACCCATAAAAGAGTTGCTGATTTTGCATTCTGCCAAATGTTCTACACAAAAGATGTGCAGCGAGGAGTTGAATCTATTGATATGTTGAAACGCGTCAAAATTGTGCGTAGTTTTTGCGATTGCACTCAGCAATTATAGCCTTTTTAAGGGGCACTGATTTTGCTCGATGAAATCAACGAGCCTTAATCTCAGCGTTCCATTAGTTTTCATTTATGCGGCAGCTAATATGTGGTCACTGTATCGAATAACGCTACTCTTTTATATGACACAATCCTGAAAGTAAATTTAGATGACCGTCATGCTGTCAGAACTGTTGAATCTTTCCTTCTCAGTGTGGTTCAAAAAAGAAACAAAGCACCTTGAATAAAGTTCAAATTGAAACAAGATTTGTACAGTTCACCTTGGATGCACCTCAGTTCCCAGCCAACAACCTCCACTCGTATGCTTTATCTCAGCACTATCGTAACAGTAGAGCAGAAAATGATCAAGCTGTATGATGCACTATAACGCAATTAGAGCAAATGAATTTGCATTGATTTATACGAAATTGCGCATAATTTCTTAATGAATCCTTCGTTTTACGAGGTGCACCCTTGATATACATAGTCGGATTCACTAAGAATCACAAGTGTGTCGATTGCCTGAAAAAATGCTTAATGCTTGCTCGGTGAGTTTATTTCGTCATCAGGAAGCATTGCAGTTAGCTATATGAATAATTCTTTCATATTATCACATTATTACTTAATTTCTACAGTCGTTAACCGAACCAGGCTAAAAAGCTGTCGACAGCATAAAATGCCAACAATTTATTTTTAGAGCCTTCAGTAATAATTTTTTTCGAAGATACCACTTCACTCGATAATTGAACATTCCAACAGATTTTCTTCCGGCACCTGTCTAGGAATCTTTCGTGTTTTAGAGCCTTCAGTAAGAAAATCTTTCGTGGTCCCTATTTATTTGCTTTTTTCTTTGTAGAAAAAAAACGACCCGGCGTTGTATGATATACGAATGCAGAAAGAGCACAAAAGGTAGTGAAAAAATGACGAGACATACAGCGTAGGGCCTCCCCTTTCCCTTCCCAGCCCTCCAGAAGAATTAAGAAAGCGGGAGAGAACTTAGGGTCTTGCTCTTCTCCATCTCATTAAGACCAGAAATGCACAAATGAAGTGGTTTGCACTATCTGCATACATTAGGATCCGTAAGCACTATGAAGGGGAAAAGATGTTTGAAATTTTACTCTTCTGCCATCCACTTGGAGGCGTGAAGCATAAGAAAGAATCAGAAATCGCTCAGTCGAGTCAGTCTTTCAAGTGAAAAACAATCGACCATCAACCACAAATTCTTTCGACAAATTCAATCACCAAAAAGCATTCCTTCATTCACATAAATAGAACTTAACAGACGAGACAACTCGACATTCCTCAAAAAGTGTGAAAGCACAAGCATCTGCGTTTATTTTAGCAGCTGCTTCTTGATTGCCATGTCCAGCCTTGGAATGTTTGAAAGCTATCCTCGCTGTCAAAGGTATCTTTCAGATTGGAAACTCTAAAACTGGGCAGTATTGTACCGTTTATCCCAAAAAATTTTGCAATTTCTTGATGATAGCACTTGATATGATGCAATTGACGGAAATAATCACAGTCGCAGTGCTTTGCTCACTCATATACTTGCAAGCTGCTTCAACTTCTCCAGCTTAGTCTTCAGCTAGTTCGGGTCATACGTCACACCAACTTTCAACACAGAATTCTTGCTAAGAACATATCTCATCAAAACTTCAAGAATTAGTGTGGATAAATGTATGCAAGCATGTTTATTAACTTCACTGAAGACCTATCAAAATTTCCTGCTAAGCATTTTATAAAAGCTAAAATTTCGTCGAAGTGATTCCTCGGATTAATGAACAGTGGGCTCACTTGTCAGCTTATCGGAGAGAGTGTCCGATGTCTCAGTCGTCGAGCCTTCTTGGGGTTTGCGGAGAGGGCCCAATGGCGCAGTTGGATTCTGGCAGAAAGGGCCTTATGGGCGTCGTCGAAGGAGTCAGCAATAAATTAGAAGATGAAGATGAATCGGGTTGTCGAAGAGCAGCCATTTATAGCCAACGGTGTGATTTTTGTCGGAGATTGCGATGTTTTCAGACGCCTCTAAAAGCTTTTGGCGCCTTCGAGATGCTTAGCGGAGATGTCTCATGAAAGAAGCGAGAACCTTTTGTAGCGAGTCATACTTCCGGCGAGTTAGCTGCACCAAATTCGAATGATCAACGTTCGCTTCGCGTTAACGCGACAATTCAAACATTAATTTACATTGATTCTCTTTTGCTGTGCTTTCATAGAAAGAACTCAGAAGATCGCTATTAGTTTTGTGGAAGTTGAAATAATTGCGATAAATTTGTAAGAATGGTCTTTAGTGATTGCAAATGCGTTCAGTGATAGCAAATTTCTGCACTTTCAGTTGATTTTTTTCGCAGTTTCTTTATGTGTAGTAACAATCGTACGTGATTTTCAGTGTCGTCGTATTGTATGCAAAAAAATTTTCATTTCTTTCCTGCTCTTGTTTATTCTTGCATATGTGGATTAATTTCGAAGACAGCGAAAATAGCGATTTTTATTGCGCACTGCTTGGGAGAGAGGAAGAAGAAATTGCCAATGGATATTCCATATCAGCTGATGACGATGCAGATAGTGCTCGATGTGTGGATGGAACGAGTCATTATGAGCCTTTTCGATAACATTTTGTCTAATAAACTGCAGTATAAGGTGCAAAATCTAAAGGAAATAAATGCGAATATCATACTTTGTTAGGGAGCGGTATATGTGTGGGAAAAAGAAAAGGAAGGAGAAGGTTTGTTGGGCGCTTAGGAAAACAGGTTTAAAAGTATGTGGAGCATAGAAAAACAACATAGTAGAAAGGCGTGCTGAAGTGCTCAAAAGATTAAAGTTAAGGTTAAGGGAAGAATTCGTGATGCATGAATTGCTATTCTTGCTCTTCTTTTTGGTTCTCGCTAACTCTACTAGTGATCCTGCATGGTTTACTCCCTACAGCGTTCCTGGAGACCTCGTAAGTGGCGCAAGGAACGATGCTGGAGGTTGAATATCAGATTTTAAACGTAGTTGCAGATGAAGCTAGTTTTTATGATTAAACTACTTCCTATAGCTTTTTTAGCTTTAGTTGACCACTTTTCGTGACCAATTAAAGCTAAAAAGCTTTAGTTGACATTCCGATGGTACCAAATGTAAGAACTCAAGGAACTCCGAGTCATAGAACAGGTAGACGATTTTATATGTTTCTATCGGGTTGTTTAGGGTTCCTAGCTCGAGAGGTGATTAGCAGACGCGATCAATTCTTTCTCTAGATGTCCTTAGCGATTTGTTGAATTCAGGTAGAGATTTATCGAAATATCTTTGCACAAATCACACTGACTTCATGCTTCTTATGCTTTGGAGGGACTCAGTGAAAGAGCAATAATCAAGCTTTCTTGCATCCTTATCGAGGAATCTGCGTCGTGTGTTTTGGAAGTTCAAACAATGAGCTTTATCAGTTAACAGTATTATCATTTACGGTATTGCGAGCTTTGAAGACATTATCGTTACAGCCGTCTATAAACGTCAAGTTATTGTCTACTGAGATACTCAAGTCATCAGCTTGAGGACATTTCCCGATATTATGTCTACGACGGAAAGCGGGAGTTAGTGAATTGAAATCATTGACACAGAACAACTTCACATATTGCCCCTATAAGCGTCGCTTGAAAATTATCGAACCATTCGCTAATCAAGTCAATATCGCGCTACAAACATATGTTGAGTGCATTCTGATCATGTGACGAAAAGTACAGTTTACAACCGTCAGCACATAAAGACGGTTAACAAATTAAGGATGGGCTGGTAATATCATCACTGTACTATAAATGAAATAGTGACCTAATTGCAGAGTCTTATAGGACACTTGAAGACACCGCTGAATTGGAAGAGACGATGCAGAAAGAAGGAAAGAGAGGAAGGAAGTGAATAGAACATTATGCCCTAAGTGAGCTTCGATACAAGAGTTGATGGCGTAAATTAAGCACAATGATTAAAAACCATGCGTATGTTATTCAGCTGAAAATAATTAAAAGTTGCGATAAATCGCACATTATTCGCCCCACGGCAACCATCATTATTTCTTTACTCACCGCTGATCAGTGACTATCAATCATTGATCACTAATGCTCCGACCACTTGTCGACGCAAATATTCATATTTGCAGCGTATGTGCAGTAGAAGTATGAATTGAATTCAGGTCATTACACCTGTGCTTTAAACAAAATTTTCACAGCTTACATTTAATTTAGAAGCCGAAAGGTGTAGTTTCAATAGAACACCTGGCCAGGTGCATCCTATATTTGAAGGAGGTCGCTCTTAGTTTCTCAAAACTAGCCGACGATAATTTCAAAGTGGATCTATTATTAAACGAACGCTTACTGGATTATTTAAACTCCAACCCACCTTCTAGTAAAGTGAAAATTAATCTAACGACATACAAGGGACTAATATTTGATGTCGAAAAATGCTTCATCCATCAACTAACTTTAGTTTCTGATGCTTAACTCAAAGGTATTTTTGAAAGCAAAGCAAATTAACTGATCTGAAAACTAGCGCTGTCTGAAAGTAATAATAGAACAGAGAAGTAAATGTTTCAACCATGAATGCTGATCCTAAACAGCTTTGCTATAACCATTTCGTGGCTTTAGATTGTGGTACTCTCTTTTTCGCTCACTAATTGAAACTTTTAGGCTGTATGAATTCTGCCGTCAACAAACAATTTATACTTTTTGAGATACAATTTTGGCAGAACAAAACAACCTTCAGAGCGAATGATGCGAAGCGATCGTTCACTTCAAAACACTATTATGAAACACTTTTAAAGTCTCGTTATGCATCGGCGCAGTTGGCTAAAAAATTTCTCTTCGCATCTTTGCCGTTGAGAGTTTTTTTCCGATTCAATTCCAATTTTTGCCACATAATTTTGCACTAAAATTGCGGAAACTTTTCTCAAACTCGGTTCAAAGTAAACGTCTTTTGCTGAAAGAGATTCTCTGATTTTGAAGAAAATATTCGTGAAAATTTGCTTTATTCTCACGTTGCTATCGATAACTCATTTTTTTCATGCACTGTGTTGAGTTCCGCATTTTTCTCTATCACCATTTTCGAAGATCACGAAATTCCAATTAAGGAAAGTCCTGAAATAGTATGTATATTGTGTTCTCGAAAGTATAAAAATATATTTTCAACGCATCACCGAATTATATAGCTTCTAATTTTTGAACGTTGTGTAGAAGTTATGTCATATTAAAATAAAAGTGAAAATTTTAGTGCATTTTGCTCACTGCTTCAGCTTAATATCTATTAAGGAGCCCGTAATTAACAGTTTTGCATATTTGAGTTTTATATGCCTGAATATGAATATAAATTATAACAATTATTTAAACGTTATTAGGCCACACTCAAGTATTCCAAAAAGAAAGGAGAATAGAACAGAGCTGAAAACATCCATTATATCGAATCTGCTCTCAAACTTCTTGTGGCATTTTCTATGCAAATATTTTGCATTTTTTTCAAAGTGATCCACTTTTTAATACAAGAAATATGCGACGCCCTTCATTTCCTCCTTACCTTGTCCTCTTGAAATTGAAAGTGCGGCGGAATCGCCAAAAAAGCAGAAATGGTTCCCAATTCGTACAGAGGGATCAGCACACGTTCACAAGGTGAGATCATCATATAATGTTCAATACAACAAAGCACTGTGTTATAAAGGGGTCCCGTTTGTTTAGTTGCATCAGTGCAATGGAACTGTCGGAGTTTTATCAGTTTCTGTAGATTCACTTCATATTTCAAACAAATCTATGGCGTTTTTCTTAGGCTTAAAGCAGTGCTAATCTTGCATCACAAAACAAGGACTTAATAACTGAAATATTTCATGATCAAGTGAAGTAGTACCAATCAAAGACTTGAACAATTCCTGTACACTGTCATGAAATACTTTTCGTTATTGTCAGTGCAAATTTGTGCGCTTATATGTGTGAAGCTTCATCTGCATAACGATACAAAGCAGTTATCCTTTAATGGATTATTTCAGTCATAACGAACGCTTGTTTATCAGCGGCTGTGTGATACGATATAAAGCACAAACAGCCAAATGCGATCTTTTAAAAGTTGAGCAAGTGTAAAGAAGTAAAAATATTCGTTCTTGAGGACATAGATCGCTTTGAATCCGCCATTCGAATTTATCAAGCGAGCACTCTCTAACCGCTCACCACTCAGCGCTGTATTCATAACGGAAATACTGAAAGAAATGGAATCTTTGAATCGAAGAATGTTTTTTTACAAACAAACAAAACATAATATGCTTCAGCACATAAACTAATGAGCTCATAATTGAGCCCAATTTAGACACATCACAAATAACTCAGATTTTCAGCGCGTACACTTGAAGAATTATATGCTTCAATATTTCACTAAAAATACATTTGATTGTAGTGGCATTATGGGCATTTGAAGCGATGCCCTGTTGCTTCACAAGTTCTCTCTTTCCTCTTGGTGAAGAAGTGAAACGCAGATGTGGTGAATGATCCTTAATATACGACTTCCTCATCCAAAAGATTTATCGCTTCATATCGTAGCTTCAGCATCCCGTCATAGTTCATCGGTTCATGCCGCAGTTTGCGGATTTTTTTTTTTTTTTTTGAAAAACTTCGATTGGCCATCTGGATCGAGTGATTTTTGTTCATTAACTTTTGAAGTTCGACCTTTCGATGACGGAAAACCACTGAGCACTAAAATTGCCGAACACCGACACGAGAACATCGGCCATTCTGAGCGACCGATAACCGACCGGTTGGACGGTATCGGGTCATTGCAGAATGGCTGTACTTATCTAGCTCTTCTTCATCGGTTATCGTCTGGTACTCATGAGCATATTCGTGCTGTGCCGGAAAGTCTTCAAAGATGAGCACTGAGCATGATGTCTTCGAGATTTTCAAGACAGATGTGCAGTTTGAATACCTAGGAGCGCCGTTTAATTTTTAATTATCCATATTTGTGATATAGATGTGATCCTTTGAGGGGTTCAATAATTCTGTAGAAATTGATTTATTTGTCGAATTTGGAAATAGTAATGGCAGAGCGAAGAAAACAAAAGGAGAAAACAAATGGAAAAGCTAGTGGTAGAACTGACTGGCGTTCGCTTCAACAGTCAAACTTATTGCTCCAGACGGTATCGTGAATTGCCAACAGATAATGCGACTGCGCAGCAGTGCTTTTAGAGTTTAAACCGAAACGACTTCTCACCGTTTTATTAAAGACGCATCATGTCGAAGTCATGTCAGTGCGTGTATAAACGTATGCCTACGTATGTATCTGACATACTGTTTAACGGCTTCAAATGGAGAAGCAATGAGGCTGAGAGCCGAAATCCGGTGGCCACAATTTGCACTGTCGGATGACTTCCTATTCTAACTTTCGAACGGGCCCGTCAAATTTTAAAAGAGAGAGTTGTAGACGGTTAAATGTCTCTCTTTGTAAACACTTCAGTTTGAGCGGTATTTTCCACCAATCGCATTGCGAAGCACATTAAAACCGTTTTTTTTACGGACAGTTTTTTGAAATACGTGCATTGTGAGTCCATTATTGCGTCCGTCGTCTTAATTGCTACCGAATCGCCGAGGAGCGGAACTGCAAAAGTCTCTAGTGTCAAGAGCAGTGATATATATCTCATTTTGTTCACTCGTGAACAGCTGTACGATGCAACTCGGCCGGACCCAAACGCATGCTAATTTTTAGACCCTGTTAACTGCGTCTATATCATTTCTAAGTAAATGCATTAAAAGATATTCGGCAAAGCGGTCGCTCTATAGTGCACATTCTCCTCGCCAAGATTTCCGAATCAAGCCTAAATGAAATTAAGCCTAAATGACTGCCGAGCAGACTGACAGACAGATACGCAGGGTGCAATAGCTGGCAACTTGTTGCCTTAATGCGCTTCGAAAACTCGCACTTGCAAAAGAGTAAAAGAAGCAGAAACCTTCCACCCTCCAGGTCATCGAAGTCAACAGCGAAATTTCTCTTCGATTTGGATAGTGCTATATGGGATATAATAATATCACGAAGGTTAAGCCACAAAGTGTAGCTTTTAAACTTTGGAAGGGGCGGTGCTTAGTGCAATAAAACCACCCGATCACACCACATCAGTTAAGTGCCTTTCCAAAAACTGCAGTGAATTGAAATGTGCAGAATTTAATTGATTAATGAACACCGCAGAAATGTTAACCGGTAGGGAATTACGGAATCCTCAGCACTATGTGATCTGCAGTTGTAGCAATGCTTGAATATTTTCTTCTCAGTTCGTTCTCCGCTTCTTTTGGGTTATGTGTTTCTGAAGGACTGCCTTCACCATGTTTCTAAATCATCCGTCCTTTGGAAAGAGCAGTAAAGAGTATGAGGTTCGCGAAAACCTTTCCTTTGCGTCTCCAGCACCGCGCGGTGAGGAACTCTGAATGCGAAGGAACGTGGAGTAGTTCCTGAGAACTTGGGAGAGACAAGTAAAAGATGACATCCCGAAGCTCTATTCTATTCCGCTTCAGAAGGGCATGCCTATCACTGCTCCTACAATAGGTCAACAGCATTAATGTTGTTGCAAGTGTACGTCTACTGAAATGTCTACTCGCTTGCAAAAAAAAAACCAGTTTTTTGCAATTTAATGAGCGTTTGACTTTTATGTACAGCAAACTTAACAGACTTACTACTTATACCCTCTAGTGCGGTTAAAAAGATGTTAGGATGAAATCAGATGCATAGATCTCGTTGTGGTATTGGACTCATTCTGGTGAAGTTCGAAGAAGGGCTGCGATTACTCATGTCTTTTCCAATAACTTTTCCTGTGGAGTTTTCCCTAGATGGTCTAACTTCGCTTCAACGATTTCGATAATATCGCTAGGATTCCGCCGAAAATCATTCGCAAACACCGTCTCAAGGAAATTAGTCCTTCCCGCCACACGGTTTATTCTTGGCTTTCACAAGACTTTTTACGTTGGGTCACGAAGTCATGTAAAAAACCAGTTAACCGTTCATGCCAACCCCCTCACCCCTCCCCCTCTCCGTCCACAACTTCTACATGACTGCTGATACTAATGAGTCTTCATTTATTTTATCAGCCAATGCCCTGATTATTATGTGTTCTTAAAATTCATCACCCACTATCGATTGGACTTGATTGATTCTTACAGATTGATAGTGAGTTCACTTATTCGGTTTAAGGTGATTTAAGGGTGGCATTTGTTTTGTGTTGAGCACCGAAAATTTAATGCGTATACTTTATGTAATATCCGGGATCTAAATAGCATATTTTAAATCAGTGTATCGCTCAACCTCTTAAAAGTAGTTGACACATATTTCGGGAACGCTGATTCTTCCACGAGTAGTACGTTTTTGCTTGTCGGTCTTCCAGGCCATCTAGAGCGACGAAATCTGTTTATCTGTTGAGCATATGCGCAATCACGTGATCTGTCATGAGCGAGATTTCAAAGATCGACTTCGTGCCAATATTGTTCGGATGTTTTTTCGCTCGCCTCAAGCAATTTGTTCGGTTCATTTGTATGCCTTTACAGAAAGTTTGCATAAATTTTAACTGCAAACGGCCGATTGAGTGCGCGACACGACCACGCTGCATGTATTTAAACGCCGAAAACGAGGCAACATCGGAAAATGGCTGGAATAAGACGGAGTGACTCCGAGTGACGACATGTGACGTGTGCGACACACCCTTAATGTTGTCTGCAGGCAGCCGTTGCGTGTAAGTGCGTCGATGATTGAACGAGGATGTCAATGATGGTGGTCGCTATAGCGAGCGCCATCTCGGCGATCAGCTAAACTTGCTTGCTTTGCAAAGTGCTCGGTGTTCGCCGAGCAAAAACCAACGACGGGCAATGATCAGGCGCAAACCAACGTTCCGCACAACGTTTGCACAAACACCCACACAATAATGAGGCATGATGCTCGATTAAGAGAGGCGTAAGAGAATCTATGTGATTGAACACACGCCCGACCGACTGCATTATGCTTGCGAAAACATCGACGCATTCGTGAGATGATAGGAGACAACGCAGAATTCGGCAACCATAAAGAGACCAGAGGTTGTTAAGCGGAAAAAAAAAATAAAAGCGAGTCAGCGAAACGAGAAGCAATAAAACGAGGCAGCCGGGTGGGCGGAGTCGAAGGCCACCCTGAGCTGAATCGCACAACGGGGCGGAGACGATCACAGATCAACACTGAAGAGCAATCTGATTCCGAGCACGTTCTCATTTTTAGTGCTGAGCCCTCTATACGTGTGCCATCCAGCACTGTCGTTTCAAACTGCCAAATTTTACTCATCCGTAGCACTTAATTTAACTGCCACCTGTTCCCTCATGCCGTTCTTCCTGACTCCTCCTCTGAACCGATCGATCTAATCGTCACACCACCCTCATCTTGTACCAGTATGCAAAAAGTGTCGCATTTCGAAAAGTGGAGAGAAAAAAGGACCGTGATCTTACAGTAGCTGCTAAGAACAGAAGTAGTTGAGGTGATGCGCTGTTGAAAGCGTGTTAAAAACGAACTAGCTCCTGGGCTGTATCGCAATGATTTGACTTACTTCTGGCTTACCTCAGTTAGATACTACTTCAAACGTGAAAACCTTCATCATGGAGGTATGCAGTAGGAACTCATTATTCGTATTGAAGAGACTTTGTACGGATTGCTGATCGATCTTATTCGACGTTGAAAGCAATATTGCTGTTTATAAAAGTGTCCTCGTTAACTGCACTCATTTCTATTGTTCTTACTTTCAAGCTTTTTAAAATTAGTTCATACAGTGCAAACTTTAGCATAACATGTGAGCATCCGATGTGAGCATTAAAGATCACTGAGCGGTCGATGGGCTTGCGATCAAAATTTCGGCATTAAAAATAGCAATTTGCTTCTTCCTGTTGAAAATACCGGAAAACGTTGGGCTTTCCGGCACAAGTACATTTTATGTCACGAAAATGAAAACCGGAGACATTCCGAATAAAATTTTAAACACTTTTCTAATACAACCTCATGCTTAACACATTTGAGTTCAGTCTCTTGAGGAGAAAATTGTTTTCTTTGTGCTCAGAAAAAAGGCAAGTTGAATAATCAATAGGTTTCGATTACATATGTCTTCCCGACATAATAAGATGTAACATTCAACAGATATAAGTCAGTAGATGTCTGTCTATTCGGTTGCTCCGTCCGGCCAATAAGTCTAAAAAAAGAATTTCGTTGGAATATAATCTGCATCACAAATCTAGAATAAGATCATACGAATTTGCTCAGCTTAAAAATCCTCGATGGCGTTTCATGCATGTTCTATGAGCTGTTAAAAGTACCATGAAATTTATATGGCAAGTTTTGTTCTTCGATCATTCGAGCGTGAGAAAACCGAATTACCAACTGAGCGCTTTTCTAGCTAACTACTTCACAGAAAGATATATCACATAAATAATCAGTATATCATAGGTTTGGACCGTAGGTAAATATATTCGGCCCCATTGGCTGGAACCTATAGGCTCATATCGTACCACAATGCTCATATCGTACCACAATGATCCTAGTTTGGTGATTTGCAAGAAGCCTATATCTATCAACAACTCTAAAATTATTTTTTTTCTTATCCATCGTTTGCTAAACGAATAAATTCGCTTCTCCAATTTCAGATGCATTTAGCAGCCTCCTTTTATTCCTTTCTAAAACACTTTAAGCTGTAGCTGCAGCTACTCACTTCCAATCCATACATCTTTTAATGAATTTTTCTTAATTCGCACAGTGAAATAATAACCCCTAAAGCGGTTGTAACAATGAAAAAGAAAGCACTTCTCAAGCTGAACAGACTTTTTGCCTTATTTCGATGTCCTCACTGATGAACTTGAACTGATTTGCTCCAAAGCCGACTACGAATACTTGACATATAGGTAACGGATTAGAAATTTTGTCTCGAAGATGCAATGAAATTGAGCAATATAAAGCTTGAATACCCTTTCGTGTAGTTCTAACAGTGAACAATTAGATGTTCAGCCGTAATTACGATTCATCGTTGAAACAAACAAATCATTTATGCTGATATATCGTTATGTGCCTCTGTGGATAAGTGAATGCTTAAATATAACGCGACATGCGTAATGCCACATTTCGTTTTCCGGAACATTTACCTCGCGTCACCTTGCAACTTACTTTAATCCACGTCCAATATGACAGGCACGTTATTTCTCACCAGAACAAGCTGCCTCTCATTCACTATCAAAGTCAGCAATTTCCCTGCCCAATTTTAATTTCGACTACTGCTTCATCATGCTATTGACCTCATTCGTTGATTTCTTTGATTGCTTGTCATCTCTCTCTCTATGCACAAACATAGAATGCATAAATTTTGGCAAAGAGTGCAAAGCTTTCAGCGTATGTAGCACGAGAGCACAATCAGAGAAGCGATTAAGTAGGTGTCGGCACTTTATGCTTACCGTATTCGTCGTCCGGTGAATAAATCGGCGAGATTTTCTATGCTTCATTGTGTGTAAAATGGTGTAGTCAGTTTTATGACACGTGGGCGGCTAAAAAAAAGAAAGAAGAAATATTCTTCTTGATGATAAAATAGGCATTCTTGGCGTGCAAGACAACCGTCATTTTATGACTCCATTTTTCTGCTGAAATCGTAAAGCAGCATCCA
The DNA here is from genome assembly GCA_013433145.1 of Ascaris suum. NCBI lineage: Eukaryota > Metazoa > Nematoda > Chromadorea > Rhabditida > Ascarididae > Ascaris > Ascaris suum. Next base: position 6,091,473 of record CM024175.1, read on the forward strand.
ATGAACACTTGCTGCTCATTCGCCATTGTTCACTTATAATTCGAGAATAAAATTTAAGTGGTGTATATCAAAGACCACTATCGGCGCAAATGCCAGCGCAGTCCACAAATCTTCTGCAGTCCCCATATCATATATGCTGTGACACAACCACAGAGCTATGTACTTTGTACTTTGTTTCCGTTTGTACCACCGTGTTTTTGCCTATAAATCACGCGATAGCAAATCAGACAATTGTTATGCATCAATCTGAAAGTAATAGCATAAATAATACGTCGTTAAATAGAGATTCTGACGAAAAAATTAATTCCTTCAAGGAAAATCGAATCGTCGCAGCTGTGATCCCTCTCAGGTCGGCTTGTGCAGCATTTTCAATTTGCCATTCGCTTCTGCGCCTTTAAAATGATTAAAATTCTGTCGATCAATGGTTTAAGATTTGAAAATGTTCACCAAAATGGTTCTATAATCATCTCATTTTCTACGAACACATTCATCACAGAAATTGAATTAAGGACTATGCACTTCTACTAAAACTGTTACTGACGCAAATGTGAGGGCAATCTAAAAACTCTTACGATTTAATGCTTAATACATTGCTATTCGATTTTTCATCGACGTGTTCCTTATATTCCGCTTTAATCCACATAATCTTTGTTAGCCTAGAAATAACATGTCATCAAACGGCTAATTATTGATAACTGATATGCAACTACATCTTAATCCATTGCAAGTGTTAAGCCTGACAAACAAACGTGCTAGTAAAACGTTTTCTTCATTAGTCGCAACACTTTACAAAAGTCTGTACTCGAATTCACTTCTCATTTAATGAAAGTATGTGAATATGTTGATATTTTTATTAGTTTATAGGACTATAACTGCACCGTGCTCTCGATAAGTATTTCCTCAGTGATGCTGCTTAACGCTGCACAACAGTTATCGACAATAGGCGACACAGTCGACTCGGATTCATCTGAGAGTAAGCCTGTTAATGAGCTATTTTTCCATAATGAATGCTTTCTAGATAGAATACTGTTTTCGGCATCTCATTCTCTTCCAAAAGTTCACTTCACTTATCTACGAGTCTTTTATCAAATATTTGCTTCCTCCTTTATTGTTCATATCAATTGAGTTTTTAAACACCACTGAATGTCAGCAATGCACTGCCCTTTGATGTTGCTGTGAATGCTTTCGCGTGATTGCATTGTTGTCCATTCTACACAGAAGTGCTGCCGTTCGATTTTCTTGTTAAGCTGCTTACTTTTAAATCTTTCTTTTTCTTTGCAGCAACCCAATAGAAACCAAAGTGATAGTCGCTGGGTAACTAAATGAGCTGGACACTCGACTCATTCCTTTATTCATTGATGCGTTGACGGAAATTACGAGAAGGATCCTTGTTTTATAAGCAGAGATGAGCTGTGATGCATCGCCATGTGTGATGATTTCCTTTGGCACATAATGATCTCATTCACAAACCCTTCTCATTTGAAAACTCATCGAAGAGTAAGAATAAGAAAAATTATAAGCGATCCAGCCACAGTTGAAAAAGCAAAATTCCGCTCAGATTATTTCGAAACTTCTAAAGAAATTGAGAATAAAAATCTTTGAGAAGATATTCTAGGAAATGATTGCGACTTTGCTCTAGATAGCACTTTTCAGTCAAATTGTCCTTCTGAGAGCTTCTGAAGGCCATCACAATCGCCAACTGATTTGAAGTGATGATTCGTTCAAGGCCAGCGAGCTGAGCACTGATCACACTTCCGCTCGCATACATTTCACAATGTCAGCATAGGTTCATTTAATTGAAAAAGAGTTCATTTAATTGCCAGTTGCCTCTACGCTCCACAGACTTCGCTACTATGATCTAACCACACTTTACCTTTATGCGCTCACAAGGGTTTTTTTGCACCTTTGCAAACTTCCTTCACAAAAGCGCATCGTGATGACTTGATATCTGCGTACTTGTCTGTCTCTGTCTGCCTGCCTGTTTCTCCGGTAATTTCGATTCGATTCTATATGCGGTAATACAAACTTATCACTGTGAAATGGGAAGCGTATAGCGTACACCATAGGATGGTCTCCTACAGCATATTTCACGTTGAACACCCAATTTCGAGAGAAGTTGTAAACATTTTCAGGCAAAAAAATTTGCTTTTATTTTGCGCCGATTAATTTTTTATTTCGCACCATTCGAATAGAAAAAACGACTCTTTTGTAGAAGATTTATCGGAGTGATCAGACTAACTAGAATGTAGTGACTTTATTTCTAAATGTACTGATTGAGAATTTATAAAACTTGCTGATCAGTAGAGAGGAATACAGAATCTTTTATCTCGAAAGTACCTATGGCGTGCCTCGTCACCTATTTTCTTCTAAAGAAATTGCATGGTCGATTTGTTTAATTAACCTGATTTATAGCATTTGGGATTTTGGAAAGCTGATTCGGTGACGATAATATGGATTCGCACATTGAAGAAGAGATGATTTATATTTAGGACACCATCAACACATGCTATCTAATGAGCTTGCAAGTAAAACACTGAGCCGAAAACTTGATGCTGGCAAGTTTAAAACATCGTCACTGCAAAATATATCCCCACATGTACGTTTGTAGTGCTTTCGTGATTTTATGCTTTAAAGATTGCTCCTCGTTATGCTTCTTAAGTCACTTCTTCATGGTACCCACGGAGGTGCCAATTTCTAGGCGATAATTATGCTTGAACAATTAGCTTTGTTTTTTTATAGGTTGGCGGTCTGAGTCAAAAGAAGCAATAAAAATGGAAAGGCGCCACTTTGACAAAAGCATTTTCATGTGAAAATTCGCGCAACAATTAAAACATCAAGAATCATGTCTGTATTCGCGCTCTCAACAACCTAATTTTGCCTGGTACTTCATTTTGTCCTCCTCTGTTGTTACTAAAGTGCCCTAAGGATTATTGAAAGGCATGATTTCAGTTGTACGACGTGCTTACTTAGCAGCGCAATGTATAATTGGAAATTAACGAGCGTCTGCATAGAACAATGTCTATTGATTTCAACTGCATTTTTCAATGATGCAATTTCTGAAGTTGGTTTTCATCCCTTAACGTTCTTTTTGCTGACAGCTCATATCGCAGCAAAGAAGTTTTTTGATGGGAAATAACTTGCCTCTTTGACGTTTGATTTGTGCTGTATGCTTGTCACGATAGGAGACCGCTTTCATCGTATGTACGCTGACGTCAAATAATGTTTGCAGGAGGCGGACAGCCCAAACGCATTTTCGCAACTAATGAGCTCTTGTTTATTTAGTGTGATCTTCGATTTGATATGCCTGAGAATCACCCCGACTTCACTCTACCTAAATATTATGTGAACACTATAATCTTTTAAAGGGTTTTTTATAGTCATAAAATCATAGCGCAAGCCTTAATTCATCGTTTAAGTGCGCGTTCAAACTTGTTTGTTCAGCAGAAGCGTGCAATAGCAACCTCTCCCTTTGCTTATGCATATAGAACTCGTTTGTCTGTCATGATCGGTAAAGTTCATTTCACTGTACTCAACGGTCAGGTTGAATTATCGACTTCGACAGATTGTACGGGCACTTAAATGAGCCCAGAAATTTATACGCACTTACAGTCGATCCGACTACCACGAGATCCCTCGTTGGGGCTGCGAAAAGGCAGTCTTTTTGAAAGGTTTCAATATGGACCCGAGTCAGCAAAAATGCAAACCGATTTCTGAGCATAATTTGTTATTTCGCGACGATTCGTGAAGGCTCCTAGACTTGTTAAACGCAATTAAAGATGCACATCATGTCAATTCCCTGAGCACGCTTCCTTGCAGGCTTCATTTGAAAGGAAAATTGAAGGCTTGAAAGATAATTCGAAGTAAAACATGGAATTCCTAAAGCTGAATTTGACAAAGTTGAATAACGATCTCAAACAGCTGCTAAAAAAGATGGAAATTGCACTATGAAACATTTGCACTTTAAAAGTCTTTTTTTTGCATTTCTGTGCAAATATTAGCTTTTGCAAAAGAATTCGTCACTCCGGGCTTAATTGTTCGACTCTTATCACCTCTACAGAGAATATTCTAAACTGGAATTAAGCGTCAATTTTGCTCCGAATCAATCCATTGTTTGCACTGTCTCAACGCACACTTCAAGAAGTGACAGTGCCATAGTAATCTCTCGTGCTAAATAAATCTTTCCATTATGGATCCGCCATCCAACAACGATGCAACTTTCATCGATCAGCATTTGTATGTTTGAAATCATTTGCAAAATCAAAATATTTTGCAAACGTGGAAAAAAATAGTGCTCAAATTAATTAGCGCTTTCTGATAGAGTCAACTTTACATCCCCAAAGCTCTCTTTAGATTGTTGCCTCTCATAGAAGACACTCGCCTCAAAAATTATTACGCTTGCTCATTCTTAAAGAAAACTATTTTGACAACATTTGCACAAACTTGTAAAAATTTCCCATGAAATATATCAAGCGGGTGTGATTTCAAAAAAATATCTAGTTTGAGCTCTATCACGCGACTAGAGTCTCTAATATTCTACGATGGTCTGAAAATTCGAACGTGGTATGCAGTGGAGATTTTATTTTTACATCATTTGATAACGTTGTTATGGCATTATGTGAGCAATATATTATATTACTCGCCGGCACGTTATGAAAGAAAACGCGTAAAAAATTATGGCGAACACAAAATGTCAATTCTTGAAAATTCGCTATTTTTTGAAAAAAAATCTGTCGATAAAATATTTGATCATTTGCTAAATAATTTCAACGCAGATTCTTTTGAAAACATTGAACCGCGTTCGATCTCTTAATGTGCAAGGCATTAGATATTCTATTCTATATGATGTCATAGTCATTAGGAATAACTGGAGAATAATTTTCTTATTGAATGAATAATACAGTTATGAAGTGATGTTTTGGAGCTTTGAGAAATGCACAATTCCCTTTTGATATTTGAGCACTTCTGAGTAATCGTTAACGATCCATTTCGATTGACTGTTACAGTGGATTCGTATAGTTGTGCAAATCGAAGCGTTGAAGAAGCGCTTGAAAGCTTGAAAGATATGTCTCTAATAAATGAGTTCATTGCATCGTGATATCATCATCGAGTGAAAGTTGGAGTTTGGCTGACACCTACGGGGTGCTGTTGCGTGACGCTATACTGCGTGCCTCACCTGCATTTAACTTGCGATTGCGGCAATAAAAGTTGCGCATTGTTCGCTTACGTTTAATGCACTCATTGTTGTCAAAAGAAATAGTAGCAGTGCACGTTCCAATCTCTCGAATGCTAATGCATTGAGTAATTGAAACAAGAGCAAATATTTGTCGCCGTTTAATCTTTAGTCGCTGCGAAAACTTTCATTACATTCTTCATCAATCTCTGATATATGCAATGCTGCTTGTATCGCTAATTGCAATGCACTATTTGAAACCAAATGTGACAAATTTGCATATAACTTTTGAGATTCTGCAAATCACTCAGCGCTGCACCAACAGCAAACCAAGAGCGCACATGCGAACGAGAAGGTTGTGAATCCGAACTGTTTTCAAACGTCAAAACAGTGAATCCCGGTCTTGTAATCATTCAGGGAGAAAACTTATGATTCTTAGCGGAAATTTGGCAGAAATCTGTGAAATTTATGGTGAACACAAGACTTCTGAGATTATTACACACAAGTACAGAAAGATATGGGTGATATTAAAAGAACGAACTTAAATGAAGAAATATTTTTCGGCATTTTGAGAGCCATGAAAAATTAACTGATTAACATCGTTCTCATCCTCTATATGCCTTCTGTCCTTTCGAACTCCAATCTAGCGAAACTTTTTTTGCATCCACAACTACGTTTGTGCGCTCTAAGTTGCGTGCAAAAGCAGAAGAGATAAACGAAAACAATGCGGAGACGAGGAATCTTTCAACGTTTGTGATAGATGGACTATGGGGGCGCGTTGGTTGTTAGCTATTTGCAGCAGCTGTGTTCACAAAGTGAAGCGAGTTCAACAATTCACTCTTCAGTGTTGGAGAATTACGTCAGCTAGTCTTATCGCCTTATGTTCGAGTTTTTTTCTACTGCAAACCTCATCTCATGAAAGTTTTTTCTCAATAGTTTTTTAAGCTTTCCGGAATGTTCTCAATTTTTTCGAATTTGAGAAATTTCAATTGTCGAGATTCATTCTCTTCCACTGAGTATTCTTAGAAACTACTTACTTGGCATTTACATGGTTTAATGTTTTAAAAATAAAGCATCTTATATTTTGCCATAATTATGAGCAAATTGTTGTTTAACATTTCACATTCTCTACGATAGTTTCATCGGTAATTTTCGCAGCTAACAAATCATCACTGTTCTTGAATACTGAATAATAATTCCGTTTCCCACCTTTAAGCTTCATAAAATAAGGCAAACATTCTTTCCTTTTTTTTGAAAACCGAATGTCTATTCCAATGTTGACGATATGAGGCATGAATATTGCATGATAACGATGAGCCTTGTCTTTATTAGTTAACTCAAAAACACCTCTAAGCAGCTATTGTGCGATACATAGTTTGTTCTTGTCATTTTCGCCTGCCATGAAAAAAAAAGATTTTCACTTTGAATTAAGTGCTGTGTATTTGCTGTGACTAAAGAGCGTCAAATGAGCGATGCGAACGTGCTCAAAAAATGCTAAGCGGCGAGTGGAAACTTCGTCGATTGGTGAGATATGAATCAGAGGTTTTTGTACTCGTTTAGTGAAGTAATGCAGCATTTATAGAACAAAGTGGTACCACACTGAAGTGGAATTATATTTTATACCGATATTTAACAAAGTAAACCACAAGCCAATGCAAAAATCTTTTGTCATACAGTCTTTTTCTATTTATAGAGGGCAAAAATGCAACAGCTAAAACTACAAAATTTTTGCGCTTGCTTTTTGCAAAATAGCAGCCATTTTTGCAAACTAATGGAAAATGTTTGCGTAAGAAAATGATTGCATCTTCGAGAAGCTAAGTAAATTGAGGCAATAATGTGTCTTTTGCAAATACGAATTGAATATTGTGAAAGTGCCAATTGCTAGTTGTCACTAGTTGTTACTGACCAACTACTGATTGTTCCACTTCCGCCTACTTTACTTCCACATACCAACTCACTCATGATCTTTTCCATATAAAACTATGCCAGTTGGCCGTAATATTTTGATATTAAAGACTTTTATAATCGCCAAAAAGTCCAGTGTAAAAAAATTGCTTTTGTGGCAAATTATAAGCTTTCTCTAATATTCCAAATTTGGTTTACTCCATCACTCAGTGTAACTTTGCATGTGCGCCAATGAAAGTTTCGTTATTTAAAGTGAACTGCGCTTTCATTTAGCAAATTTCTAATGAGTCAAAAATTAATGAATTCAATCGACTGCAATAAAATATTCATTAGATGTGTAAGAAATCCGAAAAAAAAGAAAATCAACAAGGTGTTGAAATGTCCGTGAAATAAATGAATAGTTTGCTCTCACAATGTGTTGTTTGATCTTCTTTCGCTTTAATTGCAGAAAATGTTGCGAATTTTTCTCAGAGTACAAAAAAGACGCTGAAGATGAGTGGAAATTAAAAAATTGAGAAGGCACTGATTTTTATTGAATATGGGAAACTCATCAGTTTTCCTTTGTGAGTCAGCTCAACGTTCACTATAATTCAATGGACACAAACAAATATCATATTTATCTGTTTTTCTCTACAAACCTAATGAATTCAATGTTTATTCCATCGTTCTGATAAAAGAACCTTTGCGCAATTTTCACAATCTTTTCTTTTTAACCTGAGCAGTTTTACACCATTTATATGCACAGATGTGGGAAGGCATCGCTGCATCAAAGGATTCAAAGTGAAATGATCCCAAAAGCATGTGAGCCTTAACATCTCTAAGGCCTGGGGCTGCTGAAGATTAGAGGTCGAGTTCGGGTCAACGAACTACAGGTCCCAACGAGTAGGGCACCATCTGACCCTTCGAAGGGTAATGTGCCGCTGTCGGGAATCAGATGTCGATGGCTTCACATGAATCAACACCCAACAGGAAACATCTTCTAAGTCGAATGTCGACGAGTGCACAATGATCGCCCGATACGACAAATTCGTCGATATTTGCTAACGTCAATGACATTTTCAGCATGTCACCACGGCATCGAACGTGACAGTCATTTTTTTGCAAAGGTTAATTCCGTTTTGCAGTGCCTGCTAAGTTCGGTTACCTGACTCCAGTAATCGAAGGGTACAGAGTGCAGCACGATTTGAATCGCCCATACCTTCCACTCTCATACTTCCAGTCTTACAAAATGAAACTCCTCGAAGAAAACAATCTCATGCATTAATATTCCTAAGGATGTTTGCTGGAATAGGGGAAATTTGTCCCACCTCCATAAGATGCAGCTCGGAGGTGAGGGCAAATGGCGAAAAAATGCGACTCATAATGTCGAACTCTACAGCCGTTGTTTAAAGCTATCGCAGATTGCGAGTTTGTCGCTTTCCTCATGTTATCTAAAAAAAGCGCTTCAAAACGCGCGGAAAATATAATTTTAGGTGACATCGGAAGAATCCAATAAGAGTTTTCTCATATTCCATGCAGTCACCAAGTGACCTTTGAGCAATTCTCGATGTGCCTTCACATTTGGTGAGTATTTGGCTGAGCAGGATTTCAAATAGTGCACGAAGCCATATCTTCGAAACGATTCTTATAATGAAAAACGAACGAATTTCGAGCCGCGCGACGTATCGTTTCCTTCGTCACCATAAATATGACGATCAGCAATATGTTTTATTGTTCGCGTTTCGATTGCATTTTCTTTAAAAAGTGACAGTTTTACATCGAAACTAAAAGAAGACCTATTGTTTTCGTCTCCGTTGAATTAGTGAAGTGCTTCGCATCGAATGTTCTTTCTGGCCTCTCTCATCACTCTCAATTCAGAAGGGGGTTCCTAAGGAAAGAAACGCCGTATGAAATGCTTCAGAAATTGAGACAAAACCAAACTCGATGAATCGAAGTGAAATTTGTTCTGAACTTGTGCTATGTACGGAAAAATTCATTTTCCCAGGGAACATGAATGATGATCAAAAAACTATTGTGTGATCGGGAAACACAACCCACGCTGAAAAATTAGTAACGAAGTGTTCTGATGCCTTATGGTTTAAAAAAGTGTTCTGACAGATGCACGATAAATCGCTGACGAATGTGATGCCCTGCAACAATCTAATGTTACCATTCCTACCACCATCTTCGTCCTCCCCTCCCCACTTTCTCTATATGCCTATACCCCAAACATTGTTGGAATATTCAACTGTTATGATAGAATTGGGTTGCTGTCGATCAGGTTCCTAGCGTTTCTGTTCGTTCAAGCGACTGTATATCCGACTCTGCATAAGAGATCCTAATATTCCACACGTCAAGAACTGCAAATTCGTCATCGTCTCCTATTCGTTTTAGGCAATTATCATCCTCTGCAACCTAATAAAATCCTGTTAAAGAGAGCTGATTTTAAAAGGTTTTTTGCAAAACACCTGCACAGGTGGTGCAGATGGAGTGTTGCCCATTGGGTTAGAGATAAAGCCAAAAGTTTCACTTCAACTTTGTAAGAAACTTTTGCGTATTTTTCGGCAAATAAGGAATGAGCGCCTTTCTTGCATCCATCAGCTTCCTTACGAGCACTAAACCTGCTTTGTTTTATTCGCTATTACCATATTATGAACCACCAAGTCCTATTATGGTTTCCTCACGCGGGAATATCATCGCCTCGGACTGCATGGCATACTTTCCCAGTGGCTGTTTCTCAACTCTAAGTCTACTTAGTCACACGCCTATGAGCCTGAATTCCCTTTCGATTTTAGAAGCAGTGAAACCCTCTCGTCTGTCAGTACTTTTATGGAACATTGTGCTTTATAACGCGCGGCTATGATTCACCAAAACGAGAAAAACGTCAAGCCGTTAGACGCATTTCGGCCGCACGTATACAAATCACTCACATGACTTTGCTCTATGACGTGTTCATCGCGCCGCTTGATTTCCGCCGCCGTGATTTTAAGACGGTGCTCATATTATTTGCATTAAATATCACGCTATAAGCACTGAAGTATAAGTAAGAAGAAGCCATACGCCATTTTCTTGTAGTTCAGCATTACCACTTTTGCAGTGATGTGGTGAATTTCGAAAAGCTCGTAAAGTTGTTTTGTTGACTACAGTCTTTTAGTTTCATTACACAACATCTTACTCAGCTCGTCCTCGTTACGAACAGTCGAAATCGGCGTACATAAAAATTTAGATATTTCCACGTGAACGGTCTAATAAGTTTCTGCGGGTTTATTTTTCATTCTATATAAGGTAAATTCTCCCGAAGAAATATTTTGTGACAACAACGTTAAGTTAATTGCATATTGCGCGTGTCTATCTATCTATCTATTTGCCTGCCCGTCTGCCCCTATGTCTGCCTGTCTGTCTGTCCGCATGCTGCTTTGATCGAATTAATAAGCGAATGGCTGAAGCCAAGTTGGTAAAGCTTGTTAGGTGCAAAGGTGTACAAATACCACAGGTTGGCTTTCTAACACCACCTTCATTATTGTCGTTTCGTCACGTACGCTGGTTAGGGATTGCTTGAAATTTAAATGCCGAGAATTACAGTGCTCTTATCAAAATTCAGAACAGGTTGACCCGATAGGCTAATATTTACAACTGAGGGCGTATCGTCTGAGAAATGTTTTCAAGACGTGTCTGCTAAGCTGCGGAAATTGTCAAAATAATCAAAGGGACGCACAGCGTGTGCATTGTCCTCCGTATTTGTCGATGACGAACCGGGATTCCCCGAAATTGAAATCCTGTATCGTATGCATTCCACAGCCACAAAACTCTTTAGAAGTGCATAGGCATCAAACAAATATCCAGGACTACCAATCCCAATGAAAGTGTGCCAGTTTCCTTATCACCTTTCATGATACTTCTCGAGGTACAGCTGAACGCGCATTTCTTAAGCGGATATCTGAATGCACCGATAGAGGTTTCATGACCTATTCCACCAGAGCACTATGGAATGTGCGAGGATAGAGCCGAAAACTTTCAACGGATAATTTTGGTATACAAATTAGATCTGTTGAATATCGTCGAGTAGTTTTTGAACTGAAATTACCCAAACGATTATTTTCGCTTTCGAAAATGCGTCCCCTTCCCTTCCAAGTTGCTAATGCATCATCATGTCCTCGCTAAAAGCGACAAAAAAATTCCACAAAAATGAAGTCGACATATCTTTGGGAAATTGATAAGAATCTTTTTTTGGCATTTTTACAGCGATGCGTTAACCGATATTGAGTCGGCGTAAGACAAAACATCCGGTTGAACATTGAACATCACAAAATGCAATTGAATTTCGCACTTAAAAATGCGATATTTCCGGATGCAACTTAGATAAGGACGCATTGTAAGTGCCATAAAATGCATCGTTTCATTCTTGTGATTGCAACTCGCCGATCTTTTGATTGTAGGATAAAATTTTATGTTAGTGGCTGAGATTAACCATTTTTCTGCTTATAGATTGTTACAGTTAATGCATTGCAATGAATTAACACTTACTGTGAAAAGTATTAAATATGGAGCTGCAAAAGACAACAGTTTCGCATCTTTGAGTTAACAAATGCAACTGCATTTTGGCGTTCGCTAATCGGCTCATTTAATATTTTCTCAGACACCGATGCAAAAGAGTTTGCTTTCAGAAGGGCGCCTTTATGCGTGTTTTGCAGATAGCACTTTGAGTCACCACGTGAAAGTGCTCACGAGATGTGCTTACTTCTAACAGTTTCACCGCTGTAATAAACAAAGCGGACATTATTTATCTCAAACCTAATAATGTAATGTGCGAATATATGTGATGTGATGGATATATCTGCATCTATATGTCTGCGTGTGTCCGTATGTATCTGTTCCGCTAGCTGCTCGCATTGAGCATATTCACTAGCTGCCTCGCAATAGGAAAAGTAAACAAACATCGACGAACACAGCTGAATACGGGCAACGCAGTCTGATGTGGTTGTTATTCATTTCGAATTTGTTGAACATTTAAGCATAAAATTTGTTTATTCGAAGTAACCTATCTACATACGGATAATTCTTCATCATCCTTGCATATCGGTAAGTTCTTATGCTAAAGATGGAATATTTTGGTGCTGTATTACTACGAACACCTTGAAGAATTTCTCAAGTCCAGCCAACAATGAAAATGAATGACGACGTCGAGGGTAAGAGCCGGTCAGCGCTCACATCAGGAACCCTTTAAAATTGTTGGTAGCGAATCGGAATAGAAATACTTTCCATGATATCGGTCGTTTGGCTGCTTCTATGAATATCTTCAGTATAATTCTCGTGGCTAGTACACAAAAGTTTTTAATAGTCCTTACTCTTCACATTATTTTCCTTTTTATGATGCAAAGCAACAAACGATTCAATGGACAAGCCGTTCGAAATGCGAAAATGATATAGTAAAATGTCGTTCTAGAAGTAGAGTGCATATTCATAATTATAGGTGTTAGCATTACACGACATGGGACGGTAGTCTGCCGCTATCGCTTGTTAGTGATCCTGGAAGGTTGATACGATGCATTCGTGAAAACGCATCTGCAGAGTGACAGTGATGTGGTGATTAGCAGAAAATAAGTTCTGTGCTCACAGCATTTCCGCATATTCGTTAACTTTTTATTCAAAATCATTTAAAGCAAGAATGTCTATGACATAATAAATATAACATTGGACATTGAAGCGCTCTTATTCACAATAACTAAGGTTTTCGGCAAAGCCATTACTTCTTTTGCGTTTGACAGGAAGCTGAAAACTACAGCACACAATATCGATCAGAAAAACGCCATATCAAATATCTGCTTATACCTTCGCATATATATATATATATATATATATATATATATATATATATATATATATATATATATATATATATATATATATATATATATATATATATATATATATATATATATATATATATATATAGTTTTTTTTGCGCAGTGGGATGCTAAATAATATAACCAGTAATCAATTGAGTGCCGTCACTTATTGCGTTGTAGCAACCGTCGTCGAAATGGCATAACGCACACAACTGTGCTATTTCTTCCCACCATCACTAATTTCCCCTTTTCAAAAAATCGCTTTTGGCTTCAAATTTATGGGACTTTCGAATTATTAAAAATCGTCGTATTCGGTATCGAAATCAACCCGAAGAAATAACGTAAATACTGCTCATCTAAATAAAATGCAAATTTGCCGCTGAGTAGAGGCTAGTAGCGCTCAGTCGTCCGATGTCGTTCTGTGTTGTTTCCCTCGTTACGCCATTTCCCAGTCATTAATTTCATGAGTTGCTGTGGGTGCAATCGATCTTATTACACTAATTTTCTTTTCAACACAATTATATTCTATAAAAAATGTGCTATATCCTGTGGTATATCTTTATATGCCTTAAATTTTACTCTCATCTATCGATAATAATATATTTGAATTGTCAAATTATATAATCGTTTTAGTAAAGCGTTGATATACGACAAGAGAGATTTGGCGACGAGTTAATCATTTCCTTAGGGAGGAAATTATCACAGAGCATAAATGAGGGAGTGAAGAAATGTCTTTGCTTGCATGGTTCGAATTCGCAAAGCCATTGTATGCCCTATTCACTTTAATTGAATGGAGCATACAATTATTGCCTTTTCAAAAAAAAAAAACTTTAATTGCCTTTTAATCAGCAGATCTTTGATAGATTCTGACATAGATGAACGTATTCATTGCTCAATGATCGTTGAAATATTGCATGTTTTCATCTCTAGATTCACTTTATTATTTAATATAACGCTCCACAAGCGTATATTGTTGATTAAAACATTGTGTATTATGAAGAAACACAAAATATTCGTTACTGAGTAAATTCATTAGCAATAAGAAAGAGCATCATAGATTGTGCGTTGCTGTCAAATAACATTTTCTGTGAAATGACATAATAAACTCTCCATGTCTTGACAGCATGATTTATGAGCATTGATTTATGATACACTGGCAGCTGCTTGAGGTTTCGAGTGCGCTCTTTGAAAACAAACTTTTGCGCCTTGAAACACGCTTGCTTGTCACATGATCATACGCTCTTTCAATCTAATGCCTATCCACTCTAGTAAGCTAAGCTTATTTCGTCGCATTTTAAATAGAAATATAACTGATTGCTTGAAAGATTGGTAGGCATGAATCGAGAATGAATGAAATAATGATAGACGTAAATTAAGTAAAAGAGGAATTAGAGTTTATAGGGAAGGTTTAACTATGAAATCGACATTATGGATATGCATGACTTTTGCTGCATATTGACGTTCGTAAGCGGTGACCTTCGATGGGGAAAACCTGGCTCATATAGCACTTTTTTAAACTATTGTCAGATTTGAGCAGAACCACGCTGAATATGAGATTGTGTGAGTTGAAAAATAAACGAATGCCTTTGCAGTTGCTGCAGCTTTAATTTTTGTCAAAGACATGTCGTTATTTTGTTCCTCTTTTTATGCGAAAGTTAATTAATGTGGAACCTTTTTGCCTTCGAGGAAACGTTGAAGTATGCTGAAGTTGACTGCAAATTAGCATAAGTACAGAATAGACGATAAAACAGTTGCATCCCTCTTGCACATCTCCTAACCCATATTTAAGACATTAATTTAAAATATCCTTTAAGAAAATATTTTTCAGGGAAAACGTCGAAATTCTCTGAGACGTGCGTTGTTTGTGGTGATCAGTCGACGGGCTATCACTATGAAGTGTCGAGCTGCAATGGATGGTATGTCTCTGAGAAATTACGCTTCCATTTTTCCTTTCTATATTCTTATAAATTTCAGCTTTTGTAATTCCAACTATAATTCTATCTGTAATTCTAACACTTGAGATGAATAGATATGGAAGTGATTAGCTGCTTATCGATGAATCGTCTGCAAATGTTGATGGCTTGCTTCGAGGATCTTCCTTCTTATATGATTGAACTGTAACCGAAAACTTTTGTCAAATTTATCTGATTTACAGAACAACGAAAAAGGAGAAATGGAACATCTGAGAAAAATGAAGAAGTTAAAGAGAGCTGATGGGATCGCGCTTTTTTCCATATATTGACAGTGCAATAATTTGTAAAACAGTAATTAAAATCAACTCATCCAATACTGTGGCGTTACATTGAAATGATTTATTTTTAGTCAGCGCTATCGCTTGCACAAGTTGCAATGCATCACGTACCCGTTCATTGCTTTCAACTTATACGATTTAAACTTGCAGCATTCTGGGAAGTTACTTCACATTTAAACTCCCTCAAATACTTTGGCTATCAAAACCTAAAGGAGTACTCTAAAAGGAGCACTCTAAAAAGAGATCATGCATCTTCCTTATCTGTCATCGTTTCATTTCCTTTCTTTCGTACCATCTCATTCAGAAACCACCCTTGCGTTGCATAGGTTCCCACCTTTACGACGGATTTATAACGGATATACCTTTGCAACGGATTATTCTTTCCGGATTATTCTTTCTATTTTGATGGTCACCGATGTGCAAAATTTATTACCTTCTACATCTGCAAAAAAGGAACAAAAAGCAAACGGTTGGAGAGGCGTAGAGAATAAGTTAGCAAGAAAGCGCCTTCGAATCTCGCCTACCTGACTCCACCGACAACCAGCAAAATATGCACAACAATGACCATATTTCATCGAAGGCGATCGCGGCCACAAATTCTCCATAAATCATTCGCTTTTCCAAAACCCATCAATGTGAAATGAGAAACGTCTCGGTGTAAAGTGCGCACAGTTTTTTGTTTACGTTCAAATACTTGCAACTTCCATTCTAAGCATGATGAATTAGCGCCAAATGTTACATTAATAGGTTATTACACACAGCTCATTCGGCAACTGTAGTAGTTAATTAGGTAAGACTTTCGGACAGAGATCTAGGTATAGACACAAGCATACACACTGACATCCGAACTGAAATGACGTTGCCACTGTCGGCGTTTGTAATCCTACAAAACTGGGAAAAAAATTTCTGATCGCAAAAAAAATTTCCAGCTATTCCTTCGATTCAATATGTCGTGAGCCTCGAGGACTTATATAAATGTATGAAATGAGGCCGAATAACTGCATTATCCATATTGTCCATACTAAATATATTTTGCGAATTTACATCAAAATGTTTTCTGTATTTCAGTAAAACTTTCTTCCGACGTACAATCGTTGCACACCGCACATATAAGTGCCATAAAAGTGGGAATTGTATCTTTAATAAAGGTATCTTTTTTTAATGGCAATATATAACACAGTTTGCCTCATTATTTTGATATTTAGATTAAGTGCTGATGCTTAGGAATTCTGCAAGTTTTTTTTTTTCAGTTTTGAATTGCAAAAAAATTTCGTAAGTATTTTCTAAATCTGTTACATCTATGCTAAACTTAGTATTAGTTGAAGTAAACTGCCATCTCTATTAAATGTTTTCGAATTTCACCTAAATTCCGTGTTGTTAAACTACACGATTTATTTGATAGATCAACTCAAATGAAGAGCAACTCACTGAAATATGTTCACTAATGGTTTCTTTTGTTTGTATTTCTTTTTTGCTTTTTTTCAGCACTCAGAAAAGTTTTCACTCAGAAGCTTATTGTTTCGAAATCGACACTGCGATTGAATTGTCGCGACAGAATTGTTCCCTGGAAAAGTAAATGAAAACTGTTTAATAAAAGAAGAGTGTAGAGCAAATATTCTTTGAATTGTACAGCGATTAATGATCAGCAGTAAGAAGACTTTTTATTTGATGTTCAGTGCAAATATCGAAATTGCTCGCTCAATCGGCTTCCTTTTGCAGACATTCGTTGTGCATGTCGGGCATGTCGTTTTGCAAAATGTCTTGCAGTTGGAATGAATCCGAAAGGTGCGTTTTTCTCTCATCATTAGACATAAAAGTGCACACTCAACAAATAGGTGGATGTAGAAAGTTTTTTTTTTGACATTCGATGATATCACCAAAAATTGCCACAAATTCGCAGCAGTTTCAATCCATATGATACATTGCCATGAGTGGGTCTGACAGTGCGAATCAATAGCACTATCAATAGAAAGGCATCACGAAACTAAAGAGCTTTCAGAAAATGCGCGACTAAGAAATCTCATCGTTTAGAGAATAAAATTTTAAGTGGCTTTGATGCGTGCAGAACAGTAATACCACTTTATTATATGAATTTGTTAGCTTCTAGAAGGTTTATCAATCTCGTTTCGAGTTCATTTTGGAAAATGAGCCCAAATTGCAATTTATGTAAAGGAAAGTCGTTTTTCTTTGAAATCACCAAATGCCAGTCCCGCGCCTCTTTGCGTATAATGCATTCATTTGTACGCTTCTCAAACTGACTTGAGCACATGCGACACCCGATTTATAGATTTGGTTTACTAAGAAAATATTTTTGGCAAAGTCATTTGCTCTGCTCAGTGATGTAATTTTCCCTTTATGCTTTGCTTTGCTTCTTTTATTTGAGTTATTGAGACTGGATCGGTTATACGTGAGCTAATTTTAGAAAAAGCTCAAATGCTGCATTCGAGTGCTTCACAATTTCAGCGATCCAATGCAACCGCACTGGTCGAATTGCGTCACCGAACAATCCACCTAGTCCACCGCAAGATCCAACAGCAACGTCGTTCACTTCATCGGGTTTTCAATCAAGCGTTATTTATGCGACGAATTCTGCATTCGCAGACGAAAAAACAAATGTTAACAACTCACAAATGACGTCCAGTCGTGCGAGCAGTCCAAATTCCGAGCGGAGCGCCTATAAACGAGCATACACAGTATCAGCACTTCTCGATCTCCCACAATTCTCACCTTCACCCTCAGCCAAAGAATCGAGGTGAAATATTTATCAAATACTCTTCATCGGTTGATAAACCTAAGATTCTTGAGCTGAAGTAACCTCACTTCAATTGATACCTCTGTTAGTAGTTTTTATCCGCATTTGATTAATAAATCTTATAAATTAGATTAAACAGCGGTCAGCCTAATTAAATCAAATAGCCGATAGTAAATTCCTTCTTGGAGCGATTTTTTCCAGGAAAAAAGCCATTCTGGACTGTACTCACCAGGACGCTGAGACCTAGTGATTCCATAATAACTCTCATGGGTGGAGGCGTTACTCCGCTTTGCATCAGTGAAAATAGTCTATCTATCAGCCGTTCGTTACTACACCTCTGAGGACAGCTGATAGCATTTGGAAATGTACTATACATATGTTGCAGTAGTAGATATTCTGCAGTAAAATGCGCCATGTCGAATGCTATAAACGGTGGAGTTCAGACCACCGGAAACAAGAACTGCCTTGCAATTATATTCATCTGCTCTTCTCATTAATTCTTGACAGTGCGAAAACCATCAGAGCAGCGCGATTTTTCTGATAAGTGAGCTATTAAGCAGGTCGGTGATGGCAACGCGGTCTTATGGCATTACTTTAAAACGCTAATAGTTAGCACAATTAAATAAAGCAAATATGTACCATAGCTGAAAAAAAGAATTGAATACGCAAAAGAAATTCGAATCAACACGGAAAGAATGAAGCAATACATACGAATTTATGGCTTAATGGGTCATCTAATAATACTTTCAGCCTCTAATTCTACGTAGCAACATAGGATCAAAGAGTTTTCTTGAAGTTATCTGATGTTCACGGTTGCCTGTGTTGGTTAACATGAAGCATTTTCTGAAATATAGCGTTCAAATTTTCATTGATGGCTTACAAATCTTTCAGCGGATTTTTTAATATTTTTGCATGTTTTCATTAAACGATTTTTGAGGAAAATTTCAAATTCGCTTCTCTCAGTTTGCGTCAAGGAAGCATCAGAAATCTGCGATGAAACACCGTCTAAACGACCGAAAAGTGACTCTTCCGAAAAGGTTTTTCCTCGTTATTTCGCTTTACAAGATTTGCTGCTGATTCGACAGATGATCTCCCTTAGTAGTTCATTCAAGTGAATTTTGCATATAATGAAATGAATCGCATTCAGAAAAAAGATACACTTATATCCTCAAATCTTTTATAGAACAGACTGATTGGAATTTTCATCGTCACAACTGGGTCAACGACTGTATTTCTAATCATGTTGAAAATGAGATCATATATAACGAGGTCAGGTTTGTTGTGGGGAATCCCCACATGACTTGCATTTGAACTGCTAAAGCTCTTTCTTTTAAAATTTCCTTACTAAACTTCGATATTTTCGTTGAGATTACCTTCAGTGAAGTGAAGTGAATTATTGCCCTGAAGAGTGAGTGAAGCGGAACTTCGTTATGGCGTGTCATTGCGACACTTATAAAATAGTTTTGAATGTAACCGAAATATAATTTAGCTAATAATTCGACTGCTCACTCTGCAAGAGAACGTTTCTCGTCTACGAAATAGCGTCTACGAAGCAAGTGATTCGATTTTGGATTTACTCACTCGACCTTGTGCAATGGACGATATGAGTGAATATATGGTATGTCGCATTTGATATTATGCTGCAATGATTTTTGTCTCGCGAAATTTCTAATTTTACACAAGCGATTTTAGCTAATAATGAACGCTTCGCTATCGATGTGCGATCTATAGCACATTTTCTTGTTTTGCTGATGCCTTTAATGTTATTGCTTTGTTGCAGACGTTGAACACTGAATGCATTAAACAGCTACTTTTGTTGCTTTATTTGTTGAACATTTTCAGCCACCACGTTTGAATTGAATCTTCCGAAGAAAACCGCTTAATTTTTTCCTCTTCTGATCTGCTTATCCCATCCCATAAAACTTGCTAGTAATATGTCACATTTTTAATTTATTCGGAAGAAGCTACATCCCCAGAAATTTTTGCAGAAATTTCAATTTCTGTACTAGAGATCTCCCAAAGGCAAAAAATCGGGATTTATTTAATTGCAGAACCAGAAGGAGGAGACGGAGCTTGGTACAGCTGAGCGATTGAATCTCGACATCGCTCTCGCTATCGAGTATGCCAAATCGTTCGATGTGTTCAGGAGAATGCCTCTAAAAGATAAGGTACGATCTGAATATGATCTTGAAGCAGACTTGATACTCCAACAATTCGCTTCTATCAGAATGTTCGCCTATTTAACCGCCTACATTCACACTTTCCGTTGTTTCTTAGTGTTTTGAGCCGAAAACCGGAAATTGGCTAGGCGAAATTTATTATTTTGATTGTTGCTACATCTTATTGCTTCTGGCTCTTCGGCTTTTCCTTTCTTCATGTTGGAATTTCTTCGCTATACTTTATCGTCGATTTACCTTCCGGCGAAGTTGTCATATACTTTCATCATAAATGATTTTTATAACTGAACCGCGAAGTAAAAAATTGTTTTGCTTTTCTGCTTTGTTCAGTCCCCTAGATGGTTTTGGTCTTGCAAAGAATATTGTTATTTGTCGAGCTGATTCGCCATTTTGATGAGGCAAGTATGCCTATCTAGCTAATGTAAACTTGAAGAGACATCTCAGAGAGTGAATATCGATTTTGAAATTTCAAATTTTTTTAAGAGATAAAAATCGTCGCTACACAAGTGCATCAGAGAATCGGATGCAGTGCAGCCAGATGGCGCACACTTCTGATTCTTTATTGTCGTTTTTTGTCTCTAATGCCTTCAAACACATTATAATAGTTTATATGATTGCAAATTTTTTGATGCGATTCGCAATTGCACTTGTCTGATAATTACAGCGATGCTTAAATTCGTATCAAAAACGCGGAAATTTCATAGATGAGCGGAAGAGTTCAGCACGAAGCAGCAAATAAAATAATACGAAATTTGAAATAAACGAGATAATTTGCCAATTGCATTCGAAGAAAAGTTTGGCGAAAAAACATAAAAACCGGAAACTGTGGAATGATTTACAAGTTGTAGGAAGAGTATAATGAAGCAGAAAGTGTGCAGATTTTGAATGGATGAGGATAATTTATAAATTTTATGCAATCTAATGTTATTTCTATACGTGATTTTAATTTTTTGATGATTTCATTCCCTTCAAAATTAAATATTTGCATTTCTTTTTGCACCGTTGATTCCGAGTGGAACTTTCCGAGTGGTCTTGAATTTTGTATACGATAGACTATTTAATGAAAATATAGTGATCACAAGGGGAAATATAGGAATCGCGTTCTTATCTAATCAGTTACCGTGACTGTAGGTTCCATTCGTCTACTTCATGATTGTGTGTAATTCATTATTGCCACATCTTATCAACTTTGCAGTTTTTCCTTCTTCGCGATGTAACACTCGTTCTATCGCTTTTTGAGACTGCATATCAGTCGTTCTTAAGGAGACATTCAATTAGCGCAATCGAAGCGATCGTTAAACTCGAACCAAAGTTGGTTCACTCTCATATTCAATCCACTACTTTCGCCTCTTCCTATAAAACAAGAAAGTATATCATCATGACATCCTTAACATTCATGTGCTCATATATAACCTTCCCTGAGAGTGCATATATATGAGGAAATTAATAAGTTTCATGACCATAGTAATGGGATGGAATGTTGGTCGGTTAGGTTGGCGTTTAACCGTTGTTGCATTTGCCTCATTAGATCGGTATTGTTAATCTCACTTTATTGAGGAATTTTTAATCTCCGGCTGGGGCTAGTATTAATGAGTAATGAGGTACGAATAATGACTGTCAGTTAGCCTAGAAAATGATGAGATATCAAAGAATCAAAGTGGAAGTTTATGCACTAACGCAGTACTGAAAAAATAGATGATATTGACGCATGAACAGTTGTAGTAAATGTCTGCACACATTTTTGCAGGTATTCCTCATATAATCAACAAAGTTCGTTAACTAATAAAAAACACGATGAAAGTCATTGCTATCATTGTTGAAAAACAAACATGTCGAGGGAATTTTTTCTGCCTGCAAAGTTTCAAGAAAGGATTGCATATCGTTTGTGCTTCAAACATTTGATGCCTTGGCGGAAATATGCACTTTCCATACTTGAACAACACGCAGCAACAAATTATTCGCGTTGAGCAAAATTTAATTCTTGCAAGTCAAACAATAGGTACTTACTGCTGATGCTGATGACTTTGACTTTCCAGCAAATACTGCTTCATATGAGTGTTTATAAATGCCGATAATACTGTGGAAGTAGTAATGGGAACCTTACTAGCAATCTTTTGAACTCGTTGAACCCGAAACCTTTAAGCACTGAACTTAGCTTCTCAAGCCTGAAACAAACAAATAAATAAACCGATAAATTACAATAAGAAGTGAGTGTAAGTGCGACACACAACTGGCCTATTTTATTAGAATATTTATGGGGAAATGTATAGTTGTTTGTTGAGGTGAGCGGAAATTGCAATGACGTGCCGTCATGCATGCTTCTTAAAGGCTGTTGACCACAAAGCTGGAATAATGAAACAAACAATGATTTCAGCGATGCCTCACATGAGCAGGGATCACCTGTACAGTTAGCAACGGAGTCTCTCGTTCGAGCTGAAATCGATCGCTCTGAATACGTACTCCTTAAGGCGATCGTCTTCTTACATGCTGGTATATTACTATTGCCTATTTATCCTATCAAAAACATCCACCAAATTTACTAATCAATTACCGCAAATATATTGTTTTAATGTTTATATTACATTATTCATTTGATTGTTTCATTTGCGTGAACTCTCTGTGAAACATCCGAATATTCTTTCGACCATTCGGAGTGATAAAGTCACATACTGAGCAACTTTAGCAAAATAAGCGTATAAATCAGTCGATTTGAAATTTTTGTTCCGTAGGTTTCGTGATCTTTTGCACTCAGAATTTAGAAAAAAATAGGAAAGTTCGTTTTGACGGAAAAGTTTGCTGAAATACTCAAAGAGATGAAATTTGTAGAATGTTTCGGGCTCTCAAGCAAAAGCTATAAGCAACTCGTCGAGAGTCGTCAGCTGGTGCTCGATGCACTTTTCGATTACATGATGAGCACGTAAGCGACATTCACCATATTTCCGCTGATAAACTGCACTATAGTGTCTGTAAAAATTGCTCACATTGCTTATCTTACTATGACCTTTTTTTTTCTTCCTCTTCCTTCCTATCCACTTATTGAAACTTTTACGAACTTTTTCAACGTTCTCTTCTTGTCTGCTTTTTTTTGCATCACTACAAGATAAGTACATATTGGAAAGTGATCAAATTTATATATGGAAACAACTCGTGATGTGTGCAAAAATTGCGCTCAAAGTTGTAATGTTGCATCACTCAAGGGAAGAATGATGCTCACATAATTTTATGCAGAAATATTTCTTCTTTATGACATTTTATTGCTCATCAATTATTCGAAAATTCATTTCGTTTATTGCAACCTTATATCGACACATCAATAATGAGGATTATCACAAATTAATATGCATAGAAACGAGGGAAGGTTGTCACTCTATTAAGCGAATGGATGGAAAACAGTGAACTATCGTTAGGTTTGAATAATGACCCCATAACGACCTAGTGGTTTTTAAATGGTTTGATCAAACTCCCTTTATATTGATAAAGTTGTCCCTGTACATTAATAGGGCGCTAATGATATGATAATCACTTCACTTCCGCGAACTCATGAAGTATTATTTCCTGTTCGTTCTTCGAGAACACACCCATCTAGTCTCATGCGATTTCCTTAGTCTGCGCGGTGGGATTAAAAGTAAATCATGTTGAGGTACGAAAGGTGTATTCTTGATTGTAGGAGATCCGTATTATTTGCACGACTGCTGTGGTGGGCGATTGGATGGGTGCCGAAGGGAGGTGGAAGGGGGCTCATAGAGCGAAAAAGGACTTCTCATCATCACCTTCTTCGTGCTATTCCATACTTCACTAAGTGAGGACTGGTTCTTCTTCTTCTCTCATTGTTCTCCCTGCACGCTGCCCGGCCTTCCCTCCTTCCTCCTCCAGTGTTCCGGAAGTGAAGTGATAGTTCATTTCACATAACAGACTCACCACTGTCTTGCTTGCCAATACTCCGCATAACAACCCTACCCACTTGGTTGAAGATGCATCAGTATTGACAAGCAGAGCTGTAAGAAGACAGGTTATACGTTTAGAAAGAAAGGAGGAGCAAGTGCAAAATCTGTTTAAGACAGTGATGTCTAACTTTGCGTCTGTATGTTACCACTTTTTCTTTTGTGAATTTTTTCCTCTGACTAACTCAAAATTTGTGCGGACATTTAATCCTTTACACTCTCTATGCTTATTGTTTTCAACGAAAGTTGTAGTTGTACAAGTATTTTTCTTATTTTGTGTAATTTTCGTAGCTGCACTAATTTTTTAAAGTGTGATTTCATAGGGAATTGCACTAATTTGTAGAGACTTTCTCGTAGGTAATAGTGAGAGAATGAAGATTTGTACTGGTGGACAGCTATTAAACGTCACCGCTTATTTTATAGTTTTCGTCAGTTTGCATCATTTTACACTCAGCTGATAAACCCACTCACCGTTTGTTGAGCATCTGGTTGTGAAGTGCCGAGTGTAGATGGGGCTATTTGTTGGAGCGATTGGTATCGCTCAAATCACGTCATTTGGTTACGTGAGAGATGAAACGATTTGTACACGTAAAGTTGTTTGTCTGTAAATTTGCACATTGATATGTTTCGCTAATTCATCTCCACTCACAGTAACTAAATCACTCACCAAAGCAAATTCATATCCGTTAGATTTGGTGAGTGGATTCGGGTGCATTCGGCAATCAGTTCCGAAATGAAATTCTTATCGACTGCCTGACACTTCAGTGATTACAAAGAAGAGTAAGAAAACATATCGCCGTCTAACCTTGGATAAATTCACTAAGCTGTTTCTAGGTGCGAGGAAGCGGTTAGTTTTTTTCAAAAACAAACAAACAATATCGAAAGAATACTACTGCGGTGGCATAGATTGGTCCATCAAATCTGAGCAAAGCCGAGGTGCATAAGGAAAGGACATAACTGAGGTGCATTTGTTGGTGAACGTGACTAATTTTGTACGGAACTGCTCGAACGTTATTTAAACAAGTTCAATTAAAGGTATGGCAAGCAGGGCCCAGTTAAGTATGGAAATGTGTTATCCGTTTCGTGGACACTATTCAAAACAGCACAAGGCTACAAGGAATCAGTTGAAAGGCTAGAGCTTGAGCCGCTCTGCGAGGAAATCCTCTCGTCGAAACTACCAACCAGGCTAATTTGAACGCTCCCTTCTGCTCTCATTGTGCTCACTTCTATCATGCTATAAGACTGTCTATATCTACTGTGATGTTTGCAGCGTCAGTGATTGCAAAACTCTGAATTTCGACAAGTACGATTTCAGGACGAAATTTCTTATTTTCTTAATTGTGTAGGAAGTGCGGGGATGTGTCCAGGAGAGGAGAGGGGGGGGGGGGGGAGGGAATGATTGCGAAATGCAACTAAGCAGAAGATGGAATTTTTTAAGGGGCGGGGAGCTATATCATGCAAGCATAAACGTTATAAGGTGAACGTTGCATTGGTGAAACTAGAATTCCTCGTTTTCCTCCTCCACCCCGAAAAATGGCATTAACTCTCCTGGGGATATTGTGATCGTGCGGAGGGTTGCATAATGGCTGGCAGCTGCATTTCAAACTTGTCACCGCATATTTTTACTTCAGCGTTTGTTATTGCGTATATAATTAACGCTGGTGTACTCCTACTGCATTAATTACCTTTGTTATACAACGAAGTGCGATACTATTTCGCGGTTTCTCCCTTACTATTTTAATGTATAAAATATTGTTGCGTTCATATGCGACATTTAATGCAAAAGTATATCATTATGCACAGAGTGTATACAATTGTATGCAGAAGTGTGTTGTTTCCTTCCTTTTTGAGTGCCATTTTAACATCGCAGCAATATTTTGCTTTTCATCACTGCGTCAATTCATTGTACTCATTATCGTTCAGTAATTCGGAACACTGATAAGGTTTATTTGAAGTCTTGAAAAGAATGCCATTCTATCGTTCACCAAATTCTTCGATTTTCAGTTATTGTTCATTGTCATCGATTGCTTCGCGTGTCATATATATGCGATTGTGATCAATTTCAGCTATTTCATTTCATGGCTAAGTGATGTAGTTTAAGGGTCGTAGGTTTGCATTTGCTCACCAAAAAAGACGTTCTTGTAATGAAGAGGCCCTCACTGAAAGCAGATTCACAATGCAAAATACACCATTAATTTAATATTTTGGCATCGTTTCTTTTTTTCTTTGGTTTCTTTGATAAATTTACTGTGATGTTCATAAAATAAAATTGAAAAATATGCGTTAGGTGCGGGAAAGAGTGCTAAAAGTCAACATATGATGAGCTTAAAATTAGAAAAATGATGACCTGAAATCGCCACGTTTTCGTTACTTACCTAGGCGATTTATTTTCGATACTACAACGCCTTTTGAAAATTTTTGGAATTTTGGGTGAGTGCGTTGATTGCGTCGACAAACAAGCAAGTCTGCCTCATTTTATATGCAAATTTTTTATGAGTTTATTGATGGTCTTCTTTTTCACTTACTGCTTTAATTGGTTGTGACTCTTAACAGCTATCCGGAGCTACTTTATAGTTCCATGTAAGCACTTTAAGATCCATTAAAAAAACAACTGTTGAGCAATACTTTGCCTAGCAATGAACCAGTCACTACTGTGCACTCGCATACGGCATTTTTGCTGCTATTTCTTGCTGATGCATTCTAAGGCGGCTAAAAGTATTAAAGGTAGTTTGCTGATGGCTAATGGAAATAGTGAGCTTGATTGCTTGATCTAGAAATTGAAGTTGAAAAGCGCTAAAGGGTCACTATGAAGTATTAAAATACCGACCGAAAACAATTCCCTTCTCTACTTTTTGCGTTCCTATATTTGCTGCGTTTAAAGCAGTTTTTTTACCTCTTTTCTTTATTTAAACATTTGCTGTAAATTTTTGTGGCTGTGTATTGTCATGATCTTATGTTGTGCGATAGATGTGTATCTGTTTGCGCTCTAAGTGGTATGCAACGAATTTCCCAAGCCTAAATTTGCCCTGCTTGACCACACTGAATTTACATATATTAATTATCACTGCGTTAGATACTGATGAAAAACGAACCTCTGGATGCGGGTTTGCAGGAAAGCATGTTTCTAGGCATTCTTCCATCATTTCTGATTGGTTAGAAAATCGGTTAGTCTGGTTGACAAAAATCGCAAAGAAATGCATATAATGTGCCAATTACCATACCTTGTATTTCCGCTTCTTTATTCTACTTGTTTTGTTTTTAATTGTGGCCATCGTGTGATCTCTCAGTAGTGACATCATGAATCAAGAATATGTCATATCTGAGGATTGATTCCAGTCTGTTTTAGGTCTTGAGAGGAAACCATTGTAAATTTTTCTATACTTCACCTGTTCAAAAATTCTGTGAAAATATTTTCCACATCGAAAAAAAAGGCAATTTCGCCTTATCTTTATATAGTGCATAATTGCAAGATTTTGCCTCGAAAATTTTCTAGATCACACGAACCATTCATATTGGCGATTCTATTGTTTGCAGAACTGTGGCGAATTTTGTTCTCACTCACAGTGCATTTTGGGGAGAAGGCAGTTTAGGGGAGAGGTGGGTAGCGAGAATGAGTTCATAGGGTTTTCTACTCCCTTTTATTACGTACTGCCAGCACTGCATACTTCTTCACTAGATCAAAGAACCAATTATGCTTTATGTTTGAAAACAACCACTAATTGATTTAACTGTGTATTATTTCCTTTGACGGGTATTGTAAATAATGGCAGTATATCGTTTTCTGTGTCACCCTGTTTATGTATAAATGAATGAAGTATCTCTCACTTGGAATATCTTCTGTGAATGCACTCTGAGTGTCACCAGCGAACTGAACACAACGCTATTTGTTGATTTCTGCGAGGTGCCAAGCCAACTTCCTCACACACTATATCTTCTCGGACGTAAACCCTCTCCCTCCACTGAATGATGCGGGAAGAGAGGGGAAGAACGAAGTCCTCTATTCAACAGTTTTCATTGCTGCGGTCGACTCCTGTTTAACTTAAAAATATTTCTAAACTAGTTAACTTATTATGAAATGTTTCCCTTACATATGCATTTACATACGTACGTTATATATATATATATATATATATATATATATATATATATATATATATATATATATATATATATATATATATATATATATATATATATATATATATATATATATATATATAGATAAAGAATGCGTTCTATGACGAGTGAAAATGTGTCCGCATGCTGAACCCAAGCCCACTGTACTTCCCCTTCGACACAAATGCCCTGATTGGCATTTTTACTCACGCGTGGACTGACTAGAGTTGAGCTCAAATTAGACCAAATGAAGCCCGAAAGCGGTTCTAAAAGTCCCTTCGTGATCAATAATATTTGAAAAAATGTTGTGCCTATAAGGGTTGAATGTCATAACGGAACAGTTAAATATGATATGAGTGAAGGATAAATCCTCGCTGACTTTGCTGGGTCAACGTTCATTGGAGAAAAGACAGCGATCATAAGGACGAAAATATGGAAGAGATGCGTGTACATGATTTCCGTTTAAAAAACTTCCAACATTTTTCGTTGGCTTATCGATTAGGCCACGCATTCCGGATGAGAAACCATTAAGACCGATAATTTTAAAAAATCGACGAATGACGACTCTTCCAGAAGAGTCTGACCGACGGCCACATGTGCCGAAGCTTGAAGTCCAAGTTTATTTTCAGGATACAAAAGTCTAAAATCATAAAATCACGACTGTTTCATTCAAGGCATGTCTACTCCATCCGCAAGTAAAACGTGCCGACGCAACTTTTTTAGCTCCACTATGCTCTGTTCACGGCAGAATTTTTCTTTGTTTGATGCATGAGCGTCCCACAAACAAAGGACCTTTGCGTATTTTCAACTACGCTCATTGCTTTATCACCCCGAACAAGTGAACTCACTGCACTTCTTAACAACACCGTGGGGGCTAGGAATCGCGCCTCGACATCCTCGCATTTGCGATATGGTTCCGTACCGATGTGTACCTGCCTCAGCTATAGTCCAACGTTCCCCGATCGTAAAATAAACAAAAGTCTCAATACTACTTCAATTAGTGGATATTGGGGCCTACAAATAGAGTACCTTTAATATTGTTAAGAATAATCTGAAATTAGGACATTACAATATTGTGGGCGACTGCCGACAATTTTAGACACAAATTCACATATTGCTTTCAACGTTTGTTCCCAGTGGCAATAGAGGAAGTCATTTCTGGAAGACTAGTTTGCGACTAAGTCATGTGTTCCTTGACAACTCGATAGGTACTAATTTTTCCGTTGCTTTAAGATAAGCGTTGATGCCCTGCAGCTTTTACAGATAGTGTCCATCAAAATAGCCATTGCAGTTTTCAGATATGACGGTCACCACATTCGTACGCGAGACTACGTCGCAATTTGAGGAGGGGAAGAAGTGGAGCGAAGACAATTGACAGAGATTCTCTCTTGAAAACAAACCATCAGATTAGTGACTTTCAAAAACTTCAAAAAATACATTCTATAAAAAATTTCATTTCAGCTACTCGATGCCGATTGCCTGCATATGTTCAACAATTTTTAGGCCACTCGTAGGGTATGGTGATCACAGCTGCTTTCAATATTTCATAATGGGACGGCAACGCCTTATGGTAGAGGTCAAGAAATTTGTGGTGCAAAGCACTCAGAATACAACTGGCCACCCTTAACGCTTTCGCATCAATTCCACTGCAATAAATTCCACTGCAACTGAGAATAAATCTTGGCTGAGAGGTGGTGGACTGCATCGTTCGGAGATGGCAGAACTCTGTCATCCAACCGCAGGAAGCACTCGCAATGATAATTCATATGAAGAATGTGGCATTTTGTTGTATGAAACATCTAGCTGCCAACATTTTCAATATTCTTGTGCATTATTTTTGTAACATGTTAGCTGCAAAAGTATGTTAACAGGAACAGAACAGAAACGACCAATAAAACCGCAGGAAATAAATAATATGCATTAATCTGAAACAGCATATGCAGGAAGAGCCATGCTCATCTGAGTTAATTAGCCTATTTTTGAGTAGGTAATCAAGGAAACCGTCTTTCACAATTACCTCCATTACCTTCCATACTGAGGAATTCAGATTAATCGGCCGGCAGTTCTGAATGGAAGTTGCAGGAGACTGCTTTAGCGAAGGAATTGATCACAGCAGTATTTATTTCCTTTCACCTCCGATTCCTCCCTTCCACCCCCCTCTCCATCCACATCCTCTCCAACCCTCCTCAACCCATTAGTCGTGAAAATTCAAAAAACCGCGTGCAACATTCATTCTCACTTGCATTTAAGTGAAACTTCTTCAATCACTCGTTGCATATGTTCGCTGCATATCGCGCAGCTATAAACGTCATTGCGAAATAGAGCTGCATCACTTGGGCAAGCTGAAAGTATTCAACGAAAGTTCTTTTCGTTCGCAATGCGATAGCAACAGCGGAATCGATCTTGTGATCGTTACAATGTTCATTGCTATGTATTTGTTTGCAATTGCAGCTACTTGTTTTCGGCATCAGTTTTATGCAATACTGTAATTTGTTCATTGCATTTCGTGTTTTGCTTGCAATCCTTCCTCCGTCGCTTTTGTGCACCTTCCCAAATACAAGATATGTTTACGTTGTGTCTGTGTGTATGTGCATACATGTATCTCTCCGTCTGTTTATGCAATAATTTCAGTTCGTACACCTGTGAAACCTGAGCTATGAAATTGAGAGAGTGGTGCATGCCAATTTCAATTTTTTAATTGATCACTGAGCTATGGAAATGAGGGCACCGGAAGTAGTTCTAGTCAGTTAATTTCTCCTAAAAATTTAGATGCATTTTACAGCCGGCTGCATTGCATATTGCACCAGCCCGATCACTACAGAAAGGACCTTTTAAAGAAGGCTTTTCATAGATATTGAATTAGTTTAAATAATATTGCACTGTTTTATTATTTATTTTTAGTCTATAAGACTGGTTGGTCCGCTAAACTCTCTATCATGTTAGCTGGTCTCGTACGCTTTTCCGATCGTAATTCACTAGGAAATTGTCTCTTTGCTCCTCTTAAATGATAATAGCCTTCTTTGAGGAAGCACTGCGGGGATAATGCCGTCGGTTGTCTCGGATATCAACAAAATGATCTCACGAGTGGACCCGACTCGGCGACCATATGATGACGATGAGCCAATCGTGAAGGGTGCCAACTCAATACTTACCTTCCTTCAGAATATCCGCAAGCAGCCAGTGCCCCTGCAGATTGGTGTTGGTGGATCAGCTGGAGTGTAAGCTGTTCATATTTGATGTTCGGCTGCCTTTTCATAAGTGACGATTGGAATGAATGAAATGTGTTTTCGATCCCATCGAGCTCGATTTTGCACTGCTGTGTGCACTCCTTACGGGTACCGGAGTCTTTAAGGGGCTAAGTATTGAAAGAGTAAGCAATAGGGCATAAATTATAGACGTTGGGCGGTGAATGGTGCAGCAAAGAAATGCAACAAACATGGGCTGTGATAGGTCAAACAGGCTGCGAAGGCGGAAAATGTAGATATGGCACATTTGTGCAAACCACAGTAAGTTGCAAAACAAGAGCACGCTGAAAAAGTTTCTGACAGCTTGGCAACACCCACAATAACGACATTTAGATACTCTGGTTTTGCCGCTGCTCAGGAGCGTCGATTGATCAGCCTGTTGTTTTTCGCAGTAATTGGAATTGAAATGGAGTCCCATAGGATGGAAGTGCTGTAAATGAGATGAAACGATGAAGGAAGAGGGAGAAGAGGAGCAGATTACTTGGGGACATGATGGGCGAGGAGGTAGTCCGCAAAAGAGAACTAACGCAGGACACCTCGCAGTTATGGGAGTAGGATCGGTGGGATTAGCAGAGACCTTCTTTGCCCAACTACCACGGTTTCCCGTCATTTTTTTTTCATTCGCTTTCGTTTTAAACCTCTTCTTCATACATGTTACAGAAATTTTATATAAATAGCGTCTCTAAAGCGTTCATCAAGTCCACGTTTTGGTGTCTGGCTAGTAAGCAGTTCTCCGTCGTTGCATCAAAAATTACATGTGGATGGCAGTTAAGTTGACGAAAACTTCCGTGTTATACAAGGGAGTCGAATTGGGTCACTCTGTGGGAAACTTTCCTGGGTTTTCCTTCTTTGCTTATATAGACGAAATCGTTCCACGTCTCTCAATCACCAAAAAAATCATCTCTTCACTTCATATTATTTTTCAATTCGAGTTGCTTTCGTTCCATCATTGCTATTGCAAGCGTCCTTCCACCATTTATGAATATTGCAGAATACTTTAATTTTAAAAAGAATAGTGGATTTATTGTGTAAAGAGCGCATTTTATTGCGTTTTTAATAAAGCACTTAAAAAGAAGCTTGTGCCAAAGGAAACGAGTAAAAAGAGTTACCAGTAGCATTTTTGTCTTCACCTTCCTCTCTACCTCAACAGCGTACATGAAGATTCAGGTGATTTGAGAACCGTGTGCAAAAGTTTGCAAGAAATGTGATGAAAGTAGTAAAAATGATGGAAAGTTGAAGTGAGTGGCACATCGAATGTTCAAATCTCGTAGCAGTGCATATACGTTTTGTTGATTTCGGAAGAACAGTAAGGAAGAGGGCAATTATGTGTTTCTGAGTGCAAATGGGACATTAAATTCCCTAATGGAAGGGAATTGCTATCAAAAATAGACTGCAAAACACATTCGGAGTGAAGACGAAAACTTTGCCCTTGTTTGTCGTTTGTTGTAAAATGTTTTATTAACTGAAAATCTCCGCCTACATTTAAGGATATATCTATGTTGCTGTTATGTGCACTGCTGAAAGATTTACTGGAGCTTTTTCGAATATCTCGATAGAATAAAGTAGTGAATTAAAATGTGGATATGAGTTATCAGACTGCTTTATTACCAAGAAATTACAAAGTTATTGAAGTTTTTGTGTGATTCAAAAATGGCAAATTGTTAAACAACGTTTCATGATGGTGGCGATTGTTTTAAAAAAAAATTCCTGTGTTGAATAACAAATTTCGAATTATTCGTGGACCGTCGATTTTTTAAGTCGTGTTAAGTGACAATAATTGGTTCCAGGCTGATATAGTGCTGAGTATTTGAAAGCTAAGTTTAGGTCGAAGCTATCTATATATAATCCTTCCTCCATCGTAAGCTTGTCGGAGCTAGGATCACCAGCAGAAGTTGACTCCCGTTTTTTTCATGCATCATGCGTTTTTTCAGAGAATGGGAATTTAAAATCGCATTTCTTTTCATGCGTTCTAATTGGCTTGCGTATCTAGTATTTTGAGAGATTCGAAAACTCTGCTGATTAAAAATTCTCCGCTTCACCCCTATCCTCTTTCTTTTCTTTTGCTTTATTTTTTTAGAAGTTTTTTTTGCGTGAAACCTTCGCGATTGACCGCCTCAATTTTACACTTTCTTCTTGTCCTCAATTTATTCGAGTAGGCGAAAGCAGAGGTTGACTTATGCATTAGACAGACTTTTGCTTCAGTAAACATTGCGGAACTGAGTTGAGGTGCCTCATCGCAATAATAAACGCATTAATTGTCGTCATCTCTCAAATAATTATATATTTCTTTATTGGCTACTACTGTTTCAGTACTCGGAAGCTGTTTTTTCGTTTATCGGTGACTTTGGCAGATTGCATTTAAAACGCTCTTTCGCTTTTGTTCGTTGAATTTTTTTTTAAAAATAGTATCGACCATAATCGAAAGCAGACTGCGCTTATTTTGGAATACCTGCAAAATGATTTGCCTTAGCGAGTGATAAAATGACGAACGTAGCAGCAATGCTGCATATGATTTTTGTTCTCTGCCATCTGATTATTACTCATCCTATTCATTGAGTTATCTGTGAATTATTTGTTGTTATCTGTGAATATGTGAAACATCGCAAATGAAATTGTTTCTCAAAAAATCTATTTAAGCGTGAAGAATGATGGGAATATGATTATTCGAAGTTCAACTTATTTCGCTTCAATCCAAATTTACGTTTACATTTAAAGATCACCGAATGTTTGATACAGTCAGTATGTTTGCAGTGACGCAGTTATAGCATTTAGCAAACGTCTTTGGCAATATCCGCAAGCTTATTTCCTTGGCAAAAGCTTATTAGATTATACCATTTGCATGCCAAGCTTTTAACCCATAATTTCGACGTGAATGATGAAATGTATGGGTGAGGAATAAGGGCTCTGTAAAAATTAATGAGGAGCTCCTCTTAAGCAGGAATGAGTGGTGTATTGGTGGCGGTATTCGATCCGGAGCTGTGGAGGTGGGAGGCGGAAGTGGTGTGAGGGGTGTTCCATATCATATTAGCTGATTTATTATTTTATGAGGCGATCAGTCGTCGAGTGTCAAACATTTTCAAGCATCGTCCACAAGTCAGGGATGTTTCTCTCTTGATGTGTTTGCGTTTACGCAGTGATCTTTAACAATCCTCGTCGCCAATGCCAATTTTTTTCTCTTCCACTCTAGCCATCGCTTCGTTGGTGATAGAGATGTAGATAGGCAGCAGCGGTGTGTGCTTGCGTGACTGATTCGAATAACACGACGCGTTTTCTTGTCGTTTGCGTTCTAGGCGCATTATCGAGTGGACGTGGAGGTTGTTTTTGTATGTGTCGGGGATTGTTGCTCTGTTTTGTCGGATGTGCCAAAATTTTTTAATCTTTGGGAGAATTAATTGCTTCCCCAAGGATATTTGCTATTAGGTATTTTCACGATTGGATGTGCTGCAAAAATAAGAGCTGTCAACTTGTTTGCCGTCTCTGAAGAGACTTTCGGCTGATAGTTTGTGTCGGCTGCAATTTCATTATGCGAACATATTGTTGTGGTCACTTAAATGACCGTTTTTTATGCTCATTTCCATTGCGAACTGATTGCTTCTTTATATGTCGCTTTTTTCTTCCAACTTTTGGGTTCTCATTCGTTCAGTCGCTATTGTTAGAAATCTGCTTTCTCGCCTCAGATTTATTTTCTTCACTTCCTCCCGCATTAAACCGAAAAACAATTAGATTTGGCTCAAAGGAGTAACACTGGCAACTTTTAGGTACGTTAAGCTTTTAACTGTGCATTTTTCACTTATTATGGTTTATACATTAAAAAAAATTTGTTCTCAAATATTTTCAAAACGTTTACTTCAGCAATGTGGTTCAAACATTTAAGTTAGGTTTCAGTAGTATTTTCGAAAGTTGTTGCAAAGCTAGGGATCGATATGTCCTCGTGGATTTGCGTGTAAGTGTCGGCTGTCCTTGGTTCGTCTGATCGTCCCGATCTCCTTGAGGATCTGCACCGTCAGTTGAAATGCGGTCGAGCAAACTGTGAGACGATATAGGCATAAGGACGAGCAATTTATCACACCTGTGTAATAAGGTGACAAACACAACTGGACAGTGGAATAGCTTAAATTGCCGGCATGGTCTCACAGGAGAACTCCACGCTGCTGCCGATCATCTCGCGCGCTCCAAAGTCACCCGCAGGCTCATTCGGCCTTAAGATCGGTCCAGAAGCTGGGATGAATGCATGAATGCATCAGCTCCTCTTATATCGTCCCAATTCTGTCCCACACTAGCCCGACGAGACACATGCTGGGCAGTCGCTTGATCTACCTGTATGCTGTTGACCTTCGACTTATTGGCAGGGGGCACTATGCTCGCCTCATCTATAGCCAACTGATCCACCTTATACATATTTCTTTAAGGAGTACAACAGTAGCAGCTTTGTGGTACATTTATATATTTCTCCTAGACAGTATGTTCCTTGTCTTATCTGAAGTCAAAACGAACTCATACATTCGTACAGCAGTTCTGTCGTCGACAGTGTTTTTCTCCAAAATTAAATGCTGTTAGACGCTAAGTTGTAACGACTGAATATGTTGCTTGAATGGGCCGATGGTGCATACTATCTTCTGGCTTGCTGCTTATCGATTAAATCCTTCCCCCTCCCTTGTCCCCGCTGACATACAACATTTTAGTTGGCTTCAAATAATGTAATTTTTTTCATATGTAGAGGAACTTGAGG
This sequence comes from Ascaris suum, assembly GCA_013433145.1. Lineage (NCBI taxonomy): Eukaryota > Metazoa > Nematoda > Chromadorea > Rhabditida > Ascarididae > Ascaris > Ascaris suum. Next base: position 6,127,584 of record CM024175.1, read on the forward strand.
CGACAGTATGCCTCTGTGGGTCCTATAATCGCTCGGAGCTACATTTTAAGGAAATGGCATCTTGTTTCTTTTATTATGACTATGTTCGATCAACGAGCGAGTCGATGATGATGCAGAATGCAACCAGTCGTCGAGCATTTTTATTGACGTTTTCTTGTTCTTGTGCTTGCTAGTCAACACGTGTGGGAAGAATCCTTTCTACCAAATTCATGCTTATTGTTGGTCGCCTTGTTTGTAGAGAGATATCTGGAAGTCCGTTTAGTACTGGGTAAGAAGGCTACATTCTATCTTATCGGCAGTCCGAGCTATAGTACTTGTCAGAGTAGTAGACCAAGGACAATTTGACGGATTCTAACTACGTTATTTAGATTTTTATGTATAACCCTTGTTCGCACGCTTTACAAGTCCCATGAATGTGTGTCTTTATCTGTTATTGTTTTAATTTTTTACGTCCTCTTTCCCACGTATGGCGCATAAAAGCAAGAATAATGAAATAAATTGGTGGAAAGCGCGTTGCCATGGAGTGCTGACATCTCTACGATGATTTCTTCCCGTTATATGCGGCAGTCTTTTTTTCGGATTTTCAAATTGGAACTTCGTTTCAGGTTGACGGGCTATGTGTTCACGAAAGGAAGCAAGCTGACTGCGGGATTCATTGGATGCAGCCTCATTATATTCCAGGTTTTTGACCCCTTTTATTGTGTTCTTTATATGTGCTTTTTCTATTGTTAGATAAGGTGAATAGTAGGTTTATCCTTACTAGAGCCTTAGGTAAAACCTACTCTCCCTTAGAAATTGTTGCATTTTGTGTTTAGGTGAAGAGTTTATCAATCATTGACGTCTCCTTCTTGTCTTTTCCATCGCGAATGCGTCTCATCGAATCGAATCGATTGAAGTGCTCGTCGAGTGTTGAGTGCTTTTTGGAGAAGAATTTGTTTTAGTCGATAAATGCTCGACTCAAGTGTTATTTCTTTACTATAGAAGCAGTGCCTAGTTTTTTTTTTCACACCATCACTTCGTTCTCTCAATATGCTAACGAAGCTAATAAATTATTGAAAATGCGCGATCGCAGGGCCATCTCTTGCTTTCAGCTAGAAGTGGACGCTTTCTAGTGTCCGCATTTGTCATTTGTGCTTGCGCAAGGTTTTAATTGAAGGGAGTCTTGGATTGTTTGCAGTCTTCAGTAAGTTCCTTATGAATGGTCTTAAAATGTTGCCTTTCCCTTTAAAAAAGCATTACCATTTTATGTAAATTAGTGATGCCTTGAAATGATTGCATTTTGATGTTTCAGTTTCAAGCGTCGACAGTGTATGTGGCCCTTTTTCTCATTTTAGTGAGCGCATTTGGAGGTATCGAATTTTTTCATCCTTTAGAGAAAACGCGTCTTGTATATATGAGCATCCCGAACGCTCTAGAAACAGTCATCTTATAGGTTATTTGAACTGGTGGCGGAGTTGTTCGCTTCATTGAAAAGCGCAACGAAAATGATTTTCTGGAAAGGGGCAGTCATTTTCGTAGGTATATTTTGACTTTACAATGCTTCCTGTGGCTGCGAACCCAGAATGAAATGCCGAAGGCAATTATATGATACAAACGTTTGTGATTTGGTTCTCGTTAATAGCGCACTTTTTTTCTACTTGAGAGCTTTGGTCTCACTGATCCCTTCCCCTTCTGTCGGAGGTTTTCCTTTTCCCTGTTTGCCTTCTCCTGTCGAGTTGATCGAATTAAAGGGATTGCAGATTCGGTTGACTGGGTTTCGGTTTTTATTTCTTTCGTTATTGCGATATTCCAGCGATAAATCACCTATGTGCTTTTGGAGTTCAGGGCGATAAGTTTTGAGATTGATAAAATTTTTAGCCTAGATGAACGCTGTCAGGTTAGATTTTGTTGCACGATGCGATAATTTCGGCACATTGCTGTGCTCTGTGCATTTGCATATTCGTCGAGGATGCATTATTTGATCATTTCGCTTCTCATTGGTTAGAATTAACTCAACGCCTAGTGAATCGTTTGTTAGCTGTGGTATCGGAATCGGGTTCACATATGCCGAAACTGTTTTTTTCCTATCGTCGAGAGCATTGAAATAAATTCACGTCTGCAAACATCGGTCAGAATCGTTAGTTTCATTTCCTCGTTGGATGCGTTAATATTTGACAAGTTGTGTGAATGTAAGGAAACGATCGAAGTGTGTGTTAACGACAGCTTTAATTTGATTGAGAACTTTGGATCATTTCTGCAAATCGTGCTAATGAAATGTTTGTCGTGCACAGGTAAATTCGATTCTTGTCGGAGGTGAGAGAAGAGAGTGGCAGTTGTAGTTGCTGACTTGGCAACACTTGTTATCAGTTTCACACGCAGTGCGTGACGTGGGAAACGTAGACAGAGTTTTTTTGTGTTCGTGGAAGACATGTTGTGTTTTCAACTAAATTTCAGTATCGATAACCACCGAGTTGGTTAATTTCTTGCATGTTAATTGCGGTTCTGCAATGAGTATTTGAGTGCAAGACTGTTGCCTTTAGCATACCATTAAACATCCGTCTGAAAACGGCAAATGTGTTTTGATGATGAAATGTGAAGGAAGTTAATAGGCTCAAAGAGAACCTTAGGTATTTTTGCTGTCCCATTGGCGACCACTCCTTTTCACATTGCGTTTTTGAATTGCTCTCTATTTTTAAATGGGCTCTTCAAGCGATGTCTCTTCTCGCCGTTGTTGAAAATTGATTATCTTTTTGGAAACGCTATTGTTTTCAAAGGTGCGCTTTGTCGAAGAAAAGTCCTGTCATCGCTCACCATTGAAATGCGCTTTCACTTCGGAAACGTTCCGTCATTGTTTTATGGCACGTATGTGTATTATGATTGTGGTTCACTGTTGCGTCATTTATGCATATTTGCACAAATGTGTTTTGCACATCGGTGTTCTGAACAAGAGGCGAGAAGGCGTGCGCGAAAAGAAGTTCTCTCTTGCAGATTGAGGTGGAACTCCTCTGTATCTGCGGAAATTTTAGCTTTTTTCTTTTCTTCGCTAACAAGTTGTAGGTGATTGCTTTGCCTTCATTAATTATGATGTTTCTCGAAGAGCATTCACTTCAAATGCCGCTGATTTAGATCGGCTGTCTTCTCTTCCTTTATTAGGAACACCTCAGTGCTCCCCTGCATTGACGTAGTGTCTGCTGTCGGCACGTCTGACTTGTTTTGTGATATATGAATTAGTCACTCTAACGGATGCGTTTATGCAAGGCTTTGGGCGTACAATGGAGATTGTTTGGGAGCGCGCAGCAGAGATGCTCGTTTATGTGCGTCCTTATCTGCGATATTTGCTGGTACCGGCTGGTGTATATGCAGTGAGTCGTCTTCTACCAGTATTTGTACCCGGACCTCAGCATCAATCGAAACTAGTGGTACGCGATCGTACTGTGCTGATAACAGGAGCTAGTTCAGGATTGGGGCGGGAATTGGCAATAAAATTCTACCGTGAAGGGGCAAAGTTGATTCTCACTGCGAGGAGCATCGACAAGCTGAAAGACTTATGCGAGCAGCTGAAAGGGATGCGAGACGTGGAAAATAAAAATGAGCCTGTTTACAAGTACTTGGATATATGCGATCCGAACGGATTCGACGAGATAGTAGCGCTTTCACCGAGTCGTCGTATTGATGTATTGGTGAATAACGCGGGGTTGAGTATGCGAGGCAGCTGCAAGGATACGCCTATCAAGGTGCACAAGCAGGTCTGACTTTGTTTCGTTTCTTTTCGGGAATTTCCGCTTTAATATCTTTGAAGATAATTATTTGATTGAGGGTTAGTTGGGCATTTGGGACGCTGTTCGAAGTTAAATGCTATAAATTCGGGAGCATTAAGCCGTAGATATCACTCGGTTATACTAAGCAGATTAAAGCAAAGTTGTAGCGATGTAAATGGGCTCAAAACCTTAAGAAAACTGTAGAAAATGGACTCTTTCACATAGATGGGCATTCCCCGGGAAATCGATATTCGGCATTTAAAGGGATTTTGGCTTGGAGAGTGGATAGAAAAGGTTCTTGGCGAGGAACGTTTGTTTAGTGTGTTGTTTATATATTTAAATGCGTTCGTGGAATCGTTGGATGGTGTTTAGCTGCTAATGTGTTTCCCTAGGGGGAGGGGGGAGTGCTAAAGAGAATAATTTGTTTTCGAAGGATGAGAGAAATATGACTGATTTTTGAGAGGATAAATAAGAACCCCATATAGATATGAGTCTTTCCTTCTCTGCAAATTAGACAAGTGTATGCACATTGCTGATTGGGTGTGTTATTGCTCTATGCAACCTGCTCGTTTCAGCTGATGGAGGTGAACTATTTTGGGCACGTAGCTGTGACTAAAGCGCTTTTGGACTATATTCCCGATGATGGTGCTATTCTGGTGACGAGTAGTGTACAGGGTCGTATCGCCGTGCCATATAGGAGCGCCTATTCTGCTAGCAAGCATGCTGCACAGGTTTATCTCTCGATTCATTCTGAATCCGTTCTTTATCGTACTACGTCGGATAGGGCCGCCTGAATGCAAGCTTTATGCCGTAGAAGGAAAGGCGACTTAAATCATTACTTCAAAGGGAGTGTGATTGAAAATTAAAATTTTCAAGGCTCTAAAGATTTGTCCGCGGAATCGGTGCAGATATTTTTAACGAGTTGGGTGTGGTTGTGATTTGTTTTTATTTTCTTACTTATTAGATTGTTGTCGAGGATAGATGAACTTCAGCTGCTAAGATGTCCACAATCACTTCCTTATCGTTGTCAGTTGTACATCTCGTAGATCGGGTAGGTGTCAGCACTAACAGTCGGTCCTTTTTTGATTTTAATTGCATACTCACGTGGTGCAGCACATAGTTTTCTTGGTTTTTTGAGGCAGTGTGAAAGGAAGAAGGGAATAGGAGGATCTTGATTTTTCTTTAATAGGATCGCGCAGAGCCGAGCAGTCTTTGTTTGGAGCTGTATTTGGAATTTATTATTGTTTCAGGCGTTCTTCGACTGTCTTCGTTGTGAAAATCGCCCAAAATTACAAATTTTGGTGGTTAGCGCCGGTTATATGAATACGGGTTTTGGGCGCCATGCTCTCAATACACAGGGTGAGCCTATGAACAAAGATGATGAGAACCAGGCGAAAGGGATGAATCCGGTGGTAGCAGCTGAGAGAATCTATACGGCTCTTGTGAATCGTCAAACCGAGCTTGTGCTCGCGCCACTGCATCATCGTTTCGCGATATTCATTCGTTGGTTGTCACCAACCCTCTTCTTTTGGCTCAATTACAGGCGTGGTCTTAAAGATGCACATGCTAAACACGACTAGTCTTTTAAGGCGGAGGGTATTACCAAGGGGACTTTGAAAGTGAGATCACTCCTCAGCTTGTTACACGAATGTTCACTGAGTGGTAGACGGATGTTCATTGAGTGAACGATTGGTCGTTCCGGTGGAACGATCCATGACGTTGAAGAAAAGAATGAGTCATGTTTTCAGTGGTACCGAGTTTACTGTTTGTGATCTTTCAGGACTCTTCTGTTCAAGGGATAGCATCACATTTTTGGGAGTTCCTTTGTATCACGACTTCTTTAAGGTAGTAGGTTGTTTTTGTCTTCTGATGGGCTTCTTAGTCGTTAAACATTATTCAGACCACAGTTGCCTTTTTTCATATGTATGTACTTCTCCGATGCTTTTATTAAGTTTTGCTTCCTTTATACGTTTGCAACTGATATAAAATGATTGTAATTTAACGAGCAATTTCTACAAGAATGTTCGGCTATTTTTTATTTCCCTTTAATTCTTATATGTCGGCTGTTATCGCTTCCTTATTTCCATTCAACGGAGTTTATATGAACATCAATGAACATCGATGAAAGGAGTTTGCAGGCAGTTCACAGGCTACGTCTTAATTTTAACGAGACAGTGGATATAAGGGGCTTCAGATTTTTATTGACTTGTGGGGGAGAGGGAAAGAGGATTGTAGGCGATGGGAATCATAGTTTTCAAAGAACTACGGAGAAGCAAGATTTTCGTGTAGATTGTTGTGGTTATCGTTTAGATGATGCCATTGGCGCTTCCTGTGAATGCATATTTTTGCAAGACGGAGTCGTATTAGTGCATTGTTTTTCTTGCCTTTTCACGCAGTTCATATGTAGATGCGAACCTCAGCCAAAATTAACATTGTGGGGATAGTTTGTTGAGTTAATTATGGAACTCTTTTCTATTGCGTTTGCTTTCAATTTTTCATTGATTACTTTAGTAAAACGTTGATGGCTATGAGGGTGATGATGTTGCTGTCATTTTTTTGTGTTGGCAATTTATAAAATGTTTCTTTGCTTCGTTTATGAATGAACTGTAATTCTTGATTTGCAGTATGTTTTATTATTACTTTTTACAGCAAAAAGTGTCGGCAGTTTTGAAAAAGAGACTATGTTGGAGTTGTTTTATTTGTATCTGATAAGTCTTCTATCGCTCACTATTGTTGATTTCTTCGCCAACTTCAGCATTGTTCATATTCCGCATAAAGAACGGGTTTCTGTTCTATCGTCTATTGCTTTTGCAAATAATTGCTTAAAGCATCGCTGTTTCTAGAAGTGGTTGAGGAAGGCGCCGATCGCCGGTGTGTTGATTAAGCGTTTATATTGCCATATCATTCAGATCTTTTCTTCAATGAACCGGGTTCGTTAGCAGTTCCCATCTCCAGTAATATTCCAACCAGTCTGGTCATCTTTGAAGTTGTCACGTTAAAAACTCCAAAGATGCTTAGGATGCGGAAGTATCACCAAAACAAGGGATATTCCTATGCGATCATTGAGCACGGTTCGAACAAGAAAATGAGATGATATGGTGATATTGCAGGTAATCGTTGTGGTAAAACTTTGTCATCTGTAATGGACCAAACTTTGTGGTTTATGCGCCATATCGTTGCTTCTCAGAAATCTTTTCACTTAGTATGCATTTTCACCCACGAAAAGAGTGACTGATTAAGCACGTTTTTAGTTTTATAGTGCTAATTAAAGTGTGAGGTATTACTTCAATGTCGTGAATATTCGGGTGGGTAATGACATATTTTTTCTCTTCGCTCATAATTTCAATATATTTGACGGCCATTTAAATTGAATATTAAACTGATTTCAGTTCTGTAACTACCGTGGCTACATTCAAGTGAATAAATCGAAGCTAGAGAGGGACGTTGCTCGACTTCGAAGTTCCATTGAACGTGAGCTCTTCGGCAGGAAATCGGCACTTCCTGATCAGCATGAGGTATGTTCGCAATTTTCAACCAAATCTGTTGTAAAGGAATCTCTCGAAGGTTATGGCGTATATCTCGTAATAGCATCGTTCGTTGCATACGATTGCCTAGATAAGTAAAAAAGAATACAGATGGAGGCTCTGCTTTAGCGAGTGCTTTAAACCTGCTCACCAAAAGCCCACATTCATCGATGGTGATATTACGTGTAGGGTAATATTGTAAGGGTTAGCTCCCGTTGGTTCGTCTGTCAGCTTCCCTTGGCTTGTCTAGTCATCTCGGTCTCCTTGAGGAGCTGCATCCCCTGTGGAGCTGCGGTCGAGTAAATGCAAGACAATACAGGTATAAAGGACGAAACGTTGACCAACTTATAAAATTAGGTGACAAACAGGATGCGATACTAGGACAGCTCGAATCTCAGGTACCATCCTGCAGAGAACTCCACGCTGCTGCTGATCACCTCTCGCGCTTCAACGGTCACCCTTAAGCGTAGTCGGTCTTAAGACCAGTGCCGAAGCTGTAATGAGTACGTGAGCACATCATCCTCTTTTATATTCTCTCGGTCTGCCTCAGGCTGGGTGGTCCTTTGATCTGCCTGTATGCTCTTGACCTTCTTTGACTTCCCTTGAATGGCGCATTATTCCCACTTGATCTATAGCCGACGGATCTACCTTACAATATCGGTGATGATGTAATGCCGGAAATGATTGCTGTTTCAGTTTCAGTATGCTTCCGACTTGAATGATAGCATTTCGTTTTTGTCCACGCGAAGAGGAAGTGAATGAGGGAAAGTGAAGGAAAAACATGCTTTATGAAAATTCCATAGAGCCACTCAGTCGCTGTCTTCTCTACGGTTCCGAGAAAATAAAATTCAACACGGCATTTTTCTATTATTTCAGATGTAGTGCTGTGTTGAACGAGATGTCTGAACGTTTATGACGGTGAGTTAGTCAAAGGATTGAACCTATTGCTTTGGCGACACATCTTCTGTCGTAATTGTTATTTGCTTATAGATTTCGAGCTTTATAAGTGATAACGCCTATTTGCTGGGTGGATTTATGGCTGGATGTTTGATCGGCTATGGATTCGCGTGACTTCGACAGTGTTCTCTTCAATCGCCCATTATTCATTTATCATTTTCTATCAGACTCAATTATCACCACTACTATGTATGATTTCGCTCCTGTCCTTGTCCATGTTCTAGTGAAATTCTTTGCTAGAGTTTTTGGGATTTCGGTGATTTTGCTATGTGTAACCGGAAAGAGTTGATTTTATTCCTTAGGAAATTTTCTGATGGTTTCTTATGATGCAGTATCTCTTTGCTGACCTTTTATTGGAGGGCACTTTGCTGCAGGGTAGTGGGTAATTTACCTAGAGGGGGAATTTTCCTTGACTAAATTTCCCAAACTCTTAAATCGCTATCACAGCATCGTCGTGGATGGTAAACTTTTTACCTGTTCAGTTGCTAGCATGGTTGGATAATTGGGCGTTATTAACGACATTTATGCATCTCAGGAACTCCGCTATCCTAGCTTTCATCAAAATTATATTGCACATCCGTTCGCTTTGGTGTGCTCCTTTCGACAACAGTTTATCAACAAGTTTATCCCATCTCGGTCAAGGATGTTTTATTGTGTTATTTGCAGCGATTCGCATATTTCACTGAAAGAGGCAGGGACGAAATATGCTGTTTCATTGCCTGATGTAGATTTACCAATTTGTCTGCATCGTTTGCTTTGCTTATTTCTCGGTGCGGTTTTCCTCACGCAAACATTGCTCGATTCGCTATCGACATAATTCGACCGCAATGTAGATTATGTGATTTTCCTATGCGTCGGTTCATTCTGTGGACTTAAATTGAGGGCAGTGTCTGTCCACTTAGGGCCACCCTCTCTTCATCTGTTCCTACTTGTTCTCACTCGATTTTTATATTTTTAAATTGGTGCTCATTTGACGTTTTTATAATGCGGACTGCTTCAGTTAAAGGTCTGTCTCCTTTCCAACTCTTGACGTGATTATTTCCTTTTTTCTAATAGGCAGGAACATGTTCACCCCACATGAATGGTTTAATTTCACGTTACAAAATATTGCTTTATCAAATGCTTTCCATCTCAGTAATATCAGATTTCACTTCCGTTATTAAAAAAAAAATCTTAGTCCACCTTTCACAGATATTCCATCGCAATCTCAATTTCTTATTTATAGCAGTGTTGATCACTGCAATTGAGCTTGGAATATTTACTAGAATTTACTCGATTCAATCCGTTGTTTCACTCCAAAATTTTGCCTATTGCATCATGAATGTTTACTTAGTCGTGTACGTTGATTTTCACCTTTTTCTGTTTCTCTATTTGCGTTTTTTCGAGGGCGAAATATGGGGAAAGTTTAAGCGTAAGTAGATTTGTAACATCCGCTTCCTATCGTAGAAGGCGCACATCGTGTCAGATTGAAAACTGCATGCTTAACCGTTTCGATTCCTATATATGCAGTATATTTAATGGCTCATTCGTTCAATAAGGATTTTTGAGGATATCTGAATGCTATTTCCTTGTAATGGGTGCCTAAGTTGGATAGTATTCGATGATATTGAATTCCTTATCCGTGATGTTGGTCATCATTTGCAAATCGACCTGGTGAATGTCGTAATATATCATTGCACTTTTCCTGTAGCTGAGAAGACCACTTTTCGAGCACTATAATGATTCTTTGAAATTCGAGCTCCTATTATCAGCTGCTTTCATAGCGCCTGATCGATGATCTCTTGTTGACTTTCGCTTTATCTTCTCTATTCGTGGCCATTTCAGTAAACTAACTTTTAGGTTCATTCTGTGACCTTCTTGTTGTAGTCACAAGTAAAAATTTTGTAACGTAATGCAATCAGAACATTATTCACGGGTCGGCATGAATTTAAAAGTAAGATGAAAGTCATAGGAGGAAAATGAGGAGGAAAGAGGGTGAACATAGAAGGAGGTGAGGAAAAAGGAGTTAGGCAACAAGCTGAATCCAGATGTAGAGGATCGAACTTCTGGCAAAGCAGGAGCCTCAGGTCTCGATTGGATAAAAGCTCAAGCCTGTCTTTCGTGAGACGTTTTAATTCCGTTTAACCAAAAGGTGTGGACCGGATCTAATCAGAGGTGCAAGCATTTCTTTAATCACAGCTTGGAACCCCTCAGTTCACAAGCTTGAAGAGATCCTTGGGCATGTGGGAAAGGGGATCGGTTGGATCCATCTCCAAGAGGCTGCGAGGGATTCAAAGAATTCGCACATCTGTGTGGTTGCGGAAGTGGGGAGATAGTCCTGCGATTTGAAACACTTGATTTCAACGACAGTACTGGGTCGCTGCGATTTCAAATAGGAACAGTTTTCGCATCGTTGTTTGCTACTGGGCATCCATCATGTAGCGTATCATTTGATAGCACAAAGCTGATGCCGTTAGTACAGGATGATTGGTTTCCGAGGTAGGTAGAGTTACGTGAAGAAACGAGAGTTGAAGGATAGTTCACATTTAGCGGCATGTTGGTGACGTTTTGATGGTATAGATTTCTCGTCGGTTATTTGCACGGCCGCCTCTCCATCCATCTCCGCACTTCCGAAGGAAGCGTAACGAGTTCAGAAGCTAGAAGATTGCGAGGAAGAATTCGTTCTTTAGAAAAAACTCTGCGGTTGTCTTATCTGTTCTGATGATTCCCAAAATGAAGCTTTGAGGGGATACTGGTAAGAGGTGCACATAGGCAGTGAAAGTAAGCGGGCTAGGACAAAAAGGTTTCTGGTGGAAAATGACCACAGTGTCGTGATTACTTTCGCATGTGCACAAAGAAAGCTTGTTAACAATATTTGAAACGTGCTGGTGGGATTTTATATCGCTGCTGACGGCAATGATCTAAAATGGGCAACGCTCACCTCGTCTTCTTTGCAGATGAATCTCTGTTCAAAAACGGACCCAGGACGTCACAGGATCAAGTTTCTTCAGTCACTGGTTCAAACGTTTGTACCACTAGAGGTTGATGTTTGTTTTATCAAACACTGGACCTCTGCTTTATTAAAGCCTCTAATTTATTGCAACTTAGAACGTCTGTTCAATCAAAGGATGCTTACAACTCTGCTCATTTACAGGGCTAGACTAAGATTTATAGGAGGGTTGGCGTCCCCTCTCCCTTTCTCCACCTACGCACGGTGCTCCGAGACGTTTGATTAAGAGCGCCGGTGGTCGAAGGCTGCCTTGCTCCATCTTCAACTGGGCCTTCTCGGTAGCTCGTTCATGCAGAAGGAAACCGGCCAGGGACAGACTAAAGGATAAGCGGGATTCATCTTTGTCCCCCTCCCCTCTCCCACATGTCCCTGTGGATGCTTTGGCGAAACCTGGGTGACGGCATTCATCGGCATCCTGTGGGCGAGCCTTCCCTTCAGCAGGGATGGGCTATTATCTCAATATAGACAAGTGGCGTTCCTGCTGTCTGTTGAACGAATCACAGCCACTACGGAGGAAGGATGGTTTCACTTTGGTCGGAAGAAGTGGGCGGATACAACTTCAACTTCTTATTTCACTTAATGCAGTTCGCTGAAATTTAACGACGTTTTAATGAAATGCGAATAATACAGCTCAGATTCGAAAACGAAAAACGTCAGGAGGTGATGCCCCCACAATCGACCAAGGTGACACAATCAGAGCGATGCATCGAGACCTGCGGCCGGCTCCCTTTACTCTCAACTGTGCCTCCCCAATTCGTCTTCCTCTATTCATGCATCCTTCGCGAGTTCACTGTTCGCCACTTTTGGCCGTCTTTATTTGGCACACCTATTATAGTACAAAAATTGGTACAGCAAAATGGAAGAATTTATCTGAGCGATCATGGCATGGACGATATCACTTAGGAACAGGATAAGGCAACCAATAATAACAATAAGAGAACGAACGCAATAAACGTTTGAAATTTCAACTTACATTACATCAATTTTGCTCAGTTATTACCAGCGACCGCAACATCCATCAATGAAAATGGAAACTTCTGAAAGCAGATGGGAAGAGCTCCGTAGAGCGCCAAGCAGGGAAGATAATGAAGGATACGGATGAGATATTGGAAGTTGCCTTCGCGCTGCGTTTCTCCTCGTAGAGGATTTCATCTACTGAGGATTCAAAAATTCTTTCCGTGATCCATTCGAGTCCTGGAATGCAGCAGGACCGCTTCCTGTCTCTACATTCTCTCTCTCCCTACGAGTACGCTTCCGCGGCTCGACGAGGTATACTGGAAGCGTGACCTGTGAGGCGAAGGACTGAGAAGAGAGAGCAAGCGGAAGGGAAGGAGATGTAAGTATTGTACCTTTTATACGAACCATAAATTGCAAACGAAGGTTCGTTCTATCCGGCAATCGTGCCGTATGCACTTCACCACATCCAGCTTGATGAAAAATTGCGGCAATTCATGCCTCCTTCTCTCATATCAGGAAAACGCGAATAAAGAATTGAATGAAGGTGGCACACTTTTGTGCAAAAAGCACATTTCGCGCTTTCGGGTGCCTCAAGCCAAAGCGATAACCCAAAAATGGTATCTGAGCACAAAAAGCTTGTCAAGTTCTTCTTCAAGGTGAGGAAGAGGCATGAATTCTTATCTTTATGAGTTTTATCTTTTAACCCCCCCCCCCCCCAAAAAAAAAACTCAAGTTTCGTGAAAAAAAAACGTAGACTGCATGAGGTTCTGAAAAAAAAATCAACTGAATGAGGCTTTAATAAGAAAATAAATAAGCCTCCAGCACGCACTGTACCTTTTAAGGTGCACAAATTTTTGCCTTTCTTTTTGCTAAAAGCTGCGAAAAAACACCGATTTCGAGGAAGACGAAAATGTCGGTTATTATAGGCTTTCTCGGTAGCCATCACGGTGGTTGTCCTATTTGCTCAGCAGCTTGGGCGGAAAATTTTTGCTTTGCAAATCTTTTGGTGGCAAAAATTTGTATACTTGAAATGAGAAGAACCGGTAAAATAAAGAAAAAAAATCAGAACAGTGCACTTTGATGACATTGCACGATAAGTTATCGAGAAAATATCCTTCTGAAGAACTCAGAAAGAACAAAAGTGAGAGAATGCAAAACAACGAAGGCACAGAAATATATTAAAGCAATTGCACTTTGAAACCCATAAAAAGAATTGCATCTGAACTAGATCAAACAATAAATCAATATACCCACTCATATCCATTCAGGTGCAAATCTGAACAATTCATAACACCACTCCGGTTTGTTAACACCATCTTACATTCTTCCAAGAGTGAAAGTACACCAACAGTTTGAAAAAAAACCTAAGCGAATGTGGGTACTCGTTCATTTTCCTTCATTCCTTCTCTCCCCCTATGCTATCTCATTGCCGACTGTTCTTCGCACTCGTTTTCATTTTGCTAGATGCTGCACAAATATTCGACGTTGTAACATCGTTCGGCATCACTTTTCCACAAGAAAGAGAAACGGCGAGGAATAAAGAACTATTGCGAACAGAATAAACAACACATCCACATAATATTGTAACACTATACCTACAAAATCTCCAGATTTGTTTACACTGAGAGAACTGGTGGCATAATATTTGCATTTATAGTACAAAAAATTGACAAATTTGCTGAGTTGTGGCACTTTTTAACACGAATTTTTTGCGGTTTACCATAAGACAACAAAGCGGCGCTGAAACAGAATGCTTTTAACCTCTAGCGCTATATATACACCATTAAAATACCGCCAGTTTAAAATTTTTCACTGTCTAATCTCGAAAATCAATTTACATCACACTTGAGGATTCAATAAAACATGCATATAAAAAGGAATGGAGTTTTTTTTTTCTCAAATACGAACGTTTAAAACTCTTCTGGGCAGTGGCACAAAAAAACAACACGACGAGTGGATTAAAGCATAAAAACTATTTTCGGAGAAAATCGGATTCGGATACACAGTGGGAAACAGGAATAAGATCCTCTCGTTGAATGACCTCTCCCGTTCTGCTCGCAGAACAGACCGCAATTGAGAACCCAATATTCTTCATACCTTTATCTCTTTTTCCTCCCAAATATCCCATAAGATTACTGTATAAGTACTGCCTCCACCTCTTTCCATTCACGTTTTTTTTTTGAATAAGGTTGCACTCCTTAGAGCGAAATCAAAAAAGCACATAACGTATTGCGTATATGGTAGAAGCACCGGGAATCGTTGTGCATCAAATACGGGCCGAATAATGAATCAAAGATCTCAGGACAAACAGTAAGGATCAATAACCTCACCAACATCACTCTTTTTATTTTTACTACTATTAGTTAAGGAGCAGAGTATGCATAAATTCATATCACTTGAAATTTACGCATGGCAAGTGAATGACAACGTTTTGAAAATAAATTCAGTCCGTTCTAAAACCATCGGTTAGGGAATGGATTTCTTGATCTTTTGTTCGTCAGATGGAGGAAGGGAGGAGGGTGCGGAAGCCGGGAGGTGAGGAGAGGGAGGACGGGGGGAGAATCTGCGTCCTTCTGAGATAACTTCGAATATACATTCCTCCAACGAATATCTCTCTCTGTCTGTCTGTCTCTCTCTCTCTCTCATGCAGCAGCGGTCATTTGACGACACCGAATGGTAGTTGTAACGATCAAAAATTATCTTTAAAAAAATGAAAAATAAAATGACGAAACACCAACTAGGCTAAAAAAAAGGAAATCCTTGCATGGCAAATGGCACTTCCGGCCATTTTCTTAATGGATTTTAGGTGCACAATGATGTCTTTGTTGTTTACTTTTAGTCGGTAAACAATTAACGGAAGTGATGTTGAACTTATAGTTGGACTCTTCCAGAGGTGATTATTTGGTTTGCCCAAATCCATTAACCCTTTTGAGCATAAACTATCACAGTATGGAACAAAATCACTCACATAAATGCTCTTTCTTTCGAACTTCTATAGAAGCAAATATGCGCCATTGAAATATTATTAAACAAATAAAACATGAAATCAACTGTTTTTCTTTTTTTTTTTGCAAATAGAAGAACCCTTATCGGATCAACGGCTAACGTCACATTCACTGTCTGGCAATAATGGCGTAGCTAGCTCGAATTAGCCGATATTGCAGAGAAACATTGCGGTTGCCTCATGTTGTTTCTCTCCTCCAAACGGGATATTGCTGCCGAGTTTTTCTAACAAGAGTCTCCTCATGTAACATTTTCATCGTTTCATCGTCAACTCTCAATTTCATATTCGTTAGCATGTTCGATGTCGGTATCGACATCGAAGATCTGAAAGAAAAAACTCATATTTAGTTAATCTTTATATAGCTAAGAAGAGAAATTACAGCAACGCTAAAAGCTAATTCAGAGATGAATAACTAACTGCCATAAATTATTCCACCTTTCAGTATGAAGACAGTCATCATGACTGTGCACGAAAAAAGGATAAGCGAAAGACTGGCGCAGAATTTTGTGCGGCATGAAAACAGCGACAGCACACCAGGGAACGAACCGCATCTATACCGATAAAACTGACAAATATCCAAATTTACCTATCTGCTTTTAGTATATCTGAAGTGTATATGAAATCTAAGCAGAAAATAAAACACAAATATTACGAAAATACTCAGCGATCGAAATGTTACAAATATATCTAGGAAATGGAATTTGACAGACGTGGTACTATGAAGGATGTTCTGGCTCTAACCTCTCACTATAGTAGGAAATAATTTTCAAATGACAGCAGAAAAGGAAACCATTCCATTAAAAAAAACGTTCCTTTATGATCTTTACGTGCACTTTTGTGAACTCTGCCCAACAACTCTTCCTTACGATTCTTCAATATAATCATAAACATAGTCATCACAGCATATAAAGTTCTTGTCCTCGAACTTTTAGACGCTACCTTCGATCTAAATCAGTGAAGAGGCAATCCGGAATAGCAGCCAAAATAGCAGGTAGAAGAACGAGACCATGCAATAGCCCCCAACCGACTACGAGAGTGATTGTGCGTACAAACACGGAAGGCGTATAGTCGGGATGAAAGGCAACCGGCAGAAAACAGACAAGCGTTGAAACAGCGGCTTGGATCATTGGCCAGCCAATGGAGTCTAGCGTATATATGAGTCGATCTTTCTTCGAGCTCAACCTTCAAAAAAAATCATTGAAAAAACCTAAAAATCTCTTATATTCAGTCACCACTTTCACGCCATTAATCTTGTCACGACAAGTAAATTACACACACTTTGAGTTATACTTTAAAGATAAGAGGACTAACAGAAACGATTAAATGTGAGGATAATCGGGAAATGCGTTTGAAATCACAAATGAGTGTTTGAAAGCGATGAAAAACTGCGAAGCGTTGTTGCATTTGAGCGAAGCACAGTTGTCAGGTCAATAAACGAAATTTTAGTAATGAACGAAAGCACCGATCTGTCGGTCGTTAAAGCTGTTTAGCTGACTGACTTCGTCGAATGGCAAATAATTCCTTTTTGATAATCGTATATCCTATATTTACACGGTGCGCCGACATTTGTAAGTTTAATTTCAGGCTTATTTGCATTCTCAACCCTCATTTTAAAACTGATAAAAATATTGTCGCAAATTAAATTTAAAGATGGCACTCGAAAACCAATTATCGCAAAGTGATCGACCACAATAAGGTCAGTCAATCAGAAAACTGTAGTACTGAAAGCCTGTGGGATGAGGCTTCTCAGTGCCAGTCTAGTCTACCTCACACGTGCCAATACAACCGGTCTACTCTCCTGGCGGTAAAAAAACCTTACGGTGGAAGTAGCTGACGTGCCCTCTGGTAGTGATATGACACATGGCAGTATAGTCGACAGAGAATCCGATTGACATTACAATTGCCGACATGGTCACTGGGTCGAGATCCAGTCCCCACCAGGAGAGAAAGCCGAAGACCCCTGAACAACATACGGCAAAATTAAGGCTCACTTTAGGTCTGAGCAGGTCTTCGCTAAGGCCATGGAAAACACACTTTGCCCCTTAGCAACGCGTGAACGTTGCTCACCTTCCCTCTTGATCGTCGAAACAATTCTGCCTTTCTTTTCTTCTGCACTGTTCGCTAACCTGTTTCTTCAGCACGTCGAAAATGACGCAATTACCATTGGATGGAAATGTTAATCTCTAAAGAGAGGCGGAAAGAATAGTTTACAATTGCAAATTTTTTGCTGAGTTTTATAGAATCACGGTTCTCAATTTACTTCGACAGGATCACTGCAAACTATGGCCTATTGTGGTAGAGGAGGAGGTTCCTCCTCTCCCCTCCCTCTATAAATGCTTTCTCTATCACATTCTTTTTTTAATAATACGACAAAACTAGTGTTATCTTTGTGATACACGGGACGCTTCTGAGCAAATAGTGGACTTGCAAAACTAATTTCTATGCCGTCTCAAGCAAAAGCCTTTATTACAAAAAAAGCAACGAAGCGTCGATATGCGTATTTTGCTCGCAGTTAGCAAATATACTAATTTTCGTCCTTGTACAATATTCGCAGAATCTATGCAGCATTGGAGAGAATGCCCATAACGCACAAATATAGCTAATTCATTGCAGTCATGTCGTTATTCGATAAAGTATCATATGTTTCTACATACTGGTTTCTTTTTTTTGAATAAGCCTATACTGCGTAATGCTGAGTAAAGTCCCCCTCCACGACGAAAAACTGGAATCTTATTCAACTTCTTACAGCTGATCGAAACGCAAAGAGGCGACCGGTACAAAAAGGCCAAACATGATAAATTAAGAGTGGTGACAAACCGAGACTGATCGAACAAATCGCCCAGCCAGCAGTGAGAACACCGGCTGCGGACGGTACAAAAAGGACGCAAACGGCAAGCATGCAAATCAGCGTGATGGTGGCCGTTTGCACGGTGGTTCCTTTAAGACCGAAAATACCTTCGAATACTGGGGAATTCTCCGAATAAATTGTCACGTTGAATTGTTGCCAACGACTCGCCGCCTCTCGCCATCTCCAATGAAATTATTATTGAAGTGCTGCATAATGCAACCAAAATAAAACAATTATTTCTGTGCCATATGATCTTCAACAAAACCCCTTGAGAATAGAACCGATAAAGGAAGCACTTACGTTAGCATCATTTCAGCTCGATCCCACCATGACGTAGAGTTACAGTATCCGGTCACAAAGTAAAACGCAGTGACGTTCACTTTTCCACTGCAATAAAACTTAGAAAAAGTGAAGAATGAAAATGCAAAATGGCCTTTTATTTAACGTGCGACTCCGAAACTCCAATTCTGACTCCGCCGTTTACCGTTTTCAAGAGCTCTCTTCTCTCTTTCGGAGACGATATCGCCTCAACACTCATTTCCAACGCACTTTACCTTTCCCATTCGTCGCCATGAATGTCACTTTAGCTGATGGGGTTTGAACCTTATCAATATTCACATATCTTTGTTATTTCACCATTATGCAGTCTCAAGTACCGAGTTTAAAAGGTGGGTAGAGAAAGTTATTTGTTTTATCAGAAATTATTTAATGATGATTAGAGAGATGTAATTAAGTGCTCACTGCTGTCATATGATCGATGATAAATCGGCAGCAACCGAAACGGAACAAGACGATCTAACTCGCCTTATTTTCTAACATCGAAAATACCAACAAAAGGGCAAATGCAGTATTCTATTTCAAAGAACCCCACTTAGAATTTAAAAAAAAAGAAATCGTTATTTGTTTTTCACTCTCTGCAAGTGGAGTGCATGCAAGCATGACACTGCACAAATATCAGGGGAAAAGCTATATATGAAATAACTGCTGTATGTTAGAAAGTGTTTACCGTGCATGTTATGCACGTTGAAAATAAAATCGACCATGTTATTTGTTACCAATTAAGAAAAAAGCCAACTCACTCATCGTTACGATGCCATTTAATCGTTTCGTTCCAAAAAACAAATGTGTTCAGAAATTCGGGCACCGAATTGTATGACTCATCCACTTCAATACCGAATAGTGTCATAAAACCGTTGATTTCCTGCATCATCTGTAAACAGTGTACCATCACCGCAATAAGCTTAATAACGTTAGCAGCTTCGAGAAGAGAACAAAAAGCATTGAACGCAAAAATAAATTGGAAAGAAGAAATTGAGAGGTTGATGTCCAAAAGCGAGGACTGTTAAACAGATATTAGAATTTCTTAACTGAAGAGTGTGCTGCAATATAAATGTGCCAAAAACGATTGCAGATCGTGGTCAAATTTCTTAAGTAAGTGTCTCAGTAAAACGAGATCGCAGTCCTATAAAAACTTCAGCATAAACAGATAACCAAAAAGAAGCTTTTTATTGATCCCCCTTCCAAAGGAACTGTTTATTAATAACGAAGATATGAAAAAGATCCTAACTTTTTGGTAGTCATTAAGCCAAAACATAGTAGCCGATGGCCCGATCGCATGTGGTAGCGTCTCGAAGTCATGAATCATTGCTTTCAGTTCAGCCAAAGCCTTCCGATCGCTTATATCGGGCGGGTTGTTGACGAAGATTTGCAGCGGCTCGTATTCCTGCAGCGATATCGTGAGGTTGGCTGAAAGCATAAGGATATTTCGAAGCCCAACCCCCACCCATCACCCTCGTAGGTAATATCTCAATCTAAACGTCTTCGCGAACGATTTCAACAAAAGATGTAAAATTTAGATTATACCTGACCCAGCGAAATACGCTAGGGACAAACTATAATTAAATATTTGTTTAGGCAACAACTCATAGAAATAATAGCTAATAAATTTTTCTATCGCAACACAACTAAAGGATCTTATGCGAACATTTGAAAATTATTAAGTTAAGATCAGAATTTAAGTTCTCTGATGTTAAGTAACACTTCACTGAGAACTTATTCCCTAATGCAGCTATAATCACGAAAATCCCCTGAATGCGACTGTCTTACTACAAGTATATAAAATTCTTTCATATCTTCCAATCAAGCATAGTTGAGAATGCGATGGCTAATTAAATAAACTTCTATAAATTCAACATAAACTGCTACAATAAAAGGAAGATTTATAGGAATTAAGAGAATTTACAATTAGTGATTTCGATTTTGAAGGCAAAATAAAATTCTCTTTTCGTCCACTTAAGAATGACCACTGAATCCGCATAATCATTTCATAACGAGCCATATTATCAAATAGCAGTAATCACTGCTAATTATGAACCATTTGCAAACTGTCGAAAATCGAGTGGAGTTTGCCACCGATAACCATCCATCGAACTGGCAGCTAGACAATGCAGCAAAGCCAGGGATGCACGATTGTGAGGGAAGGTAGCAGTCGATCTCTTCTCCTCCACTGTCTCCACATGTTACCTTTAATATGTCACTTCCCCTCCCCCTTCCAATTTGGACGGTACAAAAAAAGGATTTTAGGACGCACTTACCTTCCACTGATATTTTTCAAACAGCGCATCAGCGCGACGAAGTCTGGAGTCAGATGGAATTATTTTCTGTGCGTTGATATAGGTACGAATCCGAAGTGTCCCAATCAGGCTAATTACAAAGAAAGCCGATGTGAACGTTATAAGGAATACACGCACACCTTTTGTCGTTAGAAGACGACAATATCCATTTAGCACCTTCGAGAATACCTTAAACGTTGATCCATTTTAAACAACTCTCAAGTGAAGAAAGATCGCACTCTCAGATTACACTGAATTATGCATACTTTTTTGAAGAGGTAGCGTAACCTCTATGGAACCGCCCTAAATACTTTATCCAATCCCCATTTCAAAGACGCACAGCTCGATGCACAAATTCAAAAATTTCCAAAAATCTTTGTTAAAGGCGCAAAGTTTGGAGTGACTGTGACTAGCACAATTATAACTGGCGCTCTACGAAGTAACAATTTATTACAAAGGTTCAAGTCCTCCATCTTCGCAAAGTGAGATAATTTGTAACTCTCACATATGAACTGTTAAGCTGCAATACTTCAGCTGAATGAAAACCAATAGAAATTATCAAAAAATTTGATAAATTTAAATAGCTTATTGAGACGTTGTATAGTTGACTAATCTAGTCATGTAATACATAAGCATTTTTTAAAAGATGCGGTCAAGAACGAATAGACTAATGCTAAAAACCGGATAATATAAGGCGCTTCAAATTCAAACCAGGTAGAAAAAACTGAATATCCGGTTTGAACGTTTTATCATACTTTTTAATGACTCGATTAAAATGTCGAGCCTGAAAGTTTTTGAATTTCTATATTCAACTTAAGATTTTTATTGTAATCTCCGATTTGATGGCAAAACTTAGGCAAATAATAATAAAACAGAAAGAGACAAAATTTTGCAATGGAACAAGAAACGAGCTCGAACAAACTTTTCTCTTCGTCGATCGTTCACAAACGCTTAAGGGTTGATTTGTTGTCGGTATACCACCCTCCAACTCAACGGTAGTTGCCTAAACAAAAAACCTATAACATGGGAGAAGCGCCAAGGTGAAATCACTAGAGATGAGGGAAAACCAATGAGACAGTAAGCGAATAAAGTTGTAAAGAAAGTAAGGAACGAAAAGATGTTTGAAATCTTGAAGCATTCGAGAGTTAAACAAATCACCTGACAAACTCTTTCAAGGCGAGCCGCCAACGAAAGAAGTGCGCCAAAAAGTGTCAACTCGAAGATGAAATCCATCACCATTGCTATTGTCGCCGCCATGCAAAACAGCTAAAACGACATTTTTTGCCTTCTTAAATTCCTTAATAAAGAAGAAATATTTACGAGGATGGGAGTTCTGTACTTTAATGGGCAGGAAGCAGCCTTAGTGATAGCAGTTCAGAACTAAAGCTTTTTTTAGATTCTTATCAAATATTACGAATATTTGTATTAGTGGTGAGAATATCCATAAAGAGCAATTCCATAGTTCCATAGCAATTCCATATGAAAATACCCTAGTTCACGCTATTCGACGCCAACCTCTAAAAATTTCACGGCGATCAAATATTGTATGCAGTACTATAGGAAATGTGGCCATTATGATCTCAAAATGCCCTTTTAAAAGCATTTCAGAAAAATTGCACTTTCATACTCAAACTCTCAAGGCAGCATGCTGATGTATTCGAGGAAATTTGAAATAAAGTATGCGGAATTCTCTTTGCAATATAAAAAATGACCTGAATTGCCGGTGTGGATACAGTAGTTCCAATCCCAAATGCGATTGCATTTGTCAAGGAAGTTATTGTTATTGACGGTCCAACCTTGAAAGTGTTTAGAATGAGAAAATGTGGTTGATAAATATTTTCTATTTTCGCCTTACCTGTCAAATGACCAGAAGAGTAAACAACCATGCCTTTGGTATTCTGAGAGATCAACATGAATAGCATTACTTAGATCCTTTGATGGATATGAAACAAGGGCGCAACCCTGTCAAATCAGGTTTAGGAATTTTGTGGATCGCGAGTGCAAATTAGAACCACTGCTTCTCACTCGTAACTGCTCCATCAAAGAATCTTGTTAGTTATAAATGAACAAGAAAATATTGGCATTATCGCTCTTTATACTACTCCTCTCCTTTCACCTCTCGTCCCACATCCAATTCTGTTAAAAAATATTTTCAGATGATTAAACCAACTATAATTAAAGCTTTTACATAACTAGCCGAAAACACCTATGAATAGAGGTTTATTAATGCAACCCACTTCCTCCAAAACTTTGCCGAACATTGTTGGTATCATTCGAAATCTCTCCTCGCTATTCAAATGACCGTAAGCTGGCGCTAAGCGATTCCATGCATGCAGCATTAAAAATGCATCATCCACTCCTAAATATCACATAATGAATTGAATCATTTGCCAATCGAGAGTAGAAACATTTTCTCTCAATAACGATCACCAAAGCTGAATGAGAATTTGCCGATATGGCGAACTTATCATTCAAGTATTTCAACTGGCCTATCGTATCCAAGTTTATTATGGTAAAAGTTACTGAAGTCGGCGTCCTTACTTTACTGACTTACTTTATTTCATATAAAAGATACACAACCTAAATCTAACTAAACCAAATTTTCAACAATTAAATTCTATGAGGATCTCGCGTTCAAATCTTGTCTTGATGTTTTAATAACCTTTGTGTGATCATAATGAATGCCACTCAATAAAGATTCGCTTTCAAATGTAAAGAAAATATGCGAAAAGGAAATGAGCGCATGAATCAATTAAAAAAAGCATTTCAATGAAAATCCCAGCAACAAAATTCAGTTTCACGTCAAAACAAATGTGATGTCATTTCTCAGCACATAATCTGGTTTAGAGGTTCAGTTAAAGATGTGGAAGATTCAGCTAAATGTAGGGTGTTCGTTAATTTAAGAGCTTCACGTGAACATACGCACACTGTTACGTGAAGCTCTTAAATTAACCGATTATGGGCATCGTTTGTACCAGGAGAAGACACTTTCCATCAAGTTATTAAAAATGTTTTTACTAAGCAATATTCCAACTTAATGGAACACAAAAGCATTAAATCACATCAACAATTAACAATCACATCCGCAAACATCTGCCACTTACCTATAGCGAGAATGAGAAAAGGAATGACCATTTGAATGGGATATATTTCGATATGAGCCAATCCCATGATTCCAAAGGTAGTGAAAACGGCGAGCAACGGCGGCACGATGATACCAATAACTACCAATATCTGTAGAAAAGAAGACATTCCCGCATTGAACAGACTACTCGAATTTTGTAATCCCATTCCACAATTTCTATTACTCCTACTACAAACTCAAGTAGCAGCAAAAAAATGTAGGCGATTCGACCTTTGGAATTATATCACCTCAGAATGTGGTCCTTTATTTATAACTGTTTAAAAAATGACAATAAGAAAATGGTCTGCTAAACTATGAACTTGAAAGTGCCAATCACGTAAGTTTCAAAGCAGTTTTCAAATTTCTCTCGAAAATTTCGTCCGGAAAATTAATTATCGCATGAAAGAAAAAAACGATCGACAAGCATTGGAACTACGATGAAACAATAGTACTGAATGGGGCAAAAGGATCACATTCAAGCGGAAGAGGGCACATTAGAGTTGAAACATCCCGAAATGAATCAAAAATTAATGCTACTATCCAGTTTGGAGTGTTATACTTCACTTCTCTAAACTTCAGTGCACAAACGCCAGCGCATGTAAAGAGAAGAGGAAGACGATAGAAGCGGTGCACTACTCGGAAATTTTGACGGATGCAGCCACCATTGGATATCCAGCGCACAATGCCTCATTATTAGTTTTTTTAACGCCGTCGTCAAAATCTGTTTAGATATAAAGTGGACTGCGAGATATTGCTTTCCTCGTCTTGAAGTAACGACATTGGCTACAACAGCATAAACAAAAAGCAGAATACCTTGCCAAGATCGACTTTTCTGCTTTGCAGAGACGAAATAATAACCGAGATCATTACGAAAGTTATCGATAAAGCAAGCCCTGCCAACAAATGTGGAATAAGCGATAAACCCCCTCTGACCATTTCGTGCCCAAGAACCTTAAACAAATAATTTTCTATTTGAATTTAATCATTAATCACTTATAACTCATTTAACTCTTTAGAAACTTTGCGCCCTAAATAATTTCCACTTATTATTATTTCAAGTATAGTCCATGTAGTGTGTTCACAACTCTTTCGAGTACTCTCACATTGTAATGTCAGCATTTACAGGTAAATCAACACTGCAAGTTTCACATCTCAGTAACGAACATATACTTCGATGGGAAGTCCCCATTTATGGGTAAGCGGTTCTTAATAATCAAGGCTTCCTATCAGTTCATCGCAAACAATTACTGATCACGTACTATCTGAGTCTTTCTGTTAAATCCTCTGCTAAGATGTGTCCCTTGATCCAACTTCAGAGCCCACAAAGACCGCTGCAGATTGCGCTGATAAACGCTAGCAGTTGAAGAAGTCAAGGACATGATGAAGTTGAATGAAGTTAGTCCACTGCTAAGATTAAGGGTGAACAAAATGAGCAACGGTCTAGCTGAATCACAATAAAGAGAATTCGTTACCACATTACAATATCACATCAGTAAAACCAGTTAAATAAACGTACTTTATCACCGAGAACATCGATGCTCAACTCGGGGAATTCGGTTGTGCCGTTCTTAGCCCATTCGAAAACTGCATTTTCCCAATGCGTTATAATATTTGTAATATTTGCATCGGGTGCCTCCGCATAAAATAAAAGCGTAATCATAGCGACATGCTCTAGACGATTGCTATAGAATAAATCCGATGAAGATAATCGCAATATTTGCTACAACAAATCCATGTGAAAATAGGGACTTAAAGATGTGCCATTACATGAGAGCAACTTTTTGAGTAAATCGGACTTTATGCTCAACTAAAAGGCGTACGTTTTAAGTCCATCTGACAAAATGCTCCAGTAAAATAGCTAATTTTAAAGCATACCTGACCTCATGTTGAACTAAAGAGGTAACAACTATGCAAAAAACTCATCAACCAAAGTAATTCATATCAACGCGCTTAAGTAGAAGCTTTTATTGGTCTCATGAATGCAGCAC
Source organism: Ascaris suum (assembly GCA_013433145.1). Taxonomy (NCBI): domain Eukaryota; kingdom Metazoa; phylum Nematoda; class Chromadorea; order Rhabditida; family Ascarididae; genus Ascaris; species Ascaris suum. The sequence goes on from CM024175.1 coordinate 6,153,324, forward strand.
ATTCAATCGAAATTCCCAACAACGCAACCGTCTTCTGAATGTTCTCATCCAGTTCAAATATACAGGAGAGAAAATAAATCAAAAGGATTTACGATTTACCTATGCGAATCAACGGTTGAAGACCTCAAAAAATGCAATGTTTCTATGAAACTTACAAAATATCTCACTGAGCTCCTGAAGCTTGTCGGATTAATCCTCAAATCTAAGTTTAACACCTTTCTGGCAACGTAATAATATTTCATGAAATCCACCACCTCTACCTCGTTGTGGTCTTTGAATTTTGCGATGCTGCAGTTTTATCACATGACAAAAATATATTGTACAAACTCTATCTCCTTCTATGTATTAACTGAATTAGCGATCGAACCGATTGATCGGAGTGACGATTGATATCTGCGCTTGTTTCATCAGGGAAACCATCAGGCGAGATTGCATCGTAGATCGCATATCGACGCCTAACACCAAAGAGATGTTGTGCGACACTGTATTGATACCTGTAAAATATATTCACATTATCAAAATGCTGTTTAGAGCGAAACACTACAATAAAATATCAACGTTCCTCTGGTAGAAAAATCGTTCCATTTGTGTCAGTCAAGTTCATTCTTAGCGCTCAGAAATTATAGAAGTGACCAGGCCGTATGTCTGAGACTACAATTGTCTTCTGAATGTATGTGGGCTTAGATGATGGTGTATAACTCGGCTTAGATAAAGGTGCATCTAGTCGAGGGCAAAAACATTGTGAGATTTTTTCGCGTTCTTCATAAAATAAAGACATTCCTTTCTCAGCATAAACATTGAGCAAAGAATTCAAATAACACTATCAACAGTCACAAGTGTTTTGATTATTGATAGTTTTATTTTAAGATAAAAGGCCATAGATCACCTCCTTTTCCGACCACCGTTTCGATTGTCATAAAAATCGCTCGTTTGGTTTTACAATTTTGTTTCTTCGCAAAACTGATACATTGCATTTTTTTAAAATAACATCTTTGCTATACGGTTATTACTGCAACGCCCATTCTATCTTCAAATATAAAATTATAAATATAAATGTCCGAGTTTTTCGTAATTTACAATAGATTAAATGCGTCTTTCGAAAACAAAACATTTGGTGCGTTATATGTCTCACATAAAACATTCAAACCTCCAATTACTTCTAATTTGGAGACTTTCTTCTAAACTTCCAATTATGACAGTCCTCCTATCTTCTTTAAATTCTCCGACGCGGAGCATTCCATTCATAAAAATTTGATATTTTTTTCCACAAAAACGTTTTAGTCGTTTTTTGAGGATGGAAAAATTGAGAGAAGCCGAAGAATAAACGAAGCAATTAGCTCAAGCTGAGACATCAAAATGACTCTTTGAATTTGCAAGATAACGAACCCGTGTATCGTTGATTTGGGATGATCTATGATAACGTTTTGTAGAGGCAGTTTATTCGCTCGTTGCGCTTCCATTATCATCCGTTGACTATCCTGTAAAAAACTCACCCGATTCCATATTTCGCCTAAGTCATGCCTTGTTCCTTGAAAGCTTTGAAAATGCATAATTCACACTTCGGTGCTATCTGCACTATAATCCACTCAACAATGTTTAGACAGAAATAGATTGAATATCGATAATGAATTGGTTGGTTAGTAGAAACGATCACAACAATCGATAGAATTCGAGTTCAATAATGAACTATCGATATATATATATATATATATATATATATATATATATATATATATATATATATATATATATATATATATATATATATATCGCAGTGAAAGAAGAGCTTACCTTCAGAATATAAAGAGCTTTGTTTATATCACAATATTGTTTACAGAGATCAATATGTCGAAAGGTATTTCCATCGATAACCACAGAAAAAGATTCGCTGAGAAATTTGTGCACCTAAAATATTTTCTATGTTTACGTTGAGAACGAGTTTTCGCATTCATTTCAAATCTCCGCCCAAAATTGCGTCTCATAAAAAACCTGCCCTCTGAAAATTCAAAAGCTGAAATGAAATTTTGTAAGTTAAGCAGCTTAAAGTCAGATAAATCAACCAGTGTACTCCGATCTACCAAACTGCAGAAGAAAACCGAAGTATTTGGTAATAGTTGTTTGCCATATGCATGACGCCCCAAACAAACTACTCCAGCTACTACTAAGTTGCATAACACTTGCGTTTCATATCATAGCCAGCTTACTTATCGAATACAGCGCATAAGCAAGGAAAACTGCGAAAGGTTAGCAGTATGCATGTCTGATCGAATGCAGATGCACGAGTCACCTATTGCTTTACACAATCGTACATAAAACCTAATGCAAATTCATTCCTGTTAGTGCGAATGAAATGACAACTAAGAGACATTCAGTTATGCAGAATGCCTTTATTGAATGACATTCACCTGTAAAGCACGATCGAAGTATTCAGGCCTCAGCATACTGCCACCGTCACCAGCTCGCAACAATGCAACAAAACGCTGCGTATATGTCCAGTTCGTGCCTCGAAACTGTACACTAATTTCCTCTTCGTAACGCGATGGCGCATTTGTTGATGTGAAGCCATCCTGAAAATGTGTGGAAACAACCACAGATGGCTGCGAGTGAGTGCGAAAACGACTATTAGCACTAGAAACTAATATATCACCACCGTTTGCCTAGCAATTTGAAATATTTGGGGAAAAAACGCGACAACGGCATATAGGGATGCAATGCAGAGATAAGAGAAGGAACATCTATTCACCACATATGTCGCACACCCTCTTTTCCATCATCTAGCGCCTCCCCATCCCCCTCCCCTTGCACCGTCTGCACCCATAGTTTCAGCATAAGGCAAGATTAGGGTCATACGATGTAGTGGGTCATAACGATGTAGTGCCTGTACAAGAGAATGTGGTAAAGCATGTAAGTCTGAAAGATCACGATATGCAGCGACGTAAGTTTGCAACACTTGCTAGCCCATTTGCTCGCCGAGTGACCACAGTTCTCTTAACTGTAATTCCAAAGTGTTCATCGCAAGCCCTCCTTATCTAAATGTTCACATTTGAAAGAAGCAATTAAAAGGAAGTAGTTGAAAATTTTCACCTGTAATCTTTGTGCGAAGCGCACATATATGACACCGTAAGAGATCGTCGAAATGCACAACGTTGCTAATATGAATAGATAGGGGAATGAAGCGATGAATACACCTAACGCACCGAATGTCCTCTGAAGAAGTAGCAAGAAGCCATGTTTCACCGCAAGCTCGAACCTTAAAGCTCTTTCGGCTTAACCGACGCACACACGATGAAGGCTAAGGGGACAAGGTGGCTTCACCAGTATCAAAAGGCTATTCCATTCTCTATACTTTTACAAACCAGATGCCTCACAAAGCGAAAATTACCGATCGAGCGACCTCTCTTTCTTTAGTACTCACGAACTAAATGCCCAAAAATTTAATTACTATCTTTTGCAAGGCTAGCAATCATAAAACATACATATACTCTTTACCTCCTTCACTGAAAAAAAAAACAATCTGATATGTACTGTTATGACAATTGAGGCAGGTAACAGCTTTGCCGAAGAAATGTTAAAATTAATGCAGCAGTGGCTAGGTGTGCAGACGACCAAAGTTTATCAAAAACGACGTTTTCAGATTATCCTTTATCCTTTCAATTTCTCGTTGACTGCTATCACACAACTGCAGTAATGAGCGGAATTGGTTTGACAACCATTCTGGAAAATATTTGTGGGATGGGACATTCGTCTCATAAAACTCTGTGGCAACCCAACGGTGATGACGTACTACAAATGATGGCATCTATCAATGCTGCCAGTTACGTGAGAACACAACAGTTAGCTATGAAGATTTTAGATCCCTTTTGATTTGTGGCTCTATGTTCTGTTAAAAGTAACCTCAATATCTGTTCTGATTTACTCATTCGGAAAGATTTTTTGCGTTGGCATATCTGTGCTGATGTATTTTACTGTTTATTTGCGGTCAACATGTTTTGTTGCTCCCTTGCTATTTTCTTATTCTTATCAGCAGAATCAACAAGTATATGAGTGTTCACACGTGTGTCGATTATATATTTGGTCTAACAAGATTTCACGACCGCCGCCTCACGAAATGATGAGATAAAAGTGTCAGGTAAACAGACAAAAGCAAATGAATACACGGACATAAACACACAAGACTATAAGGCGACGAACGGTTTACACCAAAGTGTAAGGTAAAGTTTACGGGGAAAATTCATTGCATAATCTCTAGTGCTATCCCATTATTAACACTACGCCAATTCAAACGAACACAATTGTTTCTAGAAGGGTTCACTGAGGCATTAAAGTGCGCCGTCACGGAGTAAAAACATTCACATTTTTGTTGCATTCCGCGTCAATATCATACGAACCGATATGCATTCACTAATGTTTTTACTGAAAAGAATACTTTAAAGATCTTTGCAAAAAAGGCGCTTTTCTCACTTTTTTACTTTCTCCTGGAAAACTGTCGAGTGCAATGAACAACTATGCTATTTACTTAACGCAATTTGTCGTTATCTGTGACAGTGAACATAGGATATTTAGCAGATGGCAAACATCTACGTTGAACGAGGTCTTCCTCTCCCAGCCTAATCTTCCAGGATCGGGTTTCATTAGAACGGAAAGCATCGCTTTTTGAGAAACTCTCAAGGCGTTCCATCGAAAAATTCATGCTTGCACAATGTAATCATCATCTACGCTCAGCGCCCATCGCTTTCTCAAAAAACATCACATATATTTCTTCCGCCGCAACTACAAACTCATTTTCCACCGTTGTTGCATTATGCACTCCAGCTGGTCTAGCACTACTTACTAAGAAAAAACTTGGGAGCAAATTATTACTTCTGGATGATGGCACGAGTCCTCCGGTGTGAATTTGACACCGCCTTTGGCTGCTCACCTGCGAACTCATATGGACTCGGTTCGGCATCATCCATTATGCCTAACCTCCAACGAATCACAAAATCGCCTGAAAAAAAACATTGGAATACCAACGAAATATGTTATTAGACTTTGAAACACTGCAAAAAGTAAGAGGAATTCTTGGACGAAAGCAAGTTCTCATCAATGCATCACTGTTAAACGGAACTTCCTCTCTCCTTCTCAGATAAATCCCCTCTCTTCCAGCACCCACCCACAATACACATGTAGATTATAAACTTTCAAAGGTTTTTACTATAACGTCAACAATGAAGAGTTGTAGCAAATCGTATGTAACAGTCCATTGAGAAAGTTGAAAAAAATGATGAGTTACAGAGAAGAGTTCATATTTCAATGCAATAACAGAAATTCGCATGAAAACGCCACTGGGGAAGTTTATCTGCATTGACCAAAAACTTACAAACGCCTCAAAATTTTGAAATTCATTCAAGAATTTACATAATTAAGGGTTCGTGCATACTGCGCTAAAACTATAAAATTAGCCTTTTTACCCTTCGAGAAATTCGAAGTATTTAAAGTGGCCATATAAAATATATGACCAAGAATATTGCCAAATATAGGAGAACTGCCGTGCTGGATGATTGCACCGAGTGGAAAATATTTAGCAAAATAAAAATACTCTCATTCTGCGGGCGGCAAAGTTCCTTCTGATTGAAAATATTTCTCTGAAGGGGCTCCGCAAAGTGGTGCGATTGCTTCTCATATCTCACTACATAAGGTATAACGTATATATGCTCAACAAGTAAATACTTAACAAGTTTACGGCAAAAAACCATCGCAAATAACCAACAAAAACTCTTCCTCTTGAACCGAGTAAAAAGTTCTTTCAGAACGAAGAAGTGCCAGCACTTATATTTTCAGCGTGAAGTTTTGCTTACATAGGGCAATAACCATTTATGCTCATTGCATCACAGCATTGGAACGTTCTGTCCGTTCTCATCGCCTATTGCATTAATTGCCCATTAAATTTGTTTGATGATGACTTAATTCAACAAAATGGCTTCATGTTATGATAAGAAAGTAGAAATTAGCCCTCTGAGATCACTAAGAATGTTTTTAAAAATCCTTTGAGGAAATTTTGAAGATATTTCCATATAGGTTCAATTCTAGGCATGATGATAAGCGCATAAAATAAACACACTATGTGAAATGCAACAACGAAACAAAGGCTGTAGGAAAAAAAATCATTTAATGTCAGGATTTTAGATTCATAAAGAGATATTCAAGGGAAATACATCTGAATCAGATGTCGAAGAAGCTCGTCTGATCTGTGGTTTTTGCATAGCATTCAGCTGATCAACCATTTACACAATCCACTAATAAAATAATCGAATATGCAAAAAAATGTCTTCGATTTCAAATGAAAAGATTTCGAATATAAATCTTCCACAAAATAAAAGAAAATCTCCAGAAGAACCGACAGAGGTAGAATGGAAAAACCTTCTTACCTTTAAATGCCTACAGCTCCTTTTCGACGTTGACAGAAAGAGCATGGAATGCGAATGATGACGTCATGCTATAGTCTATGCTGCATTTACCAAAAGTTCCCGTCTGGCTTCTGTAATCCGCGAAATGGGACTGCTAAATGGGTGGACAGACACACACATATATGCATACACACATACATACATACATACATACACACATACATACATATCTATATACATGCAGACATTGGCATTATGCACTTTTGCAAAGCAAATTTGCAAAGGGGCACATCAAACGTCCACATGTTGATTCCTCTCATTCCAATCGTTTCCCAATTAGGAAAATGTTACAAAAATTAGAGTAGTGCTCAATTTTGTAGCATTTCCAACGGCAAATTTCCTTTGAATTTCCTCTCTTTCTTTTTGCCTTTTTATTCGTTTTTCCACAATATGAGGAGTGAATTTACTAATGAGGGAATTGATTGGGTAATTTAAAACTATTTCGTCCTTTCCTTTTATACTTCCATAATTTACAAGTGCAAAAAATAAAAAACGACGTGAACGAAGCAGTTGTAAAAAAAAAAAAAAGAAAGCGAATTGCATCAACCCAAACTCGGTTTCAAGAGCACAGTAATGGATGGACAGGGGCAACACGGCTGTGCAATTGAAGTGCAATTGAACCAACTAATGGACGCTACAATGACATTGGTATAGGACGATTGATCACTTGGTCACACATACACAAACACACAGTCTGCAGCACCAATACCCACCATCCAGTTCAATAACTGTCCATTTAATGTATGATGAGAGGCTGAGAAGAAGAATCGAAGAAATGAAATAAAACTTCCAATAACATTTACTGGCTACTACCTTTTGGCTTCAACAATGACTTCCATCCACTTCTAGTAAAAACACAAAGGCAAGAAGATAAAAACTAAACACGAGGATTTGTTCTGGAGAAGCGTTCCAATTAAAAAGGAAGGGATATTCATTTTACAAGAATCCGATTCTCTCGCAGTAATGAAGCAGGTGTTCTTGTGCTCAAGGAGCTTAAATGACTGACCCATGAGCTCATAATCAAATAAGCGATAACAAACGTGGCAAATCGCCCTCTCAGTTTTCAATGATTCACTAAGGAAAATAAAAATTCACATTTGTTATCTGTCGAATCTTCGGTTCCACCAAATTCTACACCAGCCAGTCAATAGAGACTGTATGTGAAAAGGTAGACGACTGCTGTGGAAGTTATTGAAAATCTTTGCAGCGAAGTCGCGATCGTTACGTTGAGGATTCTTTTAAATCTGTGATGAAAAATGGCGAAAGGATACGTTTCATTGGGCATAAAATTGAGCGATAAAAAAGAGCGAAAAGAGAAATCTGATGCAGTCAATAAACAACGACCATTTCGATACAGAAAAATGAATTATGTAAATGGCCAGGGAATACCTGTAAGCTAAGGCTTATTAAAAGTATGAATTAATTAGCTTGGTTATCAAAACTAGCTGCCATTTCCGAGACACCCGCGGAAGATATCTTAGAACGTAGCACTTAACTTCAGCCATGAATGTTAGAACACAACAACTTAGCTCGCGTCGCATAGAACTTCCTGTTCATTAGCCAAAAAGTCATTATTAGCCAGAAGGTTGAAGTAATCATCTCAAATATCCAAAAAAACCGAACGCCCATGTGTCACCGTGCCGCAGGGTTACCGGTGCGGAAACCGACTGCAGTAGTGATCCGGCGTTTATTCGCACATGATCTCTGTCACCTTCGACTAGACTCATAGCGCTTTCTTAATCGGAGGATTTTTTCTTGAAGTAAATCATATACATACGCATGCTCCTAACTCTGTCAAATAATTCTGCGACGTGCTAATTCCAATATAAGTTTGCAAATTATACAATTTTTAGGCAAGAAAACGCCGACACGCCGAAAATTTTGCATTTTCGGACGATTTTTCTTTAAAATTCACGAAATTTTTAACTCCTTTACCATATGGCTGCATTATATTCACTCAAAAAACAGGAAATATGATAGTAAACCTCCCTCACTTTGATGTTTTCAAGAAGCGGATGGCTGTGATCTAGGATCACTTGTGCGCATGATAATGTATGTATTAGTTTCTGCCATGGTGCGACCGATAATATATCGAAGATGCGACTAAAATTTCTTGCAGAAACTTCCTTGTGATGAAAGAACATTAGCAGCAGAGAAAGGTTTAGATGATTAATTAAACAGCCTAAAATTTTGCATGTTCAGTCCTGATGTACTTGAAGAAATGAAAAAGGAAAAGAGAGTGAAGGAAAGCACTCAATGGGCCGAGATCAACCACCTCCTCCCCCCCCCCCCCCCCCCCTCCGTCCTCACTCAGCATTCGGAGATCCGGGCCAACTAGTAGTGACGACATTTGACACTATTTTTACTGGTGAGACCTTCGATGCATTCAGCAGATGTGATATCATAAGATAGCTGTTTTCCCGCTGCGTTCAAAAGATTTCATGGGAGATTTTTTATTAAATTTCTTGAAAACCTGATAAAAATTTTCTCTTAAACAGCGATATTCCAAATCCGCAACGAGCTGGAAGTCCCTCCCCCGCCCAACCTCTCCCACAGATCTTTTCTCCACCACCCAGCTCAGACTAAACGCCTGCTCCTCTTACTTCCCTCCTCCATTCCTGGCTATTCGACATGAACGAACTTAACGCACAGTCTACATCCGCTACGTGTATGAAGAAAGAAGAGGAGTTAACGTTCAGTGATACAATGCGAGAAAAAAACAGCACGGTGCTGACAGCTGCCGAGTGGTGTTGTTTGACATGAGTGCGTCTGCCTCTCACAAGGAGCAGTTTTCTTTGACGCCCCACGAGACACTGACAAAACAAGCCAAGTCAAGTGGGTCTGCACCTTCTAGCTTATCAAACATCAAACTAGAAAACTGCGCTTCCTTATATCAGAGGAAGCCTTTTGCTTAATTGAATTTCTCAGGCCGTTTTGCTTCAAGCTTGCTTTCTATGAAAGCTCCATGCCATTGAGAGGCAGGTTGCTCATTAGCGAACTGAATTTAAAAGTTTCGACAATTCAGCACTTCGCATGCGAACATCGTACATGTGGAGATCATACGCATGAGAGATCCCGAGAGCCCAATGTCTCATAAAAATATAACAGTTTATCACATTTGCAAAGCTATGAGAGTTTGAAAATCACAAGCGGTTGTACGCACCAAAAAAAAAATCAATGTGACCCATATGTTGATGGCTTATATAGGTTCTTAAAATACAAAACTGTCACACTGTAATCAAAGTGCTTTACGGCGCAAAATGTTTCCATCATTCCGCATCTGTGAATAACGTAGATACGGATGTGTTTTCTTGATTACTGAAAAGCGCCGAATGAAATTTATGTAGACAAAATGAATGCTAGGAAGAAAAATCCACTCAATGAAAAACATGTACAGAGTTAATAGTCAACACAGTACAAGAATAGAGTGGAGAGAAGAACGCATATGGAAATTTGTTTTGCTCTGAGAAGGCAAATCTGAGAAGGCGCATGGCTTCAATTTTGGAGTCTAAAAAGCTGTTAAAAAATCGACCGATAAATGAAAGTGGCGGACATTGTTATGTGCTTTGTGATAAACGAGCGATACTATATATTCGACAAAATTTTGCAAATATTTCAAAGTACGTAACGAATATTGACAAGAATCATCAATGCCTTAAACAACAATACAATTATATATTAACTCTTAACATACTGGTTATCTTAGACTATGAGTTACAGGAGAAGATATTTGATATAAAAGCAAATTCTTCAGCGATTCTTCCGTTGTGGCTACTCTTCTAGAGGTTCAAATTTGTTTTTAATTTCAACTTTAATTTTTCAACAGCAAATCTCTCATAATTCAACAAACAAAAACCATCAAGCGAATCACACACAATCGTTGTAAAAAGTGCAGAAAAATTTCCGTCAGAGATAAAAACTCGACCGGGCATTCACTATCACTATGCCACAGGTGCGTTGTTACCAAAGCAAAAATTGGTCTGTTATGTTTGCCGATTAACTCAGTGAAGTTTATATGGTTGAGAATCGAAGGACAAATATCGTAAAAATTCATATCAAAGATAAAGTGCAAACTGGCATCAAAAATGAACTTCATCTTCTCAATGAATCCCATAAGAACGTGTCTTTCACTGTTTTCTGCTTTTGAAGAACGCTATCTACCCATTGATCAGCAAACAAATGATCGATAAAATCCAAACTATACGGGAACAAATGATTTCTGCATAAAACACTTAACTAAATTAACAGTATTGATTAAACAATCAATACTGTTAATCAATAGTGCTTAAGCAGATGCACATGAGTGAAACCGACCCTTCTGTTTTTTTGGGTAGATCGAACCATTTGCCGTTTTATTTTTCAAGCAATTCTTTATTCGAACACTTTCCCGGTATACGTTTAGAGTTTTAGAGAGGCCGTAAGATATTCACATATAAGCCAAAATTTAAAGGTGTGCTTTCATGAGAAATTGTACACCTCAATTACAGAAAATGAAGGCTTAAAATATTGTGGAAGTATGACCTATTACGAGAAAACGAGGTGAGATAAGTCATATAAGAAGGTTTCACTTCCCTATTTGACGTTATAAAAGCCATTAAGGAAATAAAACGCATCCACGCATATATGATAGAGATTATTTTGTTAACTTTTCAATTGCACAAATGAAATTTTGCCTTAAAATACATCCATATAAACGGAACACAAACGACAGGAAAAGTAACAAAGAGTGCCAATAGTTCAGCAGTGAATGTTTGGAAATATTCCCATTTTCGAACATAATATCGCTCACTTTAATGTATACGGAATTACTACTTAACTTGAAACGTAATGGAACTGCGATGCGAGAAAAAAGGCTAATCGGGATAGCATTGAAATTTTTTGGTTCGTCAAAATAGAGGATCTGAATCATGCATCAACAATCTGATGGGAAGGGAATATAAAAGACGAACGATCTAATATCTATGACATGATTCAGTAGATCGCAAAATCAATTCGCAGCTTGAAAAAATCAAGGGCATAAAAGCTGTGATGCGTTAGAGGGCACCACCACACGAAGAAAAAACTTATTGTTAGTCGATAAAACGCATCTGAAGCCTCAACAATTAGAAACAAAAATCGTGTAGCAGAAAAAATTGAAAATTTCCAAGCTTTATTGAAGCAGTTTTTCATTGCGAAGGAGTTCTCCAGGTATCATAGAATAAAGGAAGCGCAAGAAGTGAATGCCTTATTAATTAATAAAGGAAATGGCCAGATAAAAAACGCAAGAAAAATATGCTTCAAAGCATAAAGCAAAGCAAATGCTAAATTCTTCTGGTATGTGGACTAATTTTTTATCGTACGTTGGCAAATAATTCAATCCCATCTTCACAGAGAATCGAGAATGGGATTGGTAAACTGAAAGAATCCTAACAGATAACCACTCAAGGATAAAATTCAGTATACATGGCTTCGAGTATAAAGATAAATGCTAACGAAAGAAATATGTGACATGGCTCTATAGCAGGCGAGCGTTACAACAATGACCATATAGAATCGATGTGGTTTTGTATATACGAATGCCATAGCAAAGATGTTTAGGAACATGAATGGGGAAAATGCAACGCTGTCGTTTCATTATTGATGTAAAACGCTCTCTGAAACAATGAACCTCTGTGAAAGCAGCGAACCGCAAAACATCATCACCAACACTGCACAGGTGCTGCAACAAAATGTAAATTCGACGTTGTGCTTGCTTATATACAATGCAATGTTGCATGACTTTTCAAGGAACCATTTGTCGAGTTTATTCTTGAATGACAGCAGTGCTTCGCGTAGCTCTAACTTTTATTAAATGTCGATGAAGCAGTGAACAACTCTACTGTTCGACATTCAGTTCTCATTTATGACTGGTGAATAAACAAGTAGGCAAGAGTGCAAGTGAGGTTGACATGAGATGTGATTTTATAGACTGCTCTTCCTACCAACCGCTATCAGAGTTTATTAGTAAATAATAATACCTGCATAACAACACCTCCATATTTTTGTTAGTTCTATCGCTCGCATAAATCCTGCATGAAATGAATCCGTTCTTCTATGAGCCGGCTGATATGAAATGAAAGACCCGCCAGGTGCAAAATATATGGAAATTTTCAGGACCATTTCAATGACCTACAGCACCTTCCGAATTTGATCTGAGAATTTAGTGACTGCTATAGAATGTGACATTATGGTGCAAATTATACCATCAAAAATTCACACCCCTAACTGCGTGGTTCAGGAGTAGAAAGCCCGTGATCGAAACAGAAATGATATGCTCGGATAACGTAGCTGTAATGCGCTTCTCACGAGCATATAAAATGACCTCAATCCTCACCAGGTTGGCGATATTGTCAACTGGAGTTTCTGCTGGCAATAACAACGTTTAGCTGTATTCGTCAGAGCAAACAATAGGTTGCTATCTGACGTGCTATCTAACCTAAACACCTTCGCCTGAAGATGACTGTTCTAGTCACAAACATGCAACCTCTTTCCATAGCGATAATCAGTGAGAAAGGAAGTATGCCTATGCAAATCACATCCCTCAGTAGTGGATGGCATTGAAATGACTCGCAGATTTTTTTAAAATAATTTCCTGCAGAAATTTCAAAAAACGCTTCATGACCCTGGCCGGATCATGTATGTCTGAAGCGACGATCTATTGGTGTTTTAGATTGAAACCAAACAAAGCAATAACCATCGAATGCGAAGCAAGTAATTGCTTCACAAGGAATGATATAGAACTGAAAGTTCGCTCAGATTAACAAATCTATGAGCGAGCTCCAAGCTGACGTACTTCTAGTTACCTGCTCTAGCGGGCAAGTAGACTTACTGCGTTGCAAGGCCCTTTTGTTAATATACGCGCAGTTCTTTTTGACTGGCCGTAGTAATTATTAGCGAATGAAAAAATTGAACTGTACATCGAAAATACTTGCCGCATCAATTCACTTAACCTGTCCCTCCGCTTGCTCAATGTTCTTTTGCTGCCGAATCAAGATTTACTCCCACTTGGCAGATGAAGAAATAATTTGGCATAAATAAACTGAGGAGGTGCAAAATCGGGTGGTTCATGCCTACGAAGAAGGCACTCAGTATAAGGAAAATGGAGCGAACGAAATATGGGGTGAGTCTTGCTCGAGGAAACACGACAGAAGTCGATGAGACCTGAAACGCGAGACTGGCCGCTGATTTTAGATGGTGTGCAAGTTATGTTAGCAAAATGCCGAAAACTAGTGCTATTATATTATAGCAGCATATGGAAAATCTTCGTCCGACGCGATCCATGCATGTTTGGTGAGGATACCAGGACAAAAGAGCATTATGCGTTAGGTTTTTTGTAGTTTCATACCTACGAGCTAACAACTTTGGAGACTTATTCGGCACTGTTGCTCCATTTTAAACAATAATAACGGATTGATCAATTTCCCACGGATTCGACACCAATCCACACATAAGGCCGCTGCATGCAATATTCAAATCATATTCACGCTCATATCTTTGCGCAATATAAAAGAGTCAAAAATCGTCCAAATTTTATAGGTTCGAGATCGACTTTAAATTCTAATAAGCTTTTCTTAAATCACAGAGTAAAGATCATACTGTTTTGAAAGGTCTCCTCCAAAAAATCACAAAATCTTTAAAAAAACAAAAATTCCAACTTTACAATATTGTAGATCAACCTTTTTAAAGGTAACTTAACGTGACCTGCTCTGGATTCTGTTCTCAAAAAATCTCACGTTAACGTACTGAATAAAGTGAAGCTTTTTTCCTTGTATTATAAGTGCTGACATAAGATCGAGAAGCCGTGAGCTCTAAAAGCTATGTTAGCATTTGAGAAAGTTGTCTTCTGTAATATACGGTGTGATCATCAATTTCCCGGTAAGTTAGAAGCGTCTAACTTCTGACGTCGCACATTCCACCGGTATAAACCAGTTTTATCAACAGTACCTTTGTTTTCTCTCTTTACTCCGTTTTACTCTTGCTTATATTTACTCTTCAATCATTTTTATTTATTGCAATGGAATTCCACGAGGCAAGAAAGTAGGAAAAGAAAGGAAAGCTCGTAGAGATAGTCTCGAAGAATAAAAACAACGGCATTGTAATTACAATCAATGTTCATCAAAAAGCGATTGCAGAAGCGCTATAGTAACGCAAAGGAAATAATTGCTTAAGGAGGTCTTGAGACAATGTTCACAACAGCCCAGGAAAACCTTGATTAAATCAATGCAGGTGGCAATAATTACTGCTTTATAAATATGAAATAAAAATAAAGATAACTCTGATCATAAAAATAAAAAAGACAGCGATATACTATATATCTGAATGTGGGTCATAAAGTTTCAGAAAAGAACGATGTCAGATACCTTGTATAATAATTAGCATCTTTCGTATGAGTATTCTCGTTCGCTAAGGAGCGATTTATTCGATCGATTTGCTACTAGCTATCAGCGAAGTCAATTTAAATATTCAACAAGACATCGTCCAGCGATAGCTGGCATAATCGCAAGCCCAAAATTTGCATATATTATCAGAAGCAGACTTTCATTTCGTTGAGTGCAATTTCGATACGGTCCCACTAGTCCAATTGTGGATCCAAATATTTCGCAGCCATATTCAGTACTCCCCAACAGTGAGATTAATAGGCACGATAAGTTAAGGAGAATTTGTAGTACCCACAAATAACGCGTAAGTGGATGCATCTAAGACAAGCAGCTGCGTGTTGTGGATGACTCAGCAGCTGGCAGTTGTTTTCAAATAAGGACGTTGCGTTGTGCGGTTGGCACAAGAGTGGACGTCCTCATAAACACGCGCATGAGGTGAATATAAACCTTCTGGACGACAATAAAACAATTAATAAACGAAGAGTGAAGAGGCAGTTTAACAGTTGAAGATCACATTTTTTGGTGCAATACTTATACTTATATAATTTTTCATACTTATAGCAGTATATAATTTTTCAGTGAAGTCCAGGAATACTTGAAGTCAAGCCACGTTCCCTGCAACATTCCGTCTGTTCCCACGTTTATTTGACTGCGTTAGCTCACAAGATATCATTATAAAGAAAATGATGAAAATATTTACACGTTTAAGGCGTGCAATGTTCAGCCGAAACTTGTGAACAAACAAGGGTACAGCGACACATACTGCAGCATGACAAGTAATAAGAATCTTATTGGTTCCGCCCGCTACATCCACCGACTGTGTTACATCCATATGCATAAGCAATAGCAGCGCCCAGCTGCACGCTCCTTAGAGAAGCAACGCTTGCACAAATAAGCAATTTACTCAACGCAAGTGAGATGAGTGATTATTGAAAAAAATTGTAAATTTCGTCGCTACCTTTTACAGCTTGCTTGATGAAGCTACCGAACAAACAGATACGCGCATATATAATTTGGTATGCAGGAGGAGCTCCGCTGGGGATGAACGGTTGGAAAACGTCTGGTTTTATTAAGAGACCATTTCTACTTTGTTCATGCTACTGTGCTGTTTCGTTTTCAAACGAAGCTGCGACAGAATCAATTTTGAAAGCATGGTAGAGAAGTTGCAGCTGAGGTCCAAGATGCGTACCTGCGCCACGTGAGGTGATGTGCTTTGTTCTCTATAGCTGCCAGCAAATTTAAAAAAAAAAAAAAAAAACTGAGTGCGAAGGAAGGAACTCGGGATGATGTGAGAGATTTAGACTAATATTATATTTCATTGGACTAGGCGGGTACTCCTAAAGAGCTAGCTCATTTCATCGTCGCAAATTGATAGAAATCGAGGCGAAGGGTAATGTGCACTTATGACGCATCTGTGCTAAGTTGTAAAGTTGTTAAAAATAGCACATTTTGGAACCTCGAAGTCTTTCTTCGGGCACCGTTTGGTTTACATAGATGCAACGTCATTGGGCTTCTTAATAGGCTATGGCGTTTTTGTTCATCTGAGACCTGTTTTTTTTAATATTAGGTTGAAAAGGTTTCGCATAGCGTTTTCTCGCGAGGATAATTTCATCTACGAATTCGATTATGTTAGCCTGTAATGGATGGTCATTACGAGGAGTATGCTGAAAAAAATAGATTTTCAGGCTTCATTCCGGCATCACTTTCCACCTTAAACATTAAGTTGAAAGAATTGCAACATAAAAAGCAGTTGTGATATAGTCCTGCAATGTGGCACGTTTATCGTATGCCGCTGTCTTTACATATGGAGGCTATATTTAGACGTTCCCATGCCTTAGGTTATCTTCCCATTAAAATGATGCAGCTAAAAAGCACTGTGTCCTGGCAAAATAAAATATAGACTATACCCGCTTTTGTCGAAATCCAATGTTTTACTTGTAATCACATCAAATCGTGGCAATTACACCAAACTTGTAATAATACCAAATCATAGCACTGCTTGAGCTGAATGCCAAAGAAATGCCGAGAACCCCCATTCCATTAGCACTGCTTGAGTTGAACGCCAAGAGCTCATAGTTGAACGACCGTTTTTGTTTTTCAAAATATGCCCATGTTGATAGAAAAGATTCTTCTTTGAAAATATCACATAAGAATCCATCATATTTGCATTACGTAATGCATTTAATATGAGGAAAAAAAGTAATTTCCACTCAAAGATGATAGTTTTCCGGTAGTTTTCCATTGCTTAATTCACCGATTCTCCGGTTATTTCCACTTGAGCTTATTTTTTCATCAGCTTAATATTCCACCATTCTTCTCTTTCTTCCCACATATAATAAATCCTTGGAGGTGATTTGAGGAGATCTGAATGAAATGATTTGCATATTCAATAAGCAAAAAAATAAAAAATAAACCCTCATAATTACTTCAATGTATCAGAAGCTAATGATGTGGATGAGTGAAAAATGATGCAAAAATTGTTGACGATTCAATTTACAAAAAAAAAAAATGCCGCAAAAATTGCATTCGATTGAAATTCCAAAACATCGACCGCTGTACTAGGAATTGCAAAAATGCACACCTGTGAGGTTGCTCTGCACATAGAACGTCGAATGTGATGAATACAACAAAGCGAAAAGGAGAAAAAAGCGTAATTTATGGTCGCTGTTGAAGCGCCCAACGGAATCGCTCGCATTCATCGATACTATCGTTTCATAATCAATCTTGCAGTGAGCAGTTTGGCTAACTTGCACATTACTTTTACTATAACAGCGCGATCTCTACATTCCTTGGAAACATTTTCGATGAAATTCGAAAGTTTCGAAAATAAATATAAGTTCAATTTCCAAATTTAATTTCCATTCTAAGCACGGCAAAATTCAAATTTGAAAGAATTGAAAGCGACGTTATCTCTCCAATGTTTCCTTTAGAAAATTTTCAGGGTACCAGATCCCATAAAACGACAATAATCTTAAGAATTAATCCTGCAAAAACAACGAGTAAGCGTACGAGGCAAACTGACTTCCCCGCTGCTTTATCAATTTTTCCCTCTACCAACTGCTTCATCAACAACATTATCAGTATCAATATCAATACGGGCAATTTTGATTTCATTTTTGCTCCCGCTGCCTGGCTGTTTCCATATTTTATCAAAATATAACAAAATATGCGGAATCGTGTACTCGTATTCTTACCGATATCATCACCTGCAACAACGTTTATAGAAAAGTTATTTTTTGATATATCATTAATATGAAACGAAAGTTTCAGTAGCTAAAAGTGCAGACGATGTTTTAGCCACCACACTCAAGTACCGACAACTCTTTCGAGGTGGAATCGACCGGAATATTGAAATGAGACCTGGCCCCTACGGTTAGCAATTCACTTATCACATTTTGTAACTCCACTTTCGGAGGCCTTCCGCCTTAAGACTACCTGACAGACAGTAGTCAGAGGCATAAATGCACAGATACGAGGCTGCCACGATGGGCTTGGTGCGAATGAGCGCAAAGTTGTAACAATAATTTCAAACACACAGCTTACGCATCTACGCGCCCACACAAATTTGCATTTGCAGTGTGCAGTAGAGCAATATTCCTAAGAAGGACCAACGGCAGTGATCAACCAACCTTCGAAACTATAATTTTTTTTCTAGCTAAGATTGCAAAAAAACTGCTATGGAGTTGCCGCTCCTACTTATAAACAGATGAATGTTTTGAAGACACAATCTCAGTAATTCTAATAAGGCTTTAATCTACCAACTTGTCCTGAAAGAAAGGAGTCCGACTCGTCATTTGGAGCACTGCTGACCGCTAGGACATCACTGACAAGTCAATCAACATTTGCGGTATCGGTAACCAGTCAACAGATAACGCTCAGCGCCTCACTCCACAAACCGCGTTTAACAGATCACAATCAACGATTCAACAGATAATAAATGAAATTGTGTATGGGTATATTATGCTACAAAAAACAGCAGCGTTTCTAGATCCTTTGAAGAGTTGGCTCAGACGAACGCGACAGTGTCCAGCAACCGGCGAATCGTTCTTACTCGACCGAGCCCGCCTGAGCTAACAAGAACTTCCCACCAAGAGCTGAGAGAGCAGAAGGCTTTGCTTCACGTCAGTTGTCGCTATCGAGCATTTCTCTTTGATCTTCGGTAGCAAATCTTACATCGCGTTTGCACTGGCTTGATGCGGAAGTGTGAAATATTCAAGCAATAGCAACAACTAACGCTGCTCGAGAAGTTCGTTCATTCCACCAATAACACTTACCTACACGCAATCCCATAAGGAAAAACCAAGCATTCGCTAGCAGTTTCGAAAGTTTTTCGCATTCCGCAATGTTTTTTTGGTTTCATTCCACCTGTTAGCGAATATTTCGTGCTAGTTGTAGGAGACGTAAGGGTGAAGTGAGAATTAGCAGCGCAAGTCTCAACGACTGATTGAGAGCACCCGTGAGAGCTGCGCGGAAAAAAATGGAGCAAAGCCGAAAGCGGGAACGTCCAAAACCTGCTGGAAGTCCGAAATGGAGCCTTCTCGATGGTCCCTGGCCTCTCTGTATGCATTCGCATGTATCGGTCTCCCAGACTTCTTTTATTCGGGAGGAACTCCAGCGCCAAAGGCGCAAAACTTTGCGGATGCAGAAAAGCATCTGCACCAAAGAATGGTCTCCTATACCAATCTCACATTAATTGATCGGCTTCTATAGAGGTAGTTCACCTAGAAATCTGTCCGCATTTTATGAGCGGACGCACCGCACATCACAAGCACTTCGGGTATGTGAAAGTCTTTCATGAAAGATTTGTACAGTCGACTACTGGTTCAGCTGAAGCATAAATACACTAGAGCGAATCTTTAAGTGTTATGATACAACTGACGATATTCGTTGGCCTAATGGATGAAATTGCGGGCAACGTACATCTTGAACGCTTTTTCATTTATTTCATACGATGCTCACTGCACTCGAATGTCAATGAGTGAAATTTTTTGATTATTTACGATGTCCAAAATTCTGAGATATATTTCTCGGCGACAAATCATCGTTTGTTTTATTTAAAAGAAACCGGCGACAACAAATTTCATTAAATATTTTTGCAGCTGATGAAATTAATTGTGGTGAAAGTGGTTTCATTTTCCTCCAGGATTCAACTGCTTGTTACTGACGAAGAACTCACCGAGCTCACCGAAAATATTTTTTTCAATATGCCATCCTCTGCAAACTGCAAACAAAAAGCTCGAGCATATTCTCGAAAAATACACGAAAAAAAATTCAGCGTACCAATGCAGTGCGATCCCCTATGCAGCTACTGATGAAATAAATTAAATAGACGGTAATCTATTGCACAATAGGTTCACAGAGAGAAAGAAAGAAAGAGAAATGATAAGAATACAGCTGAAGATGCAAAAGAACCTAGCTGAACAACAAGAATCGATGCGAGGAATTGCGCGGCTAGTTGGCATACAGCATTGCGAAAGCATAATGAGGAAATATTCGTCCGTATGTGAACCTGAACATGTCAACATGCTATTGTAGTGCCCATTTTGCAACCTGGACCTCATTTACCATGTTAATGAATGCAATGTGCTAAATTTGCATTTTCTGAGCGCCACTCTCGAATCTACTTGAAGCCTTAAAAGACGTATTCCCCAGTGTCCAATATACTTTTTCTTTGAATAAAACCACAATTATTTTCAAAGAAATCACAGCCTAAGGATACTAAAAGGGAACATGCTGAGGAAAGAATCGAGTGGAGGGATACAAGAGAGGAGTTAAACCTTATTCTTGCGAGCTATAAAGACTTTGCGGATGAAAATAGCCAAAATTGATTTCCCACAGCGGAAACAATAGCAGTAAATTGAAGCTGTTGTGCTTTTCCATACAGCTGCGCACGCCATCACATCAAGCCATACCGTATTCGTAAATCCATCCCAATGGATCCAGAAATGATAGGGTTTTCACGTGATTTTTTTGAACTTGCTTTCTCAGCGTCCTGGTGGCGCATCTCCACCAAACTCACATCTAGCTCCCTCTCCTCAACCCCTCAAATTAATAACCACCCCTTTTCGTCTTTTCAATCATGTCGATACTTACGTTACAACCATGATCAGTATTTTTGGCGTTTATTTGGCATTTGTCGTTTTGGAATGCAGCCATAAGCAACAATCAGCACGATGGGTGGTGGGCGATGATGTGCTTATGGAATGGTCAGTCGTACATGCGGAGCCTGAATGGAATGGAGTAGTTTAAGAATGAAATAGATGATGTAACCAATACGGACTTGTAAACAGTTCTAAACTGCTTCTTTGAAGCTGCTAGACAATCTGGACAGCGTTGTTGCTGCAACTACTGTGGTCACCTGCCAGCAAAGCACCTTATTAGAAAATAATCTGAGTGATGGGTATAGCTGTCAAAATGGCTACGTCAAAACACTCACCAAATGATTCAGTAAATTGTTATCGCTGTCGCATAAAGGGCATTTCTCGACAATCATATCTATCTAACAATAGCGTGAAAATGTCGTATTGCCACGTATAATATATAAGAGAGCTATGCCGATTAAGAGAGAATGGCATATATGGCTTTCTGGCAAATTCACCGTTCAAAATAGTTCAGCTACTTTATTTATTTTACATCAGTCGATTCGAACAGTGGAGGAGGATCATTCAAAGCTACACCAACGGAATAGCACAGGGCTAGCCACAACCTAAGTCGGTGTTCGTTGTCAAAAATGAAGGAGTCGACTGGTTCGACTGTTCGAATTCTATATGCAGGTGATTTGCATAGGTTAATGTAAAGGTGACATTAACAACCATTACAGCTAAATTTCAAAAGGAAATACAAGTTTGCAGCCAAAGTTCTCAGTGGAAAGTGCGTTGTAGACAGTTTCTAGTACAGCCGTTCGTGAGAAAAATGACAAAGAAATGGTGCTGGAACAAAACTTCAACAGCTTATTGCGCACTGTTTGTATTGCAATGTTTGCAGGAAACTGTACTTAAAATATTCACTGCGTTCTATCAACCTATACCGTTAGAGTTCCCCAAGCGGTATCAAACGGGCAGTTTGCTCACTACTTGTTTTCAACACTATTTGTTTTCGTTACATTCACTGAGTGTCAAGTATTTATTCAATAAGTTTTCATCTGTGCAGTCTGCTTCGTTCTATATTCACATCAGTGACTGGCCTAGTTGCTGATGTTGAGGTTGCATAAAGTGTGTTTGATATGCACCCAAAAGTTGCATATAAATCACACTGGCACTCAGGCAGAAATAAGTACTCATAGTTATGAATGAGACAAAGATAAAAGGAAATTGATTTGTGCATCGCTTGCTTGTCAGACGTTAATTATTTGCTCAAGAATTTGTCAATTAATAGCCCTCTTGTTCAACAACCATCGTTCTTCATTCCTGCCTTCCAATCCAACTTGAAATATCCGACAAGTTGTAGGCGAACACTCACCACATTCGATTATTTGTACATTACCCATGTTGTAAGTTAGTTTCATAAATTGCTAAGAAATAATAAAACGTTTGCAGTGAAGCATATTGTTCCAATTAGCCAATAAAAGGTTCGTTTTTCTCTAATGCGATTGGTGTGAATTGAATATCCAACCGCTTTAA
Organism: Ascaris suum; assembly: GCA_013433145.1. NCBI lineage: Eukaryota > Metazoa > Nematoda > Chromadorea > Rhabditida > Ascarididae > Ascaris > Ascaris suum. The sequence goes on from CM024175.1 coordinate 6,175,785, forward strand.
GAAGCCGACAAATCTTAGAGTTTGCTTACTTGCCCATAAATCTTGAACTGTTTTGAAAGTTACTTTTAAAGGGCCTAACTGTAACTGACGCAAGAGCCATCAAATTCAGCAATTCTATATTTCATGTTCGCCGAGGCGGAAGTATTAGTCAGATAAACGGATAGCTACACATAATATACGCACAAAAATGTCGTTGCTGTCATATGTTTATCAAATATCAAATGCAAATTTATTCGAACGCATAAAAAGCGACCTAGGTAAAGAGACGAACAAAAAATGCCTGAAAAATTCAGGCAACGAAGTGACAAATTCAGGCAAATTTGGGCGCTTCCGTCACACCGTAGTAAAAGTGCCTAGTCATATAAAAGGAATACATTTCACCGTATATTTCGAACCATTAACTAAGCACAGTGAAATTAACTCCATGAAACTGATGCAAAAAAACCAGCACAGAAGCATGTCAAAGAAGCTGGCATGATTTGCATTTTTGCAACCCTGCCACCTGATCTATAAGTTTCATTAGTTATTATAAATAGGAGAGAAATGCCTCACGAAACATCTAAGCTCATCGGCTAAGGAACGGGTTTCTGCGGTAGGTGCATTACTGACGCGCGCGAATGATTTAAAAAACGACAGCTAAATTTGCGTATGTAAGTTGCAAGTTTACATATGAATAGAAATAGTTGCAAAAGCAACCGGCAAATCTTGAGAGACAAAACACTGCAATGGCGAAAGGGGCAAATAATCTCTCGAATTGCAAACTCATAAAAAATGGGGAAAAAAAATAGAGAAAGTGCAAAAGGATCTTACAGAAAAAGAAAAAATTTCGACAAATAGAGAGGCCAGAGTAAAGCAGAAAAAAACGAGGTTCGAATTGCTCGCTGCAAAAAAATGACATCGGGACGAGTAGTACAGATAGCGAAAAAATTGTGGCTGTAATAGTGAGAATAAAAAATGCTCACCCCAAGTTAGCGTAAATCCACCTCTTCGAGATCGTCACTATGCAAACTACATCGTTACCTCATCTATCGAGTGACGCATTCAAATAGTGCTGCAATACAACCAAATTTCTTTGAAAACTCATTCATCCAAGCATCTTTCAAAGACAGAAAAGACCGCTCAGCAGAAGCAAACACTTACAATGACGTCAAGATGACCATCGGACATATTTTAGATATTACGGTGTGACTCAGATTAGAAAAGCGCAAAGAACGATCCGATACATTCACTAAAAAAAAAAAAAAACAAGAAAGTGCTATGCAAATTTCTAGATCAAAAACAGCTAAGAAAGTACTATGTAAAATGTTGAAAAGGGCATGATATTTGAACTGTGCACAGCACTATGTTTCAATGCAGAACACAAGAGTCCTTGGTTCGTGGTTCACGGCAGTAGACGCATACTGCTTCTTTGCATCTTTTGGTGCATCTAGACGATGTCCGATTGCCTCTTCAGGCTCTGAGTCTGATTTGCACTGCAGGTACGAATGGCGGAAATATGAAATTATATCAAATGAGGATAGCCAAGTCAATCCTTCTTATTGCCCATAACTCTCAAGTGACGACCTTGCGGCTGCACTCGATGGGTGCTAGATTGAATAAAAAATAATAATTTCATCTACAGGCTCAACGCAAAGAGTCGACTCCGATGGACAAGCTCAAATAGCAGTGCAACTTTTGGCATAAGATGAGTCGAGTTTACATGCATACTTGAAATGAAGAGTATGAAGCACATAGAAAAGTATTAATAACTGTAACTGAAAAAACAGATCGACATTACAATACTTAACACTTCGATCCATGTTTTTCTAGCAACAGTTGCTTTCTACTATGCTATCCTCTTAATAGCACATATACAAAGAACGACGTAAACTGCGCCATCCTATAAAGAAATTCAAAAATCGTTGATTGCGTTGATTTCAAGAGGTTCTACTGAGTGCAGCTTATTTGGCTGTCATAGTGCATCAAACGATGTTTTCTTGGCTAGTAAAGTATTCAGCTTCAGTTGGCTAAAAAAAAGAGAAAGTCGCCAGCTGCCATAAAGACAATAGGAGAATTGCTATGCACATGATGGATGATGTAGCGTCCCTCACTACGATTCAATGACAACGCCAAATCTTTCAAGGAACATGACGTGCGAAGCAATAAGCCACTTCTTCCATCGGAAGCAAAACTGAAATTGCAGCAAACAACCATGATGCAAAATTTTCAGCAAAACTTGTCAAAACGAAATGTGCTTTAAAAGGTTGAAGTTGAACAACTGAGCACATTCTGAAGGTGAGGACGAGAAAAGGCAGGGCTTCCTCACTGTACGAATCATTTACCCGTCCTGAATATACCGAGCAAATAAGCGATGATATTGCACCAGCAACACTTCCCAAACCTCTTGTGATGATCTCCACCTCAGCAGCTGTCGATATCGACGCATTAACATGTGACTTAAAGAGTACACAATCAGAAACCATTCTAACCGTGTAAGAGTAAAATACAGTCCTTAACCGAGTTAGGCGCTCTAAGGTGTGAAGCATTAGCGTTATAATTTCAGCTTTAAATTGATGTGTTAAAGAGAGCGCATATTATTAAACTACCCAAGAGTACCAAGCCCATTTTTTTGTTTGCCTCTATGCCCTATACTCTCAAAAAAAGAAACCACTCAAATTGAGACTAGGAAATTATACGGCTATACTTCATACTATATAATAGCATCAACCTCCATAGTAACTTTCAGGTTTAACAATTAGTTTTAGAAGAAGTATATGCTGAAAAATTTGCATACATTTTATATCTCCGCTTGATACAAATTCACAACTATAGATTGTGAAGAAAATATTTTCGCAGAACATTTTTTTTTACTCTTTGTAGAAAATTCATTACAGCGATCAGAATAAGCGATGAAATTGCAAACGGATCTATTGTAATGGCTCCTTTGACATGCTTTACAAGCCACTTCCTCAATATTCATCGAAAATTATCATAGAGGATTGTAAGCCAAGTTAGTCATTGATGACGGCGATAGCTGCCACTTCAGTGGGAACAAAAACAAATCTGAAACAACGACAGCAGTAAGCTGTCGAATGCCTATCATACGTTTACATTATTTTATATTCGATATATACGTTTTTGAAATGCTTTTAAACAAAATTATCAAGTGCAAATATCCTGCGTTGCTTGTGCTGCTTAGAATAAGTGATCAAGTAGGTTGCGACTGCATCGAGATAAGTTCTCTTCTTTGCAAGATTCTTTGAAACTAGAACTTAACTTCAAAATTTTCTTTGGAGGAAGTGGAAGTGAAAATACACAAATATTTCCAGCTTGAGCAAGTAATAACTATATGGGGGATGACGTAGGCCTTTGAAACTTGAAATATATGAGAGAGAGGCGTATAGAGCATCAAGAGATGTGATTAGCAAGGGCCACCAAAGTTTAGGACAATCTGTCTCCTTCTATAGTAAAAGGACAATACTACACCTGAAGAAGTGGATTTTATAAGGGCGCTTGGAAGATCGATCAGAATAACTAAATTTGCAAAGTTTATTTTGAACTTTACCTTAATTCATCGATGAGAAACTCCTCTAACATCGCCATCAAGCAGTCTTGTTCCTCCCTTGTGCGCGATATCCTTCATGTTTTCTCCTCACTCTTTTTTTGTTCGATTTTGCGTCTAGTACTTCCCACGTCGCTCTATTCCAACAACGAAGAGGAGCGCTAATTGGCTCAGGGGCTGTAGAACTATGCACTACTGTCACAAGTCTCAGGAGTCCTGAAAAGCTAAGTGATGCCTCATGGTATAAAAGTCGAAATCAACTGTCAGGAAACATATGACAAATTACAGTTGACATGGTTACATGAAAGGACCTTTCTCTCCAGCAAGCATACACACAATTATCGCTATTGATATCACGGCAAGATAGGGAGGCGTAAATGTGCATCATTTCATGTGGAAAGGATGGCACGAGAGAAGATTCATAAATATGCAAATACCACAGTAGAACGCATTCAAAAAGGAAATCGACAACGTCAAGGTGAACGTTGGGAACGACGAATATTGAGCGCACTCGCCCAACCCAACGTTTCCGTAGCACACTAAGGGAGGGAGAACGTTCCCTCCTCGCTGATGCGTTAATACCCGCTCGCGTTGGCATTTACGCTCGCTGCTAAGGACACTGCTTTGGATCGTCGTGTTGTAGCTGCGTTTGACTCGGGTCAATCATATCATAGTCAGCTGCCTCTAACACTGTATGCGAAGAAAAGTGAAGGAACTTATACTTGCGCAGAAAGAATGAGTAAATAAGAACAGTAACAGTGAAGAAGAAATAGATAGCGACTAATGCTTTCCGCTAAGCTTAAGGTCAAAAGGTTGCATTATTGAAGTGAATTTCATTATCTGAATATGCAGCACAGGTCACATATGAAAGTAGAAGAGAGAAATTCGTGCATGTATAAAGGAGAAAAACGCCTGAATGTATACAGGCAAAGTATCACTGCAATAACCTTCTAGAGATTATTCCAGTTCCACAGTTATTGATGAACATGCTAAAATTTGAAAAGTAGATCGCATATCACTCTTCCAAACTGAAGATTCGATTTGTGTCATCGGAACAATTTTTCTGCGCGTTTGCAAAATTACCGCATTGTGCCTATGCGCACATGTGTGCCGAATAGACTGAATTCATAAGCCATTGAAGCTTGAGTCGTTTTATAACTGATAAGCACAATGTGCTCCATTCTGTGCGCCTCAAAGTCGATGTCACAATGCCTTCTATACGATTTTAGGCACTGGACAACCAATCTACAGGTATTATAGAGTGAAAAAACTCTATGCATTCTACTCTGGTCGAATTTTTCTTTTACACAGCTCGCATTATAGAAAAATGCATTTTTTGTAGGAGATCTATGCGGACGATCGGGTCACACGGAATACGAGTGGATTATTTGATAACTTATACCTTTTTATGTTGCATAATGAATGCCACCTGAGGTGGAAGAAAGTAGTTTATCCTACCAAGTTTCATTTGCGAATCGTTCCCTCAATCCCTATCAATATGTTCCCACAGATCGTCACGCGATTTTCTCGAAATTCGTTCGCAAAAGCGAATTTGCGAACGATAAAGCAAAGGTATGTCACGTTACCGTCAATCGCATAACAAAAATGTCATCATCAGGAACGGCTAAGCACTAGGCATTTATAAATTCACAACTAACAGCGGTAAATGCTAGTAACCTGAGAAATATGCCAGAGGGAAATCTCACATTATGTTCTTCACATTCCCCTAAGTTTCATGAATTAGCAACAAACATCGAATAGAAAGATAATTAGAGCATTACATTACGTTACATAGAATACACAGTGCATTAAAAAATTTCAGTGAAATTCGCTAAGAGTAAAAAGTGCACCAGATGAACTTAGAAACGCTTGCCTAGCAAAAGGGCTTTTATCGAGAATTCAAGCGATGAAAGATCTACAAATGAAATCAGGTAGAGGGGAACTTTCAAAGAGCATTCTTCGCATAAAAACTGCAGGAAAATCTCCATTGTTCGACCAACCGATCAATAAGCAGTCGTACGAGATTATGATTTTTCATTTCCGTTCAGCGAATATGATTCCTTATCAACAATGCGAGTGATCTAGGGTATATGCGCATATCCCGTAGAGACAGGTGATCGCGAAGAGGGAAGGGATCATGATTGGTTTCGCTACTCCAGCGATGGACGAAACGTCACAAAGATCACACTCAAGAGACCGTGGGCAAAAAGTGGAACTCCCTGAATCAAGTTGAAATCTAAACTGTTCAACCGTCCGCAAGTGGCCGACCATCAGAAGCAGTCTGCTACAATCGGATGCTTTATGTTAATCAATGGTCATCTATATGCTCAGGTGCCAATTTATTAGAGATAATTTTTCCTTCGCTGTTTATACTGCCATTGTGAAGACATCCTCCTCCCAGATAAATAGTCATAAAACGTATGCAAACAGTAGAATTTTTCGTGGAATGATTTCATTGTAGCGGTTTTTTCTTCAAATAAGAAAGAAGTCAACTATAGTATTATCACACAACAATTGCGTGAATTTTGTGATTATTGTGAACTTTGTGATAATTTTGTGATAATTTGCTTGGCATAATTTTTTGGCGCAAACATGACTCAAATTTTTGTAAGAAGCGGAAAAAGATATGATTAGATTGACAACGTGTTTGTCAAACAATGCTTCGCATAAAATAAACTCTTGTTGAGAATGCAAATATTTGCGAAACATATGAAAACATTTTCCAGTGATCTAGGTGGAAAAAACGTCTAGAATGCCTCTTTATCCTGATAATAGTTTTGGAATGAAGATGGAGACGTTTAATCGCTTTAAGGGGCCATCTGCTATTCAAAATTCAGCAATAAACTCGAGGATGGGCTTTAAAGTTTGGACGGCAGGGGTCCTCTATCAGAATAGATAAGCAGCTTTGATTGACAGCCTTATCTCGGTAAATAAATAATATGACTTCATGCCATTTTTGAAAAGAACATCCTTCTTAGCTTGGTTCCGAAAAAAGATCCCTAACACGCCCCCGCCGAAAGCGGTGTTTTTATCAGTTAGTTATAAACCTTATCTCTCGCTACTCAACATGATAATACACTTCTTCTTCAGCTTTTTCAGTTCAAACATTCTGTCCTCCGCCTGACTGTTCAAGGACAGTTCCCCCGAAATCTTCGTAACAAACCTGCCTGTACACATCTGTTTTTTCCAAAAGTATAGCAAATATTCTTCACGGCTGAACGCCGGATTGTTATGCTTCCTCGTGAATGAGACCTGACTTGCGCAAACAACGAGCTTGCTTCCCCTCCTCCAATAAGAAAATTGTTGTCAGTGGTCTCATCATAGCAATATCACACTACATCTAAAGTCACCCACCTTTGAGCAGTAAGATAAAGAAACTTTGAGTGATTAGATGGCGTGAAATAACGGGAGAATATCTAGGTCTTTGAGCCTTTATCGGCAAATTTGGATCCGCATTCATGCTGCGATAATTTGTGTTCCCTACACATAGTAGAATTATAGGGAATGAACAACACTGTGGCATACTATTAAAGCTCCTCTGGGCTTATAATCCTCTGGAAATGGTCGCCAAAAAGCATGCACGAAGGCATGCGACTTGAATAAGGTGAATGCGAGATGTGCGTTTAATTGCCGTCGACAAACGAAGGTCAATCGCGTCGTTGATGCACGGACACTTTTGTATGTACATTGTCGCCAAAGTAGAGCACACCGCTAAGCATAGACAAACAAGCCTCATCCACCTGCGTTCTTCCACTCCACAACTCTCTCTCTCTTTTTCTCTCCCTCTCTCTTCGTGGTTGCTCATATTTCATCACGCATTCTTATGCATATCATCCTTAAAAGCACTTGGAAGACGTCACGTTTGTTCCGTTAAAACCGGAAGCTAGAGATTTTCCAAGTTCAGCCACATTGCGATTGTTCCTGAACGAATGCTTTTGTACTCATCCGAATCGAGGCAGTCGCCCATAATTTGACCCTGAGGGCAAAATCAGTGGCAGCCTCTTGTCTCAATACCAAGTGCTATGAACAAATTGGATTCGAGAACCCCTCCTATTTTTCCATCTTGGAGATCGTTTTTTCTTTTTTTTTTGAATAGGATCGTCATAATGCCAAATGGCCATAGCAGGACGATCAATGAAGGATGTTAAAATATGAAATGCTCCTCACATTAAACGATGAAATTTCAGCCAAAGTGGTTATCGCCAGATGTTCTTTACGTACCCATGATTTTCGGCTGCTTTCATTTTTGCTACGCAGCAACGAAACACACAGAAGACACCGGATTATGTCATTAGAAATTCACATGTGTAGCCATAAGAACAAAAAATTCAGCATTTGGAGCGATTGATAATTCCATCAAACCAGCTCATATATGTTCAAAAACGTAAACACGGAGAGCTCATTTATACAGCGTCCTTTATCATAAAGTCCTTAGCTCGTCAAACAACATCGCGTTTCCCCTGAGCAGTTGACCATCGCAAGAACTGATATTTTGCTGTTGCTAAAGGCTTCGAAAAAATGAGGTCAAGGAGAAAATCGAAGCAAGAGCCTCTCTTATGCAATAAGTCACGTGTCACACCGCAAGCAGTTTTATAAAGGAGAAATAAACAACATTCGAGTATGAAAGAGGGCATTGGAAATACAATAGAATATTTGTTGCGTGGGTTGCATGTCGATCGGCCTAGAAAATGTTGAATAAAACTTCACGTCCTATGTGTTAAAAATCGTTCTCAGTAATTCATATGTCTCAAAAGACTCTAGTCTTGAAAAGAAGATAGCATTTCAAATAAACGGAGTATAGTTTTCCTGAGGAAACAACAAAGCTCTACATGATTCAGTGAGGCAAAGACGTAAAGCTCTGTGCACTACATAGATCGAACGACTAATGCGGCCAGCCGCTTAAACAACAAGCACACCACCCAACGGCTTCATATTCATATTAGCTTAAACGCAAATCATCGAATTTCTTCGACATGCTCTTAAAATTGCATTGCATTGCATATGAAACTATTGCATTATTGCATATTCATAAGCTAAGAAAAGATAATTTTATGGTTATGGATATTCCGAGAGTCTAACTCTCTAACTCTCATCATCAGTGCTACAGCATCATGTTTGAGAGAAAAGTGCAGCCATGAAGTTACTCGAGTAATACGCGAACAACTGAGGCAGCATAATATAGACCCTATTGCGGCCGTTAGGGTAGCGTTCTGATTGCCTTCATATCAACAACGTTTCATCGCTGAAGGTGAGATCATCAATGATTCAGTAATTCTTTGTGGAAATGGATACGAAATCAAATACTCACTTTGTAATTGAAATGATGGAAAATTTGCAACGGAAACTTTTCTTAGAGCATTTTCCATTACTCCAATTTCATACAAATTTGCCTTGCAAATTTAACCACAGTTATTTTTGGATAATGTTTGATTAACTCTCCCATTTTGCGAAAAATTAACCACCAGAAAGTTCCTAGTGCTTGAAAAACTTTGCCGTAATGTACTGCTGTTGTCGAATAAAAGGCAGGCTGGCCGATAATAATCAGTGCACTCTATCTCCTTATGTAAAGTTTAAAAAAGATAAATATTGAAAAGAGAGATGCATTGAAGCGACCGAAAGGAAACATGCAACGCGATCTAGAAAGATGAGATATTGTGGCAAATTTGTGCATAGTGCAAAGAATTTTTATCTTCGTAACACAAACAGATGCACCGAAATCTCATCTAATGCTCTTAACGTGGTTAACGTTGAAAGCATTTCATCTCAAGATATCCTTTGCACAGTCATGTACCTCGATACGACCTTCTTTGAAGCGATCTCAGCTAACTACACCAGTAAACTCTAATGTACTCTACTCAAGTGCTGTTCGCGCGCAAAAAGTGTTTTTACCTAGTTAACGTTGAAAACATTCTCCGCTTGCCGACGATGAAGAGGGCGACACGGGTACAAAGGCTCATTGCAGTGATCCCGAACCGTTTAAGAGAATATTTGAAAGCGCAGTATTTTTCTTGTCTCGAATTAGCAGCAATCTTGCTGAAGCAATCCGCATGATGACGCACTTTTACAGACCCGTAGTGTGATGAGGCACATTTATCGCTATTAAATATAGTGCTCTAAAAAGGTCGTCAATGTTAGCGAAATTTCTCATAACTTCGTTAATTGCAAGACAACGCGTAACATTCTGCCACATGTCGCTCACGTTCATTGTTTCTACTGGTGGGCAATACACATTCCTAAACATACCGTACCTGAGAGCATCAGAGTGGTGAAATGTCGTGCCGAGGGACCGGGTATCTCATTTACGGAAGTGGGGCTTTACACGATTTTTCCAGGAACATGACTGAAATCAGGGGACATTAGCTCGTCCGGACGAGGATTTGGAGATGGAGATCCATGAAGATATATGAAACGTGACTAGTTCATAATGAAAAATCGGCAAGAACTGTGAAACCGCTTGTCTTGAGCCAAATGACAGCAATAAATTTTCAAAAAAGTGGTCAACTGGTTATTGGGAAAATAAGAAGCGTAGCTGTAAATGAATCGTGTAGCAGACGTGCAGGAAAGAGATACGTGACGGCATGAATAAAAAACAAACAAAGTTAATCCCCAATAACTGCAATTTTCCCCATATATATATATATATATATATATATATATATATATATATATATATATATATATATATATATAGTGCGTATGCAAGGTGGCGCTGCAGTAGCGCCACCTTGCATACGCACTTTAATCACTTCTGGTGTAATTAGCTAATTTGTGTTTCAATGGCAGTAAGAATTATAAATATTAGTGCAATGGGCAATTTGAACGGAACTACTCACAAATTTATCCATCAGTGTTTAAAAAAATTTCTCGAAAGAACAATTAATATTGAATAAGCAATTAATATTGAACAAAAGCACTTTTTTCGAAAAGCAGTGTTCACGATATGACCAGGAATATAAGGTTGATACGGTGGTCTGGCGCAGACTGTGGATAGACGATCTATATCTTACTTCGATGCCAATAGTCATTCATCAGACTGCCTCATCAAGTATTCATAGATATGTGCTTATTGCAAGTACGTGTTCAGATGTACCCGTTTTGTACTTTTCTGCAAGAATTTATGAAGATACTTCCTCGTAGATGAACGCAGAATAAACGTTAGCATTGTCTTCATTCAAAACAGATCAAGCGTTCAAAAATTCTCCCAAGAAAAAGAACAGTTGACACATTCTGAACGGCGTTTTGCGCAACTGGCGCATCATCTAGCCACTTGGGAGAGCACATCGAAATTGCAACTAAAAATGTTGCACATTCTCAATTTTGGATTCGCCCGCATTTTTTATTCTTCTTTATATATGGAGATGAGAACGAGTATAAATTACAGTGTAATTAAAAAAGTTGTTCAACAGAAGCTGAAGTGAGATTGGCCTCATTTAGGTGAACGGCTAACAATGGTTCGCCAAATGCTTAAACCTTAATAGATGAGGAACATGAGTACTTTACAAAGTGCTTTTCCAGCCAAAAACACGAAAATGAGTCAGCTTAAAAAGGCAAACGGAACGCAAAGAAGGCAACCTAAACAAATGAGGAAGAAGGGAAGAAGATCACGACAGCGTATGGCTTTTTTTTTAATGAGTGGGGAAGCCCAGAGTCAATTTGCCCATTTAGATTTGTGCAAACTACGCCCATGATGAACCAACCGGTTGCAGAAGTTTTCGATTAAACGAAGCTTCTTGGGTCGTATTCTTACATGCTTTCGAGCCATGAATTCCCCTTAATCGCACCTCTCCTTCCCTCTGTGTGTCCATGCCCTCCTCCACAAGCCTAAAGGCTCTACAAATATGTGGATAGGTTTATGGTCAAAAATCAGCATTTCTCATTACTCTGAAGTAATTTTATCGAAAACGTTACGGAGAGAAATCGAGTTTGGAGATTGAAGAACTCGAGCCACATTAGAGCACCCTTTTTGAAACTTTGAACAAAGCGGTCTGAGTTATTCAAACGTCAAACAATTATTCCTTCGCACATCGGAAACCTAAGAAACAGTTATGGAGACTTTATGCGTTTTTGCAAACTTCCGTGTGCAAAGCACAACAAAGCGGCCTCGTGTCTGTGCATATGTACGTGTCTGTTTGTCTGTCCGTTTGGCGATTTGAACTCAGGAAAAATAAAGGCTAAGGCTACTAAAAATGGTGGATATAATATATGTCATCGAAAATGCTCCCGAAAGGGCGTTCAAAGACGTATGCAATTTCTAAATGCTCTATAACTCATGCTATATCAGTAGAGCCACCAAAAAAAAACGATTTTTTTGCAGATGTGTCAATGTGGTTGGATCAGTCGAGAAGACGGACACATTACTGCGCATATTTTATTGCTTATTGGCTTTTATTGCTTATTGGCAATTCATGAAAGTGTTTGTTGACTTGATGGGCGGAATTACAAAGACGCGTATCACATCAGCTTCTCTAGCATACTTTCAGGGTTGTTTTAAAACAGCATGAAAAAAAATGAAAAACCTGGCCCTTTTATTCGAGAGACAGGTGAAGAAGTGAAACGGTTGAATAATACAGACTTCTTTACCGACCACTAAAGGCTTAGTTCTCATTTCAATGTAATCCGCATCGGTTTTGAATGAGAGAATAACCTCAGAAGTGCGTTCATCCATGTTTTAGTAGGTAACATTGCACTAAACCAAGTACTGTTTCGAAGTTAGAACTCCTCGTCACTTTATTTACTCAAATTAGAACACCTCATCGGTAACTTATGCGACAATCGATCGTTTCTCTTCTCGACGATTCAATTACGCGTGGAATAATAATCCCTGTCTTTTTTTTGAAATTTCTCAACGAATATACGTATATTAAAATTTGCATGGAAATCTTTTAAAATCTTGTTTCTTTTTATTGATCGATTCATTGGGTCCGATTTCCTGTGAATTTCAAACGTTCACCCTTTTCGAAACATATGTTGATTTCGCGAGCAAATATAAAATTTACCAGTTGCGTTCGCTTCGACTCACTTCACTAGCTTCGCTTGGGCAAAATGGTCATAGATACGTAGAGATACAGGAATCGCGGAATAGCCCGAACGCAGCCATCATGTATTCGCTTAAAATAAGAGTTATAGTAAGGTTTATGCTAACAGCAAGATGCTAGGAAGAAGTAAAATTAAGAAAAACATACTGGTTAAGTGTATCTAGTGAACTGAAAATACATATTAAGACCAATAAGCACGCAAGCAGTGCAAGAGCAAATCTGTTCAGAACACATATGCCACCTGAAACTACCCAGCAATCGTTCATCAGCGGTGATAGCTAAGAGGATATATGAGTAACAGAGAGAGGGAGGAATGGAACTTAAAGCATCGGATCGCGACGCCCTGTTTTGAACTTGAGCCCATCGCCGAGATATTCGCTCGATTCTGGCACATCACGAATGCACAATAAGCTGTTCCGCGAGGAGAGGGTAGAGAAAATGACAAAAAATGGCCGGCGAACTGCTGTTGCTGGCAAAAGGATACACAAGCGTGGAAAACAAATATATGGTGTCATTTAATCTGCTATCGTGAACGATTGAATAAAGTGAAGAGTTGGTGTCCTTTCCACTCACTCCGATTAAATGCTTCGATGGGGCAAATGATTCCGTGGAATTGCATACAACATACTCATAACTGTGAGCAATTTGAAAAAGTACCGAAATAACCTTTAATTGACTGCTGTAATTGATAACCGAAAACAGTAAACGATGGCACTACAAGCATTTCAAGAAAAAATTTCTTTTCTCTTCACACCGTAAATGTCGTCCAAATCAACTTTTTTCGTTTAGAGTAATGTTGTGAGTTTTTGAATCAACTAAGATTATGCCAGTAAAGTGTGAGTTTGATTGTAATAATTAAACGAATATAATGAGGTTGCTTAAAAATTCCTGTAATAAAATATCTACTAGCCAAGTAAGCTTCAAGACAAGCAAAGTTTACGGCATAAACGCATAAACATAGCGTTTGTTTCTTGCTAATATTGTCGAAAGCAATGTGCGAACTGCATTTTTGCAACATCCAACAAAGCATCAATGCACGTTTTATTTGCATCAAGTCGTGAGGAATAAAAGTGGAATGTGTTCAGATGTTGTGCAGTTAATAAACAACGAGCAACTCATCATCTTTAACAACAACAAAATATTTACATAAAACTGATCGTTATAACGCACATCGATTTATCATTCTTAACGAGTTATGGATAAATTTTTGCAGTGACAAAAATTGAATAATGGGCAGATTCTAGGTGAATCAACAATTCGAAATATTTCATCCAAAGATTCAAAATTATTCACTGAAGTAATTCGACTTTATAACTTGCTTTGTTACCCATGGGCAATTTTTGATTTGAATCCATGGGGCTTCAATTTCCCAAAGATTTAAGATTAAATGATTTCCATTTGTGATCCTCACTTAATTGGCTAATGAAATAGTAGATTCCTAACGATTTGGAATGTACAATGTGATGTAACAAAAATAAGCACACACATTAATTATTTTCAAAGCTGAAACACCATTTGGCCACATCATAAATAGTCGCTTGCTTCCTTGGTATAGAAACAATGCTCGTCGCACACCACAGCAAAGCAAACTCATGACACGTTACAAAGAGATATATGCAGGAAAAGAAAAAAGAGGTATATGAGGAATGATGATGGTGTGAAGAAGTCACATACTGTTGTGTAAAGGAAGATTCATTTGCCAATGAATTTGCAATGTTTTATGCATTTGATAGGAAGTTTCCAATGAATTCTCCACATTTACATGCTCTATTCAACTTTGCTTTTAAAGTAAAAGAATGTAGAGAACCCTATAGAAACGAAGTTAAAATATCCTACGAGGTGCGATTCTACAAATTCACCTGAAAATTATACATATACTTTTTGCAGCTTCAAATGTCAGCCATTTTCACTCATTGGTACTCAAAACATCGATAGCTTTTGAAGCAAAGTGTAAATTTTGGAATAAAAAGAAGAACTTGAAATTTGTTTATAAGAGAGAAAATTCTAAACGACCGAAGTGAATGATTCGTTTTTTTTAATCCTTTCTCTTCAGCTCTTTTCATACACAGTAGAAGAAAAGTCGCATCGATAATATTAGGAAGAGTTTTTCCGACGTCAATTTATTTCCGATGATCTCAATCCGGAATGAGTTGATCAAATTGAGAGCATTACTCTTTGATCATCAAATTCCTCGTTTCATCTCCTTTCATAGATCAAATGTTGCGGATAAAGCTTAGCAATTTGGCTGCTATAATCCGGTTCGGAAATATTGAAAGTGCCAACCATACCTCTTGAACGATCGGGGCAATGACAGTACATCCGGGCAAAGCCTGAAAATCATTCATTTCATTAAAGCAACACAAGCGAATTCGAAATGGATATCAGCATTCTAGAATTTTCATCTCCACTCTTCTTTTCGCTATCATGATGCTGCAAAACTAAAATGATTACAGGATATCAAGTATGCATTCGTTAATATTTCCCGACTACCTTCTTCGCATCCGTAGAAATAAGAGGTGATGCACACATAAGGGCGAGAAAGGTAGGTTTTTGTGAAAGAAGAGCTATGCAAAAACTTCTGTCGTAGTAAATGTTTTTAAGGCTGAAGCGTGGGACTGCTCGATGACGCATGTCTCAAGATGGGTCACTGTGCTGTCGAAAAGATATGAACAATGCAGTTTTTAAAGTTCAATGACAGCTTCAAAATTCAAAGTAATGCTGTTGTTTCTAAGCAAGTCAACAGTACAAAAGGGATTGAGCCTGAACCAACGTCGAAAGCGCGAAAAACTTCACTTTGACTTCACTTAGCGTTGTTCCAACATAACTGTGGATATATCTTGTATGTGCATATCCCAACATCAAATATGTTCAAATGACACTAAATGTGCACGACGGAATTGTTGAATATTTGTTAGAACTTTGCAACATTTCGTTCGTAAGAAACACAACAGTAACCGAGTAAGCGAGTAGAAGTTTCTTCTGATCGATGAGTAATTAACTTCGCGAAGCGTGCCATAAGGAATTTGACTTAATTTACATGTAACTGACATATCGCTAGGTAGCATTCATCTATTGACTTTATTTTGCATTGCTAGGCGGGATCCTATTGCTTTATTCATTACAAAAACTTTTAATATTTAAGAAATAGAATTGATACAAGACATGAAAAATACTTCTCAACTTAACGGCTAAAATTTATAAGAAAGACCGCACAATTGCATGTCTATATCATGAAAGTTATCATTTTCAAAAATTTTCGCTACAGGACTCAGAAGAGGAAGCATACCGGAAAGTCCCTTTCTTCCGGGAATGCCTTGATGACCCGGTTTTCCATCTTTGCCAGCCGCTCCAACAGGCCCTCTTGGTCCACGTGGACCAGCAACGCCGTCTTCACCAATTTCTCCCAACGGTCCTCGTTTACCTCTTTTTCCCGCGACTCCTCGCGGTCCTTTCTCACCCTTGTCACCGATTGTGAATCTATAACCATCTCTTCCACGCTTTCCTTCAGGGCCCGGTGGGCCTGTGGGTCCTGAAAAATAAGCAGAATTCATCATTTTCATGGCACTCTGACCCTTGAATTTGATCGAAATTCTGATAATAGCCTTAACTACTATCCGCGATCTGTTCATTTAACAAGTCCGGAATTCTCGCTAACAAGAAAACTTTGCCATGCCTATCGTTTCCTTTCAAATAAATAAATTTTATCGTTATTATGGCGTGCTTTACTCATGTCCCAAAGGAACGTTCGAAATATATGCGGTTCTTTTAATTCAACAAATTCTTACATGTACGTATCTTGTACCGCTAATTGCTTCAAAAAGAAAGTGGGCGGATTAGTTGGAAATTATTGAACATACATATTCCATTTAGCCTGATATTTTACTGGACTCACTCTGCTCCGAAATTTCTCTTCTTCAGCTACTCCTTGAACTCATTAAGAAAGTTTCAACGTACCAGGCTCACCAGCGACACCTATCGGGCCAGGAGGGCCTCGCGGCCCAACCGTTTCACCCGGAGCACCATCTTGTCCACGGGGTCCGGGAGGACCTGGTGGCCCCGGTTCTCCGCGTTCACCGACGCCTGCTGGGCACAACATGCAGCGCTTTGGACTGCGACGTTTTGTTGCAGCGAAACTTATACCTGGTTGTCCGGGGGCTCCAGGATCACCATCCTCTTTAAATTGCTATTATTATATTCGGAAAATGAGCAACGGGCATGGAAAGAGGAGGAAAGTGATGACAAAAAGGCCAAAACAATGCACTTGAAAGATCTATTTTATTGACAAAAAGTTCATTATAAAACCTCCATTCATTCCAAAATAAATTTTGTCTATCGTTATGCCCATCGCGCGCAAAGTTTATTCCTTTAAATGGCAGAAAATGACAATATAATCGGAAATGCAACAATTCACAACTAACTTTTAGAGAATGTTCCGAAAAGACACTTTCAATATTAATTCCGTAACACATCAAACCCTACCTCCGTTCTCACCATCTATACCTGGTGGGCCAGGTTTCCCTCGTGGACATTTCATATCCTCGTGAAGCGAGCAACGATTTTGTGTTTTTAGCGTTTTATCTTCAGGATGTCGTCTAATTTCAGACGAAGAGTAAAAAACATCTGGCATCGAAAGGCTGATCGGCTTCTGCAAAGTATCTTGAAGGTTGTCGCTATCATTTTCTAGGCTTTGCTGCTCTTGCTCTCTTATACGTGCACGACCCTTCCATGATCCTGGAAATGTCAAACGTTTTTTAGATTCATCCATTCAAGAATATTTTCAAAGATAATAACATGATTTATCCACTCATCATGGTAGACATGCTTGAAAAAAATTTAAATTTTGTGGCCTAGCCAAGCGTTGATATAAGAATGTTGTATGACGAAGTTCTTAGCCACAATGCGAAGAAGCATCATGTACATTAGGCCTCTCTTCCAAAATTTTCACAGTGGGTTTGTTTAAGCAGGTTTTTTTCGACAAGAGAAGGAGGTCTGGGTGCTTTTCTGGGTGCTTTCCCACAACGCTGTAAAGCTTCTCGTCAAAACATGGCAGTAATTTTTGAATATTCATACGTCTTCAGTTGGAAAGCCACTAAAAGGCGAAACTGACTCAGAAAAACAGCCGTTGTTCCTCATCTAAATTACAGCATTGGTAAGTCGAAACTCGAAGAGCTGCATCAGCCACTGTGAACGTGAAGCATTTTTTACGATGTATTTTTATGCGCTTTCGTAAATATTCAGTTTTTTGCGAACCGCCTTACGAATCCTGCGCGGATATGTGTATATCTCATCTCAGGCAGTTTCAATTCGAAGAGTGCTATTTCTCCCATCGTCTCACGGAACGTGGAATATTTTCCAGGTTTATGCTAACTGATCGATTATCTAAACTATGTATGTATCATTCCATAAGTTTGATTATTTCTTATTAACTCATGAAACTCGATGACGGGGTAAGCGAAGCTGTAAAATCGTATATCGTATCAACCATCCTCGAAAGTTCCGACATTCACTTTCACATATGAATACGTAAACAACTATTTCATTTGCATTTGTTAAGACCATACATAGAGTTTTTTTAAATGAAGATGTAGGTTTTGATATAATAAATGCATTTGCATCTTTTTATTTTATATTCACATTGCAATAGCAATAAAAACGATTAATAAATATGCACATTTGCATAATGATGATGATAAGTGAACGATTAAGGCAACGAAGTTCAATATGCAGGTATTGATTTTCTAATGAGAAACGATGTTTATAAGGTGACACTTAAAATTGGTTCGATCATTGAAGCGGCAAATGAAACGACGCGAAGCAAATTAGAGGACGAGAATATCCTCTTTAAATGATCACAAAAGTCAATTACTCTCACAAAGAAGAACGACATGTTAGATATTAAAGCCTAAAAACAGCGCTTCTAGCATTCGTCTCGTTCAGAATCCGAACATCATTAGCGCATCCTAGAGCAAAAATAAAGCATCCAAAAATCGGCGAACTTACTCTTTTCGAGGTCATCAAGTAAACTGTTTCTATATGGAGAGCGTCGATCCCTGTTTAAAGTTTCGATCGTCAATGCTTCGCTTTCCATTTTAATCAAATCATTCATAATCTGATCGGTGTAAAACTGCAAAAGATATGGGCTCGCAGTATATTAGAATATATGAACAACGGAAGGATTCATTTATGAGTTACGAATATTGTAGACAGTAGTATATGAGTAAACAGTAATGAATTATGAATTCCCAGAGGCTTTCAAGATGGGTCGAATTCGACCTGTATTTTACCTTGACTGCCCTAACTAAATTATCAGCAGTTTTGCAAGAATCGGCGAATTCTTTATTGCATTGTTTTTTCGAGGGACGCAATATAGTTGTGTGATTAAAGCAACGCACTGTAAGTCATTATATCTAAGATATTCATCAAGCAAAAATTAATCCACAGATGATTAAAGATTGGAACGTTTTTGATTCTGAAAATAGATACAACTGAGCACAGCAATTGTGGTGGACTTTTCATTAACCACGTAATTCTCGCCCAACACAAATTTATTCCTCATGTTATTCTTCAATCATTGGCATTTATTAGGTGGTTGAGCCTTTACCATGGATCTAGTGGATAATATTTCCTAACGAATAAAGTGCTTATATAAAGATCCTTGAAGAAATCACCTTAAAATTGTTTACTTCAGAGCGAACTTCGAATTCGATTTGCGTAAATTGCTGTATGATGAGAGGCACAACTGCAAGACAGGTAGCAACTACGATAAGGCTTATCGTCGTTGCAACTCCGAACGCCATCTTTCCACAGTCATAATCGTTCATTAGTCCTTGAAATTTTAACTGCAACTGCATTTAATGGAACAAGTGTAGTTATCAGTTGTCAACTATGTCAACTAAGTAAAAAAACAGTTTTAACCGGAAATACAAAAAAACTATCAAAAATGAAGGAATAAGCCAGGCACATGGCTATTTCATTTGTTCATCGATTTATTTCGAAGAATATTTGAAAAGTGCATTGGAATATATCAAACAAGAACATTGCTGCATACATTGTAAAATTTGAAGTAATGGAGAATGCTAAATAACTGAATGAATATATGCAATAGTTTATTCAGAAAAGGTTAGCAATTGTAAATAGTCGAACAAACGAGTTTGGTGATTTCACATTAAAGTCATTCGGATATTTTAAGGTAGTATGAAGGAGACTATCAGACTTCATACGGTAAGCAGCAATTGCACTGATGGGAAAGTCATAAATGAGCAAAACAATTTTCATAAAAGCCATAGTACTCGCAGTTTTGTAAAATTTTACACTTCGGCGTAATTTTATCATAAACGTGAAAATTGCCTGTTCAATACTGAGTAAATAAACGTTGATTACCGTAATCTCATGGAAAGCATGGAAAATTACGGGAAAACGAACGCAAGAAGGAAATTCTAGAAATGATGCTAGGTGAAAGAAGCGCTACTGGAGGAGCCAGATTAATCGACCTACGAAATCACTGCACGATAAAAAAGAGATTAAGATCGCTCCTTTTTCTGCTCTTGACCGAAGTTTGAGGGGAAAGAATTAGAATACGAGTAGTCGTCGTATAATATGCTTCCTCTAAATTGTCTAGGCAAGACAAAAAGTCCATCAAATTTCAGCGTCGTCTATTTATTCACTTACCCTCAACGATATAATGAAATCTCTTATAATACAGCGAAGGGAACACAGAACTTTTATATAACAATAATTTCGATCAGACAAATGAGTGAAGGAGGATTCTAATTAACTGCGTAACTTGGTGCTAATATGACAAGAGGAAGGAATGGGCTGTTCGGTGGGAATGGATAAATGGAAGGTTCGTAGTGCTGAAGGTTGTATTACTAGGGCGTAGAGTTGTATAACTCTGGTATGAAACTGTTAAAGGAAAGATTCGACGCGTAAGACACGACTTCTAAAGAAACGAATTTTCTCCTCTCGTGGTAAGAACAGTGCATGAATTTTGCGTCATAAAGATTCTAAGCGCATCCGTGAGTAGTGAAACATCGATACCAATAAATTAACTATATCATAGATGAGTTTGCATGGATTGTTAAGACAAGTGCACGCATTCTTTTAGTATGAATTAGTTATTTTTCTTTCATGTGCTAGTGGTGAAATCGATGAATTCCTATGGTTAAGACAAATACAAGTATTGTTTCATGTAGTGGTTTCATTTACCATATTGGAATGCAGCAGTGGCGGAATACCAGCGTCAGTATGTAAATAATTTTGTGAGTAGACGATAGGTTGTCAATATAGCAGCGAATATTCTTTGATTATTGGTGAAACAAGGATTTTATCAAAGTAAAGTAAATTGTAACCTTTATTATTCGTCAGTCGAAAATGCTCAGCGTCCAAAACAGAATCGGATGACCGCGATAAGTCTACTTAAAATTTGTAGTTTTTTTCCAATCTGTAAAACTGGGATAAAACCCTCAAATTTTATGATTTGAGATAGAAATTTTTGAAAATTTTATGCTGTTTTGCTCAAAAGTTGACAAGCGGAACAAATAAGGTTGCCAATTACGCAATAGTTGGAACAGCACAAAAAGAGTCAACGGAGAGGTGAAGGTGAGATGAGCAATTTCAAATAAGTTGTGCGCCTCAAAGGTTTAAGAGAATCTCTTTAAGGTCATTCAGTGTTCGGCGATATAAATCTTCATCAGCTGGCACGTATTTTCTCATAAATATTTGTGATCGAATTTACCGATTAGAAGCCGTCGCATTCACTAATACTCATCCATCTACAGCTTTTTGAATAAGTTTAGCAGTTTCATTTTTCATTTAAAAGATGAACGATTCGTCAACAGGAAATACTTTAAGAGAAGTGAGAATATTGCTGACAGCTTTCAGGTTTGCATATTTAATGTTATCATGAAGATCGATCTATGAAGGCAATTTTCAATACCAAGAAATATTATGGAAGATTCATTGAATCTCTCGTCATTATATAATTCTTAATTTCTTTTATGTTTCTTAAATTTTTCGCTTTCACATATTTGGAAATTTCTTAAATGTCCATAACTACTCGCACTTTTTGAATTGAGTATTTTTTAGATACTCAATGTGCGCCAATATATTCATAGAGATGTGATTCCCTCTCTCTCAGAGATATTTCTCTCTGAGCAGAACAGATTTGAAAAAAACTCTAAAGAAACGGGACTATTTATATTTGCAGCAACTAATATCCATTCAGAGAAGAGTATAGGAGCAAGGAAAGTGTTTAAATCAGAAAACACAACCGACCTCTTGCGATGAGCATGAAACTAATTAAACGATTCGATGCTTTTATACGCATTTGCTGATTTGCTTTGCAAATACGCATGATGGTGACATATTATCTGTACTTATTATGTCTCTATCTCTCTGTCCCTCTTTCCGAAAGTTTCAACTCAGAAACCAATGCAGTAAGAGTTATGAACTTTACTGAGTATAACGTATCGTATATTGTACTACGTGCTCATCACTCAACACCTCAAGTTTTACTCATTCAGAGGTGGGAAAAGCATTGCGTATTTCACATCGCCTCATTTATAAACACAATTGTAGAAGAATATACGATATGCAGATTAGTTTCGCGCTCACTTGAGCAGGTCGTTTCACAACTGATAAGTAAAAAATAGAGTATACGGAATAACTCCTATATATTTTAAGTGATTCGGCCACTCTTATAAATCCTCCATAAAAATATCGCAAAAAATATGCAAAATACAAATCCAAACTATGTAAAATCCATGTAATTTTTTTTGCAATTTAACGACTCAATGGATCAATGTGGAATATGATATGCGAGATGAGCTTATTGTTTGCAGTAATCTGTGAAAATTTTATAACTCTAGGCTGCGGTGATTTCGGAGTTGAAATTGCTGGGCACATAGATAGACAGATAAACATCTGGCTATACATAAACACACCACTGTAATGTATTTCCGATGAGCACTTTGCAAAATCGTGCAAAACTGGATCTTCTTACTTAGAATACAGAGTGGAGATTATTTGGCACTTTCATTATTCGAGTCATGGGTGAACCGGTTGATCGGGTGAAACGAATGGAAAGGTATATATCACTGCCAACTCTCCTGACGTGCTTTTTCACTGGTTGTATGAATACATTTGAATAATTGAATATATTCACTAGTTATTGTAAAACCACATATAAATTACATACTCCAGATTAATATTTGCATATCATATGCATCTTTCATGTTAGTCCACGATTAAGTGGACGATCAATCTGATGAGTCCTAATCGAAATAAAGACCTATTTAAGCTTTTATTAAAGGACTGGCGGTACCATTATATGTACTGGTAGCGGTTAAAAGTAATAACTGCAGGTAGCATCACGTTGACAAGTGAATAGCGTTCAGATAATACGATCAGAGATTTGTGACAAAAACTGTGTCGGTGTTCGTTGTCTAGCGATGATCTTATCAATTCAGTGCATATTAGAGGAATTCGACCTTGACAAAAATCTATCGGCTAAGCAATGCTCACCAAACAACAATCCCTTATTCAAAAATGAAGAACCTTTTTTAGAAGCCTCCGTGAAATTATCCACACTCTACGACGATGATGATTGCTCGTAGGTGGTAAACTGTCAAAAACTTTTAAGTATTGTTGGCGTGAAACGTCACTGCACATGCACAATACAAATGACGTCGATAAACAACAGCGACACCTTTATTTACGAAAATTCAATTCACGAACAGTTCACAGCTGTAATTCGACCCAATATTGTGTTCATTGATGCGGGCGATGTTTTCGGGTTACTGTTTCGAGTTGGTTCACTTATACCAATCTGACAACCTGAAATATATGCAAACCAATGCTAAAGGTGCTCAGCGTAACGCGCATCTCTGATTGCATCAATTTGTGGGGAAATTTTTGTTTTTCGACAGAAAGCGACCCACAATCACCTAAAAAGAATCAATTCCACGACTAGAAGTTTGCCTGCATGGCGCTCTATCATTTCACAACTCCAGGACTTTTTTATAAGATGGCCGCTAAAAAGTGAGCCCAAGAGCCGAAATTCAAGAAAAACGACCACAATTCTTGCATTCAGGAAAGGGAATAGGAATTTCTTAGCAATCCTAGAATCCACTGGCTAGCTGCATATATCGTGCGTGTGCTAGTGGAAATTTCTGCCTTTATGGGAAATCACACTACTTTTTCGCTCTCCTTTCCCCCCCCCCCCCCCCTTGATGCTCTTTCTGCCGTATCATCTCCAACACGGCTTCCACTTGTTCTTAAACCGTTTCCTTTACATCATAAAAATGCAATTCACGGTGTATTAGGGCAGAAATCACTATCGTGTCACCATAGAGCCTCCCTCATATAGTGCTGCGGTGACTGAAGTTTGCCAAGCATTCATTCCCTCAGCAGATTAAACTAGCGCCGCCTTCGTTGACAGCAGGAATGAACTGAAGCAGCAAAAACTAATTTACAGCACTTTCTCTTGTTGAACGTAAACTATTCAGCATAAACCAGCACACAGTTCCTTCGCGAAGATCAAGTCTTTACAGACTCAACACCTTTTCATAAATTTCAGCATTTATTTACACGTTGTCCAGCACAACCAGACGTTTGGCGGTTGCGGAAACTTGTCAACCCATGCAACAACTGAAATCACGGACTGATATTATGGCTTGTTACCGGCAGCCGCACACCATCCACCGATGGTGCCAGATGCACACGTCAGCTGGTCGGCGCTCCCGTTGCACACAATGGTGCATTCGACGCGTGCGTTCTCGATCCAAAAGAGTGCGGTGAATGTGGAGAGAAGATATGGCACGCTGCAATGACGATTCGGCGCGAGTGGTGTGAGTATTTGGCATGGCTCACGTCTTTACGACACGTGCCTATTCCCGCATTGCGACAACGCACGCGTTCATCCGTTGAACTGTGTTGTTCGACTCGAATTGTAACAGCTAATTCTATATTTCATTTTAATGTTCGACTGTGAATAATATTTGTGCATAAAGATTTGTAATTTATGATCACTTTACCGCTGACCCATCTACCGATAGTATGATACGTCAATTTGACGTCGATCGAACTCTAGCTTATTGAATTGAAAGCACTGAGATGAATAACCTCAGGTCTAGACGGTTTCTTTCTCCTCTTCCTCTCACTTCAGCAAAACGTGAACAGAAACGTCGTCTATGGAAAAGCGTGCAATTTCTTTCCGTAGTAAACGTAGTCACCGTCTCTATATAATGCATTCTACCTTCCACTGACAGCGCTTTAGGTTCATACGAGGCCAAAAACAACGGGATAGGGAGGTCAAGTATTAAGGAGTGTTTTTTCGTACGCGTAACCATTGACATCTCACAGAAAGGTGGGGATTAGCCGACTGTTGCATCTTGGACGTCTTTGTGGAGGCGTATGGAAAAGTGATGGATAGCTTTTCGGAATATAAGAGTATGGGAACGTATCGCTCAGTATGCTGCAGTAGAGTTACAATTCATTTCGACAGATCTGCAATCTCACCTGCAATAAAACGTGAATTTATAATCTTTCTCAAGGTGAAGCGTTAATGTTAATTATTATTTGCAGAGATTAATGTCGTACAATATCTTTCGTTCGAAGAAAGGATTCGAGAAACTTGGCTACGAGGGATATTTGTATAATCTTGACAAAAGAAATGCCAACTATACTCTATGGAGATGTGAACTAAGCAAAAAACCTGGCCATAAATGTAGTGGAAGGGCAAAACTTACTGCGTCAACAATCGAAGCAAGTTTCGTTATAGTTCATTTGTGAGAAAAAATCACTTCAGATGTGTTTGACTATTAGAAGCGTTGAGGATATGCTTTCGAACACGTTTATGAAATCCGTTGGTTTTTGTGGGTGGAATTAGTAAGGTGCATAGTGCGCAAAGATAGAGAGACGCTGCTCCTTTTCATAAATTCTTCACTTCATTTTTGTTTTGTAATCAGTTACCTCATGGGTTTCACACTAGCTGGATGATTTTCAGGATAGTGCAATCAGTATTCATGGACAGGTAGTACTCGTAGAGATTGAAGTAACTGAAACAGTTGTCCTCACTGTTATCATAGCAAAGGCTTAGAATAACAAGTGCTAATGCCGATAAAAGAAAGCTCTGTTTTACGGTTCTCTGACCATTCGAGACAACATAAAGTCGGCGAGTGTTGAAGTGAACAGTTGCGAGATTTTAGGTGTATACGGCACATTCACATCCACCAGACCATTGCAAGTTGGAAGCGGACATTTTGAAGTCGAAGATATATGAAGCAGCTGAAGATCCATTCACCGATTCGAAGTCATTGCTGCGTGAAGCAGCACATCTCGCATCAACAACACCCGGTTTGTTCTCATCATTGAGAATCCAAACCTTTACTGTAAGGGAATCCACTTTTGAGGAATTCGCTCGGACATGACAGTACAGAATTTAGACTGGGGAAAGGAGGTTCAGATAGTAAGTTTGTATCTTATATCATTCAGTCCATTCTGTACGCCGTCTCAACTAGGCGCATATGAAGACAGGAGGTAAGCAGCTACAAATAACTGACTGTAAGTGGATGCGTAATTACGGGACCTTGGACTTTGTTTCTGGATCAGTAAAACATCAGTAAACGCTTCATATAAATGTAAATAAATAAATATAAATAAATGAAAATATAAATATAAATGTAAATATAAATATATATAAATATAAATATAAATATAAATATAAATATAAATATATAAATATATATATATATATATATATATATATATATATATATATATATATATATTGTGCTAAATAATGTACTAGTACATTATCATCGCTAATTAATGAAACAATTTATAGGAGTACCGAAATTGTGCTCAATGCAGCGAGTTATCAGTAGGAAACGAAGATCAACTCAGTGTCTCATTGGTGCAAATAAATCTGAGGCTGGTAGGCCACCGAAGAGCATTAGCGATCCATGCACTTCTCTAGAAGTCCTCATCGCTGCATCCGAGCATTTACGGCTTCTGTTTACGCCTGGCTCAGGTCAGCCGGCTGTTTCTGTTCATATATTTTCTTTGCCATTAACCCTCTATGTACCCGTTTGCCTCCAAAGCATGGTTTGTGTCACCTCGGAGGCGACATTGTCTGCTTTGCCTAACACGTCGTCATTTCTTTTTGAAAATATTATTATTATTCGAATCACTTTTTGCTTGCCCACTCGGGAACGACGTAATACGCTTTCGTAAGAGTAACAGTTGTCGGCTTCCAAAAAATCCCATTCCCTCGTTGATGTTTATCGCATTTGATTTAATCGCATTTACAACGTTAATTTTTAAATTCCTTTCCTCATATGCATTGATTCGATTGTATTTTCTATTGCACAAAATGATTAACTTTTGGATGACCGTTCTGATGCGACTTTTCGATAGGCATCTTGAGCTCTCTTTGGAATCTGACTCCCTTTCAATAAAGTCCAAGTTGAAATTTTTCCGCTTTCGACCTATCATCGATGAACGCGCTAATAAGACTCCTCACAGTAGAATTAAATATCTTTCATCTCATGCCTTGATGGTAACGTTTGCTTTGCTGTTCGAATTTATATTTCTTGCCTTCATAGTAGTGGTTATTTCGAAATTCAATAGATCACTTTTAGTATTTTTTGAACATATTCTTATCTGTCTAGGTAGTTGAGTAGCTTTCTTTAGCAAAAAAATGCTCCAACAGTAACCTTTAAAAATCTGCACTGTTCTCTTTTATAGGTATGGAAGAAGTGAACACGGCCGACAATTCGAAAATTAGACTTACTGCGTTACAAACGGACGCTTTGCTTAAAACTTCACGTGGTGATAACGCGGTAAACGAAGAAGCAACTTGCTCGACGTTTAGTGATCATCCACAGAAGGAAAGTGCGACCGAACACTTTAAAAAGGTGCTCTTTCGATTTCTATTGGCTGTCAGAAGATTTTCGAATAGGCAGAGCAGCGATGATTTTGAGCTGTAAAAGAACTTAATGTGCACAGTTGGAGCAGGAACTGAAAGGAACCATAACGATATCTTTGTTCAAACGGGGTCAGCTGTTAATTGAAATGACCGAATGGGGCTCAAAATCGACGACTAATGTGTTGAATTCTCCACGTCGATACCTATTGATTCGTTCGTTCTTTTATAACTCATTCCAACTAATATCTGCCATCGTACTTAAATAGTTCAAGTTACATCGTCGAAATTATTACGGTTCGTTCCGAATTGCGTAGTGGTTTAGAGTGGTCAATTGCGATGATTGTTGCACTGAATCCATCTGTTGTTCTATTTCGGTTCTATTTCATTCGAAATCTCACAGCTGCTTAACGAGATACAAATATAATTCGATGCAACTATGGCATCGAATTCTGCGACAATCATTCGACCTATTGTGATGTTAGCATAGTAATTTCCTCATCTGACACACTTTTATTCTCACCGCTTAAACGTTTAGTTGCTTTTATTTTCTATCTTTTCAAACATGAAAAGCAGCAATAATGAGAATTTTCGTTCGATCCATATGTAAATATTTCAGTTTTATTGTTAACTTTATTAGCGTAATTTCCACTAGCAATTTTTCATAGAAGAGGTTTTTCTATTATGTCTCTAAAATTTATAATATAGGAATGTAAAAGCAGTTATATCTCTAATTAGATGCGTCGTTGCTTCAAATTCCGTAGAACAGTTCGATGCCACGAGTGTGAGGGCTTGTTACGACTTTTATTACGCTAGTTCTCATATTTTCTTTTTGGTTTGCCTTTGATATTTGAAACCGTTGATGTGAGGAAGGGGAGGGGGATGAGGGTGTGGTATGACTGAGAACGTCGCAACAGAAAATTTAAGAGACTGGACGCTTCGCTTGAATCTACGAATTCTCCGGTTCTTGCATAAAACTGACCGACAGTTTTTTTCTTTTATTTCAAGTTTCAACATTTCGCCTCTCCAATTTGTTATGGTATATGTTCTTCCTTTGCTTTACGACGCATCCGCATCAGTTATTAGCGTGCAAATAGTGCGATAGCGCAATACATTACGGCCACTGCAACGATACTTTAAACTAAACAAACCGGTCTAGCGGACTGTTCCACACATCATCGCTAACGCTGCCTACCGTCCAAAGCAATGACAACATTTTCTTTTATTTTTAGGTGGATTTTCTTTTGTAAATTAGTGCTGTTACCTAAAATTTGTATCGCATAATTTTATATTTGTGTTTAACAGAAGCTGGAAATAAACCTGAATTCCGAGTTCAACTTCAAAACTCAGGGATTGTTTCTGCTGCCCAATGTTTTTCTTCTATGCCAGTTTGTTGACGTGAAATTGGTTCTTTGAGTCGTTAAAGGGCTGCTCTATGATTTCGACTCTTTTCGATGCAACTGTTCACAACTACAACCATAATATTCACAATGAATACATTACAAGGCCTGGTCGTTTATATTTGCATACTTATCCGCCATATTTTTTCATGTGAATGATTGAAACGAATATAAATACTTTTTATTTCTAGGCATTAACTTCAGCAAACTTTTTATTGAGATAGGAGTATGACGTCATTTATCCCCAACTGTGATACTTTTTCACGCCGCACTGATGCTGATAAGCGACGATAGGATTAGCATGGCTTTGCATAGTGCATATATGCCCACCTGGCACAGACAACTCTGCTTTTAAACGCGATTTGTGCGTTTTTTTTGAACGTTTTTGAAGCAGCATCAGGGCAACGTTATGTCTGTGCACATACATAATGGTGTATTGATGTTGACTCGTTGAAAAAAATTACTTGAGGGCAACTTCCAGATTTTCTACGGATCCCCCGCCCCGCCTTCCCCATTTTCGATGACCTGAATGTCAACCCTAAAGCGTATATCAGTTAAATATTAGGGAGGCTACAGCGATAAATTAGGTTCGTTACTTAACTTGCTATATCGAACTTCAGTACCGTTTGTTCGTTTCGTATAGAGCCGATTGGCGATATCACATTTAATCGCGGAGATTTTGAATCGTTCACTTGCGGGCAATAATCGAGTTTTTAAGTGCGATTTTATGCAAGCGGCTTATTTTATAAGAAATCGGTCATCACTTTCTTCACACAATTTTTAGTAAATAATTCGGCCGACTCACAAAAAGCGCATTTTGCGCATTCTCATTTGTTCGAAACGTTTATTTTGCCTTCCCGTGCTTGGATTCTTTGTGATTTCGTTGTTCAATGATGCTTTCGAATTTTTGAATGAAGAGGAAGCTACGCTTTCTGTCAGCATGACTTCATCGGCCAACTGTTCATGAATGACCATTTTCTTCATTTACCGTGCTCGCAGTTGCCTCATTCTGTAGAAGTTAAATCCGAAGGAGCATAATGCTCACAAGTTGCACCCCCATTGTGTGTTATTCTTCAACGGAAAGTAATGAATTTAAAAGCCTATTGCACATTAAAAAATCATTGTGGAAAAGAGGCCAACGTCTTCTAGCCAGTGATCGGCAACTTAGGAAGTTGGCTGTAAAGAGTTGATTCCAGGATTCTCACTGACTGCAGAGTCGAATCCATTTTTTATAATTGCATTGCCTCATTTCATTTTATTTGGTCGTCACTCGTTACAAATACTCATTTCTTATCGTAGTTACGGCTCGTTATCACGCACTCAAATATTTAGTTAAACAATTCCCGTGCTGTTTGAGGAAAGCAATGAAATGGATGTGAATAGTTACCTCAGTGAAGTGTCAAGAGAGGCACACATCAACGATCTAATGTGTTATGATTTGGCCGTTGAACTCGACAAGAGAGATCCCTTGAGGCATCTCCGAGATGAATTTTATTATCCGAAAATGAAAACAATTCCACGCGGTTAGTTGCTTTAATATTTGCACATTTTATAGATTTTCACATAAGAATTTTGTAAATTGACAACCAGCGCTTCTTAATAATTTTCATACATCCGTCATGTAATCGTGTAGTGATAGTCTCTTTGGAAAAGGGAGGGGGAGGGTTGGTAGTGAAAAGGAAACGAGGAGGGAGGGGTTATTTTCTCGCTGCCACTATAGGTGATATACTTTAACCTAGGCTACCTACTTTCACTTTCATATTGAGATCAAAAATTCGCATGTAATTTGCACTTGTTTCAGTCTGTTGAGGTTCTCTTCCTCGGATGACTACCAATTTTTTTCTCGGCTTTTTCATCGGCACCTTCACCTCTTCCAAAATGTCTCCTGAGAGGGGCCAATCAGGCTCAAAAAAGTGCCTTCATCCCACAATTGCGTTTACATTTGTCCTGCATTCCGATTCTGCCTTCCATGGCCTTCTAGTCAAGACCTCTTGTCCACCAGAACGCCATTTCGCCTTTGGTTCGAACCCTTCGTGATCTTTTGTCGCCAATATAGAAGTTATTTGAGCAGAAGAAATACTCTTTGCACTCATCGGCACTTCAGAAATGATCTTTCTCCTTGAAGAAATTTGTCACATCCGATGTGTTTTTACAGTCCCTCTGATTGAATTATGATGACTATAACAACAAATTTACAATGCAGTATTACTTGCATGTGTTTTATATAAAGCTTGAATGAATATTATTATCTTCACTATCTATTGCTTCATATTTTCATCGAACAGCGTTCCCACTGCGCTCATCTTTGATGAACGTTCTCGAGGAAATATCTTTACAGTTGACTATTCGCTTGTGAATGAAGACGATGATTGTATCTATATGTGCGGTAATTCTTTGGGATTAATGCTGAAATCAACCAGAAAATATATGGATATACAATTCGAGAAATGGGCCAACATGTTAGTGCTGTTCTTACAGGATTGTTTTTTCATCCTTTTAAGTAGCCTATTTTACGCAGCAACGTAATTGTTGAGTTGTTCTCAACGCGAAGTTTGGGTTCGTCCAGTGTTTCGATTGTCGTTCTCTTTCCATTGTTGGATGAGATTAATGGCAACGTTTATTGCTTTTTCTCTCGAACAGCTTGTACCCCCACCTTTGAATTTGGTGCACTAAACAAAACTGAGCCAAATTTTCGAGTATTTAGCCTCAATAACTGGAGTTTGACAACCGTACGCCGGAACTGCCCACTTGCACGAAAAATTTGCGTTCTTTTTGGAGTTAATGCGTTGGAAAGAAGCAAATAACTTTTTAACTGAATTTCTGATTCAAAACAGTAAATCAGAAAGCTTTCTTCAACGAAGAATGCAGCATAAATCGATCTTTGCAATTTACTTCTTTCCAGTTTACCTTATTCCACTGTAGAGTTCAAACGATTCAGTAATAAGGATTAGAGTTCAAACGATTTAGCAATAAGGATTGCCCTCAACTGCTAACGACTTTGTTTTGCCGTGAGGGATTTCCTCTTCAACATAAGAATTTGTGGTTTAAGGCGATTCTCAAAATAGTCTAGCAAATAATTATCCAATTTTTTGCCACAGTCCACCGAGTTCTCCTCATTCCTAATTTTGAGTACAGTTTTGGCCAGTTCATTAGTGAATTTTTGGCGGCCTCGAAATATATGATGTTGATGAATGTGATCGTTAAATATTACTTCCGTTTCAAATTGGCCCAATGTTTCCTGTTGATGAACTTGACGGATGAGTTTATTTCTTAACATAATAGTTTTGGATCACTACAGGGGCGTTTGTGGTCATACAGAAGAGCCTTTACCGTGGGCACATTGCGACGAAGCTGTTGTTGAAGGAATCGCAAAATTGGTTGGCGCTGAGCCTAGCGAAGTTGCGCTCATGAATGGATTAACTGTCAATCTGCACATTTTCTTGGTTGAACCTTTTCTTCGTATCACTTTTCTTTGAATCATTTCGGCTGAGAAATTATTAATAAAATGATTTGGAGAGGGAACTTCCCAAATAGGTGATATTTAATATGCTTGGGCGAATATTTTCATATTATCTTGACTAAATCCAATATAGAAACTGCTTTGTTTGGACAATTTTCATTGTTTTCACTGATTTTCTTCCGGGTTTTTGAGCAGTCAATGTGTTCCTTTTCACCACCGTACTAAGCACTCGCTTACGAGAGAAAAATTTTAGACACCCTTTTTTCTCGAAGGAACTGAGAATTTTCATAAGATTTGTGGTTTGAAAAGAAAATATGATTTTCTTTGCAATTAGCATATCGATGAAATTAAATATGAAATTTTTTCATGGTACGTTTTTTGCAAATTTTTCGTCGTCCTATCGAATTTGATGGTATCGTTGATATTTTTCAGGCGGCATTCTACAAACCGACAAAGAACCGACATAAGATTTTATTGGAGTCGAGAGCGTTTCCATCGGACCACTATGCGATTGAATCGCAAATCAGGCTGAAAGGATTCACGGTAGAGGACAGCATGGTGTGTGTTGAACCGAGAAAGGTATCTTCTAACGATATTCTTTCTTTGCATTCAATGGCGATTATTGTTCGTTAACGATGGTAAGCCTTGACGGTTTTGGAAGAATAGGTATATTGTTGACACATCGATGATCATTATTCGGTAAAATACTCATATTTGCCAGATTAAATTCCATCTAACAGTCATCATTTATAGAGATGTGTTCAAAATAAAAACACTTACTATTCAGAAAAATCCTACATCTTTATTTGATGATGAAGCTTAAAAATCATGCAGTTAAGCATTCGAAAAGAAAACCTCTAATCAGAATAGAAAACCAGTTCAGCTAAGGCAATGAGCGAAATGCTAGAGGTTATTGCTTGAATTCATATTGCGCTAAGAAGTATGCGGTAAAAGTTTAATCGATGGAAGTGCGGTTGAAATGCGTTGTTAATGTAGTTCAGGATTTTCGCAACAGCAGCAGGAAGCGAACGTTTCATGCTCACACCTTTTTTTACAGCTCCTCTTTTATGACCTCCAACACAAAATTTCCTCAGAGGCTTTTATGGAAATGTTACTCTACTTTAAGGTAATAAATACCCCTAAAATGAACGAACTAATTGCGTAGTATTTGAGTTGAATAAAGGATGTTGATCGTATGTTTGTAGTGTTGGGTAGGTCTGTATTGATCATTAATCTATTGCACGTCGTTTTTCCTCAGTGCTGCCCACACTTTCTCTTCCCTATCTCTCTCCTCATCACCGCTGATGTCTTAACACCGTTATGAATGATATCAAAAGAGACCACAGTTCGAAGCAACACCATGTTACTTTAATTACTACATATAACTATTGTTTTTCCATTGCAGCGCTATTAGCATTTCAGGATGAGGATTGTCTACGTAATGAAGATATATTATCGGTGATTGAACGTGAAGGTGATTCGATTGCCATTATTATGTTTAGTGGATTGCAGTATTATACGGGCCAGTTGTTTGATATAGAAGCGATTACCAAGGCAGGCCATAAGAAGGTATAATTTTGTGCCGCTACCTGTATTTCAAAATTATTTCTTGATTAGCACTTCTTGAGAAATTCTTTGCTAATCTTCAAGGATTTATTTAATGTCGTTTGAAAACGTTTTGACAATATAAAATTTTATTTTTGATGTTATATTATTCTCCTATTAAATCGTTATTTTGATCAGAAGCTCTTGAGTTCTCTGTCAATTGTCATTTCACTTTGCCAGTCTCGTAGAAAAACATTTCCGGTTGGGGGAGAGATGCAATGGAAGAACACTGCAGAATTCTCTCTCCATCTCCTGAAGGATGCGGGCATCGTTATCTGAATAAGTGCATTAGGCTGATCCAGAGAAGTGATTGCACTATTGTTTTAGGGTTGTATTGTTGGATGGAATTTAGCACATGCGTTTGCGAATGTGCCTTTATCGTTGCACGAATGGAATGTGGATTTTGCATGTTGGTGTACATATAAGTATGGCAGTTCGAGTGCGGGTGGCCTGGCTGGTGCTTTCATTCATAGCAAATATAATAGCGATAAACGTGAACGAATGCTTGGTTGGTGGGCACATAAAGCAAGCACTCGCTTTATTATGGACAATAGTGAGTTCTTTCATTGCGGTTTCGAGCATTTTAGCTACACGAAATTTAAAACGTTAGTATGGTCGCATTGAGATATTTGTTTTGAAAAGCTCTGAGCCCGTTCGAACCCCTCTATTGTTGCTTCAAATTATTATGACTATAAAAATTTTTGGGGGAAAGCATTTTGACCAATCATATGCGATTGAAAAGATGCAATTAAATACTTTGATATTTGACGATTCTAGCAATTGTGATCAGTTGGGGAACTTTTGTTAATATTAGATTCACAGATATATTCTTCGCGTACCATTAATATTCGCTTTTCAAGTATCTGTAAAGAGTGTGCAGGAATTTTCCCGACGTTCAGTCTTCTTGAAGCTCGAATAATGAAAGGCTGCCGATCACAATCGACTCTAGTAAAGCTCGGTGGAACAGTTCTAATAAACTAAATCCGATAAATAAATACGAAATTGTTCGAATAAGAATGAAATATTTAGTTTTATAGTAAACTGCTTCTTTGCTAGTGATTAGCTTAGATTGAGTTATTGGTTACAATAGAATTTTCTCTTTGCACTTTCAACTTCAAATGTTTCACGGTTGTTTAAAGTCTTTGATGCATCAAATTACAGAACTAGAATTGGATGATGGCGCTGCCGGTTACAGAATTAGTAATCCACCGATGATGCTCGTTGTTCCACTTCAAGCCTTTCTTGAGGTGAGGACACGAATAGCGAATATTCTCTCTTTTATTGACGATTGATAAAACAACTATAGATGAACACAAACTGATATGGAATGAAAACTAAATAATTGTTAACGTATATTATGCTTTTATTGCCTTAAATTATTTCTTCGATTAAATATCTCCAATGACTGTTTATTAGAGAGGTATTGGCAATAAGTTTTAGTGTTTTAGTTAATTGTCACTAAATGTTCGCTATTTATTTTTCGCTATATTTGAAATCATTCATTTCAGATTAATTGCTCCAATTATAAAAACTATGTCATTGTTGAGTTAGTTGAACTTAAGTTTTTCAACTTTGTATTTAAGAATGCAAGCAATCATAGCTAACGATAAATGCGTACATTTAGTTATGTCTAAGGGTTATAGTTGAATGTCACCTATATATTTAGGTGATGTCAAAAACATCGTTGGAAGAACTCAGAAAGAAGTCAATATTACTTACGGGTTATTTAGAATTTCTTATCAACCATCACCTCAGTCCAAACTCGTCGACTGGAAAGACTAAAAAGGTAAGACAGTTGTCGTATTACCGTGAGGAGAACACCTTAGCGTTCTGTTTTTTGCATGCTGTGGTAGAAGCATTTGGTTATTAGCGAAGCCTTGTGTACAAAGAATAATGCAATAATGTAAATTTTATCTCTAAAGCAAGTAAAGAAATTATACCAAATGTGTGTGAAAAATAAATCTCGAAAGAGCTCTGTTATGATGGCCGCGTTATGTGCATTTTTACCTGTGTTTTGCTAGGCGTTTTTTTTTCAATTGTGACTGAACAGTGAGAAGCACTGTTGCTTTTGTTTTCAAAGAATTTCGACGATCAATGAGCTCTTTAGTGAGGATTTGAATTGTGCATTACGCCAACTCATTTGATTACGTTTCTTTTTTTTAATCAAAAAATTCCAGGATATCAGAGAATTGAAATGTTCGTCTCTTTTCTATGCGATGCAGGAATATTGCAGGTGCAATGCTCAATAATGACTCCATCAGATCCGAGACAACGAGGCTGCCAACTCTCACTCAAGTTCAATGTCGATATCGTTAAAGTCTTTGAGGAATTAACGAAAAGAGGGGTTGTTGTAAGTGTTATACTTTCAATTTAATCTTAAGTTAATGAACAGGAGGAAAGAAGAGATCTCCTTCAATCTCGCCGAAATCTCCTGCGAGTTCGCTCATCACCTCATCGATATTTTCGCTAGAGTTTTGATTATTGTACTAACACTCCATTTAATTACTGTTATTAGATATGAGTAACGTTGTGTTGGATTTAGTCAAAATTGTATTTTATAATGTTTTAAATCACAACACTAATAGTAATCTCAGCCATATTCTTTGACATTATCGATCTAATTTAGTGTAGGTACGGTGAGGATGATAGGGCACTTGCGCGTTTTACTTTCCTATTGCGTCATTTCACCAACACGTTTATCGCAGTCGCATTCATGAGATTCCGCGGGATGGCTAGGTCTGTACTGCAGCGCAGTTTTCACGATTCACGCATGCTTCAGGAGGGATGCTCATGAACGAAAACGGCCGCTCACCGTTCACCGAGTTTGGAGATTCCTGCGGCTGACACTAAGATAGAGGTTTCCAAAAATCCCTCATCGGAGCCTGGAATTTTCAGAGTACGGGGATTGCCGAAATAATAGTTGTTTCTAGATCGGTGGAGGCGGCACCGAACTGGGACACTCTGAACTTGTTGTGCGAATGTTTTGTTGTGTGCTATTCGAATGTGAGCGTTTTTGCATTTGCAATTAATGACATAGCTGAAATGGATGTTTACTTCGAAATAAGCAGGAACCTCGAAGATATTCCCTTAGAGCGCATTTCAGGATTTGTGTGCACTTCTTTATTCAAACACAGCTGACAACACTGAAGCTTGTATGCAATAATTTTTACCGCACTAAATGTTTTAGAAATGATCGAAGAGAAAATAACCGTCGCAAAAAGATTCTCAAGTTTAGAATGTCCCTAATGAGGTTTCTTCTCAGGTGAGAATTGTGCAACCTTGTAGTCTGCTTTTTGCTTTGCGGGATGGAGCGTATGAGGAGGGGATGGGTGGGGGGGGGGGGGAGGTCGGGGAAGAGGGCAGTAATATGAGTCCTGCAAGGCTGGGATGAACTTACAGCGGAGAGATCCTCGTTACCTGTCCGATAAGCCTTATTTGAATATTCAGGTGGACAAGCGTTATCCGAATGTGATCAGAGTCACACCGGTGCATCTCTATAACAGTTTCCGAGATGTACATCGGTTCGTGGAGGCGTTGCTCGATTCACTCGATGAAATTGAACATTCAGTGTAAATTCAATTCCGATTGTGCTGTTATTTCTGTCTCAAATTGTACTGCATTTCTTCTAGTGTTGCCTTACGAACACCGTGTTGCAGACTGAGAATTAAAATCACGAAGAAGTCACTTCTGTGTCAACTCCGACGTTGAAGCTTTGATCTGAGAGGATCTTAGTCGAGGAGCTGTTATTTGTTGTCGTGGTTGAAGTTAAGGAATTGACTATTTTTTTGTAGTGTCGGAATCTAGGGATAGGATTTTCCGTTTCGAGAAATCGCAGCAGTTTCGTTTGTTGGAGTTGCCGGTTTAGGTTACGAAACTTCGGTGATGATAACGTCACTAGAGGAGGATTGCATGATCTCAGTGAAAACAATGGCGCATTTGACAAGTCTACTCCATCCCCTCCCATTCACCAATTTTCCTGCAAGGAGAGGTCACAACGGAAATTGAGCTTGTTCCGGGCTTCGAAAGTTTTTTATGTTCCTGGTGATTTTTTGCTCACTTTTTAGAACAAAGATTTTGCAGTATGTCACCCTCAAGCTTGTCGATACAACTAAGCCGTTCCACGCAAACAACCAACCGTTATATAGCTGCGTTCTATTTCAGGAAGTAGGTTGTTCGAATAAATCTTGCACAATGCTTTTGAGAGAATGCTCGCTATAAATGCAACACCTATTTGTGACATACGTACAAGATTTTGTTCTTCAGAAATGGTGTGGGAATCTGCTTGACGTCGTGGAAACCGCTTCTATTAAGTAATTCCATGGCTCGCTTACGTCCCCACATAGTGCCGAGACAAAGCGCATCTGAAAATACTCAAATTTCAATGAAAACTTTGTGGCAAAGTTGGAATGAGTGATTTGATTCGAAATTATGCGCAATTGAGAGCTTTTCTTACCTCTAGACATGATTTGTTCAGAAATCGCGATGGGGATGGGGCGGGGTTTAAATATTGTTTGGTTTTCTTCGCTAAAACAAGAAGCGTTGATGATCTCTTTTTGTGGGAATGGTCTTGAGACGGCCGATGAATGTGCCTCTTCAGTATGACTAGAATCTAAATCAGATATCTACCTCAGTATTCTGCTACCCGACTCCTTGACTTGATTTTGAAGGAGTACTTTTAATGTACCCAACACGGCCACAACCTTTGGATATCCTTTAAGAAAACCCTCGAAATTATCGTGCCAGAAATGCATCATTGTTTCAATGCAGCGCCTGCTTGGCAATCAACAATTCCCTATTTGAAATCGTCAAAGAGAAACGTCGAAGCAAAAAAAAATTCGAAGTGGGACCTTCGCTCTGACTGCCGAACGGGAGACATGCCAAGACAGATATTGCATAACCGAACACAACGTCCTCACCGAACTCAACTTTGTCGGTATAGACGTTACCTGAGCCATTTATTTCGTACATTGTGAATGTACCCTCAGGTTTCAGCACACGATGGATCTCTTTTAACGACTGAAAATATTTCTCCACATCGGAACATCACCTGCATTCAGTGTAGTTCAACCTTCACTTGTTACTCTACCGCTCACTCCCTTGAATTTTCCCTGTCACATTCACCCAAGCAAAGAAACATCAACATTCTAGTGAGTCTAGTGAAAGTGATATAGTATGGTGAAAGATGGCCACATTGTCGTGAAAGTTAGCACTGGTACAGCAATTACTCTTTTTTCAAATAATAAGGGAAGTGATGTAGCATAGAGCACATTACGAGTAGAGAAGCGGAGGACGGGACGGGGGTGCGATCGTTTCAAAATTGAAGAGGAGCTTTCATCAACAAAATACGCTACAAACATGGACTGCAAACACCCGATGCAAAAATACGCATGCTTTTGCATTAAAAACAATTAAAATATCTTCGGAAAAATAACGGCTATCAAATGAGGTCTTAAATTTGCTCTGAACAAAATTATCTGCCATGTTAGGACGGCTTGATCGTGAAAAAATAGTGTCTGTTGGATGAGATGTTGTTCGATCACGACAAAGGAAGCATAAGTCAGTTGCCTTTGTTTGCCGGAAAAGCGAAGCTCACCAGGTCAGGTCTTGTTTGGTCGTGACAAGCATCGAACATTGTTATCCAATCGAACTTCCCCACCCATTCATCAGCCAACTTCTGTGCGTTCATATGCACAAAAGAGACATTGTTCAAGCCAAGTTCTTGCTTCGCTCGTTCCGCAAACGTGAGCGCATCTGTGGACAGGTCCAAACCAATAAATGTCGACCTCGGAAAGTGCTGCGCTACAAAACAAGCTGCCGTTAGGCTCTAGAACATACGCTAGAGTTCAATATAGTAACAGTTCAACACAGTCCTCTCACTGAAATTCACGTTCGCATACGACATCCGTCATCTCCGACTCCCTCTCCCTTCTCAAATATAGTTCCTGTCGACCTTCTGAACGACTTTCCACTGAAGTCCCTTCTCAAACTGAGTCGTACACGAACTCATTCCTCACTACCGACATTTTCTTGTGTGCAAACCTCCGTTCGAATTTCAGATCTCTGATGACTTTTCATTCGTTTAGTGGCTTGAAATGTTATACTGCTCACTAGAAGACTGAACTGAGATTACATTTGTTTAATCTACCTCTTTCATTGCAACATTCATTAAAAAGGAAATGAAATGATCCTATCATGAAGTTCACTCATATAATATTGCTAATAATGAGCAACTTAATTGAATGACTCAATTTTTACGAGTAAACAAAGATGCTGATACCAAGTTCAAGTATATGATATCCATTACCACAGCCAACGTCGAGCACTTGCAATGCACTACTATTCAATTTTTCCACCATTCCGGTTAGCGGGAGAATATCACTAATCAGATATTTCTTTTGTTGCGAACGACTTATATAATCGATTACCTTATGAATACCTTCATATTGATCATAATTAACACCTGGAAAAAAATGCAGTGATCATTCTAGAACTCCGATTACTTTAAATATCACTTTAGAATTACATAATAGTTATGCGACATAAAACTTCAGAAAATACTCTCAGCTGCGAGCTGAGAGCTTCTTTTTGATTCGCGCTATGTGAATATTTGGTAAATTGAATGACCAGATTAAGCACTCCTACCTCGACTATGTTGCATATAGTCATGCAACGCAACCATTATTTTGCATTAAATTTAACAAGTCGAAACATAAAAACAAATAACGCGAAAAAATTGAAATCTTGGAGTACGAACTTGAAAACTTCGAAGACCTACAGCGAATACTGTTTTTGGCATGTCGTCCGACACCATCAAAAATATTTTTGACTCTAGCACACAGCTAGCAGTGTATAACGAGAACTTGCCATAAGGCCCATCTTCTTTAAAGCAATCCTCGACTTTTGGCATAACAGCCGAGAGGATAGGAATGAGTGTTTGTGATATAAACGACAAATGAGGTGTTTCCCCACAGATCAACGGTATTCTGTCCTTCGGTATCCAGAATTTCTCTCCTGACTCATCCACCTCGATTATATTGCCTGCGGCCATACAACATAGCCATTCTTTTACATACCTAAATTTGTTATTAACGATGTAATAATGAGATAAACACTTACAGCCAGCTCAATTTGACAGTACTTTGGGCCTTTGAATGCGCCATTAGCAGCTTGCTTATAACGATGAGCCATAAATTTCTGGCTCTGTTCGAAGTTTGCAGTGTTCTATTTTTGTTCTGGTTGGTAGCTGACAGCTAATAAAAAACTCCATTCACAGCTGCAACTAGTCTTGCATACGCTATATCATTTCATGTAGGAAGCAATCATATTTGCGTACATATATTTGGTTGCTAATGGCAGTAAATCAGGCCCATTCTCGCTTGCACTCTTTACAAAACTTGTCACAGCGGTGATTTTGAAGTCGTGGTTAGTTACTGTCACTTCAGTTGCCCAACAAGAATATTTTGCATTTTTAGATGAAGGAGAAGTGTATGCTGCTTCAATGGTGACTGAGTCGAATTCGCGTGCGAGAGATTTTTGATTCGGTGCTATGCACTCATCGTGTCATCCAAATTACATAGAGAGACTATGAAGGCAACTGATAGACATATAAATCTGAAACTTTGTTCGAAAGGCCGATAAAATTGCACTACACAACGATACAATCACTACGAGCATATGTGGAGATAAAGTACGCCTCATGAAACCTCACAACAGGCACAGGTATAATATCAGTGTTCTATTCGCATAGCCACTGGGGCAGTTTTGTTGAGGATACTGTGTTAGAAGGTGGTTGGCTCTCTTTGAAGTGTTCCATTGCGATACTCCATGAAAGCGCAAAATAAGCCTGTTGAAACAGTCTTCCGCTCGGAATTCTTACAATTCTTCATAAGTTAACTTCTCCCCCAATAAAATCTCTTGCGCACAACCGGCATAAACACAGATGAATTACGCCAAGGTAATTAGATGTTGCCTCACCTTTCTTTCAATTTCAGTCGACTGGCAACATCGTTTGCAGTTGCAGGCGATGACTCCGAGCCAGCTTCGACAAGGGCATCGAATAATTTTAATCGTTGGCCAAGTGAAATGTTAATGCTAAGTAATCCATTCGTCAATACACTCTGAAGATTTTGACCTTCATTTCACAGTCTCCTTACATGTCACTCAAATTGCTGACTCCGCTCATTCTCGCCCCTTCAATGTTGTTTCCTAAATTCGCAGTCATAGTGTGGGAACTGATAAGTTCCGTTTATTATGCCTATCCACCACCTTCTTCCTCCTCCCTCAAACCGGATTTCAGAACAGAAGGTTGAGGTATATTCGGTGCAAAAACCAGTTCCCAACATCGAAGGAATGCCTCGCAAAAAGCGTAGCGAAAATGAAATAGCAGCAAAGGAAGATCGATTCGATTCAAATTTCTCTTCCCTCGGGTGGTCACCTTTTCAGTTAGTAAGAAACAAAATTTTACATTATTAAGACGTTATCTTTGTGTTGTTTTCAGTTTCATTTTGTTTCTGCGATATTTGAATACCAACTAAAACTGTGATGTCTCGGACGTTTCTCATAGATACCCCTCTCAGAAGGAAATACTTTTACGATAGAAACATTTCAAGTGTAATTAATTATCAACCTTTATATAAAGAAAATTTTAGAAGCAATTTTAAATGCTGTCATCTTATTACATTAATAGATTTTAAGTATTTTATACTATGAATAATTAATACAATTCAAGATTCTATGTTAAACTTCAAATGTTCCACGAACTCACTTAAATATCACCTAAAATTCAAAAAAATAGAAACCTTACCGAAAGAGTTTTCTCAAAATCGGCCATTGCTTAAGAATTTGACCTCGAACAAAAGTGACTACGGAAAGGTGGAGCAAAAGTTGAGCGGATAAGG
This sequence comes from Ascaris suum, assembly GCA_013433145.1. Taxonomy (NCBI): domain Eukaryota; kingdom Metazoa; phylum Nematoda; class Chromadorea; order Rhabditida; family Ascarididae; genus Ascaris; species Ascaris suum. Next base: position 6,218,646 of record CM024175.1, read on the forward strand.
CCAATTCCGTCGAAAAATAGACCGAATCAGCCTGGAAATCACTTTTTTGTGTAAGGTACACAAATGATCAAGCGGGAATAGTGCGTCATACAAGGTAAATCAAGGACGGTCAAGAGCATAGAGGCACACTAAGCGACTATCCAGCATGTGTTGTGAGGCTAACCTGAGGGAGAATGGGGAGAGTATAAAAGGGGTTGAAGTGCTTATGTACTCATTCCAGCTGCTTGAGTGGTCTTATGGCCGAGCGGGCATGTGAGTGGCCTTCGAAATGTGCGAGGTGTCAGCGGCAGCGTTGAGTTCGCCGGGTGCGACTAAGGGGTCGTGCCGATGGTGGAAACCATTGTGAACGAGCTCCTACTTGTATGTCACCTTGTTGTATAAGTATGATAAATTGTTCGCCCGTTTACACCTGCGTCGTCTCACAATTTACTTGACTGCAGCTCGACGGTGGGTGCAGATCCTCTGGAAATGCACTTGCACAGTTGGAAAGTCTTAGAAGACATTAACATATGAAGGAGGCGATAGCATAGTACGATAATGGCCTTTCGCCCGGTTAAACATTCGACGAAAGTAATGAAACGACGCCTAACTTGGGCTTTCATATATGCAGACTCGCTTTTTATCATGACCAGCTGGCTGCAAAGCAACCACCTCATTTGGAAATTGCGATGTTGGCATCTTTAAGCTTTATAAATTATTCGATATTTGGGGATAGATACCTTCGGTTATCAGCCCTGAGGTGTGCAATCTATCCAACATCCGCAAATGTTCCCTCCTTAGTACCAGTGATTTGGGATCGAAAGTGTCGGACAGACAAATATGCATCAGACGCATGCACACGAACGCATACAAACGCATACACAAACATAAAAGAGCACAAACACAAAAGAAACGCACTATGGGGTCGTTGTGATGAGCATCAAAATCATGAAAAGGGCAATTCTATAGAAGAGAAGAAACACGACCACAATACTTAACGCCTGCGAGTTTGATTGGTGCGATGAATGGTGCACATTTATATCACTAACAGTGTGCACCATAACAACACTCACACTGCATTCATAGGTGTGATGAACACTCGACTTAAAGATGCGCGAAAAGATTCCGCTCAAAATTCCACCGACGTTCTCCTCAAAACTGTTATGTTCAAGCTCCCTCTTCCTCCCCTCACATCACATCTCTGCTTCTCACGTTGACAAACTCATTTCATATTACGTGCATTGCAAAAAATCCTTCAACAGTCCTTCCTCCTTCATTGAGGTCTTGCGTCAGTTCTTCACCTCTGTTCAACTTGTCAGTAAATTGGCTCCGCTTCTCGCGCCTCGACAGTGCACACGACAGCAGTAGAGCAAAGCTGTTAATTTCATCGGTAAATATAGAATGAATGCCGGCAAATTTATACTGCATTACCATTAATTTAATATCAACATCGAAATGTTTCAGTACAGGGCGGAAAGCGATGCATAGATGAGAAAAATAGGTAGAATGCCCCATAATGTATATACATATATGCAATGTGATCCTGTACGTAAAAAAGACCGGTAATTAAATCAGCGACCGTTTGGCATTCAGCTGTTACGTAACCAGTGCAAGCCCTCTTCCCTCCCCTCCTCTCTCCAACAGCTTCAACAAATTACCACGCATTTTTTAAGAGCGAGTGTACCAAATGACAAGAAATGAAGGTCAAACAGCTCAAGCGTGTATTTCAAAGTCAACTCGGGAAACTGAACCACTCCTGCATTTCCTACTGCGTTCTGCAATTACAACTATTTTATACGTGGATCTATATTTGCTCATATATCTCAAAAAATTTATAATCAACAGTGTAGCCGTTGTTTGCAACCGATCCTAACTGAGAGCGAACTAAGACCAAGCACCATTCAGAGTGTGATCATGACTCATTAAGCTAGATTATCTTAGGCAAACGAAAACGTGATATTCGATATGCACTCGAGATGAGCAAAAATCTTTCAAAGACAAATGAGACGACTCGTCTCCTAGAAACAAAAATACATAGAAATATAAATGTCGCATAACATGAATCATGGCCGCCCCCCCCCCCCCCCTCTCAATTCAAATAAACAGTTGCGAGTTTGCAGTACCTAGAAAGAATGTTGTTGAGAATATCAATCACGCAAGTAAAACGAAAATAAAAGCCGTTATAGGCTTGTTCGGTGTTACGAACGCAACGAAGTGGCAGCAGCAATAAGCACAACATTTCATCATTTATGTTGGATAGTTATAAAAAATTTTATTTATTATCAATAGACTAATTTACCTATTGAAGCTGCAAATTTCCTCTATTGTGAGATGCTTATGGATTAAATTTCATGAAAACTACAATTAACGCTAAGAAAAGTCGAAACTTTTCGCAAGAAAGGTTCCTCGATGGGCATATAATCCATAAAAGAACTTCAAATAAACTAGGGGACAATGATAGCAATGAAGAGATAAAATTGACGTGCAAAACTTTTCATTTGCATTGATTACTGAAAAACAAATGCAATTTGGAAGTAGTAAATGGCTTCGCAATAAAATGCTGCTTTATTATTACCGCTCTTAAATAATAATAAAATTTTTCTTTTAGTTAAGATTCCTCCATCTGTGAGTATTTATGGGCAAGTTCAATAAACTGCAATGACGAACGCTAGTAAAGGTTACGATCAACTATCCGGTTATGTAAGCAAAATTTCTGAACGAAAACATTAACCGAGCAGTAAATACCTGTAGCTAGCAATCACGTTCACCGTGAATCCTTCGAGTATTTTTTTGTCCTGCTGCCACTCGTTCCCCACCTCGCCCTCCTCTTCCGGCGTGCTCCCTCCCCGCCCGATCGGCTTCAAATGTGTTCCACTCGTATGAGATACATTTTCTGAGAATTCCGACTGAGAGGTTATGTCCGAGATGTCCACGAGACATTTTACCTCTAAACTTTCTCCATTCCATCTTTCTTATTTTTTAAAGAAAATCTGCATATTATTTATGCTGATTTTGAGAGTCAATTTGTTCGAATAAGCAGAAAACAAAGGACATCACATCAAATACCTATCAAAACGAAGCAACAGAAAGTGAGGCAAAACAATGGTCTGGAAAAAGCGAAGTGAATAGTGGCCATAAAAGTTTTTAGAGGAAAGTTAAATAAACAGTGGAGAATCCGTTCGGGAAAAACAGCGGAGACAGTTGACAATGACACTTTCAAATGCCTAGAAATCATCAACCGGATGCCACATGAAATAATGAAGAATAAACTTTCGAGTTTTTCAGACATCACTGATCACTTTCAAGTTACTAATAATGCAAAAATGACAGAAAAGAGCATTCCGGTTCTCCTCCACCTTTTCCGCTCCCTAGTTACCACTGAACGCCTCTTGATAACACAAGACTGAGGCAACCATAAAACTCTGTTGAAAAAAAGACCCGTTTTGCAAGAAAACAAAAAACTCATATACAACACGCTAAGCGCCATATGGCTAACACTTTCAATATCATGACACATTACATAAAAGGAGAAAATAATGGGAACCTAGATCATGCGAACATGCAGCAATCAACAAGAAAATCAAGTGATGATAATACTCTGGTGTGCAACTTCATCCTCTATTCAACTGAAATATGGCTTCGGTGCTTATAGATACATACTGATGCCTTATAAAATACTGAGATGGATTGACATACACTAGCCGTCTCAAATATAGCGATGTGATTTTGTAGCTCTCTGCGACTTTTTGTTTGTAAGCAATCGGGACAAGCAGGAACAAAGGGAATGACTGGATGGGAAGTAAGCAACGAATAGATGCCAGGAATGGGAAAATCGGGAAGCAGGAAAGCCTCATTCGAACAACTTTAATGCCCAAAGAAGAAGTTGAAGGTTAAACTGCGAGAAACCGGAAGCTAAGCCATCAAGTTAATCCCCAATATGTACATGTATGGAGCGTAAAATGCAGTAATTGCAAATCCAATTCAAATCAATCAAAGAGCAAAAGGATAAGACAATGCAGCGAATGCTGAAGTTGCCATGAGCGTCGATTATTTCGTCCAACAAACATCATATATTTTTTTGACAACATCAGAAAACCATGTCAACATATTGGCCTTGTGCGGAGATTGAAGCTCGTGCATTCTGACGTCCTTGATGGTGACCTGCGCCACCCCTTCCACGACCGCTATGAGCTCCGCGACCCGCCGTATACTCGAAGAGACTCGCCTATAAAAACAAATGCTCCAGCTAGGCACATACACATGACTGCTACGAGTTCAATGACGAAATTTTGAACTATAATTATTTCAAACGCTACTCTTCCAGACATATTTCCGAGCAAAAGAGAGGAAGAGAAGGGGATGAGAGTGAGGTGTATAGAAAAGCACCAATTATTAAGCGAACAATACATATAAGATCGATCAACTTTGGCTGGTAGAGTTGACGTTGGAGACTTTCTCACTGAAGATCCCACATGAATACGCGATAACAGCTCGCCAAAGAACGTCAGCCACTGCTGTTTCTTCATCTACTATCATCATAAGGCGCGTCTTTCATCTTTCACTTCATAGTTCAGATTCCAGATTACAGTACAACATCTATCGATGCATTCATTCAAATTACCAACCACGATCGCCTTTATACAGTGTCAGCATTGCGGCGAGGGTTCCGCAATCATTTTGCGCCGTGCACTTGCCGTACGGCTGAGTATAATGGGAATCTCTCAACCAGTTGTCGTCGAATCGAAAACACTGCCTAAGCCTGGCAAAAGATGTAAACTAACCGGAATGGTGCTCATGAGATCACGAACGTCGGCAGCCGGAGGTGGTTGCGAGAAGAAAAACAAATGATCGAGTGCCTGTTCTGCACTAAGACGTGACGCCGGATCCAGCGTCAATAGGTTATCGATCAAATTCAACGCATTACGGTCCTTAAAATAAACATTTCGCTCATTTGCGCCCAAATCAATATCAAGAAAAAGAAATTCATTCCCGCTCGCTTCGATGATTGATAAAAACGACAACGCCACACATTTGCTATGTCAAAATGGGACACTTAAAACTTTTTTACCGACTAGTGACGAAAAAGATTATTTCACAAGCATTCTCAAAAGAACTGCAAAAGTTGTGCATTCAACGATACATACCCTAACGTAAGGATCGAGCCTTTCAACTACACGACGATTCAAATTCTGTGGCAACTCCATCTTGCCATATAAGGGAAGATTCTCGACGCCTCTCCACGTCTGCGGATTGATACTACCACAGAGATTCGAGATCAGCGTCAGCTGCTTCTGCTCACTTTCACCCTGAAACGCCGTAGCGACATACGACAATTCTGACTTACTGTGTAAACTTTACAATGAAACTTTTCAAGTATTAAAATCCAGTGGCGACCTTCTACCCTCCGAATATGCGCAAATCGCCGCCAAACTTCGCTAGCGTCCTTTTTCTGTGAGCGTGGAAGGACCAAAAATGATGTTTCCTCAGACTTCAATACTTATTTGTACTCTTCTAGTCAGCTTGAAATAAACATTCCCGAATGTGTGGAACGAATTTCAGGAGCACATGCCACGGAAACTAGCAGTTTAAGTGGCTCGTATGGCCATATGGCGCCCGCATCTTAGAGGAACGGAAAGCTAAAGCAGCAATTTTAATTTTTCGTAAACATCACTCTGCCATGTTCTTGTTTAAAAAGAAAAGCGAATGCGAAGTTTGCCGACAAGTTTTGCATTTCAAACGGTATACATGTACTCATAACTGCACGCCTAAGCTCCTTTCTTGGCATCAATTTTAGCCAAATGCAACGACCTCAAAGATACTCTCAACGTAACGCTTTCTTTCTGAGTTAAAAGTTATTATATTCCCCGCATCATTGCATTCTCCTTCCCTTCTTTGCCTTAGATTCTCTCTCGAAGTATACTTTTATGCAGTCGAACTAAATCAGCCGAGAAGCCAAGCATCGATTTTCAAAGCTTGCATTTTCTACATTAAAGTCTTTCACAATACCGACCCTATACAACCACTCTGGACAGGATTCCACATCCTTCCGGTGAAATCCGGCCTTGCAGCAAGAAGGAAAACTCATAGCACCAAATTCAGGTAGAAGATCTAGCTAGCATCATTCACGAATAAAACAATAACCTGTAAGATGGGTGTCCGTGTCCACAATTCGGCCATTATACAACCTGCTCCCCACATATCAATCTGTGGACCGTAGTGGCGTTCACCGAGCAGCAATTCAGGTGGTCGGTACCACAGCGTTACTACTCGATTCGTGTAGCAATGCTCCGGTTGACCTAAAGATCAAATATCTTCACCGAATCTTCCTTTGACAAACCAGAACTCAAATTCGAGATACCATTCTACTGACTCCTCCCTGTTATATAAGAAGCCGACTACTGAGAGCAGTAATTGCACTAAATGGGCTGGCAGAAAAAAAACCAACTTATTTGAAAATGATTTCCTTTCTTATTTGAATATCAACGAACAGATGCCAAAGCTTCCCTCAAATCCAACTGAAAAATCGGCCGTCGGATGGCTTGCTTGACAAAGAAGTCTCATGAATGATTCTTTGGGTTGCCACAAGCTACGCTGTCATTTTTCTGAAGCTGAATAAATTTCTCTCTCTCACACCCAACCAAAAGTTTCTGATCTCTGAAATGGCAGGAAAGATGAAGGAGTAGGGACTAAAGAAGAAGAGAAGACGCTTTGTCAACGTACAATTCTGTGAGATTCAATGAGATAAGTATACTGCATCAAGTTAAACCATAAGAACGAATCGTTGTCAACCGTGTAACTCATAACGCCATCGCCGTGTCAAAAAGGCCTTCTTGTCCACTCCCCTCGATGTTTTACTACCTTTGCACAACTTCCAACGAATAATATGACAACGTTCGATTCGTGTTATGTACGTGACTTCGTTGCTCACTCAACTCCCATACAAAAGCAACAATCATGAAAACTACTAGGCAAAACTACACAAGACATCAATGTCATTCCCCCAAACCTGTTTCAGTCGTCCACCTATCTCCCTCCATTTTCCTCCTAGCCTCGCATCTCCTTAGCTCTGTCTCTAGATCACTGAATCAATTTCTTCTCTCCCATCCGATAAATTCTGACATCAAGAAATGCGACAGAATAACAAAAGTAGGCGATGCAAAGAACCTGGCAGCTTTGTGAACAGTGGTCGTGCCAATCCAAAATCAGCCAATTTTAGGATTCCATCACGCGTTATCAACACATTTGCGGCCTAAAATAAAATTCACTGGATTATTTGGAATGTCGGTCAATTGCAAACGAGTTCATAAACTATGAAGCACTACCGGAAAAATTTTTGCATTAAGGAACAAACTGCAGCTGGTACAAAATGCGCATTCACCAATATCGCTCATTAGATCTACTGTATTCGTTTAGCTGAATCAATTTCAACGCTCATAAAAACAAAAACAATGTCTTGAAAATAAAACAGATTTCTCCTATAAACCAGTGACATATGCACCTTGCAATCGTACTATATTATAGCGCATGCCTTAATAACCTCAAAAAAATATTAACCTTCATATCACGATGTAAAATTTTTGCATAGTGTATTTGATAGAGTCCCTCAAGGAGATGCTTCATAAGCGTCTTTATATGCACCAACGATAGACGAACATTCGAATTTGATAGTAATCCAGCGAGATCATGTTCGCAGAATGAAAATACAAGATAGAATGTACTTCGCTCCCTATTATGTGAGGATGCTGAAAATTAAAGGAATAATGCGTTTGTAGAGAACGAAATAAGAAGAGAGAGCTTGAATTATTGTGAAACACAAATAAACACTTCCAGATTACGGAAGGAAGAAATGCGAATGATCATTGGGCGTGTTTCCTTTTTTCATTAGCAACTGTCACTGACAAAGGAACAGGTAATTAAATTCATTGCAAAAGTAAGGTCGAAGATCTCGAGTACTAAGTGAGGACACTACAATCACGAGCGCCAGGTCCCATGGAAACTCAAAAAAGCACATTTTTAATGACAGCCCACTATCGACGTGAGCCGGGACCTGTCATTGGTCATATTCCATCGTTCTCTCTCACTATTTATTGATGGAAATTACAGCTGGAGGACGCTCGATAACAGACTTCATTCTAAATTCATCACTGCAAAAGTTACTCCTGTAGCAGCTCATAATCTCTCGTAAAATGCAATTCAAAATTTTCAAACAGTAATAAAAAGAAAGTTTTACCTTTACTGCTGCATATTTCGATAAGCTCTGTAATATGTTTGTGTTTTAACTTCTGCAGCATTTTCACCTCTCGTAACGCCGTTATTGGAAACTGGAATTATCCAAAAAATTCAAATATAAATGCACCGTATATAAATCGGCAAGACCAATGATAACAAGAAAGCCATTAAAGAAAACCCTCTTATAATCTTCACCTGCAAAGTCAGTACCCGCACTAGACTGCACTTTTCTTAACCTACAACATTGGCGTCACTTGCAGATTCCTTTGCTTTTTTTATCCCCTTTGTATGCTAAGAGCTTTGAAACAGTATCAAGCTTTACGCATCAACGATACGCATATATTATGCAGGTGAGTGCAGCGCTACGTCGTTCACGTAGAACAGGTGAGAAATTATGCATTATGAATGCAGATATTGCGCAGTAGAAAGGCGGAGCACTGCATTATGAATGCCGATATTGTAGAAATGCAGGAGGACAAAGAAAGAAACCACCTGCGCCTTCCACGCCCATAAAAACGCGTGAATAAAGAAGAAAAAATGAAGAAGAATCAAAATCTCATAAGGAATAATTATCTTATTCTCAAGAGTAAGCAAGCTGTTTTCTCCAGAAGTTGAATAAATTCTCAAAAGGATCAAATTTAAAAGAAGAGGGAAGAAATTTCTTTAAAAAGAGCACTCACACCCTCCTTTTCATTCTCCATTAAAATCTTTTTCAGAGCAACTAGCCGCCGCTGCGTCGACATTTCGCTTTGAATACTTCGCTGAAATATTAACACATCAGATCATTTATTACTGCATGAAAAGAATTAAAAAACAAAGCAACAAAAACTTTCAACAGTGTAAAAACATAAAACATCGTGAAGAGATGCAATCTCATAGCGAATAATTGCTATCACGAGAAAAGTAAGCAAAACAGCTCATGGGGAAATGTACGCCGAAATTTTGCATTTTGATTTTAATAACGCAATTTTTAACATCACTAGCAACCCTCCTGTTTAAAAATTCAGCCATTTACTTCATATAGGCTCTTCTATGAACAATTCCTATATGAAAGCCACAACCTCCTATAAACATGGAGGTTTAGATTTCAGCCAATATTAGTTTTATAAAGCACACATAGTAAATAGCTCAACAAATATATACAACTTACATCTACGTACATATATTTTATCACATATATAACTGTTCTTTGCAATATCCTTCCATCTCTACCCTTTCCGTGCAATCATCTACGAAGTGCTTTCAATTCACTCCATCAACCACCTCGCGCAACGCACCTCAACCTCTCTCTATGACTCCTTTGCTTTTTTTTGCAGAATAAAGACTTATGCATGTTCACCTGCCTGTTAGCTACCTTGCACAATGATCGTGCATGATCAAATCTTCCAGTTTCTTTCCTTAGAATGTTACCTGCTCACCTGTCGGAGGTGGTGCGCAGTGAACCCTTCTGGCATTTTGGTTGTTATACAAAATCTGATTAAATTTAACACATTAGAGGCTAATCTATCTTGCTTCTAATCTCAAGCAATTTTGCTTCACCTTCATTTAGCGATTAAACTTCTGTCAACTACTGATACACCACTTCATTCACTGAATACAAACACCGACATTACGATGTGATCAAATCCTTTTTTTTCACTCGCAAAAAAGCATTAGATGTTAGGGTACGTTACGCGGTGTCATAACTGCGTATTTAACATTTTACACTTCACCAGTCTTTTACCAACTGCTCTTATTACCTTAATGCAGAACCACCCTTTACAGCGCCCATCTGTCTGTAACAAGACCACACAAAAAATCACATCATTTATTGCACATCGAAGGATAAGCGGTGCATCATTGATCAAGAGGAAGTTCAGATGCCCCATAAGAACCACAATCGCCATATTTTAGCATAAAATAAGTTTGTGTTAAATAATCACAGCTTTCATTCCAAACACTTTTCCTTTATCATAATATGCCATATTCCAGTACATATATTATTACACAGCAATGTTATATTACTACACTCGTATTCTTTATTATGAAACGTTGCCTTTCCCACTTTAGTCACTTTGTTACCCATCTTACTTTCTGCCCCCTCCCTTCCTCTTACGTAACGCGACCTCGACTGATGATGGTCCACGTATGACGTGGTGTTCATGCCACTGGCGAAAGGTCGTTGAAGTATGAACATGTCCAACATTCTCATTCCGTCATATACCGCTTTAATGCTTCCCATACTACATGTTGTTTGCGCCTATGGAAGTCACTAATACAGCTCATTCGTTGCACCTACTTTTCTACGAAAGTAACTATGATTTGCAGCTTTGAACTTCTCAATAATAAAACAAAAATAGAGAAACCTCTCGAACTTATGTATCAAAACGCACTCAATTCCTTAAAAAAGAAATTGAATGGAGGAAAAAGAGAACATACCCAAATGTTCCTTGCCCGATTTTTGCAATCTTTTCGTAATTGCTTACGTCGTTAATAAATGGGAATTTAAAATTCTCGACATAATTTATCAACTCGGGCGTCACCTGAATGAGGTTCAATGTTGAAATTGAATGTGAAAATTCAATCATATGGCAACATCTACGATGCCGAAGAAATCAAATTTTTTTGGTCGAACGAAAAATAATTCGAAATAACGTTAAACTGGCCATCGAAGCGAAAAGAGAAAATCCTGCTGCCTGTATACAAATGATTACTACAAGAAAAGTGCCCATTGGGGATGGCAAGTGAGGTTCCTGTACTCCAATGAAGATTCTATTCTCAACTCCAAACGTATCTAGAGCTTCCGACCGGGTAAGGGTCGCTGAGCCGGGCAGCTTAAAAGGAGAAGAAATAAGTGAACAAAAAACCTGAAGAGCATGTGGTTGTGAATTTTGCAAATGGAACAGGCAAAGAAAGAAAACGTATTTTGGTCCCGTCCTTCCGGTATGACGACGCTCCAGTTCGGAGACCAGAATAAGAATAAATTCGGAAACCGAGATTTTAGTGAAGGTTGCGCAAGTAATTAAGAAAGATGCCCTCGAACGGTAAGAATGTGAAAGTGAATAAATCTTTGGTCCTATGTATATATGAATTTTGGCCTCAGTGACAAGTTATCGTAATAAAGAAAATAGACACTCATTCATATGATTTCGATTAATTTGCATCGTTTAACCGACAATCCCAGAAGAGCAATGATACCTGACTACTCCATAAATGCGGGGAGTTAATTAATAAAACAACAATCTTCCAGCTGCTCCCCCGGAATACTTCACTCAACAATGCGGATTCTAACCTAATCTAATCTAGTTGATATAAAAGACCGTAGCCTATTTGCACACTTCGTTAACGTTATTTTGGAAACGGAAGAGAGATGAGCAAGTGAATTTGAAGTTCGCTTTGGGTTCTTTTATGCGGTAAGCAACTTTTTTTTGTTGTTATAATAGGCTTCAAAGAGTCTACTTAATGGCGAATATCTACAATCAAATCGAAGCATAAGTGGACTACTTAACTGCGAACTACGCACGTTGGTCTGTAGCGTGAAAACAATAAAAGTAGATATATTGCACTTGCTTCAGTATGGAGCTTTACAATCGAATGTAACGGCTCTTGTGAGCATATTTACTGTTCTCATTTTGAAGGTACTTATAATCGTCAAATATCGCAAAACTATTGCTTAAATTGCTGGAATATCTCATAACATCATATCGCAACAATTGCCTCCCCTCACACACATAAGATGTGTTAAATATCCACATGAACGAGAAATAAAACGAGCGAAGCACAACCACAAAAATTTAAACATTCAACTCGAGCAATCTAGAAAATAGAGATCTCGAGGTTCCCATCAGAGTAAATGAAAATCTCGGTTATTATTGACGCACGAACTGTTCAATGGCACAAATAATAAAAATTAAGCAAGCTAAAACTGTCGAACCTTTTGACGATTCATAAGCTCGAGCTCCTCTTTTGTTGGTGGTCGAATATTTGACTGCGATGATTGAGAAGCAGTCTGTTGCGACGGCCCCGATTGACCTTGGGCAGTTGTTCGCGTATTAGCTGCTTGGCTCGGATTCTGCATTTCGCAAGTGAAATACTTGCCTCTTCTCTGAAAATAGATCAGGGAAAAGAAAGAAACGGTAAAATTACGAGATAAGACAGCATACATTTTAAAATATGTGACGGGAAGTGTTGGAATGGCTAGCACAGTATGTGCCTTTTGCAGCCACTGAAGACTATCGAACACAAAGAATACCACAAAGTAATAATACATCCCCTTATGAGCAGGGCACTTGCAAAAGTATCAGCAAGAAGATCGTTATCTCACCAATCGCAGAACAAACCCGGGTACTTTTGTTGAGTGGGGACGCATAACCGCACCCAAAGCGGTCAAGTGGACGGTATGAGGCGACGGGACAATAGGTCTGCCATATCCATGCTCACCTATTGTCGACTAAAGATGAATTTCAAAACGAAACGCCAATATGCAAAGGACGCAACGTTTTTTATAAACGGGGACCAGGGGTTGTTGCTGTTATTTGAAAAGGATGACTGCAGTCTGTGCAGGCGGTCTTATGAATGTTAAGTCTCTTTAGGGATATTAAGTTTTTACTTCCAAAACCAACGAATTCCTCCAGGTAATGACTATGTCATGTTGCTCCTTCTTCGCATGCAAAACAGCAAAAGATTTTTCCTGCAATTTGGATCACCGAGAAATCTTTTTTCTTCTGTAAATAAAAGGGACCCTATCGTGCTCAAGTTATGAGGTGGAGTCGAAATGAAGGATGGCATAAAACTATGTCAAATGAAAGGCTCACAGGTATGACATGTCATCCCAATGGACACATGTGCATCCGCGTTGCGGCGTCTCAGAATTGCTCACCCGAATTTGTGAAACAGGCGCTCAACGTCCCATTAGCCGATCGAAATTATTTAAGTCTGGAGGGGGGACTGAGGTTGTAGATGGTGTACATCAAAACGGAAGAAACCTTGAATAGCTTCCTAGATGGAACTCCATATGCTCTGCATGAATTTGTAGAAACAGCGTGGAAGACACATAACTTACAACTAGATTTGACATATGCAAATAAATCAAATATAGGCGCAGACATATGTTGTCAAATACTTGGATGTGGGTGCTTTGTAAAGCACAACATAACATTAAAAATGCAAAAGGCTATTATGCGCAAATGGTTGTGGAGATGAGCTTCTTCCCTTCTCGCATCCCCAATCCCTCCTCCCACCTCGTTGAAAGATATCTGCACTTGGTTGTGACTGCAGCTTGGGAGAAGCGACCACACAGGGTTAGAAAGGCAACCTTCAATGGCAACAGCTTACTTCTTACTTATGCACCATGAAGAAAAAATAAATCAACTTCGAAACCCTTACCCCAAGCCGTGAGACATGACACATAAATTCTGAGAAATCCGCCCGACCTCGCATTCAAGAATGGCTGAATTTTTCTAAAACTTTGCAAGCCATACCAAACACTCTCTCTGCGACTTCAACTTCCAGCCAGGCAACCTTCAACTAGCAAAGTCGACTGGATTATGGCCTTAACCTTCAACTAAAACCCGTTTGCATTTTCATCTCTCTTCTCCGAATTTATTTTTTATTCCTCTCCTTCACTTTTTCTCAGTTTTTGAGGCAGCTGTGATTTAACTAGGAAATCAAATTGCGACTCAGGGTGATGGATGAAGTCCACTCATTTATGAATAACCACTGGAGAGGTGAAGCGCAGTACGTCAAGAACCGGAGTTGCAGACTTATACATACAAACGCTCCTCCACTGCAAGCTTTCGGCTAGTTCAGCCGGCGATTACTTCTCACTCAATCAACGTGAAATCTAAGCACCAAAACTGTTGAACCTGACGCATGGCAATATTCCAGTGATGACCTTACGTTCACTCACAGGTTGTGGATTTTGGTTTGCTTGGACTAACAACGAAAATGCCTGAGACGTCGTCATTTTGGGCGACTTTTCTTGAAGATCCTTGAAATTTTCAATTTTGGTTCGATAAAGTTTCCTTACTATCCAAATTTCTCCCTAATCCTCCTGGTCTTATCGATTTTATTGTGCTCTCCCACAGAGAGCACAATAAAATTGCGCTCTTTCACAGAGACACAGTGCAAGAGCTGCTGCAAGATGTGATGGGGCAGAAAAACTGATAACTACTTTTCAAACCTTTCCGGAAGCCTGAAACTTCTATGTGTTGCGATTTTACCGAAGAGGAGGGGTGAGAGGTGGGAGATGCGACCCCACCCCTCACCCCTTCCCTTCTGCAACTAAAGTCTCAATGATTCAAGCATCAGCACCTTCTATGTAATGTGTTGCAATTTCCAGATTCCTCTACAAGGATCACGATGATTTCGGTGCCAGAATTTATTTGCGACCGCAACTGATGGCAGATACGCTGGATTGACAATCCGCATGAAGCGTGACTTCACGATTATTACGCAGCAACGCTAGACGGCCCTAATAGTAACCAGATATTGTACTTAAAAACGTGGTATATAAAGATATGTTTGGAAAAAGTATAAAAGCATCTCCCGAGAACTGAACAAGTATAAGCAAGCTAGAACTTAAAACAAAGCACTGGGTTGAGTCCAGCTGCAGGTGACAGTGGCGGAGCAGGAAATACACTACTGGTTTAGCTCCAAACTTCTCTTCAGGATCGGAAAGGAATCAAATCGAGTGCTGAACAACGATATAAGAGGGGAAACTTATTCAAAAGAAGAGTGAAAAACCTGGAAAACGCAGAATCACTACTCCGATACTACACCAAAGTGAACTTTCATCATTGTTATTCATGTGGCGCACTATTGTCACCACCTAAACGTACACCTCAAAAATTTGCATATACAAGGAAGTATTCGAGCGCAGCGACTCGCCTTCAATGCGAAAATTGGTGATGTTCCAAAAATTTGGTTGTTCCACCACCATCATTCCCTTCGTGAGTATTTCATATCTATTGCAGCTAACGAGCACCTTTATCGATCGGCTAAGTGCTTCTATCAATAGAACTTACCAACAAATGGAACGATGTGTTAGATTATAGCTTCATTTGCGTCAAGAGTGGAGTGCAAGGGTGATGCCATGAGGGGACAGTAGCGTCCTGGTTGGTTCGTAGCGATGCAGAGTTTATACCTTTCAATCTGGAACACATCCTTCCACCAATGAACAAGAAAGTGAAACAGTCGTATCCACCTTGTTCAGTTGCGTCGAGCTTAAGCAGCAAGTTATCGAAATTTGAGTTGCATATTGCAAGTGTCCGATGATGGAAATAACGCACTACCGTGTCACTGCTGCGTGTTGCACAGCACTCTCGGCAAGGTACAAGCTTGCCTCGAGAATTGCTACCTGTTTATAAGCACGGCAACATATTAACACTGCTATCTGTTAAACTTTCTATACACATGAGAGACGATGGAGATGGTTGGGCACCACCATAAAAACGGATCTTGCGAAGAGGTTCATCGTCTTCTCAGACCTTCAGGAGTGGCGTGCAAACTATAGGGCTGGGTGGAACGGTGGGCAGGTTAAGGGAAAGGATAAGATTAAAGCCTTTGCCGCATAAAGTACTTGATTCTACGCACAACTTCTAGTGATTGTTATAAAAAAGTGGAACTACGAAGGATGTCGTATTATTTTGAGAATCACGATGGCGTGACACATGGAACTCAACAGCAGTAACATACGAAAAACGATTTCTGAATTCGAGAGACGGAAGGGCCAACGATTGAAAGCAACTAGAGCGTGAAGTAAAAGAAATCTGCTGGGACGTTCCTCCCGATGATTTTGTGTGACGCCGACTCTGACACACTCGGGACGCGTTGAGCTTCCTTTCTTGATAATTCCCACTCCTTTGGGATGAAATTTTTCTGGGTTCCACTTTTCCCCCCGTCACATTCGCTATTAAACTGGATGCTATGTGTTGGATATGGCAGCGGAGTGCCAACCCGAGATATCCACTTGTGATCTAACATTACACTGATCACATTTACTCGTACAGTCGATTCTCGTTTACTGGTCTTCACATAATGTCATTGATCGACTTATGTGCTTTTGTGCCGACCCGGCCGAAATCTAGAACTATACAAGTCGGGCTCTGGCCCGTTTTTGTCTTCGGTTCGACCCGTGTTTAAGGACTGTAGTGGCATAAACGGCTTTTCCTATCCCTCTTATGCCCTCGCATATTTGCTTCGATAGACGGTTATCGGCTCATGCCCTCTGCCTACAACAGTCGGTCCCCTCTACGCGGCGGCCGACGGTCACCATATCAAGGAAATTGCAAATATGCAATCAGCGACTATAAGCAAAACAAGCAGAAGGAATGAATGACGTAGTTTGAAGATTTATGCCTTCTTGCTTGTCCTTTTATGGGTGTATTCATGCTGGTTTTAAGATGATTTCGTAACAGAACAACGAATGCCTTCTTATAATCGACTAATACCAATGAACGAAATAGCGTTTTGCACGGGCCTTGCTTTAAAGACATCAAATCAGCTCTGGCTGGTGTTCAGTTCGAGTTCGAGGTGCGAGGAAACTTCCTAATCATGGATCGATGGATGGATCTTAATAATGTTCTGAGATATCTCTATGATGTAGAGGCCTGCGCGCCATCTGAAGACTGGAGAGTGGTGAGGTGGGGACTATGTTGGGATGAGTTGTTGCTAGTGAAGACACCGGCTACAAGTGCTTAATGCCTTAATGCCTTAACGCTAACATGTGTCACCTGAAGTTACCACTCATACACCCAACAACACCAATTTACTTCATTCAATTCAAAGTTCTAAACTGACACGAAAGGCTGCTAGTCGTAAACCTCAGATCGACGCAAAATTTCCGCTCAGGAAGGAATTAAGATTTTAAGGCGATTTTCCTTTAGAAAGGAAATATTGAAAGCAGAAAATAAGAGGAGATTTGAGCATTCCAGCATAAATCGAGTCGAATTTTTGCCATTAAATTTGAACATTGAACGAAGAGGATTTCCACAATTCCCGCAATAAAATCATTCCTCTGATTATCTCAAATGGTCCTAAGAGGATTAGGTACAAATGTTCCAACAATTATTCTTATGTGATATCATTTTTTGAACTTGTTTAGGATGCATAAAGTACTTACATAACTTCGAGACGATCATTATCCTTTTTTACTTAAACTTTGCTTTGTGTCACCATTAACTTCATGAAAAATTTTGTGGCTTTGAATAAATATTACTGCAGTACTGCCATTTTATATTGTCATAAGCAGTAATAAATGAAGAAATCTATGCATTGATTTTGCGATTCCTTCTCATTCATCTAATAGCTTTATTTTGCCGTTTGCATTAACAAACGCGAAATAAAAGTGAACCTGCCAGAATTTTTCCTCGCTTCTAGAGTGAAGGTGAGGGAGGCAATTCCTTCTTGTTTGTTTGTTTTTTTTTTCTTTTTTTGTTATGGGGAGTTAGATTAACTAGTATCGATTTCTCCTTGCAAATAAAGCTGATATATGTATATGCAATAACGCCGTGAAAAGATTCAATACAGCTGCAAATGTTAGAAGAATAGCAGTAATGTGGAATGTGTGAACACTGATAGTTACAGCAATAGAAGGTTGACAAAGATCGATAGTGATGGGTTATCGATTAGCGAACTACAACTGCCATATTCACTTAGATCACCAGTCGCTGATCTTACGATCATAGGACGGCGAAAATGCTTTAGGTATTTCATCTAGCTGTGGTGTTCCTTCGACTGGTGCAATAGGCAACTCGTCCAATCGAGTCGTATTTGGCGCTGATTTCGCTTTTCCTCTCGCTTTAAAGAGCCTATATGCTCTTAGACCGATTACTATACCAAATATGCACACCGCAATCGTTATAGGACAGTTAATGATTGCAAATGTTATTCCCAGTCCAAAATCTAATCGGGAATCTGGAAATGAAAAGAAATATGTCTACAAGTTACTCTTCGAGCTTTTCTTCATTGAAGTCTTCAATCGCCTCACTAAAAAGCGAAGAGCTTTCCCACGATTATGCCATTATGCCAGGTTATGATGTTCCGAAAATTCGCCTAATTTTAACTAGAGTCCGTCAGACCCAAATGCCTTCACTTCGAGCTCCAAAAAAAAGACAACAAAATTCGCGTCTATTATTCACGACAATCTAAGGTAAGCAAGTTTTTTTCTAAGCATGAAATTCGTTATAGCCTATGTTCCATATCTCGACTCGTTTCAGCCTATTACTTTGTGAGTGAGGAGTAACAGTTTTGTCGAATTGGTCGATTTAAACTCTCTGTTGGTTTTTGGCTCATTCGGTAAAATAAAAATAACTGTTCTTCAAAAGATTTACCGACTAAAAGTAATATGTTGCACTAGATTTTTGTGGTATTTTCTTTCGTGATTTAAAAAGAAAATCATAGAAAATTATTTAGTGGTCTCGTACCATTTCTAATGAAAGTGTTCACAGCTCTAAGTTTTTTTTTTCTGTAAGCTCAAGTTTGCGAGCATTTTTTTAAAAATATCAATTAAATCTTCTTTTCTAGCTCGACTATTTCTATGCAATTAAAATGGAAAAAGATACACATACATAAATACTTCTCGGTGAAAAGAATAAAGAGCTGAAAAATTTTTGCGAGAGCAAATAGAACAACTTGCATTGCCTGAAATCGATTTAACAGCACATTTTTGACAGCTCTCTTTTTGAAGAACCATTATATAAAGTGTACACGCAGTTAGTGCTAAGAATTCGTTTCAGTAAATGGCAATCGCGTTTATATGTCTTCCATAAGTTTATCCGACTTCCTTCGCCAAATTTCAATGCATTCAAGCAATTCACTTTTCCTACTCAGAAGTTCAATAACAATGTTGGCACTTGCTGTCAATCTTTCTTCGTTTTTGTATATCTTTGTTAAAGTGCTGCTTTTGAAGTTCGTTGAAGTTTAATCGCATGAATTGTGCAGCAGGTTAATGAAAGAAACGAATAAATACTGCTTATGAAAATCGCCATCCTAAATGGCGTTGGCCTACTTCGATAGCTTCTTCTTCCCATATTTTTTTGATATTTGATTTTCCTTAGGCACCTCTTTAATGTGCTGCAATAAATTATTCAAAGAGCGCATATCTTGAATGCATTTTTTGTTCAAAAGGTTTACCTCACGCAGGTAACAACCACTAGAACAACGGTGCAATAATATTTATCGCATTCTTCTGCTGCAGTCAAAAATTTAAGCATTGTAGTGAATAAAATTCATCAAAAAAAATCACGGAACTGACAACTTCCCGCGTAAAAAGATTCAAGTATTTAGCTGCACAATAAAATTCCATTGGAATATTTTAAAATAATTATTTCCATCGGAAATGTTGGATTAATATGAATACCTGAGCGAAAATAAACGGTAGCAACATTTTGTAGTCGTTGTAATATCTTGAAATGCTCAAGAATACAGCAGCGAAAAATGATGAAATCGCGCAAAGACTCATTAAGACTGCAACTGGTGTATAGGAAGCAAAAAAGGCCACCAATATGGCGAGTACTGTGAAATAACACAACCATAAAAGGAATCCATTCAACCAATCCTAAAATCTAATGGGAATTTTACATTAAATGAGCCACAACTTGAAGCTCTCAATATCCTTTAACAATATAAGTCTTTTATCTAACTGCTAAACAATGTGCTTGCGAAAGAAATATTGGTTTTATGGATTCATTCTCAAAGATACCGAAGAATAAAGTTGATAGTAAGCTTGATTCCGCTGCTTATAGTAACCCATACCCAAGCCTCATCATTACTTTAATGCGCGTCGAAGGTACATTAGCCAAAGTGCTAGAAATGTTTTCAGCAAATATATCCACAAAAAAGCTCTGAGTTCTTATGCTTAGTAAGTTATGTTCGTTTTTGATCTCTTTTCGTATTGATTCCATCGCAAATTGAATTAAATTATTCATCTTCTCATGTCAACTTAAAAGCTTTGATGAGGTTCCATCCATTATTGTACTATTAGTTTATGCATAAGGTAGTATATGCATATGCACCGAACAATAGGGAGCTTAAGAAATCCGTGTGTAAAACTTGCTTTACACACGAATCACATGAACAATGCAAAATCGTACTTCTCACTGAATACACTTCGATAAATTTTGGCTACAGATGCACAATGTTGGCATCATATGTGCTTACGCATTTCTGTTTATTCTATGTATTCACCTCATGTTTGCCCGATAACTTCAGCTTTCAAGCCAAGGGAATCAAGCCTATGGCAGCTGACATTTCGTGCATAACTGGACCAGTAAACCGAAGTTCTTTTCGTTTTACCGTCTTATGAACAAAGAAGGAGAATGTCTTCGATAGGGGCACTCTTGTCTGAAAATTGCTTTACCGCCTCAGAACACCAGTTTTTGTGCGGCATCGAGTTCTTATCTCTCGGATCTTCATGTCATAGTCCTTTGGGCAAACCCCTCACCGACACTCCGTTCTCAGCCTTGTTGCCCCTATGGGGCTTTCCAGTCGGCGCCTCGCCAGTGAGCTGCCTCTTGGTGCGAAAGTAGCTGCCCGGCTCACTACTGCCGCAGTGAGGCGTTTGCCCAAAGGACTACGGCAGGAAGATCCGAGAGACAAAAACTCGACTGCCGCATAAAAACTGGTGTTCTGAGGCGATTTTCAGACAAGAGTGCCACTATCGAAGAGGTACTGGCCGGACGGCACCTTAGCGAAAACAACAGAGTGATCTGCCAAGACGCAATCTTTGACGGTTCTTTAGGTCGATGAGAAATCCGAAGTGAAAAAGGCAACGCGAAAGATTTAGCGGAAATGCTCTTCGTCGAGGACAACGGCGAGGACCCATTGTTTCCCATCGAGAATATAAAGGAGAATTGCTGTCTGTAAAACAACAACTAAAGATGGTATGAGCTGTGTATGTAAATTAGCCTCAAACTGACGAGTCCACTCTGAGGTCAAATTTTCGCAACCGGCTGGTATGTCGCGAATTATAATATATATTTATTATCATTTCATTATTTCTTTGAAACTTTTATGCAACCGGTCGGTACGCTCAATTTGAATATCGTAATAGTGCCAATGGTGGGCCTTCCCTCCAGAAAAAGCACCGTGCAATTAATGAACTGCTTTATGCATTAATGTTTAATCCATTAGAAAGAATTATAACTCACCGTTATGAAGAACCACCACAATTTCTTCATACGTAACTGCAAAACATTTGATCACATACTTGCATTAATCAGTATAGATGTATACAGGAAGCGTTGATTGTAAATGCACGGTCACTATTGGGTGCATGTCAGTACAGAATGATGAAGATGGAAGCGCGAGTGGTACCAAAAGAACGTCGACATACTGCATAAATGGATCTGAATCAAATGATATGCGACTAATTTGTCTTTACTGCGATTCTTTCAAGGAGTGTTGGGGGCAGCTTAGATTTGGTTCGATGCAACCTAGCCTGATCTCAAAAGTATGAAAGCAAAAGGTGATGAATGCCACATGGTTGTGCGGAATCTCCACGTATGGATACACAAAAAGTTTGAAAATGCAAGAAAAAGTTCTCCTTAAATTTGAAATGCAAATACTGTGAAGGACACACCGGCATATGCTCAACTTGTTCAATGCCCAGATTATCGACGTACTGTTCTTGAAGTGCGGCGTTGAATTCCATTTCTTGAGTAGTAAATCAAATCCACCGGTTGGTGAGATAAAAAAATATAGCAATGAATAACATTATAGAAGTACAAAGTGAGGAAAACTTTTTGAAAGAAATTCGAATGCAAATTCAAAACAACAGTAAATCAACTGGGATCCATCAAAAATAACAGATGTTTCGATAATAAATCCTTTAAATTCCTTTAACGGCATTCATTTATCAATCATTCAGTGCATATTTATTCAGTCATCAATGGAACTGCAAACAAAATGGTCGGCTTATATGATGAATTCTGATGGAATATGCAAACATATTTATTAATGATTCGCTGTCATTATTTGGCCTTCACAATATACAAGCCACAATTAGTTTTGTTGTGCATTTGATTTTGTAAATAAGTGACATGTGGACTGTGTTAGTATCAACAAAAACAAATTTAGCTGCTGTAGAAGGCCAGTAACAAGATTGAGCAATCGCTCATTTTGTGTTGAGAAGCTTTATAAACTTATAGAAACTGAATATTAGAAAAACTTTGCAGTCTATGCAAAGTTGGCAACGACGAAAAATAAATCGACATCGACCATCGTAAATGATTGTTCAACGATCTTCGATTCGAATTATAAGTTCAGGAATATTTGTAAGGAATTAGTTCTGCCGTTCCATGTTTCGCAGCGAATTTTGCAAGTCTTTGCGGTTATTTCATTCAAGACATAGAGATAATTGTTTCCATCATATTATAGTCTCGTTGGCCACATCGATTTGTTGAATATATGAAATAAGCACCAAATTTACGGCTCTAATAAATAACACCGAATAGCGTTTTCATGTGAGCAAACTAACTGATGTTCACTCATAAAGCGTATGTTTCGAATTGCGCTAAGCAAAAACAGTCCTAAAATAGGCAGTTCCACATAAGAGAAACGATCATTGCTACAATAACTCAAGAAAGAAGTAACAGTAATTCGAGAAATATAACCCCTAATATGTTAATCTGGTTGCTTTGCTAAGCAGTATATTTCACACTGCCAAACAAATGCGACAGTTGAGGAGTAATACAGCGATCACGCACTTTTCAGGCTGTCGTCATTATTTAATTCAATGGTCACCTTTTCACACGTCACAAATATTTCGATTAAAGTGGTCACCTAGCTGATGCTTATTGTTAATATGCTCATTTTGAAAATTGTTCCATAATCAATCAAATACAAGTTGCGTTGCTCCCACTTATCTTCTGACTGATGAAGTATGAAGTATAATTTAAAAATAGATCAAATTTGTACTGTTATTCAATCAACTGAATAGTATGAAGTAAACTGATGGGATGTATTGTTATCTATTCGATTGTTGTCTATTGGAAATGTCTCTATAATTGTTCTTTCCTTAACTCGATATGCCACCATACGCCACCTCGATCTTCTCTCAAGAACCATTCGAGTGCCTATCATTGCCATCGAATTCCACATTCATTAAAGGTATACGATACTGTGAGATTCAATGTCTGATATGCTTCATAATGGCTTGAAAGAGCAAACGGCTTATGTTATTTTATATTACAGTTCAGCGCAATGAATGCAGAAAGTCATTAGATTCTAAAGCGATTTTTCTATAGGCAGAACCCATCCGCACATGAAGCAAACAAGCGTTATAAAGAACTCAGACTTCATCCCGGGAGGATGGCGAACGTTATGGCCACTTTAAATCGTTATCAACAGCAAAAATGCTCTCGCGTTTAGCAAACAAATTCACGAAGACCATAGCCAAATAATGCATGATGTTTGTGAAGATTGCGGTGTGGTATTCGTGGGCGAATTTCATCGTAAGAATTTGGCATGTGTCGCATCGTCGCAGAGTTAAAGTCCCATACATGAACTGTGTTTGGACACATTCAACGCAAGTTGCGCCTCAATTTTTGATATCTATGAACACCATGCCACTTCTCACTCCCTCTACCTTCTCCATCTGGCCCCTTGTGACTTATTGCTGGTCTACCCAAATGAAAATTGAGCTCAGGCGAAAGAATATGAAACGATAAATGTAAGTAACTGTGAAGAAAGTGACAGAAAATGAATTCGAAGGTCACTTCTGACAGTTGATTCGAAGCGGGATGAATGCAACTATTTGGCGAGAGACTGCTTCATGAGAAATTCGACAACGCGCACTTTTATATGAGCATATGATTTTTTAATGAATACATTTCAGGTATGTTTTATGTCTTAATTTATTTTCTGTTGACTTCAATGCTATTTTCACCGTCCACCGATATATCTTGCATTAGTCAATTTCGTATTTTTTCGTTGCCTGACCAATTAAGAGTATTTCTCAAATAAAATTGCTTGCTGCTTGGTCAACTTTGCTTATCGTATACATTTATTCTGCCCGTACCGTAGAAGCTGTAGACTGACCGCTCATCAGATGGAATCGTCTACATGCTTTATTTGCTTAAAACCTTTCAGCAACGGCACCCAACATGTTCCGCGCATTGAAACGGTACCAAAAAGATTGACTGTGAGAAAATCGCCCATGTTACCAATGAATGCTTGGAGCAAACTGAAGGCGATTTCATTTCCGCTCATACTTTCGTCCTAGAGTGTAGTCCTGACCGAAAGTTTATCTCTTTCAATCCATCCACACATAAGAAGTGGATGTGAAATACAAATCGACCGAGAGTTGCGCAATGATCACAGTGAAGAAATCTGTAAGAGCATCTTGGAATGAAATGATCGGTGCGTAAACGGAATTAATATCCAGGTGCTGTGCGCGGTGGAGGGCAATGGTCGCAGCTACCTGCGAGTCCTTTGTCGCCATCAGGGCCTGGTTGACCGTCGGGTCCTGAGCGACCTGGTTCACCGTCCGCTCCAGCGTCCCCCGGAGGACCCTGTGGTCCAGGAAATCCAGGCGGTCCGGCAAGGCCTGGTTGGCCATCCGGGCCAGGTGGCCCAACAGCTCCAGGAGGTCCTGGATTTCCAACGGGACCAACAACATCGATGACCACTCCTGGAGGTCCTGAAACTCCTCTCGGTCCGGGCGCACCAGGCGAACCATCTAGTCCAGGGAGACCAGGAGGTCCATCGGGGCCAGGACTTCCGGAAGCTCCATCTTGTCCACTGATGCCGGTCTTGCCCGGAGGGCCCTTTGGCCCTGGCATTCCAGGCGGTCCGGGCAAAGCATCTTCGCATTCGAAACAATGATGGATAGATGCAGGGACAGGAATTTCTGACCCATCAGGTCCATTACGCCCTGGAGCTCCTGCCTGCCCATCAGCCCCATCTCTGCCATCTGGACCTGGAGGACCTTGTGGGCCTGGCGCTGAAATTCCGCAGCCGCAGCATCCACCAGCGCTGTTCGAGTAGCTAGCTCCACCATAAATGTCATCGGTGAGGCCAGGAGAGATCGCGTTACGTTTGCTTCGAATTCCTTTGACTTGAGCCAGCACCTTAAAAACAGCTGTTTCGACACTTGTGTAGTAACGAGATGGATTTGATAATGAAATATATGCGTAAACGATTGCCACTGTCTAGCAATCTGCTCAGCAACGTCTGTCGTCTAATAGGCTGAAGTAATTTTGTTTTGTAATCCATCTCTATGAATCATTTGAGGTGTCAGCTGCGAAGTGTACGTGAATAAGAAGTTCCACCCCAGCTATCTATCAACATTTTAAAGTGTTCTCCACTAGTTTTACTGCTTCACTTGAGATTGCCTGTTCGCTTCCTAGGAAATTCTGAAATAATATATGCAAAAATGTAATATTAAACGGGCCAAGAAGCATACTGCGGAAGCTGGCAAGGTTTGCGGTTCTGCGTTTCCGCTCATCAGACCAATCAGTGCTAGCAGTCAATAAAATACCTACGATAACACACATCCTCTTTACAAGCAACCCGACCGCTTATACAGACCATTTATAAAAATTGACTTTTCCACCTATGAGTAGGACTTGAAAAGCCGACTGGCTGATAATGACTGTAAATTTTTATACAGAAGTTTTTTCGAGACTGATGGATGTTCTTGAATTTAGTGTAGAAGAACGCCCAATGGTGTACGTAAAACCCATCCAATTAATAAACTTCCTGACTCTACCTCTGCTATTTCCTTATTTGAAACTATCAAACTGATAGATAACAATGCCTACACTTACATAAGTACGCATAGAGAGACGCTGGAAGAGCATAATTACAGGTAATTGATAACCCGGAATTAAAACAGGTTATTGAAATAGTTGCACATGAGAAATGGAATATACAACACACCTGAGTATGACTGACTTCACGCCATATATTGTTTGAGCGCAACTTGCAGAAATCGATCTCACTTTGCATAATTGATTGTACACGTTGCATATAGTTGTATAGCATCGGTATTGAGATGACACAAATGAGTGTTGCTATCGTTGAAATCGCCACCCCAAAGAAGGCAATACGTCGGAGGTTATTTGCCTCGATTTCTTTGTCCATTTTTTCCAACAACATCTAGAAATATCAAATTAAAGGCCGCCTAAAATATGCATCAAACGTAGATGTGAAACTTTGCAAACGAACTCTGGCTATTATGCCATTTGTTAAACTTTAAAAACACATGAAATTATTTTGGATGTCAAAGATGAAAAGAAACAGCCATCTTATGGAGCTGGAAGCGACTTCAACCATACCCTCCATGATTATCCCACAAAAGTTCAAGTTGAGATCGCATTATATAATTTTTCAAAAAACGCGTCAAATATACGAAGGTGTTGATGCAAATGGTGATATTAAGCCAGAAATATAGGGTATTAAACCATTCAATTCATACTGCTGTAATTCACATAGGATTGATAAAACTGAGTCTCATCGCTACATAGTGGATAGATTGTAAAACTAAATGTGTTGATATCTCGCAATGTGCCGTAGATAGATTATTGCTTCCTCATGATTTTCACTTCTTATTCAACTACTTTCAAATACATGAGATCTATAGCGATACCTCAGAGTTAGAAGTAAACTTCCATAAGCCAGAATTTGTTCTATGTAGAGGGTTAGCTGGTCGTTTTCTGCTTAGGTCGTTTCAATTTTGCGTCAGATTGTATGCTATGTCGTCCCCTTATGAGCACAAATAAGAACAAAGGTCGACCGTTACTAGTATGCAAAATCTAATATTCGCAGTGTTAAGCTCTACAAATTTTTTGATGCTTACTCGTATTAATAAAGTGGAGAGCCTTTTAATGAACCCTCTCACCCATTCTTCACCCACTAATCCACTAATTTTTACAATCCATGCTGATCGTATTTTTAATAAATATAGGTTTAAATAGCTATATCCCCCGCTGTTGGTCTCCTCACTTCGGTCCTTACAACACCTTGACTGTAAAAGCTACTTTTTTTACTCATCTGTGAGTACAGCTAAGGGAACTTAAGACTATTTTCATTGTGGGTTTCTCCAATTAATTCATCGAGCTCATCAATTTTGTATATCTTTCTTATTCCTCGAGGTCATATTAGCATTATTGAATGTATTAGGGCAATTTCAACCGCCATAGAGCAACTTCAAGCATGTAAATTGCTGTTGCATTGATTGCAATTAAATCCTTCTCGATCGTTTGGAATGAAGCAATTCAATTTGCATAACTATTTATTGTTCATGCTAGTGCTTTACTTGCCATTGATAGATTACGTGATGTTCAAACGAGTTTTATACTTTCGTTGATGTTTCATTTCTATTTACTTTCGAATTCGTCGCCGAGTGACCTCGGGAATGAAAATTCCGAGGCTTGAAATGCAACGCATTTCTATTGTGTCGTGCAGCTCACTGATTAATGTTCGTCTTGTTCAGCATGCATTAACACATCTTTTATGATATTTCACTTCGGTCTTCGTGAAGTGATCTTTTTTTGTGTGACTCGTTGATCGCGAAGTTTGAAATCACTCTCTCACACCTCACAATGGATGTAGCCCGATACTGCAGCGGTTTGTGACCACTCTTCTTATACTATTGGTTGACAAAATTTCTGCTATGCGGTGTCGGAAATTTAGAAGGTGAGAGCAGCCTATGCACACTTCCGAACGCAAACATCATTAAAATAATTATCGTTTTGGAATTAAGAGTTAATGTTGATTGCCTTCGTCGTCCAAAGAAAACGAACTTCGGCAAATTTAAGACGGAAAGAAGAGGCGAGGTGACAAGTTTAATAAAGCTTCAAAAATACTTCGCATTTGATTTAACTGCACCTGAATTGCTCATTGTTCATGTTCAGCTCCCTTTGTTTCTATATCAGTTCTTGTTTTCTTTCTGGGGGAGGGGGTGGAAGGGAATAAAGCGCAAAAACTTATGAGCAACGAACCATTTATCCCTAACGCATCGCCACCATAAGTTACCAGTTACTCTGTAGTCTAACACAGTATACAGTACACTACAAAGCTAAGATTCATCTTAAAATATTGCAAAAATTCGTACTGAACGAAGCATCTGAATAAAAGCGCTGCTCCTCTGAATTCTTCTGAACTTTATATTACATAACTCCCTGTGGCAAAATATCAGTTATAGCGCGACGGCGGTGGTTGCGTTCGCAAGTTTTTTTGAAAATTATTTGCTCCTCATTGCCTCAAAAATATTTAGAAGTTCAAGAGGAAAAGAGCCCATCTCGTTTCCTTTTCAAAGTGGAGTCTGTTGTGACGTCGTCACTTGAATTTTTAATGATGTAGTTTTAAACGACATAAAATTAGTCACTTTTTAAGACTTTATTCTTGTCTTTGATAGATGTGCAATTTCTATCAGTTAATTCAATAAGAGGACTTTACTGCCTCGAGAATCGAGTGCTAATTCATGTCTACTTTCATGAACTAATAAGATACACTCAGAATTTCAAATGAAATAAATTAAAAGTTGGAATGAACTTACTCTGCGATTGCAGACCACTCTTATTGTTCGAAACGATGGAATCCTCTGAACCCAACTCTTTTATAGATTCGTCGATAATGAGACGTTTTAAGGAATTAAGCCTTTGACCACTGAGGCGTCTAACTGATGAACACTGTTTGATACGATCATATGTGAATGGGGAAAGGCATATGAACAAAGATCAGGTTAACGGTTCGTAGGGCTATCGCGAGAACGGCAGAAATAATGAGATGAAAATGAAAATAGCCTTGAGAATTCATTTTCGAACTAAAATTGGGCCGAAGATCTTGTTGATGGTCGCAGCGATCCTTTCACTCGATTGTCGCCGTTACCCGTTAACCCGTTTGCTAAATAAATGGGTAATTCATTCAATGTCGCTACGAGGAAATCAAATCAGCAATAAGATGTCTGTTAATAAGATGGCAGCAATTAGCTGAGATGATAACTAAATTTACTTGCGCAGTTGCACAGTGCTGTTTTGAATTAAGTTCTTGGCTCTCTCTCGCTTTACTAAGTGAAGATAGGGCAATTTATATTGATAGTGCAATATTTATTTCTCGTTAAATAGAATAAATTATCTCAGCATGGTTTCATTTGCAATGTTTCTGAAATTTTTAAGCTTTGCTGTCTTGAAGCATTTCGTGAGAATTGGTCTTCGGTCACAGATAGGTGGCTTTATCTACTAGGTGGCCTCAGTTTTCGAAGGAAATAGGCTCAGAGTAAGAGTGAACGCTTGGGGCAATTAACAGATTTGGAATTCCTCATCACTCAAAAAAATTTTTTGACACGCTCGCTTCACCGTATTCTCAAAATTTCCTTGAGGTTTTTCGGAGTGCATTGTAGTAATGCATTTCAAAGGGTATTTTTGAAGCGTTTAATAGAGCATTACGATTTGCAACAGGTAGCAACCCTATTGTTCGAAACGTTACTTCTTATTTCATGGAATTTTTGTCTCTATTGTGCGAAACTATACTTCAACAAGATCGCTTTTGTTTATAAGGGAAAGCTACAATGAAATATAATGTAGTATCAGGTGACACAAATGTCCACTTTTTCGAGTTTGTTCTAAATGCTAAGCGAAAAGAGCACTATTAATAAATTTAAAGGCAGCAATAGCATTATAGAACTAGTCATGGCAGGCATCAATGCACAAGTTGCTTTAAATCATATGCTCTGTTGAGTTCATTAAATTTCAGTGAACACCTCTCGACGATAAATTGCTGCCCCATAGCGATGTTTTATTCAGTCCCCGATATATCGAACAAAGAAGGTCAGCAAACAACAAAACGCTCGCGAGATGCCATTTCATCTCGTTATGCTCAACTGGGTTGACGGTCATTGAATGAGTGAACTGTTTGGCTACATATTCTTCAAGAAGCAAACAATCGCCTGTTATATTCCATCGTAATTAATGCAGCAATCAATTACTAATCTGTTGTAAACCATACAGTGTGTAATGCTTGTGTTATACGATAAATGTTGTAAATGTTGTAGAGGGTGCCTCGAAATTTTATAAAACCATACAATGGACACATCGAAAAAATACCCGGCCAAGAGCGTAGAGTGCTTATATGAAACTGCTCAAAATTTAGTGACAATAATGTTGAAAAGCACATTTTGAAGCATACAATTTATTTCAAAACCAAACGGCACACAGAAATGGCTGTCGAAATATGGTTTGTAAGGGCTCGTAAATACTCTTTCATTCACAAACTACTGCTGCTGAAATTATCCCAGATTTCACCGTCGACTATAAAAGTCTAATAAGTGAAACAGCTGGATGAGCTGCTCAAAAAATTGTTCATGTGGACCTTTATATAAAAGTAACGAAATTTGAAGATTTCGAGTCCCTACAGCTCATTTATAATAACGTGTGCGGTATTTACCGAACAGTATTCGTGTAGGAATGGCTGAATCGTCGGTGCCTTAGCGTCGCAGACGGGATTCCCAGCACGTGTTTTGAGTGAAGTCTCTCTCAGCCGTAATTTTGGAGAGCTATGAATTACTTCGTCATACAATCCTGAAAGTTGCGTTCATAGAGCAGTAACCAGGTGTGATGGCTTATGCAGAGGGTTGGGTGAAGGCACATGTTGTTGAGAGCAACATCTTGGATTCGGGTGAGGGGTCTACAACCAATTTCTCTGCTTCCGTTTTGTATAGACCGATAGGAGAGAATGGGCTGACCCTGTGGTTGGTCATTTATTTGAGCAGGTGATCGACAAGTGGTAGCGACATTTCAACGGCCCTGACAACTCGGCAGCTACGATTACCTCTGGGGTACAAAAACAGTTCCCTTGCCGGATAGTGGTGGCGATTTTGTGGTGTCTTTGGGTCCATGCGGCTGTGCACCCCAGCGCGAAGCTGCGACGTCACGCATGGCTCCTCTCGCAATATGATATGGTCAACACAGCGACTCAATCCTTTCATGTCGCATCTTTCTGCACCGGCTGAAGAATGAAGTGGAATAATTTTAGTACCAATCGAGAGGCGCCAAAATTATGGGGCATCAGCATTCGCATCCTCACCCGGTTTGTAGCGATGCGCTTAAACCGCAATGTGGATTCAGCTGTACTCTTTTCTATTAGCGAGGCGAAATGTGGAGGGATGGAGAGGTCGACACGGAGCCAGAGAAGCTCCACAGTAAGCAGTATGTATGTGTGAAAGACGTGCCTATGAATGAATGCATTTGGCAGGCTTAGGGGGCATAAGCGAAACAATGCAAGTGTTCGGTTCCTGTATCTCAACCCCAGGTGCTCACGTATTTACAAATTTGACATTAGTCGAAAGGTAAGAAAGATGCAGTATGCGTGAAGCAAAAAATTTTTCGCATACTTACTCAGATCTCGATCAGTATCAATTTCATGAAATTCTGACTGCCTGGAGACCGCATATAGTAATCAATTTGCTCACATGTCTTCAGATGCAAAACTTTGAGAGGAAGTCATTCAGAGTTAATTTCGGGAATATTTCAAAGCTCAGTGTCAATTTCAAGCACCATTGAAAAGCCACATGAGAATAGAGCCAAACTGACAGATAACAAGTCTAAATGGGACAAAAAGTGAGGCGAGAAATAAGACTACAGTAATGAGTAGAAAGAAATCCATTTCAAAGAGAGTTAGCGCTAAAACAAGATTATTCAAAAGGCGTCGACTATTGTACAGCAATGACTCAATGTAAGTATAAGCCTTCTCTTAGTGAATCTTTTACAATATTTATTTTTACCTTCGTTTCTGCAAGGAAAAAAATTTGTTGTCTCCACAGACTCAAAAAATTTTAGCGTTATTTCCTTTCTACGATTCTTCCAGTATTGGCGAAAAAGAATAAAAATAATATAAAGCAATCTTAGCGATTTCTTTCTGAGAGTCATGTCTGAATATTCATCACAAAGGAGCTCTCAATATCTAACGCCAGATTGCTATTGCCACCAAAACTGCCTGTTATTTTTATTTAGCTCTTTATGTCCTAAGAATCAGCGGATAGCTTCATATTCAACGTCTTCATTTTGGGCGGATGTATGTTACTCGGTTGCTTCAGGTGATTCTCTTCACTTCCACTGAGGAATAAACTACGAACAACCCATTTTTGCTAAATCAGACAAAAAAAGCACAGAGTGAGGAAAGAACCGGTGATAATATCAACAAAAATGTTTCCATTTTGTATTTGTAGAGTTTTACTTCCTAATTTGAGTGGATTTACGCTAATCTTTTGTTTAATTTCGAAAGGGTCTTAGCACCACCTTATACTTTTTGCTTAGCTAACACTAAACTACTTTTGAATAAGCGAAAAAAGCGCAAAAATAATTCCCATCGCACGGAAACGTTGCACTATTACCGTGCAATATTACATGAAAAATTCGCTGTTCTGTTATGCCGACATCATATTTGTGCTTACATATGTGTGTTTGTATCGTCGCTAATCTCAACTCCGGCATTAGTAATCAAAGTAACAACGAATGGCATAGTCATCAGCGAAAAATCACAAACCGTAGAGCAATCAACAGTGGAAGCTCACGAGTGGTGGTGGAAAGGGTAAACATCGTCGACAGCGGTTCCATGGTTGCCTTCTAAGTTGCTCTAACATTTATTTAAAAGTTGACTGTGTCTATATCAATAGCCGAATCCACTAAGAAACCGGGAAAGTCATAGTGATAAACTCTAATAAATATAATCTACTTTCTCAACATCAAACAATCTCCAAGTTTTTTTCCAATGACTACCATCGTTATGAGTTTTCAGTAGTCAGGACTGCATAAAATCATAGTGGAGAATTGTGCGCCATAACTTATGAACACCTAGCAACGAGATTATCTCATAAAAATTTCAGGCAGTTGACTCCGATTTCCTGCGTAAGCGCAGGCATCATCAGGTGTTTTGTTTCAGGATATTGTAACAAGCAGATAGAGCAGAATAGTGCGTCGCCTTCATTCACATGTTTCCCACTTGCTATGCGCTCTCGCTAAATTGTATTCGGCGTTTTTTATACCAAAGTCGTTTTTCTCCTTAGTTATATATGTACTTGTACGTGTGCCGGTCAACCCGTCTGATCGGTAATTTCCGCTTGAAGATCACAGTCGCTGGAGAAATGAGATTTGAACATTTGATCCATTTTTCACAATATCGAAACGAATTGTAGAAATCTACGTTTGCCGAAAAAAAAACTCGCAACATTTAATGCAAGGTCAACCTTCAACTGAAATTGATCCAGCCAAAAAAAGAATGTTTTTTGTGCACTTGTGCAGATGGCAGGATCGCTCAAAATATAAAGCGATATTTTTTTATGATTTTTTGGTAGCTGAAGCGATTGATCAAGTAGTGGAAGTGCCAGCTGCTCTGATATGCCTTTCCATGCATGTTTCTGAGAGGTAATGTGTAGAAAGTGACATATGTGAGTTTCTGGTTAGTGATTTATTCCATGAATTAATCGTTAGGCGGTCGGAATTATTCTTAATTTGTGTGGCAGCCAAATTTGATTATTAAGTAAAAATATTTTATCCACGGTCATTGGTTCAATGACCCTGCCAACCGATAAGTTAGCGGATGCTCTAAGATGCTCAGTAGACTGACCGTTCGAAGGCGTCAGATTTAGGCAATAATTAGCATATATATGCAAATGCGCAACGAAAATATCTCCTTTCCTCTTTACTCCAGCAGTTAAAAACATAACAAAGTGAAATGTTACGGAACAGCCCGGTGCCACTCTTCATACTGTTAAGATAGTGAGGGTATTGCTCATTTGTGGCCCTAGACTTATCGGCTCTTAATTTGAAATGTCCTCCTCGTTACATTTATTCACTAAGAGCGTTATCTTTGCTTAGCGTCATGCAGCAGCAGGTCCGTCCGCTCGAGCGTTGAAATTGTACACCAGCTTTTAAGTGTTCTCCCATCAAGTCATCTTTGCCAAGACATGCACTTGTGGCGATTTTGGCCACAGATTCTATCGTTTCCATATAATGCATGAAATTTCCTTTTAATTCGCTATGGAGGTCTCCGAGAAAATCTTCTTGGATGACTATTGACCGTTATAAAATTCCTCCTAGATGGCTCAACTTTGCTATGGTTTGTTATTCTCTCGCTCTCAACATCTTGCAGAACCTTAGGAACATGTTGTTTTCAATGGACTTCCTTCACGACCATTTCTAACTGCATCTTGCTCGGTGGCTTCCTTTAATTTCTCCTTCCTATATTCCCCACGATTAAAACACTAAATCCCATAGCGATGATGCCACTAACTTCCATAACTTCTCTTCTGCCATGAGGTTCCTTATATTTTTGTCCTTTCTCACTGCTTTATTGATTATGCTTACAAAGGTGTTATAAACCGCATGTGAGCATTTCAACTGCTCGATGGTCATGTATTGCAGTGAGGGGTTTTACTTGAATTAATGGACGCATACAAACTGGTCACTGGGTACTCTTATGTCATCTCGTTCAGGAAGCTGACGTCGGTCGCCGATCTCACAAAACGATAAAGCTAACCCCTGTGAATGGTGTTTGGAATTTCATTGATGCTTTTCATTTTGTGGAATGACATCTTCACAAAGCATAAATATTGGCATTCTATAAAAGAAAATAATCTCGACCCACACTCATTCTATAGGTCCTTTATAAAATTGCCGACAGAATGCTCGCCACTCGCAGCGCCACTTGTTTCCTCACGATGAAGTGAACACACCATTTATTAGTGATTGATTGCGATTTGCAAACGAAAACCTGGTCTCTGTTCTACTGTTGCAACAGCACTTCCACTGACTCTATGATGTATAATGATTACATTAATATTAATCGTACTTACCTCGCACCTCCAAACTTCGGTGGCTAGATTAGCGGCCCTGTTTCTCTATGTGGGCAATGTTTCTTTTGTAAAGCGAATGAAATGAAGCTGCGATTATAGGGCGTTGTGAACGCGCTTGTTCGACGGGAAGGTTTTAACATGCGTAAACTGCACTTTTTGAGATCAACGTTCCGGCGCATTAAATTGAAAGAAATGAATGCCGTACGGTAGAGTACGGTAAGTTTCCACCAATGTACATTTCATTGCAGAACACCGACAATTTTTATTGTATAACACACAGCATTTAAGCATGTTTTTAAAACTGAAATATTCCTCAGAGTGGTGTTTCTTAATGAGCTGGGAGGGCCTCGGCGCCCGAGAAGCAGCATCAGAGACTCAACTCTTGTAAACGTATACGACCTCCCTCTCAACTTGAGATTCGCTGAGCACGTAGCACCTCACTTCGCACTTCGGGAATCTCGTCATTAGAGGCCGGAGCTCCAAAATTTTCTCGAAACAGCGCAGCTTCAAACAGCTGTGCTGGAATCAGTGCAAATAAACGATTCCGACCTTCCAATGGGCGCTTACAGCCGTCTTTGCGTTCATTTTCTTCGCCCATTTAGATTTGATGGGAATGGGTGAAAACGCCAACAAAACCACATAACAAAGAAGATGAAAGCGGTACGGCGCTTAATCACATCGCGCATAACAATGTGGTTTATCTAAGAATTGAAACTATTATCCGCCTCATTGTATCCTTTTTCTTCACGTTGAATAGCGACCTTCGATAAACGTTAAAAAAGACACTTTCTGCGAATAACAATGCTGATGGTTTCGCCATTACTGACTCACTCTTAACCAAAAAGTTGGGCTGCCGGTTTTGTTTCTCTTTCACCTATGCAGAGACCTCTTCAAAGTACGAACTAGCATAGGTAAACCATGTCAGTTTGTTTTTTTTACTTTTAGGCGCTTATATATATATATATATATATATATATATATATATATATATATATATATATATATATATATATATATATATATATATATATATATATATATATATATATATATATATATATATATATATATATATATATATATATATACCCCTTTTACGTCTTTTTTCATCTTCAGAGTCGTTGCGGCTGAAGTTACGAAATTTTGTTATTAAGAAGTGCGCTATAGGTCACCTGCATCGCAATCTCCAGTTCAGTTGGCCAAGCTCAGAAGGAGTTAGGGATACGTAAGTGCCTGAAGTTTTCCGAATGTAATGCCATTTTACAACCAGTTAGGTCGCAAAACGCACGAAAAAGCGGCTTTTTTGTCAGAGATTGGGTAGCCAGTTGGTTCGAGTGAAATACGACTTCATTATTGTGGATGTTCTTCAACAAACTCACAATTTACGAAACCATTTGGCTTGAGGAGTGAAAGTGCCCTTTAGCGCGCTATCTCATTTGTTTTTTGTGCACAACAAACTTCGCCTCTTGGTTTGTTCTTTTCGGTTTTTTCCTTATTTCACTTTTTGTGCACTTGAAATAGTGCACTGAAAATTAAACTACTGCATTCAAATTAATCTGAGTTTTGTGCAAATGAAATACCCTTGAAAGAGATCTTTCTGTCATGCAAAACGGTTTAATGCTCCCTAGAAAGTGGAATTTTCCACTGAGCAATCCAGACATTGAGACGGACGCTTAGCGTATAGGGACTAGCAAGCGTCCTGTCTATTGCCTTTTTTTTCGTCGCTCAATGCAGTCAGCATGTCGCTGTCACTTTGTCCGGTGAGTTTTTAACAAGCGCAGCAATGTGCCAGCCAGGCTGGCACGATAGGCGTGATACACGTTTTAACGTTTCCTTCTCATAAAATAAAATATCGTTTTGCATCCTTCCAAGAGGAGCATTTTGCCTTTTGCATATATTCACAATAAGGGAACTCACTGAGCAACTCAACAGCAAAAGGGAATCAGAATCACACAGACTGGCACAACATGTGGTTTTTGAAAGTCCGCCTACTAAATCATCCGACTTCATGGGCGTTATAAAAAAATAAAATGATGCATTATATGCAGTCGCTTCCGCAATCGGCCATCTTTGCAGTTACTTTCTCGGCAACTACGATTTCAGACTGCATCGAAGCGCCTCCTGAACGAAGTTGATTGTCAGATTTTGCCCGCAGTTTATAGTCAGCGGCTTACAAGGAAGATAGCCCAAGGGGAAAAAGTTGTGCTGGATGACAACAAAAGGCATAACCTATAACTGCCGAATTGAGTCATCGTAGCTTTCATGGCTCAAAAGCGGAAACCACTCTATAGATAGAAGGGGGATAAAAGTATATATTTAAAAACAACCGCAAATATCTTGTTGTTTTAATGCTTATTTCCGTTATTTATGAGAACGCATGAGGAATGATCAAGAAAGTTTTAGTGCATTTTTGAGAACTTCTCTGAATGACCATTGTTTCATAGCTATAAAGCTACAGAAATTACTTTTTAGCTGTAATCCTTTGCACATTTCCACTGCTAACATGGGCATGAAAACTCGAGATTTCCGAAATTAAGCTGAATCCTAGTACTCTTGTTATTCCTTAAAATTATTTCCAAAAGTTCGTCAAAGCGCCGACAAGATTTGGATCGTTTTTGTACTCATCAGTGATGCACAGCTATTAGTAATGCACAGTTCTATTAGTAAACCCTCATGCTTTTTTGCATCATCAAATATATCCCACATTTACAGAACTTATAATTGTTATTTACCAATTTACTCTATTATTATTAGTATTATTATTATTCGTTTTTTGCCCAGCAGTTTAGCTGAGCACATGGTGAATATTGTCCATATACATGCCAACGTATGGTATTATATATTCAACTTATGCAGTATTAACCTATAAGATAAAATACACATTTGGTGCTAAGTTAGAAAAGTAGATCATATCATAGGGTATATATTGAAAAACAACATTAGCGTAAAAAATACTGCAGCATATTGCAGCATAAACGTACTATAGCACAGCGGAGAACAACCTACTGCAACATAAAAAATTGAAGCAGTTATGAAAACATACCTCAACAGAAAGGAAATAATTTCTTCATTTATTCTCTAACTTTTTTCATCGAGGTTACTTGGTGAAATAAGAGTGAATGCTGTGTTTGTATGAATAAAAATAAACGTCGCTAAAGATACGACGGCTAGACAGAAAAAACGAAGATGTTGATGGTTTAAGGTGATATCAGCTTGCGCATTTCGCTGATGTGATCATTCGCCCCCGTTATAAGGAGGCACCGTCCTACTCTCCCCCTCATACTTCCCCCATTAATTCAACTTTCGTTGCTCATGTACACTTTGTTAAGTACATTGAACGGTTTCGCATTTTGAGACATTTTTTAAAAAATTCGTTGGAAATAGAATATACATAGCATAAGTGTAAGTCTTTATTGGGAGCCTCACTCTACACCTCTTCTCCTTCCATATCCCCACCCACACACATGCAATGTCAAATTTTTTAGCATCTGTTCTAATGTAAGGCCCTAACAAACACTATTCAACGATGCGGCACTGTGAATGCTCATGTGGGAGTACAGCAGGTGAATAAACAAGCCACAAAATCTGTCACGATATGAATTCTTGTAATATTGCCCAAGAGTAATGTGGCAAATAATCTTTTGTAAGCAAATAACAATTAACAAATAATGAAAACGTACACAGTAACGCATCCATATTCTAGCTGATCCACTAGTGCATAAAATTATTCTGCGCATTAATATTTTCTTTCCGAGTAAATTCGCATATGTTCTCCCCATAATGTTTCACAAATGAAATTTCATTCGCATATAATTCTTTGATGAAAAGTGAGCGTAAGATTTATCTCATTTCAAAGAAAGAAGAGCACAATTTCTTGATTACTTTTCAAACGCATCAACCCACACTTCAATTGCCATTCGATTTTAACGGTACATTGAAGCAACAAATTTTTAAAACAAATGCAAAACACTACCGAGATGACTTCTCTCAAATGCGGAAATTATTAAAAATAACCAATAATGATTAGGAAGTTGGAGCGAGAGCAAAATAAAAGTGACTTACAAATTTGATGACAGATTTCAGTGCTAATGACTCATATATAACGTGTTGATTCATCGAGAATTGGAGATAGAATGCAGCGTTATGATACACGTTAGAGGTTCCACAAAGTTCTCTTGGTGTTGCGCTTGTACATTTCGTGTGCTGATTCTACTGCACAGACCAACAGATAAACACGCAAAGATTATACATTCTTATACATAATTAAGGTAATGTCGTAAAGAGTATGAAAAGAATAAGAAAAATAAGCGGAAATAAACGGCAATCATCGTTCCCTCTCAAATTGCCTCCCAGGAAAGTGTAAGAAATAAAGAACATGCTATTTTTATAGGAAAGCAAAGCTAGTTGAAATGTTCTGCAATAAAATTAATGAATAGATTTCAATGTTTATAACTAATGCAATGAGGAAATTATTCTCATGGACAAGTAAGTGGAACTGAATATGCTAGAGGAATTGTCACATTAGCCACATTTGCATATCATTCGTGTAACAAAACAATATCATAAGTTACCCGGCAATTGTTAAATACACAAATATACAAAATAATAAATCCATATTTCAACTTGCCTCATCATTTTTACGAATCCTCCACAAAATTTCATTTTTCCATAGCCAAAAAGGCGCTGAAAAAAATTCCACTTCCGTAGAATATATGCAAATTTTTTAGTAGTTTTAAACGTCTAGAAACTGCTTTCGAAGCTAACAGTTCAATGTAAAGTATAGCATTGAAAGCCAACTTCTCGTATATGTTACTATATCCAAAAAAAGTCCGTTACTCTATCGGGAGACATACTTCGTTCCGCAGCTGGCACTATCGGGCAGGCAGATAAAAGACACACGCAGACACACAGTCAATACGTCGCAATTTGCTTTTGCAGAAGAAATTTGCCAAAATTATTGAAATCGACGAATAACTCACTTTCTTGCTTAATTATAGTTTAAGGCTTTATTGCCATAAAACATTAAAGTAACATTAAACGACCAACTATCTCAACACCGGCGAACTAATAGATGAGCAGATATCACCACAACAAAAGATCACTCGAGTGATCCGATTTTATTGAGTTTTCGATAATTCTAGAGGAGTATTATTCGACAGATGAAAGAAAAAGCAGATGAGGAGAGTAATATTCAAAGAGGGGCTTATTCAGAGTCATATGACATATAGATTCGTGGGATATCTGTGTGGTCTAAGAGATGGAGGAATATAAGATAAAACTCCAGCTTGCAATACGTTGAAAAGTTTTTAAAATATATTCAAACATCAACATGCAATGAAACCATCGATGTGAGACAACGAAAATGAATTATGCAAAAAAAAAAAACCTAAATGCATGTTTAATCTTTCAGAGAGATAATGAAGAATTACGTGACTTAGAGAGCCTGATTTCATTCTAATGCTTCCCTTATTAAAATATTCCAAAAGAACACTGACTCAGTTTCTTTTAGAAGAGGACACATAAACGACCTACTCAGAAATATTTCCAAAGAGTATCAGGTGCTACTGATGTTCAGGTTCTAACTAACAAATGCGGAAAATTCAAAATTCTGAACTTTTGCAGCTTAAGATGCCTTGCGAAATTGTGTTGAAGTTGCAGTCTGAGTTGCATTGAATCTACATTCATTAGCATATTACAGTGAGGTAACCCGCCATCTAAATTTTTGTGGCTGAGAGGGGAGAGGGAGGGAGGAGGAATGTGGAAAAAACAGGAGGGGAAAGTAACGGAGAGGAAGAGATGGGGCAGGGGGAGCACTAGCAACTTTGTCGCCTTGTTCATGTGCTTAGCACCACCATCGATGCAACTTTATTGATGCGCTAGTCGAATGCGAATTTCAGCTGTCACAAAGCTATCCAGCCACTGTGCGTCGAATATTTGTTTCTTTGTTGGCCGTGCGGCTTTGATTGTCTTTTGAACCCTGTCACCTCCTTCTTCCTGTCGCTTTCACATTAACACAGTTCCATAAACACTAATCACAACGTTGCAACCTTTCACTTTTGAAATTCCCGAAAGATCTTCTAGCAGCAAGTTCGACACACTAGCAGAATCGGATAATTGC
The DNA here is from genome assembly GCA_013433145.1 of Ascaris suum. NCBI lineage: Eukaryota > Metazoa > Nematoda > Chromadorea > Rhabditida > Ascarididae > Ascaris > Ascaris suum. The sequence continues at coordinate 6,259,742 of CM024175.1, forward strand.
TCTCAAACTGATAATAGCGACCAAATGCGGATGAAACAAAAAACAACGTTAATATTGCACTTTTTTGATATGTCAATATAACACGTTTCTTCATTATCCACCACGCTGCAGGCAAGCACATAACAGAAGAATGTGTTAAAACCGCTCTTTGTTTCGCCTAATACCTACTAGAGGTGTTAATACCTTCTTCGAGCGAATCGAGTTGCAAAGAAATTCTTTATCGTACTAAGCAACATTTCTAAAGCATTTTCTTTATATCATTCTAAGGCGTTCAAAGTTGTTCCTTCATTTATGACCGCACGCTCTGATGTGCAATGTCTTTGACACGAGGAGAAGAGAATATGATTTTTCTTTTTTAAAAGAGAGCTGTTAAACCTTAGCAGAAAATTAACGAATTCATTTTGTTTTCAGTTGGTGAACGGTGCCGTCACCAACTAAATCATAGAGCAGCAGTAATTTTGGTACTCAAAAAAGATAACCTGCAAAGTGCCAGCTGTAAAAATGGCCGACAGCAGCCCTAAAGTAAACGCCTGTCAAAATGAATATGAGCCACACCATAGAATCCGTATCTTTTTTTCATCAAATGCATTCATATATTAGAATCCGTATTTCATCACTTTACTCTGATATCCTCACAGAACTTATTGAATTTTACTCAACAATTCACTAATGCAGAAGTTGGAGAGATTTGTAGGCATTTTGAATGCCGAAGTGATGTACGGATAAAATGTTGAGGTGAAGATGTTAGAAGCTGCTTGAAGGCAGACTTTATTTTAACTTGAAGAAAAATGCTTCTCGATGAAGAGATGAAATATTATTAGAATAGACGTAGTTGCCAATAAAAATAACATTCGATCATCATGTAGAAGAAGCAAAATATTCACAGAAATTCAACACGCACAATGTGAGTCAAACAGCTATGAATAGCCTTCGGCTAGCGTGCACAGACAGCCTTGCAAACTCTGCATCTTTGACACTCTTGTGACTCGCAAAATTCACCTCGCTTTGAAGCCATTTCGGCAATGCGCACGTTAGCGATCCGTTGAAGTGCGCTCCGCTGTCAACTTTGCTTTACCTTTGCTTATTGTTATCCCAGGTAGGTGCTGTCAGCAGATATCAACCTTGACAGCAACTTTGAACGGCAAATTTATTGTCTTGCTTTTGTACAAGAAGGAAGCGTGACTTCGTTATCTGCTTTCCAATGCTTTGTTTTTATATATAATTCCGCACTGCTCTTCTATCTGTTAAATGCTATTGGAAAATTTAAGGAAAAAAAATTGATTCAAACCGCCATTGAACACGCCTCACATCATATGCAACGCAGTTACATAAAGGCATCTCAGTCCATTGCTCATTGGTGGTATTGTCGAATGGCGGTTTTCTCACCTACGCTTTTATCGGCAGCACGTTTTCTGATGGTTGGTAAAGTGGGTTTTTACAGAAATATGTAAGTCTTTTAATATGAACTTAATATGACGTCACCTAATATTAGTTAAATGCGTCCTTCGATGCGTTTTAATAGGTAGCAGTGGTTGTTAAGACTGAATGCATGCATTATCGCTCAATGCTTCAACATGAAAGGATCGCCGAATTCATTTGTGCGCATGTGGTTGGCTATCACTTATTAATATCCACAAACTTTATGATAAATGCCTCGATAGTAAGTAGTCAACAAAAACAGAGCTCTTCGTGTAACGACCCGAACTCCTTTCCGGGCCGCCGGGTTCTCGAGCATCCGGATATAATACAAGTTTTATTGGTCGACACATGGCCCCACTTGGGCCCACAAGCAGCTCACGCCAGGAACCAATGACGAGCTAACGGTGAACGACGATGATCGAACTGAACACAGAGGGCAGTAGCAGTCCTTATAAACCCTACTCATATACTATCAAAGCGACACTTATAAGAGCATTTGATAATGCGGACTGTTCTACGATCATAACTAAGCTGCTCTATAGTCGTAATCGAGCTGCTCTACGATCAAAATCGTTACATTTTGCCATAGTTGAACAATGTAGCTATTATCGCTTCCACCACAAGTTATTTAAGCACAAATCTGTAGTGTGGAGGGGGGAGAAGAGCAGGTGAGGGAGTGGAAGGGGGCGCAAGTGGCATATTCATTGCTAGATGATAATAATGAACGGCAAAATTGATCTTTGTTGAAGTGGAGCTGGATGTTGCAGCAGAGAGGTTGGCTGCCCGTTGAGGTTATAGACAGACGAGGGGTGCTGTCATGGAAGAGTTAGGGCAATTCGAGAGCGTTCCAAGTGTGAAAGACTGCTTGAGCGCTGTGCGCATTGATTGTCACGGCTATGTGTATGCAGAACACACTCATGTCTATATTTTTTATTTGCAGTTGCATGACGTCATCTCTCTGCTTTAAAAGCCATAAATCCTCATTTCCTGAGAGCATCCATTATAAGTTCGTCATCACTGCAAGAGTGTTTTGCACACGATTGTCCTATTGGACCATCACCAGTAAAACCGATTCGTTTTATTAATTGCGTGCAAAAGAAGCTGGCTGGCACGACGTGTGCCTTTTGTTACCCTGAAATGAGATATTCACTTCTTATATAAAATTCAAAACTGATGTAAATTTAAAGTAAAAATTTTCATCCACTGTTTCTGATAGATGAGTGTCTATCGATAAACATCGCTTTCATCCATCACTTCGTTTATGTGTATTTATTCGTTCTTCAATGGATTAATTGATATTTTTGTGCACTTTACTCCTAAAGACGTGTAATCTCTTTGTTTGCATCTCACTCGAAATGCAGCGATTATAAAAGAACGCAAAATTTATGATACGGTAGCAGTTGGACTCGCAACTACTCACTTCAATTTCTTTTTTTTTGATCGGCGACTGATTTATTTCTCATTATCTTTGATATTTATGTTTCTTGACGTCAGCAATATAAAAGTTCACTTGTTTCTATCTGTGCGAGAATTTGTGGAAGAGAATATAAATCTATGCACATCAAAGTGTATGCTGTCTAGGCGACGCAAATGGAGAGCCTTTTTTTATGCGGGTGATAGAGATCGATGATCGCTTTCTGCAAAAGGGAAGAAGCATGTCAAAGGAAGTTAGGCAGCCTGCACTGTCATATTGTGCCCATCACATCGATTGTTTCCATTACCAACCAAATAACTGAAATAAAGAATTCATCACATCATTCTTGCTTATCAGATTCAAAAAATTTGTCTGTTTTGAACGGCTGCCGTTAAATGCAAACTCGACGTCTATAAAATCCATGCTAATCTTAGCCATATTTAATTGTCTATGACTACTTTCGAAGTTGATGGATCGATATGAGGCATGGAAAACTGGATCATCCCTTGATCATCGTTCCATATGTCGGTTTTCTTGACTCTAGGTTTATTAGTTCCTTGTTGAACCAACTTCACAGAGTGGCAGATACAAACATACACATGCGCAAAGAAAATACTCCGCTTTGGAAATGTGCTTTGCAGAATCGCATGCAAAAAGAAAGTGAGCTTGAAATTGTTTCAGCAGCGGAACTCGATGAAAATATGCGCAATCGTCCTTACTACGAAGTGGATTTTAATTTGTATTCATACAATTGCAAAACTTGTGCGCAAACTTTTTAAGCCGATATTTCTTGATAAAAAGCGTCGTTAAATAGCAAAGTCTATGAGCCGAATCATAGCATAGCCAAGACAAGGCATTTCTCGTTTTTTATCCGTTAAGAGTGCCTCTCACTTATAATCGAACATATGTTTGTTTTGACTAGCGCATAGAGAACGTCACTTCGAATGCATGATTCCTTCACGTGCTGTTTTCTTTACTGGCTAACACATAAAAGCGCTATACAGCCATATAGCCCATACAGACTCTTCATGAGCTCACATCGATTGAGGCGGCAAATGTGGCATTACCCTTTCCCTATAACTTTCGGTGATTTATGTAGAGAGCATCACCTACATTCTTTAGCTTCCAATAAACTCCCTTCGCGGAAAAGGCTGTATGACCCTTACAAGAGTACGACGCTTACTGTCTTTCCCAATGACCTCTGCAAGCGGTTTTTGTTTTGATTAGACGTCGCTGATGCTTAAGACATCGGAGCCATACATTACTCGTCACCTCAGTCAGCCGCCTGATCTGATCTAGTTGTTCGATTGAAAGAAGCTAAACTCAATCCTATCTTGTGTTACATTTATAGCTCGACCGCTGAGCTGCAGAGCCTAGCGATCGATGACTATGGAATGAGCGAACATAGTGTTTTTCTGAAATTCACTCGGGAAATTTTGAAATGTTCATCGCTGATCGGGAATCGCTGTGCTCTTCTCAACTATTTTTAATGCAAATTTTTTCAACGTATAATTAAAAAATTTATGTGCTGTATAATGTTGAAAACATCTGCAATTAACGAAAAAAAAAAACAAAAGAGATTTCGATAGCGTCACGTCTGCCATCTTTAATCATTTACTGCAAATATTTGCACATTGCGATGCATGGTTTAACACTACTGCACTCGTTTTCTCACTTGTAAACATCGGCGGTGATTGCTTTGTGTATTTTTTTGTTATAAATTTCTTTTTTTTGCTCTTCCTGTTAACCATCGAAGCATATCGCTTTTGAAGAACGATACGCTTGTGTCGAAGATTTCAAATCTGTTGCCTTTATGGTGTGATTGAGGGTTGAAATTCTGTGTGATTATCAAATTTTAATTTGAGTAGTGAATGAGCATAAATTATCGCTGGGGGCTAGAGTGAATATCATGAAACTCTGAAATCGACCTGAAATCACGGAATCCAATATTTGCTGAAAGAATTTTACATTATATGTTTTTAGTGCTCTCGAGGACTAACATAACGCGCATGATTGGCAGATAGAGCGCCCAGGCGAATTAATTATTACACATTAGCAAGTTTTAAATATTTGTATTGCGTCGGTTGCATTGCTCATTGAAAGAATGCGGGGTTCTCAACGATTAACCCCATCTCTTTGGGTCTGTGTGAATAGAATTTTTTTTAACCGTAATGTTTTTTGCAAAAACTTACTTCCCTTATATGTCTCTTGCAAATTTGTATTTGTGAATCATATTATGACAATATTATGTTGTATTTACACCTCGTCCTATGTCCGTCACTCTTTGTTGTAACCCGAATCGAGGGACCTCTGAACCTAGAGCTGCGAATTTTAGTGGAGATAATATGCCCCACAGGTTGGATTCCTTCACCAAACCGAAGTTGATTCTTCCTATTCGAAAGGTATTATTAATCACTAAAGGACGTTTAAAAATTTGCAACCAGTTTGCAGACTTTTGAATTACCAAGAACCGTTCGAATCGCAAAGCAAATAGGGTAGGCAGGGGGAGGGGGAGGGGCGGCTATAGAAATTGATTGATGTGCGTTCTAACGTCTTGTCATCTTATTCTATTCCATAGTCACCCCAGGAATAATCAAGTATGCCGTATAATGCGTTTTACCTGATTTAGTCGCTAGAACTAATTTTCTAAAACAATTGCATCTTTATGACTCGGTCGGTCTAAAGTGAAAATTCAACCGGTATAAAATGCATGGGAATTTTCTAGCGCATTTAGCACATGTTCACGTGACCTTTAGCACGTTTCGACGTCTCTAACCTTTTTGATACGTTCAGATATGCTGTCAAGTTTGGTGGCTTAGCGTTGAAGGTGGTAAGGGAGAAGCTCCCTTGCCTGCGCTTTACTTGCATATAGCTTCAGTGCATATAGCCTTCTTTGTTCACCAAACTTTCCTAGGGAATGTTTTTTCTGGTTCGCAAGCCGGTAAGGCATGAAGTATTTGTGAACTAGATTTATTTGTGTTTATATCACATCGTTTGCACTTTGCTGACGTTGTCCCGTTACCGTTATTTGCACTTTACCGTTTTTTCTGCGATATTACAGTTTCAGGGGGGAGTGAGGGAGGGGTGGGGTAGGAGGGAGTGGCGGTGTGACCACACACGAGTTGAGGTAAGCGCGTAAAATTGCAATGCGACCGCTTCGCACCCCCTCCCCTTTCATTATTTTGCAACAGTGCACCCCTTTTCCACTTGTCACTATTCTTATCTTGCTGCATTAGTGCAACAGTTGTCCTATGTTCCATTATAACGATTATTTGTATTCGTTTCGGTTGATGCATTGTTCCAATTTTTCTGATTGAAGCTGTTTTCTGTATGGAAATGCTGCTTATCGCAAAGTGAAAGTGTTCATTCGGTGGATGCAAAAGTGATTTCAAGGCTCACGGAATTGACGAGCAGGTAATCCATATGACTTGATAAAAGAAATTGCTTTTAGCCCTCAGTAATTCAGTCAATTACAGGAAGACGCCATTGTGCCATTTCGGGAATCATTGCAGTCATTGTTAAAATATTTGAACAGAAAATTCCACCCTCAGTAGTTTCAATCATCTCTAAGAGATAGCAGAACTGATGACGACTGAGTATCATTGTTTAAGCCGATGGCCTAACCCCTCCCTTATACTTTTCCACTCCTCCACACCCTCACTAAATAGCGAAGTGTTTGTGTCATCGCTTTGTTCATCTACACAGGCGTATCCGAATAGACGGTATTGAGAGAGGAAAAGGAAATGAAATTGAATTTTCACCTCGCAAACAGTTGTTGCCATGTGCCGGAAACAATTTCGTTGTCTTTTACATGAGCGGGTTTTTGGACTCCTGTCATCTACGTCCGCCTTAACTGCTCCGTCTCTTCTAAAACATTTGACAGGTTTATGCTGATAGGTGGAGAGGTGCGGAGAGCAGGAAGGAAATACGACATATCCCAACCGATATTCCACAGACGCTATCGAAGCGTCCTTAGCATTGAAAATCTTTAACGTAGCTATTCCATCTTATTTAATCGTCGATTTATATTCAATAAGCGCCAAAAAAGCATCTAGGATTAACACTAAGTGACAGTTAGTAACATTGATCATTTTGCCGACGTTTAAAGTACTGCATAATGGGGAAGCAATTTTGCACTTTCGAATTGGAACATTGAGTTCTAAGGAACACTTTATGAGTTCTGAGGAATATTTTGTGGTCAATTTGCATCTCGATGAATCATGGATTGAAATGTTCGCAAAAAGCAGTTCAAAAATGGCTAGCCCATAAAAAAAGTATTATGGGTTAGCCCGCTTTATTTTGGAAGCCCTTATTATTCCAAATATTTGTCATCGAGGCGCTATTTTTATTAACGATCAACTTCTTTGTTTAATCAATTCCTGTCAAGTATTTAAGTGTCATTGAGGTATACGGACTGTGGGGTACGAGTTTACGATAATAGCACTAAGTTTCAGAGGGCATAAATTACAATGATAAAATTTCTGGATTCCTCATTGCAAAACTTCTCTTATAAATGCCTCTGATGATACTTTTATGCGTTTCTGCAAATCCACGTTTGCAAAGGCATATCTATTTATGTGTGCGTATCTCTCATTTATTTCTCTCAACTTGGAAATCTCTTGCAAATGTACGCTATTTTCAACATGATCTCTTCCATCATTTTCGACAATGATCACTTAATCCTGAAAACAATGTAAACATTTATAAATGCTGAAAAATTAATATCGATCGGACCTTCTTTTAGCACGGAGTTGTTTCATGAAATTTCGTTGAAATCTTTATGCAGACATTGAACATTATGGAAAGGGCTACTCTTTCCTTCGAAAAAATTTTTGTGCAAGCAGTCAGCTGTATTCAAATTCGGGAATAATTAATCTTATTATTTGCAGGTAACTTACATATCTCACTAAGCTATCGGTGCAGTTAGCAAAGCCTTATTGTGCCAACTCATTTGGCATGATTCTACGTTTATTTTTGTCATGTTTAACTCAAGAGAACATCAAAACGCAGTTTGAACAAATATTTCGAAAAAAAGCTGTCGATATGCACTTTTTTCTTGCGATATGCTCTGCCTTTTTACTTTTTGTGCAGTTGGATTAGTCAACAGCCTCAGCTCATTTCTCCTCTAACGAATCCTGTTTGCAAAATTGTCCTTCAGAATTATAGATATGCATAAATCGAGATTTTTACTTATTTAAATTCATATATATATATATATATATATATATATATATATATATATATATATATATATATATATATATATATATATATATATATATATATATATATATATATATATATATATATATATATATATATATATATATATATAATGTTAATATTAAACATCAATAACACAACAATGGTGATATGGACTCAATTGATTGCACATTTGAATGCGACTTTTTTTCGCTTTTACAGCCAGTTGCTTTCTGCAGTTTTTCGCAACACAAAACTTCGAAGCAAATAAACAAATTGCTATAGATGAAATTCGGTAGAATTCACAAGGAACTTTTAGCGGTACTCGGAGAGTATACAAAAATAAAATAACATAATTTGCGAAAAATCTCCATAATAGTGCGGTTTATTGCAGTCACAGTTAGTTTGATTTCATGCACAATCATAGATCTATCTTCGTTTTCGCTGAAAACAAATAAAATAGGAAATTTTTGGCTAGGTGATGACCTGAACCATTAGACAATAGTTAAGAGTGCCTCTTATAGATTACAATAGTTTTATAGATAAGATTTTCATATCTAGATTCCGGTTAAGTTTTTCACAAAATTATTGAGGTTTTTCAGGCCATTTACCTCGCAAGTTTTCTCTTAGTCAGTTCATTAGTATCTTTTCAGTAGTACTGCAGCTTTAATATCAACTGTCCACTTATGCTTCCTTTTGTCGTGAATCACCTGCATACTGTGGCTGTTTATTTTTTCAAAGATTGTGAGATCGTCCTTGCTCGCTATCTTCGTCAACAGCAGGCAAAGTCTTATCTTTGACAAAATGTCAATCAATGTCTGCATAACGTCGATTACCATCTATACTGCTGAATAACAAAAAAACCGAATTCTTAGTACAGAATTCATTTTTATACGAGCAATAATGTATGGAAATATAACCACTTTTATTTATGTTGTTTCGTTCCTCCCGTCTCCACTCCCTGCTAAACGTCGCACGTCGAAAACGTTGAGCTTCTTATTAGGCAGTATTAACGATCGAAAGTGCTGCCACCGGTATTACATGACGGCCATATCAAATGGCCTTACATGCTAAGACCTGAAGAATACCTAGCTTCATCACGAGCATCTGAAAACCCTCAGCAAGCGAGCAGTGCCCAGTTTTGCGTTTACTGCTTCGGATGGGGAAATCGTGGTCCGTGCATCATTTTTTTGAGGCGGATCTTACATCCAGAAAACTCTGTCAGTGATTCATTGCTAAACTGCGAATAATCACGGGGTTCGTTAAAGAGGCTGCTGTTGCAACAAGGAAGTGGTTTTCGATTTGTAGAAGAGGGGAGGAGCGTGCATGAGGAAGTAAAACGAAGGAGCCAATACTAATGAGAATAAGAACCTAAACCAATGTGCAATAGTATTTATAATGACGTTTGAATGATGAATATCACAAGACAGCAATAAAATTTCATCGTCCATTTACTTTCTTTTATGTGTATAATTGATAGGAATATCATGAAATGTGAACTGAGATAATCCGAGTGGTAGTTCAGGGTGCATCATATAGTACTTCCAAAGTTGTTCTCTCAGCCGAGTGTCAATCTTTTTTTTTGAACGCTCATTCGACTCTTCTCTCAAGAAAGTTGCAAGGAATGCGCAATGGTGAAAAGAAGTAAAAACGAGTGCATTCATACGTTTTTGCCAGCCGGCTGGTTAAAATTGAAACAAAGTGTGCGCCCTAACAACGGCATCTCTGTTCTCCAAGAACTCTAACATAGAGCATCATGATAGCGCTTTCTGAATAATATTTGAATATTAGTTTCAACTGCAATAGTATTTGAACATTAATCTCCAATCCAATAGGAGGTTACCTTTACTTGAGTGGTAATAAATATTAACCTAGAAAAGAAACATCCTACGTAAAACATTTCTTTATCAGCTTACTAGCTTACTTCAAATGCTGCTCGATTTTGGAAAATTGCCTCGTTGAATCATTCATGCGCTCTACACGCTAAATAGTATCATGAATTGCGCGAAACATTATAATTGTGCCCTATCATCTTTCGCTAATAAATTAAGCCCTATTATCTTTCGTTAGTGGCCGAGCCGTCGTTTCTTTCTTTTCTTCCATCTGCGCTCCTCGAAAAAAAAAACATCTAAAATAGTGATTGCCACACGACCTGTCCACTCTTGAACAATGAGCAGATTGAACACAAATCACAAATGACTTCGATCAAACTCGCAGATCACAAATGACTTTGAATTACGTAAAATTGTGATTTAACCAGCGACGTCGAATTTCCACAAAGAGTGCAACGAAATGGGAGACAACACGTAATGGAAGAATATAAAAGCAAAGGAAACGGAAAAAACTCTTCTTTATTTTGGTCGATTGAAAAAGACGTCCTCGAAAAATGGTGCACGCTGCAAATCGGTTTTGCCAGCCATCAAAAGCTCAACTCACTGAAGCGATTCGCAGCAGTGGAAATAGGGCTGTAAAAAGTATAAAAAACGAGCTAATTGCATGCTCGAGGTCATCGCAATTGAAACTGTCTGTCAGCAAGCACTTCTTCACGACAGCAGTGATGCTATAAGTGATCCTTCCTTATGCAGCGTGCACCCATATCGAGTGAATGCTCGAGCACTCATCACTCACTCTACCACTTTAAATTTATTTCAACAGTGCGTAGCTGTGTCTTCCTCTACTAGCTAAATAATCCTTATTCGTACATCCACAACGTCCCTCTGAATAAGGGTTCTGCAATGGTAGGCGACTTGAGGCCGTTCTACGTGGATTGTGCAATCCATGAGCACCTTCCGTACAGGGCAAGGTCAATTTCGTCCTGCTGTTTTCCGGCAACCTTTTCCTAGATGGAAGAGGATGGACGGAGACACACTAAGCATGCACTAATGTTTTTCACGTGAGGGGATTCTTGGGTAGGATTGTCTACGCCTTGTGGATGGTTCGTCGTCTCCACAGTGGTATGGTCGATGCGGTTGCGCCACTACAGCATCCGCCGGATGCAGCTGCATTCCTCGGCAGTTTCATCCGGAGAAACCGACCAGGAGCACGTCCTGCTGGTGGCTAACAAAGTCCCATGCAAAAATCGAGCAATAAAATGCTCCTCACTACTGGATAAATAATTATTTTAGCACGTATTTGTTAGAGGAAGATGTCTTCGCGTCATAGACAACTGTAAGTGGATATTTTTGAGTTGCTTTTGAGCAAAATGCATGAAATACCAATTTATTTTTGCCTATATTTTTAGGTAATTTCTAATGAACGAAACGATAGCGTATGCGTTTCTGTATATTTGTTGAGTGATTTTACAGTTTTGTATTACAAATATGAGTGGATTATTCCACGAAATTTGCTCCACCTTGACGCAGGGAAGCAAAGCCGTAATTGCATGTTGATGACAGTTCCAGATAGCCGTTGAATTCGCGTTCGACGAACGTGCTTCATGTTGATGGAAACTGGTGGAACCATCAGAATCGAGTTAGTGTTCTTGCAGTTGCATTTGCACCAATAGCGCTTTCACATTTTCATAAAGACGGTGAAAAGAAGAGAAAGGGGGAATGTTGGGGAGCGCAACTATTGCCTAACCATTGGCGTTTGCATATACACGAGATAGAAAGCTCTCAAGCATGCTGTGCTAATGGCGCAGGAGTGATTACCGCAGAAAAATGTGATTATCTATACGTGTTTTCATTAATAAATCGATCAGCTATCTGTCTCAAGCGTGAGTTTGACAGCCGCGGATAGGTCAAGAATAAAAACATGTTATTTCTCTTTTGAGCTTTACGTATACAAACTATTACTTTTGCTGTATGCATCTGTTCATCTCTATCCATGCCATAGAGCTTTCCTCACTCCCCCCCCCCCCTTCCCCTCTCTTTGTACCACTCACATGCGCAATATGCTGTAGTGAGGGGAGACCATCCTGCTGTAATGCAATATGATTTTTCATGACAATCAGGTTTTTACAACTAACAATTACTTATAACCGGAATTAGTTTTATTATTGTTTTGCAACTGTAAGATTACATACTGTGTTTTGTAGACAGTAGGTTTGAACACAGCAAATGATTTTGTTTGAAGAAAGCATTGATCAGATTAAGTTACTGAAGCAAAGAAAACAGCTTGCATTTTAGAAGTGCAGTGTATATTGAAAGAAATATTCGGTGTGTTTTTCATCGCTTGTTGCCTTTATTAGTCTGTTTCTTCGAATGGCGCAACAACATCAACCTTGCTCGTCTATTTGCTCAGTAATCAAAGAAGATATTTGCATCTCGACACAGAGCGATTGTTACGCGCTGTTCTAAACGACAAAATTCTCTAGGGCAGATTGTGACTGTTGTTCTGGAAGGATTATAGCACAGTTCTAGGGGAATAGAAGATGAAACTAAGTACGGCAAACAACGAGTTTTATGTCTTTATTCCTACCCGAAATTAAAAGCAAAATTTGGACAATTATCGTCAAAAAAAAACGTTTCGTTCGTAAAGTTTTTTTTCCTGAAACTTTTAAAACTTTTCGCCAATTGTCCAATATCAAAATATCGGCATCAGTGATAGTCACATTTCGAGGTCGTTCGCAAACAAGAAATATTGTCAGAGATATCCGACAAGTGTACTGACGCTGATGTTTTATCCCTATAAACGCGAACAACAGTGCACATCAACGCTGACACGATGCTAATTTTTTTGTCGATCGTAGATGTGAAATCGTTTTTATTTCGAACAGCTAAATATAGCAGATCACTAGTCTCGTTTTGGCTTGTTCCGACAACGATAACTGCTCAAAGTGATCAGATTTTGAAATTTTTTAAATCCCTTCCTCTGCCGACTCTCTTAGATGAATTCGTTGCAGACAGATGGATCAATGTAATGTACAATGGCGAAAAGTGTGGTTCGAGGGAAAATTCCCACCCTCAACATTTCTGTCACCGGAGGGCTTTCCCCACAAGTTTAGTATCTTCTGAGAGTATTCTTCAAGAAGAACACAGTGCACACATTTGCTTAAAGGGTGGGGGGCCTAACGATTTCTCTATGAAATAGAAAAGCGGATGAAAATAACACAGAATCTGTGACCGGAATGGCTCAGTGGTCAGAGCGGTCAGTTGAGACTGCGGAGGTGGGGAGAGGCGAGGGTGGAGCCCCCATGTATGTCAGTCTCTAGAGAGAGTTGTATAGAGTTGTATAGAAAGTTGTACAGAGGTGGACATCCATAACAACAACTGTACGTGGACCGAAGTAGGGCATCAAGTGGGCTGCAGTCCTCCTTGCGGGCGGTATAGGGGGACGGAGCCCCTCCTACCCTAGCATTAGTACTGAGTTAAAATCCATCGTATCCTCACTTTTATCCAAAGTGCTCTTATTTTCGAGTCCCCATTTCTTTCACTAAGTTTTATGACTTCTTTTTTCTCTTTCGGGGATGGAGGGAAGGGGGATAGTATATTCGTTCTTATGCATTCACTTTAAGAGGTGCTTTTTCTTATAGGAGGGGGTACATGAGAGTGCACGTGGGGAGGGTAGTGTGGCGAGTATAAAATGTTTTATAAAAGGCGTAAAAAGGGGGGGTGTAAATTCTGTGAGGAATGAAAATTCGATTTTGAGATTTGATTTGCTAGATTTTGTGAGTCTCTGTGTGTCCCTCGTACACAGACACAGTCGCTAGGTTCTGTCGAGCAGTGTGGCTGAGGGGGTGCAACTCGTCGAACAAGGGAAATCTATAGATGTTGGTGGTCTTCGTTCTCCGCTGGGTTGCCTCGTTATTGCAAGCGCTCTTCTGCATTAGAATACCTATCTGGTGCGGTGCTGTCACATATAGCGTGACCACATAACGTGGAATGTGAAGCAAAATATATGTCACTGAAACTTTCGATTTTTCGCTGTTTATAGTATGCTATGCAATATTGGTAATCATGCGAGAGACCTCTTCAGGGTGATCACGGTTCAGTAAGTTGTATGTACGTTTAGTGTGCATAGTGTTAGAAGGGTGCGAACAGGCACACATCAAATATATGTGCCTTCCAAAGAAGAGGAGTTATAGGAGCCAAGAAAGCTTAATAGTGAAGGCGTTAGACTTGGGTTGTGAGAGGTGGAGGTTCTGTTGCGGTGGGTCTCTCTTCGTTTCTTCTCACTTGGAAATTCACATTCCTGAAGAGCATACTGTCCGAGTGCCTTCGCCGCTCTTTTTGTATAGAATGTATGCGTGTGTGTGTATATGAGAGGCTATATCTCGGCTCTCAAGCAATATTTTCAGTTCGAACTCTCACTGGATGGCCTCATTTCAATACGGTTTTTTCTAGTCCACTCAGCACGACTCGAAGTTTTTAATAATCCACTCCATGTGAGCCACATAAAAAATTAGTTATTTCGGACAGCTAATCACTAATAGATGACTCTAAAGTAAGACAAGAAATTTATTCATTTATTTAGCCGTAAATCATAGTTAATGAAGGCTCGGTACTGTATCGAGTGAGAAGTGCACGGTACCGATCGGAAAACGCAAAGCACCGAACGGAAATATAATAACTGATCGGAAAGAATAGATGACAGGCCTGAACATTCTGACTAAACCCATGCATGCATTTTCGGAGTCGCCTTGCTCCAGAGTCGCTCATCACTGGCCAAAGTGTATAAACATTGCAAAAGACACTGTTTGATTGATTGGTTTAGTACTGTGCCCTTTTTTATCAAGCAAACGAATCATGGGCATCATGTCGAGTTGAACCGATTGAACCAGTTTGATCACTGTCTTTTTGTCCACCAGCTGATTCAACCGGCAAACCGATGGCGGACATTCGAAAATTGCCCTTGCGTGACAAGTCGAATCATACAAATTGCTCAAATTATTCACAGGCAAAGTTGCTGACTCCTTAGTTTCCATCAAAAGGCCTCAATAATTCGATGAATGCATTTAATAGTGTCTGCTTGCTTGTCGTATTGTTGCAGTCAGCGTCTCAGTGAGATCTTATTTGTGTCTGTTAATTTTGTTCTCAATAAGACGCCATCTTTTATCAAAAAACGCCACTGTTTCTAATTATTTCCTCTTCGCTTTTAACGAAAACAACCTTTTTTTAATTGATTATTTTAATCGATCCTCATCCTTCATCGATGAAATTGAAATTTTCTTTCGATTTTTGTCGACTTTATCGACCGCAAAATCTTTTTCATTTTTTAAAGATTGAAGTCAAAGAAAAAAAACGATAATTGAAAAAGCGCTAAACCGATGCTTCCAGCATATTATTCGCATTCACACAAACATTTCGAAGTTAATATTTGTGTTTCATGAAATTGAGAATATGTGAGATTTCGGAATTTTCACTATTATTTCTCCTCTAACAGAAAAATATTACAAAGACTATTTAGTCCATGTTCCATTAAAGGATGTCGAAAAGACTATTTATTACACATTCTATGAAGAGATAAATTATGGTGTATTACAAAAAAAAAGTGCAAACGCCATCGATTCGATCTAATTATCGCAAGTTCCTCAAAACGCTTGCAAGATTGTCTCATCGTTGCAAAGACATCGAATGCCGATTAAGGCGAACACTTTTTTGCAATTTGCAAGGAGGAATTACTAAGTGAATCGTGTGTTACCATAGTGACGAAGCTCTTACGTATTTTGCATGTCCAGACTGTATATGAAATTGTCGGCTTTTTATTCGTCTGCAATAAATTATAACCAGCTGTACATGAATCAGCTGTCTTCTAAGTGCAATATGTGCGGTTAAAGGCTCATAGTGCAATCAGCGAACACACCTTTTGCTCACTAATATAATTATGGCCTAAAACGATTCACACAGACGACAGAATTACCGTTTTTCTTGAATAGAGACTTTTTAAAGAGAAGTCCCTTGTAGAATATTAGTTCTCCCACGGAGCTCTGGGGAAACTAGAAGCTCGTCTTGAATTCGAGCCATCCTCTAAATATAGGTCCTTGATCTTGAACGACCTGTAGTTCAACAACCCTTTCGAACTCCTCCAAAAAAGTCGAGAACTCGTTCACTATGTGCGGCATCAAAATCGTTTAGTCTGTGATGCCCCATCAGCAATGTTTGGGATGTACAGAGAAACAAAGGATAATATTAGAAAAGCAAAATGAAACAGGTCTACTATACAGTAGCTGTTTTAATTATCAAAAGCCAACGAAAATAGACGCACTAGGGCGTTCATTCGTAACGATGCGGTAATCGTAAACTAGGCGTAGATGCTTTTAATACTCATGGTACAGGAGTAGCAGCAAATTATGTGCTCAACAACCACCTGGAAATGAGTTTCAATGCAAATAATTCCGTTCATAAAATAGTTTGAGCTCATCATCATATCCGCGAACATCAATAAATTAGGAGCAACCAATTCCAGAAAATGATGAAAAACCAACTTCATCCCAAAAAAATTGAGTCTACCACTCCGTGAATGGATCGCTAATTGAAAATGGTCATAGCTCATAATCACAGATGAAGCATCAATTCCGGCTTCCACCGAATTTGACAAAATAGACGGATTTTTTCTTCGAATTCCGACAACCAATCCCAAAATTTATTTCTTCTTTGCTTATTTTTGAGGGAGTCGGTAAATGAACTTATTGGGCGGCTGTTTTTTATTTAAAAGTAAACTCTATTAAAGTACACTGAACAATGTTCACTTAGTGCCGCTTTGCGGTTAGCGTTTCCTATTGCCGTTATTACGAAAGACTCAAAAAAGAATAATTTCTCAACTGGCATCTGTCAACTGATTGGTGCTTCCTAATCAATTTTTGTGTTCTTTTTATCTGTTCTGTCGAAGCAATAATTTTTGACCCAACGCATTGACGAACTTCAGAAACTATCTCGTTGCTTTCGTTTTCCGTAGAGAATGCGATTTTAAGGGCCATTTTAACGTTCAAAACGACGCTAGAGGGGATCAGTTTATTGGTGCAATTTTGAACATACATTTCGGGGAGTTCCAATGAACTTAAAACCTTCTATCATAAAAGTTAAATTAGCTTTAAAAATCAATTGAAAAACCACTGGGGAGAAATCTTATATATACATGTAGAATCAACAGGGAAGGTCTCAATAATATCGTAGGGACTCACTAGCTGCTTTCCGCACTTCCAAATTCTCCCATTGGTTTTCCGTGCCAATAAACCCGTATCTTCCAGTAATAACTGTAAATAAATATATATATATATATATATATATATATATATATATATATATATATATATATATATATATATATATATATATATATATATATATATATATATATATATATATATATATATATATATATATATATATATATATATATATATATATAAACGCGAGTATTGTTCACGATCGGAGCGGTGCATAATTTTTGTAGTGCAATCTCAACCAGTATAATTAAATGTCCCGAAGTTTAAAGCTTCCTATGTTTATTGTTTTCTTGATATGAGAGGGGAAATGTCCGTTGAACAATCAGTAAATGATTACAGATCTTAACAATATCATTTAGGATAGTATTTCTTATTATGAAAGTTTCGAATTTCATAAGCATCGGTCGTTCGCTGATAAAATACGATCGTTTTAAATGATGTAAGTTATCGATTTTTAGTAATTATTAGTGAGTATTGAATAAACGACGCTAATTGTGCAAATTGACGTATTGGTAAAGAGTTAATAATTGATCAAGTGGAAAGTTTTCAATATTCTATCAATTTTATTTCTTTTCTACAACAACGTTCTCTCCTTCTTTCGTGCTTAACGAATATGGTCGAAATTCAGCTGTCACATACGTTTTTATGAATTAATCCTCCTCATCCATGTTATCGATGTAATTTCTTGTCTTGCAGCTTTTATTTTTGAGAGAACTTTAACGATTTCACAACAATCAAACCTCATCGACCTATTATTTCATCCGTTAATCAATGAATTCATTATAATGATCATTTATATGCAAATTCTTTTATCTGTAGTACAATCGAGGGATCCATATGATGAATATGTGGATGCATCTATCCAGTATTGCCAAGTCAAGAATCACATAGGTTAAAGAAACTTTCGAACTGCCCATCTTTAGAATAAATTATTTCTAAAATGTGCGTACACTCAATGATCAATCGAGCAGCATATTAAAGCATTGCAGTTTGCACTTTAGAATCGGTCTGATTGAAGAGACGGTTCTTTTTGATTTATATTAGTGGTCGTTTTCTTATGACAAAAATCCATCATCTTTCATGTTTTGTTATCTCTTTGTATTATCGATGTTGATTGGTGATGTTGAGTGGGATACGATATAAATGCATGTATTGCGCCATTTTCTTTAGTTTATTTCTTGAATAATCTATGTGCGATATCGAAACTCTTCGAAGCTTTTATTGCATTTTGTTTTTTATTTGTTTGGAATGTGCGAATTGAACAAAGTGATATAATTAAATAGCTATGTGTCGCTGAAGTATTAAATGACGAAAGGGCCACATCACATAGATGGCATTTGTTTATTTATGGAGGGCGCTCCAAAAAATAGGAGCCAGCATTAGGCATCTCTTAGAGTGTTGCAAAAAATCGAGCTAACAACGAAGCTCAATCCTTTCGCAGTTCCAAGTTTTGTTGTTTGGTCTGTTCGGTTGCTAGTTGATTTTGGTCGATTCTGCTCTGTAGATTAATCAGCGTTGCTATTTTTTGCTTTCTTTGGAGAGAAATAAATCTCTTATAACGCCTCTTCAGTATTTTTATTAAACATCGATCGATATTTCGTTGAGTAATTCTATGCATCGATGCGTCTGCCGAAGTGTTTTAAAGTAAAGTAAGCGACATTACAACGCAAAAACTTTTATTGACAGTCGCTTAAGCAAACCAATTCTTTATTGTTTGCTCAACAATAAGTCATTAAATTTTTTCCCCGCAAAAACACTTCATAGGAAAAATTCTCTCTCGCTCTCTTTCTCTGTCCATTTTCTCTCTCTCCCTCTCTCTCTCTATCTCTCTCTCTCCCTCTATGTTCCGACAAACGCCGTTTTCTTTTTTCTCATTGTGATCACTTATAAGGTGACTTCATTCAGTTTATGAAACTAAAGGTTCTTAATGAGGTAATTTATCCTCGAGTATTTATTTTTATCGTTGCTTCGGTTGATCGTTCGAGCAAATAAAGAGGAATTTAAGAATAGCAAACACTCGGGTTTAACGAAATAGTGCCAATATCCTATTTGCCTGAACACGAACCCTTCTGAAAGAGTTTCTCCTCGATTATAGGCCTACTGTTGAGCACTCGCAAAAAAATTGACATGCAACAAATAGATGCCCACTGAAGCAAACCTCCTTACGGGCGAACGTATATGCCAGAAACTTTCCACTCGCTCGCCGGGAAGAGGCTGTGCTCTCATACACTATCTTCTACCACTAACAGTTTTTAGTCGAAAGGACTGAGGATGCTAGGAAGCTTTTCACTTCGATAAAACGCTGTCATCAAGTGCGATAAAATCGTAAGCTTAGCGGCAAAATAGAAATGCGTACTTTTTTGTGAAATGGCTAATAATTTCAATGAAATCTTTAGAGAAAGGGGATTCTGGTCACTAGACCCTAAAGAATTTGTACTGAAAGGAAAACTGAACGACTAATTTGAATTGTTTTGCAATATTATGTATGCTGCAAGTCATTCGGACATGTACTGCCTGAGCTTTTCCAAGTTTACTAATCACTTATTTAAAGGTTTGATAGTGCTTACTCGTGAATTTCTATCGCGTTATCAGACAAAAATGACCATTTAGCGCTCAGAGCGTTTATAAGATGTAATAAGGAAATGTGATATTATAGCAAATCGGTTTCTCTATGGCCACATGAAGCAATGTAGGTAGTGATGAATATGCTCGAAATAACACAATGTCTTAACTGACAAAACATATACTATGTGCGTCGTTTGTTCTTGTTGTCATAACTTTGTCGGATTAACCGCAAAATGAGTTCAATAAATTGCGCGTTGTTTAGAGCTCGAATTGTGCGGCTCCAACAAGTCTAGTCGACGAGGTGAAACGAAACAATAGATCATTGAAAATGAATGCTTCCTTGCACACTGATGCGTTGTAATGTTTTTTTTTTTTTGGTTAATGATATCTTTGTTTTGTTTTTCTCTGAAAGACCATTTTGACTGATTGCATTTTATTGTTGTTTGCTAACCAATGTCGATAGACTTTACCGTTCTTTTTATTTAAAAAATAAAGACGTGAAAAAAGGAAAATATTGTGCGAAATTTTTAACTCATATGAAACATTTTTCTCATAATATTTCTGAAGTTTTTTTTTTGCTCGTAATTCATAGACAACAACGTTGCAATGTGCTATCGCAATTTCTCAAACAAAAATTCGATTCAATTTGAGCACTTCTTGGGATCTTGATTGCTTTCATATGAAGCAAAATACCTTTAAGAAAACACTTTCTTCCTCTTAACCGAGGAATGACGTGTTTTCTGCACTATAAGCAGTAATTATGACCTCGTCCATACTAAAACACTACACTCAAAGGTTTAAATTTTCGTTTCCTTCGGCACTAAAGTCTTTAGCGTCATCGATAACAAATATACCGATCAACTGTAGTAGAAATGTAGCATTTAGCTGTGTGTGTCATGGCTAAGTACATCCTGGATGAATTTAATGCATTATTTACAAATATATTTCGTAACAACACAAAATAATTGGTGTGGCCGATTCTCTACATCAAGGTTTTGGGACATAGCAATTTCCTTCAAAGCAATACTATCCATAATTTCCATATACTCACCTATGCGCTTTAATCTAAATCCATTGAAAATATTTATGGATTTTTCAGTGTTCTAACAGAACCGCATAATCCATCTGTCATTAGGATGCTGTTTATTGTCAGTTATGCTGAATGATCGTTGTTCAATACTGGTATAGCACGGTGCGTTTTCTTATTTGTCGCATCTGTAAGATAGGTCAAAGGAAGAGCGATTGCAAGCTTCGAGATCCCCACCTTGACTTCGCATGAAAGATTTATCGAATCCATTTGTCGAGTTGCTTCAATAATTTGCATTTTGATAGTTTACATCTTTTGTGTATATACAAAAATCATCTTCTTTATTAAGTTTTCGTCTTTATTTACGGATATTCCTTTGTTTTTATCCAAATTCCACAAATCCTACCTAACGTTTTCCAGAATTACTCATAAACGTCACTGTTGCCCATATCTGCTCGTGAATTCACCTAAGAATATTGTTTCTCATTTAGAGGAAACCATTTTTTTCAATATTAACAGTGCAACTTTTCTCTTCATTAGAACTGTTTCCTCTAATGGCACTTGAGCAGCTTTGCTTTATGGCTATTTTTATGAACAGTGTGCCTCTCAGAACTTTGTCCCTTTTTTGCACAACCCGATTATTGCATGCTCTTTTCACGAGTTTTTACGCACATTTCCTTTTCCTTCAGTGCATCAGACTGCATAGATTTCATGAAGCGAAATGTCGATTCGTTTTTTGTGTTCGAAATAACTCTGACTGCTGCATCGTTGAGCGTCTCATGCTCGAAAATAGTGTTGTGCAAAACGATGCGCGTCTGTCTGCTACATGGTGTCCGTCGGAAGAGCGACAGCACACCTCACTTCCAGACGGCTGGTCGGCTGGTAGACTGCGAGATTTTCTGTTGGCTTTTAGTTGAACGTGCATTTTGCATGGCGCCTTCATCACCCGTTAAGGTGTACATATGCTCGTGCAAGCGTGCAGCGTTTGGTGTCTTTAGTCATCCTCCCCGCCCCTCTCCCCTCCTCGGTAAAGTGACAAGCTAATTGATAGGGAATAGGGAGTGCAAAAAGAGGAAGCAGGGAGATTATATAGTCCAAGTGAAACCTTACGGTGTATTCAGGGGAACAACTACTGCGCTATGAGGTGCCACTATTCCTCGCGATGCCGTTATTGAGCTGCTTGATTCGATGCTATGAGGTCGTCTTGAATTGAATTACGATATAGATTAGCAACCTTGTGGAAGAGAGCAAGATGTGAAGCTAGGGCATTAGGCGAGAGTGTAAGTATGTGTTCATGAGCTGCACACAGCTTTGAGTTGTTTTTCTGCGCGTGCAGGGAGAGAAGTGCGAGTGCGAAAAGCATGGCTATGAGTCGTCGGCAATGTTGCACGTCGATGCGGTGCAAGCGCCTAATCAGTATCTTCTTGCCAGCCGCCGTCTCGAGAGGCTGTCGCCGTCGTATGTGCACGTGCTCACGCCAGCTGCCTCGGCTGCATATACATGTGAGTGATGACGTGATCCAGACGGGTCACTCCCTCCGTTCGACGCTGCTTGTCGCACGCCCCTATGCAGACACCCAACGTTCACTGCTCAAATACATCTCACCAGCTAAAGTCCATTTCACTTTCTCCTCTCCTTACCTTAATTTTGCAGCCCGTCCGAGTTACATTCACTTGTGCTGCCAGCTGGTCGCTCCTCGACCATGAATACGGTTAGAAAGGGGAAGGGAAAAGAAGAGATCTGAAATCTGTTCGTTAAATGAGCCAAAAGGTAAGAGTTCCTCCAACCGCCTCTAACCATTTTGGTTCTCATAAGTGAAAATTTTGACATCCGCCTTCAATCGTTCGATCAAGATCCAGCCAAGAGATTTCCGCTCTGAAATGCACTTCGGGATATTTCTTCATTTAAGGCAGTCCAGATGATCCTTGATCCTTTTTGTAGAAAATCGTTTTTTTTTCGAATTTCTTTCCACTCTCTATAGCCCCCACTGAAATTTAAAGTGGAGGAAATGGATTGAGTCAATTTCAGACATATGAGCGAGACAATTGAATTATGGACATATGGAGTCAGGTTTAGGGTTATATATCATTCTCGCATTTAATGCATTCTCTAGTTACAGATGGGGAATCCACTGTTTATTAATTGTGTCTTATCTGCCTGTTTGTCTGTCTGCTTCCTAGTCGGTTATTCCCATACTGAATCAACTTGCCAAGTTATTTTCGCTTGCCTTTCCAAGTGATTTTGCATATTTAGTAATATCCCCTCCTTGAGGTCGTTGGCTCATTTGCCTTTTCAACAAACGATTTGCATGGACGATATTTTATTAAAATAAAATGCCAGCCGGACCACCGTTCGTTCCGATTTCGATGGATTTCCATAAGGTGATCAACTGATAAAAACATTGTGTGATGTACTACGAGCCGAGAGATACGAAAAATTTGGGGTTATGGCATGTTTCTTTGAAACTAAAATCGATGCACGTGAAAACTCATAGATAATTAGGCGATGTTGATGAAGTAGCACTAAATTTTCAAGGGTCTGACATTTCCATGCGTTTATCACAAAAAGTCACATTAATAGTGACTTTCTATTGTAATGATAGAACTATAAAATAGTTGGAGTGAAACGAGACGATGAGAGGAGTGAATTCTCAGAGAATTGCTTTGTTCGGATCCTTGATGCCACCGAAATTCCCCTCTGTAGGCCTCATTATCCACTTCGTGGACACTGAATGGGAGGGGAGAACTATTAGGAAGAGGAAGAAGGGAGGGCAGAGTTGACGAAGAATGGCAGTCACCGCGATTATTTTCAGCAAGAAATTCAGCGTCGATTTTTCAGAAAATGTAGGGACTTTTGGGTATTTTTTAAATGGATACTTTTTCGAATATTTCATCATATGGGGTATATTTCAAAACAGAGATTTTAACAGAACTTGTAACCTATTCACCGGCACAAATGCTGCAGTTATGCGCTTCAACGACAAAGCTGTTCAAATATGCTTCAAACAATCATGGAAAACGGTGTTTTTTGGCATTTCGGATGTTCTCTAGAATGCAGAATTTTATGCTTGGCAACTCTTGAATTAGCGATCAAATCTTCTCTCGAAACGTTCTACCATTTGCGCTCACAATCTAATAAGTTGCTTCTTGCGGATGATTCGCAAATATGAGTCGTAAAGGAAAGGGATTGGGGGAATGGATTTGACAAAACCAAATTTTTAGGTCAATTTTTATCTTTTGAATCGGATTCTCTTAACGACTTTCATTCATTACATCCGTCAGTGAGATGCTATACAATTTCATTTCATTCAGCTCAGTGGAATATTTCAAAAAAAGTTACGCAGGACGCCCACTGAAAAGCGATATATGTGGAGGGAATTGCAATTAAAGCTTGCATGAGGATTCTTGGCTGCGACAACCGCGGTGACAGCGACTGCCCACTGCGAAATTCACACTTTTCACTTCTTTGCACATTCAGCTGAAAAAAAGAATCATTCTTGTATTGTCAGCCAGTGTTGTTTTTTTTCCACTTTGCGTGCCTTCGAAAAGAAGAACGAAATTCCCGTTCCTCACCTAAGGCACAAGAGATTAAAGCGAACAATAGAAAAGAACTTCAAGTGCCGTTGACAAAATAAGCTTTTCTCTTGTAGCCACAGTGAAATCAACTGATTTATGAGGATCGACCGATACTGTTCACCTATGCCGATTAACGCAAATGAACATTTCTTTCACGCAAAACAGTTTTCGCAATTGTTGCGACATGTTATTTCTTATTAAAAAGTATACTGATCTTTATATTCTATCCTCTAATGCCTGAATAAGTGTGTGTCAACATTGCCTATTAAACCATCTAATGCTTTTTTGCTTTTCCTTTCTTGCTAATGAGGTTAGAGCATTTAACATCGAACATTCATCTTTAATAAGTCATCATTCTTATACAATTTTCCACATATAACGCCCCTTTTGTTATTAGCAACACTTATATTTTGCTTAAATATTTTCAAAAACGTATCATCGTTTTCGCAGCTTTATTTGGCATCCTTCTTGAAATAATGAGCTGATAATAAAGTGCTTTTTGAATAAGTGGTATAATTCGAAAGTTTTTGAAAATATTTTCAAATTCATAAGCGAAACAAATCGCATTGATATTTTTGTGCCAATTTTGCAGAGAATGAATTCCGCACTCATTTTATAAATTTTCACTCACTTCGCTCATTTTTATAGCAAGTCTTTTATTTTGCCAACCAGTTATTGAATACGTCGGTTGCATTATTCTGCAGAGAATGGTATTACATTCAAAAGTTCTCACAGTATCCACGAAAATGAACAACAATGAATTGAGCTTCAAGCGTGCAATTCTCGATGGATTTTCTAGAGCAGAGAACGGTACTGGTTGCAAACATATGCAAAGCATTGAATGAGTAATTTCTGCGAACACTTTAACAATTATGTGTGCAGCATTACGAATTTCTGCTGTTTTTATAGAGAATTTTTTTTTTTCATGAAACAATAGCGGATTGTTCATGCTTAGCTACTAATTTGCTCCACCGAGAAGAGCACGCCTACTATGTTAGGAAATTACGCTTGAATCAAGGACTTGAAACAGTCAACAGAATCTGGGAGAGAACAACAGAATTGAAGAAATATAGACCGAATTTGAGAAATATCAGCAAAATTTTGAGAGGACCGGTTGATTTGAAGCAAATTTGAAGCAATCTTTTCCGCACAATCTGAATCACTCGATGAATAATGATTTGATCGAAACGTTCAACTTCAAAATGCTCCAATATTCGAAACATTTCGCGAAGAATAAATGTTTTATATGCTTATGCAAATTTGCGTTCTCTGAACATTGTGCGGCGGATGTATGCACATGTATGTGTATGTATGTCTATCTATTTGTATACTAATTTCACTAGGGGGCGAGAAGGGCCTCAAAAGTTTCGGGTGAGGAATTTAAAATGCACTATCTGAACCATGAGATAATATGTATGCAGTGTATAAGTCGGTGTTGTCATGGTGAGTATACCGACGCATTATCTTGCATATTTAATCATTTATTGCAGTTTTCAAGATTTTTCAGCTTTATTAGAGGAGATACAAAAATGCCTTTGATGCATCATCGAATCTGCGAGCTTCTATACTTGTACTCATGACCACATCGTAGGAGGTGTTAAATGCCTGCATTTCATGCACTAATGAGTGAATTATTAGTTTACTTATTTGTTTATTGTGGTATGCTATTTACATCAAATTTATATTTATGTTATTTATGTTCATATTTATGTTTAAATTCATATTTACATTTTATTTATATTTATACTTATATTTATATTTATTTACATATTTATATATTTAAACGTTTCATTAGTTAGTATGCGAAAATTTATAGCAATGATACTAGAGAGTTGAGCGATGGTGCATACCTTTCTTTACATTTGCAAAATATATTGCCATAAAACGTTGATATTACTGAACATACCTTTCCCCGTATGCGAGCAGAAAATTTTGCGCTTGCCAGACAACATTCTCTATCGGTGCACACTCTCGCTGTTGAATTGACAAAGTGCGATTATTGCACTTTGCTGTCGATCAGTCAATCACTCCCTCAGAGACATGCAAAGCAGAAAAATTACAATGAAAAAAGAATTTCTTCGAAGTAAACCTTCTCTGTAATTGAATTGTTCATTCATTAAATTATACGATCTAAGAAAGAAGGATAGATATTTCGTTGTTTCATTTGCTGTCGAATTGTTTTCTTGCAATTTGTACTTGATCGCTTCTCATGAAATTATGCACGAACTCAGCGAGATATCTAATTATTCTTAGTTTAGTGATAGAAATACCCACAATGCACTAAATTGTTGTCAATGTGCCTAATTTCTTTCTGCAAAAATCGATCTTTATGAATACTGGAAATTAGGATCGTTTAAACACTGCTCCATCTTAGGATCGCTTAAAAATATGAATACTGGAAATTCAGTATTACTGCTATGTTCTAGAGTGGCCTTTTCCTTTTTCACAGATTTACTTAAATTTAGTAAAAGCAACGGCTACTGATAATGTATAATGAAAATCGATTTATGCTACTTGAAAAAATTTTAGTGTTCGCTGACTTTCAAAAAAATTCCTTCATAAACTCTATGGACTAAGTAAATCTGCCAAAAAATTCATTGATATTCGTCGTTTTCAACCCCAAAATGATGTTACCCGATAAAAAAGATCACAGTGTGAAGTGATAATAAGTTGCATTAATAGTCATAATCATTGTCAGGCAGCGCATCGTCGAGCGTCCATAGAGGATACTGATAACACCTAATGCGTTATTTCAATACATTTTGTTGCCGTGCTAAAATGCTTACAATTGGCTCTGATTCATGCTGTCAGTTAATTTTATATGAGCGAATTAGAATGGGATAAGAAGGTGATCGTAATTTTAGCGAAATTACGATTTAGTGCTCTTTCTTGAAATATGTGCAAAAATATTTTCCTCTTTTTTTGCATTTGTTTTTTTTTTTGCAATGCATTTACATTTTTGCAACGTCATACCGCTGTACGCATCTCTGTGTATGTTGTCTATACGGTGTTTTCAATGCAAAAGTCACAGATGTTATATTATAACGAAATATCATGATGAGAATCTGCACTATGAAGTGGCGTCCCGAATTCAAAAATTGTCGCCATTGCTCGCCCTCTGATTGAGTTATTAGCATATTAGCTCGTTGCGTTGTTGATTTACGCGTGAAAAATTTCCTCCTTCATCAAATGGGATCGAATCGAAAGTGGTTCCCTGATTGCAAATTCGTATGTGTCACAAGAAAAGCTGATAATTGCGCACAGTGTGGTTGTTTTTGGATGCTTCGGCAACCGTTTAATTTGGGACGCAAAAAAAATGCTCATCGTGCTTCCTTCCCTAGCAAATTATTTCACTATCTCAATTGTGCATTTTTCCATCTACAACACAGTTAAATATTTTATCAGCTTATAGAAATTAATACGAAACGTGGCAAAGTATAAAATGCAAAATAGTCGATGAAATCTTTCTGATGGTAACTAAAAATTTCCTGCATAGTGTTAAAGAATTTTAATTACAACAGGAAGCGGAACGATTAAAGTGCTAACATAGATAAGAGACGACTGAGTTTTAAATGCAACTGAGATTTACCGATATTCCTTTGATTTTTGTATTCACAGTTTTTTCTCAACAATTGATTTGCGATTGCTATTTATTGCGATTCCCAATAGGAAATTCTATTGGGGGTGAGGGAAAGTTGGGGGTGTAGTAATATTTTTATGAGACCCACCACATAAGCTGTTGCAACTTCAAAATAGTCAGCAAACATTTTCGAGTATGCATGGTTTCGCACAGGCGTTTCATTATGCTAGTGAGGCAAAGAATCTCTATTCTCAGAGGAAAAAGAGTTGCTGCAAAAACTGCATAAAATTGCTGCAACTATTGTATCGAAAGAAATCGCTGCAAATTTATCCCACCTGTTCTCAGATGTACGTGGGATAAAACTGAGATCACGTTTATTTCAAGCAGTACGAAATGTTGGAGAGTGAGAGGAGCAATATCCCACTCACTGGCAAGAGGTTCTGTTCGCGTTCGAAAAGTGGTTAGTTTTATTTCACCTTAAATCGTGGTGAGAAGTATTGACCGCAAGCTGAAGCCGAGGAAGGCAGGGCTAAACATCACAGCCGCGAATGAAATCTTCTCGAGTGCGCTTTCCAGAATAGCCCCCTTATTTCCATAAAACCAACAATACTTCAGCAACTCAGCATTAATTATTTCCACCACCAAAGGAATGAAACTTTTGGCTATCCTTCATTCGCAGCCCAGCTCACTATATTGGTCCGGTTATGGAGACTAACTCCGTCCAGAAGCTTCTGTCAACTGAAGAATATAAAAGCAGCTTATCTGGTAAAAGTTTACAGTGATAATACTCGTTAGAAAGGAAAGCCCCTAGAGAGAGTGAACGCTGTGATGCTTTACTCGCTGTTATTTAATCATTGATGGAATTTAACGAGAATTAATCGACGCATCATAAATGTCTGATTTCTCGGATGGTTTTTGTTTCGAAAATATCATATAGTTTTTAACGTGCTGCTGCACTGTGTGCTCGGAAATGTCGTTCAGCGATTATGAGAGATTTCAAAGTTGGCTCACTGACTTCTGCAAAAATTCGATAAAACTTCATCGTTCAAAGCAATGCGCAGAGCATTAATAAATCCACTTTTTAATGCATCATTGGTATTTTCCTTTGTAATGAGTGAATGTTGAGAATGAGAGTTCAGAGATCAACACCATTTGCGTTCGAGGAATCCGGTCGTTTGTTCATTGATTGTATAAAGTTCATAGTGCAATCACAACTTGTGGAAAAGTCAATATGAAATTATGCTCGCAGAAGTTGGACGCGAGAGGAAGTTGCCTAACGGATATGCAAGTACGCACCTTTATCAAATTACAGCATCATGGGAGCGGAAAACGAAAGATCGCGGCTGAATGAGATTTGGGATAACGATGCAATCAGTGCGATTAAGAATTACAAGAGATCAGTAAGGCAAAAGAAGAAGAAGAAAACGGTCAAAGTTGGTGGTAGCAGTATTCCTTCTCTTAGTCTGTCTCTCCTGGGGTAGTCTGACCTCACCTGTTGGAGCATCATAGCAGATGAACTCAAGCTGCCTTCGCCTCAGATGGAGAACAGATGGAGAAGGTGTTTGATCGCTAATGAGCTTTTTTTGTGCATTTGCAAACATCGTACCCTAGTGATTACTGCGCAGTCCGTTGTAAATGGGTTCGACCAGACTCTTTGGCTCATCCTACCGATTAACCTCAACGAGCGACCAGCAGCCTGGTCCAGCCCAGCACACTCATCAGGACGATGGGGTGGCAAAGGGTTTTTCTTTTAAACGAAACATTGGTGAAGTGACTCCTTGGCAACCGAAGTACGAAGAGGAGCCTAAGTTCTAACCTTCTCTAACAACTTCTCCTGCCACACGAAAACAGAAGCGGTGTGAAACGTCATGAAGACAAAAGATATATATATATATATATATATATATATATATATATATATATATATATATATATATATATATATATATATATATATATATATATATATATATATATATATATATATATATATATATATATATATATATATATATATATACACAAATACTGATTCATCAGAGAATTTCATTTAGCTGAGCCGAAAAAGACCCTAATGCAATGCTGATAAACTGAAAACATTGTTGCATTGAGACATATACGCATAACTGCATGCCTATAGACATAAGTGTTATTTATATGTTTTCGGATGATTAATCGAGAGGTTTGTGAAAAACTTATTGTTGGAATCAATTCCGGTTTTCTATTTTGACAAAAATAGAAGCAAAAATCCACTTGATCTCTTCGCAACAATATTTTTAGCACTCAGTTCACTCGATTTAATGGATTTTGAGCGTAAAAAAAATGAATTTTAATCATTTGTTGTTGAAAAGTGATGGTGCTTTACCAAATCAAAATAACAGTGTGCCAGAAACTTCCAAACAGTCATTAAAATTGAGTTGGAGAAATACTTGCTTATTCCAATTTCTCGTGTGAAAATTTTCGCTTTTTGCAAAATTTTGAAAGCTATCTTTATTGAGGCAAATTCAAATCTTTTGGCTCAAAATTCATAATATTTACTTCCTACTCAACAAGAAATCGTTTTGCACCTTTTTTGGGCTTAGGTAATGCAAGAAAAACTATTCATGCATCGGATTGGTGCATTGTTAACTTATGCATGGAAGTGCCATTTTTTTCCCTTCGTTAGCGATATTTAGAAGCTTCATTATCCACATTGGAGCATGGAGGAGGAGATGGGGTGGGAAGAGGGAGGGCGGAGAAGGAGAAGGAACAGGAAGGATTGGAGGGTGTAGTGACTCATTTATCGAATATCTTTCTCTGGCGAGCGGAATCTGCTACCGGAACACTGTCTACCTCAGTGTTCGAGTGTTTTAGGTTAGCATGCACACCCTACCATATGCTTTATTTCTGCCAACTATGATAGGATGAAGCCGCAGTTTATCGGTTTTATGCATTAAATGATGAATTTATCTCTGATCGTATGAACTAGCAGACAAACAGCTGTTTCAGCGTGATAAATGAGTCGTTTTTTTGCCTCAAATCGGCGTCTAAAACAAAAGCCGTCAGGTGGGAAGTGACAACACTTGTTGCACAATGTCAAGTGCCAGAGAACTTTTTGCGCGTTTCTTTTATCAACAAACTTCCGAAAGCATTTTTAAGTGGTTATTGTTTGTTGCATTTGAGGTGTATGCAATGTGGATCGGCAGATGCTTTTGCTGAAACTGCATTTTCAGTGCACATCCTTCAGCATCTGTTTTATCACTGGTCACTTCAACAGTTTTAATTTACCAACTTCTCTAAAACTTAATTTTTTGTTAATATCTACCGCTACCGAGAATGGATACTGGTCATGCATTCTATCAGTGGTGTGAGTATTATTGGCTAACTGTGTTCATCACCTTCGCACATACATCGTCAATACAAGTACATTTGAAATGTCGCCAAATGCGAGTAACATTTTGGTGGACTGAACTGAGATGCCGACCTAAGAGATCTTTCAGGAACCGTTTTCGAAACTCTAGAAAAACACCAGTAAGCCGGTATTGCAGAACACAGTGCAAATTTTCATCTAGCTTAGAGACACTACTAGACTACGATGCCAAAGAAGCGAAGCTGGTATGCTTAAAACTATCGGAATCCAGAAATTTCGGGCCGGAGTGGTGTTATGGTGAAGCTCACTGTTGAAACTTTTACCTACTTTTCTCTGTGTTAGCCTTGCTGTATAGTGATAATAGCGATATTATCTATCAATGATTGCACCGAGTGGAAATGTAACAAATGCTCCTTTAAAGTTGCCTCGCAAGCATTTTAATGCCTCTCATCTTTTCTCAAATATCTTTCCTTACTGATACAGTGAAATGCTTTTTTTTTAAATTACTCTACTGTTTATAATTTTCCTTGCTGCCGTTCCACTGTGTTTATTAGCGACCGAAAAATCAACTTTCATCTCTAATATCCGTCACCGGTAGGCACAAAAAATATGCTCAGTGACACAATGAAGAGATGCTTTCGTCTCTTTACTGCTCTTTAGTTGTGCAAAAATTTTTATCGAACTTTGACATGAGAAGATTGAATAAAGGCATATTTAGATCAAGGAATGCATCGAACGCACGAGTGGTTACGCACTGCAAAGGAATCTCAATACGCAAGAAACGCAGAAGCAAAAAGAGAAGAGCTGTAATAAGCAGATGTATTTTCTATTGCGTACACACAAAGCACAACGTATTTGCTATTCCACTGAAACGCAATATCTCGTATAGAGCATTCTCTTCCCAAACAGTGGCGATGAAAATAAAATGGAAAAGCAATCCGTCTGACCAACGCTTTTGTGGACGTTATTTTTTTGCATCGCTGACGTTATCGGACGGCGCCTTCCTTTTTCTGCAAGCACTTACCTCTGCATTTTTTTGAAGATGAGGGCGATAAACGCTTTCAGCGCGTTCAGATGTCGACAGCCATTCATAACTCCACTTAATTCCTTGAAAGGCAAAAGTGCTTCCAGAAAAAAAGTAATGCAGAAGCGAATGGATGCAACGACAATCCGTAGAAACTCATTTTGCATTTCCTCACATATTACATCTTATAGTTGATATAAGATGCGAGAGTTGTGAGTGAAACAACATTATTACTTTCATTGCATATTTCAACAAAATTGCATAGGTTCAGTTTTTTTGCTTATTTTAAATTGCATTTTTCAAGATGCATAACTGAATACTCGTTTACATCTCATCGATGGTATTCGAATGTTGTAAAAATTGCGGTTACTTTAATAATTCACAAAATATGTTGAAATACCTACTACAACGCAAAATGCTTGCAAGATTTGCTTCTCTGAGCAACAATTTCCGTCCTTTCGCACCTTCCTCCTCTCGTCTTTGCTCTTATCCTTGCCCCTCTCCCCTTTCCACATCCTCGTTCCACCTCCCTTCCTCTGGAAATCTCGACTACAAATTTCTAAACTTTTTTATTAAAATGAACTAAAGCCTAGGCTATAAAAAAAAAGAAAATAATTTTAATTCTTAATGCCATTGTAGAGCTCCTATAGCCTCATATAAAACATGATATATTATCAGCACAACACCAAATGCCTACTTTTTCATCTTCTTTGTTCTCAACTTTTGAGTGATCCTCATAGTAAATAATGCCGAATTCTTCTCAACCTTAATTGAAATTTTATTCACCGAACACGAAGAATAAAATCTCCGACTACTTAATTCGTTTATTTAGTCAAAAGTTTTAACAACTCGCATATACGCCTATTACTTGCAAAGTGTAAACGATCATGATAATAGTATAGGGAAACGTTCCTGCTCTCCTCTCGTGCAGAGTTTCCCTTAGATAATTTCTTGTATCTAATCTGTCTATTTGCTTAATTATAAGATGCTTCGTGATAAAGGATCAGTGGAGTAATAGGTTTTCCTCCTGAACATTGGGAGAAATGAAAAACTCACGTTACCAAGAAGAATAAATGTAAAAAATTATCCCTGTCTCCACCCTCCCCCTCAACCCTCTCTGACAGAGGATGGAGAATTCATTCAGTTGAAAACTGAGAGCTCTTTTAACTAAAAGATCACTTTTTGATTTGTGGGAAAAACGAAGAGCGCATTGAGTAAAAGAACCGTCTTCATTAGGAAACTGATCTAGAAACCTCTGAGCGAAACAAGACATACCTTCCTCTATCAAAGGAGCCGGAAGAGATGGTTTTTATCTCAATGAGGAATTTGAACATATTCTTATGTTGATGCAGAAAGGACTGACGCAATTTCTCATTGGTTCACAATTTATTTTTCTTTTATTTTGCAACTCATTTGGAATGCTTATTCACATCAAATTTTTCTTTAAAGATTCCTTCAACTATCGGTCAGCAATGATTATACGAATGTATTTATGCTTATTGCAATGTATTGTTACTAATTCAACTGTACAACGTTTGAGGTTTTTTCGGGTTATTTTGCATTTTCCAGTGTTAGTACTTACATGAATATTTGGCTATCGATGAGATGTTAAAGATGATGCATTCATTGATCAAACGAAGAGGAACGGGAATTAACTAGAAATCAGTTTTTGAAAGGTCGAAACCCTGAAAATCAGAGATTAAATGCGTTTTTTTTTTCTAACTGCGCAACTTTCTACGATATATTATGCTAATTTTATATCGCTGTAAACTGCATAATCTTGCATATAGTGTAAAAAAATTTTCTGAAATGTTAACCCTCAAATCCAACGAGAAATTAGAGAACAACAATGCTTAGGCTCCATCTAGTCTAATCATTGTTAGTGATAGCACACCATAAAAATGATGATAAAACTGATAATTGCCAAAACGGAGATCACATCGTTCGTTGTTTTATCTATTTTATCATCTATTTCTATTCGTATTTAAATAGCATAAAGTTCGCTTTGTTAGCGACAGTCGATTGTGTAACGGCTAGCTGTGAAAACGAAGAAAACTCTGGAGCTCCCTTGTTCTCCTTTTCCTAAGGCAGTCAATACACCGTACAATTATGTGTTCGTCTCAAATCAAATTTTCAGCTGGAGCATCTCATTGTTACATCAATGCTTCTCTTCACTGAACCACTGTTTGGCTTAAATGAGTGCTTAATAAATAGTGACCACTGATAATAGGTCTCCCCTAACACGTTTTAATATCTAAAATTGAATTATGGACTAAAAGTAGCTGTAGTAGTCATGGCGAACTAAGTTGTAACATTTTTGAATGGCTGTTTCAAATTACAGCACTTTAAATGCATATATTAAACTATAGCGCTTATAAAACCATATATATAAGTTGTTGATTCGTAGTTATTTTCTCAACGCCAAACAGTTCATTTCTTACATATCAATATTTTTCGCCCAATATTTCTTTATTCTTTACTATAAAACGCGTATTTTTTTTTCTTTATTCCTTAGGAAATGTCGCTCTTTAATTTAGATGTTTTTGCGTTGAGCCATTGAGATTATTTGTGAATGTACCGAAAATATGACCTCATAATCATTTCCTTAAATAAGCTTCACCCTCTCACCTCTCTGCAAATATTCTATCTCAACGATGGTTTTGCCAAAGTAACAAATTCTTTCAGTGCATTCATATTTGAGTCCTAGACATGCACATATTTCGAGTGAATTAATAATTAAATAGGGAAGATGTAACTAAGTGTGTTTAGAAATCTTAACCAACAAAGCAGACGATGCAATCTCTAAAGCAAACCAACCATCACACGGTCAGAGGATGAGCTTTCCTCCAAAGGTTCAAGAGACCGCCGCTAAAAATTTGTTACTTACGTCGTGTTAGACTACTTTGATTTCTTCAATAGTGTAATGCGTATTTATTCGTTCTATTTCTGTACGTACATGTGTCATACTTGGTTTGGACTGATTTATGACTAAATATTGTACTTCATTATTTCGTGTACACTGCTCGCTCTACCGATCTTCTTTATGTGGTTCTTTATTTATTTGTTTCTTTATTTCTGAAGATATAACGCAGGAATTACCGAAATAAGTTCGCACCTCGTTTACTAACAAGTTAATTTTTTGATTGTTATGCATATTTAACGAGCTTTGACGTCGTAATTTATTTTCCTATATAGACATCTGTTTGTTTCATTGTATCATGATGTAGAAAACATTAAAAAGGATATTCATTGCTAAGTAACATTGCGCAAGAAAAAATTTGCATATTCGCATCGCAATGATTCATCAATAATTATTTATGTATTCTCGACAATTTTTGAGAAAATTTTGTTATGATAAATTATAAGCGATCATTTGACACATTTAGATTTATTCTATTTTTTTATTCTTCTTTATTCTTTTATTCTTTTATTCTTACTACACAATATTAACTAATAATTTGGCTATGATTATGAATTCATTGGCATTTGAAAAGAAAAATCTCCATTAATGGATCACAATTATCGATGTTAAATGTGGAAATTAATCTGTTAAAAAATGCAAATTGTCTTTAATATTTGAATGAACAAAGCGATCGCAAGCGTTAATCCACCAATTATAAGCGCCTAAGTAGGAGTTACGAGAATTCTGATTTCTGTGTGAGCTCAAAAAATTTACATAATATTCCTTCGTATGTCTATTAAAAGTCGTTAATGAACTATGGAGCATTGCATATTTCATTGGCGAAAATATCTCTTTTGCTTCTATAACGCCATTTCTTATGCTTATTCAACATTTATTACGTCATTTTATAAAGTAGGCCAAGAAGTGACATTTGTTGTTTAATAGCGCGTTGGTTTTTATTTGGTAAAACTTGTCATATCATGAAGAGAATACGGCTATGATAGTAGAATAAATAGAAGAGAATCCCAAAAATTGAGTTTGCCGCTATCTCACCGTACCATGTTTGCTTAACCACGTTAGACTACTTAGAAACCTATCTTAATAGTAAAGGTAAATCAACGAGTTCATTAAGATGGATTCTTTCTTCGCATGTCATCATTAGCAGTTATCACGCTTTAATAATATCTACTGACTTTGCATAAAAAAGTTCCAGAACATGTGCTCGGCATTGACGTTGAGATAAGTCTCGAAATGCGCGACTTTGGTGGCTATTTGCGAATGACGCCGGTGGGCCGCCGATGTGAGACCTTTCCCAACGTTACAAGCTTCTTTCT
Organism: Ascaris suum; assembly: GCA_013433145.1. Taxonomy (NCBI): domain Eukaryota; kingdom Metazoa; phylum Nematoda; class Chromadorea; order Rhabditida; family Ascarididae; genus Ascaris; species Ascaris suum. The sequence continues at coordinate 6,296,239 of CM024175.1, forward strand.
TTTGTATGTGATGGTGTTTTACGCAAAGTTTTCATTGCCACCTTTTCAATGAATTCCATTGATCACTTTTATTCATACAGTAAGTCAAAGCGGTACGCCTTTTTGACTGCACTAAAATCAAATTACTCTATACCTAACCTGTCAGTAAATTACGAGAAATTGCTTGCTGGAGAAATGAAAATATCACTTTTTTTTAATTTAAGCATTCTGCATTCCGTTGTGCCCTTTATTTTGCCATTTTAAAAGACTCATAAACCATATGCGCTTTATTTATGTCTATACTACAATGTTTTCAAGATTACTGAATAATTTACAAATAAACAATTAGTGAAACGAGAATTTGCCTTCAATTAAGTAAGTTTAGCAGCGGTTTCACGGGTTCTTTCTGTCAAATTCAGAGGAGTTTAGGTCTTCTCGAAATGACGCAAAAACTGGCTTGACGCAATATCTTTGTCATATCAATACAAGTACTATTGCTCTTCCAAGATGAACGGCTCCTTTACATTTCACCATAAAATCGATGCCTCTAAGTGGATAAAAAATCATGAGGAGTAACAAAGAGAGAACATGAGATCACTCCACACAGAGGAAACATCTGTTAAAATCCATTGCTTTATTGTTAATGGATCGACAGGTGAAACAATTAGATAAAGAGCAATGATGCATATGCACAGACATGATGTTGCCATGATGCTGATATGCGAGCATTGCAAAAGTCAATCAAAGGAAGTGATTTGCATCATAGTCATTTAAGCAATATCTGCCCAATGCAATATGCAAAATTCAAAAAAGAAAGTTCCAGTCAGTGTTTTCTTTCAAATTATTTTGTGAGCTTCATCTCGAAAGAGGATAAACAGTAATTCAACATGCAATTAATCTTTCCAAATTCCCACTTCTTTAGCTGAATATAAATAATTGCAGATGAGATAAAGTCGCATCGTTGCATATCATCTTTTATTCACTCAGAGGTGGGCATTGCAATAAGCGAGCATTTAACGTATGCATATCCGAGTGAACTTTCAAAGCGAACTTTTCACCGACATTTGCACTTAATACCGTCGTATTAGTGCCATTGTCGATGATTCGACGTTTCTAATCGCCCTATTTTTTAAAATATTCGTTGAAACTGCTGAGCCTCCCTAATCTTCGTTTTTAAAATATACATCGGAGCAGCTGACTTTTGTGAAGTTATGGTCGCATCATGCAGATACACAGGTGAAACTTCAAACAAGTTTGTGAGCACCGTTTTTATATCAAAAAAAAAATATTTGCAGTTCGCCAGAATGAAGGATAGATAGTTATGAAGGGAGAATAAATTGGCTGTGACAGCGCAACTGCCAGGGCACAACATTTGTGCTACGAGATGCGACATGCTTATGGACTTCATCTACCAATAGTTACAATTTTTGAATGGATTCTGGGAGAAATGGAAATATGCGTCAGTGCATCTCCCCGGAATCCTCGCAGCTGCAATTTTTCGAAGTTGCGTTTGAGGATATATCTCCAGAATGCCCTATGATGATAATTGTAGATTGTATTTGCTTATGTGAGTGACTGTTTCTTCATTAGCTCGACTTATAAGAGGTGCAATGAAACCTATTCCTAAACTTTGCGGCCACTCAATCGAGCTTCGAATCAATGGAAATCACTGCGAGAATCGAAGGTAATCTCACTGAATGTGTGGCTAAATTATAAAAATGACGCTGAAATTTGAAACTCACAAGAAAATATTGGTTTGATATAAATGCAACAACTAATAACTACAAACAGTCTTTTGACACAGTGAGCCTCAAAAGGAGAGAGAGAGAGAAAGAGAAGGAGAGAGAGAAAGAGAGAAAGATGTAACACTAATTCCAGACGGCGCACACCGCCTATAAACAGTACATCCTTTTTAATTACAATTTTAAAAGTATGTCTACAGTAGTGATTAACTGTTGCACTGGTGACCATCGTCAAGAGTATGTCGAATACAAATGCAAATTTCATGTTGTAAGCAAAGCGATTAATTAATGAATTAAAAGAGACCACTTTAAAAGAGAGCTTACTATGTAGATCATTGATAATTAAATATCATTGATCTACACGGTAAACTACTTAACATTCTTTCAATCCCATTCGAAAAATATTCAATTACTCTTAAATTTAATGCGTTACCAGTTGAAAAACTTCTAGAGTTTCATTTCAATTCATCGCTTATTTCTCGATATGTATAAAATTTGCATATTAAACGAATGTTTGAAGCATTAAGAAAACAACTATCCGAAACACCAGATAAATAGAAACACTATAATTCCAGCTATTTTTTGGCCATCAGAAATTTTTAGTTTTTTAAATCCCTAATTTATGCTTGAGCTTGATAATCCTATCGTACAACTAGAAGTAGATTAATGTCTATGAGCATATTATGTGATCAGCTGTAATATGTGTTCATCTCGTTTATCTGTAATTAAACTTTCAATTATTTAGCACAACAGCGTCAGTTTCTTCTTCCATCTTTTTTCCCCTCATACACATTTTGTGATATAATAACTTTGTCCCTCAAGGCAACTGATAATTGCATCGACTCAATTAAGAATTGTTGACACAATTCATACATCCTTGCGATTTTAATTCAACGAGAAAATACTGATCGAATTATTTTTAAATAAATGCAGAGTAGAACTTGTTTAACTGAAGCCGCATCAATGAGATGGCAGTTAAATATGATTGCACTCGAGAACATCGGAAATCACACTCATTCAACAAAATAGAAACTTAAGAGCCAAGTGGAAATGCGTGATTACAAGCTTCGGGTTTTTTCTTTTTTTAATAAAGGAGTGCTTGATCTATAACTAGTGATATATTGATGAGTGCTTTTCCACGAAATACTATGCTAAAAAATGTTGAATGTTTTCTCATAGATTAAGCTTGATGAAATGGTTTTCGTTTGCTTCAAAATCGAATCGATTTCAGCTCTCCTCTGAAATCTGTCAACCAGTGCTGTCTTCAAATTATTCCGTTAGAGAATCGATGTTTGAGATAAGTTTGTCTGTTTTTTTTGTTGAAAAATTGTTTTAAAAATCAAGTTCCTCTCTTATGTGGCTTCTGCTTTTTGCGGTTTTTCTTGGAATGATAAATCTCCTTGACAGATATCCTCCCAGGCAATTTCCCGTCCCTTTTTTCCTGTACTCCTTCCTCCTTCCATATGCGTTTTACTATTATTTTAATTTCGAAGGGTTGGCTAAGTGAATCAAAAAGCTATTTCTTTCATATAGAGACCTCAGTTCAATCCCTTTAGTATGCATTGTTTTATATGAAGTAATTAGGATTTAAAAAGTCAGAGTGAAAGTGATGTAGAGTCGAGGAATTTAACTTGGAAGGTTTGATGAAAGTTGAGAATATCGCTTATCGGATATGGTAGGGAATCATTAATCGCAGAAACTCATCGATGATGTAATGCACTCGAAGTGAAATGAAATCACTAAATCAAATGTGGCTTAGAATTAGACTGCATAAAATTAGCGCATTACATTCGTAATAGAAATGTTTGCAAAAAATTTTATTATGAATGAGTGAAGCTCATAGAATAATAACGAATGGTTTTCGTTTGCATCAAAACTGAACCGATTTCAGCTCTCCTCTGAAATCTCTCAACTAGTGATATTTTCAAATTGTTCCGTCAGAGAGTTGATTTTTGAGATAACTTCGTGTATTTTTTGTTATTAAGTTCCTCTCTACTGTCCCCTCCTCCACGCCCAACCCCATTTAAAATTTTAGAACTTTCCCCTAACGCACTTACAAACGAAGCATTATTTTTTAGTTTTTATGTGAATTCGTTTTTTCAATGCTGTCGTCGATGTCCAACACATTTAGCGGATGACCGCTCGAATACTGTATCGCGAGGAAAGTGCTGAGTAAAGAGATACGGGCAGAGAGTCAAGTGACTTCAAGAATTCGGGAGTCCCACACTTAAGGAAAAAAGGTCGTCTCGCAAACTGTAAAGGCTGCAAGAGCTCCGCAGACTGATGGAAAACCCTGTAGGCATACCATCCGAATGCGTGAAATAATCCATTTATTGATGTTTAGGTGGCTGTCACTCAATGTGCTCTTTCTTCTTGAAAGTCAGTTGAGGGGTCGATTCAAGACTGAGATACGGGATCGAAGACGTACATATGATAACAATGCCAGCTGATTTACCACCTGAGGGGTTTGTATGTAAGTGTACGCGTGTGCATGTTTGATGTTGACGATGTCGGTTGTCTATAGTCTCACCGGGACGGACAACCCCACAGATTGTTGCTGAAATATGTGAGGATGACAGACGACGAGAGTGTCTCGGCCCAGACAGTGTCAGAGATGCAGTGTAGAACGACGAGACATGTTTGTGTTGCGTGCAGCATTGCGTTGAATGCGTTCCTCTTTCGCTTGTGTGCAAGCAAGCCCACGTCATGCATCATCTTACAACTTGTGTCTACTCAGTTCTCCTGTTTTCTTTCACTAAGAATTAAAAGTTGATGTATATATCGATGAACTTCTCTCTATGACTTCCAACAATTTTCGTCCATTTACCACAGTCTTCTTTATCGGTTTTTTTCGATCCTCATCCAGCCGGTAAGTCCCAGGATTACAAAAAATTGGAATTAAAGAGAAACGAAGTAGAAAAACAAGTGCAGCACATAATTCTGCACGAAACGTGCAAGTGAGCATCCATTTTCTATTTTGCACTCTCTTTATCGAATGCTATAGAACTCGTTGCCATCACAGCTTCGCGAGTCCGTGCGAAACGCATCGTTCTTTTCTCCTCTCGACTTTTTTTCCTTACCGAACAGCGATGTTTTTTTTTTCATTTTATTTGCGATCTAGTTGCGTTCCCACTGCACCAACACTACTCGTTGTGTTCATCTGTTGTAGGAGTGAGTGCTGGAAAAGTGATTGTTCCTTTTCGTTCTCTGTTCCTATTCCTATGTCTATCAACTACAACTCGCTGGTGACTCACCGCCTCATTTAATTTCAGAGATTTATTGTCATTTTATTAAGTGGATTTGTCTGTATGAATAAACTCAGTCATGATTGGGTAATGTTGATGGGAAAGCTCATATAGTAAGGAAAAAGCGATTACAATTTGAAATTCATCGGGTTTCTTCTAAGGGACAGAGTAGATTACGTTTATGCACTTCTCTGCAAGACACTCATGAACTTTTAGATTTTTTTGCGGGTTTTTTTTTTCTGCAGTCATACCTGTGGGAATGTTTTGCCATAATACCTTCGTTCCTTATTCCCATGCGAGCGATTGCTTATAGAAAGCATTGTTTTGTCTTCAGAGATACGTGCCTAACGGTGTAAACGCTTGAAGCACTTGTCTCGTTTATTGCATGCACTTTATTCATCTCTCTTTCCTAACTTCAACTTGCTACTTACGTGGTAGTATTTCTGCGACCGTTTATGACGTGTGAAGAACGTCACCGAAGCAACGAACTGATTTATTACGAGTAACAACAACCCGCGACGATATGAAGCGCATAGTGTTTAGCAGGCAAGACCACAGCCTATTTACGTCCTCCGCTACAGCTCAATAAGGCAAATCCTGATCCATATAGGGGAGAGATCACATCAAGATCAACAAAGAGGTGAGCAAAATAACTTCTGACACAAAATGAAGATCACCATGATCACAAAGATCACAAGAACTCGTTTGGTCGTAATAAATCACTCGTTAGTAATTTCCGTTTTGAAACTCTAGCTTATGTAGATGAAGTATTATGGTGATTTCTCAATTGTTCCATTCTCGCTTCTCGACAATTGCCGTTCTTCACAAAATTAAACGACTCATTAGCGAGGAGCAGTATACGAGTAAGGATAATTTGGTTTAATTTCTGATAAAAGCAGTCGAGTTTTCCATTGAACCGCCGAATTTAATAAGAGGGAAGGAAATTCGATGAGAGCGAAGAAGAAGGTTGTTTACTCGTATTTCTCGCTTGCAAAAATAAAAACGAGCCAAGCGTCGCATCGAGCCTGATAATATTTCAGAACATTTTTGCTATGCTCGCTGTGCCTTCTTTTCGGTTGGCTCGTTTTTTTCTCCATCTGCTTGGTTGCTTGGCCATTAAGTCCATCGATCTCATTGCATATGCAAATTCGGTTGGCTGAGCAGTTGTTTCGACGCTGCTTAAGTGCGCAGATAAGAGCATCGGTTATTGCTGTATTGATAATCATATCTCCATTGTTTTATTTCTGGTATTAGGGGATCCAAAAACGACAACTTAACCTTATTAGTCCGCCTATTTTTTTCTTAGTGCCTACTTGCAGGGTTGAAGAAGAATTTCTGCATTTCACTTTCTCTGCCTTATTTCTGCCTTCCAAAATTTATACTCACCTTTATTGCGACTGTCATTGCTCTTCGACCGGTCGAACATGCTCAAATTGTACCTTTCAACTTGGAACGCTACGTAAAGTGTGACCGAGCTTTTCTACCTCGTCTTATAAAATTTGGCGTTTTCAAGTTTTATGCCCAAAAAAAACTTTTACTGTTGTAAATTTTATCTTTCTATCATATCTTTAAAGATTTTCTTAACATGCAGATCGTAGCGAGGAAATTCCCAACGCATTATTGGAAGCGCCAAATTCAAATGCATCAATGCGGTAGTGACTCGCGCATTTCAGTTGGTTATTTTACCGCAGTTTTCGACCGATGATGTGAAAATGCATTCATTTACCACATTTGGGCAGTCCACCTGGAAGTAATGCTTACTGCAATATTTTTCATCGGAAAACCTCTTCAAAAAGTCGCTATGAATTGCGAACGATGGAAATTCATTATGAACTCCTGCGTAAGCCCTCATTTCGACTTACTCTTTTCTTTTTATTTATTGCGCACTTACTGTATAATTCAAAATTTTTATTCGTTGTTTCAAAAACTATGTATTTTTTTATATTTAACAAATTTATATAAGTTTACATTTATCCTTTACACGTTCCAAAATATATTCAGATATATGCATATATATATTTCATCCGTTGCAATAGTTACATTTTTTTAAAATGAGTGGAGTTGATTTGTTGGAATTCATCGGTTGCAATCCACTCGATGTGATCACTTCAAATTTTTTCCTTTCAACTTATCAACTTTCAGGGAAGCAATGAAAACTCCAAAGTGTTGTTTTTTTTTCTTTTTGGTTGATGTACATCAACTCAGGGAATTAATGTTTAAAAAATCTTACCTAAACTTCTATGACAGTGCAATCCATTTTCACGCCAAAACGTCCTATTAATCGCTTCATCGTTTTTTTTTGGGTATTTGTATAACCTCGCAGGTAATCCCATATTGTGCCAAAGTGCTTGCGCATAACTTTTATCCTTACCTTGAACACGCTATCAACCTGAACTCCAGTGAAGCATTATAAACATTGACTGAATATCTTATCATGCATAGCAATTTTATCGGTTTGTTGCGTGAAATGTGAATATTATGATTGCGTTACAGAACTATGCAATTCGTTCGCTACTTCCCTTGTGTCTTTTAATTGATTTTCATTTATTTTTCTCAGTTTTACTCAGCAAAAGCACTTCATTGCTACAGTCTTATCCGTGTATGAATGTGTCCGTCAGTGGGGTAGTTTCAACTCGATAGCGATTGCAGCTCGAGTTATGAACAGAAGAAATTAAGTGAATGCAGCACATATCATTGGTTAATATTCTCTGTCTTATTCAGCGTTGATCCATCAAAGAATTTTAGGATGGAAATAAATTCGCATTTATTTTCTATTAGCTCTTTTCTTTCACATCATGTCAGTATATTTGTAATCAATCATTTTGAAGAAGGTTTACACGAATAATCGAGTATTGTTTAACATTTTAATTATTTTTTAGCGACAAATGCATATTGGCCAATGAAGAGAGAAGAAAACAACAAAAGCACACATTTGGGCAAATCCTCTGCTGCGCTTAACTACCTGGCAATTTTTTTCTCAGTACTATTCTATGTTTGATAAATTTATCTTTCGATCTTAGAAAAACGATACATTTGTATGATGAAAAAAAATGTTACGACGAGTTTTGTAGTTTTAATTTTGTCTTTTTTCTTTTAACCCCTCCGAGTATGTCAAAAAAGTTAGCCGCTGAGTATGCATATGCTCACTTTTATAGTATATTGAAAGAGTGACCGCAAAAAATTTTAGTTGAAATTTTAGTTTTCACCTCAATTTATCTATTTTGTTTCGATTCTTATAGTTGTGAATTTTATTATGCCTACTGCTTATTAAAGCCATGCCATGCGTTTCTTATCCTGCATCAGTGCTAGCTAATGTTACATACAGTAATTGCTATATCTCCCAATCTGTAGTAATGGAATCAAATTTCTTATGTATTTCTTCGAGGTAAAGCTTGAGCGGAAAGGATTTATCGAGTGAGCAGAGGAAAGCTATTTCTGTCATGAAAAAAAAAAATTCGTGACAAAAAAAGGAGCTAAGAGAGAGGTCGGGGGAGGGAGGGGGGGGGGGTGAAAAGAAATGATAGAAAGCTTGAACTTAATGCCTTTCTTTCTTGCTTTGTCAAAATATTCCACTGTAAATATTCACTGCTTCGACAATGCTTCGTCATCGATTTTGCAACCCTTAAAAGAATTAATAAAAAGTTTTTCATTGTAAATTCTAGCAAAAGAGGCACTCTTCGAATCGAGTTGCCTTGTTTGCAAAACTTATTTCATTAAATGCAACATTCATATGGGTGTTCACTTTGAATATCATCACTTCCTGACTCATGTGATTGCGCAGACATCTCTCGTGTAGCTCTTCTCGCTTTCCTAACAAATCGGTTTATTCATAGAAGTGTGTGCTGCAACATGCTCGTCTCTTTGATATATTGGCGTTATCGGACTTAAAAAAACATTCGATTGTAAAAATGCGCAACACATGTCGAATACATCATCAATTTTCATGTTATTTTTAAACTTCCCAACAGAAACATTCAACATTTCCCAAACGTTGTGAAGTACAACCAGATGGTCAGATAGTCTAGCGATTAGTTGCCCGTTGACGATTCATTACTGATCGTTCACATCCTCGACGGCATCTCGAGAGAGAGAATGAGATGAGAGAGGCGAGCCACTCTCCTCCAGCAGAAATATCTTATCACGACTACGGTGAATTCTTAGTAAAAGCGGTTTCAGCTAGGTTTCTTTCCGTAAGGCAACCACTTGTCTATCGTATGATCGAAACTGCTCGACAAGCAGTGACATCTCGGGGATAAACACTAGCGAGGTTCAGCCCTATATACACTTTGGAATGACCCCGATCAATGCTTCCCTGCGAAAGGCTGGGCTACGCTGCTCAGCCTTTCGCAAAAGGACTATCACTGCTAGTAGTAATGCCGTTCCTGTCGTATGGCTCGTAGGAGTTGTGGGCGCAATTCCGGGATAGGACGACGGATGCAGTCACCTACTCCTCTTACGGATGAGTATCTGCATTCCTCGTCCGCTCCATCCCTTACCCTCTCAAACAGCGGGAACATTAATAGCACAGAAACGTAATAAAATCCATATTATATTAAAAGCGCAGAAACGTTTAATCGCTAATTGTTGTACCAAATAATAAGTGAAATCTGAAAACGGTAAAATGCTTGAAATAAATGTCTGAGTTTCAAAATCCAGACTTATTCCTTCCGCAATTTGTAAGCTTTTGGATTCTTTGCAGCTGAAAAGGTTGCAAGCACTTTGACCACGTTGACTTATGAATAAATTAATTTGTGTAATTATTATTTGAACGTCGATTAGTGAAACATTTTAAGAAATGCGTCGGAAATTTTTTTCTTCGTATAACTGTTGCAATGCCTCGATTTGAGGTTTAATTGCGATCCTCGCGAGATTGTTTGTGACTTGTTGGTGGTTAGACCTGGAGGGAGGCGAAAGAGGAAAAGAAATTCACCGCCTCTTCCCTCTCTCCTCGCCCCCACCTTCCTGTCCTTATGACTGTTGTTGCGTTAAGCCAGGAATGAATCGGACGTGCAGAAGTTCGTCAATAGCGAGCGCAATGAGCATAGTGTGGCGTGCAGCAATGCGTCGCTAGTGTTTTTTATTTTGCGTCGGCGACAGCGCAGGGTTACTCTGGGCTCTTAGCAGCGATGTGATATTGTGTGCCTTCTTATGCACATCGTGCACCCCACTAGACCATCATTGATTTTTCACCGAATGCAAATACAACACATACACAATTCAACATTCTTCATTTCACACATATTTCAGTGATACTAATATCGCAAATATATTAGAACGTGGTTTTTCCAATTTCTTTGGGAGGCAGGGGGGAGGGGGGGAGGGGAGGGAAGGGAAGAGGGAAGGCAGTTATAACATGTCGTGTGTCCTCTTACCGATCATGGCTTTTACCTTCCTCTGTGTCCACGGGTTAGGTCGTATCGCTGCGTTGGCCATAATTGGCAGGTACCTCTGAGTGCAACTGCAGATCTCCGTCGTTGAAGGTGGCTAGCATTAAAGTTTTTGAACTGTCCAATCCGGATAAGAGGGCTTAAATTGTCATCTTTCCCACCTTTCAAAGTAACATTCCTCCAAAGAAATTTGTCCAGATTTTTAAAATAATGATTTCATTTTCCCTTTGCTGAATAGGGCTAACAAAAAGTTTTCCACATAAGGATTAGGCCAAAGTTTCATTGAGTTCAGAAAGCTGCAGTTGCTGATGGCAGCAAGCAGTTTCAGGTGCCATACGCCCTCCTTACATATTAGCCACATACTCCTACCAACAAGTAATGAGCTTAAAGAGATCACTCGTGAAAATTATTGGCATTCGGCGCACCCAAAATTTTACATCCTTCATATTGTAATACTTGGAATCAGCGGAAACCAGATACCTTAAACGAAGCGATTTTACTGTCCAACACTAGTCGTGGTCCACTTTCTTCAGGGACACCGAAACTTTCCCGTAGAATTATTCAGTGAATACGGATTTCGTTTGTCTGCTTATCCATAACATTATATGAACCAAGCCTTAACATAAATTTTTTTCTGTGGATAAACTGTTAAAGATATTAATAAAGAAAATGAATGTTGGAAAGTAGGCAGGTGATTCACAGAGTGCTCATCTATTTCTTTCTCATTTCTGCTATTCGCTGTGATTGTTCGCTAACAGAAGTAATTTTTTATTTATTGAGGGAAATCCGATTTGATTAGGAATAATTGCTACAAACTCGGCATTAACCTTTTTTGAACGGATGTTAACATATTTATATGTCATCGTCTAATGATAGTTTGGCAGGAAATCGATTATTGACCTGCCGAAATATGTGTGAATTTGGATAATTTTTTTTCTCAAAAATAAAACGAGAATCCGAACCTCAGAAGAACAGCAGAGTACCGAAACCTGAATTCTACAGCGGCCCGGGGACACACACAGATCTGAACAGCAAAACTTGTACAGTGCCGCGATTCTAAGAGAACTTTAAAGCTACGGGAGTGGAACTCTTCACGCCCTATCACATTGAAGAAGTTCACTCTTCTCCATTTTCGATTAATAGAAAAACATACTTTTTGCACTGACAGTGCGATTAATTAAAACATGCATGAGTTTGGGAAGTTTCTCGGCTACTTCTGATATGATATAGGAGACGTTATGAGATAAAATTTCACTAATTTTGCGCTCATTCCCGAAGACATCCTTCTAAACAAATGGCGTAGACGGCTGCAAGCAAGTATTTATAATCGATACTGCGAAGGTAGTGATGCTTTAGCAAGTGGGCGCCGTGCACGAGAACACATCCGATTTTGCACACTCTCTTCCAGCATCACAACGGCGACTCATAATCCGCCTTGCAGGTCTGCTGCAAAATATCAGCTTTGCCACTCAACACAAAAGCAATCTACATTTTATGCACTTCTGCAATGATCGCTTAAGTACTTTATGCCAGTGTTTTGTTCGTGCATTTGTTTTTCGCACTATACATATGTGCTTATATATTTACATGTACTTTTGTTTCCATTTATACAATATATCTGTATGTAGTGCGAGCGTGTATATGTGGGTATTTGCATGTATTCATCCATCCACGTTATTGGCTCACCACTGGAAACAACGCCTTCTGTCAACTCACCTTTCAAATTGCTCCACCAGCACAGGAATTACTCATAAGCTTTGAAATGTGTGAAAAAATGTGCACACGAGAATGCACTTTATAATCAATTTTGCTTAAAAGCGTAAGGAAAAAAGGAATTTTCAGCAGAAGTATTCTGTCCCTGGTCAGTTCTTTTAAAACACGATTACACTGCTGAGGTATGTTTCATTATTTGTTCGAATCTTAAGAAACTGGTCGGTATAGGGAAGAAGCTATAATGACGCATGTCCTATTAGCTCAGGTATCACACCTACCTGCCAAATAGGTGTTTGAGTAACTAACTAGTAAACTGATAGGCTGCAGTCCTGAAATTCACATTTTCTAGTCTCCATGGTACGTTGTTCTCTCAGTTTGAAAAGAATGCAGAATATGCTTTTGTCTGAGCGCACTATAAAGTACAAGATTTTCCTATCTGTGATTTCAGCAAAGCGTTATTATTTATAGGAAATCACAAGAGTGACTGCAGTAAAATCGTTGAACTTGCGATGTGCCAAATCCGATCGTTTGAGTAGATTCTTTCGCTATTAGTCTGCACAATAATACTACATTAGCTTTTGTTTTGCAACATAGCTTTCAGTGTTAGTTGTTATTGCGTAACTGGCAGCGGTGAGTATTAACCCGATTAGTCAAGAATACATTTTTTTAGAGTCATATGAGGAAATCTGCTTTCCTCACATTCCCACCTTTTTGGTTGGCCAGAACACTTCAAAGTTTGTGATTTTTGAGGCGTGGCCGCAACAAGATGATAAATAAGTCGTGAAAAGATGGCGAAGGAAAGTTGTTGGAAAATGCACAATTTTCAGCATTATTTCTATTTCATCTAACCGAGTGCCAGAGCCGGTCATTTGCCAACCATTGAAATAAAACTGCTATTGATAATATTTTCTATTGCCGTTCAATAGCACAACACGTAAAATGGTCTTCAACCGCTGAAAACTAGCAGGCTGCTAGATTTCAATAGATATTGACTATCTTACAACGTTTTCGGGTAATTAGGCTGGAGAGAGGAGTGCATTTCAAATTTGTTGCATTTCATTGCGAGAAACAATTTACTAATTTTGGCTTTCAATGAGCTCGAGAGAATTGTTTGTAGAGTTTGTTTAGCATTCGCTATCAATGAACATTTTTTATTGATTCAGCAACGCGACGTTCTGAGATGGTTTTTGCATGCGAGTTGAGCACTCACATATTTGCATAACCTTTGCGCATTTATCTTTGTCGCTTTCCTAAAAATTTTTGGGACATTATTCTTCGTTCTGTTATGTGCTAATCAATAGATGAAGTTGTATTTGCAACCAGCCAATAAGGTACTCACGATAGAGCACAAACTGAGTATGGAATATACACTATTTAGCCAGAGGAGTGAGTGGGGTGCGGATTTTAAAAACTTAAGCGAAGATTACTTGCGATGGATCGAGAAGGGAGGACGTGAACCGACATTAGATGATGCGGACACCGGGAGAGGGAGGGGGAGGGGGCGGAGGAAAGAGGGTGCAAGCAATTTTCAGCGTTTTGCAAACAGTGCGCAAATATTCAACATTTATGTCTCTGTCAACAAAAAAGTCTATTGAACAATTTATTTACGCAGTGCTATTCATGAACATCTCTTGAGATATGGAGGGAAAGGAATAAAAAAATAGAATAGATTTTCCAAAACAGACAAGAAATAAAAACCTATGCAGCGAATGTATATGTGTGTCTGTTTCTTTATTCGGCGAAAGCTTCAACTAGAATACTGAAGATGGTGCAAAAAAATTTGCTGGATCACATGATGATTCCGAAATACCAACATTCAACTTTAGAGTTATGATCTCTTAAATGTGTGAGAAGACTTCCACTGATCGGTATGCGTTTTGCATTGATCAGATGACAAAAACGCCAATCTTTTGCGCTTGATTTATTCTAGCGATTCGATCATCTGAAATCTATAGACATCATTTGCGATGTTTTATTGTTTGTTGCCAAGTTACGAGACTATTTGATGTGGTGGGCGAAGTGTAAAAGCATCTTCTTGGCATGCCTATGCATTAGGTTCATTTGATTGCTGGTGGAGAATAACCATATTTTATGCAGTCCACAGCTGTTGCTTGTCGACTGAGAGTATTTTTTACCTAAGGCATTGAAGTCTGTAATTTTTACTTTCCTTATGCTTACTGTATACCAGAAATTCATGTCTCTGGCCATATCAATAATAGTCTAACGTAATAGAATTTGAATTTTCGGTAAGTTATTAACGCTACATAAGTCGTTGTTTGAGGATACCGCTGCAAATTCCGTTATGGTATTTTCATGGAAACCCTCGCAGGTGCGTTTGTTAGACTCGTAGCGTTGATAAAGTATACATCCTGGAAAACAAGTGTATCTACCTGTCAATCTATCTGAGCAATTGTTTAAGCTAGCGTGCCGTTGTGTGACCCTGTCTGATTATAAAAGAAAGGTTCGTATTTGTTTTACGCTCGTACACGGGAAACTGATTTGGGGTCGCTATATAAATTAGCGCATGCGCTCCTTGTGATTTCATTGAAACTGGAGAGCGACGATGCAACAGCAGTTTTTCTTCATGACGCTTTTCATGTCGGCGGCAGTGAGGTGTATGTGAAGAGAGGAGAGGAGGGAAGAGGCGAGGCGAGCAGAGTAAAAATGACTTTTTTGGCAAAACTGGAAAGAAATTTGATGGCAGGTGTATCAGTGATGCTAGATCCCAGCCCTGAACTGCTGGTACATGTTCGTCACAGATCAGAGTTAGTGATGTTGATATTCGATGGATATATGTAAGCATCGAAGCAATGATCAGAAGAGGCTTATCTGTGAAAGCAATCGAATGTGCCCATCATCGCAAAGAAGATTACGATATGAAACTCCGCTTTTCAAGGCGCTTCAAGGCAATGGCTGCCAAGAATGATTGCAGCGAATTCACAGAATTAGCAGAATATATGGCGTCTGCGTATGAATACTTCCGTGCTTTCAGGTTGCATTTGCGCGCTTGCTGGCATCTATTGCAAACTGTCACTGTAAATGAGGTTTATGCACTCTACGGGCTATAACATTCTACAGGTTCACTGCGTTCATTACAATCAGTTTTATCAGCCGCCTTCATATTAACTTATCGGGCACATAATGAGGTCAAAATAATCTGAGGTGATTTTCTCTTGCAGCTAAAAATTTGCATCGCTTTAAAACGTTGAAGCGTTGCGGTTTTTAGCCGTGTTATAAAATTCTCCTCGAACTGCTCTAAATCTTGCACGGAACCTTTATTTAGATGTTTAGAGGAAAGTGCAATTAATCACGATAACTGCAACCAAAGTTCGGGTTCAGTCTTTGTTGCAGTTTTTCTTTTTTGAATTTTTTGCAGAAGCTCGCTAATAACTGTTAAAACTGAGACTTTTCCAGTTTTCTATCCGTCAAGATTTAATTATTTGTTGTCTCCGAGAAAGTGAAATTTGCATTTCTTACCGGAAAATTTGCAACTGGTGTATGTACAATAGGTGGAATTTTTCGTAAATTTCAAATCTTTCTCGCTTCTTTGTGAAAAATAACAAGAACACTAATGCAGAAACCTAATGTTACAGCGGTGATGATGAATACGATACTCCGAGAATTTAATTTTATTTTTTGTTTACTGTAATCGTTAGCCTTATTCCCCACATTTCAGTTGCCACTGAGAGGATGTTCGGATGGAGATCGGCAAAAAGAAAGGGGTAAATTACAGATAATGATCAATGTTCCCATTCCCACATGAATGGAAAAGTTAGAAAGCAAATTTCGCAGAATATCGAAATCTTCTTTCTTTGAATTTTTGGGAAAGAACATGAAAAACGGAAACTGCGTACTCTTTGGGTGCTTCTTCCAGTCAAATGTTAAGTATGACCACCGCTTGTAGTTTTGAAGCTCAAATCTCAACCTCATATTGCAAAAGCTTTCCGCGACAGCCAGTCGGTTAGTGGACAGCAAATGTTGTTCAAAAATAGGCGTAAGTTCAAAAATATTGAAGCACAAATTTTGGTCGAAAAGAGGTCAGCACACTATTATCCGAGAGGATTAGAAGGAGCAATGGCGAATGCGTTTGTGCAATGCAAACACGTTCAAATGCAAGTTTACTACAGAAATTTAACCACTAGACTACTCTTAATATCTCAGAATGTGTATAAGAACTTTTCTATGTGGATCTTTATGTTATGATGAGCAGTGTGCAATTTTTGTGTCCTTCTGGCTACTAGGTTAATAAAATTCGATGAAATTGCTGTGGTGATTCCTTACAGGGTTCTTTGAAAAATTGCATCAAAGGGCAATATTTCGTTGTCGAACTTCCGCATACCTTTCTTAATGAGCGTAAGCTAGACAGCCGTTTTTCTATTCGTCACACTTACCGCTACAAGCACTCTTCGTGAACAGCTTTCATCAAGCACAGAAATCTACTAGCGTTCATGTTATATAGGCTTTTGATAATTTTTTTTAAAGTCACGATGATATGATAACAGTTAGGATGTATCACTGTCCCTTTTGTATACGCTGTAATCTCATCTCGAAAACCACTGGAGCGAGCAGATCAGCACACAGGTGTTCACAGCTCATGGAAGATGATTTTTATCAACTGGCTATAACTTAAGAATTAATAATCGTTGGAAGAAAATAAAGACATTTTTTTACATTTTAGAGCGAGCCTGCATCCGTTCGAAAATTTGAATGAAAAAGTTTCTGGGAATTTCTCGAGAAGTTCGCTCTCTGCCCAATCTCTAGTATATGTGGGCACTGAGTTCATCAAATACATCCTTCTCATCTACGTCCAGAATACTGAAGCTGTTATCATATTATCAATGCAGCAAAATACGGAAATAATACAAGATTTGGGCTAGTGAAACGGAAACTTGAGAAAGAAAAATATTGATGTATGACATACAAATTGAAAAGGATTCGAGAAAGTTTTTAGAAAACACTGCGTTGGCCAACAGCCAATATAGTTTTTTTGAGGAGTGACATAAGCTCGATGAGTTAGTAGGTAATGAGTTTTGAACGGGGACTTCATACTGCATGGTTCTATCCATCTTAAGTTTGTGGTTTCTTAAGTAGCACTTCATAATATTACTTGTTTCACACTCACGGATTTTTAGCTGGTTGTTGGAGGGGGGGGGGGGGGGGGAATTTAAAGTCAGCTGGAAGAGCGCGGAGAGGTTGGAATTCCCTCCATTCCCACCTTCCTTCTGTACAGCCGTGAACTAAGCTTAGGATATAGAGGATGCATATTGTACACCTCGTCTTCCAATATTCACGTTGCTGCATCAGTTTTGAAAAAAGTCTTAGGCCTTGAGGTGCACTAAAAACTGTGTGCGTTTCATGCAGTTCGGATTTTCAGCTTATATCTGTCAGATCGCAGAAAAATAAAAAGTTTTTGAAAATTTATGCGGACACTCGAATCATTTCAAATATGAAGTGATTGTTTGGCAGCTTCTAGATTGTTTCTTTTTTGCCTTCCGTAACTCATAGAAAACAAGAAAAAAAAGTAAAATATGTCCTCAAAGAGAGTATATTGGCGCTTTCAATGTAGGCTTTTTCGTTTGTTTACTTCGCGTTTGTGTATACAGTCGTGAAGTGCAGACTTAGTGCAAATTTCTGCGCATAGATAGAAATACCATCAAACGTGCATTTAAAAAAAGTTCCATCCAAATTAAGTTGGCGCTGGTTGCAACACGTTTTCTAGCGTTAAGATTTGTCTTATCAATCAATACAGATCATTGTCGTTCATTTGATCATCATATCATTCGTTCGAGCATTCTACAAAATCGAGTCAACTGAAACAATTCGGCGATTCCATTTTCCATGCAGCAATTAATTCTATCGCAAAATGGGGATCAACAACATTTACACTGCCGTGTTGGTGTAATCTTGAGTTGAAGCCTTGAACAGGGACTATTATTTATATAAAATCTGACATTTTCTTTTTCTTAGCATCTTATATCCGATTCCTTTATTGCAAGGCATGTTTTAATAATATTCCCAGCCGTACTGTGTGTGGTTCATAAAATATTCTAATTCGTATACATTGACTATTTATGCACTGAAAAATAAAGGAGTATTTATGCATTTATGTATGTTTTGCGACGAATTGTCCACATTTTCAAAGCGAATATATAATGATGCTCACAAAGTTGATACGAGTAATCGTATAGGTCAGAGGAAGTTAGCTTGTGCAAAGAGCTTTTTACAGCGACAAATATTTGCTTGCGTAATATCGTTGTAATATTAAAGTTACTGTAGAATAATGCTGAAAAGATGTTCAAAGGAAATCAATCACTAATAGGTAACGCTGCGCATTTGTTAGATGACATATTGCATGAATCTCTTAACGGGTTTCTTTCTTTCTAATGCGACATTTATCTCATGCACTCACCATAAATTACTGGAGTTTTTCTTCGATTGTCTAGTTTCTCTGAAGCAATAAACATCAATATCAAACATTTTATGGGAATCATATGAAACTACAAAACATATCTCACTCCCATTAATGATTTTTTCCTTGAAATTTTGGTGGTTAGATCGTGTAGACTTATTATGAAGAGTGATCACAGTCTCTATAATTGCATCAAGATGTGTAACGCGATTTTTATATACTTACGTTGACATCATGATCACTACTACTTCATGCACCTGAAGCAATTATTAGTTTTGATCATAGCAGTAGGAGTTGAAATATAAATATAAACCTTTGCAACCTTCTCTAAAACATTTTTTCCTCACGTTTACTCGAGTCGTCAAAAGGTTTTCGGACGTTTTTCTTGATTTGATAAATGAAACCACATCTGAGCTTGCCATTCCCCTTGACCAATTTCGACAATTTTTTTGCCATCAGACGCCTGCCAATAATCTTCAGCATATGTCCTATCTGCTGAAAAAATGGTTGCATTCGAACACTGTTTCAGTTCTGTTGGTCGACAAAAAGTGGCAACGATGCTGTTTTGCAAGAATTTGGATCAACACATTCAGAAGCGAATTCCTTTTAAGCACTGAATAATAATATTATTATTGTTGGCGCTCTTTGCGACAAGGCGATCACAGGCATCTGCTTTATGTCGTTATGGAATTCTTCAGATGCTGATAGAGTAACGGATTTCCGTCGTCATCATTTACACAAATTTTCAAGTGAAACAAGACTTGCCAAAAATTTCGTTCGACATATTTTTCTTCATAGCAATTTCCTGCATAGATGATGACGCTACTCTTGCTTTCAACGGGTGAATGCTTCCATGGACGACAAGACGCCAGCTTGCAAATGAAGTGGTCCTGAGGTGTTGGACGACTCGATGACACGCCCTCGCTCCCATGGGGCGATGAAACATCCATTCCACCAAACGAAAAGTCTCCTTTGCATGCTTTTTAATGCGTATTCAACCATTTCTCTGTGAGATAGGACACAACATTGGCAAACTTCAATACCCTTAATGACTTTAATTTTCCCTCCCGGATGCTGGGGCTTCATGGCGGGCAAACTCGAATCAGCTTTGCAGATACTTCGGCAGCCATTAAGCTTGGAAAGGTCGAGGGAGTGGGATAGAGTGAAGAAGGAGGTACTGCGTTGTACAATCTTGTATATAACCATAGAGCGGTAGCTGTTTGCTGTCCTTCAACGCATGATTATTCCTTTAAAATTTTTGCCATCCTGGACCGCCTATTCGAAAAACTAATGGTGTGACGTCCCAGAAGATATCTGGAAATGATGTTCGATTTTCTTCAGCCGCAAAGGCTTTCTTCTTTTTTAAGTTACAATGTAAGTTATGCAACTTTTTAAATGGGAAATGTTCGACAAATAACGCTAAGAGGAAGTGCGGTTTAATTTTATGGAAGACAGGAACCGAACTGCGATTCCTTAGGAAGTAGTTTTTACAATCGCCTTCAATAGCAACTTCCAGATGATTGCTGTGGAATTTTTATATCAGTCAGTTTTATGTTTTCATCGAATTTAAATCACCAGATTACTTTCAGTTATTTTTTTTTTCTTCAGCAGTAAAAGTACCTGCTCGAATGCATTCAAAAATCGAGCATTGCTGAGAATTTTCGAAATGATGGGAATGGAAACTTTTAAAATGTCATCTTGATAATGATATTAACAGGTGGGCTAGTGCTAATGGCGTGCTGTAAAGTTCAGACTGCGATGCTTCGGTCTAAGCTGTGGGGATCGAATCGTTTGAGAGGAGTGTTTCTCTTTTTTTGTGGACGACAACAGCCGGGACCGCAAATTTATTCATCAAACATTCCAAGCAGATTCTTTTGCGTTGTAAAATAAAATTCGAAGCATAGAACGAAACATATTGTTTGGCAAAGCAGACTAATTGAAAAAATTTTAACCGGTCGTCTGAACTTTGCGATATGCCAAAGCTAGCAGCAGATTCCTCTTTTGCTTCAATTGGGCTACTTTTCTTCACGGTTCTTGCCTTCGTCATCAACGTTTGCCCTTTATCACCTTTGGTCTAATTTCACTGCAGCACTGGCATTTCATTTTCATATCTAACCGAGCTTTCACTTGGATTTGCATACATATATAAGTTTCATCTTAGCAATATACATAATCGTTTGCTGTTTGCTTCATAAGTTATTGAATAGTGCTTCATTGTGGGAATTTTACCGCTTTGCCAGGAAGGTGTGATAAGCTTCCTTTCCGCTTTTCCTTTTATTTCCTTGTGAGAGAGAAATTCGGGCATCTTTTATTGATGCCTTTCAGAAGGAGCTTCATCAACGCGTAACTAGCTAATGTCTTTACGACTGGTGTCATTTTCGAATTTTTTTATTTCAGATAATTTTTCACACCATGAACGATGACATCGGTTTCGAAAGTGCGTTAGTGATGCGAAAACAATACTTCCAATATGTGAGAGTTCTCTAATGGCGGGCATAAATATTTCATCGATGCATCGCACATCATATTGAGTATAATCTCGAAGAGCTTTTTTTGCAATTAAAACTCTCGAAATGTACACCGTTTCTGCGTTGATCAAGATGTTCACTTTTTCAACAGATCATTAGGCAACGCTTTTTTAAATGCTTTGTAGAAACCTGATTGTGGTGTCGAGTTTTGCTCATTGCAATTTTGTTGCCAATATGGAGTCGAACACCATCCTGTGCTACCGTAATCGTCAGCTAATTTGTTCCGAGTCGTTGTTGCGTTCATTGTCTCTTTGCTAGCCGAGCTATGAACCTATGTGAAAAGACTTGAATTTCTTCTGTACTTCAGTCTCATATGTATGTCATCTCATCTCATCTCATATACTTGAATCTCATATATATATATATATATATATATATATATATATATATATATATATATATATATATATATATATATATATATATATATATATATATATATATATATATATATATATATATATATATATATATATAGTAGAGAGAGAAAAAAAACGTCATTCTACTCAACTTAGGTAATTTTCTGATTCTGTTATCCGATCTTTCAAATTTTATAGCAATCAGAAATGCAGGGAATATTCATTCCAAGGCTCTCCCCATCTGTTATATATACTTAGAAAAGAGACTCGACTGTATAGAGGCGTCGATTCAACGATGAAATATGTTGTAATTTGCGATGAGATCTTGCTGAGATGGTTGTGTTGATCGCAACGATCGCCGACACGATGTGATTCTCGCTCATCTTCCAAAGCGTTGCACGCGAGCGCTATTGAGGCTCGCTGAAACGACGAGTAATCGCCCGTTGTGTGCACGTCTTCCTTACCGTTACGCTTTCATTCGAAGGCACTTCGCTTCAATACCACTAAAAGTTTTCCACTATGAACTAAAAGCATTGCCTACCACTATACGTTCTTTTTTCAGCCTTCTTTTTACATATATTTTGCTAAGATGTGTATTTAGTTATGGCATCACGAGAAGACGAGGAAGTGGGAGACAGGAGAGGAGGAACGTAGCCAGCGTCCTTTGAAAACGAAGTCCTGGCTTTGTTTTTCCTCCACCTCGTCATGGACCCGAGAATTACAACTTCAATTTACTCTTTGGAAAAAAAGAATCAACGATAAACTGAAGAGGTGACTCCGGTGAAGTTGGCGAGCAAATATCTACTCATCTACTTGCTGATTACCTGCTCCAAAATGACCCTAGATGCCCTTCGCAACTTATCCACCTAAGCAATAATTTTTATCATATCGCCCCACAGCACACCGACGACCTCGGCATTGCTTCAAATTATTTTTTGATTTGATTAGATCTTCCAAGGATAAACATCATTTGAATGTTACCGTCGAATTTTGTATATGTCGTTGCAATCCTTTTCTCAGTTGTATTTATTTGACTGCTAGTCGGAAGTTTTTTGAGACCTAATTCCTTCTAAAAAATATAACCTGGATTACTATTAGTAGTTTTGTGATTAGCAAATCACTGCCGCCAGAAGTTCATCACCTGGAATAAGTACTACTATTAATATGTTATTCAACAGTTGTTACTAATAGAGGAAGAAATATTATTGTGCTCCTGTAAAACACATTAGCTTTGAAATTTTTTTCGTTGGCATACATTCCGGTACAAATCCAGAAGAATTGTGAACATCTATTGTTGGCATGCAAAATGTCAGCGGCTTGAGGCGAAGTTGCATTTGATATTTTAGTTGTTTTCTAAAATTTTGCTTCCTTTCATTGTTCATTTTCGATTATTACCTCGAAATTTACTCTTAAAAAACATTTTATAGGCTTCATATGATATTTTCAAAGGAATATCCTAATTTCCTTTATATTCGCTTTAATATTTTTCTATTTACCTATGAAGGATGTTGAAATTTTTGAAATTTTGATGCTCAGATATTGAAATAATACGTTGAATTTAATTTAAATCGAAGAATTTTGTTAAATTCACTAAAGGAAAGCATTCCAACGTCGTCCGAAAAAATGACGCTCAGTTTAATTGATATGTCGCATTAAGAGAAGCGAATTAGCTTGTGAATCCGTTTCGAATTCGACATGCATTTGAGTGTTTCTTGTTTCTTGACAAGTCAGAACGATGCGTCGAAAGCATTTTCGTCCTTCTCAATGATGGAAAAAAGTATTCTCTCTAAACAAAAAAAAATCGATTTTTAAGGAAGAGGTAAAAATGGCGGCAGGAGAAATGCTGCAAAATTTTTTCCGGATGAAATCGAACATATCAAACTCGTTAGATTTTTCTCGAAAAAGTCAGCATCTTCCTGCAAAGAAAATAAAATACTATTTCATCGTCGGAATTTTAATCCTTGAGTTTTTATATGCCGTTGCGAACCTGTTTTGCAAAAAGGCATTATGGCGGCATGATATTTGTGCGTTTTGGTTTTCTTAGAAATTAAATGCTTTATTGTGCATATTTTATTACGGTTGCTAGTATTTCGAACTAACTGTTCTGATGAGTGTGCTGCAAAAGCGCGTATTCTGCCAGCTTCCCTGCCGCGTTTCCCCACTTATACTTGAGAAAAGTTTCTCAAATGAGGATATTATGTTTTCTTGTGTTTTATTTTTTCAACTTCATAAGGTATTGCTGCAGCTTTGGAAAGAGTTTTACGGCGTGAGGCGCTTTTTTGAAATCAAAGAAACTCTATCAATATAGTCAACTTTATCGATATCGAACTTCGATGACTCGAACAAACAAAATCGCCTCGGGTCTCTTGCTTAG
The DNA here is from genome assembly GCA_013433145.1 of Ascaris suum. Classification (NCBI taxonomy): domain Eukaryota; kingdom Metazoa; phylum Nematoda; class Chromadorea; order Rhabditida; family Ascarididae; genus Ascaris; species Ascaris suum. The sequence continues at coordinate 6,319,975 of CM024175.1, forward strand.
AATTTCCTATCGGCACGAAGCAAAAATTATTTTCGTTGAAACATTTTTTCATACGCTTTGCAATAAGCCTTCCAGACGCTTTATATATAGCACTACTGAGCAATATCGATCTGTAGTTTTCAGGCTTCTGCTTGGATCCGATTCTACGGATTAGATCGACGACTGCTTTTTTTAATAACGATGATACGCTTGCAGCTGAAACTAATTAATAAAATAAATGACATGGCGAGGAGAAAGTTGTTTTCACTGTCTTTTTAAGAAGAAAAGTAGCCAAAATAGTGCAGTCTGTGCTGTTCAGAAGTCCTTTCCAACATAACATTGACAAATGTCTTTAATTCTAGTTGAATGGTTAAAATGAACGATATTCTGAAGTTCCTTATATAGATGTTATGAAGGAAAGTCTGCTTTAGCCGTCCGCTATCCAACTGTGAAGTGGCAGCTGCGATGTCTACGGAAGGAAATATGTCTCGAATGCAGCAGTATTTTCGAGATCCTTTCCACAACGTAATTCAATTTCCTTGCGAAGTTTGGTGCCCCACTAAACGCGAAACGTTTTCCCTTTCTTAATGGTGTACAACAAACTGTTCCATCATGGACTACATTCTCGATGTTGTTCTTCAGGGGAATGAATAGTGATCACATCAACTAAAGAATACGTGACATCAATATGTTACTCCAATTTCGCCGACAATTGTTCATGATAAATCACCATGATATTCAGCACTAATTAATTTCGTCCTACGTAGTAAGTTTAATGTGCCAACGCCGATAGCAGTCGACTGAGGAACAAAGAAAAGGCGATAGCCACCCAAATATATTCTCCGCTAAATTTGTCTTCAGATGCCGTAGATCCTTAATAAGGCAAGAAGTTGTGACTGAAACTAAATCTGGTAAGTCCCAAGAAGCTAAATCCCTTCGAAAAAATATCGGCGAAATGTCAGGGCTTAGTTTGAAAAGTTATTCAAGTTGTGCCCGATGTTTTTTTTCAGGTCGGTAGTTTCGATACGTTCATGCTTATCTTACTTCTTTCGTGGTCAATCTCTAAATGTGCCATTGTTTTTTCCAGATATTATCTTAATGCGAGCTGTGGTCACTTGGAACCCTTTAATGACCTCATACGAAAAAAATCCTGACATTTATATGCGTGCAACATCCGAATTGCGCAGGATCCTACAGGCACGATAGTTAGACAGCGTCGGAAAAACAGGTGGACTTTTGCATTTGGAAGTGACAGTGATCTCAGCTGAGTAACGGGAGGTGGAAGTGGCAAGAGGTAATGCTTGTTTATGGCCAATTTTGTCCATTCTTCGTGTCCGTTGATTGCCAAAAAAAATCTCTCAGTCAGTAGTCATTGAATTGAAGACCGCTCTTCCTGCTTATTGTGTTTGTTCGATTAGCTAAATTATGCGTTTTGGAATAACAGCTCCTTGATATCTCAACATCAAACCTTACCGATGAACTTTGCAGACTTCTTAGGCATAATACTTTTACGCGGTCTTGCAAAGATGCATTAAGGCAACTTCGCGCCGATCCGTCAATTTCAAAAGGACCCGTAGATATTTGAAGTTACCTGAAAATTTTGGTGCATTCCACACCTTTCGATTCACAGGAAAAAGCGAATCTTTTGGGCGTTGTTTTAACAGGTGCGAGATTCATCTTAGATATGAACGCTTTATTGTACATGTCTTATTATTTTAGTGAAAGTTTATAGTGACGATTGATGCAAAATCCTCTGGTGAGTGCGCGCTGTGTGCAGTTTTTGGGCATCGAAACTTTGTTGAAGCAAATTTTCAGCGCTTAGTCTCTCGATCGAAAATATTTGACTTCTTCCCTCGAATTTTTAAGCTCGTCAAAGTGGTTTATTTCATGCAACTTTCTCATTTTATTGTAGCAGCCCTCAAGTTTTTTTTTAATGATGAAATTGGTCGGTGATAGTTAACTTCTTTTGCGCATATACAAGACCGTTTGCATATAAATAAGATCATAAGGGCAACCGTTATCTGCAACTGAAACGGTGAAAGTGGAGGGGTGAGTTTGATCGAGCGTGATGATGTCGTTGATGAAGCATTGAATTGCTGCCTGTCAAAACTCGTGTTGCATACGCGTGATCATTTCCCTTCGCAAATCCATCACTGTGATCTATGCGGTGCATTCGCATTGCACGACCGCTTAAGCGTGCACTATCCATCCGAGAACGGTCATGAGATGCTTGTTGTCACTTGTTGTCTTATATTATTGCTTTTTATAACGTTTACTTCTGCGCTTTTCACCTGTTGAACTTGATGTTATGGTTACTTGAGGCGACACTTGCTTTGTCTCTATTGACTTTTGAACTAAATTCATTCTGTGAAATAGAAATCACTGCACTTTCTTTCATGATCGAAACGCTTTCTGAACCAACGTTCACTGCCACATGCATAATTGAACGATGTGTGTTTCCATGCGATACATACAACAATAGATTCTCAGGAGATGAATACACACTTTGCCTATTGTTTCCACGATATATGCGCTAAATATATCACAGAGGTAGTAGGTGCAAATTATATTTCATGTATTGTAACTACGCTACTTAAAACAGTCTCTTTGTCTTCGAAAGTAGCGTAAGTGATAGCGGTGAGCGTGTTTTGATAACTTTGTTGAAAACGTTACATGATTTATTACCTGTAATTTTTATATCTTCGTCAAAGTGTTCATTAAATATGAACAGACTTACCTCCTGCCCCCCATCCCCGTCTCGCAGCCACTTCTCGTTAAGTTTGAGCAGCTGATTTTGGTTTTAGTTGTTATTAGCCGGTATTTTCCATTATGTGTTTGAAAATTTTCGTTAGCATGGTGTGCGGTTAAATGAAGGATCTTGAAGATACATTTAATGTAAAAGCTTGAATCGGAAAATTTTCGAAAGTTTTATGGTTCTCGTTTCGCCTGCACTGATGAGCGGCGTCGCTCTGAATGTGGTGCAAGGCAACCGGCGATTTAAAAAAGGCCGAATGCCTTGCCTATCCATGAGAAAGGCATCAAATATTGCAGAAAATCACTTCGTAAAGTGCACCTAAACTACATGTGCTCGTCAAATATGCCCGTACTCCCTACAGCAATCGTGTTTTAGCAGGGAGACCATTCATTGCATTCATATGTACCCTCTAGGCTCGTGTCCTTTTGTATATCAAATCCTTCGTCCTTTTCGCTATAAAAATCAGTCCATTAATTATTCCTCCATCTATAAAACCAGCTTTCGATTTTCCCTGAAATTATAGGAAAACTCCTTCATTAAGCAATATTTCTTCACTCTACAGAGCATGTGGATTAGCGGTGATATCCTGTTATTTCATCAACCTCACCCATCAAATTCCTAGCTCATAGGTTATATCGCACAACGTCTTGTAAATATGGTCCAGCATAAAAATCATATCATGCTAGCTATCGCCATTCACGATCATTCTCGTTATTTGAAAAGATATTTTACCACCTCATGATTTCATCGTTACTCATAAATTATGTTCTTTCAGCTTTAGTCTGCAGTTATCTTCCAATTCAGGAGTGAGAACACCAATAACTCTGTTGCATTAGTTCTTGAAGTAGTTCGACAACATTTTGGATGTTGAGGCACATATTGTGGTGATCAGCGGTTCGCGTAGCATTGAGTAATAAATGATCGAAGATGACGTCTATGGGAGGATCATGTGTCAAGCCTCATCTCCGCACTGCGCTTTGTCTCGTTAAAATTTGATTTTATCGACGAAGGACGCACTTTTTCTAAATGATGCCGTCTCTTGCAGCGATTATTTTTCACCTTCAAACTAATGCGGTGTCAGCATGCATCCATCTAGCTACTACTACTACTCACTTCACACCGCTCAAATCCGTCCAACTTTACCTTTACCTATTTTTTCATCAAATCCACCGATCGATACCTGTGAATATTGATTTCTTTGAGGATTGCTTCTGTATGCTTATAGTGAAAACAGTTGTGATACGAAGATGAAGCAAACGTTTGCTTACATAGAGTTGAGTCGGTGTTGCCTGCTGGAGCAGTTGCTAGCGAAATGCGCCACTCATCCACTTGCAAATTTTTTCATTGTTTTTGTATATCGTTAATGCGTTCTGTCAACAAATATGAATATTCTCTATTAATGCGCAAAAAAATTGACTAAGAAATCATATTTCGTGCCAGCCAAATGATAATAAAAGCTTTTGGCAAAATCCATTTTCCTAGTATAATTTAACTCAACATAAGATATCACGTATATTTGATAGCCTTAACGATGAAGTAATGAGAGCATCTTTCACGACTTTTTTTGTGAGTGTTTTATAAAATTTATTAAATATTACATTGAATTTCTAAAATGCTCAATTATTGATATGTTTTTAGCATTTGCAAATTGCAAATTATTTGTTGAAATGCTTTTTGCATAATCCATCGATGATTGCATTGGTTTCCGTCCTTGTAAAATAATATTTCCAGGTTATTATTTGCAGGTGCTCGTTTATCTCGACGACATCTAAATGCATCACCATCACAGCCATCTCTATTGAGTGATGACTACGACCAACGTTGCAGTAGTTGTGCTCTTTCAGCATCAAAAAGCATCTCAGATGTTTTCTTGATGGACGATGCGCCAAGATTACTTTTAAATCCGGGCAACAAGCTGAAATTGTTGGCGAATAAACAGGCGAATCTGGACCCCCAACTTGCTGCTGTTTGTGCCTATTGGTTCAGGGGTCTTCGACTCACAAAACCTTTCATAAGAAGGAAAATTTGAATTTGCGGGTGATATCGCTGTCATTACACGTTTTCCGACTCACTTGGAAGCCATTTATCGCACGCGCAATATGCATTTGCATTGTGGACGCTTCAGTTATGCATATCACCATTTAAAATTTGCCGCTACCAAGCTCTACCATCCATACAATATGCATTTTCCATCTTCACATATCAATGCTTTGAATCATATTTTTACACGCGCTTAACACAACACGCAGTTTATTTTAGTAAAGAATGAAAGAGTAAATATGTGTCTACAACGGCTTTTTCAGTAGTATTGATGCTAGAACTCTCTCTGTTCGAATGTGGATTTATCTTTATGATGCGACTATTGTTCAAGTGGAAAAATGCTCTTGTTGAAGCATAAGTACAGATAGTCATAAAATAACTCCGCATTGTGACGTTCGAGTCTCGTTTCTGCTACATCCACTTTTACCTGCTTTCGAACTAGAAGCCTCTTACCTTTATCTGCACCACCAAATTCTCAACAGTGGTACGACCGTTATAATGACGGTGTTCGCCATCATACTTTTTCGCCTTAAGGAAATACAGCTACGTTCGCCATTGGATGGGACATCACGTAATATTTCAACTTCATTTTTCGAGGTATAATTTCAACCGAAGCTTCTGGTAGGCGGTTTAAGTACCATTCCATGATGAATCACTGCGTTGATTCTTAGCAGGTTAAGTAATTTTCAAGGAATATAACATGATGTGGTGAATTTTGTTTGTATGTAAATATACGGTATTCTTCATTAATCTGCTTTTAGATATTAGCTGTTCGATTTGTAGCGCTCACTAAGAATGTCCTGTAAAGTTCATTCACTTCCTTTGAGGAGAGCGCAGTTAGAAGTAATGAATGGCGACCATTATTGCTCGATCAGTGGAATATATTTAACGGCAGTCTCTAAATCTAGGACACTATGCAAAATATAATAGGACACTATGCAAAACTTTTTTCTACTCCGATTAAACAAATAAACTGTGGCGATTGTGAGCCAAACTTGCAGATTGCTATGAAGAGAATGAAAAAATTTTAATATGCATCAGAGTGTCCACTTTGAATGTAAACGTTGAGCAGTTGTTTGATCGATCGAACGATGAGCGTTACACCAGAGGAATGGACATGACATATTGGATTGGGCTGCGTTTTGTGCGTAACCACAATTTGTCGTTCACATTTTAGCGCCCATCATCGAGCATGCTAGAGGCAGGAATACATTATAATGCGGTCAATCCCTTTCTGCTCACAATTAATTAAACATTTTATTGAGCCATCAAAAAGCCAAGCTGCATATATTTAACATATTTTGTTCAATAAAAATAAGCTTCTCTAAGCTGGCTTTACGATGAAACGAAATGCGAATGGGAATTCCGACTAATGGACGGCGCTGTATGCGTTTTTTCTGTTTCACTCTGTCGCATCGGAAGTGCAAAAATAATGATAAAACGCAAAGTAAAATGCATCACTTGCATAGATTTCTCTCAGATAAGCACCATATGGATAAGAGAAAAAAATTTAACTAATGAATTCTATGGCGTTGTAAAATGTTATCAACTCATATCGAGGATGAGAAATTGCAAATGTAAGCGTCAACTTCAGATCGTACCCATAAAATTTCATCGTCATTGTTTTTATGTTTTATGTGTCGAACTGTCGGGCAGACAAACACATAATATGTGCACTAACGTCGTCGCTATGTTGCACATTATGGATGGAAGTTTGCATTATGCGCTTTATAGACGCAACTTTGCAAGAAAAACATAAAAATGGGCTATTTTCGGTGCTGATTGTTTTGTTAGCTAAGAATGGTAATAAGTATAATTTCGGTACGGTCACTATCTATTTACTCGCATACGGTAAATAAATTCTTTTCATTTTCCATCAACGACATGTTATGAGCATTAGCCAACCTATTACTCAATGTTGCGCATTCATTGTTCCTATAATATTTTTGAGTCTGTTTATTTCCAACATCGATTAAAAGACCGCTGTGTATTCACTGCTGGAAACTGAATTAATCTGTATAATTTAGTGCGATCTTTTTCCTAACATGGCAGCGATACAGTTAATGTCCGTACTGATAAAAATGTATCACTACTGAAAGTGACATAACTCGAGATTAACGTTGTTATGCGGCTATGTTCTTTTGGTTGTTAACGGTATCACGGCATATGTGATGCTTCATTTAACATTTCAGTAAAATACGCAATGCGCGCTAATTAGAGCCTTTTTGCCATCTCTCCTTACATTTATTTAATCGACTCTAAAGCATTATTTCCGCTAAATTTCACTAATTCTTTGCCGAAGCTGCTAGTGCTATCTGTTCTTGGTGCTTGGAAGTGGATACGGCATAGCGTTGGAATTTCGATGTGTTCTACTGGCCTTAACAATATTGACAGTAGTGTTAGTAGACATCATATAATGTATAAACTAATCGCTGAATGTTGCTCGGAAATCTGTAAAGCCTCTTATATGCCATAAACGTATCGTCGATCATCTCAATAGGGATCTGCTTTCATGTTTGCACTGCGTGGTATCTTTCTTGCAGAAAGTATCATCTAATGTTTTCTTTGGCAGTCATATCGCAACTGCAGATGCTCTTATTCCACCTGCTTTCTAGATCGCTCTCTCGCAGCATCGCTTTCGTGACCGTTCTGCATCATCTTGCATTCCTACAGAAACCTTTTAGTTTAACTGCTCTATTCTGCCTCATAGCATTGACATAGAGTATGCTGTACACAGCAGAGTTGCGAGGCTCAGCTCAATCTGTTATTTTTGTGTTTTTGATCAATTTAGATAAGGTTGTCTTTGCATGTTGTGGTTGTTTATTGGTTTTTTTTTTCGATTCACCACGGCCATAGTTCTTGCTTATGCTGAAAATACAGTGTTGCCGAACATTACCGATAAACCAAATGTTGCATTGAATCATCTAATAGGCAGAAATGCAAAAACACGTCGTACCAGCCTGTCTGACTAAGATAAGAGGGCGTTTTTATCTTAGCCGGAGGCGTTTGTTTTGGCAATATACATGGGCGTTGTTTTGGCAATGGCGAGAATCAATATCCATGAGGCATTTATTTTGAGAACTATATCGGCACTTTTTGCGAATGTGATATTTTATACTTAAGTCAGTGTTATTTTAAATGTTGGCGTTGTTACGTGCTATTTGGATATCGCATTTATTTTGGTGTTTGGAGTTGCTCGCAGTATTGCATATATGTCGTTAATATTCATAAGAGACAAATGAATATTGGATTGATAAATCACATAGTCTTTATCATCCCCGAGTTTAAGCTCGTTGACGTATATGGGTCGTTTCCTGTTCTAGCATCACCCACCTAATAAAAATGAAGCGAGAGGGGAAGGGACATGAAAAGTGTCCCATTTAGTTGCAGCCTTCTATTCCTCGAGACTGCACCTAATACCGATACTTGCAGCTGAACGTTTAAAGTTAATCTCCGCAGATAAAGGGTACGGAGTTGATACTAGGAGGTGAAAATTTAAGAATCGTAAATGAAGGTCGTCATGTATTATGCTTACATTGTTATTAATTAGATGATATTTTTGTTTTGCATTATCGAGAGCGATCGAAATCGCTTTATTTCACCACCAAATAAGGATAATGATTTTGCAGACGGCGCTCTAAAGGCGTTCGCAGCAAGCGGCGTTCGTCGTTGAGTAGTGTTCTCTTGTTCACATCATTGGCAATTCTCGGTGGAAATACGAAGAAAAAAACGCATTCAACAAAAATTTCAAAACAGTTCAATTCAAGTTCGCTGAGATCGGAAATTATTCTCTCAACGAGGCGCATATAGACATCGCTCTAACTTCAGCATCTTCAATTCTAAATAATGCGATCTCGTCATGAAGCATTCACTGCCACTGCAGCAATTTCATCATTGCTCATGCTCTGCTCTTTCATATTTTCCGGTACTACTCTTTTTTTCGTATTTTCTTCATACACAAAAGTCGTCCAACATAATGTTTGTAAAGTTTTTCTGTTTATTTTTTTGCCACCTTAGATTAAGTAGAAATAAGCCATCCATTCAGAGTGGAAAAGGGAGCAACCAAAAGAAGGCTGCTGTTACCCTAGTTCAAGCCATAAGCAACTTTCATGTCCAAAACGATGAAATATGAGCAAAAATTGAAGTCGAATAGTTCAAAAAAGAACTCATCATCTTGTTCATTGTCTGCCACATTGGTTTCATTCGCCTTCTCATCAAAAGTCACAAAGCTCTCATTGCTTTTGCTTTACTTGAGTGAATAAAGTTTTGATATTCATTGGGTATTCAAAAGATGGATTTGAATGTATTCACGGGAATATATAATTTAAAGCGAAAATAGCAGCTGTGAGATTTGAAATAATTGGAGATAGAAAAGTCAATTCAGAAGGAACTACAACAAAAAAGTTCGATTTACAGCAAGATAAGGGCTAAACGACTCGGTCACACCACGTTATGAGTCCGCACTCATAACACTTCTACTCTCTAGAGTCCACATATGCAGGATGATAGCATATGAAAGTGTGGAGGAGAGTTTTTGAACGCTTTTAATTTCTTATCGACTCATGAGGCCGAAAAAGAACACATTGTTTTCTCTGTAGCCGCTTTCCTTCTCCATAACGTTCAAATTTTCATCCATATTCCTACACTGAAGTTTAAACTCGGAATTTTATGAGAAGTGGCTGAAAAAGCTGCGCAAAATATTATATTCAAAGGAATTAGCGAGGATATGTCTTGAATTGTTGGAACAATTAATTCCAAAAATAGGATGGGTATAATCTAAAACTCGGGTCGTCTTCCTTTTACGTCTCGTGTTATCGTTGACTTCTCGTGCTTTAGTTTGATGATGCAATTTAAGTGGTGTTATTTCTCAAAAGAAATGCCTTATCAAGGCTATCATAAATTGCTCACTCTCAGTTATATATGCTCTCGAGATTTGCTCTCAATAGCATTAGATCGCAGTAGTATTTTTTATCTCAGTGTTTGGAGCGTGAGTTTATCATCACAACTGCATATCCAATTAACACCCTCTCAGAAGTTCTTTAGATCTCTTTTTATATCGTAATTTAATGTTTCAAACACCATTAAAATGACCGAAAATCTCCATATTTACAAAGATAGGAAAATTCAAATGAATCATCACTCTGTTTTGTAGAATGTGCAACGCGCTGGGAATAGATGTTCTTTTTTAAATTCTGCTTATTTTTTGAATGCATGAGACTGTCATTTAATTTGAAATATTAGCACTTTTCAAATGAAAATAGAGCTCAGGTAAATAGGAAATTTCATTCCCTCAAAAAGCTTACTGAAAACATCCAATTTTTTTTTCTTTCAATATTGTAAAGAGCCATTGATTAATTTAAATAGAATGAAAGCATTTTGGCATCCTGCCAATTTTGCTTTTCTACTGCGAAGTAATTTTAGATAACAAGTTCCCTCGGATATCTGCTTGAAAAAAAATTCCACTCAGATTTTTAATGCATATTCCGTAGGAATTTTCTTTCACTAACGAAAACGAGCCATTTATGAATGCGTAAAGAGTGCCTTCGCATTCTCTAAAGAAGACCACAATTAGGGCATCGGTGCTTAATATAGACAGTGCAAAAGTTGTTTGATCGATGATGTTCACTCATCGATCATATAATACATATAAAACGTTTTCCCGACAGCCGATTGCATTTGAGTCATTTAATGGAATGAGAGGGAATATTGAAATATATACAAATTTTCTGAAGAGGCGAATAAATTTTGCGATTTTAGAAAATACTCACAGATTCAATATGATTGTTTGGCTGCATTGAACTTTACGAGCATATTTGTTTGATAAAGCAGCGCCTAGATCTTTCAGCATTTTCAATAAAATTTCAGAGTTTAGCGTCTGAGATTCCTTTCTTTTCGATGTTTTCCTTGAAAACTGAAAATTAGTGAAGGTGGCCGTATATTTTGAAAAAAAAAGGTAAATTGTTCTTAATTAGGTGATTTTAATGCGGAGCGAAATGTGAGTGCCGACATATTAAAAACTCGAGAAAAATAATGAGTGCATTAGAGAGAGAGAAAAATATAGCCTTAGGTCTTTTGCGTAACGATTTTATTTCATAAAAAATGCCGACATGGTTTCTGGATTCATGCTTGCTGAGAGAGAGAAAGGCGCTTCTCTTTGCTTGTTTTCAGCGAGCGATTCACTCATTTTTTGGCAAAACATAAAAACTTTCGTTCACGTCTAGAAGCCGCCGTCTTTCATATTCGATCAAATCTTCATTGCTATGTTCAATCGGCGGCGTTTCCTCTTCTTAAGGGGGAAAGTGTCTTTGAAAAACTACACGTAGGATTCACTTTCTGCTCTACAGCATTTATCGACGCACTAAAAATGTGTAAAACTTATAAGCATAAATATGCAATTTTAATATTCATTTCACATTTTCAAATTTTTTGCGGCCAAATTCCAATATGGAGGACTAGTCACTGCCATTTTTTAAAGAATTTTCTTATTGTTTATTATTTCTTTCTTGCTCCTTCTCTCTATGTCTTGCGAATTCACATTTCCACAGAAATATATGGTGATTTTTTCTTCTTATTTCAGTGATTATTATTTTCTTCTACGAAAGGATTTTTAAGCAATTTGCATAGAACGGAAAATCTTATGTAACGTTGGAGATGATGAAAGTTGCTAGTCAATAAAGCCATGAAAACAATACAGCAGTCAAAAGTGAAGCTTTTGAAGAAGTGTGAATGATCTCTGCCGAATTTTTTATGCTTTCACAAGTTGAGATGACAATTCGAACATCTTGCGGCAATGTGATTTCCAAATAAACATGGTAATGAATTTGTACAGAAATTTATATTCATCGCTTGACGTTCACATAGTTGCAGAATGCACTTATATTTTTTTGAACAAAAGTTCTTCTTAGCAAAATCCTCAAAAAATTTCTTCGATTGTATTGCAAGCAAGAAAACACTGCGAATTGCATGAAAATCAAAGAAATTTACGTTTGAAAATGAATTTGCATATAAGAATTGCCTTTATCTAAAAATACTCGCCTAATTTGTCAATATGAAAGCATTGCTATAATCGTCCTGCTGGAGAAAGCGAAGTGAACGGGAAGTTTACACATAAAAGCTCGTAGGTACATGTGAATAGTGACATTCATCGGCAAGACATTTATAAGAAAAGGAAAATTGTTGGAGTCGGAGCAAAGAGGTTACCGGTTAGGTATTTGCATTAGCATTATTTTTGAGGGGAATTTGAAATGATAGGCACATAAATGAACAATTTCTCTTAGTAGTGAAGAGAAAAAATCTTACTCTTTTATTTTTCAAAAGAGTGAATGCACTTTCGAGCTGTGAATAATTTCAACACATAAAAAACGATTTTTTATATTAGAATAGATCGATATGTTTGCAGTGCTTTCATCCATAAACGATTACGTTGCTGAGCGATCTTTTTGCATCAGAGAAAAACAGAATTCAAAATGCACTATCTAGGGAAACGTTTTATCATTATGCAGTACCTGCTAGAGATCGGAGTCGGCGAACAATATTAGAGAGGGTCGTCCTCAATTCCGTTTCAGATGTGATGTCTAGTAGTCTCTCGCTTCGGATTAAACTACACTAGCTTCTATTAGATAAATCGAACGTTTACAAGCGAAGTAACATTCATTTCATTTCGATCCACAACATCTATGCTTTGAACTTTTTTTGGAGGAAATGAGACAAATGAAGGTGCGTCTAGAAAATCGAATATTTATATTGGCGTATTATTAGTACTGTTTTTAGGGAACAAATTAAATATTTCATTCTATAAATATATTGAAAATGCGAACTTTATTGCTTTGAAAATTTCTATGTTTTATAAACGCTCAGATTGTTTGCTTTTCTCTTCCAGTGGCGTCTTCACCTGTTGTCGATTCCCTCGAGCATCTATTACTACAACGATATCTTACCATTGAATGTCAGCGAGAAAGGTAACTTATCAGTTTTACGGCTTTTAGTCACATACTTCAAGATTTATTTTAATGAATTGAACTTTTGTTTCGTATCTCGAACAAACGGTCGTTCAGTATTCGAATCAAGGTCGTCGATTAGCCTCTTAATATGCGTGTCGGGGACTCGGATACTCGCATCCTGAAGGAGGGAATCGATCCTTCCGCACTGCTTTCATCCAACTCGCTTTTTATTAAATTCTTAAATGCTTTTTGAGTTTATTTTCCTTTTGGATTGAAACGCCTTTTTTCATCTGAAAATCTCGAATGCTTTTGCGTGCAGTCCATCTCCCAAACATCACATGAATTATTCTCATTTTTTGGCGAATTATTCTCGTAGAAATTTTCTAAATCTTCACTAAGTATGTAGACACCTTCCAAAACTCATAATCTTCCCAAGTTCATCGCAAAATTTCAATTTTTTAGAGCGGTGATGCTTTCATAACTTTCATATTTGACAATTAAAAAGTCCGTTATGAAAATAGGAAAATTCGTAGTTGAAAGATGCCTTCTGGGAAACAATATTATGAGTTAATCTCGTGGTTACTTGTTTGATAATTAATTCATCAAACGAGTGAAGAAATAAAAGTATTTTTTGAAGATTGGCTTGAAAATATTTGCGATTAATCTTTAGAAATCGAATCACTTTTCCTATGCTGAAGAGATTTTTTGTGAAGACGAGTTTTTCAAACACGATTTTAAGCAGATATAAAGGTTTCATCGCAAAGGAGAACACTCATAGGAAGTTGATTAGTGTTCGCATCTACGATATCCACATTTTATCGCAGAAATATTTAGAGCAAAAGCTAATTAGAGGCAATTCATTCACAAATGTAAAGGTATTGGAAAGCCCTATTTCGTCCATTCGTTTACCATCAATTTGACGAAGACGTAAACATCCGTTGTGTAATTTCTCCAAGATAGCTGAGGTGATGAAAATTATTTCAAAAAAACCTTTAGCTGCGGAAGAAAGTGTAGAGGATGAAGATTTTCACAATGTGTTAGTCAGTTAGCTGTGGAAATTTGAGAAGATTTTATTATACAGGTATATTTCATTAATGAAACCACAACGATCTGCGATTGATTTTTAATGTCGTTTCTTTCTCTCATTTCCCATGCTCATACGTTCACAGTTTAGAATTCTCTTTGACTATTACAATGCACAACTCTCTCACATGCGACAATCTTTCCATGATTGCCTCCCTTCATGCAGATGTCGATGAAAAATATAGAGCACTCAGGCATTTACATGTTTTTGCATATTTCTACAAAGCGATGAAACAATTCTGAAATTAACAGATCTCAAAACATTTAGTTGGCATCGTATGCAGTTGCACTTCAATTATTGTCGTTCGTTCTTTTCAAAAATTCCATTCCATTAGAAAGTTAGTTTTGTAATCACATTTTTGTATGACTAATTTTTTGCAGAATGACAGTTCAATTGGATTTCAATAGGAAAAGGCATACGGAAATGACTGAAACATTGAGTGAAATGATTTGGAGAGGGCGGATTTGTATTGGCGATGAAAAGTCCGGTGAATGCTGCTCACAAATGATCAGGAAACAAGGCGTAAGTGAACACTCATAAAAGTTTTCGCTATTTTTCAATTTTTTTTTCATTTTCCTGTTAATTTTTGCAACTTAATAGTTAAATAAGTGATATTGATTTTAGTAATCTATATGAGTCTTTGGCACTGCACTTTTAACTCCATAATAAATATGTTCCTAAATTTGCTTGGCTTAAATCATCGCACGAATTGTGAATATGCGCTTAATTCGTTTCCATTATATGCTTCTTCATTCCTTGCCATTTATAGGTTTTACCAGCTAGCAATAATGCTTTGATTATTTTTGGAATGATGCTCACTTTTGTTTATAAATCTTTTGCGACCGGTCGCAATATAAGCCGCCATATTTATCCCATATGAAGGTTGCGTCATGCAAATATTTGTAAATATTTTGATTACTGTATAAATCTCAGTTTCAGTATAGTTGAAGGAACAGAGGTTGGGACTCGAAAGGTTCTGAGTTAACGAGGAGGATATGTTACAGTGTGATGCTCCCAGCATCAACTCTGCTATTCCTTCAGTGAAACTATAACCAGTAGACTCTTCGCCTACTAGAAATTGACCAGTAAACGTTTTCTAATCAGAAAACGACCTGTAAGCCGTGTGCTTGTTTTAGGATGTGACCAATAGGCTATTCGTTTGTTAGAATATGACCAGTAAATTGTTCCCTTGTGATAATATTTGAGCAGTAGATTGCTTCCTTGTAAGACTATTTTTATCAGCAGGCTATTTTTGTTTGAGCCTATATTTCACCGTGCTATCGTCAAGGAATGTGCTCTAACCGTTCTCGGGCACAGTGATACTGCGACAATTCATTAGCGCCCACCTGCAGTGTCGCTGCCGCACATTATCATTAGTATGTACAAAGTAATACTCTTTGTTGTATTTTTGCACGGTTAAAGGGCAAATAAAAAGAATAGAGCTAGCTGTGGTATTCCGCAATGCACGCGATATCAGCAAATGGATATAGCATCGGAAGTGCGCTTGGCAAGTGCATAAAGTAGAGCCTTATAAAGTTGAACACTCTTTGTTCTCTTATTACAAAAATAGTCACTTCACGATAGAAATTTCAGCATGTTTACTTCATTATACGTATGCGCATTCCTGCACTCTCATTGAGGAAATCTTTCTAGAATTTGAAGGAATGAAATGTTTAATATCCTCATATGCAGTGATCCAAGCTGCAAAATATGTTGCTTTATCACTTCTATTTGCTACCTACAGACCCTTTTACGACCTAATATTTATTATGCAAAATCAGAGCTAGATTTATGTTTTCAAAGTTTGTCGACCATTGCAGGATCAGCGCCATGTCATATCGGTTGGATATAGTAAATGTGGCATCGAGAAAACCTTCTTTGAGACGGGTTTTGATTTTATTGTTAGCGTAAGTTAATTCTTCCAGATTTTGCTGCTTTTTTCAGACACTGTTCTATAAACAGTTTATTGCTAAGTAAATAATGTTTTTTTGTATATAAAGTGAGCTTATAAAATTGTTTTCCTTCATAATGTGGAGGGAAATTTTGGAGCAAACCGAGGCCGATCGACGAAATGGCGGCCATTGAAGCGCTATGAAGCACTAGAACCCAGAAAACCAAATATCCGGTCGCGACGGAATGAGTGGTAAACTCACACAGCCAAACTTGAAATCGCGATACCCAAAGCTTCAGAGGCAGAATACGTCTTTACCTCAACTACGGACATCTGAATAGGGGTGGCCCAAGTTGACTGAATCTTAAATTCGCTACCCGATCGCTGTTTCACTCGCTCCCCAGTTCACATTTTCTGCTTATTTATCCTGTACCCAAGGCTTGCTAGTAGCATCTACACTAGTAACACAAGAGGGGTTATCATTTCGAGAAAACTTCCTTTACCAAAGTTTAGAAAGCAAACATCTTTATATGCGTGTCTAAGGCGACTGTGTGCCTCAGGTGGCACGTAACTTCACAATTTTCTAAATGAACAGCTGAAAAAGTTACTCACATTAGGATAGTAATTAGAGTGTCTTCCAGGAAAGATGAATCTCGTCGGTTTGGTTAACCTGCGTGAGTAGGACGTTTATTCGTCACCAAACAATAGCTGTCGCCAATTTCTAAGCTGTTTAAAGCATTTTCGGCATACTCAGTGGTTAATCGCGTGAACGTTTCAACTACCATTCATATATTATTTAAATTTCATAATTAAATTGAAAGGAACCTTTCAGATACATTTTCGTGATAGTTCCAATCGCCACGAAGAATTTCAAGCAAAATGCGCCATCCCCTTCGTGGAATCTCATGTGAAGGTAGTTTTTTTCATCCTGCACGTCTGTAATTGGATTCAACATCTGTGCCATTCTCATGCATTAATCCTTTCGGGGTGAATGTCTCTTTTATCACATTTTTTTGCCTTTCAATATTCATTATAGTGTTCACTGTGCCTCAAAAGCAGCTCATTTTTCGTTGTTGTTAATAACGCTATCTGGAGACATCATATGAGATTGTATTGTGCATTTCGCCGAGCCAATTTGTCTACACTGTTGCGGCTTTCTTATCACTATTGCTGATATGATGCCACAAATGATAAGATTTTAAATCGACGGAAAAAAGAGCCAGTGTCAACAAAAATGGTTAGCATTTATTCGTAATATCTGCAGATATTGCTGTGTGACGATTTTTAGTTTCGGTGGTAAGGGGAGGTGGAGGGGGCGTTTAGTCACCAATATATGTGCTTCCTTTTGAAAAGCAGTTGTTTCTACTTCGAAAGCAGTTAATCATTGTCAGTTTCTCCACGCAGTAATAAGCAAACCAGAGGGTTGTGTCCTTGAGGGCACAACTATATATATATATATATATATATATATATATATATATATATATATATATATATATATATATATATATATATATATATATATATATATATATATATATATATATATATATATATATATATATATATATATATATATATATATATATATATATATATATATATATATATATCCTGCCTGTGTACTGTGCACACATAGATTATACGTGTATATGCGTTTATATCTCTAACTCACAGACAATAGTATTTGAGCAACTAAAAGTATTGCCCAAAGCCCTGATTTGTTTCAGGCAAAAATCATCGCGTCGAAGCAAGAGCTGAAATTGTCTGCGTTAAACTTCGTTGGTTTAAATGACAAATCGGCTGATATGCTATCAGTGCGGCTCGGATCTAATTTGCATATCGCTATCGAGCCAACCGTCGAGGGCATGCAAGAGAGTAAGTTGTGCTCAAAACCAAATTTTACCAGAATTTCGCCATATGTTAATTAACATATTCACGAACATGAAATTTCTCCCTTGGAGTTCGTTTTTTTCTCTAGTGGAGTATTTGCGGGTACGTGAGTCTTATAACTTGTCATTTCGAATTTATTTCTGAACATCAGATATTAAGAATTACTACATATATTTAATATGATGGCTTCTGATAACACTATTACTTATTAAAAAATAATCGATTACTGTTTGGCCTATTGGATTACTCGGTGGAGTTTATCGTTTTACATACAACGTTTCCTTATCACCTTCAATATCTATCCACAAGATATAAAAGTACATTCAGTGTTGTTTTTCTTCAACTCGTAACCTTATTTGCCTGCAGGGCTGCATACGTATCCATTGCAATGTTGGACTTCTTCTAATTTTCTCGAATCTCATGTCAGTAACGAGTTTAACCGAAGGTTTGCTGCACATTCAAATTCTTTTTTTGATGCGATTACATCTACCTCCTGCTTAACTTCTGCTCTTACAGACATCCTTGATGAATTGTTATCACGCTTTCTAGCCTACTGAAAATATTTCTCAGTGCTGCTATTGAAGGATGTACTTTTGCTGATAATAAATACAGCGCCTTTTTCTTATTCTAACGAACAGAAGTAGGTCGTCGGAACAAAGTGTACAAAGAGTCCTTACTCGGCAGTAGATTAGTGTACTTTACCGTAGGTTGTATAAAAAGCATAAACGTGACACCCTTAAGAGTTAGTTGGCATCATAACCGATCATGTTTATCCATTTTCTTTTTTATTGGCTAAAGCCGGTGACTTTACCAGTATATCAATAAATATTGTAGCATTTCCTTTGCATGTTAATTTCTTCCACCAAGCTACTCTCACTGCCCAGTTTTATACTGATTTCTCTGAGAAAGAAATAAGATGATGAAAGTTCATATAGAAATTAGAATCGGATCCAATTTTAAGTCAGTTTAAACTTGGCAAAAACGAATATTTTCATGTATATGCTAGCGGATCTTCTTCGGAATTCTGCATTTATTTCCCACAATAACGCTGTCATTTTATTTCCTTATGGCTGTAAAGTTACAAATGCCCATAAGTCGAACATTAAAAGACAGTTAAAGACAGTTTATTTATTATGATATTGTTGAACTCTTTTTTTGCAACATCCTTACTTACCTTAAAATCAACGCCTCATTTTGCTGCCGTTTCGAAAGATTATATCTGATCGTAGAGTGTTTGCATTTCATGTGCACAAATGGACGCTCAGTTAGCACGATACGATCATTTTAGCATCTACCATGCCGACACCGCTAAAACCCCTATCGCATTAATTTCCCAACATGTCTAAGTGTTTTTACAACACCTACTACAAAGTAGTGTCCGCTAAGAGTGGACACTACTTTGTAGTAGGTGTTGTAAAAACACTGCACAGTCTCATAAAGTAGTGTTTATATTCGGATTTTTTAAAGGTTCTTCATAAAAGACGGGTGTCCAGTTACGAAGGACAATCAAGAATTGGCTGTTATAGAGCAGGTTCGTCGCTCACAACTCACCACTTCTTTCAACTATCTTTAAGCGGTTTTTAACTGAAATAGTACAATCAATTTTTACTATTTTTAGTTGAAGTATTGCAAATGACTTTTGACACTGAACAAGAAAATCGAACAGCATCTTTTGCCGATTATCCTCAAAAATTTCTCTCATTTCTGGAAAATTTCAGATATTTTCAGTATTTTTGGAACTTCCATATAATTCACAACTTCAGTATAATTTTTTCACTGACACACAATTATGTCTGTTCATCTACGCGTTAGCAGTTCATTCGAATGGAAAGTGAAAGAAGGAAACATAAGAGTTTTCGCAGCTATTAACTTCGACAACAATTTGCATATAATATGAGGCGTTAAATGATCATTTCTCCTCAGAAATATCGGAATTTCGGTTCAAAACTGAACTTGTTCGCTCGAAACGAACGTTATTTTATGTCTTCTAAAAAAGAAATATTGTTTTATAGTTTGTTACGACCCACATAAAGTTTATAATATTCGTATTACTTTCGTTATTCCTAATAAAATTTTCTTCAAAAACGTTTTATTTTGAACGTTGTTTTTTGCTTTAAAATTTCCCCCTTCTTGTCGATGCTTCTATTTTATGAATTCGCTGACAATTTTTTCCCTCTAAGATAAAAATTGAAATGCTAAACTTCGAAGCGAGCACATTATCCGTTGATATAGCGGGCAAAAAAAAAATGATGGAAATTTATAAACAGTGCTCTTTCTCTTTTTTTCACTACAATTTTTGCCCTTTTTCAATGGAGTACTAGCTTTTGGATACAATTCTTGCTATTTTGGCTGTTCTGAGTGAATTAGGTTAAATTCAAACTAACTGACTAACCCTGCAATCTCTTATTACGACCACAAACAAATGCGCCAAACTGTTCATCGCTTTCATCGTCGTCGAAAGTGCTGAAACAAAATTCATCGAAACTCTTCGTCCCTATCCCCCTTCCTACCAAAAAAAGCCGTTTAAAACTGATTTTCAGAATACGGGTTTCGGCCGTTTTGCCGAATGGACCAAAGTCACTCTACCGATCAGCGAGCATTTGTTCTCTTCTCTGCCGCTGAACGGGTTTGTGCAACTTTTTGTTTACAAAAAATTCGAGTCTATTTCTATGTTTTCGCTGCAATGCCTTCGTCTATTTCAATGATGGATGATGCACTTTTACCATAACCGCAAAAACGAATAATTCAGAACAACTGATCTCTTTTTAAGCAAAAAAATGTATGTGATAGCCGTCGTCGATTACCACACAGATTATTTTCAATCTGCATAATCAAAGAGGAAAAAACGTATATACGAAGGAAATTATCCCCGTAACATTATTTCTTAATGATTTTGTTAGCCTCATTTTAGTATTTTAATTATTTATTCCCAATTACATCATGCGCACCCGTGAGTGTTAAATTTTGAATTAATGGTTAATCAAAATGGGACAAAGGTCGGATCAGAATCGAGCAGGCGATGGGATCGGAGAAAGCTGATTGAATGGGAACAACCTCTGAGACCGAAAATCTAAAAAGCGGTGAAAAACCTCAGTAGTACAGATCACTCGTAGTGTGACTGAGAAAAAAACGATGAGTGAAAATACGTAAACTGCATAGACTTCTTTGAATGTAAGTCGGTCATTCCGCATGCCCATGCATAATCATACAACTTTGTTTGTTCTTTTTCATGAGATTGGAATTGACTTTTGATCACTTCATCTTCTCGTCTAACATTGTGCTATTTCAATAACATATGTGGAGGGGATTCTTGGGCCTCGAGGAAAGGTAGCCAAGTTTTTGTGATCTTTATGCTTTGTAAACTGTTGTTGTTCGAAGCACCGGGACTCGTGGGTCACGGAGTCTCTAGGAACTCATCCTTGACTTGGAGACGCTTATGCGGGAATGACCTCATTGCTGACCTGAGTAGCATCAGAGCCCACATTTATCCTTGAAGTAACACTGGTGCCATTATCCGAGAATTTCAGAATCTGTTTGAAAATTAAACAGAAATGAAAATTGCAGTTCCGCAAGTGAAGATTCTCAGCATGAGAGTGTCGAACTTCACTGCGATGTTTTCATTTGTACGGGTCACCAGTTGTTTGGCTTTCAGAACGCACCAACGGTTGGCTTGTTTTTAGCATCTTTTCGCATTAATATTAATTATTTGTTGGTTCGTCCGTGTACTACTGAAGTGGTTTGTAATGAAATATAGCTTGAAATCTTTCTGTTTGAATTGCATCGGAATTAACTCCTCTAGGAAACAAATTGGGCTGATCGCTTGATGAGTGTTGATAAGTTCGTCCGATGTCCTCGTATTTACAGTCAGCTGTCTTCTCCCTATGGACGATGTTTATTTGTTGCTCGAGAGCGAATTATTTTCTCCACCTATTTTGCAATACGTCAAATTAATTAAAATTTTATATAATTGTTATTATTACTAACTATAATAATTTAATTTTCATCCACGTTGCATTAGTAGCGAAGGTTTTAAGACAAAAAATCTTAGAGGTAATGAAGCGTACAAAACATTTTGCATGCTGATATTGTTATTCAATGTGCCAAGTGATCTTTTTGCATCTAGAGTAAGCTTTTACGATCATTATATTCGCTTGAGGTTAGGAATCCCGCATTCGTTACTTCTTATTCCTAAATGAACGAATATGTTCATACTTATAATTTTAGCTAATATAAATCGTGCAAATAAAGCATAAATGCTCTGAACATTCCACTATAAAATCATTATAATTCGTTGGATCTTTGAGTTTCACTATATATGTTTGACGATCACGTGTTCTTTGTTTCTAAGAGGAATCTTCCATTTCTGCGTCATGTACTTTTATGCATGTTAATGTATTTTTAAAATATTCTGTGGTACTTATATTATTTCTATGAAGGTCAGTGTTTCATATTTATTTATTTGTTTTTGACACATTCTAACTAGTTCTCTTATGAATTTTGTATTCCAAAATCCTGAATACTAATTTCCGTTTTTGTTATTGAAATATTTATACAATCTACTTATCTGTAGAATCATTCTAGACAAAGTTTAGCAGGTAAGCAAGCGATCTTTCAATTAGTTGCTCTTCTCATTCACCTTAATTTTTTTCTTTTTGTTGACGATTCTCTCAATGGAGCTTTTTCATGAGGCGCTTTGTGATAAGCAATTGTTGACTTTTTTCATTTGCAAAATTTTATGGAAGGACACTCGACAGGCTCGAATTGTTGTGATGTGAGAAAAAACGATCGTGCCTGGCACGCGGCTTTCAAATACCTCCACTTTCTCTGTGTCTTTGCGTTGCCTCTCTTACGCGATAGACAGCGGTAAATTTCTGCATCGATAGGGAATGGAGTTCATTCGGAGCAAAATACCATACTGAAGACCACATTAAAAAATCATTGTACCTTTTTATTTATTGGTAGTAATAGTTACGGATATACAGCATTAACTTTTGAGAATACTTTGAAATTATTCTTTGAAAACATTTCAAATTCTCCTTGTTATAATATGAAATTTACCGTGATGAATTGATGCAGTGAATAATTAATTCTTGCGTCGTATAGCGAGCATAAAAATTATAAATTGTCTAAAATGCCAAATTTGCATTCTCTTATGAAAATTTTGTTTCCTATCAATTTGAATTTTATAATAGATGTTAGTTGGCGATAAAAACAGAGTGTGAAGGCTCAACTCATCTTAATCTAAGAGATTAAGCAAAACCACTTTTTGTATCTCCTTACTTGTTTCTGTTTTTTATGGTTTGTGAAATAACAGAAAAACATTATAAATATTGGAAAAGAATTAACGTTTATTGAACTCTTTCTTATTAAGATGAGTCGTTCTGATTTGTAAAATCTGCTGCTATATCCCTAAATGTTGTTGCGGTGGGAGTGACCTCAAAAATATCGCTACCATTGAACAAAGAGCTTGCCCAACAAAGACACATTTACTTTGATTTCGTGATAGATTTTATGAGAACACTCGAATCGTAAAGTGCGTTTGAACATTTGCGGAGATTTCGCTTCAAGTCTCTTTACACAACTTTTGCTCTGATTCACATTTTATGCGATATGTCGCACTCTTTGTCTCTTCATTGATTTTTTTTAAATTCATTCCTTGAACGTTTACTATATATATATATATATATATATATATATATATATATATATATATATATATATATATATATATATATATATATATATATATATATATATATATATACGTTTCCTTCATAGATGGATTTCTAGTGTCATGCTTCTCAGGTGACTTTTATTTAATTGAACTTTTCGGTGTAGGCTGGGTTAGTTCTCTTTATCAACTCACCTCTAAAAGGAGGGTAGCAAATACTCAGATTTGAATTTATGCAGTAGGAAAAGATAAAGAGTGAAGTCTTACCACTTATTACAGTGGAAATCATACTCTACTAACTGACAGTGAATAAGTTCATACGATCGATAGCATTTCGAGAAAAGAATCTTCTGAAGAACTGAATTGAATCAAATTGAAATGAATCGGATTTGCATTCAGCGATAGGTATTTCTCGTGCGCTTCATATGTATTCATGCAGACAAAACATCATATCAAAGACAAAAGCTCTCTTGTTGGAGTGAATCATAAACTATAAAAGACAGCAGTGATCCGTTGGCCTTGACACAACGAAGATAGCCTTTTTTATGATTCAGTGATTTGACTCATTCTTCATAGAAAGCATTTCTATCAGTTTATAGTTTTCATTTGATGAACACCGTTTCGTCATTCACTTTTTCATTGCTTAGTTTTTTCAATTAGCCACAATCAGCTTTGACTCAGTAATCATCAGAAGAACATTTATAATTTTTGCAAACCTCTAAACTAGAAAAGAGAAAAAAGAAACTTATAATAGCTGAAATCGTATTAAGAAACGCATAACTGCGGAGGCGATTCGTTTAGGTTATTGATATTTTTGCTTAAGAAAAAAAAAAGACTGGCCAAAATTGGGGCTGAAAACCGATTGAATGTACGATGAACGTCATTCCGACTTTATGCTCTACGTGATTTTGGTGATTCTTCGTCAACAATTTTTCGCCTATAATAAATTTGGCTTTTTTGTCGGTTTTTTTGTGATGTTAGTGCCTGGTTCGAGTACGCCACCGCAAAAGACATTCTCTGATGTTGTGACTTTTTGCAGACGGTGAAGCTTGTCGTCACCTATCATTTGACGAACCCGCTATGATTCCGTATATAAAAGCTAGCCTGAAAATACGAAAAGAAACTTCATTTACTTCTTTTTCAAATAGAAAGAAGAGACATAGTGTGATGGCAGACTTGGTGGCCGTTCTAATGAGAGTTGCTGATTCTGTCTGCGTTCATTTTTTCAAGGAAAACGAGAACGACCGAAAGAATTTTTTTCCAATCACAACACAAAATTCTTTTCCTCGTTTCTTTCAAATATTATTTAACTAAAATTATTTTAAAATATATAAATTTAAGATACTCAAGTGTCTAGTTGGAAATTTCATAGCACAAATAGCTTTTTCTATAGTTATAAGTACGTTAATCTAGTTTCAGAATATTGCACTTTTTTTGTTGAAATTTGTTCGATCATCGAAATTCTCTGCGATTCTATTCTTAATTATAAGAAAAATCGCTTCGGTTATTTCCAAGCCAGTCACGTTCTTTTGCATAATAACAGCTTTGATTATGTAGAACAAAAAGTGGACAGTTACATAAAATCAAGATGTTGCTTATTGCGTTATAGTTTATTTCCGTTTTCTTCTCTTTCTTGACGAAAAACTGGGGGAAGAAAGAATTTATGCAGTAATTAGAATAAGTGTTGGATAGATTTCGTACTAATAGCAAAATTTTCCTGGCGGAATATTTCATAAAAGTGGAAACATCGTTTGCATCTATGTATTTCTATTTAAGCGATTTACATGAATATTTGAAATCACTGAGGGAAATTCGAAAATCGATCAAAATATTCAAATAATAGATGAAAGAGACTTATTCAATTTAAAGCTAATCAAGAATCATACTTGTTCATCTGCATGGCGCCACTCTTCCTAAAACTCCTTCAGGTAGTTTTGTTATCATAGGCGGGATTCGGTCCCTATCACTAAATTTCTCTCTCATCAATATAGCAATATATTAGTATGTATGTTTGCTCGCTTACCAAAAGACAACACCATAATCGAGGTAACTCTGGTAAGGGTTTCGATGCAGGACGTCGACTTGCTGCTCGTTTTCTTCTGATTCCGTTTATTCCTCGGCTTTTCCCTTTCGAATATCTGAGCAAGTTTTTAAAAAGAGATAACGCCGAAATGTGTCTAAAATGTAGCCTTGAAGGAGCGCTCAATTTGCGGCGTATGGCTGGGTGTAGCTTTCCAAGGGCGCCCACGAAGAAGTTTTTCATTTCGCCATGAAAAGCCCCCGATCGCGAAGAGATTATAGAAGAAAAGAAAGAGAGATATTTTTAAAAAACATCAAAATATGTCATGTCTCTGGTGAAGGAGGAGCTAGCCAATCATCCTTGCGTATACGGCGACTGGACACCAAATGTACAGCAGTCTTCCTACGTTCGCATTCGTATGTTGGTCATATTGTCCACGCACACTCCTCATTTCCCTCAGACGTTGCTGTACAGCTGCTGTGTACTTGTTACACGATAACAAGAGAAAAAAAGCAACAAGGAGATGTTGAACTTATTCCTTATTGTTTTCTTTTCTCTTCTTATTCATTTTCCCTCTGCACATTTTTAACAGGCTTTGGAGCTGGGGGGAGGGGGGGGGGGGGGGCGGAGACAGAGAATGTTAAAGGTTTACGCTCTCGAGATTGCCAACAAAGCCCCTTTACCACCTCAACCAACTTCCATAAGTAACCCCTTACACTAAAATACTTTGTTCAATACCATATGAAATACTCTTTTAATTATCTTTATCACCGACTCGATTGCTGTTTCATATGCGTCAATCGATTCCTCTTTCATACTATGTTAACAATAAACGATTCTTGTCGTATCCACAGTGTCTTAACAATGATTTTTTGCTTTTGTTTCGAAGTGACATATATCTCGTTTAGTAACGCTTAAGAGGAAGAGATAGTGGAATGAAAGTAATCGCTCCTTTTTTCTCTTTTCCTATAAGTCGTCTATAAGTCTTTAAGAATTCCTGCGCGTTACTTACTTCAACTTTTACTTTTGTTGATTACTTGTGCAAATATCTATGGCCTGCTATATTATATATATGGAGATCTCATCCAAAAAAAAATTTCGATCATTATTTCATAGAATAAAAGCATCATTTATGCATTCTGTCAAATACCACTGTGATTTGTAGTGTCCACGTGCATCGTTTTGTACATCGGGAGAGCGACGATTGCCGTCGTGGGCGCGTGGTCGCCCATTAAGCGTTAGCCTTACTAATCCTTTGCGTGTTTTGGCTGCTAATGCCACCGAGCCAACCGACGAGCATGCCTCTCTCAACGACCATGTACTTCTTCAAACCAACGCTAGTCCGTCGCGAAGAAGCTTCGGTAAGGAAATGTTTTAGGCTTAAACTTATCAGTGTTCTAGGCCTAATATCACACGCTAAGGTTGTAATTGAAATCAACAGTAGCACTCATACAAGAAATATAACAGAATAGCACACATTTCTAGCCCAGGCTTAGCATTTGTATGCCACTTGTATAGTGCAGCATCGATAACGTCAGCTGTATAGCATGTAGCTGTCCATATTATGCAGACCTCGAAATGAGACGGCATTTGTTTTTATTGATATTTTCACTAACCAGTCGGCCATTTTCACAATGTTAACAGCAAATAACAAAATGTGCCAAGTAATGCGTTCACATTTCGATTGCTGCAACCATTCATGCAAATCTGCAAGACAATAATCTTTCTCTTACTGGATTAGCGTGAAATTAGAGTCTAATCGGTGCAACGAGTTGGTTCTTCGCCACCTTCGATTGTCTGCAACGCTTTCTGCGCCTATGTTTCGATTTTAATGAATCGGCCTTAAAGGTGGCATATCCTATGATGCACGTCATACTTTTTAATTCTAATTTCGATGGTTTCCGACGTGAAAACGTCTTATCGGCGGATGCATATAGACCGACAAACACAAACGCGGTGTCGCTCAAATGTATTTTTAAGTGCAAATTTACAAAGCGTACAAAGAAAGATGATTGTGATACGTTTCAAAAATCACCCTAATAAAGACCGACAACCGTAAACCTAAAATTTTTTTGCTTTGTACTCAACGATGCGCAAAAAGATATTTCAATTTTCATGCAGTTTTGTAGTATCACAAAGACGCAGTACGGTGACGTCGTGTGCATGCGTATATATATGTGTTTGTCAGTTTGTGTGCCTGGTAGTTTCGATTTTAGGAACCACTGAACATGTAACGAGGAAATTTGTTGCATTGTGATTGCAGGTGAAACTTAGAAAGATGCAGTTAACTTGCATATTTAGACAAGGACTGTGCGAGGGAGTGTTCAATAGCAGTCGATGGTACGATTGGTGGTGAGAGGCATGATGAAGATTGTCGTTCCTCGGAGGGAATTCCTGTCTATGTTGTCGTTATTATTGCGCTCATTTCGTTCGGGTTTGGCGTTGCTTTCGTTGCAACGCTATGGATGATCCATATTAAAACAGGTAAGTTTACTAATAAATTTTGAAGTATTTTGCTCTTAGCCATTATTTATCGACCATCAATCGTTAATTGGCAAGTTTAGTTGCTTTCATTAATCTTTTTTATAATTACCTGCTGAGCTTATACTCCTCAACAGCAATTATTCATTAAAATTCGCTATTCAATGAATTAAAAACAATTCTTTATACTTTTAGAAAGCCTATAAATATCACATATGAACGGGCATAGTTTCTGTTTTCGATGAAGTTGCTTCTGTCCCCCTACCCCCTCTAACCTTTTAGAAATTTTATCCGCGACAGATTTTCATCGAAAATTTGCACGTCTAGTTTTTGTCACTAGTTTGTGAATTAATAAATTTTTTGTGGAGCCTTGTTAATATGAACTCAAAATTCGATATTTTCGCACTGTTGGCATCATTTTTATCATTGCGTTTCCAAAAGTTAACTGAAGTATTGCTAAGATGATCGTTATTGATGAAACAGTGAAAAAAATCTTCCATTTTTCAATGATGTACGTTACTTTTGAGAAGTTTTCGTTTCTTTGCAGTTTTTACCAGCCAACTTCCCTCTTGTTTCGTTGTACTCGTTTGTTAACTCATACTGCCTCACCCCCTTCCCATCTCTACCCCTCCAGCTGTTCCGCCTAGAGAGAGGAACGAAGACGATCACTGATGACTGGAATCAAATCTAGATGAAGAGCTCAGGACTCCAATGACTTTCATTAATTTACGGTGACGGGAACTGTGAATTGTAAATTATTAGAATCGTTCCATGGTTGCATCATTGCTTGCATATTTGCACTATACAATAGGACTGCGATAGAACAGATTTGCATCAATCCAAAGAACTGATTATTCATTTATGTTATTTTAACTGAGACAACAATTACTGCAAAACTTTTCTGAGCGGAACAGTTGTTAGCGAAGTCACTTTTCTTGCAGCAGAAATTCTTCATTTTTCTTATATGG
The DNA here is from genome assembly GCA_013433145.1 of Ascaris suum. Taxonomy (NCBI): domain Eukaryota; kingdom Metazoa; phylum Nematoda; class Chromadorea; order Rhabditida; family Ascarididae; genus Ascaris; species Ascaris suum. The sequence goes on from CM024175.1 coordinate 6,348,697, forward strand.
GATAACTTTATTACTCCCAATAATTTTTGTTTTTAGATCCGTTGCGGAAGATCAGATGCGCCGAGCACAACTCACGTTCCGCGACACTCAGCGTTACACATCGGGAGCCTATCGTTAGGTCACCAGCTAATTCCAACGGTCTCATGACAACAGCGCTAGTGGAAAGACAACGTCTCGTTAATACGGCATAGCAGTCTGGATGGTGCCAAGACAATTGCGCCCCTAGCGACCTTCTCTTTAGAATATAGCCACCAGTTTCAGCCTCAGGTCATATTTACTCTTGGACGAAATTGTAACATTACTCTTAACATTCGAACCCAACTTACAGCTGTTATATGTTATATGTTCTGTTTTACATATCGAGTGTCCATTTCTAGAGGCGTATCAGTTGAAAAAGGCGCAATTGTCGCATATCTGTCTGCTGGGATATTTGATGTGATGCTCGATACATAATACATGAGGCTGATGCTCGAGCTTCTTATCTAAGTCGTTCGTCGATTAGTCGCGGTTGAAGCATCAAAAAATTACAGCGCTTCGGCAACATTTGCAGCATCATATACTTCCCAATATATAATCATTTGCTATGCTGCCAACATCGATCTTAATTTCAATTTCTTCCACAAAAGAGGCACTACTCTTTGGCACTATTCCAGTAACCTGTTTTAAAGAGTGGCAAAGCCGAGTCGATTTATCTGTTACATTTCGAGTTTCTGCTTATCAAATAACGCTCATTTATAAATCAGCACAATAAATGAGGGAAAGGGACCGACAATGGGGCTGCCATGACTTTTTCACACTGCCGTTAGCGTTACTTATTCGGCTTTTAATTTTTATAACGAATAAAAACTTTTTCGTCCTTTTTGTAATATTTTTCATTCATTAGATATCAAACGCTCAAAATTTAAACAACACGGCATATTTGTCGTTCTTTTTTTGGAAATTTCACTCAGCCGAATCGCAGAATTACAAACAAATTTTAAATATTGATTGCCTTTATTATAATAATTGTAAATGTCTATGCTGCTGTCTAAAGTATTTGAAGGGAATTTTTCGAAGGTTGAGATTTCCCTTCAATCTTGCCACTAAAACTCTTTTCCTTTGATTTCGATTTTCTAAGGTTGTTTTTTCTTTCATATGCGCTTAATGCAACTACGGGCGAATAATGCTTTCTTCTAGGCGAACAAATTTGCGATAAAAATTTCATTTTGATGAAAGAAATTCGACATAATATTTCTGATGTAATTCACTCAATTAACACGCGATGATAACCTTTATGATGGGGCACATTTTGTCTTTAATTTTAACACGTGCTTTGGGCCTAATTCTCTTTGATTGCTCTTGCACACATAAGAAAACAATTCTGCAAAATGAATGAAGACTCCGATGAAGAGATTTTCGGAGAATCGATAGAGAACATTAGAAATGCGGAGATTATGAAAGAATGAATTTTAATCTTCTTAGCATCTCTATAGGATTCGCTAAAATGCTTAAAAAACGAATTGAGTTATGACTTAGCAAGCGAGATGCTTGACACCACAAAATTCTCCTCAAGCGCATTTATTTTATCTTAGCGAGGCTCTCTTTTTTTCACGACTGCGCCTTTCTCTTTTTTTCTCTCTCTACTTTTCGAGTTTTTTTTCATCATTTCGAGTTCCCGTTTCAATAAACGACAAATGGAGAACTGATGAACTATCTCATCTTTAATATGGAACAAAATTCTTCTTCCAATGTGAAGTTTTCTTTTCGCTTTGATATGCAGAAATATTCGATAACCTTTTATCATAGCCAGAATCACTTCCTAGTTTTTGGAAAATGAACGCAGCATCTTATCGTTGATCTATCTGTTTCTGAAACAAAAAGCACTTGTTCATCGAATGAGGAACTGGCGAATAAGTTCGGCTGTTTATAAAATACACCGACTGAAATAGAAGTTTCAATAAATAAATGTCATTTTCTCATAACATTATTTCGATTAATAAAGTAGCGCTGATGTGGTTTTTTTTTCCTTATTTAGCACTCCGCATGGGCTTCTTCGAAAGGAGGAAGACGATCCGTCAAAATTGCTATGATTTAATTATAAATTTGGACGGATTAGTTTATTACTTATCGAAGAAATTCGTCTAAGAGAAAAAATCTTTACTGTATTTTATCAGCACAGGGAACTCGATTGTAATTTTGCACTCGTTTTGTTATATTGTGTGAATTTGGATATGACACATTGTTTAGTATTGTATCACTTTTGAAATCGTCCTCTCTTCCACAAAATGCCTCAATATCATTGTCGTCTTTTCTTAACTTCCCAAAGAAATTTCTTGCAACTGTTTATGTTAATGGATCATAAGTGGAATTATGTCAGATATGGGCATTAACGGAAGGAAGGAACGGTGATAAGTCGGGTGATTATTGCAGTTCACGAGCGGCATTCGCTCATCTACACTGTTTTTCATGATCGGCGCTTTCTGTCTCGAAGTCTTCGTTTTTTTGTTTTGTTTTTTGTTTTTTTTTTTCACTCGTCTGTGATTTTAAATGTGCGCCTCGAGCGTCCAATGGAATAAGGCATTCAATTTGCGTACATTTTTTTCTTAGTTTTATCTATAACACGATCCGTAGATCGATTATTTTATAGTATCAAAATAGAGTGCACGGATGAAGAATGTACCTGAAGAAATGAGAACGCTGAATTCAAAAAAATGCCATACACATCATGAAATTGAGAAATGAGCACCAAAGGTAAACTATGCGGTCTATTATTTTACTGTTTACTGTGATCCCCATAAAGGGCATGATGCACCAGCACGTGACTCGTCCAAGAACCTCATTTCGTAGCGTCTAAGAAAACAACACTTTTCGTAGCTTAACATTAAACACTAAGAAATTTTGATTTCGAAGATAGTGAAATAACCGGAAGGCGAGGAAATCGAAAAGAGAAACGATATTTGGTGTCAGAAATATAGATGTAGAGGACTGTTAACGTGAGATACGATATATTTGCTGAGATATTCGAAATGAATTAAAATTTACCTTTCTTTTCCTCTCCTCCCCCTCCCCCCCGCACCCCCCCTCCAGCCTTTCTCCTCCTCTTAAACAAATATCGGTAAATTTGCTCATTTCCAGCGATTTTTTTGGTGAAATTTTGAGTAGTAATTAAAGAGTGCTTCCAGGACTTGTCTTATTCTAATGGCAATGCTGACATACATCATTTTGGCTGTTGTTTTTTTCTTTTCTATTCGATTTTGCACAATGAGACAATTTGTAGGAAATATAGATGACATTATTGAAAGCTTCTCATTTTTTTATTCATTGTGAGGTTTTTGCTTTTCTTTTTCATTGTTTTATATTGTGTTGGTTTTGTGTCTAATCGTTGTCTAGAATTTCATTGTTTTATCTCTTTTTTCGTCTTTACTTGGTTGAAAAATGAAAGAAAAAAAGATATTCACGGGTTGTCCACGAGAGGGCCGTTTCTTTCTTTTTTTTTTTCGAAACGCCACAATTTCCAATTGATATTGATTGTATTTCATTTGTCATTCTGCTTTTTATTTTAATAATCAACAAATGTGCTTACCCGTCTAACGGGTGTCTTCCTCGGTGCAAATTTTTTTTGCGCAAGAAGAAGATTGTACAGTATTTCATGACGTGTGTGCGCCTGCATCACACCTTATATAATGCCAGAAATTGCGGTATTACGAATGCAGTCCGTCTATCCCAAATTGCATTATGATATTCTACGAGCGCATTTCCAAAATCACAACAACTCTACCGATGGGCGGTTTCGAATTTGTCTGCTCTAGTCTTCTTCCTCATACTTTAGAATGATTAACTTATTTGCAATGAGCGGATTTTTTGCTCAGCAAAAAATCCACTCATTGCAAATAAGTAAATTTCACTATTTATATTCCCAAAGATTTGTCTCAAATTCACTCCAACTTTATAAAAGAGAATATTTTGAAATAGTGGCAGCTGCAAGTGGGAGAGTTAAATAAAGGCATTAACAAAACCCACATGAGCACTTGAGTATCGAATACCCTCCCTATTGCCCCTCGAATGCTAACATCCAACTTGAATATTGTGTGGCTCTTGTGGATGGATTTTATTAGCTGGCTTCATGGTGTGCTCAGGAGTGCGCTGTTATACGGTGCAACAGGCATCTGATGCCTCTAAGCTATGCCGAAGTCTTTAGAGACCACCGCTTCATCCCATGAACGCTTTTTCATGCTTTCATTCAACAACATTGCTCCACCTTATCATTTCCGATTGTTATCATTTCGTTGCCACCACAATAAACAAATTAACCTACTACTTTCCTACACACTACATTAAAGCGGTCCACATGGAACAGTACTTTTCCCAAAATATCGCCGAGCAGAAATGCTCCGAGTGCTTCAATTTCTGCTGAGCTGTAATCCCACGATTACTATTTCATCTAACTTTTTTGGCATTTCTTTAAAAACCTTTTAAAGGAAAGCATGAAATAGCGGCAACTTGTTTGTATTTTAAATCTGCAACGATCGCTGTTCGTTTTTTTCTTATATCCGTTCTGAACTAAATTATATATTTGTCTGTGCTTTGCCGCCCAATTTGTCTTTGTTATTAGATTTGTCACCAATTACGGTTTAGTAATAAAAGCAAAATGGCGCCACTTCTATGTCGTGCTGATAATAACGATGACCCACCGAGCGTAACAAATTCGAATGTAAAACTCGTTCGTCGCATATCAAGTTCAAAGTTAAGCTCATTTAAGGCTTTGAGCTAATAAACTTGCAAATGTTATGCCTTTACGCACAAGGTGTGTTATGAACACAATATGCTTTATAAATACAAGGAAATTAACAAAACGAGTGGAATGTTCTTTTGAAAGTGTAAGCATAGCACGACTCACCTGAACGACTTTTGGTGATATGCAAATTTGTTTGACGCTGTTTACTATAAATTCGAAAGAGTTACTCATGGAAATTTTGTGTCATTGAAGCCGTGAAGCGGTATCGGAAGAAATCGGTATCCGTTTGTACTGTCACCGTTAACAAACCGTTAAGGGCCAGACAAATCAGTTGGAAAAGGAAAACGGAACATTGCCACAAGCGCTACTCAAAAACTTCCGATGCACGATGTGTAACTTAACAACTACACACATGACAGCCATATACACAATAACGCTTCTCCGCTTGTTTGTCTTTCGAAATCTGCACTGCCAACGCATCACCGCTACTAGTAAGCTGCACCTCGGCTGCCGTACTCTTCTCACTCTCCACCCCTCCCCTTCCTCCCACCACCTTGCCAATACTGCTGTGGCTGGTTCGCATCGCTTCCTCCATCCGATTTACCTCTATTCGTAACAATATATTTTGTGATTTCACCACTTATCCCCCGTTGGACATACATCTCCCCTCCCCTTCACCCCCTTTCCCTCCAACAAATGATATTAGCGTTCGAAGATAGCAACTGTGAAAAACACGACAACACACAGAAAAGTGATTTATCATACGTTCTACCTAAATGACCAGTAATGCGAGTGTGCGGGGGCACATCAACGTCATTTACTGGCGACTTCGTCATTTCTGCGGGGGACTAAAATCGTGCCTCGGCATCGGTGGCTCCGGAGCTGAAAATAGCACATTCCATCTATAAAAATCAAAAACCTGTCTTTATGTGCGCATCTGCAAAATTTTTCATCAATATAGTGCAAAAATGCATAGCTCGCTAATTCCCGCTGCAAACTTTCCGCTGCTTTAGTAACTCTAACTTTAACAGTTCCCCATCGAAAAAAAACTCCTTTTCCGGAAGCAAAAAACTTTCAGACAAAAACGGAAGTGAACTGTTTCCTCGAAAATACATTTTCCTTTGAAAATTCCAAGCTTTTTTCCCATACCCAATGGTACATTCGGGCCGATGTGAAATAAAAAATGAAATACTGCAATCTCAGCAACTGCAGCAAACTTAAGGGACTTTGCTCAACATTCAATCAAATTCTTTCTAGCATATTTGCCAAAAACATCAAGAAAACCGGCAAATATGCGTCTTTTGTAGTTTGCTTCAAGTGGAAAAGTAATTTCATAAGTGATTGAAAAACAATAAAATACGAAGCGGATAAAACAAGAAGAAAGCATGACGCAGTAATGTTAAAGACGAAGCAGCTAAATTAACCAACAAATTTTATAACATCGAACAGAAATGAAGTTGATCGATGCACGAAGAACAAACACTTACATTCCTTGAAGTCATACCACGCATTCTTTGTGTGCGCAACGCCACTACGTATTATCGCAACCGTCTCATGCGGGTAGCAAAATGCGGCCATCGTTACAACACCAACTGTCGAGTACAAAAATCGACGCAATCCTGACCTGAAGCTTAATTACAAACTAAAATCGGAAGATACAACGACAATTAAACTTCCTATATTTTTATGTGGATGAGAGAAAGAAGTGATATAGCCAAAGCAGAACCAAAGCGGAATTCAGTATGACCCTTCTCTACCAACTATTCCCCTTTCGAAACAGCGTTCTACCCTCTTAGCGCTCGTTTAGTCCGAAAGACTACAATGACGATAATAATAACAATTTGTTGGGGATGACCGTCCATCATCTCTTTGTGTAATGGGATCAAAGGAACCTTACAGTTGTTCACAAAAACGACTCCAACTAGGCACTAATACCGAAATAAGCGACGAATTGCTCAATAACTGAGCAAGTATTGACGCATTCTGCTTTCTACTGGGTAAGACCGGATCAAATGCAGCGGCTCCCAACTGCGTATACCCCAGTTTCCCTTAGCGAGCGCCTTCCTCTCCCTCCTTCTCGCCCTTTTTTGGCCCGCTCCCCCATGACTGCTATAAATGGCTTATAGCTTATCTACCTTCTCATCCCGACTGTAAATTGTTTTTATGTTCGACCAATCTTATGCTTGCATCTGAACAAATATTTTCTTCTAGGATTTTGGCGACAGAGCCATTTGGAAAGCCTCATTACACAGCACAACCATAAAGGATGCACAAGAAGAATGAGCCGATTCGATTCAAAGGACCAAGAATGTTTGCAGCGATTGGAAGGAATCAATTGCAGTGGTCAAATATGACCGCTTAAATTGTGCTCTTAAAAGGTGTTTCTTTCAATTCCCTTCAGCCATTAATGGACGCGTCAGGTGATTTCGTCAACTTTCTATAATCTTCTCACCTCATATTGCTCACCTCACACGATTTGGTTGTAACCGCTGATGACTTATTCATTCAAATACTTGAGAAACCGTTTGCTTAAATGGTTGCTTATCAATAGTTCATGTTACTGCAATCAGACCTCGATCACTCACATCCCATCCATTATAACCAGCATTCAGTTCAGATCGAATTATGCGCATTGTCGCACATGCCTCATTCGAGTGATAATGCACGAATACTTCCAAGAGATACTGTGAAAACTCAAATAAAGATTTTATAAAAGACGAACAAATTAAACGGCTCACTTTTTCACAGCAAGAACGAATCCCGCCATTCCACCTACCGTTATCGCCGCCACCTTCGGTAATATCGACCATTCTTCACGCAAATGTTCACTTAAACCTGAAAAGAATTTTGAAGAAATTCCACAACATTCCTGAAAAAATTATTCGAAATAAAGACATTTGAAAGCAATGGAAATATTCAGGCAAAATTCACCAATAAATTCAGAGCAATTCGATGAAAAAAGGTATTGGCGACAAAACTATTGGCTTGTATTGTCCGCACACATCATTTCACGTTTTTTTTTTAAACAAAAAGGCAAAAAAACAGAGAAATATTACAGACAATGAAAAAAAAACCGTCCGAACAAGACCCGCAATTTAAGAGAAAATTTGCACATCGTTGACTCTAAAAGATGTAAAGTTTTAAAATGCGGCACGAATCGAACAGCAAGCAAAAAGCTTACTATCGAGTAAAGCTACAAACACGACTATTGGCGCTATACAGAGATGACAACTTTTGAACTCGAGTAGTATGTTGTATGTATTCGGTGGTTGTCAATCAAAGCACCTTCTATTACTCCGCTTTTTTTCTTATAAGAAAAAATAAAATGAGGTTTCCAGGTTTGAATTTATCAGAAATTTATATCATAGAGAATTTGTCAGCAAGCGTTTAATCTTCCTCCCGTCTCACCTTTTGAATTATCTACAACTCTACGATTCTGAAAAATCAGAAGAATAAAACTTCGAATAAGAAATAAAATGAATTCGGTTTGCATTTCCACCACAAAGATATGAATGGCATTACCCAATTCAGTCAAAGAGATCGAGATTTGCAAAGGCCGAAACATTAGCGACGGAAGTGAAATCCTCAACTGACTGTCGAGTCAGATTCGAATATAAAACGATTAAGTGTTATAAGGAAAGACCATACAACAGCTGCGAAGAACGTAGGCCGCGTGGATCGGTTTCATACGAGCGGAATTTAGTTATATACAAGGATATACGTGAGTTACGATACTTCCCTAAGCTAGAGGTCTGTTGAAAAGAAAAGGAAGAAAGAGAAATAACCGACCACATGCTGCGTGCACAGTTCTCTTCGCTGTTCTGTCGACCAGCTGGAACCGCTGCTGTAAACAGAGGAAAACAAATAAAGTGTCCGCTGTTGAGAATACACTGGAAACTCAAACGACTCAAACACCTAATTCCATCTCAGTTCATCTTCATACATGCTGGATACAAGCCTTCCGCAGCTCTTTTCCTGTCGTCCCTGCCCTTATTGCAATTCATGGAACTTGAGGTCAGGAAAAATAGCTCAAGAAAGATCATTTAGTAAAAGAGAGTCAGTACCGGAAGAGCATTCTTGATATATCGAGTTACATGAAAGTCTAATAAATTTGTACTAGCCGAGTACTTCGTTCAACAAGAACGGGAAAGTCAATAACTACAATGTTGCTTCAATAATTCATGACTATATCACATGTAAACGTTCATACTGTAACGTGAAAGCCCTCCCGGAAATGGGAAGTAATCGAACAATGGATGCTGCATGGGCTCGTGGCAGCTTTCCATATTTGTAAACTTGAGATTTTCAAGGCTTAAGCCCGATTGTGAGCACGCTAATGACTCAGTGAAAGGAACTTTATAGCCTATACTAAGAAAAGAAAACACCGCATTTCGATCGTAGAAGACAGACCGAATAAAAATATGAAAACTTAAATATTTAAGGACCTAATTTCTATACTGGGATCATTAGAGCCATACTTTATTTCACAGTTTGCATAAAGATGACTACTACTTGGAGGATTTCCTCAACTATGCCTCGCAATTTTGTACAATTACATCCCCTCTCCCTCCCCACTCCACATCTCTCGCCTAAAAAACTAGCGGCTTCATATTGCCAGCTTTTTATAAATAGCACATCAAAGTCTAATATACAGAGTATATGCATATGTGGACGTTAAAAAATCAGCACATAAATGAGTTAACAAAAACGAACGAACAGCGAAAGCGTCGTATTTATGCACGAGTGCTTTCCTCACTTTTGAAACAGTTCCCTGTAAAGGGAGAGGATCATCAGGAACGAAGGTGTACTTCACTGGGATATCCTCTGCGTACATCGGCAGCTGAAACATTTAACTGATCCTATACTCGGTTACTGCAAAGGGACAACCAGTATTGTTGGATAAAAATGATAGAGAACGATAAAAATGGTTAAAATCACTAACAAATTAAATAGACTGTGAAGAAAAAACGCGTCTAATTGTGAAGCATCAGGAAATATTATAAACTCCAACGATCAGTTTACACCGCATTATAATTATATCACAAACTTCAACGACCAATTTTAATCGCTTTAATAAATAAATTTACGCGTTTTATTTGTTATGTATCTCGCAAAATATAATCCATCATAGGACTGTTTCCGGAAGAATCGGAACACCAATTGTCGTCAAAAGTTTCGATAAGACATACAGAAAAAAAGCAACAAATACAAATTCCTGAGCAAAACTAGACAGAAATCGGTTTGAGGAGATTGGTATTTCTTCACGTTTCAAATCAAGTCTCTTAGCAATACTATGAAAAATTAATCCAATAGTTTTTTTTTTGCAATTCGCTAACTGAAAACAACATGAACTTAGTACTGCATTGCACTACAATAGTCCAAAGATCACCACTGTTATCTCTATATATTGCATATAATTGAATACAACTAGCATATAATTGAATCAGCGAACCTCATTGACGGTGACCAGTGTTGCTGCTTGAGGAGTTGGACGCTTCTCTGTAGTGGTCATTGCCCACCAACGTTTCACGAGCTCAGATCCTCTCTCTTTTGTCGCTTCTGTCTCTTTCATCCAACGAACATGCAGCGAATAACTTCACTGCAGACTGCAATATCCCAGTTATCAGTTACGAAGATGCAAATGAAATTGATCGCGGAGATAAACGATTTCCTCTTAAAGCATTTGGCGAGCTTTTGAGATCGAAGCTATCAGATGAGCAAAGAAACATACAGTACAATATTTAGCCGTACCTAAATATAATGTAATGAAGGTAATCAAATACCACGAAATAATAACAATAAAAATAAAATGTCCCCAACATTTTCAACGAGTGTTTTTCACTTTACTACGACCTTAGATAAAATTACCAATCTTAAGGTGCAACTATCAATGTAAAGGTATAATTGCCAGTCTTAAGCTACAAAGAAACGAATTCAAGAGAAGCTGAACGTCAAATCGAATCGACCCAAGCACACAGTTCTGTAAACAGTAATAAGATACCCTATATGCTCGAAGCTGCTAGCTATATTATCTTTACGTTCATCGACATATTGCTGCAAATTTTTTGAAAAACGCATTATGTCGATGTTGCGCCTCGTTCGTGAACATGTTTGTCTGTCTGTCTGTCTGCCTGCCTGCCTGCCCGTCCGTCTGTCAGCGCAGTATTCCTAAATGGCGAATAAAAAAGCTCGGCAGATAAAAGTTTGTGTGTTATTTAAAGAATACACGTCTTAAACGTACCTTCATTCTTCATAATTATGTTCTCCATGGATTATTCAAAACATTTATGAACGGCAACAAAACGGTGTAAGCAAAGTCTCCAACGATCGGCTGAGTGAACGGCTAAAAACGGATCTTTCCGACTGAGGAACTGTGCAATCGATCGTCATAGTGGAAAACGCGAAACTCTCACGCGAGTTCTTCGAGAACATTTCACAACGGGCCCATATGACCACGTGAACTCAAAAAAGCGCACCGTGCCAATGCCTTTCCCCATTTCTAATGAGGCCTTAAGCACACCCCCCCCCCCCCCCCACAACGACCTCACCGAACCACAGCTTCGACAACGTTTACCGTCGCTCATCACACTGCCGCACTAATCAGATTTTCGCCTAACTAACGAATATAAGCGCAAATCTTCGTTCCTCAATCGCTAGTGAACCGCATTGTCCGCAACGTATATTTTTCGCGAAGAAAGAAATGTCAGGGCGGATGTTTCCACCTCTCAAAAATTTAGCAGCTCAAATTCTTATCCTACCCTCAAACACGCGGTATATCATTGCTTCCTGTCAATGTCGGTGGGCAAGCATATTGCAGTAATGGATGCTGTCTCTTAAAAGTTGAGTTCGATTATATTCGAAGCAATGGTGACATAGATTTCGTTTTGATTGGCCAACACATTTGCTTTAATGAAAAGCACATTTTGAACATTGCAAGATCGACATCTGTTAACGCTAATCGTACACTCAAGGATTGTAAATTTTGAAAGCTCGAGATATGTGGCAGAGTGTAGAAAACTGATGTGAACTCACTCCACTGAAAGTGTTCGGTATTGCACCAGTGATTTGGGATGACCCCAATGTTTTAATATCACGGATACTCTAAGAGGGAGCCCAATTTCTAATAAGAGGCATTTCGATCGCCCAATATAAACATCTTAAAGTGTAAATGATGTGAGAATTCATAGAATTACGAGAAGCTTATTTTCTCAAAAACGGCGATTGTTTCCACCCCCTCCCCCTCCTCCCCCCCTCCCCCAATCAGAACTATTTCATGAACGCGCATTACCGTAAGTTTTTAATTAAGAGGATGTCTAATTAAAGGCGGAATTTGCTCACCGATAGAAATGTACCTCAATGCTCTTCAAATCCGACACCGCCTTTAGAGCTCCATTACTATAAATCTTGTTAGATAATATAGGTGAAATAAAATTGATTCCGACTTGAAATTAGACTCATAGTTTGTCTAATTATCTTAGTGAACGCCTTATTTGCTATGATCGATGCCTGCTCTATACGCATTCTACTCATACTAATACTAATGCCCGACTTAATTTGCATTTGTATGGTTCTCGAAGTTGTGTTACCTCTTCGATGGAGAACATGTTGTCATATGCGGAATTGGAGTGTACACCGTATCATAGTGTAAGGTGATTGCGAACATTACACGAATAGAGGCGGGAGACGAATTACGAAACCACGACCACACAGATCGTTTTCGTTGAATGTGTCGACGTTAATTCAGGTTGTTGTGTGAGAGTTGGATGTTCGATACGGCTTCTGATTCTGAAGAAGTTGGGTTTTGCGAATTTCGAGAGTGATTGTGATTTTGTTTGCATATTCCATACTCCCCACTCTTATGTGCGTGTTGTAAGCTGCCATCCAGTAATACCTCGCAAAAAATTTAACGTTGATTAATAATGAAGTTTAAGCGTATTATTAAATTCTCTTTATGCATAATGATGTAAAATGATGTCTAAACCACAAAATTCACCATCGTATACTCGAAGCAGATGCGCTAGAATTACAAATGCCGCATTGCGGGTTTTATATGCTGCATAAACTTCATGCAAAATTCACCTATGATGTGGCATGTTTAAACCACATATGATAGTGCAATGAGGCCTTCGAATTCATGCTCTTCTTGATTTCATCGATGCCTGCACGCTCGAATCGGTCACGTCGTTCCACTCGTGGTATATGTCGCTTTGTTTGTTGGCCAATTTTTGTATGACAGCTGCCCATGTGATGTTCACTGTAACAGAAGTTTGACACTTAATGCTATTAGTTTTAATGTTGTGTATACTAATGTGCACAAATATTTACTATTATCGTAGTGGTAACTGTCGTGTTAATTCTGTCTATACTGTTGATTATTTGATCTGTTTGTTGCATTTGGCATCGCAAGGTGGAAGTCGCTCTTCTTCTAGAGAGAAGTAATTGTAAGAATAACTGAATTTAAGACTGCGGTATTGTTGGTAACAAGCAGTTCTCTTCATACGAGCATTTTTTAGGAATCACGGTATCCATGAAACCAGAGGCATTTCAAAGTGATTTCCGGCAATGTTCTTCTACTGCATGGTGTAGGAGCTGCTTTTGGGGTCCGAGTTAAATGAACTGCCATCTGGGCAGTAGTTTTTCTCATCCCCTGCAAGGACCGGGTTTAGATAAACAGTGATGGGTTAAATTCGGTTTGGATGCTATACCCGGCCGAGTTTGGAACCAGAACTTCAAGTTTGACGTAATGATTAGTTCTGCAGTTGACTCTTCGATTTAATTCAGAATCGGTAGCATTAATTATGTTTTTATTTTTGATAATTGTGGTGTTGTGGGATTTGCTGCTTTTTTCATCTTCTCTCGTTTGTTACGGTCTTGAGTTATCGAGTTTTCAGAGAAGAACAAGTCGACACTCAGAGAAAGACGACGTGATCAGCCTCTTGCTGTAAACGTCGTCAACACGAGAATGCGTTCGAAGAAGGAGCGCAACGTGGTGCAGCCTGTGAATGCACCACTTACGCCTTCCTCGGAACTCAAAATCGGTGAATGGTTCATCGTTTTGCGACGTGCTCCTAGTCGTGATGGTATTGTTAATGAGAGATGTCTTGCGACGCTTGTTGAAATTCGAAGTGATCAAGAAGCGATCGAGGCTGCATCTGTCGAAAACACCTTTGAACAGGTCCACTCTCAGCTTTTGCTTTATATTTCATGTTGCACCGTCCTAAGAATTAAGGATATAAGAGTGGTAATCATACCGGAAAAATTCTGCTCTGCATCTTGTGGTTGCGACTATGAATTCGCCACAAAAAAAGTCGATTATCATTGTTGTTATACGTTCCCCATAATGTAGGTACTGTTACAAGCTTCCATTGAGAGACGATATAGAAAATACAGATTCTGAGTTGTTCAGATGCAGTAGTAATATGGAGCTAATTTGCTCAAGTAGACAAATTGCAGGTGCAAAAATGTAGGTACAACCCTTTTTGTGCAAAGCTATAGCCACCTTTGGTTTGATTTAAGAAAGTGGTCGTAGTTTCGCAGCATATGCCTTAGCCGCATAACGATGCGTCACGTCTTGCACAGTTCGAGTTGCACGATTGTTGAGATTTTGCGTATTTGTTATTGTCATGTAGTCCACAAAATCAATGGAATTTCAAACATAATTTCAATAATTTTCGATTCAGGCTCGATAGCTTCGGTGCGAATTTTGATGAGAAAATGTGAATTTTTGGTCATATGGATAAAATTCAGAAGTCGGTCAAGTTTAGTGATGAAATCTAGTTTTGAAAAATTTTCAAATTATTTCAGTGGTGGAGAGATTGTGGAATTATTCGTAACTGATAGACGCCTCTTGTTACAATGCCGAAATTGCTCTTTTCATCGTAAGACCTTTGAATGTCCCACCCTCCCTCCCCTCCTTCCATGATTACAAGTCATCTCTGGAAAGTTGTGCTGCGCAATCTTCAACCCTATAATTGTGGAGAATTTTTACGAGAATTACTTCGCAAAATAAAATGTTCATGAACTCCAAGTTTTTCGCTTGTTGCCCAAAATCTAATAATATGTCACTAACCGCTTGCTGCCTACTGCTAGCCTGATTCGTTTTATCTTCTAAATGCTTACAGTATTCTCTGTTCGTCTGCCGTTTTGCCAGTTAATACTTGTGAAAGACTCTATTACAAAAACATATTTGTGTGTGCGCCTTAGTGCTTGTTATGAGGCAATTTCAGGTGTTTACTAGGTTAAATTACGAAAATTGATTTAATGGGTATAGTCTTTAGCATGGATCATCAGTTACTTGAACTCTGGAGAATAACATCAACTTCTAGAAGACTTGTTCAGTATGTATCAAGAGGCTTACGTGCATTTCGCATCCAATTGGGATGTGTGCTTTGCATCGAGTGGGCTTCAAAACACACAAAACATTGAGCTGTAGTTGGAGATTTGCACGAACGACGTTTAGTTGAATATTTGCAGTTGCATGTGTTTTATTGTTTGTTCAGCGATGGTTTTTCGGACCACATAGGCCTGGTGGTTGTAAAATGAATATATCGTGCAGATTCTCCTGACATGTTTTTCCACCGCTTGTCCTTGAAGTGCACATGTCTCTTAGAGGCACAGTTTTTGCTTCTGAAGATGAACGCTGGATAGCTGGTACAGTTTCAGGGGTTTAAGCAATGGAGGTGGTGCAGGTTCTGTGCATTAGTGGCCAGCTTTTCATGCCTTACAGCACAATGGAATAAGATCGCGTGCACAATATATGTTGTTATAAATTTGCAGTCGATTGCAGTCACAAGTGTAGAAGGCAATCTCTTTCGATATTTTCTTTTACAGTAAGATGCAAAGTTGCTATGTTTATATGATTTCATTCAGCTATGGATAACTGCTGACTGATGCAAAAATGTGGTCAATTCGTAAGATGCTGCACCATTAGTAGCGAAATATTGGACCAAATAAAGGCGTATTAGTGATGACGCAAAAAGAAAAGAGAGCGGAGTCGACTGATTGCACTTTCAGTTATTTATTTGTGAATTGATTTTATTAAAACGAAGAATTGTACCTGCTAGTGTTTAGTGATGAAAGCAAACATCGAAATTCGGTTCAAATCGAATGCGTTAAAAAATTTCGGTTGCTTACCAAACGAAAGCAATCACTGAGAACAGCTTCAGGCACAACCGAAAAAAAAAACGAACAAAATGGTCAAATTCCAGTAAATAAAAACAGACCAGAATTTCCATATGCGACTGGAACTCGCTCGAACGGTTGCCGTCATTACCACTGAGCTATTGCGGATCGTTGTGGATATCTTCACTTGCCACAGTTTCTTATTCAAATCGGTTCATTTGCTGTGCGCACATAACATAAGGCGCCTGACGAGCGTATAACCCCGACAGTGAGATTCGAAGTGAAATCGCTTTATAGCACAATGATATCGATATGTATTGCTGATGCGTTATGTTTGATCTGGCTTTTGCCAAAAGATTCATTATTTTTTTACGAACAAACGAAGCGGAAAGTTGCGAGTTCGCTTCCCTCTAGGGCAATCTTTTACTGGTCAGCAAGCAGTGCTTGTGATCTAGCTTTGAAATACATTAAAAGTCAGCTTTGCCATAAAATATCAAACATTGGAAGCAACAAAAATTTTTTGAAGCTCAGAGAATTCATAGTAAATAGAAAATTTACTCTATTGAATTATGAGTTGCTGTTTTCTTACAATTTCAGAAACAAACGTATACGCATATTTATCGTATCACCCTGTAGTTTACTTTTAGAGGTATAATTTCCCACGGAGGAATTTTGTTCAACAGGCAGTGTTTTTTGATGTTAAGGTAATATTTTGTGCACTTTTAGGAATATCTGAATGAAAATAGCGTTCACGCGCATCGGAATTCGGATGTAAGTCGTGTTTGCGCATTCATCGTGAATGCAGTTTGTGCCGAAAATGGAGAGACACCTATGGATGTGGACGACAGTATTGTTGGGTTTGATTTTTGCTACTCTTTTATCGCCAATTAGCGAGATTTTTATTGTGTATGAGCATTGGCTGCGACTTACAGGAGAGGGCAATATAGTTTTTCAGGCAGAACTTTTAATCTCGAAGTGTTGCGTTTTCGCGAACGTTCTATTTCAAAGTTATGTCGGGAATGGATTTAGTGCGCTTCGAAATCAAAATTTACCACGTTCCTGGGACTTGGAGGTGCCCAGAGCAAAGGCTTTTGTGAGCTGTGTCTGTTTGTAAGGCTGAGATCTGAGTGATCGCGTATGTCTACCTCGACGTTCTGTCTTTTATTTTTAATTACTACTTATAAATCGATATGCTTTAAAAGCGTCTAGGATGCAAGCAACAATCATTAAAGAACCTTTGTCTTCTATCTGTTAACATATGAAGCGTCGTGTGGTAGCCACCGATCCTTATGCAAGCTGATAACATTTAAGTGAGCTATTTATGTCTTTGAGTCGTTGTGTTCTGGGCCACCTTCATCAGATTCGAGATTAGTCATTAATATTTCGTAACGTTTTTGCAGATTCGGATTTAATAACGTGTTTGATTTCCTCCTTTGTGTGCTGTCTGCATTGTTGTGCTTGCTGACACTTTCTAGATAGAAAAATTGTCATTTTAAGAACTGATTTACGCACCGTTGATATAGGCCGGCGCCTCAGGAATGTCTTCTATTTTAGCGGATTGTGAGTAAATTGGGATAATGGGGTTACGGGATGCCTTTCCACTCCTCTTCCCATGCTCATCCTTAACAAGCCCAACAAATTTTATTTATCGCCAAGATAATATTAATGTGCGGCATTTTTTGGTCGATAGGTTGCAGAAAACTTCAACTCATCAGGTACTGTCTAGAAGCTTTTATGAACGATGGAATGAGGAGATAGGCGGGAAGATTTATAATTAACTGAGTGGGATATAGTTTGAGGGCATAGACGTCGTTTTGTAGCTTGGAGGTCTTTAAATTCAACTCTCAAGTCTCGAATGTTCGTCAGTTTTGGAACCTAGAAGACAGCGGAGTTAACAGCAAAGAATTTCGAGGTACAAATCCCAGTAATCCGGCATTTTTCAACCAACTGTGCAAGTCTGCTCTTTTCATCAGTTCGTTCATGCTGTATATTGTAAAAGCGATGAGCTTGTGCAAATCACTGGAATACGTGTAGAAACTGATAAATTCCAAGTTTTCCACAGTCACCACTATTTCATTTTTGGTCGATTTATCGGTCCTGTTAATGAGCAGCCGTTCGTGAGTGTTCTTTCGAAGTCTATGTCTCAAGCATATGCGGCTGTAATATTAGATATTGTTGCGCACATATTTGGTGTTTGCATATTTGGTTTATGTGCATCAAACATATGACTTGGCTATTTTACTAGCCCCTTAGACTCGACTGAGCGTTTCTCTCATTCAGCGGGAACACCTTCCTCTCTTTTTTCCCCTCTGTTACCTCCTAAGCGTAGGCCATAAGTGCTGTGATGTTGTGAATGTTCTCAGCCATTAACTCTGAAAGTTTTAATGCAAAGTACCCCAATAAATTTTGCAGCGTTTATTTCTTTTCTGCATAATGAACGGATATTTTTGGCTATCTGGCTGTGTGCATATGCATGCTCAAGTTGCCTGAGTTTCAGGTTGAACTGCATGATGGAGAAGAAGGCAATAATGCGAAAATATTATGTTCATTACGACGGTATGGATCGTCGACTTGATGAGTGGGTGGAACGAGAGCGCATAATCGAGAGGGCCAATCCAGGAAGCACAACTCCTTCCGTGCTGGTTAAACTGTTTTGCTTCGCCTAAAAAATCTGTGAATAAAAACAGCTTCAAAGCTGACCCAGCCTACTTTAGTGTGCATAGGCATGTTCTTCTACTCCTCTCACCCCCTCCCCTTCTTCTGTCGCAAAGACCATGCAAACCGATTGGCTGTGGTCCCAGTTTCAGGGTTTTATCGGTTAGAAAGAACAGCAGTGACTGTTCATTTCCACGTTGTTTTAGAAAAGTTGTCGTTTGGTCGGTGGTGTTTTTCCAGATGTTTGCTTCCATCGTAATTAATTTTACAATTGATTGCTCACTTCAGTCGAGTGTCGTGATACACCATTATCCTTCCGGTTACATTACAAAGAAGAGAACGAAGTACTTTAGTGATTAAAGAAAATTTGCCGCCCATTTCCTCCCCCATCTCTCATTCGTAGATGTTCGCACATACTGCTGCGCGAAACTAGAGTTAATCTGAACCAGTTTTGCTTGTGTGAAATCTTTGTTATGATTGACAAGTAATAGGTAATGGCATTCAGGCAGTACCAGCGTCATTGGCAGGGACGTTGGAGAGTGGTACAATGACACGAAGCCAGCGGCGTATTCATGAGGAGTTCAACCATCTGCAGAAGAGTTACGACGATATGGATGCTACTACTGCAAAACTCGAGAAGGAGCATGCTGAGGTTGAAAGAATTTTCTGTTTTTTGTTGTAAGCGAATTGAGTTTAGCTACTTGAAGGGAGCAGCTTAGAGAAAAGCGGGGGGAATGCTTCTGCTGCCTCGAAATGTTACTTTGATGGCAGCTCCCATTTGTTGTGATGTGAGGTCTCTTAGCTACTGATTACATGCTTTACCTTGGCGAAATGTTGTATCTCAGTTGTGTCACACTTTTCACTTTGTGTGATGAAATCGAATTTCCACCTGTTCATGTAAACATTGGTATTTATCCATCGAACTACCGAAGAAAGATGAAATTAAGCAGGTAGGTAGGTAACGCTCCCATGTTTTGACTGCATATTGTTTGGTTCTGTTTTGAACCCATTCCACTGCTGGTAGTCTGTTGTTGTAATAACAAATGGGAGAACGCTTAATCCACTGTCTGTGCTTTGAACAAGTAATAGTAAGATCTTAAAGAAAATACAGCCATTGATATTTGGAAGTAACAACTCTTTTCGCCCATGCACACCTTCGGTTTGTTTGAGTTGCTTTGAATGATCGGTGGTGTGAGTTACAGCGCTTATTTTAGTAAGTGTTGCTGACGAGAGGAATTGGCTATCAAGCTGGATCGGTAATAAACAGTACCAAATAGAGGGAATTTATTGAAGAAGCAATATTTTAAGTTCATTTATTCCATTAAATCGTGCGAAGCTATTCAGGTTGTTGGGCTCCTCTAGTTTCTGAAAGATAGATAACTTTGATGAATTAGGGATTATTTCTGCCCCCCAATTTTACAGAAAGCTGCAGTGGTGAAAAGTTCCTTTGATGTGTGTCGAGAGGAATCATTTTCTGCACTTAGTGAAGGATCGTTCTTCGTTTCGAGACTATCTATATCAAATGTTTTATGAGTCCTGCTACTCGAGCTCTACAAACTCTGCGGTCCACCAGTTTAAGTGGGAAATTTTATTCGAAGTGATCCGTGGTTGAGCGTTTTCCACGTTCAACTTGAGTGTTTTCTCTTAAGCATTCTTCATCACATTGGTCTTACTGATCGTTGATATTGTTTAGATGACAAAAGTTAAAAACATCGAGTTGATACGATATGGTGATTACGAAATCGATGCGTGGTATGTGTCTCCATATCCGGCAGAATATGGCAAGTTGCATAAACTGTGGATTTGCGAGTATTGCATGGCATATATGAAAAGCGAAGAGGAATTCCTCTGCCACATGGTTAGCGTTGTCCGTATTACTTTCGCGAAGAAGTATATCTAATTCCATGCTTGTTTATCGATGGCTTCCGCTATGGTTAAATTGGGATGAGAAGTATAAAGTTCTTTGAGAGATGCTAGTTGCCAAATATTGTGGTAGATATTTTATTGCAAATACGTAGCATTTTTCTTGATAATGATTTACCGTTCGGATGGTGCTTACAGCATAAAAGAGTGGTGCTGTTCATAGAAATCATACACTCAAAGTAAATAGTGACATCAGGGTTGATCCTTGCGAAGGGAGAGATTGTTAAATTATTGATATGAGTTTTCAGTTTGTGACTGCTCATTCCTTTTAAATTAAATTAATTCCAGTATCCAACGAGTAATGTGAAGCTGTTTTGGATGTATGGCAATTTATTCTGAAATTGTGATCTTTTTGGATGAATGCAGTCTTTCTAACGGCCGCATGTTTACTACCTCTTAGTTGGAGGCCGTGTTTTTACTTCCGGGTTTGCTGCATTTACCCTTCGCATAAGCTCCGCTACTAAAATTCCAGGAGCCGCTCATACGTACTCTTTGGAAGTTGCGACTTTTAGAGATTCTGTTTACAGCATATCGCTGGTTCAAAAATTTGGGCACTACTAGTCCTACATTCTCTAAATAGAGGGGTATGATGCGTTCGTGGCATACATTTCTTTAATGAGCGAATAGGTGGGAGTGGTTTTCGTTTACTTTTTACTGGTAAAGTAATCTTTTGCATTCCCGGTCTCGGTGATGGATGGTACCGTCTTTGTCAGCGTAAAAGCAACAATTTTTGCTTACTGGCAGTGGCGTGTCTGCTTTCTGTTCGATAGATCGAGTTAATTGATACCAGCATGTTTACCTTCTGGTAGATAGATAATGATGACCTACAATTGGTGAGTATATGAAGACAACATTTTGTCTGCTGTTGTTACTGTTTGCAGTTCTGTGTTCATTTCAGATGCACTACTGTGATCGTCGACAGCCACCAGGAGATGAAATTTATCGCAAGGGAAATCTATCGGTGTTCGAGGTGGATGGCAGAGCAAGCAAGGTAGTTTGTCGTCTTTGTTCGTTTGCTTTTTATGATAAGGAGATCTGCTTTAAAGGATAGAACGCTTTGATACCTTATGGAGCGTCGAAATCCATTCCCCTATGTGGACTGTTTTGTCCTATGCATTTTAACTGTGAACATCTAAAAAGTCAGTCTCTGTTTTTAGCGATCGTTTCGTGATGGGAAGGGAATGGAGTTTTGTGTTGCTGTGGGATATGACGTATGCGTTTCTACCATTGCTGATAGTGGTGTGCGCGGGAATGCTAGGAAGTATGGAAAAGGGCGTATTTGTTCAAAGGTGTGCAATAGAATGGCTAATTGCAGTAGAATCATCGCAAGTGGTCTTGTAACGTGTGCAGTAAATGATCGAGATCTGAATGTTGCTCTAGGTCCCCTCTAGAGTCCTTTTCGTTTGGCCAGTCTGGTTTTTTGGTTTTTTGTTGAAAGGATCGTTAACTGATCCGATCGACGAGTGATTACTCGTCGATTCTATCGTTGGCGAATAAAAGTCGTTGTATATTTGAGCGCATTGCCATCATCGAAGAGGTGCTTGAAGGAATTATGATCATTGCAGCCGTACTGTCAGTGTCTTTGTCTACTGTCAAAGTTGTTCCTCGATCACAAAACGCTATTTTTCGATGTCGAGACATTTCTCTTCTATGTTTTATGCGAGGTTCGTTTTTTCATTCTGTTAAAAAGACTTTTTTTGCATCTCAGAGCAAAGGAGATCCTCACAAACTCGCTATATATGTCATTCTTCTTATGCATTTTGCGCTGGATTTAATCGACGAGATGTCGCATGTTCGAACTTGAAAGTTTCATCAGGTTGGAGGGGAAGATGAAAAAATATTTTCTTATAACGCGCAGCAAAAGTAGGATGTTATCTGTAAAAGTCGAGGTGGAGGTGTGTTGCATCCTGCGCTGTTGTTGCATATTGCTCCAGTTATGATGTTTTAAGGTCGACGACGTGGGAGCGCATTGTGTGGGGCATTTCTCCAAGGAGAGGCTATCAGCGAACAACCTTGCCTGCATCATGGTGCTGCCACCGTTCCAGCGTCGTGGTTATGGCAAGCTCTTGATTCAGCTGAGTAAGTTGTTTTTAAAGCAAATTTTATGTATAACACAGCTTCGACATCAGTCGGGGAGGTTTGTTAAATGTGCATGCATGTCTCAGCAGTCTGTATTGATTATCCTTCATCGACATCTAGCGATGTGGTTCCTTTTAAAAACGTCAAAAGGATCTTAAGGGTTTTGCTGGGAATTTCTATGCTCTTGAATTATTGGGTGTCCGCTAATGAATTTTTTTGTTGGAATGACTGGGTTTTTGCGATTATGTGTTCCATTTGCGGGCTTCATATGAAGAGATTTGTGTTTAAGGTTACGAGTTGTCTAGTCGAGAAGGAGTAATCGGTACACCGGAAAAGCCGTTATCGGATTTGGGCAAGGTCAGCTACCGTAGTTATTGGTGGTGGGTGATCCTCGAAGCCCTCGACGAGCTCAATATTGATGACGTTACAGTAAGTACTTTGCTCACATTGTGTTGATGGCTTGATAGGACAGCGCTTGGCTGATGTACGTAGTATGTGTGGTTCGATCGGAACTGTGTGACTGTAAAATCTCTGTTCGAAAATATTGGAACTTTTGGGAAGCCAAATGGTTAGGCGTTTTGTTTCTGGCCACAGAGGAGACTTGGGCTGTTAACGTATCAATTACCGAGACTGCTTCCAAAAAGTATTTGTAACACTCAAGTTCCCCTAATGAAACGCCAAACTGTTCCGATTTTCTGCTTGAATGGGTCTTTTCCAGGCTATAATGGTTTTGTTTTTTTTCGAATTTATCGTGGATTGCTTAGCAGGGCATTATTTCCCATTGAGACATTTAACCGTCTAATTTACCTAAAAATCAATAAATATATTCTGCCGTTGCTCTCGAATGAACCACCTTATTTCTGCTTGCTGCAACTAGCTCACAGGTTCCGATGAAATCGCTCGTTTCCGCAAATAGTATTGACAGAAAGATCTGTGTGAAGAGTAGAGGATAATGGGAGATCTAGTTGGGACTACGCTGATATCCTTAAAGCAGATCGCAGTGTTGAACTCGGAAAAGTTTCTATTCATTAAACAGTTGCAGGTGTCAGATCTAAGCGTTGCGTCAGGAATTGCTGAGGACGATATAATCTCAACATTGCAAACAATGCAACTAATAAAATACTGGAAGGGTGATCATGTTGTGAGGACGACGCGCCGGCTTGTGGAACACTGCAGGTCGATAAACATCGGCCGTCCCCCACGTCTGCGACTCGACCCGAACTGTCTGAAGTGGTGGCCAAGAACGAGGCACGTGAACACAAATCACGACTCCAAGCTTGGAGCTCACCATCTTAAGTAATACGTCTTGTATATGTGTACGTCGCATACGTAGCCACGTATAAAGGTCGTGAAAGATTGCTGAATGTATACGAAAAGGGCACAGTTGTGGATGGATTGAAGCACATAAGAGAATAACCGGTTCACAGTGGTCGTTTCGTCGGTGGATAAGTGGGAGGAGAGGCAGGGGGAGAAGGGAACAAGATTGATTCTTTTTCCAGAACTGCTGCACTGCGTTACTGATTTTAGAAAAGTTCAAGGGTATAGGTATTGCTGTCTACGTTGTTTCGTATATCCATCTTCGTTTATATTTAGAGGCAGTTTGGAAAACAAAAGTTTCTAAGGGCGTTTAAACACCATTAATTTAGTTATTTTTGTACGTATCTAGCGAGTGGAATTCGCTCAAGAGCCTGTAGAGCAGCAGCAGCACAATGACCTGATCGTTCGAACGCTTTTCTGCAAGTCCTGGAGGGTCGATGTTTTCCACTTCCATTCTCAGGAAGTGAGGAGGGATAAGTTTGTCATTTTTAGGGTGTTGTAGTACAACATTTCAGCTATAATGGCCATCAGAAGATGAAAACGGTGCTTAATCTGGAAGCTAATTTTAGAATATTTCAATGGTGAGCTGAAGTTGTGGGCGATCCAGGCGTTACATTTTCAGCATACGTACTTACGATCAACACATTTTTCGTCTGTTCACTTCACGTTGTTTCTTATATTTCAGTTGTTTGATGTAGTGTCGGTTTGAAATTTCAAGTAGTCATTTCTACTTCAAAGAGAGTCCTCTCCTACGTGTACTCAAATCCCGAACTTTATGGAACATGAAACTGTGATTGCGAGAACGTTTGGGAGAGTTCATGATCTTCGGGAGGTTCTGAGGGTATTAGCAGTTAGCGGTTTTTGTCTCTCATCGGTGAAATTTTAAAGCTTTGTTCATCGAGCACTTCTTATGCATTTAAGCTGCTTTCGTTTCCTCGCCGGCAACCAGCTTTAGTTTGTCCACATTGATTTTTGTTGAAAGTGGGTGCTTGATTTAGCCTCATTCCCCAGAAGGGATATGTATCAGACGTTTGGTGGTACGTATAACTTTGTGTTTACGTTGGTCTCATTCTTAACAGGTATGTTTTTGCTTTTTTGAAACTTTCGTGCTGCTCTTACATACGTCGTGGCGTTGCGTTGTTATTGTTGCTGTTGTTGTTATTACTTGTTTAGTGTTGACAGTATTTGCCACTGCAGTTCCATATAGTTTGTCATAGCGTTCCATATATACATATATATAACATATACATATATGCATTGCCTTAATAAAGCTTAAGTGGCATTATACATCACAAATGCAAGTAATTGGACGACGATTACACAGTTCCACATACCATCATTCTTATCTCATATATTAGCGGAAGGTGTTGCGATTTTGATCACGAATTTCATTCTGATCATTAAGATAGCAATCACTGGTATTCTTGCAGTAATGGTTTAGTCTTGCAGTTGTTCGTGGTAAATGTGGACAGCGTCACAATGAAAACAGCGAACGCCCCCCCCCCCTCTCCTCTTCGTTTATAACAGATGGCGTCTCTCATGTAGGCGAAAAGCTGCTTGAACCGTTCTTTAATAAATCTCATAGGAACAACGATTGATTTTCAGTTCTTATTCTTGCCGAGAGGAACTTCTCCTAAACAGCCGACAGTAGCTACTTGTGAGACTCGAGGGTCGAGATTATGTGATTGAATTGCTGGTGCATTTATGGGCCAATGCCGCTCGTTTATCTTAGACGAAACAAACATTTATTAAAATGCAATTCATGGTTGTTATGGGCAAAAGGAACGATTAGGAAAAGGATGATATGTCTCAGGAGGATCAGTTCTAGCAGGAGGGATGGATTCGTTGTGCGACTGCTGTGGCGTGTAAACAACATCACGGAAGCAAAGAGATCGTTTATTACGAGAACACGAGACGGTGAGAAGTACGCACACTGATTAGCAAGCGAGGCTGCAACCTATTTGTGTGTCCTCGGCTATGGCTCCTAAGGCAGGTAATAATCCACATGGGGGGAGGCCAACATCGTGATCAACACAAGTGTGAGGAAAGCAACATATTTCACAAAATGAAGATCACCAAGATCACAGAGATTAAAAAACTCGTTTGATCATGATGGGTCGCTCGTTAAGACGTTGTGTGCGAAAGGAACGGCTATTGCAGGTAAAGCTGAAGCTTGTTGCATGGAGGGACACCGTCTCATAAAAACAGGGGGGGGTTTCGTTATTTTAGAGTCGATTTTTGCAGACAAAAAGATTGGTTTTTTGCAGTTAAGAGGGATGTTCGTTTTTTGCAGACGAAACGAATGGTTCGCTGTGGGCAAATGTGATGATTTATTGTAGACCAAGAAAGGGACTGTTCTGGGTGAGGCGACTGACATGTTACAGACAAAAGAGGCGGCCGGTCCTCTGTAGTTTGCTAGTCGGTGAGTTATACTTCCGGAATAGGGGCCCCAAAATTGGGGAGAGTCGAGTTTGAATCTGCTTTCTTAGGAGAGGCTTAAGAGAGCCTAGTTTCGTTCTCGGGCTTTTCGAGGCCCTGAAGCAAGATACATCCGATCTTCTGCGTTCCAATGCAGGCACAGAACAATATTGGCGAGCTTTCGATTAATCGGTATGAAATTCCCGTTTAACGGGATCGAATCGTTCGTTACGGAGTACAGATTGTTGCGAGGTCATAAAATTGTCGGTTGAGGTGTCCTGTGAAGCCCACCGGAATTAAAGTCATTCCATGCATACAATATTGTTTTCTTCTGTTGGCCAAAACCCTGCGTGAATTGAAGTGTATATAGCATAAAAAGGTTAGTTAAATTGATTAAAAGAAGTTCCAAGAAGTTGATCGCCCAGCTTCGTAATAACATCATTCATCTAGTTAGAGAGTGCGGTTCATTTGTTTGACGAAAATGTTGAGTTGGGAAATCCTGGTGACCTCAGGGGGATCAAAGCGAGCGTGCGGGTCTCGGGTGAAGCATGCAGGAAAATTTCAAGCCTAAAATGGCCGAAGTTTTTTTGGGAAAGAAAAGGTCAACGTCATTTACGGCGCAAAACTCAGCCTAAAGTTTGTCTTCCTCCCTTTCCCCTCTCTGCCGTAATTTTTTTCTGCGTAAACGATAGAGAAGGAGGGAAATCAACTTCTCTCAAAAACAAGGAGACGTCATTGTTAAGGGATTAGAGCTTAGCATTTGCTTATCCACATGACAACAGGCTGTTATTACTGTGTCGCCGCCTAAAGGTACGTTGAGAACATTGACTCAGGTAGCAATGAGTCACAAGAGCGAGTTAAAAATTTTATAGGTAGCACATAGAAAGCGTTGTGTTATATGGATGAGTTTTGCATACTCGATATGAAAATGAAATACGAACGAAAAAGAAAGCGATACTGCAGTTTGCGTTTGAAAAGTTTCACTAACACTGTCAAAGGAGCGTCGAATTTTTCGACCAACAAGAGTATACGTTCTGCTAATTATTATATTTCCTCAATTTTTAGAAGTCAATATTTCAGCTTTCAGGTTTCTCGATCTTTTGTTTATACTTTGGAATACTGCTAAGTAATTGATTATTGTTATTGGTAAGGTGAAATGAAACAGATATTTTCTTTGAGAAGCTCAACAAGTGAGATTTCAAAGAGTGTATTGGACCTAGTGCACTACGATTGAGTCACACTATGGATTTGATTTCGAAATACCGCAGTGCGGCTTTAAAAAAAAGAAGCCTTTATTACCAATAGAAAAAAACGCTGGATGAAGAGATTTTCTGGACGCGACGGTCGTTTAATTTTCGATTCACGAAGAATAGCCAAAGCTTGATTGCGTTATGACTCATGCATACATGCATGGTCCACCAAAAGCATTCGTTAACAGCCCTCTCCTATGCGCTTATAGAAACGCTCTATGCACGTATCCTCCATTTATAGCTCACATATATGCTGTATTATATTTTCTATTTCTAATGCAATACTTATTCGCCCTTTTAAGCTAGATTTCATTTCAATCAAACAATTAAGCAATATTCGTGTTTCTTAGAATAACCTCCATCACAAGTGCGGAACAATTATCGAACCGAGGGAATTTCTCGGAATTTTTTTGTTAAGGAAAATCTTCGACCACTGAACTCTTCAGTAACAAATGCCATAATGACGAGTTGTTCCTGTATAATTTCTTTTGCTTATTCATAAGCGATTTTGAAATGTAAACCTTTCACCATATGATTCAAAAGTTTTCATAAGGAGGAGTAAAGAGTACAACAACGAAAATTCCAAATTGAAAAATTCACAAATAGAGTATTCGTTGGTTTGCTCACAAAAGGAAGTCGTTAATCTCTTAGCCAGAATACATGCACAATGCACATTCACAGCCATTACGCGCCTCGAAGCAGCTGTCGCTTTTTGCCATCTCATATTGTTTCGATGGTTATTACTAAGCAATAGCAAATGTATGTATTTTGTTTCACGTCGAAAAGAGAGTACAGCTGATTCTTTAACAAGCAATTAAATCTGCCAAAATACTCACATCGCGTAGACGATAATTTCGAGTCACACACTACCAAATCAACTGAATATCTCAACGCCATAATATCGGAGATCGCATTTACTGCAGTAAAAATATCATGGGCCATTTATGTGATTTTACGCATGTTATTTAAAGATCGTTTAGACCATACTGCGACCCGGTTAACGATTATCTAGGGTCGCTTTTATTCGCTTTTGTGAATCTTGCGTTTGTAAAGAGCGTTGTAGCGAAATCATCTAAGTGATACTGGTCTTCGTCTTCCTGCTGCACGAGAACCATTGAGACTAAGGCACTGAAATTCTTGGAATACTCGCTATGCTTAAAAATTAAAGTACCAACTTCATAGGCACTTAAATGCGCATAAAATCGGTCGGTGCATTTTGTACCGGGCAGATCGCATTCTATATCCGGTCTACATCGAAAAAAAGCACGTTTGGGAGGAAGATTTCAATGAAATCGTGTGTTTCAGGATTACGAATACGTTATTGCAAATAGTGAATTATTTTTAGAGCAAATGGTGATAACGGTTGGTGTAGTGAACGAGATTCCAGACACGCATATCCATATTACGTTCATTGGCACATTTCCTCGCAGGTTTTGCACAGTGCTATGAATATCTTTTGTGTTTTGTCCTCAGAAGGTTTCGCTCGATAGTTGCCTTTGAGCTAGCTTACGAAGAAGGGAGCGGAGGCAGCTGGCAAGCCAAAGAATTAATCGAAGTCTTATGCCTTGAAAATTTCCACCTAGGACTTGAAAAATTTCTTATTGTAACAAAACTTTTGAAGTAAAAATTAATTTCCTTTGCAGCGATGCTTCTTCTAACTCGTTGCTGCTCTGAAAAGAGGTTCCCAATGAACGTCCATATAAAAGATTCCCTCAAGTCGGAGCCGCGATTACAATCTCATTAAGCATCAAATGGGAATATGAGCCCACCTTAATTCTTACTGGAAATACACTCTCTCTATCAGGGACTGCATGGATCATGGCACCATTTTCTGACATTTAAAACAAAGCCACACTCCATTACATCTCATTTGTGGATATGCATCTGTGCACTTGTGAAATCTTAAACTTCACTCGACGTTTGAACTCCATAATTTAGTCATAATCGATCACAAATGTAATAGGTGATTAGATTATGGTGATAAAGGTGATAAAAATACTAGGCGATAAGAATTTGTTGGAATCAACTTAATTAGCTCACAAATTCTCGATTCAGCTATGAGCAAGAATTCTTACGTTTCGTGCGAACACCGGCTATGTTAATCAAAAGTGGCTCGTCGTGAAGGCGTAGGTGGGAGATGATATCTAATAAAATTTACTTTTTGCAGTAAAATAAGCAAAAATTTCATGTGCCGCATTGAAGGGTCGAACTATTGAATCTTGCTGGATGCATATGGCCTCTTAATTTAATTCCCAATTATATGGGTTATATTTGAAACGCAATTGTATTATCTATAACATCTTCTATCTGTAATAGGAGAATGTCTTATTTAGTGAACGTTATTACTAACAGTAGTTGTTTCATTTAGAATTTTTTGCTACTCGTCGTTGATATTTTGCGCCTTTGGTGTTATATGCTTGGGCAGTTTAGATGAGAGGACGACTATACTTGGGAAAGCAATTGCAATTGGTGCTCTTCGGGCGTGTGTGTCTGCCGCGTTGAGCCCTCGAGTGCTGGCCACTCCAGTGACCGGCCAGATGTGCCTCTTAGTTGGATCGCCGATATTGTTGCTCATCTGGAATGCACGCTGACTGGCGTTTAGCTGACTCGAATGCCGTACTCTTTTTTGCATTCTGCCCTCACGTTCGATCACCTACTTCGTCGTGTATCGTTTTAATTCCACAATCGCGTTTACATTTCGACACTCAATTCTTATCCAACCTCATTTATGTGCAAATGAATGTGCTTTGCAGGGTATCTTCATGCTGTGAATCATCAACTTCTGCACTCCAGCGATATTGAGGTTTATAGCAGAATTAACCAGAATGCTCCAGTTCTTCCGTTTGTCCCAATATGCGATGTTTTTCGCCTTTTTCTTCCAGTCTCGCTTTCCGGCTTCCGGATTTTCCAACGTTTAGGCTGTGTGACCGACCGTTTGCCTTCTTTCGGTTCACTCTAGCTTTGCACTTTCAAAAAGGAAATGCAGTAATTTCTAAAAATCTCCGTAATCAGAACTGCGATCGAACAAACCTTTCCCCAATATTATTTATAATCCTAATTTTGAATCCTGAAGAAATCCATTTGATATAGTAGCATATATTCGACAAGATCCATTATTAGTGTGAAGCAATATGCAATGTGGGGCTCTAGAAGTGGTCTGTTTTCACCTACCGAGACCACTGCAACAGTCCTCCCTGGATGTTATCAGAAGTTCCAAAAATTAGAAATACTGTGCACATCGTTTATACCGCATGAATTCATATTGCTTCTCTTCTCGCAAGGTGCTGCATGTTTTTTGTGAAACAGTGAAGGCTCTATGTTTCATTTTTTTTAATGTGTAGAAGTACGCAACATCTTCCGTTGTTGCATTTACGAAAGTCTTGAGCGCTCCTTTTGCGGTTTTTGCTCGTCTTCTTCGTTTTCGTTGCTTTCTCCCCTCACCCTCCCCCTCTGCAATCCGTCTTTTTTCGTCCTTTGTTTTTCATTTTCTTTTTCGTTCTTTCTTTTGATTTTCCTCTCTTATATGTAATGAACCGAAATTCAAATTTTCAATTTTGTTTCCACAACACACTTTTCTTACACATCAAACATATGTAGTTCAAATTCAAGCAGTCGTTCAAGTTTAGTTTCTTTATTTTTCGTTCATTAAACGGTGCAGTCGTTTTGTTTGCAGAATATTACCACTAAGAATGAATGCATCTTCCAACTCATATAGCTGCGTTTTTATGAAACGCCATAAAAACAAAGAATGCTTCGTACGCAATGGTACAAATATGTATATGTGGCAAAGTATATCATCGTCGTTCACTTTTAGGCGAGTGCATTTAGCGATATTTGCGTTAGGAATGATTTCTGTCATGTTAACGATGATGCCATCTTATGGCTGTATTTTTCAGTTGTTTGATAGCTATTATTTTTGCAGTATCTAATAGAACCGACGTCTATTCGGGATGGCAGTTTAATTCGAGTCTAATTTTGCTCGATTATCTTCCCTCAGTTTTCATTATTCCCCAATATTTTCAAATTAGATCAATATTTACTCGTAAACACACTTTTAATAATGCTGTAACTGCTAATTAATCAACGCTTTATATAATTTGATAAAAGGCGTCGATTTACAGAAATATATATTTTATAGCTCTGTGAACGTTTTACTCTTTGTTGTTCTTATTCGCATACTTTTATATATTCTCCCACTTCGATGCATTGAAATTAACTAAATGAACAACAAGGAGAACAATTTTCACTGGTTCAATGTCTGAGATAGGTGTTGAAAATGCTGAAAAACACTATGAATAAATGAAAAGGCAACTCGTTAACTGAACAGATGCTTTGTAAATTAGAAAGTAGTGCAATACAAAATTACTATAAATAATTGAATCACGGAATATATACCGAAACGCTTAAATAGAGAAGTGGGAGTGAATGAAATTGCAGATTTAGTGGAAGTTGCAAAATGACTGTTTACATTTCGAACTATGATAGTGTTTCTTATGTCAATTATGAATGGATCTAAATCGGCTCATATCTATTATATCATAAAATAAACTATTTTAGGCTATAATTGATTCGTAACCAAAAATGGATATAACCTTTATCGTTCTTTTAATATTTTATGCTGAGGGGTATCGCTATTGCTCGTTTAAACTAATGAGTTCACATACTGCATATTGGACGGAAAAAGAAAATAGTTAACGACCATCCCGGCACATCTTTGTGGCTCTGGGCAATTACGTTACGCGAAATTGCTATATTAAGCTGAGCTTTGTTCATTGCTCATCCCAGAATTTCTGGGAGGATGTGACTTTTGCATAAACTGCTTATGGTTTGAAAACTGGAGAGGGGAGCGAAGAAGGACTGATAAAGAATGTTGAGTATTATTGTTTTGATTTTCGAAAGCACTTATCCCCGGCACAAATAGACGCTCAAATGTTCATTAGTAATACTGCTTGCTCTTGCTTCTACGAGCAAATGAACGAACCAATAGGGTGCATGACTTCGTAAATATACGCTTATGGCTGTCTGTTTGTATTTAGAAACAGAGGTTGGAAGGCTTATTAATTGAACGGCACTTAATGAGCACTCGTTTTTCTGAGTTTCCTCCTTCCATTATTCATTCATTTCATTTTTCTTGGTATGCTTACAGTTATCTCAGCGATATTTTTTGCTACCCTGAATGAATCATATGCGTGCGGTCTAATAAAAATGGCATATGAGAGCAGATGACCATATATATAAATGTGCATATGAAATGAACGCCTTACATTATATATGCTAATCTTCTATGACAACGTTTTCGGCGTAACGTAAAAGAATACTTTCTAAGGCGCATTTATTGGATCTATAGATTATTAAATTTATGTGTTTTTTAAAACTTTAGACGTTCTATTTTTGAAATTTTCTGTCCCACTTTGATGCATAAAACTCGGCAATAGTGCTTAAGATTGAGCTAGTTATTGCTTTAGAAGTCACCTTATTTTTAATAGCCATTTAATAGTTGAATAATCTAAGATGTTTGCCTTATCCAGCTAGTTTTTTTTTACTCATATACGATTTCAGAGCACTGAAACGGTTCAATCTATAAAGAACGTGTTGCCCATTTATTTTCTAATAGGATCGTTTGCAAGAGTTGTGCATAATTCATAGTTGTTTTTGAATGTTTACTGGCTAAATAAACCGGTAGATTCCGAAGAAATTGTAAACTTCTTTGCCGAATAAAATGCCCTAAAGTTGCATCATCTATCCTAAGGATATTTGTTATCTGTTGTTATGTATATTCGCAAACGTCAATCGTTTTCTTCTCTCACTAGCATTACAGCGATGCAATAATTTTCGAATGTGTATGTATTATTTATGCATAAGTTTAAAATATTAATACACGGTGAAATATGAACATTTACAACGATGTGGGTGAATCCGCTTACACGACGTACTTTACGATTGATCGTTTCGATATTATGCATGTTGTATATATAATTTTGAATGTATAATTACTATGGCGTATTTTATGTGCATGTGGAATGCCAGTAATATAACGCTGTCGCTAATGGCATCCTTACATTTCATTTACGTTCTTTCCATCGAGATGCATGAAAAGAAAGATTGAATTTATTTTTTTGGTGGTGGTAATTTTTTCCATTGTTTTATCTGACATTTAGTTTCTCTAGGAGCCAGGTAGTTGCTTTACTTGTTGAAATTGAAGAATATTTGATGACAATTAACGTCGATTATTGTCACTGCTTTTATTATTGCCTTCTTGCTTGCAATATACCTAGCTGTAAGCATTATATCCTCGAGAACTCTGTTATTAGTGGTCGTTTGTAGACAAAGGGCGTGCAAATATATCTGAGAGAGGATTGTTTGCAGTGGAAAAACAACGAGACACAAAACTCTGATTATAATGCGAAAAAAAAAATTCATATTGAAAGGAATGAATTTTTGGGCGGAAATTATTGTAGTGAATATATTTATTCATTTTTCTTGTGAACATACTATAAATGACATTTATTCATGCATAATGGCTTCCATAGTATTTTGTGGAATATGAAGAGAATGTCGAGTAAAGTATAGAATGTTATCGATAGCACAGTGATTGATAATTGATAAAAGCAAAATTTTTTACATTGATAGCGAGCATCATAGTGCAAATATTGTTTACTTCCTGTTTACTGCGAGCGAAGATAAAGGAATTATCGTTATCATTGCGGAGCTAATCGATGAAAAGCGATAGTGTCCTCCCTCGACGTGAACGTTAATAGAGCAGTGAGCAAGCATAGCGTATATCGGATTTATTTAGTGATCTATTCCTCGAAATATTTACCATTATTTGTTTTATATTTATGTCGATATATAAAATAAGGCCGAATATAAATTTGCTTCATCGCCCGATAATCCTATTTTTTGCGTGCTGGATAACTGCAATCGATTTCATTCATTTCGAGTATTTTCTTTGAAAGCGATAATGAATCTCGTTTTTGTTGCCTTTTATAGTCTTTCACTCTAGAAACCATATCTATCTTTTCGTGATTCATTACGGTAAGGAGTACGGTTGACAACTAACGATGTTTGCTGAAAGAGGATTTTTGCACCCCTCCCCCCCCCCCCTCCCCTCCCCCACTTATGTTTCAGTTTCTTTCTCCTTCCACCGTTATTCATAATATCTTCTTTCCTTTGTTAAACGGCTGAAAACTTTAGGAACTTCAATTGCAAAAAATTCCAACAAGAGTGAATCTTGTCAAATATATCCGAGATGATGCGTAAGTTTGTTACAGCAATGCGATAAATTGAACATGCCTATCAAAGACCTATCACCTTTTACTTCAAATCTCCATAATAAAATCGAAGAGAACGCCATAAATTTGAGCTCCCCTCCTCAAGACTCAAAATAGTTGAACACTTTCCCCTCTACTTTGCCACCCCCTTCACCACCGCCAATCCCTCTCCTTTGGTCCCTCCACAACTATCTTCCCAGTACTCTGATGACAACATTATTAGTGCATTTTTATTGGTTTGAAATGACCGACAGTGACATTGCAGCTGCAGTGCATTGCACATCGCCACCGAAGTGCATCATCAGTGAATTGATGCATCTGCATTAAATGCAGGAAATGCTGAACTCATGCGGTGCGCGTTGAGCAAATGCGTTCACTTCCTCTCATTTGTGCATCTTCATTATCAATTTGCATTCCTTAGGCAGCGAAAAACCTCTATGCTGTGCTATTTCCCATTATTTGTGATTAACACGTGTTCATTGTGGTCAATGTACCATGAAAAAAATGCAGCATTGCAATGCTGACCGGGCGTCGTTAATCTCGCTCTTAAAACAGAAAAATGTTCAAAAAGCAGCGAAATTTACTTTAGGAAGGAATAAGAGTTTTTGAAACGAATTGTCCGAAGTTGAGAAAACATTAGCACTGTGCCTTTAAAAGGTCAACTAATAAGGATAATTGGAAGGTTCTGTGGAAAAAACTATGGATGGGAAATTTTTTGACGAGAAAAACTCGTTAGCTTCATGTTAACCTTCAGCGAGCATAGTGCAGAATATGGATGTTATCCAAGAAATTCAGCATTTATCTCAAAATTAGTGCGTCAATTATTCTTTAAGTTATTAGTGTTCAGTTAAATTTTCGCTTTCAACAAGTGAAGAAAAGTTGGGATGCATATGAATATTAAGATGCTATTTCCATGTGAAAATTTTTTAAAACGGAATTTTATACAAAGCAAACGAACTCGCTTCAATAAAAACAAGTAGGAAAATGCATCACGGGAGCTGGCACCACATGTGCTTTTGTGTCCCGCTCACTCGGCTGGTCACTTCCAAACGCACCACAGAAATAATTGTTATATAAAATGATGCATTTTGAGATATTTTTACTGACCGGATCTTCTACAGAAAGATTCATTTTTTTAGCGACTCAACAGCTCCAAAATGCACACAAAATTTCCCCATCTTTCTGTGTTGATAACTTCTTTCGCAGGTGATGCTGCAATATTATTGTCGTTTACGTCCATCGAATTTCATAATGCACACTTCGTCTGTGGTTTCAGTGGCTCCTGGTTAAAAGCACTCGGCAAGCAGGCAAACATAGATATGCAGACACATGACACACGCATAGACATGATGCCAGCGTAATTCAGCACATAAATAGGCATATCTCGTAATTCAACTGCTGTTACATTCTCATGAGAAATATTTCTGCGAAATTTAAACGCATCAATACCCTGGCTGATATAAAAGACAACTCATGATATATTTTCCAGCTTATCGAAATTTCCTTCCCTACTTTTCTGAAAACAATGTATGTAATTATATAAAGCAATAGAGCTAATAAACACCCTTAGAGTGCACACGTACGCGGCAAAACACATGAAAGCGACATAAAACGCCGCTTCATGGATGATATAGATGCCCTCTGTCGATTTTACGATCGAATGACCGAGCATCAGGCGATGAGGAAATCGAAATTATCAGTGTTCTTGATCACATGAAAATAAGAAAATAACAATTATTTATACTTGTATGAATTGATATTTGATGATGAGTGTATAATGATTTTCGAGATATTTCGGTCCGCGAATCACCTCTCTTATACATTTCGAGTTGCTTCATCCGAAAATGTCATTCACAGCTGCATTTTCCTCCCTGTGGCATCCTTGTTGATGAGCGCAACCGAGCGTTCTATTAAAACTGGGACATCGCATTGATACTGCTTCATTATTCATGAGGCAGAAGGCGATATTTATGCAGCAATTCAAATGACCCTCGAAATTTCATCCACCACGATGCAGTAGAGTTCTTTAGTTCGCTTTGCTATATAAATGCTAATCTCAGCATGAATATTATTTGCTATAGCGTTCTTGAAAGATTTTGTCAGTAAGCAAAAATATCCGATAAGTTTAACGCTATTCCTGCTCAAAGCAAATTTTGCATAGACAGCAAATACACTAAATATTTCTTCTTTACGACGTTGTTGAGTAAACTTCACGTCATTTGCCCTATCGATTAGCGTGCCGGAATTTCTCCTTAGTAGTTGAGAATACAAGCTGCTCACGATTAAATGCTCTTATTTTTTCATCCGCTTAGTGAAGTATGCTCATCTCAACTATATGGTAGTTTTCTTTTGAAGAGAGGACGGGACAAAATGATTGTAACGTCCGTGTGAAATAGTTATGGAGAGGCTTATTGCAGGCTATGTTTTAGACAGGTTTTTAGCCAGTGTACTAAGATGTTGCTAATTTATCAGCAAATTCGTAGCCTTTCATCAATGAAATTCGATAAGAAACCTCGGATTAAATTCTTTACAGAGTGAATTCCTCTTATACATATTGCGTTAATGTGTTATATTAACCGAAGGACTCTTCAAATCATTGCTTTGCGTTTATTTTAGTTTTTGTGATAAGTTGACTGCTCTCACAACCAGAATGCACTGTGAGCAATGGAATATCGCCCTTCTGCGCCGGTTTTTCAATTTTTTTCTCGCATCTGCTCCTTAATGACGTTTCATTGCTCGCGTATAACAAGATTAGTGATTTTAGGTTTCAGCAATTCTTCTTCAAATAATGTGACGCTTCAATTTGTGCAGTGGCAGCTCTCGACGCGAATCCATTGAGAGTATTTCACGTAAAAATTGCATTTCCTCTTGTGTATAATCTAATTCGATATCTCTCGTTGGTTCGGTCTATGTTGTCCGGTGAGAGGGATTGATGTTTTAAATCTCTTGTGCACCCGAAGCATTTCATCGAAGATTTTGGGCTTTCTCATCCAAAAATGTGCCATTTAGAATCTTTGCTGTATCGCAGTGGTCAGACATTGGCACATCAGTCAGCAATGAGAAGTGATTTTAATGAATTTTTTTTTGGAGATTCACAAGCTGATTGAAAGGAAATTCCATCGATATTAAGAAAGTCATAACAACATGTTCAATATAGCGTCATTATTTCAAGAAGAGAAAAGACCTCTTTGTTGTTTGGCCTGGCCTGTCGTTATACTCGACGGATAAAGCCTTAACCGCAAGCTTTGAACTTTTCATTATGAGGTGCACCATTGCAGGGCTGCTTGATATAACATGCAAGCGGTTTTCAAAGTCGTCCTTCTAAGAAGGAAGAAAGGGGATAGACGAAAGGAAAGGGAGGATACATTTATGCGATTGTCTCTTCAAACAGGTATTATTCGTCGAAAAATTTTTCTATGGGTCTTTCTATTGGTCCATTATGGAAAAAATTTTTTAAACTATTGAATGAAAAGTATTCATTTGTTGCCACTTCGCTAGATTTAGCTTATTGTGCAACGCAGACGACGACGTCGATTTCCACTTGCGGCCTCTTTCTCAGCCAAGCAAAAGAGACCATCCACCCACACCCAGTTCCCATCTCCTTCGCAACTCCTCTCATTCCCTCCTTTGACCGTCTTCCTAGCTCCAGCACGTGGAATCCCGGGAGGCGTCTCATCTTATTGCATCTCTGAAGCCAATACATGCGTCTCATCTTATATTGCACTCTAATGTATAACACTGCGTTTGTTGAGCGTTGGTACTTCCTTCTCTATCACTACTTCCGGCAACTGTAGGTAGACGATATTCTTCATTGGGTTTTTGTTTGCTCTCTTGTACGTCAAATTTCTCGTTATGCCTTTCTTTTCCTCTCTTATCGATTCAACTTTGATTTGAACGCTCGTTACCTAAATGTTGTGTCGATATCGTTTCCTGCATCTCTCTAGAAAAATTAGCTATAAATCTGTGAATAATATAGATCATCTCAATCTGACTTCTTCAATATTATTCCAACATATATAGCAGGTAGTCCATTTGCTTTGAGGCCTGCGCTAAGTCTAGTTCCGATCCCGGTGGCTGCTGTTGTTAAGACCGGGACATGGGTTAACCTATGAGCACATAGACATGGGTTGTAACCGATTCCAGTCTCGTTTGCACGGAGGGCCGCGGCTCAGTTGCGCAAGGAACGAGTTTTACCCGTCTTTATGTGATCATGTAACAAACCTCTCTCCCATTCAAACGTCGGTCACAATCGAGACGGGGAGCCGAGCAGATTTTCGCCTAGACCACTGTATTTGATTGAGTATGCATTCTCCTGGAAAGCAGCACCAGCTTAACTTATAAATATAACGCTGTTTTGTCGCCAAATGGACGTTGCTCCTTTATTTTAAATCAGAAATGGTTTTGATGGTGACACTCTTTCAGTATCCTCTGTTTGAAATTTTTTATTTCCAAAATTCGTTTAAAGAGCGAGTTACGCGTTTTTGATTGTCATTCGTTTGTTGTTTAGAAGTGTTCTTTCGATTCTTTTAATTTTGCGAGAATTTGCACAGTTTGCAAGAATTTATCGCTGATCGCATAATTTGCAATTCATAGGAATATGCGAGAAAAACGTGATAACAATAAAAAGCTTGGCAAAACTCAACAATTTCAATAAGACGATGACTTATTACATTTCAGCGCTTTTTTTAAAAACATATTCTGGTTAACTATTCGAAATTTTTGTGTACTTACTCATTCATTTTATATTTTGCTGTTATTAGATAATATGATGGTTATTTTGTGTATTAGGTACTTTATTCTTTATCGTCGTAGTTATTGTTTCAATAGGCTGGTTATAGCTCTTCGTATATCGTATATTACGTTAGGTTACTTTTGCCAAAAAAATTACCCACCAGAAGAACGTTCTTGACGTCAAAAAAATTGAAAAAAAGGCTGCAAACATGAAAATCCTCTCATTTGCATGACATTGCATTACGATGCAAAAATTATGACTTGAATTAAACGGCATTAGAGGAATCGCTTTTAAAGGTCGCTTTAGAGGAAATGCAAAAGAAGGCACTTGCAAAACAATTCCCTGAGGGATGATTTGCAAAAAAAAAGTGAAACGATAGAAATTCTTCACAGCAAAACAACTTTTCAACCTTTTGATGCTGCAAAGTTTCGAAGTTTCGTCTCCAAAAAAGAGCGCAAGAAAATACTTCGAAAAGAAAGCTGCTTATCGTGCTGTCTTGCAATGTTGCAAACACTTCTTATGTCCTCTTGACGGCCATAAAACATTCTGTTGTGCCGCACATTTCCTCTCTTAGGCATTCTGAAATTCGCATTGATTCTTTCAGTGAACGACGAACGTGAATATTTCTCTGTCTTTGCTAGACCATCGCTCAGAATAAATGGAAAATACAAAAAACACGTTAACTGATAGTGTTGAAAAGAAAAATTCTGAAGGGGTTTGCAAATTCTTCACTCTTTAATCCGTTGAGATATTAAAACGAATTCCTCAAAGTCATTTTGATACGCCACTGTTGCTATTACAGTATCGAAAGGTGATTGCGTTCGGATATTGCCTACTTGATAGGGTACTGAATTCGTGAAGCCTGTGAACTTTGCTGACTCAATTCAAAGGAAGCGAGTTGAATTTGAGGGCTTATAGAATGGAATTTTCCGACGAATAAAAGACCTCTGCATGCTATATTGTATGCCCACGAAGGGAACATTTTAATGATATTGTTGCAGCTTTTCTGGATAGCTTGATAATTTTTGCAAATTTGTTTTACATTAAGTGATTTTATGCATTTGTGTCTAGACGTCTACCCTTCCGGTCATTTCTCCTCGGAGACAAATGAATTTACATACATTCTGCACATTTTTGCAGTTCTATTTTAATATAAAATCGCA
This sequence comes from Ascaris suum, assembly GCA_013433145.1. Classification (NCBI taxonomy): domain Eukaryota; kingdom Metazoa; phylum Nematoda; class Chromadorea; order Rhabditida; family Ascarididae; genus Ascaris; species Ascaris suum. Next base: position 6,389,340 of record CM024175.1, read on the forward strand.
TTTCTGTTTTTCATTTATCTCTCTTAAACTATTAAAACAGCAATTTACGATTGTTTTAATGTTGCATTCAATCGAACTTGAAAATTTGTTTGTCATTTCTGCCTCAAAACCTTATCATGACCGTTATTGGCGATAATGGCGAGTTGCAACTCTTTTACGCAAGTAAATACCTTTTTTTTTCAACACATTGTTCTCATTTCTCGGCAATTTATTAGAGATGAAGTTGTAAAGTTATGTTTAACAACTTGTTGATAAGATTCGCATTTATTTTTGCTTACAATTTACATAATACTCTTCCCTTAATTTGATCATTTATAAAATTAGTAATGAAATGTTGGTGGAAGGAAATGTGTTCATTTCAATTTCATTTCAAACGACTTTTCCGCCTTTTTTTAGGCGACTTTTTTCCAAACTATGATAAGAAATTGAAATCATAGCATCTCATAATTTTGACAAACTGGAATTGAAATTGAATAGCAAATATTATTATTGTTAGAATATTCAGCTCGATAACGTCGTATATTACATCCTCTTCATCAGCGACTCATTTTATTTATTTTGATCATTACCACTGAGCAGATCTAATAACTGCTACATATTGTAGTAATTATTACATTTATATTTTGCAAATTATACAGCTACATTGTGAGTCGATATCAACATTAAACCTGAGTGGCAAACAAGCATCGAACTCGCAAATTTATTTACACAAAAGCTGAAAGTGACATCTGTTGTAAGAATTGTGCTCCACAAAAGCCATCATATGATAGTATCGGTCGATTCGAGCAACACCTGTTAGACAACAACGAGAAATATGGTTATTGATAAGCATCTTTTCGCAGATGCACAAGAAATTTGAATTCTCTAATCATTGAAAAGGTTTTGTCGAGCAAAAGTAGAGAATCTTCAAAAGCGAGCTTGATACTGATCCTTTGCGATTTCATTTCGGCTTCAAGAAAATTAATCCAAATTAAGTCATCTTGAAACGTTAGTATTTGAAGTGCGCTTTATCTCAGTTGCTGTACTGTAGAAAGCCTTTAAACGAATATTGGAAATATTTTTTGAGTGTTAAGAAAACAAAAAAGAGCAAAAGAAAAATTAAAAACAGCAGATTATGTTGACGCACCATTTAAAATAACTCCTTTGCAAAATGGCCTAATTACTTTGTTATTATTGAGCAAAATTGCGACTAATTACTACGGAATTACTAGCTGAGAAAAGTGGATTTAACTTTGTGCAATTAATTATTGCATTGAAGTTTGTGAATTTAATGCATTTTAAAGCAAAGTCAATTTTAGACTATCTTTAAGCTGTACTATTATTAATCATTTTTAACAATTATGATATTTGTGATTAAAATTTGATTTGTTCTATTTAGAACTTAAAAAAGTCACCATATAGAGTTTAATTGGATTTGATTTTTGATTTTATTTAGAAATTAGGAAAAGAATCGATCAATTCGCAAATAATGTTTTATGAAAGTTCTGCAGAATTTTTTGCATAAAATAAATAAGAGTTTTTTTTTGAAATTATTTACATTACTTCTCAAATTTTAATTCGCATTTGCAAATAAGTCTTATCAACTTGATAGTGTTTCGATTGTTGTTCGCTTATCAATTGCTTCTTCACACTAGATAGCTTTCAGCGGTTTATTCTCTTGATATACTCACGTGGCATAATCGTAAAATGGATTGTTTCTATTGATATGTAGAATTTGCTACTGCTTTTTTACTTCCCACTGCCAATTTTATTCCTTTACCTTTATTAGTTTTGATCGGTATGCAATAATTACCTGACTGTTCGCTAACCTTTTAAAATATCACTATTGCTTTTGAAGAAATAATATTTTTCCTCGAAAATTAAACGTGTAATCTTTTAGAGAAGATCTTTTGTGGGCAAATTAATGCGAAGTTTTTCGACAATTTTGTAAATGCGATTAAAATTTCATTTCTTAGCAGCAGATGTCTGCGCAAAACTTTTCAAAAGATATTCACTTATGTAAATTAAAAGTATGCAAATTAAATCGTACGTGATTCGAGGTGTTTGGATGATGATGATTGTGCACTGCAAAAATGATCTCTTCGTAGGTGGCAGTCAATAACGAACGAGGCAGAACACTCTTCCATCAACGACTTCTATCAGTAGCAACTCGTCACGTTTGCAACAGTAAGGAAGTGAAGGCATAATAAAATTTTCAAGTATATTATATGACGAGTTTAATTGGTAATTCAAGGCATCCAGGATAAAAGCTCATTGCTTTTGATCGTCTTATTTTATCACAGCGCATACAACTGTTTTAATCAACACTCCTACAAAATTCGATTTGTAACACGTCTTATTGCTGTGTTTCTGGTGATAACCGTTTCTAGTATAAGTGCATTTATGATAGCGTTAACTATATGAATATTTTTGTAAAGTTTCTCACAATGATACTAAACGATATGGCAAAAGTAGTTTTTAAATCAATACTTCAAAAAATAATCGCTAACGGAAATTTTAGAGAGTCAACAATAAATGGATGACTTCAGTATCCCACCTACTATTTTCTTTATCGATTATCTCGAGATTTCTTTATTCAATCTTTGAAATTAAACAAAATTACTTCGTATCGACTGTTTTAATGCTTCTTCCTCACAGACGGTTGCAATGAAGTGTGCAATATTCGACACGGGAAATAAACGATGGAACGAATCTTAGCGATTATTCAATTAAACGATTAGTTAATTAGATGGCTTTAACTGTACAATGGCGCCAACGTTACTATAAATGCACTAACGATCAATCACCGTGAGTGTTTACGCCAAAGCAACGTAAATGGAAATCGTCAGCAGCATTAAGGGATTCAGAACAGAGGCAGAAGAGGAACTGGCGCGAGAACTAGGAAGCGGAAAGCATTTGTGCCTAAGATATGACCGATGTGGCCAATTTATGGCCGGCGGTTCAGTCAGTGTGGCCGCTGCCGTTTTCTTGAACCTGCAGCAGAAAGTAATGCTGCTAAGTTGCATTTGAAACTTTGAGTATTTTTTAAATGATTTCATTTATGATTTCGGCAGTGTATTTGGCACTATCTTTGCAGCTGTGGAAATGCTTCTGGCCATATCTACCACTTGAGTGTGGCTCTCACAGCAATGTTGAGCTGTATAAACCAGACATTTGCGCTGCCTCGCAACAGTATATAGAAACTGCAAAAAAATGACAAAAAGCAGAAGTGAATAAGTTTTACGCTGTATTTACTGTACATACTCCAATGTTTAAGCAGAAAATCATTATAGCCAATTATGAACAAATCGCATAAATTTGGGCTCAATCCATATGCACGTGGAATACGGGGATAAACTCATTTATGAAGGGTGTTGTAAAACTGACAAAAACTAGCATGCTCACATAGCTTCGCCATTTTGGCACAGGAGACCAGTGAAAGGTCGCAAGAGCTCGAATTTGCACACTCACACACTCACACTGACAGAAGAACAAAACTGGACGAATTTCCTGCAAAGTTATCGTACCCGACAATTTTTAACACACTTCAGTAAATAGTGATCATCTACAAAATGTAGAGTTTAAGCGTTCTTTACTGTGTTAGAATCTTTGCTTGACTTTTATAGATTTATTCATCAGCCAAATGATATATGTTGAACATCGTAAATGTTGATATTCCTTCTATCTGTATAACTTAAGCATGTATCAATTGTTGTATCATTTACTACTACAACATATTTATTTTCCATATGCTATGGAGAACGTCTTTTAAGTAGAAAATGTGTTATACTTGTAAATTTTTTTGTTAAGTTTATCATTTTGAAGTGAACTGTAAACGTTTTATTAGAAAAAGTGAGCAAATAAGAGTGATTAGTGATGATGGCATTTTATTGATGAAATCATTTTCAATATTTTCGAATAACTGACAACGAATGGACTTTTGCCGAATTTGTTTCTAAAGATTGCTGATAGTTTACGCTGTTAAAAGCTTATCCAGTTTATCCAGTTCAAGAGGATGACTTATTGCAGCCTATAAATACTGTGAAGAGCTCTTAGAGGTGTTCTTCACTATTAATTCCTATAAATTCACTCTACATTACACATGTTGAATTAATAAATAATGAAAAGTATTTATTGTTTTCACTTTTCTATGACATTTAATTTGTCAAGCAATTTTACTATGGCAATTTTTCGTTCTTTTATTTGCCCACAAATCTCATCGACAAATAATCCAATAAAGACTCCTCGAAGCAACTGTTCGGTCAATGAGTTTATTATCAAGCTAGACATGGTCACAGTTGCTAGATAAAAATCCGATCTTCTTGAAAACTCTCTCAAGAGCTTCAGACATTGCTGAACTGAATCCTAATAAAGCATCATTATGAGCATCGAATCAGCAACGCCATTAGTTTTCAATATAAGGATTCCTATAGAATTCATTTTGCAGTCATCTCGCTGTGTTGGAATTAACTTAACTTTTTAAGGTTTTAGAATCTATCATTGTGCTCTCTCATCAGGGGGGGGGGGGGGGAAATAGACAATTTTTTAAATCTACTTTATAGTCGTCAGCTGGAAGCCGAATATTATCCTTCATGTGCCTAATTGATAAGCTTATGGGGGTGTAATCCAATATTACTGTGGAAGTGTACAGATCAAAAGGCCTCTTTCAGAAATTCACGACAACACATACTAGGACGCTGTACTTTATCTTGGCAAGTGTTATGCGACGCTTTCTATTCAAGACCAGTGAAGCGTTCACGCAATAAAAAATTCTTTCTTGTGATAGATATAGGTACATCAAATTAGAAATCTTCTCAGTCAGCCGGTGAATAAAAGAGTGAGCAGGTCTCATGCCATAAGAAACTTTTGAGGGCCATGTTTAGTGCACCCCCCCCCCTCAAAAAAAATATTTTTGCAAAACGTAGACAGCATCGTTGCTTATGTGCAAGACCCTGCGACTCAATATTAGTCAGAGTGGACGGACGGGTGGGGGCACATGCCAATGCGGAATAGAATCGGTCACGAATCTTCGAGTAGAATTGCATTTCTGATTACTAATCCGCTGAATATGTGTTCTCCGGATACCGCATCGATGATACATCTGAATGCAACGTTACTTCATGCGGTGCTTCCGTGATGCATAGAAATGATTTCCAGTTTCCTTTATATATCAACCAAGAAACGTTCAACCAATAAGCAAGCTGTGGAAGCTGTATGTTATGCCATTTTTGCAATTTAGCCGCTTGGATAACCAACTAGCTGCACTATTATTTTAAAAAAAACCGAGACAGTGCCTATATGAGCAATTAACTAATTATGCAAATCCTCAGTTTGAATCTTTGCGCAATCGTTTCCTCAGCAAGTTGACTTTGCTGCCCGCGTTGCATGTCATATTACCTTGCCTCCAGGTGGAACATAGAAAATCCTTTATTTGCTGAATGAGGGCTTTTTAATATCATTAGCTATTTCCTGTCGGTGTAAACGATTAGTGTATATAAATAGGATAGAAAAAGCAAAAAAGTGATTGCATTCGTAAGTGACAATGAGGGTATTTTGCAATGGTTGAATGACCTTCAGTGATATTCACACTCACAGCAGGAATTGCTATTAAATAGCATCTTTAAGCAAACTTTTTTTTCAGTTGCAAGTGCACACATTGCATTTGCCAGTTTATGGCATCAACTTGCCATTTATGGCATCGCTGCTACAATGCTGTTGGCAATTGTTTTTGTGCAAGCCGTCGAATATCTTCAATTCCTTCATTTCAATTTAGAACTCTGAATAAAACGACCTAAATTTCGCAAATTTTGCATGTCATTCTGTGAATTTTGCATGCGAACATATCTGGTTTTGCTGGTTGCAATAGAAGAGTTGAGCAGTTTTGTCTTAGTAAGCAATTTTAAATGTGGGGTTCGAAGGTGCTCGACCGGTTGAATTAGAAGTCTATTTGCACTGTTAGGAAAAATGTTTCATTTGGGTAATGCAAAGACTTTAACAAAACGCAAATGAGAACGCTATCTGATATCTGATTCTTCGCTTCATCTCGACTGGCCACTGGATCTGGTGAGGGAATATTAATGTGCCGATTGAAGATCAGCTAGATGGGACCATTTGCTGGGTGCATTTGTCCTGTCTGTTCACTTCTCATTGATTGATCGTCATTGCATATTAACGCTAAAGCTGTACTTTAGGATAGCTGAGTGCGATAAAAAGAGACTAGCCAAGTGAGAGGCCGTGTGCGTAAATCGTCTTCACTCGTGAAACCATTTCTACGAGGCGGACGCGTAAAAACTCGGTGCCAGCGTCCACTATGAGCGTCTGCTACCCACAAGGCTTCACATCGAACCATGTGCTATAAAGAATTCTTTATGTTTTCCTCATGTCATTACATCGGCGCATCCATAAACGAATTTCGCCGCTCGTTATTTCTCTTTCATTGCGCCGTTAAGAGTTCGAATAACCCGACGTCAAATGTTTTATGGGATCACCGTTCATTTCACGCACGTGAAGTTTTAAAACGCATAATGGTCATTGGTGTATTGTTGCTGTACGATGAAACAACATTCGATAAAACAAAATTATTAGTGTTGCAACGTTGAATATAACGTTGGAACACAACGCCTATGGTGGAATTTGCCTGCAATGAAAAAAAAAAATTTCATTTACCATGCAAACAATATATTTTGAAGCGGCATGACAGGCGTCAAAATATGCTTTTAAGCGCCAAACTTTAGCATGTAGTGATAAGCTTATCACTAGGCTAATAACTGCATGGTGGCAATTTGACGACTTATGAAATACCTCAAATGACTGCACCGTTGTTTCATGTTTATCGTTTTATAAGTTCATTGATGACTAACAATATTTTCAACTTTGTTTGAAACATTTCTTCCAAGAATGAATGATAGTTTTTGTATATGATGTTGACCATCAGAAATTCTTATTTCGGTTATTTTTCTATTCTTATTTTTTTACGCAATGCACAAAATTAGAGCCAAAAATGTGCAATATTCGATTTTGCGTTTTTGTCTTTATTACATTCCACATAATAAATCATTCTCATTGAGGCGTTCTCGAAAAGTATTGAGTGAAAAAAACGCATTTGTGGATGAAAAATTTTTTGCAGAAAATACTCTGTGAAAAATTTCTATTGTTTTGTCTTGTCTTATAGCACAAAGAGCGATTCGAGAGCACTCG